>JASUAD010000014.1:0-2919938 GCA_037013555.1 Sextonia rubra | reverse complement strand
TTTCATATGGTGAATCCTGTGAATCTTTTCTTTTTTTTCCCTGAACAATTAAGTTCTCCCTGATCAATTAAGTTCATTAATCAAAATTGACAAAAGATATAAGCAAACAATTATGCTTCATACAAAATATCTGTGCTAGAATCACTCTCTTCTGCCCCACTATCAGCCAGCTAATTCATTTACCATAACAGATGCTTAACAACAAAACAGTGAGCAGAAGAACTGAAGTGAACTTCTTTTGTGTAATGCTTCCCAACGGAACTATCAGTCTGCCAACTAACGCAAACCAAACTGCCAGCGGCCAACGGAATGAAGAGGCTATAGAATCCCACTGAAGAGCAGGACAAGAGCCACCTTCAACTAAAGTGTTCATAGCTGATATCTTTTCTAATTCACGGCAATCCCCTAGAATAGCATACAACTCTGCCTTATACTTTGGGGTTATAAAGAAATGCATTCCACCAGCGTTGAATCAGAAAATTTGCCAGGACTGTAAAAGCAAGTAAAAAGTCACATCATGTTCCTGAATGATTTCCTCAACTCCGCCTTTGTATTCTCCTTATTGTAACAAACATAAAATTCTCAACTGTAAAGTCTGTATCAAAGGAGGACAGAATTCACAAGACATGGGACCAACAAAGGTTATTAGCATTTCGTTAATATAATAAAGTCAATCTAAATCTTTACGCAACAATACAAATAAGATGTGCTCATGAATCCTTCAGAAGCCCATAGTTCAAGGGTTCAAAAGTTGGGTTACTGATTAGAAACAGAAACATGGGTATCAGTTGGCCAGTTGCAGCGCAACAAATCCTGTGAACATCTAGCTATAAGGAGGGAGAACCTTATCACAACTACTAAGTAAAGAACAAATTTGATGCAAAATAATTAAAATGTAAATCAAATGTTTTATAACCCATCATCACTCTTAAATGACAAAGCCAAAATACCATAGATCCAAACCTGTCAAGGGGTGAATTGAGTAATGCTTTGATAGTAAAATCTTGAAACTTTTATATTAATAAAATGAAACTTGGTTACTAACTTTTAGTCTTACTTTTTCATCTTTGATGAAATTGGGTTTTAAGTAGGGTTTAATAGAAAAGTAGAAGTCACAAAGCCAATCCTGTATAAGAGATATGGCTTTGATGATGTTGATATTACATGTCCATGTTAGCCATAGGACGATTTTCTCCTGTGCTATGCGCTTTTTGGTCCTTCATATCTGTAGCACTGTCACTGTGGGACCCAGTGAAATTCAGGGACGGTCCTGCCTTTGAGGACAATCTGGATGCACACTCCCACATGTGCATCTGTGCACAAAAAATTTTCTGTTAACCATATTGATAGATCAATAAAAATGTCATTTTGGTACCTATTTTTGCCAGTTGTCACTATTTCTGCAACATCTTGTAGATCCATAGTATCCATGTGAAAATAAAGGAGAATGCCTAAAATGCTTGCTGACGTGTTGAGATGTTCTTGCTTGAAGTTAAATATTAAATGATTACACTTGCAACCAGCCGTCATTTTGTAGCTATGTCACTTCCGGACTCGTGAAATGCTAAACTTGGGAACAGCAGAGTGAATGAAGTCACTGCTATTAATATCAGGGTCATTGGTTTTCATAGTATATAAAAAACAAGTTCGGGCTATTGTTATCTCTTAAAGCTGAATTTTTTTGAGTGAAACAGTGCAACACATTTGTTTTCTAATCTAATCTTTTTTCTTATATTTCTGAATTGCAAAACATGACTTTGAGCAAGTATATTTTGGGAATGTTATTTGAAGATGCAATTTTAATGTTTTTGTGTTTCTTTTACAAAATCATATCAAGTACAGGATTCAGCTTATTGAGTTTTTGATATCAGATTATGTCCAAACGTGGACAAGTAATGAAGATTTTGAGAACAGTATGTTTCTCACTCATAACCTCTGCATAAGAATGAATCAGATAAACTTATTGCCTTCACTGTGTTTCTATTCAAGTGCATTTTCTTCATCAATGGTTTCCATATGATCCATAATGCCACTTTTATCCTCTTCAAACTTCACTTCTATTTTTAATATCTTCCATGATTTCTGTGGAGAAAGTTGTGCAGTAATGGTGTTATTTGTTAAAACAAATAGCTTGATGAATTTTTTATATTAATCTTGAATCTTTGTCCATTTCATCCATTCCATTATTTGATATATTGATGAGTATTTGGTTCAACATCTAGACTCATGCTGAGTTGACTTGAACAATCAGGTTTACAAAAGTTGTTTCTAAATTCTCTTTAATTTAATTATATAAGCTGCATAATCTTATAATGGTCAAAATTAATATTTCCTCAAACATGAGTGTGTATCTGAGAATGCTTCAGTTCAAGACCTCTCCGTAGTTGCCCCACTCCAAAAAAAAAAAAACAAATAAAACAGAAAAAGATATATTTTTTTAGATCGTAAAGCTAACCCCAGATTGACAAATTATGGTTAATTAGTATGATGATTAATAATCAATGGCAGAACCAAGATTTTCTTCCAGTGGAGCCAAACAATAGTTGACTAACAGTTGCGAAGTCAGATTTTCTTCTAGAGCGGATTGATAATTTTATATATTTTTTTAATATTTCACTTATAATTTTAAAGCAAATCTATTATTTTATGGAGAGTGTTTTTTACTAATATTTTTGAAAAAATTCCTATATTGAAAATGCTTTACTAGTTTTGAAGACATAGTTTCTCAAAACCAATCAAAGTACGACCTATATCAAATTGATCAAATATAAACCAATCTACCCATAATTAATTAATAAAAACATGTTGATTGGCTGATTGGTTACTTGTGACCTTTTAATTGGTGAGTATGCCTATTGTAGACATGGATGGTTAAAAATCCATTGACAGGTTACTTGTGATCATTTGATGGGCTGTGATAATTGTGGTTGGCATGGATGGTTGAGAGCACACCATAGATAGCTATTGACCAATGCCATACAATAATGAAGAGTCGAGGTGTAATATCCTTAGTGCTTAGAACAAACAGTTTCCCAAATTTTACTCTAACAGCAGTTGGTCCTACAATAAGATTGAGCACATCATATTCTATGCATATATATGCTCAAATTTTGTGGGACCAAATGCTATTTGAATCCAAAGCAGAGCTAGATCCCCAAATCCAACTAGTTGTAGAGTTCTCAAGAATCCATGGGGAAGAAATGTCTCTTACGAAGACCACCTTGGAGAGAAAAAGGGTGGGGAGCTTGGATTACTTTGCCTAACTCCATAGAATTCTCCTTAAAATTTGGATAATGTTTTACTTACTATTTTGAAGCAAGCAAAAGACAAAACCAATATGGAGATTTTTCAAATTCTCTTCTATTATAAAAAGAAAAAAATAAAAATGAGGAAGGGCCAAAATGCTTGAAACCAACATAATTTGAAATCATTCTCACACATTCTAATGATTGAAAGAAGTTTTTGGTTTTTTTTTCTTTATTGTGTTGGGGAGTGGGGTGGGGTGGGGTGAGGTCAATTGATGCTCCTTGTCGACCCACCCGCCATCCTATGGTGCCCATATATGGATGTGGATATAGGTATGGGGACCGGAGATATGATTTCATACTTTCATAAATCTAGGTCACAGATACGGATACAGGTGTCCTAATTTTTCCTTTTAAATCATGTTTGAATTAATAAAACTATCATTGTTTATGTTCTTTTTTAACATTTTCTATGTGGAGAAATAGTAAAATTTAAAGAACTATATGAAATTATAGACTTGTTAAGTAGGATATGCTAAGCTTTTAGCCTAGAGCTATCAGTGTAGTATTAGGTACCAATGTAAGTATCGTATCGGATACATTGGGCTTGTACAAGTATTTTGGTATCATAGCCTCCATCTGCCCTTGGTAATGATAATGGCAATGATGATGCTCAAATATTCACTGAAACTTACTGTTTAGTAACAGAATATTGCATTGGGATTTCATTTTATTATGGTGACAAAATTGCAAAAGGTATTTACCGGCCAAGGTTTTTGTTGCAGTTCTGATTTGATCCTACTGTTCACTATTGATTTGAATATTCTTTTACAGGATGAGTTTTAACCCTTTCTACTTTGCATTTGGGGCAGTATGGAAATGAGAAGCCACCTCAGATAGATTTTGCCAACTTAACTTTATTATATAAAAAAATTGATAGATTTTTCCAACTTAACTTTAGATATAAAAAAAAAAAAATTTGTTGATCATCATCATATTATCCTTACTGTCAATCTGTGGTGTCAGTCCTATAAAAACATTGTTGATCTGCTTCTATATTAATTTGTGTTAAAAGAGGCACACAGCATCCAATCTACAACAGATCTTTTATCCCATTTGCACATTGGAGACAACCATATTCAAAGTCAAACTGCTTCCATTTCTTGGGTATATGCAAGCATCCTTAATATTAGGTCCCAGGAAAACTTAATCCACTGGTAGCTTAGCGAGGTGACTCCCTTCCACAAAAACAACCAAGGATCAATCTCTGAATGTAGTGCTGATGGTGAGGGACTTGGGTGAATGTGTATGTGGGTGGGTGAGTACTATACTTTCCAAAATAATAATAATTATTAAAAAAACCCTAAATTTATTTTTAGTTGGTAACTCTTCTTGTCTGTGCAGGTGTGTTTGAGGAGTGGGTTAGAGCAGTTGTACAAGTGAAGAAGGCACTCAACCTCTTTGAAAGCAGGAATGGGCTTTACATGCTGTTCATGGATCGAGTAATTGGGGAATTGTTGAAACAGGTGGGGATTATTTCTCGCAATGGGGTGCTTGACATGGACATTCTAGATGATCTGTTCCATTGACATCTTTGCAAGGTCATGATTCAAACTAGATTCGTCTTTCCATTTTTCATGTAAATCATGAAGTTTGAACCTTGACATTTTGCATTGTTAATGAATGCCTGTGTCTCATCATCTTCTGATAATATCTCTATTGCAGTACAATTGTTTGGGCTTTTTCAAGCATTTACCAACCGAGGATTTATGATTACCTTTTGTTGGTAGATTATAAACATGAGCAGTATCCACCATTTGTGGACCCGAGATAAAAGTTTTCTAGGTACAGGCATGAGAAATGTTCTCTTACGAGCAACATCAAATGCAGTCAAGCTCTGTGGGGCCTACTATGAGCAATTTAGTCAGTAGTCACTATACTTTTAATATTAGGCCTCAATTTACTCAGTAGTCAATTGATATGGCTCTTTATTAAAAGTACAGTGAGGGATGTTTTCATATGTTTATTCTTCATTCGAATCTAATGTCCACAGAGTTAACACTAACGTGAACTAAATCAAACTGGGTGGTTTGATCTAATATAACTAGAAGTGACAATTCCAACTTTCTTGTCATCCTCCAACAGTTGTTTTCCTTGGTTTTTCTGTGTTAGGTCTGACTTCTCATTTTTCTACACTGATGAGCATAAGTTCTCCTAAGTTATCTAGTAGTTGTCTGGTTCATACAAGGTTGCACTATTCTGTTGCATCATCCTGAGTCTAAATGGTAGACAATTCTTCTCTTTCATCATAATCAGGTTTTTGTTTTGGTTATCGTCTTTGGTCTGAGCAATTCTTCTTCGTAGAATGATGTGGACAATTTAAGTTACATGCATAATGTTCACCATGAAGATGCCATCATCGAACCATGCATTTGTTCATCGATGGATTATGAAGTTCATTAATTCTTAACTGTATTCCTTTAACATGTCTCTTTAGTCAAAGTGACAATAGATGTCTCTCAGCTGTAGCTCAGCTAGTTAGGAACATGGGCATGTAAGCTGAGTGTGAGTTTGAGTCTCTAATGTGGGTGAAAAAAGTGACTCTGGATGCTTAACAGTTCATTAGCTTGTCTCCATTTTGCCATTTCTGTTGATCTTAGGTGCTATAGTGTAATTATGATATGCTGACAAAAAAGTACATTTGGAGCCCGATTAGAGGATTCATTAACTGATAGACATTGCTTCTGTACCACATCAACAAAATAGCTAATTTCACGTGGATAACAATGTCATAAATTTGTATATTTTTTCTCTTTCATTACATTATATGGTTATGGCAAAACCAAGACCTTTACGCTAGTTACTGTGTGCATCATTTAACGGACTGATCCTACGAAGAGAACTGTAAGCAATGTGTGATTTGCATGGCCACAAATTTTAGAAGTTATTTGCAAGCAAAATGTGCCTTCTATTATCTCTGATTATAAACCTAGAATAATTATAGTATATTTTTTCTATGTTGTTTTAACTATATACAAAATGCTATTTTTTTTCTTTTAACAACTTTTTGTTCATGTTTCATTTTTCTTGAAATATAAATCAACTAAAATTTGTGAGTGAAATATCATAAGTAATGCCAAGTAAGTGCATATGTATATTGTTCTTTGATTCAGTTATCGTCATTATCAAAACCTTATCTCAATAATGCTTGTTATATAAATTCTGTTTCTCTATTCTGATCTATTATGAACTAAATTCTCTAATAAATTGCATATCTTCATATCCATTTTTACCACTTCCATCCATGTCCTCTACGGCCTCTATCCATTTTTCTGTGTGATTCGATTCATCATGTTCTTAAATTAACCACAAGAAAATGTGTAGCTCAAGTGAGTCAACGGGGTAACTTACAAAAGTCACAAACATGTGAGACACCGCATCTGTTACTTAAAATATTAAAAGATGCTTCCCTGCTGAGTTCAGACAGTGGAAAGAGAAAATGTAAATGGCTCATGGCTAGACATGGCTAAGCATCTCATTTTTCAGGGGCCCATTCCCGTATTACCCAATTTCTATGCATCCAATGCAAACAAACAGGACCTAAATATATCTACATATTTCATAAAATAGATATGCTAAAGAGCTCTATATTAGTTTACTAAAAAGTCAATTGTGTATTAATTAAATCATGGGTATTTACCCAAAATCAGTTCTCATGTGGCAAAACAGAGAACAGCTTGTAGGGTTTCAGTCAATCTAGCGTTAGTTTTCTGCCCCTCTCACATTGCCTGGTGGGAATTAAGTGACTCATCCCAATTTGATAGTCCACCAATTGATACTTCATATTCCAATATTTGGATTTTGGAGCCTCAATATCTACATTATATAGTGTTTTGATTATACTGAATTTGAGACAACTCTTATCCTCCGTACACCTGTTCTCCTACCCATCTGATCAGCACATTAGGTAGGTCCCACAAGCTTATTTCCATACCGTGATACTAGGTGAACGAGGCTGATGCTTATCAATTTTGGTGATGTGCTGAAAAGCACATCCACATGGTACATTGCCAATTTTATCGTAACGCGGGGATCGTCTCCTACAGGCATGAGATGTCTGCTCTGTCATGGTTGGTGTCCAAAATTTTGAGGGTCCCAGTTTTTTTATAGGGACCCACCTCTTTAATGTTGAATCATGATGCCGCAGGAGAAATTCTTTCTTTATCATATGCAGATAAGGATCCGAATTGATAGCCCCTCAAGGAAAAAGGGTTAGGCCAAAGAGGTAAAGTTAAAGTGTAACCTATTCTTGGACTCCCACCATGACATATCAAAATGAAGTATCCGAATTCATGTAGTCGATCCAACATGGTTGTATATGGCTATTGATGATGAATATGATGATGATGTTCTAAAAAATCTGTTTGTATTTGTTATACTGCTTAAAATCACACCAATGAGACCCATTAAACTGTTTTTATTGTCAGAAGAGTACTCAAAATAGTTAATTCTTCATTTTGAAGGGCCAAAACAAACTGAAAAATCAATTTTCAAACTACAAGCTAACGCTGTCTTTACCTCTCAAATCAAATGTGAATACACCTTTCTTCTATCACTGTAAAAATAAGCTGTCTATTCTTTTTGGTAGATTTTTTCCTTTTTTTTTGGTAGAATAAGCTGTCTATTCTTTTCAACACTTTCGGCATAACCCATACTCCTGCTTTACTTTGTCCCTTTCTTGCTTTGCTGTCTATAAATTGCCCAACCATACCACCTCTTTCTTTTCTTTTTCTTCACAATCTTTTAATCATCAACCCCTTTTCTCAGAACTCCTTCCTTCTATCACTTCTACCTTTCTCTTGTACTCACTCCACCTTTAAGCCTCGTTTTACCAAAAGTAGAACATAAATGAATAAACAATTGCACCTATGGTTCTTCCTCAATTTATAATTTCATGATCCTTTTCAGATTTCTTCTCATGCAACCCTCAATGGACTGAAAGCACAAATATTCCCGACTTTCAAAGCTTCTACAAGAAGAGCAATTTCAAAATTCATTATCAACTGCCTGCATGTCCACATGATATCAAGCAAGTAGCATTTCACTAGTTTATCATCAATTGGTCAACCAGACTCGACTTGTCAGCATGTTGAGTCGACTAGCAAAACCAATAGTCCACAGGGTGGGTCTGTAGAATGTATAAAAAACTAAAATATTAGCTAGTCCACTGGCAGCTCAGTTGGTGAAGGACCTTCCTTCACAGCAACGGTTAGGGATCAATTCTTAGTTGTAGCATTGATAGTGAGGGACTTGGGTGAGTGTGAGTGTGAGTGGGTGTGTCAGTACTCACATCTAAAAATTGGTAGGAAAATTGGCTGAGTGAGTAAAGTTGGCCAATTGGACTTAAACTGTCTTGCCTGACTTAGGTCATGCTTCACTCATACTCAACTTGGATCAGTTTTCCTTTTTTTTTTTTTCGTTTGGGTGTGGGGCGGGATCGTGCAAAATTGGCCTCCATTAGCTAAAAACATTAAGGTCTATTGGTCGAATGCTATTTTGCTGATCAAAATCCTTATAGGAGGGGAAAAGGGTCCAAACCTCTATGGCTTCAGTTCATCTTGGTCGAATGCTATTTTGCTGATCAAATTCCGTATAGGAGGGGAAAAGGGTCCAAACCTCTATGGCTTCAGTTTATCTTCACTATAATTCACTACAGTTGGGTACGCTCCCCCCCACCCCCACGCCCCCAACACACACACACACAGACAGACGACAGAGAAAAAAAAAAAAAAAAAAAAAGACACTCCAATCAGAACTCTACAACTTCAACAGCTCCTATCAGATTTAGATCCTTTACCGTGAATCAGGTCCACAATGGAAAGTTTATTTCTCTCCTTTTCTTCTTCATTCTTTAAGTTTGCAACTTCATGGCAGTATCTGATTTATATGCTTGTGGGCTTGTTGCTAAAACTCCATTGAAAACGGATTATAAAAGTTTAATATATTCTGTGATAGCTTTACGTTTTTATTTATATTTTTTTAGGTGTTTTAGGGGATTCTGTGGCATGACTTGAATTGCAACTCGACCGACTCAACTCCAGGGGTACCTTGTTCCCCACGAGTCCAGAATTTTAATCCCAATTCTTTATAAGTTTTAATCATTGCTGCCCACATTAAGACCTATTGGTCGAATGCTATCAATTGATATATTTTCCTTCAAAAACATCTATGAATGTCATATGAATTCACAATTTTAGTTTATGATGGCTAAGGCTTAAACGTTGTTGAGTTCTCATTTAAGTTAAGTTCTACTATTCTAATAATTCCAGGTTTATATACTGTTTTCACTTGTTTTTATTATATAAAGATGAAAATGCCATCAAATCCACCTAACCAACCAAAATCCGGGCTTAGTTTTTTTCTTCTTCCTTCTTCCTTTTTTAACCCAACTAAGGGGGCTAAGACCCAACAAAAAGCCTATACACAAGGAAGAAAGCCCACTCAAGTGGGAAAGGAGCCCGCACTCATGGCAAGAAAGCCTGCACATGCGGAAAGGGGTGGTACACCCAAAGTTCAAACTATGGGGAGCTAAGTAAAAATACACACCTCTTACCACTAGGATAAGAGGCTATTCTTAAAAGCTAGGCTTAGTTCTAAGTAGACCAGATGGTCAACTGAGTTGCAATCAAACTGGTCATGAACGACTTCAGCCCGATCTAGTAATTCAGTGTGACCAGGTCCTAGGGGTGTTCAATGGGCTGGTCAGGCTGGGGTGAAGCTTGAGCAAGCCTGGCCATTGAATTATTGAACCTAACATTAAGGCCAGGATCCTACCTACGGGCCTGAAAGTCAGGCTCAGGTTTAGTTGCATAATACTTAAACCTTTGTCAACTAAGTACGGTCAGACCAGTCCTTCGAGTGTTGGCCAGCCCATCCAACTAATAATCTAGCTAGAAAATTAGGCCCTGAGATAGCCCACAGTCATTAAAATAGAGTCAAAACTCCAACCCAATACGGGCCAGGCTGGGGTCCAAATAAAACCCACTGGATCAGAAATGATAAAACTATGGCATGGACAACAATAATCATACATAGAATACAATATGATGTCTGCATTGCATGTGAGAATTTGATAAAAACTAATAAAATGTTTCAGCCTTTCAAATGTAATTGATCTATAACAGTGACAATCTGACTGTAAATATGAGTTTCAATGATGTAAATGCAGCTGCAGAATTGAATAGTGTGTGGAGAGATAGAAGACTCTTTATTGTTTAATAAAGATATAGAAAGGCTTCGAGGAATGCCAGTCAATGCAGTAGGCACAGACAATCTACACTTCGTACAAAGGCTTCGAGGAATGCCAGTCAATGCAGTAGGCATAGACAATCTACACCGTGTACGAAGTAGAGCTATAGTGGTTCTTCTTGTCAGAAAGCACTTCATTTTTTCTCCATCTGCATTCCCATGGTGCAATTTAGTGTTGGATTGCTTCTTGGTCTGCCGTTCCATCTTCTGATTACCTCAATGATGCATGTAGCCAAAAATGAAGCTTAGGCTGACTACCATTTACGAAATGGTATAAAACATATGAATAATGAAACTTCTAGGTGTTTTCGATCAGTTCCGACAAATAAATGATAAACTACCTCTTGGGATGGCAACAGCTCAGGTTAACCAGACGGACTGCCCCAACACGCTCCCATTAGATCCAGGTTTAGTAGAGAGTGAGAGTTTCGGCAGGTATGAGTTCATCAATGTCGATGCAAGCCTCTGCATATAAAAGAGATAAGTCACAGATTGGGAAATCCCAACCAGGCAATTGATTTTCTATTGGCTGAAGGACTAGTACTGTCCATTTATTAAGTAATCATTGGAAGTAAAGGTTTGTCACCACGGCCCACCTATATTCAAGTTTAAGTAATTCAAGTAATCATTAGACACACAAACACAATATGGAAAAATGTTAAGAAAGCCATTAAAAGTCAAGGCCTCTAATTTTTTTTTCTTTTGGGTAAAATCAAGGCTTTTAAATTAAGAATTCATGATTGGCATACACCCCAGCACTCTCTCTTGCACACACAAAGATATGACTTTTTTCAACTATTAATCTCGTATGACCAAAATTGCTTGACTAGGATGAGAAATTTCTGCCTCTCACTGTCATGAGCAAACTGGCACAAGACAGTTCAAAAAAAAAAAAAAAAAAAAAAAAAAAAAAAAACCGGCACAAGAGACCATCCAACCTTTGCATCATCCACTAGATCACATCTGTATTAGTAGATCTTGAAAGAACTACTGCGTATTGTTTATGGATATATCATAGGTTCAATGTAACAACTAAATTCAGTGACTGTGTAACAAAAAAAAGGGGTGGTGGAAGGCAGAGAGGTTATAGTAAGTGCTTCAGTACAAGTTGCGAAAGTGAAGTGGAAAGGGAACTGCTGGTGGCGCACAAAATTCTCCGTCACCCAACAAATAGTACTGGAGTGCATGCTTTACACATTTACCTCTTATTTGTATTCCGACATTCTTCCGAATGTTAGCATTGGATTTATTTTTCACTACCAGCATAGAGGATTGGATTGGAGGAATTTTATACAGTTAAATGTAGTAAACAAAGGTGCATCAACAGGTAGCTAAGATCTAACAACTGGTGACTTATTTGGAGAAAGAAAATATACTTAATTGTGTGCATGTCGATTACTATAACTATATATTCTTTTTAACATACGTATTATACTAGCAAAAAACACCTGCAGAAGAATGTGGCCTTTGCAAGCAAGGAAAAAGCAGGTGTGGTGACATATATGTAGATTTAACTAAAATAATAAAAATAATATATTTTTTCACAGATTTTGATAATGAAATGAAAGAGTACACAACCTAAAAAGCCAAAAGAGAAAATCCCCTTGTCATAAGAAAGAACAGTTAAGCAACAAAAAAAGAAAACTTGAAAAGCAATACGAAGGTAAAATATGGAAAAAAAAATCACAGTAAAATATAACTATTTGAGGTTACATAAGCATGAACTTTTTCATTTTAATCCACAATAAGTAGGCAGATACAACTATTATTAAAAAATATATATACGAAAAGAGACACTAAGAAAACATGAAATAATGTGTTTAAAAAAGATAAAGCAACATCTAATCTTCTCTTCATTTAAGTGGCTGTCACTACTTCACTACAACTCTAGTTCTTACCAAGGATTCCCTCTATAAAACAGTAATCAAAATAATCTTTTATAAACTCATAATGTCTATCAGATTTGAAAGAGCTGTGCAGCCTTGAGTGTTGGTGATCTAATGTTGGAAATAAAAAGACTTTTAGACCTAATTCTAATGGGAAATTCATCAGCGGAGCGAAAACAGACCATGTTTAGAATATCTTACCATTGTTGCAACCACCGGCCACTGTGATATGTGCTTTGTCTAGCTCTGTATCTAAGTCACCCACTGTTTATCATCGCTGAAGGAAATATAAGATGTAAAGGGTAACATCATGATATTGAGCTGCGAAGTCTGGGCATGATAATCTTCATTCTCAAGTTGCATTATGTGTAACAGATGAGTCATAAAAATTGTTCAGAAGTACCATATTTGCTTGATTATGATGTTCAGTCCATGAACATTTGCTAGAACCATGGTTGGAAAGTTAATACAGTTGATGTTGCGTAAATTAGCAATCGAGCTCTGCTGGTTCCATGATGGAATTTATGGCTGGAGTGCATCCAATGAACAAAATGTCATGACCCATATCAGCATATTATTTCTGGACAAGCCATCCCACATAACACCATTTGAGATACTTCTCATTAAACAAGGGTCAAAGAGATTTGAGTTTTTGAAATCTTTATATCTGAGAAAGCCACCTCAGAATAATCAAGTAACCCAATAAAAGAAGGAAGTTTTAATGTGCCATTGCATAATCGGACAGATTAAGATAATTTGGAACTTACAGGTCAAAAAGAGCTTCTAATCTTGGGTAGGCGTATGAATACAATTGAGGAGGCTAATGCAAAATCGCCTTCAACGTCAAAATATACTCATAAATGGGGTACAAACAACACACCCCATATCTCATTTATACCTAACGAAGTTTAAATCTGAGCAGATCACAAGCTAAAACCAAAAAGAATCAACAATACTCTTCCTTAGAGTGGGTTGCCTCTCAGAATCCTCATGCTTGCCCTTGCAGGTCCATGATATTATTTAGTTTTCATAACCTAGGTCAGAACTCAAGCATGTAGGCTTGATGTCGAGGTGCTCATGCAGTAACTAACCATTCATGAGTGGTGGCTCCCATCATCACCAATAATCTCCACAAGAACACATCCCATCCTTAAAATGATGGAATCTATTAGCATCCCTCACTACGATCACTCGCTCAGTAATTTTGGATATATATTTAGTTGCATTATGGCAATCCAAACATACCCTTAGATTCTTGATGATCCTAATCTCAGTCCCTGGCTCAGTGCTAATCAACCCAAAAGCAATTGCCAATTTCTCACTGTGAACCTTCACCATGTTCTCTTTCTCTTCCTCCTCCACATCATAAAGTGCTGCATTGATCTGCGGCTGAAATCCGGCTTCAGTCATCTTTACAGTCAACTTTTCCAACATTGCATAGATCTCAGTGGACAGTATGTGAGATCTGTCACCAGATGTAAATACATGCAGTGTCTCACCCACCTCTATTAGAGTGCACCCAGGCGTCTTGGCCAACTTTCTCCTTTGAGCCAAGTGCCGCACAGTGGCTGCCTCTGGATAGTTTTGATCAGCTGAATATATGTTGGAGAGTAGAACATAGTAGCCTGGGTTCTCTGGTTCCAGTTCGAACAATCTCTTTGAAGCCAAGCTCGCCAGGTTTGTATCCTTGTGTATCATACACGCGCCAAGCAGTGCACCCCAGACACCAGGCCCTGGCTCGACAGGCATTGCCTTTATAAAGTTCAATGCCTCATCAAGTTTCCCAGATCTACCAAGGAGGTCGACCATACATGCATAGTGCTCAGGCCCTGGCTCCACCTTATAATCACGAGTCATTGATTGGTATATTTCACATCCCTCTCTCACCAAACCTGTGTGACTGCAAGCATATAAGATGGAAAGAAATGAAACTCCTGTTAGTATGATGCCAGAATTCGACATGTCGGCAAACAGCTTGAGAGCTTCTTGCCCTTGCCCATGGAGGCCATAGCCAGATATCATGGCATTCCAAGAGACAACATTCTTTTCCGACATTGCATCAAATATACCCCTTGCCTCAGCAATGCTACCACATTTTGCATACATGTCGATCAATGCAGTTGAAACAAACACATTGGATTCGATTCTCTCTCTGATTATGAGATCATGGACCCATTTTCCTAAATGGATAGCCCCAAGTTGAGCGCATGCAGAAAGAATGCTTGTAACTGTGACTGGATTTGGTCGAACATCCCACTTTTGCATTTGCCTGAAGAGTGAGATGGCCATGTCTGTGAGCCCATTTTGAGTGTAACCAGAAATCATAGCGTTCCAAGATGCCAAAGTTTTCTCTGGCATCTGATCAAATACCTGACGTGCGGATTCCATATCATTTAATCTTGCATAAACAGTGGTAAGAGCTGTCGAAACATTTGAATTGGAGATTATTCCAGATTTTACTGAGAACCCATGGATCAATTGGCAAAGACACATGTGTCCAAATGGTGAAAACACGGGGATAAAACCTACAATAGTGCTTGCATTAACCTTCTCTCCTGAAATCAGCAGCTCTTTAAAAAGATTCAGTGCAGCCTCCACATCACCATTGCTCGAATACCCTGAGATCATCGCATTTGAAGCAATCAAATCCACTCCCACAATCTTTCCAAACAACATTCTTGCAAACTCAACCTCCCCACATTTTGAATACATCGAAATCAAACCAGTGACAATAAAAGCCTGACAATCCAGACCCTTCTTCAATGCCAAGCAATGCGCACGCATTCCCATTTTCAAATCCTGCAACTCGGCCACTGCAGGGAGAACAGCAGCCAGGGTAGTCGAATCGATCTGCATTCCCCGAAAAACCATTTTCTTAAAAACCAACACTGCCTCCTGGAAAGAGCAATTTCCAACCAACCCAGCTATCATGGTGTTCCAACAAACCGTATCCGGGTCAGGAATTCTCTCAAACACCTTCTCCGCAAGATCCACCAGTGAGAATTTGAGATAGAAATCAGCAAGTGCAGACGCAACGAAGCGATTCTGCCCGAACCCATCGACAATCGAATGGGCATGGAGCAAGCGGCCGACTTTATCACAATCAAGCGAAGATGATGCGGAGATTGCGAAGGCGAAGGTGAAGGTGTCGGGTCTGAGAGAATTCCTCCGGCGAAGGCGGGAGTAGAGAGAAATGGCGGAGGAAGGGAAATTGTTCTGAGAGAAGGACTGGATGAGGACGTTGAAGAGGAAGAGGTCGGGTTGTGGAATGCAGGAGAAGAGGAGGTGGGTTTCGGAGACAGCGCCGAGGGCCGAGAGCTTCTTGGAGAGATTTGTGGCTGTAATTAGGTGGTTTTCGATGCCGGTGACGACGATGCGGGAGAGGATCTCGTGAAGGTGGCGGACAGTGGTGGATTTGTTGATGAGAGAGGTGAGGTTTGGAGATGGAGAAGGGAAGGAATTTGGGAGGTTCCTTAAGACCATGTCATATGTTTGTGGAAATGCCTGTGAGGGTTTTCAACTTCATTTCTCTCTCTCTCTCTCTCTCTCTCTCTCTCTCTCTTCAGGGGTTTGAACTTTTGAATTGGAGCATTTATAAATGGAGCCTAATCAGATCATCCAGTAGGACTGGGTTGGGCCAAACTACAATTCACTGGGATGACCCAGACGAAAGTGAGAATTGGGTTGGGCCTCGGTCAGGTTTGGGTCTGATGGGACTCACTTTTGAAAATTGCAGGGAAATTGGGCCCATTCCAAGTTTGGGTTTTATACAAACTTATGTATAAACTATATATTGCAGATACGTGAATAGATACTAATGTTTATGTACACAAAAATATATGTACAGATAAATAATTATGTGTGAGAACCTTGGATAAGGAAAAATTGTGCCATCTTCACTAGTTTTAGAGCTACCTAGCCCACACATTAACAAGTTTGCCCCCCACACACCATATACGCTCCTCCTGTCTAAAAGCCCAAATTTTGACACTCACTCATGTATTTTGCTCACCATTAGATTGAAATCTAAAGTATAATTATGCCTTTTAAAGCAATCAGTTGTTAGTTCCCATGAGATTTGTTTTTTTACGTCTCTCTTGCCCTCATCATTGGCATGGCTTTTGGTTGGCTCGCACACAGTGGAGGAGGACATGATTTTTATTGGAGGTTGCGGACGCTAATAAGTGGTTTGGATTTAGGGAAAAACCGAGAATTTTCATACAGATTTTTGAAGATGAACACGGGATTTATATTGGGTTTTTGAAGTGGACCCATAATTTTTTGTATATGTTTTGGAAGTGCACCGCAGTTTGACGGGTGGAATTACATCCTCCGGCCAAGCTTGCACAAGTTAGAATAAGGCAAATATTTACCCACGGACGTCGTCACAGCATCATTCATGCATGAAAATTCCTCACCAAGGATATTGGACTCTAACTGGTTACTTCCTTGGCATCACGTACAAGAGAAAGAAAAGAATAGATGAGGAAATTTGTAAAGCCCTCTCGAACGCCGGCCTTCTCTTGGCTTTCGAATCAAATGAAAACTATGAATTTAGGTATTTTTCATTATATTTGACATTTATCATTCAATATTTATATATTATTTGTTTATACTCATTGATGCTTGGAAATTTCAGAAAGCTAACATTTAGTATCAGAGTCATGGTTTTTGGTATAGAAAATGTAATTTCTTAAATTTTATGTTCTTTTAGGGTTCTCCTAGAAATCAAACCCAAATCCTAAGAGGAAGGATGCTTTGGGTTTTTAATAAAAGGTATTCGATTAACTGGAAATAATGATATCAGGGATGATCAGGATTTCAGTGCCCAACCAATCTAGAAGAGATGATAATGATAGATTTATTTTATGTTGATGCATATTTCTTGTTTAAGAAATTACAAAGAGGTATGAACCTCAATGGCTTTATTGTTGTTAATTTATTGTGCATGAATAAATAAAATGATTTTTTTATGGTATATTTTTTTTCCTTTTATTATGGTTATCTCTTATAATTTTTTTTAAAATTAAAAAAAAACGAACTAAGTAAACAAAAAAAAAAAAAAAGGAAGAATGAAATCGGCAGCAATGTGCGCTAGCCGTTTGCCACAACCTATGTAGGGCGGTTCCACAATCAGGTCAATCCGACCTGAGTCTTCAGAATCATACTACTAAGCCGGTGGGGTTGGGTTTGGGTTCAAGCCACCCACTCATGGGATGGATCGGGCCAGGGACTGGTCCGACTAGATTTTGGTCCGCAGGGGGTTGGGCCTCACCCATTAAGGGCCCACCGAACCCGGTGCAGTTTTAGGTAAAATTTCTTAGAATGGGCCACTTGTTGGTTGGTGCTTATTAGTATATCCAATTAATGCAAATAATATTTAGAACTCACCCAATTAAATCTAGCCATTCTACACTAATTGTGGTCCTTTGAAAGATACACTAAAAAATCTAGGTCCCAACTGAATTTTGTTCATATGAATAAGCCTCTTATTTGATCAAATCAAGGACTATTAGTTGATGAAGTAAATATCAAATTAATCTTAACTACTATTAAATTGATTTGATCGGAATCGTTAAAGTGGTTCATCTGCAGTGTAATATTCTCTGAATGTCAATGATCAAAATCTCGTTGATCATGGTATTCAGAACTAAATGGTTTAGAATTTATTTTGATAATAGTGGACCCATACAAACTCGGCATTAAGGTATGTTTTTCTGCTATGTATGAGTTTGTATCAATTAATTCAGATCAACAATAAGATGTCTCTAGAATTTTGGTACATCTCTTTAAGTGGTAAATTAAGTTATTAAAGATTTATTTCCGCATGATAGATGATTTATTTTGTGCGATTAAAGTGTATAATAGCCTATAACTTGATCACTTATGCATTATTATGCCAAATTGAGATGTCTTAATGAATGGATTGTTGCAACTGGTGTAACTTATGAACAAATATTTTGTCATTTTGGACCATTAAGGAAAACAAAGGATCGGATTAAAGATGTACCATAGTGGAATTGTTATTATTATAATCACAATTAGAAATTGATGAGTTTGATTAACTTGGTAGTTGCCAAAGCAATTCGGTTATAAAGATTTGTTCAATATTTAGATTGAAACATGAACATTTCTATTAGTTTGTGTGATTATAATAACACTAAATTGCAATTTAATAAAGGATATGAGGACATGTCAAAAGGTTTAATCTTTTGTTGAATAGAGATTCGGAAAAAGACATTGTGATGTATGTGATGTAATTAAGAATGATTGATACCAAAAGGAATGTTCTTGTTCATTACACCACATTATCTTCGCAATCTATTAATTAAAGAAAGCAATAGTTGTGCATGTTCATTTCATACACAAAGATATTTAACAATGATGTACTTATTTCTTTTTTTGGTTGCATAATTAAAATTCAAAGCAGAGTTTTAACATATAATTGTTTTTTTTTTCCCAGTAACTAGATCATTGGCTGCACTTTCCACTCTAGGGACTACACCCACTTTGTATGGTTTAAATTTCGTTGAATGGTTAGATGCTATAATGCTTACTATAACATTATTGGTTTTAGAAACTGCCTTTGGCAAAAGCCATATATGAAGAGCCCATTGAAAATACTATTGCTAGACAAAGGACAACCTATGAAAAATATTTAAGAGCAAACGAAGTGAGAATAAGAATGATCTTACATTCCATTTCTTGTACTATCATGAGTCTACAAAGAAAAAATGTTAAGGCTAAGGATATTTTAGATATGGTGAAAGACAATTTGCGATAGTAGATAAGGCAAGAGGTGCTTCGTTGATAGACCAACATTCAAAAATAAATATGATGGGACATTGGGATTAAGAGAACACATCCTTATAATGGTGCATACAATATCAAAATTAAAGGAGGTGGACATAAGCATGTCTAATCAATATATAGTTCTAGTTTATTTTTAATTTTCTTCCTTCCGCTTTTGGAATTTTTAAAGTAGCTTAAAACCAAAATCCAATGATAAGAAGAAAGAAAGCTGAAGGTAGAGGGACAACTAATGGTTAATTTTGTTACTCAATATAAGTCTAAGGGCAAAGATAAGAGTAAAAAAGGTGCAAATGCTCAAACTGCAAAACCTAAAAAGAAGGACAAAGACATAATAAAGAAATGGTATTTTTGAGGATAGAAAGGTAACCTAAAAAGGATAACTTGAAACAAAAAAACTAGTTCAAGAATGGAGGTAAAGGTCAACCTCTTATTTGTCTCAAAACCAATATAACAGATGTTCTATAAATTATTGGTAGATTGACTTTGGTGCAACCATTCATATTTCTAGTTGTGTGCATGAATTTCTTTAAAGTCCTAGTCCAATGATGGCAAAATAATAATTCTATTGTGAAGTAATGGTTGTCTGTAGGAATTCCTGTTTTTAGAACCATTATTTCTCCATTATTTGGATTGTAACTTGAAAGGAGCTCTTACATACAACTAGAAACATGAATAGTTGCACTTATCTCAATCAACTAATTTGACTGAACAATTGTTAAATTGACTTCGAGACAAATAAGAGATTGACCTTTACCTCTATTTTCGAATAAATTCTTTCATTTCAGGCAATCCTTTTTTAGGTGACCCTTTTTTCCACAAAAATAGCATATTTTCATTAGCCCTTTGTCCTTCTTTTCTATTTGTGTGCCCTTAGTGTTTGCACCATTCTTGCTCGTACATTTGCCCCTGGACTGAGATAGAGAGACAAAATTAACTGTTCCCTGTCCCTTTGCCTTTAGCCTTCTTTTCTCTTGATCTGCTCTAGCAATGAGTTCATTTATGTCGCATGTTGCTGGGTTTTGATTATAAGCTACCTTAAGAGCTCCAAAAGTAAGGAGAAGATCATTGAAAATGAACTAGAATATATATTGACCAGACACACTCATGTACACCTCCTTCAAATTTGACACTATATGCACTACTATAAGAATGTTTTCTCTTACCCCCAAGGTTAATGTGACTTATCAACAAAGTACTACTGCTTATCTGTTATCATAAATCACATTTTCATTATATTAAAGAGATCCTTAACCTTATTCTTTTTTTCACAATGGACCAGTACGAGAAATGAAATTTAAGATAATTTTATTCTCACTTTGTTTTCTTTTATTCATTTTTATAAGCTGTCATTTGTTTAGCAGTAATATTTTCAATGGGTTTTTCAGCCATGAGCTCATCGAAGGCAATTTCTAAGTACAAGAATGTCATAGCAAGCATAATAGCATTCAACTATTCAACGTAATTTGAACCATTTAGAGTGGATATGATCCCTATGGTGGAAAGTGCGTCCAATGATCTAGTTATTATAAAAGAAAAAAAGACAACTATATATTAAAATTTTTGGTTTAAATTCTAATTATGCAATTAGAATAAAAACAATAGTACATCATTGTTAACTACTATTGGGTATGAAAAACAATATGTGTAATTATTGCTTTCTTTAATTAATAAGACTACATTGATAATATGGTGTAATCTAAAAGATTATTTCTTTTGGTTATAAATCATTCTTAATTACATCACATACATCAAGAATGTTCTATTACGATTTCTATCACAAAATATTTGGGCCCATCCTCATATCCTTATAAAATCACAATTTAGTATGAGCACACAAATTAATGGTGATATGTCTTTGCTTGAATTTAGAAATTGAAAAGTCTCCATAATCGGATTGCTTTTGTAGCTACCAAGTTAATCCACATCAATCTATAATAGAGATTATAATAACAGCATAGACAATGCACAGTCCCATTTTTGGTATTGTTTCTTAAACTTTTACTTCGAAAAAAAAATAATAATGGGGAAAATAAATCATGATAAAATGAAATTCAAAACATAGTGCATCTTTCATTATCATGTCCAAAGGCAGCAATAAAATAATAAAAGTAGTAAATCCACAGAGGCTCAAACCTCTTTATGATGTTTTAAACCAAAAGATACACATTAATGGAAAATAAATCTTTCATTCCCATCTCTTCTAAATTAGGTTGGGCACTGTAATTCTCATTTTTTAAAACTATTATCTCCATTTAATAGAATATTTTTATCAAATACCCAAACATCTTTTCTCTGGATATTTGGATTTGATTTTATGGAGAACCCGGGAAGCTCCAAATTTGAGAACATGATAAATAAAATATAATTGATCATTTGTAATTTCAAAACCATTGCTCGATACAATGTTAGCTTTTTAAAAATTTCAATACATCAAATACCCAAACATCTTTTCTCTAGATATTTGGATTTAATTCTAGGGAGAACCCGAGAAGCCTCAAAATTTGAGAACATGATAAATAAAATATAATTGAGCATTTATGATATCCAAAACCATTGATCTGAAAAAATGTTAGCTTTTTGAAAATTCCAAGATCACTAGGTGTAAACACATAGTAAACAAATAAGGAATGATTCGAATGCCAACAGACAGCTTGCCTGAAGGGTGGTTTACCACTTCCTAGAGCTTTCTCTTCTTTCTCTTGTAAGTAATCAGAATCAAGAAAAAAGAAAAATGAATCATTGCCAAGGTTGTAGAGAATGAATCATCCCATCAAAGAAGGTTTTCAAAAATTTCTACAATCATGTCTCCTAAATTAAGCGCTTTATAAAGACAGGTTTTAAAATATTTTGACCAAGAAATTCACATACGCATTCATATACATAATTATTAAAATTCGCTTAAATAGAATGAAGGAAAAACCATTATAAATAATCTAAAGCTACAATACTAAAAAAAATTGAACCAACTACAAAAAGTATCACTTAAACATTACTCTTCTTTCATTTTTACAAGCAAAATTATATATATTAAAGCTATAAGAATAGAGGCCTCTCGAGGGTGCCACATCAGCAATATATATATATTTTTTCCTAGAGTGCCACATCATCTCCTAAAGATATCAAGAAATAGTTTTGCTAAAATCTCTCCCTTTCTCCCTATTGTTTTTGCATTATCAACTAAAATCTATTCCTCTACCCTCCTCTCTCTCATCTATTCCATTTATTCCTCAAAAATCTCTCTATTTGAATGGTATTCAAACCTCTTCCTCATCAATTCAAAATTTTCTCCTAAAATCTATCCTTATCCCCATTCAGAGGTTATTCCAAGACGATCTCTATACCAATTTCATCAATGTGACCACGATAAAGTAGGGGTAAACCAGGAAGTACAATTAGGAAACCGAATTTATTGTTTGGTCAATCAAGGAATACTATTAAAATGGAAAAGGCTATTTATTGTTATTATTTACTGGGCTATGTGAAACTTTTATGTAACATATAAATTAACTGTGACGTGCTAGTGGAACAGCAGAGGCTGATTTACAAGGGTCGGATCTTGAAGGATGATCAAACCATAAAAAGCTATGGTGAGATTGATTTATTTTATGAGCTTTCGATGTGGTTTTGATTTGTGTCTATTTAAGGAATGAAAAAAAAAAATCTCTTGAGCTATTGTTTAATAAGTTTAATAAGATGGGTCTGTTTAGATTTGTATTTATTGAAATCAAAATTGATTACTGTTCTGTATGATGGCAACAAAAAGGACGGGTTCTGTATGATGGCGACAAAAGGGGTGGGTTAATTGGTTATCCATTTTATAGCTATGCGGAGAAATTGAAATTCATGTTTTATCTCTTTCTATGCACATACTTGTACTTGTAATTGATCTTGATTCTTGATGTACTTGTAATTGATCTTGATTCTTGATTCCTGAGATTGCAATTGATTGTTTAACTAAATTGTTTAATGAATTTTTTTTAAAGGTAAGAATGGGTGATGAATATATAAAGAGCACTGAGGCATTTGTTTGTTAAGAATTGTTCAAAGCACCGAACAATCAAACTTATGAGCCAAATGATGAAGCTTTTGGAAGAGGGTATTTGAGCAATGCATAAGGCATTTTAGAGAACTAATTATATATATTAAAGTTACAAGAATAGAGGCCTTTGGAGGGTGGGCTACCACTGATGTTAAATTAGGCAGATGTCAATGGCCCGATAGAAGCGTTGACTAGGCCTAAGTTGAAGCTTCTTCCAAGAACAAAGCTGTTGGAGTCCTACGAAACTCATGTTGGAAATTACAAGCAAGTATTTGGAGTTATTGCTTAATGGAACCTGTGTGTGGAAATTTATATGTGGTGTTGTTGAATGTCTGATAGTAATAGTGTTGGGGTTTTGTGGATGATTCTAGTCGTATTAACCATCAGCTGACCCAGTTCATGTTGAAGCTGTTAGTGAACTTCATCATGGGAAATGGAAAGATTAGTGATTTTGCAATGGAAGTGGGGTTATTTTTTGGATTTGTTTTAGTTGCATATTTCCTTTCAGTAGTTTTATAAGTTCTCTATTGGCAACATGATATTGTAAGTGTGCTCTCATGTATTATGAGATTAAAACCAATCACCCAGTTGGCTTAACTTAAATGTGCTAGAAGCTTAGAGTGTACAAGAAGCATTTTAAGGGTTGCTCGGGTTTTATCTCCATCCCACTTAGGCATTATGGGCTCAAACACAGTACCTACTTCATAGCTCACTAATTTGTATTTTTGTTTTTGTTATTCTCAGTTTTATAGTTTTAATAATTCGTTGACTTGTTTGTGTAGGTTTATTCATTTTGTTGCGGTTCTTGTAATTTGTAGTATAGTTAACTTCAATCAATAATCAAATTCTATAGTATTGCATAAGTTTGATCTCCACAATGCCTAATGATGGAGTGGTCAAGGTAGGGTAGGCATGTACTTCATCTTCCTGTCATATTAACTTTTCTTTTTTCACTTACTATTGATTTTAATTTACTTTATTTTGTAATGTTTTTTAATATTCTTATTATGTAAGCTCATTTTATTTAGTAAAATGAGATATTAACACTTTCTCCAAAAATTCTTTTCATTCATAAAATGGGCCATACACCCCATTTTTTTATTTTTTTCATTAGATCTTGAAAAATAACATCAGATATAGTATTTTTAAAGTTTTTTATTTTTATGTTTATTTCATGTTTTTCATTTGTTTGAATATCTTCTTTTTACTAATAGTTTATTTACTTTCTTTACCATTTTCATTCACCAAAGAAACTTTACATTGTCATTTCTAAAATAACATTTTCTTTCAATAGTTTCTTAGCCCATTCTTAATTAATTCCTTCAAGATATATAATTTGAATTTTTAATTGGGGTTCACTTTCATATTTTTGCTCTTATTTTTTATGATGCAATACTTTGTACTATTTTTTCATTTAATTTGTTATTAAAAATATTATTGTTCATTATTAATTTCCTTAATAATATCTTTCTTTTACCATGAAATTATAACCTTGATTTTTTTCATTTTCTACTAAAATTCTCTAATATGAAATAGACTTTTTTTAGGTTTTAACTATTAAAGTAATTTAATTTAATTTATTCTTTTGCCCCATAGGTCTACTTTTATTTGAAACTAATAAGTTCAATAGTATTCTTATCAAGAGATTCTTTTTCAATGCATTAACATAATATATTGAATGATAAGACAACATTTAAAATGTTGATTTTAGGGCCCGTGGGCTAGTTATTAATTAAACTCGCATAATCAAGTTTCTCTACCAAATCCTTCTCAATAGATAGCATAGCTGATCCATTTAATCATTCTTATGACATAGTCGACCAAAGGTAAGATTTTTTAATTTTTATTGGAAAGATTAGATTCCATTTAACACAAAGAAAGAAAACTATACTAGATTTGATCAACTTCAACTTTGAAAAACTTCTTTTTCTATAGGCAATTGTAACTAGTATAGTCAACAATATTCTCTAAGGAATCCATGCATTCAAAATACAATCATCTCTTACTTTCAAATAATTCAACACTTCAATTGGCCTTTTTCTTTCTTTCGGTAAAACTTCTTTCAAGACTCTCTATTCTGAAAATAAATCTCTCCATCAACATCTGAAAACCCCCTCATATTTTAGAGAATCTTCAAGGTTGGCAAAATAAGTCTTGAGATATTCATCATTTACAGAATCAAACTTCTTCAGATTAAACAAAAATTCAAAAGTTTTTTCGTTAACTTTGAAATTGATCAAACCTACCCTTAAGTGAAGAAAGAGCTTTATCTACTATATAGAGAAGAAGTAATTAAATTTGAAGGATTCTTCAGCTGATTGTGTTTTCTCTTCACTAACGCTTTTGTTAAACTGTTTCTTTCTGCAAATGACATCTTTTCATGAAAAACAAGTTCAATTTCCATTTCAACTGCAATTTTTTGAGCTTCCTCATAGCCTTCTCAAATCCAGTTTCTCTATAATCTTCAAAAAAAGCAATGAATCCTTTTAACTGTTCAATAACAACATCAATCTACACTTCTTTCTGAAAGGTCTTGCTAATAGCATTAACAGTAAACAAAAAATTCTGCCCAATAACCATGCCATCCAAGAATAGCTACACTCCACGATACACCATCAGGCCATCAATCTAACTTACTTTCTTTGTGTAATTTTGGGCCGATTTGCTATTGCCATTTAGATTTAAGATTAGTCAATTTTATTTTTTTACTTTTAAACCCAGGTTGTCAGGCCTCTTGTTTAGGATTGGGCTTTTATTGTTGGACCTAGTATAAAGAGTTAGCTAAATATATAGCTCATTTTTTTTTATCAAATTAGGGGGCCCAAAGCTGTGGCTTTCTTACACTTTGCTTAAGGCCGGCTCTAAGTAGTAGGTAAAACTACATCTCTATCCAGAGGATCCGATTTGAGTAATTTGCCCACGGTGACCGTGGAAGAGCCATCAGGTCCCTTCACATCATCATGGGGCAGCCTGCCAGGTACGCAACCTAATTGGCCTCATCATAAATATATTATGTTGAAATAAACTCATTATACAGTCACTTCTCTTTTTCATGCTGAATTCTCATCTTTTGGTAAGTAGTGCAGGCATAGACTTAACTATTGGCTGATACATTGGATTTTTAAGAACCTGATACAGGTCTATGAACCAGGAGATCCAATGTGAACTATGAGCCATGAAGTCCAATGTGAACTATTAATTTATTTTTTCAGCTCGAAATAAAATCATATTCCTGTAGCCAATATGAACAATATCAACAGTATTGCTGATTCCACATCCGACCGTCACAAAGGCAGGACCCACCTCCGAATTTCACACACTATGGGTCCAGATGCGCTGTGCAGATGCACACTGCATGCAAGTGACCATTTTCCTACATGAAATAGGTTTCTCTCCCTGGCCTACATTGTTCCAATGAGGATACTTACCCCATGCTTGTCACCCCACACAATTCATCATGTGTTGTTGCTTCTACCAAGTTCTAGCATGTCATATAATAAAGGATCTCTCTCTAAGACGCCTGGCACATGCATGCACACACTAACTAGAGAGACACATTGATGTTCTGCAGCTTTTTTCAATCTTCTGCTTCCTTTCCATTTCTTTTCACGCAAGTGATAAAAAAAAAATTACATGTAACAAAAAAATATGATAAAAGAGCTCAGGCCTCAAAGCCTTTCAGGGAAAATTCGAAATAACAAAAGCAAATATGCCCAAGAAATATACATTGAGGGGGCGCAGCATGGGCAAATTGTAATCTGGCAATGAAGACCAAAATCAGTGTAAGTTAGCTGTAAAGAGCTGGTGATGGTTGTTGCATGAGTTTCTGAATTGACAAGATTGACTGCTCTCGCTTATACATAGCTTGTTGCAGTTGCATCAAATGTGTTCTGAGGCTAGACTCCTGTACCTGTTTTTCTTAGATCAGGTTAGCTTAGGATCCAAGATACATATACATGTGTCCGTTTGTGGTTGCATCTACATTACATGTGCAGATCCATGCAATGCAATATGCTTTGCAATTACATCATGACATACATGATCATTATTATTATCATTATCATTATTATTATTTTACGGGTGGAGGTTGTTGGAGTGTAGAGAGATGAATTTACAAAATGAAAAATATTACAAGATGAAAAAGGAACTGTACTTTTGCATTCAAATTGTAATTCACTGTACTTTTGGATAAATACAACAAAAATGTACAATGAACTGAAAACAGATTATGGTTATACCAAAAATTGTTACACAGCCACCATTTCTGGCAGGAAGATTTCCAAAATGGTCTGAAATTTTAGATGGCAGTAGGCTTGGCAAGCTACCATAAATTTTTTTTTTTTGAAGCGGTAACAAAATTTCATTAAGGAAAAAGGCATACAAAGCACAAAGACAAACGAGGAAAAAGGAGGAGAAAGAGAGATGAACCAACTCCAACTTCAATTACAACACACCCACCCAAGGAATCAACCTATTAACCCCTTGCTTAGCTAACACATCTGCCATGAAATTGACGGATCTAACCTCATAGCGGAAAATAACGTTAATGTTAGCAGATGACTACCTAATTTGAGGAACCACTTTCTATAAGAACAACACCATATCTTGAAGAGAACGGCCTACAACCTTCCAGAAGAGCTAGAACCTTTGCTTCATTAGAGTCGTACACACCAACATGCTTGGAAAACATAAGTACCACCTCACGCTTACTATTGCGAAGCACTCTAATCCTCGTAGGACTTGGCTTTCCCCTAGAAGCACAGTCCACATTAAACTTTAAAACCCCTTCTGGAGGGGGGCTCAATAGGTTAATCTCCTCTCTTTTAAAAGACCACACACCATGCATGTTGCCTAACTTGAAGGGATATCATCAAGGGTAAACTTGAAGATAATTCATCCTCAATTTTGGTTTAAAGGGCGCTACAATTAAGAAATGTTCTAAAAGGTTTCAAAAGTTCTTTGACGACCATCAGACTTGTCCATTCCACACCAAATGTAGTCACAGATTACTCAAACCATGTTGAGTGAAGAGGCAAAATCACTTAAATCCCATTAATGATGTGTTTAATTGGACATGTCCAATAGCTTCCTCAAAAGGCAATATTATGTGGCAATTTTCTTTCTTGCCTTGCATCTGAACAATTTGGAACAAGAAATAGAAGGTGTTTTGATAGAATGGTTTTGTCTAAAGATAAAATAATCCTCAAAATGAAATTTTGTGTCACCTCATTGGTTTTCTATTCTCCTAGACTTCTGGGGTATTTCAACGGATTTCATCATGTTCAATAGAAGGGAAGTCATCTCCATATGACCAGGGCTTCTCCTTTCCCTTATGGCTCTAGAACTCTAAGAGCCCTTTCTGTTTCTTCTAGAACTCTAAAAGCCCTTTTTGTTTCTTTCCCCTTTTGAGTGGCGACTGTTTTTTTTTTTTTTTTTTTTTTTTTTTTTTTTTTTTTTGTGGGTTTTCCCTTGCTACTTCTTAATATAGCTCTTTTAGATTGTAAAGCTTTTGATTAATACAAGTTCCCACTTCACACATATATATATATCAATATATATATGGGCTTTGATCCTGCGAGAATTGTTCTCACGCACCTACCATGAGAACTTTTTATGAGGCCAACTTGTGGGTCCCATTCAGAGATGGGAGCAGGGGGGATGAAAAGATCTATGTGGGACCACCCCCAATATCAAGTTTGGCCCTACCCTAACCCCTTCATCCATGGCCCACAGATCAAGTCCATTTGAATTGGTGCATAGTCGATCCAAAAGTCCAATAAATTTGGATATAACCAAAACAAGGGACGTGTGGCTATCAATGGGGTCCCTGTATATTGCAAGATTTGAATGGGGTGATAGATGGGCCCCACCTAGAGTTCTCACAAAAAATGGTGAGAACTAGTTCTCATAGGATTATTTCCCTATATATATCATAGTAGTCTTCCTCATATATATATATATGACAATATTCAAGTGCATACATCCCTCACCAAAATGGTGAGGGACACTCCTTTTTTGGAAGGTATTAATGTGCAAAAAGACAAAACCATATAATATATGGACAAAACTACAATGCATATATCCCTCACTATGGTGATGAAAACTTCCATTTTTGGAAAGTATTGATGTGCAAAAGGACAAAACCATCACACATCATGACAATTTTTTGACCTTGTTAGGTCTAAAAAAGGAATTGTCAGGATGGATGCATAGTAGTCGTTTTCTATATATATATGGAGAATATTAGTATGCATCCATCCCTCACCATAAGGTGAGGGACACTTCCATATTTGGATATATTAATGTCCAAAAGACAAAAAAGCTTATGGAAAAAATGATTGCTTAAGTACAAATAAGGGAAGCCATGTAAGCATCCCCCAACCGATGGTGAGGGAACGATACATACTAACATTCCTCTCTCTCTCTCTCGGATTTAACGCTTAATCCTATGAGAAGGGTTTTCACACACCTATCGTGAGAAATTTTTATGGGGCCCACTTGCAGATGGGACCAGGGGGAATGGAAAGATCTATGTGGGACCACTCTAAATATCAAGTTTGGCCCTAATCACATGTCTTTAACCCCTTTATCCGTGGCTCACAAATCTAGTCCATTCGAATTGGTGCCAGTTGATCCAACAGTCTAGTAAATTCGGATTTAATCGAAACTTGGAGCGTGTGACTATTAGGGCGGTCTCTATTTATTGTAAGATTTGAATTGAGTGATAGATGGGCCCCACCAAGACTTATCACAAAACAGTGGTGAGAACTAGTTTTCATGGTCAAAGGATTATTTCCCTATATGTGTGTATATATGTGTCTATGTGTGCGAGCGCATGTGTGTGCCATTAGTCTTAGTTAATTAGATGCTAAGAAAGTCAGGTTTGGATATAGTAGGGGTAATTCACAATTATAGGAAAGTTTAGAGGGTTTTTTCATAATTTTAATTTTTGAGATTTTGGGCCCGTTGGGTAGTTGATCTAATTTCCCAAACTTTATTCTTCTACCTAATCTCAATTCGATACCTAGAAGATCACCAAATTTTGACTCAAAGTCCACTAGGGACTAATTTGAAACTTCCTAAAACCCCATCGCTAATATAATAGACCGATCCAACCCTTTTCATTTTAGTTTCTTTCTCTCTACCCCTTTTCTTTCATTTCCACTCTTCCTCATTTTCCTCGCTGCTAGTGAAGATACAAGAGGTCTCTAGTTCAATTCATCATCATCATCATCAACTCCATCAAGCTCTTCTCTCCCCATCCATCTAAGTTTCAAGGTTTCTTACCACTTTCCCTAACCCTAAGTAATCCCTTCTCGCTGTAACAGTTAGGGTTTTCGATTTGTGAGCTTAGAATGTTACAGATTAGCTTAATGGCTTCCTTTTACTTGATTTTGTAGATTGGTTTGAGTTGGGTTGGATTTTCTTCAAGTTGAGCTTCTTTGGGAGAGTTTTGAGCTAGGGTTTCATCCTTTTCTAAGTTTTACACCCTAAGGAGAGGAAAGTGGATATACATCAGTATATGTTGATATGCATGTACTCTTGGTGATTCTAGCACCTATTCATTGATTAGATTACCTTTGAGTTCATTGTTGTTTAATTTGGAATAATATGCTAGAATAGATTTAAATTTTAGTGGATTGGATTGATGGAATTGGAGGATGTTTGAGATGTATTGGAGAGGGCTTGGTCCTGAAATTATTGTTGTTAGCACAGGTTTTCAAATGAAGGGGATTGAATACCTAGAATTTGCACGGAAACAAAGTTTCGAACTGCTGTTTCTAAAGGTTCGCGGTTAACTGTTAAGACTCATGATTAATTGTATGACTCATATGGGTAACCATGAGACCCCAAGTGCCCAGCTCTGGAATAGGCACCTGTAACTATGTCTAACAGGGTTTTACTCTACGGTTAGTCGTGAGCCAACCCCAGTGTAATTACTGCTAACCGTCAGCCCGAGTGTTGGCAGTTAAATTTCCAAAAACCTGATTTTCCTGCATGATGCAATTTCATGGAGATCGCAGTTAACAACTAACCATCGATATCCCACAGCTAACAGTAGATGCCCAGGTCTCTTTTTGAAGGTCTTTTCCTGGGCGACTTTTTAGACATGGTTTTGGAACCCTTGGCATAACCCTTTGAGGACCAATTAGGTACACTGAGTGAGGGATGTTTTGAGCTAACATACCCTTATGAATTGTTGGATTGTGTATGACGTACAACCTCTATCTGTCTTGGACAAAGTTAGGCAAAGAAATATTCAGTAATTGATTATGCACCAAGGTTTGTTAGTGGAATATTATAACTTCACTTCTTCCTGGACCGGATAGGTATGTCTTTTATGGAGAAGGCAATCGTTGACCAAGGATTGAGTTGTAACTCTCCTTAGGTTATCAATTAATCATAATTGAATTATGATTAATTGTCTAACAGGGTTTTACTCTACGGTTAGTCGTGAGCCAACTCCAGTGTAATTACTGCTAACCGTCAGCCCGAGTGTTGGCAGTTAAATTTCCAAAAACCTGATTTTCCTGCATGATGCAATTTCATGGAGATCGCAGTTAACAACTAACCATCGATATCCCACAGCTAACAGTAGATGCCCAGGTATCTTTTTGAAGGTCTTTTCCTGGGCGACTTTTTAGACATGGTTTTGGAACCCTTGGCATACCCCTTTGAGGACCAATTAGGTACACCGAGTGAGGGATGTTTTGAGCTAACATACCCTTATGAATTGTTGGATTGTGTATGACGTACAACCTCTATCTGTCTTGGACAAAGTTAGGCAAAGAAATATTCAGTAATTGATTATGCACAAAGGTTTGTTAGTGGAATATTATAACTTCACTTCTTCCTGGACCGGATAGGTATGTCTTTTATGGAGAAGGCAATCGTTGACCAAGGATTGAGTTGTAACTCTCCTTAGGTTATCAATTAATCATAATTGAATTATATCCTTTCGGTTGTGGGTTTTCACATGTCTTGAACATGTTCCATAGATTGTTATTGGTCAATGTGTTGAGGTTTGGCAGCCTTAGTGTATAGTGCTTCAGGACTACTACTTGCAGTGGATGTTGAATTGAACTTTGAGATTTTGAATTGGGTGGAATAATTGATAAAAAGGGGTACTTCTCTCGTTTCCACAAACGTATTCACACAAGATAAGCCAAACCTTCACTGTTTGTATTTTAAGATTCTTGCGTCAGGCACCACTAAGCTGTTAATGTCCAATACAATGGGGGCACCACTGTTAAAGCACTATTGAACATTTAACTGGGGACAACTACACACATCAGTATTGAGATGGATGTACACCGTTGGGCAATCCAGGGAAGACAAGGTTTTGATGTTTTGCCACCTCGGATGCCAACTTTGAACTTCGAGTTTCGGATGCATTAACAACCCGATAAAATCCCTAACACTCGGTATGAGACGGGAGGGCTGTGACATTATATTCCGTGGTAATTTAGCAAATGTGGATTGCCTATATTGTTAGGGTATTGTGATAGGACATTGTTCTTTATTGATTATTGTTTAATGTTGGATTCCTTGCAACAACTGTACATGATCATAATGGTTTTACTTCGCTTTGATATTGCATATCTATTGTTGTTTATGTACATTTGATCTACCCGCCAACTACTTGTAGGCTGATGATTCTATGCTTGGTGCATAGGTACTGACCTTGCCCTTGTTGAGGCAACTGAGAAGGCGCCGTTTTAGGCGGTTGAGCCTGATGATAATGAGCACTAGTAGTGTGCAGATGACATATGCTAATGTGTCATGACCAGCACGCGAAAACATTCATTTTGGGATAGTTAGACTTAGATTTTGATGGTAATGTTAATTAAAAACTTTTGTTTATCTTGTAAATTGCAACTTGTTAATATATGATGCACTTACTCTGAAAAGTTTTGGTGTACCATCTGTTTTAAATGAAGCTTCCACATTATCACCAGTGAACTGATGAAATACTTGATCTCACCACAGACATCGATCCTATATGGAACCATAATTAGGGAACGTGTTGTGTTAATTGCGAAAAATTTTAATTGGCCACTAATCTAACTCATAATCCCCGTCTTGGGATTTTTGAGGGTGTGACACTCCCAGTGAATGAATTTACATTTTCTTCACCTCCTCTGCTCAACAAAGTTATAGGCTGAGACCCATCTTCCTCGCCCTACTGTAAATCCTTTCTTAACTATCTACGGTGCCCACATTGTGGCCCTTTACATAACATATGAGAGAGAGAGAGAGAGAGAGAGAGAGAGAGAGAGAGAGAGAGTACAAAAGATTGGCCTTGTCAATATTTTTGAACTTGAATCCCTCATAGTACCATCATCCAGCCATACATTCTCTAGACAATAGACTTGCAAGTATCACCATAATATTTCCCACCTATGCCACACCTCTAACCATCATAGTAAAGCGCACAATTCCCAAAGTTGAAATCCAACAAATATGATTTCCCTTATTCATGAAAATGTGATTCCTTTAAATCCAATGAATCAACCTCACCATAGATGGGACACTATTGGAACTGCTCAAGCTACTATGCTCTTTGTTTTTGCTCATACCCCCAAAACCATGTAATTAAACACAAAATTGAAAAACCTTTATAATTTGTGATCTTTCATTTTTGAGAGGGGGAACCCCAATACTACCAAAACAAACCCCCCCAATTCCTATTATCTAATTGGGGAATCCCCAACACTAACAAACCCTCCAATTCCTATTATCTAATCAGCACAAAGGGTTGCATACCACCCTTATCTATCATCTCCAATATGAATTGGGGCCCACCCATATGCCTTTGTCAACTGCCAAGAAAGTTGAATTAGTATAGCTCAGTCATCTTACGAGAGAGAGAGAGAGAGAGAGAGAGAGAGAGAGAGAGAGAGAGAGAGAGAGAGAGAGAGAGAGAGATGTTAGGTTTATGTCTTGTATTCCGGTTTAGCCGAATGAGTCACTGGGTTAGCCAGGGACTGGTTTAAGGTCAAGGGTATTTTGGTAATTGTACTGGGGCTTTCTTGGTAATTGTTCCTCGGGTTTCTGAGCGAGGTGGAGATCGCTCTGTGGCTTGGTGGTTGTTGTGCATGAAGATCAACGGATTGGATCAAAAAAATCTCGGTGTCTCTTCTTGTGGGTGGTTGCTTTGTTTTGATCTTGTGATTCCGTGGATGCGCACAACGGGTGATTGTTAGAAAATCACAACAATTAGTATCAGAGCTGAGGTTGGTATTCCTCGGGTTTCTGAGCGAGGTGGAGATCGCTCTGTGGCTTGGTAGTTGTTGTGCATGAAGATCAACGGATCGGATCAGAAAAATCTTGGTGTCTCTTCTTGTGGGTAGTTGCTTTGTTTTGATCTTGTGATTCCGTGGATGCGCACAACGTGTGATGTTTAGAAAATCACAACAATTGGTATCAGAGCTGAGGTTGGTGTTCCTCAGGTTTTCTGAGTAAGGTGGAGATCGCTTAGTAGCTTGAAGGTTGTGCGCATAAAGATCGACTGATTGAATCCTTGTCAAAGGGTTTGGATCTCTGTTTCGAAACAGAGAAGAAGAGAGATCAGGTTCGTGATTTCTGGTTGGGCCACCATCGGAGAAGATGAAGACGAGATTGGGTTCTCCGATCTCGCTGGATCGGAGGAAACAGATTCACATTTTTTCAGATCTGAAGGAGAAGACCGGAGCATGTTGATCTGATCAAAGGGCCACACAGATTGGATAGGAGAAGACCATAAAAAAAAAGATCTCTGATTTCGGTGGGCCACGGATCCAAGAAGAAGAGAACTGGGTTCGGATCGAAGAACAGTGAAACAGCGAAGGGTCGGTGGTTGCAGAGGAAGGTTTTCGCCTGTTGTGATTTGCGCAGCAACCAGATCATCGCCCGCCAATTTGCGCAGACAACCAGATCATCGCCCGAAAATTGAGAAGATAAGGGATCTGGGTTCCGCCTCTGTTGAAACGGAAGGACGACCGAAAGTAGCAAAAAAAAAAAAAAAAAAACTCACCGAGATTTTCGCCAGGAATCTCGTCGTCTCCGTCGCCCTCGCCGGATCCCTGCATCACCGGACTGGCCGCTGCAATCGCCGTCGTTCTCGCCAAGCAGCCGCTGCCGCTGCGATCACCTCCAGCCCGTCGCAGTTGGTCGTCGCCGCTGCCAACCCCCAATCGCCGTTGCAACTGCTGTCTCCAGTCGCTGGATCGTCGTTCGCCCCGCCATGCAGGATCGCCGGAGAGGGGGGCTGTCCGCCGCTGCCAGCACCAGACCGTAGCCGAGGACGAAGAAGCCGGCGCGTCCCTGTTGCAGAACCCGTGAACAGGGGAAGAAGATGAAGACGACCCAGGCGGGTCCGGGTACGGGTCGGGTCAGTTTGACCCGATCCACCGTGGATATCAGCCCAGAAGAACAGGTTACGGTTCGGGTTCCGGGTTTCGGGTTGGGTCAGACCCAACCCGTGGTGCAACCCCAGTGGCTGCAGTGCCGGGCCAGTTCGGGTCGTGTCGGGTCGGTTCTGACCCGTGTTTGCATGGTCCAGTCCAGAGATCAACAGCGGGTTCGGTTCGGGGTCAGTTCAGGTCCGACCCGCCCGGTTAGCAGGCGGTCCAGCCCAGCCAGCAAGTTCAGGTCGGGTCAGTTCAGGTCCGACTTGACCCGTGGTGCAGCAAAACCCAGCGCACGTGCAGATCAGTTCCGGGTCAGGTGAACCCGACCCGGGTTCGCTCCAGAAGCCCAGCAGACAGTGCAGTGACGTCAGCAGTGATGTTAGCATCGGTCAAAGGCCAGATTTGACCAGTTTCAATGGCTGAAATTGTTTCTGCGATATCTTGATCGTCCGATGTCCGATCGGAGATCCGTTTGCGCCTACGGACTCGTTTCGAGCAGATCTACGCAGTGGAAGAGGTTGATTGGCTGTTTGACAGTCAAGGAGGAGGTTTGACCGATTGGAGCGTAGAAACTTGTTTCTACGTTATCGGAGCCATCCTGAGTCGGATTTTAGATCCGTTTCTTCCAGCGTGCTCGTGGTGACGAGATCTATAGTTTGATGCAGAAATCTGGAGGAGATCTGAACAGATGTGGATTCAGGCTAGAATCAGGTCTACTCGACCTGGTTGTTGTTGCAAACCCAATAATAGGAGTCGCCGGCCTAGTTGCAAAGGGTTTGCTGCTTCAAACGAAATTGTTCGTTTGGGGTTCACATGATCGCATGTGATGTTATTCATCTTGCCAGAGCCAAGCCGGAAAAGCAGCAAGGAGGAGCTGATGCGTCAGCAGTTGTCAAACATTTGTTTGATTGATTGATCGGAGGCCCGGTCAAATGGAGTTTTGAAGTCATCTGTGAAGTCATCTGGACTTGTATTCCCGATCTGTTTTGCTTGCATGCTTATGGTGATTGGATCTTCACAGTGATGTTGAAGATGGGGCAGGATGGTGAGTGATTTAGATATCACTCAGATTCGTCAATGGTTTCGAGCTTTTAGTTCGAGGTGGAGTTTGACGAGATGAACTTTACTCAAAGTTCATGTGCTGGTTCAACATGTCAAAGTGTTGAAGAAGACTGCATCCCTGGTGCAGTGACGTGCCATTCAGTAGGGTACGTAAAGACATTGCCGGTTTTATCTCCTAGTAGCTCGAGTTGTACGGAGTTGTACGGAATTCAAGCCAAGGTGGAGATTGTTAGGTTTATGTCTTGTATTCTGGTTTAGCCGGATGAGTCATTGGGTTAGCCAGGGACTGGTTTAAGGTCAAGGGTATTTTGGTAATTGTACTGGGGCTTTCTTGGTGGCCAAGAAAGCGGAGATTATATATATGTATAGTCTGTAACCCTAGACCTTGCGGCGGCAGTTGCCCGTGGTGTTCCCACACCACGTAGGAGAGATGATGTGAGAGTGTGGGAATCTCTTGTATGCTTTACTTGTCATAGTGAAGATGTTCGTCCTCCTGTGCCCGTGGATGTAGCCCTGTTTGGGTGAACCACGTAAATCTTGTGTCTCTTCTTGTGTGTGGCTTGTTCATGTTTGATCTTGTGATTCCGTGGATGTACACAACGGGTGATTGTCAGAAAATCCCAACAAGAGAGAGAGAGAGAGAGATAGAGAGAGAGAGAGTACAAGATTGCCCTTATTAAAATTTCTGTTCTTCAATCCCTTATTTTACCCCATCATCGGAACGTTCTCAAGATAATGTACCTCACAAGTTTCATCACCAACGCCTTGGCCCAACTCCTAACCATGCTGGTTTAAGCTACATGTATTATGTTTCACCTTTGTTGTCTATCATAAGCCCAATCCTAGAATAGATTTAACTTCTTCAGATCTATCCTTATTCTTCTATCTATGTCCTCTTCGGCCTACCTTCTTCCTTGAGAAGCCACCAACATACATAGAGAAACTATTCCTCACCAATCATTGTTGGCTTGCATTGGACATGTCCAAACTTCTTCGTATCTATCCTTATTACTTCTGAGTGCTTTTTGGCCTACCTTCTTCCTGGATACACCAACATACATAGAGAAACTATTCCTTAGCAGTCATTGTTAGCTTGCATTGGGCATCTCCAAGCTATCTCAAATGAATCTCTATTAATTTATCATCCAAATAGCTATCCCTGAACGCACCTGAATTCACTCATTTCCAATTCTATCTTGCCCAGTTTTACCACATCCATCTCAACATTATAATCTCTATGGCCCTCATTTTTGCTTTTGTTGTTTCCTACGTGGTGAACATTTTGCTCCATTGGCCCTAATGGAACCCACAAGTATCACCATAACTTTTCACACCGACGGCAACTATCATAATCATGTGCACACTTTTCTCAAAGATGAAATCCAATGAATATGGATTCCTATATTCAAGAAAACCATCCAACAGTTCTTTCAACTCCAACCAATCAACCCCACCATAAATGGGCCACCATCAGCGCTGCTCAAGCTTCTACACCGATTCTTTACTTTTGATCAAACCCCAAACCTATTTAATTAAGAAAAAAATTGCAAATGCCTCAATCCATTCTGTTTTTTCTTTTTTGGAAAAGGGAAACTGCAAAACCACCAAACTGAACCCTCCATTTCCCAATAATTGACCTTTAGAGGTGCATACCACCCTTATTTATCATCTACAATAAGAAGTGGGACCCACGCATGCCATTTTCAACTGGAAAGAAAGTCAAATTCATATGGTTCGGTTACCTTGACACGAGAGAGAGAGAGAGAGAGAGAGAGAGAGAGAGAGAGAGAGAGAGAGAGAGAGAGAGAGAGAGATTGTCCTTACAAAAAGTTTTGTACTTCAATCATTTATTATTCATCTAGTCATACATTCTCAAGATAATGGACCACACAAGTCCATCATCACTATTTTGTCCCAAACATGCTATGTTGAGCTACATAAATTCTATTTTGCCATTCCAGTCTATCCTCGGTCCAATACTCAAACAAATTGCATTTCTTCAATCTACTAGTGTTAGGTTGAGCTACATGAATTCTATTTCACCATTTCAGTCTATACTAGTTCAACCTCGAATAGATTGCACTTCTTCATATACCTTACTACTTCCATCCATATCATCTTCGGCCAACCCCTTCTCCTTGAGGGGCCACAAACATATATAGAGAAACATTTTCTTACCACTCTCATTATTTGCTTACGATGGACATGTCCATTACTATCTTAGGTAAGTCTCTCTTGATTTATCATCTATTGATACGACCCCTAAATGCTAGACTGTACTCATTCTTTATCCTATTTTTTCTAGTTTTACCATACATCCTCTCAACATTCTCATCTCCACCACACACACGTGATGTTTCCTAATTGGCCAACATTTGGCTTCATAGCTCATAATTTTTTCCACCTAAGCCAAACCTCTAACCACCATACTCATGGACCCACTTTTCCCAAAGTTGAAAATCCAATGAATATGAGTTCCTATTTTCATGCAAAACCATTCATGATTCTTTTAAATCAAACCAATCAACCTCACCAAGTGATGCAGGCCATACTAGCAGATCCCGCCTAAAAGTTTATGCCCGCAGGCCCAAAACTAATAAGGCCCAATAGAGTAGAGATGATTAATTCCTATTCATATTAGTAGTTGCTTCCTTAAGTATCAAGAATTCTTTAATATTTAGAAATTCATATTATGTTTAGTTTAGGATTCTTTATTTGACTGGAATTAGATTGCTTACTTAGTTAGAAAGTATTTTAGTTATAAATAAAGATGTAATCCCTCCTCATGGGATATAGAACACTGATATTGAATAAGAGTTTAAGTTTGTTTCTCAGCTGAGAGTTGATTTATTGTCATTGGTGAAGCACCTGGACATCCTATCCTTAAGCCTTTTGGCTTGAAGATTAGTCCGTTGGCTATTATTCTTCTTTGAGCTGCTTTAATTGGTATCAAAGCAGAGATTCAATCTTAGATCGCCGCTCTAATCATAGATTAAAGTTAACCCGAGTGTCCCATCTCCATATTTTCATCTCATTCATCCATCACGCTCCCACATCTACCATTCATCGTCATCCTTACCCTTCCCATCACTGTTGATCCTCTACTGCCACTATCACCCACCGAAACCAAACCACGCAACCCTAACTCCATCTTCCTCACCACTCGAAAAGCCAACCCATTGCAAACCCTAAAACCCAATTTCAAAACCCTAAAGTCGAAACCCTTCCCAACCCCTCACTATGCACAGAGAATCCAAAGCCCTAATCGACCCTCGCCCTTCACCGAAACCCTCTTTGCTTCTTAGCCAAACCTAACTCGTATCCACACATGGACCCAAAACCGAAATAGCTCCTTCCAAACAAAACCCCACTCAACCTGAGAATCCATCACCCAAATCGGACCCTCCTCCATGCCGAACTGAATCCAAACCCAACTCCTTTTCTCCTTCAAATCCCCAGTACCATAATAATAATAATAATAATAATAATAATAATTAGAGTAGTAGAAAAAGAGAACAGAGAAAAAGAGGGTCGTACCTGCGTCACTGTCCACGGATGACCTCTTCACTGCCAGTGCTACGGCGACGACCTAGCTAGAAGGCCCACAACACCATCCCCCTCTGCCATCATTGGCGCTAGAGACCTCAGCCACCTCTCCCACCTTCGACTCCAAGCAGCGTAGGCAAAAAAAAAAAAAAAAAAAAAAAAGGGAAAAGGCAGTCGAAACCCTCTTTTCAGTAAGTCCTCTCGCTAGGCCCGAGAAGCCACACACGTGCCAATGCACGTGACACTAGTCCAGCTCATCTGTTGGGCTTAAGTTCGGGTTAAGCTTGACCCACGAAGTGAAAAAAAAAAAAAAACAAAATCCCTTTGTTTCTTTCTTTCCTTTTTTGCAAGCAATGTCTACCCGTAGTGGTCAACCATATTGTGGCAAATTCCATAATTGACAACGTGATGCTATGATAATGGAGTTTTCTGGAAGAGCACATGCGTTAGAAGTCATGTCTCGGAGTTCATAAAGGCCTACTACTGCAGAAGGCATCGTTTAGCACTATAAACTAGCAAAATCCAGCCCGTCAAGAAGAAGCAAGCCCTCAAGAATCTATCCACGATTTTATACAGCGTCTTTTTATTGAGAAGGATCTTGAAGACACACCTGTTGCGCCCAAGCTTGATGATATCACAAAGTGAGGCAAAATTGATGTTACCGATTTTTCAGGTCATCTCAATCTAAAGGGTTTTATTGATGGGCTCAATTCTCTTGAAGATTATTTCATTTGGTATCATATGGATGATGCACAACGTATTGCTTTCGTCAAAGTCAAACTAAAAGGTTCAACACGCATTTGGTGGTATAGCATTGAGCACAATAATCTTGTCATGAGACACCCTGCTATTTCTAAGTGGGATAGGATGCGTGATAAACTCAAAGGTCAATACCTACCATCCAATCATTTGAGTATTCTTCGGCAAGAATATTTTGTTTTCGAGCAAGGCACATTGTCATTGGATGAGTACATAGAGAAATTCAATGATTATGTTATTCGGTCTAAAGTTCAAGAGGATAATTTCACGCTAGACAACCGGAATAGAACTGGTTTGTGGGAAGAAATTCGACGTGAGCTGCTTATGCATGACTTTGAAGCTGTTGATGACATTTATAAAAAGACAAAATGGGTTGAGTTAGAATTGCAGTCATCTACTTTTAGATGCTTCGGCACCCAAGCCGGGGAGTCAATGACTCGTCGAGCCCTAGACTTTTAGAACAATAATCGTGCTTCACCCAATTAGAATAGTCCTAAAAAAAACCATGCTCCACCAACAAGTTATCATCCACCTTTGAAACAGCAGCACAACCAATCCAATCAACATCCTTTTCCTCAAAATCAATGGGGCACAGTGCCACAGGGACAAGATATGAGAAGTCGTGGTCGTCCTCGACAAGATCAACGAACTAATGGTTGTTGGTAATGTGGTCAACAAGGTCACTTTGCCAATAAATGCCCTAAGGTGCGTAATATTTATTATTGTGATGAAGATCCTTATTCTTCGAAAGAATATTATGATAAGAAAATTGAGATGAAGCCTCCTCTTGACCACATATAGTCATAAGCTCAGCCAAAACCATAACCCGAGGCTCAGTCTGATCCTCCTCCAGCAACCACCATTGAAGAAAAGGTGGTCCTGTCGTTATTATACTCAGGCTTCTCGTCACCAATGAGCAAGAAGAAGACAATTGGCGACGTACTTCAATCTTCAGACATATGTGAAATGTAAAGGCAAGCTATGCAATTTAATTGTTGATGGTGAAAGTGCAATGAATGTAGCTTCATAGGAAATGGTTCATAAGCTAAATTTGCCCACTATAAAGCACCCAAAACTTTACAAGGTCGCTTAGGTAGATGATCGTTCAATTCCTGTAACCTGTCATTGCTTGATTCATTTTAAAATTGGCATATATGAAGATGATATATGGTGTGATATCATTCCCATGAATAATGCTCATATACTACTTGGACGATCATGGCTTTATGACCGAGAGGTACATACTGATAAAAAAAGGCACATATATTCTTTCAAGTGGAAGGAACAAGTGGTGGATCTTCTTCCACTGCTGCCATTAACATCTTCTTCAGTAGTGTCTACAACCCCATCAAACCCTCATGTTCTCTCTATGCGGAAATTTGAAATAGAAAGCAGAGACCAAGGAGTTGTTTATGCTCTTGTTCCAAAAGAAGACACCGAGGTAGATGACAAAAATCAGATTTTTACTCCACCAGCGGTCAAGTCATTGCTTAATGATTTTCAAAATTTGATTCCAGCAGAGCTTGTTAATGAGGTACCTCCCATGCGGGATGTACAACATGATATTGATTTGGTTCCTAGTTCCACCCTTCCTAATTTACCTGCTTATTGCATGAGCCCAGCTGAACATGTAGAATTGCAAAGATAGGTTAAAGACTTACTTCAGAAGGGTTATATTCGCAAAAGCATGAGTCCTTGTGTAGTTTCAGCCCTCTTAACACCAAAGAAATATGGTTCTTGGTGAATGTGTGTTGATAGTCAAGCAATTAACAAGATCACCCTCAAATATCGGTTTCCGATTCCCCAAGCGGACGAGATGCTTGATATAATGGCCGGATCATCTATTTTCTCCAAGATTGATCTCAAAAGTGGATATCATTAAATCTGTATTCAGCCAGGAGATCAATAGAAAACTGCATTCAAGACCAAAGATAGATTATACAAATGGTTAGTCATGCCATTTGGTTAATCTAATGCTCCCAGCACTTTTATGAGAGTGATGACTCAGTTTCTACGGCCTTTTCTTGGTAAATTTATTGTAGTGTATTTTGATGACATCTTGATTTTCAACAAATCAAAAGAAGCTCATCTCAACCATTTAAGGTATGTCATGTGTGCGCTTTGTGAAGAAATATTTTATATTAAATTGAAGAAATGTACATTTTGAGTTCCAAAGTTATTTTTTTGGGTATTGTTGTCTTGGCCCAAGGAATTGAAGCTGATCCAAATAAAATTAAAGCAATTACCGAGTGGCTCACTCCCACATCCATCCATGAGGTACAGAGCTTTCATAAATTGGTTACATTTTTTAGGAGGTTTATTTGCAATTTTAGTATCATCATCAAGGATATAAATATCGGCTGATACACATGCGTATTGGCCGATACGGGCCGATACACTTTGTATCGGCCGATACGTATTTGTTACCCGCCTTTCGCTTTGAACATTTATCTTCTCCCCTCTTCACTGCTTCAAGCCCCTTTCTTTGCCTCCATTTTTCAAATCCTCTCAAAAAAACAGTAAAATCATCAACAAAAACATCAAAAACATCCAAAGATTAAGGTAGCATTGAAGATTCAAGCATCAAGCTCAAAAAAGGTGAGTTTTGAAGCTTTTTTTTTTCTACTTTGTGCTTATTTCTCTCTTTTCTTCTATGAATCACTTGAAAATGAGTTGTTGTTGTTAGATCCATGTTCCTCTTTGATCAAGCCCCTCTTTTTTTTATCACTTTCTTATTTTTTTTTTGAATTTTATTTTCGGATTATTTTATTATTTGAAAAAAAAATCTATTTTGTTAATGGAAAACCAATAAAATGGGTTAAAAGTGGTCCCTAAATGTTAGATCTATGTTTCCCATAGATCAATCCCACGTATTTTTGTGTTCTTCTAATTTTTTCATATTTTTTATTTTCGGATTGTTGTATTTTTTTTAAAAAAATATTTTTTTATAGAAGCAAACTCAATCAAATGGGTTGAAAATGGTCCTTAAATATTAGATCTATGTTTCCCATAGATCAATCCTACATATTTTTGTATTCTTTTAATTTTTTCATATTTTTTATTTTCGGATTTTTGTATTTTTTTAATAAAAATATTTTTTTATAAAAGTAAACTGAATCAAATGGGTTGAAAATAGTCCCCAATTGTTATATCTATATCTCCCATATATCAATCCCAATTCCCACCCACATAGATGCGTGTTATTCTAATTTTTTCATGTTTTTAAAATTTATTTAAATTTTAACCTATTACTTTTAAATCTTGTTTAGGTATTGTGACGTGAAAAAATGCCGCGTGAAATAGATCTTGCATGGAGCTATGGTGTGGCAATTGAAAACAATCGGTTGAAGATTAAGTGCAAGTTTTGTCACAAAGTGACCCATGGGGGCATTACAAGATTTAAACAACATTTGGCCCATGTGCAAGGCAATGTTGCAGGGTGTCCTGAAGTGTCCAAAGAAGTTAGGGAGCAAATGAAAAATTTATTGAATCAAACAAAATAGAGAAAAGTACAAATTAAAGAGAAGAAGCAGCAGGGTGTTGATGCAGCACGCCATGATGTATTTGGGGATGCAGGTCTTGGAGCTGCTTCTGATGATGAGTTTGATGACCCAGAAATGATGGCTGCACGCCGAGAGTCCCTTATGTCGTGTCAAGAAGAAGCAGAGCGTCGAGCCTATAGCTAGCGTAGAAACTATGATGACGGTGGCTCATCTGGTGCAACAAGCAAGGGCAAAGGCATTACGGGTAAAATTCGTAGAGCATTTAGCACCCGACAGCGGCATCATGATATAGAGATTATTTCTACTCGGATGGCTACACCTACACAAACTGGAAAAGGGGTTAGTTTTGTTGATCCTTTCGCACATAGATCGGAGGCAGCTAAGCAACCAAAAATCTCTAATGTTGTCAAGGGTGTCATGAATACTGCAAGAGATAGATTAGCCAAAGCTACAGCAAAATGGCTAATTCATAAGAATATACCCCCTACCGCAATTGATTCTCCTTACTTTTAGACAGTTCTTGATGTTGCGGCTCAAGTTGGGCGGGGTATTACGTCGCCATCTGTGTATGATGTGGGCACCAAGTACCTTGAAGAAGAGTATAAAGAAATAAAGGCTTGGGTAGAGATGTTTAGGCCTATGTGGGGGCAAAATGGAGTCATTATTATGTGTGATGGGTGGACAAGTGGCACCCAAACACAATTAATTAACTTTTTGGTGTATAATGTCACTGGGACCGTCTTTGTGAAGTCTGTTGATGCATCTGAAGAGAAACGGACAGCAGATTATATTCATAGGCTTATGGATAAAGTTGTAGAAAGTGTTGGAGAGGAAAACATTGTCCAGATTGTGACAGACAATGGAGCTAATTTTAAGAAGGCTGGTCAACTTTTAATGGAAAAGAGGACACATTTATTTTGGACCTCATGTGCAGCACATTGCATTGACCTTATAATGGAGGATATTGGAAAGAAGAAGAATGTGGCCACTGCAATCAAGGCATGTAAAGGCATTACAAGGTTCATATACGACCATTCATGGCTCTTAAGCTTGATGAAGAGATTCACAAACAATCATGCCTTGGTGTGTCCGGCATCCACTAGATTCGCTACCCATTTTATTGCTATGGAAAGCCTAGTACGTTGGAGAACGGAGCTAATTCAAATGTTTTTATCAGAAGAATGGCTTCGTTCGAAATGGGGCAAAGCAACACGTGGTCCGGAGTTTGACATCCCAATTCTAACGAGGGATAATAAATTTTGGGCCAAAGTAGAGAACATATTAAAGGCATATGAACCTTTAGTAAAAGTGTTGCAGCTTGTAGATGCTGATGAAAAGCCAACAATGGGGTACATTTATGAAGCAATTGATCGGGCAAAGCAAGCCATTACAGAAAATGGCCAATATCATGATGATAAAATAAAAATTATTGATGCCCGGTGGAACGATCAGCTGCACCATCCATTGCATGCTGTAGGTTATTTTTTAAATCCTGAATTCTATTATCGCAATGCCCCACACCACACTGAAGTAATAGATACGGAATTGCGAGTAGGATTAAGGACAGTGTTGAAAAGAATTTTGAGTGAAGATGATCATATCGAAGCTATACAAGACGTAAGCTAATTAAGAAATTTATTTAATCTTTTAAATATATTTGAGATAATTGTATTGATATGGTGTACTTATTTATTTCTAATTTTTTGCATTGTAGATTTCTACTTATACACATAAAAGAGGAACTTTCGCTGACCCTCTTATACAGTGAATGATTGGACGATGTTCACCTGGTAGTTATACTTATACGCAACTGACAATACATAGAAAAGGAACTTTCTACGATTTAAAGACGTCTAATTTTTTTTCTTTTTTTTGTATTCCAGCTGATTGGTGGGAGAGTTTTGGAGAGAGTACTCCACATCTAAGGAGAGCAGCCATTCGCATCCTTAGTCAAACAACAACATCATCAAATTGTGAAAGGAATTGGAGCACTTTCTCCATGATCCATACGAAGCCCAAAAATTGGATAACCATGAGAAAACTCAACAAATTGGTATACTGCCAGTACAATCTCAAGTTGAGGAACATAAATAGAGAGAGAAAGGCAAGGGATGATCCTACTTATTGTCCAATTAATTTGGATAACATATTCAGAGACGATGATCCCTTACTTCCATGGATAGCCGAGACTGAAGTTCCATTGTTAGATTCAGATCCGAGCTTTCAACAAGAAGTACAACGTTTAATTGCTGAAGATGTACAAATGTCAGGGGGACAGCCACCTCAGGGAGAAAGAAGTAGTGGAAGTGCAGCTGTAACATCTAAAGGGAAGGAACCAGCTCATATTATGTCATCTTCTGAAGATAGTAGTTCTACTGTTGCCTCTTCCAGTAGCCATGGTGGAGGTCTTGGAGGAGATGGAGGAGACGGAGGAGACAGCGGGACAGGTGGCACTGCTGAGTCTTATCAATATGATGAAGAAGAAAATGTCGTTCCTGTTGAGACCGTAGAGGAGTTTCCCGAACAATCAAGAATGGCTCCACAACGTGCTTATCAAAGGCGACGGAAAGTGTCATCACCCACACACATAGATGAGCAAGGGAATATGGGTGGAAGTGGAAATGTAGGAGGGGAACAAACAGCATCTTGGAACCCTATTTATAATGTTCCACTTCCACATTCAGACTACAGGCCATATCCTTAAGAACCATTACAATATTATCAGTATGGTCATGTGCAACAAGAAGAACAATCTTCGGCTTTAGGGTCTTACTTATATGGTGACTATGATGATAGTCAACCTCAATATAGATATCCACCTCCTCCAAGCTCCCTTGATTTCTTTTTTGCATTCCAAGATCCCAATGCTCACCAATATCAAATTCAATTTGAGGAGAATGTGCAATATAATAGGGGCACAAACACAACAAATGATGATGAAGATGATGATACTGATAGCAATGTGATTCCTGGAAGACATCCCCTTTGGTATTAGATTAGAGCTAATCAGCAAGGTATTCCTCCATTATAAAGTCTTTGCTCTTTAAGTAGATTAGTATATTGTTTTTCTATAAAGTTTGAACATAGTTTATCTTTCATTCTTGAATGAATCTTGATGACATTTGTTTATAACATTTTTTTTTATAAGCCTTAAGTTACTATTTAAGTTGACATAACTAAATAACATGAATCCATATGAAAAACATTGATTATTCATATTCTTTTCTATTGATACAGCGATATAGGATCTCATGCAATGAGGGGACCACTACATACTCATATACTAGTTGCTTTTGCAAAACAAACACATATTCCATCATTTTCCAATATTCTGGATTTTCTGGAATTTTTTCGGATTTTTTTGAAGACTTTTTTAAATCACACCGCTACGACGCTACGTATCGCCGCTACCGCTATGTGTCGCCTGCTACGTATCGTTTTGGAGACGGGCCGCTACGCCCGCCGCAACTGCTATTTTCATCCTTGATCATCATGACTCCTATAACTGATTGCATGAAAAATGGAGTGTTCACTTGGACAAATGCAGCATCTCGGGCATTTGAATAGATTAATCAGAAAATGACCAAGGAACTGGTTTTAAAACTTCCAGATTTTGAAAAGGTCTTCGAAGTTAGTTGTGATGCTTCCCACGTCGATATAGGTGGAGTCTTGAGTCAAGATGGTCACCTAGTTGCTTACTGCAGTAAGAAATTAAATAACTCCCGCAAAAAGTATTCAGTTTATGATCAGGAATACTATGCAATAGTTCAGGCTCTTCGTTATTGACATCATTATCTAATCGGGAAAGAGTTTGTTTTATACTTTGACCATGAAGCATTGCAACGTCTGAATTCTCAAAAGAAGATGAGCACTAATCGTGTCAAATGGAGTGCATGCTTACCGGAGTTCACTTTTGTTTTGCGTCATAAATCTGGCACAGAAAATAAGTCGCAGATGCTTCTAGTTGTTGAACTCACATACTTACGATAATTTTCATCTATGTTTTCGGCTTTGAAGAAATACACAGAGAATACACAGCTGATCATGACTTTAGTTTCATTTATACAAATCTTCTAAATAGTGAGTTCTGAACATCCAAAATTTTCCATTCATGATGATTATCTTTTTCGTGGAAATTAATTATGTTTATCAGCTACATTTATCTGTGAGTTTGTTATACATGAGTTACATAGTGGTGGATGTAATGGACAATTTGAGCAAGACAAAACATTGGCTATTGCGGAAGACTATTTCTTTTGGCTACGTTTGAAGATAGATGTTGCCTGAATTTGTCAATTAAGCAAAGTATGTCAACTTACAAAGGGTCAAAAGAAGAACACAGGGTTGTATCAGCCCTTTCCTATTCTACATGAACCTTGACAAGATTTGAACATGGATTTTGTCTTGGACTTACCCAAAACAGCAAGGAAGGTAGATTACCCAAAACAGCAAGGAAGGTAGATTCTATATTTGTTGTTGTGGATTGTTTTTCAAAGATGGCACATTTTATCCCTTGTTCTCAAACGACAGATGCCAAGAAGACTACTACTTTTTTTCTTTAAAGAGGTTGTTTGTCTATATAGTCTTCCTAAAATGATAGTGTCTGACAGAGATACACAGTTCATGAGTTTCTTTTAGAAGACTTTATGGCACAAAGCTCTACTACTCAAATGCATATCATCCGCAAATTGATGGCCAAACAGAGGTCATCAATCACAGTTTCGGAAATCTTTTTTGATGTCATATTGGACAACATGTTGCTTCATGGGATTTTATTTTACCCATGGCGGACTTCGCTTACAATAATTCTGTTAATAGAACAGGAAAGTCATCATTTGAAGTTGTCATTAGTGTCAAGCTACATCTGCCTATTGATTTTAAGCCCATTATCAGTTGAATCTAGGCCAAGTCAAGATGTTGAACAGTTCGCACACCATATGAAGGATGTTCATGATGAAGTTCGTCAGCAAATTTCTAAAAGTAATGAAGCATATAAGAAGCACACGGATTCTCGAAGACACCATGTTGAATTTGATGAAGGTGATATGGTAATGGCTCGTTTGAAGCCATAAGGGTTGGGTTTCCTACAGGTAAATACAAGAAGCTACATCAACGAAGTGTAGGTCCATTCAAAATTCTGAAGAAAATCAGCTCCAATGCGTATGTTCTTGACCTTCCTTCAGACATAAATATCAGTTCCACCTTTAAGGTTGAAAGTCTAGCAGTTTATCGCGGGCATCACAAAGACGAATCATTTGAAGAACAAGCTCTTCACTTCCATCTCAATCAATCTCCTTCAGACGAAATTGAAGATATTTTTTATGATCAGCTCATTTCTACCAAGAATGGCAGAATTCACAAACTTCTCATCAAGTGGAAGGGAAAACCATTCTCCGAAGCTACATGAGTTACAACTACCGATGTCCAACTAATTAATCCAGATTTATATGAGAAGTACAAAGCTGCTAACTCATCGAAGTTGATATTTTCCAAGCCAGGGAGAGCCGATGCAGGCCATACTAGTGGAGCCCACCTGAAAGTCTATGCCCGCAGGCCCAATAGAGTAGAGAGGATTAATTCCTGTTCATATTAGTATTGCGTTCTTAATTGTCCAAGATTCTTTAATATTTAGAAATTCATATTATGTTTAGTTTAGGATTCCTTATTTGATTGGAATTAGATTGTTTTCTTAGTTAGAAAGTATCTTAATTATAAATAAAGATGTAATCCCTTCTCATGGGATACAAAACATTAATATTGAACATGAGTTTGAGTTTGTTTCTCAATTGAGAGTTAATTTGTTGTTTTTGGTGAGGCACCTAGACATTCTATCCTTAAGCCTTTTGGCTTGGGGATTAGCCCATTCAACTTTACCTAGATGGGCCACTATTGACATTTCTCTAGCTTTTATGATGATTCTTTAAATTTGATCATATTCTTAAGCCTATTTAATATAAAAAAAAATGTGAAGCCCTTATTATTTTTGGTTTTGGCAAGGGGGAATCACAAAACCACTTGAGTGGATCCTCAATTTCCAATTATCTAATTGATTGTGAGAGCTATATATGTGGGTTTAAAAAAACGGCCGTTATGGCCTATTCCATTATGCTAGTTTCAAATATAACGCTAAAAAAAAAGTGAAAATTATGGGCCATAACAGTCATAGTGGCAGTTATTTTGAAAATAACTATCAAAATATCAGTCAACACTGATTTCCTCCTTTTTTTTCTCTTTCTTTTCTTTTGAAAATAATGGTCAAAATATCGAGGTGGACAATGTTTTTTTTTTTATATATTTTTTCCCTTTCTTTCTTTCACTTCTTTCTTTCCCAAACCATTTGTGGAGCTTCCTAAAATTGTGCTAACGCTTTCCAAGCCTCTTTTTTCACCAAAACTCAAGTGATTCACAATATTTTGGCAGATTCTCATATGAAGGCTTCTTCCCTCCTCAACCATAATACACCCACGTCCATACTCCATTGTTTAATTAATTAATTTATCTTGATGCAATAGTAATTAGTAAATGTTACTTGAAAGTGGAAATTCACTGGCAACTTATTTGGTGATTGAGTAATTGAATACTGCACTACTACTAGTAGTTTCTCTCTCTCTCTCTCTTTTTTTTTTTTTGAATGGTGAATTGTATTGAAAAAAAGGCCACCATTGCTACTAGTTTCTTCATTTTAAGTATTTAACACTAATGGTTAGTTCAAAATTATGGCCACATATCATTCTACAAAATTTGTGTATTTCAAGTTACTTTAACAGATTCATGTAAATTTATTTAACTTAGAACAGACTTTACAAGTTTTCAGACAAGATGGCGATATAGGATGTTATGACTTTGGAGAACCGATATTTTTCTTTAAAGTGTTTTATTAATGGGAAACAAACAATGTTTTCTAGCATTTTATAATATTTTTGATTTTTTAATACTTTTTTGGATTTTTTGGAGTAAAACAGAAATTCGTATCGCAATGGACAAAGATGACTGGAAACCACAACACTATGCCGCGTCAACAACAATTTTTAGAGTCGACCACAATTGTAAACCATGGGTGTATACCATCCTCATCTATGATCTTCGAAACAAATTGGGACCCACCTATGCCTTTTTCAACTACCAAGAAAATCCGAATTCCTATGGTTTAATTACCTCACAAAACCATCCATATTTCCATCAAATCATTACTAAACCATCAACATTCTATTCAAATCCATTGTGCTCGTGTCATCTATGGAAGAAAATGAGGAAACAAAAAGGGAGGTGTGAAGAAATTAGAATCAGCTGAAACCCTCCTCTATGTGTCATTCTCACTAGGAAGAAGAAGGCATAATGATGAAAATGGGAACTTTGTGATGGGAACAAAAGGTTGAACATGAGGTTAGAAGATGCACAAAAGTGGAATTGAAATTGATGTAGAAAGCCCAAGCACAAAATGGGTGAGTTGGGGAAGATGAGGATAGTCATAGAAGATATAAACGGTTTTGGAGAAAGTGAGAGAAATTTGACAGAATGGACAAATTATGTCAAAAATGATACACTTCAATAAAAAAAAATGATAAATATATTTTCAAAATTTTCTTCCTAGAAATAGGATACATCATCATCATGATCAAAGCCTTGTCCCTATTATGTTGGGTTCCTTTAAATGATTTTTGATTCTCCATTTTGATCCATCACGGGTCACATCCTCGGATAGGTTGCACTTCTTCACATCTATTCTTACTATCTTTTGTCCATGTCCTTTTCTTTGGCTTATTCTTCTCCTTATTAGGCCATTAACGTTCATAAGCAAAACTTTTCCTCAATGGTGTTATTGCTTGCCTACATTGGAGATGTCCAAAATCATTCAAGTTTCTCCTAGGTTGTCATTTACTGAAGCTAACCATAAATGCTCCTGAAAGCACTTACTTTTAATTCTATGATTCTTATTTTTACCACGTATCCATCTCAACATTCTGTAGCCGACCCCAACATGGTTGGGATAAGGCTTTGATGATGATGATGATGATGATGATCCATCTCAACATTCTCATCTTTGTTACACTCATTTTGTACATATATTGCTTCTTGATTGGACAACATTTTACTTCATAGGTCATATCTGGTCTAATCATTATCCTGATAACTTTCCTTCAATCTTGTGAGTATGCACCAATCACAAACCACTCCAAAAGTAAGTCTCCACTTCAACCATCTGCTCTTGTCCTATGTTCAACACCTTCCTCAATCTCTCCATCCTCACTAATTATCAAGCATTCAAGCTAATGTATCAAAATGAATCTCTTCATAGTATCTCTTGAGCTTCAATTCTCACAATAGTTTCAAGTCATTGGATTTTTTCCTCTTATCACCTTTCTTGCTTTCAAGGCATGGAAGCTTCCAATGGGTCCAATAAGAGGAAGAATTTTATGAGGATGACCTTACTTGCCAATATTTTGGTCTAGTGGAGTTTCGAGGGCCTTTCTTTCTCTATTAAGTATTGGTTGTTGGCTGAAATTCCTCGTTGTTTCTTGGTTTCTCCTCAGTTCTTCTGCATTTTGTTGGGCTCATCTTGATGAGTTGGTAAGAAGCTTCTTTTTTCCTCCTTTCACCAACCAAGAGAAGAGTATCTTGGACAACCCCCCACTCCTCTCCTCTCTAGGCCGTATCAAGCTTAACTTTCACAGAACTGCCACTTGCGGCCAGGGTCCAGTGGGTATTAATGGCATTCTTCCTGATAGTAATGCCTTGCATGTTGTTCAATAAACAGGGTAGAACTATTTGATTTGAGGATGGGCCCCTACAAAGCTCTTTGCCTCAACTTATAAGGTGCGATGGTGGAAGGTAGATCCTTATGTTCTATTGCATGGGCATCAAGCTGCTCTAAGGCCCTTGGCACATGCTTGACATAATGGGAAATGTTATTGACCAAGTTGGAAAACCGAATGCTTCCCTCAACCATGTCAAATGAAGGCAAATGCATAGGCAGATGGCTTATCTAAGGAGGGAGTCACAGGACAAAGTTCCCTTCTCTCTTCTTAGTGTTGCTTTTTGGTTTTTCAACTAGTTAATTGCCTTTGATAGTATTTCCAAGCTTGTATACTCCCAATAAATAGGATGGCATTTAAAATGTCCTAGTTTATCCTGATTAAAGACTTGGTTGAGTTGGAATACTGGTGGATTTATGTAATAATCCAACCTTAATTAGCATAATTTTCTTTAAGAGTTTTCGCGCCCTCAATTTCAAAATTGTTATACCCATGTCCAGCAACAACATGATCGTGTCCAATTTGCATAGATTTTCCTTGCCTAAATGATACTGCAATCAGAAAGTGATATTCAAGTTTTAAATGATTTCAATCAGACGTTGATATTCAAGTTTTGAAGGACAAAGTATCTTATTCAAATGTTTGTGTTGCAGCGACATTTTCAAGCTCATGCATGTGTTTTACCTGCATTGCTGCAGTTGAAGCTAACAAGTCTCCACATTTATCAATCATGGCTATCTCCTGCACTGTCACACTCGCAAGTTGTGAAACTAGCTGATTCATCCTCTCCACCTGTGAAACATAGAAGTAGAATATTCTTACAAATAAAGATAGCTACAAAAATACAGCAGCCTTCTAGCCATTGACATGCCAGGATACAAAAGGCCAGAGCCTGAACTGTTCAAAAGTCAATAAGAATATAGGAAAATAAAAGGAAATGCATCTATTGATGTACAAATATCAGCATATGACACTCACCCGTGAAAGTATCTTACAGATGTATGACCCCATAGCTTGCATAATATCAACAGCTGAACTGACAGCAACCTTCAATGTTTGGATATCAGCCTGCAAAAGTAATGAGAAAACCTACATAAATATTTTTACTAATTACAAATTCAAATTGTATTCACAAGAGGCCATTTGTTTATGTCCACAAAACTACTTGCAACCATGGTAGTTCATAATTAATGAGTAGCATGATCAGGAAATATCTCCTATAATTAGAAACCTCATACCCTTGCGCCCCCAGAAACTGGAAGGTGGATAGTGCTGGCCTCCAAAGCTTCAATTGCCTCTGATAAGCAACTTGCATGCTCTCTTTCCTCCAGAGACCAATTGTCAAGGAAGTTCATCTAAACAACAAAATGATCATTTATGAATTTAGGATAAGAAGTCACTAGAACAACTCAACTCAAGTATATAACTAATTTGAAACTAGTGATGACGACCTTGCAAGTACTAGCAAGAACTTAGGCACAAAGACCAATGCATGGTTTTAAAATCAGCTGAGCCCGAGGTAGGTGCTGATTTGAGTCACTCGCCGAGTTGGACGATTCTTTTGATTTTTGAGTCCTAAATGCACTTATCTCCTTTATGGAGATTTTACAATGATTCTAGAGGATCAAAAGTAAACAAAATAGAAATATGGGTACTATATATTTGAAACAAAATAGAAATAGGGGCACCCACTAATAACTTAAATTCTTCATTATCATCGTCATCATTATCAAAGCTTTGTCCTAACTATGTTGGGGTCGATCGGCAACATGAATTCTGTTTCTCTATTCCGTTCTATCCTGAGCCAAATCATCAGATAGGTTGTACTTCTTCAAGTCTATTTTTCCTACCTCCTTCCACATGATGCAGGCTGATCCCAGATCCGGCCCAAATCACAAGCCTGCAAATAGAGATGGGCCCCACTTAATCCTTGATTTCCTCAAGGATACCTATCCTTAGTTAAATAGTTTTAAGTAATTATTGATTTCCTAGTTTATGTTGTTGAGAGTAGAACTTATTTAATTTAATTTAGTAAGCCATGATTGTTTAAGATTATTTTTTCCTAGTTTAGCAATAGCCCTTCCTACATAAGAAGGAACCCTTCATTATAGTAGACATGCTTAATTCAATTAAAATTATCAAAGTTTTCTCTGTCTTTGTGTTTTTCATGAGTGGTGGTGTGGCTTAGGGCAGGAATTCATCTTTGGATTCGAACAATCTTTCAGGAGATTGTTCTACGCTTGATATGCCCAAACCAATGTCGCCAAGCCCAAACCCAGCATACCCAAAAAAAAAAAAAAAAAAAAAAAAAACAAACACACACACATAGTAAAGCGAAGAACGAAATAGAAGAAGAAAGAGAAACAGAAGCATAGGAAGGAGAGCAGGTACGAAAAGAGGCATACCTAGCCGCATAATCATTGTCTTCGACGCCCTCACTGTCTCCTGCAGCTGGCCAACATGGCAAATCCGATGCAGAAGCCAACCCACGCCATCGTTGTTAGCAGGCTTCATCTCTCCCCTCGCCTTTCCTCCATTCTAATCTCAAGCAAAACAAGTAAGAACAAAAACCTTAGCCCTTTCTTTAGTTTTCTTCATGCACAAAACCTAAGGAGAGGATCCCCCACTTGTGATCCCACGTGCTATACATTGAATTACACTTGGGCCTAAGTTGGTCCGACCCAACACAAAACCCGATCTGACCCACCTTCTATTCTCTCAAAAAAAAAAAAAAAAAAAAAAAAAAAGGGAGCAACCATGCCTAGAAAAGGTGATGATCTCCAACATTGGATGACAAATAAACAAAGAGATGAAACCATACTTAAATTAAGTTAAGAATTGGAGGATGCCACGGGACGTCTAAAAATTACAGAAACTGCCATTGCTGATTTACAAAATAAGCAGTTTGCCAGGCAAGAAGGGTTATCCAATGTGTCTTTGGTGTACACACCCGTCCAACCGGAAAAACCTGAGAATCAAGAATCCATTTGTGATTTTATGCAACGCCTTTTAGCTGAACAAGACCCCCAGGGTCCACCTGCTGCACCCTCACCTGATGATATCATAAGGGAAGTCAAAATTGATATTGCTGACTTTAGTTTTGACGCTAGCCCAAAAATTTTTGTTGATTGGCTTAATTCTCTGGAAGATTATTTTGCTCGGTATGGTATGAATGATAAACAGCAAATAGCCTTTACCAAGGTTAAACTTAAGAGTCCTATTAGAATTTGGTGGTATGGTGTTAAAAATAGTGAACTTGCAGCGGGCCAGCCTATTATTCAAATGAATAACATGAAAGATAGGCTCAAAAGCAATTTTCTACCTTCTGATTATATGGATACACTCTACTAAGAGTATCTAAGTCTCTAGCAAGGCACCTTGATAAAGGAAGAATACACAAACAAGTTTCGCGAATACATTGTTCGCTGTAACTTAAAGATAGATGACCGTTTGACTATCACCAAATATAAAGATAACCTACGTGCTAACATCAGATGAGAGGTAGCGATGTTTGACTATATCACAGTTGATGAAATTTTCAATTAAGCCTGGAAAGCACAACATGAGATTCAGTTGTCGAAGCGCAATGCTTTTCATGCCGGGGAGTCTTCCACAAGATGAGGTCCTGAACCTACCTATAATCGCAATTAAATGCAAGGTTATACGCCTCCTCCTCAACGACCAGCCTAACAAGCAACTCAGAATCCTCGGCCAGGTATACTACAAAGGCAGGTTATCCCACAAAAAAATTGGCAGTTTCCACAGAATCAGAATGATAATCGTGCTCGTGGAAGAACAAATAGAAGGGATATTGTTTATCATACCTGCAAGCAATGGGGACATTATGCAAATGAATGCCCACATAGGAATTTGTACACCTCTAATGAACCTGATAGTGAGATCCAACATGATGAGCACGTAGAAATGGAGCAAGTTGACAAAGATCCTCCTAATGACATTCTGGCAGATCAGTTAGATTATGCAGATGCTGATGATGGCATTCCACTACATTTTCTCGATCATCGCCTCTTAGTAGCAAATGCAATGAAGGAAGAAGAAGACTAGAAACATGCTTCTATTTTTGGTTCCGCATCAATTGTATAGGCAAGTCATGCAAAATGATTATTGATGGCGGCAGTGCAATGAATGTCATTTCTCAAGAAGTGGTAGAAAACCTTAAATTGCCCATAGTGAAGCACCCACGACCTTATAAAGTTGCATGGGTTGACAATTACTCTATTCCTGTTCATCAACAATGCTTTGCTCATTTTAAGATTGGCAAATACGAGGATACTATCCGACATAACGTCATCCCAATGAACGTTACGCATATCCTTTTTGGATGACCATGGTTAAAAAAGCTTAAAGTCATCACAGACCATGAACACAACACCTATACTTTCAAATGGAAAGGTGGAGAATCATGTTGCGTCCTTTACAGACTCCCCCGTCATCACCTAGATTTTCTCTTGCAACCTCTTCTCTTACATCTCATATTTTAACTATATGAAGATTTAAAGATGAAAGCAAAGAGCAAGGTGTCATGTATGCCTTAGTTACCAAGAAAGTTGCAGATGACTCTCCTGCCACGTTCATTCCACAGGAAGTGAAGCCACTATTAAAGAAGTTTGATGATTTAGTTCCTAGTGAATTGCCAAAGGAACTACCCCCATTAAGAGACATTTAACATGCCATCCATCTTGTTCCAGGAGCTTCATTACTAAACTTACCTGTATATCGGATGAGTCCAGTGGAATATGCTGAGTTAAAAAGGCAAGTTGATGATATGCTTATGAAAGGTTATATTAGGGAAGTCTCAGTTCCAGTGGCGTTTCAGCACTTCTCACTCCAAAGAAAGACGAAAGCTGGCAAATGTCTATAAACAATCATTCAATCAATAAAATCATGGTAAAATATCGTTTCCCGATCCCTTGGTTGGATAATATGCTAGATATGATGACTGGTGCATGCACTTTTTAAAAAATTTACTTGTGCAGTGGTTATCATTAAATCGGCATGAGACCAGGCGATGAATGGAAAATTGCATTTAAAATCAAGGGTGGTCTTTACGAATGGATGGTTATGCCATTTGACTTAACCAATGCTCCTAATACTTTTATGCGGGTTATGACGCAATTGTTGCAGCCATATATCGGGAAATTCGTCGTCATTTACGTCAACGATATCCTAATTTATAACAAAACAAAAAGAAGATCACCTTAAGCACTTGGATAAAGTCTGTCAACATCTTTGCCAGGAGCGTCTCTACTTAATATCAAGAAATGTACCTTCATGAGTGATTATGTTATTTTCTTAGGATATGTTGTGCCTGCACAAGGTATTAAAATGGATCCTGAAAAGGTGAGTGCAATTTTGGACTAGACTATTCCTACCACGTTTAGTGAAGTTGGCAGTTTTCATGGTTAAGCCAATTTCTGCAAAAGATTTATTAGAAGCTTCAGTACTATTATGACTCTTGTTACTGACTATATAAGGAAAGGTGAATTCAAATGGACCAATGCAGCCACTAGGGCTTTCGAAAAAATCAAGCAAAAGATTACTCAAGCGCTCGTCCAATAGGTTCCTGATTTTAAAAAGCTCTTTGAAATTGCTTATAATGTCTCCAATGTAGGCATTGGTGGCGTTCTTAGCCAGGAAGGACATCCAGTTGTTGTAATATCCAAGGGAGGAAACTCTAAGCCTAGTTAAATATAATAAATTAAATGATCTTAACTTTGTAAATAAGAGTGATGGGACCCATGTCTAATTTATAATATGATAACAAAAAAAAAAAAAGAAGAGAGGAGAACTCCAGGCCCTGACACTTTCACCCTTCAGGAAACAAATCATTGAATAGGATAAGGAATCCTATACACAGCCATCATTAGGAAAGTAAAGATTTGATATATATTACTTTTATTCTTTAAGGAAGCAAATCTTTGAATAGGATAAGGAATTCTGTGTACAGCTCTTATTAGGAAAACAGGGATTGGATGTGTATATAAATATATATATATGCATGGAATTGCTAATAGTCCCATGTTTATTCGTTGAATAGAATCAGAGAAAGAGAGAGATACTTAAAGAGAAAGGAGATACCAAGAGGAAGAAAAAGGAGGCAAGTACCCAAGCAGTAGTTGATGTCCCACGCTCGACCAAATACTACGAGAGTCTACAAGAGGTGAGTGATCTTTCAACATTTTTCTGTTAAGATTAGATTATGGGGTCTGTCGATCATGGTTGTCTGTCGATTATGATGAACACTCGAAGGGGTGGATTCCCAGGTGGACAGATCTGCGCCATAGATGGGTGGATCACTTCAAAAGAAGTAAATCTTGATGAAATTAACCAAAAAGGGGCTGTAGATATGAAACCAAACCTTGTCTTCAGAGTAATTTACATTATCGACCCTCTGAGAAGAGGTCACTAACGATCGAAACCCATTTGTAGTTGACAAAACTTGACCAATTGAATTTCCTTGATCAATAGACCTTTTAGGCATCATATAGGCTGGAGAAGATAACAGGTTTGCAAGTGGATTTCAAGTAGAAAAGGGATTTTTCAAATCCTAGACCGTCGAGAGCCAGTTTGGTCATAAGGGATTCCGGGTCCACATGACCCACCTGATGCAAGATCTAATCCACAAATCTTGTAGTGGACCTCTAGGCGAAACCTAGGGTGATGGTCTCAATCGATTTGAACCATTGAGCCCCACCATCCGATGTCTTGAGCAGGGCCAGGCTGGAGGACTTTTTTGACGGGTTTGAGATATGTTTTGCAGAGAGATTGAGTTTTATGAAATTTGTCTTCATCGAGGGTTATGTAAGAGACCTTAATGTTGCTATATTTACATAAAGGTCCCTCCCTCTTTAAAATAAAAAATATATATATACATATTTAATAGAGTATAAAAGATTGAGGTTATTGTTGCGAATACATATAGCGTACGTATTTAAACTGCTTTAATATAGAAATTCGAATTGATGGAATGGAATTAAAAAAGGGGGGGATGTCCAATCATACCCAAACAATCCTTAATAAGGATAAGTAGTGGGTAATAAATCATTGACTCCAGCGCATGGGCCCAGACATGTATTGATTTCTAAGCTAGAATTATGTCGGATTTATAATTTTATTGTGCTTGATTTTATTTGAAACGAAACATGATCTGAACCACTAGCACAGAATTGTTTATTGTGATTGCCTGATTTTGGAATCATTGGATTCGATTGGTAGATTGTTTATGTTGTCTGTAGATGTGGAGATTAGGACATTGAGGTCCTGACATAGTTGTCAAGTTCGTTTCGGAGGCGATTTCGATTTGGTTTCAAAATGAAACATTTCGAGAAATTCGGACATTTCGCTTTCCAATTCGGAAATTTATTTCGGAAAATATTAAAAAACTATATATATTAAAAATATATAGAAAATTTCATTCTACCAAGCATCATAAATATTATTTGCAAAAGATAAAGTTTAAATACATCTCCCTCAAAACATCACAAAATAAAGTAAAAAGTTGGTTACTATGCATCATTGTAAACATCATCATCATCATCATCTTTATTTGCTCCCAACTCCTCTCCTACAAGGCCACCCATTTCATCACCCCCATCAAAATCAGGTATACCCCCTTGCACTTGTGCTGGTTGCTCTATAGCAGTCCAATTATTGACATCATCAATGGTCAAGAGAGGTGCTTCTTCAGCAACCCAATCAGTCAAAATATTAATATTCTCCAAACTGATAGGGTCAGAGGCAGCATTTCCCGTCCTTTTGAGCATATCCCTACAATTTACATAAGTTAATACTTTACTTTATTAATAACAATTTGAAAAAGAATTATGTAAAATTAACATTTGATATACCTTTCACGGAGCTTTAGATTATAATGCACAAAAACTAGGTCATTCAATCTCTGATGTTCTAGCCTATTTCTCTTTGGAGAATGAATATGTTCAAAGATGCTCCAATTCCTTTCACAACCACTAGCACTGATGCATTGACTCAAAATCCGAATTGCTAATGTTTTCAACTCAGGGGTACCATTTCCAAACCGATCCCACCATTTATCTGTAAAAGTTTATATGAAATATAAAATTATATTTTATAAACCACAACCATATAATAAGCTAATGAGAAGTTAAAAATTTTCATTTACCTGGAGACATTTTATCTCGATTTCATATTGCTGATGCAGAACCAAAGTCAAAACGAGAGTCTTTATAATCATCACACTGTTTGAAAATCAGGTCTGGAGTATCAAAATCAGGAACTAATCTCTCTATGACATTATTCAGACCTCTTATGACTTCGCTGAGCTTAGAAAATGTAGGACTAAAGAAAAATGCGGGATTCAAGTAGTATGCTGCAGCATGTAGAGCACTGTGAAGTTGATTTTCCCACTTTTGATCGATCATCTTCCAGTATAGCATGTAATCCCTCTTATTCTTTAACCTCTCAGTGATCTCCATGCCAACCAGGGTACTTGAAATATTAGATTCAACCCAAGAGGTACTTGTAAACATTTGCCTAAGTTCTTTTCTGTATTTAAAAAGGCATTGCAGACTAATAAAATTGGTGGCAAATCTCGTGATGGCTGGTCGAATCAATTCTCTCCCATTTGTATATTCTCTTCTCATTAAATTTAGGACTGATAAATGATTGTAAATGAACTTTGTGACTTTTCTTGCTGTTTCAATTGTGGATGCATTAACTGGAAACAAGTGGGGCTTTGCCATGTCTTCTAACATCAGATCTATGCAATGGGCTGCACAAGCTGTCCAATAAAAAGTTCCATATTTTTCAGCCACTCTTTTTCCCGCTGCTTTGTAAGTGGCATCATTGTCAGTAATAAATTGGACAATATTAGGAGGACCAATATGTATGACAATTTCATCAAAAAGTTTAAATAGTCCATCTACATTTTTTATAATTGGAGTTGTATCAACTGACTTCAAGAACATTACCCCTTTTGGGCGATACACAAGAAAGTTAATCAATGTTCGTTGTCTTTCATCTGTCCACCCATCAGCCATGAGAGAACACCCAGTTTCACTCCAACAAGATTTATAATGCTCCATGAAATTATTAACTTCTAATACCATTTTCCCCAAAATCTTTCCACGAATGTCATGATATGATGGCATCTTGTAACCTGGCCCTATTGAAATGATTGCATCAGCCATTGGTTGTAAAAATTTTGATCTTGCTGCATTAAATGGGATGTTTGCATCAAACCAAAAACGACCAACAGCTAAATCAGCTGCATCTTTTTGTTCCTTTGTTGCTAAAGCTGATTTGATGCTTGGCTGAGATCCGGGCATCGTTCGTGGTGCAAAGAAATTGGTCACACACCTTTTTTTGTTTTGTATAGATGTTTGAGGGACCTTCTCTTTACCCTTCCTACTACTTGAGGTGGGGGTGGGGGTAGTTGGATTTGTGAATGGTTCAATTTCTTCTACTTCAATATCATCTTCATTTGCATCACCCGTTGGAGTTCCATATGGGTTTCCAATTTCCTCATTTAATTGTCTTTTCTTGGCTCTATTCCTTTTACCTTCCAAAACAAGTCTCTCCATTTGCCATTTGACATCAGCTGGCACCTTTTTACATGGTGCAATATCTCCTTTCAAGCCCCCAAGGTGTTCTTTAAGTCTAGTGATCCTACCACCTTTAATGACCTTGTTACAAAAATAACAAATTACATGCTTGTTGTTGGTTGGATCTATATGACCATAAGCCCATGCGGGATCATCGGATCTAATTGTATTAGCAACAGATGATATAGGTGTATTATCACTCATTTTTAAATTAAACAAGCAATCTTCCAAATTTTCTGATACAATGGCAGCAAACAAAAGACAACGAAAAATAATAAGTTTAATGTCTCAACTATTAAAAAGGAAATAACAGTAAACTAGTAACAAATTTCACACAACATTAAGTTAATTGTACCTCATCATCACATGAAATTTAGTAATATTACAATGTTTAAGAAAAGTGGGCCTCACTTTGATAAACTATCATATGTCTTAAAAAAATTAGAATGGGCCAGCGTGAGTATTCAATACAAATAAGTGGGCATCACTTTGGTATTAACATGATAAAAATTGGTGGGCCACACGTGTATTTACATGGTTAAAAAATTGTGGGCCGCATGTCAAACATGATCAGATGGTCAGCGTTAAGTGATGGTTTATCAAAGTGAGGCCCAGAAAATCTCGTTTCCCACAGCCCATTCGCAGAACCCATTCGTTAAATCCATTCGTTAAATCCATATATACAGTCGTTTCCCACAGCCCATTCGCATTTTGCAGAGGAAACGACTCATTCGCATTTCGCAGACACAGAGAAGAAAACGGAGATGGAAACTAGAGGGGAAACGAAGCTGGAATCAGGGAAATCAAACGCAGGAAGGAAATGGAAAGCAACGCAGAGAAGAAATCATGCGCACCTGAGGATTCGGCTTCAACGGGATTGTTTGCGAACAAATCGGAAGCCAGCAACGAAGATCTTCAGCGATCCAGGAACTCCGGCTAACGGCCACTCCAACGGGATTCTTTGTGAAGATATCGGCAGCCGCAAACAGCGATCCTCGAAATCGTGGTTGACTCTGCATCTTTCAGCCCTATTTATAGATGGATTTGATTTTGAAGGTTGCATGCCGCTGAAGAAATTGCAGGGGAATACGAGGAGTTGCTGGCATGCGAGAACAGGTATTTCAAGTTTCGATTGTTTTCATTTATTTCGTATTGAGATTCGGTTACAATCAATTTTCTCTTTTTTAACGGTCAAGCCCTAGATTCGTCCGAATCTGTAGATTCGGATACTGTTCGTCCGAATTTGGGGTTTTTTGTTCGAAACCCTAAATTTCGGCGAATTTGGACGATATTTTAACCGAACATCTTCAGTCGAGATGTTCGGTTCGGAATAGGCTTCGAAACGAGTAAACTCGGATGTTTCGGCCGAATCGAAACGATCTTGACAACACTGGGTCCTGAAGCGAATGGTCCTATGGGACACCGGTTGATGAGATGTAAGAGTGGCATCTCGATGAATTTTGGTATATTGAAATAGTATACTGATGTGGACTTGGTGCAAGGATGTGGTTCAAAAATGTATCGTAAAATGAGTTCTATTCATTGATTTATTTATTTGATTTGATTATTTATTGTCTATAATTATTTGTGCTGATGATGCCACGATGTTAATTGTAAATGTATTTTAGAATAGGAGATTCATTCACCAGTTGTACTGATATTGGTTATCTCCTTCAGGTAACAAAGTTGCGGTGGAACCGGAGAATGGTGAAGATTAGCCCGTAGTGTTTTGCATGCGTAGCTGAGTAGAGCGATACTTCCATATTCAGTAGTTTAGGGAGATTTTAGTCTTGGCATTTAATTATTATTTGATCGATTTTATTTTGAAATTTTAGACATTGAAAACTCTATTGGTTGATTTATGTGAAAGGATTTATTTTAATAAATGATGCCTATGCCTTATGTGCTTAATTGATTTATGTGAATAAATTGTATGCCAATGTGTAATAACTCAGATTCAAATAGGGCCCCGGAATTTAGGTCGTGACAGTTGTATTCTTCAGTAAGAAACTTTTTGATGCGAAGCGTAAGTATTATGCCTACAATTTGGAATTCTATGCTCTTGTCCAAACGCTTCGTTATTCGAGGCATTATTTGATTGTTGATGAATTTGTGCTCTATTCTAACGACGATGCTTTGCAACATCTACACTCCTAACAGAAGATTAGTGCCAACCATCCTAAGTGGAGTGCATATATACAGGAGTTCAAATTCAACATTCGAAATAAAGCAGAAAAGGATAACATGATTGTGGATGTATTAAGCCGGCGAAAGCATCTTTTGATCACCATGTCTGTTAATGTGCCAAGTTTTGAGCAAATTAAAAAGGATTATGTAGCTGACAAGGACTTTGATCCTATTTATGTGGATCTCAATAGTGATCATATTTAACATCCTCATTATCGTCTTCATAAAGGTTTCTTATTCAAAGGTATGCAACTTTGTCTTCCAATTACTTCTATTCGTAACTATGTTATGCGAAAGTTGCATGTAGGAGAATGTAGTGGACATTTAGGTCGCGATAAAATGCTTGCTCTTGTCTACAACAGATATTATTGGTCTAGTATGAAGACCAATGTGATTTATATTTGTGAAAGATGTAGAATATGTCAGCTCGCTAAAGGAAACAAGAAGAACACTGGATTATATCAGCCTTTGTAGGTTCCCTACACTCCTTGGGAAGATATTAGCATGGACTTTGTGTTAGGTTTACCTACAACTGCCATAAAAGTTGATTCTATCTTTGTTGTTGTTGATCATTTTTCAAAATGGAACACTTTATTCCTTGTACTGTAACTGTTGATGCTTACAAGGTGGCGAAATTATTCTTCAAAGAAGTTGACCGACTACATGGTCTTCCAAAGACTATTGTTTCTGATCAGGACACAAAGTTTATGAGCTATTCTTGGAAGACCATGTGGATGTTGTCCAATACCAAGCTTAACGTTTCCACTGCTTATCATCTTCAACTTGATGAACAAACCGAAGTGGTAAATAGAAGTCTTGGACAATTATTACGCTGTTATGTGCGTGACCGTATTATAAATTGGGAGCAAGTGCTATTTATGGCAGCATACTATGAAGCACGGACACTTGTATAGGGTCCCCATGTCCGTGTCGGACACGTGTCGGACACGGCTCGGACAGGGCCAGACACGTGTCCGACACGCCAAAAACGTGTCCTGTGTTTTTTAAAAATTTTTTAAGATGCGGACACGGCTCAGACACGGGATGGACACGGCTCAGACACGGGCCAAACACAACGGGACACGGGGTAGACACGTCTCGGACACGGCAGGACACGGGGTGGATACGTCTCGGACACGATGGGAAGAAGAAGAAATTGATGCTGCTTTTTTTTTTGCTGCTGTTTTTTCATTTTTTTTCAGAATTGCCGCCGTAGTTTTTTTTTTTTTTTGGCTGCTACTGTTTTTTGTAGTCTTTTCAGAATTGCTGCTACTGTTTTTTTTTCGTTTTGTTTTTACAACTGCTGTTATTTCTAATTTGCTGCTGCTGGTTTTTTGTAGTATTTTCAGAATTGCTGTTGCTTTTTTTTTTTTTTACCAGAATTGTTGTGCTATTGCTGTTGCTGATGTTATCTTTCTTTTTTTCTTTTCCGAACTACCGCTGCTGTTGTTTTTTTTTTTTCTTCTTCTTCAAAACTACTGTTGCTACTGCATTTTTTCCCCAAAACTGCTGTATTTTTTTTCATAGTTTATTTTTCAATTGATGTGCTAAAATTAGAGGTTGTGCTATTTACTAATGATGGGAGTATTGGTGGGGATGATAATGCCATTGAAATTGTATCAAATGATGAATCATGAATGAAACAAGGATTTTTTTTATTTTTTTATTTATGGAGTGCAGTAATGGAGGAAGGATCTTTTTTGTTGTTTTGATTATGATATGATTGTGACATGTAATGTTGATGATGTACTATGGCCTACTGTTACATTACATTATGTAGTATGGATTTTATTTTTGAATTTTCTAGTATTACTTATGTTTCTTCTTTATTAATTGTGACATTATGCTTCTTAATTTGGCTAAAAATATAATTATTCTTTATTTTTATGATTATATATAAATATATATATTTATTATTTGCCGTGTCCTAGCCGTGTCCGTATCCTACTTTTTTAGGATTTGCTGTATCGCCGTGTTCGTGTCGTGTCGTATCCGTGTCCCATGTCCGTATCCATGCTTCTTAGGCAGCATACAATAACTCAGTCAATCGATCAACTAGCACTTCACCGTTTGAAGATGTTATAGGAGTTTGTCCACGATTTCTTGTTGATTTCGTGCCTTTGCTAGTCAATGTAAGAGTTAGTGCAGATGCTGAACATTTCTTCCAACACATGCAACAAGTGCATAATGAAGTACGCCGCCATATATCTGCCAGTAACGATATTTACAAAAAGCAAGCTGATGGACATCGTCGATTTGTTGAATATAATGAAGGAGATATAGTTATGGTCCGTATTCGACCTAAAAGGTTGCCTCATGAAGCTAATAAGAAGTTACACCCTCATAACTTTGGTCCATTCAAAATTCTGTACAAGATTAGCCCCAACACCTATGTTCTTGACATTCCTCCTGATTTAGGCGTCAATTCTCTACTCAATGTCAAGGATCTTATTCTCTACAACGGTCATGATGCTGAGGGAGTTAACGAAGAGAAACTTATTTTCCTACCAGTTAATCTCCTACCTACTAATGAGATTGTTGACATCCTTCATAATCAAATTGTTTCTACACGTCAAGGAGGTTACCAGAAGTTTTATGTTCGTTGGCGGAATCGTCTTTTCTCTGATGCTATATGGATCACTGCTACAAATTTTCAGCGTATCAATTCCTTCTCTATGAGAGAGATCAAGCACTTAACTTACAGAAGTCAAGTTTCTCCAAGCCGAGGAGAGTTGATGTAGGCCTATCCCAAATCCGGCCCAAATCATAGGCCCGTAGATAGTGATGGGCCCCACTTGATCCTTGATCTCTTCAAGGATCCCTACCCTTAGTTAGATTTTTTAATTAATTATTGATTTCCTATTTTATGTTGGTTGAGATTAGAACTTGCTTAATTTAATTTAGTGAGCCACAATTGTTTAAGATTACTACGCCACATCTTCCTTGGCTTACCCCTTCTTCTTGGTAAACCATCAACATGCATAGCTAAACTTTTCCTTACCGGTACCGTTGCTGGTCTATGTTTATATCAGTGTTGTCAAGATCGTTTCGATTTGGCCGAAACATCCGAGTTTACTCGTTTCGAAGCCTATTCCGAACCGAACATCTCGACTGAAGATGTTCGGTTAAAATATCATCCAAATTCGCCGAAATTTAGGGTTTCGAACAAAAAACCCCAAATTCGGACGAACAGTATCCGAATCTACAGATTCGGACGAATCTAGGGCTTGACCGTTAAAGAAGAGAAAATTGATTGTAACCGAATCTCAATACGAAATAAATGAAAACAATCGAAACTTGAAATACCTATTCTCGCACGCCAGCAACTCCTCGTATTCCCCTGCAATTTCTTCGGCGGCATGCAACCTTCAAAATCAAATCCATCTATAAATAGGGCTGAAAGATGCAGAGTCAACCACGATTTCGAAGATCGTTGTTTGTGGCTGCTGATATCTTCGCAGAGAATCTCGTTGGAGTGGCCGTTAGCCGGAGTTCCTGGATCGCTGAAGATCTTCGTTGCTGGCTTCCGATTTGTTCGCAAACAATCCCGTTGAAGCCGAATCCTCAGGTGCGCATGATTTCTTCTCTGCGTTGCTTTCCATTTCCTTCCTGCATTTGATTTCCCTGATTCCAGCTTCGTTTCCCCTCTAGTTTCCATCTCCGTTTTCTTCTCTGCATCTGCGAAATGCGAATGAGTCGTTTCCTCTGCAAAATGCGAATGGGCTGTGGGAAACGACTGTATATATGGATTTAACGAATGGATTTAACGAATGGGTTCTGCGAATGGGCTGTGGGAAACGAGATTTTCTGGGCCTCACTTTGATAAACCATCACTTAACGCTGACCATCTGATCATGTTTGACATGCGGCCCACAATTTTTTAACCATGTAAATACACGTGTGGCCCACCAATTTTTATCATGTTAATACCAAAGTGATGCCCACTTATTTGTATTGAATACTCACGCTGGCCCATTCTAATTTTTTTAAGACATATGATAGTTTATCAAAGTGAGGCCCACTTTTCTTAAACATTGTAATATTACTAAATTTCATGTGATGATGAGGTACAATTAACTTAATGTTGTGTGAAATTTGTTACTAGTTTACTGTTATTTCCTTTTTAATAGTTGAGACATTAAACTTATTATTTTTCGTTGTCTTTTGTTTGCTGCCATTGTATCAGAAAATTTGGAAGATTGCTTGTTTAATTTAAAAATGAGTGATAATACACCTATATCATCTGTTGCTAATACAATTAGATCCGATGATCCCGCATGGGCTTATGGTCATATAGATCCAACCAACAACAAGCATGTAATTTGTTATTTTTGTAACAAGGTCATTAAAGGTGGTAGGATCACTAGACTTAAAGAACACCTTGGGGGCTTGAAAGGAGATATTGCACCATGTAAAAAGGTGCCAGCTGATGTCAAATGGCAAATGGAGAGACTTGTTTTGGAAGGTAAAAGGAATAGAGCCAAGAAAAGACAATTAAATGAGGAAATTGGAAACCCATATGGAACTCCAACGGGTGATGCAAATGAAGATGATATTGAAGTAGAAGAAATTGAACCATTCACAAATCCAACTACCCCCACCCCCACCTCAAGTAGTAGGAAGGGTAAAGAGAAGGTCCCTCAAACATCTATACAAAACAAAAAAAGGTGTGTGACCAATTTCTTTGCACCACGAACGATGCCCGGATCTCAGCCAAGCATCAAATCAGCTTTAGCAACAAAGGAACAAAAAGATGCAGCTGATTTAGCTGTTGGTCGTTTTTGGTTTGATGCAAACATCGCATTTAATGCAGCAAGATCAAAATTTTTACAACCAATGGCTGATGCAATCATTTCAATAGGGCCAGGTTACAAGATGCCATCATATCATGACATTCGTGGAAAGATTTTGGGGAAAATGGTATTAGAAGTTAATAATTTCATGGAGCATTATAAATCTTGTTGGAGTGAAACTGGGTGCTCTCTCATGGCTGATGGGTGGACAGATGAAAGACAACGAACATTGATTAACTTTCTTGTGTATTGCCCAAAAGGGGTAATGTTCTTGAAGTCAGTTGATACAACTCCAATTATAAAAAATGCAGATGGACTATTTAAACTTTTTGATGAAATTGTCATACTTATTGGTCCTCCTAATATTGTCCAATTTATTACTGACAATGATGCCACTTACAAAGCAGCGGGAAAAAGAGTGGCTGAAAAATATGGAACTTTTTATTGGACAGCTTGTGCAGCCCATTGCATAGATCTGATGTTAGAAGACATGGCAAAGCCCCACTTGTTTCCAGTTAATGCATCCACAATTGAAACAGCAAGAAAAGTCACAAAGTTCATTTACAATCATTTATCAGTCCTAAATTTAATGAGAAGAGAATATACAAATGGGAGAGAATTGATTCGACCAGCCATCACAAGATTTGCCACCAATTTTATTAGTTTACAATGCTTTTTTAAATACAGAAAAGAACTTAGGCAAATGTTTACAAGTACCTCTTGGGTTGAATCTAATATTTCAAGTACCCTGGTTGGCATGGAGATCACTGAGATAATACTCAATAATAATTTTTGGAAGGATGTTGAACATATTTTGAAAGTTAGTGAAGCTTTGGTGGTAGTTCTACGGCTAGCTGACAGTGAAGACAAGCCTGCAATGGGTTATGTGTACGAGGCAATGGATAGAGCAAAGGAGGTCATTCAAAAGAGGTTAAAGAATAAGAGGGATTACATGCTATACTGGAAGATGATCGATCGAAGGTGGGAAAATCAACTTCACAGTGCTCTACATGCTGCAGCATACTACTTGAATCCCGCATTTTTCTTAAGCCCTACATTTTCTAAGCACAGCGAAGTCATAAGAGGTCTGAATAATGTCACAGAGAGATTAGTTCCTGATTTTGATACTCAAGACCTGATTTTCAAACAGTGTGATGATTATAAAGACTCTCGTTTTGACTTTGGTTCTGTATCAGCGATACGAAATTGAGATAAAATGTCTCTAGGTAAATGAAAATTTTTAACTTCTCATTAACTTATTATATGGTTGTGGTTTATAAAATATAATTTTATATTTCATATAAACTTTTACATATAAATGGTGGGATCGGTTTGGAAATGGTACCCCTGAGTTGAAAACATTAGCAATTCGGATTTTGAGTCAATGCATCAGTGCTAGTGGTTGTGAAAGGAATTGGAGCATCTTTGAACATATTCATTCTCCAAAGAGAAATAGGCTAGAACATCAGAGATTGAATGATCTAGTTTTTGTGCATTATAATCTAAAGCTCCGTGAAAGGTATATCAAATGTTAATTTTACATAATTCTTTTTCAAATTGTTATTAATATAGTAAAGTATTAACTTATGTAAATTGTAGGGATATGCTCAAAAGGACGGGAAATGCTGCCTCTGACCCTATCAGTTTGGAGAATATTAATATTTTGGTTGATTGGGTTGCTGAAGAAGCACCTCTCTTGACCATTGATGATGTCAATAATTAGACTGCTATGGAGCAACCAGCACAAGTGCAAGGGGTTATACCTGATTTTGATGGGGGTGATGAAATGGGTGGCCTTGTAGGAGAGGAGTTGGGAGCAAATAAAGACGATGGTGATGATGATGTTTACAATGATGCATAGTAGCCAACTTTTTACCTTATTTTGTGATGTTTTGAGGGAGATGTATTTAAACTTTATCTTATGCAAATGATATTTATGATGCTTGGTAGAATGAAATTTTCTATATATTTTTAATATATATAGTTTTTTAATATTTTCAGAAATAAATTTCCGAATTGGAAAGCGAAATGTCTGAATTTCCCGAAATGTTTCATTTTGAAACCAAATCGAAATCGCCTCCGAAACGAACTTGACAACTATGGTTCATATGCCCAAACCATCTCAACGGGTTTCTCTAATTTATCCCCAATTTATGCTACCCCTAAGTGCTCTCAAAATCACTCATTTCTAATTTTATCCTTCGTAGTTTTTACCACATATCCACTTCAACAGTCTCATCTCTACTACATTCATTTTGTGTATATGTTACTTCTTGATTGGTCAATATTCTGCTCCATAATTCATAGCTGGTCTAATCACTATCCTTTAATTGGCCAACATTCTCTCTATCAACTTTTATTCATTACTAAAAAAAATTGAAAAACAACAAATCTTAAAATTTTAAATTCATAGAACTTAATTTCCTTAAGATACAACAACTCTCATCTCACCATCTCTTGGTTTATAAAGATGAGTATACAAGAAAGGGATGTTGAAAACTTAAAACACACGCTGAGCACCGAGAATTACTTCTAGTTTAGGGATTCTTCACTGGTAGGGTTGCAACAAAGGCACATCAGGTCCAATTTTGGGACAACCCAAACCCGACCTATCATCTAAAAGTGCTTACCCAAACATGGCAATCCAAATTGACCCATGTCACCCTAGCACTAGGTTATATTAAAATTTTAAAATGCACCAAACCTAACCTGACTATAACCCAAGTTGTATGCCCTAGTTATTGGTCGAATTCTCAAAAGTATGGAACCAATATAATGTGCTCTAGAATGGCAAGCAGGCAAAATGGATGCATTTACTCAAAAGGTGATCATAGCATAAACTCTATTAAACTCTTAAAATTAGAAGAAACATAGAGCATAGACTATTCAGCATCACCAAAGAAAACAATACATCCATTGTAAACAAATAGTAACATGGCAAGCAGGCAAAATGGATGCATTTGCTCAAAAGGTGATCATAGTATAAACTCTTTAAAACTCATAAAATCACAAGTACAGTAGAGGATGGACTATTCAGCACCATCAAAGAAAAAAATGTATCCATTATAAACAGATAGTAACTTGGCAAAGAAAATGGTAGAGATTTTACTTGTCCTCTTAAAATTGAATGTAGCTTCATCTCTTGGCTTAGTTGTTGAAGATTGATCTTTTTTATTATTACAGAATCACGCAGCTCAGAAGTTGTGTGCCATGCACTGTAAAGGATGTTCTGCATCACATGGTCAAGGATTAGATTTTTTTTTCTTTTCCCTCGTAATGGAAAGATTTATTACTGCATAAGGATTAGATAATGTTGTAAACTGTATGCTAAAGATTCTATTTCTACCAACACAAAGCAATGTATGACTTTTGATGAACTCAAATCTAGAACTATTCTCCAAAGGACAAAATGAAACTGCTCTGCACATAAACCAAAGCAACAAATATTCACACTTGATCTTTAAGGAACATGGAAATAGGAAAAGATAAGAGGGTGTTGGAAAGCATATATTTTAAAAGATTTTGCTATATTATATCCTAGTTTAGAATATAATCTAGACACCTAAAAAGTAGGTGTTTAGGTATCTTAGAAGATATCCTATAATATCTCACTTTCTTGCAAAAACCTTCATATTGAAATATTCAAGTATGTACTTTATAAAACAATCTTAAAGGTATATTGAAATGTATATAAATTACCAAACATTATAAGTGACACAATATTATAATATGATACTATTTAGTCTATGATAATAAAATCTTACAATATTCAAATCTGATGATATTATATTCTGCATTTATTCAAACACCCCCAAAATTAAAATTTCCTTTGACAAAAGAGTAAATAATGTTTTCTCACTACCTGGATGAAATAGTCTACAAACATCCATTCCTATAGGACTAATATGAACAAAATTTGCATTAAAACGTGGTTGGCAAATTAAATTTTCCTTTGACAGAAGCATAAATAACTCCCTACCTGATGAAATAGTCTATGGACATCCATTCCAATAAGAATAATCTGAACAAAATTTGAATTAAATTATGGTTGGCAAAGGGAGCCCACCAACACTAGAACTACTTGTGGAGGAATTCACCCTTATCATTGCATTCTCATATGGGTTGGCATTGATTTCTTTTAATTGAAACTCGTATTTTTACTTTATTTAGTGCCACTAGGAGTCCTATGTTGGTTAATAGTTATTTCCTGTTTCGTAGTAGGTTGGAAAGATTTAATTTATTGTATTATCAGTGGCTAGGTCAGGTTTTGGAAAATAATGGCCAAGCCTGTAGAAGTCTTCCCATCATGGTTTTATTTATTTTATTTTATTTTTTGAGAAAATCTTGGCAGAAAGATCCTTCCATACCACAAGGTCTAGTCCCTTTGAAGCTATGATGCCCAGATACGAACATGGGTACGGACATGGATATGGGGATTGGGGTTATGACTCTGTACTTTGAAAGTTTTAGGACACCGATACGGACATGAGTGTCCTTAATTTTTCTTTAAATTACAATTTAATTAATGAAATGATCATTGTTTATGCTCAATTCTAACATTTTCTATGTTGAAAAGTAAGAAAACCTAAAGAAATAAATGAAATAATAGACTTGCTAAGTAGGATATACTAAACTTATACCTCGAAAGTATCAGTGCAGTATTAGGTACCAATACAAGTATCGTATCAGTCTGATACGGATATGTTGGGCTTGTACAAGTATCCGGGTATCATAGCTTTGAAGTGCGGCCATTTAGAGGTCATGAGGACATTAGCTTGGGTATTAATCACATCAAAGTACATAATAAAATGTGAGGAAGGTGAAAAGGAAAAGAAAAGAACATAAAAGAAGTAAAGAAATCATGTGTTTTGGGTCACATGGCTGGTGTTTTAAATAAGTACACATTCAAAAATAGCACCAAACATCACATAATAACTATCCTAATATATTATACTCTAACAAACACTTTAAGACCTATAGATGCCAATTAACTTGCTAGTGATCAAGCTCAACTATTCTTCAAAGTTACCGGGGGAAGGGGTAGGCCGAAGAGGACTTCGATGGAGGTAGTAAAATTAGATCTGAAGGAGTGAAACTTATCTGAGGATTTGACTTAGGATAGATCGGAATGAAGAAACGTAATTTATATGGCCGACCCCAACATAGTTGGGACAAGGCTTTGATGAGGATGATTTGTCAGCGGCTACTTATATTGAACATATGATATGCAAATTTAGGTCAAAGCTACCATATCATGAATGTGAAGACAATAAACTTCCATATGATTGGTCGCTCATGAGAAAACCATGAATAATAGCACTGTGAATTGTCACCTAATTGTCAGAACATCATCAGTGAACCGAAACTCGTAGGTAGCATGAACCATAGCCCTTCACTATTCCTTTACACTAGTTCTCACACAAGTTTCTTCTTACTTTTCCAGGTAACTAGTTACCACAAACAAATGTGCCATATCTTGAATGAAAGGGCGATGCAATCATTAGGAGATTCAGTCCAGTTTGTGCCAGAATAATCACCGACTTGTAAATGAACATGTGGAGAAAAATAAGTCTTCGACCAAGAGACTGTATTTGCGGCAATTGTGGAAATAATTATTGTTATATGAAAACATGTAACTGCATGGAGCACCATATATTGTGACGAATTTTTGCATACATTTAAGAGTATGTTGACTCACACATTTGACATTAAAGACATTCGACCACATCTCTCTCTCTCTCTCTCTCTCTCTCTCTCTCTCTCTCTCTCTCTCTCTCACACACACACCCACACACCCACACACACCTATTAAAACATTTAATACCCTAATCACTACTTTCAAACCATTAAAACCCTAAAACCCTAATCATTGTTTTCAACTAAGCATCAGAGCTCTAAATTGGAGAGATCCTGCTGCTCCACATCTACGCCTAAAGTTGATAGTCCATACTGCTTAGCAGAATATCTGTAAAACATCCCAAATGCAGTCTAGTCACATATATTGTATGATTTGTAAGGATTCATAGGCATTTGTGGATATTTTTATGAAATTTTTTAGACACATTTAAGTTATTTGTTGTGGAACTCATAAAAAAACTGTTATGGATTTGGGGCATTGTTATCAAAATCATATGATTCTTATCCCGAATCCTAAGGAAGATGATTCGTATCTATGCAATGAATTCCTTTTACATATGAATCTCATGATTCAAGTATGAATCTTACAATTCTATACTTATTTCATTGAATCTTATGATTCGAGCGATTTGTCTTTGAGAAGGTTTTGCCTTATTTTCTTTCTTTTAGTATTGTTGCTTTTAAAAGGTTATTTAGCAGTTAACAAAACCTCTTAAGAAATTTTGCAACTTTGGAGAGGTTTTAAAGATGAATAAAGAAGATGCATTTGATTAAAGTGTTCGACTATACATATGGGGCTTGTCTATATCTCCCTTTTTTTAATCTTTCTCAATTTTTCTCTTCATGAACACGTTTTCAACTTCAAGAGATATTCTATTGTGTAAGATTGGTATGGTTTGGATTTTACTTTTTACTTTTCTATGTTCATGTACAGATAAAAATGAATACATATATGCTTATACCTTAAACTTATTTAACTATTTACAGATATCATTTATTATATATTAATATATGTCATGATGCACTTGATATGATTGTATGAAAAGCTTATTTGCCATTGTATTTATATTGCTATGAATGGGGAAATGAAAGGATTATGAATAGCTACTTTATTTCTTTTTCTTTTTCTAATTTTTAATTATTTTTTATTTTTATTAAAAATAAAAAAAATCCTACAACCCGCGATACTATTCACAATTCAATTTGATTTATGAGTATGAATGATTTGCGATATAATTCCAATTTTTAGAACAATGATTTGGGGATTGATTAGTGAATTAGAAATGAGCACTTTCGAGTGTTGAGAGCATTTAGGGGTAGCATCAATAGAGGATAAGATTAGAGAAACTTATTTGAGATAGTTTGGGCATTTGAACGTAGGCTAGTAATGGCGCCGATGAGAAAAAGTTTAGCTCTATAGGTAAATAGCCCACCATAGGAAAGGACCAGGCCAGAAAGGATGTGGATGGAGTAATAAAATCAAATCTGAAGAAGTTTAACTTATCTAAGAATTTGGCTCAAAAATGTTAGATTGGTAAAACAAAATTCATGTAGTCGACCCCGACATAGTTGGAACAAGATGATAACGATGATCTAAGGATTGATTAGTGAATTAGAGGAGTTTGTATGAACTTCATTTTTTATAAGCTACACAAAGGATGCGAACCCACTCACACTTACACACCCATGTCTATGCTAGCTGAGCTACAACTTTGGGACTTACATGAAGGATTTAGTATATCTCATTATGTATCTCTAAACATTTCTTATATCAACTAAAGGATAGTTGGTGATATTTACAAAAGATTTGAACATGTTGTAGCAATACTACAATAGCAAATATCTGACCAACTGGATGGCTGGATTTTCTGTTCTGTTTCTATGCTACAGCCAGTTGCTGACACTAAATTACTAATCAAACAATGAATGCGGGGGTTTGTTTTGTGAGTTGCTTACAACAATTTTGAAGTAGCTATATAAAATCTGAAAGGTGTTCGGTACTGTGTTCTGAAATCTTAAGATATTTATGGCTAATCTTAAATTGATTACAACAGAATTGATGTGCATATGCAATTAAAAGTTGTTTGCAACAGTGCCTATTTATCACACCTATTTGTGTGTGAATCTCCTTCAGTTGATAGTGTGATCATATATTTGTTTCCTTGATTGGTGTACTTAGGGAAGGGTAATATATATATATATATATATTATTGGCTATTTTCCCATTAAAATTAGAGTGCTATGGAGAATGTCCCAACTCCTTTGTCAAATTTCCATCCAGTACCATCTCAAGTGGAGCAGATGAGTACTTGGTTTTCCTCAAGTATCATGGAACTTTTTTTTTCTGAAAAGTAAGTACCATGGAACATCCTGGTATTCAAATGATACTGTTGAGGTTTGAAGATTATAATACTCTGGAATGGTTCCAGTTGACAGGAACAGCCATCGGAGCAAGGAAAATATTTGAATAATTAAATGGAAAAACTATGGGGCTAGCTGCAGATGATGCATTACATGTTGACTGGAAGGCAAATTATCTCACTGTTCTGTCATGGCTAACAAAATGACATAAGAGATTTGTAAAATGTTCTTGCACTGTAAAGTGGCCAAAGAGATAGGGGACTGATTAGCTTTTTCCGACTCTCAAGAGAAGAATGCTGCACAAACTTATCAGTTTACAAATGGGATGAGAGTATAAACAAGGTCAGGGCCACTGGAAGATTGCCATGTAGACACAAGTTGCTTGGTGCTTGAGTCGCTATTGACTTGTACAAGACGTGGACAAGCAACAAATAAATGTAGAGTATGAGTCTATCCACTGAAATAGCAATCAGTCAGGTTGAACAAGTGACCTGCCCAGACCTGTCCCGATCAGAGGCAGTTGGTATGGGTTTATAAACATTCACCCGAGTCAGGTTTGAAGCTGGCTAGGGTTTTCACTGCCCCCAACACACCCCACCTCAGTTATATCTAGTTTCTATATTTTGTTAGAACACAGTGCACAAAACCTGCCTAGCACAACTAAGAGTGAGACTTGAGGTAGCAGATCTGGATCAAATATAATATAATATGTATATATAAGGGTAACAGCCTAACACATATCAAAACCAACCCAACCCAAACACATTATAGGGCTAGTTTAGTATCACATACCATGAACCCATCACGGATTAGGTTGGTAAGTGGCTAGGCAGGTGTAATTCAAGGCAGGTTTAAGTTTACCCTGACCTATACCAATCTCAACCCTTATCCGTTAACGTATATATGCTAAGATACTATGCAGGGATCCTCTCCCTTCATTGGAGGTCATGCTCTCTCCGCACTGATGGGAGAAGAGTTGCAAAAAGGTTATCCTACATGATGATAATGCAAACCTAGAAAGATTTACTTCTGTAGGAACTTATCAAGGGGATGGACTAGTGGTGATGATGGTATGTATCAATGGTCGTCATCGTGACCAGGATTAAAGAACCAGGATGACACAAGGCTTAATGTTAATGAAAGACTTACTGCATTCCCAGCAGTATACACAAAATAGCAAGGGTTCAGGGATTCATAGCTTTATCATCAAATACAAAAATGCCAAAGTTTGAATCTCACTAATCATGGCTACAAAAGAACACACATTTTATACAATTTCCAAATTGTAGCATCACATAAGCAAAAGAAGCAGGAGAAGGAAGGCAACAACACTGACCTCTGCCATTAACTTCTGTATAGATGAGACCGCATCTTCTTGGGCATTGACAAAGCGCCACTGCAAGTACCTATTGTGGACTAGTCGTAGCTGATGAACATCTTCGGCGTGACTCACGCCCTTCTTTCCATTGCGGACATCAAGAACAAAACCGAGAACAGAGGATGAGCAGCTGGACCTACTGCTCACCGAGCTGGTTGGAGAGGAAGGGGTGGATGGCCTCGACCTGGATGGACTCACTGAGCCCCTAGTTGAAAAGGGCAATGCTGATGCGGCCTTCTGAGGTGATGGTGGATTATGCGGTTCCCTAACAGGCGACGATTGAGACCTATTATGACGCGCCTTCACAGAAATCTTCTCTGATAAGTTGGAAGATACACTACTACTCGATGACCCAAGCTTGGATGACCCAGAGGGTCGTGAGGAAGCATCATCAACTGATCGAATTTGTTGCGCGAACTCGCGTATAGAATTTAGCAATCCTCCTCTTCCCACACCATCATCACACACGGGCATTCTCCTTCTTGGAGAGACCCCACGTCCTGAACTTACTGAAGGAGCAGCTTTACTGAACTTATCAGTAAGATCAAGGCTTCTGGTAAAGGCATTGCCAGACAGTTTCCCACCTACTCTGCTTGGCCACAGAAACTGATCTACCACTCGAGAATTTGAATTCTCCACAGGCTTGGAATTCTCAGATTGATCCACAACATTCTTCCCCCTAAGAGGAGTCCTCTTTCTCTCCGGGGTCGCCTTCCGCGCACTCTCCGCGCCTTTCCGGCCCAAATTGGCAGAATTCCTCAATGTATGATCTGTGGGGGAGCTTGCAATCGGCTTCTCCCTCTTACCAAAAGGAATTGAGATGGAATCCGCCTGGAAAGAAACGGACAGGCTTCGCATTGACGGCCATAGCCCCTCGATCGACCGCACACCCATCGACCGCCGCGCAGAGATCTGCGTTTCCACGTCGTGGGGCGGCGTGGACGGCCTCGAGGGGGGAGAAGGAGTGGTTGGCCGCCGCCTCTCCGCCGATTGGGCTCGCTTGTTGGGCGCGGGCAGGGAGGGAGACCGGGGGGAGGGGCTTGGAGACGGGCATCGCTTGACAGCAACCTTGTATCTGGATGCAATCTCGCGAATTCGGGGCCTTCGGGGGGCAACCCCATTCTTGTCAGATGGCACCTTCTGTTCTGGTGCTTCCTCTACCTCACACACATCCATTCATACCCACAAATCCTAAACCACATTGAATTCCCACCCAAAGAAGAAAAATCCCATCCCTTTCTATCTTCCCTTCTTTATCCTATAAAAACCTACCCATAGCTAGATAGACCCAAATCCACATTTTTCCCTTCTCTCATAAAAATCTGCCAACAGACAGAGATGAGGCATTCACAGATGCCAATGAAAGGAAAAGGAAAAAGAACCCATTAACAGAAAAAGCAGATAGACCACATTTCTACACAGAACACCAAAAAAAGAGAGAGAGAGAGAGAGAGAGAGAGAGAGAGAGATAGGGGTGAGAAAGGGAAATGGGGATCATGAGAACTAGAATTTGAAGAAGATCATGCTATTAGAACGAGGATTCATTCTGAAATGGGCAAGGGTAACGTGCACTAAACGGTCCTCATCCATGATAAAACAACGAAAGCACGATATAGGCCGTTGGATGCGCAGCGTAAGAGGAGGACGCGTATGGCAACGGCTTTCTCTCTCTCTCTCGTGCACTTTAAGTCCCACAACTCTCACGGAAGAGGCATGTTGAACGCGCCACCTGTCAGTGGCTTTGGTTGGAACGCGTTCTCAGGATGGGGGAACGTTGGTACTCCGGTGGAACACTTGGAATTGTGCTCATTATAGTTTGGTCAAAAGATGGGTCCTCTTTTTTTGTTTTTTTTTCTCCTGTTTTGATCCAATGATGGGACCCGGCCCCCTTTGCACTTTTGATTGGCCTTTCTTTCACATGCAATAGTGGACAAATTGGAATCCACCATTGAATGTGGAAAACACCACACATGTATGGTGCATTTGGTGCCAGCCACAGTTGGCTAGGCCGGTGATTTTCTCTTTTGCAAATCCGGCTTTACTGCCACTAACATTCGAATTCTCTCTTGCGTGGTGATGAAAACAAAATGGAATGATTCTCAAGACATTTCATCGCCACACCAAACACATCAAGACACCAGGTTTCAATCTAACACTGCACAAACCCGCCCTAGGGCATGCTTGGGCGAGAGGTTTTTTTGCCACATGTCATATACTACTAAAGATAGGAGCAAAGGCTATATTTTCTGTTGTTCTAGTTTTTCTGTTCCCAGTGTTTTTATTTCAGTGTAAGAATGACAAAAAATAGCTCCCTACAAGTTGACTCTAAGTTGCCTTCTTCTAAAATTTTAAAACCACGTTACACCTTTGAAAATAAAGACACAAAAGAATTGAAGCATAAAATAATAATTCTTTAAAATCATTTTCATTTTTCATAAGAAAATGCTCCATACAAACATTCCCGTCCGTTGTATTAACTGTGGATTATTAGTCTATAGTGGAAGAAATGTTGAGCAATTATGATGGAACAACCCTAGCTGGTTATGGTGTTTCTATCTTTACGACTATATAGACACTTCTAGTTATATAGGACACGTCCGGAAAGTAATACAGGCCAAAAAAAGGTTTCATTTAGAATATCGTACCAAAAAATTTTGAGGACTGTTGGACTATTAAGTGTGGAGCTTTGCTAACCTCTCGATTGCTAGAGAGGGCCATGGACAGTGGTGGCTCTCGAAATTTTTATTAGGATAGCAAAAAAGAAACGTAAATTCTATAAGCTCTATTAAGGGCTTGTGGCCTTCAAGTTCGAAAAAAATTACAGTTAGTCCATTAAAGGTGGTCACTACTCTTTTTTTAGGGTCGTCAAAACCTATTTTAACAGAAAAAAATTGAATTAACTTTTTTCCACCACTGGGGAGATTACATCCTCCTTGTCCTTGAAGTAGGCCACCTTTTGTATAGAATAAAGGTGAGAAATGAAAATTATATTATTCCTTGTCATCCTCGTTATTCATCTTTCTGCATATCAACATTTATGCATTAAGCTCCCATGAGTTATGATATGTTCCATGAGTTATATACTTCGAAAGTATTTTTTTTTTTGTTGGCAAATTCATGGGATGGAAAAAACTTGAGTCCATTAGTGTTGTATTTTATATATCTTTGAGTATGAACAATGATTTGAGTCACCGGATGCACTGAAATGAAGAAATCGAAGAAAAATCAGTAAATTCAGGTGATATTCTACGGATAACATGAATTAAAAAGGTCATATCTTACAAACCAAGTGTCAAATATGGGCATGCGACCTACTATTGGAAAGTTCATTTTGAGAGGATTCCGTAGAGCCCAAGATTGCCTTAATCGGAGCTGAAACGAGAAAGTTATGGCCTCCAAAATTTTGCAAGAAAATGCTGAAATTTTCATTCGGATAGAATAGTAATCCGATGGATCGGACCTTTTATCCGACCGATCGGGCAAGTGCAGAAAGTGCACTGACTTGCAATTTTTCAGTCTGAATTGACGGGAAACTTACCTGTTTGATGCCAACTCCTTTTCCAATCGAATTATACTTATGAGGCACGTATTAAGGACTATAAAAGAGGGTTCTCTCTCAACCTTAAGGTGAAGAACATAGATCTCATTGTTCTAAGAGGAATTGCTTATTGGAGATCACCTTCTCTAAAGTTCTTTCATTAGAGAGTTGAAGGGCTGAAATTTTGCTCTAGAGATCTATGTCTTCTACTTCTCTAAGTGTAGAAGATTGCTTTGGAGAGTCAAGTACAATATCTAGAAGGCGTCTAGGTGCTTAGATCTGTCACAAAGAACAGTAGGAGATCGTTGCAGTAAGGAGCTGTACAAGGGAATCAGAAGGTCCTTAGGTTGAAGGGCAACTGGATAAGGGTTGTGAGTATTCTCTTGTAACTGCAGCATGATTCATAGTGCTTAATTCTTGACCATAGTTTTTTCCCATGTTGGGTTTTCACGTAAAATCTGTGTCTTCTTATGGTGTGTGCTTGTGGTTTGATTTTTTTTTCGCTGCGCGGTTAATTGTTTGCACACATAATATTGAGATTGATTGAATTAATCCATTCTAGAGGGTCTCTCCCAAAAAACCTTCATACTTTCTCATTGCTTAATTTTTTACTCCACCATATGGAGACATATATTTGTCAAGTTCTAATAAGTATCTCCAACCAATGAGATGTAGGAAAGAATGATAATTAAAAAATTGGAGTCAAACTTATTTGCCCTTTAAGACTGAGGAGTCCAACGTATTTGCCTTTGAAGACTGAGTTGTACCTAGAAAATGACCTCTTGCACAATAAGCCCTAGTGTTCAAACCTACATGATGATAGGGTCTACTAGCAAAACTAGTGCTATGCACGGAACCAAGCGCTACCAACAACAGATGGGATACGCATTCTTGCTACTAATTTATTGGCAGGATCACAAATAACGAACAACTAATTTATGGCTTAGCTGTATGTATAAAGTTTTCAACTAAATTCTTACGCAGTTACGGCTTGGCCATATTTTGTCTTACAGCTTAGCCATATGTAGCCTACGGCTGGGCCACAGCATGGATACAGTTTAGCCGTAGTGTAATCCATGGCTCAGTTATAGTGATGTGTCTAATTTGACTCTTTGGATTGCTAGCAGTAAATGGCCTACGGCTTGGCCATGGCTTAACCGCAACACATTCCACGGCTTAGCTATGGGTTGACTATAGAGCAAAGTTAGGTTTTTGGGCTCTCTGGTTTCCAAGCTGTAGTGTGCTTACGACCAAATTTTCTGAAACTGTTCCAGCACAGAGTTCAATCTAGTACAGAACTCTTGAATTGGTTACAATGTGGTTTCCTTTGTTCCAACAATCATCATACATCTTTTAATAGCCACATTGCATCATTATTTCATAACCATACTCAATATCATTTAGTCCATCACATATTCTTAAATCAAGGGGGTGAATGAGCTGTAGATTTGTAGTTAGGAGAATTCTTTATGAATTAACACAAATAAACATGCATGTGGTAATATGTACTCTTATACTGGCCTCTAAGATAGTGCTTGACCCTATTCAACTTCTCTTTTGATCTGATGATGGAGAAAGCCTTAATAGAAGGTGATCTTATTATATATAAAGATACGCAATGGGTGAATTGAGTAGGGAATGCTTGCATGTCACCAAATAGAGTCTCATTGACTCTTTTCAGCTCAAAGCATAGAAATGGAGGTGGAGACTTTACCTTAAGGAGCTGTAACTTGAAGAAGGGGTGGAATTGGGGCTTCTAATGGAAAAGAACATAGAAAAGGCATGAAGATAATGATGGAACCTAAGGCTAAATCATGTAAGGCTTTAAATACTTGATTTAATGAGGAAGAGAGCTAGGAGGAAAGAAAAAGATGGTACTCCAACAGTAAGGAAGAGGGAAATGAAGAAGAAATGTTGGTTATCCCTATTTAACTCACATTTTTCTGGAATTTGCATGTAAGTTCACTGTTTTTGTGGATTTTACAGTTTGATCCAATTGGACTTCAATTGGGTCAAGATGAGCCCAAATCAAGCTGGGCCAAAGATGAAAATTGATCCACAAGATAAAATACACATGATGCAATTAATATGAAGCCAAAATGATGACCATGTAACTCTAAATTACATGAAGGTCGGGTTTGTACCCAACCCGATTATCTATCCATGAACCAAACCCAAGTGGATTTGAGTTGAATTAGTTTAAATAAGCATTAATTAAGATTAAACAAGACTAATTATTATAAATTGAGATTAGTTTAAGTTTGGACCTTACGTTCTCTCCTTTTTTAAGATCATTCGGTCCTCAGAATGCAACATACTTTAGATAAAAGTCCTGGATACTTTTCTTATACTTGCCCTTCGAGTTCCCAAGTTGCCTCTTTTGGTCCTTGATGGTCCTATAGAATGTTGACTGACTTAATTGTCTAGTATGTAGCACTTGATCCTTTGTGTCAATGACACGAAGAGGTCGCTCTTCATAGCTCACATCTGATTTCACTTGAATATCGTCTATCTTGAGAACATGTGAAGGGTTTGGACAATACTTCCTAAGCATCAACACGTGAAACACATTGTGCACTCCAGCGAGTTGAGGTGGTAATTTTAAATGATAGACTAAATCTCCGACTTTGCTTTGGATCTCGAAAGAACCTACAAATCGTGGAGAGGGCTTGCCGTTCCGTTTAAACTTGATAGTACCTTTCATCAGAGAGACTTTTAAGAAAACCTTGTCTCCCACCAAAAACTCGAGAGGTCTACGGCGATTGTTGGCATAGCTTTTCTGACGAGATCTAGAAACTTTCAATCTGTCCTGGACTTTCTGTACTTTTTCAGCTGTATCTGCTATAAGAGAAGGCTCATGATAACTTCTAACTCTGACTTCTTCCTAACACACTGGTTTATGGCATTTACAACCATACATGGCTTCAAATGGAGCCATTCCGATGTTCGCATAGTAACTATTGTTGTAGGCAAATTCACATAGGGAGAGATGCTCATCCCACTCTTTCCCAAAGTCCAGCATGCTGGCTCAAAGCATAACTTCAAGAGTTTCTATTGTATGTTCCAATTGCCAGTTGGTTTGAGGATTATAAGCGGTGCTAAAATTGAGATTGGTGCACATGGATTTCTGAAAAGATTGCCAGAAAGAGGAAAAGAATCTACTATTTCTGTCGGAGACTATTGAAACTAGGGTACCATGCAACCGTGTGATTTCTTATGTGAAGATTTTGGCCAACTCATGAAATTTCATTCCTTTCTGGATTGGAATAAAATGGGTTGATTTTGTTAATTGATCAACTATCACCCATATAGTATCATGTTGTTTGCTCGTTGGGGATAGCCTTGAAACAAAATCTATGGAAATTGATAAGTCCTTAAAAATGTATCATTTTATGTGTTTTTTCAAAAATTTGAAGGACTTATTAATTATAAATTTCTTCATTTAGTTGGAATTCATGTTTTATGAATTTAAAATTTATGTTAGAATTTTTTTTGCAGAAAAAATCATTGAAACTCATCAATTTTTCATAAAATCATAAAGCTTTCCATTCTGGATTTTTACTTTTAGAAGATTTTTCAAATTCATGATTTTATATGAAATGACAAAATTTCTCATCATCATTAGTTAAATAAAGATAAATCATGATCAAGGATGTGGATTTATGTTGTCATTTTATGTAAATTGGGCCTGTATTAGTACATTTGTGACTTATGATCAGAATTGTTATTTTAACTAAAAATCACTTTTCTTTGCAGAGAATTGAAGAGAAGGGACCCACATCAAATCTTGAAGTCAAAGAAAATTTTCTTTTGAAGAAATTCAACAAAAGGAAAAAAAAAGGTGAAGAAAAGGAATGATAAATTGGAGGAAATGTGACCCACAGATAAAATGGGCTATCCCATGTTGCGTCCCATGTCTAAGGTGGACTCCACTTTATTTGCAAAAAAAAAAAATCTCAAGATTATTTTTGGAAATTATCTCTTGGATAGAGTTTGAATTGAAAAGGGAAAGGAAGATGTGAGGAGAAAAACAAGGAGATAAGATAGTGTACAAATCAGATTGGTCAAGAAGACTATTATCGAAAAGAATTTTTTTTCCTCGTCATACATGGTATTCCACTTAACCCCACTAATCAAATCTCTCTCATATACCATGGAAGAACCCAACCACCATCCACACTTTCTTTTTTTTTTTTTCATGCACATCAAAATCAAGCCCAACATTCCAACTACTCCATCTCACCAACTCACCATTCAGATTCTCTTTCTTTTATAAATATATTGTTTCAAAGTCAAATACTATTCACATGGCCCACCCATCATACCAACTCATCATTCTACTTTCTATACCTATCTCTCCACTCCACTTTTTTTCTCCCTCTGTCTCCTATATGTTTCAATCCCATTATTTAAATATACAACCACCAATCCACTTCTCTCCCAGACACCAACATACGCCCATAACTCCTTAAAACCCATTCCATCTGTTGCTTTTCCACACTCTTCATTACCGCACCAATTTCTAATCCATTTATCTATCTCTTCCCTCTCCATCAAATTTTTAGCAAAAGTGGGGTTTGGCCAAGCCCACTTTTGGATTCATTCTTGCCATCCATCATCTTCTTCTATCATCTACTCCTCCTTGGTGTCAAGATTGAAGATAAAAGCATGGATTGCACGCGAGGTCCCCTCTTTTTGATGTCTTGATTTAGGGTAAGAGTAGATTTTCTTTTTCTAGTTTTAATTATTTTTGGGGTATTATTGGTTGTATTGGTTCGTTTAATTTTAAATACACAATTAGAGAGGTCAAAATGTCTCGCCTTGATTCGGCATATGTATTTGTGTGTAGTGGCAACACGCACTTGGTGTGGTGTTTTTATGAATTTTTATTAATTCTGCCAATATAGTGTTTTAATTTCCAAAAATAAAAGAAACTAGAATTCTTTTTATTTTTATTATTAGTTTGTTCCATTAATTGTGAATTATTTATTTCTGATTTTTAATTTAGTGCATGGTTATTTATTCCTTTACATTTGTGGTTTTATTTAGTTTATTGTTTTATAGTTTCTAGTTTGAGGATTGTTTTAGTTTAGGAGTTTAAGGTTAGATTTAATTTGTGAATTTTTTTTTTCAGATTTGGAATTATAATTTAATTTTAATTTTCAGAATTAGTAGTGTGTATTTTGTAGATTTTATTAGGATAGCTTTATTTTTTCAATTAGGACAAGCTTTTTGCAAATATTAGCTCCCTGTGGATGTGATCTTGGACTCACTGGGTAAAACTACATTGAGACCTTGCACTTGGGGTCCACGTTGATCAGAAATATTTTCACATTTCCACTTGATAGGTAAGACTGGGAGGCTGTTTATGTTTAGCCTTCACACGTTGATAGGTAAAACATCTTGCCAAAAAGCCTGCAATATCTCTTTTCATGTTATTCCACCAGAGCCTGCCATTCAGATTTTGGTACATCTTAGTACTCCTAGGCTGTATGGAATATCTTGCATGATGTACCTCACTCATGATTACTTTTTTCAAAATTTGAATTGTTGGAACACATAATCTATCTCTGAAATACAACTCATAAGCAACCATCCTGAAATCTGTCCTCTGCAAGATATGATCACAAATCTTGACGAACTCTGGGTCTTCAAACTATTTCTCTTTAATTTGCTCTATCAGGGTTGGTTCAAAGACAGACATTGCTGCTAGCATGACCTTGTCATCAATGAATTCAATTTCTACATCCAAACCTCGAAATTCTTCAACTAGAGACCATTCACCATACATAGCTGCCATTTCAACAGTTGATTTTTGGATATGAGCATCAGCTACTACATAACCCTTTCCTGGAAAATACTTGATTGGAAAATCATAATCCTTTATGAACTCTAGCCATCCGCGCTGTCTCATGTTGAGGTCATGTTGAAAGAATCGATACTGAAGACTACGATGATCACTATAAACTTCAAATTTCTCTCCATATAAGTAGTGTCTCCACAACTTTAAAGCAAATACTACAACGACCAATTCTAAATCGAGTGTGGCATAGTTCTTCTCATGTTCCTTCAACTGTCGGGATCCATATGCAATTACTTTTTCATTCTGCGTAAATTCACATCCCAATCCAATTCTCTAAGCATCAGTATTTATGAGAAATTCACCACTACTTTCTGATAAAGACAAGATCGGGGTTGAGATTAACTTCACCTTTAAGAATTAGAAGCTAGATTCACATTCATTTGATCAAACAATGGTTCATTCTTCTGAGTCAACTTCGTTAATAGTGCCACTATTTTGGAAAAGTCTTTAACAAAATTTCGATAATAACCCACAAGATGCACAAAACTTCTAACTTTTGGAATTGTCTTTGGGCTTTGCCAACTAGTTATTACCTTAATCTTAGCTGGATCTACTATAAGCTCATCCTTTGAAATTATATGTCCTAAGAAAGCAACTTGCTCTAGCCAAAAGTCACAATTATCCACTTTAGCATATAGTTGATAATCTCACAATAATTGGAGTGAAGTCCTCAAATGCTCAGCATGTTCATCTCTAGTCTTGGAATACACCAACACATTATCAATGAAAATCACCACAAATTGATCGAGATAAGATGAAAAGATCTTATTCATCAAAGATATGAATACAGCTGGGGCATTGGTTAACCCAAATGGCATGTCTAAGAATTCATAATGCCCATATCTTGTCTTGAAATCTGTTTTAGAGGTATCTTGATCTCTAACTCGCAACTAATGAAATCCATATCTCAAGTCAATCTTCGAGAAATAGGTTGCCCCTTGTAATTGATTAAATAGTTCATCAATTCAAGGCAGTAGATATTTGTTCTTGATTGTCACCTAATTCAACTGGCTGTAATCAATACCAATTCCAAGGGTGCCATCTTTCTTTTTTACAAATAGAACTAGGGCTCCCCATGGTGATGTACTAGGACGAACAAATCTCTTGTTTAGTAAATCTTGCAACTGCACCTTCAGCTCACATAAGTCTGTAAGTGCCATTCTATACGGAGCTCTAGAGATCGGAACTGTACTAGGTACAAGTTCGACGGTGAAATCTACTTCCCTAATTGGAGGAAGACTAGGTACTTCATCTGGAAACACACTTGGGAACTCGCAGACTAGCAAGATTTTCTCTAACTTCTTAGGTGGCATCTTCTTAACAATAAAGGCCATATATCCTTCACATCCACTATGGATTAATCTTTCTGCTAGTAGTGCTGAAATTAGCCTAGTATTAGAACTCTTTTTCTCTCCTTGAAAGACAATACTTGGACTGGCCTTGTCTACCTTCACGGTGATTATCTTACGGAAACAGTCCAAACAAGCTATGTACTTGGTCAACCAGTCCATATATAGGATTACATCGAAATCATACATCGGTAACATAATGAGTTTTGTTGGCAACAACATTTCACCAACTAAGACTTTATAGTCTAGATAAAAGACTTCACAAATCACCCTGTTGCCCACAGGGGTGATGACAGTCAATACATATGGTAGCTGCTTGGTGGCTCCCGTATCCTACTAGAGAATTGAGGTGCAACAAAACAATGCGAAGATTTGGAATCAAATAATACCTTAGCTTCTATATCATAGATAGATGCCTTACCTACCAGCACATGATCTGCGACTTCTATTTCCTCATGAGTCAATGCATAGGCGTGGCCATGCCTTTGAGGTTGGTTCTGCTGCCCTTCCCTCTGCTGACCTTGCCTGTGTTGGCCTTCTCCCTGTTGTGCTTATCCTTAACCTTGCCTTGCCTGCTGTTGCTGATGTGGAGGAGCGATTCGTGCTGCTCTTTGAGGTTGCTGATATTATTGTTGCGGAGCTTGACCGGTATTCTTTCTCCTTGGACACTCCAATAAACAATGGTCCATTGAACCACACCCAAAACATACTCTTGTAGCCTTCCAACATTTGCTTGTCTCATGGCTCTTCTCGTATATACCATAGACTAATCTTGATGATCCTCTAGTAACTCCTTTCTGTTTTTTAGAGTACTGTTGGTTTCTTTTAGAAGGTAGGGCACTTCTCCTAGGTTCTCTAAAGAATAGGCTTTTCTCAATCTCCTTGGCTGCATAGGCTCTCTCTGTAGCGTTATCATACTCCACTAGACGCTGGAAAGCGGTAGTATGCCCCTTAATAGTTGGCCTTAAACCTTCAAGAAACCTTTCAACCTTGTTTTCCTCAATGTTAATTAAATCCAAAGCAAACTAAGAAAGCTGGCTAAACACATGTACATACTTTGCAATTGTCATGGTGTTTTACTGTAAAGTGAGGAACTCTGCCTTCTTCTTGCGGCTTACATCCTTCGGAAGAAAATTCTTTCTAAATTGTGTTTTAAAATCATCCCAAACGGTAGCTTCTGGCATAGTTTTAATATGATCATAAATACTCTTTCACCAAACATCTGCCACCTCTCTGAACATAGAGGTAGCCAAGATCACTTGTTGCTTCCTTTTACAAGTCAACGAATCGAAAAAATTTTCTGTGTGCACAAACCATTCATCCGCTTGTAATGGATCTTCTCTTCCTATAAATTCTATAGCCCCTCTTTTCTGGAACTTCTCCTATAAGGAGTTAGGATCTTCAGCTTGATTTATACTTTCCAATAAGCCTATTAGCTGCATCTGTATTGCTGCTTGATTGGCACTGCTAGCCGCCAACTGATGCATCATCATCATGAATTATTCGTTTGTACTGTACGTAGGATGAGGAGGTGGTTGAGGATTCATGTCCTTTAACATGACGTCATCATGTTTGTCATCTCTTATATTATTGTTCGTTCTTAATTCGGAAGCCATTTCTCTGCAAATGTAATAGTGGTTAGTCACAAACAACACCTTAATAGATAAGGTAAGCTATAAGTCCCTACACAAAATATATTCCCCAATCGATCCTATCGTATCCACACTATGTTTCCTAGAGTTACTAAGTATTTTAATTGACTTATTAATGCTTTGATACCATTACTTATGTATGTGTAATGAACCAAGTAGTCTACTGGCCCAGTAACTTGGTGAGCCTTTCACGTGGCCCAAATGCTTAAGCCCAAGTTATTAAGCAGTGTAAGTGGGCCCTATATAGTAGGAGCTACACATGCACATATTTAAGGTGAACCATGGCCAATAGTTTGTGTAAATGGATAGTGAGTGGGCTCAGACTACTGGATCATGAACTTGGACCCGTACATGAATGAAATCTATAGACCAAGTAGGCTAGGATGGTGGGTGTCACGACCCGAGCCCAGAATTCGGGGGTTAGCGAAAAGCTAAACCGGTGACACACGTACTCCCGTGCACGTGCACCCAAACCCAGTCCAGATGCACGCACACAAGGGATCTAACACGTGCGAACTAAGCGTACGCGGAAGCTGCACATATCATAGCAAGCAACAAAGGAAAATAAAATAGCGGAAGCCAAAGCAAATACGAAACGGAAAAGACAAAGACAAATACACTGAGATAAAACCGAATACACACCAAAATCAAAATACACAAAATATACAGAATACAAGTCCAAAGTCCAAAGTCCAAATACAAGCTCTCAAAAACCAAAACGCAAAATAAAAGCCACTGGTATGCATGCACGCACTTGGCAGAAGTGATCAGGCCCACTCTGCCAGACCGGAGGGTGCCTCTACACTCGCCCCTGCAGCCTCCTCGACCGCCGGGGAGCTGGGCAAGGTATCTGTGCCTGCAACACCACAGACAACACAAATGAATACAACGATCCAGCAATTATAAGTAACAGGAAAGAAACACGCATAGTATCAAGCGAATGAAATAGGGACAGAAGATTAAATACAGAGTCCATCTTAGTATGCTAAGCAAATCGTGCATAGGAGTAAAACATGATAATGGAATCAAAACATAGAATACTGAACTAGTTGGCTACTACGTTAACCATGTTCTCTCCAAAAGAGAGCAGAGCAGAGCAGAGCAGAGGAGAACACCGCTGTCCAGGCCAAAGGTACAACGGGTCTCGGTTCCTGGGTTCCGGGGTCCCAAGACAAAGCAACACTGCAGTTAAAACAGAGATACAGAGATCTACGCCAGAGGTAACCCCGTCGGGTATCCTAGGGCTGAGGCTGAGTAGAGCCAGACTAATACCAATCAAATCAAAGCTAAAGAAAGGAGATTATCCGCTTTGGACTCACCGATGACAAGGACCGGATCTTATCCTCACGTATTAACCTCTGGGCAGAGCCACCAGGGAATACCCAAAAATCAGAGATATACAAAGCCAGAGAATATACAAAGCATAGCATAGATCAAAACATAGTACAGAGCGAAGAATAATACAGATATACAGAACGAAAGCAAAATGACTGAGGAATGCATAACATAGATTAACAGAACAGAGGGCAAAACCATAAACAATATGCAATGCATCTCAGATTAATACGGAATCAAGGTTCATTACAAGCCAAGTCTAATCTAGTTGCATCACTGTCACTAACCGTGCATGTTGATGTAGTTTTAAGTTATTCGATGCACCGTTGCCATCCTAGTGTTGCAATATAATCCTCATGTGCACCGAAGTCCCTTAAACCAACACCCATGGGGAGGTGCTTAACAATGAGCAACCCTCACATGAATAAGTCACAGCCTAACAGACTATTCATGCGCTCCAAAGAATCCATTTGGGCCGGTTTACGGGTATGGTTAACCTGTATTTGAGCCCTACAAGGTCACACCATTAGCCTAAGTTTAACCGATAGTTTACAGGTCTTACGGTTTAGCCATGGGTGACCTACGGCTTAGCCGTGGCATCCTACGGCGTAGCCGTAATATGCACTACGGCTTAGCCGTGGTTCCCTTCAAAACACGGCTAAACTGTCAGCTTTTCCACCTCTGATCTGATACATCTCACGGCTGAGCTACAGTCAGTATACGGCTTAGCCGTAGACCAATCCACGGCTTAGCCGTGGCATCTCACGGCTTAGCCGTATCCACACCGTAGAAGTACTGATATCAGAAAAGTTTCGACTGATCAGAGATTAAATTCACGGCTGGGGTCACGGTTGGGTCACGGCTAGCTTACGGCTCAGCCGTAGGACAAATTACGGCTTAGCCGTAGCCTAGCCGTAGAACAAATTCAGATTTTCGAGTCTCTGGAAAGCGAGCCGTAGAAATTTACGGCTTAGCCGTACAATACAGAATACGAGTTCGGGAAGATTACAGAAACGAAATTTTTGTACAGAAACTGAATAAAACAAGCTCAACTGATTCTCATAGCTTAGAAAATGGCTGTAAAACATTATATACACTAAAGAAGATGGAAATCAAAGCATTCAAATAGAGCACCCATGTGTGTTCTCAAAGTCTGTACTTATACTTGCCTCAAATCTGACAAATCTTCTGAAATCAAGCTCCAAGCAACTAAAATCAAAACAAATCAAAGCAATCACACATGCATGAGATGAGGGAAACACACATAGCTTGGAGAAGGAATCCAATCAAAGATGAAGAATGCAAAACCCACTTACCTAAGGCAAGGACAGAGATGAGAGAATGGAGAAGAGCCCAAACCAAACAGAGGATCCAAATCCTCAATCGATCAAGAGAAGGAAAGAAGAGAGAGAGAGAGAGAGAGAACGAACGTGGAGCTCCTGGAGTTGCATGCAGTCGATCAACGAAATGGGTAAGACATGTGGAAGCTGACTTATATTTATAGATTTGGAAGTTTAAAACAAGGTCCAATGGGTTTAGACTAATTACAGTTCAAGTCACACGAAGGTCTAACTTCTCCAATTGACTCCAAACGGATCTGACACAGTTACGGAAATTGTCGATCTCCACGAAATACGCGTGCTGACACCAAGATGATGCAAAGATGAGATGAGCAAAGCCAAAGCAAAATTACGAAAAAGGGCTTAGAACTACCTATCTCAGGTCAAAGGTTGCTCAACTACCTATCCATGACCCAAAACAAGTCCAAAAGAAATAAACAAAACAAAACACACACTAATGAGCCACTAATCCGGCTCAAAGGGGATCGGAGTGTTACATCCTCTCCCACTAGGAATCATTCCGTCCTCGGAATGACTACCTACCTGCGCAAAGAGATGTGGAAACTGGCGTGCTAGCTGCTCCTCTAGCTCCCAAGTAGCCTCATCTGGACCATGATGCTCCCACAACACTTTAACCCATCTGATAGTCCTGGTACGGAGAATCTGCTCTCGTGTCCCAACGATGCGAAGCGGACGCTCAACGTAAGTCGCATTAGGCTGAATCTGGATATCATCGTAGCGAATCACATGGCTCGGATCTGGCACATACTTACGGAGCATCGACACATGGAACACATCGTGAACACCGGAGAACTCAACTGGAAGTGTCAACCGATAGGCTAAATCTCCAACTCGGCTCTTGACTTCGAACGGTCCTACATATCTCGGAGCTAACTTGCCCTTCTGACCAAATCGAACTGTGCCCTTCATCGGAGAAACTTTAAGGAACACCCAATCTCCAACTTGGAATGCCAAAGGTCTCCTCCGAGTATCCGCATAGCTCTTCTGCCTGGACCGAGCAATCTTCAGATTCTCTATCACTTTCTGCACTTTCTCTGTCGTCTCAGCAATGATCGTCGGACCATGGAAACTTCTAGTTCCAACTTCTTCCCAGCACACTGGGGTCCTGCACTTGCGTCCGTATAGAGCCTCATAAGGTGCCATACCAATACTCTCATGGAAGCTGTTGTTGTAAGCAAACTCACACAAGGCCAGATGTGTATCCCATTCCTTCTCAAAGTTCAGCACACTAGCTCTGAGCATATCCTCCAACGTCTGAATGGTACGCTCCGACTGTCCATCGGTCTGGGGGTGGTATGCCGTACTAAAACTCAGCTTCGTACCCATAGCTTCCTGAAATGCTCTCCAGAATGAAGATACAAAGCGACTGTCTCGATCTGACACAATCGATACTGGGGTGCCATGCAATCTGACTATCTCGTCAACAAACTTCCTGGCCATCTCTGTGAATGTCATCCCTTTCTTGAACGGAAGGAAATGTGCTGACTTAATCAATCTGTCCACTATGACCCAGATCGCATTGTTCTTTCTACTGGTCGGCGGAAAACCGGAGACGAAATCCATCGTAATGTGCTCCCACTTCCACTGCGGAGTGTGCAATGGATGCAATGATCCTGGAGGTCGCTGATGATCAGCTTTTACCCTCTGACAGGTCAAACATCGAGCTACGAACCCTGCGATCTCCCGCTTCATATTGTTCCACCAAAATCTATCCTTCAAGTTCCGGTACATCTTCGTACTCCCGGGGTGCATCGCATATCGGGCATCGTGCGCATCTGTCATCAATTTCTCTTTCAACTCATCCACAGCGGGAACACACAATCTGTTCCTGAAGTACAAAACTCCATCCACCAAGCTGAAATCCGGTCGATCTGCAATCCGATCTCTGAACTTCACCAGGAGGGGGTCCTCAAACTGGCGATCCTTGACCTGCTGAATCACCTCAGGCTGAAACACGACGGTAGTAGATAATGTCACCAATCCACCTACCATCTGAACCTCAACAGGCTGATCATGCACAAGCATATAAAATCCTGCCAACACCTGAAGACTGTCTGTCCTCCTGCTGAGTGCATCTGCAACTACATTGCCTTTGCCTGGGTGGTACTTGATCGGAAAGTCGTAATCTTTGATGAACTCCAACCACCTTCGCTGCCTCATATTCAAGTCATGCTGATCAAACAGGTACTGCAAACTGTGATGATTGGAATGGACCTCAAACTTCACACCGTACAGGTAATGTCGCCACAACTTCAATGCAAATACAATGGCTGCTAACTCCAAGTCATGTGTGGCATAGTTCTTCTCATGTTCTTTCAACTGTCTGGATCCATAGGCAATCACCTTCTGATTCTGCATCAGTACACAGCCTAGTCCAACTCTAGAGGCATCTGAGTAAATCATGAATCCCTCACTACCATCCGGGAGAGTCAACACTGGCGCCGTAGTGAGCTTTTCTTTCAACATTTGGAAACTACGCTCACATTTCTCTGTCCACTCATACGGGACCTTCTTCCGAGTCAACTGAGTCAGCGGGGCTGAAATCTTCGAGAAATCCTGCACAAACCTGCGGTAATATCCTGCTAATCCCAGAAAACTCCGAATCTCTGTCACTGATCTAGGACGGGGCCAATGGACTACTGCCTCAATCTTAGCCGGATCCACCATCAATCCATCTCTAGAAATCTTATGACCCAGAAATGCAACTTGCTCTAACCAGAAATCACACTTAGCCAACTTTGCATACAACTTGTGATCTCGAAGCAGCTGCAATGCCTTCCTCAGATGGTCTGTATGTTCCTCAGCAGTCTTCGAATAGACCAATATGTCATCTATAAAAACCACAACGAACTGGTCCAAGAAGGAAGTAAACACCCTGTTCATCAACGCCATAAAAGCTGCGGGTGCGTTCGTCAAACCAAACGGCATGACAAGGAACTCGTAGTGTCCATACCGAGTCCTGAAAGCTGTTTTAGGAACATCCTCATCCTTCACCCTGAGCTGGTGATACCCTGACCTCAAGTCAATCTTAGAGAAGTAAGCTGCACCCTGAAGTTGATCGAACAACTCATCAATCCTAGGCAATGGGTATTTGTTCTTGATAGTCACTTTGTTCAACTGCCTGTAGTCAATGCACATCCGGAAACTGCCATCCTTCTTTTTGACAAACAATACAGGAGCTCCCCAAGGTGAAACACTGGGGCGTATGAACCCTTTATCCAACAAATCCTGCAATTGTTTCTTCAATTCCAACAACTCTGCAGGTGCCATACGATATGGAGCTCTACTGATGGGTGCTGTACCTGGCATCAAATCAATCGCAAACTCTATCTCTCGAGCTGGTGGTAACCCTGGCACATCCTCCGGAAAGACATCCGGGAACTCGCTGACTACTGGAATCTCGCTGAGCTGTCGCTGATCTTTCTTCTCTGAAATGAATGCAAGAAATCCTTCACATCCCCTACGAAGCATCCTGTCTGCCTTACAAGCAGATATCACACGCCTCGGGCACTTCGTCTGGCTACCTTCAAATCGAAAACCGCTGCCCAAATCAAAGTAGATAGCTTTGCTGTAGCAATTGATACACGCATGATATCTCGCAAGCCAGTCCATACCAAGAATCACATCAAAATCCAGTGTCGTGAGCAACACGAGGTCTACTGGGAGCTGATGACCAGCTATCCGCACAGCGCACTGAGGGTAGAAAACACTGCACTCCACCCGTTTACCAACCGGAGTGGATACCAACAACAAGTATGGAAGTGGTGTGGGTCGCTGTCGAAGCTGCACAGCAAAATGGGGTGCTACGTACGAACGCGTAGACCCGGAGTCAAATAAAGCTAAAGCTTCTGCATCGGAAATTAAAATTTTACCTTCCACGACTGTGGCCTCCTCCGCGCCCTCATGCGTAGCAGCATAGGCTCGGGCTGTCTGGCGGTTTGGCTTCTGACCTGGGCGAGCTGGCTGAGATCTGCCCTGTGCTGTAGGTCCTGTCTGTCTCGTCTGTGGAGAGGACTGAAACTTCGGGCATTGGGCCCGCCTGTGGTCCGTAGAGCCACACCCGAAACAAGCCCCACTCTTCCTCCAACATCTGTCGGTGGGGTGGTCCTTCCCACAGTGACCGCAAACTATCTGAGAACTGCTCGAACTGCCCTGTTTACCCTTGAACTTCTTCTGGAACTGACTTCTGCCACTGAAACCTGCTGCCCTCTTAGCCTCTGTTCGCTCCTCCTCAAAGATGGCCTCTGCATCATAAGCCCTGTCAATAGCGTCATCCAATGTAGCCGGCCACATACAAGCAACCACGTGGCGTTTGTGTCTCGGATTTAGGCCGTTGACGAAGCGAGTCACCTTCTTATGCTCCGTGTTCACCATATCCTCTGCGAAGTGGGACAACTCTGTAAACTTGTGTACATAATCTGCAACTGGCATCTGTCTCTGCTGAAGGTTGAAGAATTCCACTTCCTTGGCTCGCTGAATATGGAGAGGCATGAACTTACGACGGAATTGCTGCTTGAAGGTCTCCCAAACTGTGGCACTGGGCATAGTCTGAAATGAAGTCTTAACACTCCTCCACCATGTCTTGGCTACACTCCGAAGCATAGAGGCTGTGAGAACTACCTTCTGCTTGTTACTGCACACAATCGTATCAAAAAGCTCTTCAGTCTGCTCCAACCATTGCTCAGCCTGCAATGCGTCCTCTATCCCATGGAACTCAGTCGCCCCTCGCTTACGGAACTTGTCGAAAAGCGCATTAGGATCTGATTCCTTAGGCTGGAAAATCACCTGCTGATCTACATGAGGTGATGCTACTGCAGCAGCCTGACTCTGCCTATCTACCATGGATGCCATCTGCGCCTGTAATGACTGCATAGACTGCATCATCATCATCAAGCGCTCCTCACTGCTGATATGTGGGGGTACCGATCCACTATCACCGTTATGGCCCTGTTGATTCTCATCCCTAGATCCTGATCCTGATGCCATCCTGCAAAAGGAAAAGAAACACAACACACAAATATAAAATGCCCTGAGTTAGTCAAACCCCAAATCAACATATGAGACCTCGAGTCAAATAGTTGATATCGTTATCTCACCACGATCTTAGATGCCTAAATGCTTATAACTAGCATGCTTTGATACCATACAATACGTATGTCACGACCCGAGCCCAGAATTCGGGGGTTAGCGAAAAGCTAAACCGGTGACACACGTACTCCCGTGCACGTGCACCCAAACCCAGTCCAGATGCACGCACACAAGGGATCTAACACGTGCGAACTAAGCGTACGCGGAAGCTGTACATATCATAGCAAGCAACAAAGGAAAATAAAATAGCGGAAGCCAAAGCAAATACGAAACGGAAAAGACAAAGACAAATACACTGAGATAAAACCGAATACACACCAAAATCAAAATACACAAAATATACAGAATACAAGTCCAAAGTCCAAAGTCCAAATACAAGCTCTCAAAAACCAAAACGCAAAATAAAAGCCACTGGTATGCATGCACGCACTTGGCAGAAGTGATCAGGCCCACTCTGCCAGACCGGAGGGTGCCTCTACACTCGCCCCTGCAGCCTCCTCGACCGCCGGGGAGCTGGGCAAGGTATCTGTGCCTGCAACACCACAGACAACACAAATGAATACAACGATCCAGCAATTATAAGTAACAGGAAAGAAACACGCATAGTATCAAGCGAATGAAATAGGGACAGAAGATTAAATACAGAGTCCATCTTAGTATGCTAAGCAAATCGTGCATAGGAGTAAAACATGATAATGGAATCAAAACATAGAATACTGAACTAGTTGGCTACTACGTTAACCATGTTCTCTCCAAAAGAGAGCAGAGCAGAGCAGAGCAGAGGAGAACACCGCTGTCCAGGCCAAAGGTACAACGGGTCTCGGTTCCTGGGTTCCGGGGTCCCAAGACAAAGCAACACTGCAGTTAAAACAGAGATACAGAGATCTACGCCAGAGGTAACCCCGTCGGGTATCCTAGGGCTGAGGCTGAGTAGAGCCAGACTAATACCAATCAAATCAAAGCTAAAGAAAGGAGATTATCCGCTTTGGACTCACCGATGACAAGGACCGGATCTTATCCTCACGTATTAACCTCTGGGCAGAGCCACCAGGGAATACCCAAAAATCAGAGATATACAAAGCCAGAGAATATACAAAGCATAGCATAGATCAAAACATAGTACAGAGCGAAGAATAATACAGATATACAGAACGAAAGCAAAATGACTGAGGAATGCATAACATAGATTAACAGAACAGAGGGCAAAACCATAAACAATATGCAATGCATCTCAGATTAATACGGAATCAAGGTTCATTACAAGCCAAGTCTAATCTAGTTGCATCACTGTCACTAACCGTGCATGTTGATGTAGTTTTAAGTTATTCGATGCACCGTTGCCATCCTAGTGTTGCAATATAATCCTCATGTGCACCGAAGTCCCTTAAACCAACACCCATGGGGAGGTGCTTAACAATGAGCAACCCTCACATGAATAAGTCACAGCCTAACAGACTATTCATGCGCTCCAAAGAATCCATTTGGGCCGGTTTACGGGTATGGTTAACCTGTATTTGAGCCCTACAAGGTCACACCATTAGCCTAAGTTTAACCGATAGTTTACAGGTCTTACGGTTTAGCCATGGGTGACCTACGGCTTAGCCGTGGCATCCTACGGCGTAGCCGCAATATGCACTACGGCTTAGCCGTGGTTCCCTTCAAAACACGGCTAAACTGTCAGCTTTTCCACCTCTGATCTGATACATCTCACGGCTGAGCTACAGTCAGTATACGGCTTAGCCGTAGACCAATCCACGGCTTAGCCGTGGCATCTCACGGCTTAGCCGTATCCACACCGTAGAAGTACTGATATCAGAAAAGTTTCGACTGATCAGAGATTAAATTCACGGCTGGGGTCACGGTTGGGTCACGGCTAGCTTACGGCTCAGCCGTAGGACAAATTACGGCTTAGCCGTAGCCTAGCCGTAGAACAAATTCAGATTTTCGAGTCTCTGGAAAGCGAGCCGTAGAAATTTACGGCTTAGCCGTACAATACAGAATACGAGTTCGGGAAGATTACAGAAACGAAATTTTTGTACAGAAACTGAATAAAACAAGCTCAACTGATTCTCATAGCTTAGAAAATGGCTGTAAAACATTATATACACTAAAGAAGATGGAAATCAAAGCATTCAAATAGAGCACCCATGTGTGTTCTCAAAGTCTGTACTTATACTTGCCTCAAATCTGACAAATCTTCTGAAATCAAGCTCCAAGCAACTAAAATCAAAACAAATCAAAGCAATCACACATGCATGAGATGAGGGAAACACACATAGCTTGGAGAAGGAATCCAATCAAAGATGAAGAATGCAAAACCCACTTACCTAAGGCAAGGACAGAGATGAGAGAATGGAGAAGAGCCCAAACCAAACAGAGGATCCAAATCCTCAATCGATCAAGAGAAGGAAAGAAGAGAGAGAGAGAGAGAGAGAACGAACGTGGAGCTCCTGGAGTTGCATGCAGTCGATCAACGAAATGGGTAAGACATGTGGAAGCTGACTTATATTTATAGATTTGGAAGTTTAAAACAAGGTCCAATGGGTTTAGACTAATTACAGTTCAAGTCACACGAAGGTCTAACTTCTCCAATTGACTCCAAACGGATCTGACACAGTTACGGAAATTGTCGATCTCCACGAAATACGCGTGCTGACACCAAGATGATGCAAAGATGAGATGAGCAAAGCCAAAGCAAAATTACGAAAAAGGGCTTAGAACTACCTATCTCAGGTCAAAGGTTGCTCAACTACCTATCCATGACCCAAAACAAGTCCAAAAGAAATAAACAAAACAAAACACACACTAATGAGCCACTAATCCGGCTCAAAGGGGATCGGAGTGTTACAGTGGGCCACAGTGACATGGAGTTATATTGGTATCTTACGCGGGTCAAGGTTGGTGGGTCCAAGAGGTCTAATGGAAAGTTTGGCTATTGAACTCAAGTGGGACCAACTATTGGTGATGTGATAAATATAGGTTCTCAGTTGCATGGCACTGAGTTGAATGGTTGAATTTATATATTATAAATGATTTTGGTGATTTACTTGTGATGAAGATTGGAGGTGAATGAGAAACTAGTTGGGTATAGACTTAGATTAGATGGGTCCATTGGTGATGAATGGGTGGATTGTTTCCATGGTAAATTGTAACAATTAATGAAGTTGTGTCTGGCTTACTAGAATAAAAGGTGGAGAATGATGGGTTGTTTGGTTGGAGGAACACAATAGAATACAAAGGTGGAGATGGGGACTTGAAAATAGTTAAAAAGAAATAAATAAATAAATAAATAAAGTGTAGAAGTATGAGTGTAACAGAAATAGAAAGAAGAAGAAAAACTGTAGAAAAGGAAGAACTTTTTGAGTTACGGAGATTGAGAATGGCTTGTTTGTTAAGAAGGATAGCATGTTGGGTATTGGTTCTTAAAGTAAGACAACCTAGTTTTAAAGTTTTGAGTTGCAGCAGCCACAAATACTTAAGTTCTGAGTTGGTTTCCCACCAGCTTCTGCGTATAGTTTCTATGAGAAAGATAAAGATGTGATAATGGAGAGATATAGTGCAGAGGCTTGGGTTCAACCCTAAGTGAAGTGTTGGCCTTGAATTTAAAATTTTGCAAGTGGGTAGAATGGCAAGTGTGTCTATAATTATGATTTTTGGATTTTTATGATGGGTGACATGCGCATTTGGAGGCTTACAGCGGTGAAGATGGATTCTTCATCTCGATGACTATACATGATGTATAATTAAAGCAGTGCATCAAAGAAATTGACAGACAAGATGAAACTACATAATAAATATGAAAGAAGAACGCATAACATAAATGAATATGAAAAAGTCAGAAGAAACCAAAGAAAAGAATATTTTTATAGTGATATATGATGGAGATGATGACTGAGAGATGAAGAAGAATGCAGTAAAATATGATGTGAAGGAAAACATGGAACACCATAAACTTGGGTGAAAACAAGTAAAGGAAATAGAGGTAGGTGATAGAGCTAACAAAGAAACTAGTGTTCTATTTGTTTAAGAGAATAAGGCATATGTCCATATTGTAAACATAGGTTGGTGTAGGTGTTGAGAGAAGGTGGAAAATCAATTATGCAAAGGTGATGGTATGGGTATGCAAAAGCAAAGCATACAGATAATAATAAATCAATATTCCTAAAAGAAGTAAAAGAAAAAGGAAAGGAATAAAACAAAGATGGTTATAGTAAGCTAGAAATTATCAGAGAAATGAGATGTGTGAATTACCTCGAAGGGGAAGGAGACCTTGTGTGGAGAAGAAAATCTGTAAGAGAGAGAGCTTGAAAGGTAGTAAAGACTGGTATGATAGAGAGAGATTGGTACTTAGGAAGTGTTGTAAAGAAAAGGTTCGTACAGGTAAGATCTCTTCAAATAAGGAGGACAGAGGAAGTTTTTTCTTTGTTTTAGTGGGAAGGAGATATGCTCAACGTGGTTTCCCCCTGTAGTTAAGTTAAGGTAGGTGGAGGAGATGGTGTAAGACACATTCTTTGCATGAAAAGAGAGAAAATCTAGTGGGACACGTGGGTTCTTTTCATGGGATTCCAATTTGACTGAGGCATGATTCCCCTTGCAAAGTTTAACATTTTAAAATCTAAATCCCCATCATTCAATGTTGGGTCCCACCTAAAATAAGATGATATCACAAAGATTTCTAATTTAATTCAATGAATGGGTGGGGTCCAAGCATGGTCCAATTTTACGATCAAAATTAAATAATAAAAATAAATATAATAATAATAATAATATATAAATAACAATCTTGGGATCGGGTCCTTACAGTATGTTATGCCCAAAGCCAAGAATTAGAGTTAGAGTGGATCCCGAGGCATGACACATGTAATCTCATAGCAAATAGTGCCATGCCAAGACATGCATGAACTGCTATGAGGGAGATTCCACATGTATGTGTGAGAAAGATCCATATACACATATTAATCATATCGCATAATTACGCAAAAACCTGGAGAATTCACCTATAATTCATCATAATCAATAATGATACTAACATTGATTCATAACCATAAACAAAAGCCTAGTAGTTTTAAAACCATCCACACGTATCTAATATTAAAATACATGTCATAAATAGAAATACAAAATAGCATGTCCATCAATCTCTGACTCCAAAGTCATAATGATGGCATGACTCCTACATAGGCCAATCAAGACCTAGCCTAGGCAACCCAAACAAAACCCTGCAATGCATTACATCGGATGACTAGTAGAATACGTTATCCTCATTCTACTCATCTATACCCCAAGGTACTGTTGGAGTTTCCTTTGGGGCCGAGTTGACTACTGCACTAGCATCGGGTTCTATACCTGTATCACCAAGGGCAGCACTGTTAACACGACAGTTAAGTAAATAAGGAATGTCAGGTCCAAACCCGAGCTAATCTTGATTCATTATAATTAATCTTGATTTACCTTAATTAATATATTATTACGCTAATTCAACTCAAATCCACTTGGGTTTGGGTCATGGATAGGTAGTTCGGTTGGGTTCGAACTTTACTTAGGTAGTTAAGGACCTTCTTATAATTTAGAGTCACATGGGTTGAATAATTTTGGCATTACTGTAAGATCTTCTATCCTTAACCCACAAATCTTTTTCTACAAGTGGGCTTGGTTAATTTAAATTTTACAAGTTGTAATTGCATGCTTGGTACACAATTTAAAGTGGACCCACACACTTAGTTAAGGGCAACTCACCCCAAAAAGATAAAGACTAGATTTCATAACTAGATCCTTGCCCATCTAGGTTTAACTGTCTCTAACATTAGATCCAAACCTTGATTAAAATTAAGAAGCAACGAGACCCTAGGATTTGAGCTAAGTAGGACGAAGACTACTGACGGTTGCACCAATTGTGCTCTTTGACTGAAGTTGATGCCCAAGAAAACCTTTGCTTCTAAGGATGCCACAACTTCACTGCTTTGGGTACTAGTACTTAAGTAGATTTATCCTCATCACTCGCTGGTGGCTGCTTGGTTAACTAAGGCTTCATAGAACCGAATTAAAGGCCCAAGTGTTCTTTTCACCAATTAGAAGCTGTCTAGTGTCTAGGCTAACCCTAGGAGCTTTCTTGTGCTCAATCCTTGTGCGTGACTACTTGATTTGTTTGTATGTCATACTATGACTAGTAGAACCTTGGATATAGATTACATTTCTTTAATGTCTAACCTAGTGCATGTGAACAAAGAAAAAACAACCTGAGAAAAGTACATTGTGGGAACATAAGAAAAAAGGGCTAATCAAGATTGAACTTGACCTACTTTTCATAGTTATAAGAAATTCTACGATTTTTGAAGAATTTGAACAAAAAATGACGGAAGTAGAGCTAGTGGACCCACCCATGATTTTGAAGGATTACATATACCCCACCAGGACAACTCAACCGTCCTATATCAGGTTGCCCCAGACCAATGCTGCCTCTGAGATCAACTCTTATATGATCTAGATGCTCCTAGTCTTTCATGGGACAGACCAAGAGAGCCCATATAAATATGTTAGGGAATTCGAGGACATTTGTGGGACCAGGAGAATAAATCATATCATGGAAGATGCCCTTAAGTTTAGATTATTCCCTTTCTCCTTGAAAGAAAAAGCTAAAGCCTGGCTTTATGCCTTACAGGCCCGGTCCATCACTACATGGGCACAGCTAGTTGAAGAATTTCATAAGAAATTTTATTCCAAACAGAAGACCACTTGGATTATGCATGCCATCAATGCACTTTATCAAATGGATGGGGAGACACTCTACAATTATCTGGAACAGTTTAAGGACCTCTTGATCTAGTGTCCCCACTATGGATTTGAAAAAGTCCAGGTGGTCCAAATAGTGTACAAAGGCATGGATTACCCAACCAAGCAAATGGTGGAGTCTTTTTATAGTGGAAAATTTACACAGAAACAATAGATAAAACAATGACATTTTTGGAAGATATAGCTCAAAATACATTGCAGTGGGCCCTTATCAAGAGGGAGCCCATTAAAACTACCATTCTAGAAAACTGGGGAATGTTAAAAGTTAAATCCAAAATTGAGGTAGAGGACAAGCTAGCTACATTAATGAAGAGATTAGAGGCCTTAGAAATGAATTAAAAGCAAACTACAAGTACTTTGGAGTCACTGAAGTATAGTCAAATTGTGACTGGAGGGATTGACCTACCAACTTTAGGTCAAGCCGAATTTGTTGAGGAAGTAATGCTCTTTATCAAAACAACTATTTTGATAATTGTTAGAAGTATGACCCATACTCCAATACAAACAATCCAGGTTATAGGGACAACTCAAGCTTTTTTGGACCAATGGTCCAACTCACGGTGGCCCATCACAGGCCAATCAATTTCAGCTCATTCAATCTCAGGCCAATGCCCCATATGGTTTCCTAAAGGCCAACTTCAACCCTAGTCCACTGACCCAAAGGGTAGATTCTTTAGAAGAGGACATGATACTCATTTCTCAGAGTACTGCTCAATTTCAGTAGATCACTACTCAACTTTTGAATGGCCACACTCAAACCTTTGCAAGATTGGAATTCCAAATAGGCCAACTAGCCAATCCCTTGAGTGTTAGAGACAAGGGAACCATCCTTAGTCAACCAAAACCCAATCCAAAGGGACAAATCATTCATGATACAAAAGGAAAAAGCTTGGATCAAGTTAATTCCATAACCATACTCAGATTTAGGAAAACAGGTTTATAATAAGGTTGAGCTCCTAAAGGACATTGACGAAAAATCAAATTCTTTACGAAAAACCAAGGGAGGATGTGGAATTGAGGAACAAAGTGTAAACAATGTTAAGCCTAAGGTAGAACTAGAGCCAATCAAGGAGAACCCAATCATAGTTAAGCCATCCCCTAGTGAGCCTACCCCTAGGACTTACATTCCCCAGGAACCATACCCCGAGAGGCTAGGCCCAGCCAAGTCAATAGTCCAATTAGATAAAATGTTAGAAGTGTTTAAACAAGTGTGTATCAACATCTTACTTCTTGATGCTATCCAACAAATTCTAACCTATGCCAAATTCTTGAAGGATCTTTGTACCTTCAAAAGGACTACCAATGTTCCTAAGAAAGCTTTTTTAACTCAACAAGCTAGCTCAATCATTTCTGGTCCCACACTATTCAAATACAAAGACTCAATGTGTCCTACCATTTCATGTTAGATAGGAGACCATCATATTAAGTATGCCTTGTTAGATTTGGGGGCAAGTGTCAATTTGTTACCCTTTTCGGTTTATGAATGAATGGGCTTATGTGAGCTTTTAGCTCACAGTGACCCTATAGTTCGCTGATCGATCTATAAAGAAATCGAGAGAAGTGATTGAAGATGTGTTAGTCCAAATTAAGAAGTTTTACTATGCAATAGATTTTGCAGTTTTGGATACACATCCTGTGATGAATGCAAGTACACAAGTTCCAGTGATTTTGTGAAGACCTTTCTTGGCTACATCAAATGCATTAATTAATTATTAGAATGGGGCCATGAACATTTCATTTGGCAACATGACTCCAGAACTTCAAAATTTTAGTGTTGCAAACTAAAGGCAAAGACACTGACCTTGACGAAGTCATTTTTTTAGGGGCCATCCTCGAGGATCAATTTCTTGGTTTTTCGAAAATCGATGCCTTGAAGCCTTTGGAATCATATATGGCCCAACATTCTTATGATCAACAGTTAAGGGAGAAAATAGATGAATTTGATGATACCCAAATAATAGAGCAAATTTGGTAGATTGATCCTATTTTTCAGAATTCAGAATCCGATACTTTGGAGTATTTGGGATCCTGTATTGAATGTTTTATGAATTATGATGATTTAGGTCTTCGAAAGATTGGCCATGCATTTATTAGGCCCAATTATTGTTTTGAAAAATTGTTGGTATTAGAGAAAAATAACCATCCTATGAAATCAAAGTCTGACACCTTAGATTTCTGCATGACACCTTTTACCAATTCATATTCTGACAGTGCCAATGCATGTCCTATTTTCGTGCCCATGCCAAAAAAAATTGAGGAACATGATTTTGTGGAATTAATGGTATGGGAAGACCATGAATCACATAGTTTTGAGTTGATCCATCTCCTTTTCGAATTCAAAGATCCATTTATAATAGGGGAAGAGATTTTCATTATGGTCACAAATTCACCATATAAAAAGAAACATGAGGACCACACATTCACTATGCATAATATTTCCTTGTTAACTTTGTGCAATTATTCTTTGATACATACATGGAGGAAAATTTTGTTTGGGACCCAGGTGGATCCACAGTTGTACATTAGTTATAGTAGAGTTTTTTAGTGTCTTATGTTTAGTTTTTTTCCATCATTAAGTGCTTACTTTCACATTTCCCTCTATCATTTAATCATTCCTCATGATACTTCATTCATTTAGGTGTTGCAGTCCATGCATAACATCGAGGACGATGTTTAGTTTAGGTTCGGGTTTGAGAATAAGCTCACTTGTCCATTTTTAGGAAAACAAGTTTTTTTCTCTATTCAAAATTTTTTTCTTGTAGTTTTTCTGTTATTCTCAATTTTTAGGTAAAGTTTTTCTCATTTTTTTTCAAAACTATTAGCTTTTAGGTTTTTAGTGTGATCATCAACAGGAAAGAGAGTAGGATGCTATTGAGATAGGAAACCGTTGAGCATGACCTTTGGTCTGAGATGGGTTATATTAGTAGACAAAACAATGTTTTCTTACTAAAGTGACTAACTTGTCTTGGAATTTGAGTTAAAAGACCCCTATATCAGCCCGCAGTGGACTAGTTTATGCTGCATTTTCTTTTATGTCCTAGGTTAGTTTATTTCTCCAAAAAAAAAAAAGAGTTTTTAGGAAAAGGAAGTTTTCAAAGGAATTAAAGTGAATTGAAAATATATAAGGAATTTTTAATTTTCAGACTTTTGAAAGGAAGTAAAAAGAGAGTCCATCTCTTTTTAATAACAAAGCCTATTAGAGGATTACCTGAACTTATCTCCATTGTACACACTTTACATTTTTTGAAGTTTGGATAGAAAGCTAAAATGACTGCTTTTAGAATTTCTCCAAAGGATTTGATGAGAAACCGAGGTTTAGTTTATAAATAATTTTCTCTCCTAGTTCCTTAAAGTGAATTAATTCTGGAAAATTAGAAATGGCTACCCTTTGTTCAGGAATTAGAGTGTTTCTCCCCATTCTTTGAAAAAAAAAAAAAAAGAGTTATCACTGAGTAAGCAGTAAGTGAGAAGTTTTGGAAAGAATAATATTTTGTGACCAATTTGGGTTCGTAGCCTTTTTAACTTGAGTGAGTAGGCTTGTAGGGGTGTGTCCATACCTCGTGCCCTAAAGCCATCTGGTTTATGAGTTATTAGTTTAACATTCATTACATGGGTTAAATAGAAAGCTTAAAAGACCTAGGCATTGCACAGTCATATGTAACTAAAAAGATGTGTATGTTTAAGAAAGAAAAAAAAAGAAGGGAGAGAAAAAGAGAGGAATGGAGAAATTTTCCAACCTTTAACAACAATGTGAATCTGTCATAATAGCCTTAAGAGGAGAAATTTATTTTCGCTGGATTCTTGGGGGATTAGACAGTTTAAAGGAAAATTTAGCTTAAGTGGCATTGGTGTAGAATACTCAAAACTAAAAGTGATGTATACATTTTTCACAGTGTACACAAGTCTTGGTATAAATTTGAGAAAGCTTTTGAAAATAGAATAGTAGATCGGATTTGAAAAGTCTAAATTTTCAATTATTCTGGATTTTGAAAGTATTCAATAGGAATGGATTTTCTTTGAGAAATTTCTTCTAACTTGTTCCTTTTGAAAAAGAAATTTATGGGTATATTCACTGGAAACCCTCACGAGGCACGACTCGTCCACTAGGGGGAGCCTAGGAGTTTAAGGGCTTATTGCATACGCTAAATCTAATTAAGAATACCAGCAAAAGTAGTTTTATTTTCATTTTTACTTGTTTTCTTAGAGTAGGTCAAAGAACTTCAAACTTTTTGTTTGCAACTTTTTCTAAGGGACTAGCAAACTGTAAGTTGGGGGTGTGTTAAGTTCAAAATTTTGCATATTTATGTATTATTTTATGATTGATTAGGGGTTTAACTAGGTTAATTGAATAGCTATTCATGAAATTTCATCATTTCAAGCATTTTTACCTAAGAACTTAAATTTTCATATGTTTTACACAGTTTTTACATTAATTTAGAAATTTACAAATTTTCTCTAAAGAATCCCAATTAGAGTAAAACTCCGTCCGGACGGGTCCCATTTCAATGTGAGCTCTTCAGTGTTTTATTGATTTGCTTAGAATGTGCAAGAAAATATGAGCAGATCACATGGGCACACTATACAAGAAATTTTGAAGATTGGCTTAATAAGGATCCCACATACATGTGCACATATGCTTAGATGGTCAAAAGGGAGTCCCACTCTCAAGTTCTTAAAAGAAATCAAATCTGAATCAAGAAAAAAAGCCAAGGTGGAGAGAATTCAAGAAAAGAAATGTCAAAGAAGATGAATTCAAAAATAGAAATTCAATTTTGTTGGAAAGTTTTTTTCAAGTAGATGTCCGTAGGATCCAAGATTACATCACTCGGAGATGAAGCAACAAATTTAGGACCTTGGAAAATTGGCTATGTATTTGTAGATGGGACTACAAAAAGTCCATGTTACACACCTTTATGTGGGGTCCATTTCTCCTTAAGTGAAGAACATTGAATCAAAGTGGGTCCACCATCCTTGTGTGATCTTTTTTCAAGATAATCTAAGAAGATTTGAAGAAAATCTTCAAGGCCTTAAAGAAGGAAAGCTTATTTAGAAAATTTACTTTCACACGAGAGGAGAATCTTCTAAATATGAAAAGTTGTGTAGAGATTGGTTTTCAAAGAAAAGCAGAATCTCTCCAAAGTTGCTAAGTCTTTGCTAATTTTGGGGCCTAGCCAAGAGACATTTCCAAAAGAAGACTTTACAAGATACAAAAAAGGTAAAAAAAAAAAAGGAAACAAAGTGGCTCAAAATCCTATTTAATGAGGCCATGGATGTCCAAGGAGGGCATGCTTTCTCTCTCTCTTCTAGCCACTTTCTCTCCTCTCTCCTCCATTTCTCTTCCACCTTTTAATTTTCTATTTTTACTTTTAAGGTATTTTTGGAAACTTGTTCCAAGAATTATGAATTTAGAAGAGAGATGTGTAGAGAGTGAATACTGTACAAGAATGTTCTTAATAAAATTTTTTATGAAGATTTTGGCAATGTTTGGCTAGTCCTTTAGATTAGAGCACACAGATGATGCTAAGTAAAATTTTATTTTAATTCATGTGGTTATTTTGTTCTTTTCTTGTCTCTTTTAAATGAATGTTTTATTAGAATAATAGATTTGTCTTCACTGTCTTCATGCCTTAGAAAACCTCTATTTTAATTTCTAATGAAAATAATTTGATAATTTATGCTTATTTTGATAGATTATGCTTAGGTTAGAATCCTTTGATAGTTTATGCTTAATTTGATAAGTCATGCTTATGATTTTTTATTCTTTTATGAAGTGAAGGAGGTCTTGGGTGATGATTTTATTTGTTTATTAAAAATTAGTTTTTGCAAAAGACAAATCTTCCGAATCAGAAACATTAATTTGTTTCTAATCTTAGTTATTTTAAGACATATAATAGAATAATTGCTTGATTGGATTTATTATCTTATCTAGTGGATTCTAGAGCCTCTGATTTGTTTTCTCCGTTAAATTTTCACTACTTTTAATTGCATCAAGAATCTAATATTCTTAGTTTTATTTCAAATCAATCTTCTAGTTAAAAGAAATTTCTAATTTTTAGTTTAAGAAGTTCAAAAGTGCTCCTTGTGGAATCGACCTGTATTTGCCACTATCTCAACAAGACAACTGTACACTTACAGTTTTAAGTGGAATGATTAAATTCTCATCATTTGGACATCATGAACTACCTTTTTGGCCTTTCTTTTGTCTTTCTTCTTTTCTTTTGAAGATAGCTTTCTGACCAGTTCCTTGTCTTTATCATCGCCTAGATTAGGATGGACTCAAAGTTTTTCTCCATTGTTGGTCATGACAGGTATCAGGCCATTCTTGTTCTAGATGATTTATGATTAGAACTCCACTATTTTGGTGCTTGAGGTGAGGAAACCGCCACAGGTTAGAATTGCCTAAAGAATATCATATTGACGAGCACCAAATCATATTTTTCATCAAAGGTGATGATCCTATTCTTCCATATCTCATTGATCTTTTCCTTGAGGATGAAATAGTCCTTCAAAGGATGTGAAACCAATTTGTGGTATGCATAGTAGTTAGGATCATTGATTTGGCCTTCTTGATTTGGCCTTTTGGAGGGAGGAAGTTCGATCTTCCCATTTTAGACTAAGGATTGAAAGATGATTTCAATCTCTTTCAATCCCCTCGTCAAAAAGGTATTTTATGTTCTTCCTTTTCTCACAGTCCTCCCTGTGAGCCTGGTCGTTTGTTGGGCTTTGAGTTTACGTGGTGCTTTGGAGCTTTAAACATTGAACACCTCCTCTCCTTTTTTTGCTCCTAGGCATTTTTTAAGTAGTGGTAATACTTAGTTTTCCTTTTTCTTGTCCAGCTCTTTGCAGATGTTTTCAGCCCTGACGGCCGCTTTAATGAGTCTGGAGAGTGATTTGGTCTTCAGGCCCACCATCATGACACGAATCTCAGGTTTGAGATTATCCATGCACATATCCACTATAGACTTCTGCAATGGTGGTTCCATGCATCTATAAGAAAGTGCCCTCCACTTAATGACGAAGGCTTGGTAGACTCATCATCCTTCTGCTTGGTGTTACTGAGGAAGTTGAGAGTCACTACTTGATCTTCCTCCTGGAAGGATAGTAGGAAGTCTTTTTTTAATACTGCCCACGAGGTGAGAGAGTCATTAGGTTGTTGTCTATACCAATCAAATACAATCCCCTTGATGGCGACAATGAATAAGGAGATCTTCAAGGCATCTATGTTTGGTAGACTCCTAAGTAGGGACTTGAAGTACAGCAGATGCTTATGTATGGATCTTTTTCTTGCATAAGCTTGGAATGTTGGTTATTTGTAATTTTTAGGAAATGGGACCAGATCGAACTCAGGAGGGTATTTGAGTAACATTCCCTTTTTCTTTAGCAGGTTTTCTCCTTTTGACTTGGTCATCATCTCAGTGACCTCTTTGTATGTCATTTGTTTGTCGGGTTGACTTTCCAATTGCAATTGTAGGAGTCATCTCCTAAAGTCCCTACTTCGAGTGTTTTTCGACCGAAGCTTTAATTTGGGTCATGATTTGATCTACTAGATCTTGTCCTTTGCAGCTACAGTTTTGGTCGACTTACGTTACGAACTGGAATCATCTAATGCCACTGTCCTTTCTATGGGGACTTATAGATGAGCAGCAATCTAGTCAATCCGCTCCCCTTGTTGTTTCACCAAATGATCTCTTGAGGCTTGTCCTTTTTCCTCCTCAAATTTTGGATTTGTCCCACTTCCTTTGGCCATGAAGAGCGAGTACAGGTGGCGTTCAGCTAAGAAGAAAGTACAGGCATTGATGCTTTCTTCTGTATCAGTACCGTTATTCGAGCTGTAGTTTATCTAGACATGGCCTTTTGAAGTTTCCTCTGTGCTGAAGGATGGCTAGGATGCCTGTCTTCAAGCCATATTTCTAGTGACCCGTCGTGTGAAACCGGGTCGGACCATATTGACTGGTGCAACGTTAGGGTAAAATTCTTTCATGATCCATTTCTAGACCATTTTGAGCATTGGAGACAGTGTTATTAGTTCTACCCCTATGTGTCCTAGCTGGAGTTTAGATAGCATGGGTCTTTCCCCATTTGGTAGTGATAGAATTTCAGCTGTTATTCCCTTGTTCTCTGGTTCCTTCCGCGTTGCACCTGGTTTTTGTGCTATGTGGTTGGGATAGTCTTTTAGGACTTAGGGAGTGTCCCTCTTTCAGCTAGAGGGTAGAAGGAGTTGCCCTCAAGTCTTCCCAACAGTTCTTCAATATGTGGAGTTTTCCATGTTTTCGTGGTTTAGGAGACCATATGTTGCATCTAGGTATTGTAGGTTTCCATCTGACCCTTTTTTGTCCCCATGTCCTTTTTGGTAATTGGGCATTATGGCTCTAGTTGCCTCCTTGGAAATATGAAGGCTAGTAGAGTGGTTGTTTTGCGGCATGGGTGCCTTCTTTTTTTTGCTAAGCTACATTTTGGCCCAGAGATGAATTTGAAGGGCTTTTAGGCATACTTAGAAACCCAAGGTGTAGTTATTGGGCTGTGTTCTTTGGAACACTGTGTCTTGATAGTGTCGCGCTGATCGTAGATGGGACAGGTCCTTGAAAAACTGGGACCCTGGCTAAGCTGGTGGTTAGGACCAGGGTCGCATTACTAGCTGGTATCCTAGTCACAATAATGGTGAATTGTGTTGGCCTGCTTGGTGTAGACTGGGTACAGGTGAGGGAGAGCCGAAATGAGTGCTCCTTTACCTCATCAAACATGATCATGAAGGTGGCCATTAGTCCTGCAAAAAAAGTTGGCCAAATAAATATTTTTAGCATTTCCCCTTCCTTCTTTTTGCCAATCCGCCCTCATTTTAATGCGAAAGGAATGGTCTCGTAGTGAGAAAAGGAAAGGTTGAGTCTGACTTGGTTCAACTGAAGTGTAAAAGCTTAATAGAACCGACTTGAACTAGTCATACAACATTCGTTTATTCAAAAGACTACAATGAATCAATGTTCACCAAGCCATTTAGATATACTAATGATATTACCTCTCTCATTCTCTTTTCCCAACCCTCTTCACATCTTTTGATGTGAAGGGATTGGTCCTGAACTGGGAGAGAAAGATCAAATCCAGCATAGTGTAGCCGAAGAGCAACATTTAGTGCAATCAGTTTCAACTAGCCCCATGGACCTTTTCTGTTCTAAGGACTATAGTGAATTAGTGTCCACCATGCTACTTGGTCAGACTTTGAGGTGGTTCACAGCCACTTAAGTGGATTGCATCAAAATTTGCAATTCCATGGGAATATCCCTTTTTATTTTTAGGAAGGTAGCTGATCCATGCATGGGTTGGCTACTCTCCATGCAAAATTTTTTCTTTTAAGTGTTGATCCAAAATAGAACTTTTAATTTGCTTGTTTTTTTTCCCATAGATGGTGCCAAACATTTCTGTTTGCTCCTTTTTTATGGACAAGAAAAAGACATGGAACAAAAAGAAAAGAATTGTTGAACTTTTTGACCTTTTCAATTTTGATTTTATTTTTCATGAGTTTTTTTTTTTTTTTTTTTTTTTTTTTTTTTTTTGCATTCTGACCTCCTAAGTGCAAGCTATTTACATGTATTTTGTTTATCACAAACCCCTCATTCGGTCTCGGATAACCAACACTAAAAAAGAATAAGAATACATAAGAATTTGTACATAAAGTAAAAAAACATAGGAGACCGATCCATGATGTGTTGAATGCGTGTCCCCTGTTGTGTTTAAGTTGATCGAGCAGTTTTAGTAAACTGTCACATGTTTTCCTTGGATATAGAATTTCCAAAGGGAGTTTTGGACAAAGGTTCTATAGACATGGTTGCCCCTAATGCATCACTTATTGCGTTATATTGATGGGTAGGCCATAGTTTTGCTTATATCACCTTCAACTTCTAAGTAAAGGAAACGAAGAAAGTTTCAAAAGACTTGTCTTCTTTAGAGATCCTTTCAAGCCAAGGCACTACTTTTCTGATTATTTTCAGAAAATCAAGTATCTTATTATTGAAGTTGTAGCTTGGAACTTGAAGAAATCGAAGCATTGGACTGCTCAACGAGAATGTGAAGGCCCTTGAATGCCTTTGTGGTTGTGTTGTTTGCACTGTGTACTATTGAATGTGCTATGTGTTGGAATGGGTGCCCATGGGGGTTATTTATAGCATGTAAAAGTCTTCTCCAATCATTTGTGGTAGATAGAAGATTGAGAAAAATTGGATTTGGAGGGGGGTAACCAACCGTGCATTTGTATGGTCATCTACCCTCCCACAGTTAATCATGTGAGGTGGTAAGCAAATCTTCATCACTTGAATCATGCAAATTTGCTTGAAATCTGCTCAGAATTATTTGACCAAATCTGGATCAGCTACTGTTATGCCCTGATCTCGGGAATTGGGGATTAGAATAGACCCCCAGGGTGTGAATACGTAATCCTATAGTAATCCGTGCTGTGGGAAGATGTGCACAAATCACTATAAGGGAGACTCCACAGGAACGTGTGAGGTATGACCAACAACACGTAGATTAAATTCAACATAAAGCGGAAACCTGTGAAGTACACTTGTAATGATCATAAGCAAAACATGGAAGAGAATATCATATCATCATATAATAACTTAAGTTTTTTAATTAAACATTCCCATCACATACTGTCACGCCCCACCCCTACATGCATGCATGATATTGTCCACTTTGGCCCACGGGCGTCACGGTTTTGCCTCTGGTGGGCCTTAACCCACCAAAAGGCCTCATGCAAGGTAAAGGTGCAAGCTCTATATATAAACCCATTCACTTTTCTCTCTATAGTCAATGTGGGACTCTAGGATGTCACAATCCACCCCCCTTAGGGTTGCACGTCCCTGTGCAGTAGCCTGCCATCCCTCTTGGCCCTCCCACATATGAACTCGCCCACTTGCACTAGGCCACAGCAGGGACCCACACTCGATCTAATCCAGAGTCGGCTCTGATACCATTTGTAACGACCCAAGTAACCCACTAGCCTAATAACTCGGTGAACCTTTCACGTGGCCCAAAATGCTTAAGCCCATGGTTCATTATATACTAGACTCATATTTCATTCATTGAGTCTAGTATATAATGAACCATGTAGGTTACTACTGATAACTTGGGTTTAAGCATTTTGGGCCACATGAAAGGCTCACCGAGTTATTGGGCTAATGAGCTACTTGGGTCGTTACAAATGGTATCAGAGCCCACTCTCGATTAGATCAAATGTGGGTCCCTGCCGTGGCCTAACGCAAGTGGGCGGGTTCATATGTGGGTGGGCCAAGAGGGCTGGCAGGCTACTGCACAGGAACCTGCAGTGCTAAGGGGGGTGGATTGTGACATCCTGGAGTCTCACATCGACTATAGAGAGGAAAGCGAATGGGTTTATATATAGAGCTTGCACCCTTACCTTGCATAAGGCCTTTTGGTGGGTTGAGGCCCACTAGAAGTAAAACCGTGAGGCCCATGGGCCAAAATGGACAATATCATGCATGCATGTAGGGGTGGGGCATGACAAATGGTATCAGAGCCTATAACGAGCCGGAAATGTGAGACCCCCAATCCCTCTGGGAAAGCCCTTGAGGTAAGATCAAGATAGAGCCAGGGTGCACGAGCCTGTGAGTCAAGTAGGGGAATCCGCAGGGGACATGGGTGCAACATCGCCTGGTGTAGTTAGATAGATTCACACGAGGACGTGTGGCCTTAAGGGGGTAGATTGTAACACCCCATCCCACATTACTTATGAATGAAATATCACTCTAGTATATAATGAACCATGTAGGTTACTACTGATAACTTGGGCTTAAGCATTTTGGGCCACGTGAAAGGCTCGCTGAGTTATTGGGCCAGTGGGCTACTTGGGTCGTTACACATACACACCCACAAAACCTAAAGTATGTCTTATACACCATGTCCAAGCTAAACATCTCCACACAAAACCATGATCACGACTGATTAACCCAATTAAACCACCGGACGCTCTCCATAGGACAACTAATAAAAGATGTCATCAGCCTTCATTCTTCTATACCCTGAGGTACCATTGGGGCACCCTCCAGGGACATATCGACCTTCAGGTTAGGGTCTGGAGCTATACCTGTAACACTAAAGGTATCATTGTTAACATGACGGTTAAGCAACTATAGAAATACATAAGACTAGTATGCTATATTAAATAAATTAAGAAATATATCGATTAAAAAAGGCAATAAATGTAAATTAGGCATGTTGTGCACGAGTAACCATGAGTAATGAATGATAAACGAAATTTTGTACACACTAATTGGCATCCACGAGGCTATATTCTCCCAAAAGAGAGCATATCATCTAGAGAGAGCATGCTATGGATTGCTAGGGGATCAGACAGTTTCTCGAGGAGCGCCGACAATTCCTCCATGGACTACTGTAGTAGCTACATAAAGATACCCAAATTGGTCCTGTCGAACCTAATAAGGGCACAAGCTAAGTGGTTCCGACTTGACATATCAAGACCAACTCGAATTCACATTTTTCATACATTTTAGTTGTACTTATTATTTCATACATAAGGGAGTTCGGTCTCGAGATAACATTCATTCATAGAAATCAGGATTTAACAAATTAATTCATACTAAATTGAGCTACATCATGCTGAGGGCATGGTTTTTTAACAATATGAATGCATTTAAATTGAGAAAGGATCAAGAAAAATTTACAAACCAACCCTACCTAATAGATATTCTGTGAACCTGAAGTCATTCAACACAATGTATTCATAAAACGTCTGGTGTCGTTGTGTCACTAATCTTGGTGTTACATTATGTATGCAGAGGACACCTCTTCTTATGCCAACACTCATGACGTGGCATCAAGAATTCATCCGCAAAATCAAAATGGGATAAGTGACAACTCTACACTTATCCTCCTTATCATATGAACACCATTGGGCTAATTTAATTGTAGAAAAAGGTGCCATATCTAAAGCCTTACAAGGTCATTTGAAATCCCTAATATCCTAAGTTTACAGTGTTCTTACGGGCTTAGCTGTATGCATGTTATGGTTTAGCCGAGTGGCTTAGTTTTTCTCTTAATTTCTTGCACATTTACGGTTTAACCGTACATTAGCCTACTGCTTAGCCGTGCTAAGCCTACGGCTAGGTTACGGCTGAGATATGGCACAGACATAGTACAATTCACAGCTTTGCCATGGGTAAGCCGTAGAAGGGAAGTTGGATTTCAGACTCAGGAAAGCTCGCCATAAAATGGCTTACGGCTTGGTCATGAGATAGTTATGACTCAGCCGTAGTTCATTCCACGGTTTAGCCAAGGGTTAGCCGTACTATAAAATTGAGTTTTGGTACTCTTGGGACTTTGAGCCGTACACATTTACGGTTTAGTCGTAGCTTCACTATAAGCTTCATAAATTCTGAAGGTGATTTTAAAGCTCGAACTCAATACAGAGCTTTTAATAAAGGGGGTTACAGGGAGATTCCTATGGCCTCAAAATGTCACTAAGGTTATCCCAATACTCACACAACACCCCCATTATCAATTCATACTCTAATTCATTCAATGCAATATACATGTACTTAAACCAAAGAGGAAGAAGCTGTAACTTGAAATTTTAAGTGATCATCTAAGAATCAACAATTTTAAACACACATGCAACATCATATGTACTATAATACTTACCTTTTACATAGTGCTTAACCTTGCTAACTCCTCCTTGGGGTGTGGTTAGGGAAAGCCTCAACAAAAGAATGGTTTCTCTACATGATAGACATGCAAATTGTGAATCTAATATAGAATGCTTGCATGTAATATAATTGAGTCTCATTGACTCTATTAAACCCAAAGAATTAAAGTAGAGGCAGAGTTTTCACCATTGGGAGTTGTAGTAAGCAGAAGAAAGTGCCTCCAAGGAGAAGATGCACAAGGGAGGAAGAGGAAGATGAATAGTGACTCTTACTAATGCATGCAAGGCTTCAAATCCTGCTTGTAGCTTCAAGTTGAGATGGAGGTGAAGAAGAGTGGGGGTAACCAATGGTTTCAATGAAAACACAGAGGAAGAATGAGGAGGAGAGATGTTGGGTTCTTCCTTTAGTCAATTTATTCTAAGTTTTACATGCAAGCCTAGAAATTCTGGGAAATTACAGTTTAGGTCATTTGGACCTCAATTGGATCAAGATGAGTCCGAATTAAGTTAAGCCCAATATGAAAGATGATCTAAACAAGGAATTACACAAGATGTAACTAATCAGGTGTCAATATGATGCATGAACAAATTACAAAAGGGTCCCTAACTACCTTGGTAAGGTTTGAACCCGACCCAACGACCTATCCATAACCCAACCCCAAAGGGTTTGAGTTAAATTAGCCTAAACACATTTTAATTAACGTAAAATAAGATTAATTAATATAAATCGAGGTTAGTTAGGACCAGAGCCTTACAGCTACTCAATAAGCTGTTAGAATCTATAACTGTCGACCAAACATTTTCTTCTATTGGCTAGGGTCTAAACAGCCCCTGACTTGTTCAGTAGGCCAATTAAACATTTAGCCACTACTTTGTTTAGTTGGTCAGTGTATACTTTCTTCACTTTTGAAGTGTTTTGACTTGTTTTCTTCTTCTTCTTAGGCTTTGTCCTTGAGCTGTTTGTACTTTGTTTTACTGAGTTTGAGTCATATTTGTGTCTTAACTTGACTTTTAATTTGTTGAACGAGTTGTGGATTTCTTTTGAATTTTTTTTGCATGTCAACAGTTCCCTCTTGATTTTCCAGATTGAATCCTAGGTCAAGTCATGGGTGTTAGCATAATAAGGTGGTGTCCATCCCCTACAGAATGGAGCACCAAGATTATTGGTAACACATTTGATACCAAACGTATTATGATTATATCATATTGAATGAGTAGGGGACAATAGCTTATCCTAATTAGGGTTGGCTAGTAAAACTTCATGTTTGCCTTTAATCAATTACATATATATTGTTAAGTAAATTCATGACCACTACATGATTAAATCATGTACCCATTTTTCCCGGGTGATCCTTGAGGTAAGACTAAGGCCAAAATTTCATCTGAGTGCAAGCACGTGAGCCAAGAGTAGGTAACAAAGGTTGAGAGGGTTCAAGTAATTATAACTCACAATAGTTATGCATAGTCCATTTTACTATTATTCGTCCGATTATAACATCAAGATCGATGTACCTCTTTTGTACACAAAGCAATACAATTGTTACAAATGAAAATAGAGTAAATAAATCATGTATCTCAATTAGTCTTAACTTATGGAAAGCACCATTTAGCCCTTGCCCTTAGGAGGTTAGACAAGGTGGAGTTAGAGTTTAATATATGAATGCTACTGCAGTAAAAAGGAGTGATCGACACTCCTTGGGTAAGCTAGGAGGATCTAAGGCCAGACCCTAAGTGATTTCCCACTCGATTGCTTATATATCTACTCACCTCGATGGGATTATAGCTTTATGCTTGTCAACTAGCACATTTCACATATCCATATTTATGATTATTTAATTCATACTTAATCATATGTACAATATGCCTAGTTTACATTACTGGTGTCTTTTAATTAATGTCTCTAAATTCAGTTGATAAAACATGATAGTTTATATGCACCTATATTTGCTAAACCGTTTTGTTTACAATGCTACCCCTTTGCATTATAGGTTCTGATTCCAATTCCACCTTAGATGCACCCTTATAGGATGTTCCGAGACTTCCCAGCGTATAGTGTAGTAATGTGGACTTCTTACGACATTCTTTAGTTATTCGTTTCGTACTGCGTTGTGAGTATATTTTGGGTCATGCAGGATTGTCACATGGGTGACTATTGGTATGCATCATGCCATCATCTTTGTTTTATTATTATGTCAAGATACATTGATGTACTCATATTTATTTATAGATTGCATTTGACATGTATTTGGCATACTAGTATATGCATGGGCTAATGTTCATTCTAAAAACTAACTTAAGTATTATGTCTTTTGTTTACAACTGAAATTTAATGGATTCAGTTTATTCTTAATACCATATCTTAAAATATGAAATGTACAGGATATTGATTTGTACCGGTTAAAATACACAGGTTTTGACAAGGATTTAAATGGACACATGTTATACGTCAGTCTTCACAGGTGAATTATGTGCTCTTTCCCTTGTGGCGATTACGTGTCTTAGTACTGCACAGATTGCCATAGGATTATGTATGCTGTGCTTTGGGGTCACCCTAATCGCAAAATCATGGGCTCGGTGCACGACATCATCCTCCTTCACCATGCCTCTACCATCCCTACCACCTTCTTCTTCCCATCACTAACCCAACATAGCTCCCTAACTTCACCAAACCAACTCAGCCCACCTTCACTTCATAGTTAACTCCACCCATCTCCACATCTTTACCGAGTTCCAAAACCTGTTCATCATAACCAAAAATCCAATCATAGATATAAGAAGATAAAACAACCCACAAATGACCAAAAGAAACTAAAGACCAAATTGGGTTTACTTTTATACAAAAAAACCATCTTAAAAACCTTGATTTCCTCACCAATTCCAGCACCTGCTACATCAAAATCAAAAATCAAATCAAAACTTCATTAAAACAGGGGAAAAAAACAAAAAGCCTAAAAGATGCAACTACGTATTTTTAGAATGAAATTCTTATCGATGCATCAGTCTTATCTACAGAAGAAAGAGTAAGAGAAGGAAGCAACATCAAGAAAAGGATTCTTTTCTCTTTTTATTCTTTGAATACACAGAAAGAAAAGAAGTGGAGAAATTTAGATTGAGATGGAGATGAGGTTTTAGACATGATAATGTTGATGTTAGGGTTAGGGTTTTTAAATAGAAGGAGAAGACGAGTGTTATGGATGAAAGGGAAAGGGAAATGGATGCCTCTGCAGTTTCTTTGGGCTTCTTCTGAGAATCTGGATGATAACAGAGATGAAAGAACAAAAGAGAGTTGTGGTAGAAGGAACTTTTCTACAAAAAAGATTACCATCATTTTTCTTTACTTGGAGAGGAAGGATGAAGAGGATCTAGACTTCCTGTTACAGACCCAACAGGGGAGTATCGGATCTAATGCGGGGGTAAAAGATGAGCATTGGATCCGATGCTCCCCCATCATGTTATAAAAAAAAAACACCAGAGTGGTCAAATGTGACCACTCCAATGCGGCTAGTGTTAATATGATGTTCTTTTTTCTTAAGGGGTGACCTATGATGATTTTTCTAGTAAAATCCTCTAAAATTCTTAAGAATCCCTTGCAAATTCTAAAAATTAATATGTTTTTTTTTACATTTGTCCCTTCCCTAAATATTTGTTTTACACAGAGCCCCCAAGTTCAATTTCTTGGTTGTACCCCTCATCAATGGTTGACTACTATGGAAGGTGACGCTCAGCATTTTAGATTTCAAACCTAGACACATAGAGATAGAATGGGCTTGGGCTTGTTTGGGAAAAAAAAATTAGAAGATAGGGCTAAGTGATCGAAAGCCCCAAGTGCAAGCTTCAATTGTAGTTTTACCCAGTGAGTCGAGATGGAATCCATAGGCTATGAGTCACATAAACTTGTCCTATGGAAAAACTAGCATTATCCTAGGAAAATATATACAAATAATGTTTTACTGAATTGAAAATTAAATTAATATTAAACACCAATGTCTGAAGTTAAATTTACAAATCATATTTAAAATCTAATCTAAAATTCCTTATCTAAAATCAATCTAGACTAAATACTGCAACCACAAATAAAAGCATCAAGCCACCAATTTAATAAAGTGAAACAAATAAAAGAAAATTTCATAAATTAAAAGAAAGAAAGATGGGCTTTAGAATTTCAATTTCCACCTCCAAACTCCATGCTTACGGTCAAAGGATAACTTAGAATTACAATGCCAAATATAGCCTGTCACCCTAAATAAACACGCTGTATTGATCTAATAAAATAAATTATTATGACTCACAAATCCTTATTTAATACTTTGCATATCACTAAGAATCATGAACAAGAAAGTACACAAAGAAAATCCAAATAAACTCACTTCTACTCTAGATATATCGAACACCAAGTCAAGGGAGCATCTGCATCATGAAGTACATCATCTCTTGAAATCTTGATCAACTTGCACCAAAGAGAAGAGAGGTGAAGAATATGGAGTAGAGATAAAGAGAGGATAGGGGTGTACGGAATTGGTGGTAGTGAGACACATGGAATGGTGGTTGGAGAGTCCTGGATGTGCACTCCTTCCTTAATCCTTTTTATAATGTTTGGTCTCCTTTTTGCTATCTTTATTTCCTCTTTTGTAGTTTCCAAATTCTTCAAATTGGAAAGGTATCTTTATTTGGCCAAAAGTTAGCAAATATATAGGAAGTGGAAAGATTTTTTGTTGCTTTTCTTATGCAAATTTCTCTCCACACCAATTTTCAAAATTAGATTTTGTACAAATTTTCATGGAATGGGCCCAACTTTGATGCAAATTTATTGTACATAATGGGACCCAACTTGAACTTTAATTTTCTAAACTTGGAATTGAGTGGACCTTGCAAATAGATATGCATCATAAACAAAACAAAACTCCAATTTTATGCAATCCCTCCTAAGAATATACAGCCAACTTCTCAAGGTCATAACTTTGTCGTTTTAGCTCCGATTGGTGTGATTTTCAGTTCCACAAATATCTACTTGAAAAGAGCTTTCCAACAATTCCTAAACTGTCCTGATCTGACACTTGGTTTGAGAGTTATAACTATTTTAATCCATCCTGTCTAAAGAAAAATGGGATTAACTTTTCATTTTTATCTCTTCTCATTTGACTTTCATTTTCTTGAATTTCCTCCACCTTGGCTTTTCTTTTTCTTCATTCCAATTTAAACTCTCAAAATCTAAATTTAAATACTTACAACAGTTGAAGAGTGGGACCCTCCTTTGACATCCAAGCTTGTATGCACATGTGCACATGTGTGGGGTCCTCTTCATGCTCATTTCCTTCTTTATTTCTTTCTTCATATTTATTTCTCGACTTTAAATCTTTAATGTGAGTCCATTTTCTTCAATTCAACTACACCCAAAAATGACTTTTTATGAACATAGAATGTAGGCCCAATTCACATAAAATGATAACCTTAAACCACATTATTATTCATGTTTTGATTTGAATTATCCAATGATGTAAAAATATGAATTTGAAAATCTTTTCAAAAAATTGAAAATTCAAGAATGGAAAGTTTTATGATTTTATGGAAAATTTGTGATTGTTGAATGATTTTTGCATGAAAACTCTAAAATGAATTCTAAAATCATAAAAACATAATTTCCAACTAAATAAAGAAGTTTTTAATACATAAGTCCTTACAATTTCCTAGAATGTAAATGAAATTATGCATTTTTAAAGACTTATCAGTAAGTGAGGACCTTGATCGACCTATTTAACATTTCAACCAACTAAAGCTTTAAAATGACAAAAAATAGATTCAGTAAGGGATTGCAACAAAGGATAGCCACATGCACTTTGGCCAGCCATCGTTCCAGGCCATTAACTGCTTGTTTGATGCTTTAAAATGGGGTTTTTTTCCTTTTTGGGCACAATAGCCCCCAAATAAACCCAAGAGATCTTTTTTGATTCGGTCCTCTAATAATGAGTCCATGTGTGGCCCACCAGATGAACATTGTTATTATATTCATCACATATAAGGTTGCAAATGAGTATTCGATTATCTGAATATCCAAAATTTCATACTCGAATCAACCAAGTAAGGGATATAATTTTTTTTTATTTGAAAGAGATTTAGATCTCCATGCATAATGGATTTAAAAGATTCAGATCCAGATTCAGATCTTTGCATGCTCTAAACCAAATATTCAGATCCAAACAATTACGTCTACATATTAAAATATATATAAGTTTTAAGAGCTTACATGACTTGAATGATGTTGATATTTGAGGTTCTACCTAGCTATAATGGTTTTATCATTTAATATTGCCACATGTATGTTTAAAAAGTTATTTTTACTGATTCTATTAATGCATTCAAAGTTTTATTTTGGATTAGGAACTAGAACCGCATACATTTCTTTTAATTGTTGCTAGATTCATATACACATGGTTTTATTTTAGGATTGGACTCAAAATCAAGTTCGAGTTATGAAGACAGATTCGGGTCCAAATCCACCATGTTTTTTTTCCCAAGATAGGAACCATTTGTATCCCTAGTCACAGGTACCTATTGAGAAGCAGGGGATCATCTAAGAAGGCAAATTCTTGGAAGACTTCATGTAGCGGACCCACGATCGTGGCATGGGGATGGATGCATGTGGTAGAATTTAAAAATCCTTTATAGGGATATTGGTCATAAAGCCCATGCCCCACTTAAAAGCCTATTTTGCACCATCCCCCCACCCCACCCAATTAAGACCCATAACTAAAATGCACCCACTCCCGAAGTCTCAAAATCAAAATCCTTCTCCATTCCCCCAATTAGAAAACCATTGTTCCTCTCCAACCCATGTATCCATCAAAAGCTCTTCTTGAAGTCAACAAATCAGTAGTGATTTTCTCTCTTTCTCTTTCTCTCTCTCTCTCTCTTCTATAGTTTTCTAAGCAGAGGTCAGTACTCTTTCTATTTCTAGTTTTCTCCTCTTTCTTCATTCTAGATTGGAGCAAGTTAGCTATGTAGAGCAAGATTGATGGGATTTGCTGATTCCATTTTTTTTTTGTAGCTGAGTTTTATTGTTTTTGTGTTATTTTTGATGAGTTATGCTTGGTTTTGAGTTTTATTTGAGGTTTGGATCGTGGGGGTTGTGTTTTGGAATGTTGGGAGTTCTTGGATTTGGGTTTTAGTGGATGATTTATGGAAAAATGTTTAGGGGGAAATGAGGTTCAAATCTAGGGATCTAAGGATTGGAGTTGGTTTATGATACCCTTCTGTGTTGTGGGTTTGTAGTAATTTAATAATGCTAGATTTTGACTGAAATAAAGGGATGGTGCTACTTATTTTTTCTATAATGATTTTAATTGATATGTGAGACCTTAGTTTTGTACCTAGGCTTTTGCTTGAGGCTTTTGGGCTTGTTTTCATTGATTGTGAATGCCATAGCATTTTAAACTCGTAGTGATGGAATATTGTTATTTTCCTTGGATATACTTTCAAAAGTAGAGATTCTACTCGACCATAACTTTTAATTAAAATTCACCATTGATTATATGATGTGATGTTAGTGTATTTCATTTGCAATGTAATGTTAGTCTATTAAGACTTTATTCCAATGCATTTCTTTTTGTTTATTGCCATGTGATGTGATGTCGGTGTATTTTAATTTTTTTAAATGTTAAGAAAGCATAACAAAATAAAATTTTTGGCGTTTTCAATTGACCATCGTCTGCACTCATCAAACAATAATCCTAGGTTGGCCACTAACTTCATGTGCTCTTTCTGAAAAAGCCATAAAATCTCCAATCCACTTATCCATGTCTTTCATGTGCACTAGTGGCAAAGGGCAACCCTAGTTAGTTGATGGTTGTTAGATTGGAGCCTATATTGGCCTCCATCTGGGCTCTATTTTTGTTGCCCTGGAGCATACTCACATCACAGCTTTTGACTTGATTGCTAAATTGCTCATGTATTCTAAATGCTAAAGGACTTGTCTTGGCCCATCATATTTAACACTACATATTAGCTACTCTAAGCTCTCCTACCCAACGTTTAAAACTTCAAGACTTGAAGAATTGTAAGGATTTTTGTAATTGGACAATTCATGGGTCAGACAAAACTTTGCATCCATTGAGTTGTATTTTATATTTCTTATAGAATAGATAAAGGGTTGTGTCACTGCAAGAGCTGAAGCAAAAACCTAAAGAATAAACAGATTTTTAGAAGAATATTAAGCCAAGATGGAAACTCTGTCCACTTGATTGACCAGATGCCTGCTTGAGCAGATCTGACGAATTTCGCCAGGCTGAAGCTTTGTCTATTCGAGCACCCACTTCTCTGGTTAAGTGCTTGACAAACAAAAACCCACTTTTTTTTTTGAATTTGTTTCCTATTTACACCAAACTTGGTAGTTCTTATTCAACAAGGAGTAATCTTTAAGGCATGAATTGTGGGTTATTTAAAAGATTCCTCGGTTAACCCTACGGAATCCATCTCCTATTCTGAGATTGAGAATATAAATTAGAGATAAAAGATCTTATTATTCTAAGTGGAGATTACACATTGGAGATCACCCTACTTCTCTAGGCCTTCCATTGGAGAGATTGTGCTAAAGTTTTATGCTAGATAATGTTGCTTCTACATCTGTTATAGAAGATTAAAAGCATCTTACATATTCAAGGTGTAGTGAGATCAAGCGGATAGCAATGCATAGCAAAGAGTAATTGGATAAGAGTTATGAATATATCTTGTAACTGATCACTATTGCTTGCTAGTTGATCCTTATTGGATTCATGGCTTTTTACCCAGTTGGGGCTTTCTACGTTAAAAAATATGCATTCTTGTCTTTTGTGTGGTTGATTGATTTATTTTTTGCGAGTTCATTTATTTTCCATTGGGTGTGTGACTTGCAATCTATAAATCCATATTTGAAATGATCATTTGATTGGTATCAGAGAGGGTTCACAAATCTACTATGTAAAATATTTGTATGTCTAGGGAGTTTTGTCCATGAATGGCCAAAAAGGGAGATTGTAAGGAATTTGTATGTTGGCTAATTCATGGGTTAGACAAAACTCTAGGTCCATTGAGCTGTATTTTATATTTCTTATAAAATGGACTGTGCTTTGTGTTTCCAGAGGAGCTGAAGTGTTAAAAATAGAAAAAAAGGCAACAGCGCTCGAATGAACCTGCATACATGGTCGAGCAAGCCTAGACAAAAGAGATTGAGCTTAAGCCCCTGATGTATGCACTCAACCTAACTGACTAAATATCAATTAACTGCATACATGAAGACCATGCTCGAGCACGCTAACGGAGAAAACCCATCGACCTACGTCAAATTATTTCCTATTTGTACTAAGATTACTAAGTTGAGTCCTACAAGGAGTATTATTATGTGGCACAAATTGTGGGTTATAAAAAGGGTTCCTTTTTCAATCATAAAGTCCATCACTCATTATTCTAGGTCTACAAGATCTTATTAGGAAACCCTATGTTCTCTAAAGCTTTCATTTGGAGAGTTTTGTGCTAAGATTTTGTTCTAGAGAGCTGTTGCTTCTACATCTCTTATAGGAGATCATTTTATTTTATAGAAGATTGTCTAAAGACTCAAGTAGACAATGTGTATTTGAACAAGAAGAATCACAGTCTTTAGGTTGCACAAGAACCAAATAAGGGTTATGAGTATATGTTCTTGTACTGCAAAATTCATAGGGCTTGATTGTTGGTCTAGTTTGAACTTGTGCCTTTTTCCCTAATTGGGTTTGCAAGTATAAATCATATCTTCTTGTGGTGGTTGCTTGTTTAATTTTTTCCACTACATATTGTATGTTTGTTTGCAATGTAGAAAATCACATATTTGGGAGCACCCCCAAAACCTTTAATTGGTATTAGAGAGGGTTGCACAAAGTTAGTGTGTAAAGCAATTATGATTTCTAGAATGGATGTCAACCACGAAGGCATGTCGAAGCCATGTGTTTTGAAAGATAAAACATTTGACTTGAAGAAGATGCTCAAATCTGAATCAAAGAAGAAAAACCCTAGATTTATTTGATGTTTTAAATGTGAAGGGTTTGGTCATAGAGCATTTGAGTGTCCAAATAAAAGATGAAGATGTGTGGTAAAGCTGATAATTCTGAAGATGCAAAAAATCTACTTCCTAACACCGCCAGTGCTGAGTATGTTGCTTTTATGGCACAGTCTTCTCATGGCACATCTGATAATTATTCTAATGATAAAATGTCAAATGATGAGCATGATTGGGAAGAAAAATACTAATTTTTGTTGAAGAAATCTTTGAAGATAAATAGATTGTATAAAAAAGATGTCCTTAAGTGGAAATTTGTTTAAAAAGAAAAATTTTCTCATACGATCAAATTCTTGGAAGATAAAAAAAAACTCAATGGCAGATAAGTTGACTACTGAGAGTCAAAAACTTGAGATAAATAATCAAGAGAATGCGACCTTAAAGGAAGAATTGAAGAGTTACCAAGTTGAAAAAGATAACTTGAATGGAAAGCTGAAGATTTATTGTCTGAGCTAGATTCTACAAAGGCTTGTCTATATAAGATGAACACTGGTTCGAAAATTCTTGAAGACATCTAATGTAGTCATAAAAGGTTTGATGCCAAACACGGTTTTGATTATCATCTAGTGCATCTACTTCGAAGATTAATGGTAAACTACTTTTGTTAAAAGTTTTGTTTTAAATTATTTAGCACCAACTACTACACATGCTACAGGACATATAATGTAGTGAGTATTTTAAGGAAGAAGAATGTGCCACGATTTGCATGCACATTTACTTGTCATATTATGGAATCAAAGGACACATTCATCCATATTAGAATAAGTTGAGCAGTCTACCAAAAACCAAGCAATGGTAAAAAAAATTTTCTCCACACAAGACTACTACAATTTAGGTCAAAAAGTCTGATTTGCCAAAAGAGGATGTTCACACTTTGCTAAAAAGCTCACATTACACAAGTGTGCTCTGATTAAAAAGATCAAGCACCCACCCCTAGTGCTGCTTTGAAGATACAATTAAGGGACAGTTGCAATTAGGGGAAGCTACTGTTGTTAGATCTTGATTGATAGATATGCTGCTTGTTTATCCATATCATTGTCAATTTGGACAAAAAAAGGGGAGAATGAGCATGAGGAGAATAAAGTATTTAGGGTAAGATATGAAGTTTCAAGGAATTGAAAATTCAAGTATTCAATTAGTAATTGCTACAGACAATTGCTAAAAGTATTCTACATGTTCTAAAAATCTCAATGTATTTTGGGAGAATATTTGTATGTCTACGGAGTTTTGTTCATAAATTGCCAAAGGGGGATATTGTAAAGATTTTTGTATGTTAGCTAATTTATAGGTTGGGCAAAACTCTGGGTCTATCAAGTTGTATTTTATATTTATTATAGAATGGAGTATGATTCGCATCACCTAAAGGGCTAAAATATTAAAAACAAAAAAACATGGCAACCACACTTGAGTGGACCTACATACGGGCTTGAGTGGGCCTAGATGAAGTGAATGTGCTCAAGCCCCCAAAGTATGCCCTCAAGCCTGACTGATGAAGCATCAATTAACTGTATGCGTGGAGATTGAGCTCAAGCGTGTTGATAAATAGCAAAATTATTTCCTATTTGTGCCAGGGTTAGTAAGTTGATTCCTACAAGGAGTATTATTCAAAGGCATGAGTTGTGGGTTATAAAAAAGGTTCCTCTATCAACCCTAATGTACCTTTCTCATCATTCTCAGTTCAGATGATCTTATTGAGAGACTATATCTTCTCTAGAGCATTCATTGGAGAGTTTTGTTTTGAGGTTTTGTTCTAGAGAACTACTACTTCTACATCTCTTGTAGAAAATAATCTTCTTTTGTAAAAGATTACTTAATGAGTCAAGTAAAGTTTGGATCTATTTGTAGAGATTGGCAGGCGGTTGTGATAGTGTGTATCTATGCAAAAAGAATAACAATCTTTAGGTTATGTGAGAACTAGATAAGGGTTATGGGTATATGTTCTTGTATTACAAGATTCATAAGGCTTGATTGTTGGTCAAGTTTAGACTTGTGGGTTTTTCTTGATTTGTATTTCCATGTAAAAATCATGTCTTGTTGTATTGGTTGCATGTTTGATTTATGTTATTTTTCGCTGCATATTGTGTTTGTATGCGATCTAGAAAATCATATATTTGGGAGCACCCCCAAAACCTTCATACCTTATAGTGATCAATTTCTCCATTGGCAGTGCACTTGATTTTATATACCCATTTAACTCAAATAGCTCTTTGACCTTGAGGAAGTGTAGTGAGCCCCTACATATCATTCTTCTCAATGGCGCATATTTCTTTCTCCATGGCAATTCTCTAATACATTCTTGTGCTGCCTCTTCAAAAGTAAGGGGCTCATGATCAACATAGAGACATAAAAGGTTTGTTTCCTCAATTTCTTCATAAATATCGCTTAGGCTTCTCCTTTTGATTAGAGTTATGGATGAAGAAAAGATTTGAGTTGATGAATTAATTGATGACAATCTGTCCTGTCCTTCAAGATTCCTTCAAATTAATCATGTTGTACGTAGAGGTGTTGGAATGTTGTATCATTTTGCTTTGAGTTTTCAGGATTTTGGGGATATATATTGTTTATCCAGTTGAAGCAGCTTCTCTTGAACTGTCTCGTGTTCATTCCATTTCCATGTTTTCTCTTTATCAAAGACAACATCTCTACTTACCACCAATGAAGATGTACTTTTCTTGGAGATAATCAAGCTTCTTCCTATTAGCCTATTGTACTTGTGCATATGTAACACACCCAAACATTCTTAGGTGTGCCACACATGATCTATGGATACCCATGCCTCCTACTGTGTTTTGTTTCCAACACTTTTGGTTGGGCACTTATTGAGTAAATAAGCCGTGCATGTCGCTGCTTCTTCCCAAAATTCATTTGGCATGCCTTTTTATTTTAGCATCACCTTCATCATATTGAGGATAGTGTGGTTTTTCTTTTCTATAATTCCATTCTAGCGCGAAGTGTAGGCAGTTGTAAAGTACTATCGATGCCCTATTGCCTGTAATATTCTTAAATTCATTAGAGGTGTACCCATCACCTTTGTCAAGTTTGAGTGTTTCAATTTCATAATCACTGTCTACTTGAACAAGAGCTTTAAAATTCTTAAAGATAGTGAAAGCGACATACTTTTCTTTAATAAAATACACCCAAAGCTTTCTATTGAAATCATTAATAAAATTGATGAAGTATTTGTTACCTCCAAGGGAATGGCACAAATATCTGTATAAACCAACTGTAGTGGTGTCATGGTCTCAATGATTTTCTATTCGAAAAAGAATTTCTTTGTTGCTCACCAAATGTGCATGATTCATAAACTTGCTCAGGCTTTTTATAGTCGGTAGGCCATGCGCTATGTTTGTAAAAGACAATAACTTAAGCTCGTTGAAGTGAAGATGCCCAAAACGAAGATGCCATGTCCATGACTCATTATTTACAAATCCATATAAGAATTTCTCCAGTGTTGTATTGAGATAGAATGGGAACATGCAACTCTTCGCCATTTGAACTCGAGCAATATATCTCTCATGGGCATCTTCTAATGAAAGAGAGAAGTTCTCCATGTTTATTATATACCCCTTTCCTAGGAGTTGCCCATCGCTAAGAATATTGCTTTTCCTACGGGGAATATAATACACATTAGAAATATATACAGGCACACTATCTTTTTGGTAAATTTTAGTTTTTCCTTTACCTTCTATAGGAAGCTTTGATGAGTCTCAAGCTTACTTTTTCCTAGACATCTTCTGTAAGCTCTGCAAAGAATTCTTTCTTTCCACACATGTGATTGCTTGTTCCAAAATCCAGATTGCACACCTTTTGCTGGACATATGCATTTTCCTATACTAGAATAACTATTGAGACTTATTGGTTAGGTGCTCACAGACCCTCCCTAATTGCAACTCAACCTAAGAATTGCGACAATCTTGCCAGCTTCTCGCCATGCACCTTCACCGCACTTGAAACAACCACCTTGAATGCCTTTTCAAGATGAGTCTATTGTTAGAAAGTAGGTGAGAAGAACTAGAGCAACAACTTCAGCATAACAGATATGAATCCACAAGGCTATTGTAGAAATAATGCAAAGATCTACAAAGGATGCTAAGGTATTCTCAAGGGAGATGGATGGCCTAAAGAGAGAGAGCATGTGTTTATATAGGCCCAAATTCGTAGGTCAAGTTTGTGTTGCACAAGGATTAAATTTACTAAGTATAGGCTAGCAACAAGGAAAAATTTTAATTCAGGAAACTTGAAATCATCGTCTGGTGCTCAAGCTTATGAGAACCCACTTGAGCACCCCTTGAGAAACTTGTGCATATGGAGAGCCATGCACGAGCACAAGGACACAGAGCTTGAGTGTGTTTGCTTTAGATTGGATGCACAAGTGCATGTCAAGTGGTGCTCGAGCACAATCTAAGATTTTGCATAATCTTGATTTTCTTAAATACTAATCAAACTGCACAGGAAATCTATAAAATGCATAAATTGATCATGAAATCTAGTTTTATCCATTTCCCAATAAATTTGCCAAACACTCGAAATTCTTTACATTGGTCACATCAGAACTGTCTATATGAGATGTCAATTGATGGGACCAACCACCTTCAACATCTCATGTGCATGTGAATGGTTTCTATCGCTTTTGCTTTGGGTTTAAACCCAATGTGTTTAGCTAGTACTATATTTTTATGAATTTGTAGCGAAAGACTTCTAACCTTGACATAGGTTAAGGTTGCAACACAGATTTCATATATGCAGATAAAAAGCAATTAATCCTAAGTTAAAAAGTAATCACTACACAAGAGATGGACGTAGCATATTTTACATGAAAAACCTAAATGAGAAAAAAAAAAAAAAAAAGACCAACCACTGATCCACCAAGAACAAGCACTATGCAAGAGAGGTTACAAGAGCTACTTACTACCCTTTTCCAATTGAACACAACCTAAAGGACTTGAAGTTGTTCTTGTTGGCACACACCCCATTAGCCTTCTTCACGCTTGATCCACGTGTCTTGATGCCCCTCAAGATGAATCTCCAGGAAGGAAGGAAAAGATGAATCTCAGGAACTCTCAAAGGCTCCCTAGGGTTTAGAATTGTGAGAAAGGTAAATTAGGCAAAGAGGGATAGTGAATATATAGCCCAATATTCGTGGGACGCCATTAGGGACAGTTTTCAAAGAAAATAAAGAAGTTTGGTTTGCAAAGGAAACAAATCTGGAAGTTTGGATAGGAATCTGCTGCCCATCTAATCGATCAGTTAGATGTCTAATCGAACGGGCATAAGTCTTGTCGATTAGGTAACTCTTCGATCGATCGAATTCCACTTCTGTCTAGCGCTCTTTTTGTTGCGATAATCCAATTGATCCGACATCTATCCCATCGATCTGGCCTTGTAAAAAATACTTTTTCATCCTTTAAATCTTCGCTTTTAATCTATAACTTTGGCATGCACTTCAGTCCAACTAGAAATGTAAAATTACAACTCTTTTAAACTTGAGTTTTATCCAACCCATGAATTAGCCAACATTACATTCCTTACAATCTGCCCCTTTGATAATTCATGGACAAAACTTCCTAGACAATACAATTTACCTAGATAAACAAAAAACAAATCAACTTCTTTGAATCAGCATCTGTGCATCGTTGAACCTGCAACACCTGTCATGACTTCCTAGACAAAAGATCAAGTTAAAGTAGTCATGAAAATAAAATAAAATAAAATACATTACTCCACACTACTCCCCCTTTTGTTCATAAATTGACAAAGGTAAAAGCAACAAAAGATAGGAAAAAAAACTAAATTCATTAGTACACCAAATTATAGTTTACAACACAAAATTGGTGAGCCAAGAAAGTCAGAATAGATAAATCAACTTAGAAATAGTTAGAATAATAAAAGAAAAAAAATATATGTGAAGCACAAGAGTCACTGCCTACGAAGATGATCCAAGATTGAATCAAGTTGCAAATCCATCTAATCAAGTTGGCCACTGAAGGATTGAACTTCACCATAGATGAGGTCAAGATAAGTAGCATGATCATTAAGTGTTCCATCAAATGTTTACATTCTTATATGTAAAGATGTATAGTTAGGCTCATCCTCCTTAGCTGCAGGTGCTTGAGCAGGTCCTCATAGAGCATCTTGGTGTCTCACATGAGAGCAAGACTACATCAATGTGCTTAGTGTAATTGCATTGGGGATCAGCACATTCACTTCATATGCTTCAGGCAGCACTCATGCGAAGGAATAAGCTTAAAAAGAAAAAACACGATATGGTAACAAAGCATTTCTTATAACAGATTGAGCTTGAAACAGAGTATCAAAATGACCTTTGGAAGGTCGATTGGAAGGCCTCTACCAATAGCAAACAATAAATATATAGCTTCTTGATTGAGCTCTGCATGGTGACCTTTGGGCTCATTATTGTGAGTAACAAAAATATTGAGCAATCTATATTAGTTAGTGAGCTCTTTTTGCTTAAAATAAGTACCAAATGGCCAGGACCTAGCTTGACCACATAGCTTAGCACTAAGTTCATCATAGTTATTAGCTTCGGTAACATCATCCTTGTTGTCTGAGTCAGTGTTTGGAATGGGATACTTGGGATTGGCAATGAGAGGAATCTGCAAAAATCTGGTTAATGTATTTCGAGTGATGCAAAATATCTTTCCCTCAATCATAAGTCTTAAGGATTTCACCAGACATCTCATACATGTTATTGTAGAATTCTCTAACTAAATCCAGGAAAACTTTAGTGTCAAAGTTGTAGAGAGAAAGCCATTGACGACTGGCAAGCCAACCGCTAAATGGAAACGTCCCAAATTCACACATGCTCACTGGACGTTCAAATATGATAGCCCTTCTGCAAAAAATCATCTCAAATTGTGTAGCCCTATCTTCATTTTTGAACTTAGATGCGTCAAAGGTTTGTGAGGAGGAACCTTGAGCAACTCCTTTCTTCTTGGACGCAAGTATCTTTTTAGGTGTCATTTGAAGAGTGAAGGAGCCTAAAAACCTAATCAGATAAAAAAAAAACAATCTTGTAGTAAAAAATAATGATATCCAGGAAGATACTTCATCTGGGCATCTCATCAAAGACTTGGTGCGGACAAGTATTTCCAACCATAGAAACATGACTTTCTTATGAAGAGAATGAGCTATTTGCTACAGTTCTTCAAACAACACAAAGAAATCCACTTAAACACAATGTAGTAACAAAGAGAGGCACATTCTTCTCCAACTGAAGAAAGAATCTCAAGAACCCATCCAATGTCAGACACACTCTATATTAAGTACAAAATGAATAGAAAAGATGTAACATGGGTTAGACAAGAAATGGAGGAGAAAGAGGGAAGAAATTACCTTTGAGTAGCCAAAGGAAGCCAATAAAGGAGGTTAGAAGAGAGGAAAATGAGCTAGGGCTCAAAAGATATGAAGACGAGTGATAACAAAAATAAGACGCATTGACACTTTAAATGAAAAAACCAACGCCCGATCGATCGGACAAGTGGTCTGATTGATCGGATTCCACTTTTGTGGTTAGTCAAAAGCTAGGCCGAAATCTTTTTTTTTTTATTTGATGCCTGAAAAAAATAGGGATTTGAGCAAGAAAAAGATATAATTAAATATCTTGAATTACTCAAAAACACCCTTAAGAAGCAACAATGCAAAATCAAAATCATGTTAAAATTATGAAAATCCTCAATGATCAAACACGATGATTTGCAAATTTAAAATCCAACAAAATCAAGGCAACACATACTTTAGATATTTTGATATGTGTGAAAAATGTGTGTCAAAGATAAGCTCAACTTAGAACAAACACAAAAAAATTAATGATCAGCCAAATATCAGCCTTTGTTAGGTACAGACTGAAATGCACACTTTAACAGAAACACAAGACTCGATCAAAGTGAGTAGGAAGCTCCCCCTTAACGTGGCAACTTATGATTTTTTATTATTTATTTATTTTTTATTGCTTGAGCTAGCTAAATGTCAAGAGCCTTCATTGGTGGCTTCACGCTAGGTAACTCTATATTTTTATTGCTTTCACCTAGGTAGCCTCTTCCTCTACGTTCAAGACAATAAATTGGAAATACTGCCTATCATAACAGCGTAGAAAACTATCAACAGTGGTTAAACATGATAGCGACCTCCTAATGTTTGAAAGATTTTTATAGTAGATTTCATCTTTTTAGCTCATCATTTCTTTTTATTTTTTTTTAAATTATTAGAAAGGGAGTAGGGTACTGTGGAAAAATCAAAGTCGATGCTCTGAAAAGAAAGTGTAAACCCACCAAGACTATGAGTCCAACCAATACTAGAGTCACCCTAACCCTAAGTGAGTGTCCAAGAGAGTAATCATGTGTAATACAAAGAACCAAATAGTGTACCAAGATAATCGGCTCAATAAATAATGCAAATTAAAGTGAATCACATGCCAAATGAACATAAAGTCAACGTAGAAAGCATGCATGTGCAAACAAAAAGATGAATGAGAAAATTTAGGGATGTAGGCCAATGCCCAAGGACTTGTGAAGGGATTCAAACCTAAGAGGCTCAAGAGGTTTAGTGAAGATGTCAACTAATTGATATTTCGTAGCAATGTGCTCTGAGACTAGAATTTTCTCTTTAACCGAATTCCAAATGAAATGGTGCCTTATGTCAATTTGCTTTGTTCGAGAATGTTGAACAAGGTTCTTAGAGATATCTATGGCACTCTTGTTATCACAGTATATAGTCTTAAGCTGTTGTTTAATCCCGTAATACAACAACACCCGTTTCATCCATAAAAGCTACATACAGTAACTTCTAGTTGCAATATACTCAGTTTCAATAGTCGAAGTAAGGTTGACGACTATTTTTTGCAATACCATGCAACAAGATTGTTGCCAATGAAAAATCAGCCACCAGATGTGCTCTTCCTATCATCTACACATCCAGTCCAGTCATCATCAGAATAGCCAACTAGTATCATGTTGGCATACCAAGACAACCAAATACAATAATCCGTTGTACTGCTCACATATTTCATAATCCTCTTAACAGCTTTAACATGGGATTCCTTTGGTTTGGACTGACATCTAGCACATACGCCATCACTAAATGCAATATCAGGGCTACTCACTATAAGATACAATAGACATCAATCATGCTGTGATACAGTGTATCATTCATATCTTTCCCTTCTGAATCCAAGCTAATCTTTACAGAATAACTCATGGGGATTCACTCCTATTTAAATATCTTCATCCCAAACTTCTTCAGCAAGTTATTTGCATATTTGGATTGTGAAATAAAGATACCATTAGCACTCTGCTTGATTTGCAACCCTAGAAAGAACATCAATTCAATAACCATAATCATTTCAAATTTGCTAGCTATGATTTCAGAGAATATATTTGCCAAATACCATGAAGTCGACCCAAACACAATATCATCCACATACACTTGAGCAACCAAAATATCCTTATCCTTATTTTTGATAAAAAGTATTTTGTCAGCACCACCCCTTCTAAATCCATTATCAAGCAAGAAGGTAGTTAACCGTTCAAGTCTTGAAACTCTTTGGGTTGTTCAATATAAATCTCTTTATTCAAAAACTCATTTAGAAATGCACGTTTAACATCCATTTGAAAAAGTTTGAAGTTCAAACAACACGCAATGGCTAGAAGTATTCGGATGGATTCAATTCAAATCTAGTAATGGGGCAAAAGTTTCATCAAAATCAATACCCCCAACTTGGGTATATCCCTATGCTATAAAACTAACTTTGTTCCTAATGAGTTAACCAAGCTCATCAGTTTTGTTTTTGAAAATCCATTTTATATCGATGACATTAGTATGAGTTGGCCTAGGTACAAGCTCCCATACCTCGTTTCTTTCAAATTGCGCCAATTTCTCATGCATGGCATTAATCCAAGGATCATCTTTAAGAGCGTCAAATATATTATGTGGCTCAACAAAAGAAATGTAACATAGAAAACTTACCACGTCACTTACTTGTTTGTGAGTCCGTGGAGGCTCATTTTCATCTCCAATGATGTCAGCTAGAGAGTGATGCTTCCAAGCTCTTGCTTTTGGATTTATTCTGAATGGTGATTGCTGATGATCATGCTCAGTTGGTGAGTCAGGATCAGCAAGGTTAGAAAATGAGTTCTTTGTTGTAGAAGGTGTCTTTAGTTCTTTTGTTTCCTTGTTTGTGTCTTTGGACTCATCCTTGTTCTTGTTTGTGTCTTTGGACTCATCCTTTGATACTACCTTTACGTCATCCTCCTACAAGAAAAGAGGTAAAAAAGTCACTTCATCATCGTCAGAGGAAAAAAGAGAGCTTGCATCATCAACAACAACATTAAAAGACTCCATCACAATAGAATTTTTTAAGTTAAATACTCAATGTGCTTTGCTATCTAAGGAGTATCCGAGAAATACACACTCGTCACTTTGAGAGTCAAATTTACCAAGATGTTCCCAATCTTTGAGAATGTAACACATACTTTCAAAGGTCCTAAAGTATTTAACAATAGGTTTCCTACCATTCCAAATTTCATATGGGGTGATCTTAGTTCCAAGCTTGAGATAGACTCGATTTATCACATGAATTGTAGTCTGAACTGCCTCAGCCTAAAGATTTTTAGGAATTTTTTTACTGTGAAGCATAACATGAGCCATTTCCTGAACAACCAGGTTTTCCATTCAACAATTCTCTTTTTTTTATGAAGTTGTCAGAGATGAAAATTCATGTTTGATCCCATTTTCAGCACAAAATGATTGGAAGAATGAATCCTCAAACTCTGTTTCATGAACAAATCTAATTCTAGAAATTGCACCAAGTCTATTGCCTTTGTTTGCAATCAACTGCAACCATAAGAAATAAAAAGCAACAAATATATCTAATTTTTCTCTCAAGAACCGAACCCATGTGTAGCAAGAAAAATCATCAACAATAAGAAAATTGTACTTTCTGCCTCATGCTCTAAATTTGAGACAGGCCCATGAGATCCATGTGTAACAATTCCAATGATCTCTTTGTAGTCAATTGGTCAAGCTTCTTATGAGGTGAGCGAATTTACTTACCAAGTTGACATAAGCCACAAACTGTGTTTAAAGGCTTTTGAAGTTTGGGCAATCCTCAAACCAACTCTTGTTTCGATAGGATTCCAAGCTCATTATAGTTCACATGTCCCAAACATTGATGCAATAGATCAACATTGTCAATTATAATTGAGTTAGAAGTGAAATCATTAGAAGTTCCAACAACATAGCAGTTGTCACAATTTTTCTTACCATGGAGTACATTTTTTCCTTGTTTATCCACAATAATAAAATCATTCAAAGAAAAATGCACTTTATGCTCAGATTCAAAGAGTTGATTAATACTCAAAAGAGTTTCCTTAAGACCATCAATAAGAAAAACATTGTGGAGAAAAGACATACCTGAAATGTTGGCAATGCCTTTACCTATGACGTCTGACTTGTTATCATCACCAAATTGAACACTACCAGTATTGCACTTCTCAAGAGAAGTAAACAATGATTTCTCGCCTGACATATGTCTAGAGTAACTACTGTCTAAGTACAATATATTTGAATTTTGTGCTCTTAATGTTGTGGAGACCACATTACAGTGAAGGTCAGACTTAGGAATCCAAATGGGCTTGGTCTTGACCTGCTAAGGAGAATGAAACTTCTTCCTCCACTAATTTTTATATTGCTTTCACAATTTGTTACAATGTGGTCTAACATGTCCCTTGATCCCACAAAAATGACATATTGGAACAAAAGTGGGACGAAATATAATTCCTTTTTAAGTACTAGCATTATCATTGTTACGTGCAAAATTATGTATAGTAGGAACATATTTTGATATAGAATTCACTAGATTAGGTGCATGAGCAATGGGTATCATGGAGACCAAAGTCATACCTTTGACGAATTAACTTGTATTCTTTGATGTTGAACCATGTTTGTAGTCCTATTCTTCTAAATACTTTTTTCTCCTAACTTCTTTGATCTCATATTCATCCTTATCAAATCAGCTTTAGTAACAGTAATTTCTGTGTTAGCCATGTGCAGCTTTTTGTTTAATTCAGCGTTTTCTGCCTTGCTAGTTCTAAACTCTTCCTTTAAGGCTTCCAATTCTTTTGAAGATTTCTCAGTTTGACCATGCAGCAGATTCCAATTGTTAACTGCATCAATCAATTTGGTAAACAAGATGGTTCATTGTGAGTCCAATGAAGATATCTTACTTAGAGCTTCCTTCAATTCTCTCTTCAACAGACTTCAATTTCAATTCAAGGGCATCATTAATCAATGCTACTCTTCTAAAGTCTTTTCGCAATTGATCATGTGCTCCATCAACTCTTTTTTCAAATTGTCGCATATTATCAAAGGAGTCATCGCTATCATTATTAAAATTAGAACCTGCAGCAAAAGTGTTCTTAACAATAAAACTATTAGAATTAGTTATAAAAGCAATGAATTTACTATTATTAGAGGATTTAGGTTTAATATTGTGATCTTCTTCATCCGAATCGTCTTTCCAAGTGACGTTTAATACTTTATCTTGATTCCCCTTATTTCTGAAGGTCCTGTTAATACATTTGGAAACATAATGACCAAAACCTTTTCATTCCTAGCATTGGGTATTCTTTGGAGGACTTTTAGAAGTATTCTTTTCAAGCTTAGACAAAGGATTGGAATTAGGTTTGAAATTCAGTGTGAAATTGGATTTATTTTTGAGCAGTTTTCTTCTTATAAGCCTTTTTCCAATCTTTTTTTTAACCTCTAATGGTCTTTTAAAAATCTTTTCACCAAAAAATCTTCAAACTCATGGTCATCGGAGTACAGTTCAGAAGTATCACTATCATTAGTCGACTTTGAAGACACTAGTGCCATACCCTTAGACTTTCCAGTTGACCTAAGATTTAGTTCGAAGGTTTGCAAGTTGCCAACTAACTCATCAACTTGAAGGGCATCTATGTCACTAGTTTCCTCAATTGCCACAACTTTTAAATCAAACCTTTCGGGTAGAGACCATAGAATATTTTGAATAATTTTGTACTCAGGAATTATCTTTCCCAAATTAAAGGTTGAATTGACAACGTCATTGAGTTTTGCATAAAACTCATCAAAGGTTTCATTGTCTTTCATCATCAATGCTTCATGAACTTTTTCCAAAATACCCCAAGCATCTCTAGCAATGTTACACTTAGAGATTTGACGGAACTCAATGGGTGAAATACCATTAAAGATTGCATCAATTACCCTACTGTTGGCCAGGAATGTAGTTTGCTCATCTTTGATCCATTGAGCCATAGGTTTCGGAATTTCAACTTCCCTATCAAACACAACAGTAGGAGGAACAGAAGCAGTCTTAATGGCTAACCAAACATCTATATCACATGACTGCAGAAAAGCAACCATTTTAACTTTTCAATTAGCATATTTAGTTCCATCTAGATAAGGAGGTTTGTTAACTAAAGTACCATATCTAGGAATCTCCATATTAGAAATCTGATTTGATCTCACTCAAAAGACTTGTGTGAAGCCGCTCTAATACCACTTGAAAGACTTCTATCCTTTACACAGACTAAAGTCTCAACATAGATTTCATATATGTAGAGAAACAAGTAATTAATCTTAAGTTTAAAAGAAATCACCACACAATAGATGGACACAATATATTTTACATGGAAAACAAAAATGAGAAAAAACCACGTAACTAACCCCCGGTCCACCGAGAACAAACCTTATGCAAGAGAGGTTACAAGATCTAATTACTACTTTTTTTTAGTTGAACACAACCTAAAGGACTTGAAGTTTATATTGCCAACGCACACGCCGTTAGCCTTCTTCAAATCTCATCCACATGTCTTGATGTTGCCTTCTTCAAACTTGATCCACGTGTCTTGATGGCCCTCAAGATAAATCTCCAATAAGGAAGGAGAAGATGAATCTCAAGAACAAAACACTTCAAAACAGCAAAGAAGAGAAGCTCTAGAAAAAAAAGACAGGGATCTCTCAAAGGTTATCTAGTTAGAATTGTGAGACAGGTAAATTGGGCACAGAGAGATAGTGGATATAAAACTCAATATTCGTGGGATGCTATTTGGGGCGGTTTCCAAAGACAATAAGGAAGTTTGGTTTGCAAAGAAAACAAATCTAGAAGTTTGGATGAGAATCTACCGCCTGTCCCACCTATTAGGTAGATGACCGATTGATTGGGCATCCCTCCGATCAATCAAATTCCACTTCTATCTGGAGCTTCTTTTGTTGTGATAATCCAATCAATCCAGTTGATCCAGCCTTTGTAAAAATCCTTTTTTAAGCCTTTAAATCTTTGCTCTTGGTCTACAACTTTAGCACACACTTTAGTCCAACTAGAATGTAAAATTACAACTCTTTTAAGCCCAAGTTTTGTCCAACCCATGAATTAACCAATATTACATTCCTTACATATAGTAAATTAGGCTAAAATATAAATTAACTAGCGCTAGTGTGAGCAATAATTTTGTATAAGATTGACACAAAACTATTCTTATAAAAATAGAGACATTTCGATGGCCAAATGTAGATTTTCACCGCTAGGTAAAAAGAATCTTATGCATTTGGACACCCCATAAACGAATTTTCTCATATGAGAATCTTATAAATAAATTATCATCTCGTACATTACTAATTAATTAATATGGTCCAATAATTAGTCAAGCCTGTTTGCATTCATTAGAATACATATAGGCCTTAAATAGGTAGTTCATCCGATGAATGGTTAAAAGTGATCTAATCTTTCATATAAAAAATTCGACCATCAGCATAATAATTCGACTCCTATAGCAAACAAGTTAGGTCTAAGGAATATTGGCCACGATTTTCACAGCAAAGTTAAGGAGTGAAAGAATGATCTCTTTGCCTCACAAGACATTTTCCACACTCTCAACCTTAGTACATTGACGACCATGATCATGAGATCAGTGAAGGCTTCTTCTACCATCAAACCGCCCGAGTCGATACCCAAACATCGGCTCTGGGTATCTGACCTAGATATAATTCAGACCGTTCCACATGTTGCCGCTGTCTACTACTACAAACCCAAAAAAGTACCACCAGCACCACCACCTTCATCTCCTCAGATATCATGATAACTGCCTTGAGCCGGAGCTCGGTCCACTTTTATCCTTTGGCCGGCCGCTCGGCTACGATGATAGCAGCCGCCTTGAGATCAACTGCAATGAGGCAGGCGTCATCTTCTATGAAGCCGAATCCGATGTTGGGATCAGTGATTTTGGCGACTTCAAGCCCACCCCAGAGCTTAAAGACCTAGTCCCTCACGTAGACTACACTACCCACATCACGGAATGGCCATTGGTGCTGGTTCAACTCACGGTCTTTCGCTTATTCACTGAATAGCCATTGGGCTTGCCAAGCGCATTCCATTTCATCTCTACGTGGCCCAAGATAGCCCGAACCGCCACGTCCAATATTATCTGCGTGCTACCATTCATGGACCGGACCCTGTTATGTGCTAGCTAGTGACCCTCTGGTAGAACCTGATTTCGAGCGGGAGGATTCTTGTTTTTTCCTTTTTACCGGTACCAGAAAATTCATCAGAGAAATAAGAGAAAACAAGTACAAGAAAATAAGAAACAACATGCAAAGAGGCACAAGAGCATTGTACCCCCCATAAAACTCAACCATCTACTAAATAACACCCTTTGCAAGGAGAAACTCTATCAACTCTTTGCTTAGCTAAAATATCAGCTATAATAGAATTAGCTGATCTAAGCACGAACTGGAAAGTAATATTAATAGATGCCGGAAAATTCCAAATTTCATTGAAGATGAATTGGAATTTCCAATGAAAAGTCTTCCAATTAAAAACAAAAGTAATTGCATTAGAAACGCCACTCTCCACAAATTAGCGAAGAGCTTCGAAAATAGCTAGCACCTCCGCTTTATTGGAATCACCAATACCCACATTTTTAAAATACATAAACACCACGTTACCTTTACTATTACGGAGAACACCGCCAATACCTCCTCCACAAGTAGCTAGCACAAGGAATTCAAAGCCCTGCCACAATTGTGGGACTAAGAAGATGGTGGTGGTGGCGGAGGTGATAAAGAAGAGAGAAAGAAAGAGACCATGGCTGAGATGATGTTCGCGTTCACAGCCCAACGGATGAATGCCATCAGGGAAGCCGCCAACATGGACCAAAATGGCACCGCTGGACCAAAATTCAGCCATTTTGAGTGGGTAGCAGCCCATATATGGCAGTCTACGTGCAAGGCCCGTGGGCTCGATGCAGATCAGATGACCCAACTGCAGATACTGATCCAAGGGAGGACCCACCTCCAGCCACCCCTGCGGAAGGGTTTTCGGCAACGTAGTGTTTTGTGCAGCGCGCGGCAGTGGCGAAGTCTGGTGATCTGGTAACGAGCCCAATGGGTCATGTGGCGAGCCGGATTAGAGAGGCTGGAGCAGATGGAAGACAAATATTTGAGGTCTGTGCTTGACTTTTTGAACGGTCACGAGGACTTGACCCCACTCATGAATGCGTGCCAGGCGCTCGCGTTCCCCGACCTGGTGCCCATCAGCTGGTTGGGGATAGCCTTCTACGATGCAGATTTTGGGTGGGGCCCACCAAATGTACATGGGCCTTACTGCCATGGGATTTGATGGCAAGTGCCTAATCCTTCGAACCAAGGGAGATGAGGGGGGATTCTTTGTCTCATTATGTCTTCAGACCAAACACATGGAGGCTCTCAAGGAGTTGCTCTGCAACCATGCCTGCTGATGATTTGGTCTTGATACTTGCTAGCCATTCATCTAGTGGGTGGGACGTACTGTGAGATGACTGCACTGTACTCTTGTATTCTCATTTTGGTGGCCTATTTAGCTATTATTAGTCACCATCATAATAATAGTTGGTGACTGTATTGTAGTTTTTGCCCTCATTGGTGGCCCCATTTTGAAAGGATTCTAACATTTACACACGTTAAAGTCCCAAGACAGATTTCTAGTATGTAGATAAACAATCAATTAACTTAAGTTAAAAAGCAATCAATCATAAGAGATAAATACACGATTTTTACATGGAAAATCTAAATGAAAAAAAAAAACCACGAGATCTAACACCGGTCTAAACTCAGATCAAGCACTATACAAGAGAGGTTACAAGATCTACTTACTGCCCTTATCAAATTGAACACAATTTAAAGGACTAGAAGTTTTTCTTATTGACGCACACACCATTTACTTTATTCAAATTTGATCCAACATGCCTTGAAGCTACTCAAGATGAATAGCATTCCACAAGAGAGAAGATAATCTTCTACAAGATAGTAGAAGCAATATTCTCTAGCACAAAGCTTCTTTATAATCTTTCTAATGAAAGCTCTAGAGAAGATTAGATATCTCTAATGTGCATTCTCAACTTAGAATAGGGAGATTGATGCCTTAGGGTTGAGAAAAAACTTCTTTTTATAGCCCCAATTTTATGCTCATAATGGTAATTTAATTAGAATAGGAATTGGCATAAAACAGGAAAGTTCCACTTCAAATAGAAATAAAAATTTGAGCAATAGTAGTTTTGTAATTTTAGATGGCACAATTTCTACAAACTTCCCAAGGCCATGACTTTGTCATTTTAATATAATTTGTGCAATCTTGGAACCTACTGATATCTACTTGACACGAGCTTTCTAACTGTAGGTTGCTTGCCCATTTTCGACGCTCATTTTGTGAGATATGACCTTTTTAATCTAAATACCTTCATTCTAACTCTTCTGGGACTCTTTAACCTTGTCAAACTCCTAGTCTAAAATAAATAGAAATACAACTTTGACTAGAACTAAAGTTTTATCCGATCCATAGCCACCATACTAAAATTCTTACACATTTAACTATAGCTAGTCACCATCGCAATAATAGCTGATGACTGTATTGTGCTTTTCAGTCCTCATTAGTGGCCATTTAAAATCACCATGTACTTTTCTATCCTCATCAGTGGCCATTTAAATTCAACATCATTATAATAGTCTAAAATAAATAGAAATACAACTTTGACTAGAACTAAAGTTTTATCCGATCCATGGCCACCATACTAAAATTCTTACACATTTAACTATAGCTAGTCACCATCGTAATAATAGCTGATGACTGTATTGTGCTTTTCAGTCCTCATTAGTGGCCATTTAAAATCACCATGTACTTTTCTATCCTCATCAGTGGCCATTTAAATTCAACATCATTATAATAGTTGATAACTGTTTTTTGTCCTCATTACGATCATGCTTCCATCTTACCCTATGCACGAAGAGCTAATCCAAGGACAAGGCTCTGGTGCTTAAACCCCCACCCATACATGAGAAAATCTCAAATTTTCTAAGAATATTTTTTAAATTTTAAAAATTAACATATACATTTTTTTAACATTTGCATCTTCCCTCTATAATTTTTTGACATAAAGCCCTTAAATTTAGTTTCCTATTCCACCCTCAGTCAATGGTTGACTATTATGGAAGGCAATGCTTAGCATTTTAGATTGCAGACTTGGACACATAGAGGTAAAACTAGCTTGTGCCTATCTTGCGGAAAAAGGTAGAAGATAGGATTAGTGTGGGCCTCAATTTACCTATTTAACATTTCAACCGATTGGAGCTTTAAAATGACAAAAGGCAAAGAGTCACATGCACTTCGGCCAACCTCCAGTCTAGGCCATTAACTGCTTGTTTGAGGCTTTAAAATGTTTTTTTTCTTTCTTTTTTGGTACAGTAAATCCTTGCGCCCAAATAAATACTAGAGATAGTTTTTGATTCAGTCCTGCAATAATGAGTCCATGTGTGGCATACTAGATGAACGATTATTATTTTCATCACATATAAGGTTGCAGATAAGTATTTGATTTTCCGAATATACAAAATTTCATATTTGAAGCAACCAGGTAGGTTATATATATATATATATTGTAAAAATTTTTGTAATGACTAATTCATGGATTGGACAAAACTTGGGTCTATATGAGTTGTATTTTATGTTTTGTAGAGTTTGGATTGAAGTTCAGGTTGCAAGAAGAACTGAAGAGAAGAAAATTGAAAAACTGGGCTACCTGACTGATCACCCACATGCCCGTTCGATCAATTTCGATCTAGAGGCGATACCCGACTGATCGAACCACTGCTGGATCGATCGGATGGCTCATATTAACCCACTTTCCTGTTTTGAAAATATTTCATATTTGTACCAAGTTTAGTAAGTTATGTTTTACAAGGACTATCCTTATGAGGCATAAATTTTTGTTTATAAATAAAGGTTCTTTCTCAACTCTAAAGCATAGCTCACATATTCTAAATTGAGAACACTCTTTGGAGATCATCATTTTCCTCCAGAACTTCCATTAAAGAGTTTGTTAAAGGCTTCCAGTTCTAGAGTTTTACTACTTCTACTTCTTTGTAGGAGATTATTCGTCTTATGAGGACAAGGTATTGTGGATTAAGCATGGAGAGCAGGGCACGCAGAGTCGAGTCGTATCATAGATTCTTATAAGAAGAACTATATCCTATGGTCAAGGAACTAATTGTATAAGATTATGAGTATATTTTGTAACTGCTCGAAATTAGTACTTGAATAGTCCATTGGGGCTCATAGTTTTTTCCCATAGGATTTCCACGTAAAAATATACGTGTCTTCTACTTGTGTGGTTGATTACTTTTTCCTTGCAAGCTTACTTTATTTTATTAAGCTGCATATTATTTGAATTATAATCTAAAATTTTGGACCCTATAAAACTTTCAATTGGTATCAAAATAAGTTATACTAATTTACTGTGTTAAATCCTTTGAGATTTTTAGAATGGAATTCAGCCTGAAAAGCACATCTACTAACACACCTCCTTATTTATATGGAGCCAGTAATTATGTGTACTGGAAGGTTAAAATGATTGGATTTGTTAGATCCATTGATGAAGATGTTTGGTGTATTGTTCTTAAAGGCTACTCTTTACCCATGATTGTTATTGATGTAGTAAATCGGTTAATGAGCGGAGTAAAGTGGAAAAAACACGCCTGTACTTGCAATATTCAGGCTATTAATTCATTGTACAATATATTATCTCCATCTACATTTAGTAGAATCTCCACTTGTTCAACTGCAAAATAGGCATGGGACATCTTGCAGAAAGTTCATGGAGGAATTGAATTGATTAAAGAGACTAAGTTGCAAAGCCTTACTATTGCCTTTGAAAAGCTTAGAATGGCTGATGATGAAAAGTTTGATGACTTTATGCCAAGCTAAGTAACATTCTGAATCATGCTTCAATCTGAGTAAACCAATTTCTGAAGATAGGATCATTAGAAAAATTCTTCAATGACTCTTAGATAGCTTACATTCCAAGGTGGTGGCAATAACTAAAAACTATAGGGTTGAGTCTATCAAGATTGATGATTTGGTAGGAAACCTTCAGACTTTTTAAATAAGTTTTATTACTAATCTGAATGCTAAGTGAAAAAGAATTCCCTTGAAACTTACCAAAGAATCTATCAAAGCTACTGATAATGATTTAAATTCAGACTTTGAGAAGATTGATCTCCAAGTGGCTACTCAGTTTATGATGTAATGCATGCGATTTATGAATGTAAAGAACACTCACTTTAAGGTGCCAAAATCTTTTTTGAAGAAGTCTTTTAAAGGTGTTCTGTGCTATGTGTGTAAAGGCTATGAACACATTGCTGATGACTTTGGAAATAAAGAAAAGAAGGCATACAAAAAGACATTAAATTTAAGGTGGGATAATGATTCTTCTAAAGATAAGAAGAAAGATCAAGAAGAATGTGAGGTCAAATGTTTGGCTTCAATGGCAAGGTCAACTATATGTCTTCTCTTATCTCCTCTAAAGCTAATTCTAAAGATGAAACCAATGATTTAGAGGAAAAACCGGATTGGAAGGAAGAATATGATATATTATTTCACAAATTTGTGAAGATGGGCAAGATGAATCAAAAGGTTGCAAAAGCTGCATAAGATCAGATTACCTCATTGAAAGCTAAATTGATTAAAGTTTATGATAAGGAAAACTTTTTTATAATCAGAAAAATGATTTGGTTAACAAGTTGACTATTGTAGATCAAAAAAATGAGTTGCTGGTTGTCGATCTTAAAAATTCTACATTAGAGATGGAAAAATTGAAGAAAAAGCTTCACACTTGTTAGACTAAGAATGTTAACTTGAAAGGCAAGTTAAAGATGACACTATCAGAATTGAATACTTCAAAGAAGTTACTTGAGAAGATAAATATTGGGTCTGCAACACTTAATAACATCTTGTGCAATCAAGAAAACCCTAATGACACACATGGTTTTGGATAGGATAAAGGTACTTCGACATCAAAGACTAAAGGTAAAACTACGTTTGTTAAAAGTTTTATTTTAATTTCTTTAGCACTAACTAGTCCACATACTACATGTACAAATAATATTGGGAGTAGGTCAAAGAAGAAGAATGTGTCAAGTTCTAAATTCACACCTACATGTCATCACTGTGGAATTAAAAGATACATTTGACCATATTGCAACAAGCTAAAAGCCTTACCAAAGGATAAGTAATGGAGGAAGTAGATATCTGAGCCAATGATCAAGACTAAAGCCATCTAGGTTTAGAACGATAATTTGCCCAAAATAATAATATGCACTGAGCTGAAACTCTTATATTCGCAAGTATGAGTACCAAAATTCAAAAGCCCCTGACCAAAAAGATCAGGCTCCCACCCCCAGTTGCTAGAGGATATCATTAGAAGGGAGAGTCATAATTGAGGGGAAGTTATTACTAGATCCCAATTGACAGATATACTGTAAACTGATATCATAAGCTTGTTAATTATAGATAAAGAAGCATAGAATGAGAAATTTTTGGAAGTCTAAAGACAAATAAGAGCTGCAGATGGTTTCAAATTTTTTTACAATTGGTGTAGAGTTGATGGTACAGAATTTCTTTTGTAATTCAATGTACTCAATATAATTTTGGTTTTATTTTTAGGTAGATTGATTTTATAAGAAGTTTTGTCTATGAATTACGAAAGAAGGAGATTGTAAGGATTTTTGTATTGGCTAATTCATTGGTTGGATAAAACTTAGGTCCATATAAGTTGTACTTAATGTTTTGTATAGTTTGGACTGAACTTCAGGTCCCCAGAAAAGCTAAGAAAAAGAAAATAAAAAAAATGGACTGCCCAATCAATTGCCCACATGCCCAATCAATCAATTTAAATTTAGAGGTGATACTTGATCGACTGAATAATCGGATGGCATATATTAATCCGCTTTCCTATTTCAAAAATATTTTGTATTTGCATCAGGTTTGGTAAGTTGAGTTCTACGAGGGCTATCCTTATAAGGCACAAATTGTGGGTTATAAATAGGGGTTCTCTCTCAACCCTAAAGAACATATCTCATATTTTAAGTTGAGAATAACATTTGAGGATCATCTTCATCTTTTTCCTCTAAAGCTTCCGTTGGAGAGTTTGTTGAAATCTTCTAGTTTTAGAGTTTTGTTACTTTTACTTTTTTATAGGAGGTTATTCTTCTCTTGAAGACAAGGTGCTGTGGATCAAGTACATAGAGCCGGGCACGCAAAGTCGACTCGTGTAAGGTTGAGGGATTGATTGTATAAGGTTGTAAGTATATCTTGTAACTACTTGAAATTAGTGCTTGATTAATCCATTGGGGCTCATGGTTTTTTCCCATAAAGGTTTCCACGTAAAAAATCTGCATGCCTTCTACTTATATGGTTGATTGCTTTTTGCTTGTAAGTTTGCTTTATTTTATTCCCCTGTATATTGTTTGAGTTGCAATCTAGAAATATGAGACCCTATAAAACTTTCATGTATATTTTTAATCTGGAAGAAACTTAGATCTAGATCTAAATCCATGCATAACTAATTCAAAAGATTCGAATACATAATCGGATCTTTGCATACTTTGAACCAAGGATTCGGATCCAAACAATTATGTCTGCATATTGCAAAATATATATAATTTTTAAGAGTTTTCATAACTTGAATGAAATTGATATTTTAGGTTCTACCTAGCTATAATTGTTTTATCATTTAATAATGCCACTTGTAAATTTAAATGTTTTTTATAACCCTTTTATCCAATTATATTAGTGCATGCAAATCTTATTTTGGATTAGGAATTAGAGTCACATCCATTTTTTTAAATTGCTGTTGGATCCAAATTATACACATCATTTTATGTAGGATTGGATTCAAAACCAAGTTTGAATCCATGAAGACTGATTCGGGTCCAGATGCACCATGGTTTTGCTCCAGATAGGACCCATTTGTATCCCTAATCACAGGCACCTACTGAGGACCAAGGGATCAATTGAAAAAGGAAAATGCTTAGAAGACTTCATGTGTTCTTTCTAAAAATGCCATAGAATCTCCAGTCCACTCTTCGATATCCTTCACGCGCACAGTAGAAAAGGGCAACCCTAGCCAGCTAGTGACAATTAGATTGAAGCCCACACTAGCCTCTATCTGGGGCTCTATCCCTGGAGTACACATACATAAAAGCTTTTGACTTGATTGCTGAATTAGCCGTACATAGGCCTAAATGCTAAAGGACCTATCCGGGTTCAACATATTTAACACTATATATCAGCTACTCTAAGCTCTCCTCTCCAATGTTTAAGACCTCGGGACTTGAAGAATGCATAGAGTTAACACAATGAATCTCTTTCCTTTTGCATCAACAACAACAAAACAAATTAGTTAGACACTTGTGTTCCTTCAATTAAATTTTCATGTCCTCTAACTCAGAATGCATGTCATTGTGACTAGGAACTTGTTAGAATTGTAATAGAATTTTGAATTGTTATGCCTTTTATTACAATTAAAAGTATTGGCAAGTTTATAGATTGGACAAAACTCTAGTCCTAGTTAGTATTGTACTTTCTATTTGTTTTAGACTCAGAGTTTGAAGAGTTTGAAGAGTTGGAATGAAGGTGTTTGGACAAAAAAAAGGCCATATCTGTCAAACCGTATGTCCAATAGGGACAAACTATGTGTCATTGGAAAGTTTATTTCAAATAGATATCTATAGAGCCCAAGATTGCATCAATCGGAGCTAAAATGATAAAGTTATGGCCTTGGAAAGTTTGTAGAATTTGTGCAGTTTGTAATTATAAAACTACCATCGTGCAAAAATTATGAAACTGCCATTACATGAAAAACCTTTCCAAATTGTGCCAAAATTACAATTAGAAGTTCTACATGGACCAAAACACTTAAGGCACAAAATTGGGCTTTAAATAAAGGTTCTTCTCAACAATAGGTGCTTAACGTAATTTACAGGTTTTTATAGATGAATGTCCTCTTGAAGAAACAAGTGGGTCTTTCCAAAAGAAGACAACTGATCTTTTAGGATAATCTCCACACTTGTTTTATGTCATGGAACAGTCCATGGATCTAGCAAAATATCCATTACATTTGGATTTATCAAAATTAAAATTTGGAAAGAATCTTTTAGTGGCCTGGGCCTAGCATGATTGCATGATCCAACAAACCTCCATTATGGTGGGAAAACTAGATACACATAGCTAATGCGATTTGAATTCCAGCACCAAGTCTCAAGACCTGCCGTAAAAAATGGTTTTGGGCCAAAAAAGGTAGCTAAGGAATATACTACCAGATGTGCGTTTTTTTGTTTTTAATCTTTTGCTCCTGTTTGCATCTTCATAAGTCAAGTGCAAGTAACTTGGTTTATGCATAATTGAGAATCAAGGGTTTGGATAATCTGACTTACCAGTAATTTATTGTAATTTATTCTTTTCATAATAAGTTAGAAGTGTAGTTACAGAGGAAACTACAAAGATCCATATGAACTCATAATTTTAGGAGAAATGGGTGGGGGATACAAGATATGGAGGGGGAACAGTGGCGAAGGGCACCTAGCTTGATCTTATATATATAGACTCGTCTTTCATTATGCCTTTAATTTATTTTTTTTAATTTCCAGTGCATTTTGTTCTTTCCCAAACGATTTCATCAAACAACTTATTCTCTTAGCTACTCATTTCACCAAAATATTATTTTACAACCTTTTCAAAACCTGAGCTATACATTTCATCAAACACCTAATTCTCTTAGTTACCTATTCCACCACGAAATTATTTCACAACCTCTTTTATGTAAAATATAGATTTTGGCTACCCTAAAACAAATTAAAACAGAGGATTCATCCATACCTTCTACAAAACAATAATACTCTTTCTATCTTCTTTACCAATACGGCAACAACAATTACAGTCGGGCATTAGCAAGAATATTGGGGAAAACCATATGCGTTTATGCGGGTCCCATAGAAGTGGTATACTCCCTCCATTTGGTAAACATGCATCTAAGTAGGACACAAATGAGCACAAGGGAGCACCTATCATACCATAAGACCAGCTAGCATAGCATGCATTAGTGAGCCCCAAATGAAGAGTGAGGAAATTAACTAAGCAAGCATGAGAGGCAGGTATGATAGTGTGGAGAAATTGGGTTAGCAAGCATGAGAAGTAGGCAACACATCATATTCCCTTTTAGTATAAGGGTATAGATAAGGGTATATATAGATACCTGTCCCTCACTAGATGAGCCATACAAGTGTGCATGCAACAAGCCCCACAAGGGTGTTATGTAGAGAAAAAAAAATTGAGAAGAATTTGGTCATTTGTTCCCTTTTATATAAGGGTTATAGAACTAGAGAGAGGATGCTTTCATTCCCCGGACTCCTTAATCACTTGATTCTCTTTGGACCACCGGTTCAAAGAGACATCTTTCACCGTGCAAATTAATTTGTCGGCTTAAGGGAATAGAGTTATTTGAACCAATACAGACCTCACAAAATGCATCCTTATCCCACGTTAAGCAAGTTGTGTCCATTGAAACTTAAAAAATATTTGTGGAGTGTTAGACGTAAGTGCTCATCATAACCACATATCTAATAATATTGAGTCCATTAATTTTAATAAAAAATTTTCTTTTAATTTGATCTTAATAAATCTATTTTGAATTCACTTTAGAAAGTTCAATCCATTAGGATTCTTATTTGGCTAATGATTGATAATAAAAAATCTCTTAAACGTTATATAAAAGTGGTTTTTAGACATCTCTCTTAACTCACAATAGTTGCGAAGTACCCTTGAACTCTTATACATATTGCAGTGGGTAATAATAGAGATAGGAGAAATTTTAATTTATGAAGGCCATTGATCACAAGGCGGGACAATCTTTAGATTAGATCTGAACCGCTTATCATCAAGATCATTGTGCAAGGTACACGTTAGAAATTTCTGATTATCTATTGTTTAATGCATAAGTTAAGATCCCTAGATTTCATATTTTGTTGCAAACCATATTAGATCTTATCAAAGGATAGGTTCGGATTTATGCATTCAACAATCTTTTATTTGGATATACATTTTTTGTGTACTTGTGATTCAATATATTATAGCTAGATAATGTTTGGCATGAATCACTCTAAGTTTGTAGATGCAGTTTTAATTTTCTCCAACATAAGGCAGAACATCTTAAAATCAATTTTTCCATCCCATGGTGCCAAATAGGTGCACGTTTCTTGCACAGTGCTCGTTAATTATGTGAGAAACATAAGAATAAAGGTCTAGTGTAGGCATTGGCTTTTTTTTTTTTTTTTTTTTTTTTTGTTTGGCACTACTAGAACTCTCCAGCAAATTAATTAATTAATTAATTTAAAAAAATACTGACTAAAACTGTTCGCTAAAAACCCTACTTTTGGGTACTTTTTCCTACTAAGAGGAAAGTGGAACAAAGAAGCCCTAAATTTCTAGACAAATTTCTAGACATGCATGACTAATATGATTTGACATCATGTGCTATGGGCTCGGTTTGAGGGCTTGGGTTGCTTGTGGGACCACTTTTCGCTTGTGCATTCCCATCCCACATTTATTCGCTTGCATTGTTTTCTATGTGATTGAGCTCTTTTTTTGTGCTTACAAGTTTTTTGTTGGGCCCTAACCCCCTTAGCTGGGTTATCAAAAAAAAAAAAAAAATTTCTCTAATCTAAAGTTTCAGTATTTTGGCGACTAATAAATTCTTATAAAAACAATGAGATTATTTGATGGCCAGAAGTAAAGTTTCACCTCTATCGTAAACATTCTTATGCATTATTAATTCCCAGTGAGCTTATTTTCTCATAAGATAATCTTCTGAGAAATTATTATCTTATATATCATGGATTAATAAATATGGTCGAATCAATATAACCTAGAATAATAATTTCACTATCCGATGACTATCTTTGTGGCCAAATAATCACCTCTAAAAATGAATTTTTGGTCCCCCACTAGTTTCACATTCAAAATACAGTGATAAAAACGAAAGAGATCTTATAATTCCTTCATACATAGAGGCAAGGAATGCTCTTTCTTTCCCTCCCAAGACATTTTCCACACTCTCAAGCTTAGTAACCTGACGCCTGAGTATGAGAGTGAAGGCTTCTTCTACCATCAAACCGGCCGAGCCGACACCAAAACATCGGCTCTGGGTATCCGACCTAGATTTAATTGAGCCCCTTACACATACTCCCACCGTCTACTTCTTCAAACCCCAAACAACCACCACCACCTTCTTCTCCCCAGATATCATGAAAAATGCCCTGAGCCGGACCTTGGTGCACTTCTATCCTTTGGCTGGGCGCCTCTGCTACGATGAAACTGGCCGCCTTGAGATCGACTGCAACGAGGTGGGCGTCATCTTCTACGAAGCTGAATCTGACGGTGAGATCGATGATTTCGGCGACTTCAAGCCCACCCCAGAGCTTAGAGGCCTTGTCCCTCACATCGAGTACTACACTACCCACATCACCGAATGGCCGTTGGTGCTGGTGCAACTCACTGTCTTTCGCTGCGGCGGCATTTCATTGGGCTTGGCCACCTGCCACACGGTCATGGATGGCCCAAGTGCATCGCATTTCGTCTCCACGTGGGCGAAGATAGCCCGCACTGGCACGTCCAGTGTCTGTGTCCCGCCAGTCATGGACCGGACCCTTTTACGTGCTAGGGACCCTCCAGTCAAACCTGCTTTCGAGCACCAGGAATTCAAGCCCCCGCCACGATTGCCGGAGCGAGAAGATGGTGGTGGTAGTGAAGAAGAAGGGAGGAAGGAGACCATGGTTGAGATGTTCAAGTTCACAGCCCAACAGGTGAATGCAATCAGGGAAGCTGCCAATAGGGGCCAAAGTGGCCTTACTGGGCCGAAATTCAGCCGTTTTGAGTCCGTAGCGGCCCATATGTGGCGGTCCATATGTAAGGCCCGTGGCCTCAACAGCGATCAGATGAGCGAACTGCAGACAGCGGTCCAAGGCAGGACCCGGCTCGAGCCGCCGCTGCCAGAAGGGTTCTTCGGCAACGCTGTGTTTCTTGCGTCGGTGGTGGCCAGCACTGGTGATTTGGTGAACAGCCCAGTGGGTCGTGTGGCTGGCCGGATTAGGGAAACGCTGGAGAAGATGAAGGACAAATATTTGAGGTCAGTGCTTGACTTCTTGAATGGTCAGGCGGACCTGACCCCGCTTCGAAGTGGGTCCCATACGCTCGGGTGCGCCCAAGGGGAAAGGTTCTGCGGGTGCCCCAATCTTGTGCTCACGAGCTGGTTAGGGATGCCTTTCTACGATGCAGATTTTGGGTGGCGCCCGCCTATGTACATGGGCCCAGCTGCCTTGGCATTTGAAGGCAAGGGCATCCTCATCCCAACCAAGGAAGAGGATGGGGGACTCATTGTAGCATTACGTCTTCAGACCAAGCACATGGAGGCTCTCAAGGAGGAGTTGCACTGCAACCATGCCCTCTGATGGTTTGGGCCTGATACCCATTCATCTAGCGGGTGGGATGTAGTGTGGGATGACTGTACTCTTAGCTAGTCTCCATCATTATAATAGTTGATGACTGTAATGTATTTTTATTCCTCATTTGTGGCCCATGTAATTACAGCCAGTCACCGTCGTAATAAAAGTTCTCGTATCCTTTCTAACTCAATGGCGTATGCACATGGGCCTCACAACCTTACAGAGCGATAATGAAAAAACATAGGAGGGCTTACTGTCATAACAGCTGTGGACGTAACCCCACCGTTGTGTACATGTATGCGTAAGCAATCAATATCAACAATTAACTACAGAAAAAGACAAGAGATTTATATGAGTTTGTAAGGATGTCTACATCCACGGAGAACTAATTTTCACTAGGTCTCCTCCAATATATGAAACCACAGCATTGAAATCTCAGTATATGTTTACGGTTACAAATTACATCAGTATATATAATCATTACTTCCTTTTCCCCCAAGAACTCTTTTCTTAGATAAAGGAAAGTTGTAATCCTATTAAAAAAACTATTCTTTAACAACCAGGAAATTCCTAATACTATATTTAGGGAAACTATTGAAGACACTGAACCCAATTAGTCTAGACCCACTTGGCCAACAATCTCCCCCTCCAGACCATGGGGAAGATGGCCTGAACTCCTTAGTGAAAGTTCAGTCCTGCAACACTGAATACAGCTTCAGTTTTCTCTTAAACATGACTTTTGTCATTAGATCCGGGGGATTCTTGTCGGTGTGAACCTTTTTCAGTTTCATGAAGTTTTTCTCGATCACCTCACGAATCCAACGATACTTGACATCAACATGCTTCATAAGACCATAATATGTAGCATTATAACTGAAATCCATAGCACTCTGGCTATCACAATAAACTACATATTCTATTTGCTTCAAACCCAATATTTAAACGAATCTCTTCAACCAAAGCATTTTTCTCCCCACTTCATTAGCAACTATGTATTTTGCTTTAATTGTAGACTGTCACTACACCAAAAATGCATTTTAAAAACAAATTGTGGGCTCGATTTTGGGCCGTTCTTGAAATGAAACCGATTTGACCCGTTCCACACAAGGCCCACTTGAGAAGGAAATAGGTTTTAGCACTCGAGAGTTTTTTTCTTTGTGCTGCTCTTCTTCTTGTACTTGTACTCTCTCTTCTTTCCGATCAAGACAAGTACAATTGATCTCTCAAGGCCAATCTAGATTTCAGAAGGAAATAGGTTTTTCTTCTTCGCCATTGATGCTCTAATCGATCTCTCAACTCGTCGCGATCCTTGTTGTTTTTGGTAGATCTAAATTTGGATTTCTTCTCTAGTTTCTATCGACAGAACATATCTTCCTGTTTAGGGCTTCTTCTTTTTAGATCAATCGGAGAGATCCTTTGCTTTAGGGTTTGATCGTTCGATTCTGATGATCCATACGTCTGATCTGATTAGTGCTTTGTTGTTGGCTTTGATTTAGGTCGCATACTACATGCTAATGTGGAGGAGAATAGGAAATCGAAAGGACTCGAAGATCCTCCAAAGGTGGAGGAGAAGGTCGGAGGCGCTGTTCCTGATGGATTATCGTTAAAAGTTTTGTGGTTTGATCTTATTTTTTATGGATCTGTTGTCACTCATTGGTCGTAGGAGAAGAGAAGAGACGGCTAGGGTTTTGTCCTCTCCAAGTTTTCTGCACGTTGGTTGTGGTGCTGGGGAAATACGCTTGTAAGGTTAGTTTCTCTTTCCCTCAAGTGTTAGAATTGTAGTTGATGGGATTGCAATTGGAATCGATGGTGAAAAACATCGCTTAGGGCGCGTTTGGATGTACCCCAGATTGCAAGTGGACCCATTACTCTTAAGGTTCTGATTTGGGCATGGAAACGCAGCTCAAGCAAGCTATTATTGAAATTTCAATTGGGTTCTTTGCTTTTGATTTGTGGTTCCAATTGGTCACATTCACACCTTTCATCATAAAATTCATAGGCAGAGTGGTATATTAGAAATGACCCCTGTTATCAAAGATGTCTTCAAATATGATGTGGGGGCTATTGGCTATCCACATCTGTGTAGTGGGGGTGTACAACTTATCATTGGAAATGTGGGTGTTCATCATAATAATGTAGTGATGTATCAAGTGTTTGTATGTAGTAGTTGGTTACAACCGATTTGCCTACTTGTTATTAAATTTCCAGGAATTCATATTGAAGTGACTTGAAGTGGTGTCCAACTAGTAATGAGGCGAGGGGCTAAAGAACCTAAGGTGGAGATGGAGATGAGACCATTACTTATTTAGGATTTATGGTCCTTCACTTGAAGTTCCTTTAACATAAAGACATTGCATAATAAGAAACCGAGATTCTATTCTCGCCTAGAGCAAAATCTCACATTTAACGATGGGTTCAATCATCAGTACCACGAGACAACTCGGTCAAAACTGAATTGTGTTGTAGATTCAAACCATCAAAATCAGTATGAGCAAAGTAAGAGTCAAACCAATATGGACCAGCAGAGATTCTTAGACATGTCTATGTCTTAAATTTATCATTTCACCCTACAGTTAAGCTGGATCAAATAAATGGCCAAACAAGTTAGAACAAAAACATCCAGTCCAATTCTTGAAATTATGGTTCAATCTTTATAACATTGTTAACATCTATGCATTCTAGTGATTGTACCTTTCAAGTGAGGGGTGCAAACTTCCAGAGGTCTCTCTAGGACCTGGTGTGTGCAAGAAATGGGAACCAATTTCTTCAGGGTCTCAAAGTTCTATAAAAATCCTAAATGCTAGATGAAGTGGCTACGTATGTGTTTTTTTGGGTGATAAATCTAAAGCCTAATCAAAACTTGGGCGAGTGTCATTTGTGTGAGTGCTAATTACTTAGGGCAGTCAAATGTGGGTGTTTTGGTTTGATCATTGGCTACACATGCAACCATGCAGTTCCTTAAAATCTCTGTTAGACACGCACACACACTGAGCCCTACTTATGTGTTCATTGTCATATGTTTCTTTTTCTGGCAAGTTACTTGTAGCTGCCTTCCAATATGATGCAACCTTATCCTTTATCAGCTTGGGCTGAATAAGGAGTTTAACTGTTCATTATGTTCGTGACGCTTTTATTATTATTATTATTATTATTATTATTATTATTATTTGTATTGTTGTATTTGTCACCTTTTTTATTCCTATATTACTAAGTAGAACTGGTATTTAGAAAAATGGAAAAATTTTCTTAAAATTATTATTTTGATTTCATTTCTTTGTATCCAATCACAGTTATTGGATACCTCAAGTGAGAGATGTATTTTGGGTAGATCAAAAATATCTTGTGGTGTGGGTTTTTTTTTTTTTTTTTTGTCCCTTTGTTCTATTTTTAGTTGTTTAGTTGGATAATTAATCTAAGGTGTTTATCTTCTAGGTTTTGTATTGGGAGTTAGGTTTAGGTTTGTGCCTTCTTGAGGAATTTTTATAAATTTTGGTTGAGTTTAGAGAACATGTGTATTTGATCTTTGTTCTCGGCATCTATTATGTTGGATACTTGTATTAAAAAAATAGATTTATGTCATAATAATATGAATCTATGTGATTTAGAAAATGAGAAATCTTATCCCTACTTCTATGTATTTTTTTCCTGGTATTTGTGTTTGCATAATACCTATACCCCTGTACCCCTACCTTTTTAATCTAATTAATGAATTATGGGCAACTTACAGTTATCTTTTTAACTAATTTTTTTTAAACCAGTTTTTAGATATAATGGATATGTTATCCCTCTTTGTGAAGGCCAGACCAACACTTGTTTTGTTTCTAGATTTACTTTGTTACTTGAAGTTGAGGACTTGAGTCCCACCCAAGAAGTGATGAAACTCATCAGTGTTGAACATTTAAAATTGTTTCTCACATATCATATGGTTTTAATTAGGATCCCATTTTTCCTAGTGGTCTTCAAATCCAGCATATCATATTTCTTGATATTGGGTTTAAAGCTATTGTTATACATCTAATATTTTTCAACTTAACCATTGATATGAAAAGTCCCATCATGGGTTCTACATACGTGGAATTAAAATATATTTCATTTCTTAGCAACTTATCTAATCGAATGCACTTTATTCTCTGATTAAAGGCCAATTTCTTTTTCCTATCATATCTTTGTTGCAGCAATAGACAGTCGGGTTAAATTCACAGCGCATGTATGTTTGGGCTTTAGTCCAGTGCTAGCCTAGCCCTTGGGGGGATGGACTAGGCTTCAACAATTTTAACTTATTTTAACTATCTCCCTAATGTGCATATGATAGTTAATATATTGCCAATTCATGTTGGGCAATTGGGTGGGGTGATGGTGGGTCAACCATAGATTGGGCCATTTGCAATATGTATATGTTGTTGTTGTCATCGTCATAAAGGGATTCTTTTTGGATAATTATATGTGGCCTCATTGATTGCATAATGTCGTCACCAAGTAAAATTTCCAATCTCATATTAGTATGTTACTCTTATCTAGTGCATGATCAGTTATAGAATACTGATCTTCTCAGCAGGTGTACTGTTTGCTAATGCCCCCTTTTATGCTCGTGCATGTTCTTTTCTTTTCTATAAATCCTAATGATTGATCTTTTGAGCCCTACAGCAGATTGGGGCATGTGCAAATAATCTCCCAGATTGGAAGTTCTAGCCCTGTGTTCTGTGGCCCCTTTTTTAGATTGCTGCTATTTTCTTTTCTTAGCTACTTAATTGTTGGCACTTAACAAAGGCTTAGAACAATCCAAAATGAGAAGATTTTGAGTCATGCGTAATGCATGGCTGGCTGCACCAGATCAACAATTTAAATCACCAACCATGGGCCTTCTATGTACAGAAATGGGTGCTTCAAAAATATTCACTTTCATAGGCTCTGGAGTCAGTACCTATCTCCCAATGTCCTTTTTTTTAAGGCCTTGCAATATCACCTCTTGTCCCCTTTTGTAAGTTTAATGGACCTCAGATCACCATATTCTATATGTTTGGAAAAAAATAGTGGTAAAACAGTTTGATGGAGTTAGACATAGAAATTGCACAATCTTTAACTTCACTTTGTCACTACATGATAATTGACAGGGTTACTGATTGCTCCTCTAGAAGCACCTATCACTGGCTACATGTTCGGAAAGGGAGTTTACGTTGCTGATATGTTCTCAAAAACTGCAAATTAATGCTACTCAACTACAGCTTCTAGGGATGGTGTGCTTCTTCTGTGTGAGGTGTTCGATTCTATGGAAATTAAGATATAATCCCTATTATGTGTATCAGTCATATGATTGTAACCTATTCTATGAACATGGAATTTATGCATATACTTCTGTCTACAATGAGATGGCAGATGGGATGACTAAGGAAAGCTCTTTTGATGTGGGAATGATTCTGAGTGTTTACTGCTCTTTTTCTTTTTGTAGATGTACTGTGGTTCTTTTTTGGCTCTCTTCTCTTTAGGTGTCTTGTTAGTTGGGTTGTTGAGGCTATAGTGCTTTTATACATTATTTATCTTCTTTTTATTGGTCTATTTGGTTGTCTGGTTGGTGCTTCTTTTTGACAAAATTTTACCTGTTACTATTCAAAACAAGAAAAAAGATTGTTGATGGAAGAATATGCATAATGGAACGGGACAGGGGGACACCTTTGTGTGGCCCAATACAATTGAGCCTTCTGTACAAATTCACACTAACAGTGGGGCCCACTAAGATTGGTGAGTTCAGTTGCCTATGGGGAAATCACTGACCAGAGTGGCTATTTTATGTACTAGTTTGAGCCAAGAATAGTGGGCCCAACAGGAAAATTTGTTGGTAGATGGGACATGGGGTCTTACTCCAATTCTTTTTTTTTTAAACAAATTGACATGCATCAGGCTGGGCACCACAGGCAGGGGACACGAAGATAGAAGTACTATGAAATGTTTGTTTATTCATTTAAATAGATTTAGAAAGAAGATTTCAGCCAACTAAATTGTGAGTTTTGTGTAATATGGATTTTTAAGTAATGGATTTCAACTTTCAATTGGTGTTTTGGCACTGATTACTATCACATTTTCCCATGTTTCAGGGCATTAGAAATATCATTTTGTGGACTGCTAATTTAGACACTAAGCATTGGAAGAAAGCTCTCTCAATTATCATGAACAGGAAGCATTCGTCTTGCTGCAAATATCCAATTGATGCACACCATAAGCGTTAAACTTGTTACTATGGATTTGATTCATCATAATCTGCACCAATGCTATAGTATTAGTAAATTTGAATTAGTCTTTTTTTAATTCTTTGAATCTCCATGCTAACTCTACTTGAAGTTGTTGTTGTTGTTGGTGTGCATGTATGTGTGTGTGAGGTTGTGATGTGAGAAGATCAACATAATTTCTTGAACTTGCAATCAACTCGGGGAGAGGGTGGAGATGGCTGACGAGGCCAGGAAGAGCTACTGGAGGCACGAGGCCTCTTACCAGGGGGGTAAGCATTCTTGGTTCGTGGAGGCATGATGATAACCTGAGGGAAAGCCACACACCCACAAACAGGAGGAAAGAGCACAGTGGAGAAACGAGCACAGTAAAACAAGGAAAACAGTGGTGAGAAAACAAGAAGAGAGAGAGAGAAGAGAACAGTACAATGACCAAAAAGAAAGGAACGCCGGAGGAGGAAGGCCTGAGAAGGAAGACGCCGGAGGAGGAAGGCCGGAGAAGGAGGACGCCAAGAGAGGAAGGTCGGAGAAGGAAGACGCCGGAGGAGGAAGAAAGAGCAGAGACGGAGGCAGAGCGTTCGTGCAGAGGCAGAGGCCAAAAAAGACGAAGAGACGGAGTTAAGTAGGCCTCGACGAGCATAACGAGGACGGAAATAGCACTTACGGCTTAGCCGTAGAGTATGTTATGGCTAAGCCGTAAACACTTACGGTTGAGCCGTAGGGTAAATGTTTGCACAAATACGAGTTAACCGTAAAGAGATTACGGCTTAGCCGTAAAATGGCGTACGGCTTAACCGTAGACCCTGAGCAAAACACAAGTTAATCCAAACAGCAAACACCAATTGATTTCCTCAAATTTTCAAATTTTAACACATCAAGAGGTTTAGTCAAGATGTCTGTAAGTTGTTTTTCAGTCTGAATATATTCGAGCTCAATGATTCCTTCTTCAACCAATTCTCTAATGAAATGATGCCGAATATCAATGTGTTTGGTGCGAAAGTGCTGGACCGGATTTTTAGAAATGTGTATGGCACTCGTGTTATCACAATACAAGCTCATTATTCCTTGTGTAATGCCATAGTCCATAAGCATCTGCTTCACCCACAAGAGTTGAGAACAACAGCTTCCGGCAGCTATGTATTCAGCCTTGGCAGTGGAGAGGGATATCGAATTTTGCTTTTTACTATGCCAAGCTACTAGACAATTTCCAACATAAAAACAGCCGCCACTTGTGGATTTTCTATCATCTAAGTTTCCTGCCCAATCAGCATCTGAGTATCCAGCAATGGAGGATGAGGAGTCATGAGGATACCACAGACCATATTCAATTGTATCTGCAATGTACTTAATGATTCTTTTTATAGCAGTTAGATGGGATTCTTTTGGATCTGCTTGATATCGAGCACATGCTCCCACACTAAATACTATGTCTGGCCTACTTGCAGTAAGGTATAACAGGCTACCGATCATACTTCTATATAGGCTAGAGTCAACCCCTTTACCATTTGCATCTTTAGTAAGTTTGATGGTTGTACTCATGGGAGTTTTGACATGTTTCCCAGTCATTAGACCAAATCGTTTTACCAATTCTTTAGCATACTTGGACTGGGAAATGAAGATACCATCACGTAATTGTTTGACTTGTAAACCTAAGAAGAAATTCAATTCGCCAACCATACTCATTTCGAATTCAGATTGCATTAGATTAGCGAACTGAGTAGTCAATTCATTAGATGTGAAGCCAAAGATGATATCATCTACATATATTTGCGTTATTAAAACTGATTTTCTTGTCTTTTGGATAAAAAGAGTTTTATCAACACTACCTCTTTGAAAATTATTGTCTAACAAGAATTTTGTCAACCTTTCATACCAAGCACGTGGTGCTTGCTTAAGACCATACAGAGCTTTCTTCAGTCTAAACACATGGTTAGGGAATTTTGAGTCTATAAAACCTTTAGGTTGTTCAACATGCACTACCTCATTCAAAATTCTATTTAAAAAAGCACTCTTAACATCCATTTGAAACAATTTGAACTTTAAAAAACAAGCTATAGATAGTAAAATTCTAATTGATTCTAAACGAACAACTGGAGCAAAGGTCTTGTCAAAGTCAATACCTTCAATTTGAGAATATCCCTGCGCTACCAACCTAGCTTTGTTTCTAACAATAACTCCATTTTCATCAAGTTTATTTTTGAAGATCCATTTAGTGCCTATCACATTTTTATCCTTTGGTCTTGGGACTAGATACCAAATATCACTTCTTGTAAACTGATTCAATTCTTCTTGCATAGCTTTTATCCAATCATTGTCTGAAAAGGCTTCATCAACGCAGGTAGGTTCTAAAACAGAAGTAAAGCACAAGTGACTCATAATGTTCTCCAATTGTTTCCTAGTTTTTACACCTGTTAGGGGGTCACCAATAATCTGATCTATAGGATGATCTTTTACATTCACCAAATTTTCAGTGGAAATAAGTACATCAGTTTTTATTGTGGATCGTGTGGGTTCAATCATTGAGGGCACTTCCACTTCATCAACATTATCAGACATTGTGGATGCATCATCTATAATGACATTTATTGACTCTTGAATGACTCCGGTTCTCATATTTAGAACACGATAGGCTCGACTCCGTGTTGAATAGCCTAAGAATATACCTTCATCACTTTTTGAGTCAAATTTACTCAGTTGTTCTCTATCCTTCAAGATGTAACATTTACTTCCAAAGACCTTAAAATATTTCACATTTGGTTTCTTCCCATGCCACAATTCATAAGCTGTCTGATTTGTACCAGTCCTAAGATAAACTCGGTTGATGATGTAGCAGCTGGTATTAACAGCTTTGGCCCACAAGTCTCTAGGAAGATTCTTACTATGAAGCATGACTGTGGCCATGTCTTGGAGAACTCTATTTTTTCTTTCAGCCACCCTATTTTGTTGTGGAGTTTTGGGTGCTGAATATTCATGATGAATCCCATATTTCTCACAAAATTTGTCAAATTGATCATTTTCAAATTCTCCACCATGATCACTTCTGATTCGGGCTACTGAAGTACCTTTTTCAATCTGAATTTGTTTTACAATCCTTTTGAATTCTCCAAAGGCTTTAGATTTTTCTCTCAAGAATGCAACCCAAGTGAATCTAGAGAAATCATCTACCATAACAAGAAAGTACCTTTTCTTACCTTGACTCTCTCTTTTAGTTGGTCCAACCAAGTCCATATGAATAAGTTCTAGAGGTCGAGTAGTTTTCATAGCATTCACCATTTTATGGGCACTTCTAATTTGTTTTCCTTGAAGGCACTCTCCACAGATCATCTTTTCTTGACTACTGATCTTGGGCAGTCCTTCAACATATTTGTTTAGATGGGATAAGTCCCTATAGTTTACATGCCCAAGTCTTTGATGCCACAACTTAGCTTCATCAATACTAGTTAGTAGGCAAGAAGCAGAGGATGAAGCATTTGTTTTTTCCACCACATAACAGTTATCGGTAGTTCTAAGACCTCTCAATATTATCTTTCCATTCCTTGAGATCTCACAACTATGACTACTAAAGTTTACGGCATAATCTTTATCACAGATTTGAGATATGCTAAGTAAATTATGTTTCAACCCATCAACGCACAAAACATTCTCAAAAGGTGGTAAGTTTGGAACATTTAAAGTTCCTTTCCCAATAATTTTCGCAGTACTGCCGTCACCAAAAGTAACTGTGCCTCCATCGAATTCAATCATTTTAGACAAACAAGATTTATCACCAGTCATATGTTTTGAGCATCCACTATCCAGATACCATCTTGATTGTTCTGCAGCTTTAAAAGCTGTGTGGACCACTAGATTCTTGTTTTTAGGTATCCATTTAAGTGTACTAGTAGTGGGGATCACAGTTGATTTTTGGTGTTTCACTTGAAAGGTTTTATGTTGGGGAATAGGAATGTTTGCTCCATTCTTTTTGTATATTTCAAATTGTTTTCTTAACTTTTGGACTTCTTTTAACAAATTATTCATCTTTTGGTTTAAGGGGAACATGTTTATTTGAGACTTCTGCTTTTTGTTTTCAGGTTCCACTATCTTAGTGGTGTTTTTCTCAATTTTTTGACTGATATTATAATGAATTTTTCTTAACTTGCACTCCATTTTGAAATGACCTCTTTTTCCACAATAATGACAGAAGACATTTGATGAAACAGTATGAGTACTAGTAGATACCTTATCCACAGTGTTTTGAACACTGGTATCTTCGTTCTTTAAAGCACTTTTGACAAAAACAGTTCCGGAACTTGGTGACTGATTAGCATTTTTGTTATATCCAAGACCGGTCATGTCTTTATAAGCTTTCCCAATTTTGAATAATCTAATGTATTTCTCATCATTTTGAGTAAATCTGTACTTATACTTTTCTTTATACCGTTTCAGAATAGTCACTTCATTGTGGAGAGCATTATTTTCATCTTTTATTTTTAAAAGGGATTTTTCATTTGCTCTTAATTTGAGTACATTTTCTCTTTCTGTTGATAATTGGATTTTTACACTTTCGAGTTCTTTGATCAATTCTTCCTTTTCAGCATTAATACTATTAACCTTTTCCTTTAAGTTCTTAATTTTGTTTTGTTGATTGCTTACAATTTCAATGAGCCTACAGGTTCCCTCATAGAGTAGTTCATAGGAATCCGTGGTGTTGTCATTATCCTTATCATCTGAATTTTCATATTCACTCTCTGACTCACTGCCTGAGATTTCTTCATTTGATATTTTAATCATTTCCTCAGAAAGATTGAATGTGGCAATGGTAGCCATCAGAACTGTATATTTGTCTGATTCATTTTGATGTGATTCATCTGAGTCAGAATCTGATTCAGATGTATCGTCCCAAGTGGCTACAAGATTCTTCTTTTTGAATTTTCCTTTTTGACGACAATCGGTGGATATGTGTCCAATTTTCTTACATCTGTAACACATAGGTTCCTTATGTTTACTTCTAGAGAGGGAACTTGACCGACCTTTGTATTTATCATTTGTGGTTTCATTTTTATACTCTTTCACCCTATTTTTCTTAAATTGTTTCAAAAATCTATTAGCCAAAAGGGCCACATCTTCATCCTCGTCATTACTAATTATTCCTATGTCATCTTTAGAGGAAGATGTGTTATGAGAAGTGATTAGAGCGATTGATTTCTTTTTGTCATTGTTAAATTTGAGTTCAAAGGTCTGAAAGGATCCCACTAAATCTTCAATTTTCATTTGTTCCGAATCCTTGTGTTCTTCTATGGAGGTTACCTTAGGATGGAATCTTTCCGGAAGTGATCTCAAGATTTTACTACAAATTTTACCTTCCGGAAGAGTTTCCCCAAGAGCCCACATTTCATTTACAATTTTCATGAGCTTAGTATGGAAGTCAGTAAACATTTCATTTTCTTCCATGCGAATGTTTTCGAACTGACTCGTGAGCATCTGAAGTTTAGATCTTTTGACAACTGAGGTACCCTCATAAGTTACTTCAAGGATTCTCCATGCCTGTTTTGCATTAGTGGTTGTCATGATCTTTTTAAACTCTTCTTGATTCATGGCACACACTATAGCATTGTAAGCTCTAGCATTATTTTTTCTAAGATTTAGCTGAGCTTGAGACCATCTAGCTGGATCTAATGGTCTAGTGGTTGTGACACCATTTGTAGTCACATCTTCAGTGGGTTCCGTCCAGCCTTTCTCTATAGCCTCCCAAACAGCCCAGTCCATGGACTTTAAAAATGCTGTCATCCGGGCTTTCCAGAAGGCATAATTTGTTCCATCAAAGAAAGGTGGACAGGTGATAGAGCTTCCTTCAGGATTCATGGTGAATCTAGCAAAAGATGGATCTACTTCAGGTTATTACACCCTTAAGAAGTAACCCGCTCTGATACCAATTGAAAGTGCAATAGCTAGATCTCACTAAGTCCTAGAGGGGGGGTGAATAGGACTATTAAAAATTTCTTTTCAAGAATTAGGTTTTATTAGTGGCCAATCTGAAAGATTAATTAAAATTGAGAGTCCCCAAGAAAATAAAGAGAGATATTCAGAGTTGTGAGTGTTTACAGTGTGTAGAAATGCAATTAGAATAACAAAGATGTAGCTTAGAAATGATGATCAACTCAAGTGTCAAGAATGCAAGGCAACATCCACACACAACAAGCAATAAACACAATGATTTATAGTGGTTCGGTCCTAGACCTACATCCACTCTCAAGAGCAATCTCTCTTGGTTCCACTAAATAAGAGGTACTTACATAACATACACCTCTTGCAACAGTTTTTGATTCGGTGGTTTGTCTTCCACTAGCTGGGGTTTTTGATCAGGTGGTTTATCCTTGATCTAGTCCACCAACTACAACAATTTTTGATACGGTGGTTTGTCTTCCACCAAATACAGCAATGAGAATTGAAATATTAAAGAATACCTAAACAAGGAATTGTATACCTTGGTTTTGAGTGGTACTCTTGATGCTTGAAAGACTACCTCCAAGCTTTGGCCTCTTGTTCTTGCTCCTTGGTGATGAAGATCTTCAGATGAGTGCTCAGCCACGGAAGAGGTTTTAAGAGGGTTTGGAAGGCTAAGGTATTCTCTCAAATTTAATGGAGCCTTTCCTAAATCACCAACTACTCTTCTTGTAACAATAATGGCACTTTTTGGTGTTGGAGAGTAGGTGGTTGTGGGAGCTTTGAAGATGATTTTAATAGAGGTGCAAAGGCTCAGCTATACTAGTGATTTTCACAATAATAAATTCAGTGGTTGGAGCAAGGGAGAGGTCCTCTTTAAATACAGATAAGCTCCAACGGATAGATCTACGGCTAAGAACAGAATGGTCTACGGCTTAACCGTAAACTCTGATAACATCCAACGGCTAGTTTGACCAGAATCAACAAAAATTCCTTCTTACGGTTAAGCTTACGGCTTAGCCGTAAATCCTTATACGGCTTAGCCGTGAGCACCTTTCGGCCTAGCCGTGGGTCAGCTGTAGACTGAAATCTCCCAAGAACTGCTCTCTGGAGAGTGGCCCGTAATCTTTACGGCTTAGTCGTGAATCACATTACGGCTTAGCCATGAAGGCCTTTCGGCTTGGCCGCAAGGTCAACCGTAGGCATTATATGGCCAAGTACACTCTCTGGATTGTGGCCCCTAGATTTTACGGCTTAGCCGTGAAACACACTACGGCTTAGCCGTAACATTTTTCGGTGCAGCCGTAGGGTCAACCATAGAACAAAAAGCTTCAAAATATACTCTCTGGAGAGTGAGCCGTAAGATCTACGACTTAGCCGTGGTCCAAGCTGTAGAACAAAAACTGGGTGTTTGAAAACCCTAATTTCCTATTTTATTTCTATGGACACTAGGGGTCACAGTTACCTTATCCCTTGGCACTCACAAAGGATTTTCTTGAATGATCTTGAACTTCTTTGAACTTGCTTAGTCTTCATTTATAGGTCTTTCTTGAATGGTCTTGAACTTCCTTGAACTTGGTTTGATCTTCAATGAACTTCCGAGGTGAACTAGGTCGTTCTAGAACTGAACTACACTTTGGTCACGTAATTGACAACACACTCTTACAATGACACTAGCACTTATTTGGCATTCTATGGCAGCCAGGTGGTAGACCAATGGAAGCTTTTATTCAGCTTGATGTTCATTATGAGGAGGCAATATTTTTCCTTATCCGGCAAATTCTAGATTATCTTCCTGCTATAACTTTGGAAATGGATGGTAAGTTTTCAGGATATTTACATAATCCAGTAAATTCACCTTAGAGATCTAGATTTACTTATAGAAGAATGGCCCAGTGGATTTATCAAGTGCATGAGATTTATTATTCCCAAATTCCTTCTATTGCATGGAGATTGGCTGGAAAGATTAGAAGGATATACTCCCCTCTAGTAGTTGTGAATGTAAATACTTGTAATGCTATTTTAGATGGTATTTGATCCTGGGATATGGGATCTTTTGTATTTTTTTAGCTTTCTATTGTTTTAAGGGGTATTCCCCTTTGAGATTATCATTTCTGAAAAATTCTTTCTGTATTATATTTTTTTTGTTCATAAAGAACTTACTAATCTTCCAAAAAAAAATTATGAAAATTTAAAACACATGAGGTAAAATTTATGATTCAATTTTAGCCATTCTTTCCCAACAAGTTTTAGACAAAAAATCTAACCATTGGTTAGATTTTTAATCTCTCGTTACTTTACCACCACGTAAACAAATAGGCCCATTCAGAAACAAAAAGGCATGTGAGATGACTGAACCAGGAATAAGAATACTCCTCTATCAAAATAATAAGAATAAAGAAAAAGGAATAAGAATACTGAAATTGGAATCTCTACCAAAAGAAAAAAAAAATGGAAAACCCATGAGTTGGTTTAATTTCTTCCTCTGAAAATCATTATGAAGAGACCAAGAGACACCAAATGCAATAATAAAAAAAAAATGTGACTACTTTAAACTACTTTACCCGGCTGCAGAAACTTATTTACCCCATAAACACAGAGGGCTTATCATGGAATCCTGACTGTGAGTCTATTCCATCCAGCAGCATTATGTGTCCTTTACACTTTAGAATCTGGAGATAATATGATCATGTCATACCATTTAAATCCAGGCCATTCAAAAACAGAGATCCCACCATGGCATATTGTGTCAAATAAGAGTTGGTGTTGGCCCCACCATTTTTGTTTGGTCACCTTTGAGGAAGAAACGTTTAAAAATTTTGATTTCCTTTTTTTGCTTTTAATCCTGTATTTTCCACATGATCATTATAATTATAGGTTAAACCTCGTGTATGAAAAAGAAAAGATTCTCAACTAATTTAGATGCATCAAATGTGGTTTTGCATGAAAAGAAAAAACCCTCAACTAATTTAGATGCATCAAAGGTAATATTCTCCCCTGGGTTCTTGAGTTTGTGGCTTGCTTTTACATGTTCTTGACTTATCTCCCAAGTAGCGACCATGATAGAGGAATGGATGAAAAAGGAATGGATGAAAAAACTAAGTGTTGGGGATTACAGGGTTTTACATAGGTATATCGCATCCATATGGGAACTTCATCAGAAGAAAGTAAAAAAAAAAAAAAAAAAAAAAAATCCAGTCTCAACAATTTTCACTTTTTTGGCAGAAATTCAAATTCTTATCACTAATTAGTGTTAAGTGAATTTCTTTTAAATTTTCTGGTGAAAATCCCATTTTATATTCTGAAAACTATACAAATTGGTTTACCATTCAATTAATTTATGTGTTCTTATTAATTTAATTTGCATGAGAGTTAACCTATCGATTGCACAGACTTTATGTCAGTGTTAACATGTGGCAAAAGTGTCAACTCAAACCTTCAATTACCCAGTTTGGTTATAGTCAAGCTGGCAGGTTAAGTTTGGAATTGCAGTCCCTAATCCTCCTGCATCAGAGCCTCCGAGATTTTCCTTAATCTACTTAGCATTATAAATATTGATGATAATAATATCACAAAAACATTGACAGATTTTAATATATCAAAATAATATTTACATCACAAATTATCACAATGTTTACTGAATTGTATAAAGAAGGAGAGTAGAAACAACATTCTCGCTTTCTTGAACTTGCTTATGGTTGTTATTAACAAAGGCAATAGTAAATGCAATAAATATGTTAATTAAATTTATTTGTATACATATTATCATTAATTAATATCCTTTCTGATATTAAGAGAATATTCCTATTATTATAATAACAATGTGTTTTAATAATTATTATTGAGAGTTGCTATTAGTTTTTTTTTTTTTTTGTAAATCTTTGTAATAATTTGGGATCATATTTATTTTTCTCCAGTTTGTAAATATTTACCATTTATGCTATTAATAGCTTATATTTTAACATAAAAATGCACTGTTATTTTCAAAAAAAATTAAATTCAGATAAAACCCCAAGATTTGTAAAATATTTCAAGGCCCCCTCTTTTGAGCACCGATATGCACCTTATGATGAAAACACACCCATCCCACAGTGTATGGGGATAGGGACTCGAATAATTATCCTAATCACTTGATCAAACGTTGTCAAGTTTATACTGTCTAAAATTACTGCAAGTCGACCCAATAGTCCAATTTGTTGGGATGACTGCCAAAATTGGAATTAGTGACTATGAAGGGCAGGGGTGTTCATATGCTAGACTGGGCCGGGGTTGACGAATACTCAGTCCCAGCCCAAATTTTAAACTGTGGCCCCAAGCTTGACTGGCCATATCTCGCAAGGCTGAGCCCAACCTGCTTTAAGAAGATGCAGCCCGAGCCCAGCCCAGTTCGCATTATTATAAAAACAAGGGGAGTTCCTACAATGTTCTGTTTCCGTAGCTCAGTTGGTTTGCTTATTCTTATGCCCGTGAAAAGCTTTAGTCTCTTTGTCTTAACTCTCTTTACTAGTTGTTACAACTGGGGCGGGCATGGCTTTGGCTCTCTCCATTGAATCCAAGCCCACCATTTATTAAGTGAGCTCCAAGCCTAGCCCAATTAGTAAAACTTAAGGGCAATCGGACTAGGCTGGGCTCCGGCTCAAGTTTGCCCAGTTCATGAACACTCCAAGCTTGTTTCTTTAATTGAATTTCTGATAGGAAATTCCCTTGTTGGGCTTTTTGGACATGATGCGACATCCGATCATATTTGCAAATGCTCTGCCGGAGAACTCCAAAATTATGACTACCTAAAAGATTTCAAATTACCTTTAGAATTCATATATTTTTAGTAAAATTTCTAAATGCTCAAGTACATAGAGGTATTTAGAAATTCTATCATGCAGGAGAATTTCGAAGTTCCCTATATGGAAATTTCGGCAATTCTAGTAAAGAAACATGCGCCGATGAGGATTCTCATTTTATGGGCCACTCAGATGGATGTAATGTATACCAGCACTAGACATTTTCTTTACTAGAATTTTTTAAATTCCTGTGTGGAGAAATTCGAGATTTTCGAGTATGATAGAATTTTTGAATGCTCCATTATACTTAAGCATCCAAAAATTTCATCAAAAAGCGAATGAACAATAATTACGAAAATTTTAAAAATCATTTGAGATCATATTTAGACAATCATAATTTTAGTATTCTCTTGAAATTATGGCATTTACAAATGGCATGAAACAAGTTTTCACATAATGCTTAAAAAAAATCCGAATAAGGAAAATTCCTGTGACAAATTCTAATAAAAAATCAGGTGAGGGAATTTCACCAATGGTTCAATATTTTTTTAACACAAATTTTCAAAACCGGATTTGCGGCTATGGAGGGAATCTAACGGCCGGGACAGACCCACGTGGACACATGGCTTCCACTCTAGCTTTTTTTTTTTTTTTTTTAATTTTTTTTCCAACTTTTTGTTTCTTTTCATTTCAGGATCTTCCTTTATCCTTTCCATCTTTTGATTACCCTCTCTGCAACTCCCAATCCAACAAAGATTATATGGTTTCAATGGCTTTCTCTACTCATTTCTCCATTACAGCCCCTTTCAAATCCTTTACACAGAACAAAACTGCAATTTTTTCATACACTTGTACTCCATCAATGGCTCTTCTCAGCTTCACCAGCAAAATCCCATCTGGGTTCTCAAAATCTTCCATTGGGAGCCTTAGATCGCCTCTTCAACCCTCTCAGCTTTCTGGGTTCCCGCCAAAAACTGCTAGAACTCCTGGTGTCGTTTACGCCACGGCAGCGACCGAGAAGAGCCTCCACGATTTCACTGTAAAGGTAGAGATTTGGAGCCTTTTCTGTCGTTTTTGGATAATTTGAATCTTTTCATTGATATGGGTCTGAATGAATTTGTATGTGTGGAGCTGTTGGTAATTGGAATTTTTATATTGGAACCCAGAAAGTAGAATTGAGTAAAATGTTTGTTAGAGGCATCCATTGTTTCATTGTTGGTTTTATAGAATCATGTTTCTGAGCTTAGAAGTAAACTGATTTGTACCCAAGGGCCTCTTTCTCTTATGACTTTCATTTTCCCTGTTTGAATTCACTTTGGGATAGGAAATTAATTCTCCCAATAACTAGCTTTTGCCAAATGTTGGAGAAAAGATTCCTCCCTAGGGGATGGAAAAGATACCCTTTTTCCCTGTGAAATTGAAATTTTGGTGTTAGTGAAATTGACATTTAAGTATTTAATAATTTAAAGTTTTATTGATAAAATATTTTGGAAATCGTTTTTGTCTACGTAGCTTTCTCCTTTCAAATCCGAACACGACGGAGAAACATGACTAGTTTAAAGTGATGATTCTCCACAAGTGAATTTTCCACCCCTAGTTTTCTCCTTATTTCTCCACTTAGTGGGGATTACCCACCTTATCATTTTATCTACTTCCAAATTTGAAGCAGTCTTGTATTCATTTCTAGTAGAAATTTACATGTTCTTTTTTAACAAAACATGTAACATGATGTCTGTAACATGGGGCTTGTTATGCGGATGAATTATTTGTAATTAAAAGCGAATTATTTCCACTTAGCATTGAGTAACATGATGTAGGATGATTAACATATATTTTTTTTAATGCAGTCCTGACTTCACTAGAATTCAATTTATTGAAAGTCATGCTAGCTGTATGACTTTGAAAGAACTAACAAGCATGTCAAAAGTCAAAACTCAAAAGGCGACCTATGGCGTGTTTTTGGGACATGTTGTTCCTTCATGAATTTTGTGTTTGCATTGGCTTGGCTTGAGTGTCTCTGCGTATGTGGATTAGCTTTCTGCCTAACATTGTCCAATTCATCGATGCTAGCCATCTGAACTCAGATCAAAGGTGATGGTCAGACACCCACTCCAAATAAATTCCAGGGAGGGATGTGCAGTTATCACTTCTGTTGGGTAGCTACAATGAATTGATGGGACTTATTTTCAGAAATGCCCATAACACAACCCCTATATGCCATGTGTCCCTCTTAGTGGAGTTGTCAGTTTGTCACGCATATAGTGTTGAGGTGTTTGGAATAATTTATAACTGAAAGTAATTGAATTCTCTGGGACTTGAGTGATGCTCCTTCATATTTGAATTGATGGGACTGATTTTCAGGAAGCACCTATAACATGAACCCCATTTTTATCTAGTGGGAGTATTACTAGTTTGCCCCACCAGCATGACATGTGCCCCCCTTCACGGAATTGTTAGTTTGTCACACATAAAGTGATGAGATGTGAGGAACAATTTATAAATGTAAGCAGTTGGTTTGGCTAGGGATAGAGTGATGCTCCTTGAAGTTTGAATTGAGTGATAAGATGCATATGCTCATGATGATGCTTCTTATTGTTTCTGTTGTTATTGTTATTTTGCTACTTCTTCTTCTTTTCCTTCTTTTCCTCATTCTTCTTACGAATACTATGATTGCAATATTTGCTTAGTCATTAGCATTTTTTTCTTTTTTCGGTTTTTCTTAAGGGTCTGTTTTGGTGTTCCTGCTTTCGACAGTCTTTGCGATGAACACTGCTCGAACCTCTAGGAGGATTAAGAAAGTAAGAACAATTCTAGGTAGCAAGAACTTCGTGAAATCCTTGTAAATGCAAGTCCCATTTTCTGTAACTCATTAAACACTAGGTTGATTTTATCCACTTTTGCCAAACTAATCCCTATTTTTATGGCTCTCTATATCCTGAAACTTCTGATAATCCAGTTTGGTGTTTAAATTTTAACACTCATGCTCATGCCATTTCCATATCTATGCCATATGCATACCAATATCATACCTGGGTGTCATGGATGGCATGCCTAACCTTTTTCGGAATGGTTCAAAGTTAAAGTTGAGCAAAATGAATCACAGTATTCATTTCTAACCATTTACAATTAAAAGATTGGACATTGCAATCTCAGGTTGGAAGTTTGCGGTTTATACTTTTTCCAGCTTGCATGCTCCCCATCCCCCATCCCAACTAAAAAAAAAAAAAAAAACCTTCCTTCCTTCTGGTTTTATTTGTTTAGTTTGTTAGAACACATTGACATTGAAGTGGCTGCATAAAGAATATGTTGGAAGCAACTGATTTGCAGTTAGAATTAAGTCAGTCTAGTCAGAGCATCCATGATTTACTCTTGGAGAAACTTTGCAGTTTCAAAATTTTGTGGGTTTCTTTTCATGTGTATGCTGTATATTTATATATGTACACACACATACACACACATATGAGGCTTGCTCCGGTACACATACCTCATACCCTAATGTGATACTAGAAAGCTGGCTGTGGGCCCCCACTGATCACAGTTCCAGGGGCGATGGAAAGATCCTCTAGGTAGGCCCTAGATATAAAAAAATGTGTTCAATTTCATGCTTCTAACCCCTTGATCTATGGCCCACAAACTTAATGACTTTATTTTGAAGAAAAATTGACCCTTGTGCCAACAGACCAGTCCATTCGGGTGGGTGCAAACTGCAAACCCATGGGATCTAGTGTAATTTGGGCTCGAAGAGGGGGGGGGGGGGGGGGGGGGGGGGGGGGGGCGGGGGTGGTTTGTTGTGAGGTGTATGTATCAAGGCAAAATTCTCTCTCTCTCTCTCTCTCTCTCTCTCTCTCTCTCTATATATATATATATACACACACACACACGTAGAATTCCATCATTAAAATTCATTATCATCATCATCATCATCAAGCCTTATCCCAACCATATTGGGTTCGGCTACATGAATTTTGTTTCTCTATTCCATTCTATTTTTAGCCAAATCCTTAGATAAGTTGAACTTCTTAATTCCGTCATTAAAATTACAGATAAAAAATACAAGCATTACACTATTTTTTAACAATTTGATTTTTTTTTAATAAATAACCAAAAGCAATTCATTTGAAGCTTCATCATTGAATAATGTGGATACAGGATATTGATGGGAAGGGTGTATCTCTTAGCAAATTCAAGGGGAAAGTTCTCTTGATTGTCAATGTAGCTTCAAAATGGTAATTTCTTCATTTTCAGGCTTGTTTTGTTAGATATCCAGTTTTGCTTGATTGTGATTAGATGGGCTTGCTCTCATTTTGTTTATTTGATCTTAATTATTAATGTTAAGCCATGATCATAATGAGGGGTTTGATTATTCATGTCAGTGGTTTGACGACAACAAATTACACAGAACTCTCCCACATCTATGAGAAGTACAAATCTCAAGGTGAGTTAAAACTCTTGCTTCATTGTCCCTTCTTTGTTTCTAGGCTTTCGATGGTAAGGGTCAACCTGACTAACTAGTAAACCAGGTCTAATAATTTGGATCCAAATTTGGAGTCTTTCTGGTCAGATGTTGGTCCAAGTAATGGATATATGGTTTAGTACTGGATTGAACCTCATTCCACCCAGATTTGATCTCCCAGATTTGATCTATCTATGATCCTATTGCTTATGTATGGTATGGAAATCGAGTTGGGTCAGGTTGACCTGACAACCCTGTAGCCTTTTTTGTTTTTTTGTTTTTGAAAAGTAAAGGTTTTTTTAAGAAGAGGTGGAAATCCCAAAGAGAACAAGGATCATAAGATCACGAGGATCTCTCAAGAGAAAAAAAGCCGACATCACAGGTATCTGGAAAATCAAACTATAGAAGTAGCCTCTCTAATTTCGAAGCAAAAAGCCATGAGGGACCAATGCTGACTTCCTTCATTTTCTTGCTCAATATAATGGCATGCTTAGATGGAAGGACGATCACTGCAATTTTGAATTTTTCTCTCCAAGGGGATTTTGCTGGGTCCTTAAGCACTCCTTTAATATTTTCTTGTAATTCCAATACATCAATAGATACATGCATGAGAATCATTTCCAAAGGGGAGCCAGCTCCATGGTAGTAATCATTGCTGTGAACTGTAGCTTCTAGCTCAGGTACTCCCTTATCCAACCATACAACTCCACCAATAATGGAGATTGATGATTGATAGACATCTGCGAGCCCCATTTGGGATCTGTCTTCTCAGTCTCAGTAACCTGATGAAGAATACTTGGTGCAGGAGGGACAGTCCATCTACTGTCAATATTATTTGGAGCTAGAATACCTAAATACATGCATCTAGTGTAGACCATTGAGATAATATCATGAAGCACCTTCTCTGGTCTTTTGATAGAGTTTCTGAAGATTTGAGCATTCCTTTCCCTCCAAATATGCCAAATGAAGGCAGTGAAGAGAAGCTTACAGGGAGTAGGTACCCCTTTTGAATTTTGATCCACCTGCAGCAATGTAGATTGAATAAGTTCCATCATAGAAGCACCAGGAACTGGCTGCAAATAAATCATGTGAAGAAGTCTTTGTGAAACCTGCACAGAAAAAAGGACAATGAAGAGATTGATGCTGTTGATCTTCCAAGTTGGAAGGCAAAGAGCACAATTAGTATCACAATTTACATTTATTAAGATAAGGATTCTTCTACTCTTGAGACGCCCTAGAAAACCCATCCAAGTGCAGATAGAGAGCTTCTTTCAACCCTTGAACCACACATAATCCCCCCTAGTGATCGTACTTGGTTCTAGTGGATCTATTTTTGGACTCATGAGTACTTCAGTTGAAATAGAGACAAAGGTTGATGTCTTGATTATTTATCATGGCAGATTAAAATTGATCGTAACCAGACTTGACAAGGTCTTATTAATTTCAATTCAACACTCTTACTTAAATTTAACTTTTTATTTTTTTCTTTCTAAGTAATGCATATATTTATCATTATCATCATCATGGCCTTACCCCATATACTTGGATAGCTTGTTTGCTTGTTTGCCAAATGGTCTGCATTAGAGTTAGCTTCCTGATGTATATGATGGAAGAGGACATTACTTTATCAATTAAATTGCCAATTTAATCACTGGTATCTTTTGGCACAAAGGGTTATTCTATCAATTGCTAATCCATTGTTTGACACCAGCAGAGTCCATGTCAATGATGACAGGACCATGATATAAAAGCTTGTATGTGTATTTGGTATTGAGATATGCAGTGCAACATAAGCTGAAAATTTAATAAGCGATTGAACACTTTTTGGTCAGTTGGTTTTCTCAAATTGGTTGAGTCAATACTCAGTACAGATAATTTTTGCTCCTTTACACTGGTCTTGTTCTTAGTTTTTGGTTTTTTTTTTTTTTAAGAGTATATATTTGAAGTTTGTTCCCTGAGGCCATCCAAACAAAGAAAAGCTGAAATTCTAAGTGGAGCAATCCTAGGGCATAGATTCTTATGTATCCTTGCTTCATGTTTGGTTTGGACCTGGTTTAGGGCCTTGCATAATTCATTTTTCTGAGAAAGGAATTAATTGATTTCTAAGAGCACATTTGTGTTCATGTTTTTTCGTGAAAAGAAGTGAGGAAAGTAGAAAATGTTTTCTGTGCTACAATAAATTCCATTTTTGGTGCGGCCATTTTTCTCTAAGGAAAAGCAGAAAAATAAGCTAAGGTTTCTATGATTCCTTGGAAAAGCCTTTCCTATTGGAGGGTTGGCAACTATTTTTCCCATGGAAGAGAAAAATTCTGCAGAACTGATTTTCCATGGGTATAAACAAACATGGCCTGAAGTTTTTGATGGAATCTTGAAAGCTGAAACAAACTCATTGCAGACTCTATTTTGAGGTAACAGACTCCTGCTTGATGACATTTTGAACTTGCTCTTAAACTTTCAGTTGATTGACTGGGGTTCCATCCAAGTTGTTGTAATTGGTTTGTTGTCCCCCTCAGTAAATGAATTGTATGAGTCAATATTCCCGAAACAAACATTAATCTGTGGCAAACGGGCCTATTAATCAGCCTCACAATTGGCTCAGGCTAGAGTTATCCATAACTTCTTTCAACTCACTTGGATTGACTTCCTTAACATCTTGTCCGCAAAATGTTTATAGATGAGCCACTATGTCTATTGCGTGGAAATGGGAAGGAAGACTATTTTCTGTTGTATGCGGTTGAAGTGCTTCAAGGAACTGGAAAGAAATGGAATTTTGATGATGTGGCACTTCTTTTTTCTGCAATACAGTGAAGAGCTCGTTTCTGAGGGAATGGTTCACAAGAAGGGCATTTTGCCCCCTGGAAAAAGTTGACATTGTACCTTTGGAATCCCCATTCCATGGATGTGCCCAAGTGAACATGAAAAAGACAAGGGGATAAAGTTTCTGTACTTTCCATGTGCAAAGCATACCGTCTGCCATTTCTTTTGAAAGAAAAAGGTGATGCTTGGCCTGTTTGAAACTGCAATCTTTCTGCTGATATGCTGGAGCTGACTGGTATAGCAATTAACAGCTGATTTTTGCTCCTGTGGGTGTCCACAGGAGTATCTATGCATGAGAGTGCATCTCCAGTTCGCCACCTTTAATGGTGAGTGGGACCGTTTCCATTAAAGGCATGCATTGAGTTTTTGCTCGCAGACATGGGGGTGGATGTTCACAGCGGAATGTCTCTGTTACTTTCAAAAGGAAACATCTCAACCTACTCATTCTGGCAAAATGTCTCTTCTGGTTGCTCCTTGAGTCCCTTAACCAAGATTGCATGGGAAATGCATCCTCTTCACATGATTTTAAAAGAAGCTTTGTGGTTAACCATGGTGCAAGCACAATATAAACTATACCCAATCATTGTCGAGCTTGCCTCCAATTCAAGTTTTTGGAAGAAAAGTAGCAAAATATAAACTGCACCGAACCAGATGAGACCTACCAATGTCCAGAATTTCAAGCCCATTGAAGAGTATCCTAACCCCTTTATCCATGGCCCTCAAGTTAATGGTATTAGAAGGCATCATTTTTCTATGATTTAAACCCTATGGTGAGTAACATTCCGATGTGTGTCAAAACTAGGGGATTTTGACATTTGGGGTCTGGGGTGTTGGTGGTTTGTGTGTTAGTGGGTGTGATGGGGTAGCCACAAGGGAGTCTGCAGGGATGGTTCCTAGCAAGCCATCTGCACTTGAGCAGCACTGAGCGTGGTATTTAGTAAAAGAATTTCAGAATTTCTGAATGGCTTTTGAACCTCACATTGTCTCAGCAGAAGTCTAAGGTCTTCCAATGGGTCTTCTAGTGGTCAGGCCTTGTGCCATCTTCAATTTCTCTTTCTTTTTCCAGTTATCTTCTGCATATCTAATACCCCTTAGGGGTCATTTGTGTTACACGGTAGGAAAAGGGCTCTGATTTCCCATGTGGCCAATTTTTCCACCATTGGTGCGCCACATTCCTGTTCAGAGATGGTACCTTTTTGAATTTCGATTTTCTGTCATAGAGAGGGCACTGAGATTGGATGCGGGAGATGGTGAGTTGGATTCCATGCCAGCACACAAAAGAAAATCCATGGAGCAAAATAATCTTCTCTTTACATAAACATGGCCATAGAGTTTGGACTTGTCATGCTTGGAGATTAGAGCCTTTTTCTTTTTCAAGTTGACAAATTAAGTGTGCAATTATGAGTTGCAGGGTTTGAAATTTTGGCTTTTCCATGCAATCAATTTGGTGGGCAAGAGCCTGGGCCCAATTCAGAAATAAAGCAGTTTGCATGTACAAGGTTTAAAGCAGAATTCCCCATATTTGATAAGGTATACTGATTTCATTCTCTACTCTTTTTGTGCTTGGTCTCTAATCAATGATTTGTTGATTGAGCACTAGTACTTTTGGCAGGTTGATGTTAATGGGCCGAATACAGCTCCTGTTTATCAATTCCTGAAATCAAGTGCGGGGGGATTTTTAGGTGATCTGGTGAAATGGAACTTTGAGAAGTTCTTGGTGGACAAGAATGGTAAGGTTGTGGAGAGATACCCACCAACGACGTCCCCTTTCCAAATTGAGGTATGGTCCTCCCCTCTTTACCCATTTCAAGAAATGTAAGATTTTTTTTAATTAGTTTTGATGATTAGATCCTGCTGAGACTTGACTGCTCATGACGTAGCATGGGTGGAGAAAAATAAGCAACAGGCTATTCTCCAAGCTTAGGGATAGGGATCTATAGGATTGAAATTGTCTTGGTCTCACACCACAGACAAACCACTGAGAGAAAAGCTCAATGGAGAAATTTTATTAATCACTGAACTTGTCCATCAGGAGGGATTACAATTCTTTACATAGATTCATACCCTAATTTATTCTTAGAAACAATTCTAATTAAATAGAAGTCTAAAGCAAATAAGATTCCCTGGCATAAAACTTTCTAAAACATTCTTATGTTTATCCCTAAAATTCAACTATTAATGGAGAATAGATATAAGACAGCTCGTTGCATAAGTTGGATGTCTCGTTTAGCCTTAGTGGGCCTGGGCCCTTGGATGAAACTTTTGGGTGTATGGTTTGGACCCAATGGGTTGGCAGACCTAGGCTTGGCTTGCATTAGTTCCTCCCCTCTTGGAGGGAACTCGACCTCGAGTTTTATCGGTGTACTCTTGGGTCGAAAACTAAGCATCTAACTAATCAATGTTCTTGATCTTCTTGCTTTTGACATGACTAGGAAGTTTGATTCGATATCTTCCTCCACTTAGAAGTTGACCGGAGGTGGCGCTTCTGCTGATGCTTGCATTTATCTCGGATTTATGATTTGATCATTAGATGCTTAAAGTCATGAATTTGTATCAATGGATTACGATCTTCCAGTATCAGTGGTTGATTCCCAAAGATGAAGTCAGTGTGGGGAACCTCAATAACTTGATCTTCATTCGAACCAATTAATGTGATTGTCTTCTAATGATTTGTTGGGTGCTTTTGGAACAATCATTAGATTTAATGAATGATTTGGGTTGTTTTTCATTAGATCCATGTCTTCAATCTCCATATCCAACTCTTCAATATTTGCTTTTTCTTCATTTGCAACTTGCATCTTTTGATCGGTATTGTCTAGAGAAATAGACGGTTTCATCCTCTTTAAGTTCAGCTGAAGCATGATCCATTTCTAAAATACTGCAATCTATTTCTCTTGAATTTGTCATGCGATCATCCTTTCCCTAAATGTGTTTCTTATCATCATCCCTGGATTCTGTTTATTCTTTTTGTTTGCTCTTTGGTTCTTTAGTTAAAGGTGATGGTGTTGATGGAGATGGAAGGAGTATTCCACAGGATGGTATATGTATTCTTCTCTATGTCATTGAGCACATTTCTATCAATAAGCCATGGTTTGTCCTAAAAGAATAGGAGAGATATTCATTGGGATCACATCACACCAAATTTTATCTTCATAACCACCAATTTTGAAAAATACCAAACATTTATGTGTCACGGGAACGAGAGAACCATTAAACCACGTGACTTTGTACGGTTTAACTAGCTTCTTATTTGGCTAATTTACTTTGTCAACAACCTCTTGTGCAACAAAATTTAATGCACTATTATTATCAATAACCAAATTAGCTAACTTATCTCCCTACTTTGCTCACGTTCGGAATATCACATTTTGTTTCCATCCTTCTTCCATCTCATTAGTGGTAAGAAGTTGACAGGTGACTAGTGTGGGATTTCTCTCTTTGGCAAAATGTGATTCAACAAGGTTAGCTATTTGTTTGAAATCTACAGCATTAGAGGGTCCCCCAATGGGATTCCAATTGACTTGCCCCGGCAGGAGGAGAGATCTCTACCATGTATATATTTATCCTTTATTAGTAATTTCATTTCATTCCATGTCGGTGGATGTTGATACCACTTGATGCAGAGTATGTTCGGAAAAATAACCAATGGGTTATTCTCGAAGTCGAAGCTTAGGGATAGGGATCCACAAGATCGAGATTGTCTTGGTCGACACCACAGATAAACCACCGAGAGAAAAACTCAACGATGAAATTTTATTAATCACTGAACTTGTCCTAAGGAGTGATTGCAAATTTTCATATTGATTCATACCCTAAATTATTCTTGAAAACAATTCTAATTAAAATAAAAGTCTCAAGAAAGTAAGATTCCATACAATAAAACTTTGTAAATATTCTGATTTTTATCCCCAAAATTAAGCTACTAATGGAAAATAGAAATATGTCTGCGTACATGATTTGGATGTCTCTTGCAACATTAATGAGCCTGGCCCCTTGGTTGAGACTTTTGGGCCTAGGGTTTGAACCCAATGGGTTGGCCGACCTAGGGTTTGGCTTGCATAAGCTCATCACAGATTGGAAAACTGCTTGTGTCATGCCCTCTCTGATGGGCACAAGGATTATGCATGATATTAGGGGCCAATTAAAAATTTCTACTAAACTGCATGATGTGGTCCCCAATCATGGTCCCACAAGATTGAAGTTTGCTGTTGAGTATAAATATTTTCTTGGTCTACCGGAAAACAAAGCAGAAGCTTCATAATAAATAGATGGTACAAATAGACATCACGGTAAGCACATTAAGCTTTTACTAAAGTTAAAGTTATACAAAAGATAGTAAAAGAAGTTTAGTTACATGGCCACGAAAACCTAGGCCAACAAAATGTACAAACGATCTATCAAGTGGGGCCTCTTGTGTGTGGGACCAAAGGACTCAGACTTTGTTGGCAGCACAGCACTCATGGTTTTTAGGCTGATCTGCCTGAAACGCCTTTTCTGTCTCCTCCTCATCGAGATAAAGGGTCTTGGTACCTATTCACCAATGCATAGCATCATCAGACTACGAATAGCCGACTGGTCAATATACAAATAGACAATAGATATTTAATAACAAGGTGATGTATAGACAATGTGATCATGTGCAGTATAATGATAGGAATCTAAGCATCAATGTTGAATAACAATGAACGCTGACCAATAAAGACAATACCCTATCGTAATACATTAACAATATGGGCAGTCCATGGCTAATCCCCACTGGACCGTCTTGAACCTAGTGTGGTAGAGAATATGCAATGGGAGAATAGTTTGGCCAATCAGTTCATCGGGTGGTTAGCCTAGAACAATTAATGGTGGCACCAGCGGCCGCAAACATTAGAACCTCTGCTTTGGTGGGTGCCCAACGGTTTACATCCATCTCAATATCAATTTGTAGTTATAATTAATCAATCAATGGTCCTCTCGACAAAGGTGCCCCTCTGTGTTGGACGTTAACAGCTTAATGGTGCCCAGCTCTAGAATCCTAAGATAATCAGTGAAGGGTTGGGCTTATCCTGTGAGAACAGGTTCATCCAATATTAAAGGAAATACTTCTCAACCCATCATTCAATTAACAATCAATCAATCAATTTTGATCACTTACAATTCCAGTACAAGTATTCCTCTCAAGCTTTATAATCAAAACTGCCTAGCCTCAAATCGTCGATCAATGTACAATCAATGGTGATCCTAAGTACAATCAATCTAGGTTCTCAATATGATCCCGTCAATACAAAGCCATAATAAACTATGGAACAAGCCTAAGGCATGTAGACATCAATATCAATTGGAAACGATACAATTACAATCGAAGAATAGTCAAGGAGGGGTTACAATCCAATCCTAGGTAAATGATTGTCTTCTCTGTACAAGACATCACTACTCGGTCACTGAGGAGGTGAGGTCATTATATCTTGCCAATTCCCTGGATGCATAGTTAGTTATGTGATATTCTCTTGCCTCACGTTGTCTTAGTCCGATGTAGGTTGTACATCATATGATATCCAGATAATTTGCAAGGGTATGTTCGCTCACAACATCTCTTTGTCATAGTCCCTCATTTAGTCCTCAAAATGGAGTACCGAGCGTCCTAAATATCATTCAATAATCAGAGAATGCAAGAAAGTATTTTTGTGAAATTCTGGATGCCCCGATGTTTCATCCTTCCTCTCTTTATATTCACTAAAATGCTTTAAGCAAGTCTGTAATGGTGCTAATTTAGAATTTGTATAATTGAAGAATCTATCTAAAGGGGAAACAAAATTATTCTTACAGCTCATTCTATTTGATTAAATCGACCCTATGTGGGTACATTATGGGTCAAGACCAATTAAAATACAATTGGGCATCGGCCTAATGCATGGGTTTGTGTTAACATCCCCCCTCAAGTTGCTGTTGGTCAACCAACAACAATTTACGAATCAAGAACTCGCCGAGGAAGATTGCTAGTGAAGATATCTGCAAGTTGTTGGTCGGTGGACACATGTGAACGACTTATGGCATTGCGATCATATTCATCTCGAATGAAATGACAATCCACCTCGATATGTTTGCTGCATTCATGAAAGATGGGATTTTCGGTAAGGCGAATGGCACTAGTATTATTTGCATGAAGAGGAGTGGCTGCGGTTTGAGGAAAACTAATCTCTGAGAGGAAACCACGGAGGAAAAGAATCTTCGACCAAGCTAAAGACATAGCACGGTACTCAGATTGCATCGATGATTTAGAAACCTTGTCTTGCTTTTTGCATTTCCAGGATATTAGTGCCTCACCCAAGTTGATGCACCTTCGTGTTGTAGATCAGCGAGTGCCTTGACAGCCTGCCCAATCTGCATCAGAATAAGCGACAAGAGTGAGTGGTGTGCCAACTAGAAAAAACAAGCCACTTGTTGGAGATCTAAGAACGTATTGAATGAAGCATTTGACTATTGTCATATGATGATGCCTGGGTCTTGTCATGAATTGGTTGACCACGTTAACTACATAAGAGATATCTAGTCTAGTTGTTGTCAAGTGGACAAGGCTCCCGACTAAGTGTCTATAGTAGTGGGATCAGTGAGAAGATCCCCATCATCTTTTCTGAGTTTTACATTTACTTCTAACAGAGTGTCCACAAGAGTGGAGTATTGAAGACCAACTAGGGCAATAAGATGAGATACTTATGTTGATGAAGAAATATCCTTTTCTGAGTTTGTTGAACTTCTAGGCCTAAGAAATATGTTGACAGACCTAGATCCTTCATATGAAACACATCTTGAAGAGAAATTTGAAGTTTGTGTATCATATTACTATGAGTACGTGTGAATGTGATAATGATACCATCTACGTAAACCAAAAGTATGGTAGTGCTTTGACCTGTGATGTGAGTGAACATGGATGGATCATAAGGGCTTTGCATGAAGTCCAACTATTGTAAAGTGGTGCAAGACTTTTCAAACCAAGCCCTGGGTGCTTGTTTTAGACCATATAATCAGCGGTGTAGCTGAGCAACTTCAGTTTTAGAGTTAGAAGTATAGCCTTGAGGAAGGCGCATGTAACCCTCTTTAAGATTCCCATGAAGGAAAGCATTCTTCCTATCCATTTGATAAAGGGGCTAGGATTGAGACACTGCAATGGCAAGAACTATACAAACAAATGTCATCTTGGCTACAGGAGCAAAAGTCTCATAATCAATACCATATTCTTGTTGATTGCCAAGTGCTACTAATCGAGCCTTATATCAAGCCAAAGAGCTATCGGGGTTCAACTTGATAAAGTATACCCACTGGCACCCGATGGGTTTTACATATTTAGGACATGGTACAATATCCCAAGTATGGCTCTCCCTGAATGTGTCAAGTTCTTCCTACATAGCTTGTCACTGAGAATCAAACTACACCGCTTGTGAGTAAGAGTTAGAAATATAAACATAAGATCGAGTTGCGAGTAAGGAGGTATAAGTAAAACCAAATCGATCTAGAGGTCACGGAATTCGGTTGACTTGCGAAGAGGCACAGCTAGGTTTGGATCAGGCACAAAACTGGGATCAAGTGCAGAAGAGTTAGTAGTGTCAGGTGGCTCTAGTGTGGTGTCTCTTTGCAATCTACGTCTATCGTACACAGTATTACGTTTAAATCGTAGATCGAAGATAATATGATTATCACAAAAATTAGGAACAAATGAAATGGAAGGAGAATCAACAGAATCAACATGTTACTGAAAAAAATATTGACTTTCAAAGAAGACAACATTTTGGGAGATCCGAATGCATTTCACCTTTGAATCATAACAAAGAAATCCTTTTTTTCCTTTTGCATATCCTAGAAAAGCATATCGTGAAGATTGAGTGGATAGTTTGGTTCTTTCGATTGGAGGCAAAAGAGTAAAGCATACACACCCAAAGGTACAAAGATGAGAATAAGTAGGATGTTTCTGAAAGAGGTGGTAGTAAGGTGTTTGATACTCAGTACAAGGAGATGGTAACTAGTTTATTGTATGAACTACAGCTGAGATAGCTTTTGACAGAAATCGGGTAGGAGCAGAGGATTCTAGGAATAGAGAGTGAGCAATGTCCAAAAGGTGTCTAGTTTTTCTTTCTGCCACTCCATTTTGTTGTGGAGTGTAAGGACATGTTCTTTGGGATATGATCACCCCAATTGCAAAAATTGTTGAACTTCCTAGCAAACATATTCTCCGCCTGAATCTAAACGAAGAGTTTTAATGAATGTGGAAAATTGGTTTTCAATATAAGCTAAGAAGACTTTAAATGTGGCAAACACTTTTGACTTAGAATGTAAAAAATAAATCCATGTAAAGCGAATGTAATCATCAATAAACGTAACAATATTTATAATGAAAATTTAACAAGAACAACAATGTTTTAGAATTGGGATGCCCTAATCTTTTGTGCTACAATTAGCATTTATTTGAACTAGAAGCACAAAATAAAGCAGATTCATATTTATTCCTTTCTTGTGTAGATAGTTGTAGTGGAAAGAGACGGCCACACTTAGGCCCCTTTGCTAGTACTGTAACGACCCAAGAATCTGGAGCTCTTCAGATTCTTAAGCCGTACTCAGATTATTATAACGAGTCTCGCTCTCTGTCTCTGCCTCCCCCAGCATGGACCCCGCCTTGTGGTCGATCATTGTCATTTGGTCGCTGCGCCAAGGTCTGTATCTGCTCTTGCACCTGATTATATGCTCTCATGAAAGTATCAAACATAGTTTTCACATATTCATGCACCTGAGTCTGTCCGTCGTCCAAATTCGAGGTACCGCTTTCAGTTCCATTGGAATTACGGATGGGGTTTCCTTGGGAAGTCATGTTCTTTCTCCTACAATGGAAGCACAGTTGTTAGTATATAGTAAATAAATTCCTTATCTAAATACCCAATCCACGACCTCACCACGTTGCCTAGTGGTTTCTAAGTATTTTAAAGTTTGCCCAAGACCTTGCTCTGATACCACTTTGTAACGACCCAAGAATCTGGAGCTCTTCAGATTCTTAAGCCGTACTCAAATTATTATAACAATATCACATAAATCAAATTCTCATGAGCATCAAGGTCATAAACAATCAAATTTCATCGTATGTCAACTATTATGTAAATGTTAAAAGTCTTGATAACACTTCTGAATAAACAACTTCTATTGGAGAAAAGAAAATAATAATAATGTCTAAATCTTGGGCTACTCCCGACTATAAATCTATTCTTTTGTTTTCTCCGCGCTCTGGATCAGCTACGCATGCCAAAGTCTACCGGCTGATCCCCGTCACTTCCCGTAACCTCCACAACTGCATTACCTGAAGTGGGGCGAACCACTAATCAGTAAAACTGGTGAGTAGAATAGGAAATCATTAAGATAAAGCATATTTCAATTATTCGGAAAACATATATATTCAATGATATGATTTCAGTTATATTCTAATCAATTTCTTTCTTAAGTGATTTCCCACTGTGGCATCAAATAATTCCGATACCCCATACGGTGTATCTACATTTCTGTCAACAACATGGTTTGTCATCCACCATGAATGTTGAGCCTGTTCCGATACTCCCAACTGGAGTATCTACATTTCCATCAACAACATGGCTTATCATGCCACCATGTTTGCTGAACCTCTTCCCCTCGACCAACATCCACGAGGGAGGTTCTATACTCAGTGCCAACAGTTGATATCACACTTATTTCAATCAAGATACAATTAATAAGTCCAGGTAAAAATATCACATTAAAGGGCTAGTTATTCTAGAATTTATCATGGAAAATTAATTCATAAAGAATAGTTAATTATTATGAAAGGGCCCACATAACATTCAATTAACTGAACACATGTTAATTTAATTAATAGACAAATATGGGACTTATAATTTATCATGCCATAAATTTATCATAAGCCTAAAAAAAAAAGGTTTAGAATATAAAATCAAACAGCAGGGGCAAATTCGTAATTTCAAGAGGTTTATAAAATATCACCCCAGGTCGTCAACTCCACGCATACAAGCCTGTTCGCCTGTTTCGTTCGTCAGGGAAGAGTAACGCCAGGCTCGACTGGAGGAAATTGCAGGGTGGGGCCCAGCGGTCCGATGCGCATGGAACCTTCACCATCATGGTCGCCCAAGGGTCCACGCTAAGATGTATGGACCTGATCCTTGATCGGGGAACCCCGGTGGACCCACTACCACTGACGACCCAAACCCATCTCCGACAGTTTGAAATCCCAACTCTCAGTTCAGATCTGATACTCCAGAGCAAACAGCCCTCTTCCCAACCTGAATCGAAGTCTCAGGGGTGTGCTAATCAGAAGATGTTACCACAGCAAGTTTCCACCTACAGAATGGGCCTTTTCGACTATATTTCCGATTTGTGCCAAGTCGGCAACTACCGAAAGGGCTTCATCTTATCATCAAGGTTCCAGGTGAGTTGATTTCTAACCCAGACAAGACTAAAAGGTGTCGATTAGGCGTCGTAATGCATATCAGTGGTCTGATTATTGTTTTGGATGATCGGTGTGGGCTCTAAATCAAATCTGGCCATTAATCACTGTAACAGTATAATACATAATGGCTACTGTTTAACGGGAAATCAAATAGGTCTAATCTTCTATCCTCATTCAGATAATCAAGTTAGATTCTACTCACCTGGTGTAAACGCGTGTTGATCGGGCAGTGGTCGGTCGCTCGTCAGTCATCCGATGGCGATCTTCCTCTTCTTCTGCAATTTCTGAAATCAATTTCAGTCCTCTCTCTCTCTCTCTCTCTCTCTCTCTCTCTGAACTCTTTACTGTTGCAGTACCTCCGATGGATTCTGCCGATGGATTCTGCCAATTTATATATATATATATATAGTGTTTGGGGAAATCCTGTTTGGAAACTACAGGGAGTCTTATAGGAAACATATTCTGAGAGAGGGAGTCTATTGGGACTCCACAATGGACTTGCCAAAAGTTTTCCGATCAATTAGGAGACTCCCAGTCAGGCTCCAAATATAGTTTGGACTATCATGGCCCACCTGGAAAAGGGTTGGCCTACAAGAGGTTCGGTTCGGTTATTACATACTCCCCTCCTTTAGGAAATTTGGTCCTCCAAATTTAAATCATACCTGATGGAAAAAGTTGTGGATATTTGGCACGGACCTCCTCCTCTGACTCCCAGGTGGCTTCGAGTTGATTATGATGCTGCCATAGGATCTTAACTAATCGAATAGTCTTGTTCCGCAGGGCTCTTTCCTTTATCTCTAGAATAGCCACCGGCTTCTCTTCATAGGATAAATCTTGTTGTAACTGGAGAGGCTCGAAGTCGATGACATGCGAGGGATCTGGTTTGTATTTCTTTAGCATAGACACATGAAATACATTGTGGACGCCTGACAATTGAGGTGGTAGTGCGAGCTCATAAGCATTCCCATCACTCACTCGTCCTGTCACTTCGAATGGTCCAATATAACGCGGACTCAACTTACCCTTTTTCCCGAACCGCATAACTCCTTTGGTTGGAGATACTTTGAGAAAAACATGGTCTCCTACAGCGAATTCCAATTCTCTCCTGCGGTGGTCAGCATAACTTTTCTGTCTACTTTGAGCAGTCTTGAGCCTATCTCGGATTTTCTTGATATTGTCCGTCGAAGTCTGCACCCAGTCTGGTCCAAGTATTCTTCGGTCACCTACCTCCTCCCAGCAAATAGGAGTTCGACAATTTCGTCCATACAACGCCTCAAAAGGTGCCATTTGAATGCTTGAATGGTAACTATTATTATAGGCAAACTCCACAAGTGGTAATTGCTCATCCCAACTGTCTTTGAAGTCCAAGGCACATGCTCGCAACATATTTTCCAGAGTTTGGTTAGTCCTTTCGGTCTGGCCGTCGGTTTGGGGATGGTATGCCGTACTAAAACGCAATTGTGTTCCCATAGCCATCTGTAGTTTCCTCCAAAAGTTAGACACAAACCTGGAATCCCTGTCTGAAACAATGGAAACCGGAATGCCATGTAACCGAACAATTTCCTTGACATATTTTTGAGCCAATTCCTTCATCGAAGTCTTATTCTTGAGAGGAATAAAATGTGCGGATTTAGTCAAACAATCCACAATAACCCAAATAACTTCATTGTTCCGGAAGGTTCGTGGAAATCCCGACACAAAATCCATAGTGATATGTTCCCATTTCCATTCAGGAATAGGAAGTGGTTGTAGCAATCCTCCTGGCTTCTGGTGATCTGCCTTTACTTGTTGACATGTAAGACACCTCCCTACGAATTCAGAAATGTCGTTTTTCATTCCGATCCACCAAAATCGTTTTCTGAGGTTTTGGTACATCTTGGTATTCCCTGGGTGTATGGTGTACCGAGTATGGTGTGCTTCCCGTAGTATCTCATCCTTAATCTCTCGAATGTTAGGAACACATAGCCGATCTCGGAAATATAAGGTACCATTGGCAAGTGAAAATTCTGGCTTGTTATCCATCTTTTCGAAAATTTCCAAAAGTGCTGCATCATCCCTTTGGTGATCCTTAATTCGCTGTATGAGTTCTGGCTGCACCTTAAAATTACCCAATAAAATCTTATCACTTATGGGCCAAAGAGTTACTTCTAGATCCTTGATCTCTTCTAATAATTTCCATTCTGCTGTCAAACAGGCTAATTGAATTGATTTCCGACTCAAAGCATCGGCTACTACATTTGCTTTACCAGGGTGGTAGGAAATAGAGAAATCATAATCTTTTAGAAACTCCAACCATCGCCTCTGTCTCAGATTCAAGTCTTTCTGAGAGAAGACATATTTCAGGCTCTTATGATCTGTATATACTTGGAATTCTTCTCCATAAAGATAGTGTCGCCAAATTTTGAGAGCAAAGACGACTGCAGCCAATTCTAAGTCGTGTGTTGCATAATTCTGTTCATGAGTCTTCAGTTGTCTGGAAGTATAAGCAATCACTTTACCATTTTGCATGAGTACACATCCCAGTCCATGAAGAGACGCATCGCAAAATATCACAAAACCACCACTGCCAGATGGTAGGGCTAGGATTGGTGCTGTGGTTAGCTTGTCCTTTAATGTCTGAAAACTAGACTCACATTTATCATCCCAGTTGAACTGGACATTCTTCCTAGTGAGCCGAGTCAAAGGTCCCGCAAGAGAAGAAAAACCTTTCACAAACCGCCTGTAATATCCTGCGAGTCCTAAGAAACTTCGGATTTCTGCCACTGTGGTTGGTCGTTTCCAATTAGTGATAGCTTCGATCTTTGCGGGATCTACTGACAAGCCTTCGCCTGAAATGATGTGACCTAAGAAATTTACCTGCGCTAGCCAAAAGTCGCATTTACTCAACTTTGCATACAACTGATTATCTCTTAACAAATGCAGTGCAGTGCGCAAGTGATTCCCATGTTCCGCTTCCGTCTTTGAGTAAATTAGGATGTCATCAATGAATACCACTACGAACTGATCCAGGTATGGCTTGAAAATTTGATTCATGAGTGCCATGAACACCGCTGGGGCATTTGTTAGCCCGAACGGCATTACTAGGAACTCGTAATGTCCATACCGTGTCCTGAAAGCTGTCTTTGGTATATCTTCATTCCTCACCCTTAGCTGATGGTATCCAGACTGTAAATCAATCTTTGAGAAGCATCTTGCACCTTGGAGCTGATCAAATAATTCATCTATCCGCGGCAGAGGATACTTATTCTTAATGGTGACCTGGTTTAATTACCGATAATCAATGCACATGCGCAAGGTTCCATCTTTCTTTTTAACAAATAATACAGGTGCTCCCCACGGTGAGACACTAGGTCTAATGAATCCTTTATCCATCAATTCCTGCAACTGTTCTTTCAGTTCTCTTAGCTCAGCAGGCGCCATGCGGTAGGGTGCCTTAGAGATTGGGGCTGTTCCTGGCATCAATTCAATAGTGAAATCGATCTCCCGTACCGGCGGTAAACCGGGTAAGTCATCTTGGAATACATCGGAAAACTCTCTCACTACCGGTATATCCTCCAACTCTGGCTTTTGTTTCTCCTCAGTGACGAATGCAAGGTATCCCCTGCACCCACTTCTCAGTAATTGGCTGGCTTTAATTGCCGATATCACTCTAGACTCCATGGGTCTCCTGGTTCCCACTATCTGTACCTCCTTATATCCTTTTGATTTGAAGCGAACTATCTTATTGAAACAGTCTAACACAGCCCTATACTTTGCTAACCAGTCCATTCCCAAAATAATGTCAAAATCATGCATTGGTAATACTATTAGATTTGCGGGCATGACGACTTTACCATGATTCAGGGGGCAATCATAGAATATTGTTCTAGTGTTCACTTGACCTCCGGTGGGGGTTGATACAATTAAAGCTTGGGAAAGTTTAGAGGGTTGCATGTTTAGTTTCGGGGCAAACACATGTGAAACAAAGCTATGCGTGGAACCAGAATCAAATAGTGTAATGGCTTTAGTGCTAAAGATAAAAAGCGTACCCTCAGCTACATTGTTTGCCATGTCTGCCTCCTGCTGTGTGATTGCATAAGCCCTAGCATTAGGTTGCTGTTTCTGCTGATTTCCGCCTTGATTGTTTCTTCCCTGGTTATAATTTTGCCCCTGTGGCGGATTCTGTGGATATCCCCTCTGCTGGTACTGACTGTTCTGTTGGTTCCTCTGTGGTGGTTGATTCTGTTGATTACCCTGCTGTGAGTTTCCTTGATTTCGAGGAGGGTAATTTTGGTGGTTCTGGCGTGATTGTGAGAAATTTTGTTGGTCTTGCTGCGGTTGCTGTCCCTGTCGCTGCGTCTGATTTTTCTTTTGCCATTTTGGACAGTCCTTACGCCTATGACCCACCTGGCCACATGTAAAGCATGCACCGCGCTGCCATGGGCACTGTGCCAGTTCATGGTTCTTGCCACAACGACTGCATTCAACCTGAGATTCCACCTTCTGCTTTTTCCGGGGTGGGTGGTTTTCTCGTTTTCTCTTTCCATTTTCTGTCGCTGTTGGTGGAGTCACCCCATTAATCTCATCAGTCGCTTCTTCTGATACATATGCCCTTTTTAACGCATCCGCATAAGTTACGGGCTGTCCCAGCCGTACATCCTTCTTAATATCCGGACGCAACCCTTCAATGAACTTATTACGTTTCATCTCCTCTGTTGCTATCAAGCCCTCCGCAAAATGGGACAGCTCAATAAATTTATTATTATACTTTGTCACTGACATGTCTCCTTGCACTAGATTCTGGAATTCTCTTCTCTTCCTTTCCTTAATATGCTCCGGTATAAACTTCATAATAAATTCCTTCTTAAAGAAAGCCCAAGTAATCTCGCCCTCCGGACCTGGATAGATTTTCTTTGCAGATTTCCACCACTCTTTTGCATCTCCTTCCAGTTTAAATGCTGCCAACAGGGCTTTCTGGTGATCCGTGCAGCCCATCACCTCAAAGATTGCCTCCATGTTTTCTATCCATTTGTTCGCCTCCCATGGATTTATGGTGTCATCAAAATATCGAGGACGAAACTCATTGAACCTCTTGTATAACGAGTCTCGCTCTCTGTCTCTGCCTCCCCCAGCATGGACCCCGCCTTGTGGTCGATCATTGTCATTTGGTCGCTGCGCCAAGGTCTGTATCTGCTCTTGCACCTGATTATATGCTCTCATGAAAGTATCAAACATAGTTTTCACATATTCATGCACCTGAGTCTGTCCGTCGTCCAAATTCGAGGTACCGCTTTCAGTTCCATTGGAATTACGGATGGGGTTTCCTTGGGAAGTCATGTTCTTTCTCCTACAATGGAAGCACAGTTGTTAGTATATAGTAAATAAATTCCTTATCTAAATACCCAATCCACGACCTCACCACGTTGCCTAGTGGTTTCTAAGTATTTTAAAGTTTGCCCAAGACCTTGCTCTGATACCACTTTGTAACGACCCAAGAATCTGGAGCTCTTCAGATTCTTAAGCCGTACTCAGATTATTATAACAATATCACATAAATCAAATTCTCATGAGCATCAAGGTCATAAACAATCAAATTTCATCGTATGTCAACTATTATGTAAATGTTAAAAGTCTTGATAACACTTCTGAATAAACAACTTCTATTGGAGAAAAGAAAATAATAATAATGTCTAAATCTTGGGCTACTCCCGACTATAAATCTATTCTTTTGTTTTCTCCGCGCTCTGGATCAGCTACGCATGCCAAAGTCTACCGGCTGATCCCCGTCACTTCCCGTAACCTCCACAACTGCATTACCTGAAGTGGGGCGAACCACTAATCAGTAAAACTGGTGAGTAGAATAGGAAATCATTAAGATAAAGCATATTTCAATTATTCGGAAAACATATATATTCAATGATATGATTTCAGTTATATTCTAATCAATTTCTTTCTTAAGTGATTTCCCACTGTGGCATCAAATAATTCCGATACCCCATACGGTGTATCTACATTTCTGTCAACAACATGGTTTGTCATCCACCATGAATGTTGAGCCTGTTCCGATACTCCCAACTGGAGTATCTACATTTCCATCAACAACATGGCTTATCATGCCACCATGTTTGCTGAACCTCTTCCCCTCGACCAACATCCACGAGGGAGGTTCTATACTCAGTGCCAACAGTTGATATCACACTTATTTCAATCAAGATACAATTAATAAGTCCAGGTAAAAATATCACATTAAAGGGCTAGTTATTCTAGAATTTATCATGGAAAATTAATTCATAAAGAATAGTTAATTATTATGAAAGGGCCCACATAACATTCAATTAACTGAACACATGTTAATTTAATTAATAGACAAATATGGGACTTATAATTTATCATGCCATAAATTTATCATAAGCCTAAAAAAAAAAAGGTTTAGAATATAAAATCAAACAGCAGGGGCAAATTCGTAATTTCAAGAGGTTTATAAAATATCACCCCAGGTCGTCAACTCCACGCATACAAGCCTGTTCGCCTGTTTCGTTCGTCAGGGAAGAGTAACGCCAGGCTCGACTGGAGGAAATTGCAGGGTGGGGCCCAGCGGTCCGCTGCGCATGGAACCTTCACCATCATGGTCGCCCAAGGGTCCACGCTAAGATGTATGGACCTGATCCTTGATCGGGGAACCCCGGTGGACCCACTACCACTGACGACCCAAACCCATCTCCGACAGTTTGAAATCCCAACTCTCAGTTCAGATCTGATACTCCAGAGCAAACAGCCCTCTTCCCAACCTGAATCGAAGTCTCAGGGGTGTGCTAATCAGAAGATGTTACCACAGCAAGTTTCCACCTACAGAATGGGCTTTTTCGACTATATTTCCGATTTGTGCCAAGTCGGCAACTACCGAAAGGGCTTCATCTTATCATCAAGGTTCCAGGTGAGTTGATTTCTAACCCAGACAAGACTAAAAGGTGTCGATTAGGCGTCGTAATGCATATCAGTGGTCTGATTATTGTTTTGGATGATCGGTGTGGGCTCTAAATCAAATCTGGCCATTAATCACTGTAACAGTATAATACATAATGGCTACTGTTTAACGGGAAATCAAATAGGTCTAATCTTCTATCCTCATTCAGATAATCAAGTTAGATTCTACTCACCTGGTGTAAACGCGTGTTGATCGGGCAGTGGTCGGTCGTTCGTCAGTCATCTGATGGCGATCTTCCTCTTCTTCTGCAATTTCTGAAATCAATTTCAGTCCTCTCTCTCTCTCTCTCTCTCTCTCTCTCTCTCTCTGAACTCTTTACTGTTGCAGTACCTCCGATGGATTCTGCCGATGGATTCTGCCAATCTATATATATATATATAGTGTTTGGGGAAATCATGTTTGGAAACTACAGGGAGTCTTATAGGAAACATATTCTGAGAGAGGGAGTCTATTGGGACTCCACAATGGACTTGCCAAAAGTTTTCCGATCAATTAGGAGACTCCCAGTCAGGCTCCAAATATAGTTTGGACTATAATGGCCCACCTGGAAAAGGGTTGGCCTACAAGAGGTTCGGTTCGGTTATTACAAGTACCGCCCTTGGCGCTTGATCCTGCACAACACAACCCGAATGAGAGAATGAAACGGAACAGCTATTATCAACAAGTTGGCCTACGAACAATAGGTTTGTAGATAATTGTGGAGATAGAAACACATGATGCAAAGATAAGGAGTGAGAGATGTTGCCCAGCTGTTTTTATCCGAAGGTTTCCATCATAATTTTTTAGTTAAGTCAAATTTGAAGAAGAACATTTCATATGATTGGAAGCCCCAGAGTCAAGATACCAAGTGGAGGTTGAGTGTTTGGTTTTACCTAAAAGACTAAGTGTAGAAAATGCATTAACTATCATATGCTGTACCATTTCCAGATTTATGGAAGTAGAGGCCGAGGCAAGTGGTGCAGGTGTAGATGTGTTAGCTACACAATGTAATGCAAAAGAGGACTCATCCATGATTTTAAGGTTGGCTTTCTGAGTTTTAGATTGAGGGCACCTACAACATTCAGGAAGTACATGACCCTTGTGTTTGCAGTAAGTACAAAACTTTTGGTTGCATTGAGTTGAAACACGGCCATATTTTGGCAGTAATAGCATTGAACCTTTCACATATCACGGCCTTCTGGTTTATCTTTAGCAATATAGGCAACATCTGTTGGACTCCTGGGAGCCTTTTGCACAAGGGCAGCCTATGTTGCAAGGCATTGTTCTTCAAGTAAAAGTTCACTCAAGCATATTTCTATGGAAAGTGAAGGCACTCAGCTCATTAGATTAGATCGGACAATTTCAAACTCCGGCCTTAATTTTATTAAGAATTGATCTCTCTGTCTAGTTACATGGATATCTCATACGACGGTTATGGAGTATGTAGATAGGTTGGAGTAAATAATCTCAGCATAGTCAATCCACAGACAGACAAACTGAGAATAAAAATCTTGTATCGACAGATTCCCCTGAGTGTGGACAAACTCCGCTAGTTTTTACTGCCGGTCCCAAGCTCGGGTAAAGGAGGAAGGTTGCGTTAGGTAGGTTGACAGCCAGCGTAAAACTTTGTCACAACCCAAACATGAATTCTAAGATAATGATATTTCGTAATAAGGCTAGGGCGTTTTCCACTTTAAGTGACACATTGTAGCATCGCCCGACTGCAGTGAAAAGTGTGCAAGGGCTACCACATAACTCTGGACTAGTCCGGTTAAAAAAGTTAGTGCATAAGAAGAAGAGGAGGAATAGGAAAATTAGACTTGCTACTTCGAATATAGGAACCTTGACAGGCAAGAGCATAGAGTTGGATGAGGTAATGAAAAGAAGAAGAATTAGTGTGGCTTGTATACAGGAGATAAGGTGGAAAGGGAATAAAGCTAAAGAGCTCATGGATGGGTATAAGCTATTCTATGCAGAAAAAAGTAATACAAGAAATGAAGTGGATATAGTTGTAGATAAGAATTTGAAAGAGAAAACTGTGGGGGTAAAGAGGTTTGATGATAGAATTATAGCAATTAAACTAGTGCTAGAGGAAGATATAATTCATATCATCGATGCATATGCTCCCAAAGTAGGATTAGAGGAAAGTGTGAAAGGACAATTTTGGGAGGAGATGGATGATTTAATGCGAGAAATCCCAAATAGTGATAAGATTTTTCTTGAAAAAGATTTAAACGGGCATATAGGAAGAGATAATAGAGGATATGAGACAGTGCATGTGGGACAAGGATTTGGAGAAAAAAATGAATTCGGAAACACTATATTGGACTTTGCAGTGGCATTTGATCTTATAGTAGCAAATACTTACTTTAAAAAGAGAGAGAGCATCTAGTTACTTATAAAAGTGGGAGTAATAGGAGTCAGATAAACTTTTTTCTAGTTAGAAAACAGGACCAATTGGCTTATAAAGATTGTAAGGTTATTACAAGAGAGAATTTGACTACGCAACATAGCCTCAAAGTTTTAGATATTTATATTAGAAGTAGAAAGAGAGCAGTAGTAAATAAAATGGACCCTAAAATAATGTGGAGAGATTTAAATGGGGAAAGAGCAAATATATTTAAGGACAAAATGATTGAGAAGAGAAAATGGAATATTGAAGGAGAAACTACAGTAATGTGGAATCAAATGGCTAATTACATTAGGAATGTTGCAAAGGAGGTACTTGGAGAATCAAAAGGAAATAGACATATTAATAAAGAAACATGCTAGTGGAGTGTGGAGGTTCAGGAAGTTATTCGACAGAAAAGACATTGCTACAAAGTTTGGCAGGAAACTAAGAGTATAGAAAATTTTGAGCTATATAAGAAGGCAAAGAAAGAAGCTAACAAAGTAGGAAGTAGTGTAAAGTACAAAGCATAAGATGACCTCTATAATAGGTTGAGAACAAAAGAAGGAGAAAAGGATAAGCTTGCAAAAATAAGAGAAAAGAAAAGTAGGGACTTAGATCATGTCAAATGTATCAAGGACAATGAGAAAAATATTCTGGTGAAGGACAACGATATTAAAGAAAGGTGGAAGGAATATTTTAACAAACTTCTAAATGAAAAACATTTGGGCAATACAAGAGTTAAAGAGAATACTTCATCACTAGAGCATACTTTTCTCTGTAGAATTAGAGGGGTGGAAGTGAAGGAAGCATTAAAGCGAATGAAGACAGGAAAGGCAATAAGCCCAAATGGTATTCCGATAAAGGTGTGGAAATGCTTCGGAGAGTTTGCGGTGAGTTGGTTATGTAGACTATTCAATAAGATGCTTGTGACAAAGAAAATGTCAAATGAATGGAGAAGAAGCATTGTAGCACCTGTATATAAGAATAAGGGAGATATACAAAATTGTACCAACTATCGAGGGATTAAACTTATAAATCATACTATGAAGTTATGAGAGAGAATAATGGAGCAAAGACTGAGACGGAAGACCAAGATTTCTGAAAATCAATTTGGTTTTATGCCAGGGAGATCAACTATGGAAGCTATCTTTTCACTTAGGCAATTAATGGAAAAATATCGAGCAAAGAGAAAAAATCTACACATGGTCTTTATTGATTTGAAGAAAGCCTATGATAGAGTACCAACGAATTTAATTTGGTGAGTTTTAAAAAAAAGGAATGTCCCCAGAGGTTACATTGAAATTTTTAAGGATATGTATGAAAGAACAGTAACAAATGTGAGAACCACATGTAGAGAAATATGTGAATTTCCCGTGACTGTAGGTTTATATCAGGGATCAACCTTAAGCCCTTATCTCTTTACATTAATTATGAATGAGTTAATTGTGTATATTCAAGAAGAAGTACCATGGTGTATGTTGTTTGTATATAATATAATATTGGTGGATGAATCAAGAGATGGTGTAAATGCAAAAATTGAGAAATGGCAGAGGACATTAGAATCTAGAGGCTTTAAAATAAATCGTATAAAGACAGAATATATGGATTGCAACTTCAGTGGACATATACAAAGTGTTGAAACCACTGTCAAAATTGAAACTTATGAGATACCACGTAAAGATTCTTTTCGGTACATAGGCTCAATGATTAGTAAAGATGGGTAGATTGACGAAGATGTGGAGCATAGGATGAAAGCCAAATGGCCGAAGTGGAGACTAACTTCTAGAGTGCTTTGTAACAGACGAATGCTAACGAAATTGAAGGGCGAATTTTACAGGACAGTGGTTAGACCAGTTATGACATATGAAGCAAAATGTTGGCCAATTAAGAAGATGTATATTCATAAGATGGATGTAATAGAAATGAGAATGCTTAGGTGGATGTGTGATAAAACTAGGAAAGATAAAATTAGAAATGAGCAATTTCGAGAGCATTTAGGGGTAGCACCAATAGGGGAAAAGATTAGAAAAATCCATTTAAGATAGTTTGGGCATGTTGAGGTAAGTCAGTAATAGCACTGGTGAGAAAAAGTTTGGCTATATAGGTTGATAGCCCATCAAGAGGTAGGGGTAGGCCGAAGAAAATATTGATGGAGGTTATTGATTCAAATTTGAAAAAGTTTAACTTATCGAAGGATTTGGCTCAAAATAGAACGGAATGGAAAAACAGAATTCATGTAGCCAACCTCAACATGGTTGGGATATAAGGCTTTGATGATGATGATGATGATGGACAGATTCCCTTAAGTATACTATGAAAGTTCATGTTCTAATTGGAATATGCAGTGCAGAGTTTCTCTGCCTATAAATTTTCTTCAAGTACTCCCACATGTCCTTTGCAGTCTCATAAGGGCGAAGGTTCACAATAAATTGAGGATCAACCGATCCTAGAGTCCAACTCATTATCTAAGCGTCTTTTGTCTCCCACTTGGCCACAGTTTTTGGGTCATCTTTAGGTTTATTGTCAAGCTCATCAACATGACAACACAATTCTTCACCTTTAAGGTAAATAGGTAATTGGAGAGCCCATGATGCATAATTCTGCCCATTAAATCTAATAAGAGGAATCTCACTTTTATCCATTATTAATTCCCTAGTGTCTGAATGGAGGAACAGAACTAACCAACCAGAATAGAGTACTTGTCATAAAAAAATCAGCAGAAATTCTTAAAGAGAATCCATAACACTGAACAAATGCTAAATCAGAGAGATGATAAGAAATCGGAAATGTGCAGAAAAATCAGATTTCTAAAACACAATGCAAAATCAGCCTGGGCAATCACTGTGCTAGCCAGAAGAATCCTGATTGGGTACTGATCTGGAACCCTAATCCAGATCAAACTCTAAGGATGGTAGGCTATGATATTAAGGTACCTTGGTCCTGAATTTCATTCAAATCAGACCGTTGTCCAGGGAGATCCATAGCAGTGAGCAAAACAGACTATGAAAACTGACGATGCGGAAGATTACTTCGAAACTGACCTGTAAGTGCTCCAAAAATTCTGAAAAAAAAAAAAACCAGAAATCCTCTGATAACTGGGCGACCAGATGTGAAAGGTTTCAGCTTGGTTGGGCTTGTTAAAAAATAATCTGGACTTGCTTAGCATCTAATCTAGTTTAATTGATTAACATGCAATTAACTAACAGTAATTATGGTATTAGGGTTCAGGGTCTTACAGCTTGGGCATCTATTTAGCCCAAGGTTTAGTAAAAGTGGAGTTAATGTAGCATGTGATGTGATTTTTTTACTAAACCATGTTTGGGTGAAAAGAGTGGAGTGAAGTAAACATATGATTTGACATCACTTACCTTTTACTCCTCCACAAGCCTCTTTCTTTTTACTATAAAAAAGTGTTATAAGTGTGGTGCAGTAAACTTTATATTAAAAAGTGCTTTTTAATCTACACTCCCTTGCTCACCTATACTTTAACTCATACCATCTGAACAAGGGTTTTGCCTCACCTCTCCTTTTACTTTAACATACCTTACCTTTATCTTTTCCATGATTTCACTTCCACCTCTCATTTACTACTCCATACATGTAAACAAAGAGGCCTGTGACCATTTGGAACTTGGATGTATTCCAAATTGAAAGCCATTGAACTTTTTGATGGAATGATTCTCTACTTTACTAAATGTGGCCAGTGAGAGATGGAAGCCATGTTGTGGGGCATTGTTTTTCTGCTTGTCCTTGGCCAAGTCACTTAGACAATTTACTTGGATTGGGGCATGTTAGTCGGTAGACTCAGAAGGGTACCATTATGCTTCTGTCTTTCTTTGCTGTCTAAATGCATTTCCAAGAGAGAGGGATGCACCCGGCATTGCCAGAACATTTAATTTGGTTGGGATCTGGACGCATACACTTACGTCTTTGTGAAAGAACTTTGGTCTGCTCTTATACACCCCCAAACTCTGACAACTGTAACCACAGAGTGTACTTGATAGTTGATGTGATCATATTTCATATATTGAAAATCACCATAGGACAATTTAGTTTCCATAAAATGGAACGGTTGAAAAAGTGATTGTTAATGGTTTAAGTTCAAATGTGTAAACCAGGTGGTTAGATCATTTATTCAGAGCTCTCTTTTGTTACAACTTACGATCCATCTGAACAAAGGCCCACCATTTTATATTACATATGTAGATTATCATGCACCTTTGGGACATTACAGTGGATGAAAATGTTTTGCAGTGTGCAAAGCTAGCATCAAAGTTTGCATATTTTCATCTTCGTATTCCTTCCAAAAATCAGTATGTGAACCTTTTGTCACAAGGGTTTTGATGCTCAGCCATGAAAAAGGAATGCTTTAAAGTGACTGACTGTAGAGGTGGCCCATTCTTGTTGATGTAGGTTTTTGTTACTCATATCTTTCCAAAGTTATGAGCCTTTCTAAAAAATCTTAACCTAATTGATTAACCAAGGAACTGATAGATCTCGACCTAATATGTGGACCAGATTGATGGTGAAGGCTCATAAATAGCTGCAGGATCACATGATTACTTCTGCAAAAACATCTTCACTTAAAACCTGGCCTTAAGCTACAATGACTGAGTTAATGAGGATTAAAAGCCTCTTTTTGTTAAAACCCCACTTAGTGTAACTCTGTTATTTCTAATGTTGCAGAAGGACATCCAGAAGCTCCTTGCAGCAGCATGAGTATTGGCATCACTACAAAAATGAATAAATGGCAGCTATGGATTGTAAATAATAGTGAGAAGAGCCAGGTCTTCACAACCTGTGTATTACTTCTGGCAAGAGATGTTCTGTAACTTCTTTTGTTTGCAGTCATTACAGTATATTACTATTAAGAATTTTCTGTTGTTAACTGATTCTACCAAGCTATTGCTTACGTCCCTGGTGGAAAATATTGTTAGAAAGAGAGAGAGAGAGAGAGAGAGAGAGAGAGAGGACCAGTCTGGCTTGAACTTGGCCGAAGCCATATTTGAGCCCCTGTTTTCTTTTTCCCTGGGATTCCTTGTTTTCTTTATAGAAAATTCTAGTGGAAGAAAGCAAATTTGGGGGAAGGTGGCAATTCCTGACCCTAGCCAAGCCTAACCCACTAATAAAGGGTTCGTGTTGACCATTTATTTTTTGAGGGTTGGGTTCGGTTAGACCCAAATGATGCTGGAATTGTTGGGTTTGTCTTGTATTTTGGGTTTAACTAGATTGAGTATGGGTTAGCCATCTAGGGCCCGATGGCATTTTGGTCATTTGGCCATTTTATATATTGTTGTCTGTTGAAACCCTAACCTTAAAGGGACAAGGAAACACGCGATAGGGAAAGGAATTGATGTGAGCTTTCTCTATGGAAGTTGGTAGTTTTGCCGAACCACATAGATCATTGTATCTTCATCTTTGTGATTGTTTGCTTGTGATTGTGTGGATTTGTGTTTGCGCAGTTGTCGATCATAGGTCATCATTTGATTTTGCTGCGCTACTAAACAAATGGTATCAGAGCAACGTTGAGATCGCTTGTCTAATTTGTGATTGAAGGATCAAATCTTGAATCTGTGTGGAAGATGAGCATTGGCGAATTGTGCTTGAATCTATCTATCTTCCATTGACCGGAACGGATTTGATCGAAAAGGGGAAGCAGTTGCAGTGATGGAGGGTTTCGTCTCAGTTTCTTGAAACAGAGTTAAACAATAAGTAGTTACCTGACAGACTGAACTAGACGTAGAAGGTCAATTTGACTGTGGACTAGAATTGAAGGCTTAATTTCAGTCACAGATTTTGGAGTCATCCGGACTCAAATCTGTGATCTGTTTAGATCTATACACTCATAGCGACGATATCTACATAGAGAAACGAAGGGATTAATAATTTAACAGGTAGAAAAATTCTGGTTCAGGAAAACACAAATAAGACACAATGGATACAAGAAAATAACATCAGATTGAAATCTTCACAAGGAGAGAATTTTAGTCTTTGGAAACGAAAGATGATGGACATCTTGATTTCGACAGGGTTGGAAAGGGCATTGAACGCTGAAATGCTGGTGTGGATATTCAACGAGGACTGGAAAGAATTGGAGGAGAAAGCCGCAATAGCAATTCGCCTTACAATCTACAATGATGTTTTGTTCAACATCATGAAAATAGAATCTGCTTTAGAATTATGGGTCAAGTTAGAGAGCATCTACGTGGCAAAATATTTTACAAATAAACTATTTTTGAAGAAACAGTTATACTAATTGAAATGATAGAAGAATCATGGTTGTCGGAGTACCTAAATGAATTTAATAAAATTGTTACGCAATTGTGTAGGGTTGATGTCAAGATCAAGGACGAAGACAGGGAAGTATTGTTATATTCATTGCCTCCATTGTATGAACACATGGTTACAACCTTGATGTATAGGAAGGAGACACTTGAGATGGACAAAGTAGCTGTTGCTTTTTTGTCAAGTGAAAGAATGAAAATCTCAAGATACGGTTTTAATGTGACATTGGATTCTAATCATAGAAGGGGGAGACCCGACATAAGAGGGTCGGGAGATTGATGACGCTCAAACTTGAAAGGAAAAGGCAAGATGGTTACTTGCTAGTACTGTGATAGAGAAGGTCATTTCAAGAGGAACTGTGACTTGACAAGAGAAGAATCAAAATCGGAGCATACAATTGTGACAAAAAGTTGTAATGAGGATCTTTTGGGGTTACTTTCCATCACTAAAGGTATGGAAGTTACCACTGATTCTTGGATTCTTAATTCTAGTTGTGATTGTCATGTGTTATAGTAGATATTTGTTTGATACCCATACATATTGTGATGATGAATCTGTTTTCATGGCAAATAATGCAAAATGCAAAACCATTGAGATTGGAATGGTAAAAATCAAGATATTTGATAAAGTTGTACAAACCTTACATATGTGATGCATGTCCTAGAATTGAAAAGGAATTTGATTTCTTTGGGTGTTTTATACTTTAAGGGTTGCAAGTGCATTGTAGTGGTGGAGTTATGAAGGCGGTTAGGTTGGAAATTTGTACTAAAAGCATAATTTTTTGTATTTTTCTTTGGATGATTTATTTATTAGTAAAGTTTGTCTTTTCATCTTAATGAGAATTTATATAGGCAAATGGTTGCATTGTTATTTATTATGCATGTGTGTGTTGTTTATTTTATAAAGTAGACAAGTTGGTATGTAGAGTTCAGCTTACACACGGAAGATTTGTTTGTCAGTTTTTATAGAATATAAGTTATCGTTGCTCACAATCTAGATAGACTTGCACACACCATTGACATGATTGTAGCATGATGTTTTGACAGGCTTATCTTCGCTATAGAAAACGGTATAGTTTCAACTTGTTATACTAGTATGCGTTGTGTGTATTGAATAGAATCGCTTTTGGGTTGATTATCTTTATACTGACTATATAAGACGATTAATATCTAAATAATTATTATGAATGCTTGTACTCTTAATCCCGATATAAATAATAGACACATACATTTAGTATTGGTATTTTGATTTACAAAAGAGTGAGACCTTTTATGGGTCAATAATCTTAATAAATTGAATGACTGCACTACATGTATGGTGAATATTAGTTTATTGACGGAATCCACGTCCCGTAATAGGGATTGATGATATCGCTTTGATGAAACTTATAAGTTTTAATTATGTCAAATGTTTAGGTGAACTTTGTGCCCGACATATTAAATAAGTTAAGTGTAAGGTCTCAAGGAATTATAAAGATATCGATTAAATATAGACGTCAATAATTATTTAATCGATGGATATCTGAAATCTTAATGTGTGGAGATTAATAACTATTTAATAATAAGAAGCTCGAAATATAATTTTAAAAATAAGGACAAGAATGAAATTATGATTCTCTAGTGGACTGAATTATAAGTTATGGAACTAGGATTCTAATCAGGGTTCTAATTTAAGCCAAATTAGGGTTTCTTAGTTTTATCAGAAGCCTATTCCTTATTTCCTTCTTAAGTTTTCTATTGTAGCCTATAAATATACGCTATTGCTCTCTTTGAAATACATAAAAGAGATATATGGTTTTTTAGAGTAAAGAGAATTCGCAGAAGAAACTCAGACCTCTGTGTAAGTTCAAGCATAGCGGAATACAGTAGAAGGACTTGGGAATTTCGAATTGTTGTAAAACTGAGATTGAATCAGAGAGATCTTAAAGGTATGGTTTTTGAATCATCATCGTCTAAAGTTATTTCCACAGTAATTTGTTCGCAATATCTAGAGATCCCGGTGGCTGCCCGCTAACAGTTAGGGGAGCCATGGTCATTGTAAAAGGTGAATTAGTTAAAAGCCTCTATAGATTAACTAGGAGTAAAATCACATATGAAAGTGAAGCAAGTTCTTAGAAAAAGGATTAACTTAGTTGAGCGGAAGTTAGATGGGAGAAAAACGGAAGATGATGCAAAAGACATTTTTGAAAACATAGCAGTGGACCGAAACTTCATGAATGACGAAATGAACACTAAAGAAAAGGCAATGAATAAAAAATTCACACAGCCTCGGGCTTGGGAAAATGTGCAAATGAAAGGAAGGTTAGATTTGACATAGTTGGATGTGGTGATTCATCTTGTTGTAGAAAGGCACATAAGGATGGCAATAGATGGTCCAGACTACTTTAGAAAAACAATAAGAAGGTGTTCAAGAAATTGATGAAGACTTGATTATCACACCACATCATTGAGATTGCCCCCACCTTGGCGTGGGGGTGCATGAGTTGAGCCCGGTCATAGCGGGTGTGGGACTATATATTTTAGTGAGCTACGAGCAAAATGAAGACTATTGGATACCTTCCTGGTGGCTCGTGGATTGATGAAATTCAAATTAGTGATTTTTTAAGTGCATTTATTTTTGTGATTGAAATCTAACAATGCTTAATAGTCATCCTGAGCAAAAATAACTTGTGAGTTATAATTATATAATTAAAATGATATTTGGGTCACCCCATATCTTTGAAGTTCCATGTACAAGCAAAAAATCATTATGAATTGATTGGCATCCTAAGCCATCATATGGAGGAAAATGTTTATCCTTATTAGCAAGAGTAGACCCCCTTTTGCACTAGCAAAAATATAAAAAATTCTAAATGAGAGGCAATAAAATTAAAAGAAAGGGATAAGAAGCAAATGTGCAATACTTATTGGTTATGCATTAAGTTACATAACTTAAATAATTAAATAGAAAATCAAATATTGTATAGGTTTTTAAGGCATTATTTAAGGTATGGGGCAAGAAATAACTTTTGTAACATAATTTTATTACTGGTAAGTAATTTTTATAAGAGCATTTAGTGTGTGTATGTGTGTGTGTGTATAATTATAAAATAAAAAATTAGAGGCCTAGGGGGAGGGCCGGGTTAGTATTGTTCAAGTTTCGCCCTCAAAGTTAAGGGCCGGAAAAAAATTGTCTAAGCTTGACCCTAGGGCTTTTTCTTTTAAAACAAAAGCCTTCGTTTTAAGGACTTTTTCAGGGCCGGGCTAGGCTGGGCTAGGCTAGGCCCCCTTGTCGCAGGACCAAATTAACAGGCCTACTTCCAATACCTCTCCAATTGAAGCAGCAACAAAGATATCAAGACTTTTTTTCTAAAATTTCAAAAACGGATAAAGTTTTTTGCTTTTTTTTTCAAAAAAAGTGCATGAGAATTTGAATATTTCAATAAAGTATAAAAGTCTTCCATATTTCTTCTAGTTAAGTCCTCTCCATAATTTTTTCTGAAGAATGACAAAAACACTCTTATAAGAACCTTCTTTTACATCCCAAAATGAAGCCAAAGATCATTTTATGGGCCTCACTGATCAAATATTGATTGCGGAACATCTTCTTCTAAGGGGCTAGTCACCTAGGAGTATGTCAGCATTGGACTTGGCTATTTTTCTTCCTTATTCATGTATGATCTAAGTTTCAATTTGATTTTGATGATGATAATCATTTAATGAAGCTAGCTTGAATCAACATAAAACCGTCCTTTTAATCATGTATGCATAAGGGTAGCTAAAGTGAGCCCCATTATGTTGTTTGGATAAGACTTGGTCATTTCCCTTAAATGATTTATGACAAAAAAAAACTTTAAAACATGATATTAGGATACTTCTTTCATTTTTAAAAAGATTTTATGGTGAGGAATCAATTGAAAGAAATTTGGTAAACTTTATACTTTTTTGAAATATAATCTCTATGTACTTTTTTGGAAATGAGCTAAAAGTTCTATACCATTTTGAAAATTTTCATTTTTAAGCCAACTAAGGAGACTAGGACCCATGATGATGTATACACACGAGAAGAAACCCCACACATGTAGGAAGAAAGCCTACACACGGAAAGGGAAGAGAAAGATACCTAGGGATCAAACATGGAAAACTAAGTGAGATACGGGGTAGCTAACTAGCTAAGCAATGAATGATTTAGAAGAGTCTATTAACACCTCACGGTAGAGTAAATTTAGATGGGTAGAGTCATACACCTTGTTAAGTGCGTGCGGAAGCGCATAACCTATGATAAACAATCAAAGCCACACACAAGAAGAGACAAGCACACAAAAGCGTATAGATGAGAGATTTACGTGGTTCGATGATGCGCCTACATCCACAACCAAAAAGAAAGATCTACTATTTTACTATACTCTTTTTTTTCTTAACTCTTAAGAAAGCCCGGTATAAAGACTAAAATACCCTTGACCCAAAGCCAGGTCCAAGACCAACCTTATAGACTAATCTGGTAAACCCGAAATACAAGACATAAACCCAACAATCTCTACCTTGGTTTGAATTATGTAGAACTTGAGCCACCAAAAGAATAACCAATAATGTTTTCAGCTCCACGTACCTCGCTGAAAGGTACGTCCCTGTGCTCACTATCAACAAGCACAGTCTTCACTCTTCAATGATGAGTGGCACAGATCAAGTCCAAGTAAGACTTAAACTTGTCCTTAACCAGTGTCATCATGAATGCTCCAAATCGCTTGTACCATTATCTAGAAGCTTGCTTCAACCCATACAATGATTTTTCTGAATTGCATACATAATTAGGAATCTGAAACTTCACTCCACTTGCATGGGAAGTTCCTTCCTTATTATTATAGACTCGCTTGCATCCAATTACTTGATTGCCACCATCAAGAGACTCTATATCTTCATTTATGATTGCTGCCTGTTGACCACTTTTGTGCCCTTCTACTGACTCTAAATATGTGGATGGCTCAATCGTCAATGCATATGCAACCACATCATATATTACAACATATTCTCGAAACTGTATCTGACTGGCAATTTCCTCACTCTCAGCCATTTACTAGTGTGCTACTTAGTCTGATTATCCTCAGTATCTCGAGAGGTGTCGAATACACTCTCTTTCAATATTGGGATGTTTGTACTGCTACTTACTTCTGTATTCCCCACCTGCTTTCTCGCGTTAGGTAAAGCATCCTTATGAAATGTAACATCCCTATTGATGATAAATTTGGGTGAATCCTAATCAGTACATCACAACCTGTATCCCTTCTCCCCATAAGTATATCCAACTAAGATGCACTTCAGAACCCTTGATCCTGCAGTAAACAACATACAACGAGCTCTTTTTAAGATCATTCTGTTTAGCCTCTCTGTAACTCCATTCTGCTGTGGAGTTCCTGTGGTGGTGTAATTCTGAACTATGCATTTATCCTTGTAATAGTTCTCAAATACATTGGATCTATACTCCTTGCCATTATCTTTCCTCAACTTCCTCACCTTTCTGCCGGTCTGTTTTTCAACCGTTGCCTTCTATCGTTTAAATGTTTCAAATGTCTGATCCTTCATCTTCAGTGTATAAACTCAAACTTTCCTTGAATAATCATCAATGAAAGTTAACATAAATAGGCACCGACCCTTGGAATAAACCTTAAAAGGACCCTATACATTTGAATGAACATAATTAAGGACACCTTTTGTGTGATTAATATCTATTTTGAAACTAACCTTGCGGTGTTTTCAGAATATGCATTTCTCACAGAAATCCAACTTCCTTGTCTTTGTGACACATAGCAAATTCCGCTTGCTTAGCATTTTTAAGCCCTTTTCACTGATGTGACTCATACGCAAGTGCCATAAATGCATTGAAACAGATTCATGGTCATCTAACAAAGACACTGCAGCTCCAACTGAAACAGTATTTTCAGACAAAATATACAAGTTTCCAACTTTATTGCCTATCATAAGAACTAGAGCACCTTTCACAACTTTTATGACTCCACCTTTAGCTAAGAACTTCCAATCATCAGAGTCCAAGGCATCCAAAGAAATAAGATTCTTTTTTAGATTAGGGATATGCCGAACCTTTGCCAATGTTCTGACAATTTCATCATACATCTTTATTCTGATTGTTCCAATCCCAACCGTCTTACATGCAACACGTTGCCCATCAAGACACTACCACCATTAATCTCGCAATAAGTGGTAAACCGGTCTTTATTGTGACACATATGGTAGGAACATCCAGAATCAAGAATCCATTCATCTTGACGATGAATACCTTTTGTAATCACAGAAAATGCACTATCAATATCAAAACTTGATCTTCCCTCTACAACACTGACTTAATCATCAGATGATGAACCTTGTATCTCTTTCCCTTTCCTTTGCCTGTCAGGACAGTTCTTTCAAATGTGCTCTTTTTTTTTTTTTTTTTTTTTTGCAATAACAACATTCAATGTTTTTTTTGTTAGATTTAGACTTTGATCTATGTTTACCCTTGTTACTGGAGTCTTTTATTCTTCTTCTTGCAATCAAACTCTCATCCAAGTTATCATTGCCAAGATATTGCAGAAAGAAGTTTCTGCCATCGATTCATGGTCAAACTACTTTGACCGTACCTGCTGACATCAGCCCTACACTTGTTGGCAGGCTGGGCTTTGCACACGGATTAAGTCAACCTAACTCTACCCAACCTACAACCTGTGCTGCTTCCTAGGCTTCATAGGTTAGGACTTAACCCAACCTGACCTGTACCTGGCCTGAGCAATCTAGGCCCACACCCTTCTCATTCCTCTCCCTAGTGTCTACAATAGGTGACCGAAGCTTGTTCTATTCAGACACTAGAGACCAATACTGATCTCCTTCCTTGAGTCCAGTGTGTCAATAGTGACAGAGAAGCGGCAAGACGCAACGATGTTCGGCAGGCGATTACTCCTGCAAGACGGCAGAGTAACCGATGTGCCCCCAAGACCTCCAAGATCAAAGATTCTGGATCCCCTTCATTGGTCTTCGTCCTTAGCAATTAAACAAACTGAAAAAAAAAATTCTATGTATTCTCTGTTCAAATCCAAACCCAAGCAGCACTTTCTTTTTTCCTTTTTTTTTCTTCAAATCTCCTCTCCACCTTTTTTTTTTTGAGAAAAAAAAAAGAGGACGAAAAAAAACCTAGAGGACGAAAAAAACCTTCTTCTTCACAAGATAAAAGGGAGACCTTGTCTTTCCTTTGTTTCTATAAACAGAAAACACACAAACCAGTCACAGACGTGACTGTGATGTGTGGCCCACCAAGATTAGAGCAAATCCGACCTCCCTTTTTGTTTCATGAAATATAGATTAATCTCAATGTATGAGATTTTTGTAGATTGCAAGGTATACAACCTAGGCTCTGATACCACTTGTTGAGTGCTTGTGGAAGCATGTAACCTGCATTGAACAATCAAAGCTACACACAAAAATAGACAAGCACACAAAAGCATACATATGAAAGATTTACGTGGTTCAGCGATGTGTCTACATCCACGGCCAAAAAAGAACTCTATTATTTTATTGCACTCTTTTACTTAAGTCTAAAGTTATAGGTTACATCATATAAATATATATAATTCTCTCTTTTTTAGCCCCTAAGAAAGCCCGTTACAAAAACCAAAATACCCTTAACCCAAAGCTCGGTCCAAGACTAACCCTATGGACCAATCCGGTGAACCTGGAATACAAAATATAAACCCAACATACTTTATCCAAGTCTAAACTAACATCAAAATTAATTTCTTCACAAAAGAAAACATCAAAATCAGTTTTTCAATGTAGCTTTGTGTAATGGCATTGGTTTGGTTTTCATTTTGAAGTTGGTCATTTGTTTGCATGGTTTACACAATGAATGTAAGAAGAAAATTATAATTTGAGGTAGATGGGATTGACTTTCTTATAATTTGATTCATATTATTAGAATGATTGTTGAGCAATTATTCTTCATCAAAAGGAGGGCTTCAGGCAAACAAACTGACCCTTCATAATGCGAAGGACTTGAATTCTGATTCAATCCATAGGCTGTCAAGAGCCGAGCCAAATGCAACATCCACGGTTGTCCATACCTTACCCTGGATACATGTAGGTGAGGCAGCCCAACGTGTTCGGAGGGCTTGTCCAACCTAGGCCCTCATCTTTCCTTGAGGGCTAGACGAGTCTGAGGCCCTAAAGAGAAGAAAATCAAATCTTAATTCTTCTTCTTCATTTCCACGGGCACTGGGTGTAAATTTATACTAATCATCCTTCTTTATCTGACTTGGAACGAAATATACAATGCAAGGAGCAATGTAGCAGTAGATAAAACTCTCACTTTATTAGAATTTGATTTTAGTAGGGGTGATTGCTTGGCAATCATTTCCTATCCAAGAGAAGACCATTTGATTGTGTTGGTGAATTTTATCTTTATGGAATGCACTGCATTGAATTTTCATGAATTGAATACTAAACAAGCAAATTGATCCTATAAAAAAAAATTATCATAATTTGCTCTACAACATGCCCTTAGGATTTTGTAGCTCTTTGTTTTAAAATTTTTTATTCATTCAAGAGATGAGCCACATGCTCAAGTAAAACCCAATCCCCCCCCCCCCCCCCCCCCCCCCCCCCCCCCTTTTTTTTTTTGTCTGAAGTAAATCCTCATATATGCTCAAATAAATCCACATATATATATATATATATTCTAGTACCAAATAAATCCACCAATACAACAATTGTATGTAGTAAACCATAGCAAAAAAAAAAAAAAAAAAAAAACGCTTGAACATCATATAAGGATCATATGAAAAAAATTTAATATAAGAATCATATAAGAACTCATGTAAGAATTGTACACAAATAAACCTACATATATGCTCATACATATATGGGCCGGGCCGAAATTTGAAGACTTTCTCCAACACAACCTTTAGGCTTTTAAAGAAAAATAAAACCATTATTTTTGTAGTCTTTGTGATGGCCCCGTTGTAAGTTCATTTGGACCTCAACTTGAGCTCGATTGTAAATCAAGTTCAAGTCCAAAAGTTCTTACTCAATGTATATTAGTTGAGCCCTCCAAAAGGTCATGGCACTTTCATAAATATTGGAAATATTTTTAAAATGCAGTAATTATCTAAATGTCTTTAATAATATTGCAATGGTTTGAAGGGATCACCAAAATTTTAGAAAATAGGATAATATTGAAGTAAAAATGCAAAACCAAAAAATATCTACACAATAAAATCTCTAACAATAGTTTATATTTATTTACTATTATTGTTTAAGCTTATATTCCAATTATGCACCAAACTCAATGTGATAATTATGTCTGGCACAACAAATGGAGAATGAGGTGTGACTTTTCTCCTGACATTGTGTGTTCAACACCCCAAATGTACTTGGAGTATGTGTGTTGTGGGGCCATGCTCAATGCTGGAGCACTGGCGATTACTCCAGTTCGGTCAAAATCAAATACGGCGGCTACACCCTCGTGAGGTGGGAAAAAAATGCATCTTTTTCTTAAATGGGATTCAAGGAATTCCTAAGGGGTCGTTTGTTTTTTGCCATTTACATATGTAACAATTACTCATGTGAAACGGTTTCATACATTTACGTTTGTTTTTACATTTTACACATGTGGTGTATAAATCCCATATGATTTTGGTGTGTAAATCATATGCAAAATGAGTTCTAACTTTTCACACCTCAACAGGTGTGAAAAGGATTCCCATCCCCACCCCCATGAGGCACTGGTACAGGGCGTGAACAGTATTTCACGCCCTGAACGTTTTTTTTTTTTTAATTTTCTGGCCACCGAAATCATGATTCGAGCCGTCCAAGTTATTTAGAATCCTAAAAACGGTTATGGTGCAAAAAATCAGCCGTTGGATCATCTTACATTATGAGATCTTGATGACACAAATCAGGCCGTTGATCTTAAATTCTGGGATTTTGTGGGCCCTATTATCACAATCCGAACCGTTCATCTCATTCAGAATGCCATTTTCAGATAAGAAACCAAATTTCAGATGTTGATTCATCATAGATCTTGAGATATCTTAAAAAGAACGTTTCAGCCACTAAATGATCCTGCCAGTCCAGTTTTTCTTTATTTTTGCATCTTGTATGCTTAAAATGCAAGATCTGAACCGTCCAAAATGTTTGAAATGATGATAACGGCCATGGTACCAAATTTCAACCGTTGGATCATCTTATCTTATGAGATATTTATGAAACAGTGCAAGCCATTGACCTTAATTTATGGGATTTTGTGGGCCCCATTTTCATGATCCGAACCGTTAATCTTGTTCAAAAAGTCATTTGCAGTTAGAAGGTCAAATTTCAAGTGTTGATTCAATATGGATCTTGAGATGTTAACAAAATACATATCAACCATTGGTGTATTTAAGATTTACATTTGAAAGAGTGTGAAAATAATAAACAAAAAATATATTTCACATGTAAGTCATTTACATATGTAAATGACTCCCATGTGAGTCATTTACATATGTAAATCATTTTCACATCGCATATGAAAAAACAAATGACCCCTAAACTCTTGGGTAGAGTGGAATTGCTAAATTCTCTTTTGTTCTTCAGTATTCAAAGAAAAAGAAAAAAAAAATTTAAAAGGGTTTGGAATTCTAGAAACTCCAAAGCATTTGAGATCTTTTTAGGTGACTAAAATCTCATAATCCTGATGCTATTACATTTCATCATGCTATAAATTCTTAACACACCAAATTCCTGTAAAAAATTATACTAAAAAAAGTAGGCTCTTAAAAAACTCTAAAGTCAATAGATCTTTACCGTAATCCTTCAGTAATTAAAAATTAGAGCAGCTCAAAGTAAATGAGCTCTCAATTTATAGGCTGTTTTAAATCTCAACGCAATAAGAGTTGTTCCCATCATAAAATTCAATAATTTTGATTAACAATATGATTAAAAAATATTATGCATAGTGTGAGATTGCGGACATCGCATACCCATCTTCCATACATCCCAAAGCCTCGTTGGATCCGACAAAGTAAAACCACGCGATTGATATTTGATTCACTCGGGTACTCTATTGCTTCTTTCACCCGGTTGGTTCAACCAACATCACGTGCCCCGCACGTGATCCCCGCGAGCCACCCTGTTGAACCAATCCGCAGCAAGGGAGCGAGCCGCCGTGTAGAACCATCCGCCGCGACCGACCCAGAGCGAGCATTGCTCCCATATCTTCTCGATCTCGATCGATCGACGAGGCCTTGCAAACGGAGGAAGCAAGAGATGGGCAACACATCTTCAATGCTCACACAATACGACATCGAAGAAGTTCAACAGCACTGCAATCACACCTGTACGAGATCCATTTAAAGGGGTTTGATTTGATGTTTCTAGGGCTTTTACTTGTCCATAGTCTCTTGGTTCTCCAAATCAACGGAATCCGCTCCTTACACCTCTTAACTCAACTCAACGATTCCTTACTTTGTGAGGAGAGTTTTGGGTTTTGAATCGTGATGGTTACATGACATTCTTTCTTTGCTATTAGATTTCCAAATGAACTGAACCCGCTCTTTACGCCTCCCAATTCAACGATTGTGAGGAGAGATTTTGGGTTTTGAATTGTGATGGTTACATGACGTTCTTTCTTTGCTATTAGATTTATGGTGTTTCGAGATTTTAGTGTTTGATTGGTTTGGCATCGTGTAACAGTTTCACAGCAGGAAATTGTTTCACTCTATCAGAGGTTCTGCCAGCTGGACCGAAATGGCGGCGGTTTTATCTCTGCCGAGGAATTCATGTCTGTGCCGGAGTTCGCCGTCAATCCTCTTTCTCAGGTATATCTACTACTGAAATGCTATGGTATCTGAACAAGCATTGTATGGATTTTGTCTTTTTGTTGTTTCAGTCAATTTGTTATTTTGTTTCAGAGATTGTTGAGGATACTTGATGGGTTGAATTTTAAGGAGTTTGTTGCATTCCTGTCTGCGTTCAGTGCTCGCGCAAGTCTTTCGCAGAAAATTGAATGTAACTGCATCTTCACTCAGCATTCCATGTATTGTTCCTTTTTTTTTTTTTTATCCTTCCCCTCTTTATTCTTGATGTTTGGTGTTTGAATGTTGTAGTTATCTTCAAGGTTTATGATTCAGACTGCAATGGGAAGGTTACCTTCAATGATGTCCTAGATGTGTTGCGCGATTTGACGGGGTCGTTTATCTCTGAACAGCAAAGACAGGTTTGTGTTGAGTGGCTTCTGTTGCCTATATCTGTCTTGTATGTTTCTCTGTGTTTGATTTGTGTTCATTAAAGTACTTGTAGTGGGATGTTTGAATGGAATAGAAGATCAGAGTTCTATTATAATTTCTTACTTTTCAACATAGAAAATGTTTGAATTGAAAATAAACAATGACAATTTCATTAAGTCAAATGTGATTTAAAGGAAAATTTGCAACACCCGTATCCGTATCCATGTCCTAGATTTTCCAAAATGCAAAGTCGTGTCCCCGATCCCCGTATATATGTCCATACCCATGTTCGTATCCAGGTATCATAGCTTGTAATAAACATAAAAGTACAAAGAGATATAGTCTAAATAGGACTCTTAAAACATAACAATATATGCCACTTATTCTGCTGATTATTTGAAGGGTCTTTATTTTGGTTAAGGTTTGGCCAAAGAATGTCGATGGTGGCTTAATTCAAGAGTTGGGCTCTTAATTTTAGAAGCAGATATTTTGGTTATAATCTGAAAATTCTGCTGCACCTATCTTGTGTCCCTGTGCTTGTCACAGTGCTTGAGCACCACTTTGCTACCACATGTCTTATTCTGTTTTTTCTTTCCTTTTAGTTCCTTTTTTTGGCATTGGAAACTAGATTCTTAAGAGGTTTTAAATAATTTTCCTTTGATGTGCCTCTTTATTAAGATATTAAATATTGTTGGCTATTTGATCTGATCTACGTGCTTAAATGTAAATTCTTGGTGATTCGAATCCATTTGAAAGCTGCTTTGAAGTTTAAAATAAATTTAGATGTTTCAAGGTTTGTTGGAGGGACACTAAAGAGCTTCCTAGCTCATCTGAGACAATGTCACCACTTGTACAAACTGAAATGGTTGCACCTTGTTGCAAGGGTGGGGCATAAATTGGGGTTTGAGTCCCTTAAGCTAGTGAGTCCCTCCAAGGCGCTACATTTGGGATTTAATGATTGAACAATTTTCATTTATATCCATTGCAACAGAGATTGCCAAAATGTTTCATTCCAAAGTCCAAATGTGAAAACAGAATGGAATGCCTGTGTTTCATCTTAATATTTTGTTCAAAATTTGGGTTAATTTTTGGATGTGATGGTGTTATTAGGTTGAAAGTTGGAACCGACACACAGTTACATAACAAACTGTGTTCCATTTTTTCATCTTTTAACCCTTAAAGACCCGAAGTACAATGTAAGGATATTTTCATCCGATAAGGGCATTTTCACAACAAACTGCATGTGTGCTTAAGCCTTAATTGATTTGTATGATATACCTTAGATTCATGACTTGACATAGTTGACATGTAGAAAGCTAGAAATGGCCAATTCTATAGTGTAATCCATGTTCAATTATGTAGCTATACATTTTTATTGTCAATTTTGAATCCTAGTGTTTTCTTATTTTCAAAAAAAAAATTTCTTTTAATATTTTGGTTTTACCAATTCTTTTTCAAAATGCAACTTTTGAAATTTCCATTCCATGACCAAAATGGAATTGGCACCATAATAGAATCGACAACCATGAATGTTGAATTTTAGAGTTGTGGATTCTTGTTTTAGAGTTTCTCATTCTATGGTTGGGTTAATTCATTCTATGGCTGGGTTAATTCAATTCATATGCCTACCAATTTTCTTCTTCTTCTTCTTTTTCTTTTTTTCTTTTTTCATTTATCTATCTATTTTATATAAGGGTACCTTTTCTGTTTCGAGAGAGGACCCTTCAAGTGGTTGTCAACAGACATAAAATAAATTGAGTCGGGTGCCGTCGCACTCATATCAAATGAGAAAGTCTCTTGGACTAAAAGATAAATACTTACATCCTACCTATAGGGTTCTGAACATGTGAAATTGTTTACTTATTTTGAAGAAGCAATGGAATCTGATAACATCATATTTTTACCTTTTCTTAAAAAACTTCTTGTGGTCATTTTATTAAAATAATTCCACGGCCCTTTCAGCCGAAAGAGACAGGTGTTGACCAAATTGGCTATGGTTTTGTTACGGGTCTGACTGATACGCTCTACAAAATCAAATTTCATGTATTCACTGAAACCTTCCAATGTTTTTAGATACATATTGACACTTGTCCTCTAGGAATTGCTTGAGTTTTCCTTGTGTTTATTTGATGGGAGGTCACCACCCCTTTCATTCATTTATTCCTTTTATTGACTTTGGTTTTTTTCTTACATTTCTGTTTCTCATTTGGTGTCAATCTACTATTTGAGACAACCAGTCTTAGCACTAATGAACTTACTTTTGTATATGTTTCAGCAAGTTCTAACCCATGTTCTGGAGGAAGCTGGCTACACGAAGGATTCTTCGTTAGTTCTATCTGACTTTGTCAAGGTACTATTTTCTCCTTCTTAGTAGCTTACTTTGCGAAGAAGTGGAATCAGGAAAGTTAATCACAATAGCTGGATTGTCTTGAGATCAATGTCCTGGTTTTCTTCTGTTTGTTTTTCTTTGCCGGTGAGTCTAATTCTTTGCATTAGCTATACAATGTCATTGGATGATAAGTTTAAACAAAGATTGAGTGCTTCATTAGCAGAAAAAAGGTTATGCAGCTGAAAGAATTGTTTGGTAACCTGAACTAGGTTTTATGTACTGTCAATTTGCACTCCAGCCTTCCTATTTGCTTTTCTTCTCTCCATTTCAATTATGATTTGAGTTTGATTGCCATATAAGTTAACTACTTATCAACTCGGAGAAAAGGTTATGTAGCTGAAAGAATTAGTTGTTAAACCTGAACTAGTTTTATGAACAATTATTTTCCACTCAATCCGGTTCTGTCTTTTTTTTTTATTCCTCTTAAAATTATTATTAAATTTGGTTCCTGCACATGTTTACGCACATGTTTACAACTTAATTCACTAGATATGATTGGAGAAGGCACAAAACCATTTCAACTAGGTAGATCAAAGGACAATGAAGATGCTGACACGGACAACCATAAGTACAAGGACTCCCTGTCCTTATAGGTTTAACTATTGAATTTCTCAGCAAAAATACTGTTTTTTTCGACGTTTGTAGTTTTTTTTAGTTTAAGTTACTTCTAAACATGGTGTCTCACGTATGGCTGAGCCATTTTTTGTCACTTGTATTATACTGTAGAGATCACCCATTTTCTTCTTTTGCCAGCATAGTTCTAACCATTTGTTCTCATGACAACAAAGCACAATACCTATTGTTGATAATTGTGCTTTACCACTATTCTCACTATTATCAGATCAAGCCCCTGATCTCTAATGTTTGAACCCTCCTAACACACGAGACTTTGTAGCTTCTTGACAGTTCTAAATGTAGGAAGGAATTTTATTTAAAATTATGGGTATCCGTCTACCACTGGTGATCATCATTTAGCTTCCAACTTCTGAATGTAGATCAATCTGTGCAGACTTCTTTCTTTGGTTTCATAGATGAATAACTGTATAGTGATTTATCCCATTCACTTCTACTAATAAATGAATATCCTCATTGTTTACAGATTCTTGGCAATTCTGGTTTGAAGATGGAAGTTGAAGTACCTGTGGATTAATCTATTTTACTGCTTTCCATTTTGGGTTTCAACTGTTTTCATACTCTCTGTCCTGGTCTATGGTACACAAAAATGTACTTTGTCAGTAGGCCTTGTAGGATACTGCGATTCTGTAGGTGTTTCACTCTTTTTTTAACACTGCAAATCCCTAAAACATAGGGGAAATACTACTTTGGTTTTTTCACTTCCCTTAAAACGTAGGGGAAATACTACTTTGGTCTTTTCACTTTGGCCCTATTGGACTGTGGGACCTAAGAGTGTAAATGGGTCAGTTCCAGTCTGGGGAACTGGAACTGTTAAATAACTTGTTGGAACTGGTTGGGAAACAGTTTTTTGGATTAGGAACAGGAACCGTCAATGAGAAGATGGATCCAAAATCAGAATCAGTTCCATATATAGTATGAGTTCTTGGGTTTGGGGGTGGGTAGAGAATGATTTGGGAAGGGAGTGGGTAGAGAATGATTTGGGAAAAAAAAAACTAACTTTTAGGATCAATTCTCGAAAATTGAGGTATTATGTTGGGTCGTAGGCGCACAAGCCAGAACCTATGTGGAACCGGACCTAGGCCCGTTTAAGTCTGGGTCCATAGAAGGACTCAGACCTGGATCCATTCACTTCTTTGGACCCAAATAAGGACCCAAACTTGGATATTAATGGGTCGGAATCTTTGGAGAATTGGGGACTGATTTACATCCCTATCGGGACCCATGGGCTCTATCCCTTGTGTGCATGGTGGATATGCAAGTAAAACTACTTGTGCCTTTCTCCATGGTGGGCTGTTCTGTACCACTGCATCTTACCCATGTTCAACCCTGCTCTTCTGCCTCACTTGGAGAGGAGTTTGGTGTCCCTACCAGCTGAGCTAGCGGCTCAGGTTCACATTGGAAATATACTTACAGAAGGCAAGATTTAATTCAATTATGCCAGACCTCGCTATAACCAGTTAACCACGTGATCAGGACGATCCTAGTTGCCCCAAAGAATCAGCTAATTCAAGTCCAAAGGAAGCATTAGTTAAAATCACGAATTTGTTAAAATCATGAATTAACAAATGCTTATCTGTTCTCCACCCAAGAAAGCTCCTGATTTGATGTTCCTGTGGGTTTCTGCCTTTCCATTTGTGAATGAGCTGCCCTTGGCGGAATCAGTATGAGCAGTAACAATCAATAACATCCTATGCTGCTAGCATTGCAACCATCAATTATTTCCATGCCTACTTGATAACACGCCATAGTTTCCTCAGGATTGGTATGAGAACCTTTTGGTGCTGGGCTGCTACACTTTGGAGTGTGGCAAGAGCTCAGAGCCTCAGCTTGTCTTCTTTATGAGTTACCCCCCATTCTGTGGGGAATGGACAAAGCCCAATGTTATGCAGCATTAGCATGGCAAAATGAATTTCCCTTCAAGGTGGTATATCCTTTTTAAATTGCCTAGGGTTCCTCATTTGCCTTGTTTTGGAGTAGGCCTGAATTAGTAATCTCTGATGAGCCCATTCACTAAGAAAGTTGAATCTCAGATCTTGGCCGGTGCTTCCATTCTTTGTCGGGCTGCACAAAAGCTGCAATAAACAACCTGGTCCTGAGCTCCTTGACACAAATTTTGCTGAGCATGAACCTGAGACTACCAGTGAGTAGACCCAAAATTTGGACCTTGATACAATCCGGGGACCTAAACTATGTCCAAATCTTGCCATGGAAGTTGACTTGGACGCAGGAACCCGATGGAGTAGTTAGCTCATTGTCGCCGTTTAAAAACTTTTGGTTTGCACTTGGAATGTGCGGGGAATCTATTTTTGAACTTGTTTGATCCCTGCAGATGCAGTTTTTAGATGAATCAACATGACCGTGGTTAAGAACAGCTTCTTACCCCAATGGTAAGAGTTGTCAGTTCTTACATAGGTGCCTAGGGTTAGAAATCTAGGTACACCACTGCCTCTTCTCATATTTGCAGGCGTTTTTGTCACTTATGTGGGCTTTCTTTCCTCATGTACAGACTACATTCTCACCTAAATGGGCTTTATTTCCGTGTGGTCTGGGTTCTCTCTTGGGTCCCAAACCCCCTAAACCCCCTGTTTGGGTTAATTTAAAAAAAAAAAAAAAGGACCACAGTTGCTTCAGCTGTTTTACGGGACTGACTGGGGCTCTTGAAGTGGTTTTTTCAATAGTAAATACGGGTTTAGCAGTGTAAGTAGTAGAAAAGATTGACCTCTAACAATATTTAAAAAGGTTTAATTGATCAAGATTGATTTCTAACAATATTTAAATTGGTTTAATTGATCATTCTTTTCCACCCTCTCTTGTTTTTAGTACTAATGATGAAAAAGCTGCCATTAATGTAGGCTTAGGTCAACTCTTTTCAGCTCCAGCTTCGTGCCTCAGTAAAACATTAGCACACAATTGATATGGGCCTCATGCATATCAAAATCAGGAAGAGTGCATATATTTATTGACTCTTTCAATTTGCAATGCGGTTAGAAAGGCGACAATTCAGGAGGTTTGGACGGCAATTGACCCTTTTTAAAAATTTCTCATATAGAAGATAGTTTTGGGTCTAGATCCAGAGCTTTGGCCGCATTAATAATCAAATCCAGGTCCAGATATAGTTGGATTGGTTTATAACAGATGATGGCTGGTCAACGTCAAATTGTTGTTGTTTTTTTTAATTGTGGGTACAATTGAAAGTTTCTTTCCTACCGTTTGAAAATGCTTCATATAATAATATGATAAATAACTAACATTAGCCTACCAACTATCATCAAAGAAAGGCTTGATTCATTTGGTTCAACCAATCTTGATTAGACATTTCTAAGATTTTACTACTATCGGAAGATGATGGCAATGGGTCACCTTCATGCCACCTAGATTTGATGTATAGGATCATTATATCATGCAGGGTTTAAACTTTAACTATTAACCAAAAACAGCTTTCTTGGGATTTGCAATTCATTCATATACTGTTATTATTTGACCGTCCATTTAATGGCTTTGGAATATATCAACGGTTGGTAGATCCTACATCCCTCCAATGGTGGCTACTATAAGAGAGGTCATTTGACCTTTATTTGTCTAACAGTGGGGTATAAACTATAAAGTATAAACCTTGTTTTCGTGCCTTATTAACATTTGGGTCGAGATTTGGGCTCTTGGGTTCAAGCCTGATTAATCATTAAGTTCCGTCTTGTTATACTGTAGCCCAGATGTTTTCTACCAGACTATGTTCTCATCATTGAAACACATATATACTGAATATATATACTAAAATTCTTTGTCATGGTTGTTACACTTGGATGGTGGTTATTACACTTGAAAAATGGATCTGCAAACACCTTAGGATTTGTCTTTGCTTGTTAGAATCGAGTAACCTTCAAGTTGGAGGCTAAAGGTTCAAAGGATAGGCCGGCAAGGGATACCCTAAGTCATAAAAAAAAAAAAAAAAAGAAAAAAAAGAAAGAGAGAAAGAAAGAAAGAAATGATGGATGGATCTGTAAATGGTGTCCACCAACTTTCACATTTTATTTATCCATGAGCCCAGGTGAATGAAACAGGACCAGATTTTGATCTGGATTATGCTTCAAGCCTTAATAAGACTTTAGAACTAAATGCAAGTTTAACCTGGACCCGCATGAGCCGACTTGCTTATACGCTTTCCACTGGGCCCCCAAACATGGCGTCTCCATTCGCTTGCTTAGCGCAGTTGGTGTAAGTCCTCCATGGGTAGGCCAAAAACATCCATTTGAGCTCTTAAAGAAAAACGAGTTCTAGATAATTAGGAGGGAAGATTGGGTATATCCCTGAAAAAAAAAAAAAAAAAGGAAGCAATGACACAATGGCACACATACCATTTGGCTTGTTGTGGGGCATTCTCAGTTAACCGGTCCCCCTGATTTAGTTCAGCCACCAATTCAAACGGTCATGGGACCATTTGATGGCAATAGTTTACCTTACCTCTGCTTTGAGTGAACATGTAGGGCCACGATCTTATTTGGATGTTGATTGTGGATCCATGACAAAATTTTCTGACTGCAGATTTGGAAACTCAATGAGGCAGCTTATGAAATGAGGTACCAAAGATGGGTGGGCCATTCTTACATTATTTTAAAATACGTGCAATGAGCCTACCTATCATCCACAAGTTGACTACACCCCTCCAATGGATAATCACATAAAAAACAACACACACACATAAATATATATATATTGTAAAAATGCCACTGAATTTTGATTGAACCTCGAAAAGTCTCTTATATTTTTTTGTTTTTACTAAAATTTATCTGGAATAACTCTCCAACTGTACCAAATAGTCATAATACTCTCCAATTTTTCATTTTGGACAAAGAAATAATGAAATGATAGTTTTGCGGTCACACTCTTTTTGCATACGATTCTCTTTTAGGCTTTCATACAATGATTCACCTTTGATCAATCCAATCTATTCACATACACAAAGGCCCTATATTAGACCCCATCCCATTTCACACTATTTGGGCATTATTCACCATTCGATTTTATGATAAGAACTTTATATAATGTATAGCTATAAAACTTTGAGGACTTAAGAAAAAGGGCTCGAACCATTTGATCCACTTGATATTACATATTCCTAATACACGTCCATGCCGTTCCATTAACATGCAGTATCCTTGGTCATCATGCAACAAGGTAAGCCCCACATAACTTGAATTGAGTCATGAGACTTGCTAAGTTCAAGCAAGGGTATTTTTATAGTCCCCCATAAAAACCGTAAGACAAGAGTGGTTCCAGTAAAAGTACAAAGTAAAGGGGGAGGGAGGTCGTAACTTATTTTGTTGAAGTCAATCCTGTATTAGATGTGATTAGTTCAACTACAATTTGGTCTCCAATTAAATTGAACTTTGTGTTGGTGTCTATCGATCTCTAACTGTGTGATTTGTGCAGCTTAGATTCATGAATATTTTGGGCTCAATAAGAAGAAAATTCTTTTAAAAAAAAAGCGGAAATTACTGAAAAAATCACAGTAGATGTCCAGTGCACCAAAAAGGCCATCATAGTTCTTATATAATAGTAAAGGTTCTCTAGCCAATTTCACTTTTGTTTGTATTAATGATGACATAGTGGCTTGTCTCTAAGGTTGTAAATAGGTTGATTCTGGTCTGGTCCATGGTGGACTCGGAATCAGAACCATTGGTAAAAGTATGGACCTAGAACCAGAATCGAAACTATTTATGAATAGGTTTCTTGAATTTGGAACCGGAACCATTAAGGAGTGGAGCGACCTAAAACCGAAATTGTGTATCGGGCAGGTTCAGGTTCAGGTCCGAGTCTGTGTAGAGAATGCTTTAGAGAAAAAGTTAACTTTTAGAAAAAAATTTTCAAAAATTAGGTTAATATATCAAGTCACGGGTTCAAATATAAGATCCAAACCTAGACCTGTTTACCTACCGGTTCTTAAATAAGGACCCAAACCCAGTTATTAATGGGTTTGAACCTTCGGGTAATCAGAAAATTGGGAACCCATTTGCAACTCTATTTGTCTCTTCTTTTATCTCAACAGAAATGAGCGACAATATTATCACTCAAATAGAAGTGAAAAAAGACTGAGCGCCTTTAAGATGTATTTCTAAGCAGGATAAATTTTTATAAGATTGGATAGTTAATACTATCAAAACCCATCCAATGGTATTATTACATAGGATGAAATTTCATTTATTTCAGAGATGAATTCAATCCCATGTTTGGTTGTATTCAGATAAATGAGGAACAAGAGACAAAAAGACCTAAAAAATATAATCCCACCCCCCATTCAAAGCCCACCCAAGTTATCCCACCACTTAGGTAAGATTATTTAAGCCCTCATTGTTGGCTATGTGGGTCCAGATCATTAGTGAGTTTAGTATCTGGGGTGGTTTTCCTAATGATATTAGGAATTTCCTGTTTTGTCAAACAGCAGTTTTCTAATAAGTTAGGACTTTCTTTTTTTCTTGAAATAGAGTTCTTAGGGGATAAGGATGTAATAGTTATATATATGATGTAATTTACAACCCTAGAGAGAGGCTGAGAAAGTGGCTGAGATTCCAAGACTGTGGTTTTACAGATTGGAGGAGAACCTAGAAATGAGTTTCCCGTGGACGTAGGCATCTTTGCTGAACTACGTAAATCTCCTTGTCTTCTTATGTGGTTGATTGTTGATCTTGATTGCTTTGCACATACGCGCATAACACTCATATTATGTATTAATTAACTATAACATTCGAAATAGAATAATATAATCTCATGCACTAAAAATGCAAACAAATAAAAAATAAATGGGATATGATTTAAAAAGTTGTTTATCCCTTTCACTTATCCTGATTACAAATACATCTTAATGTTAGGGCGAAACAATAAGAATCTTTTGGTGCATCTTATATTTTCTCAAAAGAAAAAGTTAAAATTTAGAAAAAGGCCACATGGACCATGAATTCTTCCAGACACTATCTCTTCTGCTGAGCGCTCTCCCTCTCTTTCAAAACGTCTCATTCTTTCCACTTTCCCTAACGTCTCAGAAGAAAATTTCTTTGAAAAGAAGGAAAGAAAAGTAGAAAGATAGCATTCTTTTAATAAAGAAAGAAGAGTTGATGATGTGTGATGAATGTGTCTGTCGTCTTGTGAATGAAGGTGCCTGCCATTGTCTTCTTCTGAATGATGATAAAGAAGCCAACGCACATCATTTACTAGCATTCCGAATTTATGTCCCATCATTCTTTCTCTATCGATAGCCAACGAAGGGTGCTACAGGTTTCAGGAGCAGCAGTCCATAGGCGCTTGGTAATTAATTGGTCGCAGGCACTAGTAGGGGCCTATGTGAATGCATGATAATATGATAATGGACAGATAAAATTATACAGAAATATAAGTGTGCAGAATATTATTTGATTTTGAATCTCAGAATATTAGTTTGATTAAATAATTTTATGCTTTACTTTTCTTTGTTCTTAGTTTTCACAATACATAAATACATATTGATAAGAACTGATTGTGGATAATTTATGGGTCAATGTCAAATTAGGATAGTATTAATTTAAGTGGGGGCAGGGTGTTAATTTAAGTGGGAGAAGCAGTTGTGAGGAGACTACTTAGTATTAGCAATGCCTCTCTACAGAGAAATCGAAAAAACTATACCATTTTTTTTTACTTTAGCCAAACGGACTAGGGAATAGTCCTTCCTCGCCATAATTAGGTAAACTCCAAGCGAAGGCCAAAAGTCTGAATGTTGGACTGCCGAGGAATACCCTGAATGGTCATGTAAGAATTGCAACTTCTTACCAATTGGGTAATTAAGGAGTTGTTTTTGAAAAAGATATGCCAGTTGAAAGGAAAGTTTGCTTTTAAAATTGTGCAACAACTTCCTAGATAAGGTATGTAAATGGGGCCGAGAATGCTATATGAACTTGAAGTGAAAGTGGTGCAACAACTTCCTAGATTAGGGATGCTATAGGAGCCGTTAAGTGAAGAACTCAAGCACAGTTCTAATACTTAACCCATTTGGGATTTAGGTCCATTCATTGACCTATATAAAATTTCCTCACCATTTTTTTTATGAGAACTCTAGGTGGAACCCACTATATAGTCCATATAAATGGACCACACACACGACCCTCTTAAATTGAGCCCGTTTACCAATTTTTTCTCAAATCCGAATTTATTGAACCGTTGGATCGACTATGCACCCATTTAAACGGAATGAATTTGTGAGTCATGGATGAAGGGGTTAGGGATATGTGATTTGGGCCAAACTTAGCATCTAGGGTGATCCCGCATGGATCTTTCTATCCCCACCGGTCTCATCTTTTGGTGGGGTCCACCATGAGTGCACAGAAAAGTATGCAGGTCCCTTAGTGAGGGACATATGCACATTAATATTCCCCTACTTTATATATAGGGGAATTTTCGCCTATGGGAATTCTATTAGAGTAGGGCTCTTGCTTTTATGGACAATGGAGATTGAAAATTCTGCATCTTCCTTGTGTGGGTCTCTTAAAGGTGAAAATTTTGCTACATATATGTTATGTATATTGCCAATGGCCAAGGAAAAAGCTCTTTTTCATAGGGGTACTACACCATGTAACATTTTGGGACTTATATGTAAGAATGATCTGCTATTAAGGCAGTGGCTCAGTTCCTTTGAGCATTGGGTTGGTTCTCAAGGTTTCAAGTTTGACTCCCGTCCCTTGGTCTATATGGGTATTATTTATGTGGCTATATATGTATCTCCTAAGGAATAGTTATAGCATGTCAAAATTGTGTAACCCCTAGACCGGAGGCCAAAGATCCAATGATTGGACTAGCAAAAGATTCCTTAAGTCATGCAAAAAAAAAAGATGCAAAAATTACCCAAGATTCTCAAAAAATTTGGTAGGTCGTGTCCCACGTTCCCACCTCAGTCCAACTCCCTGTTAGTAGACATACACACAAAAGAATGTTATATTATTATATATGAGGATTCGGGGTGTGAGTGTTTGACTGGAACCCTTGGGAAGGAAGGTCTACTAGCGGGAGGTCCAGACTCCAGACTTAAATTTGAAAAACGAAAGAAAGAGAAACGATTAGGGAAATGAAAGAAAGATAAATTATTAGGGAGGCTGCCTACATTTGGCCGTTCCCTAATTAAACAAATAAACATACAGTCTTAACTGAGCTTTGTGACAAAGTTGTAGGATGATTCGACCATAAAGCATTGTTTTTCTTTTCTAATCATGTACTCCAAGTAGGGCACGACATGGCCCGCTCTCAGGCTGGCCCATATGTCGTTTGGGCATACCATCCAGGCCTAGGCCCGTAAGGGGTCAACCCAGTACGGCCTAGGGCACAACTCAAACCATCTCTTGCTGGGCCACGTTGCTGACTGGCCGGCCCTTTTATTTTTTTATTTTAAAGTTTTGTTTGAAATAAATTAAAAAGAATCATTTTAGGATTTCAACTTGAAATGAAATTAAAACTATTAAAATAAATGTATAAATATTGAAAAGCAACATGAATTAAATATTCATTGTTGTTTGCTTCAAATAAGATCTACAAGATTACAAGTATTTATAAAGGTGGTCACTGCCACTTACGAAATGTGAATTGTGAAGTCTTTTACAAAATATGCATTATGCATTATATGATGTTTGATGAGTAATCTTAACTATTTTGAAATATTTTCAAACTTCAAGAATCTTTCTTTTTTTTCTTTTTCTCCGAGAGAACATTCGGCTTGACACGATTAGGTAACAAATGCAATAGTACTGTCTACTGCCTTTTGATCATGATTTAAAACCAAATGTGCAGCATTTGAATCTTTTTAGGTTAGAGTCAAGGTTGAATGAGTATGATAGTCCAAGTATTTTTTAGAGCTTGAAGAGAGTTCTTAGAGAACTTAGAGGACTTAGGGAGATGAGAACTCAAGAGAGAGAGAGAGAGAGAGAGAGAGAGAGAAAAGGATTTTAGAGAGTGTAGAATGTAGAGTGTTGATAAATGAGGGAGGGGGAGGTATTTATAAACTTTCAAAGGATTGAAATGACACAAAATGCCACTCATTTGATTATTTATTTATTTATTTATTTATTTATTTGGGCAGCTAGGTGAGGTAAAATTAGTTAAACTGTCAATTTGCTATTTTTTGGCTTCTTTTTTTTTTTTTTTTGGTTGGGTATGGGTGGGGTTTAAAGTGTCAAAATACACCCACCCACCCCCCTTGTCAGGCCCTATGCTATGGCCTAGCATGGCACGACTAAGGCATGGGTTGTGTCATGCTCGCCCACATCTCGCTTTTTTTGTGGGCTGGGCCATGCTGGGCCTAAGCAGGCTACCGATATTTACACCCATACTTCCAAGCAAACATTTTTATCTAAATTGTCTAACAGACATTAGTCTGGATCCCTTAGCCCCATGGAGATGTAAATGGGTTGATTCTTGGCAAAAAGCCTACTAGACTTGGAAGTATTTTTGGATTCTCCAACTATTTTATCGGTTCCAGATCTGGTTATTGAAACCAAGATCTGCTTTTGATTCCAAAACTAGTATCAACTAGAGGATCAAGGTGGAATTCCAAACTCAATTCTGACTTTTGTTTCAATTGTTCGTATTTTTCCTCCTTAATATAAGAATATCATTCAACTTATAATAATGCATCAAGTCTACTACCTCTATGATTAAACATAAAAGCATTCAACCAAAGTTAATTTTTGTGCTATAGTTTGTGACATTAGAAACTCATATCCTAGGTCCCAAGTCCATGAGTTGAAACTCATATAGATCAACAATTGGACCTGCTTTTTCAATCGAAACTTAAAATGGGTTTTGGAGCTACACCTGTTCACCAATCAGAACCTTAAATAGGTTCTTAAATCAAATTTTTATTAGTCATAATCTTCGAATAATCAGTGAATCAAATACCCATTTGCATCCCTAGTCTTACTGCTCTTAAGTGGAAGGAATGAAACAACAATATAGAGCTCACCTATTTAAATCCAAGCTGTTCAAAATGCACATACTCATCATGCAAGAGATTTTCCCAAATTTAACTCAAATTTAAGTTGATGCCACTATTAGTGATTAATAACCTAATAAATGAAATTTTATACATTATTAATTAAATAAATAATTATATTATTAGTCACGCATTCAATCTTATTGCAGGCCCAACTCGTATATTGGGACTTACTTAATATGTTTTGGCGGACAGATGTGGAGGTTTCGGTAGATGTTGTTGACGATAGATAGAGATAACAGTTAGTCATGCAGGGTTAGTCTATTGGTTATTTAGATTCCAGAAACTATGATTTGACAATCTGTATTAGAAATCTTAGGGCTATGTTCACTTTTTGCATTATTTCTGTTGATCTATTTTTTTAAAGTTAAATAATTTAGTTTATGCTTTGCTTACCATGGAATCAGATTTATATAAAAAAAAAAAAAACAAAGAAATTCCGCTCTGTGAAGTAACCCTACATGAGTAAAGTAGGACCATTGTGCAACGATATCTAAGAGTCTTTAGGACCTCCGATTTTGGTTGTGACAAATTGGTATCATAGACTATCACTAGCCAGAAATGTGGAACCTCATCCTGCTAAATAATCCCTTAAGGTAAAATAAGAGCCAGAGCCAGAGTGCATGAGCCTATGAGTCAAAATAGGAGAATTTGCAGGGGATACGCGTGTGGAATGCTTTGGTCTCACATTGCTTGGTGAAGTTAAATGGATCCACACGGGGACGTGTGGCCTTAAGAGGGTAGATTGTAAAATTACATCCCACATCGTTTATAAACAAAATATAAGTCTGGTATATAATGAATCATGTAGGTTACTACTAGTAGCTTAGGCTTAAGTATTATGGGCCACGTGATAAGCTCAACAAGTTATTGAGCTAGTGGGCTACTTAGTCGTCATAGTTTTGGTGGCGGTAGGGACGAATCGGAGAAATATATGTGAGGAGTGTTATTCTTAAGCTGCTAGAACTTTCATGTCCCCTCAATGGATTGCACTCATTGAAGATGTCAAGGACCCCCCAATTTATTCCCCAACAAGGAGCCCCAATTTGATGTTGCACAACAATTATTAGCAAGTCTAGGGTGGAGCCCAAGTGTGCCTTCTTCTTTACTTTTAAACAACTCTATCACTTTTTTTAATTCTTTAGTTCCTTATTTATATATATATATATGGAAAATATTTAAGTGCATCAATCCTTCACCATTTTGGTGAGGGATACTCTCTTTTTGGTAAGCATTATGTGCAAAAAAACAAAAAAAATAAAAATCATGATACCTTTTTGACCTTTGATAGATCAAAAAAGAAAGCATCCCTCACCAAAATAGTGAGGGATGGACGTACTAGAATACTCCCCTATACATATATTTATATGCTTTCAATAGAGATCAAATGCATGATTCTTGGGAGAGACAAGTAGCCGACTCAGACAGGAACGGCTTGTCTATTGGGAGAAACAAGTGGCCGAGTGCTGACCTAGACAGGAACGGCTCCTTACCGCCTCCCCTAGTTCCTATGCAAGAGGTAAGGATTGGAGTAATCAGGTTCGATTCTATGAGGGGTTCAATATATATGAAAAAAAAAGGGTTCCAAAGAGGCTTATGGAAATAATAGAGGAAGATGTTAAAAAAATTTTGATTGCAATTTTTGGAATGCATTTGTATAGTGCTTTTAGCCACATTTGGACACTAACGCATCCAAATAATAGCTCCCAAACAAACAAAACTATAAAGTTCAAGCATAGGGGTGTACATAGCTTGGATTCAGCCTAATCCACTACCAATTCGTTACCTACGGATTGACAGTTTTGTATTCATAACCAATAACAAAATGGACCTAAAAATCAAAATCTAATAACAAAAAAAAAAAAAAAAAGAAAAAAGTTCTAAATCAATGATAGTGAGGAGTGAGAGGGGAGGTGAAGATATACCTAGCTCGTCAATGGAGAGGTGGCTGTGGCAGTTTTTGGCAATGGATATGGAAGTTTTCAAGGGACACCAGAATGATGATGCCAGATCAAGAATGAGGAAAATCTTTGTAGAACCCACGAATCCATGATAGATTGTTATATGTTAACTCACATTCCACACTAGTTTGCAAAGGCTATTAGGTGGTTGTTTTGAGCAATGGAGACGCGGCTATGGTAGCACAATAGGCTATGACAGTTTTCGGCGATGGAGAGGCAGCTGTGGTGGCAGAAGCGAGGGATGTCAATGCCGGCGACCTCATAGGCTTGGAGGACAATGAATCCCTTGGGGATCTTAACAGGGAAATAGTCGATGGAGACTTCGATGGCATAGTTGGGGGAGGGGAAGTGGATGGGGGCGTCGATGACTGGGTTTGGCGGGGGTGGTTCTAGAGTGGTGATGGTGGCAGATTCAGGGTTTTGAAGATCGGGAGTAGAGGAGATGGATATGGAGGAGCTAGGGTTTAGAGACGGAAAGAAAACCCTGGATGAAGATGAAAGAAATAGAGATCTTGATAAAATATGCCACACCCACCCACAAATCCATCCCTACATGGATACATTTGTTTGGATACATTTCTTTACTCCCCTAAGCCATGTGGCCAACATGAAAAAAAGGAAAAAAGAAAAAGAAAATCATCAAACCAATTGTCTTTTAGCCCCAAAATATGACTAAGGTTGGGATCATTAATTAAATGTATCAAATATATTATAAGTGGATATTTTTTCTCTTATTTGGTCTCGTAGCAATATGAGTCATTCTACTTTTTCAATTTTTGGTTCGAAGATTAATTCAATTGAAGGTCCTTTTTTGCTGCAAAAAAAATTATATAAATACAGTAATGCCTTATTCCAGGGCAGATATAAGCTTTCTTGTGTCAATAAAATTAGTGTTCTCCAAGAATGAGTGAAATATTTTAGTATTAAAGGTATAAATAACCATATATAAATGTATAAGATAAAGTCTAAGACAACAGAAATCTTAAAATATTTTTGCTTTTGTAAATTTGTAAGATTTGAGCAAGTGGCATGTATTTTGAATACCTCGAATCAATCAAAAGTCAGTTCCTCAAGATTTATTGTCCTCATCAAATCTACCATGAAGACTATAACGACATAGTGGGAACATAAAAATCAAATAAATTAGTCTAATGAACTGATCATTTCTCCCATGCGATAGCCGTGAGAATTATGATGGTATGGAATTATAACCCCTTACATCATCAAGCCACATTCTTCACTTGTCGGTTCCTGTGAGACAAATCCAGATTTGAGCGCGGGTCAAACTCAACCCATTGAAAACCTTAGGCCACAGTCTTTTTCTTTTCTTTTCTTTTCTTTTTTTCATTTTTTTAATGTTATTGTCCCCGCAGAAGAAAGATGTTTGCTTTTTTTTTTTTTTTTTTTTATCTTTTTTGTTTGAAAGAATATATATATATATATGAAAATGTTTCCTAAGCTCAAGCTTATATAAGAAATTCCTTAAGCCCGAGCCTTTGGGGCTCACCTTTAGTCCTTCCAAATGGACCAAATATATAACCTATCTTGGATTCCTCATGTCCACCAATTTTTAGTCAAATTCGAATTTAGTATACTGTTGGATTGGCTGTTCACTGATTCGAATGGGTTGTTGACAATTAAACTTTTGGGGCCCAACTAAAGATGATAGAAACTCTAGTTGGGGTTGATTTTTTGTAGAGAGGATGGTCTCAAGGAGTTCTTAAATTTCCTTCATCCCCATCTCCATGTGGGTCCTTAGCTAGGCCCCACCTCACATTTGAGCTTCTCTTACAAGAAGCTTAAGCTTACCTCCCCTCTCGGCTACATTCATTGGCTTCGGCGAAGGGAGCTCACCGGAGCCAACCAATCTCCCTCTCTTCCCTCTCCCTCTCCCTCCCTTCCCCTTCTCTACTTGATGGCGACGGCAACTGGGAGATCGGGATCTCTTAGTCACCATCGGGCAGAGAGGGGGAGGGGAGGAAGAGGGAGAGGGAAGGGAGAGAAAGGAAAAGGGAAAGGAAAGGGAGGAAGAGGGAGAGGGAGGGGAGGGAGATCAGTTGGCTCCCTTTGGTGGGACGGGAAGGTGGGGTAGGGGAGGAGAGAGGAGGGGAAGTGAGCAGGGATATCCCTGCTGGTTTTTTTCTTCTTCCTTTATCCTTCTACTGGTAACTTGGTTCTTCTTCTTCTTCTTCTGTTCTTTATCTTCTTCTTCCTCCAATTTCAACTCAAGATCAAACATAAACCCAATGACCTAATTCTAATTTACTACACTCACTCATTAAATCCATTAAACCCAAACTCAAAACTAAGTCCTCCCCTCCCTCACTAATGAACCAATATGATTCTTTTTTTGTCTCATCTTCCTCTTCCCCATCCCCCTTAAACTTACCGGAACCCATCATCATCATGGTCTATCTCTACTCTTTCATTTCGTTGGTCTATCTCTACTCTCTCATTTCCCTAACCTTTAAAGCTCTAGATCTCTCCATCCCTTTGAAGAGATCACTTGCACCTCCTTCTCTCATCTTCACCTAGGGATTTTGACGATGGTGCTTCTAATTAGTAATCCTCTAATTTTTTTTTCTTATCTTTGAGGTCTATATTGGGGTTAAAGGAAGGATGAGGAAGGAAGAAAGAACGAGTGGAGATATTTTTGCTCGTGTTAGATAATCTAAACTCAGAGAAAAAAAAAAAGAACAGAAAAGGGAAAAAGAGGAAGAAGAAAAAAAAAAGAGAGCGGGGATATCCGTGTTCATGTATGTGTAGGGCTGTCAAAGGGCCGGGCCCAGGCTGGGCTTAGGTAAGCCCTTATCCTACTCTCACATGTGCGGGCTTGACCTAACTGAGCAAATGCCCTCAACTTTTACGGCGAACCTATAATTTTTAGGCTCTTACCCAACCCTCAAGGGTTAGGGCCGGCCAGGGCCAAAAGAAAGGGAGATTTTTTTTTCTTTAATGGAAATAAATCTTTTATATGCAACAGCCTATACCACCACTACCAACCAACCTTATACAAACTCTCCTCCTTTGTCTAGGCTTGGACGGGCAATGCAATGTAAAAGGCAACACGGCGGAGTTAAAAACTTTTTTTTAAAGGCATTGGTGGTGGCGTTTAGGGCATAGGAGCATTTAGGGCTTTTTCTTTTTACCTTTGTCGATGAGAGGGAGTTGCTTATATACGATGACATTTAGGGCTTGATCTTTTAAAAGACGAAAATGCCCCTCAAATGTTACTGTTTTATAACTGTTGGCTGGGTATTTTGATAATTTCTCATAAAGTGAAAAGTGGAAAACACTTGGCTGTAGCATGGACATGGCTTGTGTCAAAAAGTTTAATAAGCCCAAAAGGCTTGTGTATATTATATATTTTATATTAAAATTTAATAAACAGTGGATTGCGCCGGGCCCCCTCGGGCTTGATTAATCAAGCCTAAGCTCAGCCCTTTAGATATGGGCTTTTAAAAATAGAGCCCTATCCTACCCTCGAGTTTTAGATGAAAAAAATAAGCCCTCGTTTTGAGGGCTTTTGCGGGCAGGGCTGGGCCGGGCCTCCTCTCTAAAGGGCCGGATTGATAGCCCTATGTATGTGGGTGAGTATGGATATTTCCACTAGTGTCAAATAACTTAAATCTGCTAGCATTTTTTGAAAGAAATAAGAGCAAAAAAGGAAGGAAGAGAAAGAAAAAAATAAAAATGTGAGCGGGGATATCCTTGCTCATGTACATGGGTGAGCGGGGGTATCCTAGCCCATCTTAGTTTCCAATTAAACGAAAAGAACCCCTAAAGATTACTGTGGTGGAATTATGTCTTTCAGGTCCTTTCTGATATAGAGTTACTCTAAAAGGATTTTTTTTAGTAAAATCCTCCTTTTTTAATTTTTAAATCAATAATATGGACCATCAAGTTATCCTGTTTGACAAGAGTCTCATGTAATTCAATTAGATTTATTTATTAAGAATGCATCTAAATAAGTTATTTAGTATGTGTGGTTCAAATAGACATTGGGCCACTTTTGGTTATTATTGTTTGAAAAATATTGAGGTTCTGTCATTGATTGCTAAGTAGAGGGGTTCTTTATAAAGTTTTTTGGTTAAAAAATCTCTATATATACTTTTTATATTAGATGTATTATTTATTTTATATATCAATGGAGTAATGATTGGGTTGTGCCCTTCAAGCTAGCTCGGTTCTCAATATTGCAAGCTTTTCAAAATTTGACCTACCTTACCCCTGGTCTTAGCACACAAAAAAAAAAAAAAAAAAAAAGAGGAAAAACAAAACCCCCCCCCCCCCCCCCCCCCCCCCCCCCAAAAAAAAAAAAAAAAAGTTTTGTAGCTCCTTTGATGCTCTTGACATCCCATGATTTGGCATTAGAAACAATTTTATAATTAGTGAACCTTTATTTACTCTTAGATTGAATCTAATAAAATAAAATAAAAAGATCCACGATTGAAGTGCTATTAAACTTTAAGGATGCAAAATCAAGAGTTAGGATAATTTGGGGGGGATAATTTTTTGATTACCCCATTCTTACAAGGAGAACTTTCCATCTGCCCTCCTCCTGGACATGCATTTAATTAGGCCCACGAGCTGACATGCTCAAGGGAGAACATTCACCCTTTTTAGACAATTTAGGACTAAGTTAATTTACGATTGGGGATTCCATGTCCGGGCCGGACATGTGCCCAAGATCCAAGAGCTTGTACTTGAGTCCGGTTAAGGTGCCGCACCAAATTATGATTTCTTAATACAGACCGTTACCTTTTATTAAAAAAAAACTGAATTCCTAAAATTAATAACGCATGCATTGCCAAAAGTGGCTAGAATTGAAGAATTATATGAGGAGATCTTGAATGACCATTAAATAATTTATCCTTTAATGAAAACTGAATTAATAAGAGATTGAAAATAAATACCAAACCAATTATACCCTTTACCCCTCACCTTTTACTTGCATTTTCACAATAAGAGGAATGCTTAACGGGGAAAAAGTTGCTCTAATTTTCCATGCAGTCCCTCTTTCAATTGTCTAATATAATGCACTTTTCTCGTAGAAAAGGAAAAGGTGATCTGATTTTCATCAATGAGGAGGATTTTGATTCCCATGTAAAGGATTGCAGTGCATAATTCTTCCCTCTTTTTTTTTTTTTTTTTGAAGAGTGAGAAAGATCTTTAATTCTTTAAAGAAATAAAATATAAGAAAGGAAGCCTACAAAGGTTAGGAAGAAATAATTCTTCCCTCCTGAGGAAATGAATACCCTCGCTAACAAATGCCCCTAAGGTATTTTACCATCAATCTGTAAGAATTCAATTTCAGGCAAACAAAAAAGTCTCACATCATTAATCTTGATCTGGCCAGTGGGGCATAGTAAATGCAAGTCCAAGAGTAAATGGACCCGGATCCGGATGGTTTTAGCCCATTCACCACCCAACCCAGGCGCCCTTTTTGAGTTTCCCCCCATGAGCAAGAAGATACTTGGTGCATATATCCAACATCAGATGTGGGCACCTCGCTCTTGTCTTTTCCTGTCAAAAAAGGTGAAGAGGATTTGAAAAATGAAACAGTTGGGATTTCAAAGAGAAGAAGAAAAAAGGTTGTAAGAAATCAAAAGAATGAAAAACTTGAATTACCCATAATGTGTAAAGTTGCAAATTTCAAAATCATGGGTCATTTTCTCTCTTCAGCAGGTTCATCATCTACTTCCTGTTATTTTCCATTCAATTTGTGATGTGGGTTTTCTTTGCTTGTTGATGACTTTATGGCTTCTTCTTTTTTTATAAATCCTGGCACTGTTTGTATGGGGTTATGAGAAATATTTCAAAATCCTGTTATCATTGTTCAAAAGTTGAACTGGGGTTGTCTTTAATTTTCTATAAATTATGAAGAATCTTTCTTCTATGCAAAACTTCCACAGTGGGTTTTCCTTATGAAGAATTCACAGCTTCTGGCTTTGTGAAAGTCCAAGGACTTACATCTTTTGTTTTTGGTTGAAAGAGCAAGAAATCATGTCTCTCTTCTCTCATGTAAAGCTGTTTTTTCTTTGTTTAATCTTGATGTTGAATGAATCATTCTAATGGTATGAAACCTTCTTTCAGTGCAATTCTTTGGAAAGTGGAACTCCATTTTCTTTTATTTGTGAATGTTCTGGTTTGCAGTGCTGTAAATATCCAGTTATCTGTTGAGAAGAATTGTTTTAGTTGGGATTTCTTTTTTTTTCTTTTCTACATTTGGGCTTGTGTAATTGGTTCTGGGTAAAGTTCATCTCCTGGTTTCTAAAAGAGGGTGGTTGCTTATCAAATGATTTCTTGATTTTTTGAATCTGGATAGTCTTGGGGCAGAAGATTTACTGTGCAAAGGAGGCTTTTCTTATCTACCCAATTCCCACAAGTTGTCAGGTAAAAAGCTACACATTCCCTTCTTTACCCTTTCTTCATTTTCTAGTGTCAGAGCAGTTTTTCTTGTTTGGTCCTATACACATGCTCTGTATTCAGTTCTAAAGTTGAATTGATTAACTAGAGTGATTTATACACCGCTGCTTTTGATTTCAAGAGGACAACTTTTCATGAATTTGGTTCATTTCAGATTAACATTCCTTAGGATTTAATCAACGTTCAATTTTTCTAACAGCTTCTGTCCAAGAGGAAGTGGTCAGGAATGATAAATCTATGATTTAATTTGAGAGTTTGTAACAGCTATTTGGTTATGTTTGAGTTTTGGTGCAGATACCATTCTTCATCTGATACTGTAGAGGCACAAACTTTGATTCCTTTGTTGACTTGAGTGTATGTGCAATGGATGAAAGTAATATGTGTTTGGCAATGGCTGAAAATGAGGTTGCTGCATTAAAAGAAGCACTCTATGCCCAACATGAACTCATGCAGAAGCTCTGTGTTGAGCTAGAAGTGGAAAGAGAAGCCTCCACTACTGCAGTGAATGAAGCCCTCTCCATGATTTTGCGTCTGCAGGGGGAGAAGGCTGCAGAGAAGATGGAGGCTAATCAATACAGGAGAGTGACAGAGGAAAAAATGCATCATGCTGAGCAATCACTGGCAGTTTTTGAAGAGCTCATGTATCGTAAGGAAATGGAAATTGCTTCTCTCTTCTTTCAACTGGAGGCCTATAAGCATAAATTGTTGAGTTTGGGCTTCACTGATCTCGATATTGGAGAAACAGAACTTCCCAAAAATCTGCCTTTACATGAAGGTTATTATCACTTGGATGAAGTGGGTGTCCGGAAAACTGTCCAACAGAGCCTCTCTCTACCTGTTAAGTGCTGTAAAGGCTCAAATTTTATAGAGCAGCGTGTTGAGAGGGAGGCATCCTATTCAACAAAGAGAAAAAATCCAAGGGGCACGACTTATGAATTTAATACCGAAATCGGATCCAAGAATCAGTGGAATAATATGATTGAGAATGAAGAGTTGAGTCAGATACATGATGAGAAGCAAAACATGTATACAGAATCAATGGTTGAAGATTGCAGTTCTTACTGGGAACGCATTGAACAAATGACTAAAAGGGTACAAGAGTTATCTCGTTGCAAGTCTGTCGATGAAGGATTTACATCTGAATGGGTTCTGGCAAATAAGGAGCTTCAGGTGACTATTGCAGCATATTCTGCAAGCCTGCGAGCTAGATCAAGGACCTGTTCCAGTCGTTTGGCAGGAAGCAGTAAACCTTTGTATGATTCAGCACGGGGATTGGGGACTGTATTGGACACATGTAGTTCATTGTCATGCGCAAGTTCTGAAGCTAAAGGTACAGAGGACTTGTCAGACTTTGATTCATGTAGTATGCCTCATGTAGAAACTGAGATGGATGGAAAAATAATACGTTGGGGGAGTGTTCAAGACATATATGAAGTACCACAAAATCCTGATAGTTACAAGCTCTGTGATCCTCAGAAGCAAGTGGCTCAAAAACAGATCTTGGAAGTTGGGAAGAAGCTTGAAGAGCTGGATTTAGAGAAGAACAGAAGTGTTGAATATCTCTCTAAAGATGATGCCCATTTGATGATGAAGGCAATGCCATGTGCAGATCATGAGGAGAAGTTATCTGCACTGCCTAGTGACTTTAAAATGGATGGTCATTGGGTTGCCATGGATCCCAAAAATGGAATTGCTTCATCTCAAGTTGTGGTGCAACAACTCAAAAAACGGTTGCAGCTACTTGAGGACGACACACGGATTATGAAGCAGGAAGCTTCTGAAAGAAGAGATGAGGAAATTAAGTTGTTGAAGGCAATATGTGAACAGCTAAAGATAATGCAGTCTCAGATGAGTAGTCGGAAAGCTGATAAGCACTCCCCTCTGGTTGAGTCCATGCTGGCTTCTGCCATGGAGGTACTTCTCCTCAGTCCTCAAATTACAACCTCAATTTTGATTTTTTTCAAAATGATTACTGTGGGTGGAGTTGGTATTGTTGGCTTCTTCATGATTTTTTTTCTTCCATTATTGTTTTCATATATATTAGACTAATTTTGCATTGCTGATTTTCCGCTTTCATTCTGCTTTATACTATGTTCCTCACACCATTCCCGAACCTTGTCAGTGTTTCCTTGGCTTACTGGTAGGCTGGTAGCTGTAGCATATGCTTATATGAGGTTTTCAAGTTTCACACATGTGGAGACTGGAGACCACTACACTCCAATGCATCCATCTGTGTGATATCTGAACTGTCAATGCACTTGATATCTGCCTATCCCAAATAGAAACTGCTCTACTCATCAGGTGGGTGACAGTGTACAATAGTATACAATCCGGTGGTGAAAATTGATTTGTATATTGGAACCTGAAGAGTAGTCTGGCTTGATTTCTATATCTGGTCTCCCACACATACATGGCTGCGTGTGGATGGGTTTATTTCCACATCTGTGTGGAACTGCAAAACCCTGCTTATTGTAATATAGTGGGGGTCTCCATGCATAGATAGCAAAGGTGATTTGAGTTGTGCTCCATAGCTAGAGATCATCACTAAATATGAATAGAACTCAGAAAGAAGTGCAGCTAATTTTTATAGACAAATCATGTATCTAGAGATGAAAATTAATTTTGTAATTTCTTGTTGCAACAGGCAATGTTGTCCTTTTCAATTTAGTCATGCAGGCAGAATTGTGCTCATGAAATTCCTATGCAACATCGAATTCCGACATGCTGCTGTTCAGTTCATTTTTCTTGGATCATCGCCTCATCCGTCGTTATGAGAAATTGGTTACATGGAATGTATCTTTTTAATTTTTGTCATGTCAGTTGCATGATGTGTATATTTGTGGATTGATTGCTTTATACACACTGTATCAAGTAAAAATTCTTCTCCCATGATGTATAGTTATACGAGTTGGATCTTAAATATTTTCTGACCTTCATCTTTTAGAATGATTTGCTCCCTATGTTTGCTATTGATAGAGATCCAGGGGAAGGAAAACAGAGTCTGCGGTTGATGCCTCTTTGTTTAACTGTCAGGAAATGTCAACTGCAAGTAATAAATGTAGGTAAAATGGGACATCATTGTGTCATGTTCTACATTTTTGTCATGGCCAGGACTGTTTCATTGGTTTTAGGTTAGCAGGCTGTCCTGTTTTTCTGAATTAGAATAATTCGTTGCAGGACTATAAAATGTAGTTGTCAATTTCATTTTGGAGATCTTGTTATGCCTTTGGGCAGAAACATTGGAGTTCTTACATTTCATTTCATTGTTTCTTTTCAGGAAAAAAATTTAAAATATAAAATTAGGGAAAATATGGAAAAGAATAAGGAACCAAAGAAACATTAAAACTAAACATTTACATCATTGTGCATAATCAATAATGTGCCTCATTTGTTTGGGAGGTTTAAAAGTCACATTGATGGTCTTAACTATCCTGAAGTTGGTCCACTCCATAGAAGGAAACAATCACACATTGAGCATCAACCCCATATGTGAGGTCCTGTCCTTAGCTAGAGAATCTGTAGAAGAATCAGCCACTCTCAGCATGTGGGAAAGGATACCTCTCCCTATCCACAAGAATATCCTTCAATTTGTCCAACCACAGTCAAATTTTCCAAGGACACTTTACCTGTTCTCTCACCTCATAGAACATGCCAAGTCACCCTCTATTAGCAAAGGAAAGAGGTGTAGATTAAATGTGCCAGTTTCCATGGCCAAAACATAACTAAGATGATACTGCATCTGCACTGATGCTATTTGAAATTTTAATTACGCAACAATTGTATCAATAGCTTAAGATGAGAGGGTCTGATGCTATTCTTGAACCTGATTATTTTTCGACTAAAAAATGGGAATCAGGGAAGGCTCATCTTTGGAGACTGGCGGACTGGTGGCAGAGGTGCAAGATATTTGGAGACAGTTGGGTGCTTCGTTTCATCATGGTTTAAGAGTGGGAAATGTTCTTGCAATTGGTCTTGCAAGGGATGGCATTCTCAAGTTTTTGTATTCTTTGAGTTCGTTTTTTGGCAATGTTTCCACTTTGATGGTTTTCTTCTGTGAAATGAATTTTATCTTTTATAAAAGAAAAAAGAAGTTGCACAGTAAATATATTTTTCACATATCATCATAGTGCAGTGCAGATGTAATATCGTGCTAGTTTTTTTGGGTCATGGAAACTGGCACGTTTAGGCCCAGAGTACACATCAACACTGATGCAATAGCTTGTAAAGAAACGTGGTCTAAATCATAATGCCTCTGAGTAGTATGTGATGGTTTTTGTCTTCATGATGGTAGGTTCTTCTATCTAGTGGGTCCAACACAGAAAGGGTACATGGCTGAATAGATTTGATATTTCATCTAGTGGGTACCACATGGATGGGTAAATGGCCATATAGTTTGGATCTTATACCTAGTGGGTCCTAGGATGGACTTTCCATTCTATATCAAAGCGATGATTCGAGCCATTATGTCTAGCCATGTTCCTTAAATGATTCGAGCCGTTATGTCAAGCCAATGTTCTTTAGATTTTAACCATGGTTTATTCCACGCAACCAATATGTCAGTTTACATATGCATTGACCATAATTTGGTTAAGTTCGAAATGGTTATATAGTTTCCTTTTCATTCAAAGGATTGGCTGCATAAAAACATTGAAGGATGTTAGCACTTATAAGAAAAAAGAAAGGGTGTATTTATAAGTTTCCCTTAGACAGGTGTTTGTAATTTCAGAAAAGAGAGCATTGTTTATTTTTATTTTTATTCATAGTCTGAAAAGAGAGGTGTATTTGTAAATGTTCCATAGAGGAGTATCTTAGTAATTACCATCTTCAGTTGGAGTGCAAAAGATGTGCATCACTTTGGCCACTTAAATTGGTGGTCTGTCTCAATCTCCAAGTCAAATGAATTCTCCCTGAAGTCATTGAAGTTCATCAAATACACCTAATTATTGATAAGACATAGCAAGAAGATGTTGATCAAGCAATCCTGACCATCAGCTGAAGAAAATGTTTCTTTTCATCGTGAACTGCTGAAAGTCAGCAGTTTGTATGCGGAAGTTGAGATCATCCCGATGATCTGAAATGGGACCCACATAATGGTCACTTACAATCACCGAACCATTTGAGCTGACCAAGAACAGTTCAGGACCTTCAGGTGGATTGGGTAGCTACTAACTGTTGAACTCTATAAATTTCAAATCTAATTAACATCTGCATTATAATCAGTTGGAGAACTACAAAATCTTTAGTACATCCATGACCGTTGAAACTTTACAGAGAATTGTAGATCAGGCAATCATCAGCCTACTCAAAGTCTCCTCTCATAAGGGATGATATTCCAAGTGATGATGCAAAGGTTGCAGTGGTATCACCTGTGAGATAGTGTTTCAGTCGATCCAAGTTGTCAGCAGCATCAAGCATGGTGGGTCTAGTTGAAGGGGCCTCTTGGGTGCAAAGAAGGCCTAGTTCTATCAGTTTTGAAATTGCTACTGTTGACATGTTTCCCACTTCAGGACCCTGGTCCCAAAAAGCTCTCATAAGTGAATGGTCGATTACTTTCTCCAAGCGACCATGATAATGGCTCTTCATCCATCTTGGCAAGCTCAGCCCACTGACAAACATATCATCTGTGGGCCTCTTCCCTGTCACTATTTCAAGCACAAGAACGCCGAAACTGTACACATCCCCCTTGGTAGATGCATTTCTTCCCATTCCATACTCTGAAATGTCATCACATGTCCACCAAACATTATAAATCTGCTTTCAGTTATTGGCTACTCTGAGAATGCTAGACCTCACTAAGCTCTTAGCCTAGGATAAATTATCAGCACAAATTATTCGTCTTTAAACGCATTTAGTGATTTGTAAAAGGTTCCATGAGGATATTCAGAAGTTGCAATTTGTTCAAGCATTTTGGGAGAAAAGATGGTAATCTGTTCTATGCATTCGGGGTGGTGCAGACAGCAGAAGTCACACTCGACAAATAGTATTTTTCCACATTTAGTTGGCCTAGATGATTGCCAGAATGATTTAGGATATTATATTAGCACAGAGAAGTAGAAAAAAAAAAACAAAGCTTCCCTGCCAATGTTATTTGTAAAAATATACATCAGTATGCTCCTAAGAAGCACGGACACTTCTAAGAAAGTGACGTGTCCGTGTCGGACACGTGTTGGACACCGACACTCCTTGGACACTCTTGGACACGTGTCCAATACTATTTAGCCGTGTCCATAATTAAGAACTAAAAATCTTAATTTCGGACACTTGTTTGACACTCTTTTTGCAACGTGTCCCACAATTCTTAGCCCGTGTCTATGACTAAAAAATAAACATATGGCTAATATCTCTTGTAAACTTTGTTAACAGGTGGTTATTAAAACTTGTAAACTTGATATATGACAATTTTATACCATGGAAAAATATATGATTGTAAATATTAATCATGTCACAAGCAAAAGACAAATAAATATTTCACTAAAGACTAGGCCTCAAGATTAGCTTCTTTTTTGCTTTTTGTTTTGTTTTGTTTTTTTTTTAAGGGAGAGGAAAGAGATGATCCGCCCTTTTCTTTATATAGATTTTATGGAACTATGGATATTTCATGTTTAATGATTATGAATTATGTTTTAGTGTTTTATTGATATTTGATAATTTGATATGTTTGTTAGTTGGTACTTGAATTTTTGTTTTTTGATTGCTAAATTGATTAAAAAAGTTAAAATGATATTATTTTTTTAGTAGATGATTATATATATAAATATATATATTATTAATGTGTCCCTGACGTGTCCGTGTCCTACTTTTTTGAGAAATGCCGTATCGGCGTGTCCGTGTCGTATTGTATCAGTGTCTCGTATCCGTGTCCATGCTTCTTAGGTATGCTCACATTACTGCCATTTTTATCCAAGCCACACCCTATACAGGTGGGTCTACATTTCAGTGATCCAGACCAATCATCCAGTGGTCTCAAGTGGTTATGGGCAATGTTACCAAGAATTCCCCTTCTAGACATTATTCATCTGTCAATTGTATTTTATAAGAGAACTTACAAAGAAAAGAAAGCCAACAATCCATATTTAACATAAAAACTATCCATCAATTAGTAAATACTCAATGGAGGATATTTCATTTCATCACCTATCCATGGTCTGGTCAACCTGATGAATGACCTTTGTCATGAAAAAGTTGAGTCCCACCTGTATGTAATTCCTGGCTCAATTAAATATGACTTTTATTTAGGCTAGCATTGTGTTGTACCTCTTTCTGATTCTGCACCGGCTCAAATGCACAGAGTGACAGATCACCATCCATGCGGCCTATGCATTCAGACTGATTTCAATTTGGTATTTATCCTAGCAAACCTCACTTGCTGACATTTTGGTAGGCAAGCATTGCTCGACCATCTGAGTCTTCAATTAAGGGGGTAAAAACATTCTTGACTTCAAGAGGTAAAAAATGGTACCTGGTGCAATATATCCGATTGAACCACAAAGAAGGTTGGCTGTTGAATTCGTCGTGTTTTCTACTGTCATGTTTCCCTGTTCAGCTGTCATAACTAACCTAGCAATTCCAAAATCTGTTACCAGCGCATTCATATCATCATTGAGTAGGATATTGCTGGGCTTCAAATCGCAGTGGATGACTTGAATTGGAGAATGGTGGTGCAAGTATGCCAGTCCCTCCGCAACATCGCTTAAGATATTTACCCTATCAATCAAAGTCAAGCCGGCGTTACTGTGACTTTGTGCCCGTGGGTAGAGATGGCTTTCTAAGCTTCCATTTGCCATGAATGGCAGAACCAATGCCTTGAAGTCTGGAAGACTGCAGGCAGTCACAATTCTCATCAGGTTCCTATGCCGAATTCGCTTTAGAATCTGGCATTCTCTATTGAAGCTCGTGGTAGAGTTTCCAGCTTGCAATTGTAACACTTTCACAGCAACAACACTACCATCTCTCAATTCTCCTCTGTAAACATGGCCAAAGCTACCTGACCCAATCAATCTGCTTTGCTCAAATCCTTTGGTAGCCTCCTCGAGTTCTCTGTAAGTGATTCTTGGGTAGTTCGAGATCAGTGTCAGAGAAGACTTTCCCAAATCTCCTTTGTCTCTGTGAATTGCTGATCTTCTGAGCTTCTTGACACCAACCATACAACAAATAGTAAGCAGAAAAACTGATGCAGAAACAATGCTGACTAAAATGCCTGTGAATTTGAGTGAATGTAATCTGGTTCTCTGCTTAGAATGGCAACTTGGTGCTCCAAATGATGAGCCACAGAGACTTGGGTTTCCCCGAAACGAGTCAAATGTGAGAGAATCAAATATGCCACCTCTTGGTATTGATCCACTGAAGTTGTTATATGAGAGATATAGTTCAGTGAGGGTGTTACAGTTCTGAAGGAAGGCTGGAATTTCACCGGAGAGGTGATTGTATGAGAGATCCAAGGATTTAATACTAAGCAGATTGCCCATAGACTTTGGAACTGGGCCTTGAAGAGAATTGTGAGAGAGGTTGATCATCTCGACTGCTAGGCAGCCATCCAAATTGGCAGGAATCTCTCCAGTGAAGTTGTTCAACGACAAATCAATTGCACGAATCTTGTCCATTTTACTCAGCTCCAGCGGCAGCATCCCACCTAAGAAGTTGTTAGACAGATTGAAGTATATTGTCATGTCCTGCAAGCCCGCAACTTCTGCTGGTATGGCTCCTGTCACCTTGTTGTGGGCCAAGTCCAAGGTCTCCAAACTTGTACATTTTCCTAGGTTTGGTGGTATTGTTCCTGAAAGCATGTTATTGTTCAAGATGAGTCTCCTTAGTTGGGTGAGGTTCTCTAGTGTGGTTGGAATGCATCCTGAAAGCTTGTTTCTGGACAGGTCTAACAAACCCAAGTGACTTAGATTGCCTAGTGAAGCTGGTATTTCACCCTGTAATGAATTGTTGGATAGGCACAGCCTTTCTAGCTTGGGTAGATGACTTATTTCCAAAGGAATTGAACCATTCAAAAGGTTACTTGATAAGTTCAAAAGAGTAAGGTCTGAAAGGTAGGCTATAGTTGATGGGATTGTGCCTCGAATGAGATTACTTTCAAGATGAAGCTCTGAAAGATTTACATGCATTAGGCCTATTACTGAGGGAAGCTCGCCTCCTAGATTGTTCCCTGACAGTTCAAGCTCCCTTAGATGAGTCAGATTTGAAATGGAGTTGAAGAAAGGCGTGAGATTTGTGTTACCGTCATCACTAGAGAGTTTGTTATATGAAAGATGCAATGTTTTCAGTTGATACATATGCATTACAACTTTTGATGGCAATGTACCTGTCAGGAAGTTATTCTCCAGATCAAGGTTCATCAACTGTGAGGCATTGGATAGTGACACTGGAATGCTGCCAACTAAATTGTTCAGATAAAGGTAGAGATCACTCAAATTTGGCAGATGGTTTCCAATCTCTGAAGGAATGAAACCAGTGAATGAGTTAGAAGAAAGGTCTATGTATTGTAATGCGGTGCAGTTGTAGAAGAGGGAAGGTGGGAGCTGGCCTTGTAGCTGGTTTCCACTAAGGTTGATGTAGAGGAGTTTCTTGAGCTTGCCTAAGCTCTCCGGAATTTCATGTTGCATAAGGTTTCCTTTCAGACTGAATTCTGTTAGGCTATCTAAATTGCCAAGCTCAGAAGGAATGGGTCCTTGAAGGAAATTCTCTGACAGATCAAGCAGCTCAAGGCAAGAGAGGTTTGACAAAAATGGTGAAATGGTTCCTTGCAAAAAGCTACTCCCAAGATACAGCATAGTTACTCTTTCTCCATTCTGACTACAAATGATGCCATTCCACTTGCAAACATGGATGGTCTCATTCCAATTACTAAGCATGTTCTGAGGATCAATGAGAATACCTTTCTTGAATGCCAAAAGTGCTGATCGGTCTATCCGTAACCCATTCGATTGGTGTTCTTGGAGAGGAACAGCAGTGAATGGGAAATTGAGAAGTTGAATCAAGGCTATAACAAAAACACCCCTTTGATAATGGTTCATGTCTCTTACTGTGAGTAAAGAGAACTCATGTAATGCAAGAAAAGCCAACCATGAAGTCTACATTACAGCAGAACTCAATGACATTGAAGAAGGGAAGCTGGAGTACCTGGGCTGACTGTTCAAAAATATCTGGGGAAGCTGGAGTACCTGGGCTGACTGTTCAAAAATATCTGCAGAAATAGTGGTTGTGTGCTTGAAATCTACTAGTGGTGGGAAGCTTAGGCAACTTGACCACTGGGATGTAAAGGTAATGATTTTCTTTCATGAAGTGAGAGTCTAATCATTGCTTCCAATGGATATTCCACTTCTTTCTTATCCTCTGAAATTAGAAAAAATGATTAGATATTAAAAATTCTGTGAAGAAAAAGGGTAAGCTGAAGAGAACATGGATGGAAGGAATAGATCTGAAGATGTAACCATTCTGAGGATTTGTCTCAGGATAAACTGGAATGACAAAGCAGAATTCTTGTAGCTGACCCCAACATAGTTGGGAAGTGGCTTTCGTGATGGTGGTGATAAAGAAGAGGAAAGTATCCATGTTTTCAAAAATGTTCTGTTGGTTAACAGTTGACTTTTCCTTTCCAGTTGTTATGTAAAAGCCATGATTGGTCATAATTCATATCTATACCAATACCAAATAAATTTGGAGATAAACATTTGAACTGAATTTGTCACATTCATACTAGCTTAGTTCTTCAAAAGTGAAAGAGATTTTCATTTGGCTTTTTGTTTTTCCAAAGAGCTGCTTTATTCGCCATTAGTCTTGCTTAACCTGCTTATCATATTTACATATTAACTATATTTTTTGGGCTTTTGAACTTACATTGTAAATTAAGGGCGTAATATGTGAATCTTGTGCTTTTTTCTCTTTTGTGGGGATAGCTTGTGTCTATCATTTTCTATTATTTGTTTTATGATTATTTTCATAAGAAAAGCTTTCCATGGTTCTGGTTTTCTAGTAACCTAGTTACAAATTAGTTTCAATTTAGCTAAAAGATTTTTGTTTAAGCCTTTGTGTTAGTCATAGTAATAGAAAACCAGAGACACAGAAATTAAAATGTTTTCAAATGAATATGTTTTCTTTCAATGATTTAATTTCTACTGACACTTTTTGTTTATGTTGTTACCACTCATGCAAATGTGTTTCCAATTATTTGATTTGACCCTTCTTAAATTCCACAATCAGAGAGCAGAAAAGTTCTTTTGTTTAGGAAGGAAGATGTTGGGTTCCAGCATTATCAATGACTTGACATCTTCACAATAATGAGCTGAGATCTTTGGTAGAACAAAATTCTCAACTCCACTCCAATACATATGGGTTGCTGCCTCCTACTATTAGATCATGGAACCAAATTACATGGGTTATTTCTCATGGAGGACAAATGATATGTGCTAGAATCTTGGAAATTGTAGTCCACAGGAGGCTCTCTGAATAAGGATATTTAATCATCATAATGATTCTATCCATATATTTAATGTTACATTATACAAATAAAGAGTTATCGTCATGGAATACTTTTAAATGTGCGTTCATAGTTTGAAACTGAATTTGAAACTGAATACAACTGAGTTAGTCTGACTTGGAAGACACAATGGGTCAACTCCTAGGTTCAACCAGATTTCAAAATACTCTTTTATGTTACGCGTGCATATGATTCTCTCTATACGGCATGAATGTTGTTTTACTTATATTTTAATAGTAATAAACACATTTTAAGATTTCAAAACACCCTACTTGAAACATCCAATTAGTTTTGTAAGATCATTCTGTATGTGCATTAAGTTGATGAATAACTCTTCCAAATTGTTAAATGGAGGACCTTGCAGAGATAGTATGATAATTAAGAAATCAATGTGCTAAAAATAATTTTGAAGGCTTGTTTCTTTGCCTTCATTAAGAAGGATATCCACAAGCAAATAGAAGTTGGAATCTCAGGGAAACAAGAAAATGGAACAACAAAACCTCCCTACTCAATTATTTGAATGCAGATTTCTTTTTCCCGCTACTTTTCTAATTAAAAGATGCAGATACTTCTATTCTTGTCTAATACTAAAGAAAATGTGTCCCTTTCCATTTGAGCTTGAACTATCTAAATGCCAATTATCTTTTTCCAGCTCAATTGAACTTCAATGTACTTGGTTCTTTCTTGAAAATACATGTTGACTGCATACCATTAACATGGACCACAGCCCATCATGGTTGATTGCTTAATCAAAACATATCGTTATGATCTAAAGTAGTTAACTAAAAACTGTAGCGAAGCTATGATTTTCAGCTGCAGCAGCCTCGTTGCTGTCTTTGTTTCTTGCTTGTACATGACAATAGATTCAATTCTACCTACACTACTGAATAGTAGGTCTCCAGTAAAAGAATAAAATGGTTTCTTGAATTCTACTTGACTGCCTGATTAACTCCATTAACATATGCAATATCTGGTCTAGTAATTGTCGATCAGACAAAGCTATAACTTGCCTTCACTTTTGGTAAACTTAAACTGATAAGTGAATCATCTTTGTAAATTGGTCCATGTGCTGCATATTCCTTCGAATGATCGTCCTTAATCATCTGTATTAGGATGCTTTGTTTTTTATTCATCTATCCTGGAAAGATTGCTTTGTCACCATCAAATCCCACAGTTGCAATTCCTATTGATCCACCAAATTCTGATTTAAAGGCTCTCAACCGCAATGACTTTTCTATTCAAATGGAAAAAAGGGAACACAAAATTTTGTAGCTTGCTTTTTTGTTTTGAACACAAAAGTTTTGTAGCTTGTGTGTTTGTTTGTAGGGGTAGAGTAAAATAGAGTAAAGTAAATTTAAAATCAAAAGAGAATAAAATATGATTAGGTTATGATGACTTTTGTTTTTAGTTGCTTGATAAGGAATCTTTTTGACTTTTTGTATAAAAAGTAGATGATTTTTTTGTAATTTTGTGGTTGCTTTTTTGACTTTTTGTTGAAAAGAAGGGGGGAAATATGATTTTTTTTTAAAATGGAAGGGGAGAAACTTGAATTTCAAATATTTTACTTTACTCTAATTTACACTACCCCACAAACAAACATGCAGGCTACAAGAAAGAATAAAGGAAGAAGACTATTGTCCTTAACCTAATAATAAAACACTGAATCCACAAGAAAGAACAAGTGTAAAAAAAAAATAGTGTAAATCCCAAAGAGAAATTGAAATTCATTATTGCATTTAATCAGCAACATACAATGACTTATATAGCAACCCAAAACCAACTTTCCCCAAAATAGTTAAAGTTATTAAATATAGTAAAGAACCCTAAACCCCCCCAAAATTATTTTTTGTAACCTTCCACAAAATTCAGATTGTAAGGGAATTAAAAAAAGGAAAACAATCAAACTAGAAAATTAATGCAAAAAGTAACTTTTGGATGAAAATTGCCTTTTTACCTTCGAATTAGCCTCAATTTGCATTGGTGATGGCAACCACCCCTTGGAAGTTGCTCATGTTGTAAACAAAAATGTTGAAAAATAACTCATATTTATACTTCAATTAACTCTATTTGTTCTAACTTTTTTCCATTTGTTATCCCAGCTATAGAGGGCAGGGATACCCCTCCAGAGAGGGTGGTAGACCTCGGAGAGGTGGTGGGCTACACATGGACACTACAAAAGTTGTAGTTCAAGGCTTTGAGGCCATGAAAAAAAAAAAAGAGAGAGAAAAAATTCTATTGAATTAAGAGCTACAGCTTACAAGGGATCATTGAATTCCTATGATTCTTTGTCATTGGAGCAAGTGTGCCAATGCAACTCATAATATCGCCACCTCATACTGAGCCTACGTCCTAGGAATTCTCAGAAATTCATTATGATTTTGCCGGCCATGCCGTTGGCCACAAAGCATTATTGATGGATGACCCTAACCATCTGATTTTTTCCAGCTGAATTTGGAATGCCGATTGTATTCATCCTTAAGCTTCCAATTTGTAGTCCGCTATTGTCTCATTGCAAAAGTTGTCTTTTGGGCTCTTCTCAATCTGCCATTAGGCCACAAATTGCGGCTAAATTGCAATTTCTGGCAAACACAATTTGAGATCTAGTCTCACTGTGTGATATATTCTGATATAAGAAGAAAATAACAAGAAATCAGACCAGCATATCCTTCCCTTTCATATCTTGTAGCGTCCACGTGCAGCCCACTACAAATTTTGCTGCTGTTACAATCACTGTCATAAGTGGTTTCACAATCATTCCGCACCATGTCAAGTAAATGTCAGGGGTCCTCATCCCCTGCACTTGCACTGTGAACTCATATTTAGCCTATTGAGTGCCAAATGACTCATCGGATCTTCCTTTGTCGCAACTCATCCACCCTACATGTGGCAAATATATACGGCAAAGATGATATGATCTGTTTTCATGGGTCCCACTCTCGATAGAATCTGGGGCAGAAGTTTGCGTCGATTGGGTCGTTGTAGGCGTAGCCATATTGATTTGTTTGAATGATAAGCATTGATTTGATGGTTACGATTATCTGATAAAAAAACGGGCATGACTTCTGCTTGGATTTAGCCAATCCACAACTAAGGTCTAAGGTCCTCGGACGGTCCAGATTGGATGTTATCAAAATTTTGCTATAGATTTCGCGGTTCGATCCATAAAGTCTGTAAGTTTTGTTACATGATGTCTGAACTAGCTAGTTTCATTTAAAGTTAAACCTCTGTGAGACCCAATAATATGGTTTCCCATGGACAAGCTTGAGCATCTAAAGGAGTGAACTCTTTCATTTTGGCTCGCTGGAGTCAGGGTGAATGACTCACGGAATGGGTCATTCAGTTGGACGAGCTGCACCATAACTTGAGTTTCAACAGGCTTGGATGTTAAACTAGTGGGCACACTGTATTGAGTTTTCCTACAGTTAGCTACATGATATGCATCCATTGATCTGGTGGTCCTCACTACCGATGGGACATAATGATGTCAGCAGCTCAGGTTTGGTCCAGGCTATGGCCAGCCCAGGAGAGTCCATTTATACTTGGGCCTAAATTTTGGCCAGCCGACCCAGTTGTGTCTCATTATTAAGAGAATTTAGACCCATATAAGAGATCTCTTGCAGAGAGAACATCGATCGGGTTTGGCTGTGTAAAGATGAAATAGTTTACTTTTTGGGTCGGTCATTATTAGGTGTTAATAGATCGTCCACTCTTTAGATCTTTACTTGCTTCGGTCTTGGGTCTTACTCGATGAATTGGTTCTCATAGGGTCAGTCCTAGTCGATATGGTTTGTAGGGCTTGGATCATAATATCCATTACCTTGTCTGTTAATTAGATGGTCCTCTATGGTCCTCTACGAGCAACCACTTACCTCACTGATTCGTCAGTTCTTGCAAAGATACCTTTTTTCTCACGACCATGTTAAGTCCCCTAAGGTCTATTTGCTTTCCTTGTTCAAGTCTGAGGTTCGACCACCTTTCTAATGTGTGCTTCCTATTACAAAGGGTGGACCCCCACCCCACAATAAAAAAAAGGGGTCCTTTGGGTCTTTTGTTGGAGTCCCAATTCTTGGATATTTTCTAAAATCCCAACATTTTAAAAAACTAAAAAAGCTCAAGACACAGTTGAGTGTCGTTTCACAACAATTTCAAAATGTTTATGTATTTTAAAATTTAAAATGATATGTGCCTTTTTGATAAGATGTGTCTGTTGGGGCCCATTTACGTGGATGTAGCCCAATTCTAAGGGATGCTTTCCAAATATATTTCTGGCCCAATTTGAGTTTTGAATATGAGAAGAATTCGATATTTTCAGAACCACATTTTTATAAGAGTCTTTCCTTCTCTTTTATTTTTAATTTGATTTTAGAGGATTTTACCAAAAAAATTCATCTAAGGGGACCATCAAATAATAAAACTTACCCTGGGTGTTGGTAAGTGCACTACGTGACCACTCCAATTCATTTTTTTCATCTAATTGGGGAGCGTCGATATCACCGTAGGTTTTTTTTTTTCTCCAGTAGTGAAATCGATTTTTGTGGAAGATGAAAAACCTTGGAACTAGTCTTTCATGGAAGGAAGAAGAAGAAACAAGGATTTTCTTGTATTTAAATGGAAATAGAGGAGCATTGATATTGCCGCAAGTGTAAAAACCCTGTGGCAATATCGATGCTCCCTAATTAGATGCAGAAAATGAAGAGCGTGACCACCTCGGTGCACCCACACTTTGGGTGAGTTTTATGGTTTGATGGGCTCCTTGGAAGATATTTTTTGTTAAATTATCTTGATTTTAAGGGCAATTCCATATTTCTAATTCTATTGTACAGACTTTGAATTAGAATTGGGAATTGTGGCTTGGGGATGGAATTTCATCAAAACCACTTATATGTGTAAAATTGCTATTTTAAGAAAGTAACTTAATTGGTGTGACTTGCCCATTTTCTTTTTGTTTCTAAATTCAAATTATCACATTCACTTTTATTTGCAAATTATTTATTCTAATTATCTATTTATTTTTCCTGATTGCGCATTCGTTACAAATGATTTTCCGACACCAATGGCTGTCACATTTTCAAATAGAAAAATATAGTGTTAAGATGCTTTAGAAATGGTGAGGGATACCAATGGCGATCAGAAAGTTTGAATTAAAATATTGGATATTTGCAAATTAGCTATGTTCTTTGAAGCGATATTGCTTATATTCATGTTTTCTAGAAATTTGAATGACGCTGCTCAGGTTCTTCTTAAAGCCGAGTAGTAGTTTGGATGAGGCTCGTAACTTAGCCAAGGCGACTAGGTTCCAAATAGAGAGCCTATACACATGGGAATATAACCCAGTCAAGTGAAAAAAAGCTCATATATGAGGAAAGAAAGCCCATAAAAATGGAACGGTATGAACTGGTTAATGGTGTTTTAACCAATATTTGGTCGGATTGGTTAGTGGAGGAAGATTAATATGGTATCAAGCCAATCAGTGGAGTGAGAATTTTTTTTTTCATGGCCAAAAACTTTCTCTTCGGGGGAGGGATTTGATAAATAATTTAAAAAACTATTTATTACAGATGAAAAATGATATAAAAATTTAATATAAATTAACTAGTAAACATAACGCCAAAAATTTCAAACCATGTATTGAATCCAATTTAACTCATTAACTAGTTATTAAATTATCACAAAGATGATAAAAATGTTGAATTTGTATTCCTCTCCACAAACCAAAAACATTCAATAATGGGCTTAGAGAATTGTAAATTACATGATTTTAACAAATTTACTTGTGAGCATATTATTATAATTACAAAAAAGAATCAAATTAATTAAATTTCTTGAATGTCATAACATGGGTTTGATAATCACATCATTCAGATTTTATTTATATTTTAATCATCAATCCTATGTAAATGAATGTATGGGTGACATTAAATCGCTAAATATAGCATTTTAGATGGCATAAGGCCGTGCTAATTAAAATTTGAAAAAAATCTCATTATTGGGGTGTGAAATATACTTGAGTTTGCATGGATTTTTATTAAGTGGGCCGCATATATAGTGGGTTCCACACTTTCCCTCACATCAAGCATGTGGGAGACCATTTATTGCATATAGGCTCTCGTGAGAAGTAAATAGGCAGAGAAAGAAAAAGAAACCAGTGAAACTATAAAAATCCAAATGAAAATGGTAATTAGATAGCTATGATGAATTGTTTTTGGGAGAAAAGAGAATTATGAAATTTCCGTGATGAATTTTGAAATTCTATTATTTATTAAGGAGAAAAAAATTATTAAGGGGCAAAGAAGAAGAAGAAAAAAAAAGAGAAGTGGCAAAGAATATAAGATAAATAAAGGATTACAATTTTAGGATCTTTCTTTTCTATTTTTAAGTGATCGGAGATGATGAGGAGGGTTAATTGGCTTCGTCGCTGGAGCCAACCGCTCGCGAGTTCGAATCTGAAGAGGAACGACTTAGCACTACAATGTGCCTCATTAAGAACTATGCAACAAATGGGTTCCACTCAAGGGGAAGTGTCAAAAAGTATTTTCACTCATCTACTAATTCCTTAAGATTTCGGTAATAAGAAGAGAAAATTTAATAGGCAAAAGTCCAAATAGGGATGGCAATTGGTGGTTACTTATTTCAGGTACCCCTCCTAAACCTCACCCACATTATGGTTGGTTTAATGTTTTACTATAGAAACACGAGTGAAGTTTGTTACTACCACCCTTTTTTTTTTTAAATGTAAAAGATAATATTCCATATAATGCATTGAGTGAGGGTTTGGAAAACATAGCCTCATGCCATCCTTCTCTAAAGCAACCATTGGAGAGAGTTGAGTTAATAAGAGTACTAGAGAATATTACTTTTATGTCTCTATAGAAGATCATTTTCTTCCGTAGAAGATTGAGAAAATCAAGCACAACATTTAGAAGCATCTAGTTATTTGTATTTGTCGCAGAGGATGGCAAGAGGTCGTTGTAGTGTGTGGCTATCTAATGAGAATCAAAGTCCTTAGGTTGCGTGAGAACTGGATAAGGGCTGTGAGTATGTCTCTTGTAACTGCATGATTTACAGTTCTTAGTTTTGATGGTCTAGTTAGGACTTTTGGTTTTTTTTTTTTTTTTCGGTTTGAGTTTTCTGTGTTAAAATCATGTGCCTCTTGCTGGTATGGTTGATTGTTTGATTTGCTAGTTCATTTATTCTTCCGCTGTGTATAAAATTGAATTGCAAACTAGGTATCGCATTTGTGATGAAACTTTCAATTGGCATCAGAAAAGGTTACATTCATTTACCATGTGTAGATCTATTGCAATAATTAGAATGGATTTCAACCACGACAGCACGTCCAAGCCATGTGTACTAAAATATGAAAAATTTGGTTGTTAATGCACAAATTTGAGAAAAAGCCTAGAAAGGAAAACCTAAATCTATTTAATGCTTTGAATGCAAAGGGTTTTGGTCATAAAGTATCTTAGTGTGGAAATAAAAAAAAAAAAAAATCTGAGGAGAAGTCTTTTAGATCTAACATAAAATGCTATAAATGCCAAGGTTTTAGTTATGTTGTTTTCCAATGTGCAATTAGAAAATGGAAAATAGATGATAAAGTTCTAAGTGCTTTTAATGTTCAAGACAATGATCTTGAATCCTCTGCTCTTGACAGCACCGGTAACAAGTGGAAAGCTATAGAAAATCAGATTCCTTCACTAAAATAAGAATTGCAAGATGCTCTTGTCCAGGTGGAACAACTAGATTCTTAGCATCAAGTTATGCATGAAAATCTGATTGACGTAATTGAGAAATATTAGTTGTTGTCCGTGGGAGTTGAAAAATCTGCAATAGAGATAGAAGTTTTGAAAAGCAAGTTGTAGACTTGTTGACAAAGAAAGCTAATTTTTCCAAAGAAGTTGCTCACATCGTGCTTAATGTTTCAAATTCGCAAATATGGGTACCTAAGTGATCAATAAGATCAAGCTCTCAATCTCTAGCTGATACAAAAATGACATTAAGGGGAAGTCAAAATTGAGGGTGCCCTATTACTAGATCCTAATTTACAGATATGCTGCATGCTGATATCATTCTATTTGTCAATTATGGATAAAAAGGGATAATATGAAAAAAAGGAATTAAAGACTTGAAGGTAATTTTTTTTTTTTTTTTGCAAATACATTCATTCTATAGGTTCTTACAATTAAATATATTTTGGTTAGAATTGATTGAATGCCTAAGGAGTTTTGTTAATATATTGCCAAAGGGGGAGATTGGAAGGATTTTATAATTGACTAATTCATGAGTTGGATAAAACTTTGGGTTTATTGAGTTGTATTTTACAATTAGCTTTAGATGAATTATGGTTCATATCGACAAAAGAGCTGAACGAAGAATCAGAAGAAAACTAGGTACAAGCGCTTGAGTGAACCTGCACACATTCTTAAGTGGAGGCAAACAAAAGCTCACGCCCTTAAGCTAAGCCTTTACCCACTCAAGCTGATCTAGCAGGAATTGTGCCGAATGTAAATAACTGAAAGTTATTTTCACGCGCTCTCAAGCACATGGAGAACAAAAACCCACTTTTTTTATTTGGATTTGTTTCATGATTGTGCTAGAACTGCTTGTTTTAGTTCTACTTGGACTCTAATCCGAGGGCATGAATTGTGGGTTATTTAAAAGAGTTTTCTCTCAACCATAAAGCAATGATCTCATTTTTTTGAATTGAGAATTCATATTGGAGACCATCCTTCTTCTTTAGTGGATCCATTAGAGAGAGTTGAGTTGATAAGAGCATTAGAGAATATTGCTTTTACATCTCTTATAGAAGATCATTTTCTTTCACAGAAGATGGAAAAAATCAAGTGCAATGCCTAAAAGCGTCCAGCTATCTGGATTTGTTGCAGAGGATGATAGGAGGTCGTTGGAGTGTGTAGTTGTGTAATGAGACGTGAGAATTGGATAGGGGTTGTGAGTATTTTTCTTGTAACTGCGTAATTCATAGTGCTTGATTTTGCTGGTCCAGTTAGGACTCGTGGTTTTTTTTCTGGTTTGAGTTTTCCATATTAAAATTATATGCTTGTTGCTTGTGTGGTTGATTGTTTGATTTGGTAGTTAATTAATTTATCTGTTTTTGTAGAAGATTGAGAAGATCAAGCACAACATCTAGGAGCGTCTAGTTGTTTGGATCTTTTACAGAGGACTGTAGGAGGTTGTTGTAGTGTGTAGCTGTGCAATGAGAATCACAGTCTTTAGGTCGTGTGAGAACTGGATAATGGTTGTGAGTGTATCTTTTATAAGCACGTTATTTATAGTGCTTGGTTTTGCTGGTTAAGTTAGGACTCGTGTTTTTTTTTCGGTTTGGATTTTTTATGTTAAAATTGTGTGCCTCTTGCTTGTGTGGTTGATTGATTTTTTTAGTTTGTTTATTGTTCCGTTGCATATACAATTAAACTACAATGTTGGAATCACATTTGGGAATGTAACTTTTAGGGTTCAAATCCCCTTTCCTACCTATTATATGCTTCTTATGTAAGAAAGTTTGAAGACTCCATATATATGTCTCACATTATGATATCATGGACAGTTAAAGATGAATGTCTTCCACTCTAGTAAGCAACCTTCAAATTTACTTCAATAGGTGTAGGCCCATCATCAACTCAAGCATATAAGGCCTATTTGTTCACTTGTGCGAGGAGAAAAGGGGAGATGGAAGTCAAATCTTGATGGAAAAGTAAACGTAAACTTTATTTTACTTTATTTTATTAATGTTTTTTAAACATTGAGAGTATTTGCACATGAGAGGAGAGAGAACACACGAGTTCAGATGAGGGGGAGTGTAGATGAAACAAAATACTTTTATCATAAAGTTTAGGGGATTTTTACATTTTACAAAAAAATCCGGCATTTTCAGAAAACCAAAGGCCCCTGTATTTTGTACTGTTACTGAAATGCCGTATTCTGAACGTGAAAAACACCTCTTTAAACATTTAATGAGCAAATAGAGTGATAGACCCCTAGTTTAAACCTTCGTAGGTGCAAGATGTGAAGCAGCATCTAATGCTCCAACCTTTACTACTCATTGTGCTATAACGATGAGGCAGGTTAAGCAGATGAGAGAGGCCACCATTTACATTAATGAAGCCTACCCGTGTGACTAAGCGCATGAACCCACCACAAATAGCGGAAGCAGCCCTTTCAACCGTATAATTCCAATATCCTGCTTGTTTTTTTTTTTAATTTATTTTGATAAGAAAAGATCTATTAAGCAAACACAACCACACAAGCGACACATAGGAAAAAATAACAATTAATACTAATCCCACCAACCCAAAAACTGCCCACAACAATACTAATCTCTAGCCATGCATAGTTGAGACCTACTTGACCCTTATGGCAAGATAGTGGGCCGCCCTACTTAGTTTCCTTGAAATGTGGAAAGCTTTTACAAACTCAAAAAATTAACTGGAAGTCTAGATATCTCGAATGATTGCATGGATCCTCCAATCAAAAACTCCTTTAAAGCAATGTACTACTTCCAAAGCATGAATGGACAAAGTAATTTTTGAAAGCCCGCATCCTCTTATTGCCTTTAGTGTAAAAAGAGCTAACCTTGTTTCAACCTATTTAGCTGTGAATGTTCTTGGTCCTTTTGGGGGCACTTGTAGCTATAAGAGACCCATTATGAAATATTGCCAAGCCAAAAGCTGATTGACCCATAAGAGAGGTTGTAAGCCAATCACTACACAACATGGTTGCCATTCTCAAAATTCGAATCATCAAATTGAGGAAGATAAGTTAGAACATGAGACGTAGTTGGAAATTTATCCATGGATGGATGACTAACGATTTTGGACTGAAAATCATACTATTAGCAAGTGATACGTCCTGCGCCAGGTTGAACTGCCTTACTGATAATGGAAAAATTACCTTCTTTTAAGAAAGCGATGTACTAACACGCCTTAAACGCACTAATTGCACTAGCTCTTCTTTATTCAGCCTTCCCTTTCCAGACAATGCACACATGCATTGTAGAGGAGAAAGGGACCGCTCCACCACCTCTGTGTGTATGTTCACTTGAATGCAATACATAATTTAAAATGAATGCGACAAGTGGTTGCACCATCACTTCATGAATTGGAAAGGTACAAGCAATGGCTTAACCGACCAAAAGTCAAACTTAAAAAAATAAAATCTGCACCCCACCAAAATTAAACAATCGTTTCTTTTCTCCCATCCATTCCATGTTCCCCTGATCAACGAGCTTCAATGGCCAGTACAATGCCTGTAGATAGATAATCTTTCAAGCGGCCCATCTCATGCGCGACGTCGATCATGGTGGGTCGCATCGAAGGCGAAGACTGCGTACAGAGCAGACCTAGCTCAATCAATTCCATGATGACATCTCCCCAAACTTCACTAGAATAGGCTGAAGACACAGAAGTCGGGGCAGCCCGTTGCAGCGCCTGCTCAATGATGGGGTCTAGGTTGTGAGGGTAGTGCCTCTTCACCCATTCATGCATGCTCGAACCCGCATGAAAGATGACATCGGTCGGTCGCTTACCGATGACAATTTCAAAGAGGAGAACCCCAAAGCTGTATACATCACCCTTTGTTGAAGCATGCCTTCCCAATCCATATTCTGCATTCATAGAAGCCATTGGTCTTGCTTTAGGTATGCATGTGAGGAATGGTGACTACAGTGTGCATGGTGTGGTGAGCACTTTGCCTACCCATTAATGAAAAACAACAAAGAAGGTTGGATATCTAATGAGAATTAATCAAGATCATGTAGTGCTTAAATTTCCTACGCCATGAGCACGGATGCGATATTGATCTTGCTTGTGTAAAAGCATGAATGAATTAGGGCATGTGGAAGCTGCACTAGTGATTATTATAATATGTCCTCCTAAAAGAAAGAAAAGGTAGTTCACTTTGCAACAAGGTTTAGTTTTGTTTCAGATGACAAGTCCTTAACCAATGCGCGTTGGCCTAGCCTGGTGTAGGTTAACACTTCCATTATTATTAGTAAATGGGCGTTGGTTCGGGGCGGGTCAATAGAAACTGATGAATCCACTAAACAATACCCAAGAACTAATGGCTCACGTTGACATGTCCAATGCCATGGATGAATGAGTTGGATTTACTATGTCTTGATGACTTTTCAGGCTATCATGATTAAGGCCAGATCTGGATCCACAGCTTTAGGGTTCGCATTTATATGCAGGCCGGGAATAGATTTTAAGGTGATCATGGGGTAGTCGCTCTTCTAGACCCATTAGCATGTATAGGTTGTAGGTTAAAAAGTTAAATATTGTCATTGGTGTTGGGCCTGTCGGACTGTTATAGGTGTGCCACTGGGTCTCCTTAGTGGATTAAGACTCGATTGTGTATATTGGCTTGAGTCTGCTTTTGGATTTGGATTCTAATTGCAGGCAAACTGATACACGTAGAACTCTCGTCAGGAAAATTTAGATCAAAATCGGATCTAGGCCAGCATCTGAATTCTCAAAATTTAACTATATCCATGTGGATCCATCCTAGATCCGCCGTTTTCTAATCTAATCACCAGTACTTACTACCTTAGGTGTGGCTATGGGGGAGACTGGGCAACTGGACAAGGTACTTCCTCTTGATGGTGCATGGTACAGTGGCCAAATGGATTGGATATTTGGATTATCTTAGCAGCTAGTTCAATGGTCACCTATGTTCTCCCCATCCAATTGAAACCCATGGATTGGACATGTAGAATGGGCCCAATCTATGAGGTTCCGTAACATTTGCCATCCACGATAGGGCTCATTAGATGTAAAACCACCAATTCCCACTTCCGTGGATGAACTAAGAGCCAAAAGATCAACAACTAACACCAGGCCCAATCTATAATGTAATATGCAACACAAACAGCTTTGCGCATGCTTGTAAATCCTAGAATACTAAAAAATCTTTCACAAGTTTATTTGTTGTTAAGAGAGGAGAAAGCTATGAGCAGGTGAGGAATTGACATAGAGAAATAAATGTACCAGGAGCAATATAACCTATGGAGCCGCATAACAATCCTGCCGTTGAAGTGAAGGATGCAGATTTGAAAATTGCATCGCTTTTTCCCCCTCTATTCTCAACTAGCCTTGCAATCCCAAAATCTGTGATCAGCGCCTTCATGTCATCGTCAAGAAGAACATTGCTAGGCTTCAGATCACAATGAATAACCCTGACTGGAGAATGGTGGTGCAAGTAGGCCATCCCTTCAGCTATATCACTGCAGATGTTCACTAGCTGAACCAAGGTCAACCGACAGTAGGAACCGCTGCTCGGGTATAGATGGTTTTCTAGACTCCCATTTGACATCAAAGGCAGGACAAGGGCCTTGAAATCTGGCCTACTGCAAGCTGTGATTATCCTGATCAGGTTCCTATGCCTAGTCCTCTTTAGAACTTGGCACTCTCTCTTAAAGCTACTTCCTGGGATCTCTCCACTGACGTCCGAATCCAATACTTTTACAGCAATTCTTGTCTCATCATGAAGAATTCCCTTGTAAACCTGCCCGAATCGGCCAGACCCAATTAGACAGGAACCATCAAATCCACCCGTCGCCTCGACAAGTTGTGGATAAGAAATTCTCGGATACTTGGCTTCTTTTACTTCTTGTTCCTCATCCTCAGATGTGAACCCATTGAAAGGAGCGAATGATGGCCTTGTTCTTGACTTGAGTACTAGAGGATAACCAAATAGACACAATATACAACATGGAGTACCAAATAATGTGAGAAGAACAGGCAAGAGCAAATGCCGGCGAGTTCGTTTCTGTTTACACAATGGCATACCGGAGAATGACCCGCATAGGCCGGGGTTGCCTATGAATGAATTGAATGCTAGGGTGGCGAAGGCACCCTCATTTGATACGAAGCCAGAGAAGTCGTTGAAAGAGAAATTCAATTGCTGGAGAGTTGAAGATGCTTGTAGAGACCCCGGAATTTCTCCTGTTAATTGGTTATTAGATAGATCAAGCACTTGGAGAAAGGGCAAATTACCAATTGAATTTGGAAGGGGCCCCTGCAATAGATTTCTAGAAAGGTTAAGGTACTCGAGGGCAACACAGCTTCCAAGTTGACGTGGGATGGTCCCAGAGAAGTTGTTGGATGACAAATCAATAGCTAATACCATGTCCATCTTACTAAACTCTAAAGGCAAGGGCCCTTGCAGGAGATTACTAGACAAATTCAAATACAACTTCAAGCTCCTCAACCCTGCAACTTCAGAAGGAATCAACCCTGTTATGCTGTTGTGAGAAAGGTCTAAAATCTCTAAGTTCACACATTTTCCTAGACTCGGTGGTAGTTTTCCTGAGAGATGGTTGCCATAAAGGAGGAGCCTTCTTAGCTGAGAAAGATTTGAAAAGGACTCTGGAATCGATCCGGTGAGCATGTTTTTGGATAAATCGAGAAGACCCAAGTGAGGAATGTCACCGAAAGCCTTCGGAATTTCACCGGAGAGGGAGTTATTGGATAAGTAGACCCTCTCTAACTTCCCCATGAGGCCTATTGTGGGTGGAATCGATCCGTTCAAGAGATTACAAGACAAGTTTAGTAGGGTGAGGTTAACAAGATTGGATATACTTGGAGGAATTGACCCATAAATTAGATTTTCGCCTAGGTGAAGTTGAAGAAGACTAGTAGAAAGATCCCCAACTACAGAAGGAATTCCTCCTCCAAGATTATTTCCTGCTAATTCCAGTTCTTGAAGACGAGAGGCATTCACAAGAGAGGAGAAGAAAGGTGAAAGATTGGTGTTATTATCATGGCTTACCAGGTTATTATATGAGAGATAAAGGAACTGCAAACATGGCATTTTGTCCACAATAGATGCCGGCAATGGCCCACTGAGAAAGTTGGACTCCAAATCAATCCATTCAAGCTTGGAGGAGTTGGACAAAGATGGTGGGATGGGACCCAGAAAATGATTCGACCACAGTAGAAGAAACCTCAATTCATTTAGCTTGCATTGGTTGCTTGATGGGATTTGGCCACTGAGAGAATTGTTTGAAAGATCAATGTACTGCAATGAGGTGCTATTACAGAAGAGGGTGGCCGGAATCTGACCGACCAACCGGTTACCGCTCAAATCAAGATAAACCAACCAGCGAAGTAAGCCCAATTCCGCGGGAATCACCCCTTCAAGAATGTTCGAGCCGAAGCTAAGCTGGGTGAGGGTGGAGAGAGTCCCGAGCTCCGGCGGGATGCTACCCCGGAAGGAGTTCCCAGACAAGTCAAGTACCGATAAGAACGACAAATTCGATAAGGCTGGAGAAATCGTCCCTTGGAGCGACCTACCACTTAGATCAAGCTGCACAACGCGCTCCCTCACATGGTTACACATGACACCCGTCCAGTTGCAGACGTGCAAATGCGGCAAATTCCAAGTCTCAAGTGCATGTTGTGGGTCGGCTACGATTCGGGACATGAAAGAAAGCAATGAATCGCGTTCTGTCGATATGGACAGGTCGACGTGGGCTGCGGCATTGAAGACCATTGCCAAGAAAATCAAATGTATTGAGATAATTGAACACAAGGAAACACTAGAACTTGAGCTGAAGGGGAGAAGGGAGCTCATGGCCATTCTACAATTCACAAGAAGAAGAAGAAGAAGAAGAAGAAGAAGATGATGATGATGATGATGCTGATGGTAGATACAGCTACATCACCATGTATTTAAGCAGAGAGCAGAGAGAGAGAGAGAGAGAGGGAGAGGTGGTGTGCTGTGCTTGGGCTGCCTAATTGCCGTTGACGTGAACGTTTGGCGCCTGATTTGTGACCCGAGAGAGATGACCAGGCAAGGTAGGACTAATCACGGTTGCACACATGGCGAGGGTTGGTGACGAATGGTTGACACATCTGCACCGTTACTTAACGTAAAGGGTCTTTGGAGCTCTATAGTGGCATCCATGTCACCTGGCCTACTTCTGTTTGGTATTGGGGACTGTGATCCGTTCCGGGGCACGTAAGGTGCTATTTACTATTTGATGCTTCTAATAGAATCCATTGGATTAAATTCTGATGAAAACAGAACCAATAAATTTAGTAATTTCTTGTATAACACGCCATTATGATTTTGTATCACTATGCTTTTTAGGTTGTGGCCCATCCAAGGAGTAAGGCTTTAGAGTGACTCTGAAGATCTTATTTACACAAGAATTAGATGAGTATTACAATATTAGAATCATGTTAAAAAAAAAAAAAATAATACAAGAATCACATGCAAACACACATAAAATTATACTCAAGTAAACTCACTTATATGATTAAATTCATCCACAAGGGAGGGCCATGTCTAGTTTGTTCATGTTAATTAAAAAAACAAAAAGAAATAGCTCCCTCATTTTTGCAGTCTTTATGAGGGTCCTGCAGGGCCAAATATTTTCTTCATAGGAGGGCTCAATTGACAACCCTCATGGCATTACCATTTTAAGATAAACAGAGGAGATTGTGGATTCGACAAGCTCTATGAGTAGACCTTGATGCAGTCTTTTCTTTGCATATATGGTGAAATATATTTTAATCAGGGGTTATTAAAAGAGTAAGATGTTAAGACTATTAGGTTGAGCTGTAGATGAGAACTTGACTTTCTTCGAATTTGATTTACTATATGTAGATGATGGCTTGATGATTTTACCATCTTTATTTCATTCATTTCTTTTATTAAAAGAAATATTATTTGATGGCCAAGGTAATATTCTCCCGTCCGAAGTTGCAAGTGCAGTCTAACACTGTTGAATATCCATTGTTTTATGTGTTGATTTAGACCTGTAGGTTTCAATTATGTTGCAAACCATATTAAATTCAATAAGTTTGCCAAATTATTTGATCAGTTGCCTTCAAGGCAGTGACTCAATTGCTTTGAACCTTGAGTTTGCTCTCCAAGGTCTCAAGTTCAATTCTTACTTCATGTAGCCTTCATCAACGTGGTCCCTCTGATACTCTTTTCATATCATGATTTTGGCATTAGACTCAATTTTATATTCATTGAACTGGCACTCTCACTATTGGTTTGAATCTAAAGAAAATTTATTGTAAGGATGCTATTAAATTTTAAGGTTATTAAATCAAGATCTAGGATAATTTAGTGTGAGTGATTACTTGGATCCCCCTTGTCCATGATAAGAACTTTCCAATTGCCCTCCTCCCATTAATGAACTTGCATATAACTGGGCACTATGAGCCCAATTACATATAAGCTCTATTCAATCTGGTCGTAGAACATTCTCCTCAGCGGCAATATTTAATTAGGCCTTCACTTTTGTTTTTCAATTTTAACAACTTTTAAAAAAAAAAAATATATTCCTTAATTTAATTTCACAAAACAAACAGGCCCTAGCAAGTTACAAAATCTGTCGAATTATCTAAACCAAAGCCAGAAAATTGTGATAAATTCAAGCATACTCCCCTATCCAGGAATCCTTTCAATCATCTAAACAAATAGGCACTCGGGTTGTTACAAATTCTTTAAATCATCTGAACCAAGACCGCAATTGAGCTAGATTCATTGGTACTACTGTATCCAATTAGACGTCTTATTCAGAGGTAAAGTTACACTTGGGCACTGGGACAATTTGACTTTAGAATGGGCCCCATATCCAGCCAAAGCAACCCGGCAAGTAGTTGAGTAGATTGAACCTGGTTCTTCCTAAACACGTAAGGCTGAGCCCGCTCATATGGTCATTCAGGTTGGGTCATGCTAGGCTTTTGTATCACTTATTTGAGCGTATTAATCATTAACTGTGTGTTTGGTTAGACTTTGCAAAGGTGCTTTTATAGCTTTTAGCTTTTAAAAGCACAAAAGTTTATTTGGTTATCAAATTTTAGAAGGGCTTATGGAAAAGTAGAAGTCCCAAACCCACGTTAAGATGAAGCAGAACCCATCTGACTTCACGTTGAGAAGCCAATATTGGCTTCTGCGGGCAGCCAGCGGAAAGTGACAGAAAGCTAACATAATATTCTATATTTAGTTCCTTTTTTCCTGCGTTCTCATCTTCCTCATTCAACCACACCCCTTTCACCCCCTTCGGTCTCTCGGAATTCCAAACAAAGAGATTTATTGATGCATTTGTAGTCAAGCTTATTGAAGAGTGCTCGATATATAGGTGTTTGATGAGAGCACTTAATGCATCTGGATATGGAAAATCAATGATAAACCTTGTGTTGAAGAGCAGGGACATGATTTTCTCGGCTCTATGCATGAGTCGTCTTTGCCATCCATTCGTAAATATGAGAGCATGTGAATGCTATGATCGATGGGTATGCGACCACATGCAAGGAAAGTGATAAGCTCTGTTTTAAGAGATGGAAAGAGCGTCAATAATGCTTGCTGAGATCACCTTTGTTGGGGTTCTAAGCTGATACAATCATCCCAATCTTCATGATTGTGTAGGGAATCTCTCTAAGGCTAAAATGCCCATGAAAGGGCATTCAAGAAAAAACTGAACATTTAATCAGGGGTGTTTCACTCAATGCTTGTAGAATTCATGGTAATAGCAATATGGTGAAACCTGTGTGTTGAACCAAGTTTATGTACAGATGGGCCAAAAAATTCTTCCAGTTTCTGGATGGTTGCCCATTTGGATGGTTGCCAATTTGTCCACTATAGCATTCTATTTTGGTCTTGTGTACCAAGACCAGTATCTCTGCCCATTAGGATTTTGGGTTGTGGTCCTCCGCTTTTAGGCACTGCAACGACAATCACTATGGAAATGGAGTTCCTTTATTAGAAATACCATGTGTAGGAGTATTTTACATACCATAAGAAGATATTAAATAAACTTGAGAAAATACACTAGAATTTGTTTACCTACATAGCTATTTTATATTTCTTAGTTTATTTTATAAAAGAAAATATATTTCATTTGATTATTTTATGCTAAAAGGTTTATCTAACCAAACAACGTGTGATGCTTTTATGGTTAAAAAGTTTGTATAAAAGTTGATCTAACCAAACAAACCCTTCTCTTAAAAAGGAGCCCTCAAGAAGTAGTTGTTTTAAAGTTACTTTTAGAAAAGTACGTTTAACTTCAAACAAGCCGAACCAAACACACCCTAAGCCTTTTCTAGCTTAACCTGAGCCCGGCTTAAATATCAAACAGGTCATAATTATGGATTGAACGCTGACCCGAATTCTAAGCCAAAGGTTCAAATACCGACTCAAGTCGAACCCTGGCTGACACGGTCCTTGAGCACCCTGGTGAAGCCCAGGTTCCAATTCAAAAACAGGTGGCTGATTACTGATAGTTAATGGTTGCTTAACGCTATTGGAGTTTGTAAATTAGTTGAGAGGGGCTACGTGGCGATCGGACTCTGCGTAGAGATCTTCGTTGGTCTGACACCATCATGACCTCATTATTCCAACCAAAAGTGAGAGCCCACTATGAATTTAGATTCAGTGCGATACAAGCCCACTGGTGACTTGGCGAGGTCTAATTGATCCCGCCACCGTCAGAGTGGGGTTTTTACTATCCATCGAGCAATAGTGGTGTTTGGTTTGGAAGCAAACGTGTGGCTTCTCTTGAGTGGTGGAGTTTTAATATGTGGGAAGTAGAATTCCAGCTGGATGGGTAAGATTGCATGATCAGAAGATTTTCTGTATGCCTGGATGAGATTAAGTAGTTGGTTAATTACAAGAGATCATCTTTCACTTAAAGTCTTAATTAGTGATCCTATCAGAGCGTGGATTGGGATCAAACTTTGAACGTGGAGTCATGAATTGTATCTAACTCGGTTGCATATGTAAGAACCGTCATTACTTCACTTATAAGTGATAGCTGTTCATATCTACCTGACCAGGATTCTGACTTGAACAGGTACTTTTTTCTTTATCAGGGCCTGTGTTACTTCTTCCAAAGTCTATTTCGTTCCCTTGCTGGAGGGATCTACTTATTTCTCTCAAGTTACTTTCCTCTATCGAGAGTGGGCCCCTAGCCCCCTATAGCTGGGATACATATAAAAAACAATGGGTTGCATATGTTGTCATTTTGCAGAATGGAGACATTAATTGATATCTAGAAGTGATTAGCATTTGTAGGCCGTTCACAGCCCTACTCCTTTGTCAAGTCAGGCGACTTATGATCATTCTATTTTAGCGTCTCGAGAAAATGTTGGAGTATTTTGATATTTAGGATTTACATGGGGTATTATCCAAAAAATTATCAGGAAAAATTAATTAGTTTTTAAATAATAACATGCTAGCAAAATGCTCTTGTGCTTAGCACACGCCATTAAAATTCATGCAAAAAATATATATACCCTTTAGTTTTAAGATAGAAATAAGAAAAGTTTGTCTTGATTTCATACGTTTTTTTTTCTTTTGGTTTCATACATTTAAAATATAGATAATCTAACATAGAAATATTTCTAAAAAAAATTTTATTCACTTAAAATTATAAGCACCGATAGAAAGGATGCTATGTCTTGTGTCCTAATCATGAAATACAAAATAATAGGCTTTCTTAGAATTCACACAATTGAAAATATAAATAATTAATTAGTACATAAATTTTGAAATGTTAGTAGAAACTTAAAATGTGATATTTTTGTATAAATTACATTAAGATGAAAAAAAATATGAGAAATCAAAATATGATATTTTCAATTAATAATATTGATAAATCCTCACCACTTATCTTTTTTCATGGCGAACTTTATGCAAAAAAGTTGCAATAGTGATTGATCTTTATGAAATAATGTCATCAGTTGGTTAGTTGGATGCTTAACTATACTATGAGACTATTCATTAATTCCTCTTAGATTTAGAAAAAAATTTGTATATTTATAAATTCTAAAAAATTATTTAAGTTGAAACATATAATAGATAAATTCAAATTTAGGATTTTTCCATCACAATACTTGTGTCTACCTTTGGCAATAGCACAATAGCACATTATCATTCATTGCAGTAATAAATGTCATTCAATAATGACATTTGTATAGAATTGAATTAAGTTAAAAAAGATTAAATGAGAATTATTTATTGGAATTGAGGACGGTCATTTGCCCAAATTATGTAAGATTGTCAAAGTCAATTGGAGTTGATTTCAAATTAAAATTAGTCTCTCTCACTCAATCCACTGATAGCTTAGTTGGTGACGCACCTACCTTTGACCGAAACAACTATAGCATTGCTGGGGTGAGTTAAATACACACACACACACAAAACGATATGTAATAATAATTTTAAAAACATATATCATCTGTTTTTTTTCAATATTTTGATATTATCATAGCGGTTTCAATAAAAACTCCTGCAAATGTGACAATGGCATGAAGTGTTAAAATCTTCCCACATTAAAAAGAAAAAAAAATTAATGGGACTTGCATTACCTGTGTTCTGCACGTGGCTATTCTCCTTTTTTTGGTAGAAAAAGCATCGTATATTAAACCAACATGAAGAGGCAGACAATAAAAAGGGAGCAAAAGGACAAAAAGGAAATGAAAATTAACCCTCCACCCCTAATTCAAAACCTACCCTCTCCCATACAATATCTTGATTAGTAGAAAAAAAGAGTTTAGCAAGCTTATGAGCATGACCATTGAAACTCCCAGAGACAAAAGAAAAATCTATAGAACTAAGTAAAGAGGCTAATCCTTTAATGTATAAAATAATGGACAAAATAGACCAATCATCATCTTCCTTTAAAGCCTGGATAACTTCTTTGGCGTCCGACATCCCATGCACCTTGTTGAAACCTCTTCCTATAGCCATTTCCAATGCGACCAGGATTGCCCTCGTGTCGGCATCTTTTGGAGAGGAAGCTTCAACTCCTTAACAAGCACCCGCATCCATAATGCCATAATTTGCAAACATAACATAATCAAAAGTTGCCTTTTCATCACTGGCTCTAAAAGCTGCATCAGAGAAGATCTTAAGATCCTCATTATTGGAGATCACTCTAGGACAGTCCCTTTTTTCTTTACAGTCATATCCTTAGGAAAAATGGTTGGTCCTTCAAGCAATTTTTTTTATACCAAGACAATAATTTTGGGGGAGTCAAAAGGTTGATTTCTAAAAACAAAATCATTTCTAGCTTTTCAAATAGCCCACCATAGAGATAAAAACTACATCTCAAAGTGATCATCCCCAAGAGGAGAATCAGATGGCCTTGCTTACAAAATGCCTTCTACCAATTAATTACATCCAAAGAAATTAGAAAGTTATGAGTTTGAATTCTAAGACCAACTAGCTCTCGCATGGTCACATCTCATAAGAGAGTGGCCAATTGATTCCTCCTCATTTTCACAGTTAGGACAACTTTCATCAATTGAATTTATTTTAACCTTAATTGAGATTTTGACCGAATAGCATTTTTAAGACATGTCCAACCAAACAAAAGAACTCTTTTAGGAAGTAGCAATTTCCAAAGTGCTTTCCAATTGATAGTGGGGGTAAGATTGGCCTCATCACCCTTGGTGCTTACTTTATAGGTTGATTTGGTGGTAAGTTGGCCGTTCTTTGAAAAAGGCCAAATCTTCTTATCCTTAACTTTATGGAAAAGGATATAAATTTTGCAAATATCTTCAACATCATTATAGTTGATATAGAGGCTTTTGATAATAGTTTCATTCCATTTTCCTTCCCCATTCCATAGATCTTTAATTGTGAGATTTGGATTAACCATGGTAGAAAAGGGCTTTTTCAAGCCTTGCTACAAGGGATCCAATTACATTTCCACACTGAACACTGAGATATCATCCCCATTTCCAACAATCCATCCCACCGTTTCATTAATGAAATTAACCCCCTCAATGAATCCCCTCCGAAACCAAGAGTTTCCTTTTTTAAATTTAGCTTCCCAAAGGATACTCTTGGGAAGCTAAAGAAGATATTATCATAGACATCTCCAAATAAGACATCCTTTGGGAATATCCCAAAGAATTTATTGGAGATGTCTATAAGACGAGAATCTTCTTTGCTCCAAAATTTTGGCCAATAGAGCTACATTATTATTTTTGGTGTCCTTAATTTCAAGACCGCACATGCGAAGTGATTAAAATGACCAATGTATGAACAATCTGAACACAAAAAGGTGTTTTGTTAGCAAAGGGAGGTGTGTACATGAGAATGCAATGTTTCCAAATCCCCCACTCTGCAAGTTGATATTTATATATAACGCCACATGGGAAACGAATGAGGCCTGACCTTTTGCTAACCAAATTATTAAAAAAAAGTAAAAAAAGGAAATAAAAGAAGAGAAACAATTTGCAACAACCAACAAGGATGGTCGGTTCATTAATAATGGATTTGCAGTTAAACAATAGAGTGATCAATGTATATCTAAGGAAAGGCACCCATCATGGAAGCAATCATTGATTACCAAGTTTTTGGTAGAAAGCAGGCCTTCCAATGTTAGGCCATCGTTATGCCAAATTGAGGAATTGGGAATTAACAATTCCCGTATAATTCCACTAACACTAAACCAATTGTTAATTCACACCACCATTGCAAGCATTTTTTGTCCTTGAAGTGTAAGGCTTCATTCAGGAGGCCGAAACCCGGTGACAATGAATTGCCTAATTTGTTAGGTATACGGACAGCTGGTTTCTCACTTAACTGTTCAGAGCTCGTTCATCTGATTCCACTTTCTGTCGTAGTAGGCTCCTTTTCAATGACTAGGACTCCTATTCTTACGGTGGTAGCGGTAGCAGATTTCTTATTTTTCCATTGCTGGGCTGGAGTAGAAAAAAAAAAAAAAAAAAACCCTTGCAACATGCGATGTAATTATATTCCCACCAACAAGCCTTCAAAGGTAGTGGGTCTAGAAATAAGGCCCTACAAGCAAGGCAAGAGACCATTAAAATCCTTGTGACCACTTGTAAACCTATGAGGCATCCTTGGGCAGATTTTGGTAACAATGATTTTCGCTTAAGAGAATTAAGAGCCCAATCATTGCCAAGTTCATAACAATTTATGACTTATTTGAGCCTTAACCCGAAAGAGACCTAAATTCACATTGCGATGACATGTTTGACGTAATCCCTTTGGACCAGAATTGGCCCCGCCTCATCCTGAGCGTCAAAACGGTTCATAACATAGCAGCCAAACTCCACTAATCAAATAATTTTTAATTTTTTTAATTTTATTTATTTTTTAATGACCCCATGTGTCTCTTGCCAGCATAACCTTTAGACCTTTGGCCTTTGGCCCTACGGGTTATCTGATTTTGACGAGGAAGGACTATTTCTTAGGAGGTACATACATGATCATACACATATTACACGATTAATACATTAGTGGGAGTTGAACTTGAGACCTTGGGGAGCAAACCCAAGGTTCAAATCAATTGAGTCACCGCCGTGAAGGAGACTGATCAAATAATTAGGTAAACCTATTGAATTTAATATGGTTTGCAACATAATTGAAACCTATGAATCTAATTCAACATATAAAACAATGGATAATCTAATATACTGAAAGCATACCTTTGACCATGCCTGATGACAAGTCATTTGAATTTGATCTGCGCAACGGAAACAACCCGCGATCAACGGATCTACCACGATCTACGCAAGCAAACATACCATCAAGCAATCACACACATGACACAGCAGTTTTACGTGGTTCGGCAACTATGCCTACGTCCACGGGAGGAGAGAACTCATCTACTATGATCCCATCTCGATCCCCTCAGGATCTAGGGTTACAGTACATCAATATATATAGTTCCCGCTTTCTTAGCCACCAAGAAAACCGATACATAATGACCAAAATACCCCTAACCCTGAGTCTCGGTTCTGGCTAAACCAGACGACCGATCCGGCTAAACCGGAATACAAGACAAAACCCAACAATCTCCACCTTGGCTTGGATTCCGCAAATCCTCAGAGCCACCTTGAGATACCTGGTAATGTCTTTCACGCACCTTGTTGAAGGGTACGTCTCCGCACACGCTATGACCTAGCGTGGTCACAGTTGCCTCCTTTGACCTCAACACCACCATCTTGAACCTTCGAAGCGCTCTCCATTTGTTGCCACATGCATGCATCCTTGCAACACAATGAACCTAACTTCCGTCCGTCAAGACAAAACTGAAGACCTCCCCGAATCCGGATCTCACTGGTACCTTGTGAATCCTTCCTTCTGTCTCCATCCCGGTGTTCTTTCCGTCAAACCTGCAACTGTCCTGTTCTAGTCTGTTCTGGTGGGTTGGGCACAGTACATGCGGGTTAGGTATGGCCCGATGCTTAAACCGGCTTACTCCGACCTGAACAAAACTACCTTTTCCCGAGAAAATCATCTCCGTTCAGGGCTTCCTGGATTTCCGCTAGATGATATCATTGAAGATCCATCAATCTATTTTCCAATGATCCGTCGCATCTAACTCCACCTGAACCACAGATTTCCTCCCTTGTTATTTGATGTCTCCTACACTGCTCCACCTGAAAAAGCATCCCCTATCAACCTGTAGAGATTTTTTTTGACAAGCTCACCCTCCATGATGACCAATGTTCCCTTTTTCACCTTCGTAACTCCACCCGCTACAATGCACTTGCAGCCTTTGAAGTCTAAGGCACACGAAGAAATCATATTTCTTTGTCAACCCGGAACATATATCACAGCCGTTAGGGTTTGAATAACATGATCATACATCTGGATTTCTACCGTTCTTATCTCAAATGCACATCAGTTGCATTCTCCCCCCATAAGAACAAATCCATCAACCATGATAGTTATTTGCATCAAACTAATCTTTACGCGAACATATAATAGAAAGAATCTGAATCCCAATACCATGAATCAACAACCGGATCCATACCTGTAGCGACCAAAACTGATTCCCTGTCTACCGAATCCGAGCTTTGTTGCACACTACCTCCTTCTGATTCTGATTCCTTTTGCTTTTTCTTCCACTTTGGCATGTCGCTCCTTTTCGATCCCTTCGACGCGGATCTAAGCGTTCCATCAAAGTACTTGGAGCAATCTACCATTGACGACATCAAGTAACACTTTTCAATCATTGCTGTGTCACGGAGTCTAACACTCTATCCTGCCAATCTCTAAAGTCGTTTCTTCATCAAACACTTCAATCTGGCCCGTGATGCTTAAATCCATTGCTATCATCGTAAATCTGTCAGTTTCTTCAGTCCCCCAATTTTCTACCCATCAAACTGCCAATATCTTTTATCTGCCTCGTAGATCTCGTCACCGTGAGTACGCTGGAAGAAACGGATCTGAAATCCGACTCCGGATGGCTTCGATATCGCAGAATTAATTCTCTATACTCCAATTTGGTCAAACATCCATGTTGACCGTTGACCAGCCCATCTTCTTCCATATATGCGTAGATCTCTTCACAACGAGTCCGTAGGCGCAAACGGATCTCCGATCGGACATCGGACGATCAAGATATCACAGAAACAATTTCAGCCGTTGAATCTGGTCAAACCAGTCTGTTCACCATGCTGACGTCACTGCTGACGTCACGGCTTGCTGGCAAACTGGGCTTCTGAAACGGATCCTGGTCAGGTTCACCTGACCCGAAACGGAACTGAACTGCTTTGCTCGCTGGGCTTCTCTGGCGAACCGGGTTCGGGTCCGACCTGACCCGGAACCGGCCTGCTCTGCTGCGCTGGGCTTCTCCTCACGGGTCGGGTTGAACTGACCCAACCCGGAACCCAAACCCGACCTGTTGCTGCTTGGGCTTTCTGCACAGCGGGTCAGGTCACGCGGACCCGACCCAAACCCAGACCCAGAAACCCGAATCTGGGTCATCTCCAACCTGTCGCTGGGCGCTGCAACGCGATGTCTGCAACCCGGTTGCAGCCCGTGCTGCAGCGGCCGACGGCGCTTCTTCTCCAGAGGCCTGGTCCGGCGACCAGCGGCGACGGGAGACGGCGGCGTCTGCGACGGTGATGGCAATGGCGGTGATGACCGGTGGCATCGTACGGCAGCGACAACGCAGGTACCTTTTTTTTTTCTTCCGGTCTTCTTCGTTCTCAATTCTGCAACCAACCAAAGCAGCAGCAGCGGCGGCGGCGAGGGCGATGAGGTGCACCGGCTCCCCTTCGATGGCGTCCCTCATCGACTGCGTCTCTGTTTTCCCGATCTGTGGATCTCTCTGTAACAGAACCCAAATCCAGCTTTTCTTCGCCGGTCGTCTTCCTCGGCTCGGCGGGCAGCGGCGAGTGAGGCTGGCGATCGCCGGCAATCTTCTTGTTCTTCCTCGACTCCGGCAACTTCCAGCAACCACAGAAACAACCCAAATCCTCTTCAACGTCGGCTTCCAGCGATGATGGCCCACAGAGATCACGGCTGTGATCTCTTCTCCTCTAATTGATCTTCTTCTCCACACAGAAATCCCAGATCCGTTAATCGCAAATCCGAGCGATCTTCACCTCGCTTTGATACCACTTGTTGGGAAAAACGGCGCAACGGAAACAACCTGCGATCAACGGATCTACCACGATCTACGCAAGCAAACATACCATCAAGCAATCACACACATGACACAGCAGTTTTACGTGGTTCGGCAACTATGCCTACGTCCACGGGAGGAGAGAACTCATCTACTATGATCCCATCTCGATCCCCTCAGGATCTAGGGTTACAGTACATCAATATATATAGTTCCCGCTTTCTTGGCCACCAAGAAAACCCATACATAATGACCAAAATACCCCTAACCCTGAGTCTCGGTTCTGGCTAAACCAGACGACCGATCCGGCTAAACCGGAATACAAGACAAAACCCAACAGTTTGCAACATAATTGAAACCTATGAATCTAATTCAACATATAAAACAATGGATAATCTAATATACTGAAAGCATACCTTTGACCATGCCTGATGACAAGTCATTTGAATTTGATCTTTAAATTGTCCAGCCTTACAATCAATGACTTTGATCAAATAGGATTTTCTCTTATCTACCTTCTCACCTACTCCGACAATGTGAGAATTTATGAACACTATTCAATATGAAGTAAGAAAAGAGAAATGACTAGAAAACCACTTTCATAAATAACCCTAGAAAGATTTTTTTGTATAAAAAAAATTTTATTAGATGTTAGTTTCCTTAATTCCCTCATTAATTAATTAGACAAGAGTCATAGTGGATTGGGCTTTCTATAAGGGAACCCAAGCTGCATTTATTTAAATCAAAATTAATTGGGAAAGCTTATCAAAAATCAATTGACTTAAAGAGGGGCTCTATCACTATTAGACGTATGGTCATGTGGACTGCTTATGTCTAACAATCTCCCACTTGGTTTGAATGATAACATATATGTAATCTCCCATTTAGCCATAGTGACCACATATATGTAATCCACCTTTTTTTATTTTTTGAAAATAGTGATTTTACAAAATGACATACTCAACTTATTTAAAGATCTCAACTAACGACCATTGATTTAAAAAACAAATGCAACCTAACCATTCTTGTTTATATTACTTTTTATACATTGTAATTAAATGAACCAATAATGCGGATTGATTAAACATCAATTTTGTGACATGATTCCTTCCAGGTACCACAGCATTGATAAATCCATTTAATCAAGTCATAAATTAGGAAACCAATAGGATATGATTGAAACTTTGATTACTAGTCCAAATTGAAAATCCATTTTTTCAATAATTTACTAAACGTCCACAAAATTGAGAAAGAAAATGGAATCATCATTAATAATAATTGATTAAATTTTTTTATAATAAATTAGCCTTAATAAAAATTGATTAAATCTTTTTATAATAAATTAGCATTAATCCTTTCAATTAGATACATGAAGGTAACAAAATAAGACCCATTTCTCTAACATGATCTTTATAAGCCTCTCCCAGTAATGTTTTGGCCATAGGATTTACAATCATAAGCCTCATTTTCTCTATAGACACAAAATGATCTCAAACCTTCTCTTTAATGGTTAAATATTTTATCTAAAAATATCTTTCAACACTAGAACTTTTGTCATTTTAAGAGAAGCAAACAACTAAGGTATATTGCAATAAACATTTAGCGGCTTAGTAATATAAGACATGATCTGAAGCCCTGAAATGAAATCCCACAGCGATATACCTTGAGTAATGGACGAATATCATGCCACAACCACACCTGCAAGGAGAAAAATATATCCTGATCGAGATCTCCTCATGTTAGAGTACCCAACAAAATTGGAATCTAAATATCTAATCACATCCAAGTGATCAGATATTCTATAAGTGAGCATTTGTCTTAGTCCCTTGTAAATATTTCATGAATTTCTTTGCTCCTTCCAATGTGTCATTCTAGGGTTAGATGAATACCTTCCTAGCATGTTTACTGCAAAACTGATGTTTGGACATGTACAATTTGAGCATATTGATATATATTTTTTATTGTGGAAGCATATGAAATGTCCTTCATTTTTTTTTGTCTCGATATCATTTGTTGGACATTGATCTTTGGAGAATTGATCACCTATGAATATAGGTGCCTTTCTTCAAGAACAATTTTGCATATTGAAGCATTAAAGAACTCTAATGATATAGGCTTTTATGATAGTGCTTCTAACCCTTAAGATTTGTCCCTAATAGTCTCAATTCCAAGTACAAAGAATTCTTTGTTATATCTTTTTTTCTTTGGGGATTTTACTTGAAAAACCCAATAGATGGGTCCTACATCGAAGAAAACCTGTTAGTTCTAATAGCACTAGATTGATTCTAAGGTAGCGATTTAGTTAATATTTTGGAGAAAGTGGAAAAGAGACATTAACATCCCCTAAAGATGTTAACATCGCTTTTTTATGTGTTACTGACGTTAACGTCCCTATTTACAATGTGAACAACGATGTTTCTTTTTATAAATATAAGACTTCACTAACGTTAAAGACTTATTTGGAGATCTTAATGGCACCATAGAAACATGACGTCGCTGGTATGGATTTTCCCCTTATCTCCATTAACTGTGTTCATGTAGTTTTAATACGATATTTTTCAGTGCTTTCTTTTTGTTTTGAACACTTTCGTTTCCTTTCAAGCCTTAGAATAGAATGAATGAGAGATTAGAGTACAGAAATGGGTATTTTGTATAGCTTTTTCATTTGGTGAGAGGATGGGTACTATTATTATTTAATAAGTTTAAAGATATAGGTCACGAAGTAAAATGTCAAATAAAATGGGTGCAGTTAAGGTTTGTGTTCATCAGAATTTAACACAAGCCTGAGGCTGTACTCATGTTATTGACATATTGTTTTGAGATCCATATCTGAAAATCCATATCTGAAAATCAAACTTGTAAGATAAATATTAGTATCCACTCTCTCACCAAATGGGGAAACTAAACGAATTATCCTTTCTTGTATCCTCATCTTTCATTCACTCTATGCTAATGCTTGATAAGAAAATGATGGTGTTTCGCTCCCACCTTTTTTTTTCAATTGTTTTTAAAGAAAGACGTTAACATCCCTAAAGGACGTTAAGACGTTAATGTTCCTATATAATGTTAATGTCTCTTTGCGATGGTGACGATGCTTGTTATTATATATATATATATATATATGTAAGACCAATGTGAAAGGCATCATTTCAGCTTTTCCATTGTCCTCATCGTTTTCCTTTTGCGCTGAGAATCTCATCTTGGAACTTACATACCTTTGTCTAACATCCTTTAATCAAGCTAAAGTTTGGTAGTTGGCTACATGTATCGGGTTAGTGCTCCATTATGGGTTCTAAAATATGGATATCTATCGGATCTAATGTCTGATTGCTGTGTGTTAAAACCTAAAATAAGTAGTTACTATAGTATCTTGGGTGTGTTAATCTTTGATTCATAGAAGATTTGGACGGTTTGTTAATGCTTTCTGATTGTATTATTAGAGTTTTATCATAAACTCATACTATTGGTTTCTAATCTAAAGTGCCATACCATGTCATGCCCCACACTATTATCTTAAAATATAATTGACAGTTTTGACTGATCTAAGTCTTAATTAATACACGCCTTTCAAATCTAACTTGTATATTAGTGCATAGTATGTATAGTTATGTTTGTATGTATAGTAATGTTTGAATATATACTAATATTCTTCATTATAAATAGGATGTCAAGTGGTAAGTTACTATTTATATTGCATTACGATGGTGCATTCGAATTCGATCTTATTCATCCTATTTACAAATGTGGAATGCAAAGAATAAGGTGTGTTGAAACAGGTATAACATATGTTGAGTTCAAGAAAATGGCTATTGAATCATCAAATTGGGATACCAAATAGATAATATAAGGATTGATTATCTACATCATAATGGTCATATGTTTTCTTTGATTTCACATTGAAAGTAATCATGATATCAAGTGCATGCTGGATTTATATCTGGATAATATGAATGGAATCTTTTTGTACATCGCTAGAGCGGATTCAAATGTTGGAAATATAAATGGAGTACAATCAAGGTAAGTTTGAAATTCATAATCAAATTTATATATTATGTTGTATGAATTTATTTGATTCAAGTTAATCTAGTATGCTTACTTGTTGTAGGGTACAAATGAATGTACCAAGTTTTTTTGAGGAAAAATGCCTTGCTACAAGTCATCGTGTTCATGAAGATCAAGGTGCAACTTTTGTCCCCAACATAATAAATGAAATAGGCCAATTAGAAACTCCAAAGCGAACAAGTTATCGCTTTCATGAAGATAAAGGACAAGTTCTTGTCCTCAACATCAATACAAATATAAAAGATTTCGAAACTCCCAACCTTGGCAATGATAATGACATTCATTTTTTAATGAAAGAAGTAGATTATGCTGAAGATTGAAAAAATGAGGGAAGTGAGGATGACATTCATAATGAGTCCATTTGAAATACGAAGAAGAGTTTATGTCATAGTTCAAGAGGCTATATGCCTGGCCATTTTCCTTATCAATCTAGTGAGAAGTAGTATGCTCTCGAAAAGTCAGCCAAGAACCTACATACATGAGATGGTTGAAAAAGTAGCCTCTTCTTTTTCTGTGAAATGTACATTTGACTATAAATGAGAGGTTGAGAAAGTAACCTCTTGTTGTTCTATCAATTGTACATTAGACTATAGATGAGAGGTTAAAAGCAAGCTCTTCTCTTTGTGTCAGTCGTACATTGATGGAATGGTTGAAATAGTAACTTTAGGTAAATGACAAAGAATACAATATTGAACCCCTTGATTTATGCTAATACTTATAAATCCATAATAGAATCTATAAAATTGAATATTCAAATATAAATATTCAATGGAGTTGGAAAACTTTCCGCCCCTACTCTGTAGGCTTGCCATAGATTTTTAATGTATAAAGTACATAATTTAAATTAACAAATCAAAGGTGTGAAATTATATATTTACATTTGAGGAAATCTTGATGCTAGGCCCATTTTGATTAGAGAAAAATTTCAATGGAAGTCAATCCAATGGGTGATATTAACATTTAGCAATTTAGATTTAGAGGATAAGCCCTACTAAGAGCTAGATATGAACCATGCCACATATTTCAAGAGAAATGCAACATAAAAAAGGAAGTGACTACGAGTTACAAATATGTGAGTTATTACAAGCTTCAACAAATCATATATTCTAATGATTGCATTGAACTCATCGAATTTGAATTATGAATCAATTGAATTGGAAAGCAAACTATATGAACTTGCCCCATCGAACTTTCATAAGTGTCGAATTCTGAATTGTGAATTCGAATGCGAATTAGTCAAACTATGAACTAGGTAACTATGGTATGGTTTTAGGTGGAGAAGAAGTGCTATCCTCAGAGAGGGTAATGGGGTGATTGCTGGTTGAAGAATTAGAGTGTGGCCCTAGAATGTGCTCCACAACACTTGATCTCTCCCTCTCCTTAGCTACATGGATTGACGTGGATGGGGCATCTGTGATGTCATCCAATGTGGGAGAAGAAGAGGGACTGAGAGGTTCATGTAATGTGCCTCAAAATGGGTTTAGGAGATTGATATATGGTATAATGAAATTGTTTCCACTGATTTTAGGTATATAAATTGATCAATAATATTCTCTTTAAATCTAAAGGAGGTAATTGTATTACTGAACTGAATATACCATTGCCTTGAAGCATGTTTAAGCTCATATATAGATTTCTTTTTTAATCTACAAAATAAGTTTTCTTTACCTTGTTCATCAAATCCTTTTAGTTGTTTCATATATACCTCTTTAGCTAAATCCTTTCGAGAACATTGTTTTCACATCCATTTGATGTAACTTTAAATTAAAATGAGCCACAAATGCCATGATGATTAAAAAAGAGTAATTTGAAAAAACAAGTGAAAATATATCTTTGGAATCAATATCTTATGTACCTTTGAGTAAATCCCTTGTCTACATGATGGGCCGTGAGTCATTTAATTTTCCTTTTGAGTGTCATTTCTTCTTAAAGACTCATTTACATACTATAACCATCGACACTTGAGGCAATTTGATGAGATTCCAGACTTTATTTACAAACATGGACTTTTACTCTTTTTTCAGAGCATCAATCCATTGACTTGAATCATCACTATTAATTGCATGTGAAAATGTTACTAGATCTTCTTTGACATATTTCAAAATCAACTTCTTGAAAATAAACAATATATTCATCCAATATAGTAGACATCCTAGCTCTTTGAGATCTTTTCAAAGCATTTGGTCATCCTAAACATTGATTTGAATGAGTGATATCTTAAATCACATTGTTATGAGTGATACTCTCATCTAGAGGTGCATTGGATATGGTAGGTTCTATATCCTTTAAATCATTATGAATGAATTTATTTAGAATACCATTGTTTCAATTGGTACTTGAACAGACATCCAATGTTCTTCAATTCCAAATTTCATGTTGAATTGCTCCCACTAATGTCATCACTTTTTATGAATTTATCATATTTGGTTTCAATAATTTTTATGGTATGAGTAAGTTGGTAAAATTTAAATTCTTTATACCTTTCAGGATATCCAATAAAGTACTCCCTAATAGTCATAGGGTCCAATTTCCTTTCTTGTAAGTCAAAATTTGAGGTTACTTTTGACAACCCCAAACATGCAGATGATCTAAACTTGGCTTCCTATTTATCCATAACTCTTAATGTGTTTTAGGAATAACCTTAGTGGTACACTACTCAAGGCATACATATTACTTTTTAACACTTCTTAATCCCTACATTGAGAGAGGTAATTTAAAACTGCTCAATGTATTTCATACCATTTCCATAACCATACTATTACATCTTTCCGCTACACCATTCTGACAAAGAAAATCAGAAAGTGTATATTCAACATGAATGCCATGATTTTTTTTTATCAATTTAACAAATGGGCTTGGATCTTGACATGATTCATCATATATACCTCCCAGAATACTCTCCAACCCTATCAAATCTCACAACATTTATTTTTGTTTCTAACTGATTTTCTACTTCAACCTTAAAAAATTCTAATGCTCATAAAGATTCAGATTTCTCACATACATAAGAGATATACAAACCCAATCTAGTGAAATCATCGACAAATGTGATGAAGTATTTTTGAACATTATAGCAAGGTGTAAGAAAATAACCATAATCGTCGATGTGGATTAATTGAAGTGCTTGTAAATGTCTTATAGCTGTATATATATTGATATCTTTGGGTTGCCTATCTTTTATGTAGTCTATATAAATCTCAAGATTAGTAACACTTAGGACTTTCAATACCTCGTTGGTTACTAATTTTGTTAGTCTATATTAAGCGATGTATCATAGTCTTTTTTTATATTACAAAATTGGGGAATTTTCATTTTTGATTCCAGCCTTAATACCAATACTCATAACATTGTTAACATGTAAGCTAAGGAGTGAGAAAACCATGGATCCAAATTCAATACATATAGAACATCACATAAGATATCGCCACCAATCAACTTGATTTCTATTAATACTAAAAGTACTTTTTCCAGAAGAGAAGGTATAACATTTCAAATCAAGTTCAAATGAAACAAAGTTGCTATTTATAATAGGAAAATAAAATTAACGTGGTATTAAGATCCAACTAAAATCTGAAATAAAGAATGAATCTACAAAGTGAGACTTTTATGGGGTCTCGGATTTCTAGATTACAAGCCAAACAATATGTAGCGGAAAAGGTAACATGCAAACAAACAATCGACCACACTAGCAGAAGACACGTAGAATTTTTATGTGGAAAACCCTATGGGAAAAAACCACTGTCACGCCCCAAACCCGAGAATTGGGGATTTATTATGGATTTCGAGGTGTAACACACATACCTGTGACAATTCGTGCCATAACAGGACATGTACGAACTGTCACAAGGGTGATTTCATAGGTACGTGTGAGGAAGATTTGTAAACACGTATTAACAAATATAATTAATTAAGTAGAAACCTGGAGAATTCACTTGTACATATCAAGGGCATTAATAAAACATTTACTTTAGTTCATTAATAAAAAAAAGTCTGTTAATTATCTCGACTACATGCATAAGGTATGAAAAATCCATAAATAATACAAAATGTCAAGATGAACCTGAAGCCAATCCATGGCTAAGCTAAGTCAACCCAAATAAGCCTGTTTTGCACTGTTAAGGAGGATTAAGAAAAGATATCTTCCTCGTTCCACTCGTTCACATCCCGAGGTAACGCTAGGGTTCCCTCCGGGAGCGCGTTGAGTGCCAGACTAGCAACGAGTTCCGCACCTGTAACACCAAGGTAACTTTGTTAACATGACGGTTAAGCAAAGATAAGGATACATAAGCTTAACACGATATCACAATTGAATTAAAATGACGTAATAATTAAATGAGAGCAATATTGAAATCTAGGCACTTATGCATATGAGTAAGCATGAATAAGGAATCATGAATAAAGAGTACATCATACCAAATGGAAACCATGTTGCTATCTCCTCTCTAATAACAGAGTACACTGATCCATGGGAAATCACTAGTGATCGGGCCAAGATCAACTAGCTACCCTAAGAGCGTCGACTCACTCTTTTGATAACTACTGCAGTAGATAACTGATAAAATACTCCCACTCGGTCCCGTCGAACCTCCTATGAGGTATAAGCTAAGTGGCGCTGACTTCAAGTATGTCGGAACTAATCTGAATCTTATACTCATCGTATACTGATCTGTTTATGCTCATTCGAAAATGTATTTCAGTCTTGATGAAAATACCAATCATAGAATCATCACTAAGTAGAATACTGATCATTATTAATGCATACTAATATGAATTATCATATTGAGGTCAAGGTTGCTATCAATATGAATGCAATTAGATTGAGGGGTTATCAAGGATAGTTACTTCCCAACTTTATGCTAGATAATTTAGGTTTCCAAGGTCATTCAATACGGTGTATTCATAAAACATTCGGTGTCATTGAGTTACCATTCTCGGCGTTACTTAGATATGTAAAAGACACTTCATCTTATGCCAACACTGACGTGACACTGAAAACTAACCGGAGAATCAAGGGAAAGGAGTGACAGCTCAACACTCTTCCTTCTCTATGTTTAGTTACCGTTGGGCTAGTTTGGTGTAGTAAAGGATCTCACCTCTATGGTCATAAATGGTCTTGGGTTAAACCTACAACCTATAATAAGGGTAGGTGGATACCTCGGTTTCTTTCTAAAGTTAAAGGGTGTAACCCATCATTAGGCTGTTTCGTAGACTATAGAGAGTCCATAGTCAAGCATGAAATTCATTTTGGAACATATTCCTAAAATCTAAAGGTTAGGCTTACCTGACCGATCAGGTATTGGTCTGACCGGTTGGACCGTCTCCAAAAATTAAATTTGACCAGTCGAGTAAATGGGCCGACCGGTCGGACTACCCAAAGAGGGAATTCGACCGATCGAGCTTCAGGACCGACCGGTCGGCCCTGAAGCACTCTGTTACGAGTGTGTTCAGTTTTCAACCGATTTTCTCTTTTATTCCTTTATTCCACATGCATTCAAACCAACATAGAGGCTTCCATTCCACATTCTTAGGTTCTCTACTGACCACTATCATTTTATTCATTCCAAAATCATTAAAATCATGAATCAATTCCATGCATTATCCATTAAAGATTAGAAGAGCTGTAGAAAGGGTAAATCACAAGAATTCATAACAAGGATCAAGAAATAAGCCATGCATGTAAAGAAAATGTATCCTTATACTTGCCTTATGTGTGGTGCTTCACTCAAATCGATTTGCCCCTTGTTAGAGGATGGAGAAGGCTTCACTAATGAAGAATCTAACCCATGCATTCAAGAAGAATGAGAATGTGATGCATGCATACTAATAGATTTGGTCTCTTGACCCTCATTGAACTCAATGACTTAAATGGAGATGGGGTTCCCATACCTCAAGTCTTCTCTAAGCAAGAGGAATGAACATGATGCCTTGATTCCAAGAAGGAGAGCAAGAAGAGTGAAGAGGAAGAAGAAAGAACCCAACTTGTTGCATGCAACTTCAATCACCAAAGAATGGAGGCTAAATGAATAAGAGAGTGATGGAAGAAGGGAGGAGAAGAAAGCTCTTGTTATAGTCGAATAAGGGGAAGAAAAGAAGAGGGACGATGGGTTGAGTATTTAAATGGGCTAGGTTTTTTGGATTTACAAATAGGCCCTCTTGTATATATATATATTTCCAGTTTAAGTCAATTGGGCTTAAAATGGGCCGAGATGAATCTGAATGGAGTTGGACGAAACATAAAAGATGTCCCACAAGATGAAACTCACCTAATGTTACTAATATCATTCATTAATGATGCAAAACCATGAAAATGCTAAAATACAAAAGGTCTTGGACTACCTAGTAAGGTTCGAACCCGACCTAACTACTTATTTATGACCCAATCCTCATAAGATTCGGGCTCAACTAGCCTAATTAAGACAAAACAAGATTAATTAGGGTAAAATAAGATTAACTCAGGTTTGGACCTTACAACCACGAGCCACAATGGACTATTCAAGCACTAATTTTAAGTAATTACAAGATATACTCAAACCTTACACAGGCAGTACCTCAACCACAGAATGTAGTTCTTATTGCAATAATCACGGCACAACTGAGCCTTGCGTGCTTTACTCTCCGCACTTGATGACCAACTTAATTATATAAGGCTGAATGGATCTCACGCACTGAGACGACGATGTCCTACAATGAAGTAGAAGCAATAAATCTCCTATAATGAAGTGGAAGCAACAACTAAAGAACTCAAAGCCTTAGAAAAAACTATATCCATTGGAAGCTCTAGAGAAGAAGGATGATCTCCAAAGAATATTCTCAACTTAGAATAATGAGATCTATGTCTTAGGGCTGAGAGAGAAACTCTTTTTATAACCCATAATTCATGCCTCATTAAGATAGCCTTTGTAGAATCAATTTACTAAACTTGGCACAAAGAGGAAATAATTTCTAAAAAGGAATTTGGGTTTTTGCCGCATGCAAGCTTGAGCGGGTGCTTCGCACATCTATTTTTTTGTGATTGGTCTATAAAGCTTAAGTGAGGACTTCATGGGCTTGAGCGCAGTTGCCTCTGTCTAGGCCCCCTCGAGTGCGTGAGCATGCTCACTCGAACATGTGCTTTGTATTCTGATTTCTTTAGTTCAGCTCTTCTTGTGATGCAAATTACAGTCCGTTCTAAGAAATATAAAATACAAATCAATAGACCAAGAGTTTTGTCTAACACGTGAATTAACCAACCTACAAAGATCTTTGGTCTCCACCACTTTCATCATAGTCCCAAGCTGGGTGCACATTAAAATATTTTTTTGTTCATTGCTTAGACTCCAGCTTGAATGAAAGCACTACCAAGAATTTACAACATGTATAGTGGTACCAGGATTAATCTACCAGGTATTTGAAGAAACATCTAAAATATTTATTTCATAACAAACAAAAGAATTATTTATATCTTTAGATTTAAACCGTTTTAGTCTCTTCATGTAACTGTCCTTAAGATGTCTTGTTTTATGAAAGAAGAAGTACCTTAGTTTACTATCTTTTTTCTCTACATGATAAGTTGAAGAAGGTTTTTTGCTTTTTTGAACCTTTCTTACCCTTGGGAAACTGCTTCTTACTCCAACGGTTATTGGAGAAAAAATCTACTTTGTGCAACTACCCTTCTTGTATAATTTGAAAGGTCGAAATTGAGGGGGCAAGAAGTTTAACATCAATTGGACTATATAATTATTAGAAATTGTCATTTTTAGAGAATTGAGTTGTGTTGATATATCCCACATCTTCATGATATATTCGTAACCCCTCTAGACACATCATATTTCATTGAGGATGATTTGGTAATCAATGTAGCTGCCAAAGCCTTATCTGATCTTGAAATTGTTTCTCCACAGACTCAAGATAAGCCTTTGCATCTTCATTATTCGGGATACAACCACAAATATTTTTTAGCATAGACATTTTGATATCATGAGGCTTGAATGATTAGCCTTCGTTCATTTCTCATAATATGCTTTGAACTTGATCAATATTATTAGTATGATCAGCTAGTTTGGCTTCCATTAATGAAGTATCTAAATTTATGCAACCCAAGTTATTAAAGGCTCTTCTTTTCCTATCTAAAAACTTTGTCTCGTTCAACATTGATATTTATGATAGATGTTCATTTAACACAGTGGAAGTCAACACTAAAATATAAATAAAAAATGACTCAATTTACTTTAATGCTTTGAGTTTACATTAAACACAAAACCAAAATGATTCATTGTATAAAGGAAGTGTATTTGGTGGGTGATTCAATGTATCATCACAATCCCTTGTTCGGTCCATGAAATTACACATTAAATGCATCATTTAATATAAAATTATGGACTTAATTAGAATAATGCACTGTTTTCATTTAATTTCATGATTTTATGCAATTTAGTTTCAAAATTATGAATTTCAAGAAAAATCATACGGTTTTCAGCATGATTTCATGTAAACCATGATTTGATGCATTTTTTCAAAATTATGAGGTATCCTAGTTCCATTAGGAGTCTTCTTAAAGGAATCCTAGTTGTATTAGGACTCTTAACCCTTTCTCAATTTGAGTTTATTTTCGCAGAAATAAAAATTCTAGGACCTAGAAAGCTTAAAAGATCTTTTGATAAAGAATAAGAGTTGAAGTAGAAAACATTCTGGGACCCACCATCTGAGCATAATGGACATCCCAACCACTCCTCTCTCTCTCTCTCTCTCTCTCCTCTTCCCATCTCTTCTCTTCCCTTTTCTCTTTTATTTTATTTTCTCAAAGGTATTTCTTGAGCATTGTTCAAGGATTTTATTTTGTGAGAAGAGAGAGTTTCTAAGAAAGATCATGTAAAGACAATGTTATCAATGAAGATTCAAGTTAAGTTCTTTGCATTGGGTGGCTGGGTTTCTGATTAGAGCTATAGATGAAGCTAAGTACTCTCTTTTTATTTAGCAATTAGTTTTTTTCAATGTCTCTTTTAATGTGTGTTTAATGACTTAATAGGCTTGCTTTCATGTGAAATTAAGGGGCGAACTTCGGTTCTTTAATTTCTACAAATAAAAAATATCAATTATCTATGCTTAGATTTGATAGGCCATGCTTAGGAATAGTTTCTTTTGATGGATTATGCTTATTTTTGATATGCAATGTTTAAGTTTTTATTAAATTTTGATGTGAAATAAGTCCTGGGTTTTTGATTTTTCACTTTAATTAAAAAGAGGGCTTTTGAAATGATAGATCTTCCAAATTAGAAACATCCCTCCATTGTGTCAAGATTATAACATCCAAGTAGGATCACTCCTGGATGAATCCTATCCATCTAATGTGGTAGTATGATCGCAATTCTCTAGGCATTATACTTTTGGGTATGGGAAGCAGTCCAAATCAGTCCAAATTAGGTACACACAAAATTACCTTATTCCATTCTTACAAGTACTTGAGTGGTGGTCACACTCTTGGGCTAATCCTTACTCTCTCAACTTATGATCACAAGTCTGATGCAATTATCTTTATACAAAAACTAGTGTTAAGGGTCTTATATTTTAGTTGAGGTCAAATTTTTTTTGTAATTAGGCCACTTTGGTGACCACCACACTACTTAAACTTGTGAGGCTCACTTAAAGTAACAATATTTTTTAAAAGGGGTTTAATTTAGATTGGTTATAGTGTCACTAGTGGTGCAACTAAAATATTGGGACATTATTTCTTTGGAATATTTGATCCGTAGTTTCAAATTTCATGACAGTTTACTAGGTACATGAAATAAACTCATAATTACTAAATATTTGCTCATCTATTACGGATCCTAAATTTACATGGATACTTTGCATATATTTGATTAAAATGGTAGGATCTTAACCAATGACCCAAAGTAAGCAAACCCCATAAACGTAACATACTAAAAACAATCCAATTTAGATAATAAATAATCAAACCCTTCAAAAACATCTTAAAATAATAAAGTGACAACATAAGTTGATTTAGTTAAGCTAAATTGATCACTGACATCAGCATGATGACAACGATTCTGTTATTCCAAAATAGGTCTTTGATGTTTTTGATTATTTCTGTTATGAACCATATTGACTGGCCTATTCAAACTACCATATAGAAACTTAGATGAACATGCATGAAGAAGGCACATGGGCCTTTAAATAGGTCAAAAACAAATAAGAGGTCAGGTCAGGCCAACCGAACTCATTCCTTTATGCGAGATGTCATAAGCAATAGACAAGTTCTGACTTGGTCTTGTGACTATAAATGTCGTACTCACTCAGAAGCTGAGGTACATTTTACAACGTGGATGAGGTTCATCAACTATATGGGTCCTACTATTGAAATCAATCAAGCCTATAAAATCGGTAACCCTAATAATGGGACGCATTTATATTATTCCATTCAAGGTTAAGGCCATGATAGGGTTTGATCAAAACTAAAACATACGTTATAATCCAAAATAACCAAAATAAAAAAGGAAAACCTACAGTATCTTTGATTCAAGATGATTGGGTCGATGCTTTGATTGTTGGTGGGTCTCTGAGTCTAAATCCAAAATGAATGGGGCCCACAGCCTTTATCGCCTATGGTTTCAACGAGCTAGTTTTGTGCACCGTTTTTTAGATTTGAATAAAGAGACATGACTCCAATATAGAAGTTTGAATATTTAGATATTTACAAATTTAATTAACTTTTGTGGACAGAAGTCATCTATCAAATCCTCATCTAGTAATACGTGACGCCCAACTAACCGATCCAAACGCCAAACATTCCTGTTGTACACTACTTTAACATCGCACAACACATGATCAAATGTTCAAATGCTTGCCATTGGTTGATCATATCGTCCAATCAATCCTAAGAATTAACACACAACACAGAGAGATATATTTTGATTTGTAAAATAGAATAAAAGAAATAGTTCTCTTCACTCGTTGAACTTTTGTAAATCTAGAGTATAAAACCTCCAAGAATAAATACATATAAGCCTGATAGTGTACATGATTCTCCATTTGAGTAGAATATCATGGTTCATCTCCATTAGAAGATGGTATAGCACGTAAGGCAAAGGAGACGGTTAATTGGAAAACAAAGCCACTCCACCCTTTTTGTATTATAGCAAAGTTACTAAGTGCAGGGGGGAGGAACTTGGGCGCCACTATAGAGAGCTTTGACATTAAGGCAGGCGGCTGTAACTGGTGGCCCACCATTGCTTTTTTGGATATTAATGTCCTGGAGCTGGACATTCTTGCATGGGAAACTCGAGCTGCAGCGGAGGGTTACAGCGACATCAGATTGAGAAGTCCCTCGGATGTTTTTGAAGGTGACATCACTGATCTTCACTTTAGAAGGCACCTGCATGTTGCAATAGAAGGAAATTAGATAGTCAAACTACCCAACCCACGCCCCCGCGCCCCCGCCCCCCACCCCCCACCCCCCCCACCCCTCCCCCCCCCCCCCCCCCCCCCCCCCACCCCAAACCCAACACCCCCACCCCAAACCCAACACCCCCACACACACCACACCCCCACCCCCACCCCCCACCCCCCCCACACCCCCACCACCGCCCCCCGCCCCACACTCGGCACCCACCAACAACCTTTTTTCTTTTGGGGTAGCTAGAAGAGGGAGGTTTAAGTTGAAAATTGAAAATTAGTACACCCACCAAAGGACTACAACACATGATGTGAAGCAATTCTATATGGAAATTCCATGGGAGTGGGTGATCGAACTAGGATAACAAAGAAAGAAAAAAAAAATTTTAATCTCTTCATACCTTATTTGTACAGGAGCCACTGGGACAGTATTCCTGATCGATGATGATTGGATTATTGACATTTTTGAAGGTAATGTTCTCAAAACTAATGTTGGACACAGAGCTAGCCGAGGGAGAGTTCTCCCATGACTTGATCCTAATACCATTCAAGGTGTCGGAGATGGTGCTGTCTTTAATGATGAGTCCAGTCACATCCTACTCCTCTGGGTACTTTCCTAAGCTCCCAACACTGTAATTTTTAAGTAACAAACCAATCATTTACCAAACATCAGCAACAATTACAACAAGAAATCTGTAAGTAATGCCTAGGCAACTATGCAAAAGTGTAACAACATTTAGCATATATTATATATACAAAGTGTATAGTATGCTGTTAGGACTTTTGTATTGGCTAATTCATGTACTAGATAAAACTTATGTCTATTGATCTATATTTTATATTGTTTAGAATGAACTATAACTCGCATTGCAAGGGCTGCTACATTGAAGAAATCAAAAAATAGAGTATGCGCTCGAGCAGACCTAGATAGAGGTAATTGCGCTCAAACTCATGAAAACCATGCTCAAGATTGATAGAAGAATTGCAAAATAACTGGATCCACGAAGATCACACTTGAGCAGGCGCTCACCCACGCTCGAGTGTGCATGCGGCAGAAACCCACTTTCCTATTTTAGAATTGTTTCCTTTTTGTGCTAACATTAATAAGTTGAGTTCTACAAGGGCTAGCCTTATGAGCACGAATTGTGAGTTATAAAAGGGGTGTTACTCTCAACCCTAATATACACCTCTCCACAATTTGAGTTGAAAATAAACATTGGAGATTCTATTTAGAGTTTCTATGAGAGTTGGTCTAAAGGCTATAAGTTTTAGAGTTGGTACTTCTACTTCGTCGTAGGAGATTTGTGGCTTCTACATCTCTGTAGAAGATTGTTCTCTCGCTGTAGAGATTTGTTCGTAGTGGTAATCAAAGCGCTAATAATAGGGTATCGAGGGACTATGTGTCGAGGATTCAAATAAGAACAACTACAACGCTTTATGTCAAGGGACTGACTATAGGGTTGCGAGTATATCTTATAACTGTGGAAGTTAGTTTTTGATTTTTAGTATTTGATTTTGTCCACTTTGGATTGTGGTTTTTTCCCGTTTGGGTTTTCACATTAAATATGCTATCGCTTTCTTTGTGTGGTTGATTGTTTTTATTTTCTGCTGCATAAAAGTAATAATTAAACTGTATTTTAGATAATCCGAGGCATAAAAATCTTCAATTAGTATCAGCGAGAGTCACATTAAGTTACTGTGTGTTGTTATAAGGGATTTTCTAAAAGGGAATTCAACAATGAAGAAGGCTCTTCTACTGTGAAACTTCTTTTGCTGAATGATGCTGTTAATCATGCTCATTGAAAAGAACGTATGATTGCCTTTTTGAGGTCAGTAAATGAAGAAACTTGGCTAATAGTGCTGAATGGATATTCCTTGCCCACAGTTACTGTTAATGGACAAACTATTGAAAAAGCCAGTGGCTCAATGGTCTAAACATAAAATTTATGCCTACAATTGTAATAATAAGGCAATGAATGCAATCTGCAATGGAGTATCAATGACTAAATTTCATTAGATCGACATTTGTAAGAATGCAAAAGAGGCATGGAACATCCTTTAAACAGTTAATGAGAGAATTGAAAAAGTAAAAGAAGCAAAGATATAGAGTTTGTCATATGCTTTTGAACTATTACGGATGAGTCATGAAAAGGGGAGATTTGATAACTTTTATGCTAAAATGAACAACATAAATAGTTCAAGTCACAACCTAGGGAAACTAATTCTCAAAGGAAAGATAGTGAAAAAGGTTCTTAGGTTAGTGAAAAAGGTTCTTAGGTCTCTCTCGGCTAATTTCAATCCAAAGTTATTGTAATTGTTGAGGCCAACAACCTGAAAACTTTGAAACTTGATAAGTTGGTTGGAAACTTGCAAACTCTTGAGGCTGAATTCATTAATCGAGGATTAGAATCTTCTAGACTTGCCTTGAAAGCTTCTAAGCCTTTCAAAGTTTCCGAGGGATTATCGAAGAAAGTGTTAATTGAATCCGATTTTAATTCTAAGGAAAGGGATATGCAATTGTCTTCTGAGCTTGTGTAATAATTTAACAGACTTATGAAATGGAAGAACACTGGATTGAAACTTATACCAACTAGAAACAAGAGTTCTTCAGAAGCAATTTAGTGCTTTGAATGTAAAGGTTATGGAAATATAGTTAATGATTGTGCTAATAAGAAAAATAAGCCCATACTAAGCAGCAATGAGCCCTTGAATATCACTTGGGAAGAAAATAATTCTGCTAAGGAGGAAGAGTCTCCTAAAACTGATCTAGCTAACATTGTCAAAGAAAATTTTATTACTTTTATGGCTAGATCTTTACCATCTGAAGATGATTATGATGAAAATAATGATTATGAAGAAGTGTCAAATGAAAACGTAGACCGGGAAGCATAGTATAATTTTTGTGTGGACAAATTAAAAAAAAAGGCAAACATGCTGCAAAACTTGTAAAATAGGTTGAAGTAAATGATATTGAAATTCTATCTCTTAAGAAAAATTTAGAAGAGGCACATGCATAGATTATTATTGTTGAAGGTAAGATTGATTGAAACTTTGGTTTCCATGAAACAAGAAAATGAGTCCTTGAGAAAGGAAGTGTTGAAGAATCAAGCAAAGAATGAAGATCTGAATATAAAGTTAAAGATGGCTTTGATAAAACTAGATGCCCCAAAAACTACTTTGAACTAGATGTATGCTAGTTCGACTATACTTGACAATATATTGAGTGTTCAGAAGTTAGATAATGATAAGACCAGTCTTGGCTACGTTGACGGTGCTTCCACATCAAAATCATCATGTATAACTTGTTTTGTCAAAAGAACAGTAAATGCACCCACTACACACCATATTGCATATAAGAAATATGTTGATTATGCATTAAAGAGTGAGTCTAATCCTAAATCTGCATGAGCATTCATTTGTCATCACTATGGAATAACAGGACACATCCATCTCCATTACAATAAGCTAAGAGTTTTGCCAAAAGACATGTAATGAAGAACTCAATTTTTTGGGCCATAGTTAAATCAAGTGTAATCTAGGTTAAGAAGGAAGATTTGCTCTCTACATTGGTACACACTATGCTGAAGTTCTTCAATTTACTAATGTAGGGATCAAAATTCAAAAGCCCTTGATCAAGACGATAAAGCTCCCTCGCCCAGCTGCTATGAGGATATCATTAAGGGGTAGTCACAATTGAGGGAGAGCTTTTACTGCATTTTGATTTTTAAATTTGTCAATTATGAAAAAAAAGGGGTGAGAGTGAGGTATTAAGGGCAAGTTTTGAAAGTTCCAAAGATTCTAAGAGCTGAAAATAGATTCAAATGGTTCAATTTTTCTTTTTCTTTTTCTTTTTTTTTTTTTTTTTGCAATTGGCTGCAGAGTTGATGGTTCAAAAATTTTTTAATTTACTTAATGTAATTTTGGATTTATTTTTGGCCAGATTGAATGTATATGAAGTTGTGTCCATGAATTGCCAAAGGAAGAGATTGTTAGGACTTTTGTATTGGCTAATTCACGTATTGGACAAAACTTGGGTCCATTGATCTATATTTTATATTGTTTACAATGGACTATAGTTCGCGACTCAAGACATGCTGAATTAAAGGAATATGAAAATAGAGCACATGCTTAAGAAGGCCAAGACAAAGGCGTCTGCGCTCAAGCCCATAAAGACCGTGCTCAAACTTGATAAAAGAATTACAAAATAATTAGATGCTCAAAGATAGCGCTCTAGTGAATGCTCACCTTCGCTAGTGTGCGCATGTGACGGAAGCCCACTTCGTGTTTCGGAAATGTTTTCTTTTGTGCCAAGATTAGTAAGTTGAGTTATACGTACGAGGGCTATCTTTATGGGACACAAATTATTGGTTGTAAAAAGGGTGTTTCTCTTAACCCTAAAATACATATCTCCACAATCTGAGTTGAGATTACACATGGGAGATCCTATCTAAAGCTTCTATGAGAGTTAGGCTGAAAACTTCAAGTTTCAGAGTTGGTGCTTATACTTCATTGTAGGGGATTTATGACTTCTACATCTTTGTACAACATTGTTCTCTAGTTGTAAAGGCTCGTTCGTAATGGTAATCAAAGCATTAATAGTAGGGCACCGAGGGACTGTATGTCAAGCAAAGATCCAAGAAAGAACAATTATAACATCTTGTGTTAAGAGATTGACTAAGGTAGTGGTGAGGCTTGGGGGTGTGTTTTGGGGGGGGGGGGGGGGTGGAGGTGCTATGCCCATGAATGAATAATAATAAAATATATAAATATATATGCCATTTCCCAAGGAAAAAAACTTTTGGTAGAAATTTATAATAAAAAAACAATTTACTGGATGTTACTGATTTTCTGATTTTAGAATATGAGGAGGACTATTGCAAATAAATGAAGAAGTTTTTTTCTTCAGGTTTTATTTTATAGCAGTGAAGAAAAAAGCATGCAACATCTAATGTGTGAATTTTCATTTAACTAACTGTAAATATATTAAGTTACAGTAGTAAATAGGCAAAATAACTAATACATTTTCTTTTGAAAAACATTTCCTTGTTTTCATAGAATTTTATTTTGATCTTTTTTAATTAAGAAAAAAATTCCACTTGTCTAACCTAATGGAAAGGAAGCATTTAAAATCATTTTTTTAATGTAAGTGACTTTTAAAATTTGCTCTTTTACGGACTTTCTCGGAACTAAGAGTGGAACTATGGGCATTTTTGAAAAATTACTTTTGAGTTTAGGATTAAATTAAAGGTGTTTTAATATTTTCTTTTGCCCAATGATAGTAGAAGATGATGAAATTTGAAAACCATTATTTGAAGATGCTTTTTAAAAAATAAATGTTACATAAATCGAGGAGGTTTAGAAACTCAGAAGGCTGGGTGTATTTTAGAAACGACCAAAATCACAAAGTGGAATTTGAAAAATCTCCCATACATATGTCTTGCAAGAAAAGGACACAATGAAGGGCTAAGTAAGGAGCCATCCAGCCTTGAAAAGTCTACCTAGGATTTATGGATGATATCTTACAATAATAGATGGCATTGAACTATAACCCTACCATCATTTGATGTGGTCACTCTAATTTTAAAGACAAGGAACCAAGTTCCACTAAATAATATTATAATACATGATTGTGTATATTAAAATAGAGATTGTTTAAAAATTTACAACGGAGTCAATCATAGATATCTTCTATAACCTGAAACTTGTCAAGCACTGTTTTATTTGATTGTCGCTTCTTGTATATTAAGAAAACTATATTTGTTGTTTTGAGTATTTAAAATAAAAAGATGTTTATTAAAATTTTCATGTACTAGATTTTTCTATGAACATATTGTATTCACCACCTCCCCCCTCCCCCCCCCTCCCCCCCGCCAAAACAAAACCAAAAGACACACATACACATACACACTATAGAATACTGGCTTCACCACTGTATATGGCGATGAATGAAAAAAAAGAAGAATATATATATAAATATAAATATTGGGATTGAGTCTAGATCCAATCATGTAGTATCCGAATGAATACCTCTATATCCGAGTAAAATATATCAACATATATATGCCATTGCCCAAGGAAATAAACTTTTGGTAGAAATTTATAATAAAAAAATAGTTTATTGGATGTTACTACTTTTCTGATTTTAGAATATGAGGTGGACTATTAGCAAATAAATGAAGAAGGTTCTTTTTTTCAGTTTTTATTTTATAGCATTGAATAAAGAAGCTTGCAGCATGTAACGTGTGAATTTTCTTTTAACTAACTTTAAATATCTTAAGTTACAGTAGTGAAGAGGCAAAATAACCAATACATTTTCTTTTGAAAAACTATTCATTGTTTTCATAGAATTTTATTTTGACCTTTTTTTAAGTAAGAAAAACTTTTCACTTGTCTAACCTAATAGTAAGGAAGCATTTGAAATTATTTTTGAATTTAAGTGACCTTTAATAATTTCTCTTTTAGGGACTTTTTCATAACTAAGAGAGGAACTTTGCGCATTTTTGAAAAATTACTTTTAATTTTGGGCTTAATTTTAAGGCTTTTTAATATTTTCTTTTGTCCAATGATGGTAGAAGATGATGAAATTTGAAAACCATTATTTGCAAGAGTTTTTTTAAAAAGGAATGTTACATTAATAGAGTTTTTTTCATAACTAAGAGAGGAACTTTGCGCATTTTTGAAAAATTACTTTTAATTTTGGGCTTAATTTTAAGGCTTTTTAATATTTTCTTTTGTCCAATGATGGTAGAAGATGATGAAATTTGAAAACCATTATTTGCAAGAGTTTTTTTAAAAAGGAATGTTACATTAATAGAGGAGGTTTAGAAACTTAGAAGGTTGGGTGTATTTTATAAATGACTTAAATCACAAGGTACACTTAGAAAAAATCTCCCATATATATATATATCGCAAGAAAAGAACACAATGTGGGGATGAGCAAGGAGCCATCCACCCTCTCAAATGTCTACCTAGAATTTATAGATGATATCTTAAAATAATAGATGCCATTGCACTATAACCCTACCATCATTTGACATGGTCACTCTAACTGATAAATTGTATTATAATACACGATTGTATATATTGAAAGATAGACTATTGAAAACTTTACAACGGAGTCAATCATGGTTGACTTCCATAACCTAAAGACTTGTCGAGCACTGTTTTAATTGATTCATTGCTTCTTGTATATTAAGAAAACTATATTTATTGTTTTACGAATTTAAAATCAAAAAGATGTTTATAACAATTTTTGTATGCTAGATTTTTTTACAAACATATTGTTGGCTTCATGTGGCGCACCCCCCCCGCCCGGTAGAATCCTAGATTCACCACTGCATAAGACCATGAATGAATAATATTTTTATATATTGGGATGGAGTCTAGATCCACCCTTTTAGTATCCAAATGAATTCCTTTGTAACCGAGTAAAATATATCAATATATATATGCCATTTCCCAAGGAAATAAACTTTTCGTAGAAATTTATAATAATAAAAAAACAGTTTATTAGATGTTACTGATTTTCTGATTTTAGAATATGAGGTGGACTATTAGCAAATAAATGAAGCAGTTTCTTTCATCAGTTTTTATTTTAGAGCATTAAATAAAAAATCTTACAACTTCTAATGTGTGAATTTTCTTTTAACTAACTTTAAATTTATTAAGTTATGGTATTAAACTGGCAAAATAACCAATACATTTTCTTTTGAAAAAACTTTCCTTGTTTTCATAGAATTTATTATGACCTTTTTTAATAATGAAAAACTTTTCACTTGTCTAACCTAATGGTAAGGAATCATTTAAAATTATTTTTTAATGTAGGTAACTTTTAATAATTGCTTTTTTAGGGACTTTCTCGAAACTAAGAGAGAAACTGTGGACATTTTTGAAAAATTACTTTTGAGTTTGGGCTTAAATTAAAGGCATTTTAATATTTTCTTTTGTCCAACGATAGTAGAAGATGATGAAATTTGAAAACTACTGGAGATGTTTTTTAAAAAAGAAATGTTACATAAATCAAGGAGGTTTAGAAACTCAGGAGGCTGGGTGTATTTTAGAAATGGCTTAAATCACAAGGTGGAATTAGAAAAATCTCCCATACATATATCTCATAAGAAAAGAATACAATATGGGGCTGAGTAAGGAGTCATTCATCCCTCAAAAGTCTACTTGGGATTTATGGATGATATCTTAAAATAATAAATGGCATTGAACAATGAACCTACTATCATTTGAAATTGTCACTCTAATTTAAAAGACAAGGAACCAAGTTCCATTAAATAATATTATAATCATGATTGTATATATAATCATGATTGTTGAAAAATTTACAACATAGTCAATCATAGATGACTTCTGTTACTTGAAGACTCATTGAGCACTATTTTAATTGACTGATCGCTTTTTGTATATTCAGAAAACTATATTTGTTGTTTTGAGGATTTAAAAAAAAAAGATGTTTATTACAATGTCCATATACTAAATTTTTTACAACACAACACCCCCCCCCCCCCCCAACCACACTAGAATCTTGGCTTCGCCATTGCTGTAGCGTTGCCCGTATATCTTGTAATTGTAGAAATTAGTATTTGATTTTGTCCACTTTGGGCTTGTGGTTTTTTTCCGTTTGGATTTCTATATGTCGCCTTCTTTGCGTGGTTGATTGGTTTTATTTTCTGCTCCATAAAAATACTAATTAAATTGCAATCTAAAACAATTTGGGCCTAAAAACCTTCAAAAGCAATATCATATTCAATTTATAATTATAAGCTACAGCAAAGAACAGGAGAAGAAAAATGCACCTTATTCCATGGCCTGGTCCACAAGTTACTTTACTGATCATCACATTAGTAAGGCCCTGTCCGAGGGAGATGCAGTCGTCGCCCGTTCCAATCTGAGCACCCACGATGGTCACATCGGTGCAACGCTCCACATGCATTCCATCTGTGTTGGGACTGTCCCCAAGATTAGTGACCTTGAAATTCACAGCTTTGAAGTTGGCGCATTGGACGACACCAAAGTTGAAGTTCTTGCTATTGAGCGATGTAATACCATCGATGACAGTGTTGGTCATAGACATGAACTTGACGTTCTGTGGAGTAGACACAATAAAATTATTGACACTTGATGCAAGATTAAGATTTTGTAGGCACCCACCTTCCCCCATTTTATTTCTATCAGAGAATTGGATGTGTTTTGTTACTCACAGTTGGAAGAAGCTTGCACTTTTCATTCTGTTGGCAGTCATTTAAGTGCCAAATCGCAGCTCCTTGCCCGTCAAAAACTCCAGTCCCAGTGATGGTCAGTCCATCTATCCATCCAAATTAAACCCAATCTCCACTTGGAAACTTGTTCAGGTCGGTCTCTGCCAGCAGATGACCCTGCCAAATACAAATAAACATTGACGCACTCCATAACTATTATAAATTATAATAAAAGGCATGACACCTGAACCATACTTGCGATCAGCTAGTACTCTTGCATTCAATTTCATGGTTATAGATGGTAGGCCTTTGCAAGGGCCTGTGAATTTCAGAGGGCCCATCCAATAATCACCTCTTGGTACTATAATTGTAGCGGGTCCAGTGGACCCACATGCCGCCGCCCATGCATCCTGCAAGGCCTGCTCGCTCACAAAGTAAAAATGTCACCAAACACAAATTAGACATATAAAATGAAATGAGAGTATTGAACCAATATGATATATACATACTAAACCAACCTTGGCATCATCTGTTTTCCCGTCAACTTTAGCCCCAAAGTCCATAATGTTGAATTCCCCACACAAGGCAACTCCAATGAAACAACAGATAAAGGATAGGAAGAAGCTATACTTCATCATCTTTATTTATTTATTGGTTTTTTTTAAATATCTTTTTCTTTTTTTTTCTTTTTCTTTTTTTTTTGAATGGTTATTTAATGTAAGATGGGTGCTGGAGTTATGAATTTATAGGACTTCAATCTGAAATAGCCTTTTTGGTCATCCTTAATTGCAACAACTCTCTCTCAACTATACCATTCATTTTAAACCATAAGCATCTCTAAATATGCTCAGGAGAATGGTCAACCCCCTTTTAACGCACAACTGCCTCTTTAGACAAATGGAAAGAATACCAGACAGTAACTCATATGATCCTACGTCAAAATGACAAAAAATGACTGCTGTGAGCTGTGATTTTCTAAAAACAGACAGCTACAGCTGTCACATTTTGTGTCTCAATTTGGAGTGTAGTTTTAAAAAACGACAGTCCTAGTGCATGTTTGGCAAGTCTAAAATTTAGGCTTTTATTGTCTAAATGTCTAAAATTTATAGAGTTGAAAAAATAGAGGCGTTTGGCATGCGTTTTTAGCTCTATTTAATTTAGACAATAAGAGGTAAAAGCTCTATTTTGGAGAGGAGGCCATGTGATGCATTTCCAAATCAGAGGGAAAACAAAAGAGGCGCCCAGCTACAGTAACTTGATGGATCACGCCCAGTACGGTTTTTTCGATTTCTCTCGACATCCGAGCCCCTAAATCTACATCCAAACCGTTGAAAATGTTCACATGATCAATTACGGCCACCCATCCAAATTTCAGCCGTTAATTCATCCTGAATCTCGAGATATGTGCAAGAAAGCGTGAGCCATTGGATACTAGTTTTTGAATTCTGTGGGGCCCAAACACAAGATCCAAACCATTGGAAATGTTGGGAAGACTAAAAACGGCTATGGGGTCAATTTTCAAGGATTGATTCCTTGTGGATCTCAAGATATTTGTGAAAAACTTTCAACCATTGAATTTAATATGCTGAATTTGTAACTAGTCCATAGGCAGCCCCTTTTTTTATTTTATATTATTATTTCTGGGACAGTAAATAACAATCCAAACCATTGAAAATGTGTAGAAGGTCAATGACCATTATGAGACCAAATTTCAGCCGTTGGATCATCACCAAACTTGAGATATTTATGTAAAAACGTGAATTATTAAATATTTTTTTTAAAAATTGGGGGCCTCAAACACAAAATCCAAACCGTTAGATCTCTTTGGGAGGCCAAACGTGGTTATGAAGTAAAATTTCAAGGCTTAATACCTACTAGATCTCAATATATTTGTGAAAAATTTTCAACTAATGATTTAAAATGGTCTATTTAAAATAGATGCTTTCATTGCCAAACACATATTTTAAATCTAGCCTCTTTTTTTTATAGTTCTTTTTTTTATAGCTCTATTTTAGATGGTCTATAAAAATAAGACTAGACCTACCAAACAAGCCCCTAGTATGTGATTTTGCATTAAATAGTACAGCTGTCCAATACTGTGGTAAAATCAAGTTTCATATACGACATTCATTGATTGTCGTTTTTCCAAACAACGATCCATTATATTTTGCTTGTAAAACAACAACAGAAGGCTGTCTTTTTTTTTTCTTGTCCCTGCAAAATTAATATAATAAAAATACTTAAAATGTCAAATCTGTTTGATATAAATAATAATCAAGTCAAACAATCATATATATGATCCATAGAAAGCTCAAATATCCATATTAGCCACCCATCAAAAGCTGAAATGCAACTTATCATTCATCCATCAAAATGTCATACATCCACATAATAATAAAGTATCAACTAAACAAATAAATCTAGTATCTTGCCTTACCATGAAGGCATTTTCTTTATATAGTAAGAGCAACAGAAACTAATAAAGTATGGTGATGTGAAATTAAATTCAATCCTTTAATGCTGCAAATGCATAATTGTCATTTTAAGACAATGGCAAGTACAGGTCGAACCCACATGAAGCACTATTAAAATCCTTTTTTCTATCAAAATCTGATTTTTTTAATGATAATGACAAGAGGGATAACAAATTAAACAATAATAAGATTGAAAAATTCTAGATCAAAAGTATAAAGAAAAAGCATGAGAAAACGCAGATCAGAATGTCATAAATCCATGAAGTAGTCCCACCATCATTTGGTGCAATTGATAAAATAATTTGTTCTAAAAATCCTTCAAATTAGAAACAAATCAATGTTGTTGATTTGGATAATTTGGCTATCCAGAGCACAGTTTTTCACAATTTATTTAATATAAAAATCTCCTTTATCTAATGAAATTATGAATTTAACTAAAGGTCACAAATTAATCAAAGATAGATTATTAAAGAATTTTAATCTAAAAATAATCTATTAAGAAAACATACGTGATTAAAGTATTGCTCACATAAAAATTTGAATAATATAGATTGTCAATGACAAAAGGTAGATTTATTTTTATAATAAACACATAAGAAAAATATATAATTAAATCAAATCACATAGAATAATAATGAGAAATACTTAACTTTATCAGCCACTCTGATTTGTATTGGATCATGAAATTGGATGGTAGTGAGGGGCATGAGAGGGAGATGGGAGATGGAGTTGTGTTGCTGTGTACATGTGATGTCCCCCTTAGATGGGTCCTTGGGTATATACATAGGAGACTAAGAGAGCAATCTGAATTGTGTGTCCTTGTAGAATTCTTTTTAAGAATGGTATGTATTGTTGTTCCAACGTGCACTCGCCCTTGGACTTCTTTAAATAAAATTTGAACATCTTGTTTCCATACAATTTCTCCTCCATATAGCAAGTAGTTTTCTTGGGTTCCAAGCTTGGTTAAAAATAGGAAATAGCATGAGAAATTGTAGCTTTCCAATCTTGAATATTCCTTGTCAACATACACTTTCTAAATATATATTTCATATAATTCTCAATGGAATGGGCCCACGTTGATTGATTCTAATTCTCATTGATAGCCTTGGGTAGATCTCCAAGTGGCTTCATTTGAGGAAGTGGGGCCCACCAAACAATGGCGACCATGGCTTTTATATATATGGACTGGGCGAGCACTTGCACAAGGATTGAGTTGGACTGGCTGCGTGCATCCCATGCTTTCCAAAGTGGTTTCATACAATCACTTATTTCCAACTCTTTTTATATTGCCTTTCTTCTTTTGACTTTTGATTCCTGTGAAATAGGGATGAGATAAAAAAAAAAATCTTCACTTCTCTTCCAGCCATGACTTTAACATGTCATTCATGTGCATGTAACTTCTTTCCTTTTTCTTCTCTTACATCACCATCTTTTCTTCCTTAAGTTTAACTTTCCAATTTTCTTCCAAATTTGAAATTTCAATTTATGAATTCAATTTCTTGAAATAATCCCTTGAATTATTTTTGTAGCAAACATATGCAGGACCCTCCCTCTGGCACAAGTGAAACGGCATGGAATGTGGTGTGCGGGTCATACTGGCTTCAATTTCTTTCTTTCATCAACGTGGGTCCCATATTTCTCTGCACATTTTAATTAAATCCATTAAATACTAAAGAGCCCACTTGGAGCGGGACTCGTCTGGACAGAGTTCTACTCCATGGGACTCTTCGGAGAAAAAGCGCATAAAATGCTAAAAATGCAGAACATGTGAAAAATCGAAATCCTAAGGAAAATTTCACAAAATGGTGAAAATGAATAAATACTTGATGCCATTCACCTAATTAAGCCCTAAAAATGTGCAAATCTATGGATTCAACACACCCGCAAACCAACCTTTTGCTAGTCCCTTAGCAAAAGTTGTGAAAAACAATGAAGCTCTTTGACCTAATTTGAGAAAACAAATAACAAAAACATGAACATGAAAAGAAAACCACTTTTGCTGGTGCTCTCGGTTGCATTTAGCATATGCAACAAGCCTTTAAACCCCTAGGTTACCCTAGTGAATGAGCTTTGTCTCGTGAGGTTTTGCAATGAATATACTCACAAAATCTTGTTTTCAAAAGAAGTAAGGTAAAATAAATTTCTCAAAAGAAAATCCACTCCTATCGAATACTTTTGAAATCCGGAATGATCAAGAATTCAGACTTTTCAAAATCCAGTCCACTATTTTATTTTCAAAAACTTTCTCAAATTCATACCAAGACTTGTGTGCATAATGAAAAATGTATATATCACTATAAGCTTGAATATTCCACACCAATGCCACTTAAACAGAATTTTCCTTTAAACCATCTGATCCCCAAGAATCCAGCCAAAATAAATTCCCTTCTCTCAAGGCTACTATGACGGCTTCACACTATTGTTAAGGGTTGAAAATTTTCTACATTCCTCTTTTTTTTTCTTTTGTTGCTTTTCTTTTAACAACCACACATCTTTCTAGTTATATGTAACTGTGCAATGTCTAGGTCCCTTAAGCTTTCTAATTAACTCATGTAATGAGCTTTAGGCCAATGACTCCCAAACCAAATAGCTTTAAGGCATTAGGTATGGACATACCCCTACATGCTTACTAACTCGAGTTAGAAAGGCTACGAACACAAACTAGTCACAAAACATTATTCTTATCACTTACAGTTTACTTGGTAGTAACACTTTTTTTTTTGAAGAATAAGGACAAGCACTCTGATCCCTGAACAAAAGGTAGCCCTTTTAAATTTGCATCAATTAATTCCCTTTCATGAACCAGGAGAGAAAAATATTTATGAATTAAATCTCAAGTTCTCATTGAATCTCATGGAAAAATCGTAAAAGCAATCATTTTAGCTTCCTATTCAAACTTCGAGAAATGTAAAGTGTGTATAGTGGAGACAAGTTCAGGTAATTTTTTGATGAACTTTATCATACAGAAAAAGTAGACTTTCTTTTTACTTCCTTCCAAATTCAAAAATTCTGAATTTCGTAAATATCTTCAATTCGCGTCAATTCTTTTGAAAGCTTTCTTTTCTTGAAAACTCTTTTTTCCTTTCTCTCTCTCTTTTTTTTTTATTTTTGCAAAAGATATAAAATAACCTAAGACATAAAATAAAATGCAGCCTAAGCTGCTCCACCTTAGATCTACATGGGGGTCTTTTAACGTCAGATTCCTAGACGAGTTGACTACTATAGCTATGTTTTATCTTGCCTTATCAAGTATTCGTTTTGGTCCCAACCGATGCAACCCGTCTTAGACCAAATTTCTTTGGTCTTACTCAGCGGTTATCGAATTAGTAGTTTTCTCCCTTCTTTACTTGATGAGGACCAGACTAATCCATTGCATCTTTTTCCTTTTTCTCTAAAAATTAAGTCACAATTAAATCTCAAACAACAGTAGCAACAACCAATCCTCTTAGCTTTACGTTTAATGGCATAGAGGCTCCTACTATCAAATGGCAATGATTGTTTAACTTTCATTTCCTGCTTGGAAGCCTCCTTTATTTTCATCACAATGATGATCTTGATGTCGGAAGGAACATTAAGCTTTGACATGAACCAAATGCATTGAACGTAACTGGAAACCATTGGGTTGCCTCCCAACAAGAGCCAACTTTAACATCTTTAGCCAGACCAAAGATTCCTAATTTTTTTTAAAAAGTAAAATTGAAACAAGACATTTTTTTTGAAATCAAGAACAAGCGACTAAGTCACGCGCACCCCCTAACCTAGACTTAACATTGTCCTCAATGTGATGAACGAAAAATACAATGAGGTGAATGCGATGATGATACTTACTCTAGGTAGATGGGATCTTGAAGAAGGATCTCCTCAGTGTTTTTGTCTTTTAGCTCAAGAAATGGTTTCAACCATTCACCATTGACTTTGAGAACATCTCCATTTTTAGGGTTTTCAATTTCCATTGCACCATGAAAGTAAACTATCCTGACAATAAATGGACTAGTCCACCGAGTTCTTAACTTCCCTGGAAACAGATATAACTAGGAATTATACAAAAGGACTTGCATACCTAGTACAAATGATTTTCTTAAAATTGACTTATCATGGTTTAGCTTCATTTTTCCTTGTAAACCTTAGCATTCTCATAGGCATCGTTCCTAAGTTCTTCTAATTCATTGAGTTGCAATTTACCCAGATTACCTACAGTGGGTAAGTCAAAATTAAACTTTTTGATAGCCCAATAAGCTCTATGTTTCAATTCAATAGGCAAGTGGTAAGCTTTGCCATAGACAAATTTATATGGGGACATCCGAATAGATGTTTTGTAGGCGGTTCGATAAGCACACAGTGCATCAATCAATCGCAAAGACCAATCGTTCCAAGTGGGATTGACTGTCTTTTCCAAAATTTGTTTAATTTGCCTATTCGAAATTTCCACTTGGCCACTTATTCATGGGTGATAAGGTGTAGCAACGTTATGGGTGACGGAATATTTTTTCAACAAATGCTCAAAGGGACGGTTGCAAAAGTGGGTGCCTCCGTCACTAATTATTGGCTTAGGTGTACCAAACCGAGAAAAGATGTGATGTCTCACGATCTTGATCACCACATGGTGGTCATTTCTCTTTGTCGGTATGGCCTCTAACCTCTTGGAAACATAGTCTACTGCTAATAAAATGTGAAGATTTCTAAAAGAATTTGGAAATGGCCCTATAAAGTCAATTCCTCACACCACAATAAGTATAGGGTTCAAGGGTATCATATTCCTCCGATTGAGCTTACCAAGCTTTTGACACCTTTCACAGTTTAAACGGAAAGTGTGGCCATTTGTAAAGATTGTGGGCCAGTAAAATCCACACTGTAAAATTTTTGTAGCTATTCTTTACAAGCTAAAATGGGCCCCATATGCATGATCATGGCAGAATGAAATGACTGAGTAGTGGTCATGATCAGGGATGCATCTCCTGATGATCTGGTTTGGACAATACTTAAAAAGATATGGGTCATCCCGGAAAAAGTACTTAACCTCAGTTAGAAATTTTGCTCGATCTTGTTTTGACCAATGGCTAGGCATCTCCCCTGTAACAGGGTAATTGATTATATCTACAAACTAAGGGATCTGAGAAATACTCAGCAATTGTTCATCAGGAAAATTTTCATTTAGTGAGACCTCATCAGATGGTTCTAAAGGTAACCTCGAAAGATGATCAGCCATAACATTCTCATATCCTTTCTTGTTTCTTATTTCCAAATCAAATTCTTGTAGCAGAAGTATCTACCGAATCAATTTGGCTTTTGCATCTTTTTTTGAATGAGTTAACTGTATATATTCAAGAAGAAGTACCATGGTATATGTTGTTTGCGAATGATATAGTATTGGTAGATGAATCAAGAGATAGTGTAAATGCAAAACATGAGAGATGGCAGGGGGCATTAGAATGTAGAGGCTTTAAAATAAGTCATATAAAGATAGAATATATGGATTGTAACTTAAGTGGACATATACAAAGTGTTGAAACCACTGTCAAAATTGAAACCCATGAGATACTATGTAGAGATTCTTTTCGGTATCTAGGTTCGATGATTAGTAAAGATAGGAAGATTGACAAAGATGTGGAGCATAGGATAAAAGGTGGATGGCTAAAGTGGAGACTAGCTTCTAGAGTGCTTTGTGATAAACGAATGCCAATGAAATTGAAGGGCAAATTTTACAGGATAGTGATTAGACCAGCTATAACATATGGAGCAGAATGTTGTCTAATTAAGAAGACGCATATTCATAAGATGGATGTAGCAGAAATGAGAATGCTTAGGTAGATTGTGGTAAAACTAGGAAAGATAAAATTAGAAATGAACTCTTTCGAGAGCATTTAGGGATAGCACCAATAGGTGATAAGATTATAGGAACCCGTTTTAGATGGTTTGGCATGTTGAGCGTAGGCCGGTAATGGCACCGGTGATAAAAAGTTTGGCTATACTGGTAGATGGCCCATCAAGAGGTAGGGGTATGCCGAAGAAAACGTTGATGGAGGTCATTAATTCAGATTTGAAGAAGTTTAACTTATCGAAGGATTTGGCTCAAAATAGAATAGAATGAAGAAACAGAATTCATGTAGCCGACCCCAACATGGTTGGGATAAGGCTTTAATGATGATGATGATGATGAGCTTTTTTTGAAAGAAGATACTTTAAGGCTGTATGGTTTGCGTAGCTGATGACTTTGGACCCTATCAAGTAGGATCGAAATTTCTCCAAGGCAAAAATCACAGCCAATAATTCCTTTTCAGTGGTTGTGTAATTTAACTGTGTATCATTGAGGGTCCTACTAGCATAGTAAATCACATGAGGTAATCTCCTAAACCGTTGACCCAAAACAGCCTAATGGCAGTATCAGATGCATCACATATGAGTTCAAATGGAATGGTCCAATTAGTTGGCTGGATTATAGGAGCTAAGGTTAGCTATTTTTTCAGTCTCCTTAAAGGCCTTTAGACAATTTTCATCAAATTCAAATGGGGCCTCTTTTGTCAGCAATTGGCACAAAGCTTTAGCAAATTTTGCTAAAGTCGTTGATGAATCTACGATAAAAACCAACATGGCCCAAGAATGATAGAATCTGCTTTACAGATCTTGGTGGTAGTAATATTGAGATTAAGTCAATTTTTGCTTTGTCAACCTTAATCTCTTTCTTAGAAATAATGTGTCCCAAGATTGTCCCTCGTTTTACCATGAAATGACATTTCTCTCAATTTAAAACCAGATTTTTCTCTCTACACCTTTCAAGCACAAGGGACAAATAATATATGTAGTCCTCAAAAGAATTGCTAAAGACCAAAAAATCATCCATGAAAACCTTAATGAATCTCTCCATCATGTCAGAAAATATGCTCAACATGCACTTTTGAAAGGTGGTTGATGCATTGCATAGCCCAAATAGCATGCGTTTGTAAGCAAATTTGCCAAAAGGACATGTGAAAGTGGTCTTTTCTTGGTCCTTAGGTGAAATTGGAATTTGATTATAGCTGGAATAACCATCAAGAAAACAGTAGTAAGCATGACTAGCTATCCTTTGAAGCATTTGATCCATAAATGGGTGGGAAAATTATCTTTTTGGATCATTGAATTCAACTTCCTATAATCAATGGATACACACTCCGTCTAGTCTGTATTCTAGTGGGTAGTAATTCATTGCCCTCATTTTGAACCATTGTAATTCTTGATTTCTTTGGTACCAATTGTACCTGGCTCACCCATGCACTATCGAAGATGGAGTAGATCACCCCTACATCCAGTAATTTCAGAACCTCTAACCTGACCAATTCCTTCATTGTTGGGTTCAGTCCCTTCTGTGGTTCACAAGAGGCTTTTCCATTTTCCTCTAAATGGATTTTATGATGGACCACAGATGGGTTTATTCCTTTGATGTTAGCTATGGACCACCCTATAGCTTCCTTGTGTTCATCTAGAATGTTTATGAGTTTCTTCTCTTAGACAGGGTCCAAGTCTGAAGCTATAATCATTGGAAGGGTTTCTAGGGGGCCTAAAAACATATATTTCAAAGTATCTAGCAGCTGCTTGAGTTCTAACTTAGGGGGCTCTACAACAGATGGGAAAGGTGGTGAAGCAGATGGAGTCAGAATTTCATGTTTTGGTTGCCACCGGTATAGTTCATGACTGATGTTGGGTCTAATAGAGTAATTGACTTCCTCAATTTGTCCATCTATGTCAAAATCACTTCCAAAGTGGGCCAGAAAAGCCTCTAGTGGATCTTCAAGATTAAAATGGGGTAAGTGATTTTTCACTAATTCATGAATATAACTGACTTTACAAACCCCATCATCCTCATCAGGAGGTTGCTTATTAACATTAAAAATGTTCACCTGAATGGTCATTGTCCCAAAAAAAATTTGCATCACTACATTCCTACAATTGATCAAAGCATTTAAGATTGCTAGGAATGGTCTCCCTAAAATCACTAGTATTTTGGGTTTAGCCTCAGATGTGTGTTTTGTATCTAAGACAACAAAATCAATGGGAAACACAAAGTCTCCGACTTTGATTAGAATGTCTTCAATTACCCCTTTGGGGTATCGAAACAATGCATCAGCCAATTGCAAGGTTTTCAACTCCCCCAAACCTAATTCTTCGTAAATGGATTATGGAAGAAGGTTCACACTTGCACCTAAGTCTAGGAAAGCTTGTTCAATGTGATGGTCCTCTATTTGGCAAGAAATGGTAGGACACCCTGGGTCAGGGGTCCTTGTATTTTATAGGAGTTGGATAGGAAATTATCGAGCTAGCTTGTTGAGCTGGAAAAGCCTCTTTAGGTACATTGGTAGTCCTTTTGAAGGTGCGGAGTCCTTAAAGAATTTAGCATAGGCTAGAATCTGTTGGATAACATCAAATAGTGGAATTTTGATTCTCACTTGTTTAAATAGTTCTACATTTTATCCAACTTGGTAGTTGATTTTCTGGGTCATAGCTTCTGGGGGTATGGTGCCTTGGGAATGTAAGCCCTAAGAGTGGGCTCATTGGGTGATGGTTCAGCATTCACACTTGGTTCCTTATTTTCCACATCCTCACTTGATTCTTCCTTAGGTTCCCTTGGTTTCCACATCCTCACTTGATTCTTCCTTAGGTTCATTGGGTAGTTTTGCCTATCTACTTGTGTACCCGACCTAAGAGTGATTATTGAATTGACTTGCTCTGGGCGGTTTCCTTTGTTATCATGAACAACTTGGTCCTTACGATTAGGTTCAGGTTGACTAAAGAAGGTTCCCTTGTCTCTAGTGCTCATGGAATTGGCTAGTTGGCCTCTCTGATATTCCAATTTTGCAAGGGTTTGAGTATGGCCATTTAAAATTTGAGTAGTGGTCTACTGCAATTGAGTAGCACTCTGAGACATGAGTTTCATGGCCTCTTCTAAGGAATCTACCCTTTGGGTCAGTGGACTACGGTTGAAATTGGGTTTTTGGAAACCAGGTGGGGCATTGGCTTGATATTGAATGGGCTGAAATTGACTAATATGTGATAGGCCACACTAAGTTAGACCCTTGGTCCAAGAAAAATTTGGATTGTCCCTCCAACTTGGATTGTATATGTTTGAGTATGGGTCATACTTTTATCAATTATCAAAATGAGTGTTTTGATAAATCACGTTTATCTCCTTAGTAGATTCGGCTTGACCCAAAGTTGTTGGGTTAACCTCACCATTCAGGGCTTGATTATACTTCAATGACTCCAAAGTGTTTAGAGTGGGCGTTTATTACAGCTCTAAGGCCTCTATCTCCTCATCAGTGTGGCCAATTTGGCCTCTGCCTCAATCTTGGGTTCAATCTTGAACATCCCTCCTTTCTCAGGAATGGAAGGTTTGGAGGGCTCCCTTTTGATAGGGGCTACTGTAGTTTATTATTAGTAGTTTTTTCCAAAAATTTCCATGCCTCATCTATTGTTTTCTGTGTAAAATTCCCACCACAAAAAGATTCTACCATTTGTTTAGTAGAGTAATTCATGCCCTCATACACAATCTGGACCAATCAGATCTTTTCAAATCCATGGTGGGGACATTGGTCAAGAGGTCCTTGAACCGTTCCAAATAATTATAAAGTGTCTCCCCATCCATCTGATAAAACCCATTGATGGCATGCGTAATCGAAGAGATTTTCTGTTTGGAATAGAATTTCTTACAAAATTCTTCACCAAGCTTAGCCCATGTAGTGATGGACCTGGCTTGTAAGGCATAAAGCTAGGCTTTAGCCTTTTATTTTAAGGAGAAAGGGAATAATCTAAGCTTGAGGGCATCTTCCATCATATGATTCATTCTCATGGTCCCACAAATGTCCTCAAAATCCCTAACATGATGATATGGGTTCTCCTAGCCATGGAACACTGGGAGCATCTGGATCATGCCAAATTTGATCTCAAAGGTAGCGTTGGTCTGGGGCACCCTAATACAAGATGGTTGAGTTTTCCTGGTGGAGTACATGTAATCCCTCAAAGTCATGGGTGGGTCCACTTGCCCTCCTTTAGCCATTTTTTCTTCAAAAATTAATGAACTACCTATTATGGTTAAGGCTAGCTCGGGCTCTATCCTGATCATCCTATGTTTTTTGTGTTCCCATAATTTCTTCCTCTCAGGTTTAGATCACATGCACTGGGTTCAACTAAGGCAACCACCAAGGAGTGGTGGGGATGAACCCGTTTAAGTACCAGTTTGCTAAACAGTCAAACTGTCACACCCTCAGGAGCAAAGGTTTTCTTGGGCATCAACTTTAGTTAAAAAGAGCAATTGGTCCAACTGTCAGTGGTCTTCGTCCTCCTGAGCTTGAGCTCATATCCTAGGGTCTCACTACTACTTGATTTTAATTAAGGCAGGATCCTAATGTGAGAGATGGTTAAACCTAGATAGGCAAGGATCTAGTGATGAAATCCAGTCCTTATTTTGTTTGGGGTGAGTTGCCCTTAACTAAGTGTGTGGGTCCAATTTAAATTGTGCGCCACGCAAGCAGTTACAGTTTGCAAAATTTTAAATCAACCAAGCCCACTTGTAGAAAAAGATTCGTGGGTTAAGGATAGAAGATCTTAAAATGGATCCACGCAAATCTTATCTTGTGGAAGCTTATCTTCTTTTCAAGCAATTATTACAAGCAATTAAATGTTATTAGACTTTTTATTGCAATCCCCGCAGTTTTCTATTTTATCAAATCTCTTCACGTAATGCAAACTACAAAAAACAAAAAAAAAATCTTGTTAGTAATTCCTAATTTATATGAAACTCCTATAAAAAAAATTCAAATCTTGTCCTAATCTAAAACAAAGAGATGCAAAAATATAAAAACTCTAAGTCACCAAAAAAATAATAATAATAAAAGATTACATGATTATCTAAACTATTCAAATTGAAAATCAAATAAACCTAATTCTAATCAAACTAATACTAAAAAAATCTAATGAAACCTAGAAATTAGGTTTTTTTCCTTTTTTTGAAATTTGAAATTAGAAAAATTCTTAAAAAAACTGTTTTGTTTTTTGATTGTAAAAAAGAATCGTAAAAGAAAATAAAAACTACTTTAAAAAATGAAAAAGAAAAACCTTTTTTTTACTGACTTTTTAACTTCTGAAATTCTAAAAAAAATTTTCTAGATTTTTTTAAATTTCTTTAATTCCAAAAATTCAATAAAATAATAAAAAAATCAAAAAAATAAAAAAAATCTTTCTTTTTCAAATAAAAAAGACAAACTACCGCTAATTACAAATAGAGTTAAGGAAAGAAACTAAATGATTGAACAACTAATAATGCAATTTAATGATGAATATGAATGCACCTAAAAAAAAGATTTAATAAAAAAATAAATTCTAGATTTGGCTTCTAGGCAACAGCGCCAAAAAATTGACGTGAAATTAAATTCAATCCTTTAATGCTGCAAATGCATAGTTGTCATTTTGAGACAATGGCAAGCATAGGTTGAACCCACATGGAGCACTATTGAAATCCTTTTTTCTATTAAAATCTAATGTTTTTAATGATACTGACAAGAGGGATAAAAAATTAAACAATAATAAGATTGAAAAATTCTGGATCTAAAGTGCAGAGAAAAAATTTGAGAAAATGCAGATCAGAATCTCATGAATCCATGAAGTAGTTTCACCATCATTCTGTGCAATTGATAAAATAATTTGTTCAAAAAATCCTTCAAATCAGAAACAAATCAATGTTGCTGATTCGGATAATTTGGCTATCAAGAGCACAATTTTTCACAATTCGTTTAAGATAAAAATCTCCTTCACTTAATAAAATCATGAGGTCACAAATTAATTAAAGATAGATTATTAAAGAATTTCAATCTAAAAATAATCTATTAAGAAAACATATGTGATTAAAGCATTGCTTACATAAAAATTTGAATAACATAGGTTGTTAATGACAAAAGGTAAATTATTTTTATAATAAACACACAAGAAAAAAAATATAATTAAATCAAATGACATAGAATAATGATGAGAAACACTTAACTTTATCAACCACTCTGATCCAGGGATCTACTGCTCCATTGAGAACTTCATGGAAATTATAATTTTCTCTTAGACTCTTCTAGCCTCATTTTGGAACAGGGCTCTAGAATACCCACAGATATTCTTTCTGTCTTTTTTTTTTTTACTAGAAAAAGAGAAGAGAAAAAAGGAGAGAGGAGAGAGAAGTAGGGAGAGGGATCATGGAATTGGATGGTAGTGAGGGGCATGAGAGGGAGATGGGAGATGGAGTTGTGTTGCTGTGTACATGTGATGGCCCCCTTAGATGGGTCCTTGGGTATTATATACATAGGAGACTAAGAGAGCAATCTGAATTGTGTGTCCTTGTAGAATTCTTTTTAAGAATGGTATGTATTGTTGTTCCAACGTGCACTCGCCCTTGGACTTCTTTAAATAAAATTTGAACATCTTGTTTCCATACAATTTCTCCTCCATATAGCAAGTAGTTTTCTTGGGTTCCAAGCTTGGTTAAAAATAGGAAATAGCATGAGAAATTGTAGCTTTCCAATCTTGAATATTCCTTGTCAACATACACTTTCTAAATATATATTTCATATAATTCTCAATGGAATGGGCCCACTGTTGATTGATTCTAATTCTCATTGATAGCCTTGGGTAAATCTTCAAGTGGCTTCATTTGAGGTAGTGGGCCTCACCAAACAATGGCGACCATGGCTTACATATATGGATTGGGCGAGCACTTGCACAAGGATTGAGTTGGACTGGCTTTGTACATCCCATGCTTTCCAAAGTGGTTTCATACAATCACTTATTTCCAACCCTTTTTATATTGCCTTTCTTCTTTTGACTTTTGATTCCTGTGAAATAGGGATGAGACAAAAAAAAAATCTTCACTTCTCTTCCAGCCATGACTTTAACGTGTCATTCATGTGCATGTAACTTCTTTCGTTTTTCTTCTCTTGCGTCACCATTTTTTCTTCCTTAAGTTTGACTTTCCAATTTCCTTCCAAATTTGAAATTTCAATTTATGAATTCAGTTTCTTGAAATAATCCCTTGAATTATTTTTGTAGCGAACATATACGGGACCCCCTCTGGCACAAGTGAAAAGGAATGGAATGTGGTGTGCGGGTCCTACTGGCTTCAATTTTTTCTTTCTTCAACGTGGGTCCCATATTTCTCTACACATTCTAATTAAATCCATTAAATACTAAAGAGCCCACTTGAAGCGGGACTCGTCCGGACAGAGTTCTACTCCAATGGGACTATTCGGAGAAGAAACGCATAAAGTGCTAAAAATGCAGAAAATGTGAAAAATCCAAATCCTAAGGGAAATTGCACAAATGGTGAAAATGAATAAACACTGGATGCCATTCACATAATTAAGCCCTAAAAATGTGCAAATCTATGGATTCAACATATGGTCCTATTGATAGGCCAATCAAGCACATCGCCTAACATGAGATCTTCTAATTAAATTGCATTCCCTGTCGAATTAGCCAACACTCCCATCAACAATCTCATCTAACACAATCTTATAGAACCTTCCTTTGGTAACTCCGTACCCTTCCTTCTCGCATAAGCAACTATGTTCTTCATCATGTGTTGCAACTTCCATTAAAATGAGCTCTTGTATGTGTTGTTTGGTCAAGGTGTGCAGATCCAGTTTGAGAATCTTGCCTCACCTACATACATCATTAGGAACACATTAGTTTTTATTTTATGATCAATGAATATATCTCATTATCTTAAAGAAGGAATCTACTATTTAGGATCAATTAGTTTGTATGTTAGAGGAACTCCCACGTTCAGTAGAAGACAAAATCTGTGTACCTTGAGACATTGATGCAAAAATTGATCAATAGCCTGCCTTAGTTCCCTAGACTCCACTTCTAGTCGTTTTCCAAAATTTCACTTGATCTTGTAAGATAGTGTGCAATTCTTGTTCCTTTTGTAATGCTTTCTTCTAAGGATATGAATACTTAATGGCGGTCTTAGAAATTGCGTCACCCATGCCTCTTATGTGTCCATAATTATCATGACGAAATATCTATGCACAAAACAAAAAAAAAAAAAAAAACCCAATGTCAAACCTTGTCATTATAACATATATTCATCACTAAATAAGATGGTTAAGAAGATCAAATAATGTAATTAGAATTAGACTACACACTATGGCTACCGTGTCATGATCCAAATCTTTATGCGCAATTAAGGGGTTATCCTCATACTGTCCAGCTACTTCTTCCTACAAAAAAGAGTTGTTAAATAGAAAGCATAGATACATTAACTCTTATGAGAGTTACATCCTCCTATTAGTCATCATCACATTAATCCAAATCATCCCCACTATAAAATGCCCATTTCATATCTGTCATATGCCATAACTCAAAGTCAAACTACCAACACCACTCATCTGTGCTTTGGATGACACCTCAACTCCATAAATCATAGAAGCCAACAACCATGTGCATTTATATACTCAATGAAACCATGCAAATGCTAATTCAAAGTATGCCACCTCCATGTACAAATAAATAATCAATGAGCAATCATGTGCAAATAAATACTCAATGAGCACAGGCCACTCACGAGGGACGACATATTAGACAAGGTTAATACACATATCTATAAAAGGATACCAATGAAAGAACTTCTTTGCATGAAGAAATAGCAAAACATATTCTTAACTTAAAACACACTTTCTCACCTGGTAAGAGCAACACCTAGAACCATTCTTCGGAGAGTGAGTAGCAAGCCATGTTTATGTCCGAGTGATCTCAACTCCAGGATTTTTGTTACTCTACAAAAGAAAGGAGCAAAAATCTACATTAAAAAAATTGTTAAATAGGAAATATTAAGAAATGAAAGCACAATGATAATCAAGTTGTCGACAACCCTGGCTTGGCTCATTCTACAGGAGGCATGAGGGCTTTTCAATGCTTTTCTAGCTGCCTTCCCATGCTTCCTCTTTACTTGTGCTTCTTGCACTGAACACATGTCAATGAACTTCTCCCAATCTTCTTTCTTAACTTTTTTTGTGGTTTATTTTTCCTTTCAACATTTGTTTTGATATTTATCAATAAAATTCGCATAGAGCTTTGACTTCCAATTCCTCCAATGAGCATTTGCCTTCTTTAGCACATATGCTTTATTAGGAATTTGGGACTTCAAACATACTCTGCATGTGGAAATTTTGACACTTGAATGAGAGCAGGAGTAGTCTTTATAACCATAACAGAAGCTTGATCTAGAATGAGTCTCATCAACTAGATAATTCCTTAATAATAATCAAAGGTTGAAACAATTTCACCTGCACTTGACCAATCAACATCTCTCCATAATATGCCTACTATTATTTGCCTCCTATTACAAATATATAGTCATAGGCCCATTGGGATAGGACTCTAGTGGCTTTGATACCAATTGTTGTGATTTTCTGAACAATCACCCGTTGTGCGCATCCACGGAATCACAAGATCAACAATCAACCACACACAAGAAGAGACACCGAGATTTACGTGGTTCACCCAAACAGGGCTACATCCACGGGCACAGGAGGACGAACATCTTCACTATGACAAGTAAAGCATACAAGAGATTCCCACTCTCTCACCTCATCTCTCCTACGTGGTGTGGGAACACCACGGGCAACTAATGCCGCCGCAAGGTCTAGGGTTACAGACTATACAATATATAATCTCCGCTTTCTTGGCCACCAAGAAAGCCCCGGTACAATTACCAAAATACCCTTGACCTTAAACCAGTCCCTGGCTAACCCAGTGACTCATCCGGTTAAACCGGAATACAAGACATAAACCTAACAATCTCCACCTTGGCTTGAATTCCGTACAACTCCATACAACTCGAGCTACTAGGAGATAAAACCGGCAATGTCTTCACGTACCCTACTGAATGGCACGTCACTGCACCAGGGATGCAGTCTTCTTCAACACTTTGACATGTTGAACCAGCACATGAACTTTGAACAAAGTTCATCTCGTCAAACTCCACCTCGAACTAAAAGCTCGAAACCATTGACGAATCTGAGTGATATCTGAATCACTCACCATCCTGCCCCCATCTTCAACATCACTGTGAAGATCCAATCACCACAAGCATGCAAGCAAACAGATCGGGAATACAAGTCCAGATGACTCCATTGCAGAACAACCTCTGCCTCCGAGCGGTCAAAAAACTCCATTTGACCGGGCCTCCGATCAACTGCTGATACATCAGCTCCTCCTTGCTGCTTTTCCGGCTTGGCTCTGGCAAGATGAATAACATCACATGCGATCATTTGAACCCCAAACGAACAACTTCGTTTGAATCAGCAAACCCTTTGCAACTAGGCCGGCGACTCCTATTATTGGGTTTGCAACAACAACCAGGTCGAGTAGACCCGATTCAAGCCTCAATCCACATCTATTCAGATCTCCTCCAAATTTCTGCATCAAACTATAGATCTCGTCACCACGAGCACGCTGGAAGAAACGGATCTAAAATCCGACTCAGGATGGCTTTGATATCGTAGAAACAAGTTTCTACGCTCCAATTGGTCAAACCTCCTCCTTGACTGTCAAACAGCCAATCAACCTCTTCCACTGTGTAGATCTGCTCGAAACGAGTCCGTAGGCGCAAACGGATCTCCGATTGGACATCGGACGATCAAGATATCGCAGAAACAATTTCAGCCGTTGAAACTGGTCAAATCTGGCCTTTGACCGTTGCTGACTTCACTGCTGACATCACTGCACTGTCTGCTGGGCTTCTGGAGCGGACTCGGGTCGGGTTCACCTGAACGTGACCTAGCCCAAAGACTGAGCTTGAAGGAGCACAAAATATGGTGGTGCTTTAGAGCACCATACACTTTTTCTTACTTTTTTCTTTTTCTCCACCTGCAAACAACACGTCAGCTCTTTTAAACGCCTCATGTTTGTCTTCTTTCCAGAGACTTCTTCAGTCTTTGGTTTTGCTACAAAACAGAGGAGGGAAAAAACAGAAAAGGGGAGATGTCCGCTCGGTGTGTTCGACAGACTAGGCGACGGCGACGAAGATACTAGGAACAGGAGAAGGCAACTGCGTTCTCCTCAGGCGGTGGCAGCGGCAGCGATGATCTGCTGTAACCAAGATCTCCCTTTTTTTTTGTCTTCCCTTCCGGTCGATCGTGGCCCACTTGAGATCTGCAGGGACCTCACCAAATCCAGGCTGGATTCTTGTCTCATATCTGATCTGAAGCAGGGAAGAGTTCAAATCCTCTGTTTTCTGTTCCCAGAACGTCCGTGCACAACGATGGCCCACTTCCGATCAACTCGTGGATCTCGGCCAATCATCTTCTTTACCGATTGCCGTCCATGTCTTCTTCCCCGACGATCAGGCAACAGCAGGTCACCGACAACGATCAAGACTGCTTTCTTCTTCTCCGGCGATCTAAGAAGCACGGCCGATTTCTTCTCTCTGATTCGTGCACTGCAACAGAGATCTCTGCTCTCCTTTTGCCAATAACCGCCCAGCCCACCTTGTGATCTCTATCCATGCTGCGAGAACTTCGGATCTGAATCGCGAGAACTTCGGATCTGATCTTATCTTCTCCGATTTACCCGGAGAACAAGACCCTCTTCGACCTTCTCCTCTCTACAACAGAGATCGATCTCACTGCCTGCATAACCGATTTTTCTGGGAAATCTATTTTTCTCCTGCGGCCCATCTGTGATCAACGTGCTCCGGTCTTCTCCTTCTCAGATCTGGAAAACCAGATCCTCTGTTCTTAGAAATCGAACCATCCGCAATTACTCCGAGATATGAAAACAATTTGTGAATTCTTTTTCCTCCGATCCAGCGAGATCGGAGAACCCAATCTCAGCTTCTTCTTCTCCGATGGTGGCCCAACCAGAAATCATGAACCTGATTCCTCTTCCTCTGTTACGTTACGAAAACAGAGATCCGAATCCTTCGAGAAGGATCCAATCAGTTGATCTTCATGCGCACAACCTCCAAGCCATTGAGCGATCTCTACCTCGCTCAGAAACCCGAGGAACACCACCTCGGCTCTGATACCAATTGTAGTGGCTTTGATACTAATTGTTGTGATTTTCTGAACAATCACCCGTTGTGGGCATCCACGGAATCACAAGATCAACAATCAACCACACACAAAAAGAGACACCGAGATTTACGTGGTTCACCCAAACAGGGCTACATCCACGGGCACAGGAGGACGAACATCTTCACTATGACAAGTAAAGCATACAAGAGATTCTCACTCTCTCACCTCATCTCTCCTACGTGGTGTGGGAACACCACGGGCAACTAATGCCGCCGCAAGGTCTAGGTTTACAGACTATACAATATATAATCTCCGCTTTCTTGGCCACCAAGAAAGCCCCGGTATAATTACCAAAATACCCTTGACCTTAAACCAGTCCCTGGCTAACCCAGTGACTCATCCAGTTAAACCGGAATACAAGACATAAACCTAACAAGGACACCCTGAAAGAGGACATGAAACTAAAGAGCTTGAAGGTAAATTCCAATGACAAGAAATGTTTTCCAATAAACTTATACCCAAATAGAGAACTCCACTCTGAATAGTATGCACCAAATCTTCAACCACAATTGGAGCTGGTCTTTGTTGATTCTTGAAAATTCTTCAATTCATCTACTACCGTATATAACAAAAAAATGCACAGAAAATCAACTTCCCCATAGTTTGAGCCCCTTTGTGTTGATGGTTAATGCGCATGGTAATTGATTCAACCATTGTTTGTGGGGATTCACATATTGTGTCATATTTTTTGCTAGTGTTATTGTTCTCTCTTCTTCTCCTTCTCCTCTTAGTTGTAGCTTTGATTCTTCCTCAAGGAGTGAACTTGATAGTGTCTGGAGTTAGAGGACTTGAGAAAGAAAAAACCGCTTGTTTTTTATTTTATGAGTTTTCGATGAATTTTCTTGAACATTCTGTAACTTGAAATTCTATATCTCCATGGATCATTAATTTTTTTTTATTAAAAATCGTGTAAATAGGTTTTTTTTCATGTCTTATACTAATTTAAACTTGTTAGAATGGAAATGGAAGGAAGAAATTAAACTTTGGATCGAAAATAGAGTTCTTGCAACTTGCTTCCACGGAACCCTAGCCAATTGTAAAAGGTCTCGCAGTCCAGCCATGATGCCTCACTTGGTTGACTGTGGAGTGAATCCAGGGTCAACCATGGACCCTAAAAAATCAAAGTTCCAACTTTTTCCTAGACCCAGTTTTGAGGTCAACCTGGGTCAATAGAGCAGTTAACTATAGACACTAAAATGTCATGTTTAATTTTCAGACTTGGACTGTTTAGCGTGAGGAGATACCTTATTATTTTCCAATAACTGTAAAACATTGGGAAATTATAATATAACCTATTCACTACCAATATTAACCACCGATTTACTTTTATTTTAGATTATCATCAATGAGCAAACATTATGAAATTTTAAGGATTATATACCTTTCGTAGAAGATTGGTTGGATCAAGTGCATAGAGTAGTGAACGGCGCAGAGTCATTATAATACGGAGTTCTACAAGAACAATTACAATCCTTAGGTTGTGAGACTAGGAAAGAATTGTGAATATGTCTTGTAATTGCTCGATTTATAGTGCTTAGTTTATTTTGGTTCCCATAGGACTCGTGGTTTTCCCTGTGTAGGGTTTCAACGTAAAAAATTGTGTGCCTCTTTATTTGTGTGGATGATTGATTCTCTTGTTCTTTTATTTTCCACCAATGGTAATTGAGTTACAATCTAGAAAGCCTATTGGGATGAACTTTCAATCGATATCAAAGTAGGTCACACTAATTTATTGTGTAAATCAATCTAGAGATTTTCAGAATAAATTCAAACTTGAAGGCACAGCTACTACCAAGCCACCTTTGCTTGATAGATCTAACTATGCCTATTGAAAAGTTAGAATGATTAGCTTCCTTAAGTCCATTGATGATGATGCTTGGGATATTGCTAAGGATGGATATGCTAGACCCACAATTGTGTCTGATGTAAAATCTGTTCCGAACCCTAAAGCATAATGGACTAAAAAAGAAAAACATGCTTGCAGTTGTAATAACAAGTTGTTAATGCTATCTACAATGGAGTCTCTACTTTTGAGTTTTGTACAATTTTAACCTGCACCTCTACAAAAGAAACATGGGATATTGATTGTTGACTATGCACGAGGGCACTAATACTATGAAGTAGTCTAAATTGCAGAATTGATTGCATCCTTTAAAACCATTAAGACGGAAGATGATGAGACCTTTGATGAGTTTTATGTTAAACTGAATAATATTGTTAATTCTATTTTCAATTTGGGTGAGTATATTCCAGAAAATAGGATTATCAAGAAGATTTTGAGGTCCCTACCTGCAAGGTTTGATTCAAAGGTTATGGCCATTATGGAGAATAAAAATCTTGCTACCCGCAAGATAGATCAGTTGGTTAGAAATCTTTAGACTTTTGTGGCAAATCTTAGGTCTAATATAAAACCTAAATCCAAAGGTGTTGCCTTGAAAGTCTCCAAGGAATCAACAAGGGAAGTTTAAGGAGATTCAAGATCTAATTTTGATGAAATTGGTGTTCAAGTTACTATTGACTTCATGAAGAAATTCAAAAAACCTTTCAAAGAAAGGAAATCTATCTTAAAGATGCCAAAGTCTGAGAAGATGAAGTTTGGAAAAGGCTTTCAGTGTCATGAATGTCAAGGGTGTCATAACTCGAGCCCAAGAGTTCTCAGGTTAGGGTTAATCTCTAAGCGTGACACACGTACTCCCATGTAATCCACACCTGAAACAGAGTCTAAGCGGAATTACATAAGGAATATTCACATTACTTACACTTGTGAGGTGCTATTAGTGGACATCTATCCAAGCATTTATCACGCGGAAGCCTATCACTATCACTTATAAATTTCTATTTTCTTTTCCAATAGTTAAATATATCCAAAATATGAATTCATGGAAACAACACACACTTAAATGCCAATAAAAGGAAAAACATAATTATATGATATGACATGTACAAGAGTTGAACAAGAGTGTCATAAAATGACAGCTCAAGGGTAATTAAGGTTTATGAACAATAACAAATTGATGTACATGTCTCAAAATACAATGAATCATGAACTATGCAAGACAAAATAAAAACTAATGCCATGTCATGAGACCCTAATGCATCCAAAACTTAAAATAAGAAAGCCCTATGATGATCATATCACACTTCATTGTTGGATCAATTAGATCGCTTCTGTTGTCCACTCATCAGTGCATGAAGGGACATCGTAGGCTTCCTCTTGAGTTTCATCGATCTTCGTAAGAATGGGACTAGGATCTGAGCTTGTAACACTATTAGACAACTTATGAATAAAACTATTCAACAAAGTATAAGCATAATTAAAGTAACACTTGTTGTATCTAAAAGAATCATTAATTAGTGTCACACCCCAAACCCGAGAACTGGGGATTAGGGTGGATCTCAAGACGCGGCACGTGTAATCCCATAGCAATTCATGCCATGCCAAGACACATACGAACTGCTACAAGGGAGATTCCACAAGTACGTGTGAGGAAGATCCATATACACATATCAATCATATTGCGTGATTAAGCAAAAACATATAGAATTCATGTGTAATTCATCATAAGCAATAATAATAACCCTAAATAAAAGTCCATTAGTTTTTAAGGCATCCACACGCTCATCTAATGCTAAATACATGTCATTAGCAGAAATACAAAATAGCATGTCCATCAATCTCTGACTCTAAAATAATAATGAGGAAGATGGCATGATCTACTCTCTAAACATCCAAAGAAACCCTCTGACATGCTACGTCAGATGTCTAGTAGAAGACATCAATTTTGTTCCACTCATCTATATCCCAAGGTACTACTGGGGTTCCTTCCGGGGCCGCATCGATTATTGTACTAGCATTGGGTTTTATATTTGTAACACCACTAGTTGGCATTCGCATAGCTATCTTCTCCTAAAAGAGAGCATATCATATTGTGGGAAATCACTAACGATCAGGCCAAGACCATCTAGCTACCCTAAGAGTGTTGACCAACTTTTCATACAACTATTGCAGTAGGAAATGCATATAATACCCACATTTGTCCAGTCCAACCTCCTATGGGTATAAGTTAAGTGATGCCAACTCAATGTATCAAGACCGATCAGAGTTTTTACTTTCTTATCATACATACAGATCGAGTCATTCTTATACAAAACATATATCAATCTTGAGTTCGGATTCAGTCATAAGAATTAGAATAAAAACGAAGCAACTGTTATTCAAACAATACATACTTACATGAACTATTAAGGCTTGAACCCTCTCAACCTTCGTTACCCCTATCTTGGCTCACAGGTTCACACTCAGTAGAAGCCCTGTCTTTAATCTTGCCTCAAGGTTCACCGGGAAGAATGGATATGTGATTAGATCATGTTGAAGGCAAGGTTTGTTGAACAATATGAATGCATTTGAGTTGATAAGTTATTAAGGTTATTTACTAGCCAACCCTATGCTAAGATAATCCGTATTTCTGTAATCATTCAATACGATGTATTCATAAAACGTCCGGTGTCGATGTGTTACTGAAAATCTTGGTATTACATTGTGTAGACATTAGACACCTCTTTTTATGCCAAACCTAAGACGTAACATCTGAAAACAATTCAAAAAATTAAAGGGGATGAGTGACAGCTTTACACTCTTCATCCTTATTATTTGATTACCACTGGGTTATTTTAATTAAGGTAAATGTGCCATATCTACAGCCCTACAAAGTCTCTGAAGGTCTCTAGTTCCTTTAAGTTTCTATGTTCCTATGGCTTAGCCATACATAGGTTACAGCTTAGCCATATATATAAGGTTTTTAACTAAATTCCTCTGTAGTTATGGCTTAGCTGTGTATTGGCCTATGGCTTAGCCATATGAAGCCTATGGCTGGGACACGGCTTTACTATGGCTTAGCCGTAGTGCACTTCATGGCTTAGTTGTAGATTAGCCATAGAGATATGTTTGATTTGGGTTTTTTGGAGTGCAGGCTGTAAATAGCCTATGGCCTAGCCACAGCTTAGATACCGTAGTGCATTCTAGGGCTTAGCCATGTGTTAGCTGTAGAAGAAAAATTGTTTTTTGCCTTTCTAGATTCCAAGCCTTGTGTGCTTACGGCTTAGCCATTAGTTTTAAATTTCTGAAGCTGTTTCTGAAACACAAGTTCAGTACAGAACTTTCCAGGTTTGGTTCCAATTTCTCTAATTCATCTTACCATTTTATATTCCAAGTTATATTTCATCATTGTTGGGTCCTCATTCACATAATCCCATTATTTATTCTTAAATTACCTTCATTAACTCATAAATATCATACATTATCATAATTAAGTGTATAAGAGCTGTATCATAGCATGAGCATGAAAATTCTTCAAGAATCAACATAGAAAACATGCATGTAGTAATATATACTCTTATACTTGCCTTTAATACAGTGTTTGACCCAAATAAACTTCTCCTTCGGTTTGATGATGGAGAAAGCCTCAATAAAAGATGGTCCTACTACATGTAAAGATATGCAGTGGTTGAAATGAATAGGAGATGCATGCATGTCACCAAATTGAGTCTCCTTGACTCATTTAAGCTCAAAGCATAGAAATGGAGCTTGAGACTTTACCTTAAGGAGCTGTAGAGGAGGTGAAAAAGATGGAATTGATGGTTTCAAGAGAAGGAGATGAATAAGTAAGTGATAAGGAAGAGAATAGTTGTCTTGGTTCTTACATGCAAGGGCCTATGCTCCAGATTCCAGCTAGTATGGAAGGAGAAGGAGTAAAAAGAAAAAAGCTCTAGCAATTAGAAAGGAGATGAAGAGAGAAATGAAGAGGAAACGAAAGTTATCCCTCTTTAAGTCAAATTTTTTGGAATTTTGCATACAAGCCCATTGTTTTGAGGAAATTACTGTTTGAGTCAAATGGGACTTTGGTTGGGCCAAGATGGATCCAAATTAAGATGAGACAAATATGAAAGTTGATTCATAGGATAAAAATACACATGATGCAACTAATGTGGTGCCAAAATGATGCTAATTATGTAGCTCTGAATAACATGAAGGTTCTTGACTACCTACCCAACTACCAATCCATGACCCAAACCCAAGTGGATTTGAGTTGAATTAGTCTAAATAAGCATTAATTAAAATTAAACAAGACTAATAATTATAAACTGAGATTAGGTCAGGTTTGGACCTTACAATAAGTGATCAAAGAAGACAATTTAGTGTATTAGGCATATTGTGCATTGAATAAGCATGATTTAATAATCAATTGAAGAAATATTTTACTACTTAGCAACTAGATTTGCTATATCCTCTTATTAAGGATATTTGCATTGGGAACACCAAAGCTTCGACCAAAGGTACGATTGGGTCCCTACGTTTACGGAGTCCAAAAGCTCTAAAGGGACACTACAACAACACCATTTCAATCTATTACACCAATGTCAACCCAGCCAGGTATCCTAAGGCTGAAGCTGAGCATAGCTAGACTATTTCTATTCATATAATTAACTTTGAGTAAATTGTGTAATTCATTTCAATTCATTATACGTTCGATTCATTCTTACCCAATTCAATATCTACAACAAGAAAACCATATATCATGGAAAGTAACAACAAGAAAACTAAATATCATGGAACGTTTAAAATAGAATCAAATCATATCATAACCATTTCAATATCATCTCAAGAATAGAGAGCACCTATAATGATTCAATATGCTATGTAATTCAAATTAGTAGAATCAAGATAATTTTATGAGCCAATCCTAATATAGTCATTCATTGTTCCTAACCATGTATAATGATGTAGTTTTAAGTTATTTAATACACAATTATCTTTATTTGGTATCACATTGTGTAGGGAAAGTGTATTAAAGTTCCTTAAACGAACACCATGGGGAGGTGCTAAACAAATGAACAACATTACGTGCATGAGTCTCAGCTCTTGAGACACTTTATGTTAAGTAATTTTTCATTAGGCCAAATGATTAGGTTAAATGATCCAAGGATTAAATGATCCAAGGAACTAAGGCCCTACAGGGTCTCATAAATGTCCCTAAGTAAGCCTAAGTTTCTGGGTCCCTACAGCTTAGCTGTGGATGGCCTACTGTGTAGCCATGGCTTTTACACTATTTTATCCTGCATTTACGGCTCAGCTGTGGTGGCTTATAGTGTAGCCATAAGTCTCCTACGACTTAGTTACGGCTTGGCTATGGCTTAGTCGTAATGCATTCATGGCTTAGTTGTGAGCTCAGCCGTAGAAGAAAAGTTTTGACTCTTCGTTTTTGTCAGGTTTTGGTCTCTGGAAAGCTAGCCATAGTATAACTTATGGTTTAGCCGTAAGCTTTAGAAATTCTATAGCTGTTTCAGTACATAACTATTTCAACTTAGTTCCACTATGATTTTCCCTGCTCCAATCTATCATTTTGCATTTTCAAGTTCACATTTCATCATTCATTGAAAAATCTCATCATGCATTAGAAATTTGGTAGAATAAGGACATAAGGGCTGAAAAATCACATTTAAAACTCAATAGATTTATAAGAATCACAATTTACTAATATGCATTCAACAATAATTAACTTATACTTGCCTTTGATTAAGAGTTATAACTACTACTCCTTCTCTTGGCTCAGTTGAAAAGAAGAACCCACTGTTCTTAGCCCTAAAATGACATGCGTGGAGAAACGATGGAGAGAATGAGTGGATGTTTGAGATAAGAGTCTTTTTCACTCCATTAAACCAAGAAATCTGTAAATGGGTAAGAGATCTTACCAAGATAATAGCTAGAGAGCTCTAGAGAGGAATATAGTCAAACATCTTCAATTCCAGCAGGGAGATAGGTAGGGAAGAGAATGAATGATGGGATGGAAGCCTTAGAGCATACATGCAAGGCCCATCTTGCTCAATGTGAATAAGGAGGAAGAAGAATGGAAGAAGAAGGGCATGTTGCAGTTAGAAACGGGGATGAACCGACTAAAATGGTTCTTTGGTTCTTTTAAACATCAAATTTTCTAGAATTTATAAGAAGATCCTATTTCTTCAATGTGTTCTCATTTTGAGTTAACTTAAACTCCACATGCTTCAAATGATATCAGATGACTTAAAGCAAAATACAAATTTTGACGAGCTCAACGAGAAGAACGCGATGATATCAGTATGATGCATATATGACGTAAAACTATAAATATAAAATTACGAAAAAGGTCCTCCATCTGCTAATTAAGTTTAAACTCGACTCAAACTATGTGTCTATGACCCAAATTGGACCTAATAGATTTAATATGACAAAAGTAAACTTGATCCAACCTAATTAGAGACTAAACTTCACTATTTATAATTATTCTCTATGAACTAGCTAATAACCTATTTAATTAATCTCTAATTATGCTTAATTTGATTCTGTGTTACATCTTCCCCTGCTTAGGAGTCATTCAGTCCTTTGAATGAAACATACCTGTGTGAAGAGATCAGGATATTGCCTAGTCATTTGCTCCTCGAGCTCCCAAGTGGCTTCATCAAGACCATGGTGCTCCCAAAGGACTTTGATCCACCGTATGGTCCTTGTAGGCAATACTTGCTCTCTTGTACCCATGATACGGAGCGGACGCTCAACGTATGACGCATTCGGCTGAATGTGCACATCATCGAACCAAATGACATGGGTAGGATTTCTGACATACTTACGAAGTATGGAGACATGGAATACATCATTAACTCCGAAAAACTCTAAAGGAAGTGCTAGTCTGTAGGTGAAATCACGAGCTCTACTCTTGATTTCAAATGGGCCTACATACCTTGAAGCAAACTTGCCCTTCTGGCCAAAACTGATCATCCCTTTCATAAGAGAGACTTTTAGAAACACCCAACTACCATTGAAATTCTATGTCTCTTCTACATGTATCCACATAGCTCTTCTGCCTTGAACGGGTAACTTTCAAGTTCTCAATCACTTTTTGCACTTTTTCTATTGTATTGGTGATGATAGTTTGTCCATGGAAACTTTTAGTTTCCACTTCTCCCAACAAGTAGGACTCTGACATTTATGTCCGTATAATACTTCAAACAGAGCCATGCCGATGCTCTTGTGGAAGCTATTGTTATAAGCAAATTCACATAAGAATAAATGCTTATCCTATTCTTTATCAAAACTTAGGACACTGGCATGAAACATATCTTCCAACATTTGAATAGTGCATTTGGACTGTCTGTCAGTCTGTGGATGCTATGAGATACTGAAACTAAGTTTGGTACCCATAGCTTTTTAAAAAGCCTTCCAAAAGGATGACACAAATCTACTGTCATGATTTGAAACTGTAAATACTAGCGTACCATGTAATCTTATAATCTTATCTACAAACTTCTTAGCCATCTCAGAGAAAGTCATGCCTTTCTTGAAAGGGATAAAGTGAGCTAACTTTATTAGTCTACCAACAATCACCTAAATTACATTATTTTTTTTTGTTAGTTGTGTGTAAAATGAACACAAAATCAATCGTAATATGCTCCCATTTCCACTAAGGAATGTGCAATGCATGCAAAGAACCAAGAGGTCTCTGATGGTTAGCTTTCACCTTCTGACTTTAAGGCATCTAGCCTCAAATTCTACTATTTCTCTCTTCATATTGTTCCACCAAGAACAATATTTTAGATTCTAGTACATCTTTGTGCTACCAGGATGTATCATATATCTAGCATAGTGTGCATCTGTCATAATTCTTTCCTTCATGCTATTGTGAGCCTGTACACATAATCTGTTCCTAAAATAAAGTACACCATCTTTCAAACGAAAATCTGGTCTGTTAGCGATATGATCGCTAGTTCTCACTAGATTAGGATCCTAAAATTGCCTATCTTTGATTGATTGAATTATTTCAGGCTAAAAGGCAACCACACTTGCAAACGTGACCAACTCATCGACCAATTTTACCTCAACAGGCATTCTTTTAAATTTATCTTATATGAATAGTGCTGTACCTAACAAGGCCCTTAGATTCGGTGTCTTTCGACTTAGGGCATCGGCCATGACATTCCTTATTCCTAGATGATAGTTGATAGGGAAGTCATAGTTTTTAATGAACTCAAGCCATCTACATTATCTCATATTCAAATTATGTTGTTCAAAAAGATATTGCAAATTATGGTGATCTTAATGGACTTCAAACTTCTCACCATACATATAATGTCACTAAAGTTTCAAAGCAAAAACAATAGCTGCTAGCTCCAAATCATGCATGGCATAATTCTTTTTATGCTCTTTTAGCTCTCTAGGGCTATATGCAATCACTTTGCTATTTTGCATCAACAGACACCCCAAACCAACTCTAAAAGCATTTGAACAAATAAAAAACCCTCCACTATCATCAGGTAGTGTTAACACTGGGATGGTACTTAGCTTTTCCTTAAAAGTCCTGAAGCTTGCCTCACACTCATCACTTTAAATCAATGGTACATTCTTCCGAGTCAGCTTTATCAATGGGGCTGATATTTTTAGAAATCCTATACAAATCTTCTATAATAACCTGCAAGTCCAAGGAAATTTCAAATTGCTATCATATTCTTCGAACTCTGCGAGTTTACAACTACCTCAACCTCTGCTAGATCAACTGCCAAACCATCTTGTGAAATAATATGACTTAGAAAAGCTATCTGCTCAAGCCTGAAATCACATTTCTCTAATTTCACATATAATCATTGTTCTCTCAACAACTGTAGTGACTTCCTCAAATGGTTTGCATACTCCTATACTTTCTTAGAATATACTAAAATATCATCAATAAAGATTATAATGAATTGATCCAAGAAAGGAGCGAAGACCCTATTCATTAAAGCCATAAACACAGCAGGTGCGTTAGTTAAACCAAAAGGCATCATGATAAATTCATAGTGGCCATATCATGTTCTAAATGCTATTTTGGCAATATCATCCTCCTTAACCATCAACTGATGATAGCACGATCTCATATATATTTTTGAGAAATACGTAGCACCATGGAGTTGATCAAACAACTCATCAATATGCTGTAAAGGGTACTTATTCTTTATAGTGATCTTTTTCAACTGTCGGTATTCAATTTACATCATAACAGTGCAGTTTTTCTTCTTCACACACGACACCAGGGCTCCCCACGGTGACATACTAGGGCGTATGAAACCCTTATCGATTAAATCCTGCAACTATTTCTTCAGTTCTTATAGCTTTGCTAAGGCCATCCTATATGGCGCTTTGCTAATAGGAGCTATACTCGGCATAAGGTTAATAGAGAAGTCAAGCTCTCTAATAGGAGGTAAACTAGGGACTCCATCAGGGAATATGTCTAGAAATTCATGAACGATAATTTCCTCGAGTTTCTTTAGTTGTGTCTTTTCATAAATAAAGACAATGATGTCGTCACACCCCTTGCATATCATTTTATTCACTTTAAATGTGGAGATGACTCGCTTAGATGATTTCTTCTTAATTCCTTCGAAACATAACCTGTTACCCAGATTTAAGTTAATCGTCCTGTTGTAACCATCTACATAGGCATGATACCTTACTAGCCAATCCGTTCCAAGGATGACATTAAAATCTAACATAGATAGTAGAATCAAGTCAACTAGGAGTTAATGACCCTTGATTCGAACATCACACTGGGGGTAGTATAGACTACATTCCACCTCTTTCCTATAAGAGTAGATAGTATCAACACATATAGTATCTACTTAGGCTGCTTCCGTAACTTAACAGTGAAATAAGGTGCTACGTACGAAAGTGTAGACCCTAAATCAAATAGTGCTTGTGCTTCCTTATTATCTATCGAAATGATAACTCCTACTATGTTAGCATCCTTAACACTTTCATAAGTAGTGGCATTGGCCCAGGCATTCTAGCGATTCTGCTTCTGGCCTTGACATGGCTGCTGTTCTTTGCCTCGAGAAGTGAGTAAGGCAGATTGTTATTGCTGGATAGGCTTGTATGTTGGACATTGAGCCATCTTATGCTCCATGGAACCACAAATCAAATAAGCTCTCGTATTCTGCTAGCATAGCTCAGTCCTATGAGGCTTTTAACATGAACCACACTGCACATTCGATTTACCAAGACTACCTTGACTACCCTTCAACTTCTTCTGAGCTTGCCCTTTTATACTGAATGATATGCTTCTTTTGGGTTCCATAGCTCTTTTCTCATGGGCATTAGCTTCCGCGGAGTAAGCTTTATCTACTACATTGTCAAAGGTAGCTGGCCTCCGAAAAGCTATGACATATTCCCTATACAATGGATTCAGGCCAACAATAAAGTTATTGACTTTTTTCTCCTACGTATTGATCATATCCTCTGCATATTGAGATAATTGGGTAAAAGTATGAACATAGGATGCCACAGACATCTGGTACTACTGTAATGTGATGAATTCTACTTCTTTCTCTCTCTAAACATGTGTAGGAATAAACTTCCTTCGAAATTGTTTCTTGAACGTTTCCTACACTGTAGCTCCAGGCATATCCTTGTAAAAGTCTCTCACACTTTTCCATTAAGTTTTTGCTACACCATGAAACATGGAAGCAGTGAGCACGGTTGTTTGCCTATTAGTACAAACCATTGTGTGAAACATATCATCGATATTTTCTAACCATTCATCCGCTTGTAAGGCATCTTCTTTTCCATGGAACTCTGTAGCCCCACGCTTTCTGAGCTTTTCATATAGAGCATTTGGATCATTTTATTTTGACTAAAATACTGCTTGTTGCTCTACATGAGGTTGAACTAGGGGCTGGCCTTGTCTTTTAACTACAACATTCAACTGTGCTTATAAAGTATGCATAGCTTGCATTTGTGCTTGCATAGACTGAGACTGCACTTGTATAGCTTGCATAACTATCATAAACTGGTCTTCAGTATTTGAGGTGGCGGTGGAGGAATAGAACCAATAGTTTCTATAAATGGGTTCATGTTAACCTCGTTGTCATTGTTCATACCAAATCTTAATGCCATTTCCTGCAAAATGAAATCAATCATAAATTAGGAATAGCCATGTAGCCCACCCCATACCAAATCAAATTAATACTATAGTTTCCTCACCACGTTCCTACACTTCCAAGTCCCCTAAAAGATTGTTTCAGGCTTTGATGCCATATTAATACGTATGTTACAACCCGAGCCCAAGAATCCTCAGATTAGGGTTAATCCCTAAGCGTGACACATGTACTCCCATGTAATCCACACTAGGACTAAAGTATAAGCGGAGTTGCATAAGGGATATTCACATTACTTACACATGTGAGTTGTTTTTAGCTTACATCTATCCCAGAATTTATCAAGCGGAACCCTGTTAATATCACCTGTACATTTTTTTTTCTTTTCCAATAGTTAAATACTTCCAAAATATCAATTCATGGAAGCGGCATGCACTTAAATGCCAATAAAAGTAAACACATAACTATATGACATTACATGTACGTACAAGAGTTGAGTGTCATAACATGACAACTTAAGGATACTATAAGGTTTATGGACAATAACAAATTGACATACTTGTCCCAAAATGCAAGGAATCATGAACTACGCAAGACAAAATAAAAACGAATGCCATGTCATGAGACCCTAATGCGTCTAAAACCCAGAATATGAAATCCCTATGTTGATCGTGTCGCGCTCCATTGGAGGATCAGTTAGATCGCTTCTACAATTCACTCATCGAGACCTAAAGGGATCCCGTAGGCCTCCTCCTGAGTCTCCTCAATCTTCGCAAGATCGGGATTGAGATCTGAGCCTGTAATACTATTAGACAACTTATAAATAAGACTATTTAACAAAGTATAGGTATAATTAAAGTAACATGTGTTGTATCTAAAAAAATCATTAACAAGTGATATAAAAGTTAATTTAGTAAACTAGGCATGTTGTGCATTGAATAAAGCATGATATAAGAATCAAATAAAAGAAATAATTCACTATTTGGCTGCTACATTTGCTATATCCTCTCACTAAGGATCTTTGTATTGGGAACACCAAAGCCCTGGCCAAAGGTACGATTGGGTCCCTATGTTCATGGAGTCTGGAAGCTCTGAAGGCATATTGAAGCGGCACTATTTCAATCTTCTACAACAAAATTAACCCTGCCGGGTATGCTAAGGCTAAAGCTGAGCAGAGCCAGACTATTTCGATTTAAATAATTGACTTTGAGTAAATCATGCCATTCATTTCAATTCATTATACGTTCAAATCATTCTTACTCAATTCAATATCAACAACAAGAAAACCATATATCATGGAAAGTAGCAACAAGAAAACTGTATATCATGGAATATTTAAACTAGAATCAAATCATATCATGACCATTTCAATATCATCTCAAGAATAGAGAGTAGCTACAATGATTTAATATGCTATACAATTCAAATTAGTAGAATCAAGATAATTTACGAGTTAATCCTAATCTAGTCATTTATTGTTTCTAACCATGCAAGATGATGTAGTTTTCAGTTATTTAATATACAATTGTCTTTATTTAGTGTCACAGTGTGTAGGAGAAGTATATCAAAGTCCCTTAAACTAACACTTATGGGGAGGTGCTAAACAAATGAATAACATTACGTGAATGAGTCTCAGCCCTCAAGACACTTCATATTAAGTAATTTTCCATTGCGCCCAATGATTAGGTTAAATAATCCAAGGAACTAAGGCCCTACAAGTTCTCATGAATGTCCCTAAGTAAACCTAAGTTTTTAGGTCCAGCTTAGCTGTGGCCTTTACATTATTTTGTCCTGCATTTATGGCTCAGCCTACGGCGTAAGTCTCATATGGCTTAGCCACGGCTTAGCCGTAGTGTATTTTACGGCTTAGTCGTGAGCTCAGCCATAGGAGAAAAGTCTCGACTCTTTGTTTTTGGTTAGGTTTTAGTATCTGGAAAGCTAGCCATAGTATAACTTATGTCTTAGCCATAAGCATCAAAAATTCTAGAGCCATTTCAGTATAGAACTTTTTCAACTTAGTTTTTCCCTGCTCCAATATATCATTTTGCATTTCGAAGTTCACTTACGTATAGAACTCAATAGATTTACAAGAGTGACAATTTACCAACATGTATTCAACAATAATTAACTTATACTTGCCTTTGATTAAGAGTTGTAACCACTACTCCTTCTCTTGGCTTAGTTGAGAAGAAGCACCTACTGTTCTTAGCCCTAAAATGACATGCATGGAGAAAGGATGGAGAGAATGAGTGTTTGTTTGAGATAAGAGTCTCTTTCACTCCATTAAACCAAGAAATCTATAAATGGGTAAAAGATCTTACCAAGATAACAACTAGAGAGCTATAGAGAGAAATATAGTCCAATATCTTCAATTCCAGTAGAGAGAGATATGTAGAGAAGAGATGGAATGATGGGATGGAAGTCTTGGAGCATACATGCAAGGCCCGTCTTGCTCAATGTGAATAACGAAGAAGAAGAATGGAAGAGGAGGAGCTTATTGTAGTTGTAAAAGAGGAAGAAACCTATTGAAATGGTTCTTTGGTTCTTTTAAACATCAATTTTTCTAGATTTTATAAGAAGATCCTATTTATTCAATACATTCTCATTTTGAGTCAACTTAAACTCCACATGCTTAAAATAAAAACAAATGACTTAGAGCCAACACAAATTTTGATGAGCTCAATGAGATGAACATGATAATATCAATATGATGTGTGTATGATATAAAACCATGAAATCTAAAATTATGAAAAGGGTCTTCCATCTACCTAATTAAGGTTAAACTCGACTCAAACTACTTATCCGTGATCCAAACTTGAACTAATAGATTCAATATGACAAAAGTAAACTTGATCCAACCTAATTAGAGATTAAACATCACTATTTATAATAATTCTCTATTAATTAGCTTATAACCTACCTAATTAATCCCTAATCATGCTTAATTTGGTTCGGTGCGTTACAAAGGGTATGGCCATGTTGCTTGTGCATGCATGAACAGAAAAAGTTTATTGCTTTTGTAAAGATTTATGTATGGTGGCAAATTTATGGTTTGGACAAAACTAGGGTACATTATGTCATATTTTCTATTTTTAAATTGAACTTAGATTCATATTGCAAGAAGAGTTGAAGAGAAGAAAATCTGAGAAAATCGATTAGGCTTGCTCAATCGATCGGATTGATGCTTCATTAATCGGATTCGAGACAGAAACCTAATTTGATTGATCAAACCTTCATTAGATCGATTGGATGACAGAAATTTCCCCACTGACTTTGCTGGATTTTGTTTCCTATTTGAAGTGGGAATTTCCCCATTTGAGCCAATTAATATTTTACAAGAAATACTATTATGAGGCACGAAATTAGGTTCATTTAAAGGGGTTTTCTCTCAACCTTAAGGGATCTATTTTCTCTCAACCCTAAGGGATCTATCTTCTTATTCTGAGCAAAGCTTATTCATTGGAGATTTCCTTCTTCTCTAGAGCATCCATTTGAGAGAAAAGTGCTGAAACTTTGTTCTAGAGATTCTAGTCTTCTACATCTCTTTGTGGAAGATCATCTGAGGAGTGAAGCATAACAACCAAAAGGCATCTAGTTGATTTAGATCTATTGTAGTAAGCAGCAGGTGGTGGTGATAGTACGTATCTGTGCAAGAAGAATCACAATCTTTAGGTTGCACGAGAATCAGATAAAGTTGTGAGTATATGTTTTTGCATTGCAAGATTCATAGTATTTGATTTGCCAGTTGTTTTCCGGTTGGGTTTCTACTTAAAAATCATGTTTTCTTATGGTGGTTACTTATTTTCTTTACTTTATTTCCGCTACGTATTGGGTGTTTGTTTGCATATCTAGAAAACCATATACTTAGGAGCACCTTCAAAACTTTTAGCTTTCATCGCTAGGACTAATTTTATTTCTGCTCATGGATTTGATGATGATAATGATGTTAATGATCAATTGTCAAATGTTAAGCAACATTGGCAAGAAGCATATAAATTTGTGTTGCAAGAATCCTAGAAACAGATCAAATTCAATGAAAAGGTCATCATGAAGTGAAAAGCAGCACAAGAACAAATCGCTTCTCCAAGATGAATTGGAAAAAGCTCTTTAAAAGGTACATCACTTGGAATCCCAAAAGAATTCTATGGTTGACAAGCTAACTGATGGAGCTCAAAATTATGATCCATTGTATGATGACTTTGAGAAACTAGAACAAGAGATAGAAATCTTGAAACATGAGTTACAAATATCTCAAGCTAAAAAATCTGATTTTAATGGAAAGTTGAAGATGGCTATGTTAGAGTTGAAAGTAATAAAGACTTCACTGAACAATATGAATACTAGATCGAAAACATTTGATAACATAATCTTGTGCAATTAGCAGTTGCCAAGTGATAAACGAGATCTTGGTTATGATTATGGTGCATCAACATCGAAGAACAAAGGTGAAACTGTTTTTGTTAAAAGTTTTGCATTGATTTCTAAGGCACCCACTGCTCCACATGCTACAAGATGAAATCATGTTGAGAGCACTTCAAGGAAGAATGTGTCACGTCCTTATTCACACATACATTTCACTATTGTGGAATCAAAGGATACATTCGACCCCATTCCAATAAGCTAAGAAGTCTACCAAAATATAACCAATGAAGAAAATCTTTGATAAGGTATCAATTTAATTTCATTAAGAAGGAATTAAAACCTATGAATGAGAAATAGCAAGAATTATATATAACTAGTTGTAAAATACACTCATATCTTGGACTTGTTTGTGTAAACACACACACACACACACACACACACACACACATACACACTGTGTGTGTGTGTGTGTGTGTGTGTGTGTGTGTGTGTGTGTCAAAATGCTTGTATGAAGGTCTTATGGGATTTTTAAAATGCCAAACAATTAGACAATATGTAAATGCAGCAGAAATTAAATCAATTAAACAAAAGCACACACTACAGGAAGACACAATTTTAACGTGGAAAACCCCAACAGGATAAAAAACTATGAATCCAACAAGGATCAATTATTAAGCAATTTTAAATAGTTACAAGATATACTTACCCTTTTCACACCCTATGGACCGAGTTCTTCTCATTGCAACTCTTTCTACTCACGGACACTCTTTTACCATGCATTATTCTGTACTTGATCAACACACACCTTAAACACGTAATATGGCCTCCACAACTTCTACAAGAGATGTAAAAACAACTACTCTCTAGAACAAAGCTTCAGCACTTCAACTCTCAATGAAAGCTCTAAAGAAGATGACCTCTAATATATAATTTCTACTCAGAATAATGAGATCTAAATTTATGGTTGAGAGAGAGACCCTTTAAATAGCCCTAATTTCGTGCCTCATAATGGTAATCCATTTAGAAAAGGGAATTGGCACAAAACAGGAAAGTCCGGTTCCCACTTCAAATAGGAATAAAAATTCGCAAGTCGGTGGGAATTCCATGCAAGCCCGATTGATCGAGTAACCATCCGATCGATCGAATTAGGCCTCTATCTCGCATCCGATCGATCGAGCACCCCTTCATTGATTTTCATAGATTTTCTTTGTTTTAGCTCTTCTGACATCTTGAACCATAGTTTATCATCAAAGAATACAAAATACAACTCAATGAACTAAGAGTTTTATCCAACCCATGAATTAGCCAATATTCAAAAATCCTTACATTGTAGTTGAGACTAGAGTTACTTCTTCCTGTTCAAGACTAGTGGTTAAGAGTAATTTTCTTAATGATATATCTTCGGTGTTGTCTTCTGCTGTGATTCCCTGGAAATTCCGGTTCAACTTGAATGAGATTAGAACTCTTACATTTTCAATTAACTTGTTTTTCATCATTTCGGGTGGACGACCAATGAATTTGCATGCATTTTAGCTAAGGGGTGCACAGGCTCTTCTAATTTCATTTTTTACAGTATGTATTCTGTTTTATTGGCAGAATGCTATTGTGTCCTTGTTTTACTTGGTGACGCCACTTTGTAATCTTTTTTTTTCCTTCTATATATTTCATCGTTACCAATAAAAAGAGGAAGAAATTTTTTTCATTAAGCATATGTAAATAATTAGAGATTACAAAACTGAATGGCCCACTCATAAATTGGCCAAATTCACAACAGAAGAGGACCGATGTTCACATTTGTACGGTTCCTCTAAAGTGGAAACAGGGTGTTATGAATATAACTACACTTTACAAAGCATAACAAATCACTTGGGACCTGTGACCTATTAATAATATATATACTAATTAATGACAGGGTGGAGGAATTTGGGTCCCCGAGTAAAGTGCTTTGATATTGGAACACATTGAAGTGAGTGGAGCTCCACCTTTGCTAGGTGTTATATTAATGTCCTGGAGCTGGACGTTCTTGCATGGCAAGCCCTGGCTACACTGGAGTGTTACGCCGACCTCAGATGCGGAAGTCCCTTGGATGTTTTTGAAGGTGACATCGCTGATCTGCACTTTGGAAGGTACCTGCATGTTGCGCGCAATTGAAGGAAAGGGGAGAAATTAAGTTGAAGTGTATATATGAATGAATTCTCCATGGGGAGTGGGTGATCTAACTAACTTATATAGAAAACAGAGAAGAAGATAAAAAAAAAAGTTTAATCTCTTCATATATATATATATACCGCATTTGCACAGGAGCCACTAGGACAGTACTGCTGATCGATGATGATTGGATTGTTGACATTTTTGAAGACGATGTTCTGAAAGGTTACGTTGGACACGGAGCTGGCCGAGGGAGAGTTGCCCCATGACTTGATTCTAATACCATTCAAGGTGTCCGAGATGGTGGCGTCTGTAATGAAGAGTCCAGTCACATCCTTCTCATCTGGGTACTTTCCTAAGCTTCCTACACTGTTAATTGTAAGTAACAAACCAATCATATCATAGACCAAAGAACAGCAAAAATAACAACAATCAATCAGTCAGTATTAAATATTAATGTGTAGGCAACTAAGAAAATGTGCAACATCTTTTTGCATGCTGAGTGTAAATTAAGCAATATCCTTCCATTCAATTTATAATTATGAGCTATATATAGCAAAGAAGAGAAAACAGAGAAAGAGATAAAAAAAAAAAAAAAGAAAATGCACCTTATTCCATGGCCTGGTCCACAAGTTACTTTACTGATCATTACATTAGTGAGGCCCTGTCCGAGGGAGATGCAGTCGTCGCCAGTTCCAATGTGAGCACCCTCGATGGTGACATCGGTGCAACGCTCCACATGCATTCCATCAGTGTTGGGACTGTCGCCGGGGTTAGTGACCTTGACATTCACAGCTTTGAAGTTGGTGCATTCCACGATACCGAAGTTGAAGTTCTTGCTGTTGAGGGATGTTATGCCATCGATGACAGTGTTGGTCATAGACATGAACTTGACGTTCTGCATGTGGAGTACATAAATATAGACACGATAAAAGTATTTATTGACACTTGATGTAAGATTAAGATAATTTTGTAGGCACCCGGCCACCTAGTCCTCCTCCAATCTATTTCTACCAGAGAATTGGATGTGTTACATATTGTTACTCACAGTTGGAAGAAGCTTGCACTTTTCATTCTGTTGGCAGTCGTTTAAGTGCCAAATAGCAGCTCCTTGCCCGTCAAAAACTCCAGTCCCAGTGATGGTTAGTCCATCTACCCATCCAAAATAAACCCAATCTCCGCTTGGAAACTTGTTAAGGTCGGTCTCCGCCAGCAAATGACCCTGTAAAATACTAATAAATTTAATTGACATATACTCTCTATAATAAGCCCAGTAATAAATAGTACTGTGACACTCAAATCATGGATGATATTCTTCTGCATCAGGAACATCCCACAAAACTGAACTGACTAAGGTTTGCTCACAGCACGCCACAAAATTAAAAATATAAAATAAAAAAAAATAAAATCAGAGTTTAAGCACAACATAAACTCTTACATCCAATTTTATGGTTATAGTTGGTGCGCCTTTGCAAGGGCCTGTGAATTTAAGAGGGCCCATCCAATAGTCGCCTGCTGGTACTATAATTGTAGCTGGTCCAGTGGACCCACATGCCGCCGTCCATGCATCCTGAAAGGCCTGCTCACCCACAAAATAGAAATGTCAACATATATATATACACATATTAGACATATAAATGATATGAGAGAATTTTGAACCAGCATGATACAAGTCCAGGACAATATCATGGCTATTTTTGCCCACTTTGCCCATTTATGATGGAAGAATTGTCCGTTGAAAAAAAATGAAAAAAAAAAAAGAACAATCTTTATTGTAATCATACTAAACCAACCTTGGCATCATCTGTTTTCCCGTCTTTTTTTGCCCCAAAATCCATAATGTTGAAATCCCCACACAGGGCAAGTCCAATGTAACAATAGATAAAGGATAGGAAGAAAATTTGCTTCCTCATCTTTATTGTCTTTTTCTTTTTTTTGGGTTTTTTTTAAAAATATCTTTTACTTTTTTTTATTTGAATAAATATTTTAAGTACTATGGGTGCTGAGGTTTTGAATTTATAGGATTTCTATCTGAAATGGCCATTTGGTCATCCTTAACTGTAGCAACCCCTCTCAACCATACCACTCACTTCAAACCATATGCACCTTTAAATAGGCTCAGGAGAATAGTCAACCCCTTTTAACGCACAACTGTTTGGACGCAGAGAAATAGCATCGGACTTTGTTTTATACAGTGGTACTTTGAATTTTATATTTCTTTTTGCTTGGGGAGAAGGGCTATATATCTTCCTTTCAGTTTAATGAGTTTACTCATTTGGTCTTGACCCATATAATACAGGTCAGCCAAATTTAGTTTTGAGAGGAGGATTCAAAATAAAGGGATAATTTGCATAGGTTTGTAGCTCATTATATTCTTGTTTCGGTAGTCAGTGCTACCATTTTGACGAAATAAAGGTCCACAATATTAAATCATGTATTTCAGAAATCTTCATATGAGAACTAGCTCACCCAATGCTAGCAAGAGGTCAAAATTTTAGTACGTCATGGGATTAATGAGATATCAAACCAACTCCCTCGTACTAATTGACTCCACATAAATTGGCACTGACATTAATTTAACATTTATGGGATTACACTTGACGTTGAATTGAACTTTATTAAAATTGTAAATAAAAAAACCTTATAAAATTTTAGGCCCTTGTTTCAGTGGATGTGGCGATCTAATTGTGATAGTATTTTTTTTATGAACTTTAATCCCCAAGTGATGGCTTTCCACGACACTATCCATTCTTGATTGCCGCTCGTCATACTGCGTCCCATGAGGGGCTTCCAACCATAATGGAAGTTCTATTTTAAATAAAAAATAGAGAAATAGAAGCTAAAGTGGGAATTCAGTATTAGGAGATAAGTTCCACAAAGACAACCGTAATCCATATTTGATAAAATGCGTAATTAGGGTTGCGCATGGATATGTAATTATCTAGCATCTCTTTCCTAAAAAAATATGATTTTAAAACTTAATTTATATTCCAGTAATTGTCAAATTTAGGTTAAATAATAATTCGGAATAGAGTATGAGATGCGGGGTGGGTAGTCTAGAGATGAAAGAAATCAGGGACAAATCAGGCTTCACACCTAAATATTATCATCAGACTAAACTCCCTATCATTGATGAGCAAAAAGGCCGAAGAAAATGTTTGCAAGCTTGAAATCTAAGTTTGGTTCCGCTTGTCAAACTATAAAAATTCTTTGAAATAATTGTTAGAAAGCTACTTCTTCTTGATAGCAACTTTATGTCAAAACATATGGTTTGGTTAGCTCAAGTGTCATGCCCCTAGAATTGGGCTGAGCCAAGTCCAGTTTTAAGGGTATGAGAATTGGGCTAATTAAAAATTTTCTCATAAAAGGTTCTATGGGCCCCAACTCCAGGTGGATCGAAGTCCTACATGAGGTTATGCATGATGATCAGTCATAATCCCACGAGACTACATACAATACAAGCTCTGCATGGCTGGTATAAAGAATCCATCTTAAACATCTTATTAAATGAGAGTCATGGTCAAATAAAAATAAGCTAATTACTCAATGTTAAGGGCAGGAATTAAAGTAATAAAGTCTCACAAATACAGCCCCAACACATATGGCCTCCTAAAATCAAATACTGAAATAAATCCAATTAAATGTATCATTCCATGATAGCTCAAATGAAGTCGTCGACGCTCCATTGAACAACTTTTCCATCTAGCGAAATCTCCGGTATCTCCTGACTCTCCGGTTTGGCTATGGCATCAATTCCTAGACATCAAATGTAACCAGATTGATGTAATCTGGCAAATGGGTAAGCTATAATTAATGAATATAAGTACCGCATAATGGAAGATAATTATAAATCTTATATAGGGAATAAGTCAGTATAATGTGTAAATGTAAACAAATATAAATGCGCACTAGTAAATCCGCTTGATTTCAAATGCACAAACACGGGTGAACCCGCTAAATATGATATACAAACATGGGTAATCCCACTAGATATGATGCATAAACCAGTGGCATACGCCCACCTCGAACTACAATCGGTATTAAATGCATGCCAGAGCCTACCATGATAGGATAATATCATATCCAATTATATTATTACAGAGGTTGTTCACTTAATGAATAATATTAAACTGAAGTATCTTATGCAAATGAGTTATGTGATTATATATAATCTGCCCTAACCTTAATCCATACTAAGCTACACCAATTGATGTCATTAACGTTAAGGGTTGGTTCTATATCATCCTATGGTCTAGGATAACCAATATACATACTCTTTAAGCCACTCTATCTACACAATGGCCATATAGGTCCGTGATGCAGAGTTATGCCTATTTGGTGCCTATCATGTGAAATATCCCCGAGTTCTACATCACCATTCTGAGCTTAAAGTAAGCCCATAGTATGCATATGATCAACTAAGAAAATCTAAGGTCATTTACCTTGATCACATATGAACCATTATCTTAACAAGTAATTTGAGTCTAAGGCCATGATCCTGAGGTTTTGGATCTTAATATCTAAAAGCCACACTTTTGGAACTAGAGCCACAGTCAGTACTATATGGACCCATTTTTCCCATGGGGGTTGAATCACATTAAGCTAGGGTCTCCCCTCAAATTGGGCTAAATAGGGGAGCACGCTCGAGTGTGGGTAATACCTTGCTTGAGCTCGCCTACTGCGCTCAAGCGTGTTTGATGTGTGCCGCATTTTTCTAGCATTTAACTGGATGCTGAGAGGTGTGTGAGTACTCTTGCGCACACCCAGCGGCGCTTGAGCACGCCGAATGAATTGCAAAGTCCTACTAATTCATCTCGACTGGTAAAGCATTGTTCATCCCCAACCTAATTAGGGTTTACAACCCTTGTCCAAGGGAAACTCCAAAAACCTGTTACGCCCATTTCAATATTGCCTTTTTGTTCCTCCACCCCTAGAGATCCACAAGTCTCACTTTAATACTCAATGATTCAAACTTACCATCAATATCAGGATCTAATAACTTTTCCATCTTTATTAGCAAAAAAATTAAATAAATATTCACATAGGTTGCTAATTCAAAACTATCCACTTGCGTTAGATTCTTAGCAGAAAACTAAGCCTTTGATGCCTAGGGTAAATTGCAACCCTCCTTCCAATCCGAATCACCAAGCCAAAGCATTCCCTACAACCCCAATAGAATACAAACACACCTTCAATTATTGATGCATGGCCTAATGAAAAGATAAAACTATCTGGAACATGAGGAAGAGGTGGGGCTTACCTTCAATGAAAGTAGAAGAGAAGGAGAGATAAAGATGATGATGGTGGTGAAACTTCTTTAATCTTGAGAGCCTTGAATCCACTTGGAGTGGTGCTAGGGCTTGTAGTAGAGAGAGAAAATGAGAAAGAAGGGAAGGTACGGAATGAATGATCAAAACAGAGAGTGGAAGGTGGGTTTAGGGCTTGTATTGCAAGAAAAGGCTTTGTAGAGAAAATTTAGACTATTTACAAAAAGAGGCTTTTAGCCAAATTAAGTAAGTTTAAGGAAATATCAAGGAAGGGATTTTGGGCTTAATGTAAGATTGGTTCAAAGGCTAGGGTCCAAGGGTCTATAATAGGTTTGGATCCCTAATGGGCCCTTCAAGTGATGTAAAATGTTTGAAATGGCTTGATTTTCTTAAATATCTTACTAAGTACACCTCTAAGCCTAATTGGCACAACCTAATCCTATCTAATCGACTTGACTTGCCTTATTAAGGCCTAGGACCTTACGTTAAGTTCTATGCTTGCTTTTTAATAACAAAAGCGTGTTAGAATATGTTATGCTTACAACCACGAAAGATCTCTTCTGGAATCAAACCAATAATACCACAAAACATAAATCTAAATCTTTGGATGAGTTAGATGTTACTTGAATGCACTATCTTGAGCCTCCGATCCAATAGAAGGTTGGTCTTCCATTGGAATCATAACTCTCTTGTCCTTTGCCTTACTTCTTTGAGGTAAGTGATGGATATGAAAAACCTTCGTATGCAAGAGTTAACAAGGATCTCTTTTATAGACCCAAAATCCTAAATCTCTCATCCCATTAACTAGAGAGAATCTCTTTGGTACTTATGTCTAACCCTTGATTTTAGCATAAATGGCAATTTCATAAATATTATTTGACTCAAATAAAAAATCATAATAAAACATGGGATAACTGATCCCCCACAATCTGTCTAGCATTCTCTGACTAATCTTTGACCTAGGAGAACATTTATCGAACTCGAGGTCGAGTTCTTTTCAAGTCAGGGAGAATAATGCAGGCTTGACCTCCATGGCCACATGTATAGGGCCTAAGTAGATTTAGGACTTTAATTTTATGTCATTAGTTTCTTTATTTAAAGATTGTAAATAGGGTTAGATTTCTAGTTTAATTAGTTTCCGAGTTTAATTAGGTTTCTTAGGCCTTAAGATTTTTTCCTATTTATAAGGCATTATACATAGAATATTCAGAGGTTTGATTAATAGATTTAGGTTTTTCCTTGAGGTGCATCCTCATAGAGTAGGATGGCAATGGGGCGGGTTTGGTGCATGTAGGGGTAAACCCAAATCCTTTCATCTCAAATTTATCTCATCCAAACCAGCCCGCCCCATGATGGGTCACTAATTGTAATACCAAACTCGTCCCATTTGAGTGGGTCAAGTCAAATTTAAAGCTTAAAACTAGTAAAAATTTTAAAAATGAATGAAAATGTGTGTAGTAGAGTTTGAACATGCCATCTTCTCTTTTCATATGCCTTATGTAAAGGCCCAAAACCACCTATACAGCATGAGCTTTTTCTATAGTAATAAGTATATAAATATTATATATTCGGGGTGGGGTGGGTTGGGTCAACAAAACCCAAACCTTTCTCACATTAAAAAAACCACTACCAAACCCGCCCCTAATAGGAGTTGGGCAGGGCGGGGCCCATTTCTACCAGAACCATTGCCATCCCTATCTTACAGATGTTTGAAATGTCCTTGGACACATACTTTGACACTTCTCGCAAGCTCTAACCCTAAGACTTGCATCAAAATTGGTGGGTTAAATTGAATTTGGATGGTGGTTTCATGTGAACTACAAACCCGTGGCATGGGCTGTCTTGTTAGAAAAGAAAGTGGGAGAATTGGCTGATTTGATTGAACTAGATAGACCAAAGTATGTGCCCTAAATAAAGGCCTGAATTATTTTACAATTGTTTCTCAGACCCCATTGTGGAATGGAATTCTAGAAATGCGATTACTTGTCCAGAAGAAGCCTAAAAGTACCTTTTAGCTACAATTCTGTTCAAGAACTAAATTGCTAGCAGTATATGTATATATATATATATTTCGAATGTCAACTTTCATTAGATGAAAAAACTATATCAAAACAAAAGGAGAATAAAAAATAGTTCCCACCAAAAGGAGACTTGCTAGTAGTATACTTAACAGCAGAATTCTGTCACATTCCAAAGAAAGCTGATTTGGAAGCTGAAATGATACCAAAATCTGCAATGCCGGGGATGAATTTGTGTTGTGATTTTCTGACAATCACCCGTTGTGCGCATCCACGGAATCACAAGATCAACACGAACAAGCCACACAAGAAGAGACACCGAGATTTACGTGGTTCACCCAAACCGGGCTACATCCACGGGCACAGGAGGACGAACATCTTCACTATGACAAGTAAAGCATACAAGAGATTCCCACACTCTCACCTCATCTCTCCTACGTGGTGTGGGAGCACCACGGGCAACTAATGCCGCCGCCGCCGCAAGGTCTAAGGTTACAGACTATACAATATATAATCTCCGCTTTCTTGGCCACCAAGAAAGCCCCGGTACAATTACCAAAATACCCTTGACCTTAAACCAGTCCCTGGCTAACCCAGTGACTCATCCGGCTAAACCGGAATACAAGACATAAACCTAACAATCTCCACCTTGGCTTGAATTCCGTACAACTCCGTACAACTCGAGCTACTAGGAGATAAAACCGGTAATGTCTTCACGTACCCTGCTGAATGGCACGTCACTGGACCAACGATACAGTTTTCTTCAACACTTTGACATGTTGAACCAGCACATGAACTTTGAGCAAAGTTCATACCCTCGTCAAACTCCACCTCGAACTAGAAGCTCGAAACCATTGACGAATCTGAGTGATATCTGAATCACTCACCCCATCTTGCCCCATCTTCAACATCACTGTGAAGATCCAATCACCACAAGCATGCAAGCAAAACAGATCGGGAATACAAGTCCAGATGACTCCATTGTAGAACAACCTCTGCCTCCGAGCGGTCAAAAACTCCATTTGACCTGGCCTCCGATCAACTGCTGATATATCAGCCCCTCCTTGCTGCTTTTCCGGCTTGGCTCTGGCAAGATGAATAACATCACATGCGATCATGTGATCAGCAAACCCTTTGCAATTAAGCCGGCGACTCCTATTATTGGGTTTGCAACAACAACCAGGTCGAGTAGACCCGATTCTAGCCTGAATCCACATTTGTTCAGATCTCCTCCAGATTTCTGCATCAAACTATAGATCTCGTCACCAGGAGCACGCTGGAAGAAACGGATCTGAAATCCGACTCAGGATGGCTCCGATAACGTAGAAACAAGTTTCTACGCTCCAATCGATCAAACCTCCTCCTTGACTGTCAAATAGCCAATCAACCTCTTCCACTGTGTAGATCTGCTCGAAACGAGTCCGTAGGCGCAAACGGATCTCCGATCGGACATCGGACGATCAAGATATCGCAGAAACAATTTCAGCCACAAATCTGGTCAAACCTGCCTGTTGACCGTTGCTGACGTCACTGCTGACGTCACTGCACTGTTTGCTGGGCTTCTGGAGCGGACCCGGGTCGGGTTCACCTGACCCGAACTGATCTGAACTCTTCTCTGGGCTGGACTCGGTGCACATGGGTCAGGTCGGACCCGAACTGACCCGGCCTGAACCTGCTGACTGAGCTGGACCTTCTGATAACGGGTCGGGTCGGACCTGAACGTGACCTAGCCCAATGACTAAGCTTGAAGGAGCACAAAATATGGTGGTGCTTTAGAGCACCATACACTTTTTCTTACTTTTTTCTTTTTCTCCACCTGCAAACAACACGTCAGCTCTTTTAAACGCCTCATGTTTGTCTTCTTTCCAGAGACTTCTTCAGTCTTTGGTTTTGCTACAAACCAGAGGAGGGAAAGAACAGAAAAAAGGGGAGATGTCCGCTCGGTGTGTTCGACAGACCAGGCGACGGCGACGAAGATACTAGGAACAGGAGAAGGTAACTGCGTTCTCCTCAGGCGGTGGCAGCGGCAGCGATGATCTGCTGTAACCAAGATCTCCCTTTTTTTTTTGTCTTCCCTTCCGGTCGATCATGGCCCACTTGAGATCTGCAGGGACCTCACCAAATCCAGGCCGGATTCTTGTCTCATATCTGATCTGAAGCAGGGAAGAGTTCAAATCCTCTGTTTTCTGTTCCCAGAACGTCCGTGCACAACGATGGCCCACTTCCGATCAACTGGTGGATCTCGGCCAATCATCTTCTTTACCGATTGCCGTCCATGTCTTCTTCCCCGACGATCAGGCAACAGCAGGTCACCGACAACGATCAAGACTGTTTTCTTCTTCTCCGCCGATCTAAGAAGCACGGCCGATTTCTTCTCTCTGATTCGTGCACTGCAACAGAGATCTCTGCTCTCCTTTTGCCAATAACCGCCCAGCCCACCTTGTGATCTCTATCCATGCTGCGAGAACTTCGGATCTGAATCGCGAGAACTTCGGATCTGATCTTATCTTCTCCGATTTATCCGGAGAACAAGACCCTCTTCGACCTTCTCCTCTCTGATGGTGGCCCAACTAGAAATCACGAACCTGATCTCAGTTAATCTTCATGCACACATCCTCCAAGCCACCGAGCGATCTCCACCTCGCTCAGAAACCCGAGGAACACCAACCTCAGCTCTGATACCAATTGTTGTGGCTCTGATACCAATTGTTGTGATTTTCTGACAATCACCCGTTGTGCGCATCCACGGAATCACAAGATCAAACGAACAAGCCACACAAGAAGAGACACCGAGATTTACGTGGTTCACCCAAACCGGGCTACATCCACGGGCACAGGAGGACGAACATCTTCACTATGACAAGTAAAGCATACAAGAGATTCCCACACTCTCACCTCATCTCTCCTACGTGGTGTGGGAGCACCACGGGCAACTAATGCCGCCGCCGCCGCAAGGTCTAGGGTTACAGACTATACAATATATAATCTCCGCTTTCTTGGCCACCAAGAAAGCCCCGGTACAATTACCAAAATACCCTTGACCTTAAACCAGTCCCTGGCTAACCCAGTGACTCATCCGGCTAAACCGGAATACAAGACATAAACCTAACAATTTGTTTGTTGGAAGGGGGAGCTACGATTTCCGTTTGTTTTATATGTCTATAATCAGTTTGTATAGACTGCATGCACGTGTGTGAAAGAAGGGATAACTAGCTCAGACAAGTTGACTATCTGGTTCCAAAGCACCAAGAACCCCTTGGGATCCTTTCCTTTCTTCCTGGTGAGCTTGCAATTACGATTCATGACTTTACAAAGACCAGCATCAACCAGGAGACTAGTCCTTTATAGCCACACTAAAGTCTAAATAAAAACCAACTTCCTCCGCACCTTATTCTCTCTTACTTTCTTCTCGTCTTGTGTGTGGTGGCTTACATATTGGACATTTTCCTTTCCTACACTGATGGAGGGGCACTTGATCATATGACTCTATCTATTGTTGAATCTATTGATTGTCACTCATGTTAGAAGTCCTGTGGTTTTGTATGCCCATCCTACTTACTATGTTGCCCTTGGAAAATTCATTTTCATACTTTGTACCATCAGTATCTGAATTGTGAATCTTGATGTGCAGGTAACCACGAATCCAAGTGCAGTTGGTGGCTGCATCTGTAAAAGCTCATTCATGGTGAAATAACAGTAACTACGAGGCATTATTGTTTATCTGATACTCCTCAATGGTGATGTTTTGGGTTTACTCCTTTGGGTAATTAATCAGAGAGAGAGAAGACTTCTAATATTTTTTAACAACCACAATAAACTTAGAGGGCCTGTTATATGTATCAATTTTATTTCTGTAACATGTGATTGTGTATCCCTTCTGTCAATGAATTTTATAGTTGGAGAAAATTTATTTATTTTCAGTTGCACTCCTAGTCATGCCTTTGTAATATGGGGCATGGAAGAATCTGTTTACGAGTTATTTAATGTTGTAAATGAACAAGGCTCAATACATTGGCTCATGCTCAGTGTTAGGATAAGCACACAGGCTGAACCATCCAAGCCCAGGCAAACCTAGACTCACTACAACAAAATGCATTATTGGCTACGGCTTTGCCCATGCAAGCTCATTTTGTGTGGCCAAAATTTATCTTTTGCTCACGAAAATGAACCCACGTAGGCAAAAGCCACAACTATCTTCTGCTTTTGGCGACGCAAGATATTTGCATAGGCAAAAGTGGTCGAGATTCTCTCCAAAATGATAGGCAAGGTTTTACCCACGAACAAATATCATTTGGCGACACGATATTTTATAGGTAAAGTGAAAAACTTTTGGCTACGCATATAGTTGCGTAGCAAAAAGCCAAGACTTTCGGCTACGCATGATTTTCCTTGGGCAATATCCTTTAGCGACACAGTATTTTGTAGGCAAAGTGAAAAACCTTTAGCCATGTATATATTTGCTTAGAGAAAGGCCAAGACTTTCGGCCATGCATGATTTTTCGTGGGCAATATCTTTTGGCGACATGGAATTTTGTAGGCAAAGTGAAAAATCTTTAGCCATGCATATATTTGCATGGGGAAATGATAAAATTTTTGGCCACTTATGGTTTTTTGTGGACAATATCCTTTGGCGATGCGGTATTTTATAGGCAAAGTGAAAAATCTTTAGCCACGACAAATACAAGTGGTTGCTGAAAGTTGTTTTTCTATCGAGCGACGAACACTTACTCCAAATCGACAAATAGTTTGGCGCTAGTGCAAAACTAAAAGAATTCAAATGATGGTGTAATGAGAGACACACACTTACTCTTCACAACCCCTTCACTACCTCAAAACTCCTGGAAAAAAAAAACCCCTTAAAGCCAATAGCTGCTGCTCCCCCATGATACCTGACACCACCGATCACCAAAAACCCACACCCCCAAACCTTAACCCTTCCTCCAGACATCCATTGATCAACCCCAAAGCCACCCAACCATTACCGAAACCCATGCGACCCAGACCTAAACCCCAGGCATTCTTCAAATCCCTGCTCCCCAACCCAAACTCGACGGAACCTGCAACAAAAACCCCTATCAATTTTCTGCAACAATCTCGTAACCCTAACCCCTCGCCTCCATCACTGCCTTCGCCCTGCCTTGGTGAAACCCAACTAATCCTTAAAACCTCAATCGCTGTGTCGTTGCGTCCCCAATTGAAGTAGAAGAAGAAGAAAATCGACATTCTCATTCTCAATTAGTACACTTGCCAATCTCATTCCCATTATCACATCTATCAATTGTAGAGTGACCACCGATATTTGCTGAGTAGTTCCAAAACTCAAAACCCTAAAAATCTCTTTTTTGAGGTAAGTGTTTTGGATGTAATTGTTTTGTTTTTTTAGGCAATCAAGGGTTCGTTTGATTCATTCAAGGTGATTTTACTGTTGCTTGAGCAATCTTGTTAGGATTTCTTAATGTCATTCTTCTACCGAATAAGAGTTATTTCCTTTTACTTCAACCTGATGTTCATCATCTGATCTGGTTGAGGGGCTTTTAGTTCTCTTTTCTTGGTACCGGTGTGCATATTTTCAGAGAAAGGGGTTAGTCAATCGACTCAATCCATTGACTAGTCCTAAAGCGTTTACTACTTCACACAAACACAACATGGACTTTAATTGTTGGCATGAATTTTCCATTATTTGAACTTCATCTGTATATCATTTTTTAAGGCTGCAAATTGATAATTACCTTCTTCTATTCATTCTTTTATCTTTTATCTTCTTCTAATGCAACAACCCAATACTTTTGATTTAGAGTTTTGATATATTCAACAAGTTGAATAATCCACTTTTATATAAAATGACTGCGGATGTGCCCTTTCAAGGTTCAACTTTGTTTTTGGTCATAGTCAAGAACCATTTGAAAATAAGAAAGATAAATAATTGGCTATGATTTGGCAGCTCACATCTCAACAGTTTTTTTTTTCTCTAGTACAAGAAATGGTTTCAACTGCGTTAAAATCTCTATCTTTTGGTAGTTTTTGGTCTTGGGAAAATCTCTTGATAACATCTTCGTTGGATTTCTTTGGGAGGATTAATAAAAGAGCATCAACCAATTGCCCTGTATCATAGTTTAACCCATCTTGTAAGGTTACTTTAAATCACCTTGATTTAATTATTGGAGTGATCTCATCAAGGACTCCCAAAATGGATAGGGACATCTGGTCCGACTTTTCTTCTGCAAGCTCTTGATTCTATGGGCAATTTTGTATGATCATTTAAATCATATTGCAGTTGAAGTAGGTTTGAAGGGAGGGTTTTCCACAATAACTGAAAATGGTTTGTGGGAGAACAATTTATTTATTTAGTTGCTACATTAGGGAATCAAACTCATACACTCATCTTCTTCTTATTGTTCCGATCATGCATTTCTGATCCCCAATTTTATATGATTTTGATTTACAGGTGCTTTGGGAGTTGGTGCTCTTTGATCATTTTTCTTTTTGTCCCTTATTTTTTTTAAATATAATGGTGATTTCTATCGAGAAGATTCTGTATTGGAATTGGGATTTTGGTAAATTATTTTCTTGGAGGCATCTAGACCTAAATTCTAATTCAAGAGCACTTTAATATCTCAGACTCTGTTTGGAAAGTTGTTGTTTTCTTTATTAATGCTATAAATGGTTTCATTTCTCCTTTTTCCCTCTAAACATGTTCTTGAAAGACTTATCTAATTTCTAAAGAAATTCTGCATGATTTGTTTGATCAAAGGATAATAATACATACATGAACTTCTTGGGTTTTTTTTTTTTCGATGGAGTGATGTCTGTTTGTTTTATAATCTTGTGTTAGTTTTGTTCATTTTCCAGGAAATAGGCATATGAAAAGGCAGTAACTTGGGTTTTGTTCAATTTTCTTCTCAGATTTATGCTGAAATCCAACTCTCTCTCTTTCTCTCTCTCTCTCTCTCTCAGCGCCGCCACACACTCCCCCCCACCCCCCCCCCCCCCCAATTGTTGGGCTCCACTTGAACTAAAAACTACTTATATATGGGGCCATAATCTCGTATTCATAGCCTTGTGATGAGGCCCACGTGGGGCCATCAAAATAATGGGAGTGGCAGAAGATCAAATGATCCAGATATGATTTATACAAAATTTAATGTTAAAAATCCTAAAAAAACCATTTTAGTGGGTGTGACAGAGTTGAATTTATCATAGCCTGGGTGTTCACTTAGTGCTCCAACATTGATCAAAATTGCAAAAATCTAAAGTTGGTTAATTTATTCTAACCCATTGTTCTTGCCCCTTATATTTTTTAAAGTTTAGATCCCATCTACTTAAATGATTTTCATTCATTGGATGAGTATCAAATCTGAAGCTTGTGACATTTTAGAGTAGTAGGTGTGAGAGATTGAATTGATCACAAAAGAGTCACATTCCTTAAAAGAAGTTCCTAATCATTGAGAAAGGAGAGAGGGTCTCTAAGGGAGGTTTTGAGAGAGAAGAGAGTGAGAAGTGGATGAACCAATTATCTCATAGTTCAGTGCAAAGTCAATTACCAGCAAGAAGTGGCAATAGGTTCTTTTACAACTCAAAGACTAGTTTACATGGTGAGATTTCTTGTTACATTGAGGTTCGAAAGTGTTGATGATAAATATCAAATGTTCCTCTAGTTTTTTTTTTTAACACAATAGTTGTAGAGATAGCCAAGAACTATCAGTGATGCCTCTTTCCCTTTTTTATAATGATTGCAGTTGATTTCTCTACTCACTATTGCTATATACTTCTTTTTAGTATACAAAAACTATCACTAATGTCTTTCTCTCTCTCTCTCTCTCTCTCTCTCTCTCTCTCTCTCTCTCTCTCCTCTTTCTGTTTTTTTTTCTAATATTTGTTTTGTTATTTTTAGCTTGCTTGACTTCTCCTTTTACTTTGGAATTTGGATGAGGAGGGAGGAAGACTTATTTCTCTATTATTTGTTTTGTTTTTTGTTCTGTTATTTCTGTGATGCTTCAGATCAACTGATATTGGATTTGGTCTCAAACCTTCTTTCTTATAGTGTGGCCTGGTCGAAATGGGTTCTATTTGTGAAGGGTGAAGATTAATGGGGGGAGAATGAGAAGGATCAAGGGTGGGGTGTTGATCATGTGATGGATTTTCTATGAATGAGTGTAAGTTTTGATGGTGGAAAATACTAGCCAAGTGTACTTTTCAGAATGGATGGTTGATGAATCTTTACCTTTCTATGCTTTCTCCATGTTGGTGCTAATTAACTAATTTTTATACATTTTACCAAATTTTACAATGGATATAACAACTTACTCCTTAGATGCACATAAACTATTCAAAGAAATGTCTGCGCAATTATTGTAATATACGATTCCCTAACTTCTTTGACAAAGTCATTGGGTACTATTGATGAACAAACATGCTAACATAGTTATTTTCTTAATTGTTGAAGCATGTTTTTCCACGACAATCTAAAGTTCAAATTCATCCCCTTGCGTGGGTGTTGTGTGAGTGAGATTGGTCCTTAATAGAAATATGGGTTTTGCCTTGGTTTGAATGGGTTGGTTTTGAATGGCATTAAAGATGGGTGCTTGATGCAGGTGATGTGTTGAGTGTGGAATGAAGAAAATAATGCTGCTATGGGACTTGTTTAGATGGTAGAACAGAGAGGGAGTGCAGGTATGGGTCTGTTTGTTGTTGCTTTATTCTGCCGTTTGGTTTATGATTAACCCGGGTTCTTGTCTCATAATCCAATACAATGGAGTCTTTATAGTCCCCCTTTTTTCTACATTGAAATTCAAACTCAATGAAATTCATGGCTTTCCTTTTTCAGAAGATGAAGAGCTTTCAGCTTGCATAATATGTTGAGAATTTTTTGCATGGATCTGCTGCAACTAAAAGTTCTACTATGGTTTGGTCTTGCAAATCTTCTAGGACATGTAAGTTATTTTAAATTATTTTTTAATGGACTACATCTTTACTTTTCCACTCCTATGAGATGAAGCTGAATGTTTCCTTGTCTTTTTCCATCTTACTGATGTTGGTTGCAAGAGCACTTTTATGGTCTTGATTGTTTTCTTGTAAGTAAGTTCAATTCTAGAGAGTGGTTTGGACTTAAAGGTTGAGTCTAAGGAGGTATCTGGAATTAAGTAACTAAATATTTCATGCATTTAAACAAAATTTGTTGTAGCTAACTTTGTGGTGATTCATTTTGACAATATGACACTGTGAGGCGCTTAGAATACTGTTGTGACTTTGAAATACATTTTGGGTTGTCTATTTTTAGGGGGAGGTGCTGCCACTTTATTTTCAAAGGGCGTGGTTAGTGTAATTTGCTAACTTTTGAATTTTTCAACTTAAAGGGTGACAATAGCAATTGCATATAATTAAGTTTTGAAGTCAGTTCATTGATAAAATGCTCACGATTTTCTGTATTTTTTTTTTTTTGTGCAGGTTGATGATGGACGTCTTCAATTTGACAACTAGATGGCCTCTTCTATTGTTTTCTCTTTATCACAAGCATTTGCACTTGTTGAATAATATCTTCTTATATTTGGATATTTGAATATATTTGAGGCTTATTTGGATGGATATGTATTAGATGTTTTGTATATTTTTTCTTAATATTTGTTCATAGATATTTTGTATATTTTTTCTTAATATTTGTTCATTCGGATTCGTAATTGGTTGGATTTTAATTTATTTGTATGTTTATTAAATTAGTTTGGATGAGATTGATATAAATGGTTATAGAAAAAAATTAAAAATAAACAAAAAAATTTTTTAATATTTCTTTTGGCTATATAATGTACGTAGGTAAAGAATAGACAAAGGTTTTAGCTACATGTATTGCGTCGGCAAAAATTCTGTTTATAATAAAAAAAATAATATTTTTTTACTTTTGCCTACGAACTTTTCATGGGCAAAAGTGTTTATTAAAATTAGAAAAAAATTTTTTGACTTTTGGCTATGCAAACCTTCGTAGCTCAAGGTTGTACATTTGCCTACGCAAAATCTTCATAGCCAAACGTTGTACATTTATCTACGCAAAGCTTCGTAACCAAAACTTGTACCTTTGCCGACGACAAGTTGGTGTAGGCAAAAGTACAACTTTTAGCTACGAAGATTTTGCGTAGCCAAAAGCATCACACTTACCTTACTAGCAAGCGTAGCGAAAAACTCAATTTTTGCCCACGCACTATTTTGTACGTGGGCAAAGACCTTTCTCCACAACCCTTTGGCTACGAATTACCCACGCATGTTTTTACGTAGGCAAAGAGTTTTATCTACGTATCTAGCCCTTTGCCTACAAATTTTTTGCATAGGTAAAAGTGCATTTTGTTGTAGTGACTGGTCCCAACACAATTGTATCATAACAGCAGAGCAAGATCTCACAATATAAACTTTCTGTATTAGGAAGATCTAATGATGTGCAAATCTTATCAACCAATTAATCTACAGTCTGTAAATGTACTATTAATGCATGTATTGATGGAAATCAACTATAGTGAATTTCTTCAAACCTTTCATGGTATCAGAGAGTTTCGTTCCTTCTTGTGGTTATTGAAAGTATATGTGGACCTTTCATGCCCTCAAAACTGAGCCAGATCCAAATTCGGTCTTAAGAGTGCGAGAATTAGGGCCAATTAAAAATTTTCTTGACTAGCAACATGGGCCCCAATTTCATGTGGATCGAAGTCCTTCGTGAGGCTATACTTGTCGATCAAGCAACCATAATCACACATGGAACAAAAATCTATAATATGGTAGCTGAGTATCATATACAATTCATATAAACCAAGCTTAATATCAATTAATAAATGGTCAAGAACTTCGAAGTAGAACAATTAAAGTTGTAACCTCAAGATAAATAAATTAAACGGCTACACTAATGGCCCCAAACATGGCCTTATTACAGGAGTTTATTGTTTCGAATCTAAGCACCATCATTAAGACACCTCGGATGATCTCATCGGCGCTCACACTTAGCAACTCAGGCATCTGGCAGAATCTCCTACGGCTCCTGACCGTCCGGTTGGGCACAGGCAACGGGACTTAGACACCAAAAGTAGTGGGTCGGATTGACGTAATCTAGCAAATAATGATATTAAACAAATGAATAAAAATAATGTGTTACATGCTATCCAAAATATATCGAATGCAGACCCAATGGCATGAATGCACAAAAGCGGGTATTCTCGTAAATACAATATACAAAAATGGGTATTCCCACCTTGTATAACAAATGGCACAGCTGTGAGCTCAAAGACTTTGGGCACTATGATAACAAATGGCACAGCTATTTGGAGGCAAAGAAATTAGATCAGACTTTGTTTTATGCAGTGGTATATTCTTTGAATTTTATATTTCTTTTTGCTTGGGGAGAAGCGCTATATATCTTCCTTCATTTTAATGAGTTTACTCAGTTGGTCTCGACCCAAAAAATACAAGTCAACAAAATTTAGTTTTGAGGTGATGGTTCAAAAAAAGGGAATTACATACAGGTTTCTGTAGTGACTACTACCATTTTGCTGAAATAAAGGCCCACAATATCAAATCTTGTATTTCAAAAATCTTCATATGAGATCTAGCTCGCCCAATGGTAGCAAGAGGACAAAATTTTAGTTCCTCATAGGATTCATGTGATATCAGATATCAAACCAACTCTCTGAAGCTAACTACCTCCACATACAGGTGTCAGACGGGCTAGGCCGCCCGTGGGTGGCATAGCCCACATAGCACTGCCTGGACTGCCGTGCCGTGGGGTAGAGCATGTTAGGCCCACAAGTGCTGCACAGCACGGCCCACTAGACTTCAACGGTTGGCACAGTCCAGGCCTCTCATTTCTCACAACTTCTCATGCAAGCTCTCTCATATCTCTCTAACTCTCTTACAAGATGTCTAAGTCTCTCAAAATCTCTCTCTATTCATACTTGTAAGAAGTTTTTGGCGGACCAAAGATCAAGTCATTAAGAGACAAGATTGAGAGGCAATCAAAAATTTTAAGGTATTTACTTATTTTAATTTGAGATTTCATATTTCTATAATCTATCTATATATATTATTATTTTAACTCTCATCTCCTCCCTTTACTTATATTACATACTGCAAAAATCTCTATTACTATTTGCTATATATCTTTTTTTCAAATTTGTTTTTTTGAAAATGGCTGGACAATACACCGAAGATTTTTCATTTAATGTAAGGGAAGAAAAGGAATCGTATGATATACAAGAAGAAGGTGAAGAAACAAACTCAAAATACAAAGGCTCGGGTTACCCGCAAAGCATCTAAGAGAACCCATGATAAGTCCTTAAAAATGCATCATTTCATTGCATTTTAGGAGATTTTAAGGACTTATGCATTAGAAAATCATTCATTTAATTAGAAATAATTTTTTATGGGTTTTGAACTCATTGTAGTGTTTTCTTGCATAATTCATTTAAACATTATCATTTTTTTTTATAAAATTATGAAACTTTCCAATCTTAGATTTCTATTTTTTAGAAAGTTGTTCAACTTTGTGTTTTCACATGAAGTGATAGTGTTTTTCACCATAATTACTTAATTCAAGTCAAAATATGTTCAATGATGTGATTTAATATTATCATTTTGTGTGAAATGGGCCCACAAAATGGATTTGTGATTTTCTTGTACAATTATCTTTTTACCTAAAATGTCACATTTTTCTAGTAGGAAATTGAAGATAACAGTCCCACATCTAAGAACTGAAGGGAAGGATTAGATTGAGAAGAAATTCAAGAAAGAGAAAAGGAAGAAAATGAAATTGAAGAAATAAGAAAGATTTGGACTTCCATATCACATGGGATGCAAGTCCCACAGTCAACATCTCTTGCACACAATTTGAAATTATCTTTTTAATTAATGTAAGAAAATTTCTAGGAAATTGCAAGAAAAAACAAGGGAATCCATATTGGAAAGATTCTTTGCACGAGAGAAAGAGGGTGGATAATTTGTAAATTTGGGAAGAGAAGCAAGCACATTGGACTTCCATATCACATGGGATGCAAGCTCAACTTTTGCCAAAGAATAAGAATGTCTTGTATCTCATAGGTATTGTCCCGCTCCCTCATCTCTTCAAGGTTAAAAACGAAACAAATAAGTTAAGCCTACCGCATAGGACGGTTGTTAGATGGAAATTGCGGCTAGCATTATTGATCTCTTAATTATCTATACATCGAAAGAGAATAAAGCAAGGATGGAAAGGAACAATTGCAATAGACAATAGTGGAGATAAAATAGGAGAGAATCATGCTTTGGACGTTCCAAACCCAGCCACATTTGGACTGCACGATCAGCCATGCATGTTTGGTGGGCTCCACTTCATCATAATTCAAGCAAGTTGAAGATTTCAAAAGGGCACATCATGAAGATCAAGTTCCATTTCAATTGGGGTCCAAGAATTGAAAATATGCTCAAAATCTAATTTTAGATAGTGGGTGTGTTTGTTGTTACATCCAAATCCTATTCCCTTTCCCCACTACACTCCCCCTCTCTCCCTCTCTCATCCCTTCATCAAAATTCAATCCAAATTGGGATTGGCCAGCCCTCCTTTGGATTCATCCATCTTCCTCTCCATTCTTTCATTACATCCACCTCTCTTCCTCCTTGGTGCATGTGGGCAAAGATCAGGAGATGATGTATTTCTAATTTCTTATACAAGTTTTAAAGATGTGCAAAGGATTAAACAATGTTAATTAGTCATGATAATTTAATTTATTCGATCATCATAGTGTATTTATGTGGGGTGATTGTCCATATTTGGCATTGTGGTTTGGCGTTGTCCTTTGACCCTAAGCATGGAGTTTGAAAATTAGAAATTGGTAATCTGAAGCCCATATTTCTTTTTCTTTTTATTTTTATAATTCTGAATTTTAATTGATGCACTTTAATTACATTCAATTAGTTGTTTGATCTATTTTTATGTTTTTGCAGCTTCTAGATTAGATTCTTTTAGTCTAGGGTTTCTAGTTTAGGACTTTTATTTGGTTTATAATTTCAGATTTGAGACTTGTATTTAAATTTAATTCTCAGTTTAGTAGTTGATTAATTTCTATAAGTTTTAATTAGGTTAGCACTAGTTTTTAAATTAGGATAGGTTTTATGCAATTCCTAGTTCCCTGCGGATGCGATCCTAACTTATCGGTTTAAACTATAATCGCCTTGCAATTGGGGTCTTTGATCGCCTAGAGTTTCTATAGTTTGGCAAGTATTTAATAAAATAACAATTAAAGATAAAAATGAAAAAGAAGTAGAAAAAGTCAATATAAGTATTGCAAACAAACATTAATTATAGTTGCAATTCAGGTCACTACAGGCCAATTGAAAAGGCACAAGGATATTTGTGAACCCAAACATATTGGGTCTAGGTCCCAAGTGTCAAAGACAAGTAGAAAAAATGATACACAGAGAAGTATGAAGGGAATTTCCGATGATCCTCCTTTGAGGGTCTCGCTACAAATCCTCTATCTTTATAGTGATTACAACTATTTCTATCTAATTAGATTTCCTAATAAGGCAATAGATGATATTACATAGTTGTACATTGAGCTATACATGTTTACTCTTTCGACTAAGTAAGTGGGCCTTTTTGAATTGGGCGTTGATCCAATTAACCCCTCCCACCCCCCCCCCCCCCCCCACTCCTCTCTCCTCAAATTGATGCTGTGGAATCAACAAGCATCAATTTGCTAACTAAAAATTGATGTCCTCTTTGTTTTGGAAGCCCCTTGGTAAATATATCTGTAAGTTAAAGGCCTATAGGAGCATGAGGAAGACTAATAGTCTAATGCACATATTCATCATGTATGTAATGACAAGTCACTTTAATGTATTTTGTGCGTTCATGAAAGACGGGATTTTCTGTAATCCAGATGGCACTAGTATTTTTAGCATGCAGGGGAGTAGGATTGAATTATGGAAATCCAAGCTCAAAAAGTAGACTATGAAGAAGCCAAACAATTTTAGATGATGCTGTAGACATAGCACAATATTTGCTTCTATGGATGATTTGACACTTTATCTTGTTTTTTGCACTTCCATGAAATCAAGGTGTCACCCAAGTACATGAACCATCCCATGGCTGATTGTCAAGTGTCGAGCCAGCCACCCTAATTAGCATCTAAGAAGTAGTGAGAGAAGTCAAATTGCCCACAAGGTAAAATAGGCCATGAGATGGTGTGCCAAGAATATACCGATGCACCGAACCGTACTGAGATGTAAATGGCGTGGATGTGTCATGGATTGGCTAACCAGATTCACTGCGTATGAAATATTTGGCTGAGTGATAGTTAAGTAGATCAAGCTCCCTACTAAGCGTCGATATAATGTGGCATCAGGAATAAGATCACCAAACTCTTGTGCTAGCTTGATATTGACTTCAAGAGGTGTATCGACAGGAGTGGAATGCTGAAGACTGGCCATCTCGATGAGATTGGTGACAATTTTGACCAAAAGTCACAATGCACCAATGCGGGCCCAATTTACATAAAATGACACCATAAATTCATATCATTGATCATGATTTGTCTTTATTTAACTAATGATGATAAAAACCTTTGTCATTTTTATATAAAGCAATGAATTTGAAAAACCTTCTAAAAATGGGAATCCAAAAATGGGAAGTTTTATGATTTTATGAAAAATTGATGATTTTCAATGGTTTTTGCAAGAAAACACAATAATGATTTCTAAAATCATACAAACATGAAGTCCAATCAAATGAAGAGATTTATAATGAATAAGTCCTTAAAATCTCTCAAAGTATACATAAAATGATGTATTTTTAAGGTTGTATCACACCCCCCAACCAGCGTTTTTCTAGTCCCGAGCAAAATATGCAATCTAGAGTAGAAAACTAAACTAAACTAACCTAAATGATAAAAATGAAATGCAGAAAACAAAAAGAAAAATGTCACTTTCACTAGCACTCTCGACTGCATTTAGCATATGTAGCAAGCCCGTAAACCCCTAGGTTCCCCCTAATGGACGAGTTGTGCCTCGTGAGAGTTTGAGTGAATATACCCACAAAATTCTTTTAAAAAAAACTAAAAAAAAGGTAAAAGAAGTTCTCCAGAAGAAAATCACTCATATCGGATATTTTCGAAATCTGGAATAATCAAAATTTCAGATTTTTCAAAGTTCGGTTCGTTGTTCTATTTTCAAAGACTTTCTCAAATTCAAATCAAACTTGTGTGCATGGTGAAAAATGTATACATCAAAAACTTGTTTCAATTATTCCACACTGCAAAAATGGAATTTTTCCTTTAAATAGCCCAATCCCCTGAAATTTGACAATTACTGTTTACTTCGATAGGCCTCTTTTTTTTTCTCACTATCTTTTTCCAATGCAAGGGTTCCCGAGTTCATATGATATAACAAAAGTTAGGATCCAGGGAGCAAACCTAGTCCTTGTTCATCCCCGCACATACTCCTTTGCAAATTCTTACGGACACTCTTCACTCACTCACTTTGTCAATGTAGAAATTACCAAGTTCATATGATTGATATAGGAAGAGTTGGTACGTAGGGAGCAAACATAGTCCTTATGCATTTCCACAGATATCCCTTGAAAATTTCTACGGACACTCAAGGTTGGGCCAAAACATTCATTTTTTTTATATATGTTACTATACAATGTCTAAGTCTCTTAACCTTTCTAATTAACCCATGTAATGCGCGTTACGCCAATGACTCCCAAACCAGATGGCTTTAGGGCACTAGGTATAGACATACGCCTTCAGGTTTGTTAGCTCAAGTTAAAAAGGCTACAGACCCAAACTAGTCACTAACTATTTTTTTTCTTTTCTCTTTTTTTTTAATTGAAAGTAAACACTAGGTGGCCTTTCTTATTTTGCTCGAATTATTTTATTTTGGTTCTAGTATATACAACCCGCCAAAAATGAATCAGGAAACAAAAATATTTTACAAACTAAATCTTAAGTTCACATCATATTCTCCCGAAAAATTCCAAAAATAGCATTAAAGTTTCCTATCCAAAATGTTGAAAAAATGTATACGTGTGTGTATATAAGAAACAAGTTTTGGTAATTCTTTAATAAGTTTCCTCCTTTAGAAATAATGAACTTTCTTTTTACTTTCTTCCAAAATTTTAAAAAATTCTAGATTTCCATTTATCTTCAAATTACTTCAATTCCTTTGAAAACTTTCTTTTCTAAAACTGAAAAAAAAATGAAAGAAATTCCTGAAACCAAAAGAAAAGTCCTAAAAAATTCAAAATTTTCCTAAAAACAAAAAAATTGTGAAAATTTCTTTTCTAAACGTGGACAAGTGTGCTTGTTCCCACCCTTTAACGTAAGATGAACATCGTCCTCGATGTTATGCATGAAATGTAGCACAGAAATTAAGATGATAATAGGAGGACAGTAAACGACGGGAGGCAAAAGAAGAAAAAAGTACCTGTGCGTAGCTTTTCCACGCCTTGTCCTTGGTTAGACAAAACAGAAATAGAAAAGAAAAATCTATACTATAAAAAGAAAGAAAAAAAATATCTACACTACTAATTTAAAACCTAGAATCCACCCAGATCCCAAATGAAATTTTCCTCTACATATTTCACAAGGAGCACATGAAAATATGGTAGCTTTAAACTATTCAGTTCAATGAACATAAGGATCGTATGTTCCTTGTAAATGTGTGTGGCAATGATCACCATAAAAAACTCCTCCTTTAAAAATGGGTCTTGAAATTTTGCATAAGGAGGAAACATCAGAAAATGGGGTGGTACATGGTCCTCCCGTGCCCATACTCTTGTATTTTACCAAATTCCTTTGGCACAAGCATTAAATTCTATGTGGCAACATCATAATTGAAAGATGCAACCAATGCCAACTATGATTCTGAAACATCAGACTTAGGGTTCTGATCATGGCCATGTTTCTCTAAGTCCAAAATTTGATCCATGCAGATTTTTCTTTCACTTCCAGCAATTTGAAAAAGTCATGAAGTGGATGGGCAATTTCTTCAAGAATGGGATCATTTAATTGCACATCAATTGGCACATCATTTTTCACAAATTCCAAAGTCTCAGATTCTAAAACCTGACTAATTGGATTCTCTTCCCAATTCAATTTTTCTTTTAGGACTCATGGGGTGCATTTGCTATATCATCAATCATGGGAACCTGAAATTCTTGAAAACCAGCAATGTTAGATTCCTCAGAAGAAGTAAACTCAAAGGAAGTATTTTTAAAGAAAGAGCTCATCATCCTCATCAAGGAAGTCTAGTTTCTTCTCATTCAGTTGGCTAAATCTTTGAGGGAAAGGGGCTATGGGCGTATATTTGTCAAAGTCAGAATCATCATCCATCATACCGCTATAAATTTGCTCACCATCACCCTTAGTTTCCAATTGTGCTTTTATGTGATCCATTGATGAATGATATGCATCGTATGCTTAATTACTCTGTGGAATTTTTGTGTCACTTCTAAGGGTTAAAGCTTGTTGCTCCTCCTGAAGTGCAACTTGAGAAGTATATTCTTTTAATAAAGATCTTATTTTATCTTTGAAAGCACTCATAGTTGATTGATGGATTTTGATTTATCTTCGAATAGATTCAGGGAGCATGTCCTCCAAAGATTTCTTCGGGGGTGGTGCTGGTTCATATGCTCATTTGGGCAGATGGAGTTTATCGGGGGCATATGACCATGGGGATATTGGTGGTGCATAGGAATAATCTTGGAAAGAATATCCGTATGACCCACCCGGAGTAAGATCTTGAGGCATGTCAGCATTATGAGCATCGGGCCCATTATGCCAATTGTAATTAAGGTGATTCTCCCAACTTGGACTACACATGTTACCCATTTCACTAGAACAAGGCCATTGATGCACATTTGGTTTGGCTTTTTGTTTTTGCAACACATCTAAAATAGCTTCCAATCTATCATTTGAATTCATAAATGTTTGGGTGTCTTTTTGATAACTCCCGCACACATCAAGATTGGAAGGAGTGATAAGTTGTGTGGGGTATGAATAATCATATAGGGCCCTAATTTGGTAATCACTAATCCATACAACCATATTGGAAGAAGTGAATGTCGGTGTGGGGTATAGGAGATCACTCAAAGATTTAGCCTTGTTCCAGGAAGAATTTATGTAATTTGTGGATGGGCTACCATTGATTCATCATGATGGGTGTCAAGAGGGAAAGGTGGTCAATTTTGGATTTTTTTTTTTGATGTTTTATTATTTTTTTTTGAAAAACAAAAAAATAAATGAAATAAGAAGAAAGCTAATGACAAGTAAAGATTCCTAAAGGAAAGTGACTTCTAAGTTTAGTAACAACTAAAAAAAAAATGTTTCGAATGAAATTTCTAAAATTTTTAGATTTGGGCAAGTTTCTTGGCCAAAAAGCCAAATTTGGAAGTTTTTTTTTAACTCGCCGTTTAAAGATTTGTTTCAGACATTTTTTGAAAACTTTAAAAACCTAAAAAGTGATTAAAAAAGAAAGAGAACTAGTTTTCAAAGGTCCTAAACAGCCATAAAAATAAACAACCTAAACTAGCTAACAATAGGACTAGTAAGATGACAACTTTCCCAAAAAAAAATGTGATTTTTAAATAAATCTGGGAAAATAAATTTTCCAATCAGAAAATACCCAAATTTTATCAAAAATTAGAGATAATTAATCTAATTTTAATGTTCATGGGCTGGTCCAAACAATTTATGCATGCTACACCTTAATCTAGAATGATGCAGAAATAATAAGTTCATACCCATGAAGCAATTAAAAGGAAAGTAGAAAAATTACCTTGAAGATGAAAGCACCCTGGCAATGGCGCTAAAAAATTGATCAATGTGGACCCCAAATGCAAGGTCTCAATTGTAGTTTTATTCGGTGAGTTTAAGATCGTATCCAAAGGGAGCTAATTGTTGTAGAAAACCTGTCCTAATTGAAAAAACTAATGCTAGCCTAATAAAATCTGTAAATATATACACTGCCAAATCTGAAAATTAAATTTAAATTACAATTCAAAATATGAAAAATCACAAATTAAACCTAACCTAAAAATCCAAAACTAAAAAGTAACCTAAACTAATTACTGTAAAACAATAAAATAAATTAAACCGCCAATGTAAAAGACAAACCATGCATTAAACTAAAAACCAGAAATAAATCATTCAAATATAATGGCTAAAATAATAAAATAAAACGAATTCTAGTTTCTTTTATTATGGGAAATTAGAGCATCGCATTGGCAGAATTAATAAAAGTCTACAAAAACACTGCACCAAATGCGTGATGTCACCACATACAAACACACAATGCCGATCCAAGGAAGGACACCTTGACCTCACTAATTGTGTCCTTTTAAATTAAAATGAACCAATACAATCAATAATCTCCAAAAATAATTAAAACTAGGAAAAGAAATCTCTTTTTACCCTAGATCAAGACATCAAAAAAGAGAGGGGACTTGCACATAATATGTGCTCCAATCTTCAAGTTTCACACAAGGGAGGAGTAGATGAGAGAAGGAAGATGAAATGAAGAGGATCCACAAGTGGGCTTGGCCAAACTCCACTTTTGGATGAGGGGTGGTGACGTAAGGAAGAGAGAGAGAGAGAGATAATAGATGGGCATGAGATGAAGTATGGAGTGGCTTGGATGGTTGGTGTGTTCTGAAAAAGTGGCTAGAATTAATATATATATATATATATATAAGGGAGAGCCTCGGCGTGGAATGGTGAAGTGTAATTGGAAGTCTTTTCCAATATGGAAAGTGATTGGCTGTAGACTTGAAATTAAAGAATAGTTAGATGAAGAGAATCTTAGATGTGTTTAACTTGGAATGGAAGTGAATTTATGCATGGACTTGAGGAGAGAAAATTGGGGAGGTTGTGAGGAGTATGGAAAGTGGGTTGGTGGGTGCGGAGTTGTATTGGATGTGAGAAAAGAGTGCTAATATGAGAAATGGACTAATATGATTGGAATCCATTTCCATATTGATTTTCTTGGCCAATTAGACTTTATTCTCTTTCTTTAAAGTAATATCAAGTATAGATGGGGTTGGAATCTTGCACCATCTTAGTTGCCTTATTTGGATCTTCCATCATCTTGAATTAGAAGGGTGTGGACCCCACTAAATCCTCATGGCCTTGAGATTCATGTGGTGTATGGGCTGACTCTCTTTCTATTTTGGCAAACTCTCCTCCATATTCATCTCTTGCAACACTTCTTTTCTTCCTTAAATTCAAATCAAAATTCTTGAAGTAAACCCTTGAATTATTGTTTGTTAGCAAACATTTGTGGGTCCCATTTTCTTGAATTTCCCTACACAAAAAATGATTTTTAATTAACATGACAATTCTGATCAAAAGTTACAAATGCACTAATGCAGGCCCAATTTACATAAAATGACACTATAAATTCACAACATTGATCATGATTTTCTTTATTTAACTAATGAGGATAAAAACCTTTGTCATTTTTATGTAAAATCATGAATTTGAAAAACCTTCTAAAAATGGAAAGTTTTATGATTTTATAAAAAAATTAATGATTTTCAATGGTTTTTGCGGGAAAACACAATAATGATATCTAAAATCATACAAACATGATTTCCAATCAAATAAAGAGATTTATAATGAATAAGTCCTTAAAATCCCTCAAAGTATACATAAAATGATGCATTTTTAAGGATTTATCACACCCCCCCAATCAGCGTTTTGCGAGTCCTAAGCAAAATATGTGATCTACAGTAGAAAACTAAACCTCAATGATAAAAATGAAATGTCGAAAACAAAAAGAAAGATGCCACTTTCGTTGGCACTCTCAACTACATTTAGCGTATGCAGCAAGCCTATAAACCCCTAGGTTCCCCCCAGTGGACGAGTTGTGCCTCGTGAGAGTTTACAGTGAATATACCTACAAAATTCTTTTAAAAAAATTAAAAACAAAGGTAAAAGAAATTCTCCAAAAGAAAATCACTCATCGGATATTTTTGAAATCTGAAATAATCAAAATTTCAGACTTTTCAAAGTTTGGTTTATAGTTATATTTTTGAAAACTTTCTCAAATTCAAACCAAACCTGTGTGCACAATGAAAAAAGGGAAGAGAATAATACTTATGCTTCAAAGACGCCCAAAAGTGAGAAAAAGAAGGAGAAGGTGATCAATGTTTAGACCGCCAAAACTCGATGCAAAACTCAGAGCTTGACAAATGAATAGCCTCACAAGGAGGATTATGAAAAAGAGAGAATACGGAATACCCTTTCGACAAGGACATCAAAGTCATTTTTTGATCCTTAGTCGAAAATGGGAAGATTGAACTTCCTCCCTCCAAAAGGCCAAATCAAGAGGGGAAAATTGATGATCCCAACTACTGTGCATATCATAGGTAGGTCTAACATTCCTTTAAAGATTGTTTCATCCTAAAGGAAAAAAATAAATGAAATGTGGAATAATAGGATCATCACCTTCGACCAAAAATATGACCCAACACCTGTCAACTTGATATCGTTCAGGCAGTTTGAACCATTAGTAGATTCCGCACCTCCGGCACAAAAAATAGTGGAGTTTCAAGTCATAAACCGGGTCCATCATGAAAATAGCTTGATACCCATCAAGGCGAACTTTGGAGAAGAATTTTGGGTTCAACCTGATCTGGTCAAATTTAAAAATTGGAGCTAGTTACAAAGTCATCTTCAAAGGAAATGAAGGCAAAAAAAAAAAAAAAAAAAGACCAGAAAGGCATCCCGCGAGTCTAAATACCTTCGACAATCAAAAGGGTTGAAATAGCCCCAAAAGAAGAGGATTCCTTTACAAATTCCAAGAAACTATTCACATTGGTAGATTTCATGGTTCCAATTCATGATAGTGATAAGGAGGACCCACAAATCTCCAGTTGCAACTAGATATCTTAGGCTAATTATCCCTCGAACTTCGAAAATAAAGACTAAAGAAGTCTACCTTCGTAGAATGATCCGAAGGATCAAGAATACCTGTCCAAAGAGGTCTTAAAATTCCATAAGCCACTGTATCCTACTATGTCACGGGGGTAGGGTACCCCCGTGACAACTATGACCCTCATGCCCCTACAGATAAAGATTGGCTTCTTGAGCAAAGGGTAAATACAAATGCTTCACCACAAAGGAATGTTGATCCCTGCTTAATCACTTAGCTGAATTAACAATTCAACCAAGCTCATCTTAGCAATAGGCTTTGAACTCGAAAAGGTCAGTGGCAAGACTTAAACTCCGAGGAGGAAGTGCGAATAGCACCAAGCTTTATGGTTACCCTCGAATTTTGAAAACATGGGAAATGAAGGAGCTAACTCAAGCCTACCAAAAGTAGAAGAAGTCTTCACCACCCAAAGGACTCCAAGCAGAAGAAAGACCAGTCTAGGAGGAGGGAGCCTAGTTAAGAAGGACCTATAAGGCTAACTATAGTCAACCTTCTGCTTTTAATGTAAATCTCACACAAAGGGGTACCAATGTAAATGTACTAGAGAACAATAATGAAAAGCCATCAACACATTCAAGTATGATGTTGTAGAACATTTAAAACACATTCCACCATGCCTGCACATCCTTACCTATTGCAAATATAAAAAAAACACGTGACGACTTAATATGGGAATTACAGGCACTCAATTAAGAGAATCAAGCTCATGTAGAGCAAGTTCATCGGATTGAGAAGGAATATCAAAGTCAAAATATCGACATGCCGAAAGGATGTTATGAATTCTTTTACATCCAAAATGCGGACAAGGTAATAGTCTCCTCCAAAGAAGACTTACTATTAGGAGAAACCAAACACACTATACCCCATTACTTCACAGCTTATGTAAAGGGAATGCCAATGCCAAGAGTGCAAGTTGACCACGGGTCAGCACTCAATCTCATCACCATAATAGCTTTGCAAGATATGGGCATCCTAACCAATAAGCTATCCAGTATAAACACATCAATACAAGGATAAGATGGGAAGATACAAAACCAACTTAGAAAGATTTACATCAAGTTCCAAATAGGGGATCTAAAATCTAAAGCAAAGCTACATGTCATCAAGACAAAAGCCTGCTACAACATCTTGTTGTGGAGATGATGGCAACATGATTATGAAATCATTCCCTCCACAATGCATCAATGCCTTAAGCACAATGATTATAATGGTAAAGTACATCGCGACTTTGCAATCAAGTAACCTTTCAAAGGAAAAGAAGTGTACTTCACAGAAGCAGCCATGTATAAGGAAGAGTTTGAAATTTTGAAGTCCAGGAAAAATAAAGGCAAAGCACCTCTAACAGGAGAATCAATAGAAACTCCTTAAAAGAAATTGGAAAACGAACCCTGAAGGATTAGATTCGCAGAATAGCCAACTTTGATAAAAGATAATGATAGCCCATTGATCATCCCAGTAAAAGCCTTTGAAAACAGACCATCGTTATTCAAATCAAAAGGCACAACAAGCCAGTCATGATGGTGATATCACAAAAGCTAGTCTCCATCACCCAACTAGCTAATGCTAAACAAGAATATAATGGGCCAGTACTTGACTTCATCAATGGAGGGGCAGAGATGACTAAAAGATGTAAGGACCCCTTGTCAAAGCAAGTTGGTCACATTTCGTGCTGGCACAAACTCCAAAGCCGTATTCGTTCCAAGACATTTGGAATAAAAATTGAAGCCCTTGAACAATTAGCTAAAGTCATTGCAAGGGTGGAAAGAAACTTGCTACAACCAAACTTACCAAATTATTATAACGGTTATGGAGTAAGCAAAGCAAGAACAAGGCAAACAGCCAACCTAGGGATGCTACTCCGAATGAAACAAGAACAATGAGAATCATCTCAAAGATTCGTCACCAGATGGACAAACTTGGCTAATTAGTGCACTGAAAAGCCTTCACAGAGAACTCGCATTGCTTTGTGCTAGCAGGGGTTCCATTTTCACATTAAAAAGGTTACAAGGGGTATGTAATTTTAGTCATATAAAGAACTATCCTTAGTAGGTACAAATATTGAAAGGAGTGCTGCCGATTTAATTAGAAGGATGAAAATGTGTTACTCAATGTTTGCTATGTCTGCCACATCTGATTCGGACATTGAATCAGAACAAGACACAAATGAGTCTACAAAAAAAGGACAACTTCCACATCTACATACATGGCCAGTTCCAGCGCCCATGTACAATGCTTGTGGGTCACTCTTTGTGGTTGAGCCAACCGAATATAATCCACACCCGATCATTTTTTGCTGAGCAGATGATTAGGACATTGCACATCCCCTTGAAGAAATTACAAACTGAGGGTGGACAATATTTAACTAGTGCAGTTGGCAATCCCATTAAATAATGAAAAAATGGGTTATAATTTTAGAAAACCGGCCAGGCTAGGGAACTAGAAAAGTCTCCTCGTCCCCTATGACAGCATGATGCGTGAACAGTGGGATGAATACAAATGTGAAGTCTGCATCAACACTCATACAAACGGTATGGGATACATGCCTAACAGTGACACCAAAAAAGAGGTCGCTATAACCTCAAATGAATATAGTTCAAAAGAAGCAGCCTTGGATAATGAACCAGATGACAAGGATTCCTTCCAACATGACAAAGAGAGTAGTGATGATGATGGCACTCCTTAATGGGCAACATGGCCTACAGACAAAGAAATAGACAACAAAGGTCAACGAGAATGAGATCAACTTGTACTAATTGTAAAAGTCAAACAATTAATAGAAGCAAACCGTTGGAAAGGGATAAAGCTCTGGTTCAAACTAGAACATGACATGCTAGAGAGATTCACAGAGGTGGCAGCTTCCAAAAGCAATGTGAAAAAGCCTCCTCCTAACCTTTCAACTAAGGATCTAGTCTAGGAGATCAATCTAGGGACCCTGGAAAATCTTCATCCCACTTTTGTAAGTTTGAAAATAAAAGGAAGAGAGCTTGCGAAGTATATAAGCTTTTTGCATGATTTTGTGGACTATTTTTCATGGACCTATGTGGAAATGCAGGGACTTAACCCAAAAATTGCAAGTCACAAGCTAAATATCACTCCAGATATAGAGCCTGTAAAGCAAGATTAGAGGCGAACCAAGCTCGACAAAATGGACAAAATCGAAAAAGAAGTCCAAAGCTTAAGGATGTTAACTTCATTCGTAAATAACAACATCCAAATTGGCTGGCACACATAGTTCCAATCACAAAGAAAACTGGTCAGATCAGAGTCTACATCGACTTTGAAGACTTAAATAAAACATGTCCGAAAGATGACTTCCCACTACATATTCTAAAACTCATGACAGACAACAACTCTGGATACATAAGAATGTCATTCATGGATGGTTTCTCAGGGTACAATCAAATAAAGATGCATCCCAGGGATGAAAAACACACTTCCTTCATAACAACATTCAGGGTCTATTACTACACTTTCATGCCCTTTGGACTAAAAAATGCTGGAGCCACCTATCAAAGGGCCTTGATGAAAATCTTCTAAGACATACAACATAAGACTATTGAATGTTACATTAATGACTTGGCTATCAAAAGTAAGAAAATAGCCGAACATCTGATAGACCTTCGCAAAGTCTTCGAGCAGTTGCAGAAATTCGAACTCCGTATCAATTCGTTAAAATGTTTCTTTGGAGATTTTTCTGAAAAACTCCTATGGTTCATTGTTCGAAAGGATGGAACCGAGCTTAACACTAGGAAAGTCAAGTCTATACTAGAAATGCCCCTGCCTCAAATGTTAAAACAACTCTGTGGATTGTAAGGAAGGTTAGCATACATCAGAAGCTTCATCTCAAATCTATCAGGGAAATGCCGACCATTCTCCAAACTAATGAAGAAACGAGTCAAGGTCATACAGGACAAAGAATGTGATGATGCCTTCCAAAATATCAAAAGGTATCTCACAAACACGCATGTTCTCGTAGCACCTATATTCAGTAAACCATTTATCCTATACACAAAGGCCATAAATTATTCGATAAGGCACTACTTACTCAAGAGAATGATGAAGGAAAGAAGTCGCTCTCTACTACCTTTCTCAATTGATGATTGGAGTAGAGCACAAATACTTGCCAAACGAAAAAGAATGTTTCGCACTCATGTTAGCCATCAAAAAACTACAACACTACCTGCTATTTCCTATGATATACTTGATCTCTTGAGTAAATCCCATAAAAGTGCTAGTATCAAAAGCCAAAGATTTAACCGATCGACTAGTAAAATGATCCATTATGTTAAGGCAATACAACCTAAGATACATCCGAGCAAAAGCTGTCAAAGGGCAAGCCCTGGCCAATTTCCTAGCAGAATATCTGTTATTGGAAGGCTTTGAATTTGAAGAAAAACTACCTGATGAACTTGTTTTTCTCATAATAGAATCCTGATATTCACTGGACCATGTACTTTGATAGAGCTTCAAGAAATAATGAGCATTGTGAACTAGTAGCAGGAGTCGAGATAATCTTCTACCATCCGGAAAAAACATACATACCACACTCCTTCTCAATAACCAATGGGTGTTCCAACACAAGGCAGAAGATACAACCCTCATCATTGGATTGGAACACACTTTGGAATCCGGTATCAATACCCTCAGAGTCTATTAGGATTCTCAGCATGTCATTAAACAAAAGAATTGAGAATAAGAAATGAAGACACCAAGTCTATTGTCATAACATAAACTGGCATAGTAGCTGAGGAGATGATTCACTTTGGTAGAATTTAATCATGTTCCACTATATCAAAAAGCCAAAGTAGATTTATTAGATAGTCTGGTAACATCGCTAGCTGTACCAGAAGGCGGTCGAATCAAAATCTCAACGTGGAATGATGATTTCTACCTCCTTTAGAAACTGTCCCCACTCCAACATAATGATTAGAACAACTGGAAGTCGAATCTCCTCTTTTGAGAATTCCTTTCGAGACTGGTTGGAGCTCTTCATCAACTACATAGTGTACGAAGTCCTACTGGAGAATCATAAGGATAGAGCAAGCATTCAAAGGTGAGATCTTAAATTCCATTTTGATATGCCACCAAAAGTGCTATACCAAAAATCCTATGATAAGCTACTCCTTCGTTGCCTATCTCAAAAGGAAGCAAAAGAAACCATAAAGGAAGTGCATGCTGGCCTATGTGGGGCACATTTACCGGGGCCAAAACTCTATGATCAAATCCGGAGACTGGGCTACTATTGGCTAACAATGGTCTCTAATGCTATGAAATTCACAAAAGGGTAAAGGGAATGCCAAATCCATGGAGTCTATATTCATGTGCCTCTGGAAAACTTGCACCCAACTTCCATTTCTTGGCCATTCAAAGCCTAGGGAATGGATATTGTCAAAAATATCAACCTGCCATTAGATTGGAGACGTCATTTCATTCTAACTACTACAAATTTGTTCTCCAATTGGGCTAAAGCCACACCCTTAACAAAAATAAAAGCAACCACAGTTATCAATTTCGTGAAAATGAACATCATCTTTAGGTTCAATGTGCCAAAACGGTTATACCATGGCAATGGACTATAGTTCAATAATGACAAATTTTATAGGTTCTATGACAAATATGGGATTCAATGCTGCCCATCCACAACCTATAACCCTGTAGGAAATGGCTTGGTAGAAGCCTTCAACAAGACGATTTGCAAAATACTAAAGAAAATGGTCTCATGCAATAAAAGGGCATGGGGCACAAAGTTACTCAAAGCATTATGGGTCTATCGGACAACTGTACGGGGCCCCACTAAATCCATACCATACTCCTTAGTATACAGCTGTGAAGCAATGGTGCCTTTAGAAATACAACTCCCCTCCTTTCACATGCTCTCAAAGAAAAGCTCACACAAGAGGAAAATTCAAAACTGAGACTTCAAGAATTAAAGATTCTAGACGAAAAGTGGTTGGTGGCTCGATAAAGTATCAGGTTATACCAAGCTCGAATGGCTAAGGCTTTCGATAAAAAAAAATAAAAGACATGTTATTCAAAAAAGGTGACTTAGTTCTAGTCAGCAAAAGTCCAATTACTTCAACTCACAAAAAGAAAGTTCGAGCCTAAATGGGAAGGGCCGTTCATCATTGACAAGGTCTATTCCAATGGCACCTACATTGTCCTCACTATGGAAGGAGACCAGCGTATGATGCCAATCAGTGAAAAATTCTTGAAGTGATACCACTCTTAAAAGCATCATTCCTTCCATTCAAAAGCAAATGAAAGGTCTTGCAGCAAAACATCCAAGCCCTCCCAAATAATCATAGAGAAACAAGTCTGAATAAAAGTCATACACAAAGACACCAGTCAACATCAACTCACTTGACCACTCTGAATCAAAGCAAAAGGCATACGCTACAGACCCTTGATAAAGTGAAACACTCAAAACCCCAATTTAATTCCATCCCACATGGCTTCTGCCAAAATCAAACACTAAACCATTCAACAAAAAAAAAAGCAAGTATAGCAGAGATATTCAACAAAAAGAAAGGTCTTCACTCAAAAAATGTTCATTATAGTCATAATAAAAATTCAAAAAAAAATGTTAGATCTGCCTCGAGATTCTAGAAGATCGACGTTTGGCTGCTGGTCTAGGAAAACCATGTAAGCATGAGCAGCAGGTTTAGCAGCGGCCTCATTAATCGACATTCCAAGGGCATCCTCCACAAAAATAAGGAGAGCATTTAACCCTACCTCTTCGGCACCAAAATCACCAGTGATACCCTCTAGCTTTTTAGTCAAGGTTGTAAAGGACGTGTCATCACATGTATGGTGGCATGAAGATCCGATAACCTCTTTTTAACTTGCTTGATCTGCTTCCTTTGAAAGGCCAAAGACCTTTCAAGATGATTCCGCTCAAGGGGACGGTTGATTTCCTGGTGTTTAAGTTTCAACATCTTCTAGTCAAAAGCATCTCCCCTCATTCAAAATCCCTTTATCCTCACCAAAAGTACCCTAAACTTGCTCAAAGACCATGTCAGGGAAACAAAAGCACAGAAACCAACACAATTCCCACTCTGAAAAACCTCACAAACCCTTGTGAAAAAACCTAAACACTTCAGACCTTAGGAAAACCCTAAAACCTTAGGAAAAACTCTTACAAATTCTAGTGAAAATAGAGTATAAAAGATAAAACCTCCACAGACCAACTTATTTTCCATTCTTCAAAACAAGATATCCCTAGCCTCTTCAAAACCTCAGAAACCATGACAAAATAGTTCCCACAAATTACAAATACACGCAAAGCATTTGTGAAAAGAAGGAAGTCAGAAGCAGAAGTAGGGAAGACACACTTTCCAAATTAGCATCTTTTCGAGGCACAACAATTATGGGAAAATTCTTTATCATTGCACCTTGAGGGGCCATTCGTTGACAAGCAAAAAAGTTCGAAGGAAGTCCATAAAAAAAATTCATTAAATTAAAAGGGCAAGTCAAGACTTAAGCCTAGCTCAAACACAACAAAACAAAATACAAACAGCTCAAAGACCAAACCTAAGAAGACACCTTGAACTTTAAAGGAAAAAAAAACAAGTCAAAACACTTAAAAAAATAAAAAAAGGTCTACACTGGTTGACTAAACTAATCAATAGTCGAATGTACACTGGCCAACTGAACAAATCAATAGCCAAATGTACACTGTCCAACTGAACAAATCAATGGCTGAACGTATACTAGCCGACTGAACAAATCAATTACCAACTGTACACTGGTTAACAGAAGAAAATGACTAGCGACAGTTAAAATTCTGACAGCTCATTGAGTAGCCAATTGAGGTCAGGTCAAATTATTCAAAGCTGATTTCAAGCTGATTGACATGATCCAAGGAGAAAGACCTGGCTGCCACCTCACAAAGCTAATTGTGGGAGGGTAGCCAACCGTACAAATATACGGTCAACTACACCCCTGCGAAATAGATTTTTCTCAATCTTCTACCTGCCACAAATGACTAGAGAAGACTCTTGGACTCTATAAATTCCTCCCTTGGGCACCCATTCTAGGACACAACATAGACACGGTAGACGCACAATGCACCAGTGCATACAAAACCACACCAACCTATTGATATACGTGATAAGCAATCCATGTGGGCAACCATGACTGTAGAACCTTCACTCTAAACTTCCCTTGGAATTCTACATCCAAGGAAAACAAGTGATAGGTTATGTAGATTGCTCGATCGACTTAAAATACAAATGGGCGACTTACATCTCTGGATTAGTCTCCTTTATCTATTTTTTTATATGTAAATTGTCAGTAGTTTCTTTCTTTTTGTAAAGTATTGATCATCCGAGACCAAGCAGGGGGGCTGTGATATGAAAACTACATGTAAACGGCCTGCACGTGGGAGGTTAGAACATAAAAGAACCTACAAAAAATAAACTTGGAATTGAAAAGAGTCAAAAAGTTCTACATTTCTTGCTTTCTTTCTCTTTTATGTCTTTTCCTCGCTCTCCAAAAAGTCCGAACAATCCTTGCCAATGATAGTGTCAAGTTGGTATTAGAGCATGATGGTTCTAAGGAATTTGAAAGACTTAGAAACTATATGGCATGTGGTAAGGATACATTAAAGCTCAATGGGAAATGGGTTTGATAGTTTTATATATGTATGCATAGAGTTTGATTTTCTTTATGTTTGGGAAATTTTCAAGAAAACGATTTCGGAAGAAATTCATTCCAGACCATGTCACTCACTAAAAGAAGGCAGAATTTGTTAGTTTCTAGCATAACTTTTTGACAGTTGGGAAGTCCTGCAGTGCACACGTGGAGCCACAATGGATAATATCATGCTTAGTTGGGTGGGGCTATGTTAGAGGGTATGGTGCCTTGGGAATGTAAGTCCTAGGAGGTGGCTCACTAAGTGACAAATCAACTATGGTGGGGTGCTCCTTAACTAGCTCTGGTTCCTTTTCTACCACAGGTTCAGTATTGTTCACAAGTGGTTCATCCTTTTCTAATTCATTAGGTTGTGTTTCCTTGGGTTCCTCTAGAAGCTCAACCTTGTTATCAACCTGTTTGCCGGACCTAAGAGTGGTTATGGATTTAACCTATTTTGGTCTTTTTCCTTTTGTAACATGAATGACTTGACTCTTAGGGTTGGTTTTTGGTAGACTAGGGTAGGTTCCCTTGTCACAACATTCAAAGAATTTGCTAATTGGGGACATATGGTTTTCCAATTTAGTAAGATTACATAACAATATTAAGATTTTGGATGGTACTTTGCTGTAATTGGGATGTGGTATGGGTCAAAACGTTTCATGGCCTCCTCAAGAGAGTCTACTTTCTGACTTAGTGGCCTTGGATTGAAATTGGGCTTTCAAAAACCTAGGGGTGCATTGGCTTGAAAGTGAATGGGCTGGGCCTATGATGGGCCTCCTAAGTTGGAAACTTGGTCAAGAAAAATTGGGGTTGTCGACCCTCCAACCGGGTTGTAGGTTTTTGAATGTGGATCATACCTTTGACGATTATCAAAAAGAGTGTTTTGATAATGAGCAATGACTTCCTCCACTGTGTCTACCAAACCCAGAGCTATTGGGTCAATGCCCTGATTATATTGCAATGAATCCAAAGTGATTGGAGTGGGCTTCTAGACTCCATGGTTCAGTTTTAGGGCCTCTAACCTTCTCATGACGGTGGCCATTTTGGCCTCTACTCAAGTTCTGGTTCAAGTTTGGAAATGCCCCACTTTTCTGGAATAGTGAGTTTAATGGGTTCCTCTTGGTAGGGGCCCACTACAATTTATTTTCAGCAGTTTCTTCCAAAAATGTCCATGCTTCTTCAGTTATTTTTTATGTAAAATTACTACCACAAATGGATTCCACCATTTGTTTGGTTGGGTAATCCATGCCTTCATACATAATTTGTATCAAACGAATCTTTTAAAATCCATAATGGACACACTTGATCAAGAGATCCTTGAACCGTTCCAAATAATTATAAAGTGTCACCCCTTCCATTTCATAAAACCCATTAATGGCTTGCCTAATCGAAGCAGTTTTCTGCTTAGAGTAGAATTCTTTGTAAAATTCTTTGACTAGCTTGGCCCATGTAGTGACAGATCTGGCCTGTAAGACACAAAGCCATGCCTTAGCTTTCTCTTTTTAAGGAAAAAGGAAATAGGCTAAGTTTTAGGGCTTCACCTATCATTTGATTTATTTAATCGGTCTAGCCCACCAAAGAGTGGGAGCATCTAGATCATGCAAGATTTGATCTCAAAGGTAGCATTTGTCTGAGGAGATTTGATATAAGACGATTGAGTTGTCCTAGTGGTGTACATGTAGTCCCTTAAAGTCATGGTGGGTCTACCTAGTCTACTTCAGTGATTTTTTGTTCAAATTCTTCAAAAATCAAGGATTTTCCTATAAAGGCGAGAAGTAAGTCAAGTTCAATCCTGACTAACCTTTTTTCTTATTCTCCCAAAATATACTTCTCTGGGGTCGATTTTCCTTTGATCGTATGCACTAGGTTAAACCCTAAGAGAATATACACCTAAACTATATGATGGGTCCTAATGGTCCTACTATGATGCACAAGCAGTTAAGCACACAAATTGAGCACTAGAAATGGTCATAAGGTTAGCGTAAAATTTTAGATGGCTCCTAATTGGTTTGAAGAGAATACGTAGGCCTCCAATTGGTCCTATGAACCAAAGTTGACCAGATCAAGCTCAAGGTAAGGGTAGGATCACTGTGGACCCATTTGAAATACCCTTTTGTTGGATAGTCTAGTTGTCTCAACACTTTGGACAAGGCTTTTCTTAGGCATCAACTTTAGTCAAAGAGTGCAACTAGTGCAACCATCAGTGGTCTTTGTCCTACTGAGCTCAAATCCTATGATCTCATTCCTATTTTATTTTAATTAATGGCTAGGTGCTAATGAGAGATGATTAGACCTAGGTGGGAAAGGATCTGGTAATGAAATCTAGTCCTTCTCTTGTTGGGAAAGATTACCCTTATCTAAGTGTGTGAGTGCAATTGTAAGTGTGTCTAGCAAGTAATCATAATTTGTAAAAAGTAAATCAACCAAGCCCCACATGTAGATAAACATTCATGGGTTAATGATACAGGATCTTACAATGGGTCCATGCAAATCATCCTTTCTTTTTTTACAAATTTTTGGAGTTCTTGAGAGCAATCCATGCAGTTCCCTATTTTTGTAAGCAACTTGTGCAAATCTCCTTTCAGTAAAGCAACCTATATATCCAAAAGAAACACTTATTAGTAAATCTTATCTCTAATGTTAGCAAGCAAAATCAAACTCCTAATCTAATAAACTAACTCTAAACATTTAAAACTCTAAAACCTATCTTATCTAAACAAGTTGCAAGATATGATTAGAATTCCAAATGACACGTTATCCAAATTTATCAAATCTTATCTAATCACAATTTCCAAATTTTAAATTCGAACTTATCAAAACAACTCTGAAAATTCTAACTGAACCGAAATTCAAAAGTTAGCAAGTTAATCAAAACACTGTAATCTAATCTTAAGAATTTGAAACTAATCCAATCAAAACTCAAAAATTAATAAGATGATCAATTTTTTTAATGAAATTCAGAATTAAAAGAAATCCTAAAAAATGCACAATGCGCTCGAGCGAACACCACAGTGTGCACAAGAACGAGAAGAAAACAGTCATTGAAACATATCCTTCCTCCATTCGAACGAAGGATGGCTCGAGAAAAGTCCCAAAAAAAATTTTTTTTTCTGAACACCTGCTCAAGTGTAAGGTTTTCTTTTTAACTTTTAAGTCCAAAAAATTAACTAAACAAATATTAATTAGAATAAGAAAATGAAAACTAATATTGATGCAATTTAAACAAGAAAATGAACAAAAATCTAACTAAACAATGCAAAAACCTAAAAATTTTAGATTTTTAATAGAAACTCAGATTTGGCTCCCAGGTAATGGCACCATAACCTTCCTATGAAATTAAATTCAATCTTCTTAAAAACTGTAAGTGCACAATAGTGTGCAAGAAACAATGGCAAATACAAGTCAAACCCATAGGGAGCTTTTCTAAGTAAATAAACAAGCATCTGAAGTTTTATAAATCAATCAATATTCAAGAATGATGTGTGTGAATCAAAAACTTAAAGGAAATAACAATAAAACTAAAGTGCAGAAAAAATATAATGAAAATAGATCAGAATATCAAGAATCCATTAAGCAAACTAATCAACCAAAATATTCACTCAATTAAATAGTTTGTCTCAAACTAGCTCAAATCAAAGATAACTCAATGTTTCTGATTCGAATGATTTTTCTATTAAAAGAACAATTATTTAAGAGTTACTTGACAACCCAAAACCTCCTTCACCTCATAAAAGATAGAAAATATCTAAGCATCATATATCAAGTGAACATAGACTATCAAAGAGATTATATCCTAAGCATAATGCATTAAAAAGAATATACAATCATAGTGAAATCAATAGAAATCTAAGTAGAGGTTTACCATAGACATGAAGGTATATTTATTAATATGATTAAGCATGCATAAAATAGACAAAACCAAACATTAGATTAAAGTGCATGAAAAAAAGAAGAAAGAATCTAACTTAAATTCATGAAGACATTCCGATCTAACAGATTACTCCTCCATGCTGAAGAACTTCAGAAAGTTTTCCATTAATATCTCCAGATTTTAGAACAAATCTATCAGAATTTCTCTCTTTTAATCCTATTTTTTAGAACAGGGCTATAGAATACCAAAAATATTTCTCAAAATACAATATTAGAGAGAGAATAGTAAAAAGAAGAGAGAAGAGATGAGAGGGGAGCGAGCGTCCAAGGATTGTATGGGAATATTTCTTGGGACATCCCATATGGTGCTCCATTTATATTTTTTCCAAGGCCCTTAGCTTTCTCTCTTGGACTCTTGAGAAGATAGATGCTCATCTCACTTATGAGAGATCTTCTAGTTGACTTCAAATTTGACAGACTAGATGAGATAGGATAGGACGGAGAGTTCTTCTACGCTGAATTTCTTGGTACACTCAATGATTGTAGATAGAATTTCTTCCAAAACTTAGACCTTTTTTAAGAAAAACAAGTGTTGCATGAGTGGGGTTTTCAAAGTCTTCTTATGAGAACAGTGGGGCCCATGTGGATGGCTGGTCATCCCATGTATGTAGAGAACAAGTGTTGAACATCCATGCATTGTAGAGTCCCTCTTAGATTCCAATTTGATCCATTCTCTCTTGTATTCCAACTTTATTTCCTCCTTTCTTAGTTGTGTTCAAATATGGATAGAATTGTAGGGGGATAGAGACATAATATTCTGGTAGCTTCTAAGGATGAGAAGGAAGGTGGGAGACCAGCCATTATCTCTTCTGCTTCAAAATTTATCTCTTTATCTTCTCTAATAAACTTCCATATGAACAAGGCTTCTTGGGATAAAGAGAAAAACAGAAAGGCATCTAGACATTCAATGCATGTGTGGGTCCCACTTGTAGTGCACAGCTTCGTTGTAGCATGTTGAATCTTGGACTTCCTTGGGGTTTTGCGGGTCTTACACTTCTTGCATATTCTAAGTCAACCAGTAAAATGCTAAAGAGTCCACATTAAAATAGGACCCTTCCGGACAGAGTTCTACTCCAACTCGGACTCTTTAAAAAATTGTATAAAATACTAAATAATGCAAAAAATGTGTGAAATGTGGAAATTCTAATTCCAAGGTAAAAGTGCATAAAATGATGAAATTAGATGGAAATTGATGCACTTCTCCTAATTAAATCCCTAATTCACCCTAAAATGTTGTATAAATGGTGCAAATTTATGAACTTTACACCATGCATCCCACTAGCAGCCTAGCCCTAGACACCTTTATGTGGAGTTAATTAGCACAAGACAATTGGTTTGATATCACATGAATCCCATGGGGAACTAAAATTTTGACCTCTTGCTAGCATTGGGCAAGCTAGATATCATATGAAGATTTCTAAAACACATGATTTTATGTTGTGGGCCTTTATTTCAACAAAATGGAAGTAGTCATTACTGAAACCAGTATGTAATGTTGCTATAAACCATTATGTAATGTTGCTACAAACTGAAAGTTTTTGAGACTCCAGATTTGTTCTAAATTGCAGTTCAATTACTATTTCTATGCAGCAATATAATAAACGCAATCAACCACACAAAGAGGAAATATTTAATGTGGAAATCCAAACAAGAAAAAAACCATGACTCCAAAGTGGACAAAATCAAATACTAACTTCCCGCAATTACCAAATATACTCACAACCCTACAGTCAGTCCCTCACCACAAGGTGTTGTAGTTGTTCTTACTAGAATCCTCGACACGTAATCTCTCGATGCCCTGCTATTAGCGCTTTAATTACCACCATGAATAAATGTCTATAGCAAAAAAGCAATCTCCTACAAAGATATAAAAGTCATAAATTTGCTACAAAGATGTGTATGGATGTCTTAGGGTTAAGAGGAACATCCTTTTGAAACTCACAATTCGTGCTGTAAAGTTAGAGTCAAAATATGAACAAAACAGGCAACTCTAGCACAAAACAAAAAGGATTTCAAACAAGTCAGTGGGCTTCTACCCTACCTCATGTTCACTCAAACGCAGGTATATGGCTGCTCAAGCCTAGCTGGATGATCGCTCGATCGCACTTAAAATTCCTACACACATCTATAAATTTTTTTAGGCCATAACTTTGTCGTTTTAACTTCGATTTATGTAATCTTGAGCTCTATGGATATCTACTCAAAACGGACTTTCTAATGGCAGGTAGATTGCCCATATCTGAGATATTACCTTTTTAATCCATGTTATCCTTAGAAAATACTTCAATTTGCATTATCTTCAATTCAACTTATCCGGCCCGTAACTACAGTCCATTTTAAATATAAAATACAACTTAATAAACCCAAGTTTTGTTCAACCAATGAATTAGTCAATACAAAAACACTAACAATCTCCCATTTGGTAATCCATGAACAAAACTTCATATACATTCAATCTACACAATTATAGAGCCAAAATTACATTAAGTGAATTGAAATGCAAAAAAAAAAAAAAATTGTTCCATCAACTCTATACCAATTGCAACAACAGATTGTATCTATTAAATCCATCTTCAACACCATTTGTCTTCGAAACTTTCAAAACTCCCCCTAAATACCTCATTTTCCCTCTTTTTGGTCCATAATTAACAAATTTAAATATGTCAACATGCAGCATATCTGTTAATCAAGATCTAGCAATAGCTCCCCTTAAATTATATCCTCATAGCAACTGGGGGTGGGAGCTTGATCATCTTTATTAAGGGCTTTTGGATATTGGTATCCACTCTTGCGAATTAAAGAACTTCACTATAGTGTGTACCAATATAGAGGGCAAATCTTCTTTCTTAACTCAAATTCCTCTTAGTTTGACTGTCGACTTAGAAAATTGTATTTCCATTGTGTGGTTGTTTAAAAAGCTCTTAGCTTATTGCAATGGGGATGAATATGTCCTTTTTTTCCACAATGATGACATATGGGAACTCATACAAATTTAAGACTAAACTCATTCTTTGATGCACAATCAACATGTTTCTTCTATGTAGTATAGTGTGCAGTGGGTGCCTTTACTGTTCTTTTGATAAAAATAGCTTTACCTGATGATCTTGATGTTGAAGAACTATCAATGTAGCCAAAACCAATCTTGTCATTATGCAGCTTCTGAACACTTAAAATGTTGTCAAGTGCAGTCAAACGAGCATGCAGTTCGTTCAATGTACTTTTGTAGCATCTAACTTTGCTAAGCTCATCTTTATCTTTTCACTTTAATCTTCATTCTTAGCATGATTCTTCAACACTTTAGATATCAAGGACTCATTTTCTTGTTTCTTAGAAGCCAAAGTTTCAATCAGAGAACCTTTTTTACTTTCAATAAGAATAGTATGTGCATATGCCTCTCCTAAATTTTTCTCAAATGATTGAATTTTTCTCATTTTTTTATCAGAATCAAGTAAGATGGTGAAGATCTAGCTATGAAAGCAACAAATTTTCTATTCACAATATTGGACGGATCAAGCTCAGGTAACTTTTCCTCTTCATCAGAAGTATCATCATCCCAGGTGGTATTCAAACCCTTCTTACGACTTGGTGTGGGCTTCTTTTTCTTGTTAGCACAATCATTAGTTATATGTTTATAACCTTGACATTCAAAACATTGAACACTTTTTGAGGAATTTTCCTTTCCAATTTGTAAAAGTTTAAACCCAGTGTTCTTCCTTTTTATAAATTTGTTAAATTATTGCACAAATTCAGAAGACAATTGCAAATCCCCTTCTTTAGAATCAGAATCAGATTTAACTTCTACTTTTGTCTCTAATCCCTTAGAAAGCTTGTAAGGTTTGGAAGTTTTTAATGCAAGGCCAAGAGATTTTGATTATAGAATAATGAATTCAGCCTTAAAAGTTTGCAAGTTTCTGACCAACTCATGAAGTCTCAAAGTTTTTAGTTTGTTGGCCTCAGCAATTGTAATAACTTTGGGATTGTATCTGCGCGAGAGAGACCTAAGAACCTTTTTCACTATCTTTTCTTTAGGAATTATTTCCCTTAGGTTGCGACTTGAATTGACTGTGTTGCTCAATTTGAAATAAAAGTCATCAAACCTCTCCTCTTCACTCATCCTTATCAGTTCAAAAGCAGAAGACAAACTCTACATCTTAGCTTTTTTAACTTTTCTAGTTCTCTTATAAACTATTTGAAAGATGTCCCATGCCTCTTTTGTATTCGTACAAGTGGAGATTCTATGAAATTTAGTAATTGATACTCTACTATAGGTTGCATTCAATACCTTATTGTTATAGTTGCAGGTACAAGTTTCAACTTTGGACCATTGAGCCATAGGTTTTTCAGTTATTTGTCCATTAACAGTAATAGTAGGCATGAAATATCCATTTAGAACTATTTGCCAAACCCCTTCATCTGTTGACCTAAAAAAGGCAATCACACGTGTTTTTAAATAAGAATAATTAATAGCACCTTTCACCAAAAGAGGTTTCACTATAAAAGAGCATTCTTCATTATTGAATTCCATTCTAGAAAATCCCTTAGATCAACACACAGTAACTTAGTGTCATCCTCTCTGATACCAATTGAAAGTTTTTGAAGCCTTGGATTTATTTTAGATTACAGTTCAATTGCTACTTCTATGCAGCAAAAAAATAAAAGTAATCAACCACACAAAAAAGGTGGCACAATATTTAACATGAAAGCCCAAATAGGAAAAAACCAATAGTCCAAAGTGGACAAAATCAAACACTAACTTCTGTGGTTATAAGATATATTCAGAACCCTACAGTCAGTCGATCAACATGAGGCGTTGTAGTTGTTCTTGCCAAAATCCTTTACACACAGTCCCTTGATGCCCTACTATTAGCGCTTTGATTACTTCCACAACAAATCTCTACAGCGAGAGAACAATCTCTTACAAAGATGTAGAAGCCAAATATCTCTTATAAAGATGTAAAAGCACCAACTCTAAAAATTGAAACCTTCAACCCAATCTCTCATAGAAGCTCCAAATCGAAATCTCCAATGTGTAATCTCAACTCAAATTATGGACATGTGTGTAGATGTTTTAGGGTTCAGAGGAACACCCTTTTTAAGACAGACATACACCAATCATTAGCCGGCCTAAGCAAAGTTTGCTTAAAAGCATTGGGTATAGCAAAAACCCTAACCTTCCCTCCGCCTTCCGCCTTGAAAGCAAGTCTTCCAGGTGCAAAGTAGAGCATAAGCTCATCATCTATTACCTTGGGAATGCGTTTACGTATTATTGAGTCACAAACACTATAACATGTTTACAACACAAATAATAAGTAATTGCCTGCCTTAGAATAAAGAGATTCTGGCCGATAGTACCCTGAAGAAAGGGATCATGGGAAGATTAAGTCCAAGTATAAACAAAACATGGCACAAATAAGAAAGGTTTTTGTGCAAATCAACAGGCTTTGCTGCATGTGCACTCGAGCGCAAGTAAATAGGCACACAAGCGCGCTAGCTACTGTCTTGGGCATTCAAGCCCGGTTGGATAGCCACTCTAGCATGCTTAAAATTCCTGCACACTTCAACAAAACTTCTCAAAGACATAACTTTGTCATCTTAGCCCCGATTCACACAGTCTTCAGCTCTACAGGTGCCTACTCGAAACAAGCTTTCCAATTGTAGATTACGTGCCCCAATCCGATGCTCATTTTGTGAGATATGATCTTTTTAATCTATGTTGTGCTTAGAAAAATACTTCAATTTGCATTATCTTCAATTCAGCTTATCCAGCACAACACCACGTCCATTCTAAATATAAAATACAACTCAATGGATCTAAGTTCCAACCCATGAATTAGCCAATACGAAAATATTAACATAAGCCATTATGCAATCCCTTTATTTTGAATCATCCTCTCAAAACTAATTTGGATGCCAGATAATTAGATATCCCTATGCAGCCTTAATTATAGTTTTTATCAAATATGGACTACAATTATCTTTATGGAACTTATCTCCTTATACTGAATTCCCACTTTAGCTTCTCTTTCTCAACTGACTCATTTAAAATAGAACTTCCATTATCAATGCAAGTCCCTCATGGGACGCAGTATGACTAGCAATAATGAAGAAAGAATATAGTGTCATGGAAAGGTGATGTCGCATGTGGAATAAATTTTGGTACAAAATACTATCACAATTAGATCGCCACAACCACTGATATAAGGTCCTAAAATTTTATAAAGTTTTTAAACATGCACATTTAATAAAGTTCAATTCAACATTAAGTGTAATCACATAAGTATCAAATTAAAGCCAATGCCAATTCATGTGGATTTTTTTTTTTTTTTTTTGTAGAAAATTCATGTGGAGTTAAATTAGCTAGTATGAGGGAGTTGGGTTGATATCACATGAATCCCTTTATCAGGAACTAAAATCTAAACCTCTTGCTAGCATTGGGTGAGATAGAGATCATATGAAGATTTCTAAAATACCTGATTTGATGTTGTGGGCCTTTATTTCAACAAAATGGTAGCAGTCACTACTGAAATCGGGATGTAACGTTGCTATATTTATATATTAAGCCAATTGAGTCCAATTGAGAAATTGAAGAATTGGGTCTCAATTGATTTTGACCTACTAAATTAATTTTGGCCTTCCAAATGCCTTTTAAAATTCTCCATCCCTCCCTCTTCACATTCCACTCTCTTTTTACTTTCCACATGCCTTTTACAAGTCTTGGTGCCTCTTCATATTCCCCTCTCTCTTTCTCTCTCTACATGTTAATTTCCATTTAAAGAATTTAAAATCATCCATCAAAACTTAAAACCTTTTATTTTCACTTTACTTCCATTTCTTTCCATTAATTGAATGATTATTTTACCTATAAAATTTATTGATTGTTAAAGGAGGGTTCTTCTACATTTCTTTCCAATTACTTCCATATGTACGTATCTTTGCATGACTCTCTCCCCACAATATCACTTGCAAGGTCACTGGAAAAGGTGTAGTTCCATCAGAATGTGCATGGTAACCACTCCCCATTGGTTAAGGATCTCCATAGCTAGGTTCCCAAAAGGGTTATGGAGTTTTTGAGGATTGAAGATGCCTTCACTTTCTCTCATTGAACCACCAAGAAACTAGAAATTTTTATCTGGTTCCTAAGAATGCCCTATCTCTTTTTTTTAGATAAATTATCCTTCCTCTTCTTAGATCCATTGGTTTTATTTTACTCTTTTTTTCCTTTACCGTGCTTGATGCTCACTGAATGCCTGAAAATTTCACATTGAAATGTGCCTATATATAAAGATCATATTTATATTAGTGATTGTTTATTTCTTGATTGTTGAAGAAAATCTGTCTTTTTTTTTTTCTTTCACCTTTTTCTTATGTCTAGTTGTGCAAAACATGAGTTCATAATAGTTTGCATTACTTTGTTTATGCCCTCTTTGTTTTGTTTTTAGTGTTTTTTTTTTTTTTGGCAATCATTTTGTTTTTAATGTTGGTTTGAAGTTTTACAGCATAATTTTTTATACTGTAAAACAAACATGGCATAATTTTTAGTGCATTTCTTTGGTTTTGAGTTTTTTCGTTGTTCTTTTTAATGAGTTGTCATTGTTGTATTTTGGTTGATTTGTTTAAAATAAAAAAAGAAAAAAAAGTTCTGATTACAAAGGGAGATGAACTTTTATAGATGGGTCATGATCATGAAGCTCATCCTGATGAGGTTTTCTTTTTATATTTTATTGTCATATCTAATGATAAACGATATCCTCTATATTCATGAAGGTGATCTTGTGGTATAAGATGAACAAACACCTTATGATCATTAACAAACTAATAGGTCACAACACTTAATTTAAGGATTGAGTTTTGTGATAATTAGATCAAAACTGTTTATATAATTACATGACCACTCAAAAGACTTATCTTGGTGAAATGTTTTATGACATCTTTTTTATTTTGTTCACCGTTTATTTACCTTTTAAATATTTATTTTGGATACTTTAATTTTCTCCCTTGAGCTTTATATTTATTTATTTAAATATATATTTTAAATATTCATATTCTTAAAATTTAGTTTTAGTTATGACCCGAGCTTAGCGCGGGCCTGCTCTGCTAGTGAACCATTATGCAAATCCCTTTATTTTGAATCATCCCCTCAAAACTAAATTTTGTTGACTTGTATTATATCGGTCGAGACCAAATGAATAAACTCATTAAATTGAAGGAAAGTATGCGGCCCTTTTCCCCAAGCCAAAAGAAATATAAAATTTAAAGTATCACTGTATAAAACAAAGTCTGATGCGATTTCTTTGGGTCCAAACAGTTGTGCGTTAAAAGGGGTTGACTATTCTCCTGAACCTATTCAAAGGTGCTGATGGTTTAAAGTGAGTGGCATAGTTGAGAGAGCGTTGCTACAGTTAAGGATGACCAAATGGCCATTCCAGAGTGAAATCCTATAAATTCATAACCTCAGCACCCATCATACTTAAAACATTTATCAAATAAAAAAAAGTAAAAAATAACCCAGAAAAAAGAAAAAGACAATAAAGATGAGGAAGCAAATCTTCTTCCTATCCTTTATCTATTGTTACATTGGACTTGCCCTGTGTGGGGATTTCAACATTATGGATTTTGGGGCAAAAAAAGACGGGAAAACAGATGATGCCAAGGTTGGTTTATTATGATTACAATAAAGATTGTTCTTTTTTTTTTTTTTTTTTTTCAACGGACAATTCTTCCATCATAAATGGGCAAAGGGGGCAAAAATAGCCATGATATTGTCCTGGACTTGTATCATGCTGGTTCAAAATTCTCTCATATCATTTTATATATGTCTAATATGTGTATATATGTTGACATTTCTATTTTGTGAGTGAGCAGGCCTTTCAGGATGCATGGACGGCGGCATGTGGGTCCACTGGACCAGCTACAATTATAGTACCAGCAGGCGACTATTGGATGGGCCCTCTTAAATTCACAGGCCCTTGCAAAGGCGCACCAACTATAACCATAAAATTGGATGTAAGAGTTTATGTTGTGCTTAAACTCTGATTTTATTTTATTTTATATTTTTAATTTTGTGGCGTGCTGTGAGCAAACCTTAGTCAGTTCAGTTTTGTGGGATGTTCCTGATGCAGAAGAATATCATCCATGATTTGAGTGTCACAGTACTATATATTACTGGACTTATTATAGAGAATATTAGTCAATTAAATTTATTTGTATTTTACAGGGTCATTTGCTGGCGGAGACCGACCTTAACAAGTTTCCAAGTGGAGATTGGGTTTACTTTGGATGGGTGGATGGACTGACCATCACCGGGACTGGAGTTTTTGATGGGCAAGGAGCTGCTATTTGGCACTTAAACGACTGCCAACAGAATGAAAAGTGCAAGCTTCTTCCGACTGTGAGTTAACAATATATAATACATGCAATTCTCTGGTAGAAATAGATTGGAGGAGGACTAGGTGGCCGGTTGCCTACAAAATTATCTTAATCTTACATCAAGTGTCAATAAATACTTTTATCGTGTCTATATTTATGTACTCCACATGCAGAACGTCAAGTTCATGTCTATGACCAACACTGTCATCGATGGCATAACATCCCTCAACAGCAAGAACTTCAACTTCGGTATCGTGGAATGCACCAACTTCAAAGCTGTGAATGTCAAGGTCACTAACCCCGGCGACAGTCCCAACACTGATGGAATGCATGTGGAGCGTTGCACCGATGTCACCATCGAGGGTGCTCACATTGGAACTGGCGACGACTGCATCTCCCTCGGACAGGGCCTCACTAATGTAATGATCAGTAAAGTAACTTGTGGACCAGGCCATGGAATAAGGTGCATTTTCTTTTTTTTTTTTTTTTTTTTGAATCTCTTTCTCTGTTTTCTCTTCTTTGCTATATACCACATTTTCTTAGTTGCCTACACATTAATATTTAATACTGACTGATTGATTTGTTGTTATTGCTGCTGTTCTTTGGTCTATGATATGATTGGTTTGTTACTTACAATTAACAGTGTGGGAAGCTTAGGAAAGTACCCAGATGAGAAGGATGTGACTGGACTCTTCATTACAGACGCCACCATCTCGGACACCTTGAATGGTATTAGAATCAAGTCATGGGGCAACTCTCCCTCGGCCAGCTCCGTGTCCAACGTAACCTTTCAGAACATCGTCTTCAAAAATGTCAACAATCCAATCATCATCGATCAGCAATACTGTCCTAGTGGCTCCTGTGCAAATGCGGTATATATATATATATATATATATATGAAGAGATTAAACATTTTTTTTTTGTCTTCTTCTCTGTTTTCTATATAAGTTAGTTAGATCACCCACTCCCCATGGAGAATTCATTCATATATACACTTCAACTTAATTTCTCCCCTTTCCTTCAATTGCGCGCAACATGCAGGTACCTTCCAAAGTGCAGATCAGCGATGTCACCTTCAAAAACATCCAAGGGACTTCCGCATCTGAGGTCGGCGTAACACTCCAATGTAGCCAGGGCTTGCCATGCAAGAACGTCCAGCTCCAGGACATCAATATAACACCTAGCAAAGGTGGAGCTCCACTCACATCAGTGTGCTCCAATATCAAAGCTCTCTACACGGGAACCCAAATTCCTCCACCCTGTCCTTAATTAGTATATATTATAAATAGGTCACAGGTCCCAAGTGATTTGTTATGCATTGTAGTGTAGTAATATTCATAAAACCCTGTTTCCACTTGAAAGGAACCGTAACATATGTAAACATCGGTCCTCTTTTGTTGTGAATGGCCAACTGATCAGTGGGTCATTCAGTTTTGTAATCTCTAATTATTTACAAATGCTCTATGAAAAAAATTTCTTCCTCTTGCTTTCATTTTTTAAAAACGATTCTCTGTCTCTTTAATCTGGGAGGCTTAAGAGTCCTTTCATTGCACAAATAAGTCACATACGGATGAGATTGTATTATGTGAAACTTGTTGGATGGCTACATTGGAACATGGATGTCTGTCTGAAAAGTCAAAAACAGATAATTGAATGACCATTGTTAAGGGGCCGACAATTTCATATGTTTGTTAGATAGTTCTCTAAATATGATAGGCATGGAACTTTATCTCCCCCCCACACCCCCCCCCCCCCCCCCCCCCCCCCCACCCCCTCAACAACCAACCCAAAAAAAAAAAGAAAACAAACCTCCTCTTATGTGCCAATGACGTGATATGGTTCAGGATGTGGGGGAAACATAATTGCCCAATTTGAGCACGGACGAACTCCTTTTGTAAGAAAAGAAATTTTGGGGAATAAAATCGACATCTTTCTCAATAATTATCTTCTATTTAAATGACCATGGCTGAATACATAGGTAGAAAATAATCGAAAACTCATCCCTACAAGCAAGGATTGATCCCTAGAAACAAGGATAGAAATTATCACTAAGCAAAGTATTTTGTGACAACTCATATCTTATCATATGTGTTGAATATTCCTACTATATTTGAACTCCTATTGATAAGAATGAGAGCGTCCTAACTCCAAGTATCTCGCACCCAGCCCTTGGGCTCCTCAACTAGGCCTTCAAGTCCCAATTAAACTCGTCAGTAGCTAGTGTCTCAAAGAGCGCTTCGCCCACTGCAGATGTTAGGTCCCTCATAGTACCCTCGTGGGCACCCGTGTTGCATCCATGTCGGTGTTGAAGGAGGGGAGGGAGAGGGAGAGAAAGGAAGAGGGAGAGAGAGCGGATAAAGAGGGAGAGAGAGGAGAGGGAGATCGGCCACCAGAAGGGGGAGGTGGGGAAGGGGAGGAGAGAGGAGGGGGAGGTGAGTGGGGAGAGAAAGGTAGCATTTGGGTAATTTCACTATTTTGTTAAAAAAGAAAGGGGTTAAGTGTACTGAGTCCAATCTTGAGTTCAAATAGCCAGTCCTACTGACAATAAAATAGAATACATACTAAAAACAACAAATTTAGAAAACCCTGTGCACCCTTTAGCTAATATGTATGCAAATATATTGGTCATCCACCCAACATGATGAAAACCCGATTAATTGAAAATGAAATAGTTTTAATTGTTAGGATTTTGGGTGTTGGCTAATGCATGGGTTATGGAGAAAACAAGGGTCCAATATGCATTGTAATTGTGATATTTTAGTTTTGAACTATAGCGTATGTCACCCGATGCACTTAAGTGAAGAAGACAAAGAAATTTGTGAATTAGAAAATCGGAGACAAAACTACTCCTCGCTCAAGTGAGCCAGAGCTTCGGTCAGGCAAGCCTGACAAGAATGCCCAGATAGAACCATCACTCGCTCGAACGAGTATCCCTCCCAATCGAGTGAGCCATGGAAATTTCCCATTTGACCTTGAGCGAATTTCTTTCCTATTTTATCCGGACTTTCTAGTTTAAGTTCTATTAAAACCCTACCTCTAAGCCATGAATCTTGTGTTAAAAAAAAACGCATCTCTTATGAGCCCTAATTATGCATCTCCCAAATTGGAAACCTTGAATTTCCATTAGAGATCTTCTTCTCTTTGGAGTAGCCATTAACAGGTTCTACTTCTCTATAAAGCTTTTGTTTTGGAGGTTTTTTCTTTTGCTTTTTCATAGGAGACTGTGCTTCTTGAGCAGCAGCAAGGAGGGTTGCATCAACCGCAGGAAATGGTGCACAGAATGTTTGTTGACAAGAAGAACTATAGTCCTAATGTTGTGTTCAACTGGGGAAAAGAGTTATGAGTGTATAGTCTAACTTTTCAATTTACTAGTTCTTAGTTTTCTTGGATCGAGGAGATGGGTCTTGTGATTTTTTCCGTGTTTTGGTTTTCCATGAAAAAAATTTTGGTGTCTTCTTTTTGAGGTGGTTGATTTAATTAGTGCTCTTAATTTTCGCTTTATGTAACTGAACTACATACTAGAAATATATTTGGGACCTTAACCCTAACGTAGTGTGAGACAAGAATATAAGACCCCAATCCATCTTGGTAATCCCTTGAGGAAAGACTAGGTCAAGTGGTCCTACAAGCCAAGATAGGAGAATCCGCGGGGTAAGGGTGGATCAAAGTCCCACATCAGAAATATCTAAGTTTTGACCCTAATATTTAAGTACAGCCTTGGCCTTATGTAACACTGCGACCTAAGCTAAGCTTAATTAGCAACTAACTAATTAATTATGATTACTAGCTAATTAATGTGGTTTTATCTTAAATAAGTCTATTTTAGTCTTATGGAGTCCAGTGGGATAAGTTCAGGTCATGAATAGGTATTTTGAGTCGGGCTTGACTTTACCTAGGTAGATGGAAACCCTTTTCGTAATTTTAGATTTCATAGTTTTACGTAATACATGAATTATATTCACACCATTACATTAGTCTTGTTGAGCTCGGTAACTTTTGTACTAGACTCAAACGCATTAAACTTCATTTGATTTAGTTGGACCCTCAAATGACTTAAAATGTAATAACCTCTTGTGAGAGGACTTTCTTCCAAAACCTCAAGTTATATATATGTACTTAAATGGATTCCAATACCCATCTCATTCGACTATTCTTCTATAGAAGCTCCTCCCTCCCAATTCTCCTTTCTTCTTCCATTTTCTTCATCTCCATCCATAAGTGCAAAAGGAATGCTGCATGCATGGTTTCATGCATGTAATCTCTCATCTCACCCTTCCTCTACCTTCCTTTCCTCCTGGAATAGGAGACAGTGATTCAAATCACTCCAACAGCTCCTTAGATATTGTTTAATATAAGATCTCTTTCCTAGTTATAGATTTATTGGTTTAATGAAATCAAGAGACTCTTAGTCTCAAGCATGCACTCAATTTCTTAATCATTTCTAACATGCATGGCATTTAGGACTAAGAACAGTAGGTTCTTCTTCTCAACTGAGACAAGTGAAGGAATAGTAGTGGAACTAAAAAAACAAAGGCAAGTATAAGCTAATTTTGGTTGAATGCATGTTGGTATGTTATGATCCAGGTAAATCTGTCAAAGTTTTAATGTAAAATATCAGCCCTGTATCTTCATTTTGTCAAACTTCAACTGTTAGATGAGCTTTCTTTAATATGGATGAAGTGTGAATTTAAACTGGAAATTGATCGTTTATAGCAAAGAAATCTGCAGTGGATCCAGTTGGAGACCACGCAGTGTTATGGGTCGAAGACAAAATTTTGTAACTAAAGGAGCTTCAAGAATTCTGAAGCTTATGGCTAAGCCGTAAGTATATTACGGCTTGGAATCCAGAGAGCTAAAAAGTGTCATTTTCTTCCACGGCTAAGCCATGGAATGTGCTACGGCTATGCCGTAGCCACACCGTGGCTTAGCTGTAGGTCAAGTATGGCTAAGGCATAGACCATTTTGTAGTTAAACTGTAAATGTGGAGGAACAGTTGTATAACTACGGCTAAGCCGTAGTGCATCTTATGGCTAAGCCATAAGCTGTTACGGCTAAGCCGTAGGTCATTCACTGTTAAACTGTAGGACCATTAAAACTAGGATATCTTAGGCATTACTTCAAGAATTTATAGGACCTTAGCTCTTGGATCCCTTTATCCTATTCATTGGCCCAATTGAACAATTAAGCACCATGAGGGATCTTGAGGCTGAGATTCTTTCATGGGGTGTTGTCCATTTATTTAGAACCTCCCCATGGGTGTTGGTTTAAAGGACTTTGATACACATTCTTTATACAATGTGACACCAAAGTGAGATAATCGTGTATTGAATAACTTAAAACTACATCATCATACATAGTTAAAAACAATGGATGACTAGATTAGGGTTGGTTTGTAAATTACCTTGATTCCATTAAATTGAATTGCATAGCATATTGGATTACCGTTATTGTCCTCTATTATTCCAATAATTATTTAAGTTGAAATGATCATAGTATGCCTTAAATCTATTTGAAATGTTTCTGGATATATGTTTTATATTGACATTGACATTGAATTGAGTAAGAACAAATTGAACAAATGAATTTAACATATACTGTATAATATTATTCTCAATGAATGAATTGCACAAATTCCTCAATGTTCAATTATATGAATGAATCGAAATGATCTGGCTCTACTTAGACTCAGTTTTATGATACTCGACGGGGTTGACTTTCGTGTAGTATATGAACGGTGCCACTACAGTGTGCCTTTGGAGCTTTCGGTCTCCATGTAGGATTAGACCCATTCGTACCATAGCCCGGTCGATAGTGTTCTCAACGTAAAGATCCCTAGAAGGAGGATATGGCAAATGTAGTAACCAAATAGTATGTATTTTCACTTATTGATCCTTATAGCATGCTTATTTCAAATGCATAACATGCCTAGTGTAAAAAATTGACCTCTATTGATCACTTGTCACTAACTCTTTTAGACACAATGCGTATTACCTTAATGCTTATACTTTGCTGAATAGACTTATTCACAATTGTCTAATGGTGTTATAGGCCTAGATTCTGAACCCGGCCTGGCGTAGACCTACGAGTCAGAGAAGGAGACCGCAGTGGTTCCTTCAGGTTGTAACAAATGGATAGTAGAAGCTTGCTAACTGATCCATATGCCGAGGGCGACACACTATTGTCTTAGGGATGAGTATTTTGGATATTTTGGGACTTTTAGTATATGCATATAATTGTATCTATATAGAATGTTATTTACATAACTTGATCTCGTTACGTATGTCCTTATTTCCCTTGTGCATCATACTTATACCTTCCTTATGTAGACCTGTTTAGATGTTTTATCTTTGGCATAGTTGCATACATGTGCATATCACATTTGAGTTGTACAGGTGTTGTGCGGAATTAATATAATAACCTTATGTTATTTAAATGTTAAGATTTGGATTATTTCATGGTTGTAATGATGTTTGAACTGTTCAATAAAAGTGAAGAAAAATTATAGGCAATATTGACAGGCTTCCACGTATTGAATGCTTAGACAAATGCTCCGTTCATCACCTCACACGTGTAAGCATGTGAATATCCCTTGTATAATTCCATTCAGACCTCAGCTCAGGTGTGCATCACACGGGAATATGTGTGTCACTATTTAGGTTCAACACCAATACCTAAATACTTGGGCTTGGGTCATGACATACATAAGTATAGTATTAGAGCAGCCGCCATGAACAGGCCATAAGAAACCCCTATAAAAGATGTAAAACGTAGGAATGTGGTGAGAACATGATAGAATAGGTCCAAATGTCAACTATTTGACTTCAATGTCTAATAAGTTGACTGGGTAGGTGTTGGAAGTAGGTGGGTCTCGTGGATAGATTTTTAAAACTTTTGACCCAATTGACACAGGGATCAACTATCCATAAGACCAAAACCCAATCCAGGATGCATTACCCTCAATCTCGTGACCATGTACAGTAAAAATTCTACCAGCACTAAACATCCAAAATAATCTACGACATGCAAGAAGTAGATCATACCTTTGGAGATCCGCAGTGCTCTAATGGATTTCTTCAACACCTCTTAGCCTTCCACGCTATGACCCGAATTGGATTTCTTTTCTCAAGAAGAATGGTGGAATCTTCAGGAGAAATCCCAACTCGAAACTCCAAGGAACTAGAAGAAAGAAGGAGAGAGTAACTCGTGCAACTCTTGCACGAAAGGGTTTTGGGCGTGAAGGAGACTCTTTTGGACGTCCAAGAGATTTTATAGACTTTCAAATCTCTCCCTTGTCTAATTGAAATAAAAGTCTTACTTCCAAAGCAATTAGCAACTTTCTCCTTTCCAAACTCTTATTTCTAGAGTCCAAGTCGGATTAGTGTTTTCCAATATCTTGGGCTAGCGTGGGGACCACTAGGGATTCCTTAGAAAGCTGGCTCCAACTGGAACACCGCGACCCACATCTCATGTGCAATCCAAGCCCACAGTTAATTGCAAATAACACCACTATATAAATGCAATTGTACTCCAGTCTTAGGAATAAATTACAATGAAGACCCTAAACTTCCCAATTACCACAAGTAGGCCCCTCTATCAATATCCATGGATCAATTGGAATAAATCCGTCTCTTCCAATCTAAGTTCCACATCTTATTATCCTTGAGCCCCAATTAATCACAGAAATCATCAGTACCATCCAATTAACTCTTAATTGAGATGGGTGCGCACTTACTAATAACAAATCCATTAATTGGCATAAGGGGATAATATAGATAGATTCCATCTTGATCATTCAACGTTCCCATAGTTCTACTACCACATACCCAAGACACCGAGGTGTTAACCTACAGTCGGCCTCACTCATTAGTGACTCAAAGCAAATGAATAGATAGAAACTTGAGTTCGTCAATGTCTCAGGATTGAGAGCCCATTGCTAGGGAATTATGAGAGCATACCTCATTATTGAGACGGAATTCCATAAGGTGCATCTCATGGTCCTTCAATACATCCAATGTACCAGCACCGTGATCCAAAATCTTGCATTCTGATGATCGAGACAAATCACACTATCTCATAGTGATCAAAGTACTGCAACCTTATCAAATGAGATGCCCAATCTCATTACTGGTTATGAAGCTATTTTAAGTATAAGATTTGTGACATATATCTCTCGCGTGTGGATCTCATCCATGCACATATATCACATCTAATATACTAATGGGATCCGGTTCAACTCATGAACCATTATGTCATACGTATTGGTCATGTGCATGAAGGAGTAAAATAACATTCATCTCATGAAAGTAAAGCATAATTTTATTGATAAATAAAGAAATTAATCAATTTATTACATCAACTGATGGATTGAGTCCACAAAATCTAACAGTAGGTAAGTTAGGTCTGTTACTCCTAAATGAGATTCAATTCTTTTAGAGGTAATTGTCAAGAAATAAAGTATGGAACCTATGAAACAGAATCGCTTAATAAAAACTCATGCATCCAATGACTTTTCAGAGCCTTACATAGACATCCTCCGATGGGAGTTAGGGTCTCTCAGAAGCATACCTTTCGCTATTCGAACACCAGCCCTAGTTACCCTTCTTCAAGAAGCTAAATTGTCCTGAGGATGATATACTTTAGAAGAAAGTATCAAGCATCTCTCCCAAATTCATATGAAGTTGTGCACAGAAGGAGACGACTCCTGTTGTGAGTATTCAGAGCACGGGAGATACCCAGGATGCATTCCAATTTTCTCCTGAATAGAGCTTGGAGGCTGAGTAACAATAATGTTACGCCAGAAGCACATCTCAATTCCTATATGGAAGCATTGCTAGAACAACTCGATAAATACATCAACACCATCTACGAAATCATTATCTGGTATGCCCTTCACAGAGTGACCCATCATGGGGTGGGCTGGTTTGGATGAGATAAATTTGAGATGAAAGGATTTGGGTTTACCCCCACATGCACCAAACCCGCCCCATTGCCATCCTACTCTATGAGGACACACCTTAAGGAAAAACCCAAATCTATTAATCAACTCTCTGAATATTCTATGTGCAATACCTTATAAATAGGAAAAATATCTTAAAGCCTAAGAAACCTAATTAAACTCGAAAACTAATTAAACTAGAAATCTAACCCTATTTACAATCTTTAAATAAAGAAACTAATGTCATAAAATTAAAGTCCTAAATCTACCTAGGCCCTACACATGTGGCCATGGAGGTCAAGCCTGCATTACTCTCCCCGACTTGAAAAGAACTCGACCTCGAGTTAGATAAATGTTCTCCTGGGTCAAAGATTAGTCAGAGAATGCTAGACAGACTGTGGGGGATCAGTTATCCCTTGTGTTATTATGGATTTTTATTTGAGTCAAATAATATTTATGAAATTGCCATTTATGCTAAAATCAAGGGTTAGACATAAGTACCGAAGAGATTCTCTCTAGTTAATGGGATGAGAGAGTTAGGATTTTGGGTCTATAAAAGAGATCCTTGTTAACTCTCTTGCATATGAAGGTTTTTCGTATCCATCACTTACCTCAAAGAAGCAAGGCAAAGGACAAGAGAGTTGTGATTCCAATCAAAGACCAATCTTCTATTAGATCAGAGGTTCAAAATAGTGCATTCAAGTAACATCTAACTCATCCAATGATTTAGATTTATGTTTTGTGATATTATTGGTTTGATTCCAGAAGAGATCTTTCGTGGTTGTAAGCATAACATATTCTAACATGCTTTTGTTATTAAAAAGCAAGCATAGAACTTAATGTAAAGTCACAGGCCTTAAAAAGGCAAGTCAAGTCAATTAGATAGGATCGGGTTGTGCTAGTTAGGCTTAGAGGTGTACTTAGTAAGATATTTAAGAAAATCAAGCCATTTCATACATTTTACATCACTTGAAGGGCCCATTAGGGATGGGTAACCCAAACCTATTATAGACCCTTGGACCCTAGCCTTTGGACCAATCTTACATTAAGCCCAAAATCCCTTCCTTGATATTTCCTTAAACTTACTTAAGTTGGCTAAAAGCCTCTTTTTGTAAAGAGGCTAAATTTTCTTTACAAAGCCCTTTCTTGCAGATATGATAAACCTTCTCTACAAGCCCTAAACCCACCTTCCACTCTCTGTTTTGATCATTGATTCCTTACCTTCACTTCGTTTTCATTTTCTCTTTCTCTACTACAAGCCCTAGGACCACTCCAAGTGGATTCAAGGCTCTCAAGATTCAAGAAGTTTCACCACCATCATCATCTTTATCTCTCCTTCTCTTCTACTTCCATTGAAGGTAAGCCCCATCTCTTCCTCATGTTCCATATAGTTTTATCTTTTCATTAGGCCATGCATCAATAATTGAAGGTGTGTTTGTATTCTATTGGGATTGTAGGGAATGCTTTGGCTTAGTGATTTGGATTGGAAGGAGGGTTGCAATTTGGGTCAAACCCAAGTGGATAGTTATGAATTAGCAACCTCTATGAATATTTATTTAATTTTGTTGCTAATAAAGATGGAGAAGTCAATAGATCCTTATATTGATGGTAGGTTTGAACCATTGAGTATTAAAGTGGGAGTTGTGGATCTCTAGGGGTGGAGGAACAAAAAGCCAATGAACTGGTTTTAATAGGTTTTTGGAGTTGCCCTTGGGCAAGGGTTGTATACCCTAATTAGGTTGGGGATGAACAACGCTATACCAGTCAAGATGAATTAGTAGGACTTCGCAATTCATTTGGCATGCTCAAGCGCCGCTGGGTGTGCGCAAGAGTACTCACACACCTCTCTGCATCCAGTTAGAAAAATGCCGCGCTCGTCAAACACGCTTGAGCGCAATAGGCAAGCTCAAGCAAGGTTTTACCCGCACTCAAGCGTGCTCCCCTATTTAGCCCAATTTGAGGGGAGACCCTAACTTAATGTGATTCAACCCCATGGGGAAAAGGGGTCCATATAGTACTTGTAGGAAGTAGGTGGGTCTCGTGAATAGATTTTCAAAACTTTTGATCCACTTGACACAGGGATCAACTATACACAAGACCAAAACCCAATCCAGGATGCGTTACCCTCAATCTCGTGACCAAGTACAGTAAAAAATTCTACCAACACTAGACATCCAAAATAATCTACGACATAGAAGAAGTAGATCATACCTTTGGAGATCCGCAGTGCTCTAATGGATTTCTTCTACACCTCTTAGCCTTCCACGCTATGACCCAAATTGGATTACTTCTCTCGAGAAGAATGGTGGAATCTTCAGGAGAAAATTCCCAACTCGAAACTTCAAGGAACTAGAAGAGAGAAGGAGAGAAACTCGTGCAACTCTTGCACGAAAGGGTTTTGGGCGTGAAGGAGACTCTTTTGGACGTCCAAGGATATTTTATAGACTTCCAAATCTCTCCCTTGTCTAATTGAAATAGAAGTCTTACTTCCAAAGCAATTAGCAAGTTTCTCCTTTCTTATCCTTTCTTTCTAGAGTTCGAGTCGGATTATTATTTTCCAATAACTTGGGCTAGCGTGGGGACCACTAGGGATTCCTTAGAAAGCTGGCTCCAACTGGAACACCGCGACCCCACATCTCATGTGCAATCCGGGCCCACAGTTAACTGCAAATAACACCACTATATAAATGCAATTGCACTCCAGTCTTAGGAATAAATTACAATGAAGACCCTAAACTTCCCAATTACCACAAGTAGGCCCCTCTATCAATATCCGTGGATCAATTGGAATAAACCCGTCTCTTCCAATCTAAGTTCCACATCTTATTATCCTTGAGCCCCAATTAATCACAGTAATCATCAGTACCATCCAATTAACTCTTAATTGAGATGGGTGCGCACTTACTAATGACAAATCCATTAATTGGCACAAGGGGATAATATAGATAGATTCCATCTTGATCATTCAACGTTCCCACAGTTCTACTACCATATACCCAAGACACCGAGGTGTTAACCTATAGTCGGCCTCACTCATTGGTGACTCAAAGCAAATGAATAGATAGAAACTTGAGTTCGTCAATGTCTCAGGATTGAGAGCCTATTGCTAGGGAATTATGAGAGCATACCTTATTATTGAGACGGAATTCCATAAGGTGCATCTCATGGTCCTTCAATACATCCAATGTACCAGCACCGTGATCCAGAATCTTACATTCTGATGATTGAGACAAATCACACTATCTCATCGTGATCAAAGTGCTGCAACCTTATCAAATGAGATGCCCAATCTCATTACTGGTTGTGAAGCTGTTTTAAGCATAAGATTTGTGACATATATCTCCCGTGTGTGGATTTCATCCATGCACATATATCACATCTAATATACTAATGGGACCCGGTTCAACTCATGAACCATTATGTCATACGTATTGGTCATGTGCATGAAGTAGTAAAATAAAATTCATCTCATGAAAGTAAAGCATGTTTTTATTGATAAATAAAGAAATTAATCAATTTATTACATCAACTGATGGATTGAGTCCACAAAATCTAACAATCTCCCACTTGGGCTCAATGCCAGTCAGGGTTGCATCTCATGCCCATCCCTTCTACGTGTTGCTCAAAGACTTTGGTAGTCAAAGGCTTAGTAAAGGGATCTGCCAAATTGTCTGCAGAGGCTATCTTGGTAATAGCAATATCACCTCTCTGCACAATCTCTCTGACTAAGTGATACTTCCTCTGTACATGCTTTTGACTTTTATGGCTTCTGGGTTCCTTTGACTGAGCGACTGCCCCGCTGCTGTCACAGTAAACTGTGAGTGGCTGTCGTGCCAAAGGTACCACCCCAAGTTCCAAAGGGAATCTTTTAAGCCATACTGCTTCCTTAGCTGCTTCACAAGCTGCTACATATTCAGCTTCCGAGGTTGAATCAGCGGTACATTCTTGTTTTATACTCCTCCAGCTGATAGCTCCGCCTCCAAGCATAAATACATAGCCAGAGGTGGATTTCCTAGAATCCTTATCTGACATAAAGTCAGAATCTGTGTATCCGACTGGAATCAACTCATCACTGCTATAAATCAACATGTAATCTCTAGTCCTTCTCAAGTATTTGAGAATACATTTTACAGCAGTCCAATGTTCAGGTCCTGGATTAGATTGATATCTGCTGACTAGGCCCACTACATAACAGATATCTGGTCTAGTACATAACATAGCATACATGAGGCTACCAACAGCCGAAGCGTATGGTATCGACCTCATTTGCTCCTTTTCCTCGGGTGTCTTAGGACACTGATCCTTGGAAAGGTGCACTCCATGCCTGAAAGGTGTGATACCCTTCTTGGAGTCTTGCATTGCGAATCGTACTAGCACCTTATCTATGTATGCAGCTTGGGATAAGCCAATCATCCTATTTTTCCGGTCTCGATAGAGTTTGATCCCTAGGATGTAACTAGCTTCTCCCAAGTCCTTCATATCAAAAGTCTTGGCTAACCAAACTTTTACCGTTGACAACATTCCTATGTCTTTCCCGAGGAGAAGGATGTCATCGACATATAAAACCAGAAAAACTACCCTGTCACCTTCACTTTTCATGTACACACATGACTCATCCGGATTTTGACAAAAACCAAATGACTTGATTGCCTGGTCAAAATGGATATTCCAACTTCGGGATGCCTGCTTCAGTCCATAAATAGACTTCTGCAGCTTGCAAACTTTTTGCTCCTGGTTTTTAGCTACAAAACCGTCTGGCTGCACCATATAGATGTCTTCCTCAAGATGGCCGTTGAGAAAAGCCGTCTTGACATCCATTTGCCAAATCTCGTAATCGAGATGAGCCGCAATGGATAAGAGTATCCGGATGGATTTGAGCATGGCTACTGGCGAGAAGGTTTCCTCATAATCGATCCCCTCTTTCTGAGTATATCCTTTCGCAACAAGCCTAGCCTTATAGGTCTCCATTCTTCCATCTGGTCCTCTTTTTCTCTTGTAGACCCACTTGCACCCAATAGGTTTAATATTGGCAGGCAAGCCCACAAGTGTCCAGACCTGATTTGAGTACATAGACTCCATCTCAGCTTTCATAGCATCTTGCCAGCGTCCCGAGTCTAAGTCATTGATTGCTTCATCATAGTTAGAGGGATCTTGTTCCGGCTCTTTTGGGATTGCTTCATAAGACTCTCCCAAGAATGAGAACCTGTCAGGGGGTCTGACAATCCTCCCACTACGACGAGGTACTGGTGTAACTACTGGGTCTGGTAAGGGTGGTTCTTCCTCAAGTCCGGTCATACTTGGATTTGGAATTGATTGCTCCTGAATCTCTTCCAAGATCACCTTTTCTAAAAATTTCTGGTCCATCATATAATCTTCCTCCAGAAAAACCGCATTGGTGCTGACCAGCACTTTCTGCTCTCTGGGATTATAGAATAACCAACCTTTAGTTCCTTTAGGATATCCTACAAATGTGCATACTTCCGACTTCGCTTCCAACTTATCCGTCTTAACCTTGAGCACGTGTGCTGGACAACCCCAAATGTGTAAATGTTGTAGACTAGGCTTTCGCCCAGACCACAATTCCTGGGGAGTCTTAGGTATAGACTTAGATGGTACGAGGTTTAGTATGTACATTGCAGTATCCAAAGCATATCCCCAAAAGGATATAGGTAATCTTGAGAAACTCAGCATAGACCTAATCATATCTAAAAGAGTCCGGTTCCTTCTTTCTGCTACTCCATTCTGTTGAGGCATACCAGGAGCAGACAACTGGGATAGAATCCCATTTTCTGATAAGTAACCCATAAAATCAGTAGAGAGATATTCCCCTCCTCGATCTGATCGAAGAGTCTTGATACTCTTACCTAATTGCTTTTCCGCTTCCGCTCGAAATTCTTTAAACTTTTCAAAAGCTTCGGACTTGCAGTGCATAAGGTATATGTAACCATATCTTGAGTAATCATCTGTGAAAGTGATGAAGTACTCATATCCTCCTCTGGCCCTGACATTAATGGGTCCGCAGACATCAATATGCACTAATTCCAATAAATCTTTAGCCCTATTACCCTTAGCTGAAAAGGGTCTTTTAGTCATTTTACCTTCCAAACAGGACTCACAGATAGGCATTGGTTCTACCACCAATGAAGGTAAGTTACCATCTTTCACTAGCCTCTCAATCCTGTTAAGGTTTATATGACCTAGCCTCAGGTGCCAAAGTTTTGTTAGATTAGATGAAGGTGACTTTCTCTTTAATGATGATCTACTAATTGTTTCAGTATCATGTATCTCATATATCGTGGGAGTTAACAAATAAAGTCCATTGGTTACCTTGCCAGAACATATGAAAGTACCATTCCTCTTTATGACAACTTCAGTACCAAAAGTAATAGAATAACCTTTATTCACCAAACTAGAAACTGAAATTAAATTCCGCCTTAAAGACGGTACATATAATGTTTCTGACAAAACCAATTTCTTATTTGAAAAACATAAAGTAATGACTCCTACTGAAACAGCCTCCGCCTTAGCGTCAGATCCTAGGTTGACAATGATTTCTCCATCACTTAGCCTCCTGGTTTCCCTGAACCCCTGCAACGTATTACATATGTGATTAGTTGCCCCGGAATCCACACACCAGGATTCTGAAGTACCAGTTGCAAAACTAACTTCAGATATAAGTGACTCAATCATACCTGTGGTCTTTTTCTTAGACAGATATTCTGAACAATTCCTCTTCCAATGTCCTGTCTTACCACAATGGAAACACTTTCCTTTTGTCCCTGAACCCTTAACTTTAGCCACGCCACCAGTTGGACCATTCTCCACCTTAGGACCCTTTGGAACTGATTTCTTTTTGCCTTTCCGCCCTTTGCCTTTCGGCTTGGACTTGGCATCTGACTTTTCTGTCATTAAGGCAGTTGGTTTCTTCTTCATAATCCCTTCAGTTGCTACCAGCTGACTAGATAGCTCAGCTAGAGTCAGATTCATTTTATTCATATTATAATTGACCTTGAAATTGTTGAATGACTCTGGTAGTGACTCAAGGATTATGTCAATCTGCGATTCTGCATCAATCGCAGCTCCCAGTACATCTAACTCATTTAATGAGTCCATCATCTTCAACATGTGTTCCTGTACTGATGTACCTTCAGCCATCTTGGTGCTAATGAGCACCCTCATGGCTGCCTGCCTAGCAGGTCTGCCTTGTTCTGCAAACATCTCCTTTAAATTCGATATCATATCATATGCAGTCTTATAAGATTGATGTTGATGTTGCAGCACACTAGACATGGATGCCAGAATGTAACATCGGGCCATCTCATCGTCTTTGGCCCATTTGGTGTAAAGGTCCTTTTCTGCTTCTGATGCATCTAGGCCAGGCTCTTCAAAGGGGTTTTTGGTAAGGACATATTTATATCCTGAAGCTGTCAGGACAATATCCAGATTCCGTTTCCAATCTACATAGTTGGATCCCACCAACTTATTCTGGTTGAGGATGGTCGCAAGTGGATTGAAAGTATTCGAATTCATGCTTGTAATACTGTAGCACATAACCATACATTCAATTAATGAATTTAAATGACATTAGGGTTTAGTATTCTACCAAATTTATGTGGGAATCCTCATAACCACAAAATTCAGAATACATCGGAATCCCAATCCTACGGGGTATGCCTCCTTGGGGAGTGCAAATACCTCCTAGACTGGTGCAGATCAAAAGTTGGTGAAAATTGGGATTAAGACTAACTATCTATGATCCCCTTCATACATTACTATCTAAGTATCTCATACCAAATAATGTATGACTCCCGATTAGCTTCGGTTTCTAAAATACATGAGGCAAATCCTTGGGGATACTGCATCATTATTTTAGTTAAGTGTGACCCACCAACTAGCATTGCATGACAACCGTTGCGGGCAGCTCCTCCTTGGGGAGTGGGTTCCCACTCCGTCTCATCAACACTATCCATAGGAGATCCATATCCAGTATCCAGATAAATACAAGCCCTCCGTGGGGAATGGCCATTCTCAAAATGGCGCAAGGCTAATACTTTCCTTACAATGGACCTATGGTGGAAAACCGTGGGGGTTTTTATATATATAGAAATGCCCCGCTCCCACTTAATATTATAGAGTTGAGGATTTCCTTATAGGTGTATGGGTCCATCAAATATAGGTATATATTCATCTCATGATAAGACCAATGATTGGTTCCAAGTCAAGTTATTTTAAGGAAAGTTCAGTTTCTAAAATTAGTGTTACCAATAGATCCATCTCATGGGCCCACCAACTCTAATTAGAATTCTTTCCAAAAATTAATTTGATTTGACCAATTTTGGAATTTGCTATGTTTGGATCAGATATGGAAATACTCTAAAATAAGCATTCATCCATAAATAGAAAGTGCTATAACAAAAGACTAGTCCTCTCCTCCACATGACCCAGGCGGAAAAGACTTCTTGGACTTCTAGACTTTCCAAAACTTTGAGATTCCTCAAACTCTTTGGGCATCTCCAAAACACCTTTTGGTAATCTTCAAACTCTTTGATTAGGAGTCCAACTTCTCTTTCCTTCTTTGTTTCGGACATCTCCAGAATTTACAAATTTTAAAAAATACATAAATTCCTATGTCTCTATAATGAGACTTACATGGTAGTCTAAACATGGAAATAAAAGGGCTATAGGGAAATTCACCATGCCTTGCCCTTTCACGGGAAACCAAGGAGACCATGATGCCCTTTACACTTAGCCATGAATAAACCAATAATTAAAAGGAAAGAAAAACATGTGGGTCATATGGAGAGGACATTATCACCTGCAAGTTAGTATCTCATACAACAAAGCATCTCACAAAACCAGGTTGCCAAACCACAATAGAAAAACAAGATGCCAAATATTTTGCCACCACGATACAAGACCCCCTACGCAACGGGGGTCCGGGGGCAGCGCCCCCGGCGGGCCAACAGACATCTGGTCCCTACGGTTAGCCAACAGACATCTATAGCCATAGTGGTCACTTTGACTAACCGACCTGACGAACCCAGAAATTTGGGTTCTTTTCTGATTCGGCTCCTGCTGTACCCAATCACCTCTAATGATCTCAGTATGTTTTAATGGCATCTTATCATCCTCCTATTATGATTAAAACCTTTTGTGACTTTCCAAACATGTATCTACTACGAGAGCAAGCAAACCCAATAAACACTGATCCTATCATAGCCCTTGCTCTATCCTCTTCGCATCTCATGCGAAGATTAGAACAAGATTACTGATCTAACATGATTAGAGATGAGGTATGGCTCTGATACCAATTGTAGGAAGTAGGTGGGTCTCGTGAATAGATTTTCAAAACTTTTGATCCACTTGACACAGGGATCAACTATACACAAGACCAAAACCCAATCCAGGATGCGTTACCCTCAATCTCGTGACCAAGTACAGTAAAAAATTCTACCAACACTAGACATCCAAAATAATCTACGACATAGAAGAAGTAGATCATACCTTTGGAGATCCGCAGTGCTCTAATGGATTTCTTCTACACCTCTTAGCCTTCCACGCTATGACCCAAATTGGATTACTTCTCTCGAGAAGAATGGTGGAATCTTCAGGAGAAAATTCCCAACTCGAAACTTCAAGGAACTAGAAGAGAGAAGGAGAGAAACTCGTGCAACTCTTGCACGAAAGGGTTTTGGGCGTGAAGGAGACTCTTTTGGACGTCCAAGGATATTTTATAGACTTCCAAATCTCTCCCTTGTCTAATTGAAATAGAAGTCTTACTTCCAAAGCAATTAGCAAGTTTCTCCTTTCTTATCCTTTCTTTCTAGAGTTCGAGTCGGATTATTATTTTCCAATAACTTGGGCTAGCGTGGGGACCACTAGGGATTCCTTAGAAAGCTGGCTCCAACTGGAACACCGCGACCCCACATCTCATGTGCAATCCGGGCCCACAGTTAACTGCAAATAACACCACTATATAAATGCAATTGCACTCCAGTCTTAGGAATAAATTACAATGAAGACCCTAAACTTCCCAATTACCACAAGTAGGCCCCTCTATCAATATCCGTGGATCAATTGGAATAAACCCGTCTCTTCCAATCTAAGTTCCACATCTTATTATCCTTGAGCCCCAATTAATCACAGTAATCATCAGTACCATCCAATTAACTCTTAATTGAGATGGGTGCGCACTTACTAATGACAAATCCATTAATTGGCACAAGGGGATAATATAGATAGATTCCATCTTGATCATTCAACGTTCCCACAGTTCTACTACCATATACCCAAGACACCGAGGTGTTAACCTATAGTCGGCCTCACTCATTGGTGACTCAAAGCAAATGAATAGATAGAAACTTGAGTTCGTCAATGTCTCAGGATTGAGAGCCTATTGCTAGGGAATTATGAGAGCATACCTTATTATTGAGACGGAATTCCATAAGGTGCATCTCATGGTCCTTCAATACATCCAATGTACCAGCACCGTGATCCAGAATCTTACATTCTGATGATTGAGACAAATCACACTATCTCATCGTGATCAAAGTGCTGCAACCTTATCAAATGAGATGCCCAATCTCATTACTGATTGTGAAGCTGTTTTAAGCATAAGATTTGTGACATATATCTCCCGTGTGTGGATTTCATCCATGCACATATATCACATCTAATATACTAATGGGACCCGGTTCAACTCATGAACCATTATGTCATACGTATTGGTCATGTGCATGAAGTAGTAAAATAACATTCATCTCATGAAAGTAAAGCATGTTTTTATTGATAAATAAAGAAATTAATCAATTTATTACATCAACTGATGGATTGAGTCCACAAAATCTAACAATTGACTATGGCTCTAGTTCCAATAGTGTGGCTTTTGGATATTAAGATCCAAAACCTTAGGATCATGGCCTTTGACTCAAATTACTTGTTAAGATAATGGTTCATATGTGATCAGGGTAAATGACCTTAGATTTTCTTAGTTGATCATATGCATACTATGGGCTTACTCTAAGCTCAGAATGGTGATATAGAACTCGGGGATATTTCACATGATAGGCACCAAATAGGCATAACTCTGCATCACGGACCTATATGGCCATTGTGTAGATAGAGTAGCTTAAAGAGTATGTATATTGGTTATCCTAGACCATAGGATGATATAGAACCAACCCTTAACGTTAATGACATCAATTGGTGTAGCTTAGTATGGATTAAGGTTAGGGCAGATTATATATAATCACATAACTCATTTGCATAAGATACTTCAGTTTAATATTATTCATTAAGTGAACAACCTCTGTAATAATATAATTGGATTTGATATTATCCTATCATGGTAGGCTCTGGCATGCATTTAATACCGATTGTAGTTCGAGGTGGGCGTATGCCATTGGTTTATGCATCATATCTAGTGGGATTACCCATGTTTGTATATCATATTTAGCGGGTTCACCCGTGTTTGTGCATTTGATATCAAGCGGATTTACTAGTGCGTATTTATATTTGTTTACATTTACACATTATACTGACTTATTCCCTATATAAGATTTCTAATTATCTTCCATTATGCGGTACTTATATTCATTAATTATAGCTTACCCATTTGCCAGATTACATCAATCTGGTTACATTTGATGTCTAGGAATTGATGCCATAGCCAAACCGGAGAGTCAGGAGATACCGGAGATTTCGCTAGATGGAAAAGTTGTTCAATGGAGCGTCGACGACTTCATTTGAGCTATCATGGAATGATACATTTAATTGGATTTATTTCAATATTTGATTTTAGGAGGCCATATGTGTTGGGGCTGTATTTGTGAGACTTTATTACTTTAATTCCTGCCCTTAACATTGAGTAATTAGCTTATTTTTATTTGACCATGACTCTCATTTAATAAGATGTTTAAGATGGATTCTTTATACCAGCTATGCAGAGCTTGTATTGTATGTAGTCTCGTGGGATTATGACTGATCATCATGCATAACCTCATGTAGAACTTCGATCCACCTGGAGTTGGGGCCCATAGAACCTTTTATGAAAAAAATTTTAATTAGCCTGATTCTCATACCCTTAAAACTGGACTTGGCTCGGCCCAATTCTAGGGGCATGACACTTGAGCTAACCAAACCATATGTTTTGACATAAAGTTGCTATCAAGAAGAGGTAGCTTTCTAACAATTATTTCAAAGAATTTTTATAATTTGGCAAGCCGAACCAAACTTAGATTTCAAGCTTGCAAACATTTTCTTCGGCCTTTTTGCTCATCAATGATAGGGAGTATAGTCTGATGATAATATTTAGGTGTGAAGCCTGATTTGTCCCTGATTTCTTTCATCTCTAGACTACCCACCCCGCATCTCATACTCTATTCCGAATTATTATTTAACCTAAATTCGACTATTATTGGAATATAAATTAAGTTTTAAAACCATATTTTTTTAGGAAAGAGATGCCAGATAATTACATATCCATGCGCAACCCTAATTACGCATTTTATCAAATATGGATTACGGTTGTCTTTATGGAACTTATCTCCTAATACTGAATTCCCACTTTAGCTTCTATTTCTCTATTTTTTATTTAAAATAGAACTTCCATTATGGTTGGAAGCCCCTCATGGGACGCAGTATGACGAGCGGCAATCAAGAATGGATATTGTCGTGGAAAGCCATCACATGGGGATTAAAGTTCGTAAAAAAAAATACTATCACAATTAGATCGCCACATCCACTGAAACAAGGGCCTAAAATTTTATAAGGTTTTTTTATTTACAATTTTAATAAAGTTCAATTCAACGTCAAGTGTAATCCCATAAATGTTAAATTAATGTCAGTGCCAATTTATGTGGAGTCAATTAGTACGAGGGAGTTGGTTTGATATCTCATTAATCCCATGACGTACTAAAATTTTGACCTCTTGCTAGCATTGGGTGAGCTAGATCTCATATGAAGATTTCTGAAATACATGATTTAATATTGTGGACCTTTATTTCGTCAAAATGGTAGCACGGACTACCGAAACAAGAATATAATGAGCTACAAACCTATGCAAATTATCCCTTTATTTTGAATCCTCCCCTCAAAACTAAATTTGGCTGACCTGTATTATATGGGTCAAGACCAAATGAGTAAACTCATTAAACTGAAAGGAAGATATATAGCCCTTCTCCCCAAGCAAAAAGAAATATAAAATTCAAAGTACCACTGTATAAAACAAAGTCTGATGCTATTTCTTTGCGTCCAAACAGTAGTGCGTTAAAAGGGGTTGACTATTCTCCTGAGCCTATTTAAAGGTGCATATGGTTTGAAGTGAGTGGTATGGTTGAGAGAGGGTTGCTACAGTTAAGGATGACCAAATGGCCACTTCAGATAGAAATCCTATAAATTCAAAACCTCAACACCCATAGTACTTAAAATATTTATTCAAATAAAAAAAAGTAAAAGATATTTTTAAAAAAAACCCAAAAAAAAAAAGACAATAAAGATGAGGAAGCAAATCTTCTTCCTATCCTTCATCTATTGTTACATTGGACTTGCCCTTTGTGGGGATTTCAACATTATGGATTTTGGGGCAAAAAAAGACGGGAAAACAGATGATGCCAAGGTTGGTTTAGTATGACTACAATAAAGATTGTTCTTTTTTTTTTTTCATTTTTTTTCAACGGACAATTCTTCCATCATAAATGGGCAAAGTGGGCAAAAATAGCCATGATATTGTCCTGGACTTGTATCATGCTGGTTCAAAATTCTCTCATATCATTTATATGTCTAATATGTGTATATATATATATATATGTTGACATTTCTATTTTGTGAGTGAGCAGGCCTTTCAGGATGCATGGACGGCGGCATGTGGGTCCACTGGACCAGCTACAATTATAGTACCAGCAGGCGACTATTGGATGGGCCCTCTTAAATTCACAGGCCCTTGCAAAGGCGCACCAACTATTACCATAAAATTGGATGTAAGAGTTTATGTTGTGCTTAAACTCTGATTTTATTTTATTTTATTTTATATTTTTAATTTTGTGGCGTGCTGTGAGCAAACCTTAGTCAGTTCAGTTTTGTGGGATGTTCCTGATGCAGAAGAATATCATCCATGATTTGAGTGTCACAGTACTATATATTACTGGACTTATTATAGAGAATATTAGTCAATTAAATTTATTTGTATTTTACAGGGTCATTTGCTGGCGGAGACCGACCTTAACAAGTTTCCAAGTGGAGATTGGGTTTATTTTGGATGGGTGGATGGACTGACCATCACCGGGACTGGAGTTTTTGATGGGCAAGGAGCTGCTATTTGGCACTTAAACGACTGCCAACAGAATGAAAAGTGCAAGCTTCTTCCGACTGTGAGTTAACAATATATAATACATGCAATTCTCTGGTAGAAATAGATTGGAGGAGGACTAGGTGGCCGGTTGCCTACAAAATTATCTTAATCTTACATCAAGTGTCAATAAATACTTTTATCGTGTCTATATTTATGTACTCCACATGCAGAACGTCAAGTTCATGTCTATGACCAACACTGTCATCGATGGCATAACATCCCTCAACAGCAAGAACTTCAACTTCGGTATCGTGGAATGCACCAACTTCAAAGCTGTGAATGTCAAGGTCACTAACCCCGGCGACAGTCCCAACACTGATGGAATGCATGTGGAGCGTTGCACCGATGTCACCATCGAGGGTGCTCACATTGGAACTGGCGACGACTGCATCTCCCTCGGACAGGGCCTCACTAATGTAATGATCAGTAAAGTAACTTGTGGACCAGGCCATGGAATAAGGTGCATTTTCTTTTTTTTTTTTAATCTCTTTCTCTGTTTTCTCTTCTTTGCTATATACCACATTTTCTTAGTTGCCTACGCATTAATATTTAATGCTGACTGATTGATTGTTGTTACTGCTGCTGTTCTTTGGTCTATGATATGATTGGTTTGTTACTTGCAACAATTGACAGTGTCGGAAGCTTGGGAAAGTACCCAGATGAGAAAGATGTAACTGGACTCTTCATTACAGACGCCACCATCTCGGACACCTTGAATGGTATTAGAATCAAGTCATGGGGCAACTCTCCCTCGGCCAGCTCCGTGTCCAACGTAACCTTTCAGAACATCGTCTTCAAAAATGTCAACAATCCAATCATCATCGATCAGCAATACTGTCCTAGTGGCTCCTGTGCAAATGCGGTATATACATATATATATATATATGAAGAGATTAAACTTTTTTTTTGTCTTCTTCTCTGTTTTCTATATAAGTTAGTTAGATCACCCACTCCCCATGGAGAATTCATTCATATATACTTCAACTTAATTTCTCTCCTTTCCTTCAATTGCGCGCAACATGCAGGTACCTTCCAAAGTGCAGATCAGCGATGTCACCTTCAAAAACATCCAAGGGACTTCCGCATCTGAGGTCGGCGTAACACTCCAATGTAGCCAGGGCTTGCCATGCAAGAACGTCCAGCTCCAGGACATTAATATAACACCTAGCAAAGGTGGAGCTCCACTCACATCAATGTGTTCCAATATCAAAGCTCTTTACTCGGGGACCCAAATTCCTCCACCCTGTCCTTAATTAGTATATATATTATTAATAGGTCACAGGTCCCAAGTGATTTGTTATGCTTTGTAAAGTGTAGTTATATTCATAACACCCTGTTTCCACTTTAGAGAAACCGTACAAATGTGAACATCGGTCCTCTTCTGTTGTGAATTTGGCCAATTTATGAGTGGGCCATTCAGTTTTGTAATCTCTAATTATTTACATATGCTTAATGAAAAAAATTTCTTCCTCTTTTTATTGGTAACGATGAAAAATATAGAGAAGGAAAAAAAAAAGTATTACAAAGTGGCGTCACCAAGTAAAAAAAGGACACAATAGCATTATGCCAATAAAACAGAATACATACTGTAAAAAACGAAATTAGAAGAGCCTATGCACCCCTTAGCTAAAATGCATGCAAATTCATTGGCCGTCCACCCGAAATGATGAAAAACAAGTTTATTGAAAATGTAAGAGTTCTAATCTCATTCAAGCTGAACCGGAATTTCCAGGGAATCACAGCAGAAGACAACACCCAAGATATATCATTAAGAAAATTACTCTTAACCACTAGTCTTGAACAGGAAGAAGTGACTCTAGTCTCTACTACAATATTCAGAATTTGCAATGGAAGCTCTAATCCGGGGCCAAGATCAATGGAAGGATGATCGTCCCCTCACCCAACTTGTTGCCATTGGAGTTTGATGTGAATTCATCCAAGTTTGATTATAATCAATCTGAGATTAAACTGAATTTAGCTTTGTTTGATCAAAATTTATCTGAGTTTGATCAAGATTTATCTAAATTTGACCAGAATTTATCTAAGTTTGATCAAAATTTATATGAGTTTAAATAGTATTTATATGAGTTTGAACAAACTTTATATGAGTTTCTGTGCAGAATTTCTACACACAGTTTGACTAACAGCTTATGTTCAAGCCTCTGGTTCACCCACTTTTCAAAATTTTATTGACCTAAAACTCTGGAATATGAAAGACAACATACTAAACTTTAAATTTTCTAAATTTCACTGAAAAATAATATGATTTAACTAGTCTACCCATTTCAAATTTTTTGCCAAAATTTGTTTAGTTTACTTTGAGATAAAACTCAACATGTTTAATCCTCTGGTTCACCCACTTCCCAAAATTTTTTTGACTTAAAATTCTAGAATAAGAAAATTTATATGCTAAACTTTAAATTTCCTAAATTTCACTAAAAAAATAAGATGATTAAATTAGTCTACCCATTTCAAACTTTTTGTGAAAAACTGTTTAGTTTTGCTTTGAGATAAAATTCAGATTAATTTTAACAATTTTTTTTAGGATTTTACATGCAACATGAATGTTGTTCAGGTCTCAATAAGTACATTCTAAATATACCATTTGAAAAAAACTGATATCGTGAACAAAAGTTATGGAATTTCAAAGTTTTGGAATTCAAAACATTAAAATAGTTGCTAAAGGGGAAATCAATCATGAAAAAAGATAAGCTTGCCAATTAGGAACCTCTGCCTGCAATAAGTCTAAGTGGCACTACAGGCCTTAAAGGGAATGACTACGCCTTTGATTTATGTCATGGGAGGGACTTTTGGCTAATTTTCTCTTTTTAATTCCTTCTTAATGAAATTAAATAGATACCTTATCAAAGGACTTAATGGGGTTTATTTTCTTTTAGAATTTTTTGTAAATGGGTTCTTAAAGTTACTCGAGTTTGTAAATAAGCCCCTCCGGTTTTAGTATTTGTGAATAGGCCCTGGCTTTTCAACTTTAATACATGTCAGGTCCCCATAATAAATATTCCCAACAAAAATGGACAACCAACATGAGGCTTGTGTTGAGTTTTTTTAAAAATGATAGCTTTACCTTACACTAATTAAAAAAAATGAGTTTATTACTATTTACAAAAATTTTATTGTTTTGTCCCAAGTACCAATGGCCTCTCTCTCAACAATTCTCTCATGCACTTTAAGCATATTAATCATGTATTTTGAAAATTTAATCAATTAAATAGTAGGCCATGTATGGATATGATCAATTATAACAAATTATAAGTACATGTGTGCTTGTGATTACTATGGATTTAGACTTGATGAAATAATCCCTAATTGAGAAAAATATGATTGTTGTGGGGTACGCTCTTCCCCCTAAATGTAACTCTTAATGTTACATGAGAAAAAAAAAAGTCCAAGCTTTTAAAATTATGCATATAAGGATAAAAGAGATAGGAAAAGGTGTTATTTCACTCTAAAATTTTATAATTGTTGGTAGTCTACTCCTTTTAGGAACACTAAAGGCATTAAAATGAAAAGGTAGCGACCCGTTTACAAAAACTAGAACCACAAGGACCTATTCACAAATCCTATAATCTTTAGGAGGTATATAGAAAAAGCTCTTTCTTTCATCATTTTTAATGTGAAACTAGTGCGGAAAAATTGTTACTAAATTATTGATGACTATCATTGGACCTCCTTAGAAAATTCGGGCTCCAGTATTGTCTCTTTCATTTAATAAGGCCACCTATGTATTAATTTACCACATTACGCATACTTTGCAACCCTAGAAAACATAAACAAAATCCTCATGTAATACTCAAACTGTAAGGTTTCAAATCCTAACTCCTTTAATTTTGAATTTTTTATATTTAATTATGCCTAATTATGCATGAGTTTGCTAAAATTTTTGAGTTAGGAAGGGTTATATTAGGATTTTGGGTAAGCCTAGGGGGTAAAATGTAATTTTAGTGAGTCGTAGAGAGGCCCTTAAGAGTGATTTTGCCTTTAGTGCATGGTCCTTGAAATTCTAAATCTACGCTTAATATTCCCTTTATACCCAACTCTAGGATAAGGGCATTTTAGTCAATTCCTACTCAACCCAAAAGCTATAAAAAACCAACCCCTCCCCCCTATCTCCAACGACCCTTCGCTCTCTTCTCTCATTTCCCCTACATTTCTCTCCTTTCCCTCCTTTCCGTCTCATTTTCTGTCCATCTTTTCCCCCTTCCCTCTCCTAGATTTGGCCTTTTTACAAGAAATTCATGGCTCCTCTACACTAAGGAAGAAGATCTACAAAGCTACAACCCTCTCCTTTTAAATCTCTCTCTTCTCTGCACATTAAGGAAAATTTTTTCCTGGTTCAATTCTAGCTTTTTTAGGTTTTCTTGTAGGATCTCCATGCCCAACTCATAATTATTCCTTGGATGGAGTTGTAGGAGCTCTAGATCTACCATTTGAGAGGATTTTTGTGTGCTTGGAGTGAGGAGAGCTTAGATCTTGTGTTCTTGGCTAGATTTAGTATCTCTAAAGGCCAGGGCAAGTGCAATATGGGTTAATTTATGAAATGATGTTGTTTTCTTTTATTCTCTGCAATAGATGGTGACGAATTTGTTTGGGCCATAGTTAGATTTGTACTACCCTTGTTGTCAACTACGTGTCAAAGGTCTAAGTCCAAGTTCAAGCTACATCAAGCCAAGTCATCAAGACAATTCATCAAGTTCGATTAAGGAAGATTAAGTTCAAAAACTTAGAAAAGCACAAGCTTACCAATTGGAAGACTTTCAATGAGCGCCAAAGGCAAAATAACCCTTTAAATTCACCTATAATGGACCTTAGAAAAACCAAAGTTCTAGAAAAACCAAAGTTTTCTTGGAAAATCTTTTGTTTCAAAACATGTTTTTCTAGGTACCTAAGGCTTAGGTTACGGCTAAGCCTAAGAAAGCCGCTCACTCTCCAGACGGCTTGATTTTCAATGTGACCCAAAATTGCCTTACGGCTTAGCCTTAGAAGGTTTTGCGACTTACCTTATGGCTTAGCTACAGAAATATTTAAGGCTTAGCTCTCTAAGATTGTCATTTTCACAAAAAAAAAAAAAAAGCTGTAAAAATGTACCTATGGCTTACTCCACAGCTTGGGTATGGCTAAAACGTAGAAGACATAATGGCTAAGCCATAGATCTAGCTGTGAAAACAAAATTGGTATGAATTTGGTGAAACTAGCCATTGGATTCGAACGTTGGAGTTATGGCTAAGCCGTAGACCATTTTAAGGTTAAGCCGTAGACTACCCATTAGAGAGATTTCTATATATATGAGAAGCCCTCTTTCGACCCAAACAAGTGTAGAGTCATACAAAGCTCTCCCATACTCTTTGTTCTTCATTGGAGAAACTCTCTTCAAGCCTCCAATACACAAATCTTCACACATACTTAGCTTCAAATAGGAACATCATGTTCTTAAGAAGTGTGATTTGTGGAGAGCATTATCTAGGGTAATCTTGATTCATTCTTAGGCATATCTATACCTTATCCTAGATCCCAAAACCTTTTCCCTTGGCTATGTACTCATTGGAAGATCAACATCACCAAGGAGCAATTGCAAGGGTCAAAGCTTGGAGCTCTTCGTTCAAGCTTCAAGAGCACCAACCAAGGCAAATGTAACTTGTTTTGTGTTTGGGCACTCCCTTCATATTTTTTTATCTATTGTATTTGGCGGAGGATGAACCACCGCATCAATATTCGTTGTTGTTGGTGGAGTTGATCTGAGATAAAAACACCAGATCAAAAAATTGTATTGGTAGAAGATAAACCACCATATCAAAAACTGTTGCAAGAAGTGTACTTATATAGTTATCTCATCCTTAGTGAAACCATGAGTGTGTGCTCTTGAAAGTGGATGTAGGTCCAACACCGAACAACTATAAATCTTTTGTGTTGTGGTGGATGTGTTATGGTTGATGCTTGTGCTGTGGTGGATGTTTTATTTCATAGTTTTTTATAATTATAATCTTATTTGTTATTCATCACACTTGTGCTAGACCAACTTAATTAAATTGGAATACCTGCATAGTACTAGCAACATCAACTTGTGCGTATCACTTGATTAATTTATTCTATTAAGTTAAACTCTGATTTCAATCAAGTGATATTTGAGATTGAGGCAGTTAGACGAAATTGTTCTTATAATTGGTAAGAATTTTAAATAGTCCTACTCATCCCCCCACCTTGATGAGATGTAGCTTGGCACATTCAAAATTCTCTAATCTAGTAGTTTTTTACCTTTTTTAATCTACGCTCTTTTAATAAAAGACCCAATACTTGCTTGGAAACCCAATTGATGATGGATGGCCCATTTTTATTCGGATTTGATGGTTTTGGTAGATGGCATGGACATAGACATGTGTATGTTTCATGTTGAAGATGAATTAGAGAAGAATTGGAGTGGTTTCATGGAGTTCTGATCGTGGAGGTCTGCTCCCTATGACTCCATGTTTGACAATAGAGTGTTCCACGGTCGACCGTGGAGCCCCAGACAACAAATGCAGACTCTCCGAGTTGATCATCTCAAAATTAAGAATCCTATTTATGTTTTCCATAGTTAGCCCAATGTCGATCGAGACTAACCACTGTCAATCACAATCAATTAGGTGGGTTCTATACTGAAAAAGACTTTATAGTTATGAGAGCACCTGATTGTTCATCTAGTGAAAAGATTGTAGAAAGTAGAGGGGCTTTAACTCCTTTTCTAAGTAAGACGCTCAAAAGTGACTTTACTAAGCTATTTCTCTTGTTCTTCTTTCGTAGTTGTGCTGGAAAACAGGTCTGTACAAACAGACCTTAAGATTCAGAGACTTCCACAATTTCTTTTGTCCTTTTCTAAACTATTTCTCTTCTTCTTTGGTAGTTGTCCTGCAAAAATACAATTCGTTAGCATTCACGGCTACTAACCTGATCGGAGATGCATACATTACTAATCCAGTGCACCAGTTGCTCTGTTACCCCTACTAAATGACTCTGCATGGGAATGTGACGATAGACAATGGATAAGCTTTCACTTGCTGGTAGTAAAAGAAATCAAAACTAGGATGTTGTTTCTGAAAGTAAGCTTGTAGAAAATGATACAGCATCTTGTAGATGACAAGATCATCTGTCTTCAGGGATTGGCGTATAGAGCATGGTATCAAAGCAGCTCGTCCAAACTTCGCGTGTGGACCCTTCCCCACTGTAAGATAAAAGCAGAGCGCAGAGCTCCTCTGCCGTATTTGAATAGGTTGCACCAATTTTCATGGACTGAAAACAGTAGGAGATTGAGAATGATTCAACATTTCACGTCTGCGCGACGCTACATTTTCAATCTCCTACTGGGTCTGATAGAGCTTCCTTTTCAATCTTCTACTGTTTTCAATCCGTGAAAATTGAAGCAATTTTGAATTTTGATCGATGGGTTTATCTCTCGGACCTCCCCTGCAAAAGCCCATCTCTCGTTTTCATCTGCAGCAACCTGGAAACTCGAGGTTCTTTCTCTAGATGGGGTCGTTTTCTGAGTCATGGATCACTACAAGATCCTTGCGTTGAGCAGAAACGCGACTAAAGACGAAATTAAAGAGGCCTTTCGAAGATTGGCTGCAGTGGCGAACCCAGAGTTTCCTTTGTGGGATGGAGAGTGTTTTCAAAACAAATATAAAATTTTCATTTGAATTTTAGGGGCAAACGTAGAATATTTATATAAACTTTTAAAAAAAAAAGATCAAAACTTTCACTATAGTTTTAAAAGCAAGTGCATCTGCTCCCATATGGATCTATATAAGTGCTCCACTGTTGACACAGCAATTCCACCGGACAAGCACTCGAAGTCAAAAGAGGTTCGAGATGGAGCGACTCCCAGATTCAAGCAAGTTTCTGAAGCTTATGAGGTTCTTATGGTAGAGAGAGAAATGGGTTCTTAACGGTAGATCCAGCAAGAATCTTGTGCATGTGGTGGTGACATGGGTGAAGAGGCAGCATCCAAAGGTGAAAGCTCTTCTGGGCATGGTATCTATTAGGACTGTTGTATGTCGACTAAATTCATGGATTAGATAAAATTCTAGTTTTAATCAAAGTTATATTTCTTTTTATTTTAGAGTAAGAGTTTGAAGAGATTAAAGAGTCCCAGAAAAGCCGAAATGAAGGTATTTATTTGGATTAAAAAGGTTATATCTCACAACTACGTACCATTAGAAAGCTCTTTTCAAGTAAATATCCATAGGTTTCAAAATTACATCAATCAGCGAAAATGATAAAGTTATGGCCTCAAAAAGTTTACAAAAATTGTGCTGTCCAAAATTACAAAACTATCATTGCATGAATTTTTATTTCTATTTTAAGTGAAAATTTCCTATTTTGTGTCAATTCCTATCCTGGTTGGATTACCATTATGAGGCATGAAATTGGAGATATAAAAAGGGATTTTCTCTCTTTCCTAAGACATCCATCTCCTTATTCTAAGTTGAAAATACACTTTGGAGATATTCTTCTTCTCTAGAACAGTTATTAGAGAAATTGTGCTGTAACTATTGTTGTGGCTCTGATACCAATTGTTGTGATTTTCTGAACAATCACCCGTTGTGCACATCCATGAATCATAAGATCAACACGAAGCAAGCCACACAAGAAGAGACACGAGATTTACGTGGTTCACCCAAACAAGGCTACATCCAAGGGCACAGGAGGACGAACATCTTCACTATGACAAGTAAAGCATACAAGAGATTCTCATACTCTCACATCATCTCTCCTACGTGGTGTGGGAACACCACGGGCAACTGCCGCCGCAAGGTCTAGGGTTACAGACTATACATATATATAATCTCTGCTTTCTTGGCCACTAAGAAAGCCCCGGTACAAGTACCAAAATACCCTTGACCTTAAACCAGTCCCTGTCTAACCCAGTGACTCATCCGGCTAAACCAGAATACAAGACATAAACCCAACAATCTCCACCTTGGCTTGAATTCCGTACAACTCGAGCTACTAAGAGATAAAACCGGTAATGTCTTCACGTACCTTGCTGAATGGTACGTCACTGCACCAGGGATGCAGTCTTCTTCAACACTTTGACATGTTGAACCAGCACATGAACTTTGAACAAAGTTCATCTCGTCAAACTCCACCTCGAACTAAAAGCTCGAAACCATTGACGAATCTGAGTGATATCTGAATCACTCACCATCCTGCCCCATCTTCAACATCACTGTGAAGATCCAATCACCACAAGCATGCAAGCAAACAGATCGGGAATACAAGTCCAGATGACTCCATTCCAGAACAACCTCTGCCTCCGAGCGGTCAAAAAACTCCATTTGACCGAGCCTCCGATCAATCAATCAAACAAATGTTTGACAACTGCTGACACATCAGCTCCTCCTCGCTGCTTTTCCGGCTTGACTCTGGCAAGATGAACAACATCACATGCGATCATGTGAACCCCAAACGAACAACTTCGTTTGAATCAGCAAACCCTTTGCAACTAGGCCGGCGACTCCTATTATTGAGTTTGCAACAACAACCAGGTCGAGTAGAACCGATTCTAGCCTCAATCCACATCTGTTTAGATCTCCTCCAGATTTCTACATCAAGTTATAGATCTCGTCACCACGAGCACGCTGGAAGAAACGGATCTGAAATCCGACTCAGGATGGCTTCGATATCGCAGAAATAAGTTTCTACACTCCAATCGGTCAAACCTCCTCCTTGACTATCAAACAGCCAATCAACCTCTTCCACTACGTAGATCTGCTCGAAACGAGTCCGTAGGCGCAAACGGATCTCCGATCGGACATCGGATGATCAAGATATCGCAGAAACAATTTCAGCCACAAATCAGGTCAAACCTGCCTGTTGACCGATGCTGACGTCACTGCTGACGTCACTGCACTGTCTGCTGGGCTTCTGGAGTGGACCCGGGTTGGGTTCACCTGACCCGAACGGATCTAAACTCTTCTCGCTGGGCTCTGTGCACATGGGTCAGGTCAAACCTGAACTGACCCGGCCTGAACTTGCTGGCTGGGCTGGACCGTCTGCTAACGGGTCGGGTCGGACCTGACCTGACCCGGAACCGAACTTGCTTTGAACTGCTGGGCTTGAATGCTAGCGGGTCGGGTCGAACCTGACCTGACCCGAAACTGAACTTGCAGCCAGTCGACTGGGCTTGTACCACCGGTTGGGTCTGACCCAACCCGAAACCCGGAACCCGAACCTTAACCTGTTCTTCTGGGCTGATATCCACGGTGGATCGAGTCAAACTGACCCGACCCGTACCAGGACCCGCCTGGGTCGTCTTCATCTTCTTCCCCTGTTCACGGGTTCTGCAACAGGGACCGTTCGGACGCGCCGGCTTCCTTCGTCCTCGGCTACGGTCTGGTGCTGGCAGCGGCAGACGGCCCCCTCTCCCGCGATCCTGCACGGCGGCAGCGAAACGGCGATCGGCCTGACTGGAGGCAGTGTCTGCAGTGCCCATGCCCTCTTCTTCTCCAAGAAAACCAATCTTGATAACCAAACTCCGCCCAGGAGCCCTTCCGGGATGCCGGCGCCGATCGCACGAAGATCTGCAACAATAGGGATCCGATCCCCATCATTGCCCGATGTTGTGGCCCATCTTTTGATCCTCTTTCCACTGCTCTGGTTCTGCAACCAAATAGTCCGCAGAACAGTGCTGGCACCTTTTTCTTCCTCGTCTGCGGTGGACATGGACCGGCGACCAGCGGCAGCTGGACGTCCGGCAAAAGCGACGGAGACGGCGAGAATCCCGGCGAACGTTCCGGTGATTTTTGTTTTCTCTTCTCCTTCGCAGCGGGGAAACCTCAAGAAACCCGGCAGGCCAAGAGGCACGGCCGATTTCTTCTGATCTGTGTGGCCCACCTTCCGGTCTTCTCCTATCAGATTGGAAAACCAGATCCAGATCCTCTGTGTCCATGACGATCGATCTTCATGAGTATCTCTACGAGCAATCTCCTATAACGATGCAGCCTTCGATTTTTCCCCGATCCTCTGTTCCACTGTTCTCCGATCCGAACCCAACAAGATCTGATCACAACCGCAGCGATTTACTTCGAGATCTGAAAAATATGTGAATCCTTTTTCCTCCGATCCAGCAAAACCGGAGAACCCAATCTCGTCTTCTTCTTCTCTGATGGTGGCCTAACCAGGATGCGCACAATCTCCAAGCCACTGAGCAATCTCCACCTCGCTCAGAAACCCAAGGAATACCAACCTCAGCTTTGATACCAATTGTTGTGGCTCTGATACCAATTGTTGTGATTTTCTGAACAATCACCCGTTGTGCGCATCCATGAATCGCAAGATCAACACGAAGCAAGCCACACAAGAAGAGACACGAGATTTACGTGGTTCACCCAAACAGGGCTACATCCAAGGGCACAGGAGGACGAACATCTTCACTATGACAAGTAAAGCATACAAGAGATTCTCATACTCTCACATCATCTCTCCTACGTGGTGTGGGAACACCACGGGCAACTGCCGCCGCAAGGTCTAGGGTTATAGACTATACATATATATAATCTCCGCTTTCTTGGCCACTAAGAAAGCCCCGGTACAAGTACCAAAATACCCTTGACCTTAAACCAGTCCCTGGCTAACCCAGTGACTCATCCGGCTAAACCGGAATACAAGACATAAACCCAACAACTTTGAGTTCTAGAGATTTATACTTCTACTTCTTTGTAGAATATTGACTTCTCTTGTAAAAGTTTCATTCACCTTGCCAATTCAAGGTAGTTGTTTCAAGCGCGGTCAATGGTGAATGGTGAATAGTTGCAAAAAAAACCACAGTCCTTAGGATGAGTTACAACTGAGAAAAAGCCTGTGAGTATAACTTATAATTGCTTATTATTAGTGTTTGTTTTTTGTTAATCTGATAAGGACTCGTGGTTTTTCCTAAGTAGAGTTTTCCACATAAAAATTTACATGTGTTCTTTTTGTAGTATGTGATTGATTTATTTGCTAATTCTTTTATTTTTTTCGCTGCATATATTTTAAACTGCAATCTAGAAATCCGGATTGGGTCGTTCTTTTAAGTATCCCTCGTATTCCTCCGATTCGTCGTCCACGACCATGACAACCTCTTCGTAGCCACAGAGGCCTCGCATGCCATTGGCATCTGCATATTAATCTACAAGCTCATCAAGGAGAGGAACTGCGTGGGTTCACTCAATGAGTATTAATCTAGAGTGGAGTTTCATCATAATCGATATTGATCAGTGTAGGAGCGGGCCATGCCCTTTTCTTCATTATCACTTTTCATACAATTCCCATATCATATATTTATCAAGGAAGAACAGCTCCCATTACGTAATCACAGCAACCACCGTCCTTATTCTCAAAGGGATCTCATTAATGAGGATAATAGAACTCTCTTGAAATTAATGTAAAGATGAGGGCTGTTATTAAAAATACATTGAAACTGTTTATTCCCGACAGAACTTGACTTCGGTTTCGGGTTCTTCTCGCCATTACAGTTTGGGGACAGCTGATGGTGGGCCAAATAGAGCCAGTCTTCGGGGGTTGCATACCACTTTAGTCACCATGGGTTCCTCCCAAATCCGTGGGACTGATCACCCGTCAAGTGGCCCACGTGGGCCCCCTAACTATTCACCAAAATCTCCTCCCATAGGCACGCCGTTAACGTCTCTCCCCCCACTTTCTCATTTTTTTTCACTAAACTAATCATTGAAACAACCAGATGTTGTTAAAACTATAAAGTCTTTTTCAGCATAAGATTCATCTAATAGATTTTTCCGGGTTAAATCCCCAAAGAGGTTTTTCTTTTATTTTTCATTTTTTCTCTAAAAAACAGTGTATCAAGTTGCAAACTGCCATGGACAGAATCACATCACATTTGACTGTGAGTTGTAGCTCAGTTTGAGCTTTCCTCAATTTTTTTTTATGTTTTTTCGTTATTTTGTGAGTTAAATGTATAATTATTTGAGAACTACCACAGTCATATGCTTTCATTTGACCGATAGTGGTTAACACCACCTTAGGAGAAGGAGAAGTTTTCAGCGAACAAAGTAGATACCATTATCAGACATCAACAAAGAAAGCAATCATGGGTCAATCAGCGATAGAGGGCTGACAAGTCCTAATGATGTCCAACACAAAACCATTAAAGAAAAAAAAAATGATTTTACCAGAAAGATCCCCGAGACACGGTGAAAGGACAAAAAAAATTCTTCAAATTTAAATATTGACCAAAATGGCCCTGAAGAGAGATTTCCCCGCTCATTTGTTCTTCTTCTTCCCTATTTTGTTGAGAGGTGATATCATCGCAGCATAATTTTGAGTGGGGATATCGCCGCTCATTTATTCTACTTCACAAGTATACACAAGGAGGGATATACTCGTTCATGAGCATTTCTGTCATTCACGAAAGTTAAGGAAATTTTTCCGGAAATATGTTCTAAAAAAAATGTACATCTGCTACACAGCTGATCATTTTTAATTAATTTTTACAAGATATTTTGTGGGGTGAAAACGTTCAGGCCGATAAAGACATGCACAAAAAGCAACCAATACATATCAGCCAACACGAATCACCTCCCAAACAAGCCGATAAGCACAACGATAACACTATATTCAACCTTGGTCCTAAGCATGAGCCAATGTATTGAGCCATGTTCATTTACAACATTAAATAACTCAGACTAAACAGATTCTTCCATGCCCCATACTACAAAGACATGATTAAGAGTTCAATTGAAAATAAATAAATTTTCTTCAACTATAAAATTCATTGACAGAAGGGATACACAATCGCATGTTACAGAATTAAAATTGATACAATATAACAGGAGGCCCTTTAAGTTTATTGTGGTTATTAAAAAATATTAGAAGTCTTCTCTCTCTCTCTCTCTCATTGATTACCCATAGGAGGAAACCCAAAACACCACCATTGGGAGTATCAGATAAAAAATAATGCCTCGTAGTTGCTGCTATTTCACCATGAATGAGCTTTTACAGCTGCAGCCACCAACTGCACTTGGATTCGTGGTTACCTGCACATCAAGATTCACAATTCAGATACTGACGGTACAAAGAAAGAAAAAGAATTCTCCGAGGGCTACATAGTAAGTGGCATGCGCATACAAAACCACAGGACTGCTAATATGAGTGACAATCAATAGATTCAACAATAGATAGCATCAAATCATCAAGTGCCCCTCCATCTGTATAGGAAAGGAAAATGCCCAAAATGTAAGCCACCACACGAGGAGGAAGAAAGAAAGAATGAGGTGTGGTGGAAGTTGGGTTTTACTTAGACTTTAGTGTGGCTCTAAAGGACTAATCCCCTGGTTGATCGAGAAAATCACCAGTGACCCTTTACAACCGAGGTACAACAATGATGGCTCAGTCAGTATGGAAGAGGTTTGGAAGCTTCAAGCAAACATGAGGGGGCATGGGAAGAAGGAATGTTGAAAAATGAAATTGAAAGAGCTCCATCCTCTTCACAGAGATTACTATTTACAGATGGGAAGAGCGGGTGTAGAAAGTGCCACAAAGTGCTGTTACTTCCCCCCCACCATTTCTCCTTACCTCATCTTCCTTCGAAGCAGACTTACTCTGTTCCTAGTTAGGGCCCCCCTTGCTGGGTTGTAAAGACGTTAAAAGGGATAGTCTCTGTAATGTCATGAATCCTACTCGCAAGATCACCAGGAAGAAAGGAAGGATCCCAAAGGGTTCTTGATGTTTCCCTATCTGACTAGAAACAGTCCCATATGCAGTCAAGTTCCAGATGAACAAGGATGGAACCAGATTGTCAACTTGTCTGAGGTAGTTAACACTCTTTCACACACGTGCATGCAGTCTATACAAATTGATAATAAAAAGCAAAAGGAGTGCAGCAAAAACCAAGTAAGATCAAATCCCCCTTCCACCATACAAATTCATCCCCGGCACTGAAGATTTTGGTATCATTTCACCTTCCAAATCAGCTTGCTTTGGAATGTAACAGTAAGATCAAATCCCCCTTCCACCATACAAATTCATCCCCAGCACTGAAGATTTTGATATCATTTCACCTTCCAAATCAGCTTGCTTTGGAATGTAACAGAATTCTGCTGTTAATTATACTACTAACAATTTAGTTCTTCAACCGAATTGTGGCTAAACGGTACTTTTAGGCTTCTTCTGGACAAGTAATCGCATTTCTAGAATTCCCTTCCACAATGGGGTCTGAGAAACCATTGTAAAATAATTCAGGCCTTTTTTTAGGGCACATACTTTGTTCTATTTGGTTCACTCAAATCAGCCAGTGCCAATAAAGGAAACACAATTCTCCCACTTTCTTTTCCAACAAGAAACCCCATGCCACAGGGGGTTGTTTTTCACATGAACCACCATCCAAATTCAATTTAACCCACCCCTCTTAAGAGACAGAATCTCATTTGATGAACAAAACTCACTGGGAATCTATTTGATAGTCCCCCAATTTCATTCTAGATTGAAAAAGAATAGACCATGGGTGATGGTGCAAACATATTCAATAGTCCCTCAAATTCTTTGCTTTCCAAGCCCATTCCATGCGAGGGAATATAAATTTATAAGCCAGCGCCTTACAATAAGCTTTTTCAGGTTACCCTCATTCCACACACCCCAAGCTCGTGCAAATGAAACTGTCAACCTACTTCAATATTGCTCGGCCTCTAGATCTGAAATGGGTGACTGAATATTAAATCACAAACTTATGCACCAAAACCACTTATAAACATTTTACTCCCCTGGTTTCATGCTAGATTGCAAAAGAATACACATTGGGATTCTTTTGCTTTTACAGCCCATTACATGACACGGAATATAGAAGCCAACAACCTTGACAAAGGCTTCTTTGGGTTACTCTAAGGCTTCTTTGGGTTACTCTCCTCCCAAACTACCAAAGCCAGTGCAATCAAACCCAACTTCAACATAAACTTGGCCTCTGGATCTGAAATGGGTACAAGTGAATTTTAAACAACGAGCATCTGCACCAACACCAATATACACATTAAAATAAAATTCTAATGTAAATCAAAGTTTTGGGTTGAAACCCACCTGATTTACTCAACATAACAAGGGTCAACTGAAAATACATTCCATCTCAATGAATGGATAGAAGCCCACGTGATTTACTCAACATAACAAGGGTCAGATGAAAATATATTTCATCTCAATGAATGGATATGAGCCCACTGTAAATCAAACAAAGATTATCACACAAAAGAGTTGAGACAATTTGATGATGCTGCAAATAGCCTGGAATTGGTTTGCAAGCAGATACAAACCAGTCCCACTCAGTCGGCTGATAATTAGCTTCTATTTAGTTACTTCCACTAGAATGAGCATGTGGACTGACTTAACAGAGAATTGCAGTTGTCTGATTAATATGACCGCAATGTCTAGGATATCAATCAATAAGGATCACATAAAAGATATATATGGTGTCCAACAGTCAGATTACTACAAAAAAATTTGTACCGACTGAGACTTCTCAACAGTCCTGAATCAATAGCAATATCAATTCCAACACTATCAAACAGCAATGGGAAACAGACAGCTGCCAGGTGAATAGCAGAGTGGAGATGACAGCACATGGATCGACTCTAACATCAAAGAGAGGCTGGGCCTTGCACCCAGAGCTTCATAAAGGAACTCGAAGGATTCCCACACAGAAAACACCAACTTTCACAAAGGGACTTGCAAAATCCATCCAAAGCCTCCCAGGACATTACAACAGTAATAATATTGTTTTCAGAAGCAATAAAACCAATCTAATCCTACTCATTCATCCATCTAAAGAAGGAAAAATCTCAACCCCCTAAACAAATGGCTATGAAGTGTCCTACAAAATATAAACAGAGGAATAGAACCCCATGTCCTTAGAGGGATTTGTACAATTCCATCCTTTGAGCAACCAAATTTTGCAACGAATATGGTGGTCCCTTGTGGGCCCCCTATCATGTGCTTCCATCAAATTCGCCTGCCATCTATTGAGGCATTCCCATGATCAACAATCCCAGATACTGAAAATTAAAGCAGGCACACTATATATTAACAGCTCAGAAAAACATGTCATGAAGTGTCCTTAATCCTTGGACAGATATGAATCAGTTCCAACATGAGGCTTGAGACATTTTAAGTTCACACTGTTTAGATCTTGCATTCTATCATTAGTCAAAGATCTGTTCTCTCAAACAAACGATAGATACGTACAATTCAAGGAGAAAGCAAGAAAAGCATATAGTTGTAGCATGACCCAACCTTATTTAAGCTAACAATAACAAAGAGAATAATCTACACAATTGGCTTCACACAAGACTTAACAATCATCAAATGCTCAAGTCTTCACAACCAGAAGAAAAATGGACTTCACATTCATAAAACTATCCACTTGTTTAATCTAAAATAACCATAGTTTTCTGACCCAATGAGTCGACTGGGAACTCATCCAAGTCAATCAAGCCAAGTCAACCAGGAACTCGTCCATGTCAATCAAGCCAAGTCACTTGGAGACTAGATAGGGTTGAACCCAGCTGGGATCAATTTTGAACTGGACTCTGGGAATCGGTTGACATCCCGGCTACAGCAAGTCAGATGAGTCATAAAAGCCTAAGAGGATATTCAAATCTCGCAGAGTTGAATCACTGTTCAAAATATGACGAGCATGAGTGGGGTTGGATTCCTGGAAGAGTCCACAGGTCCTGAGTTTCCATCTTGTGGGGGATCATCTCAAGTTTTTAAGGAAATCTTTACGAAAGCAGGTGGCCTTTAATTTTTAGGGTAAGGCAGGTGGTTTGCATTTTTTGGTTCAATGAGTGAATGGGTGAGGATCCTTCATGTAGTCTATTTCCTAGATTTTCACGTGGTATCAAATAAAGTCTCTTCGGTAAAAGGGTTAAGTGTCTGGCGAAATGTCTCATGAATGTGTTATTTACGAGAGTTCTTATCAATTTGAAGTGTCTAAATATGAGTCTTTAAAGTCTGCTTTCATAGCTTGTTTAAGATGAGCAAATCTGCATTTTAAAGGCAAACACCTCCAGGAAGTTTTCTTCATACTCTTCTCCATAGAGCATTGGATGCATCTCCCGTTGCTCAGACTCCTCACATGCAAGTTTGGTTGGATGTGACTTCTCCCATAGTGGAGGCTGTGACTTCTCCCAAAGTGGGGGCTTCCTGTCAATTGGTAACAGTTGACAAGATGAATCTTAAAAGGGAAGCCATGGTGTACGAGGATTTCTCTGACCTGCTCTATTGCGAGGACAGGGAACTGAATGATCACATATGTGGTGCATTGTGATTTATCCTCCTCTGGAGTGGTTTCCTCAATAGCAGTGGTTTAGCTTGATGCTCTCTGGGATCACAAGGTAAGTTGGTTGATGCTTGGAAAATGGCTCCTTATGATTGTAGTTTAATGGTAAGAAGGATCATTCCTTCTGCTATTCTTTGGTGCATTTGGAAAGAAAGAAAAGATAGGATCTTTTGTGGAAAGTAATTGCCGAGGATAGTGAAGTGGGCTGTTAGACAACGAAGAAGTCTACAAATTTTGTCTTTGGATTCTATTATTCTTAATTGGGAAGCTCCTATGGAGTCTTGTCCCATCAAGAAGGAAAGGAGAACAAAGTTATGGTTTGCTCCATTTAAGGCAGAGCGGCTAGATGTAAGCCAAGTGCAAGTTATTGGGAGTATTCATCAAATAACAAAGTGGAGATGGTGTTTACATTTTCGAAGCATATGAAACTTAAAGATTCGATTAGGAGGAGGTTGGCCATTCTGGAAGCCTTAAGGACATTCGTGTTTGTTTATGATAAATTTATTATTGATAATGATTGGAAAATTATTCTTCCAATGTCGTTTTTCATTTTGCACAAAATTAGGTCCAGGAAAATTCTAGTTTCACTTCACTGAGATTAATTTTCTATCCACTTCAATCAAAGTGGAAATTCATCATGTGAGTAAATCAACTAATGGCATGACAGATTCACTAGGCCTAATTGGTAACTTCACTGGTAAAGTGAGAAGGGTCAAATTAAGATACAAGAAAAGAATAGGGGTCAAATCAAAAGGTGATAGCTTTTTGTCATTTAATGATATGAGAACGTAGCTTTTTTACTTTAAAAAAAAATGATTTTTTTCATTTAGTGGCAATTGAAACTAACTTTTTCACTTTTTTTGGTAAAATGTAGAGGTGTTTTTAGAAACATGGCACTTTTTTATTTGACTCCTCTTTTTATTCTCTCTTAAAATGGCCCTTCACCCCACTTTACCAATAAAGTGAATTTATTAAACAGGCGTCAATAGGGATATTGCTTCATATGCTCCTATTACGTAGTTTTTTGTCTTAGGATTGGTATAATACTCTTATGCATAAGCTGGTTATGGTTAGGCTATTCAATATTTAATATACTCTCTAATCCCTTCTTAATCTAATATAATATACCGGTTATCGATCAAACAAAAAATCCAGATCTCATGGGTACTAAGTTACTAACCCGGCCTCACGTACTGCTGAATCAAGCTGACAATCAACTTAAAGAGTTATAAAACTCAAGTAGCCTACATTCAATGAGCACAAGACATTTCCAATTTTACAAACAGAATTCATCAACTTTTGTAACATTTAAAGCTTGGATTTCATGTGCAGCTTTTCCCCTGGACTTTTTCTGTAAATAACACAAAAGAAATAGGATTCTTTTAAATTGTTTACATATTTTAATATATTATATTTTTATTTTATAATAGAAGTTGTTAAAATTTTAAAATAGTAGTTTACTTACCCGCCTAGTCAATTCACTAAGGGGTCGTTTGTTTTTTTCATATGTGATGTGAAAATGATTTACATATCTAAATGACTCACATGTGAGTCATTTACATATGTAAATGACTTACATGTGAAATACAATTTTCGTTTGTTATTTTCACTCTTTTAAATGTGAATCTTAATTACACCAATGGTTGATATGTATTTTAAAAATATCTCAAGATCCATGTTGAATTAACACTTAAATTTGACCTTCTAACCGAAAGTGACTTTTTGAACAAGATTAACAGTTCGGATCATGAAAATGGGGCCCACAAAATCCCAGAAATTAATGTCAACGGCCCGCATTGTTTCATAAATATCTCATAAGGTAAGATGATCCAATGGTTGAAATTTTGTACCACGGCCGTTATCATCATTTCAAACATTTTGAACGGTTCAGATCTTGCATTTAAAGCATACAAGATCCAAAAATTAAGAGAAACAGGACTGGCAGTATGCATCTAGTGGCTGAAACGTTCTTTTTAAGATATCTCAAGATCTATGATGAATCAAGATCTGAAATTTGGCTTCTTAGGGGAAAATGGCATTCTGAATGAGATGAATGGTTCAGATTGTGATAATAGGGCCCACAAAATCCTAGAATTGAAGATCAACGGCCTAATTTGTGTCATAAAGATCTCATAATATAAGATGATCGAACAGCTGATTTTTTGCACCATAGCCATTTTAGCATTCTAAATAACTTGGACGGTTCGGATCATGATTTTGGTGGCCAAAAAATTAAAAAAATAATAATAAACGTGCAGGGGGTGAAACACTGTTCACGCCCTGTACCAGCACCTCATGAAAAGGGGTTGGGAATCCTTTCCACACCTGTTGAGGTGCGAAAAGTTTCCACTCTTTTTGCTTTTGATTTACACACCAAAATCATATGGGATTTACACACCACATATGTAAAATGTAAAAATAAACATAAATGTGTGAAACCATTTCACATGAGTAATGTTTACATATGTAAATGGCAAAAAACAAACGACCCCTAAGTTTCCTAGTTAATTTACCAAGAAACTACCCAAGTCTGGTCCACCCATATGGTCAGAAACCTATGCAAAATAACTAAAACGGTATAGGTAACAGCCCCAAAATGTTTCTATGGATATATCAATCCTAAACCATCCTAACCTCAATCCTCTGTGGATATATCCAAAATGTTTATATGTATATGCTTCACATGTGGGAATAAACATAAGGTTTTATATTTTCTTTTAGCTTATTCTTGGGAGGGATTTTTTTTTTTTTTTTTACCATTCAAAAAATATTCTTAACAGGGAACTTTTTCTCTTGGGGGAGTGCGCACCTGGACCGTCACCAAAGTTGGGACTCCCCTAAATTTGACCACGTCCCACATGACAAATGGCACTGATGTGCAATGCTCAGGCACACAGGAGAAAATCATTCTCCTTAGGAGTCATAGCACCCTTTCGTATGCTCCCTCCAAAACCCACCCCAAGCCCCATCCCAGTTTTTGAAAGAGCTCAATCCCATCAAAGTTGATCTTCCAGGGATATTCGCCTTTGTCCACATCCATAGAACATATGACAAGTTTTAGACCCTCAGCTGACTATACATGGCCTCAATAGGCCCAGTGTACTATAGGCCCATTTATGATACCGAGCCATAGGCCCATAGAAAGTAAGATTAGATTGGTCAAATGTGCATAATATTCTTGCTTTATTTTTAGGATTGTAATCAATCATAATTGATTGTAATTAGCTGACATGGTGCCTAATCTAAGGCAACCATGATACATAAATAGACAAAGGATCGTTCCCTTTCGGGCATCCAAATTCCATCCATTTCATTGTTCATGCTCTTTTAGATTGTGTAGATCTTGGCAAATGCAAAGATTGACACGGTATCAAAGAACTGCTTGATCATAGTCCTTGTCCAGTTGAGTTGACTGTGTTTTTTGTAAGAAGACTCTTTCAAACGATCAGTGCATCATTTCAAAGGCTCCGTGCAACGTTACTGCATTAACACTGTTTGGATCCTGTGCTTCTGTGGCCACCACCAATCCTCACCACTGCATCAAAGAATCATACAATCTTGGTCAACCACTCCTGGGACTTTAGAAGATTTTTTCAGGATTTTTGGCTCATCAGAGGTACGCCATTTGATCATGTTTGCGGTTTCCTTGTTTGATAAAATAGTTTTCATCAACTGAACACAGCGTCGTGGATTTAAAACCAACTGAGGTGAATCTTCGTTCCTCTGGAAGAGGAAAAGGATCTTCAGGCTTTAGACTGACCAAATCTTGAAGTTGATCAATATATGGGCCACACGTCCCAGATCAGACAGGAAAACACAGGTCGCCTGGCCTGTTTTCTTGTGATAATGCCTGTGTTTGATCTGTGAGCCATCATCAAACATTTACAACTGGTCAGATATATTATACACCCACGGTCGACAGCATATTTGGTTACTTTTGACATATTTTCTGGAGTTTTTGAAGATCTGTGGTAGGCCCTACAATCAACTATCTACTTTCCAATTTTCTGCAATACAGTTTCATCAGCACCGTCCAACTTCTTGCACAAGCATCTGATTGGTGCAAACTTTGGACCATTGGTTAGATAATCTTGTCAAGCATCTACCATTGATCCCTGATCTAGTAGATTGGATCACCAGTGGGCCCCTCTTTCCTACTTTTGCAAAAAATTAGGGACGCCTGGGCCTTTTTTGTGCTATTGTTTGGTCTTCTGCTGCCATTTTTCTTTTCTTTTTTTTTTTTTTGGTGCTATTGTTTGGTCTTCTGCTGCCATTTTTTACATTCTGCCTATTGACATCTTTGACTGCAGGATTTAAAATGGACAAATCTGAAATGCAATTGATCAAATTCAATGGAAAGAACTATTCTGCTTGGGCTTGTCAATTCCAACTATATCTTAAGGGAAAAAAACTGTCGGGACACATTTCTTGTTCCATAAAAAAACCACGGATGGGAACAAACCGGAAGAATAGGAAACAAAAAAAGCACAGATTATGAGTTGGGTTTTGAGATCCGTTGATCCCAATTTTTTCTTCTTCTTAAACCCTCCAAAACCGCTCAAGAAATGTGGGGATATCTGAAACCCATCTATCATCAAGAAAATTCAGCCTAACGGTTTCAGTTAGAAAATGATGCTCAATAGACTCGAGGAAACATGACTGTTCATGACTACTATTCTAGTTTCCCTGTTTTATGGACTGAATTTGCTGATATTGTGTATGCTTCTATCACAAGAACAACCTTATTTGGAATTCATGAGTTGCATAAAATTACTCAGCAGGACCAGTTCTTAATGAAACTCCGACCTGAATTTGAGATTGTTTGCTCTAATATGATGAGCCGGCAGCCATCTCCATTCTTGGAGACTTGTCTAAATGAAATCCTTCATGAAGAACAGCACCAACTCACTGAGCAGCAACTTTCACAAAATACCTCCAATGGTCGTATGGATGTTGCGTATGTGGCAAAAGGAAAGATCTCCGTCTGCGAAAATTCTTCCCATGATTTCAGCAAACTACAGTGTTACACTTGCAAAGAATTTGGCCACTACTCCTCTCAGTGCAAACAGAAATGTGTAACTACTGCAGGGTTACTGATCATGGCATTTCTAAGTGCAAGAGAAGGCCTCAAAATCGGAACACCCGCACTTATACTGCCATTGCTTCATCGGATTCTCAAAGCGTGACTTCTGCTTCGCCGTCTTCATCTATGTCTTCACAGCCTTCAGTGTCTAGCCCCTCTACCACTCTAGAAATGATTCAACAAATGATCCTCCAAGCCTTCTCTACCCTTGGCATTTCAGGTAAATCCTCCTCATCTATGTGGCATTTGGATTCTGGTGCATCAAATCATATGAGTCCTCCCCCAACATGCTTTCTAATCATGGTTTAAAAAAACGGCCGATACCGGTACGTATCGGCCGATACTTACAGGTATCGACTTAAACCAGTACGATTTATCGCAGTGGAAAGGTATTAGTTTCGGTACACCAAAATATGGCAATATATAGGCTAAGTTTCCAAAATATCGGCAGAAACGAGATATCGGCCGATATTTTATAAAGGCCTCCAAACCCTAATTTTTCTCCTCTTCTCCCTCTTTACTCATCTTCCCCTTTCCAAAGATGCTTTAGCTGCTACTCCTCCTCTCTTAACTTCCCAACACATCACAAAATCAATTATTTTGGTGGATTTGGTCCAACAAAATCAACAAAACAAATTTCCAAAGGTAAGTAAATTATATTTCTTGTAATTTTTTTTAATATCTGTTTAGTGAGACTAAGAGCTTAGAAGTGATCCATGATGATGATTCCACTTATTTTTTGTTATGAATTTATATATTGTGATTTGTGAGTGTGGATCTATTATTTGGTATTTCAAAAATTTTGGCTTTTAACTTTTGTTGAGATTTAGAGTTTTTTTAATGTTAAAGACTAGTAAGAGTTATTTTTTATTTTATTAGTATGCAAATACATGATTTTATGAAGCAAGTTTGATAGATTTAGTAGTAGAATACATAGATCTACAAGATGTGGATTTTTTATATTTATTCATTTTCTAATTTTTGAATATTTTAATATTAAAATCAGATTTTTTGAGGATTAACCACAATTTTGTTATTTTATTGCATACTTCATGTATGATATGAATATGACAAGTTTTCATTTTTTTTTCAAAATATTATGTAAACAGTTTTATATTTTCAAAATTTATTTTCTTGTATTAAATTAATATTTAAAAAGAATATTTTAAGGATTTCACTAAAATTTTATTTTAAGTAAGCATAATCTTTGTATACTTCATGTAAGATTACTTTTTTTTATTGTTTTTTTATGTAATTAGTTTTATATTTTTAAATTTATTTTCGGATTTCCTAATAATTTAATATTAAACTATTATATATTTAGATTTTCACTATAAATGTGGTTTCCTAATTTTATATAATCATTGAATACTTCACATATGCTAATTTTTTTACGGTTGTCTTATCATTTATGTGATTATGTGACATGTCAATATTTTTATATTTCTGAATTTATTTTTGGATTGTTAAAACATGGAATTAGGAAAATTAAATAATTAATGTATTATTTAAAATGAGCCCTTTTGAGGTTCCAAATGCTTTATATAAATGTATTAATTTTCTTGTTTCTATTATATTTTAGATCTTAGTTCAAATGTTTTATAAATTTTGCCATGTGTTCTTTCATTTTGAAGAAACTATATCAAAATGGTGCGTGATATTGATCCAGCATAGAACCATTGTAAAGAAGCTAGAAGTATACATAAACTTAAATGTAATTATTGCTGCAAAATTATAAATGGAGGGATAACTAGATTAAAGCAACACTTGGCTCATACGCAATGTCAAATGGCAAAGTGTCCTCAAGTGCCACCTAATGTGAAAAAAGAAATGCAAGAGTTGTTGGATGCAGGAAAACAGAAAAAGGTTGTCAAAGAGAAAAGAAGAGAGGAGGAATTTGAAACATGTAGAGAAGAAGTTTTTGGGTCCAGGGAAGGAGAAATTATTTCCTCCGACGATGATGGGGATCCAGATTTGAGAAGGGCTAGGAAAGAAAGTTTGATGTCACTTCAAGAGGAGAAGGAGAGAAGAAGGATACAATATGAGACAGCTATGAGAGGTAACCAATATGATGAGGGTGGCTCATCTAGATCCTGAGGAGGGGGTTTGCGTCGAACATTTAGTCAAAAACAACCCCACCCAGTAGATATTAAGGACGATGATAAACCTCCTATTCATGCACCTCGTAGGCCACATGTGGTGGGTCCAATGGACCCATTTGCGTAAAGAAAACCAACAGCCAAGCAACCCAGCATTATAAAAACACTGAAGGGGAAATTTAATAAAGTAAAAAAAAATTTTGGTAAGGGCTACTAGAAAGTTCTTTTCAGATGTGGCCATTTCACCACATAAGGCAAACTCCCTTTATTTTACCACTATGTTAGATACAGCAGCAGAAACATGATCCCCGTATAAAGGCACCTACCGCATATGAGATTGATCATCTCCGTGTTAGAAAAGAATATGAGGAGTTACAGCTCTAGGTGGGGACTTTTAGGAGGATTTGAAAAGAAAGGGGTTGCACACTTATATGTGATGGATGGATAACCCTCACAAAACATCATCTCTTGAATTTTCTAGTTTATTGCCCTTTGAGAACAGTTTTTATCAAATTAGTTGATGCACCTAATTATGTTCAAGATGCTAGATACATCAATAAGATGTTTAATGAAATGATTAATGATATTGGGGCAGATTGTGTAGTTCAAGTTATCATCGATAATGCTGCAAACATGAAAAAAACAGGAATGATGCTTATGCAACAAAGGGCAAATATTTTTTTGTCACCATGTGCAGTACATTGCATAGACTTGATGCTTGAAGAAATTACCAAAGGAAAAGTCATGACACAAGTGATTAAAAAGATGAAGAAAATCACTAATTTCTTCTACCAGTCTTATAGACTTATTTCAATGATAAAGAATTTTACAGATAATCATGAACTGCTACGGCCTGGCATTACTCGATTTGCTACTTATTTTATAGCCATAGAGAGTATTTACAAGTATAAAAGAGGGCTTCTCCAACTCATCAAATCAGATGAATGAATAAATTATACGTGGGAAAAGCGGCCAACTCCCCTTGCAGAAGAAGTATGCAAGACCATTAAGTCCAATAAAATTTGGCCTCATGTTAAAAATTGCTTAAATTTTCTTGAGCCACTAATGAAAGTTCTTCGATTAGTTGATGGTGATGATAAGCCAACTATGGGCTTCTTACATGAGGCCATGAAGAGAGCAGAGATGGTTATTAAAGCAAATTGTAGATATTATACCAAACATTGAAAGATCATCGACGGTCGTTAGGAGCATCAATTACATCATGACTTACACACTGCTGGTAAGTGGAGACTACTTTCTTGTTAACGTTCATTGTTGTATTAAATTCTTCTTAATACATTATTCACTTAAATTTTTGCATTTAATACGTTACTTTCTCAATCCACAATTTCGATATGAATCTTTGGATCGAAATATAACTAATGAAATTCGAGTGGAGATGAAAAATGTTTATGAAAAACTAGTAAATGACACCGATGAGGCAATTAAGGCAACAAACCAAGTAAGTAAATTAAAAAGTAAATATCTTGTATGGTGTCTTTTTTCTTCTTCAATTTAATATATATCATAATTCATTCATAACAGTTGATAATTCTTTTTCTTCTTTAATGTCATTAGAGTGATGTATATAATGAAGGTATGGGAAGTTTTAGCACCACCATTGCTCGAAGAGCTGTCACGCAGATATATCCTAGTAAGAATTGTAAAATATAAATAGTAAATTATATTTTCATTATTCAAAAATTCAAAAATTGAATGCTTATTCTTATTTTCTTTTATTTTCAGCTGAATGGTGGTTGAATTATGGAGAGAGTACTATAGTATTAAGGACGATTACAATTAAAGTCCTTAATCAAACTACATCATCGTCAAACTACAAAAGAAATTGAAGCACCTTTGCTTTTATCCATACAAAAGTAAGAAATAAAACCACGATAGATAATTTGAACAAATTGGTCTACATTCACTATAACCTCAAGCTCCGCAGTCAAAATCGAAGAAGAAGAGCATTTGAAAATCAATAAGATTACTTCTGCCCAATTAATTTAGACTATATTTCTTTCAGCAAAAGATGATTTGTTAAGTGAGTAGCTAGAAGAGGTAGAAAAGCCATTATTAGATGCAGACTCAAAGCTAACGGAGATGGTTGATGACTTGACTAGGAAGAAGTTTGAGCCAATGAAAGTCTCTGAAAATTACAAAAGATTAATCTGACACAGCATTAGAGGAGTACTACGGTTAATCCTACAGAGGCAAGAGGAAAGGAGGTGGGTGAAGAGAGTAAGTCGAGTATCTCTACATCTTCCTCATCAGCAGGAATTCCTCCTGACTCTCCCGGGACTGGAGGTCACTATGGAGATAATGAGCTACCGATATATGAGACAGTTGAGCATTTTCCTGGTGCTACAAACCTAGATCTCCATCGTGGTTATGGAAGATATATCTCACAAACTGAGACAGAGATTGGTAGTAACATCGGTCAAAGAGGGGGGGAAGGTACTTCCGCAGGTAATGTTAGAAACAGCAAGCTATGTATGAATACAACCCTCATTGGCCAACTCAGCTGCTTCCAGTTCCATCGTCACAACCGTGGTATGAGCAAGGAATGATCCAACGTGGGCCCCAACAAGCTATTTTTGTTCCTCATGAATTTTTTAATTTAAATTTAGGCCCTCAGTCATCTCAATCTACTGAGGATAGCTCATCATACTATGAAGGGATCTTCGCTCCTAAGCAACAATATCAATATGGCCAAGAATATGGGAGTGCAGTAAAGAGTTTGAATCATATTATTATAACCCGTACCGAAGAAGAAGAAATGATGATGACGATGATCTCAAGCCTGGGCGACACTCCACTTGGAATTAAGTTGTGCATTCATTCTCTAAAATTGCTTTATGATTTATTTTACTATCACTATGTCATATGCTATGTTAATGTTCATATTCTTGAATTTCACAACTTACTTGATAGTTGAGTGATGAATTAATGATTGATGAATAATGACTGATAAATCATGATAAGGGTATATACTATACAAGATACAAGTACAACCACTATATATAAATTATAAATAAGCTGTATTCACTATTCTCTAAAATTTCACACTAACAGATAATTCATATTTGATAAGTCATAATTATGGTTCTTACAAAAAAATAAAAAAAATCACAATTTCAGACAAGACAGTGATACAGGATATCATAACTTAAGGAGACCGATATCTTGATTTATACTTGTTACTAATGAAAAAAAAAACACATTATTTTCTAGCCTTTTCTAATATTTTGGATTTTTTAGATATTTTTTCAATTTTTTTGGATTAAAAAAAATTCACACCGCAATAGACCACGAATCGCAACCGATACCGATATCGATACCGTATCAATTTTCTGGACTGACCGATATCGCAATTTTCATCCATGTTTCTAATATTAAATGGTAAACTCATAGTCCAAACAGCTAATGAAGGTCATTTGTCTATCACAGCCATAGGAGATATTCCACACTCATTACCATTGCATAACATTTTTTTTGCCCCCTAAACTCTACATATTTACTCTCTGTGGGTCAACTAGTAGATAACCATTGTAATGTGTTCTTTTCTCCATCTGGCTATTTTGTGCAAGATCAAGGGACGGCGAAGGTGATCGCAAAAGAGCGTAGGTGCGGCCAATTGTTTCCACTTTGTTTGGCTACACAACATAGGGATGCATCTTTGTTTGCTTTTTCATGTTCCTCTCAAAATAATGCGCAGTTGCAGCATAAAAAATTAGGACATCCTAATTCGAATATTTTGTTATCTTTAAAAAATTCTGGTTTGATTAATAAAATGCAATTTTCTTCCTCTTATGTCAATATGGAATGCTCCATCTACAAATTAGGAAAAAGTAAAACATCGCCCTTTCCTTTGCATAGTTCACTCATAAAAAAATGTTTTGATTTGGTTCATAGTGATGTTTAGAGGATGACACCAAAGATCTCTCATTCCCAATATAACTATTTTGTAACATTCATAAACGATCACAGTTGGTTTACTTGGGTTTATTTTTTACGGGCCAAATTTGAAGTATTTGATGCTTTTTAGAAATTTCTTACTTACGTTGAAACACAATTTTCCACTTGCATAAAGACATTTCAATCTGATTTGGAGGAGAATATGTCATACAGATTTCAAAACTACTTCAAAACTGAGGAATAGTATCCCAACAAACCTGCCCTTAAACCCCTCAGCAAAATGGCATTGCTGAATGGAAAAATCATCATCTTCTTGACATGGTTCGTTGTCTCTTACTTAACTCATTTGTTCCACCATGATTTTGGCTTAAAGCACTCACTATTGTTGTTCATCTGATTAACAGGCTTTCTCCTTCTAAACTTCATAAGCAATCTCCATATTTTCAGCTTTTTAAGTCTAAACCATCATAAGCTCACCTTCATCCATTTGGGTGTGTTTGTTTTGTTCATCTCCTTCATAATGAATACACTAAATTGTCTACTCAATCTGTTAAGTGTGCTTTCCTTGGTTATGCTTCTCATTAAAAGGGATTCATGTGTTATGACCCATTAGAAAAAAGGATTCATGTTTCTCATAATGTTGTTTTTTTTTCTTTAGAATACAACATTTTTTTCAAAAGCATAATGATTTTTCAGTCTCTATTCCCATGACTACGTTACCCAGTTTTTCGCCAGATACTCCTTCGTCTTCCTTTGAAAGATTTCATCCTAAGCTTATGTATCGTAGACAAAGAAAGCCAGCCGCTACTACTCAACCTCTTCAAGATCCACCTCTTGATCTCGCTCGTCTGCTACCAAGTCCAAAGCCGGATCCGCCACCACAAACTAGACAGTCTACTTGTATATCTCAGCCACCAGATAGATTTGGGTACTCTCATACATCTTTACTTGCCACATTAGCCTCTGCTGCTATTCCTACATCATATTCTCAAGCTGAGAAACATGAATGTTGGCGGAAAGAGATGACAAAAGAATTAGATGCTCCTCAAGTTAATCACACATGGGATGTTGTCCCATGTCTAGCTGGTGTTTGACCGATTGGTTCAAAATGGGTTTTTCCAATCGAGCTAAAATCAAATGGTTCATTGGACCGATACAAGGCCCGTGTAGTTGCCCTTGGCAATTGACAAGAATATAGCATAGACTATGATGAGACCTTTGCCCCGGTTGCTAAGATCACCATTGTCCAGATCATTCTTGCAATCGCAGCATCTCAAGCCTGGTCACTCTTTCAATTAAATCTAAAAAATGCCATTCTTCATGGTGATCTTAAAGAGGAAGTCTACATGCACCTCCCAAAAGGGTATCTCATTTCCACTAGTTCTAATGTGGCTAAACTCCGGCACTCTCTTTATGGTCTCAAACCAGCTCCTCGAGCTTGGTTTGAAAATTCTCGGGAAACATTAGTTGCATTGGCATTTCAGCAAAGCCCCTTATGATTCATTGTAGTTCTGCATCATACCACAAGTGACATTACAGTGTTACTTATCTATGTTGATTGATGCAGGACGATGCAAACTAAAGCTATTGCAATGTAATAAAAGTGCTGAAATCAGAAAGGGCAGAAAATTCAGATCTGGATCTGAAACTTGTCTAAGATTCAGATCTGGATCAGTACAAATTCCAAGGGTGGGTCAACATTAGATTTAGACCCTTATCACAGATCCCGCAGTAATAGTTCCCAGATTTAATAGCGGATATTAATGGAAGGCAGAACTTCCAACACTTAGGGCTTGTTGGTTCAGTTGTTCAAGATCAGATCTGGGCTCTTGTGGTGGCTAAAAGTTGCTCAAGAAGAGAAGAGTAGAAGAGATAGAGAATACCTTTATTGGGCTCTCACCAAACTCCAATCACAGGAGGCGTTAGTCGTGGTTGGCAAGAAGGTGGCTTGCAACCAAGTGGAGAAGAAGAAGAAGAAGAACTCTTTTCTTATTCCAGAATTTTTTTCTTACATGCATCATAATGGTGGAGAAGACCTAGCCCTAGATTTAAAGGATTTCTCCAACCAAAAAAGGAAAAAGGAAAAGAGGAAAGAGGAAGACATGAAAGGAAATAAAGAGGAGAAAAAGGAGGGAGGGGATCTTGCGCAAGATAGACTTGCCACATTGGGATTCGTGCGCAAGTCTATCTTGCGCAAGAATCTTTTGTTTCCTTTTTTTTTCACTTAAATGGTGGTCCCCCCTTTTCTCTCTTATTTATTACATCGATAAGACAAAACGGGTCCCTCTACAGACTCTAATAAAAACCTAATATGGGACCAAACTAATGGGACCAAACAAATAACTTAAGGAAAGAAATAAATTAAACATGGGACCCAATACATTAACACATCAAACCATGGGCCCTCAAAACAAAATTAAATCCAAGGACCCCAAAACAAAATTAAATCCAAGGACCCCTTCACTTCTCCAATCCATGTGCCACTTCCCTATGTGGGGCCTTCACTGTAATTGTGCACATGGGCCGTCGATGCTCCGCCATCGTGATCAAATGAAATCCAACCGTCGGATCTCCTCTGAAAGATAATCCAACGGTGGATTTGTATTGTCTTCGCGTTCAATGCCATAGTATTGATCATCCAACCAGATTAGAGCTTGATCGGCTGCCCTGCGCTTTCTTCTCTGATAAACTTTGTATGGTTTTGGGGAATTTGGTAAGATGTCCCCATCATTGCCCCGCGGCTGCGAAAATCTCACCTCTGGGGAGATGAAACTATCAAAGCGTTCCAAAAGATCGGGATCAAGGCGCTGCAATTCAGTCCTTGTGATCCAGGTGCTGTCATGCTGAGGTCGATCCTTCCATTTGACAAGAAATTTTTGAATGCCCCCGTATCTGGTGGAGACCAATTGGTCATCCAATATGTCTTCTACTACATCCTTCAACTGAGCTTTAGTTTCAGGAGGGGGGGTCGGCTGGGGTAGGTGAGAGAAGGATGCTGGCTCAAAATTAGGTAACGGAGAAGAAACACCAGATGGCTCAATGGGGGATGGTGTGGGACCATGAAAAGGAACAAGGTCTTCAATGTTGAAAGTTGAACTAATACCCATATCAGAAAGAATGTCCAGCACATACGCATTAGGACCCAACCTATTCAAAATCTTGTATGGACCCATACTGCGAGCCTGTAATTTCTTGGCAATTCCCTGCGGGAATCGCTCAGGCCTTATGCGAACCATAACATCATCACCCACCTGGAATTCTGTGAATCTGCGATGTGAATCAGCAGATGATTTGTACTGTGCATTATGTAAATTAATTTGTTTCCTGATTTCAGCATGTAATGCATGTATGCGTTGAATGAATGCATCAGCAGACTCAGAAGGACGATGAATGGATGAGATGGGAATGAGATCTATAGGCATTCTAGGTTTGTAACCAGTGACAGCTTCAAATGGACTCATGCCTATGGACCTATTGACTGAACTATTGTATGCAAATTCAGCTATTGGTAAAACAGATTCCCATGTTCGCACATGTTCACCCACAAGACACCTCAACAGATTTCCCAAACTTCTGTTCACTACCTCAGTTTGTCCATCAGTCTGTGGATGATAGGCAGAAGAAAATTGCAATTTAGTGCCTAAGAGTTTCCACAGTGTTTTCCAAAAATAGCTAGTGAACTTCACATCCCTGTCAGACACAATGGTCTTTGGGACACCATGAAGGCTGACAATACGCTCGAAAAAGATCTTCGCGATATGCGAAGCGTCAGAAGTTTTTGAGCATGGAACAAAATGGGCCATTTTGGAAAAACGGTCCACAACGACAAAGATGGAATCGTGCTGCTTGGATGTCTTAGGAAGCCCAAGCACGAAGTCCATGCTAAGATCTTGCCACGGTGCGTGAGGCACGGGCAAAGGAGTATACAGGCCGGTATTCTGTTTGCGTTGCTTTGCTAATTGGCAAGTACGGCAACGCGCAATTGTGTGCGCAACATCTCGCTTAAGACATGGCCAGTAAAAACGATCTTCCACGAGAAGGATGGTCTTATCTCGACCAAAATGACCTCCCACGCCTCCCGCGTGGAGTTCCCAAATTAAAAACTCTCTCATGGAAGTCCGGGGAATGCAGATCTGATTACCTCTAAAGATATAACCGTCTTTCAACGTAAATCGATCAATGCTTCTTAGAGGATTGTCAGAAAGTGAAGCAAACATATCCCCAAAATCAGGACAAGTAGGGTAATCATCTCGAAGACGATCAAACCCTGTGACTTCGACATTCATGGAGTGAATTAAATGAATCCTGCGACTTAACGCATCAGCTGGTTTATTATCCACTCCCGCCTTGTGTTTTAACACGAAAGTGTATTCTTGCAAAAGCTCAACCCATTTGGCATGTTCTCCTTTCAACTTAGATTGGGAATTTAAGTATTTTAAAGCGTCATGATCGGAGAACAGGACAAATTCTTGCGGCAAAAGATAATGTCGCCAATGTTTAAGGGTTTGCACTAATGCGTAGAATTCCCTTTCGTAATTGGAATACTTCCGTCGCTTAGCATCATTCAGCTTTTCGCTGAAGTAAGCGACTGGGTGTCCTTCTTGGCTCAAGACACCTCCTATTCCCACACCCGACGCGTCACAAGCCACTTCAAAAACTTTAGAAAAATCGGGCAATCGCATGACAGGGGCCTCTGTCATTTTGACTTTAATCTCCTGAAAAGCGGCAGTAGCAGCTGGGCTCCAACGAAATTCACCCCTTTTCATGCAATCTGTGATAGGAGCCATGATGGTACTAAAGCCTTTAATGAATCGACGGTAAAATGTGGCCAGACCATGAAAGCTACGAACCTCATGATTATTGGATGGAATTTTCCATTCAACAATAGCTCTAATCTTCTCAGAATCAACAGCCATGCCCGCAGCAGATATTACGAAACCTAAGAAAACCAAATTATCCGCCATGAATGTGCATTTCTTAAGGTTTGCGTATAGTTGTTCTTTCCGCAAAGTACTACAAACTTGCCACAAGTGTTTAAGATGTTGTTCTGTAGTAGTGCTGTAGATAAGAATATCATCAAAGTAGACTACCAAGAACTTACCAATAAATGGTCTCAACACTTGTGTCATGACCCGCATAAAAGTACTTGGTGCGTTTGACAACCCAAATGGCATGACAAGCCATTCATATAGCCCATCCTTCGTCTTGAAGGCAGTCTTCCATTCGTCACCAGGACGAATACGAATCTGATGGTAGCCACTCTTAAGATCTATCTTGGAAAAGATAGTGGCACCAGCCATCATGTCAAGCATATCATCCAACCGCGGTATCGGAAATCGATACTTAACGGTAATCTTGTTGATAGCTCGACTATCCACGCACATCCTCCATGTTCCATCTTTCTTTGGAGTCAACAGTGCGGGAACAGCGCAAGGGCTTAAGCTCTCCCTAAGGAAACCCTTGGCAAGAAGCTCCTCTACCTGCCGTTTTAGTTCTGCATGTTCTGCAGGATTCAAGCGATAATGGGGCAAGTTAGGTAAGGTCGCTCCTGGAACGAGGTCAATTGCATGCTGAATATCACGCATGGGCGGGAGCTCGTTTGGTAAGTCATCAGGGAAAACATCCCTAAACTCCTGAAAAACAGGTTCCACAGCACGTGGAACATCAATAGGGGACTCCTTACCAACATCCGTAGAAACTACAGCATAAACAATAGGATCCTCCTTAGAGCCCTTATGAGTCCTCTCATCTAACTCAGCCTGGAACTCACTTGCACTTAAGATGTGTAAACCCTTGGTTGTAGGAGTGGAAGCACTAGTACTGGGTTTAGCACTGTCTTTAGGGTTATCCTTGCCTTTAGGGGGTAATGGATGTAATTTTACCTTCTTGTCTTTGAATTGAAAGGCACAAATGTTTGTACGCCCAAAGTTGGTAACATCCATATCATAAAGCCAAGGTCTCCCTAAAATGATATGTCCCACGTCCATGGGAACCACGTCACACCAAAGCTGGTCCTGATAGGTGGACATACTAATTGGGACCAAGCACCGTTGGGTCACGGGAATGGATGTAGAATCCACCCAAGAGACGCGGTATGGCTTAGGGTGTGGGACAGGGGTCAAGCCTAGTCTAGACAAGTTATTGGCTGACACTACATTGGTACAACTCCCGCTATCAATAATGATCTTGCAGCTCTTCTCATTATACTTGACGTAGGTATGAAAGATGAAAGTTCTACGCCAATCCTCATTTTCTTGAATGGTCAATGCACATCTTACAACCATTAATTTTGGTGGATCATCTTTTGTTAAAGATTGTGCATTTTCGTGTTGAGGATAGGAGGGTGTAAATCGAAGAAAGGATACCCGATCTTCCGGATTTTCACAATCCTCATCGCTAGGCACAAAATCCGGGATATAGGTATCTACCGTAGGATCATTCTCATCTTCTACGTCTTCTATGTAGAGATTGATGTTGCGGGTAGGACATTCACTGGCGTAGTGTCCATAACCGTGACATTTATGGCAGGTGAGAGATTTGGAACTGCCACCAATGATTCCTTTGCCTTTGTTATCCCTAAATGTATGCGGTCCATTTGTGGGATAACGCGTAAATTGGGAATTGGAATTAGATTTATTACCCGAGGAATAAGGCTTGGAATCTGTTCCCCGATAATCACTGCGTTTAGCTTGCTTGTTTTTCATGGCTATCTCGAGGTTAAGGGTCACCTCGTAAATGTCTTCTAAGCTAGCCGTTTTTACCGTGATTAATTTCCTTTGAAATTCGGGGCGAAGACCTGTTCTAAATTTTGAAATTCGCTCAGGAAGGTCTTCTTGGGTATTACATCTTAGATTAAGTTCTTCGAACTTATTGATGTATTCGGTCACGGACATGCTACCCTGTCTAAGGTTAGACTTTTGATCTAAAAGTCTATCCCTGTAAGATTGGGGCTGATACTTGACCCGTAAGTGTTCCTTCATTTCATCCCAAGTATCAATAGGTGCCTCATGGCGACGCTGTAAACCCCGCTCAAGATCAACCCAGTACAAACGGGCTTGACTCACCAATTTCATTTTGGCGAATCGGACCTTTCTTTCTTCCGACATATCATACCAATCAAAATAATGGTCCATGTCAGATTCCCAATCAGAGTAGACCCTAGGATCAATGCGACCATCAAAGGTTGGGGCTTCAACCTTTACACTTCTCAGGGCCCACTCTTCAGAATTCCGTCTCCTGCCTTGGGGCCTACGGTCATCACCCGCCTCAGATTCGAGGTCGGTCTCATTATCTCGCTCTCTACCCCTAGGTCTCCCTTGTGGGCGATTCCGAACATGACGATGCCCGTCATCATCACGTTGGGACCTTTCAATTTGTTCGAGGCGTGCCTCGAGACGAGTTGTGGCCTCATGAAGGCGGATGTCAGATTGCGCCTGCATGGCAGCCAACCTTTCATTCATAATGACATTGTTCTTGGCCAGCGCCTCATCCATCAACTTGGAAATTTGGGATGAATCCATTGTAAGGTGTTCGGGTTGGAAATCCCTACCACTCCTAGTGGGCATACAAGATGGATGCTAAGATGACTATCCTAAATTTATTATGCACTGCTGGAAATAATTGCAGAACTGAAATATGATGCAATGATATGATGCAATGATGTGTTATGCACTGCTGAAATTAATTTCAGAACTGAAATCAGATTCAGATGCGATGCAATGATGTTATGATGCAATGCTGAAAATAATTTCAGAACTGAAATATGATGCAATGATGTGTTATGTACTGCAGAAAATATTTTTCAGAACTGAAAAGCAACTGCAGTTGTGTTGCGATGCTGTGTATGCTCTGCAGAGAAAAATTTCAGAACTGAAAATCAATTGCAGATGTGCACTGCTGAATAGATTTCAGGTCTGTAAATTGCAGACGTGATATGATGAATGGTGGACTGAAACCAACAGATTTCAGATCTGTAATCTTCCAGAACTGAAAATAGACTGCTGCAGTAATCTCAGATTTCAGATCTGTAATCTGCCAGAACTGAAACTCAGATCTGTAATTTTCCAGAACTGAAACTCAGATCTGTAAGAACTGAAAATAGACTGCTGCAGTAATTTCAGATTTCAGATCTGTAATCTGCCAGAACTGAAACTAATTGCAGAACCCTAAGTCAACCTATGGCTTTGATACCAAAATTGATGCAGGACGATGCAAACTAAAGCTATTGCAATGTAATAAAAGTGCTGAAATCAGAAAGGGCAGAAAATTCAGATCTGGATCTGAAACTTGTCTAAGATTCAGATCTGGATCAGTACAAATTCCAAGGGTGGGTCAACATTAGATTTAGACCCTTATCACAGATCCCGCAGTAATAGTTCCCAGATTTAATAGCGGATCTTAATGGAAGGCAGAACTTCCAACACTTAGGGCTTGTTGGTTCAGTTGTTCAAGATCAGATCTGGGCTCTTGTGGCGGCTAAAAGTTGCTCAAGAAGAGAAGAGTAGAAGAGATAGAGAATACCTTTATTGGGCTCTCACCAAACTCCAATCACAGGAGGCGTTAGTCGTGGTTGGCAAGAAGGTGGCTTGCAACCAAGTGGAGAAGAAGAAGAAGAAGAACTCTTTTCTTATTCCAGAATTTTTTTCTTACATGCATCATAATGGTGGAGAAGACCTAGCCCTAGATTTAAAGGATTTCTCCAACCAAAAAAGGAAAAAGGAAAAGAGGAAAGAGGAAGACATGAAAGGAAATAAAGAGGAGAAAAAGGAGGGAGGGGATCTTGCGCAAGATAGACTTGCCACATTGGGATTCGTGCGCAAGTCTATCTTGCGCAAGAATCTTTTGTTTCCTTTTTTTTTCACTTAAATGGTGGTCCCCCCTTTTCTCTCTTATTTATTACATCGATAAGACAAAACGGGTCCCTCTACAGACTCTAATAAAAACCTAATATGGGACCAAACTAATGGGACCAAACAAATAACTTAAGGAAAGAAATAAATTAAACATGGGACCCAATACATTAACACATCAAACCATGGGCCCTCAAAACAAAATTAAATCCAAGGACCCCAAAACAAAATTAAATCCAAGGACCCCTTCACTTCTCCAATCCATGTGCCACTTCCCTATGTGGGGCCTTCACTGTAATTGTGCACATGGGCCGTCGATGCTCCGCCATCGTGATCAAATGAAATCCAACCGTCGGATCTCCTCTGAAAGATAATCCAACGGTGGATTTGTATTGTCTTCGCGTTCAATGCCATAGTATTGATCATCCAACCAGATTAGAGCTTGATCGGCTGCCCTGCGCTTTCTTCTCTGATAAACTTTGTATGGTTTTGGGGAATTTGGTAAGATGTCCCCATCATTGATGACATTATCATCACGGGGACAGATTCTAAAATGATTTCATCACTTCAAACTTCATTGCATCAATCTTTTCATATGAAGGACTTGGGACTGTTGGCATATTTCTGAGGTCTCGAAGCTCATCAAACAAATAAAGGAATCATTTAGGATCAACACGAGTATACACTTAACCTCATTGAGCTAGTAGGACTTCCAACACTCCACTCCAGTTGAGACTCCACTAGAGGTTAACTTGAAGCTTACAAAGGATAGTGGGGACCTTCTTTCTACTGCCGCGACATATTAGCAATTGGTTGGCAACTTGATCTATTTGACTAATACACATCTTGACATTGCATATGCTGTCAATCTCCTTAGTCAATTCATGACAGCACCTTGACATCTTCATTTAGATGCTGTCCACCGCATTATCCGTTACCTTTTGGGCATGACTAATCATAATCTATTCTTTCCTGCTAGATCCTCATTACACGTGACTGCTTATTCAAATGCTGATTGAGCGAGGTGCCCCGACACTCGTCGCTCCACAACAGGATGGTGTATGTATCTGGGCGAGGCCTTAGTTTCCAAACAATGAAAGAAACAAGATAAAGTTTCTAAATCCTCCACTGAAGTTGAATACCGTATCATGTCTGCTTCATGCTCTAAAATACTTTGGCTCCGTGGAGTGCTTTCAGATCTTGGTTTTCCTCAAACAATACCAACCCCTCTTCATGATGATAACACTAGTGATCTTCGAATCACCGAACACATAAAGCTTATTGAAGTTCCATGCCACTTCATTTGTAACAAATACCTGTGTGACGTCATTTCACTTCCATTCGTTTCTTCCAGTCTACAAATTGCAAATATCTTCACCAAATGACTTCCTTAACCACGGCATCAATTCTTATCTGACAAATTGATGCTTATTGACTCACAAGCATCAATTTGAGGGGGCTATTAACAGGCCCAATGTACTATAGGCCCATTTATGATACTGTACCATAGGCCCATAGCAAGTAAAATTAGATTGGTCAAATGTACATAATATTCTTACTTTATTTGTAGGATTGTGATCAATCGTAATTGATTGTAATTTGCTGATCTGGTGCCTTATCAAAGGCAACCATGATACTTAAATAGACAAAGGATCGTTCCCTTTGGGGCATCAAAATTCCATCCATTTCATTGTTCATGCTCTTTTAGACTGTTTTGATCTTGGCTATACAAAGATTGACATCAACTTCTTATAAACAAGCAATATACAAAGATTGACATCAACTTCTTATAAACAAGCAATATACAATACACAATCACTTGCTATGACCATAAATCAAAACTTGGATGATCATCCATATGGTAAGCAATAAAATAATAGGTATGAAGTGATAAAGAATGCATATTAAATGTGAAGAAGAAGAAGAAGAAGAAGAAATATTAACTAAGGGAGAAGCTAACCAGAAAAGCAGAGCGGATCAGCTCCTCAACATAATCAACAGTTGCACCTTTGACAAAGTCATATGATATTTTATCAACCACCAGCTTCACACCTTCCTTCTCAAAAATCCTACAAAACATTCAAGGACAACAGTAGATCCAGACATGAAGACAAACTTGAATAGGATTGCAGCCACTTAAAGGATGGACCGGAGATGTACATAGGCCCATAAGCTAGTCCACCTAACAGCCAAACAGGCTGACCTGGCCCTTCTGACTAAGGGCCTATTTGGCAAGTCTTATATATTTAAAATAGAGCTGATTGAAAAGGATGTCTTTGAGTTAGAGCTGTTTTAAGACCTTTCTTATAAATGTAAGAACTGATATGTCTGATTCCATTTGAAAAGCAAACTTCTCATACTGGCAAAGTTACATTACAGTAATGGCACAGCCAAATTTGACATGAACTAATAGTACAGGCAAGCTTGAAGCTTCTCATATTATAAACCCTATATGGGCAAACTTCTTTTTTTTTTTTTAGAAAGAGTCAAACGGTGTCTTGATTGCTTTAGACATTCTTGTTGATTTGAAGGGTCAAGTTTAGGTTTACTTTCTCAAAAAAGAGGCAAAAAGTATTAAAGCTAATTGAATTAGGCATACACATGAACTTTGCCAAACAATCTAAAGCAGTCAAACATCTATTTGATTAAGTTTTACATCAAAATAGACACAAAAAGTAGACTCGCCAAATGGCAAACACAATCAAGCCTGACATTACTTGGTAGCCTGCCCGGGGCATAGCAAGTCAGCTCACAGGTAAATCAAGAGGCAGAACAAGTAAATGTTATCTTCTGTGGAAATTAGAAAGGAACCTGTCATCAGAGTCAGCCTTGTCGTCGAGACCAAAGACATACTGGAATCCAGAACAGCCCCCAGTCTCCACACTTAATCGAAGCATCTTGCCTTCTGCAGCTGCATCTTTTGAATGCAACTCTTTCATTCTCTGCAATGAATTCCAAAAACAAAACATTTTATTAACTAAGCTAGAAAGATTTAAACCACAACTAAGTACTACCTCGCGATACATCTTTTCCTTTTTGAGAACTTTAAACTTTTTTCCATCAGTCTTTAGGTACTAAAAGCTTGGTATTTCAGAAAATATCAGAGTCCATAAGTGGTACTAGATATCTAATTGGTGCATTCTATTAAGGCCAAGCTCACAAATTTCTGAATCAATTCAAAGCTCATCATGTTGCCCAAGGATTTAAGCAAAAAGATGGCATCAACCATGAAGAGATCTTGACTACGGTTTTCCAAAGTAACAACTTTTCGGGGATCTTAAAATTGTTGCAGTCATACAGTAGCAGTGGTTTCAATTAATCGTAAATGGAGGCCTCAACGAAACCATTTATATATCAAACCCTACATTCTCTTGTAATTAAATCATTTTGCCCTCTAAATAAGTCTCTACATGGTTTGAAGCAGGCTCCACGAGCTTGGGTTAAAAAATTTTATGAAGATATTATCAAGGGAGAGATGAGAATGTTGAGATGGATGTGTTGAAAAACTAGGAAACATAAATTCAAAAATGGGCACACTAGGGAGCATTTAGGGGGCAACAACAATAGGTGATAAATTAAGAAAGCCTTGATTGAGAATTGAGATCGTTTGTACATCTCTAGCGCAAGCTAGCAATAGCACCGATGAGGGAAATTGTTTCCATGTAGGTTGATGGACCCCAAGGAAAAGGTGTAAGTAAGCTAAAGAGGATGTGACCGGAGCTAGCAAGGCCAAATCTGAAGAAGTGCAATCTATCAAGGGATTTGGTACTAGATAAACTAGAATGGATAACATTTAGGGGTAACAACAATAAGTGATAAATTAAGAGAGATTAGTTTGAGAATTGAGATGGTTTGTACATCTTTGAAATAGGCCAACAACGGCACCAGTGAGGAAAATTGTTTCTATTTACGTTGATGGCCCCTCAAGGAAAAGGGAAAAGCCAAAAAGGACGTGGATGGAGGTCATAGTTTAAAAAATCGGACGAGTCCAAGTCGACTCGGACTCGGCCCAAACCGAGTTGAGTCGACCCGACTCAGCCGGGACTCGCTTGACTTGGCCAAGTCTCTATGAGACTCGGCCGACTCAGTTGAGTCCTATGGGACTCGGCCATGGGACTCAGCCGAGTCTTAATGCGACTTGGCCAAGTTAACTCAAACTCGGTCATGACCGAGGTAGGTCCCGAGTCTAATTTTTTAAACCTTGATGGAGGTCGTAAGGAAAAATCTAAAGAAGTACAACCTATCCAAGGTTGGTGGTCCTAGAGAGGTGATAAATTAAGACACTTCTCTGAGAATTGAGATAGTTTGTACATCCATGACACAGGCCAGCAATGGTACCAATGAGGAAAATTGTTTCTATGTAGGTTGATGGCCCCTCAAGGAAAAGGAGAAATCCAAATTGAGGTATTAAGGACAAATCTGAAGAAATACAGCCTATCCAAAGATTTGGTCCTAGATAGACTAGAATGGAGAAACAGAATTCAGATAGCTGACCCCAACATAGTTAGAACAAGGCTATAGTAACGATGATTAAGGCATGTTTCAAACAGCAAAGACAATCTCATGTTTATTCGACTTACACCATGGGGCATAAAATTCTTCTGATTCCTGCCAATGATACTATTATCTCAAAAGATGATTAAGTGGGAATTCAAGACCATAGTTACCTAATTCGTAGTTCGATGGATTCGCATTCGAATTCCTAGTTCATAGTTCGACACTTAATCAAAATTGAAAATTCTCTATAGAATCATTTGATTTTTTTTGCAATTCACTTAATTCGCAATTCGAATTCAAAAAATTCAATGTACTAAATCAGATATATAATTCAATAAGGTTGACGAATAAATATCTTTTCCAAAAATTCTTAAATGTTGTAAAATTTATATAAGAATGACAATTCATGAGAATTGTAAATATGACTAAATAAAATCTAAATTCAGCACAATCATCACTTATGTGTCTTATCCAGGTAGTAGCATAAATAGATATCCAACTATTAGCATTGATATTGAGTGTCTCACTAATGCTTTTGCATGAGGAAGTGAAATTATAAAGTTGGGCACACCTTAAGAAAATCTCAATGGCTCAAAATCAACACCCAACTCTTGGATGAGACATTATCAAAGTTTAATCCAATAGTAGTAGGCCCTGCTGTAAAATGGAAGAGTTTTTTTTTTTTTCCAATCATGATTATATCTACCATCTAAGAAACACGGACACTTCTAAGAAAGTAATGTATCCGTGTCGGACACATGTCGAACACCGACACTCCTTGGACATTTTTAGACACGTATCTCATACTATTTTAGCCGTGTCTATAATTAAGAACTAAAAATCTTAATTTCGGAGACTTATCCGACACTCTTTTTGCGACATGTCTCACAATTCCTAACCCGTGTCTATGACTAAAAAATAAACATGTGACTGATATTTCATAAACACTTTGTTAACATATGGTTACTAAAACTTGTAAACTTGATATATAACAATTTTATACCATGGAAAAATGTATGATTGTTAATATTAATCATATCACAAGCAAAAGATAAATAAATCTTTCACTAAAGAATAGGCCTAGAGCTTGGCTTCTTTTTGCTTTTTTTTTTTTTTAAGGGAGGGAAATAAGATAATCCTCCCTTTTCTTTGTATGGATTTTTTGGAACTATGGGTATTTCATGTTTAATGATTATGAATTATATTTTAGTGTTATATTTATACTTGATAATTTGATATGTTTGTTAGTTGGTACTTGAAATTTTCATTTTTGATTGCTAAATTGATTAAAAAGTTAAAATGACATTATTTTTTAGTATATGATTATATATTTGAACTCCGCCAGTTTTTGCTGCCAATCCCAAGCCCGAGTAAAGGAGGAGGCTTGTGTTAGATAGGTTGACAGCCAGCGTAAAACTTTATCACAACCTAAACATGAATTCTGAGAAAACAATATTTCGCGATAAGGCTAGGGCGTTCCCCACTTTAAGCGCCGCCCGGCTACAGTGAAAAGTATGCAAGGGCTACCGCATGACTCTGGGCTAGTGCGGTTAAAGAAGTTAGTCCATGAGAAAAAGATGAGGAATAGGAAAATTAGACTTGCTACTTGGAATATAGGAACCTTGACAGACAAAAGCGTAGAGTTGGTTGAGATAATGAAAAGAAGAAGAATTAGTGTGGCTTGTATACAGGCTAAGAAGCATGGACACGGACACGGGACATGGATACGACACGACACGGACACGCCGACACGGCATTTCTCAAAAAAGTAGGACACGGACACGTCGGGGACACGTTAATAATATATATTAATTTATATATATAATCATCTACTAAAAAACTAATATCATTTTAACTTTTTAAATCAATTTAGCAATCAACAAATAAAAATTCAACTACCAACTAACAAACATATCAAATTATTAAATATCAATATAACACTAAAGCATAATTCATAATCATTAAACACGAAATATCCATAGTTCCATAAAATCCATATAAAGAAAAAGGCGGATCATCTCTTTCCGCTCCCTTAAAAAAAAAAAAAACAAAAAGCAAAAGAGAAGCCAATCTTGAGGCCTATTCTTTAGTGAAATATTTATTTGTCTTTTGCTTGTGATATGATTGATTTTTACAATCATATATTTTTCCATGGTATAAAATTGTTATATATCAAGTTTACAAGTTTTAATAACTACATATTAACAAAGTATCCAAGAGATATTAGCCACATGTTTATTTTTTAGTCATAAACACGAGTTAGAAATTGTGGGACACGTTGCAAAAAGAGTGCCAAACAAGTGTCCGAAATTAAGATTTTTAGTTCTTAATTATGGACACGGCAAAATAGTATTGGACACGTGTCCGAGAGTGTCCGAGGAGTGTCGGTGTCCGACACGTGTCCGACACGGACACGTCACTTTCTTAGAAGTGTCCGTGCTTCTTAGTATACAGGAGACAAGGTGGAAAGGGAATAAAGCTAAGGAGTTCACAGATGAGTATAGGCTTTTCTATGCAGGGAAGAGTAATACAAGAAATGGAGTGGGTATAGTTGTAGATAAGCATTTGAAAGAGAAAATTGTAGGGGTTAAGAGGTTTAGTGATAGAATTATAGTAATTAAACTCGTGCTAGAGGAAAACATAATCCATATCATCAGTGCTTATGCTCCCCAAGTAGGACTAGAGGAAAGTGTGAAAAGACAATTTTGGGATGAAATGGATGATTTAATTTGAAAAACCCCAAATAGTGATAAAATTTTTCTTGGAGGAGATTTAAACGGACATATAGGAAGAGAAAATATAGGATTGAAAGAGTGCATGGAGGGCAAGGATTTGGAGAAAAAAATGAATTTGGAAACACTATATTGAACTTTGCAGTGACATTTGATCTTGTAGTCGCAAATACTTACTTTAGAAAGAAAGATGAGCATTTAATTACCTATAGAAGTGGGAGTAATAGGAGCCAGATAGACTTTTTTCTAGTTAGAAAACATGGCCGATTAGCTTAAAAAGATTGCAAGGTTATCCCAGGAGAGAGTTTGACCATGCAACATAGGCTCGGAGTTTTAGATATTTACATTAAAAGTAGAAAGAAAGCGGTAGTAAACAAAATAGACCCTAAAACAAGGTGGAGAGATTTGAAGGGGGAATGAGCAAATATATTTAAGGACAAAATGATTGAGAATGGAGAATGAAATCTTGAAAGAGAAACTATAGTAATGTAGAATCAAATGGCTAATTGCATTAGGATGGTTACAAAGGAGGTCCTTGGAGAATCAAAAGGAAAGAGACATATTAATAAAGAAACATGGCGGTGGAGCGTGGAGGTTCAGGAAGTTATTTGAGAGAAAAGACATTGCTACAAATATATTTAAGGACAAAATAATTGAGAATGGAGAATGAAATCTTGAAGGAGAAACTACAGTAATGTAGAATCAAATGGCTAATTGCATTAAAAAGGTTACAAAGGAGGTCCTTGGAGAATCAAAAGGAAAGAGATATATTAATAAAGAAACATGGCGGTAGAGTGTGGAGGTTTAGAAAGTTATTTGAGAGAAAAGACATTGCTACAAAGTTTGGCAGATGACTAAGAGTATGAAAAATTTTAAGCTGTATAAGAAGGCAAAGAAAGAAGCTAAGAAAGTAGTAAGTAGTGCAAAGTTTAAAGCATACGATGACCTCTATAATAGATTGGGAACAAGAAAATGAGATAAGGATATTTTTAAACTCGCAAAAATAAGAGAAAAGAAAAGTAGAGACTTAGATCATGTCAAATGTATCAAGGATAATGAGGAAAATGTTCTGGCGAAAGACAACGATATTAAAAAAGGTAGAAGAAATACTTTAGCAAACTTTTAAATGAAGAACATATGGCGGATATAAGAGTTAAGGAGGATACTTCATTACTACAGCGTACTTTTCTCCATAAAATTAGAGGGGTGGAAGTGAAAGAAGCATTGAAGTGAATGAAGACAGGAAAGGCTACAGGCCCAAATGATATTCCGATAGAAGTATGGAAATACTTAAAAGAGGTTGGAGTGAGTTGGTTATGTAGACTATTCAGTAAGATACTTGTGACAAAGAAAATGCCGAATGAATGAAGAAGAAGCATTGTAGTACCTATATATAAGAATAAGGGAGATATACAAAATTGTACCAACTATCGAGAAATTAAACTTATGAGTCATACTATGAAGTTATGGGAGAGAATAATGGAACAAAGACTAAGACGGAAGACCAAGATCGCTGAAAATCAATTTTGTTTTATGCCAGAGAAGTCAACTATGAAAGCTATCTTTTCACTTAGGCAATTAATAGAAAAATATCAAGCAAAGAGGAAAAATCTACATATGGTCTTTATCGATTTAGAAAAAGCCTATGATAGGGTACCGAGAGATTTAATTTGGCGGGTTTTGAAGAAAAGGAATATCACTAAAGGTTACATTAAAATTTGTAAGGATATGTATGAAGTTGCAGTAACAAATGTAAGAACCACATGTAAAGAAACAAGTGGATTCCCCGTTACTATATGTTTGTATCAGGGATCAGCCTTAAGCCCTTATCTCTTTGCATTAATTATGGATGAGTTAACTGTACATATTCAAGAAGAAGTATCATGGTGTATATTGTTTGCAAATGATATAGTATTGATAGATGAATCAAGAGATGGTGTAAATGCAAAACTCGAGAGATGGGGGGAGCATTAGAATCTAGAGGCTTTAAAATAAGTCGTACAAAGACAGAATATATGGATTACAATTTCAGGGGACACATACAAAATGTTGAAACCACTGTCAAAATTAAAACCCATGAGATACCATTAAGAGATTCTTTTCGGTACTTAAACTCGATGATTAGTAAGGATGGGGAGATTGACGAAAATGTGGAACATAGGATAAAAGCTGGATGGCTAAAATGGAGACTAGCTTTTGGAGTGCTTTGTGACAAACGAATGCCAACAAAATTGAAGGGCAAATTTTACAAAACAGTGATTAGACCAGCTATAAATTATGGAGCAAAATGTTGGCCAATTAAGAAGATGTATATACATAAGATGGATATAGCGGAGATGAGAATGCTTAGGTGGATGTGTGGTAAAACTAGAAAAGATAAAATTAGATATGAGTGCTTTCGAGAGCATTTAGAGGTCGCACCAACAGAGGATAAGATTAGCGAAACCCGTTTAAGATGATTTGGGCATGTTGAGCATAGGCCGGTAATAGCACCGGTGAGAAAAAGTTTGGCTATACAGGTAGATGGCCCATCAAGAGGTAGGGGTAGGCCGAAAAAAAAACAATGATGGAGGTCATTGAATCATATTTAAAGAAATTTAACTTATCAAAGGATTTGTTTCAAAATAAAACGAAATGGAGAAACAAAATTCATGTAGCCGACCCTAACATGGTTGGGATAAGGCTTTGATGATGATGAGTATATGATTATATATAAATAAATATAAAATATTAACGTGTCCCCCGACGCATCCGTGTCCTACTTTTTTGAGAAATGCCGTGTCGGCGTGTCCGTGTCGTGTCGTATTTGTGTCCCATGTCCATATCCGTACTTCTTTGTCTACCATTAACTAGATCAAGTAAAAATATGGGATTGAAAAAAGTTAAATTCATATTTTAAGACACAGTTAAACTGATGATGAGATTGACTCCAACTGAGTTGGTGGTGTAATACCATTGCATCTTAAAAATGGGCCATGGACGAAATTATTGCAAAGTGGACTGATTCGTCAAAGAGTAATGGCCTACCATCATTCTTCTAAGAAGCAAGGGGCTTTCTTAATATATATATTTAGTCCATGTTGCCTTTCTTCAACCCCCAAAACAGAAGGGAGAGGAAATGATGATACTGCAAGGCCACCAAACGAAATGCACTTTCATCTTCCTCAACCACATAATCGAACTGCAACGAATCAGGGACTTCAAAATTTTCGAACCTCATAGAATCGAACAGCGATCTATTCGAACTGAACTATTCGGAAATTCGACACCCATAGCAGCAAATTAGGTTACATTGTTCAAGGCTAGAAAGAAATACCACGTGTTCATTCAAAATGAAGTATCTAGGTCTTAAATATTTCCCAGGATTACAAGTCAATTCCTTGTTGAGATGATTCAATAAAAACTTCCCTAATCAGCACAAAGATGCAGAAACTGATCTCTTCAGCTGACCTTCCTGACAATCATACAACACAACCCAAATCCTTCTTTTCTTAAACAAACAAACAACAATCCTAGACATAGAGAGAGAAAGAGATCTTTCTTTTCTGAGACTAAGAACAGAAACCCAAATTGGAGGAGTTGGAATTGAGAGAGAGATTACTTGGATGCAATTATCAGTCATGTGTAGGGCATCGTCATGAGATTCTTCGATGATGATGGCGGAAGAAGATGAAGAAAAGCTCAGAAGCCTCTGGTTTTCACGAATGCGAGAGATGAAGAAGGGACTCAGACGACGAATTAGAGATCGCGACGACATTTCGGTTTATCTTTTTACCCTTCTCCGTCAGCACATGTTAGACCCGAGCGAGCATCTGCCCGAAGAAGAAGAAGACAAAAACTCAGAAGAGAGAGGATTATAAAGTGGGCAGCTTGGAATCGGGATCCGTGTGTGTTTTCCACACGAACACCTTTAGCCGTCCGGTAATTGAAATCACTTTTATATATATATATATATATATATGAGAATTTTGATACGCATGTGTCGCTCACTATTTTTTTTTATGAAAACTCTAAGTGGAGCCCATTTATTACTCTGTCCAAACCTTGCAACACACATGAGACCTCATGATAACAACTCGCCCCAACTTTCAGTTAGATCCGAATTTATTGGACCGTTGGATCGACTATATATCAATCGGAACGAAATGAATTTGTGAGCCATGGATGAAGGGGTTAAGGATATGTACTTGGGACCAAATTTGATATGTAGCGTGCTTTCACATAGATCTTTCCAACACTCCAGTCTCATCCCTTGGTGGGGTCCACAGTAGGCTCCACCAAAGAGTATACATGAAAAGTTCATGAAAGATGTATGCACAAGAAAAAACCTCATATATATATTTATTTATTTTAAATGGCTAGGAACCGCCACTTGCTTTTTACGGTTATTATTGGTAAAACCCTAAATACACACAACCAAAGATTTGAACCGGAGACCTCCATGTCATTTCATGATTTCCCTGCCAGTCAAATATTTTAAGTTTAAGGACATCGCTATTAGCATGTGATAATCTTACCATTGGAATAAAACTGGAAGATGTATAAGAGGAAGGAACACTAATAATTTTGAATGGATTTGATTATCAATAGGCGGGCCTCACAACAGAGTTCTATATATCAGACTCACAGGATGAATGGGGAAGACACCTAGCTAGGGATCTGGACTCAGCAGTTTGGACCATATTTGATCCAAAAAAAAAAAAATTTTGGGACGTCGCGGCTGGAGGACCATATGGAATTCTCTTAGTACCGCACTTAGAGAGTTTTTTTTTTTTTTTTTTGTTTTGGAAATTTTATGGCCTGTTTCTTGAGTTATTGGCTTGCGTTCAGACTTGGGCCGGCTACAAAGGCTGGGTTCATATGTGATTTTTTTTTTTTTTTAATATTTCATTACATAGGCATGGCTGTGTTGGGAAGCTAATTTTCTTATTCTCTTTTTCATTATAAAGGCATGGACTGGATATAGATGTGGTTTTTTTTTTTTTTTTTTTTGTTGTATCAACTGATGCAAATGAAATAGGAAAGCCCTATTTCTTGATTTCTTGGCTTCGATAGAGACATGGGCATGGGCTGGTTACATTGGCTGGGTTCATATCTGAATTTTGTTTTTTGTAATATTTCATTACAGAGGCATGGCTGGGTTGAGATGTGGATTTGGGCTGGGTTGAGAAACGTTTTTTATTTCTCGCTTTTTCATTCTAGAGAAATAGGCCTAAAGCCGAAAACATTATATTTGCTAACTACAAATTAAGCATTGTTTCTTGATTTCTTGGCTTCGGTAGAGACAATGGCGGGCTGGGTTGAAAGCTGGGTTGCAGAATGGATTTTTTGAGCTGGGTAGCTGAGGCTGGTTTCAGAGCCTGGGTTGAGATGTGGAACTGGTTGCCTGGGGCAGCATACAGAGCCTGGGTTGAACTGGTTACCTGGCCTGGGTAATGATTCTTTTTTTTTTTTATGTTTTTTCTAATTATATTTTGCAGGATATCTTTATCCAACACCTCAACTACTGAAATGGTTCCTAGATTGAAGAGTTGAAGAGTTCAATTGAGATACACAATAGATTGTTATATGCAATGGTAGAAGTAAAAAAGGAGAAGAAGAAATTTAGAGATTTACAAACTGTGTAGTTGCGCAAAATGTATTGTTTAATGTTGTTTATGTCCACCATTGTAATTATGGCATTAGCTTTTAAATGAATAGCACTCGTTGACATTTCCCTTGGAGATGCTTTTAAACAGTGTTGTTGCAACTGCTAATTTGTCATACTGGCTTAGTGCCTTGTTCACTAATTAGTACCAGTGTGCTGCACTTCATTGAGTTGTATACTATAATCACAGTGGCATGGTCGTATGGATCAAGTGACTAAATATATAACAAATGGCACAATGGAGGAAATAGGTGATGAGGGACTATAAGCCACGATCCTAGCAGGCTAAATTCAATGATAAGGTTTCTTGTTCCAGGTTATAGTTACCTGATTCGTAGTTCGACTAATTCGGATTTGAGTTCATAGTTTGGAATTCGACGCTAGTTTCAATTCGAAAATTCTATTGAGTAGGTTTACTTGATTTGCTTTCCAATTCGCTTGATTCGGAATTCGAGTTCGGTGAGTTCGATGTACTAAATCAAATATACAGATAAATTCATAAAATTACATATTTAGCATTTAATCAATATAATGCAAACTCAGATTTGTGCGAAATGGCCCACCCCCAAGTAACTTGAAAACTAATTTTTATACATGGTTGGATTTTATAAATGGGCCCCAATCATGGATGGATAAAGATCACCATGTATATTCTAAGATCTAATGAAGTAAAAGATATAATATTTGGTTTTGATGAGAATTTTAGAGATAAAACAAATGCATGGAGATGAGGGAGTGAAGGAAATTGAAAAATAAAAGAGAAATGAAACTTGAGAGTGATAAGACTCTATCAAAACTCATGAGCGTCTAAATTAAGGTCCAGTTATTGAAATCTAAATGGGTCAATATATTTTTCATTTATTAGTGTTCTTGAGAGTTTTTACTTTAATAATATGTATTCTAAATCGGTCATTATATTTTCCACTTATTAGTATTCTTGAAAATTTTCACTTTATAAGATTTGGTTTTACCATCAATTTGCTTTTTTTTTTTTTGTGTATTATAGCATTCACAAGTTTATAAAAGATTAATCATACAGTGGGCCCAGCATTTTTTAGATGAAATTTAGCTATAGCATATAAAAAAAAAAAGAACAAAAAAGTGGAGTTTCATCTTCATTATTTTAGATTTGTAATAGGATGGACAACAAAGTGATTACTCTCCTAGCAATGTCTCATGAATCAAAATGAGGCAAATGTACCCCAAGTGCCCAACCGTTCAAGTGAGAGGCATAGAAATAAGGTAAGGGACAAAGGGCTGCTAAGTGCTGACATATTGTACTCTGCCAACTTTAAATTGCTGATGGAAAGACGCAGGAAAGACAAGCACTTTTTTCTTACATTATAATATTACTTTTTATTCCTTTTTTTCCCTTCGTGTCTCTCATCTTCTTCTCACATATACCCTTTTCTATAGCACTGTTATTGCACAAAACACAGTAGTGAACGGCTTCGAACTAAAGGGCTTCAAAAATCTCGAATCCATCGAATCGAATCCCGTATTGTTCGATGCGAATAGTGCAAGATTCGGCAAGTGATCAAACGAGTCAGGTAACTATGTTCTAGGTTCAGTTGAGCAATTACACTCTACGATCTTGCATCTTGTCTTGCTACCTATTAGGGTGAAAAATGCTATTGAGCACTTCACAGACAATAATGAAAAGTTAAAAAGAAATGACATGTCATTGAACATATTGCTGACATTACAAGATAATGACGATACTGGGAGGTCATATGGATACAGATTTGCAAAAACTACCTAGAGGTCATATGGAAGTTAACAGTAGGAATGTGAGTGTTGTGCGGGTGCTTGAGCCCCTTAAACATCTTCCTCTTTCTACAAACTTCATTTCTCTTGTGAAGACTGCGACAAGTTACAAGCGGTCAAGCCCTGCAAAATTAAATGGACTCATGCCATTAAAAAAAAGGCTGTATTTAGTGTGACAGCATTCAATTTTTAAATTAGGATATTCAAAAAATTAGAACCCATGCCAAAATTATAAAAAATTTAGAACGTTTAGAATATTCAAAAAATTAGAACCCATGCCAAGATTGAAACCCATGTCAAACTCACTGCAGCATTCAATCTTTAAATTAGTATCCTGCACAATAATCTTTCACCAACAAAATCCAGCTTCTCTATTCGATGACCTTTTAAACACATGGATTTCTTCCAATATACGTATTTCTCATGTTTTTTTCAACATCCATTTTCTTCTTCTTGGAACTTTTTCTCACACTAGGGCCTGTTTCTTTTGCATAAGTGTTACAGAAATCAAATGCCTCATCTATTGTATTAAACAACATTCCTAATGTTGATGCTTTCTCATAGTCAATTGTTGGGATAAATGAATTCATCATTGAAGAGGGGGTTGGTTCCATCAATTTTTGGTTCCAAACATAATACCACATGCCATAAAATAAACAACTCACTAAAACCATTAAAAATACAAGAATCAATTTGTAGTATATGATTTCCAATGTTTCCATCATTAAAATGGAAACAATTATAGCTTCCAAATCAAGCTACATCAGTGAGATTTTCAAACCATTCAATGAACTAGTTCATTACACTTCATTTGAATGCTTTCAAATCTACAATTGGATTTATCTGATTTGGAAGCTAGAAATGGAAACAATTTTAGCTTCCAATTCAAGCTATATTAGTGAACTAGAACCATCTGGTGGATTTATCTGATTTGGAACATCACTAAATGGAAACAATTGTTTCTTCCAAATCTGACCACGTAAGCTTGGGCCTATTTGTTCCCTATTTTGCCAATGATGAAATAAAACTTCATCACCATTGATAATGAAATGAACAAAATAGGATACATATGTAAAAAACCATTTCAAGTAATTGAACACTCAGGTGAAAACCTTGTACCGAGTTTGGGTGATTTGGCAATGGAGGGATAAAGGGGGGAAGAGGGAGAGAGGGGCTAGTTGTTAGGTAGGCAATCTGGGTTGGGTTTGGGAGAGGGAGGGAGGAAGAGGGAGAGGAGCTGGGTGTTGGGCTGGGCTTGGGAGGGAGAGGGAGAGGGAGAGGGGTTGGGTGCTAGGTTGGGTTTGGGAGAGGGAGGGAGGAAGGTTTGGGCGAGACAGAGATAAAGGGATGAAGGGAGAATGGGTGGGTTTGGGCGAATCAGACGGCAAGCAAAGAAGGACAAACATGGGTGAGGCGAGAATGGGCGGGTTTGCACTAAACAGAGGAAGGGGAAGAAGGAAAGAGATGGGCGAGTGGAGATTAGGTGGATTTGGGTAAAACAGAGGGAGGGAGAATAAGGAGAGAGATGGGCTTTGGGAGCTCACCCTAATGGGGCTGCTGAAAAAGTCAGGTGCAAAGACGATTACATTCTCCGACATGAGCACACAAAGTGACAGCTGCAACATTGTATCCATGGCGGATGCTCAGGGCTAGCTTCGTGAGTGCTCAGCATTGGCAGACTAGAAGGCAACCAATAGTAGTCAATGGCCCTCTTCTTTTCATTTGAGGTAGTGGTGAGTTCTCAACAAAGGCAGACAATGGCCTTCTTCTCGTTGGAGGTCTTGAGCACAATGGCTAGCTTCTGAGTTATTCACATTGGCAAGACAACCAATATTTGGAGGGAAAATGAAAAGTTGGAGGGAGTTGTGAGACAAATGGCTTGTGTCATCTCCCTTTTATATTGGTTTCCTCATTCGTTGAATTAAGAATCCAATCCAACAGTAACATAGCTATCAGGTCATTATCCCTCACCATTCGATGCATGGTCATTGTCCTTCACCATTAGATGCATAATAATATTTTCCCAAAGATATATATATATAAGGAAATATTATTATGCATCCTTCCTTCACCATAATAGGGTCAGGAACATTTGCACAATTAAAAACATTTATGTACAAAAGACAAAAAAGTGTATCAAAAAGAGGAATGCTTATGTATAAATAGGAAAAGCCATGTAAGCACAGCTTGGAGAGTTTGGGATTTCTATGTCATCATTATATTAGTCTCATCTCTCATGCATAGTGTGGGTCATGGTTATGCTATTGGGTCCTTAAAGGGGCAAATGAATTAAGGGTTGATCTTCGGGCCAACAAATATAGATCAATATCAGCTTTAGTTGGATTTCATTGTATCTTGGAGGTGGCCTATTTGTTAATCCATTGTTAACTTGGTCCCACCAAAAGGGTGCCATAAAACATCTTAAGGAAATCAATCATGCTCCTTGAAGTATTTATTTTTCTCTCTTTTCACAAGTTCAGATTCTCCAACACCAACAATCTTAAGACATTTTCTGCAGCCCACTTGGTGGGACGAAGTCAGCAATGGGTTAACAGATGGGCCGCCTCCAAGATACAATGAAACCTAGTTAAAGCTGATGTTGATAGTTGTTTATTTTCTGAATATTAACCCTAAACTCATTTGCCCTTTAAAGACCCAATAGCATAACTATGACCCACATTATGCATGAGAGATGAGACCAACATAATGATGAAACAGAAATCCCAAACTCTCTAAGCTGAGTTGGTGTGTCCAATATATATATATATATATATATATATAATACAAACATGACTTTTTGAAAGCGATGGGATAAATGTCCATTGGGATAGGATTAATGTGGAATGGGATACATGACTCTTAAGATTTGAAAGAATATATGACTGTTGGAGATTTGGAAAACCTTTTGAAACTCTAAGTGACTTTTGGGAACGGGTATGAATGTTAGGACATAACTACCATTGATAGTTAAAACAATCATAAACACCCATCAGGCCCAAACCATGAGGGATTTGTTGCTCCAAGACAGAATTATAAAGTTTGATAATTTATTTTATCCCTTTATATTTAAATCTAGTAGTTGAGCAATTGCATGAGAAATTTGATGAAGTGGGGTTTTTTTCTTAATCATTTGGTTTCAAAATAAATGATAAATTTGTGCATTCCAAATTTCCTTATAATAAGTGTGTGCCAACATTAACATATATTGATGATTTGCTCAATATTGTACTGATTTTTTTTTATATCAATGGTACATTTTTATTGGCTCTTTATATATATATGAACATCTTTGGTCTTGCTAATATTCTATTAGTGATACAAATTTTGTAATATGAAAATGCCGATACCTTTATTCATCTCATTAAATTGAGAAAAAGATGCATATGTTCATTAATTTGCCAATTTACCTGTTTCTATATGCATCTCGTCTAAATGTGAAATTGACCTAACATAGGGAAAGGTTGTCTCACAAGAGGAATATGCAAGAATTAAGATACCTTAATGTATGACATGCATGTATTTAATTTGATATTGCAGATGTTATTGGTAAACTGAGTGAATTTTTCAGTGATCCTAATTTAATACATTGAATTGTTGTTTGTTAAAATCTTGAGTTTCTGAATATATCACTGCACCAAAAATACCTATTACGAACGTTCTTTTGGAGCGGCTATAAACCATTTCTAAATTGGAACCATTCATAGCCGTCTCAAACAGACTAAACCATTTCTAAAATATAAAAATATTATCAAAATCATTTCTTAAAACACAGGAAATGTGCCAAAAGTCTCTCAAAAAGAAAAACTAGTAAAAGTTCACACCCTCCTTCACTCCTTTTTCCCCTGCGCTCTCTCATTTCCCTCTCTCCAAACCCTAATGCCCAAAGCCCACACATCATCTCCATTTCGTCTCCTCTCATCATTGCTTAGTCTCCTCTCCCCATTTTTTATCTGTGACATCAACGGCCACCATCTCATGGCCTCAATGATGAAGTGGCTAACCCCAATGCGAGTGATTCATTTCCCAAGTATGATAGCTCTATGATTTTCCCATCAAGATTCGATTAAGTTGAAAAACTATTTCATATGTTTGGATAAAAAAAGTTGCAAGATTTATGTTAGATTAGACATTATTTGCCTAGATCAGTTTTCTTTTGAGTTGATTTTTGTAATTTTCTATGATATCATTTGTGCTAGCTCAGTTTTGCTCGAGTTAAAAGATTCAATCTTTGGGTTTAATGGATGAATATGATATGTATTAAAGATGATAATTTAAAAAGGGTGACAAACGATTTAAGAAATCTATTGGTTCTGTTGATCAGTTATGTTTGTATCTAGATGATATTGATTTATTGCTTTGTTATGTATAGTTTCAGTTATTTGGAACTCTATCTCCATGAATGGTCTTTCTAGAACCATCTTTGTCTAACTACCAAAACCCATTTGCATTGGCTGAATGTGCATCTCAATGGTGTATTATTTTTCATCAATGCTTTTTGTGCCCTTTCTCCGTATTGCTAGGTTTGTCCAAGCTCAGGTAATTGGCATCCAGAAATCTTCGTGCATTTTTCATTTTTTGTTAGTTGGCTTCCTATTTTGTTATGGTAGTAGCTCATAAATCAGTGGAGTGTGATGGTAGTTGACTAGTAAGTTTAATAAGTGTCCAGGTCTTTGAATGAACCATTCAAGTGTTTATTGAAATGTTGCCTCCATTAGAGATGTCTAGATGGGAGATATGATTGCTGCATGTTGTCATAGTATAGTTTCTTGAAAAATCTCAACAAGGCAATACTTATAGAAATATTCAAATGGGTTATCAAGTTCTTTATAGCAATACTTATGAGTTGTTGACAACAATAAAAAACCATTTATCATATGGAAATTGGCATAAAAAAAACTTTTTTTTTCAAATACTATTTTGGTTGTTTATGTTTTAACTTCCTAGAATATATATGATGAGTTGTGGATCTGATGTATTTTTTTGTCGCCTAAAATAAATGTTGTTGTTACACATGATACTAGTTTCTTCTTGGAAATTTGAATATACATTGTTTTAATCCAAGATTGCAGACCATTTGGTCAACAAAATGCATGAAGACCTTGAAAAATCTGAATACACATTGTTTTAATCCAAAATTGCAGACCATTTGGTCAACAAAATGCATGAAGACCTTGAATAGAACAAGTTTGGACTTATGTTTCTTTGTTACATTTTTCGCTGAATTGTGATGAAATCTGGTATGATCATTGTTGCCCGTTTTGGTGAACCTTGCAATACACACTTCATTCTAATTCCCATTTGGTAGATTCATTTAAGGATGAGTTTGATGTACTTTAAATGCTAGTTGGGCCTTTTGCCATTTATTTTAGTACTTTCCTATACACTCCTCTAGTTCTTTTCTTTACTAATATTTCTTTATTTCATTTTCAATTCTTTAACTTCTGAACTTACTTCTCAATGCTATCATGATAATTTCTCAGGAAAGGGTGAGACCGTCTCCAATTCCTATTAGCTTGAAATTCACCAAGATTGATATGTTCCACCTTGGGTAAACTCTATTTCACATCATATAGTATAACTTAGAAGGAAAACCAAAAGTAAGAGCTGAGTATAAGTGAACTACCATTAAAAAAAAGCATAGGTGAACTACATGATCTCATCCCAATGCCAGACAAAAATCTTTGCTAAAGGATGTTACCCATCTATATTTTTGCAACATTAATCCTAAAACTCTTTGGGCACAATGAGGACATCGCTGAGCTCACTAGAACCGTTGCTCTGTACATGATCCCTCAGCTATTTGCTTATGGGCTCAACTCCCCCTACAAAAGTTCCTACAAGAACATAGAAGTGTTGGCCATGGCATGGGTATCTAGTGTGACCTTGTTGTATGACCGTCATTGTTTTCCATTATTTTTTTTATTGTGTGTTTGAATTTGGTTACTTGTTTTTGGTGTAGAACTAATGCAACAAGGATTACACATTCGTGAACTTCATGAATATCATTGATGCATGTAAACTGCATTGGGTATTGGTGGGATACAAGTGCGAAGTCTCGGATCCAATAAGATTTGTCATATAACTCATGCAAGAGTTCAAGTAAAGTGCCTCTTTCTCATCTCTCCAACTTACTCGAAATTTTCTTATTGTCACTTCCAGTATTTTTCACATGTAGACCGTGTGAGAGGTTTCTCATTTCTTTTTTTAATTGTTGGTAATCAAGGGAGAGAGGCATCAAAGAAGCATTTTGAGTTATCTACATTTTCCTGTGAGATAGAAGCTTATCTATCCGTTTTCTTTGACACGTAATGGTATGATTTGTGTGGATTCAAGTCCTCCACGGTAGGGATATGTGTTCCCCCTTCAAAGAACAACAACCTAAGTAGAAACTATTGTCTGTGAGAGGGCTTTGCAAGTAGAGTGGGTGGAATGTGTGGAAGCTATGTTTGGGTCTAAATGCTTTCTATATCTTGGTGCCTTGGTTATTCTAGAAAAGAGAAAAAAGTATTGAGGGTTTGATATGTATATATATACGGGTCTCTCTCTCTCTCTCTCTCTCTCTCTCTCTCTCTATCTCTCTCTGTGTGAGACAGACAATGACACCAGTTTTGCTATGTGCAGGCTATGGAAGCAGCATCAAGGATAAGGACGTGAGGTGGCTTTGTGGAGACTTCAATGGATGGTCCCAAAGTTGTGCATCATCTAATTCGAGAAATTCCAAGTACACGAGAACTGATAGAATATTTGGGCTTGGATTTCAAGAGATCTCAATTTTTGCATTGCCACAACTCAAGGCACGTGTTTTTCTTTTTCATTTTTTATTTTTTAAAAAATTGAAATTTCTTGTTAAAAAATGTTATATGAGAGGAATGTATGAATTTTTTAATGAATGTGTATGAATTTTTAAATGATTGTGTTAAAATCAGATTTAATGATTGTGTTTTTATGAATGTGTATGCCACAATTTATTTTATTTTCCTTGTTTCATATATAATTAGTAGTGGTTTAATAAAAATTATCATTTAAAAAAAGCCATTCCAAAAAATTCTCATGAATAAATGGTAAAACAATATTTGGAACAGTTTTAAACATAGGAATGGTTTTTAACCATTCCAAAAGACCAAAATTTGGAACGGTTTTGATCTGCTCCAAAAATAGAAATTCAGGAACGGTTTAGAATCGTTCCAAAAAATTTGCGACACCCTTTTCTAGAACTGTTTTGAACTGTTCTACAACCATTTAGGAACAACTCAAAACCGTTCCTGATGGCCTTTTTTAGTGTAGTGTATTTATGCATTATGGATTGAACATTTCGGTATCTCTCGATCTAAAAGGATACTGTGACTCTATTTGAAATGATTTCATATCCAAGAGTATTTATATATATGCTCTTGGTAGGGCTGCAATTTCATAGGGGTACTCTATATGACAAACATCTCCAACCCTCTCTACCATGGAGTGCACATTTGTGGCAACTCGTTGCAAGATGCAAAGATGCAATGTGGGTGAAAATTTTATATATAGAAACACTAAATTGGTTTAAAATAAAGCCACCAATTTATTTGCATGGTGATAGCGATGTTCATTTATCATGATTGTACAGTATGTATACATGGTTCTTCCAGGCATATTGGACAAGTATGACTGTACAGTAAGTGTACATAGTTCATCTAGGCATATTTACAAGTATGATTGTACAGAAATTATGCATGGTTGTCTAAGCATATTGGACAAGCACGTGTGTATATGTGGTTGGATTGCTTAATCCAATGTGATCACTTTTGATCATGTGATGTCAAGTGTGCAAACTTGATAGGTCCTTTGGTTAAAGGCCTTACAGGGGAAGTTAACTACTATGGGGATGATTTTAAACCCACTGATTCATCACCTATGATAGAAAAACTCGACTTGGCATGTGTACCCCAAATCCTGGATTCTATGAGCAAAGTATACCATCAGTTTGTGATTGGAAAAAACTAAATTCAATTATTTCATCCCTTAAATTAGAAGTAGTGCTTGGACTAGTAATGAAAAGGAGAGGTTGAGCTAGGCTGTAAATGCACCTATAATAGTTTTCTGTTTTGGTGTTTATGTTACAAGGGCGCTTATAATAGGTCCGCCTATATGAATGTGGAAGTGCAGCCATTTCTTATGACGATTGGGTTTTCCTCCAAAGCCTTCATAAAACCAAGATATAGACACATGGCCAAAGATAGTGTCTGCTTTATCTGAACCAAAAGCAAAGAGATTTTATATGTAATAGTATTATCAGTCTTATTACAGGGAGTCACTCATTCAAACCTATGGCTATTAGGCACTTCAATGAGGCTTTGAGATATATCACTAAGTGAAGGTTCAAGTCCACAAAACATCTTTCATTTATGCATAAAATTTTGGGATATCAATAGGGTAACACATTGACTTTGTTGTGTGGGTCATTTATAATTTTTAGAATGTGGGGTTCATTTATAATTTTTCAAAATTGTGGGGTTCCTTCATAACTTTTCAAATTTGTGGGGGTCTAGATTCATTATTTGAAATTATGGAGGTCTTCATGCCTTTTTAATATTATTGAGTTTCTTTAAAATTTTCAAAATTGTGGGAGATTGTCAGAGATTTTTGAAAATTGTAAGGGATTGTTGGGAATTTTCAAATATAAGAAATCCAAGGTTTGGATTTTGGTTTCTTGGACAACACTCTTTATATTTATGCATTTTTCATGTAGAAAAAATGCTGAAAATCCCATGGAAAATAACCCTTGATCCAAGATGACTCAATCCTTTTTGGGTTAAGTTGGATTCTTATTGGGCTAGGTTGACCTATTCTTATTTAGGTTGAGCCAACTTGTTTATGGGTTTGGTTGGACCTAACCTGATGGGCTTGATGAGTGCTTATGGTTGTTTTAACCACCAATAGTAATTATGTCCTAACATTGATACCCTTTCTCAAAATTCACCGAGAGTTTTCAAAAGGTTTTTAAAATCCCCAACAGTCATGTATCCAAATCCAATAGACATTTATCCTATCCCAATGGAGATTATCCCATCTCTTTCGAAAAGTCATGTTTATGTATAAATCTAGAGATATATATATATATATATTAGACGCACCAGACACACCAACAAAGCTTGGAGAGTTTGGGATTTCTGTATCATCATTATGTTGGTCTAACTTCTTATGCATAATGTGGGTCATGGTTCTGCCATTGGGTCCTTAAAGGGTAAATGAGTTCAAGGTTGATTTTCAAGCCAACAAACGCATATCAACATCAACTTTACTTGGGCTTCATTGTATCTTGGAGGTTGCAGTCTGTTAACTCATTGTGGACTTGGTCTCACCTAGTGGGTGGTAGAAAACATCTTAAGGAAAGCGATCACGTGCCTTGAATCATTTATTTTTCTCTCTTTTCACAAGTTTAGATCCTCCAACACCAACACAAAGCACATTGAGGTAGACTATCATTATATTTAGGAAAAAGTGTCGTGAAAAGAGCTCGTTGTACTCTTTGTTTCTACAATGTACCAGTTGGCTGACATATTCACTAAAAGACTCACCTCTCATCAATTCTCTTTCCTTCACAACAAGCTAAAGGTTCACCCTTGACCCATCAGCTTGAGAGGGGGGCATGCTAGCATAATTGGTGATAAGGAGTCCACATCAATAGATAGCACGAGTTCAAAATACAAGTAAGAAAGGGAGATCTTGAACTATTTGATTTTTGATCTTTCAGAAAAATTGTATCTTTGTTGTATCAATTCTGTATGTATGCATATACACTATAAATAGAGTATAGATATCCTCTCCAAGGATGTCAGAGAGATAAGTTTATATTTAATTAAGATTTTGTCAGTTTGCAATTCTATCCATTTTTACTTTATTATCACTTCTATCTAATTGTATTTTTTTATTCAGTTCTTTCCAAAGTGCCTCACTCGTACAAGAATAGAAGTGTTAAAAACATCAACTAACCCTAGGTCACACCCTCAGTAGGGTTGCAAATGGAAATCTAATCATTCAAGTATTTGAGGTCTCTAGTTTTGGTTTTGAATAAAGTAAGGATGACGCTTATTTTTGGATGGGGAGTAACTTTAGATCCAGATTTTGATTTGATACAAGCAAATAAGATCTACAACATTTGGATCCGGATTGGATTCGAATCCTTGTGTGTCTCAACTCGAGGACCTAACCCAACATGATTACAAATATATTGAACCCAAGTAGTACACACCCCCTCCCAAAAAAAAAAAAAAAACAAGCTGCAAATTTTTGTTTCTAATGGAAAAGTAGTTTTTCTCAAAAAAAAAAAGGTCCTTTAGAGTCTTAGTGGAACAAAAAGAATCCTACATATTTTTATGACCAAAAGTGGTCCCTTGAGCCTTTTTTGGTTTTTTTTATCAATAGTATTCATGAGCATAAATATCTATACTTAAGCGTAATATACCCAAAGTAGAATCATGATTTTTTCTAACATTATTATGAGCAGCAATATCTATGCTCCTGCAGACATAAATAGTTTCTTATTCTCCCTTTTCTCTTTGTTTCAATTCTTTCTTCTGCTTTCCTTTCTTTTATATTTTTTCATCTATTCTACCTTTTTCTTTTCTTGCTTTTCTCTTATTCTTCCACATTTTATTAAACCACTCTCATCCTCTTTCTCCTCCCAGCGTTTTTTTCTTTTTCCATATTCTCCTTCTTCTCTTTTCTTTTTCCTTTCTCCTATTCCTTGTCCTCTCTTTTTCTTTTATTTATGTTTTCTCTCTCTTTTTCTTCTTCTTGGTTTTTCCCTCCTTTCCCTAGTCAAAACCCAAACAAAACTAAGGCTTGCTTTCCTTCTTCTTGTTCTTCTTCTATTTTTTCTGTTTTGTTGTTGTTCTTCTTCTTTAGTCTCCTCTCTACTTCTTGCATCATCATCCCCTTCTTCTCTCCTCTTCTTTTTGCTTTAGTCCTCTTCCTTCTCCACAATTTTTCCCCTGCTTGCTCCTCTCTGCACCAAACGAGAAAAAAAAGATGAGGAAGAGGAAGAAGGAATAGGAAAAGGGTTTGGTGTATATTACGCTTAAGCATAGATAGATATATGCTCAAGCGTAATATACTCAAAGCAAAATCATGGTTTTTTGTTAGACATCCTTGATGTGCAGCGACATCTCTACTTACTACAGATATAGAAGGGTTCTTCTTCGCCCTTTTCTTATAGTTCCAATTCCGTCTTTTGCGTCCCTTCTTTTTTTTTTTTCATATCTGCACATCTATTCTACTTCTTTCTCTTCTTGATTTTCTCTTTTTCTTCCACCTTTCATTAAACTACTCTCATCCTTTTTCTCCTCCTAAAGTTTCTTTTTATTCTTCTTTTTTCTTCTTCCTTCCTTCTCTTCCTTGTCTTCTCTTTTTCTTTTGTTTTTATTTTCTCTTTCTCTGTTTTTCTTCTTGGTTTTCCCCTCCTTACCTTAGACAAAACCCAAATAGAACAATGGAGAAGAAGAAGGGGAAGAAGAGATAAAAAAAGAAAAAGAATAGAGAAAAGGTAGCTTGAGCATATCGTTGCTCATGAATAATATTGAAAAAAAGAACCGAAAAGAGCCCAGGAGATAACTCCACGCCATAAAAATCTCTAAGGGGATTTTTAAGGGAAAAGTCCCTTTCTTTTTCATGAAAATTCCACTATTCAAACGAATCCTTATTAGTATTTCCTTTTTGTGTGGGGGACCTGTGGACACCACCAAGATGACCCTAACCTATCCCAGGACTCGGCCCTCTGGTTAACACGTTCAGGGACCGAAAAAGCCACAACTTCCTCAAACCAACTATTGGAACGTTGCCTGGAAATGGGGGATTTGTTTCCTGGGAACGAACCCAGGTATTCCATTCCATATCAATGGCTTGGGTCTCAGCTGGGTAGATAGCTGTTACTATCACGATGAACTAGACCCAGAGATTGCGAGACCCAACCCAGTCTACCCATCTCATGGCCTGGGAAATATGAGCATCATGACCACATGTTTCACACGGAGGAAAGTCAAATATGAAAAAGCTTGAAAGAGAGGAAAAAAGGTTTGCTGCTTATTCTAATCTTATCGTGTTTTAGACGGAAACACCACCTAATGTCAACCTAATTAGTCAAAACCAACGGACAAAAAACAGACACGTCATGCTTTTCAGTTGATCCTGTGTCTTTTGTGCGCCACCATAGAAATATTATTCTATCTCACATTTTGAACATAAAAATTCTTAGTTGGATTATTTGCATATATACCCCTTGATTTTTTAAACTTATAATTGAAGTCCCTATCATTCCATTAAGAATTTTTTTAGACTGCTGGTTAAACTTTTCTCAGTAGAGTCAATCAGAATCAGATGCCCTCTTATTAAAAGTAACAAAAAAAAAAACACAGAAGAAAAACTCTAGAATGCCTTATAGAACTATAGAACTTATGGACAAATTCATAAAGATGATTCTTAGAGCATTAATATTCTATTATAAACATGATGAAAGGAAACTTCTCTGTGAATCTAAATTTAACTACAAACTATTTATTTGTATTATGTAATTAAAAGTAGATAATTTAAAATTAGATTCAAAGTTATAAATAAAAATATTCTTCTAGATATATTTCTTGAAAATAGTATTCTGAAAATAAGTTAGAATTAAAAAGTGCAATCACAAAATACTCCTTGTACCAGTAGGTAATTTCTTTAAGTTACGATGACTTGTCTTAAGATACGAGATTAGAAATTTAAATTCTGGAATTAAAAGTAAAGAAAACTCATCTTTCTAAAGGTGAATTGTTTATTGAAAAAGGAAAATTATAAATAAAAATGACTTAATATTTAAGATTTTCTTATCAAATTTTGACCTCTTGTTGTCAAGGCCATGGCTCAGTTTGTTTGAGCCTTGGATTTGATCCACAAGATCTCAAGTTCGACTCTCGCCTCTTGCATTATCCGAGTATTATGTGTACAGCCATGTATGTACCCCCTTATGAAATAATCCGTACTTATTAAAATCGACTAACCCTTAGGCCAAAGGCCAAAGGTCTAAAGGTTAGGCTGGCAAGAGATACCCTAGGTTATACAAAATAATAATAATAAAATAAAAATAAAATTCTGAACTCAACATTAGAAAATTTCTTGAATACGAGAAAATATGTATACTACCTTTTCTATTGTTGTCATCCTTTCCTTTCTATTTTCTCAATGTGTTTAGTTCCTTCTTTGTTATGTATCTTTCACTATTTACTTGTACTTGAATTTTTAACTTGTTTTATTGTTTGGCTAATAATTGGATGCTTTTATTTTCACCTTATGGTTTCTGTAATATTTTCGTTTCGCTTGAACCTTTCTTTTCGCTTTTTTGGCCTTTTCTTAGATTTTGTAATTAATTTATTTAAAAATTGCTTGAAGCTATTTTTTACATAATTTACAGATAATGCTTTTAGTGTTCTTAAATCACAAATCTGAACCATCAGTTTATATCTGTTAAACTTTTTTTATCATTTAAAAAAAAGTTTATATCTATTAAAATTACAGTTTATATAAGTTTGACCACTATGACAACCAAGTTGTACCAACTATAGATGCTAGATACCATGAAATTTTGAAAATTTTAAAAGTTGATAAACCTATATACAATATGGATGAATAAATTTAGATAGCTATACGTACCTTTTTGTTTGCCAGAAATCAGAAATTTCTACCTAGAGAATTTTAGAATTTCAGATGTTGTACAATGTTAGAATGCTCCTTTGTACATGAAGTCTGCTTGAAATGTTGATTGCAGGGGGGTTGAATGGCGTGAGGAGCAGTGACTATAAAGGGTGTGGAGTGCGGACTGTTGATTAATCATGCCGTGGGCTAGTCAAACCTACTAGCAAGCTGTTCCATGTTTCGTGGAAGTGTGGCCGTCATGATATAAAAATCTCCGGGCAAGTGATAATTTTTGGTGAGAAGCTTGATGTTCATTTTCTCCTTACAACAACAGTCCATAACGCTTGTTTGTTTGCACACAAGTGAACAAGAAGTGAAATTGGCCCCAGTCAGTGTAACGTGTTTGGATGATTATGAGGAGATAAGAGTAAATATGTCCGATGTGAATTCTTATTTTTCTTCTCTTCACTTTATGAGATAAAAGTAAATCTGTCCGATGTGAATTCTTATTTTTCTTCTCTTCACTTTACTAGGAGTTACTTCCTGGATATACAGTAAAGTGTCTTTTATTCTATCTTCTTCATTTAGAGCTTTTTATTTCTGTACTTCACATATACTATCCAAATTCATTCAATGTAACCGGCTATTCTCTCTCTCTCTCTCTTTTTTTTTTGGTAAATAAAAGTAACCCATTATTCATTTTATTTGAACTTACTCCTTTTTAACTTAATGCATAATGTGACACTTAATTACTTCACTCATAATCTATCTATCTTGCAACCTAAGTTTTTGTAGCCATGCTTACTTTCTCTTCCAAATTTTTTTTGTTTTATAATTACTATATGCAGTAGGCAAATGCTGCTTCTTTCATTTTCCATATTTTTCACATTGTGATATTTTCGGTGAGGAAGACAAATTGATGAGATTCACCTTTAATTTGCCACCATCCAAAAGAAATGATGACAGTCTGGCAGATGGATCATTCTAGGAATGGGAACATGGGCATCTATGAGGGTGTTCGTGGCATTGGACGTGTGGTTCACTTGACCACATGCCCATGCATGGGTCTCACATCTGGAGTCCAAAGCAATTAAAGACTCCTCTTCTATTTGGTATTTGGAAATCCTATTGAATTTGAAAACTAATAGTTACTTCTTACTCAAGATTACTAATGAGATGGATAATCTTAATCAACTTACGAGTTTTATGATGAGAAGGAAACTATAACAAAGTTCTATAAATATATGGGTCTAGGGTAACTTGCTTCACTTTAAGAGATTACTGCTTGGCTCTCTCATCACTTGCATCTATCAAGGAGAAGTAGAAGTGAGTTGTAGACCCTGCACGCGAATAACTTGTTTTTCTCTACACGATCAACATACAATGGAACCATGTATACATATAATTTATATATTATATTATTCAGATCTGATCCGTTAAAGTTGATCCTATGATTATGGTAAATCTAACAGTCGGTATTAAAGCCAAATTTCTAGATCTAATTTGAATGATCAATTAAGGGGCTTTTTTCATATAAAATTATTTGCATTTTATGCATTTCAAATTGGGTGCTGGAAATTGGCGACAGCAACAGAAACTCGAAACTCAAAGCCCATTTTTTGCCACATGTTTTCCTTTCCTTCCTTTCTTTAAAAACAATTTGTTGACTTTTCTTGTCTCCATTTGCATACAGTGGTGAGAAACACACTGATGTCTTTCATGTGTGGTCACTGAAAAGCACATGAGTCTTGTCCTTTTCTCCCCATGATTTAACAAGTTGTCAAGAGAGAAAAGTAAGGCAGCCGAACATTGGTTCATCAGACGGCTGTGTAGGAACAAAATGAAGCAATAAACCCTATATTTAAGTTCCATACCATTATGAATATATATATCTTATTTTATAAAAGGATTTCAATAGGGTAATTTAAGAGTCCTGCTATTTGTGCTCTTGTTTCTTCTCTTCTTACACTAGCCAAAAAAGAAAAAAAAATCAAAACTTCCTAAATTACCCTCACCTATTCTCTCCCTACACAACTCTCTCCTTTTCTCCCCTTCGACCTGCCTTGCAAAGGGGCTCTCCCTCCCTCTCTCTCCCTCTTCCTTTTCTCCTCCTTCCTCTTCTTCCTCCTCCTCCCTCTATTCTTTCTCCTTCTCTCTCCCTCCCTCTTTCCTCCCTTACCCTTTCCCCCATCGCCGTAGCCAGCCTCTTCCTCCTCCTTTTCCTCTCCCTTTTCCTCCTCCTTTTCCTCTCCCTCCTTCTATTTTCTCTCTCATTCTCTCCCTTTCCCCTTTCTCCCCTTTCTCGTCGTCTCCCTACTACAGGGAGACCCTAATCTCCCTGCTGCAGGGAGACTGGCGCAGCAAGAGACCGATCCGGTCTGGCGCAGTAGGGAGATCGATGTCTCCCTACTGTGGGAAGACAGTGGGAAAGGAGGGAAAGGGGGAAGGGAGGAAAGAGAGAGAGAGGGAAAGAAAGAAAGAATAGATTGAGGGAGTGGGAGAGGGAAAGGGAGAGGAAAGAGAGAGAGAGAGAGCCCTCCGTCGGTCAATGCTCATTGCCGGCCGGAGAAGAGAGAGGTGTGTAGGGAGAGAAGGGCATTTTGGGAAGATTTGATTTTTTTTAAATTTTTTATCCTGTGTAGGAAGAGAAAAACTCTATGTATGTTTAAAAGCTCTCTAATTTAAATGATTCATTACTCAAGTGATCCATAATGTAAGGGACAAGTTCCCGAATGATAAAGATGCTGCCATGATACTGATGTCAGCAATCAATCACAGATCTATTGTTTGAACCATTGAGATAGTAAAGTGACCTTTATAGATAGATGTGAACTCACATTTTCAATCTATCTCCTTCTGTGTGTTTCTAGAAGTTAGATATACCAAATTAGCAGTATGGATCAACCATCTAGAGACTTTAAATTAAATGACATATTAATTAGTGCATGTTTAACTCATTCAAGCTTAATTCCGCATTTAATTTGTCAAATTTCTATTGATCATGAGTTAAGAAAAGTTCATGGGTGAATGTATATTTACATCTATACCTAATTTGAGGGAAATCTATGGATGGAGTAAAGAATACCTTAATTTTAAAGTATTAATTAAAGAAAATTAGATTTGTGATTAATTTAAATAAAAGTTATTTAGATAATTAATCACGTGTAAGAACACATATATTAATGGACTAATGATCTGAATAGTTTAGATCAGTCAATTAATATCTGTTTGGATTTTTTTTCTTAATAAAGCCCAACTTAAAGTTTTTTTAATCATTGAGATGAAAATACCTAATCAAATTAGGGAGATGTTTTTTACTAGACTCATTAGATCATTAAAGGTGAGATTATAATTTCTCATTACGAAAATTCAAAATTTATTTAATTTGAATGTTGCCAAAGTAACCCAAAATTATGATATATTGTGTATTTTATATTGAATGATTACTATAATTCTGTGATGTTTAATTGCACCTAAATTGCGTTTCAAAATGTAGATTGTAAATTAACCCAAAGGCTCAATCATCTCTTGGCCATTTGAAAACGAGATGGAATATGCTTAATATGTATGACATGATTATATTTGATCTATGCCTAAAGGTGTAGTCAACTTATTCATGACATATACTATTAACTATAGTCTCACTAATAAAGATAGTAATAAATTAACATGTCATATTCACCGAAAGGTGATTCATGATGATGTACCTATTACTCACCAATATGAATTTATTATATGTTTAAAATTAAATTGAATTATTGTTTTGCATGTTAAATTCAAAGTTTATACTTTGTGATGTATTTCTGTTTAGTTTTGAATTCAATTACATTGCTAACTTGTCTGGGATCCATCCCTATTTTTGATGGATGAAACTATGCTGATTGGAAAGACATGCTATATCTTACTTTAAGTTATTTAGAATTGGACATGGCCATAGAAGAACTAAGACCTCTTGTGCCCACTGAATCTAGTTCTGTCACTGAAAAAGCGGAATATGAAAAGTAGATGCGATCCAATAAAGTAAGCATGAAAATCATCATCAATTTAATATCAAAGAGTATTCGAGGGTCAATCGACATTAAAGATTATGCGAAGGACTACCTCGAAGCTGTTAAAATACAATTTGAGGTGACTAATAAGGCACTTGGATCATCACTGATGTATTAATTAACTAATATTAAGTACGATGAGGTCAAAGGCATAAGAGAACAAATTTTAAATCTAACATTGCGGCTATTTTTAAGGAAGTTAATATGAGTATTTCAAATGGGTTAATTCAATTCATCTTAAATCCGCTGCCGCCGGCCTTTGGACCATTCAATGTAGTGTACAATCAAAACTTACAATCGTGGACAATTAATGAATTGATTGCAAACTGTGATCAAGAAAAAAAGAGGCTTAAAGCTGAAGGCCAAATTACAGTTAATCATGTCTCCCATGGAAAATCCAAGGAAAAATATAAGCCAAAATATAAAAATAATCTGCATAAGGTGAAAGCAAAACCAGAAAAGAAGGACAGGAAGAAGACCTCACAAAAATATTTCTTCTGTGGTAAGAAGGGTCACTTTAAACAGAAATATTTGAAAAGAAAAAAGAATTGGTTAAAAAAAAGGTAATAATAGTCAATTATCCTTTGTATGTTTTGAATCCAATTTATTGGATGTCCCATTAAATACCTGGTGAGTTGACTCTGGTGCAACCGTTCATGTTTCTAGTTATATGTAGGGATTCCTTACAAGCTGGAGTCCAAGTGATGGCCAAAGAATCGTCATGATGAGAAACCGATAAGAATTAAGAGTCGAAGCGAAAGGGACATACAAAATTGTGCTGTAACGGATTCCAACTAGATCTCCATGATGCTCTTTACATTCCATCTATTTTTAGGAATTTAATTTCTATTTCAAAATTAGATTAGTATGGTTATGCATTTAATTTTGGTAATAGAGTTATGAATGTTTATAGACATGGTATTTTAATTGGTAGTGGATCTTTATATGATGGTTTATATAAATTAACGTTAGATTCAGTTTTTACACAAACCCTATTTACCCCGCACATTAATTATGGCATGAATGTGGGCTTAAAGAAAAGACTGATAAAAAAAGAACTCATCTAAGATGTTGCATAAATGCTTTGGACACATCTAGAAAGAGAGAATGGTGAGATTGGTGCAAGATGGGTTATTACCAAGCTTAGATTTCATTGATTTCGGTGTCTGTAATGATTGTATTAAAGGCAAACTAATAAGGACAATCAAGACAACTGCCAGAAGGAGTTCAAAACTTCACGAATTAAATCATACGGACATCCATGGAAAATTGCATATACCTTGTTTTACTGGAAAAGAGTATTTCATCACCTTCATAGATGAAGACTCACGGTATGGATATGTCTACTTCATTAAAGATAAATCTGAAACTTTGAATGTCTTTAAAATATTAAAGGTGAAGGTAGAGAGATAACTAGACAGAAAAATTAAAGACATGAGATCAGATCAAAATGGTGAATACTATGGCCGATATGATGAATCAGACTGTAAACCAGGGACATTCGCTAGATTCTTAAAAGAAGAAAGCATTTTTGCTTAATACACAGTACCAGGACCCCCTCAGCAGAATGGTGTTGCTGATAAGAGAAATAGAACACTTATGGATATGGTTAGGACCATGGTGAGTGATACCAATTTACTAGATTCAATGTGCGGAGAAGCACTGAAAATGACTATTTATATTTTGAATCGTGTTCCTACTAAGGCAGTCCCTAAAACCTCATTTGAGTTATGGATTAGTAGGAAACCTAATTTAACTCATTTCAGAGTCTAGGGTTGTCCAACTAAAGTAAGAGTCTTCAATCCACATGAAAAGAAATTAGACCCGAGAACTTTTAGGGGATTTTTTATTGGTTATCTACAACAGTCTAAAGGGTATAGGTTTTACTGTCCAAACCATAGTATCAAGATCATAAAATTCAATAATGCTAAATTCCTGGAGGATCACAAAAACAATGGGAGTCATCATACTAAAAACTATACTTTCAATGAAATTAGGGAACAAATTTTGTTGCCTAATGCAAATGATGGTATTGAAATTCCTCTCAATACTGCTTATAAAGATAACTTAGAGGAAGAACAAACTATTAACGTAGAAATACTCCCAGAACAGACTATCTTAAATGATCCAATCATGAATGATACACAACAGAATATTGATGAAATCGAAATGGGAGAATTGAGAAGGTCCATTCGAGAGAGAAGGCCTAAATCTCGGATGACTATGTTGTGTATCTTGAGGAAACGGATATTGAAATGACAAAAGATCCAAGAACATTCAAGGAAGCCATGAATAGTGAAAAGTCTGATAAATGGTTAGATGCAATGAACGATGAGATTAAATCCATGGCCAATAATAATGTTTGGGATATCGTCGAATTGCCTACAGGGTCCAAAGCCGTTGATTGTAAATGGGTCTTTAAGACCAAAAAAGACTTTAAAGGGAATATCGAACTATTTAAAGCCCAACTTGTGGTTAAGGGTTTCACTAAAAAAGAAGGCATTATTACAATGAAACCTACTTACCAGTATCAAAGAATGATTCATTCAGAATAATTATGACACTTGTAGCACACTAAAATTTAGAGCTACATCAAATAGATGTCAAACCGGCCTTTTCAAATAGGAATCTAGAAGAGGAAGTTTACATGGTCCAACCTGAAAGGGTCATTGAATAGGGTAAAAAAAGTTTAGTATGCAAATTAAAGAGGTCAATATATGGACTTAAACAAGCTTCCAGACGGTGGTAGTTAAAGTTCAATCAAATTATTATATCTTTTGGTTTTAGCGAAAATATTATAGACCATTATATATATCTTAAAATCAGTGGGAGCAAGTTTATGATATTAATCTTATATGCTGATGACAACTTATTAACAAGTAACTATCTTGGTATGATCTGTGAAACCAAGGATTATCTTGAGGTAAACTTGATATGAAAGATTTGGGCGAAGCATCCTTTGTAATAGAAATTGAGATATATAGGGATCGATCCCAATGATTACTTGGGTTGTCTTAAGAAGCCTATATCAAAACAATTCTCAAGAGGTTTAATATGCAAGGCTATAAACCACAAGATGCTCCTATAATCAAAGGAGATAAATTTAGTAAAGACTAATGTCCAAAGAATGAAATAAAAAAAGAAGCAAATAGAAAAGTGTCTTTATACAACAGCTGTCGGCAGTTTGATGTATGTTTAGACATGTACAAGACCAAACATAAGTTTTGCAATGGAAGTGCTTAACAAATACCAAAGTAATCTGGGCATATTTCACTGGCAAAGGCAAAGAAAGTATTACGTTACTTAAGCGGTACTCGAAAATATATGCTTACATATAAAAAATTCGATCATTTGGAGGTAATTGAATATTCAGATTCAGACTTTGCAGAATGCTCCAATACTAGGAAATCTACTTCAACATATATTTTCCCACTAGCAGGTAGAGTAGTTTCGTGGAGGAGTGCAAAGCAAACTTTGACTACTCCATCTACATTTCACACAGAGTACATGACCTGCTTTGAAGCCATGAGTCATGCGTTGTGTATGTGTAATTTTATCTCAGAACTTCAGATTATGGATTGTATCTCAAAGCCACTGATGATTTACTGTGACAATTATGCAGTAATGCATTTTGCCAATAATGACAAGCGTTCGAATAATTTAAAGTATCTGAAAGTTAAATACCTTGTACTTAAAAACAAGTACGAAATAGTTCAGTGTCTATTATTGGAGCTTCGATGAGTCTCATGATAGCTGATCCATTAACGAAGGCATTAGTACCTAGAGTCTATAAGGAACATGTTGTAAATATGGGCCTACAGGATTTACTTTATTAGGATTATTTTCTATTATGATGATACTATTAAAGAGATCATTAAAGCTGTAGATTTTTCCATTTCATGATTCTTCTCTCTTATATTACTTGCACATGTGGTTATTGTGGAAAAAAGTAAAAATGTACAGTTATGACATTATAGTACCCACCGAATTAGGAATGTCATATCAAGAATCCTAATTTTACCCTCATTAAAGACTTAGTTAAGCAACGATGTCCTTCTTGTGATCATGGAAGTGAGTACGTCATTAAAGATGTGTGACCACTATGCTTCACATCGACAAATTTGTTTAATCACAAATTAAAGATTTAGATCAAAGTTTGAGTGGGAGGAGTTTTATCAGTGCACCGGTCAAAGTCATTTTTTTTTAACTTCTAAGTCCAAATTGAGTCATTTTTCAAAATAAATTATTTTCTATAAAATAATAATAATAAATTGAGGATGTAGTTTGCAGTTAATTGGCCCACGTGGGAGAATGTTAGTATTGGACGTGTGGTCCACTTGACCTCATGCCCATGCATGGGTCCCACCTCCGGAGTTCAAAGCAATTAAAGACTATTCTTATATTTGGTATTTGGAAATCCTATTAGACTTGAAAACTAATAGTTACTTCTTACTTAAGATTTCTAATAAGAGGGATAGTCTTAATCAACTTAGGAGTTTTATGATGAGAATAGAACTATCACAGAGATCTATAAATATATGGGCCTAGGATAACTTACTTCATTTCAAGAGATTACTGTTTGACTCTCTCATCACTTGCATGCATCAAGAAGAAGTAAAAATGAGTTGTAAACCCCACATGCGAATAGCTTGTTCTTCTCTACACGATTAACATATGATTGAGCAAGGTATGCATGTAGTTTATATATTGTGTTATTTAGATCTGAGCTGTTAAAGTTTATCCTATAATTATGGTAAATCTAACATATATTTTGTAAATTGAAGCAATTGATGTAAGGGGAAGGTTTAATGACCCTTGAACACATAGAAATTACAAATTGGACCCATTTCTCACACAATTAACCTGATGGCCAAACCAAAAGAGCAAAAAGAAAAGGCAGAAACTCCATGGTCCACACAACTGATATGATGGCGCCACCAAAAGAAGAGAAATGCAAAACAAACACCTGTACATTCTTGATGGGACATCCTAAACCTTCAGCCGCAGGCTGCAAACAAACAGGAGAAATGATTAAGTACTTGACTATCTCTTGACTATCTCTCAAGACAAATATGTTTTACCCAAAAAAAAAGGACAAATTGGGTCTGCATTCAGTTTATCCACCCTAATCGGAGCGCAAGCTTCCTCGTGGATGCGTGTTAGATCAAATTTCGTTTGAACAGGAATAAATTACACTGTCAAATCAATATTCAATCATGTTTCAAAAATATAGTTTTACCAAACGCAGCATTTATATCTATATATACAAGAGAGCAAGGCAGCTGTGTTCGTGGATAGGGTTGGGCCGGGATGAGCAATACCAGGCCTGGCCCATATTTTAAATCACAGGCGCAAGCCAAAAGCACCTGACCCGAACCCAGCTCAGCTAAAATAGGTTAAGCCCTGAGTCCGAATGTATTATATTTTTCATAAAAATGGCAAGCTTTAACTCATCAATTATGATGATTGTATATGATTGAGAGCACGTGCTTGATTTCAACTTCCCCTTCTAGAAAAATATTATTGTTTTTACTTAAATAGTGTGTCTCCCATGGGCTGGCTCATACATTAAGTGCGCTCAGATTTTATGTCGAGGCCCATCCCAACTACTAGAACTTGAGCCTCAAGCCTGGCCCAAGGCAAGTAGGGTGGCACCCCGAAACAAGGTATTGCCTAATTGGTTGCCCCGCTCTCCTTAACATTCAGGAATTGAACCTTGGTATCCTGTCAAAGTGGTGTTATCAATGTTGAAAAACTCATGACTTGAACTTGACTCTTCCCAATAAAAACATTGACTTGAAGTGAGTCCTGTTTTTCTAAAAAAAATTATAATACTGTAAAATATTTTAAAATAGATCAAATTGGAAACATATGTATTCACATGTATTAAATATAATAAATTCAAATTAGTGAATTTATTACATTTCAATCAATTATTTTAAATTTGCGAACTCCAAACCTTAAGCATTAATTACTTATATCTGATTGGGTCTTTCCTCAAACTTGGTGACTCCGTCGAATGAAGAGTCAACAAGCTAAGTTTTTCAACCTTACGCAGTCAGACTGCCAAAACCACAGCTTTCTGTTCCTTAATTTGATAAAAAAAAAAATATGGGCCCCAAATTTAGCAACTCTTTATACTATGTCCGAAGATAAAAAGCCCAATCCTAAATAAAAGGCCTAGTAGCTTGAGTTTAAAAGTGAAAAAAAAAAAACAAAATTAGCTAATCCTAAATCTAAATGGAGATAGTAAATCGGCCAAAAACTACACAAAGAAAATAAGTTAGATTGATGGACCGAATGGTGTATCTTTGAAACTAAGGGCAATTTTGAAAGAAGTTTTACCAAAAGAAACAAAAAGGCCAATTATCTAAATGTGAGGGATGATTGTTTTTGAATATATGAATTGCTTACAGAGAATATTGTTGACTACACAAATTGTAGTTGCCTCTAGAGAAAGAGGTTTTTCAAAGTTCAAGTTGATCATATCTTACCTTTGGTCGACTATGTTATAAGAAAGATTGAATGAATTAACTATGTCATCTATTGTGAAGGATTTGGTAAAGAAACTTGATTATGTAAGTTTAATTAGTAATTTTGTTTCTAAAAATGCAAGAAGAATAATCTTTAAGTGATACTTTTTGTAGTTGGTTCAAATTTTTTAATATTGTAGCTTTCAATTATGTATGATGGTTTTTGCTTCAGTCAAGTGAATTTTAACACACAATTTTAATGATTATGCATGTGAATGCTTGTGTTTAGATTTTGTGTCAATACGAACAAATGATGTAATATTTTGAGTACTTACTGTTACACCCATAATTTCATATGCATATTTATAAGAGCCCCATCGTAGAACATTGCTTTAGACCCCGAAAATTTTAGGGCGGGCCTTGTGCACAGTTGGATGTGCTATCTCTAGGACAAATTTCTTACCATAGGAGAAGAATTATCTCCCAAGGATGAGCCTCGAGCTAATGTATCCCAGCCTCTTGCCTGAGTAGAAGACAAAAATTATAGATAGAAAGCAGTAGTTCTGATGATCCTCATTGGAAGGATATTAAAAAAAAAAAAAAAACCTTTTTGGCCCGCCAGAGGGCCTACAATATATTTGGATATTAGGACATGCACAATGCTATTGCTATCGTCGTATCTGGTTAGCCAACTTCACACACGGGGCCACCAACATATTTTTCAGTTGCAATCAAATATCTATTGGCCCATCAAAGGAAAATTTGAAAAACATATTGTAATCAATGTTTTTCCAGCCTTCCGAGTAGACCCAGTATTTTTCATTTGGAGCAGCCACGCCCTGCCCATCCTCTCCAACTTGACCTGCGCAGTGAAAGGTGTACGTTATGTTTGGTTTCCTACGGGTTACTTATATACTATTTTTTTATTGCAAAGAAATATTAAACGAAAAAAAAACTCATTTTAGTGTATAATATTTCATTAATATCTCAATAATACTATGTAAATAGGTCATAAAAGGAGTGAGTTGGTCTAGGTTGCTTAAACACAAATTTGACTTTGGTAAAATCTTTAATACCCTTCGTTTCATGTTATTGAATTGAATGCATAGGAGTTTTAAGACATTTGGTGAAAGTGGTTCAACCTTAAGCAACATAAGGTAAATTTCTAAAATGACTATCAAATTATCACTCTCTAATGAAAAAGAAAAAATTGAATCAATGACAGGTGAGAAATGGATATGGAGCCACCACCATCGTAATTTAATTCAGAAAAAAATCAAGATTTCACCTATCCCTACTCATTTGACTATGAATTCCTATCTATGCACATCCATGAGAAAGAACAACCCTAAAAAGTTATAACTTCCTTGATACGTCAAAACCATTTAACTACATACTCGGCCTTAATTAGTGATGGTTCTGGGCGGGTCACCCCTCTAACCTGACCCGTCACTTTCACCATCCCAAAATGTTTAATGCCTCTTTGTGGAGACTCAGCTGTCTGCCAAGCCTCTGCACGTTGGGTGCATCCTTCCAAATAAGATGCTCATCACAGGAGCACTGTCCACAGTGCATGTTGTCACCATCGTAATTTCGAGCTTTATGTCTTATCATTTATAGCCCTAACCATGTACCTCTCCATGTGGCTGAGATCATGACATTATAATCCAAATCCTGCCTTGGATCTGATCATATATGCAACATGGCCTTAAAATCCACATGCCATGGATCAGATCTTCCTCCTGGCTTTAATCATAGAATAGGAACAATTGAGTTGGTTCTTCTATTTGAGCAACCTTCTTGTCTTTTGGTGGGTAAGCTGCATGATGAATATTAGCCCACCATTCCCATGTCAAAAGCACATACAAATTGCAATCACAAACTTATACATCAAGGTGACAGGTAGGCCCTCCTGCAATGAGTCCAAGAGTCCTTTCCAAGAAGAATCACAGGGTCATGAGAGTCTGCAGATGGTATAAAGTGGTAGGAAAAGGAAAGTGATCGGAAATGAGGTCACAAGTGCAGCAAAGCTGCTTGAGAACCGAATATAAAGATTTGTAGCAAAAGTTTAAAAAAGGGCTGCTTTTCATTCATGTCATTTTTTTTATTCGGAGAATAGTCCAAGTTAACCAGCTGATTTAACACGGCCCAATCTTGTGTGAGAGCCTATTTGTTTAGCAGAATTTATAAAATCCCTATTTAAAGAAGTTCTAAGTTTTTCAAGAGATGTCTCGTGGGTGGAATTTCTATACTCCTCTACGTTGGAGAGTTTCTAAATGTTAAAAAGGTGAAAATTCCTAAGATCATTTAAGATTTTAAGGTGGTTAGATTTCAAAATTCTACTAAAGAAACATTACATCTAAAAACTCCAAGGAGACAACCATCTACACATGTTGGAAGTTTTAGACATTAATTATGGGTTCCTATACCAAATTCTACTAAAAGAAATCAACAAGCATGCGGTTTTTTTTTTTAAATTAATTTCACCCAAGTTGTGATGGGTAATATAACATATCAAATACCTGCACAAACTAGATCAACAAGTCAACAAACTATGATCGTTTTTTATGGTGGTTTATGTGGAAAGGGAGATGGCTAGCCTCGAACCAATCGATGGGTTAGCTGAAGGCGTTGTTAGTAATAGGACATAGTAAAATATTAGAAATGTTGATTTATCATCTATTTAACATATTCTAAAGAGCCGTAAGTAACTTTCTAATAAACAATGAACCTTTACAAGTTGGGTTTGAAGCAGGTTGAAATCTTGACTGCCATCACGCTCTTTCCCTTTCTTATTACTACTTACACACTCATCGATAAAATATATATATGTTTTTCGAAATATCAAGTCTGACCCTACTTGCTCCTGCTATGGGGTACATTTGATATCACGCATCCTGAACTAATTAGGATAGAGTGATTTGATACGACCATGAGTATCAAAGTGGATACTGGTTCACGCTATATCTAGGGGCAGACCCAAATAGAAGAGTTGGATTGAAAGCCCCCATTCAGATTTGAAAAAATTCAAAAAAAACTCTTTATAATTCTAAAAATTAAGCCCCCATTCAGATTTGAAAAAATTCAAAAAAAGTCCTTTGTAATTCTAAAAATTAATATATATATTTTTAACATTTGCCCTCTTCTTTCAAGATTTTTTTACATTAAGTCCCTACAAAGTGCGAGGGGAATTTTTGAGTCCACCCCACCTACATCGAATTTGACCCACTAGCCACCTACGTACCACAATGGAAAAGAAAAAAAACAAAAAGAAGAAAAAAAAAAGTACAAACTATCTTCCTCTACTGATATAAACTACAACAACTATGCCCCTAAATAATCAATGACGTTATATCACCAAATCTGATATTTTATTCCAACAAGTGCGCATTGATTTCCAATCTTTTATGTCTTCTAAAGCATAATAATGAACCATCAGTATATCATTGTTCTTCTTTCTTTCCAATGCACTGCTTTAAAAGATACGTTCACCAAATACTTGGTATTTTATAGCATAAACATAGCCCAGAGATGCTTTAACAAAGCCATGTTAGACGTCAGACACCACAAAGGCTGGCATGACTCCGTCTCCATGAACAGATATTTCACACTAGGTGACAGCATCCTCTTTTTTCACTATTCTATGTAAGTGTTTTTGTTATTAAAAAAAAAGGTATCTTATATTTTAAAATTGACTACTGAATTAAGATTTCCTAATATACCTGCATCTGAAAAGGCCCTTACTGTGTGAACCTAATCTATATTTGTGTCCTAAATTTTCCAAATTGCATAGCTGTATCTTGAAACATTGTATTTGTATCCTTTATTCATAATAGGCCACCTGAATAGACTGTGATTAGAAGATCACCTCATGTTCTAATTAAGAGGGATGTGATGCTTTGGTGGAACCCATTTAGCTGTGTCCCTTTCCATGCCCTTGTCCTTCTCTCTAAAGCTTTGTCCAGAGGGGGCCAGACGCAGCACCTTCAATCTCAATCACCAGTTTTTGGTAACAAATCTAATGCGTAATGCCGAAAACTAATCAGCCAAAACAGTTGTTTGAACTTAATTTTTACTATAAAATTTATTTATTTACTTTTATTTGGATTCGAACTCATGCACCCACCCACCCACAGTTCACATAGTCTTAATCAGCTGACCAACAACTCTAGATAAAATTAAAATTCCATTATTTTGTTATTGCTCCATAAAACACAAAAAAGTGGGGGAAAAGGATAGGAAAAGGACACCCACTTGGGCCACTTCAAAACAAAATCATGCGTTAGGCAGGTCTAGTTAATGGGGTATAGCTTCACTAGATTCCTTCTATCATTCAGTCCCATGGAAGTGATGTGCCTATTTCTGGTATGTCAGAGTCATCTGTTGCTCCTGCTTTCTTGTTTTTTTTTTCCTTTTCTTTTTGAGACTTCAAATCTTGTTTGTGTTTTTTAGTTTCAATCGATTAAGGTTTCATCAACCTATACGATCAATATAATCGCACTAAGATTATATTCATTGGTTTTATCATTGTGAATTTCAATTCTACTAAAATCAGTACGCAACAAAGTTCAATCTCCTTTGAAAACTATTGAAATCAAGCACTCTTTATAGTATGTTTGTGTATTTTCTGCGGAATGAGGAAATTGCTATACAACAAAGTTCATGGAAATGAATTCCATGTAAAAAGAGTTTTGCGAAAGTACAAAAGTTGGTATTTTATGCAAAACACTTTTTCTTGGCGAATTGAAGATAATATTGTTTGGTGGAGTTGTGGAATACTCTTAGTGAAAATCATACAAAGAGTATACGAAAATGTGGGTAGAAGATACAAAAAGGAGTAGGAAGTATAAAAATAAAAAGAGTGGAGAGGGACATCGTAGTAGAGAAAGAAAAAAGAGCCGGATATAGGATTGCAACCCATTGTGAAATGAGAAGAGGGTGAACTTTTCCATTGAAACGGAAGTCCGACAGCCTCCCATAGAAACTCCATTTCCGACTTTATCAAGAATAAGTCTGACTTAACGAAAAAGTGATTCCATCGAATTATACTGCACAAAACACATTAAAAATAATTTCTTCTCTAAAGAAAACCATTCATTTTTTCGTAAAACAAGTGTTACACAAATATGCCCTGGACCCTTAAAAATGTTTCTACTACAAAAATTGTTTCAAAGATTGATATATGGGCCCACAAAATTTGGTTTCTATGATAATATTTTACGTGAAGAATGCCAAGGTGTTATTTAGTATATCGTATTGTATATAATTGTACACCCTTTTCGGTATTTGGGCGACCAGTAGGACCCAATTAATCGACTCACAGCTGATGCCAAAGGATCAAAACTCCAATTTAACAATGGGTCAAAAATCAAGGGCCGCACCCTTCAATTTTTCGGCTCACAATCAACCGTAATCATAGACCAGTCGGTCCACACTCTAAAAATCAATCCTAAGATATTTATTCTATCTCATCCGCCGATCATTTTGAAAACAAATGCTTCATAAAAAATTTACTCCGGCAACTCGGATGGAATTTTTATTAAAAAAAGAAGAAAGAAAAAAAAGGAAGGAAGAAAGAAAGAGAGAAAGAAAGTAAAAATATCGGATGGTATTTATAGAGTCCTGTGTCATTTGTTTGTGTCTGAAAGGCTACTGCATCAATGGATGGTTCACATTCATAGTCATGAGTCGTAGTAGCAATGCACCATTGAAGTTCACTTTTGAATTTTAAATAAATAACCATATCTCATACGTTGTTGTTTGAATAAAACAGCTTGGTTTCATTGAATGGATTATTTAGGTAGCTATCCAGCCACATCAAGCTTGTAGTGTTCAAATCCTTTTCTTTTCTTTTCTTTTTCCTTCCTTTCTTTTTAAAATAATGTTCGACACTGTATTGAATAGTTGTTGACTGCTTTTTTGTTAGGGTGCATGACAATGACATGTTTAAAGGTATTTATACTCAATTTTTTTTTAAACTTCTCTTATGCTTGAATTGTAAAGATTATACATGATATAACTTAGGATGATTGGGATTTCTTTTTGGTCATATTCGTTTGTGTAGTTTTCATTTGTGTAAAAATAATAAGTGACACAATATAATAATAGGACACTATCTTATTATGTACTGATGAAATCCTTCAATATTTTGTTCCATTAAATTGTATTTTGCATCTATCCAAACCCTCGGCAAAGTTGGATAATTTACTTATAGAGTATTGTAAAGTAAAGGAATAATTAATTTTTTATCATTTAGTGACATGAGATAATAGCTTTTTTGAAAACTTATTCGATAAAAGAAGAGCATTTTTTATTATTTAGTTGCATTGGAGATTATTTTTTTGAGTTTTTTCTCATCCACGTGTTATAGGGTAAATGAAAGGAGTTCAAGAAAGATTGAATCAATAGCATTTCAAAAATCCAGCATCCAACTGTTTCGGCACATGCACTAGATATGAATTTAAGAAATTCCTATAAAGAACAGACCATATAGGCAATGTTGTGAATACTAGACAAAACATAAAGTCACCATTGGTCCCTCTAAATCATGACATGGTGCATGTGTCCAAGTCCCTAAGAACCTATTTGACCTAATAGAGTTGGGTGGTTGGACCCACTACTAGTTTCTTCGAAACAATAGTACTCATTTTTCCTACTCTTTCCTTTTTTCAATATTTTTGGTGCAATAATCGAACTAGATTAAATGAACGATTGAACCAATTTGAATTGAACTTCAGCTCTACAGGTTCCCACTTTAGGTTTTAGACCGAAACTCTAAAACCGAGCTCAACATTTTTTGAAATTCAATTCTAAAAGAGAATAAGGACTAGATGAATGCCAAATCAGGCATCATGCAAAATCGCACGGGAAAGAATGAGATGCAATGCCAAAAGAAGAGAGAATGGGATACAACGTCAAAAGAGGAGTACAAGACTAGGGGCCCATTTAGAAACTCTAAAGATACGATCTTATTTTATAATTTACAGATTATTTACATATTAGAGTGTTTGCTAAATATCTAATTTTATTATATATTTTTGAAGCTTATTTATGTATTAGAGCTTTGGCCTTTATAAAAAAAAAGCTAAGGGGTCATCGTTTTTTAATATAGCTTTTTAAATTAAAGTGGATGGAGGCGGACAATGTAAAATTTATGAGTATTTTGAACAAAAATGACCTTATAAAATCTTCAAAATAACACAAATGGTGAAATTAATGTTGTACATGGGTCCTACTTGCCACAATCCTTGAAAGTGAGTTCCATTTCATAATCACAAAAGATAATCTCATTCTGTAATTTCTAAAGTGATGTGAAGTGAAGCCTTCAATTAAGAGACATTAAAATATGAGGGGATCATATCAAAGTACAAAAATTCAAAAATTTTCCATTCTTTAAAAAAAAAGTCAAAAAGCAACATTTTTAAGCCACTAAATGAAAAAAAATCATTTACATTTTTCATTAAAAAATCCAAGAAAAAAAATCTTTACCATGCCACTAAAGATTAAAAAAAAAAAGCTATCACATATGATTAGACTCCAGCATCTTTTATTTTATCTTGAAATGAGGCTTCACTTTGAATTTACTTTATAAGTAAATTGTTAAATTGTCCCAAAAGGTGGGACAGTGTACAATTTATGAGTGTTTTGGACAAAAATGATCTCATGAAAATCTTCAAAATAACATTAACGGTAGAATTTATATTGTAACTTAAAAAAGGTGGATCCTACTTACCATAATCTCCAAAAGTGGGTTTTACGATCACAACCACAAAAAGACCTCACTTTGCAACCCCTAAATGTGGGTTCATATTCACAATAAAAAAAAAGTGAACTCATATTATAATCCCTATAAGGGTGGGCCTGCATTATATTTCTATAAAGTTAGGCCCCATGTTCTAATTCTTAAGGGTGGGTCCCATGTTGCATTTTTCTAAATATGGGTTCCATGCATAACAATTCCCATGTGGATCCTTGTTGTAATTCATGCATGTGGGCTCTTCATTCTACTTCCTAAAGGTGGGCCCCATGTTTTAACTCATGTAAGAGGAAGCCCCCTGTTTTCTAATTAATAAAGGTGGTTCGACGCGGTCACAAGTTCACAATAAAAAAAAAGGTAGGCTCATTTTTCAATTTGTATAAGAGTGTTTGCTCTTGGCACTCAAAAAATATCATTTCACAACTAGAGAATTTTTTTAATTCCTATACTACCCCTGCCTCCACCCACTCCCCACTACCTCTCTCTCTCTCTCTCTCTCTCTCTCCCCGCTCCTTCCCTCTGCCCCTCTTCCTCCCTCCCTCCATCGCTCTCCCTCGTAGTTGATGATGATTGGAGATTGAGTGGTAGCGGGAGGATTGGGTAGTGGGGGAGGGGGGAATTGGGCAACTAGGGATGAGAGAGAACAGAGAGACAAGAGAGAATAGAGGGGGGGAGGGATTGGGTGGGTGGCGGGGGATTTGGGTGGCAATGGTGGCAGGGGGATTAGGTAGGAGAGAGAAAGAGAGAGAGGTGGTGGAGAGTGGGTGAAGGGGATGGTGGGGGAAGGGGAGGAATGGAGTGGAGAAAGAGGTAAATATAGTTTGGAAATTTAATTTTTTTTTGTGTGTGAATAGATATTTTTTAAGTGTCAAAAGCAATACTTTTCTTATAAAAGGCGGTGCAATGTTGTAACGGCCATATATATATATATTTGTTTTTATGATCGAGGGTATTCCACTCTAATTTCTTAGGAGGTGTATATATGACTGTACACATAGTACTTAAATAACGAAAGGGGTAGGGTTGAACTTGAGATGTTATGGAGCAAACCCAAGGTTCAAACCAATTAAGCTATCTCCTTGACAGTCATATATTAAAATGTCATAAAATCCCTTCTAATAATCTCTAATTTTATGTTTATCAAACATTCTATCATGAAATAAGAACCTTTTTCATATAATTTAACCAAATAGAGTAATTACAAATTGTAACTTAAGAATTAAAACTTTTATTTTAGACCATAATTCAATTAGTACTTATTAGATTAAACTAAAGTTTCCATATGGCACCTGAATATTTTTTAAAATTCAATCCAATTCAAGAATGAATAAAACGTTGATAATTATCAGATTAGGCATAGGCATAATTCAGACTCAAACGAGGGAGGAAAGAGATAATGACCCAAAGCTACTAGACTAACCATATATACATCAAAGTGGACCCCATAAAGTTGGACGACGTCCACATGTGAATCACATTCTCTGCTTGGTGGACTAAGTTTTCTACGGTTAGGTTTTGAACATATTTGCTAGTTTGGACCCTTTGATCTTGACTCGGCCATTCAAGTATGTCGGTGACCAAGACATTAAAAAAAAAATTCAAATATCACCTGTCTAAGAATCTTCCTAATAGATTTCCCTAATTTAAATGGCTGAGATGACCTACAATTTATGATTACAGCTGGGTCAAATCAAATGGAGGATTCAGATCAATCAATGATGAAATGTCCACACCATGGCAACATGGTGGGTGAGCATGATATGTGCTCATGTACCCCTTCCAAAACATGACCCTGTGACACATTGGATCATTTGTAAAAGGTTCTTTTTCTCCCCCTGTTTCCTTCCAAACCCACCTCATGTTTTTCCTTGTTTATTTATTAATTCTAGGCAGAGAAGGAGAGAGAGAGAGAGAGAGGCTCTTCTGCATAATTGTCTGCTTGCTTGTGGCAGAAGGTTCTGTTTTCACTTCTCTTTCTCCTTTCTCATATTATAAAGCAAAAGACAGATCAACCCAATCTTATAAATCTCTTAAAAATCATGATTTTGTAAGATTCCTTGCAAGGAATTCTCCCTCCCCCAACATAAGCAATCCCTTTTCCCATCTGGGTTTCCTCTCTTAACCCCTTCCTTTGTTTACATCATTGGGGTTTCTCTTCTGCTTGATTAAAAAGGGGATTTCTCCTCTGTTTCCAAGTCTTTCTCTAATCTGGTCTCTGGGTTTTCTTCTTGATCACGGAACTTTGTTATTGGGCGGCAAAAGATGGGTTCTTTAGGATTCTATTGAGAGAAGGGGTCTCGTTAATGAGGTTTCTTTATTGAGTTTGGGGGGGATTTGGTCTTGTTTGCTGACAGCTGTGTTGGGTTTCTGTGGAAATCAGGACTTCTATTGATGATTTGTTTGATGGGTCAGTGGTAAAATCAGGCTTTTGGGTTCCCAAGGAATCAAGATTTTGGGCTTCCTCATCATAATTTGTTTGATGGGTCAGATACAGAGTTGGGTTTCTCAAGCTAACGTTTTCTGGGTTGGAAGGATTTAGGGGTTTTGTTGCTGAGATCTTGTTGGTTTTGCCTTTCTCATTGACAACAGCTCTGTGGGGTATGTGATTTCATCTTTCTATTGCATAGTGATCTGGATTTTCTATGTTCATGATATCAAGGAAATCTGATTGTTTATGATCTTGGTGTTTGAACTAGTATATTCTTTTGGGTGTCTGTGAGGATTGGGCTGCAGAACACTCGGTCGGATTTCATTCATAATTGACACCCTTCCATTCATAGTACTAGGCTTTGCTTGTTGGCGCTTGTTTCCAAGTGAATTTTTATTTGGGGGGATAGGATGAGTTCTGTTGTGACTGAGGAATTTGTTCTGGGGAGGAGTCTAGTGGTTCATGTTGCAGAGAATGGGCATACATTTGAGATTGACTGTGATGGTTCCACCTCTGTTGAGGCTGTGCAGCGATGCCTGGAACCATTATCTAAAATTCGCTGCAGCGACCAGCTTCTCCTCTGTCTAGACATGAAGTTAGAACCTCAACAGCCTCTTTCGGTGTATAAACTTCCTTCGGACGGCGGGGAGGTCTTCCTTTATAACCGAGCTAAGTTACTCCTGGACTCCCCTCTTCCTCTTCCAGAGCAAGTCGACATTCCTGAAATCGCCGAACCGCCCTCGCTGACCTCTTCCCATGACCCACATCCGTTGGATGATTCCTTGGACCCAGCCCGCAAGGCATTGCCTTGCTATGAACGCCAATTCCGCTACCATTTTCAGTGTGGGCGTGCTATTTACAATTCCACCAGCTATAAGTTTCAGGCTTGTGAGAGATTCTTGCGAGAGCAACGAGTGCAAGAGAGAGCTTTTGAGACTGCTCGAGGGAGTATGGACCGTTATTTTCAGGTGGTAAATCAAATGTACACTGATTTCATGAAGTGTTACAGTCTGCAGTATCGGTACCATTCCGACCTTTTGGTGAATTTTGGGAAGGATATAGATAAGCTGAAATCATGTGAGCTGCATCCATCTCTGCAGACAGAATCACGCAAGTACTTGCTGGATTTCGTGAAAGAAGAGAACTTGCGGAAGTGGGCGGAAAATTGTAGCAACTCCCACCGACAGTTTGAGTCTAAGGTCGCACAGTTTAAGGCTGCTTTTGCTGATCTGAAGAGGAGGGTTGAAGATCTGTTCTCCAGTAAGGCTTCTGCCAGTATTCGAGAAACAGAGCGTATAATTAAGGACCATCAGCATTTTCTCAATGAGCAGAGGAGTATAATGCAGTCCTTAAGGTTGGTTCCTCTCTTGTATTTGTATATGCAGTTGTTTATTGTGCTACTGTTCCTGTGAATAATGCGAGTAGAATGGTCTTCTCAAGATTTTCAGTGCACCCTTATTTTCTCACAATATGGTCTATAAACCATTAAGCATTTGGCTGTTGCTTTTAGATTTATGATTTTTATCCTTTTGTTTGTTAGATTGGTGACATCACTTCCATTAAGAGTAAAAGGAAATTAAAGAAAGTGTACCAATAATTCACTTCTCATTTAACATAATCAATCTTCGATTCATTCTATCATGCATTTCCTTGATTGCTCTTATAACATAGGTCATTCTCCACGATTTTATTCTCATAGTTACTTGGTTCATTTTTTTTGGACCTTAAACTGCGAAAGTTCAAATCGAACTATTCACCATTCAGTTCACCATAGTTCAAAGTTTAAAGTCTCCATATTTCAAAGTAGAGAAGGAAAATGAAAAATCGAGTTGGAAAGATGATAACCTAAGAAGAGGATGAAGAGTAAGAGGGACTTTTTGATGCAAGACTGACCAAGATCCATTGGTTAAGCTTTTTTTTTTCTTTTTGGCCCAGCCTATATTCTGTTTTGTTTTTATCTGATTTTATTTAGAGTTATTATTTAATTGCTTATGTTTTGGGTATGGATGTTGTAATCGTGACTGTAAGAATGTTAGAATGGTTGAGATTAGCTTTAGTGTTTTTTTTTTTTTTTTCAATTTTCTTATTGAAGGATGCAATGCCTCTGTAGCTTTTAGACTTTTATTAATGGAAAGAATTGGATGTGCTTTTGCACTTCTCTCTCCTGCAAAAGGGATCAAATATGAGGCATATACACTTCAAGTGTGAGGCCTATCAACTTCAAGCATTGGGCCTAACCTATCCCTCCATTTCTACTACCTGCCTACTACCTGCCTTGCATTGATCATTGTTCTACATCACCTTGCTCCTTTCTTTTTCCTGATCCATACATTGACAAGATGGAAGGAAAAGTTGCTTTCATGAAAAAGCTACTTTTCAGTGCAGACTACGGTCATGGATGTTCCAATGATAGCACAAGAGAATTTCCTATGTTAAGTTCATAGAATCATGATTGAACCCCATGCATTTAACCTTATTTTATATATAAATATATGTTAGCATTAGTGAAATTTTCACCCAACCTGAGTTAGGTCCACCATTAGATTGATAACATAAATTGAATATCTTAGAAGTAATAAATTGATGATAGGCCTAATCTTCAGAGTAAAATTTTGCTAAGAACCAATACAAGGATTGATATTGACTTTTGGTTGTTTTGATTTAGGAGACAGCCCTGCTAATGAATGTATAAGTTTGGAGTACAGAAATTCTACTATGCCTAGCATCAGCCCACGATGATAACGCGGACTTAAGCAACCAGGCTTTTTTGGAAAGGGAAACATAGTGTGCCTCAAAAAATGGAATTACTTTTTATAGTTGCCTTGAGACAACTTTACAATGATCCTTTTTTTTCCTCCAAGATGGCCCATCTGTGATCAAGCCCATCCCTTGACAAAACCCTTTTTTACTTAGCAATTTCCATAAGTTGATGTTGTTCTAATGTCTCTGTTGGATTATATCACAATCCCTAAACTTTGAGGTTGTAAAATTAAGGGCTAAAATCATTTGATCATATTACTACTAAACACACCCTGATCAATGTCAAAATCTATCCTTCATGCCTCCCTTGATTGTTATGCATTGTTATGCATCTAGTTAGGCCCCACATAAGGTGGAGACTGCATCTTTTAAAATGTCTCTTTAATAGAAAAACAAAAGTTTGTGCAATGATCTTTAGTTACTGTGCTGCCTATATAGTTAGATGTGTTCCACCTTTCTTTGATCCATCTCATTCATAGTGCACATTCCACTATACAAATGAAAAAAAAAAAAATTCTAATCATATGCCACCATCGGATTGATCATATATGAAAAACTAACATGATCTATCCAATTGTTTATATCATTTTGATTATAGTTAAATGTAAATCAATTTTAATAACTACTCAATCATGTTATGTCGATGGTGAACATATATGTGACATGTCAATTGATCAGGGGCTAACATATGTCAAATTTTGGTAGTATCACTCATCAGTCTTAAACACATGATCATAATAAAGATTGCATATTATGTTTCACTTTTCTAACAAATTTTTTATTTATTTTTAAAGATTTGTTGAGGGCAGCTTGTCTTTCTAAATCCAGATGGTTCAAAGATATTACTGTCACACATTATCAAAAAAAATAAAAAAAAGATATTACTGTCACATCTTTTAGAAAAGGTTCATATTTACTACATTCAACATGGAGACACTATTGAACTGATCATAGATGAATAGCATTCTTAAATTTTATGAAGTTAATTATGTGTAAAAGAGGATTGGGCAAATAGTGGATCCCACTTCAATTGGAGTTAAATTTTAGTTTCTGCAAATAAAAGGGCATGCGCTTTTAGTAGGTTTGAATTAAAATATGAACTGTTGCACCAATTTTAAAAACATCCATCATCAAATAAGGGTGTGAATTGGACCTATGAATATGTGAGTTATCACAAACTTCATTGCCTTATTGTCTCAGGCTCGTTGAACCTAAATTATGAATCAATCAAATTGGAAAATGAAGTATATGATCACATCCTGTTGAATTCTCAATTGAGGAAAGTGTTGAACTCCAAACTGGAAATTCAAATGCGAATCAGTCGAACTACGAACTAGCTAACCATTATACCTGATGCACACAGTCACATACCTTAATTGGTGAAGTGTAAAATGTTGGAAACAGTATCCACTTGATGCATGGTCATTGAGCACGTGAAAAATGTAAGACATAATGATGGATGGCTTATATCACCCGTTAATGTTGGCTTGCACTGCACCATTATGCAATGGAAAACATACATTTTTATTAGTGAACTTTTTAGGGCAATCTCTAATTGAAATTCTGATCTCCTATCTTCCAAAAGTTCTCACACTTTTTTTTTTTTTTTTTTTTGACTTTTTTCCCCCAAGGTAGATTATAATTTATTCCTTCAAAAAACTTTCATTCTGTGTGCCAGAGGGATTTTGGAAAGAATTTGATACTTATATCTATTTGCTACTTTCATACAGTAAAGATGTCAACACAGTGAAGAAACTTGTGGATGATTGCTTAAGCTGCCAGTTATCAGCCTCACTTCGCCCTCATGATGCAGTTTCAGCTCTTGGCCCCATGTATGAGGTACATGACAAGAATCACCTGCCCAAGATGCAGTCCTGTGACCGTTACATCTCCAAACTATTAGAATATTGCAAGGGCAAAAAGAATGAAATGAACCTGTTTGTGCACAATGGTATGCAAAAAGTAGCCTACATTCAACATTTGGTGAAAGACATTCGCATGCAGTTTCCTGCCTTCAAAGAGGCAATGGGGCGCCAGGAAGATCTTTTCGCACATTTGAAATTAGTTCGTGGCATTGGTCCTGCATATAGGGCTTGTCTTGCAGAAGTAGTGAGAAGGAAGGCGTGTATGAAGCTCTACATGGGCTTGGCAGGTCAGCTGGCGGAAAAGCTTGCAACAAAGAGAGAGGTTGAGGTGCGGAGGCGAGACGAGTTTCTAAAAGCACAGAGTGGTTATATACCCCGCGATATATTGGCTTCAATGGGATTGTTTGATTCTCCCAGTCAATGTGATGTTAATGTTGCTCCTTTTGACATGAACTTGATGGAGATTGATATTGCAGACCTTGATCATTATGCACCGGAATCTTTGTTAGGTATGTCCTCTAAAGGTCATGCAATGTTGAAGGTTTCATCTGCTATGTCAAGTGATAGCAGCTCTCACTTGGCAGAAATTGGAAAAATTTCTATTGAAGATACTGAGAAATGGGACTCCAACGATATTCTTGAGGGAAGTGGATCAGTAGAGATTGCTGGAACAAGCAGGTTAGAGGTTGAGAATGCAAGGCTGAAAGCTGATCTTGCTTCAGCAATAGCTCAGATATGTTACTTCGGACCTGATTTTGAATACTGCTTATTGGATGACAGTAAGCTGGATAATTTGCTGAAAACCAGTGCAGAAAAGACAGCTGATGCTTTGCGTTTGAAAGATGAGTATGGAAAACATCTCCAGTCCATGCTAAAGATGAAGCAGATGCAGTGCCTGTCATATGAAAAGCGTATTCAAGAGCTGGAGCAGAGACTGTCAGATCAGTATCTGCATAAGCAAAAGCATTTGGGTGGTAAAAATGCCTCTGAATCTAACCTCTCGACGCTGAAAGCTGATGAATGTGACTCAGGAATATCTGGGGTTGGAGAAGCTCACCTGCCGTACGTTTCAACTGAGCCTATGGATGAGGTGTCTTCCTCATCGGTTTCACTAGATCGTAAGCTAGAGCAGTTTGAGCAACGAGCGGTAAAACCTCGAGAAGGGGTTGATGAGAATATGACTGATGATTTCTTAGGCATGTTGAATCAGCAGGCAGGTGATTCTGTGCGCAATTCAATGGACTCATCGATGCTGGAGCAGAACCGATATGACGGTCATGAGGGCGATCAAGATGGAAAAGAGAAACCACTGCCGTTGGACATGTTACCCTGTGTAACTGGTGCGGAACTGAATTCACCTGCCAAAGCTATGGATGATCTTGTGTTGGAACTTCGAAGCACACTTGAAGACAAGTCAAACCAGTTCAGTGAGACCGAAGCGAAGCTCAAAGCTGCTCTGGAAGAGGTTGCTACCCTTGAGAGCGCATTGGAGGAAAGCCGGAAGCTTTTGGATGAATCTCAGGTACTTTATGATGTAATTCTTGTCCTTTCATATGCATAATTATCTAGATGCCCCCAAAACTTGCAATTTTTCTAAAAATCTTGAGTTTCATTCCCCATTCCAGTGATTGTCATTTGGGCATGCAAGCCCCCCGAAAATGTTCCCACCCTCTTAAAGGAAGTTATATATATATTTTTCATAATGTCCCTGCCAACTTTTTTTTTTCTTTTTTTTTTTTTTAATGTAGTGGCCTCCCCAAGTAAAACTTTTTGGTTCTGCCACTGAGACAAACATTGTAGTTGCATAGATATTTTGTCTGTTACATTTGAATTTCTGTAGTAACTGATATGAGATATCGTGTCATGAATGTAGCATTTCAAAATAAAAAATGTGCATTAAAGCCTTTGATGCGTTGGATATATTTTTCCCAGCACACCCATATCCAATAATAGGATGTTGGCATTTGGTACTGTACTGCTCTAATACTTCTAGGATATGCTTTTATGCACTTACTGAACTGAGTTCTATTAGCTTTTTTTTCAACTCTAATGATGTTGTAAAGGACTGTGAGTGCTGACTTCCGCCAATTTAGAAATGTACTGGACATGAATAGTAATACTTCGTATACCAATATAAAAATCTTAATATGAGATGATGTTTAATGTGATGGCAAAGATAGCCATATTCATATCCTTATCTATATCCGTGTTCTGGAATTTGAATTCTGCGGAGACTTCTTACTATTGATCCCCATGCTTGAGTCCATATCTGGGTATCACAAAGTTAAGCTAGCTTACTGTATGCAAGAGCACTATATTGTTGAGTTCTATTTACATCTAAAACACTTTTAAAAATCTTTCAAGAAAGGATGTTTTTATATTTTTTCTTTACTAAGGTCTTGTTTGTGTAATGAGAGGATTCCACTATCTACAAATTTCTATTTCCATGAGAGAGAGAGGAATCTTGCATTCCTAATGCTCCCATGAGAATTCAAAATCCTCTATATTGAGGAAAATCAATTCTTTTTTTCTTCTTTTCCATGAGGAAAATGTCACTCCAAACAATGCAACAGTGGGTTGCATGAAGATTAGAGCAATTTTCCTTCCTATCATGGAATGTTCTTGTCATGCAACACACCCTAAATATTTCTTTTTAAAACCAAACATAGAAAAGGGGATGTCATTGACACAGTTTTATGGTTCAGACCATTGTTTCAGTCTTTACGTGGAGGTCTTGACTCTTGATCATGACTTTTACATGTTAGATACCGTGTTTAAAACCATAGTATCCTCTGAGAAAGTTCTAGTAAGCGGCTAAAATATCTGTTCTGGAGGTGGAGTATTTTGTATTTGTTGAGGGGGTGCAGATTGATCATGGGTGAGGTCATCTGAGCTATGGTACCCAGATACTTCAATATAGGCGAAGAATCATCCTGTATTACGTCTGACACTTCACTTTTTATGTGTAAATCCGTGTCCCTGCCATATCCATTTTGTGTCTTTGTTGTATCTCACATCTGGGCATCATATATATGATCCAATATCATTACTGGCTTTCAACAGTGGTGGATTTGAATGGTTTTTGGCTTCCATTCTTGACAACCAAATGGAAGACAATCTTGAGGGATTGTGAGGTTAGCTTGGATGACATGGTTGTCACCTTTTGGATGAGAACTAATGGGGCTTGTTAAATCCACACGAGTCTAGGGGCTTGTTTGGATTTGTGGAATTTGGACTGAGGAACTCCATTCCATTCCATAGAATTATGGAGGCCTTGGGTTCTGTAATATAGGAGCTCCTATAATGGTGTTTGGCTGACAGTGGAGAGTTCTTTAGACCTTTTCTTTGATCGCTGGAATGGTCCACCTTTACCTAAAGTTCCCTTATTTTTCAGGAGTCAGACAAATGAATAGATCAGGGAAGAATTTTGATTTGAACTTTTTGATATTTACATTACATGCACCTTCCAAGTATTGAATCTCTGCTGGGCTTTTCTGTTATAGGAAAAGAGTTCTAGAGCAAAAGATGTCTTAAAGGGAACTGTTAGGTAATGTTGGAGACTATGATTCTCAGATTCGGGGATTGGATATACAACTCTGCACTTCTGAAAATTTAGGACATGGATACTGATACTGTTGTCCTAATTTTTGCTTTAGAACATATCTAAATGAATGAAATTATCGTTATTTATATCCCCTTGTGATTTTTTTTGTTGGTAGGTAAGAAAATTGATAGAACCATAAAAAACAATGGACTTGGCAGGGAGGATATGCTAGACTTCTACCCTAGATGTATCGTGGTACCTTGTACCAATATGAGTGTCATATTGGTCTGACATGGATGCTCTGGGCATGCACAAGTATCCAGGTAACATAGTTTGGGGATCTCAGGAGTCGGGACCTCCATTTTGCATTTTCTTGACACATGATCCTTAGGATCATTTGGAAATTCATATATCTGTTTGGTTTTCTTCTATAATTGTCTGGAATGCTAACACATTAATTGGTAAGCTCTGTAGTATTTTGCTACTTTTGACTCCAAGATATGGACATCAATTTCTCTATTCAATTTCTGGACTCTATATCATATTCCAATTGCTTGACTATGAACCAGACTTGTTGTATATTATGATTTTTTTTCTTTATGTACAACAGATGAACTGTGCACACTTGGAAAATTGCCTGCATGAAGCGAGAGAAGAAGCTCATACTAATCTTTGTGCTGCTGATCGGAGAGCCTCCGAATATAGTGCACTACGTGCCTCTGCTGTAAAGATGCGTGGCCTGTCTGAAAGACTCCGCTGCTGTGTTACAGCTTCTGGTGGACCTGCAGGTTTTGCTGAATCATTGCGTTCTTTAGCCCTTTCTGTAGCCAGGTTTGTTTCTTATCTCATGCAAGTGTCTTTTAGTATGCAATTTAAATTGGTTATACCAAACTTTGTGCTTGCAAAAGATCTATCTGTCGTTGCATTAGGTTGACCATCTAGACGGCAATCTGAAGAAGTTTTAATATTGGAAATGGAATCATCATCAACATAACCTTATCTATCACCCCAACATAGTTGTGTCAAGGCTATGTTGATGATTGGAATCGTCATCAACATACCGGCTATAAGAATTCCAACTAAAGCTTATTAGGGGTGTTTGGTAACAGGTGAGGAATCCTTAAATTTGAGAATTCCTCACTGAATATTTGTTTAGCTAACGATTTGCATTGTCATCCTTGTATTGGTGCATAGCTGAATAAAAAATGGTATTGCGTAAATCTGCAAAACTGAGGATTTCCAAATCCTATGGGTAGGGGCCAGCTGTGAAAATCCTCACAATGAGGAATTCCATTGGCTAAGATCTGTTACAAGGATCCTCCCTTTTCATAACACATTGTGGCTTGTGCTGCTTGAGTTTCATGTACATGTCATACGGACTCAAACATCCTGATTCGTGGTATTATCTTGCTTTATTGTGAGTGCGAGAGGCATTACTGGCTAGAGTAATATCGACAGTGTGGTTAAATAATGGAATGGATGACAGATATGCAAAGAATGTAGCTCTACCCCACTGTAAAAATCTCGAGTCAAACCCTTGGACATTTCAGCCTTCACTTTCGACCCTTCTCCTAGCAAAGCCTTTGCCTTTCCTCATTTCTTGTTGGTATTGCACAAAAAACTAGATTCACGTGAAGTTTTCAGTGTGGCTTGCTTCATTGCACCTCACTTTAATTAAGTGTCTTCTGGAATCTACTATGTTTATTGTACTGTTACTGACCATTTGCAGTGAGTGATTAGATCCAAGCATCATTCCATTATATGCTCTGAGGGCTGAGGGCACACTGTTCATTGTTGATGGTTTTGTTATTTTCTTTTTCAGTTCTCTTAACGACAATGAAGACGATGGCACTGTGGAGTTTCGAGCATGTATAAAGGTCCTTGCAGATAAAGTGGGTATTCTGTCTCGGCAACGCAGTGAGCTGTTAGCTGCACATAATCTTCTTACCAAGGAACTGGAGGAGAAGAAAGAGCTGGCTAAAAGCTTGTATGCAAAACATCAATTTGAGAAACAGGTCAGCTACCTGTTCATAGTCTTTAGGACAGTATTCATAGAAACAGTTTCATGTGAAGCGATGGCCTCAAAATTTTGTTTGTTTGTTTGTTTGTTTTTTTTTTTTACAGCATACACTGAGACACCCTGAAATTCATAAGCTTCTTAGAGCCTAATCTTTCATTCTTTTGGCCTTTTTCTTGATGCCTTCCTACATTCTCTTCATCTTGTGATTCAAGTTGCCGAGACTAATTTGTTGAAAACCCATGTCGAATTAGTAATTTCAGGGTCATGTATCAGGAGTTTGTACGATCGTATACTGATGCAGCTATTTTGAATGATCAGGGTCTATGGTTCAGTGACCCCAGGCAATTGGTCTGATTTGTCTCCATGTGGATGAGAGTTGCCCCACAAGAATTTCTTGTTTAAATTAATCTCTTTTTGTGGTTTATTGACCACTATACTACTCCTTAACAGGTGAACAAGGAAAAGATTTCATTTGGCCGTTTTGAACTCCATGAGATTGCAGCTTTTGTTCTCAATCCTGCGGGACACTATGAAGCAATCAACCGCAACTGCTCAAACTACTACCTGTCTACAGAATCAGTTGCTCTCTTCACAGACCATCTTCCAAACAAGCCTACTTACATAATTGGCCAGATTGTGCATATAGAGCGAAGAACAGTGAGGGCGCCATTATCCGTGCGAGGTGAGAGCGGGGATCAAGTGGACATGCCGGCCTCTGAAGCGAACAGCGCAGTTCCAGGTCATGTTCCAAGGATCACTGCCAACCCATACGATCTTCCACTTGGTTATGAATATTACATCGTAACAGTGGCCATGTTACCTGACACCATTCATTCCCCACCTTCCTGATCCTGCTTCCGGGCAGACATATGATGGAAGAGATGTCAAATGTAGATATATGAATAGACTTTGCTGGCGTTCCTCCTCTTTGTACAGCTGATGATCAAGTTTTAGTTCTCTTGTAAATGGCTGCACCACCCTTCTCACATATAAATATATTATATAACTAGGATGTGAATATTCTCCAGCCCTGAATGATTTTAATGGGTCAACAGCCCATCACTTCTCTCTCTCTCTCTCTCTCTCTCTCTCTCTCTCTCTCTCTCTAAAAAAAAAAAAAAGAAAGACTGGTTTTCTTTCTGTAATGAACTTTCGATGGCTCTACCAACATCTCATATATAATGGACTTGCAGTTATTGCAACAATTTCATGCTCTTCTGATAAATGTACTTAGTTTGGCTTGGATGGGAGATGTATCGTGCAGGTCAGGTGAAACTTCTTCAAAGTCCAATGAAGATATGTTGCAGGCTTGTCATTTAGGTGGTCTCCAGGATGCCAGCAGTAATGCAGGTGTACTTTCATTGGCTTCAAGGGAGATATTTTACCTATATGCATGTTTGTGGATCCAATGTGTTTTGCATTTTTTGGCATATATGTTCTAGAGCTATTTGTGTAGAAGCTACTGTCAGACGTCTTGTGTCTGCTGCAATTTTGGATAGGGAATTAAGCTTCTGCATTGCTAGGAGTGTTCATGGACCGGACTGGCGTGAGCTTGAATCGGATCAGCTCACTGTGGGCAAGGCTTGGGCCTTAAGTTTTAGTTCTCAGTCTAGGCTAGGACTAGTTATTTGTGCTCATTAATTAATAGATGGGCTGAGCTTGGATTCAGTTGTAGATACTAGAGAGCCCAAGCCCAACTCGCCCGACTATTAGTTGGGCTTGACGATGGGACCTCTTGCAGAGACAAGAGTAACTCACTTGCGGACCTAGGATCTTCATTCGAGTGGGACAGTGATGGCCATAATGTTAATTTTGTCATATTTCTGCTTCCATGTTTCACATTTATGTCATTTTGTTCATTACTATCAACTCCCTCATCTCTCTTGAATCGACCCTTATGTTTTTTCATTCATCCCTTTCACCCATCAAGCAAACATGCCTTAAAAAAAATGATAATAATAAATGAACTTAAAAAATATAAAATTGGGCTCCTTTATAAAATATAAAATTTGGAGAACTTATAGCTTTTAGCTGGAAACTTTAAATTGACATTTTTGAGCAGATGAGTAGGATATTTATGTCGTAGGACCCACTTGTAACTATGAATCCGTCAATATAGTGGGTTCCTTGTAGCAAGAGTGGTAGAGATTGAATGTTTGAGCCCACTTGCCACATCAAGATGTTTCCATCTCCTCAACTCTCCCCCGCCGCCCATCGACTTTTAACAGATTCAACATGGGGTGACCGGCCCAGGTGAGTAAAATGTGGGTTCGCCCTGCAGTAATCAATTAGTTGAGCTACACCTTACTACAATGCCTGAAAACTCTTTTTCCTTTATAGTGGGAACTCAGGCTTAATGTTCTGCAGGTGGGCTGGGCTTGGGCCATCCAGTTATGGCTTGCACCAAACTTGGGCTGGGCTTCGGCCTAGACTTAGAGGTTGCTGGGCTTGGACATCCTTCGTCCCGCCCATAAACACCCATATGGAATGCTATTCAATGGTCCTGTGGTCTGAAGACTAACCATTGGATGGGTTCGTTTCATTGCAACAGGCTATAATCCAATAACTTAAAAAGGAATAATAATAATAATAATAATAATAATTGTTATTATTATTATTATTATGAGGACAACCGAGGGATCTATCCCTGAGCATGTGTGTGTTATCAAAGTGCCAACACCATTCATCTATGAGTGCATTTTAGATTGAATATTTTTACCATATCAATCCATGATGCCATTGAGGCCCAAAACCATATATATATTGGGTGGTTATGGTCAGCATCGTCGTTTGAGTAGTATCTCAATAATTTGGGTTGGCATGAATTGTACGCTCTATAATTTTCATAACCCTGAAAATTTTCATATGTGATGCTGGAAATAATCCAATATGATTACATTTACACAAATGTAGTTAAAAATTTGGTGGTCATTCGAGTTTAAAATGATGAAACGTACGTATCCACGATGGGGCAAAAATAATGCATGTTCAGTGCAGTAAATATGTAAAACATGCCAGAGTTTATCAAAGAAAGCCATAGAATTGTGGTGTTCTTGCTCATAAAAATATGGTTTTCTTTACTAGCTAGGGTAAAGGCTTGGGTAATCCTAGAAATTTAAGTTACGAGGGTAAAGGCTTGGGTAATCCCTCAATCATGCCATCCTTCTTGAGCCAAGTAACGGTAGTTATTGGGTCATTGCAGAGCATTGCATATTTTGTAAGATACCCATGGCTTTTAACTGATCTGGGAACAGGGCCCAGGCCTAAATTGTTTTCCGGTTCTGGGTCGTTGGATAATCAGGTAAATTGAATTCGCTGTCACCCTTATAATAACCTAAACCATCTAGACAACGCTTGAGATTATGACGCCTTGCCGACCCAGATCAAGACATTACGAAAATTGGGCCAAAATGTGATCCATGTTCTACCTAACTTGGGGCCACTTGTCTTAAGTGTTGGTTCATGCATTTGGATTTCCTGAGTCAGCTATTTGTATTTTCCATAATCGAATATGAGTGAACACTGTTGCTCATAGATTGATTCATCCATAAGCTAGGTAGCGTTTGGTTCGCTAAAGTGTTGCAGTGTTTTAATGGTTTCATCGTGATAGACGCATTGAAATGGTGTAAATCACTTGATTTTGAATCAAATTTAGGATGAGTCCGGACCCCGAGTAAAAATCCGACCGTGACCTTGTGTGGAACTCTCACGCTCCGCCATGTCACTATCGGGCACTTGCCATGCACGCCGGCAGTGCATGCTAGGTTGCCTAAGGGTGATGTGGCGGTGATGTGGCAGACTGTGACTTGTCCACCCACGATGACTGTCGGGCAAACCTTCATATAAACTCAATTCATTTAGGATGTGAATTAATTTGGAACAAACCCAAGATTACGGGGTGTTTGGAAACCAAAGATTACTCAATATTTTAAGATATTTTTTGTGTAGTAGATAAAAATATTCAAGTTCTATTTTGCACTACTTGGAAAGTATAGATTATAAGTTACAATATGGGGTTTTTTTAGAAAATGTGATATTGCTTTTTTTTAGGGGAGGGGTGAATTTGTAGATTTTAACATAATATAATATCTCAAAAGCTGCCAAACGTTCTGTATTATAATACATTAATATTATAATATATAAAAAAGGACCTATCAATATTTAAATCTACACATTTTTTATTTTGCCTTGTACGCGAATGAGTTAGAACAAACCCAAGATTAGTCCAACAACAAGCAAATGGATTACTAGGGATGCTATCATTTTCAAACTATTGTTATTGCTTCTTACATTGTGAGGGTGGGAATTTTTTTTGTTTCGCCCTATCAGATTTTTCTCATCCATTCGAGAATGGATATTTGTCTACGACTGTTATGTGCTTGAGATTGAGACCTTGTTACTGGGCGATGATGGGATAAAGGACCACGCTTAGGAGCTTGTTGCTTTTATTTCCCTATTTTGACCGTACAAAAACAAGGAGAATAAGACTAATAAATTGGTTACTTCGAGGGAACTAACCTCCAAAACTAATGGTGAATTTACTGGATAAAACTTCAATGACATTTATTCATCAACTAGAGTTATTTATAATACAAATGCAACGGTCATGAAATAAAGATAACTATCACTACCCAACTTAACTAAAGACCAGGAGAAAATAACTCAACTGAATTGAACTAATTCAAATGCAACAAATTACCTACCTTGAACCCATGTATACCTTTATCCAAAGGATATATTATTTGATCTTAAAGTCAAGTGGTTGTACACCACTTGCTTCTTTAAGCACGTAACATGTCCCATCTTGATATGACTTTAACGTGGCTTTGCAAGACTCTAGTCTCTAAATGCAAACATGGAGCTATTGCCACATCACATCATTCCCCCACCACCCCCCGCTCTGACAACTCCCTTGTCCTCAAGGGACAAAGTTGGGTACTGTAATTTCATTTCCTCAAGGTTTTCCCACGTTGTATCAGCTGGAGAAAGACCTTGCCAATGGACCAACACGTCTTTGCGTTGCCCTCGCTTTCTACTGTCCAAAATAGCTTGAGGTGTGGGTATGTGAGACCCAGTAGCAAGTTCCACATCAGGAAGGATAGACTGAACCACATCTTGTGAGCCGACCTTCCTTTTTAGTAAGGACACATGAAAAACGGGATGGATGTGAGCAGTTGTAGGCAAATCAAGCTTGTATGCTACGGCTCCTGTGCGCTGCAAATTTTGGAATGGCCGGTAAAAACGAGGAGACAGCTCAAGATTCCGTTGAAGAGCAAGAGAAGCTTGCTTATAAGGTTGAAGCCGTAGATAAACCCAATCACCCCCTTCAAACTCTCTTTCCATGTGGTGTGCATTCAAAAGTTGCTTCATACGAGCTTGAGCTTCTTTCAACCTTTCCTATAGCTCTTTCAAAACTTGGTCTCGTTCCTTAAGCTCCAAATCAAGAGCTTCCAACTTAGTAGTGCTAGGAACATATGAGAGTAAGGTTGGTGGTAGTCTCCGATACACAACCTCAAAGGGAGTCATTTTTGTGGAAGAATGCCAATTCAGCCCATGCCAACCATTGCGCCCATTCCCCTGGTTTTGTACTGGTGAAGCAGCGTAGATACATTTCCAAAGTGCATTTGACCACTTCTGTTTGACCGTCAGTTTGTGGGCGATAAGAGGAGTTGAAATTAAAAGTGTTGCCATTTAACTTGAACAACTCCTTCCAGAAGGCACTAGTAAATATGGGATCTCGATCATACGCGATGGATTGTGGCATTCCATGAAGCTTAAAAATTTGATCAAAGAACACATGGGCAACACTGGTAGCAGTATAAGGGTGAGCAATAGCAACAAAATGAGAGTATTTAGATAAATGGTCAACTACTACAAAGATAATGGACTTCCCTTTGGAAGGAGGTAGCCCTTCTATGAAATCCATAGAAATATCTGACCATATTTGAAAGGGAACTGGCAATGGTTGTAGAAGTCCAGCGGGTTGCATATTCTCAGCTTTGTGACATCGATAAGTCTCATAATGCTTGATAAATTCCTTGAGTTGTTGCCGCACACCTTTCCAATAAGAAATAGACCACGCCCTGTGGAGTGTTTTGTGATAGCCTTCATGTGTACTCGAATGAATCTCTCTGCTGAGTGGTGAATCTTCATGCAAATAAATTCTATTTTTGAAGAAGAGCACGCCATCTCTAAATTGCCATGGTCCCACAATTTCGCCTTCTTGCCATAACTGCACTAATCATTGCAACTGAGGATTAGTTTGAATCTCCCCTTTAATAGGTTCTAACCACTTGGGAATAGGTTGAGAAATGGCTATCAAGTGGCTTGGTTCCACACATTTTGATAAAGCATCAGCCACCTTGTTCTGACTGCCACTTTTATATTCAATGGTGAAATTATATCCAATGAGTTTAGTGAGCCATTTTTGCTGAGCCACTATGGTGATGCATTGGTCCCAGAGATATTTAATACTTTGCTGGTCTATTCAAACTACAAATTGTTGTCCTAACCAATAAGGACGCCACCGTTCAACCACTATGACCAAGGCCAACGTCTCCTTATCATAAGTGGATAATTGTCGAGCCTTCCCTTGGAAAGCTTGACTGAAAAAGCAATGGGCTTTTGATTTTGCATTAATATGCCACCAATTCCGTCACCAAAGGCATCACACTCCACAATGAAACGCTTGAAAAAAATCAGGTAATGCAAGAACTGGCGAACGGGTCATGGCCAACTTTAGTTCCTCAAAAGGCCTTCATGGCTGTAGTAGTCCAAATAAAGGAATCCTTCTTCAACATGTTGGTGAGGGGAGCCGCTATCTTCCCATAATCTTTGATGAACTTCCGATAGTACCCAGTAAGACGAAGGAATCCTCCAAGAGCCTTGATGGTAGTTGGTTTATGCCAGTCTAGCATGGCCGGCAACTTATATGGATCCATGGATACACCATTTTGGGAGATCACATGCCCAAGATATGTAACCTGAGTTTGGCCAAACTGACATTTCTCTTTCTTGACAAACAAGCTGTTAGCTCTCAAAATGATCATCCCAACATTTGCTGTAAATTAAAATGTCATCAAAAAATACTAAGATGAACTTACGGAATTGGGCCTTGAAAACATCATTCATGAGAGCTTGGAATGTTGAAGGTGCATCGGTAAGTTCGAAAGGCATTACCAAAAATTCATAGTGGCCATGGTGAGTTTGAAAAGCTGTCTTTAGAATGTCATCTGGATGCATCCGGATTTGATGATATCCAGAACGAAGGTCAAGCTTAGAGAAATAACAAGCTCCATTTAGCTCATCCAACAACTCGTCTATGACAGGGATGGAAAATTTATCTTTCACAGTAATGTGGCTCAAGGCTCTACAAACCACACAAAGTCTCCATGATCCACGATTTTTTTGACAAGTAACATTGGGGAGGAATAAAGGCTGTTACGAGGCCGAATCACAGCAGTGGATAGTAGTTGAGACACAATTTTCTCAATTTCAGCCTTTCGAAAATGAGTGTATCTATAGGGTCGTACACACAGGTCCACTATTAGGAATTAATGGGATTTTCTAGTCATGTGATCGGGGTGGGGGTAAGGTTTTAGGTTCTGTAAAGGTATCAATGAAAGAAACAAGTATATTATTTATTGGAGAGATACCTTGGGCATTTGTGGCTGAAGGTTGTTGTGATGTGTTTATGGTAAGGTAGTGTAAATGTAGTAGGACCCCTTGCTTTTTCTTTCTAATCTCTTGACCCATCACATCTGCATCAATGAATTTGGTGATGGTGTTGTACATCCCCACAATTTGACTTGTTCACCTTCTAAAGAAAATTCCATGAGCATTTTGGAGAAATCCCATAGGATTGGACCAAGGGTCCTAAGCCATTGGACCCTAAGGACAGCATCATAACCTTCCATAGGTAGTGAAAAGAAGTCAACCATAATGGTCACACCTTGCAACTTCAAGCATACCCCACGACACTTCCTTGCACTCACCAAACTATCTCCACTTGCCACCACCACTTCAAACTGACCTACATTGTTAGGTTGCAAACCAAGTTTTTTAGCAACTTTTTCATTAAGAAAATTGTGGGTGCTACCTAAATCCACCAAGGCAAAGATGACATGCTTCCCCATAGTTCCTTTAACTCGCATAGTTTGCGGAGTAGGAGTCCTTGTCATTGCATGCAATGAAATTTCTGGAATTTCTTCCCCTGCACAATGCTTCGCCTCAACATCAATATCTGAACTTTCTTCCTCGTCAGGTCAACATCCTTCAATGAGAAAAAGTTTCTTGCATTTGTGCCGCGCCCTGGATGGAACTTTTCATCACAATTGAAACATAAGCCCTTGTCACGCCTCTCCTTAAGCTCAACTGGAGTTAAAATTTTAATTGGTGGAGTTGAGGAAAGTTGAGAACTTGTAAGTTGAGAGGACCTTTTTTTGGTTTCTGCCAAAAAAGTTTTACGTGGAGATTGATACTTGGCCTCATAGAGATGTGCAAGTCCAATGGCAGCAGAGAGAGTGGTAGGTCTAGCAGCCAAAACATCCACTCGTATGCCTTCCTTGAGTCCACTGACAAAGCGACCCACCTGTTGTTGGGCAGACATCTTATCACAGCGACTTAATTAATGTTCAAACTGACTTTGATATTCACGTACAGAGCTAGATAGTTTCAATTTGGTTACATCCTCAAAGAAATCACCAAATTGAGTTGGCCTGTACCTTGCATGCAAACTTTCTTTGAGTAAATCCCAGCTGATAGTAGTGTGTTCTTCTTTGAGCAATTGATACCATAATTGCGCCTCACCTTGCAAGTGTTATGCAGCCAAAAGAACTTGTTCCTCCTCTGCTGTTTGTTGAAACTCAAAAAACTGCTCCACTCGACATATCCAACTGGTAAGATCCTCGCTTCCATTAAAGCCTGGAAAGTCCAGTTTTGCAAGCTTTGGAATAGTAGCACGTGAAGTGCCATTGGTGGTGCCATGTCTTGAGAAACGGTAGCTATTGGAATTTTCACCTCTATCACGACTTAGGCCTGGGTGGGTAAGCAGCTGATCAAACCGTGCATTCATAGCTGCAAACATATCATGCATTTCCTTGACGGCTGACCCCAAGGACCCGATCTCATTCTCAAGTCGATTAATGTGTTGCTCCTCCATACCAAACCCGGGCTCTGATACCAAGTTGCTAGGTGCTTGAGATTTAGACCTAGGTAATGGGCGCTGATGTGATAGAGGATCATGCTCAAAAAATAATGGTGATTTTACTGGATAATGTTAACCAAAACGGCCCATTTCGGATCAAGTTAACGGATTGGATTCACCATACAACGGCAGGATTAAAATCGAAACTGAACTACAAACATACCTGACTCCATTGAAACTGTAATCGGAGAACCTGGAAGAAACACAAACGAATGACTTTCTTGCTCTTCTCTTTATGCAGGCTCGTGGATGGGAATGCTAAGCTCGTAGTAGTTGAAGACAAGAGAGTCCCTGGGCTTTTATAGCCTTCCTCCCCATCACAGAAGACTAACGTTTGAGCATTCATGGATTGTAATGTGATGAAAAACTGAAAACCAGGATTGAATGGTATTAAAATGGCCTTAAGGGAGATGACCGTTTCAGAACCATTATGAAAATGGGTGGTGGTCATGTGGACCACCACCTCCAGTCACTAACAATCTCCCACTTGGTCCATATGACCACCATACAGCTGCTTAGTTTATATATATATATATATATCAAAAAATACTTTATTTTGCAAACGAATTTTGAAAACGACTCTAACTGATGCGCATCATTTAAAAAAAACACCGATCATCCATGAAAACTGTAATGCTAAGGTCTTTCATCTGTGATTAAGTTAGTTTACTCATGTGAATTGTGGCGGTTACACATCTTTACGATATATTTCCTTCCACAATCACAACACCAGTATCCTTTCCTAATCAAGAACTTAACTTTAATATGACTACTTTAATGGGAACTATAAAGTTATAACACTTTTATATTCTTACTGTGTTTCATAATAATCACATGTGCCATAAGAACAAAGTAAGATTTGCGAAATCATTTCTTTAATTGATCATTGAATAGTGTCATACATCATTGATTCCTTCAAGGCATATCTTTCAATCCCATACTCAATACATGGTCTTTAAAATCATTTGGCGCCAATGCCTTTGTTAATGGATCAGCAACCATGAGCTTCGATGGAGCTCCAACAATTGACACTAAACGATCTCGCACTTTTTCCTTCAAAACAAGGTACTTTACTTCCAGAAACTTTGATTTACTAGAACACTTGTCATTCTGTGCAAAAAGTCGAGCAGCATTGTTATCGCAGTAAATCTTTAGTGGTTCAGAAACACTACCCATAATTGTAAGTCCCTTGATGTAGTTACGCATCCATAATGCGTGACCCGTGGCTTCAAAGCACGCCACATACTCTGCATCAAATGTGGATGGAGTGACTAGCGTTTGCTTTGCACTCCTCCACGAGACTGCCCCGCCAGCCAACAGAAAGATGTAACCAGATGTTGACCTTCTAGTATCGAGACACCCCGCAAAGTCAGAATCTGAATATCCAATGACCTCCAGCGTATTGGATCTCTGATATGTGAGCATGTATCTTCTAGTGCCGTTGAGATAACGCATCACTTTCTTGACAGCTACCCAGTGAGTTATGCCTGGATTACTTTGATATCGACTTAACATCCCAACTGCAAAACTAATATCTGGCCTCGTGCATGTCTGCAGGTACATTAGACTTCCTACTGCTGCCGCATAAGGGTATTTATTCATTTCTAACTTTTCTATGTCAGTCATGGGGCATTGATCTTTACTAAACCTATCTCCCTTAGACATAGGGGCATTTTGTGATTTACTCCTTTCCATTCGGAAACGTTTGAGAATACTTTGCACATAGGCTTCTTGACACAACCCGAGTAATCCTCGAGATCGATCTCTGAATATCTCGATTCCTATTACAAAAGTTGCTTCACCCATATCTTTCATGTCAAAATTATTCTCAAGGTATACCTTAGTTTCTCGGATCATACTAAGGTCATTGCTGGCTAGTAAAATGTCATCTACATATAGGATTAAAATGATAAACTTGCTCCCACTGATCTTAAGGTAAATACAATGGTCAACTAGATTTTCGGTAAAACCAAAAGATGTAATAATATGATTAAACTTTAAGTACCATTGTCTGGAAGCTTGTTTCAGCCCATATATCGACTTCTTTAACTTACAGACCAGCCTTTGATTATTACCTTGTTGAACAAACCCTTCAGGTTGTTCCATGTATACTTCTTCATCAAGATTCCCATTCAAAAACGCTGTTTTAACATCCATCTGATATAACTCTAAGTCATAATGAGCTACTAGAGCCATTACAATTCTGAATGAGTCTTTCTTAGATACCGGAGAGTAGGTTTCGTGAAAATCGAGACCTTCTCTCTGAGTGAATCCCTTAGCCACTAGTCGGGCTTTAAATCGTTCAACTTTACCTTTAGAGCCCCTTTTGGTCTTAAAGACCCATTTACAACCGACGGTCTTGGACCCTTCGGGTAGTTCAACGAGATCCCAAACGTCATTTACAACCATGGATTCTAATTCTTCTTTCATAGCATCTAACCATTTATCAGAATTGTCATTGTGTACAGCTTCATTAAAAGTTTTTGGATCTTCTTTAATTCCAATATCCGATTCTTCTAGATACACAACATAATCATCCGAAACAGCAGGCCTTCTCATACGAGTCGACCTTCTCAATACTTCCGGATTTTCTTCAGGAATGTTTGGTTGTATTGGAGGAGTTGGTTGTGTATCTTGAGGAATTGGATCAACAGATCGTTCTGGGAATGCCCCTATATCGAGTGGAATCATTAATCCATCTTGAGTAGAGGATTGAGGCCCATCTCTAATCTCCTTATATATAATGTTTCTAGCCTCGCTACTCCCACTGTTGTCATGATTCTCCAAAAACTTAGCATTATGGGACTCAACTATTCTTAGTGAATGATTAGGACAGTAAAATCGATACCCTTTAGACCTCTCTGGATAACCAATAAAAAATCCGCTCACAGTTCTAGGGTCTAACTTCTTTTCTTGTGGATTATATACTCGCACTTCAGATGGACATCCCCAAACTCTGAAATGGTTTAAGCTGGGTTTCCTTCCAGTCCACAACTCGAAAGGAGTTTTGGGAACTGCTTTACTAGGAACCCTATTTAAAATATACATGGCCATCTTCAGTGCTTCACCCCACATAGACTCGGGTAACGAAGTATTACTAACCATACTCCTAACCATATCTAACAGAATTCTATTCCTTCTTTCAGCAATTCCATTCTGCTGAGGAGTTCCAGGCATTGTGTATTGGGCAACAATACCTTCGGATTCTAGGAATCTTGCAAACGGACCTAGGTTACGGCCCGCTTCAGTGTACCTACCATAGTATTCACCACCACGATCCGATCTCACAATTTTGATCTTCCTATCTAATTGCTTTTCTACTTCTGCCTTGAATATTTTGAACATGGTCAAAGCATCAGATTTTTCTTTAATAAGATAGACAAAACCAAAACGTGAGTAATCATCTATAAATGTGATGAAATATTGTTCTCCTGTAAAACAAGGTATATCTATCTTTCCACAAACATCCGTATGGATTAACTGCAGAAGTTCAGAACTTCGTGTGGCAGTTTTCTTGACTGTTTGTGTCTGTTTTCCTTTAATACAGTCAACACAGACACCGAAACTAGTGAAATCAAGGGTTGGCAATAACCCATCCTTCACTAATCTCAACATTCTCTCTTTCGAGATGTGTCATAACCGTTTATGCCACAACATGGAGGAGTTCTCTTTTATCAGTCCTCTTTTCATGCCAACATTCATTCTACAAGTAACATGGTATGTAGTTAGTGATTGTGTATATAAAATATCTAGCTGTAACTTATATAAACCATCACACAATAAACCACTACCAATCATTATATTATCGAAAAATAGTTTAAAAGATCCGCTATCAAAATTAAAAACATATCGTTTCACATCCAACTGAGAAATGGAAACCAAATTTCGGGAAATCTCCGGAACATAGAAGGTGTTCGGCAGATCTAAAACGAATCCGGTATCTAGCACCAGCCTATATGTGCCTACTGCCTTGACTCTTGACTCCTTCCGGTTCCCCATAACGATGGTTCGTTCCCCATCACTTGGCCTCCGGGTTGAAAGGAATCCCTGCATACAACCAGAAATGTGAACGGTTGCACCAGAGTCTACCCACCATGTATTAGATGGGACATTAATAATATTGGTTTCACATACAAGAGATAAATTTCTTTGCTTACCTCTTTTCTCAAACCAATTTTTCCTTTTGAGGCAGTCCTTCTTGAAATGTCCTTTCTTGCCACAAAAGTGACATTTTTCAGACCCTTTCTTCCCCTTTCTCTTCATCGGTTTCTGACCTTTCGGATCTACCTTGGGCGTGTTGGCATTGTTCTTGAGGTTTCTAAAACCTTTCCTGCCCTTAAATTGGGAGACTAAGTTTACTTGAAATTGCCCTTCAGCCTTAAGCCTCCTCTCTTCTTGATCACATCTTGCGATCAGTTCAGTTATGGTCCACCGACTAGAGGTCTGATTGTAAGTAACTTTAAACGGGCCAAATGTAGGGGGAAGGGAATCCAGAATGAATTGGATCAAATATCCATCTGAGATACTCATGTCTATATCCTTCAACTTGGATGCAAGGTTAGACATGAGTAGGATATGTTCCCTAACTCCCTTCGTCCCATCGTACTGCATGTTTGTCAATTTGTTCATTAATGTGGCACCTAATGCCTTGTCAGTCACTTCAAATTGTGACTTGATCTGTTCTAAGAGTTCCTTGGCATGTTTCCTTGGATCAAGTGATCCCCTAATACTCTTAGAAACTGAAGTCATTATGATCTTTTGGCATTTCTTGTCACATTTGTGCCACTGTTCATGTTTCGCCTTTTCAGGCGCAGAACTCTGTTCGGTGAGGGCAGGAGGCATGGGCTCATCTAAGGCCATTTCTAAGTCGAGAAAAGTTATGGTCAATGCTAACATGTCTAACCATTCGGGGTAGTTGGATCCATCTAATAAGGGAATAGTCCCTAAGCACGAGGGAAGGGTCAATGATCTGGAGGAAAAAGCTGTAAAAGAAGATATAAACTATTATTTTTCACAATTCTATAATGCTTTGAATTCACAGGGAAACTTACAACAAAATAATCATTTTACATTATTACAAATAACCTTTGGGTCAAATGCAACATGTTAATTTAATTATTCTCAATTATTTGATAAAAGCACAATTTATCAAGTGAATAAGTGAGATCCCACCTTTGGGCATAGATCAACACGAATTCACAAAACATCTTTTAATGTGTTTTATCCAATATTCAAATAATCGAAAGATAAACTCCTTTGGGTCGATTATCTATCCTTTAAGTGAAATTGTAATTTAAGTGTCATATGTGGTATCTCTTATTCAATATGTAAAATATGAGTTTCATCGTAACTGTGCCACTTTGGTGACTACCTAGTTAACTCATAATTCCAAATTGAAACCTATGACACTAATTTATTCATCAAACAATCATGCATGTAACAAATTATAACTCAAACAACATTAATCATGTAAACAATAAGCGGAAAACATGAATTTAAATGAGTTAAACATGCATAAAACCTTATGATATGATCATTGAACCATTGGATCGGGAATTAAATTCACTAATATGGTAGATCTCATCATAAAGAACACAACAAAAGAAACGGATCGAAAATCCGATCTCATATGTGTCCGCAATGATCAAAATAAGGTTTTGATCGTCCATTTTTCTTTGATCTGGCCTTGATCTGATCATAATTAAATGATCCAGTCCCATCAGAATAATTACTGCATTTAAATATGTCAAATGGACGGTTCTGATCGGAACGGATCAATTTTTATAATGACCTAATTATTCAAAAAGAAATTAATACCAACATTTAATAATAAGTTATTCAAATCAGGCCAGGCCAGTGGGTCGGGTCAGACCCAGGTCATAAAGTGACCTGTTCAGTCCAGTCGGGCTTGACAGGTTGGGCTGGGTCTGAACAGACCCGTGATATAACTGGAAACCCAACTGCTGGGTTCAAATCAGGTCGGGTCAGGTCGGGTCAGACCTGACCTGTCATTTACATATTCTGTTATGTTGGGCTGGGCCAGGTCAGTCGACCCGGGTCAGTCTGTAACCCGAAACCGAGGCCCAATCTATTTTGATTCCAGTTGAACCGGGTCAGTTTAGCGGGTTGACCCAACTAGAAACCCAGACCCATCTTTTCATGGGTTACCATCCAGGTCATCGGCCTGACCTGCAAATGACCCGGATGACCCGAAACTTCGACCCGAAGACCTAACAAATGACCTGGAGCCCGACCCGCACTGTTCATCGTCTCCTTCACAGAGACGATGACAGGCTGGGGGGCCCCAGACACGCCGGCATGGCTGCGGACGGCGGCTGGGGTCCCGCCCGAGGCCGGCGACGGCAGCGGTAGGGACTGCCGGCCCTTTCCCGTCGCCGGCCGGCGACTGCAAGTGTTGTTTTTTTTTTTTGTTTTGACATGGCGCTGCCGCTGGGCGCAGCGCTGCGCCTGCGCAGCACCCGCGCAGCGCCCGCACAGCGCCTGCGCGCGGTTGCGCCGGCGCGCAGCGCCTGCTGCCGGGAGCGACGGCTCATTGTAACACATTTTTTTTTTTTTTGTTCTCTGTTCTGAAAACCGAAAAACAGAGTTTCCGGTTTTTCTGCAATTCCAATCCGTTCAACACAAAAACCATTGTCTCTGATACCACTTGTTAATCAAAACGGCCCATTTCGGATCAAGTTAACGGATTGGATTCACCATACAACGGCAGGATTAAAATCGAAACTGAACTACAAACATACCTGACTCCATTGAAACTGTAATCGGAGAACCTGGAAGAAACACAAACGAACGACTCTCTTGCTCTTCTCTTTATGCAGGCTCGTGGATGGGAATGCCAAGCTCGTAGTAGTTGAAGACAAGAGAGTCCCTGGGCTTTTATAGCCTTCCTCCCCATCACAGAAGACTAACGTTTGAGCATTCATGGATTGTAATGTGATGAAAAACTGAAAACCAGGATTGAATGGTATTAAAATGGCCTTAAGGGAGATGACCGTTTCAGAACCATTATGAAAATGGGTGGTGGTCATGTGGACCACCACCTCCAGTCACTAACAGATAAAACTTCAATGACATTTATTCATCAACTAGAGTTATTTATAATACAAGTGCAACGGTCATGAAATAAAGATAACTATCATGACCCAACTTAACTAAAGACCAGGAGAAAATAACTCAACTGAATTGGACTAATTCAAATGCAACAAACTACCTACCCTGGACCCACGTACCCCTTTATCCTATGAATATATTATTTGATCCTAAAGTCAAGTGGTTGTATCCCACTTCTTCTTTAAGCACGTAACATGTCCCATCTTGCAATATGACTTCAATGTGGCTTTGCAAGACTCTAATCTCTACATGCAAGCATGGAGCTATTACCACATCACATCAACAACACCATGATTGGTAGTGCGTTACATATCAACACAAAGTCACAAGTACACTTGTATGAACAGTCTTTTATTCTAATGGTAAGAAGTGATAGTTTTTACTTGCTTGCACAGGGTTCAAAATTGGGCAGTCGTCGTCACCTCACCAGAGGGCTCATCTAGAGTCTACTTATATCACCAAAGGGCTCTCTTTGCTCACCCTAGATTAACTTCCCTTAATGGCCAGAGCGCCCCTAAGCTAGGTTAAAAAGCAAAGGAAAAACATGGTATCATGTGTATGTTCTGCTATTGACTTTTTAATCTCCATTCGTAGTTGTCACATCTTTCGATTGAATAAGTAGAAACAACAATGGTGCAATGCAGTGAACCCGAATGCTAGAACAATCTCTTGCAAAGAAAACACGTGGCATGTCAGCCCCACTCATGTTTTGTGGGCAAATTATTACATGATTCATTTTTTTACAAAAAAAACCTTATATTTTCATGAAACCTCAAAAAGGCTCTTGACTTTTATCTTTTTAAAGATATCTCCCTTGATTGACAATCAAATTGTAAAAATGACAGCTTCTCTATCCCTCTCTTGGTGCGTGGCCTTCTTGTCTAGACATTTTTAATACATTGCCTATGATAAATGGTTTTAGAGAGTTATAAGATTTGTTACAAAATACAATGAACCAGAACATGCTGAAGCCATCTTCCATGCCAAAGGGGTATGAAATCTTAACATGATCACATTTCTTTGGGCAATTGGAGTTCAAATCAATGTTTCACCGTTGATAGTATTACAAGAGCGAGATAAGCAACAAACTGCCAACAACCCGTTTCACTCGGCCTCTCTTCTTTTTTCTCTCCTTTTGCTAATTATAATATATTAAAGCAGAAGATTTTGCTTTAATTTTGACCGGCAGTTATAATTTTGACCGGAAGTTACACTATTTTATGTTAAAACTTCCATGTTTTTTCCCACTCTCCAACTCCTCTATTACTATCTCACTCCCACTCACTTTTTATATTTTCATATAACACTATTGTATAACTATTCTTTCATCTTATTCTTCATAATAGGTTATCTCTTACATAACTAATCTCTATTTAAAATTTTTTAGCTTGTCCTCTTATGTGAAGTTGTAATATGAAAATATTTGAGTTCTTTACTTTCTTGTTTCTCACTTAAAATTGAAGAAATGACGATGAAGATCAATGATAAAAAAATTCTTTCCTTGTAATTTCTTTTATCTTGATTCCTTATTATGCAATTGGGACAATTAAATCTGCAAATATTCTTTTTCTATGATTTCATAACAAATACATTTAAATAATATATTTAAAAATCTTAAATTGATAATTTTCACTACAAAATTATATTAATTATAATTTTATCATAACTTTTGTATTTATACTGCTCATGTTAAGCACGGACATATTTTGCTAGTGGGTATTATATACAAGGTGATTGATTGCCTAGACGACTACATTTGGATTGCATCATTGTTGATTTGTAAAGTGGATGTGGAATTAGATTTGTCAAGAAGATCTAGAGTCATGGATTCCAGTTGGATGATTTTAGGTGGAGTAGATTGGATTGGTTTTGATAAGCTGATTAGGGGAAAAATAAGAAAAAAAAAAAGAAAGGGAGATTAGATTAGGAGTGACAATTTAAGAGGGAGAGAAGAGCGATAGGATTTGAGAGGGTTTAAGAGGAAAAATGAGTTGCCTATGTTAGAGATTAGGATAAAGATATTTGGTTGTTAGAGATTTTAGGTAGTTTGAATTTTAAATAATAGTTTTTAGATTTTCTTTTCAATTAATATTACATATGAAAAGGATCGTTAAAATTGCAGAAATCAGCCAATTGAGTTCAATTTGATTTTGACCATATTAGTATAGTTTTGACCCACTATTTTAACGCCTCCCAAAATGTCATTGCAATATATTAATGAGATTTCTACAAACATATTAAATTCCTTACAAAGTTCCTTTCCAACTTCTACATTAATCATGTGAGATTTATTTTGTCAATTTGTAATTGCTCTCCACATTTTACTTAATAATTTCTTCCATAACTTCCCATATTTTGTAAAAGTGTAATTGTTATGTTGTCCCTTCTATAGTTTGGTGCATTACATTCTCTTCGCATCCCTTTCTTCTTTCCTCTACATTGAGAGGTTCTTAAATTCTTAGTTTCGAGGTCAAGCACGATTGCAAGTTCATCCATCCATTGCACAAAGAGAAATTTTTCGTGTTTTATCTAAAATATCAAAAACCAATTCGACGAGTGAAGAGAAACACCGAGAAACACGTGTAGCCGCATATACACCCACAATAAGAAAATGATAAAACAAGAGAGGAACAATAAGCGACGACTGTAGAAGAAATCCATCTTTGGAGGTTGATAGACTCTTTGTACTTCATTCCAAAAGGGTAAAGAAAAAGCTTTGGTGGTGAATTAGTTATCTTGCTCTCCTAATCTTTACACCTAATTTAGTCAAGACAGCAGTTCTTGAATCTTAGCCAACACATAATTTGCCTTGATTTGATAATGATTTCATGTTGAATTTCTACAATTGAAGTCGGTCGTAACTTGTAATCTAAATTGTGGTTTATAGTTGTGTGTATGTGTTTGGAGAAGGCATTAAAGGTGTGGGAAATTTTACCTGAAACTCATGGTGCACATTAGCAATGATCTAAACCATTCATATGGAAGTGATTACCATGGATGGGCAAAAAAGAGAATTCAGACTAATTGGGCAATTCTAACCCTTTATGTAGAAGCTTTATGGAAAATAAAATAGATGGCTAAGGAGGAGATTGTTGATTGTTTTCTTTATAATCAATTTAGTTTTCTCAAAAGTTGTGGATAAAAACGGTTACTGTTATGAATATGTGTATTAAGGGCATTATTATATTTAACCTGGGCCAACTAATCTACACAGTTATGCTTCTTTTTTCTTTTTTCTTTATAAAGTGTGGTGTTCTATCTAATACTAGGGCAAAACTAACTTATCCACTCAACTTTTCCACTCCATGGAAAAAATCATTGGTGTGTGTCTCAATAAGTATAGTTAAAACCTCACTTCTCCAATTATGGCTACTGTAGCCATTGAGGATGACCTTGACCTCCCATGAGTTAGGGGTTTTAGGGTATTTGCATAGAGTTAGGGGTTTTAGGGTATTTGCATATTAGTCATTTGAGAAAAGAAAAGTTGCAAACTACTTAGATCTTCTTTTATGATTTTTTAGTTGAAATGTTGTGACTAAGCTATCTTTAAATATTAGACAATTTTAAGAATTTGGCTATTTATTAATGTAATACTTACTTGAATTATATTTTGGTAGGGTAATGGATTAGATTTTGAGTGGTCGAATTTTCATCTCAACCATTTTGGGGATTATTTTACCTTTTTGCTTGTCATTTGTTAGACTAGATTTCTAGTTTTACTACGTTTATTCTAAGTTTTGTCATCATGATGGATTTTTTTTTCTTTAAGTAGTTTGGTAGATTTGTTGTGCTTTAAATTTATTAGGGCTGTAGCTTTAGTTTTGTGAGTTAGGGATTTGATGGGTATTTGTATATTAGTCCTTTGGGAATAGAGTGGTAATACAATAAATAGATTTACTTGAATTGTATTTCAAGGTTTATAGCAATAAGTTTTTTTTTAATAACCTCAAAACTTCTTTTTCTTACAAGACTTAGTTTATATTCTTGCAGATGCTGAGATTATTGTTTTAAGGCCTTTTTATTTTTTGAATGAAATAACGCACAAAATAAATGAATTAAAAAATTAAATTTATAACTTTAAATCTTAGTACATACTACTTCATATATTTATCGAATTCTTATTCTTTTGAATCAATTTTGATATATAAAATTATATAAATAATCTTACTATTATAGTTTGTTTATTTTGAGCATGAGATGCAAAGCAAACAAGGATTTGTTTTATGCTAGTATTCTTTTTGCATATACAACTTTAAGCAAATTAAGTAACAATGCTCAAGTGAATGGCTCCTGAACAACAAAAGAAAGTAGTACCACATTTTATGCTAGCATTCTTAATTTTCATTCTGTCCGAGAATTACGGAACAAGCTATTTAGTTTTCTTCCTCCCTTGAAAATCGATAAAGGCATGCTAAAGCATCACACTCAAAGCAATGTTAATATAAATTGAAGACTACAATATACCACCTCACTCAACACAATTTCCATTATTTCTCAAAATTCTTTATAGTTGAAAATGGATCAAATACAAAAAATGAAGCAATCTCAATATTCTTACTTTAAAATAATGCATGTTCTATGCACAAAAAAATGGTTGGTAAGTTAGTTGCCCGTGATCAGCACACGCGCCATTTGCTAGTGTATAAATTGAGACCATTTCTCAATTGAATGTTTAAGGTGAAATTATGGAATACAAGGATTGTTAAATTTCTATAAACTAATGAGCTTATGAAGGAGATGGGAAAATGAGGATATTTGAGGTTTGGATGGTTTTTTTCCCATGAAATCCATTGACCCATTGGCTACAATTCAAACATGCAAGGGTAAAAAGGTCAAAAGCAAAAAGTGAGAGAGGGAGAAAGGAAGTCATCACTTACTGTAAGAGTTGACTTAGTAACGGGAGATATGAGTTAAAAACATAAAAGACAGGGGCCTCTTGAGGTTTCATGAAAACACAGGCCGCTTTTTGTAAAAAAAATCTCCTTTTTCATTTATCCTCGCAATGTGGGTGTATTTGTCTAGTAATCATCTCTGTCTAAGATTAGATGCTTAGCCATAATTAGCCATCAAATATAATAAATAGAAACTCTTCTTTCCCATTTACTTTCTACTAGTCTCTCTTAAATCACAAAGGTAACTTTTTTTTTTGTTTTAATACTCTTAACGGCGTGGTTATCCTGAGGTATTTGACCTAATTATAACAAATGAGGTATTTGACCCGATTATAACAAATGTGCAGCATGCAAATCTAAGGATGGTTTGGAACACTAGATGCAGCCAAATCACACAACCACTTACATAAAAGAAAACAACTTTTAGTTGATGACTAATCCACCCCTCTCTTACACGAGCGAGTGGAGCAGAATAGAGGTTACCACAGGTCGAGAATGAGCACTGCTCTGCTAGCAAGCCTGAGACGAACTGGAGCCCAACTATGTGAACTCAAGTCCCATTCAAAAGCCCTATGGTTCTGAAGAGAATTTATTAGGAGCTCACTGAACTGAGCCACTATTTCTGCAATGCTATCTGGGGATTTCATCCGGAACTATTCAATTTTATCAACAAGAATTTGTGCGAATTACAAATTGGGTACTAATGGGATCTTTCATCTAGGCTTGCATGATGAGAGGGCTTCATTCATGAGTGGGCTTTCTTTCCACGAATGTGTGCGGCTTTCCCTTATGCGGGTTCTCTCTTGAATCCTAACACTCTTGGCCCAAAAAAAGAGAGAGAAAAAAAAATACCCCCTCCTCTTTAAGCGAGTCATGTGTCATCGCCAATGGGTCTAGGAGAATCTGTGAGTTTTATAGTAAGTCAACCTCACCAACATTGGTGGAGGATGATGTGGGGTTGTTATATGTTTACTTTTATAGTCTCGAAATGAATAAAGCAATCTGAAGTCTTCTTTTATAAGGTAAGCATACACAAAGAGGAGGCCCAGTGAGCTATAGCCATTTTGTAGGATCAAACCTGTCAAAAACATGCTCCAAATCACAAACTTATGGAAACACACACTTTATCAGTCATCTTTCTTAGATAAATTGGACATTCAACTGAAAATAGAGCAGTTTTTTAAGTTAGCTTCCTTCTGTATGACAGCTAGAAAGAAGCCCTTTAACTCTTTGTAATTCTGTGATGACGTTCTTGATCTCCATTCGTTCTTTTGGTGATCCTGCAGAACAAGATACACCTATTCTCACCATTAAAGTCAAACACTCTTGCATATTGTTTCTCATCTTTTCACCGTTTTCATTCTGTGCAGTAATTTCATGAAGTCCACCTTGTTAAGGACATATCAGCAATCACCTAAACTGCCTTGACTGCTTCTACTCTATCCTAACCACCCGTCTCCTACAATTATGTATTTTATCTTATCTTCAGTAACTTCATTTTCTTCCTATTATAAATAACTGTAATAGCCTTGATTGAAATGAAGCAAGAAACATATTAGTTTATCAGTTTCAACTTGGTATCAGAGCATTAAACTATCGTCCTTTTTTTTTTCATGGCTACACCATCTTCCCATGCTCATTCTACCTTTTCTAGTCTTGCTCCCAACATCTCCCATATGCTCCCTGTTAAACTTGACAGGTCCAACTATCTTCTCTGGAAGTCGCAGTTTCTACCCATTTTGCGTCTCCACAATGCTATGGGCTACGTTAATGGCACCTGTCTCTGCCTACCTCAATATCTTGTTGATACTAATGGTAATCCCTCTACTGATGACAACCCAGCCTATTTGAAATGGCAAACCCAAGATCAGACTCTTCTCAGCTGGTTCATTTCTTCTCTGCCTGAACCTATACTTGCACAAATTGTCGGGCTTTCTACTACTAAAGACGTATGGGACGCTCTCGAACGCACATATGCTGCCCAATCTCATGCACGTATTATGACTTTAAAGTATCAACTTCACACTCTCAAGAAGGGATCTCTTTCTATGGTTGACTATATTCAAAAGAAAAAAGTCCATTGCAGACAACTTAGCTGCTGTTGCAGAACCTATTTCAGATTCTGATCTGGCCTCCAGTCTACTCAGTGGCCTTGGATCTGATTATGAGTCTTTCATTACCTCCATCACTACACGATTGGACCCATTATCAATTGATGATTTGACCGGCTATCTTCTTTCTCAAGAGGTCCGGCTTGAGGATGCTGTGTTAACAGAGACTATACCCTCTGCGCATACTTCATCCACAACAATTGATCAGCCATCCAACAACTCCTCTCAGCACTCTAATACCTCCTCCAATGGACGTGGTCGTGGATATGCCTCTCGTGGACGAGGCGGAGGTCGTGGTCGCAGTTGTGGCTCTACACCTTACCATTAGTCTGGGCGTTCAAATCGCCCTCATGTTTACTGTCAAATCTGCAGCAAGCCCGGCCATGCTGCTCTTACTTACTACTACAGATATGACACCTGCAGTCCAAGTGATGGACCTCCTTCAGCAGCATTCCTGTCAAGCTCCTCTGCTGGCCTCTATGACAATACCTGGTACCCAGATTCGGGTGCCACTCATCACCTCACTGCTGATATGGCCAATCTCTCTACCCTTTCTGAATATCGTGGTCACGATCAGGTCCATGTCGGTAATGGTACCACTCTTCCTATCACACATGTTGGCTCTTCTCTCTTTCGCACTCCACATGCTTCACTCCACATGCATAACATACTTCATGTTCCTTAGATTACTAAAAACCTCTTATCTGTTAGACAGTTTACCAAAGACAATGGAGTTTTCTTTGAATTTCACCCATCCTTTTATCTTGTTAAGGAACAGGGGAGCGGTCGACTTCTTCTCAAAGGCCGAATTAAAAATGGTCTTTATGTGTTGGACTCGTTGGATTCCCGTCTGCGAACTGCATACATTGGTGAGAAGACCTCCCCCAATATTTGGCATGCTCGACTTGGTCATCCCTCTCGACGAGTGGTGGACACCTTGCGCATCCAGTTTCATCTTCCCTTTTCGAATAAAACTCTCTCATTTTGTGATGCTTGTCGTTGTAGCAAGAGTGCCAAACTTCCTTTTTCAATATCTGAGTCTCGTTGTACTGTTCCCTTTGAATTATTACATTCTAATCTCTAGGGACCCTCTCCGGTTCCAGGAATAAATGGGCACTGCTATTATATCCACTTTACTGATAACTTTAGTCACTTTGTATGGTTGTTTCCCCTACATCGTAAATCTGATGCGTTATCTATTTTTATTTCATTTAAATCCCATGTTGAAAATTTTTTGGCTACCCAATTAAAGCATTGCAAACTGATGGTGGTGGTGAATACAAAAAATTTAAACCCTTTCTCAATCTTCATGGTATTGCCCATCGTTTTTCCTGCCCTCATACCCATGCTCAGAATGGTCTTGCTGAACGCAAACATCGTCATTTGGTTGAGACAGGTTTAACACTACTGACTCAGGCCTCTCTTCCCACAACCTTTTGGGTTGAAGCTTTTGAAACAGCTGCCTATTTAATTAATAGAATGCCCACCCCTGTCCTCGCTAATTCCTCCCCCTACCAAACACTGCATAAACAATCACCTGATTATTCTTTTCTGCGCGTGTTTGGTTGCGCCTGTTACCCCAATCTCAGGCCTTATAATGCTCACAAATTGCAACCCCGTGCGCTTCGTTGCACCTTTTTAGGCTATTCCACTTCTCACAAAGGTTACAAATGTCTTCATCGTGCCACCGGTCGCACTTATATATCTCGTGATGTGGTTTTCAATGAGCAAGATTTCCCTTTTGCTGCTTCTCCACTTGCCTCCCCATCGGTCCCAAGGTCATCTCACCCTGTCTTTCTTACACCCATTTTACCGCTGCCTGAGTCATCAGTTACTGCACCAGTCAGTCCCAATAAATCTCAGAATGCTCTAGTTCCTTCTGATTTGCTACCTGCTAGTTCCCACACATCTCCAGCACCAACTGAACTGCCAACTACACCTTCACCTGCACCTACGCTATCTCTTGTTCCTCAACTAGAGACTAACACAACAAACCCCACTCCTTCCTCTTTGCCTTTGTCAAATTCTGATGCTAAGCCATTACCATGCCACTCCATCGTCACCCGCACTAGAGATAACACAAGAAAACCCAGTTTCAACTCACCTATCAGGCGATGATCTATTATCTCCATCACTCTGTCGGGCAACATCATCTTTGCATATTGATGAAGGCTTAAATTATCTTTAAATATATCATCAGTAGGTCTCTTGCCAATCAACATCTCCAATAGAAGGATCCCATAGCTGTACAAATCACCATATGTAGAAGGGTCTCTGCTAGTGCCGTACTCTGTAATCAATACACCACTTTCCGTAATCAACTAAAGACGTGTAATAAGAACATATGAAACCCAAGCCACTTAATAGAAGTCCAAAACCATATGATTATGCCAGAATTAGGCAACTTGACGATCCTTGGGTTTTTTTTATTTAAAAGAATATGTAATGTCTAACCGTTACTGAAAGAATTCTATATCGGATATCTATATAGCTTGGATTTTAACAATTTGCTTTGTGATTGCCATATCAATATGAGAACCAATCTAATGAACTGTTAAGTATTTTATATGTAAAATCCACATCTAAATGTGTGATGAAAGTTTTGGGGATACTCTTAAGTATGTAATTTTCTAAATTGCAAGTAATCATGCAATATGTAGCGGAAAATAAAAGTTAATCAAACAAGCAACTATCATAAAAAGGCACGAATTTTACGTGAAAACATAAAAAAAAAAACCTACGAGTCTAAACTGTATCACCATTCAAGCACTATGAATCTCGTAGTTACGAGATAATATACTCACAACTTTTATTTGGCTCTCACACGACCTAAAGACTGTGATTCTTCTTGCACAGATATGCACTGTCATGATCGCCTATCATTCTATGGAAAAGATCTAAACCTTATTTGACTCTCTAGACAATTTTCCATAAGAGATATAGAAGATAAGAACTCTAGAACTCACAGCAACACCTTTCTCTTTAATGGATGCTTTGGAGAAAAAAGATGATCTCTAATATGTAATCTTCATTTAAAATAATAAGATATGTACTTCAAGGTTAAGAGAGGAACCCTTTAAATATCTTACAATTCATGTTTCAACATAATACTCTTTATAGAACTCAACTTACTAATATTGGTACAAATAAAAAATAAATCTACACAAGTTTGTGGTAATTTTTCTACTACCCAATCGATTGGGTGATCATTTGATCGATGGGATGTTGCTTCTGTCTGATGAATTTTTCTTTTAGCCTATTTCGTTTGCCAAGTGGGTTTAGACCAAAGTGGATTCAATGTCTTGCGTAGTTTCTCTAATTATATTAGGAATTTCTTGTTTGGTAACAATAGTCCCCTAATAGTATTAGGACTTTTCTTTGTTTAAGAATAGAGTTCTTGGGGGTTAAGGAAGTGGTGCTTATATAAATTAATGTAATCTGTAACGTTAGATACGTGCTGAGATTTCAAGGCTATGAATTTACAAATTACGGGAGTACCTAGTAGAAATTGGTTTTCTGTGAGCATAGGTATCTTTGCCGAACCACATAAATCTCTTATCTTCTTATATGGGTGATTGTTGATCTTGATTGCTCATGTACACATGCGCACAACGGTGGTGTCATATCCTCAACATATTTATCTCTAGGTCTGATAGATCGGGCCTTATCCGATTGATTGGATAGCATCTTCTAAGAATTTCTTCAGGTTTTTCTCTTTCTTCGCTTCAGCTCATTTAGAGACACCAATTACAGTCCATTTTATAAGAAATATAAAACATAACTTAATGGACCTAAAATTTTGTCCAACCTATGAATTAGCCAACGTACAAAAAATCCTTACATGTGAGACTATGGAAATATGAGTATGCATACTAAAGTTTAATTTAGAAAAGAGAAATAACAGTACCACTTATGATTAAAAGCAAGTTAACATTTTGTATTCTAATATATTTTCTAGCATTAAAAATGATGCAACAATCTAAAGATATAATTAAAATAGAGAAATCTCAATTACTAATAAAGAGATAATAAGTATATTGGAGTAGGAACCACGAGACAAGCCGGTGGCTAGAGCGTCTCATTCTCACCCTTAGACTAGCAGAGTTGACCATGGACTTGGCTTTGACATAAGAATCCCTGAGCTTTGGATAGGCCTAACCGGAAGCCAAGCCTGACTAGTTCATTTGGAGAGTGTGGTTGAATTGCCATATATGGGTTGCATGTTCATTCGAGATAACTTTTATCAAGTTCATAGTAAAGTGAGTTCCAATATGCATATATAGCAAGGTAATAAATGAATACTACACTTCTATAAGCGAACTGCATGATAAAGGTAAAAAGTACTCGGAGAGAAGCATAACCTGGAGCGACATATCCAATGGATCCCTTTACCACAAGGGAACTGGAGGGAGTTGGTGAGGAATTGATGACATCTTTATGAATGATCCTTGATAAACCAAAATCACCGACGTGGGCCACCATATCAGCATCAAGAAGAATGTTGCTTGGTTTTAAATCACAGTGGACCACTGGTTTTTCACAATGGTGATGGAGATAATCGAGCGCACAAGCTACCTGGATCGCCACATTTAGCCTTTCAATAAGGCTTATATTTCTGAACTGATGGTGTTCTGTTTCATTTGGATGCAACCACATATCTAAACTTCCATTGGGCAGGTACTCAAAGACTAATGCCTTGAAATCATTTCCACTAAAATCAGTGCTTGAGCAGACTGTCAAGATCATAAGGATGTTTCGGTGACGGATGCTTCTCAAGACTTCGCATTCAGCCAAGAAACTCCTAGAAGCTCTTTGATGTTCTAAATTAAGAACCTTTATTGCAACAGTTTTCTCGATGCCATTTAGAAATCCTTTATACACAGAGCCATATGAGCCAACACCAATCAAATTGTTTGAAGAGAACCCATCGGTAGCTTTGAGAAGCTCTGAATAACAAACTTCCAAGAGACCATTCCCTAAAGATGTAGAAGCAAGGTTCTTGGTTGTTTTTTTCCTCCACCAGAAACAAGCAGCTAGGAAAGATGATAATAGAAGCAGACATAAAGCTGCAGAAACAATTATTGAGATCAGAACGCGCAAAGGAAGACCCTTTTTTTTGTTTTCTTGAATCCTGCTCAGAGCATGAAGGCAACTTCAATTCTGGTACTCCCCCACATAGCTTGCCGTTTCCGATGACAGAAATTGCACTCACATTTTTAAAAACTCCAAGCCTTGGTATCTCACCTTGGAAATTGTTGAAAGACAAGTTCAAATATTGCAAAAACATAAGCTGTTCAAGAAATTTCGGAATTTGACCAGATAAGTTATTGTTTGAAAGATCTAGTTCCTGAATTCCTTTTAAAGCGCTGAAGGATGGAGGAATGCTTCCTTGAAAGAAATTGCCACCCATATGAAGGAATTCCAGTTTGGTACAGCTTCCAAGTGTGCTGGGGATCTCGCCTGATAATCTGTTATTGGAGACATCAAATTGCCAAAGGGCTTCCAACTTGTCGACATTCGATGGTAAAGAACCCGTCAAAGAGTTATTGTCAAAATGAAGCTGAGTTATAGAGGGAATGGTTAAAACTTCCGCAGGTATGGTACCATCAAAATTATTTTCTGAAAGATACAGCTCTTGAAGATTTTGGCAATTTCCAAGACTAGAAGGAATGCTGCCCTCTAAATCATTCCCATCTAGAACCAATTTGAACAATCGTGTGAGATTTCCAATGGAAGACGGGATTTGCCCTGAAAGCTTGTTACGGTTTAGACCAACTGCTTCCAACTTCTGAAGCTTTCCAAAATTAACAGGGATAGTACCTGTTAGAAAGTTCTTCTCAATGCTCAATAATCTCAAGTTGGCAAGATTCACAATCCCTGTTGGGATGGCTCCAAATATCTTGTTTTTGGCCAAGTACAGGCCTTGGAATTGGGTTGAAAAGTTAGCTATTGAGTCCGGCAATATGCCACTGAGTTGATTGTTATATAAGCTTAGAGTTTGTAATCCGCTACAATTAGCTAAAGAAGTGATGAAACTCAAGTCACCCTCTAGCTGGTTAATTTGAAGATTGAGCCAGTAGAGATCTTGTAGCCTCCCTACGCTCATCGGCACAGGCCCACTAAAGTTGTTCAATCCAAGGTCTATATTTTGATGCATTGGCCAGTGAAACAGGTATGGGTCCAGTGAATTGATTGTCTCCGAAATAAAGCCTTCTAAGATTTGGAAGAGTGAGGCCTAATTCTGGTGGAAGGCTCCCGTGTAGAAGGTTACTTCCCACATCAAGACCAATGATTGAAGAGAGATTGTACAAAGAGAAAGGGACCATACCCGAAAATATGTTCACCAAATGGCCAAGATCATCTGGAATGCTTCCTTCCAAACTATTATCAGACAGATAGAGATATGTGAGAGACGAAAGGTTCCCAAGCGATCGCGGGATATTGCCAGTGAGATTGTTCTTGCCAAGATTTAACCTGTCGAGCATTGGCAGAGAGTCAAGTTCGATCGGAATGTCACCGAGCATCTTATTATCAAATAAATTAAGAACTTGTAGTTCTGACCAGCGTGTTATGTTCTTTGGAATGTCTCCATCGAATGAATTAGACTGGAGGCTGAGATACTGCAGCCGGTGCAGACGGCCTATTTCACGTGGAATTTGGCCTATGAAACTGTTGGTTGTGAGGTTGATGAGTCTAAGAAATGAGAGGTTCGCAATGTGGGGTGATAAAAAGCCTACTAAACCCATCTCGCCCAGGTTCAAGCTGGCGACACGTTGAGGATGCCGCTTGCTGCAAGTGACTCCACCCCACATGCAGAAATGAAGAGAATCATTCCAAGAGCTCAAGACCCCATTAGGATCATCAGAAATCGCGTCTTTGAAGGCGAGAAGGGCGAGTCTGTCCGTCTCATTTGTAAAAGGCGTGGCAGATTCTGCAAATGATAACAAGAAGCCATGAAGGAGAAGGGACCAGAACACTCCACTCATGAATAGATTGGTGTGGACGAGCTCCATTGTTTTTGCCTTTGAAACTTGAGAGAAGATAGGAAAACAGGACCAACATATATAGTGTTGAACTAGCTAATATCATACAAGGATTCATCACTACGCTTCCTCAATGTGAACTCAAGAGAGTCAACAATGTCCATTTGTTTTTATATTTTATCATTCAATAGGTGGACGAAGTGATGCAGCAACTAATATGATATATTATCATGATGACAAGGACAGTCTGGAACCAGTGTTATTTTTTCACTCTTTCGAATGGGAATGCATTGAGAAACCAAGCCCATAGGATCTTTTTTGAATGGGGGATGTATTCATTACTTTTCACAGACTAACATATCAGAACCTAGAAACGGTGGATGGTCATAGAAACCACAAGAAGGTTGGAAGATAGTGCAGGTGGGCCATTATCAGAATTCAGAAGCCCATCAGACAACGGCTGAAGGGCCCAAGGGCTTCAATCGTTATCATAATAACAGTTGAATATACTGTATGTATTATATTATAATAAAGAGTTTATTATATTAGCTATTTATAAAATGTTCAACTTCATCAACATTATTGATCACTTAATCATCACCACATAAAAAAGACCATCGATTTCATAATTGACATGGCAATGAAGGGAATGTTCTCCAGCAGGCTGAATATTGATTATGCGCAGTCCAGCCTGTGGGGACTACTCCGGTGCCTTTTTATCAATTGGGGTGGGGTATACCGAAAGTTCTCTTATGGATAAGGGACAATAGAAAAATCAACCTCCTCATATTATTCTAACCCTTTATTTTATAGCCTTAAAATTTTAGGGGTCTTTTAAACATAAATTTCTGAGATTTAATCCAAAGATAACTAAAGATTTAGTGAAAGTGAGATTAGGTTTGGTGTTATGGGGAATGAGTGTGGGGGAATGAGTGTACTGAAAGGATCTGCATAGAGCTGGGTGGCATGTGTTGTTGCTTATAGGAGAACACTTCTTAGGCAATGAAATACTTATTAGAAAAAAAAACATATTTTAAAAAATTAATATTCTAATTTACAACCTCAAAAAGAAAAAAAAAAGGAAAAGAAAAAAAGAAAAGAAAAAACTGATGCATATAGTAATGACAAAATATTCATTGACAACACTCGTCTATGAAGGTTCATTTTATCATATTTTAAGGATCTTCCTTTTGACTTCTTAACATATCTAACTATTATGCTGCAAAACATGTGGGATATCTTTGACTTCCTTGATCAAGGGAGTGGGACCACATGGGGAAGGCCGCACTGTATGAGTTTGACTTCAAATGCTGAAAGCACACCTAACTCTAAACAAGACAAGTTTATGACATATTCTACTTAAAATTAATTTAAAAAAGTCAACTCATGTCGAATAAAATAACCTTAGCTTCGACAGTCTTTTCTACCCTTCCTTTCCCCAGCCATTTGCTCCTCTGTACCATAGTCCAATCCTCGGATTCTCTCTATTCTCTTTCCATTTACATATTTTTTCTCTCCTTGTTTGGCCCAATCGAACTAAATCTTTCTTTCCAAAGAGAGATCTGTAGTTGCCATAATACTTGAATGAAAGAGGTCTCAGCTTCTATAGATATAAATAGAGCATGCTCTGGGATGAGACTCACTAATTGATAAATACCCAAGTAGTAATCAAGAACATATTCAGTTGTTACTTCCTTTGGACAATCAACATCATTTCATAAAATACCAACTAAGGACGGGCTGACAACACAAATAAAGAGACATAATCCCTTGGGGATAGCAGGTACTAAGTAAGGGATTGCCTAAAGAGTTTGGAGGTTCCAATGGCTGGTTAAATTATCAGGCAAACTCATGCCCAAGTAGAGAAGTTGATTTCGAATTGTCTTCAAAATCTTTGACTACTTTTCAAATTACTTCCTAAGTTTTCTAAGAGATTTTCAATTAAGGGCATCTGTCTATTTAAAGCTATTTTTGGTAACATTTTTCTTCAATTTTTTTTAAAATACCTAGATTACGCTACATTGAAATAAAACCCTCATTCAATTACTTTGTATTTTCCTCATTTTCTTCTCTAGAATCATCAAGATAATCAAGGACAACTAGCGTTCCCATGGTGATTGGCTATATGTAGTAGTTGTCGAAACCATGTCATGGCTTTAAATAAAGAGTAATTTTCGTATATTAGAAAAATTGAGGGAAAAAGTCATTAGGAAGTACCTTTAAATTGTCAGATGTCCTTAATTTAAAATTTACTAAAAAGCTTAGGCACTAATTTAAAATTTTACTAATATATTGGAATTTTGATTGTTTAGGGCTTATGAAAATTCAGTTAGGAATTTGAAAATTCTTCTTAGAAAATTTTCATGTTTTTAACTTTCAGAATTTTTAAATACATAAAATGATACATTTGCAAATCCCACCTCAACTTCTAGCATTGCTATATTTTAGAGTTTTGAAATTCCAGTTACTCTCCAACAAACTGGAGGCATTCAATTTCTCAAGGTGATCCACGTACCATAATTTTTAAAGGTGTGCTCCACGTGAATTCCTAAAAGATGGGTTTTGTGTTGTAGTTTTTAATAACATCCATGCCAACAAAGAGGAGAAAATCATTCAACCAATCAGCTAAAATCATGCAAAGCTACAATCCATAATTTGTGGATCACAGCAATTCAAATCTCCTACAATCTCTCTCTATTTATGTTGTTTGTTTCCTTGTATAAAGGATATAGTGTTGTTAAATATCAGTCAGATTGTAAATCAAATACACAATTGAATTATTCAAATCATTCTAAGTTATTTTGGTATCAGAGCCACCACAGGTCCTGGGTTCGAATCCATGCTGTCACGTCCTTGGTATATGTTGTAGGTGCATAGGCACAGGGCAACGTGCCCCATGCCTCTCTCTTATGGGCGCGTGCTTCAAGTCCAGGCGGTGTCCTACTTAAAGGGGGGTATAAAGTATATTGTTTACCATAACTCTAATGCCTAGGCATTTTGGTTGGAATAGTTAGTAGCTCTTGACATGGTATCAGAGCAGAATAGTTCTCTCTTCTTTTTTTTTTTTTCGTATCCTTTTCTCTGCAACTTTGCTTACATCATTCTTCTTCTTCCCTTCCTCCATGGCAATAACTTCCAACACCACTTTCTTACTCTCCAAAGTTCACTACCTTCTCCCCATTAAACTCAATGGAGGAAATTACCTCCTGTGGAAGTCTCATTTGAACCAGTTCTCAAAACCCATTCCTTACTCAGCTTTGTTAATGGATCTGCCTCTTGCCCATCACAATTTCTCACCCAGTCTGATGGCTCTTTTAGCACCACTCCAAATCCAAAATTTCTAGAGTGGGTTTAACAAGATCAACACATCCTTACATGGATAAATTCCACTTTGTCAGAGACAGTTCTTCCTTATGTGGTTGGCCTCAAAACCTCCAGATCTATTTGGGACGCTCTTAGCAAGCGTTATTCTTCACTCTTTCGTTCTCATGTTCTCCAGTTAAAAAACCAACTCCAACATTTGAAGAAGGGAACTTTGTCCATGCAAGATTACCTGCAGCACATCAAAGTCCTTACAGACAAACTAGCCATGTTTGGCTCACCTATAAGTGAGGAGGATTTCATCCTCCATATGCTAAATGGCCTCCCAGCACAGTATTGTCCTTTCCAAACATCAATTTGCACTCGCTTAGCAACCGATCCTGTCTCCATTGATGAGCTACATGCACTCTTTGTTTGTGAAGAACTTAGTTTGGAAGATGACATTATTCCAGCAACCATTGATGCAGCAACTGCCTTTTCGGCAAACAAAGCTAACACTCCCTCTAATCGTGGCCGTGGTAACTCCTTTGGAGGTAGAGCTGGACGCAGTCGTGGTAGAGGTCGTGGCAGATATCAAGGTGAAAACCAGAACTCCCAACCAAGACTACACCAACAAGGTAGTCCACCACAGCAATATCAAACACGACCTCCAACTCTGTCCAACCCAGGTTAGTTTCAACAAAATGATCATCGCCCTCACTATCAGATTTGCTAGAAGGTAGGCCATACCGCTATAGACTGCTACCATAGAATAGATTTTGCATACCAAGGCGAAATCCCTTCAAGTCGCCTGGCAGCTATGGCAGCCTCACCCGGGTCAATCCCTTTGGGATACAAACACCGGTGCCACTCATTACATTACTTCTGATCTCTCCAATCTTGATATTCGATCCACGTATGGTGGATCTGACTCAGTTCAAGTGGGCAATGAACAAGGGCTTGCTATTGCACATACTGGTTCGGCCCTTTTACCCTCTCCTTCTAAACCTTTTCATTTAAAAAATACCCTGCATTGTCCAACTGCTACTGCTAATTTACTGTCTGTTCAAAAGTTTTCTCTTGATAATCATTGCTACTTTTGCTTTGATGAATCTGGTTTTCTTGTGAAGGACAAAGCCATGGGGAGGACACTATACAAAGGGAGCATTGAACACGGCCTTTATCCGTTTCATCCCACCTCATCTTGTCCTACAGCCTTCCATAGTCTTGTTTCCTCTGATTTATGGCATGCTTGGCTTAGTCATCCTTCACTTTCCATCCAGACGGATATCCTTAAAAATTTTACTTTTCCAATTTCCAATAAGCATTCATCCTTTTACTTTTCCTGTCAGTTAGGTAAAAGCAAAAAATTACCTTTTCATTTATCTATTTCTTCTTCTTCTAGTCCTTTAGAAATTATTCACGGTGATGTATGAGGACCCTCTCCTATTTCTTCTATTAATGGATATCGCTTTTATCTACTTTTTGTTGATGATTTCACTAAATATTGTTGGCTTTATCTTATTCACCATAAGTCTGATGCTTTCTCCCTTTTTATTACATTCAAGAATATTGTGGAAAATACCTAAAATACCAAAATTAAAATTTTTTTGTCTAACGGTGGAGGAGAATTTGTCAACGAGTCTTTTAAAAACTTTCTTGCTCATAATGATATCACCCATCAACTTTCTTTTCTATATATCCCAGAACAAAATGGGGTGGCCGAATGGAAACATTGCCATATCGTTGAAACAAGTCTCACGCTTTTGGCCCACTCACATATGCCCACTAAATATTGGCTTGATGCATTCAACACTACAGTATTTCTTATAAATCGTATGGTTCTCACACACTCATCTCCACAGTCCCCTTATGAAAAGTTGTTTGGTCATTCACCTGACTACTCATCTCTACAAGTTTTTGGATGCGCTTGCTACCCATGGTTGCGCCCATATGTGACCAATAAACTATGCCTACACTCCATAAAATGTGTTTTTGTCGAGTATAGCTCCGCCCGTAAAGGCTATCTATGTCTTGATCCCATCATGGGTTGTGTACATGTATCTCGCCATGTTACATTTAATGAGAACGCTTTCCCATTTAATGAGTGCTCCTCCTCACGCTTGCCAGATCAACAAATTCCAGAAGATTCATGGTATAGTGGGCCCCAATCTAGATAGTTACCTAGCCCTCACCCCTCTATCAATCCTGTAACACTTCGATCCCCTTTGAGCCGGATTAGTGGCTCATTAGCGTGTTTTTCTGTTGTTTTATTCTTTCGGACTTGGTTTTGGGTCTTGAATAGGTAGTTGAGTGACCTTTGACCTGAGATAGGTAGTTCTAAGCCCTTTTTCGTAATTTTGCTTTTGCTTTGCTTGCATCATCTTTGCATCATCTTGGTGTCAGCACGTGTATTTTGTTGAGCTCGTTATATTCCATAACTGTGTCAGACCCATTTGGAGTCAATTGGAGAAGTTGGACCTTCGTGTGACTTTAACTGTAAATAGCTTAAACTCATTGGATCTTGTTTTAAACTTCCAAATCTATATATATGAGTTAGCTCCCAGGTGTCTCTCTTCCTACCCATTTGTCTCCAACGTTGCATGCAAGAAGAACCCCAGGGAAGCTCCACGTTTTTCTCTCCTTCTCTTCTCTTCCTCATTTTTCCTCTTAAGGATTGGGTTTCCATCGATTTGAGTTCTCTCCTCTCTGTGCTTATTCTCTGTCCTTGCTTTGGGTAAGTGGGTTCTTTCCAAAGCTCTTTCTTCTTCATCTCTAATTGCACCTCTCTTTCTCTATGCTGTGTCTACATCTCATGCATGGTTTATTTCTTTGATTTGTCTTGATTTTAGTTGATTTGGAGCTTGATTCAGTGGATTGACAGAGTTTGAGGCAAGTATAAGTACAGGCTTTGATAACACATATGGGTGTTTTGTTTGATTGCTTTGCTTCATTCTTATTCTTTGTATAGAATGTTTTACAGCCAATATTGGTGAATTTGGAACCTCTGTAGCTTGTTTTGTTAAGCTTCTGTATCGAAATTCAGTTTCTGTAACTATCCCGAACTCGTGTTCTGTATTGTACGGCTAAGCCGTAACTTTCTACGGCTCATGTTCCAGAGACTTGAAATTTTGATTTTGTTCTACGGCTAGGCTACGGCTGAGCAGTAAATTGTCCTACGGCTGAGCCGTAAGCTAGCCGTGACCTAACTGTAACCCAGCCGTGAATTAAATCTCTGATCAGTCGAAACTTTCCCGATACAGTACTCCTACGGTGTGGCTACGGCTAAGCCGTGGAATGCTACGGCTAAGCCGTGGATTGGTCTACGGCTAAGCCGTATACTGACTGTAGCTTAGTCGAAAAAGGTATCAGATCAGAGGTGGAAGATGACCAGTTTAGCTGTGTTTTGAATGGAACCAAGGTGAAGCCGTAGTGCATATTACGACGAGCGCGTAAGATGTCTTCGGCTTAACCATAGGTCCCTCATGGCTAAACCGTTAGGCCTGGCAATTTCTGAAATATAACTTAGGATAATGGTGAGACTTGTAGGGCTCAAATACATGTTAACCACCCATGTAAACCGGCCCAATGGATTCCTTGGATCGCATGAAGAGTCTGTTAGGCTGTGACTTATTCATGTGAGCGTTGATCACTGTTAAGCACCTCCCAATGGGTGTTGGTTTAAAGGACGTCGGTGCACGCAAAGATTACATTGCAACACTTTGATGGCAACGGTGCATTGACTAACTTAAAACTACATCAACATGCACGGTTAGTGACAGTGAAGAACTATATTAGGGTTGGCTTGTAATGAACCTTGACTCCGTATAAATCTGAGATGCATTGCATATTGTTTATAGTTTTGCCCTCTGTTCTGCCAATCTATGTATATGCATTCCGCAGTCATTTTGCTTTCGTCCTGTATGTCTGTTTATTCTTCGATCTGCACTACGCTTTGATCTATGCTGTGCTTTGACTTAATCTATGTTCTGATCTGTATTTTGGCTATGCTTTGTATATTTCTGGCTTTGTATATTTTGGGTATTCCCTGGTGGCTCTGCCCAGAGGTTAATACGTGAGGATAAGATCCGGTCTTTGTCATCGGTGAGTCCAAAGCGGATAATCTCCCTTTCTATGGATTTGCTTTGATTGGTATTAGTCTGGCTCTACTCAGCTTCAGCCCTAGGATGCCCGACGGGGTTACCTTTGGCTTAGACCTCTGTATCTCTGTAACTGCAGTGTCGCTTTGTCTTGGGACCCCGGAACCCAGGAAACCGAGACCCACTTGTACCCTTGGCCCGGTTAGTGGTGTTCTCATCTGCTCTGCTTTGCTCTCTATTGGAGAGAATATGGTTAATGTAGTAGCCACTTAGTTCAGTATTTCTCCGCTTTGATTCAATTATCATGCTTTACTTCTATGCACGATTTGCTTAGCATATTAAGATGAAACTCTGAAATTACTATTCTGTCCTTATTCTATTTGATACTATGAGTGTTTCACCCCTGTTACTTGTATTTGCTGGATCGTTGTATTCATTTGTGTTGTCTGTGGTGTTGTAGGCACAGATCCCTTGCGCAGCTCCCCGGCGGTCGAGGGGGCTGCAGGGCCGAGTGTAGAGGCACCCTCCGGTTTGGCAGAGTGGGCCTGATCACCTCTGCCGAGCGCGTGCATGCATATCAGTGGCCTTTTGTTTTGAGTTGGTTTTTGAGATTTTGGTACTTTGGTACTTTGGACTTTGTACTCTGTATATTTGTACATCTGTATTTTGTCGTGTACTCAGACTTGTATTTGGTTTTCCAGCATTGTATTTATCTTTGTCTTTTCCGTTCTGCATTAGTTTTGGCTTCCGCTATTTTCCTTTGTTGCTTGCTATGATATGTACAGCTTCCGCGTACGCTTAGTTCGCACGTGTTAGATCCCTTGTGTGCGTGAATCTGGACTGGGTTTGGATGCACGTGCACGGGAGTACGTGTGTCACCGGTTTAGCTTTTCGCTAACCCCCGAATTCTGGGCTCGGGTCGTGACAAATCCCCAAGGTATTCTTCCCACTCCCATGAATATTTTCTCTTCATCTAGCCCTCTCGATCGCTATGCTCCACTTGGCCTTGAACTTTCTTTTGTACAACTACCCCTAGTCCCAGCCTCTGTAGCGTCTACACAACAAGCCTTTACAAACACAATGCCCACACACCCACAATCTGCAAACCCTCTTCCAACCCAAGAGCTGGCAAAACAGGCTGCCCAGACCCATCTCAGTCCTCTAAACCTAGAACATGTACCACCTTTGGGGGCCTTTCCTGATCCACAGGACCACTGTTCTAAGTGAGGTGTTCCTTCACCTAGAATGACTACAAGGCCCTTCAAGCCCAACCCAACATATTATAATGCAGATTTTGTCATTGGCTCTAAAAATGCAAGCCTGCTGTCAACCCGCCATCCATATCCCACTATGTTACTCGCTTCTCTTGCCGACAAGGAACCCAGTAAGTATAGTGACGCTGCAAAATTGCCTAAATGGCGCAAGGCTATGGATGCTACATTCAATCCTCTCCAAAGAATAGGAACATGGGCTTTAGTCCCTCATCGACCCAATATGAATGTTGTGGGCCGTAAATGGGTTTTCCGAGTTAAACATGTACCCGATGGGTCTATTAGTCGCCACTAGGCCAAGCTTGTTGCTAAAGGATTTCTCTAACTTCCGGGTGTTGATTTTGTTGAAACTTTTAGTCGGTTGTCAAACAAGCAACTATTCGGGTTGTTTTATCACTCGCGTTGACATATGAATGGCACATTCATCAACTTGATGTTGAGAGTGCTTTTCTCCATGGTGATATTACTAAACAAGTCTTTATGGCTCAACCTATTGGCTATGTTGACCCAACTCGACCATCTTATGTCTGCCACATGCGTACAGCTATCTATGGGCTTTGTTAAGCACTAAGAGCCTAGTACACCAAGTTCACTACATACCTACTTGAATTGGGCTTTGAAATTTCAAAAGTTGACCCCTCCCTGTTTGCTCTCCAAACAGCATCCATCATCACATATCTTCTTCTCTACGTAGATGACATAATACTCACTGGCAGCAACCCGGGCTTCATAGCAACTTTGTTAACTCAACTTGGATCCAAATTTGCTATCAAAGATCTTGGACACCTCCATTATTTTTTGGGTATTGAAGTCCACCCTCACAATGGCGATCTGCTGCTGTCCCAGGCTAAGTACGTAATTGACCTCCTTCACCACATCAACATGCTTGGCTCCCGCCCAGTTACATCCCCCGTTTCTCATAACAAGGCTAACCCTTCCAATGTGGTCTTATTATCTAATCCCACTGAATACAGACGAATAGTTGGGGTTCTGCAATGCATCACCATCACTCAGCCAAACATAGCATTTGTTATTAATCAGGCATGCCAACCTATGCATCAACCCACCACTCATCACATGGCTGTTGTCAAGAGAATTTTGTTGTTTCTGAGAGGCACTCCAACACACAGATTGCTTTTGTGGCTAGGCCCATTGCATTTGGTAGCCTATTGTGATGCCGACTGGGCCGGTGACCTAATCGATCGACGATCTACAAATGGTTTTTGTGTGTTCTTTGGCTCTTCACCCATCTCATAGGGTGGAAAGAAGCAACCAACAGTCTCAAGGTCATCTACAGAAGCAGAGTATCGATGCCTTGCTGTCACGGCTGCAGAATTATCATGGATGAGGTCTCTACTAAGAGATCTACATATTCCATTATACAAAATGCCTGTTATCTAGTGTGACAATATCAGTGCTATTTCCCTTGCCTCCAATCCTATCTATCATGCGCGCATGAAACATCTTGAAGTTGATTACCTTTATGTTCGAGAAAAAGTGGTTGACAAAGAATTAGCTGTCCAATATGTCTCAACCAATGATCAACTAGCCGATATTTTCACAAAAGGGTTGTCTTCGCAGAAAGTACGGCATCTTCAATCCAAGCTTTGTGTGTTCCCTAGACCCCACAGCTTAAGGGGGGCTAATAACATCCATGCCAACAAAGAGAAGAAATCATTCAACCAATCAGCCGAAATCATGCAAAGCTACAGTCCATAATTTGTGGATCACAATAATTCAAATCTCGTGCAATCTCTCTCTCTTTATTTATACCGTTTATTTCCTTGTATATAGGATATAGTGTTGCTAAATACTAGTCAGATTGTAAATCAAATACACAATTGAATTATTCAAATCATTCTAAGTTATTTGTTTTTAGGGTAATTTAGGTGAAAGTCCAACTCTTCAAGCTTAATTAAGTAGAAGTCCACCTCCCTTATTCTTAGTTGCAAGAGTGCATGTAACAATCCACTCCGCACTATCGTGGTATTGTCCGCTTTTGGACTTCCCAGGAGGTCACCCATCCTGAAATTGTTCTGACTCGAGCACGCTTAACTTTACAGTTTTTATGGAAATCCTCATGGTTTTGTCCCCAAAAAGCGCCTCGATAATTTAGAACAGATTATTACTTATATTCTTTCATTCAAATGTACTTTGGGATTGGGTCGTTACAGGCCTACCAGCTTCCGCCGGATATGTCCCCATATCCACATATCTCGAACAATGTTGAACCGAAGACGGCCTCATCAGTGATGTGGGACTTCGTTCCTCCTCCTTCATTCCCCCTATTGTGGAGGGCAGGATTCGAGAGGGAAGCAGGATTCGAAAGGTCCTCTCCCACCACTCAGAGGAGAGCCATCCCTTTCTCTGATACCATCTGTAACAATCCGCTCCGCACTATCATGATATTGTCCGCTTTTGGACTTCCCAGGAGGTCACCCATTCTGAAATTGCTCTGACTCGAGCACGCTTAACTTTACAGTTTTTATGGAAGTCCTCACGGTTTTGTCCCCAAAAGGCACCTTGATAGTTTAGAACAGATTATTACTTATATTCTTTCATTCAAAAGTACTTTGGGACTGGGTCGTTACAATGCACTAGTGCTAGGAGGTTTAATGCTTCAAGTCTTCTCTATTTTACTTAATCTGTGATAATGACAATTCTATTGCTATGATTCACTTATTTATTTTTAGATTTTATTTTTTTAAGTTTATTTTTTTATTTTTTGGATTCACTCTCGGGAAAGTAATTGGCCTGCGGCCGGCGATTTTTTTTATTTTAGTTTTTTGGATGTCTCCTAGTCTACTCAAAGTAGCCTTTTCCGTAACTTGAACCTAAGATGTGACGGTTGACTCTGATACCAAACGTTATGGACTAAACCAATACACTATAAGCCCTAGGATTGATGGAACACCTCAAATTAAATCTTATAACCATTTAAGACTGTAACATACCGGTAACCGGTGGCCGGCGGGGCATGTTGGAAAAATAAACATGGGACACAAGAACATTAAGAATTTTGAATTTATTAGTGTACAAATTGAAAAATCAGGAACATTAAGAATTTTAAAATTTTTAGTACCCAAATTAAAGAATCAGGAATTTGAAACATAGGAACATTAAGAATTCTGAATTTTCAGGAAACAAAATCATGTTTTAGTGTACATGATAAATAGAAACATCAAGTAGATGTATCAGAAATAGGCACATGTTTAAAATAGAAACATGAGATATAGGAAAGTTAGGAATTTTGATTTTTCAGTGGACAGATTAAAGATTCAAGAATATGAGACACAGGAACATTAAGAATTCTGAATTTTTGGTACATAAATTGAATAAACAAGATATGTATTAATTAGTGTATATGATAAATAAGAACGTCAATCAAATGTCTCGAAAATAGGAACATGAGATATAGGAACATCAATAATTTTTACTTTTTAATTATAAATTGAAGAATCAAGAACATGAGATGCAGGAACATTAAGAATTTTGAATTTGCAGTGCAAAAATATTTGAAGAAACATAATTATGTATTAGTGCACATAATAAACAGGAACATCAAGCAGATGTGTTAGAAACAGGAACCCATTTGAAATTAATGAAGCAAATTACAAGATTAAAAACTATAATATGTGGTTATGGTGTGTCCCAAAAAAATATATATATTCCGATGGCCGGTTGCCGGTGCTCTCATGGGCCCCAACAATGGGGCCGAGTTGAAAAAAAATAGATTACAATGATATTCGAGCATTTGAAATTCCCAATCACCAACCATGAATTTCTGGAGGCCTTTATTGGAATTAGGTGTGCATTAATCACAATTTTCGCCATCTTTAGTACATGAGTTTCTTTCTTTTTTACTTGTTTTTATAACCTGTCCCACATCAGTTATTTTCTACTTCTGGTTTATTAACGTTTTCCTCCTAACTTATAGTGTTAAGCTTTCTAGTGGGTATTGTGGTGGTTACCACACACGTGAGCGCTCAAACATCGGTTGGCCATGTTGTAGCATGCGAGCGGGCTTGGGCTTGGGCCTGGGCCGTGCATGTGGTGCAGGTCAGGCACACATGTCCATGTTGGGCCTGCTTGTTGGGCCTTGTCTCACATGTGTATTTTTTGATCGGAGGTGGATCTAGATCCAAATCCACTTGTCGGCAACTTGTATTTATCCGACCCATATCTTTCTATGTGACTATGACCGTAACAACTCTCTATATTATTGCAAAGATACTTTGAGTTGACCATTGTGTAAGAATTATGTGAAAGGCATAACTCTCTCTTTGTTGTCTTCCTGGGAACCTCTATATAAAGAGGAGCCTTTCTTCACATCTCAGATCTATAGTCTTTGCGAAAGAACTCTCTACAGAAAGGCTTTCTTCCCTGCTTCATTTACTGCGACAAAAACTCCTGTCTGTCAGATTTCTTCCTGCATTTTACACTATTAAAGATTGGAAACAGTGCTTCTCTAATTTCACTCTCTTCTTTCTCTCACTTTGGTTTATTGCTGTCGTGAGTCTGTAAAAGTGGTCCCTTTGGAATTCAAGTACTCTTTAGTTCATCGAGTTCATCGTTATTAGAGATTCCAATCACAAAAGTCGTCTTATCCTGGGACAAACGTTCCTGAATCTATCTACATTTGTTTGGGGAGAAATCTACCTAAAGAAAGCGTCTCCAAAGACGTGATTCGGCTACTAATTATTTTAGTGACTCCTAACCTTTTCCTCAGTTATTTGTTTTTGCAGCTATTATTAGTAATCCGCGTACACCAAAATCCAACAGTTTAAGCAGATTTCGGTTTATATATCTATCGACCCCCTAGCCCCTTTGCTTCCATTAAGGTCTTGTACAGAGCCTATTCTGCTTAGATTAAAAATCTCATCTCTGATCCTAATGCGAGTGGTTTATTGCTTTGCCGAAAGATTAAGAGTTGAGTAATATCCTTTCGCTCAGGCTTTTAGGCCTCTTTCCATATTAAGAGAAAGTGTTGCCAAAATTTTGGTAGGAATTTTGTATTTTGTAGATTACTAAAAATGGCTATTGGAGATTAGCACCCAAAGGTTTTCAACTTTGAGGGTTAACATTTTAAAATGTGGAGAATAAAAATGAAATATTTTCTAAAAGTCATAAAGATTCGCTATGTGATAACCAAAGCATACCCCAAACCATAAGGAGATGGGCCTGCTGGTGCCTATGAAAATGATTACCGGAAATCTAATGATTTTGATTGTAAAAATAAGATTCTCAATCATTTAGATAATTCCTTATATGCCATATTCTCAAATATAAAACTGCCAAAAATTATGGGAAACTTTAATATAGGAATATGCCACTGAAGGTGTGAGTACCAAGAAATATACAATAGAACAATTTCTAAACTTCCAAATGGAAGAAGGAAAATCAGTGGTTGCACAAATAAGAGATCCTTAGAAGATTATTCATAAAGTACAAATTGAGGGAATGAAATTACCCGAACAATTCGTAGTAGACAGTACCATTCATAAACTCCTACATTTAGGGAAAAACTTTGTCATTACCTTGAAACACAAGAAAAAAGAGATGAAACTGGAAGAGCTCATTATCCGACTTAGAATTCAAAAGCATCATCGAGAGCGTGACACTAAGTGCAAGGATTCTGAACATGTAGGTAAAGCCAATCTCATTTGACCAAAAAAGGTCCAAACCTAACATGACCAAACCCAAGAAAGGTCAAAAGAAAAATAAGCCCTGTAGAGACACCAATAAGAAAAAAGATGTCAAATGCTTTGTGTGCAGGAAAATAGGCCACTATACAAAAGAATGCTGCCAAAAAGAGAGCCTAAGTCATGAATCAAGCCAATCTCCTGGACAACTTTATGATGGTTATGACAAAGGTGAACCTTGTGAGTAACTATAGAAATTGATAGGTTGACACTGGTGCAATTGGGGATATCTGTCGTGACAGAAGTGTATTCGTCCCTTACTAGTAGGTAGGAGATGGTCAAGCACTCTATTTAGATGGAAAACTTCTCAATGGCCAAAGTAATTGGTCAAAGGAAAGTGATTTTGCACCTCTCATTTGGCAAGTTTCTAACTTTGACCTAAGTGCTATATGTGCCAAATGTACGTAAGAACTTGGTGTCTAGTTCTATGTAAGCAAGAATGGCTTCAAGATGATGTTTAAAGCAAATAAACTTGTAATTACCAAGAATGGGGTTTTAGTAGGAAAATACTATGTTGTTGAAAGCCTTTTTATGCTGAATGCAAATTCCATCGGTAATAGAGCTTCAACTTTTGCTTCTATTGTTGAATCCTTTGATCTATGGCATGCTAGATTAAGTCATACGAATTTTTTTTCTATAAAGAAAATGATGTATTTAGTTTTGATTTCAAAAACAAAATTTCAACCTAACTCATGTGAACTTATGTTCGGTCAAAATATTATAGAAAACTTTTCAAAAGTGTTGAAAGATGTTCTGAACTTTTAGGTTTGATTCATAGTGATATTTGTAAATTAAACAGTATTATCACAAGAGGTGATAAAAAGTATCTTATTACTTTCATAGATGATTTTTCTAGATTTGGTTATGTATATTTACTTAAATTTGAGGCCCTTGAGAAGTTTAACTTCTTTAGACTTGAAGTTGAGAATCAACTAAGCAACAAGATTAAGACTTTGAGGTTGATTGAGGAGGTGAATACATGTCCAATGAATTCATTGAAACTTTTAACACCTTATGGATAATTCATGAAGTGACAACTCCCTACTCTCTACGAAAAAAAGGTGTAGTTAAAAGAAAGAACAAAACATTAGTTAAAATAGTGAATTCAATGTTAAATACTTCTGGATTATCTAAGAACTTGTGGGGGGACCTTCTTCTGACAGTCTGCCACATTTTGAATCAGATCCCTTCAAGAAGACTAATAAAACTCTATATAAATTAAGAAACTGTAAGACCCCTAGGTTGAAATACTTTAAAGTGTAAGGGTGTTTAGCCAATGTTGCAGCTCCAAGTCCTAATAAGACTAAAATTGCACCCAAGACACACGAGAGTGTGCTCTTAGGGTATGCTTTGCATAGTAAGACTTATAGATTCCTTGTCTTCTCAAATTCAAATAAAGATTTAATTATTGAATCTAGATATGCTGTTTTCTTTGAAAATGACTTTCCTTATAAAATTGGTTTTTCAAAATGTAGTAGTAAAAATGATGTTGTTTTACTAGCCCCCATTGGTGATTTTAAACCTGAAGATCTAGAACCATGAAGGAGTAAGAGACTTAGAAAGGAATCTACCTTTGATCCTGATTTCATCACTTATATTCTAGAAAATGACTCCACAACTTATGATGAGGCCATGATATCTCCTGTGCTGTTTTTTGGCAAAAGGCTCTTAATAGTGAAATTGAGCTTATACTGTTCCATCATATATGAGAATTAGTTGATCTCCCTCCGGAAACTAAACCATACGGCTGTAAATAAATATTCAAAAAGAAATTAAGAACTGATAGTTCAATTAAAAAGTTCAAAGTTTGACTAGTTGCAAAAGGATTTAAACAAAAAGAAAGAGTTGACTTCTTTGATACATATGCTTCTGTAATCGGAATCACACCATCAGAGTTTTAATTGTTATAACTTCGATTCATAACATGATCATACATCAAATGGATGTTAAAGATTTTGGTAGTACTTGCATTATAATATACTTAATACGTAGATGAGATACTCATATTTGGGTTTGACCATGATTTAATAGAGAACACTAAGATATTTCTTTATTCTAAGTTTGACATAAAAGACATAGATGAGACTGATGTGATATTGGGTATCAAAATTCATAAACACTCTGAAAGTATTATATTGTCTCTGTCTCACTATGTTAAGAAAGTCCTTCAGAGGATTAATATGTTTGGAAGGAATTGTGTTTCTACTCATTATTATCTAAGTGGTAAACTATCTAAGAACAAAGGAAAAAGTGTTTCTTAATTAGACTACTCCAAAGCAATTAGATGTCTTATGTATATCATGAATTGCATTAGACCTGACATTACATATGTAGTAAACAAATTGAGTAGGTACACCAGTAACCCCAGTGATGAGCTCTAGAAGGCTATGATCTAGGTATTCAAATACGTAATAAGAACCATTGATTATGATTTGCTCCATGAGAGATATCTCACTATACTTGAAAGGAATAACAATGCTAATTAGATGTCGGATTCTGAGGAATCAAAGTCCACAAGTGGTTATGTATTTATCCTTGGTAATGTAGCTGTCACCTAGAAATAAAAAAAGCAATCATGCATTTCGTGATCTACAATGGATGCGGAGATTATTGACATGGCTTTTGCCAGCATAGAAGCCAAATGGCTGAATAATCTGTAGACAAATATTCCTTTTTGGAATAAACCTGTTCCAGTAATAACGCTACATGGAGACTCCAAATCAAGAATTAACAAGGTAAATAAAAAATTATACAATGGGGAATCCAAACATATACGTCTGAGGCATAATCTCATAAGACAATTACTCAAGCAAGGAGTAATCACATTGCATTTTGTGAGATCGATGGAAAACTTAGCCGAGCCACTAATGAAAGGAATCGCTAAAGATAGTGTATTTTTTATATCGAGGGGAATGAGACTTAAGCCTATTAAAGACAAGTCACCAATAATGAATACTGAACCCGTTTGATTAAAGATCCCATGGGACGGGTTCAATGGGAAAAATAAAATTATCATTGGGTGGCATTGGAGGAACACTTCAAGAGCCTCAAATGTATAAATACTCATTCTTATGATATAAAGTGTTCATAACCTGTATAAACAGTTGGTAAAAATTTGTTGTCTTTTATAAGCGGGGTGTTGTACTAGAACATCTTTAATAGACTAGAACATCCTTGATAGAGTATACCTATATGAGTGTGGAAGTCAGGCTGCTTCTTATGAGACGTCAGGCTCCTCTCTAGAGTGCTCATGAATACTGGCATAATACAAGGCCATTAATGTGCACGGTTCAGTTAAAAATCCCTTAAAGTCTGAGGCCATCTGTAAACTATATACGATTTACTAGATAAACTCTTGATTCAAGATTGTAGTTTGCTATATAGTTTTGGTATTTCAAACATAATTATGCTAAGTGGAGGTTCAAGACTCGTTTACCTTCATTTATGCATAGTCTCATATGCATGACTTACAGCAGCATCTTTTTATTCATTTATTTTATATTTGTGCTTTAATGTGTGGGGGACTATTCGAAGTGGGTGCGCATTAAGCATAAGTTTCCCCACCTTTAGTGCATGAGTTTGCTCCTCTAGTATTCCTCTTTTATAACCTTTGTCCCATATTGGTTATTTTCGACTTCTTTAATGTGGTTTATTAATGTTTTCCTTTTCCCTTTTGGTGTTAAGCTCTCTAGTAGATATCATGGTGGTTACTACCAGGGGTGGACCCACATACCCAAGGTTGGAGGCTGAAACGGCCCCTCCCCACCCCACCCCACCTAAACCAAAAAAAAAAAAAGGAAAAATCCCATGTGGGCCCTAAGGCACCTTTGGGCTAGCCCCCATTCAAATAAAACCCTAAGCCCCCACAACTCCCTCTCAACACTTTCCCTCATTCTCTCAAAAATCCCCATCTCTGTCTCCCTCCCTCCCTAAAAAATCCTATGAAACGCGAATGACATTGCAAGGGAGCACAAGAATACCATCGACATTCCTCTCTTCGGCAGGTAGTTCTCATGCCTCTCTCTCCATCCCTTTCTCTGTCTCTAATCTATCATTTTTTTATCTCTCTAAGATTTCAAATGGAAACAATGGGATTGTGTTAGTTTGTCTTTCTTTATCTCAAAGATTTTAAATGGGAACAATGGGATTATGTTAGAGACTTAGGGTCAAAAATTGTTTTACTGAGATTGATTGTCTATTTCAGTTTCAGTCCCACCCAACCTAAATACCTAATCACCCAGTAGGTGACATTATGGACAATCAATTTTTGTCTTAATCCTTTTAAGAGAAAAGTATCAGTTTTCACAATTTATAGAAAATTAATGACAAAAACAGAGTTCTTATTGAAAAAGTAACGAATAAATTTTTATATGTAGAGTTGAGATTTTATAGTACCTGGGCTTGGGCAGTTGGAATGGGAAGATTGAAGAAGATTGAGATAAGATTTTCAGGAACAATTGATCTCCAACTCCAATTGAATTGTAGTAGATCATGGACGATTTCTTTTTGTGCTAGGTGTATGCTAGGAGAGGTTAATGTATGACTTCAACGATTGAGATTGACACGGTTTAAAAACAACAATGACCATATGCAACTTCAAGGGCTAGGATGTAAGGATCATTAGAAAAAATTTAACTTGTCCCCTACATTCTTCACAATAATTTGGAGAGAAAAAAAAGTGGCAGGTTGTCAGTGGGGGAGCATGAAAAATGAAATCATTATTTTAATGAAGTGAGCACCAACATGCCCACAAAAAATTAAGCAAAAAATATCAAATGGGCCCATCTTGCAATCCATTCGACACCTTGATGTTTCTATAGTGACAGGGTTGAGTTGACTTGGCTAGCATGCCAGATTTCTAGCTCAGTGGAAAACTCAATGACATGTTACATGTATAAGGCCTAATAAGATCAACACTCTATTTTTGTCTTATAGATCATGTGCCCTAGCATCTGTTTCCTAACTTTGTGTGAAACAGATTGTGGGCCTTCATCCAAACATCTATCTGAAACAATGAGAAATTGAGAAAGTACATGGGGTAACATGAGAAAACACCCCACAAATGATTGAGAAATCCAAAATATGATATAAGAAAAAAGAAATTAAATAAAGTTAAGAGATAAATTAGGTTGAAGAGTATACTTCTGATTGTACATTTACATCTCCATCCAGTATTCTCCACCCCTCATCTGTTTAATAATAATTCTTTGATGGAAACTAGTTGACCATAACTCCATATATATTTAATTTCTTCCAAACAAGAGGGTCCTTCTCTAGGTGGATTGGCAACAAGTAAAAATATCTTGAAGTCATTCATTTCTCATATTCATATCTAGTTGAGGTGTGTGGTTCTGTTCCTTTCAAATTCTTATAGTCGTATGCTATTTAGTTTAGATTGGAAGGTGTGTGCTAATTGCTTTATTAAATTAGTTTACTTTATTAAATATGTGAGTTTATTTATTAGTTTTGATATAAAAACAATGAAAAAGTTAGATTTGGTTGAAAATCAATTGGATTGGAATTCTTAAAAGTTTGATAAATTAGTTTGTTTGAGCCCACTTGGTAAAATTGAAAAAATTTATCCTCTAGAAATAGAACATAATTAACTTATTTGCATATTACTTTACCCAAGGTCTTGATTGGTTATGCCGTTCATTTATTTGGACCAGCTATGGAAAAGTATTTCAAAAGAAAATCAGTTGTTGATCGACCACCTCCAACTTTAGGGAATGATGAAAATAATCAAGCATCGTCAACATTAAAGAAAAGTCAAGTCGTAGTTAACTTTGAAAATCTTCCTACAAACCTTGAGTTATGTTGTCTAATATTAACTTATGATCATACAAATCAGGATGAATACGAAGAATGTATTTGCAAAAGCGCCCTTGTTAGCCTTATGATCATAAATTCCCTTATACATAGTTTGGACAATAGAAGAGGAGGTTAGATGCTACTTGGTTTAAAAATTATGAAAGTTGGATGGAGTACAATATAGAAAAAGATGCTACATTTTGCCTACGTTACCTTTTTGGAGTGTTAACATGAAACGATGCTTTTATAACAGGGGGATTCAAAATTTGAAAGAAAAAAGAAAGATTTGCAGACCATTTTGGGGGAGGGGTAAGAGTGCTCACAATTAAGCATATGATAAGTGTCAAAATTTACCAAATCAGAAGCAACACATTAAGATGGTTATTGAGAAGCAATCAAATCAAGCTTGAAAAGAGTATTGAATTCGCTTGAAGGCAAAACTTAGTTCCATTCGCTTTCTTCTATGGCAAGGGTTGCCTTTTCATAGTCATGATGAATCTGAGGATTCAAATAATACAAGTAACTTTCTTGAGTGTTTGAAATTACTTGCCGATCATAATAAATCCATTAAAGGAGTGGTATTGGAAAATGCTCCTGAGAACTTGAAATTGACCTCCCTTAAAATTCAAAAAGACATTGTGTCACGACCCGAGCCCAGGGTTCGGGGGTTAGCAAAAGCCAAACCTAATGACACACGTACTCCCGTGCATGCACACGTAGACCGAGTCTAAATGCACACGCACAAGGGAACATTCACACGTGCCAAGCAAGTACGCGGAAGCTGTAAATATCAGAAACATAAACTAACAGTGCAAGAAGAGGATACAAAGGACGAACTGACATAATGACATATGAAAGTCTTACAAAAAGAACAAAAGAATATATACAATAATGACATGTCATGCCAAATACAAGTCTAAAAATCCACAAAACAAGACTCCAATGATGCATGCCAAGAACGCTCTCCCGTGGAGTGATCACATCCACTCCTTTAGGCCTGATGGGGCCCCGGGGGTCTCATCTGGAGTCTGGCCGACCTGCGGGGGTTCGGCAGGGGTATCTGGGCCTGCAACACCAAAAACAACTGTGAATACGAAGATTCAGCAAAGTATAAACCATAGCAAGTTAACACACGCTGTGTCTAATAGAATAAAGAACATCATGTGATTAAAGAAGGCATTTTCGTATACTAGGCTGTCATGCAAGAAGGAAATATGCTAAGTGAATCAATGAACACATGCTGTGTACATACTAGTGGCTACTACATTACCATATGCTCCCAAAAGAGGGATCTTATAACGTGCAAAGAACACCATTGTCCGGGCCAGGGTACAATGGGTCTCGGTTTCCTGGGGTCCGGTTCCCCAAGACATATCCATACTGCAGCAGGCCATATAAACTATACCAAATTCACCCCGTCGGGATCCTAAGGCTGAGGCTAAGTAGTGCCTGACCATACAGAATCAATCATGAAAACCCTGAGTAACTCGTGACAACATATCATACGTGCATATCTGTGAGTGAACATATCATACATGCATACTCAAGGTAAGTAATCACAATGTGAAAGTAACGAAACATACGTAATCATGTCAGAGCGTTGAGGTCAATGATCGAATGCAATATGTTATACAACAAATCATGCGAAATCGAATCATCTTTATTTACAAACCAATTCTAATCTAATTATCTGGTGTTTCTAACCATGCATGATGATGTAGTTTTAAGTTATTCGATGCACCGTTGTCTAGTGTTGCATTGAATCGAGCGGTGCACGAAGTCCCTTAAACCAACACCCATGGGGAGGTGCTTAACATCCGGATAATGAACATGAATGATTCGCAGCCCTCGAGATCATTCACGCGTTGTATCACATTCCGTTGGGCAGGTCTAGGTGTTCTACATTCTATCATGAAGGCCATGTCGGTCTTTTCCTTACACCTATCCTTGTTTTCCTTCATTAGTCTAGTGTGAATACGGCTTAGCCGTGTGTGTGCTACGGCTTAGCCGTGTGTGGTCTACGGCTTAGCCGTGGCTGGGCCGTAGAAGGTCGGTCAGTTGCTGACTCTCAGTTATTCCAGAAAATACACCTTGTATTGATCTACGGCTGGGCCACGGCTGAGCTTCGGCTTAGCCGTAGGGCAATCCACGGCTTAGCCGTGCCCTAGCCGTAGAGGAAAACTGGGTTTTTCTCCTCTCTGGACTTTGAGCCGTAAGTGGCATACGGCTTAGCCGTACCTGCACGAATTCAAATTTCTGAAACACATACAGAAAATCTGGAAACTCATCAGAAGTGCAATTTTTCAATAGAAAGGAATAGCATATGAACCAAATGGGCTGTAAACACATTGTTTCCACATTAATTCATATAAAACCAACCAAATCAAAAGCATACCAACATGGGTTCTCAAAGATATGGTTATACTTGCCTTAATTGGAAATCAATTGCCCAACTGAAGTTCTTGGATCCAAACACAACCTAACACACACAAAACCACATGCATGCATGAGGATTGAAATCACAGACACACAAAGCAACAATGGAAACAAGAGGGAGAAGAAATAGAGAAAGGAGATGAGAGGGATGGAAGGAAATCCACTCACCTCACATGCAAAAACCCAAATTCCTCTTGATCGATGGAGGAGAGAATTCAAGTGAAGAAGAGAGAGAGTTGAGCTCCACGTGCAGTGCAGGAAATGAGAGAAAATGAGAGAAGGAACTTGAGTTGATCGATGGGTGAGATATATATAAGCTCATGAGGTGGTCAAATTACAAGAGGGTCCAAGTCATAAGTCTATTTTCAGTTTGAGTCAAATCAAGGTCCAATCGAATCACACGACCTCGGTTGCAAATGACATAGTTACGAAAGTTAACAAGCTCAACGAAAGACACGTGTTGACATCAAGATGATGCAAAAATGACCATGTCTTAGAAAAGCTAAAATTACGAAAAAGGGCTTAGTCTACTTAATCCAGGTCAAACTCAACCCAACTACCTATCCATGACCCGTAACGAAAATAAAACACAAACAAAACACGGTTAGCAACGAAAACAAGATTAACTAGCCGCTAAACGAGGTCAAGCTGGGTCGGAGTGTTACATCCTCCCCTACTTGAGAATCATTCCGTCCTCGGAATGCACACTAACTCACTCATACCTGGGAAAACAAATCGGGGTACTGTCGTGCCATCTGCTCTTCTAACTCCCAAGTAGCCTCATCGGGACTGTGATGCTCCCAAAGCACTTTGACCCATCGAATTGTCCTGGTGCGGAGTATCTGCTCTCGGGTTCCCACAATACGGAGCGGTCGTTCAACGTATGCAGCACTCGGCTGAATCTGAACCTCGTCGTAACGGATGACATGGGAGGGATCGTGAATATATTTCCGAAGCATCGAAACGTGGAAAACGTTGTGCACTCCTGAAAACATCTCAGGGAGATCTAATCGATAGGCCAAATCACCAATCCGACTCTTGATCTCGAACGGTCCGACATAGCGTGGAGCTAACTTGCCTTTCTGGCCGAAACGGATCGTACCCTTCATCGGTGAGACCTTCAGAAAAACCCACTCGCCAACTTGAAACGCTAAGGGTCGTCTGCGGGTGTCTGCATAACTCTTCTGTCTCGACCGAGCAACTTTCAAGTTCTCAATTGCTTTCTGTACCTTCTCCGTAGTCTCGGCAATGATCGTCGGTCCGTGAAAACTTCGAGTTCCAACTTCTTCCCAACAAACCGGACTTCTACATTTCTTCCCGTACAATGCTTCATATGGCGCCATCCCAATGCTCTCGTGGAAGCTGTTGTTATAGGCGAACTCACACAACGATAGATGAAGATCCCATTCTTTCTCGTAGCTCAACACGCTGGCTCGCAACATATCCTCCAAAGTCTGAATCGTCCGCTCTGATTGGCCATCCGTCTGTGGGTGGTATGCCGTGCTGAAACTCAACTTCGTACCCAAAGCCTCTTGGAAAGCTTTCCAGAAAGAAGAAACAAAATGGCTGTCACGATCAGATACAATCGACACTGGGGTACCATGGAGCCTGACGATCTCATCCACGAACTTCCTCGCCATCTCTGAAAATGTCATACCCTTCCAAAAAGGAATGAAATGGGCTGACTTCGTCAATTGATCTACAATCACCCAAATGGCGTTATTCTTCCTGCTCGTCGACGTTAACCCGGAAACGAAGTCCATGGTGATGTTTTCCCACTTCCACTGCGGTATATGCAAAGGATGCAACGAGCCTGGCGGTCTCTGATGATCTGCTTTCACCTTCTGGCATGTCAAACAGCGAGCAACAAATCCTGCGACTTCTCTCTTCATGTTGTTCCACCAGAAGCGATCTTTGAGATTCCGGAACATCTTTGTGCTGCCTGGGTGCATCGCGTAGCGAGCGTAATGCGCTTCGTTCATCAGTTTCTCCTTGAAATTATCAACTGCTGGCACGCACAACCTACTCCGAAAATAGAGTACACCATCCTCGAGTCTGAAATCGGGTCTGTCTCTAATGTGGTCTCGAATGCGCTTCAAGGTTAGATCTTCAAACTGCCTGTCTTTAATCTGCTGAATCATCTCAGACTGAAACACTAGCGTACTAGCCAAAGTCACGCACTCATCCACTAGTTTTACTTCAACAGGGAGACCATGGCACTCTAAGAGGAAACTGTTCAATAGCTGCACTGACTCTGCTTTCCGACTGAGCGCATCTGCCACCACATTCCCTTTGCCTGGCTGATATTTGATCGGGAAATCATAATCCTTAATAAGCTCAAGCCATCTTCGCTGTCTCATGTTCAGCTCCTGCTGCGTGAATAAGTACTGTAAACTGTGGTGGTCAGAACGAACCTCAAACTGCACACCATACAGATAATGTCTCCACAGCTTCAATGCAAACACGATGGCTGCCAATTCCAAATCATGGGTGGCGTAATTCTTCTCATGTTCTCGCAACTGTCGCGATCCATAAGCAATAACCTTCCCGTGCTGCATCAACACACAGCCCAGACCAACTCGAAAAGCATCTGAATAAACCACGAATCCTTCACTACCATCCGGCAAGGCTAACACTGGGACCGTAGTCAACCTCTCTTTCAGAGTCCGGAAACGGGCTTCACACTCCTCAGTCCAATCAAATGGTACATTCTTCCTAGTCAACTTCGTCAAAGGAGAAGAGATCTTAGCAAAGTCCTGGACAAATCGACGGTAGTAACCTGCTAGACCAAGGAAACTGCGAACCTCTGTCACTGTCTTGGGGCTAGGCCAATTCACTACTGCCTCTACTTTAGATGGATCGACTGCCAATCCCTCTCGTGAAATGATATGACCCAAAAATGCCACCTGCTCAAGCCAAAAATCACACTTCGACAACTTGGCAAACAATCGATGTTCTCTCAACAACGACAAGGCTTTTCTCAAGTGCTCCCGATGCTCCTCTGCTAACTTAGAATAGATCAGTATATCATCAATAAAAACAACTACGAACTGGTCCAAGAAAGGAGCAAAGATCTGACTCATCAATGCCATAAACGCTGCAGGTGCGTTGGTTAGTCCAAAAGGCATCACGAGGAATTCATAATGACCATAACGAGTCCTGAAGGTAGTCTTAGGAATGTCATCTTCTTTGACCCTCAACTGGTGATATCCAGACCTCAAATCAATCTTCGAAAAATATGCTGCACCCTGAAGTTGATCAAACAGCTCATCAATCCTGGGTAGGGGGTACTTGTTTTTTATAGTCACTTTGTTCAGCTGTCTGTAGTCTATGCACATCCGAAAAGTACCATCCTTCTTCTTGACAAACAAGACTGGTGCTCCCCAAGGTGAGACGCTCGGGCGAATGAAACCCTTGTCCAAAAGCTCCTGCAATTGCTTCTTCAACTCAAACAATTCGGCTGGGGCCATGCGATACGGAGCCTTGCTGATCGGTGCCGTGCCGGGAACAAGCTCAATGGCGAACTCCACATCTCGAACCGGGGGTAAGTCTGGCACATCGTCTGGGAAAATGTCGGGAAAGTCACAGACCACCTGGATCTCACCTAGCTGCTTCGTCTCCTTCTTCGCTGAGATAAAGGCAATGAAGCCTTCACACCCTCGGCGGATCAAGCGATCTGCCTTACACGCCGAGATCACACGCCTGGGACATCTCTGCTGACTGCCCTCGAAACAGAAGCCCTTGCCTAAATCGAAGAAGATCGTCCTGTTGTAACAGTTAACACAGGCACGATATCGAGCGAGCCAATCCATACCAAGGATCACGTCGAAGTCCAGCATCGACAACAGGATCAAATCAACAGGTAACTGGTGACCTGCAATCTGCACGTCGCAATGGGGGTAGTACATACTACACTCCACTCGCTTGCCAACTGGGGTGGATACAACCAGCACATATGGCAACGGCTTAGACGGCTGAGGTAACCGCTCGGCGAAATGAGGTGCTACATAAGACCGTGTAGACCCCGAATCGAACAATGCTAATGCCTCAACGTGCGAAATCAAAACAGTACCTTCAACCACCTGTGGATCCTCGGCACTCTCATGGGTAGCAGCGTAAGCACGGGCTGTCTGGCGAGGCTGTCTCCAGCCTGGACGAGCTGACTGTGACTTGCTCGGAGCTGTAGGTGCACTTGGTCTGCTAGGAACTGCACCAGAGGTAGGACCAGATGGGGCTGCACCGGAGGCTCCATATCGAGGACAATTGGCGATCATATGCTCCCTCGAACCACAAATAAAACAAGCACCTGCCTTCCTCCAACACGCATCAGTCGCGTGGTTCTTGCCACAATGCCCACAAGTCACTCCAGTAGAACTAGAAGTACTCTGCTGGCCTTTGGTTTTCTTCTGTACTTGTCCTCGTGCAATGAAAGGCGGCTGTCGCTTGGGCTCAACGGCTCTCGCAGCTTGGTGGATGGCCTCAGCAGAATAGGCCCTGTCCACTGCATCTTCAAACATAGCCGGACGCTGAAACGCTGTCACGTGGTGCATGTACCGGGGATGCAAACCTTCAACAAACCGGTTCACCTTCCTTTTTTCCGTACTGATCATGTCCGGAGCAAAATGCGACAACTGCATAAACTTGTTCACGTATTCTGCTACTGTCATCTATTGCTGACGGAGAGCTAGGAACTCAACCTCCTTGGCTCGAAACACATGAGCCGGGATGAACTTCCTCCTGAACTGCTGCTTGAACATCTCCCAAACCGTCGCACTAGGAATGTCTCTGTATGAGTCTTTCACGCTTTTCCACCAAGTTTTTGCGACATCTCTAAACATAGAAGTTGCTAGCCCGACCTTCTGTCGGTTCGTGCACACGACGGTCTCAAAGACATCCTCCGTCTGTTCCAACCACTGTTCTGCCTTCAATGGCTCTTCTGTCCCGAAAAACTCAATAGCTCCTCGCTTGCGAAATTTACCGTAGAGGGCATTCGGGTCACTCTCTCGAGGCTATAAGATCACCTGCTGGTCTATATGTGACTGAGCTGGGACTTGGCTTTGTCGGTCTAACATGGTTGTTACTTGGGCTTGCAAGTTCTGCATTGATTGCGATTGTGCTTGTAGAGACTGAAATAGCATAAGGATGCGTTCATCTGTGTTCTGTGTCTGCGGTGACGGTGCAGATCCGCTTTCATTATTTCCGGCGTTCTACTGAGAACCGGAACCTGATGCCATCCTGAAAAATGGAAAAAGTCAGACACAAACACAAAATAATAGCGCCCAACAAGCCCCAAAATCTAAAAAGAGCACAAAGAAATAATCGTATCCTCACCACGATCCTACATGCCTACATGCTTATCATCTAGAACAAGGAATGAGCAAGGAATGCTCTGATACCATACAATACGTATGTCACGACCCGAGCCCAGGGTTCGGGGGTTAGCAAAAGCCAAACCTAATGACACACGTACTCCCGTGCATGCACACGTAGACCGAGTCTAAATGCACACGCACAAGGGAACATTCACACGTGCCAAGCAAGTACGCGGAAGCTGTAAATATCAGAAACATAAACTAACAGTGCAAGAAGAGGATACAAAAGACGAACTGACATAATGACATATGAAAGTCTTACAAAAAGAACAAAAGAATATATACAATAATGACATGTCATGCCAAATACAAGTCTGAAAATCCACAAAACAAGACTCCAATGATGCATGCCAAGAACGCTCTCCCGTGGAGTGATCACATCCACTCCTTTAGGCCTGATGGGGCCCCGGGGGTCTCATCTGGAGTCTGGCCGACCTGCGGGGGTTCGGCAGGGGTATCTGGGCCTGCAACACCAAAAACAACTGTGAATACGAAGATTCAGCAAAGTATAAACCATAGCAAGTTAACACACGCTGTGTCTAATAGAATAAAGAACATCATGTGATTAAAGAAGGCATTTTCGTATACTAGGCTATCATGCAAGAAGGAAATATGCTAAGTGAATCAATGAACACATGCTGTGTACATACTAGTGGCTACTACATTACCATATGCTCCCAAAAGAGGGATCTTATAACGTGCAAAGAACACCATTGTCCGGGCCAGGGTACAATGGGTCTCGGTTTCCTGGGGTCCGGTTCCCCAAGACATATCCATACTGCAGCAGGCCATATAAACTATACCAAATTCACCCTGTCGGGATCCTAAGGCTGAGGCTAAGTAGTGCCTGACCATACAGAATCAATCATGAAAACCCTGAGTAACTCGTGACAACATATCATACGTGCATATCTGTGAGTGAACATATCATACATGCATACTCAAGGTAAGTAATCACAATGTGAAAGTAACGAAACATACGTAATCATGTCAGAGCGTTGAGGTCAATGATCGAATGCAATATGTTATACAACAAATCATGCGAAATCGAATCATCTTTATTTACAAACCAATTCTAATCTAATTATCTGGTGTTTCTAACCATGCATGATGATGTAGTTTTAAGTTATTCGATGCACCGTTGTCTAGTGTTGCATTGAATCGAGCGGTGCACGAAGTCCCTTAAACCAACACCCATGGGGAGGTGCTTAACATCCGGATAATGAACATGAATGATTCGCAGCCCTCGAGATCATTCACGCGTTGTATCACATTCCGTTGGGCAGGTCTAGGTGTTCTACATTCTATCATGAAGGCCATGTCGGTCTTTTCCTTACACCTATCCTTGTTTTCCTTCATTAGTCTAGTGTGAATACGGCTTAGCCGTGTGTGTGCTACGGCTTAGCCGTGTGTGGTCTACGGCTTAGCCGTGGCTGGGCCGTAGAAGGTCGGTCAGTTGCTGACTCTCAGTTATTCCAGAAAATACACCCTGTATTGATCTACGGCTGGGCCACGGCTGAGCTTCGGCTTAGCCGTAGGGCAATCCACGGCTTAGCCGTGCCCTAGCCGTAGAGGAAAACTGGGTTTTTCTCCTCTCTGGACTTTGAGCCGTAAGTGGCATACGGCTTAGCCGTACCTGCACGAATTCAAATTTCTGAAACACATACAGAAAATCTGGAAACTCATCAGAAGTGCAATTTTTCAATAGAAAGGAATAGCATATGAACCAAATGGGCTGTAAACACATTGTTTCCACATTAATTCATATAAAACCAACCAAATCAAAAGCATACCAACCTTGGTTTTCAAAGATATGGTTATACTTGCCTTAATTGGAAATCAATTGCCCAACTGAAGTTCTTGGATCCAAACACAACCTAACACACACAAAACCACATGCATGCATGAGGATTGGAATCACAGACACACCAAGCAACAATGGAAACAAGAGGGAGAAGAAATAGAGAAAGGAGATGAGAGGGATGGAAGGAAATCCACTCACCTCACATGCAAAAACCCAAATTCCTCTTGATCGATGGAGGAGAGAATTCAAGTGAAGAAGAGAGAGAGTTGAGCTCCACGTGCAGTGCAGGAAATGAGAGAAAACGAGAGAAGGAACTTGAGTTGATCGATGGGTGAGATATATATAAGCTCATGAGGTGGTCAAATTACAAGAGGGTCCAAGTCATAAGTCTATTTTCAGTTTGAGTCAAATCAAGGTCCAATCGAATCACACGACCTCGGTTGCAAATAACATAGTTACGAAAGTTAACAAGCTCAACGAAAGACACGTGTTGACATCAAGATGATGCAAAAATGACCATGTCTTAGAAAAGCTAAAATTACGAAAAAGGGCTTAGTCTACTTAATCCAGGTCAAACTCAACCCAACTACCTATCCATGACCCGTAACGAAAATAAAACACAAACAAAACACGGTTAGCAACGAAAACAAGATTAACTAGCCGCTAAACGAGGTCAAGCTGGGTCGGAGTGTTACACATTGTGAATGCAGCCACCATAGAAACCACTCGGGCTATCATTCACGAGCTTGGAGATGCACCATTTTCACTTTTGGTGGATGAATCACATGATATATCTATGAAAAAACAAATGGCCTTTGTTTTGCATTATGTGGATAGGCGCGGATATGTAATTGAGGGTTTTTTAAACATAGAACATGTTATAGACATTATTGCTCAATCACTTAAGATGACCATTGAAGCAATATTTTTCAAGCATGGATTGGGTATAACAAGTAAGCGAGGGCAAGGTTTTGATGTAGCTAGTAATATGCAGGGCAAGCTTAATGGTCTCAAGACACTCGTTCAAAATGAGAATCCTAGCTCATTTTATATCCATTGCTCCGCACATTAACTTCAATTGACACTCGTTGCTGCTACTAAGAGACATGAACCAATTTGCATAGTCTTCGAAATGGTTTCTAATATGTTAAATGCCGTTGGATCCTCTTGTAAATGCCATGACATGATCCAAAATATACAAGCTGTTAAAGTTGTTGATGCACTCAATAATGGCGAACTTAAAAGTAGATAGGGCTTGAATTAGGAGACTAGCCTCAAATGACTAGGAGATACATGTTGGGGCTCACATTTTTGTTCATTGTCTAAACTTGATTCTCATGCTCTCCTCTATGGTTGATGTGCTTGAAATTATTTTAAAAGATCATACAAACCAAAAAAGGGATCTTACGGGTAACTTACTACTTCAATTGAAATCTTTTAATTTTGCATTTAAAATGCATTTGATGAGAGATGTATTGACGATTTCAAATGAATTATCAAAGGCATTGCAGCGAAAATATCAGAATATTGCCAATGTGATGAAATTGGTAAGAGTCGTGATGGAGAGATTGCAAATGATGAGAGATGATGGGTGAGATTCACTCCTCTCTCAAGTTCATTCATTTTGCAATAAAAATGAAATTGACATTCTCAATATGGATGATTTGTTTATTGAGCAGAAAAGATCCTGGTGTAAAGGTGAATTGACAAATCTACATCATTTTCGCTTTAACATTCTATACTACTACTGACATGCAACTTCAAGAGCTAAACACCCGATTCAATGAGGTAAACACAGAGTTGCTTCTTTGTGTGGCATGCTTGGATCTAAGTCATTCATTTTCTGCTTTCAATAAAGAAAAATCGATCTGCCTTTCTCAATTTTATCCTGATGATTTTTCAGATTTAAATTGGGTGACACTTGATAATCAACTGGACACTTACATTATTGATAGACACACCTTTAGTAAACTCTTGGTAGTAAAGGGAATGAGCAACCTTGCGCAAAAGATGATGGAAACAAAAAAAGATATTGTAGATCTTTTGGTTTATTTGCTTTTGAAATTGGCATTGACTCTACCAATTACTACTGCTTCTATTAAAAGGATATTTTCTCCTATGAAAATTGTGAATAATCAACTGCGCAATTGAATGGAAGATGAGTGGATGAATGATTGTTTGCTTGTATATATTGAAAAAGATATATTAAATAGTATTGATGATGAAACAATCATGCAACGGTTTTAAAATATGAAAAGCCATCAAGGCAATTGTAAAAGCATTGTTTGAGTTAAGATTACACTTTTGAGGATAAAATGTTAGTTCATGTGATTAGAGGTTTTGTTTATGCAATATATTTCCTCTTTCGTCAAAGTTAATATTACCACATGCGCGTGCATAGGCCGACCGTGCCATAGCATGCATGCGGGCAAGCGGGCCTGAGTGTGCGTGTGGTGTGGGCTGGGTTAGGCCTTGCCTTACGCATGTAATTTTGGATGGGAAGTGGATCCAACTATAATCATAACGTCTCTCCATATTAAAGCAGAAATATGTTGTGCTGACCATTGTGCAAAAGTTAAGTCTTGCAGTAAATATGAAAGGCGTAACTCTCTCTCTCTCTCTCGGTTGTCTTCCCTGGAACTCTCTTGACCGTCTTCCTACAAACCCCCATATAGAGGGCTCCAGAGAGAGCCTTTCTTCACATATCATATTTGCAATATCTGCAAGAGAACTCTCCACAAAAAGGTTTTCTTGCATGCTGCTACTTTTAAGAGAGACTTTTGTCTGTTAGATTTCTTCTTGCATTTTACGCTGAGGAAGACTTACAACAATGCTTCTTTGATTTCATTCTCTTCATTCTATTTCACTCTGGTTTATTACTGCTTTGAGTCTACAAAAGTGGTTTCTTTTGGAATCAAGTACTCTTTAGTCAATTAAATGCGCGATTGCTAAAGACTCAAATCATAGAAGCCGTCGTCTTCTGGGGCAAACGTCTGTGAGTCAATCTACATTTGTGTAAGGGCAAAATCTGCTTAAAGAAAGCGTCTCCAAAGATGTGATTCGGTTACGAATTGTTTTGACGACTCATAACCTTTTTCTCAGTTAATTATTTTTGCAACTATTATTAGTAATTTGTGAGTTCATCAGCATTTATGTGTAGACAAAATTTACCTGAAGAAAGCATCTCCAAAGACGTAATTCAAAGACATAATTCAGCTACCAATTGTTTTGGTGACTCATAACCTTTTCCTCAATTATTTCAGCTACCAATTGTTTTAGTGACTCATAACTTTTTCTTAGCTATTTATTTTTGCAACTATTATCAGTAATCTACATACACTGAAATCCAACAACCTTGAGACTCCTGAATCTTGAGTATAATATTGTTATTATTATCATCATCATCATCATTAGAAAACGGTTTGTCAAAAAAGGATTGGAGTTTTTCTGTGCTTGACACAAGTCATCATCTTATGCCATATCAACAACGACAAATAACAAAACGAAATGCCTCTTTAACACCTTTCTAACATCTCTTAGAGTACGAAACCAAAACGCCTCTTACCACCTATTGACACCTCATGTCAAATTGCAAAACGTCTTTTAATGTCAACTAAATGTGCTCTACAACCACTCACCAAAAAAAACGGGTAATGCAGCTAGTTTTGCCTCATATGAATCATGACAGTCGAGAACTGGGTATTTTACTCTCTACTAGCCTTAAAAAGAGATCTAGGTATTTCAAGAGCACTCCTTGGGTTAGGGAGCTCAGACCCTAACTCAGATCCAAGTTATCAAAACAGAACTGGACTCCCAGCTGCAATAGGTTACAGAGACGCTGATGCTTTTTCAGTTTTTTGGTTTGCAACAGGGATGGAAGTTGGAACCGGCCACGGTAAGTTTAAAAACAATAAAAAATGATTATGAAACATAAGATCCTGAGATGACTTTGACCGATGCATCAGTGACAACCTGAGTTACATAAAAAAAATGTTAGGAAATATGACAAATATAGAACGTACTAACAACTAATGGGGTGAAATAACGATTTCTGATTTCTTGGGCCAAAGCTTGAATGGACCAAAGCATAAAATAGGAGTGGTGTGTGAGAAAACAATAAGCAAGAACACTACTATACATACAGTCAGCATCCAGTTATCCAGCTTTAACATGTATCAGGTCCTACCATCTGTGGCTTTATTGGAACCTGAGACCTTTATAAAGATTAAAAATCCAACCTACCCTAGAACACATTCACAGTAAAGGAAACGAAGGTAGAACAACAGAAATCTCTTCAAAACAGTTGTCTACACCAATAACTTGGTTGGGAGATGATGAATGCTATCTGGCCTGACTCTCAAAATCTTCAGAGATATTGAACAAGAACTGCGGCAATGATGCTATTCGAGGAAGATGCAGCAGCAGATCCCCAAGTGAATCCTTTCTTGACATGGCCGGACGCTGCCTGCAGCCGGAAACATCACTAGGTCCTCCCCCAGATGCCAAGAACTCCCCCGCCTTCACTTGAGTTGATTCAGGTGTAGCATTAAGCTCACTGCACCTGCCATCTTCACTTCCAAGGCAAGCTTCAGTTTTGAACTCTGAGTGTTGGTCAGTGGGAGTGTCCTTTTGAAGCAGACAACAAAGAGAGTTGACCCTCGACATGAGGGATTGCTCGTCAGAGATGGATGAGAACTGGGAATCACTAAGTAGGTGTTGAGTTATCTCCTCTAGGATGTCTTTACCCTGCCATTCTTCCCCAGACAAAAGTGGACTGCCCGAAGTCATATGTTCAGAAATGCAGTTACCGATGTGGGTCACCAGATCACTCATCGACATGGATGTGTGAAGCCCAGGAACTTTGAACGGGCCCCACTGGCTCAGCTCCTTCACTCCTGTTCGGCTGCCACCACTTTCCTCAATGATCCTGGTGTCGATGGCTGTAACAAACACCAAAATAAGTAAAATTTCACCATAGATTAATATCCATAGAAAGAACCAATGTGAAGGGGGGCCTTGGTGCAGTGTAAGGTCGCTCCATTGCGACATGAGGGTCGCAGGCTCAAAATGTGAAAACAACCTTTTTGCCTGTGGGGTGAGGGTGCGTACATCTTAGCCACCCCGGACTCCACAGTGGCGGGAGCCTCGTGCATGGGCAGCCCCTAATAGAACCACCATGGATGATTCCCAGAGTGATGCAAGTAATGATCTCAATATAGTGAAGGTAATGTATGGGACATTGTCAATAATGCTCCTGAAACAGAGGAGACTCAGCTCAGCTTGGCTCTATTAGTCTATGGCTATTGTTTCTTTCTGGAGTTCAGGTCTGGGCAACCATATTGAGCACACGTGCTTGACTTAATATCCAGCTCAGAACTGCTAAAGCACTCATGAAACTCCAGTTTTGGTCAATTGTGCTAGTCAGCTCTCATCACCAGTTTTGGCTAACCAGCCATGCCGATGTGCCCAAAACACTTACCAACGGAAAAAAATATTTCCCTTAAATTTTTATAGCCAAGGTTTTAAACTCGGGCTTGAGGTATTTGAGAAGGAGAGGAGGGACAACTTTGTCAGCCTCAAGTCAGGTCGATGTCTCCTTGAGGCCAATAACCTTTATAAAAATGAAGAAATTGAGGGATTGATCCCTGGTTCTTTCGGCAGAGGGGAGGTACCTCACCACTGAGCTACCATTGGATTGGCTAAATAAGTGGCTACTAGCTGTTGCAGTTAGTGCTAATCATGGGCATTGAGAATCAGTAGCTTAATAACTGCACAGGGCTTCATAATAGAAGATTTTTCCACTAATTTTTCCACTAACTGTGAGTTCAAGAATTTTCAAAAACCACCCTCCTTTTTCTAATGATAGCTTTTCTATTACCAATCGAAAGGAAAAAATGAATTTTCCAATGATAGTTTTTCTTTTGATCCAAAGGAAAAAAAAATCCAAAACCTTTGCTCCACCATAGACACTAGCCCCATCAAGCTAGAGAAACTAGATTTGAAATGCTCAGAGACCCTAGTCAAAGCAATAACTTTGGGTCCACCAGAAACCGTTTCTTTTCCCCAACCAGAAACTTACAAGCATGTTCCTCCCCAAAACAGTTGATTGCTATGTCAGTTCTACCAGAGTAATTACAATGAAAAAAAAAAAAATCGAAAGGCGTCCATATTGTGGTAATTTTTAATTTTTATTGCAACACTTAATGGGTGTGTGTTTCCACATAATAATTCATAACCTGATCACCATATTCACCACATATTGATAAGTTTACAAGCATACCTGAACTTGGTGAAGGTGTTCCATGTGACACAGCTTCTGGGGCTCCACCAATAGGATCCTTTAGATCAGTCACACAGGATTGAGCAGCAGAAGGTGATTGTGCATCTTGAAAACTCACGAAGGTAGAAACATAATCACTCGTTAAATTATCAAAGTGATGAAATTTAGATTCATCATGGTCCTCAAATACAGAAGCTTTTGGTTCAAAGAATGGTGAATCCAAGACAATATCTGGTTGCTGGCTCAGCATGTTCAGCCGAGGATCACATATGATTAGTTTTTCAAAATGCTTGCTCAACAAGACCGATGGGCACTGAAGAAAATGTCTCCTACATGAATGAAAACAGGAATTACATTAAAGGGCTCAAACAAAAAGCTATAGACCAATCACTACAATTGCATACAACCAAACCTATTGAACTGCAACCAAGTCAACTGGGTTTTCTAGTAAAAATAGGAGGGTCTTCTAGATCAAGGAGTTGATACGATATATATCTTTCAGAATCATTAATGTATTGTGTCCCAATACGTATCCACATGTCAAACTTTTCACAACTGCATTATTGATTTAAAGTTCTAACAGAGTCTCTTATCAGAGAAAATATTGCGAAAATGACACAATATGTGCCAACCAAATACAGATATGTTGTGAAAAGTCCTAACACGAGGATAAGAATAGCACACAAGTTTCACCTCCGGAAACCATAACTTCCTCTAAGCATAATTGACAGTATATTGACAAGTTTAAAATGAAAGAAAATGTCATGGATGATACGAATACCATATAATCACTAAAGCATTCATCTTTTCAAAAAGGTCTATAGAACTACAACAGTATGACTTGTCAACTGGAACAATTTATCAGCTAACAAATAAGGGGATGCTTCAAGCAGCATGACTGGAATTTAGTACCTGTGTAAACTTGCTTGTCCTCCAGTAAAATCTGAAGTAGCCTGCCACAGTGTATGCTTCCTTGGCTGAGGATTTGTCTCCCTAAAGAAAAGAGGCTGTCTAGCCAACTGACCAGAACAAGTACAGTCCATCATTAAGAGAAAATCAACCGATAAAACATATCAGTATTATTATGGAAAAAGTAAACAGTTAAATTACCACTACATCCAAAGTTCCAGGCCCATTTTCAGGGCAATTTGCTTTCAGATCTGTGATGTCTGACCACTGTATTTCAATCTTATTCTTAAGACCACCATCAAGAACCTCCCAAACAAGTTTATGCTTTGCAAAGTAGCACTTGGCCACTAAATCACCTTCATATCTGGAGACACACTGTTAACAATAGGAGCCTCAATTAGTGCCAACACATGCACAACAAAACTCATGCTTTCCTGCATCTATGGGCTCTATCATGGGACCCAGCCCCCTTGGCTGGGGTACCCCAAAAAAATCACACAAATGAATCAGATAGCAGCCCACTACATATAACAAATAGAATACCATAAGGAAACAAATGACTCATGCATATGAATGGAAAACGTAAACAAAGATATCTTTGGCTGATCTGCATGTGTACTGTTACAGCAATACTTCTATAGCAATAATACAGCAGAAATTCAAGTGCACGTGCATTACCTCCCAAGTCCCAATCCTTAAGAGTGAAGCGGGAAAGTTAGAAGCTTTCAGCTTGTCGGTAGTAGCTGCTATGCCATTGCCCTTACTGTCCTTTTTATCCGGGTCAATACATTCACCATTCATGGCTCCACTGGCAGAAGGGTTCCCCTGAGAAAGCTTCATCTGAATTAATTCTAGCAGCGATGGACTTTTCCTCAGCCGTAGACCAAGTGGACTAGGTTCATCAAGAGGATTATAATGCGCATGCTGGGGAATATTTCCATTTCCTGTGCCCCACTGTCACCACACATAGGATAAAAGAAACAAGTTATTTTATAGTTACAGAGCTCCATATTGAACAAAGGATTTCCAAGGCTGGTATTCATGACCACCACCACGAGCACCGCCACCATCAAGAAAAGCTAAACGAGACTTAAGAAATTCATATTAGTGTGAGTAATCTATACACACAATAGATAGGAATAAGGCTACATGAAGAATAATTGCAGAGTGAAGTTTTAGCAAAATCCAAAGGAGCTTCTATTTCTAAGTACGAGGGAGAGAAGCACAATGGCAGAGATTGCACCAGCTCAATTACTTTTGCTGACATTGACCATGCATGTGTTTTTGCACCCCTCTCATACATTGATGCTCATACTTCATAATAATAGTGATTGGATTAATAACCTTGATCTTCTCATCACTAAAAAGTCGTAGAAATGGATTCACTGACTTGAAGTATAGTGGCAAGACGATGTTTTCTACAGCCAACTATACTTATTTTATTGATCATGTCGGTAACTTGACTATGATGCTATGATGCATGGATACTTCAAAATGAGCAATATATTGTGTCATATCATATCCGATACTTCACTTTTTGTGTGTAAAATCCGTGTCTCTACCGTGTTCATGGAGTATCCTTGCCGTATCCATGTCATAGCCGGGCATCATAGCTGCGTAACCTTATTCCAGTTAAAAGATGACCATTGTGCCTGGTATGAAGAAAAGCTTGTTTCCATTTCTGAGGAGAGGTAAACAATTGCATGCATTTTTGGACCTGATGATGTCAAAATTTATGCTAATGCAAAGCTGTATGATGATTTTGTAACACAAGTTAAAAAGTGAACAAATTGTAAACCATATCCCCCTTGACTCTAAATACAATATGCTTAAGCATTTGTTGATTTTTGGCGCTGTGGAATTACTCAGGAGAAAATTTTAATTTATAGGCTTCCAAGCATGGATGCTAAGCCAGACAGTTTCTGCAAATACCTAGATTGTAAGAAGCAAGGTTTCCATTAAAGAAGAATACCACAAAATCATCCAAACTGCTGAATTCAGTGCACTTGAATGCATTTGGGAAATTTCAGACACCATCTTTTACATGTATATAATGTCAAGAGTTGCTAACCATTGCAACCAAAATACCAACCACCAAACCACCCCCCCCCCCCCCAAACACCCCAACCCCAACAAAAAAAAAAAAAAAAAAAAAAGAGCACCGGGCGGGACACCACCCAGGCTCGAAACACGTGCCTGTCATAAAACGGCATGGGGCATTCTGCCCTGTGTACTTGTGCACGCAACATAATACCAAGTACGCACTAATGTGGATTCGAACCCAAGACCTGTGGTGGCTCTAATACCATGTCAAGGGTTGCTAGCCATGCAACCAAAATGCCTAGGCCTTAGAGTTGTGGCAAACAACATACTTAACATATTCAGTATATCAACAGCCCTTTGTGTTGCACACAATGAAACACAGGTAAGAAGTAAGCTACATTTAAAGGACAATACCACTAAATCGTCCAGACTGCTTTAGTTAGAGCACTGGAATGTATTTGGAATATTTCAGAAACCATCTTTTACATGTATAAATGGTGTATCAAGAGCCCTTTGTGCTGCACATAATGATAGACAAGTAAGGAATGCCATAACTTGACTCACATGGATGGCCATGTAGGGGGGCACCAATAATACAGCAGTAAGAAACACATATTTTGCTTTAAATGGAAGGACCCGCAGAGTGCCACCTGAGCCTTTGGGCCGCCCCAAATCTTCAATCCATCCAAGCCATGATTCCATCCACGCTTAACAGTCCGCCCAATTCTCATTTTGCTCAGCTAATAACACGCTATTATCAATTTTTTATGCATGCAAAACCATGGGTCGGCGAACCCGTTGCACCCAGCCCATAGGCTCAACAGTAGATCCATCTAATTAGAAATCCTATTTAGAGAGTTGACATATTTAAAATTAGGAGTTTTATTTAATTTGGATTGTTAGTCAAGTTTAACAGTTTTAAAATTAGTGGTACAAAGAAAGAAGAATTGCAACTTCAGTGGTTATTTACATAAAGCTAAAACTATTATGAGAATTGAAGTACAAGAATAATACAAATAGATTCATTCCGTCATCTTTGCTCGATAATTAGCAAGGATGAGGAGCTTGATGAAACTGTCAAAGATAGGATAAAAGCGAGATGATTGAAAGAGAAATTTTATAGGGCAGTGATTAGACCAACTATGGCGTTTGAAATAGATTGTTGGTCAATCAAAAAGCAACACATGCAAAAAAAAAAAAAAAAAAGGAGGTAGCAGAATTTAAAATTGAGCAAATTCAAGAGCATTTAGGGGTAGCACTGTATAGGATAAAATTATATAAACCTATTTAAGATAGTTAAGGCATGTCCAAAGAAGGCCTCCAACGGTGCCAGTAAGAAAAAAATTGGCCATAATAGTTGATGGCCTACCAAAGGAAATAGGTAAACCAAAGGATAACACCATCGTGGATAAAATTAGATAAATCCATTTAAGATGATTTGGGCGTGTCCAACAGAGGCCTGCAACTGCACCAAAAGTTTGGCTATGATAATTGATGGCCTACCAAAGGGAATAGGTAGACTCAAAAAAGACATGGATGGATGTAGTAAGAATAAATTTGAAGAAGCGCAACCTATATGAAGATTTAGTACAGGATAAAACAGAATGGAGAAATAAAATTCATGTAGCCCAACTAAATAATTGGGACAAGGCTTTGATGATGATCGCGACGAATTGTGGCAAATATACATTCGAAGAAATTTCCAAGCATTTTGGAAGATGTAATATTAGCCAACAACATACTTGTCCAAATAAATCGAAACAAGGCTTTGATGATGATGGCAATGAATTGTGGCAAACATACTTTAACAGAAATTTCTAAGCATTTTGGAAGATGTAATATTAGCCAACAACCAACTTGTCCAAATAAATCTAAACATAATGATGCGGTGAAACAGAAGAGTACGCATCTTCAAGAAGTGAGACTATTTGTATCCTGTTCTCCCCTTTTTCATTTTATTTTTTGGGATTGGTGAGGCTATTCATCATAGGCCATTCTAAAACTAGTCAATCATGAATTTCGGGCTTACTGTACGAGAACTAAGGCGTGTGTTCTCAACAACACCCCCATCAGAATTGGTCATATTACACTATTCTAAAAGCTATACATTCAGTGACCCAACAGAAATTTACACTTGTCTTTTATGCACTTCATAACATAAGCTTTGTCATAAATTTGAGAAATAAGTGTGAATCTCTCTCTCAAAATTAGTCATTTTGATAACACCACTTAGTAAATTAATGTACACGGCAAGATGTATGCAGCCTCACCTTCATTTAGAAAGGCTGTTTAGATGACTTGAACCCGCGTCCTCAAGGATGCTACGAGTAAGCCTTTACCTTTGGGTCAAGCTGACCTTCGCACCCTAAAATCTCTCTACAATTCTAAAAACCTTGATCTCTTATAAAAAAAAAACGAAAAACCCGAAATTTTTTTCTTTCCACTTTAAACTTCATGACCTTCAACAACGACAACAACTGATTTTGAACCATCAAGCTCATAGATCAGAGAGAAATATACACACAAGAGCATCAAATCGAAGCAAAAGAAGGCCCCAATACCTGTGGTAAAGGCACAGAGATCTTGGACCGTTTATTGAGTGGGCCATGCTCATCATCAAGCGGATCCTCAATCTCCAACTTCACCGGTATCTTGCTCCCAAGCGCAGATCCCGATTCCGCTACGAGATTGCCCGATTTCTCCGACCTAACCATCAAAATCCCAACCGACACGATTCACAAACACCAAATCTCCCTCCGAAACCCTACAAAATCACCCTCTCCTTCTCCTCCTTCTCCTCCAACTCAACAGATCCGACCAGGACCCGACAGCTAAAACCCTAGACCCGACCGAGGATCCGATAATCGTCGCAGCCAAAACAAACGCCTTCTCCTCTGTGCTCGAAAACGAAGAAAAATGAAGAGCGCCGAACAAGGCGGAGCGTTTATATGCCGAGTCACGTGGCTTGCACGTGCCCAAAAGGTTATTCCCACGCGGGACGCTTGTGGAGGTGATGTCCAGTGATGTCACCAAAGCGGCTGGTGCATTGACTGTTGACGGGCTGTTTGGAGGGGCCTGCTTGTTTTTATTGTTGGGGTGGATTTTGTGGGGCCAGCTGAATCTACGGCTGGGATGGTCGGGGTTGTCTTTGTCAGTGATTACAAATTGATCTGACATGACTTTTATTGGTGGGCAGTTGGCACTTGGCAAGTGGGGAATCAAATTACCAATTTTGACCATGGAACTCATTTCTGTTTTGAATTCAATTGAGCAGTTCCGTGTGGGACATTTTCGGCCACTGTAGGCCTCAATTTTGGGTGCAGGACCAAATGGATCCGAGAACCTAAGCTAACCCGCTAAATGTCAGGGAAGGCCCTTTTCATGTTAGGACTTCGGTGCAACCTAGTAGGATTCCTACCCTAAATTTTTTTGAGGCCATAGGATTAAAACATACTAAATTTAGATGATCAACCCCATGCACACGCTAACACTTTAGTTGCTCTTAACATTACATTGTGTTTTGCAACTAGGGTGCTACTTGGGAAGTCCTCGCCCAGCATAAAATTAGCCCAAACCAAATCTAAATTACAAGGCCGATACATTTATAGTTGAGTGCTATTAGCATCATAGCTTCACACGTGCACCTGAGATCGATCCAAGTCCCCAAGTTGAAGTAGCAGTCACACATGAACCACTTCCCATGTCCCAATGTAGCATGAGAAAACAGTATTTGAACTACATCTGTGTGACTTTACGTACTACCTAAAATCAATATTCTTAGTGTTGAAGTCCGAGACTAAACTCAAGTGAGTTTATAATCTATTATATATTTTGAATGTATGTATACAGAAATAAAACTCACCATATTTAAATAAGAGTTTGATGATAATAATAATAATTATGATAATTCTATCTGTACATGTTGTTAATAATTTAAGATAAGGTCATCAGCTAATGTGTGATATCATAAGTTTATAATTTAGCAAATTTTCACTCCCATTGAGTTTTTTTTTAGTATACATAAATTCAATCCCTTCACATACAACAAAACACCTCCATCCTAACCTAGACAAATGACACCCCTACCCTCCACCCGCTCTGCGTTTGACATAAGCATACTCCTTAACCACACATCCAAGCCATTTAATCCTCCCTTCATTGTCAAACATCTAAGCTTGTTTGTATTCTTACATGCCTTGGTTCACAAATTTCCCAATTCCCTTTGACTGCCTTCGTTTTCATTATCTATCAGCATCACTTAAAAGAGTGTTCCTTATGACTTACGTTTGCATGTAATACATAATGTCATCATCACCAATCTATAAGCATCACTTAACAGAATATATCTTGTAGTTTACGTTTGCGTGTATCATTTATAATGCCATCGTCACACTCATGAAGTTAATGCTAAAGGTCGAGCCCAACTGAAGTCCATTAAACCTTACAATGTAGGCCTAAAGTCCAAATTCAAATAGAACTGCATGGCTTACATTTTCATGTGAGCTAAGAGATGAAGGGTCGAGCTTGGCCAATCAACCCATTTTGGAAGTTCTTTATTATTGGCATAAGTTTATTACCCTTATAACAACTATTATACAAGTCACAATTAGAGATATAAATGGGTATTTTATTTATTTCTTTTTTTTTTGTCATCCAAGGTTTTGATACATAAAAGAATTTGAGTTATAAACCTCTTTTAATCTCTAATTTATAAATAAATCTAAATTCAAAACCGAATCTACACTCTGATTAATCATTGTTTCGATTTTATAACCAAAATCCATCAACAAGAAACTAGGGATGGGATAGGGGTCGGTCAAATTCAAATTTAAGTAATTACTTGAACCCATCCCAATTAGTATTTTTATTGTATGACCCATAACAGATTTGATGGTTGTCATACTAAATCCGTCTCATGACAACCACTAATTGAGTCGGATTTGTTAGTTGTTTATATCTATTTTTATTGCTACTAGAACTATTAAGCTCTCACATGATAAAAAATATATACTCAATAATATATAAAGTAAATATATGCAAGATACGCTTGTTTGATACACCAAAAAATCAAATTCACCCTAAACCTGATTTCTTTTAATGCATGAAAATCATATGTGATTCAAATCCTACCAACATACTATCATATCTGCCCTTAATATTAGCGGGCCAGGGCGGTCCCATTTATACCGGCCTGACCCATTGCGGAATATTTAAGATGGGCAATTTGGTCATTTTGAATGCAAACAAACTGCAGCACGCAACTTGTGTGAGAAAAAGCAAATTGAATAAATTACGTCGGCATTTCTAAGACGGCGACCACACGGCGGAAGCAACGGACACGTGTAAGTGACAATGGATATATGTGGGGTCCACTGCAGGAACCTTCTGGCTATATTTGTTGACTGGATGTCCGGATTCGATGAACCAGACACGTGTCAGTTGGAGGATTCTTCGTGCCGACACGTATACTCTCGTTGGAATCCACGTTCTTTCTATGTGGATAAAGCTGAAAATGCTTTTGTCCTCTCTGGCTTTTCCTCCGAACGTTCGGTGTCTCGCAGGAGTACCTAAAAAGAAGTGCGCCACTTTCTCTTGCGCGTGCCAGTACGGCATGCGTGAAAGATGTTGGGGTTCTCTGGATATTAGATTCTCAAACGCCACAATTTTGTAAATCTATGAGGTAATTAGATTATTGTGTTTGTTAGAAAATGTATGTTCATCATCTAAGCCTCATTTCATCAATTTAATCTAATTTGAGTTGGCTCCCCATGACTTTGTAGTCTCTATTCAATTATACATTAAATATTAAAAATAATCTTACCGTTTCTATTAAGTCTTCAATCTTACAATGTCTATTAAGTTTTACTTGTTTGAAAGCATTTTTTACTAAAACATTTTTCATTGGAAACTCCAAACAAAACTACAGTGGTTCCCTCTGAGTATCCTCAGTTCTTAATTGATTGAATTTAGAGGTATGAATTTGTTAACTTTGCCAAATGAAAAATAACTTTTGACAAACAAAATTCTCGAAGTTATGAAATTTAGAATGCTTTTTGGCCTTGAGTAATTTGAAAATTTACTCTAAAGGATAGCATTAGAAATTCTCCAAATGTTCGAGACAACAAATCCCAAGAGCTTGCAACCAAATAATCCTCAAAAAATAATTAAATTAGTTTTAAGCTTAAAACAGTCTAGTTTTGTTGAGTCCATTTATTCCATCCTACAGTAATAAAAGAACTTCATATTAAGTAATTACCTATAAATTAGCTCTACCCATATTTGAGATTTTTTTTATTTTACAACAAGACCCTTATATTTTCACAAAGCCTAAAAAAGGCCCCTTTATTAAAAATATATATATTTATTTATTAATACCCCTTTGATTGACATTCAAATGGATAAAAAAAGTAAGCTACTTTCTTTTGACGTTCCATTTCTATTGTTTTTGATATTTCTGCCCTCAAGAAATTTCAAATTGGTCATCTCCAACCATGTTCGGATAAAACTATGAAAAACTAAAATTTAAATGTGCGTCCCATAACAACTGCAAAAACTATATTTTAGGTAAAAATAATGGCCCAAGATCTCGTAACAATGGTTGGATAATCTCTAGTCAAAACTATCATTTGATCTTTTTAAGGCAAGGAATAATCCATTTGAGCTTTTCTAAAAAAGTAAGGGCGTGTTTGGTTGGATTAATTCTTAGGACTCTTTGGGCTTTTGGTCACGAAAAAGCCTAAAAGCTGGAAAAGGTATGTTTGGTTATTGTAACTTTAAAATGACTTTAGGATAAGCATAAGTGTGAAAAGTGCTCTTTGTCCTTCTCCACTTATTCGAAAAGCAGACGGAAATAAAGTGAAAAACGGATGAAAATTATTGTCTAGGCTCGAATCATGTGTTTCATCTTTCGCGGCAACATCCGATCATCTTTTAAAATACCCATCTTTCTATTGTGCAATTCCTTCACTTCATAGACTTTGCTCCCAATTGTTGCCACTCTTATTTTCAGACCTTACTTCTCAAACCCAAAACTAAGTTATGCATATCTACGTCGCCATCTCTTTTTCTTGATTTGTTTTCTCTTGATTTTTCTCATTCAAAAAACAAAAAAGAATGAGAATAGTCACTTTTTGTGCAATTTGAATATCAGTCCAAGGGGGTTTTAGTAGAAATAAAAAATATAAAGGCCTTCTTTTAGATTGTCTGAGATTATAGTGACCTTTTTGTAAAAATCTCTATTTGAGACTCATCCAAGTTGGTTTTTTATTTTTATTTTTATTTTATTTTATTTTATTATTTTTATAGATGGTGCAAATCTTGGTATTGATTTGATTTTATTAATGCTGTGATTGGAAAACTTAAGCCCTAACTCGTAACCCCACAATTGCCATGTTTTAGGTGGGCCCCATAAGTTGGACCATTCCTAAAAGAATACCATTCCTAAAGAATTCAGGTGCATTTATACCATACTTTTGTGTCAATATGTGTGTAGCAAAGTCTCAATAACTATGTGTGCATTTATACCATTTGGAAGTATAGACAAGGAAGGCAACGGGTAACGTTGTTTGTGTCAATATGTGTTTGACAGAAACATTGTTTGTACCGTCCCTTTACTTAACTCATGATGAGAAATTATTCAATACTCCAGCCTACTCCCTTCCTATTTTCATCAATCATAATGGGGAATGAGGTTGGTGGGATCCGACCTTATGGGAATCCACTGACCTCATTCTCTATTGTGTTTAGTGGAGAAAGGGAAAGAGTAGGTACTCTTCGAGTACTGAATAATTTTCTACCCGTAATAGCTTTAGGACTTATGATACATAATTCACCTAGGATTTAATGGTGTTTAAGTTTACTTTATTTAAGAATTAAAAGAAAATTCTTGTATTCTTTTTTGATACCTCAATAAAGGAAGTTGGAGTTCAAGAACACACACGTGGGCAGAGAATCCCACATAGTTGGCAAGAAGAGACCATATATATAGCCAAATGAGCATATCCAAAGATCCATCCCTTTAAAATTTAAACTATTAATAGTTTGTCACTTGTGGTAGTGAAATTGTTTGTATACAACTTTGTTTGTATAGAACTTACATAGTAATATATATAAATTAAATAAATATGGTGAGGGATGGTTAATGTGAAACGAAATTAAACTCAAACTCGACTTGGATCAGACTCTAAAAACTCATACCTGCTCAGAAACCTGACCAACCCAATGCGAAACTCAATCCTAGCGGGGACTTGAACTTACACTCTTGCAGACAGCACCATGACCCATGTCCCATGTCGCTCAACAACTAAGCAGCAACCATCCCAGAGGTCCGAGGATGTGGATATTTTGCCCCGTGGGCTAGTACCAGTGTTGAGTTTAAAATAATCCCTATATTACATTTGAACCTTCTCTTGCCTCTACATGGGGCAAGGCCCAACAATCACTTTAATTAATGATCCTAACCTCATAATTAATGGCCTTCAAAGGGATTGTTTAAAGTAAAATAAATAAGGGAAAATGCTAAAAATTATTCAAAACATTATGATTATTATTATTTTTGATATTCCAGCCATATGGGGCTAGGAACCCAATTGGGCAAGGTAACACAGTCCTCTGACGAAAGAAAAGTGCCTGCCTAGATTTGACCTCTTACCAGTGAGATAAGAGGCTGTTCTTAAAACATCTTAGGTTATTTTTATTTTCATTTTTATTTTTTTATTTAGCGTCATAGGGTTGGAGGAAGCTGAGGCTCAACAATTTCTGCATGGGCTGTGCCTAAAAAGTTGACCCAGCCCAGCCCATTGACATCCCTTTTGGCACCATTATGTGGATGAATTTTCAGGGCCCAGTCCAGGCACAAAAACAGGTGACCTCTTTGTTGGACTTGGACCCTGTAGGGCCCAACTGGTCCGACCAAGCAGTGGAGGAAGTTTTTAGTTTTATGAGTCTATGACTTGAAGAAATGGCTTCCTTAACCTTGAAGAAAGTATACATCTCTCTCTTCTTTTGTATATATATATATATATATTTATATATATAAAGAGAATCATAAAAGGGGTAGTACCTAAAAAAAAGAATCCTACACTCTTTAGCTCATGCCACATCTGTAATTGCATTCAACATCTCCATTAATCAAGCTAATCTTCATCAATCCTAACCGTTGGCATCATCATACCACTATTACATCATCAAGGTTCCTGGTTCATTGTGTGTTTGTACCGCTGGATCACCGAGATCGCTAATTCCATTAGAAGATGTGTGGCGCCACTGATTAGACATAATGATTAATTTGATCTTGAGCAATCTAATTGTAAATGACCCGTTGGATCATAATAGTCATGTGATAGAATATTCTAATAGTGACAACAAAACTTATCCAACGAGATATTGTGCAACACGAATCCTGTTAAACCTTATATTATATTGCATACATAACATATCATATTAATAGTCAAATGAGTCTCGAACTTTTCGATCACGTGTGCCAACTATTAAATCTCAATCATGGAATCAAATCAAATTCTTAGTAAGAAGATTTTGATCTTTAATAATTTATGGTTATCTCTAACACCCTCCCACAATTGCGTATTCGTTCTTTATATTCATTGTGGATATCATTCCAATATGCTTCTCTGTGACTCTGTCTATGCATAGAGAAGTCAACAGTCAAATTCAATCAAAACATTCAAATTAACATAATCCTTATCCTCAAGAAATCTAGTTACAAACCTATTCTCTAATAAACCTATGGTTATCTTTTAACACCCTCCCACAATCACATGCTCCTTTATTGAAAGGATCGTGTGATTGATTACAAAAATAATACACTCTTGATTTTTTAACATAAATAGCCAGTTTAACAAAAACGATAATTTTATTTTGCTAGTGATTCACATGTTATTTGTTAATCCATCAATGTCACAACTCACTCGTTTAGGCCATCCATGCCAGTAGCCTACTAGACCAGATATGTCAGAGAAATCTTGCAGAAGCTTTAAATTGGACAATTTGATGAAAACGATATAATAAGGGATTTGATAAATGCATGAACGAGGGAGGAGAGGGAGGATGTTTGACCTTTGAAGGTGAGAAAAAAATTGAAATGGCCACAATTATGATAACATATCACCTTTTTCTTCTTTTCTTGTAAAATATACCATATCAGCTTTTAAAGGAATGAATGTTCCTAATCATAAAAAAAAAAAAATGAATGAATGTTTTTCATAAAATTACCTCAATGTGAGGAAATCCTCTCAATTTATTCAAAGCCCCAACAATTAAATCCCAAGATCTCTAGATCCTACTAACAAAACTAACCTACGTTTATGTCTTACACCAACGACCACTAAAAGGTGCAGTTAACAGGATGCAGTCATGTGCTGTGCCTTCAACTTACAAGAACACTAGGCAACAATTTTAGAACTTGGAATAAGTTCATTCACTCAATCACAAGTCAATACTTTCTAGCCTAATAGAAATTCTCATCATTATGCAGAGAGAGTTCACAAATCCAACTGGTATACCCCACCTGTTATAAATAAATGAATTCTTAAAGAGTACAAGTAATCTTACAAGAATTGCTACAGCATGTGGAAAGAAAAAAAGATGGTACAGACTTCAAACTTCTCCATCGCAGATCTACAACATTTTCTGGCAGTATTTCGATGAGCAGGCACAATGCCAACTTCATGATCACCGTACTCCAATGACAGATTAATAACCTGAGCTACCATCTGATTTGGATATTGCTTCTCATAGTCATAAATCATTTGAAGAGTTCAAAATTGAAAGCAAGCTCCATACATAATTCAAAACCATTGTTTTTCACTTCAACCGGCATTCACCATTTTCAACAAGGGCAACCATTTCAAGGTTGCTAACTTCATGAATTTCTACAGCTTCTGTTTTCTCCAACATCTCCATCGGAAGGATGACTGAGTTCTGGTCAGTTTTAGGCAACAAAAACAGCAAAGCTAGCGGAAATAGTCTCATTATGTTGCGTATCAAGACGGCCAGCCAGAGATTACTGAATTCTGTGCGTGTAATCTTCAAGACATGGAGAAGGAGGCCACCGCCCCATGATGAAGTAAGCAGGCCGGCATTATCGATAGACATTAGCAAAGCAAAGAAAGTGCCTTCAATGCCACTGGGGCAAAGCTTGGAGCTGAGAACAAGAAGAGGCAGCCATTTGATACGACCGATCATCTGAGAGACACATTCATCAATTACAATAAACAAGTAGTCGGGCAAGCCGAGACTCAGGTTTAAACGCAAGACCAAAACCAAATCCAGCATGCCTGATGCACCTAAAAGCAGCTGAGCCCAGAATAGTAAGTTGCGGAATGGATAGTCCCTCAAAGCATTTTGGTAGAGAAGCACTCCAAGAAGAGCACCAGCAGCACCAACCGAGAATATGAAGCCTACTTTCTCCTGCATCGTATGAAGGTACTATGAGACTATGGAAATCAGTTACAATTTTATTGCTTTTTATGAGGAGAAACTACATATTTTGGGACGCTCGGCACTGCCTAGTAGAACCACTATGGGGTCTCACTTGTTTGAGCCTAAAATGATATTCAACTGTGACCAGAGCTACATGTTGTGGATATGGCACCACCGTTGTGTGTGTGTGCGCGTAAGTAACCAAGATCAATAATCAACCACACAAGAAGACAAGATATTTACGTGGTTCGGCAAAGATGCATATGTCCACGGGAAACCAATTTCCATTAGTTTTTCTTCTAATCTGTGAATCCACGGTCTTGGAATTTCAGCATATGTCTAGGGTTACAGATTACATCAATATATATAATCATCACTTCTTTATCCCCCAAGAACTCTATTCTTAGACAAAGGAAAGTCCTAATCCTATCAAGAGACTACTGTTTGACAAATAGGAAATTCCTAATATAATTAGAGAAGCTACCTAAGACAATGTGTCCAATTTGGTCTGGGACCCACTTGGCCAACAATCTCCCCCTCGAGACCATAGGGAAGATGCAATGAACCCCTCATTTGGAGTTTATCTCTGCCAGCTCTGAACACAGCTTCAGTTTTCCCTTATACAAAACCTTTCTCATTATGTCTGAGGGATTCTTGTCAGAGCTTCATGAAGTACTTCTCGATCACCTCATGAATCTAATGGTATTTGACATTAATGTGCTTCATGTGACCATGATATGCAACATTCTCACTGAAACCCATAGTACACTGACTATTACAGTAAACTACATATTCTTCTTGCTTCAAACCTATTTCTTGAAGGAATCTCTTCAACCAAAGCATCTCTCTTCCTGCTTCATTGTAGCTATATATTTTGCTTCAATTGTAGATTGTGTTGTACACTTCTACAACTTTGATTGTCAGGAGATAGCTCCCCGTACGAAAGTAAACAAATAACCAGAAGTCAACAACCGACGATCTAGATCGCCTGTAAAATTAGCATCAGTATAAACTTCCACCGCTGGTTTTGAGCCTCCGAAACATAAGCACAACCTGGAAGTACCTCTCAAATACCTGAAGATCCACTTCACTGCTTCCCAATGCTCTTTTCCAAGGTTAGATAGAAATCTACTCACTAAACCCACAACATGAGCAATGTCTGGCCATGTGCAAACCATGGCATACATAAGACACCCCACAGCAGAAGAGTAAGGAACAAATGTCATTCGTTCCTTTTCATTACCTGCAGTAGGACACAAGCGCTTACTTAGCTTAAAGTGATTAGCTGGAGGCATGCTAACTGGCTTAACATTCTCCATATTGAACCGTTCGAGTACTTATTCAACATATTTCTCCTATGACAGCCACAACTGCTTGGCACTTGTGTTATAAAGTATTTGCATCCCCAATATCATTCGTGCAGGACCCAAGTCTTTCATGTCAAAAGACTTTGACATCTCCTCTTTCAACTTGCCAATCAACTTGCTATCTTGTCCAACTATCAGCATATCATCTACATACAAAAGAAGGATGATGAACCTACCATCGATAAATCGATGGACATAAACACAGTGATCTGTAGCTGTCCTTTGGTACTCATGACTCAACATGAATGAATCAAACTCCTTTTACCACTATCTCAGTGTTTGCTTTAGTCCGTAAAGACTTCTCTTCAACTTGCAAACCACCTGTTCTTTTCCTTTTACCTCAAACTCCCCTGGCTGAGTCATGTAGATCTCTTCTTTCAAGTCACTGTGAAGAAATGCAATTTTCATGTCTATCTGTTTAAGTTCAAGGTCCATGCTGGTGGCTAAACCCAAGACGACTCTAACAAAAGTCATCTTCATAACAGGAGAGAGAACATCACCGAAGTCGATACCCTTCGTCTGCGCAAAGTCTTTTACTATTAACCGTGTTTTGTTCTTCACCAGTTTTCCATTCTCATCTTTTTTTAACTTGAACACTCATTTGTTTTTCAGAACATTCCTATCATTAGAAAGTTGCACCAGCTCATAAGTCCTATTTTTCTTCAAAGAACTCATCTCATCCTGCATAGCCTTTATCCATTTATCTTTATCATCATGACTCATTGCTTCTCAGAAGCTCCCTGGCTCCCCCTCATTAGTAAGCAAAATATATTTGGATGCAGGATACTTAGTTGATGGTTGATGCTCTCGAGTAGATCTTCTAGCCTGAGGTTCTGTAGTTTCTAACCGAGGAGATTGCAGCTCCCTCTGCTCAACATCCTCATCATCTGACAACCCCTGTGCCTCATTACGATATGAATCGTCTTGTACAACTTCTCCACCTATAGTCTGCACCGGAGAAGGAGTCGGTGTGAGATCAACCACTCCATCAACTGTTTCAGAAGACTTATCAATCTTCTCAATATCTCCAAAAAACTGGTCTTCATGAAAAACCACTTCCCTACTTTTAATGATTTTTCTTTTCTGGATCTCATAACCTACAGCCAAACTCATCTCCACCATAGCCAAGAAAAATGCAACTCATTGCCTTATTGTCCAACTTTGAACACTGCTTCTTTGATATATGTGCAAATGCATTACACCCAAATACCTTCAAGTTTGAATAGGAAGCATTTTTACTTGCCCATCTTTTCTCTGGAAGATCAAACTTTAAAGGAACAGAGAGAGATCTGTAAATCAGATAACCGACAGTAAGAATGGCTTCACCCCAGAATGACTTAGGCAACCATGTTAATCTCATCATGCATTTCATCAGAGCTTGGCTAGGTTCTCCTAGGCTTGGGTTTGTGCGCTGTGAAGATCGATAGATCAGATTTCCATTGAGTCGGGATTTTTGCAACCTCTGTGGCAGAAGAAGTAGAGATCGGTTGTGATCTCTGCTAGGCCATAGTTTTGCCTTTTCCAAATTGGAGAAGAAGATCGAAGAGTGGGTTCTGTTTAGGTTGCTGGACTTTGCCGGAGCAGATAGGTTTCTTAGCTGAAATCCCAGAAGGAGGTTTTGGGTTTTTTTTTTTTGCTGTCGGACTTCTGAGAAGAAGCCTGGAGAAGAAGGGTTTGGACTGCGGCAAGAAGGGGGAAAAAAAAACCAGTCACACCCGCAGTCACAAGGATTGCCGCTCCACGCTGGTCATCGTCGCAGCCTCGCCTCGCCGGTTTGAGGTTGCCCGCCGCCGTCAACCGCTGCCACTGAGCGTAAGGGTTTCTAGTTGTAGGAACCAGAAACGGATGAAGAAGGCACCTCGGTATCTCAACCCAGGTTAGGTTGACCTAACCCGTTTCACAGCAGCACCCAACCCAGTCAATTTACAAGTTGGGTCGTCTTTAGTTCGGATCCGACCTAAACCCATTTGCAAAAGTCCAGCATGCAGCAACAGAGCGTTGACATTAGCCCACATCAGCAGGTCGGATGGTCAACAGCCTATTTGACCAAATCAACGGCAGAAGTTTGTTTCTATAATATCTTGATCATCCGACGTCGGATTGGAGATCCATTTGCACCTACAGACTCATTTCGAGCAGACCTACGCATTTGTGGAAGAAGATTGGCTGTTTGACAGTCAACGGGAGAGTTTGACCAATATAGATCGCAGAAGACTGTTTCTGCAATATCTAAGCCATCCGGGGTCGGATTTCAAATCCGTTTCTTTCAGTGTGCTCATGGTGACGAGATTACAGTGTGGTGTAGGAGTTAAGTCAGTATTAGTTGTTTGTTTTTCCTATTGCTTAATTTAATTAAGATGGAGAACACTGTCAACACTACCATGGTTAAGCTCAACCATTCCAATTGGTTGATCTGGAAATCGAAGATGAAGAAGACGGAGAACACTGTGAACACTACCATGGTTAAGCTCAAACATTCCAATTGGTTGATCTGGAAACCGAAGATGGAAGACATCCTCTATTGCAAAGACCTCTATGATCCCATTAAGGGGGATAGTGCCAAGTCAAAAGATATGAAAGATACAGATTGGAACAAGATGCATAGAAAAGCGATTGGTTAAATCAAGCAGTGGGTTGATAACAACGTATTTCACCATGTGTCTATTGAAACCAATGCACATACCCTTTGGAAAAAGCTAGAAGCAAGGTATGATAAAAAGACCATAGTGAACAAAACTTTTTTTTATCAAAAAGCCGGTAAACATGAAATTTAAGGGTGGTGGTTAGATCGAAGATCACATCAATGAGTTCCAAAGTGTGGTCAATCAGTTAACCACAATGAAGATGCTCCTTGATGATGAGATGCAAGCTTTGTTGCTTCTGAGTTCTTTGCCGGACACATATAAGGCATTGGTTGTTTCCGTGAGCAACTATATTGTAGATGGTGTGTTGTCCATCAAAAAGACTATAGTGAATAAAACCCTTTTTTATTAAAAAGCTTATAAACATGAAATTCAAGGATAGTGGTCAGATTGAAGATCACAACAATGAGTTCCAAAGTTTGGTCAATCAATTAACGACAATGAAGATGCTCCTTGATGATGAGATGCAAGCTTTGTTACTTCTGAGTTCTTTGCCGAATACATGGGAGACATTGATTGTTTCCGTGAGCAACTCTACTTCAGATGGTGTGTTGTCCATGAGTTAGGTTACTAGTAGTTTACAGAATGAAGAAACTAGAAGAAAAACCACAGGGACAGATAATGCATAAGCCTGTAAGAGTAGATCGCCAAAGAGGGGTCGTGGCAAGTCTAGAAGTAGGTCACAGACAGGGAAAAAGTCTGTGAAATGCTTTTTCTATGGCAAAATGAGCCACATCAGGAAAAATTGTTTTGCTTTGAAGGAACAGAAAAGATCCAACAATGAGAAGAAAAATGACAATGATAACACTCCAGCTACTTTGGGATAGGAAATAGTGGTGCTCGCCGGCAATGATGACAAGTGTTTTAGTGTTGCAGATGATCAGGTTGAGTGGGTTGTTGACAGAATGACATCCTACCATGCTACTCCATGTAGGGAGATATTTACGACGTACAAAGCAGGTGACTTTGATACTGTAAAGATGGGCAATACGAGTCATTCAGAGATTGTTGGTATCGGTGATGTCTGCATTCAAACCGATATTTCTTGCATAATGACGCTGAAAGATGTGCAACATGTTCCTGATCTGCAATTGAATCTAATTTCTGAGACTGCATTAGATCATGTAGGTTATGAAAATTACTTCAGAAATGGCAGATGGAAGTTCACTAGAGCGTCTCTTGTTATTACGAGAGGGAAAGCAGGTAATACGCTTTACAAAATACATATGAAACTGTGCAAAGGTGTGTTGAATGCTATTCAACATAGTTCCTCTTCGAATCTGTGGCATAAGACTTGGTCATATGAGTAAAAAAGGCTAGCAAATGTTGGTAAAGAAAGATTTAATTCCTTACTCCAAAGGTACATCCCTAGATCTTTGTAATTATTGCTTGTTTGGAAAATAGCATAGGGTTTTCTTTCTTTTCGACATCAAAATTGAAATCTAATGTGTTGGATTTGGTATATTTTGATGTTTGTGGTCCCATGGAGGTAGAATCATTGGGTGGCAATAAGCTCTTTGTCATGTTTATCGATGATGCATCCAATAAAGTCTGGTTTACGCGTTGAAATCAAGGGATCAAGTGTTCCAAATTTTTCAACAGTTTCATGTTATAGTTGAAAGAGAAATAGGTAAACTCTTGAAGTATCTCCGCACAGATAATAGGGGTGAGTACAGATCCAACTAGTTTAGAAGCTATTGCTTGAAGCATGATATTCAACATGAAAAGATAGTTCCTAGTATTCCACAGCATAGTGGTTTGACAGAGAGAATGAAACACACTATTCTTGAGAAGATGAGATGCTTTAATACCACTTGTTGTGGATATGACACCACTGTTATGCGCGTGTGTGTATAAGCAACTAAGATCAACAATCAACCACACAAGAAGATAAGAGATTTACGTGGCTCGGCAAAGATGCCTACGTCCACGGAAAACCAATTTCCACTAGATTCTCCTCCAATCTATGAATCCACAGCCTTGGAATCTCAGCATGTGTCTAGGGTTATAGATTACATCAATATATATAATTATCACTTCCTTATCCCCCAAGAACTCTATTCTTAAACAAAGGAAAGTCCTAATCCTATTAAGAGACTACTGTTTAACAAACGGAAAATTCCTGATATAATTAGAGAAACTACCTAAGACAGTGAACCCAATTTGACCTAGACCCACTTGGCCAACATTACATTCACCTCCCAGAGATAAATTGATTGCTTCGTGTGAGCTTATCTATGCAATTGTGCAGAGCATGTTAGCTCGCTTGGAATCCTTGTGCTATGAAATTCCAAACAATTGCCACAATTTATACAAGGTGAGTGGATTACTCAAAATGTATCAAATGAGGATACAATGACCATGGTTGGATCCTATGAACTGAGTACCCTGCAATCAGTTTACTTGAAAATCTATTTACCTGTAACTTTGTTTACTAAGAATCAGTTATAGTAAAGATCAAAACAACTGTCACAAGCAACTTAGTGCGTCCAAACCTATGATTTACACATAAACTGCACTTGGTTCCATTTCTATGAAAAGGCCCCATGAAATTCTTATAGAAATTCCATTTCTATGGGCTGATCATTCATGAGAAAGACTATGAATTATCATGTGCATGGAACTCAAGGTAGAATTCCCAGTCCCCACAATCAAACATTGAGGCGTGCTAGGTATACTACACAAATGCAGGTGTGCAGAATCTTTTACACGTGTGTTAGCAATATTTTTGTGTTATATGAAGTGAACCCTCACCATGAATATGTGCTGCCAAACATTCACGCCAGTTCAATCATCAGGTTGGCAATGTAGACCATATATAGCAATTGACCATGAACCTTGGGACTTTATTTTCCAACAGTAGATTTTCTTGCAATGAGTCCCACATGATCAACAGATCCGCCTATTCTGGGTCAGAAAAGTTCACAACTCACAGTGGGCCCCACCCAATAGGTGTCCCAGATCTACCACACAAACATGTTGCCACAAACCCTAAATATGTGTGATTTGCACAACTTCTGTATTCTTCTTAGTTCATTGGGCACACAAAAATTAACCGTCTTAACTTTAATCATAAGTGCCACTTCATTGGTGTTGGGTCGACAGAAGGAATCGACAAAAATGTTACGACATTGTCACAATCTAAGTGATAAAAGAGATATACTGGACTCCGGGTATACTGAGCTAGAGAATAGCCAAAGTAAAAGCAGTGCTATATACCTGCGAAAAAGATGGACCCGCCTTAGGATCTGTGAACCAATAGAACATCCCTTCATGGATATTCAAGCTCAATGCAAATGATATATACATATACAAACATGGCCTCCACACATCTGGACATTTTAGGGTTGTCCACATAGTTTGATTAGCATCCAGCAACTTCTGGTACACCTGAGCTCACAAGGTTAGCAGCTTTGTATGAGTAGAGAGAATATACTTCAATCATAACATAAGCTCAAAAGACTGTCAAAAAATCTAACCTGACCATAGGAGACTTTTGGCATGCGGGGCTCATTAAGCACTATTCCTACCAAAAAGACCAGCGCTGCTGGTACGCTAAGCAAGCCAAGCACACCCTGTCAGCAAAAACTAAAATATATAGTGCTGGCCCGAACATGATAGCAAACAAAACCAAACGAATTCGAAAGAAATCTTTAATTCAACACTTCTGCATGTCAGTACATGAGAAAGAATATTCCAAGGTTTCCACCTTATACTTTACATTTGCTGTCTCTAACTTTCAGTTTGATCTCTATCTCTACTAAAATATGACAAATATAGTACCACACAAATGCAGGTGGGAATGTTGCAAGGTAAGCGTTGATTTCCACTGAGATTTTCAATTCTAAAAGTGTCTTCATCTGCAACTTACCGTATTCCAATATTAAGTGGAACAACTTGGAGTCTTGCAGGTTCCACTGTGCATTTGGGTGGCACCACACAGTCATAAAGAACATGGAAATGGTATTGCAAGGCTGTCTTTTTATATACTTTGACATAAAAGTGAATACGAAAGGTAGCAGAAAATGGGAAAAAAACTGAGTGTAAATATTATATCTGTTTAAATATTGCAATATTTAAGCCTCTCCAAACACAACTTTGATAGGAATATAATCTAACAAGCTAAAAGAGTATTACTCTATGACATGTAGATACTTTAGAACAGGCAACTTAACCTTGTCAAATTGTATCATCGTATTCAATACCTAAATAATATGTGCAAAATCCATGTCTTAGCCATTTCCATGGCATGCCCCTGCAACATTAATGTTGTATCTGGGTATCGGACAGTGCTTTTTACTACAAGTTTCTCATTTTTTTAATCTGTATGCAATTTCAACTAGTGAATATATGATCAATTTTGTAGTGAGTTGGATGGCAGTTAAACCTGAGATCCCATTAGGTGGACGAGCAAACCACTGAGTGAGAACCCCAAAAGTGCTCCAATGGATGAACTAAATCCACACAAGCTTTGAATGTCAGCAGCAATTGTAGGTCGATTTATACTGTTTTCCGCAGCACAGGCATCGATGGTCACATCTGATACAGCTACACTGGCACTTCCTGCTGTCATAAACAGCAAGGCAAACACAACATGCAACTTATTGTGCAGTGACAGCACAAGCATAGAGATCACACCAACAAGTCCTGAAATTTTGGAGGAAGTAGACTTCTGGTTACAACTATGAAGACGTGATGACCAGAATATCGACTTCAGAAACTTAACATAAGAAGAGCATATCAGAGAGATGGAATGCCACTTAAGCAACATCTACATCTATCTAGATGGAAAATAAAAATTCAGATAAGAAAGAGAAATTCCAGCTTTAAGCTCAACTTTCAAAATTTGAACAATGAAATACATTCCGTGGGAAGGGATGATCACACCAGAAAGAGAAGCAACCTAATCTACCACAGGAAAAATGAAAAACATGGAGATGAAAAATTAGTTAAATTCCCAAAATAAGTAAAGAAATATAAACACGACTGGCAAAAAGAAAAGAATGGCTAAAAGATACACCAGGACTCAAGCTCAACCAAACTCACTTCTTCTTCTTAATGAAATCAACCAAAAGGAATAACAGAATTGGGGTTTAGGCTTATGCTTCTATTCAAACAAGTGCCTGTGTTCAAGTTTTACAATCATAATGTGCATGATTGAATAATTAAAGGATATGCTGTCAAGAATCACAGGTTTCACTAGGTTATGATACACTTAAAAGCTAAAAGTTTTAAGCATCGGTGACTTGACAAAATGTGAAGGTCTTTTTTTTCCCAGGAAATGACTAAGAAGTTTTTCATTTCAAAAAAAAATAAAGTCATCTTCATTTTATAAAAAAAGAAGATAAAAATATCATTTTAATTTTCTTTGGTATTAACAGCATTGCGCATGTTATTGATGGAAATGGATTTGCCTTAATCTTTCCCAATGAGCCATTTTGAAATTTTAATTTAATCATTTTTTACATTAAAACTTTAATTATCATAACACGTATGAAATTACAAAAAATGAAATCCAACTTTCAAGACATATTTTATGGACTACCAGAAAGAAGGATGAATTCAAAAGATAGCAGAAACATAGGAGAGGCACCTCATCTCACACCACCACCCAGGGATCGATCCTTAGGTCAGGGTGGGTAGGTAGTCTCAGATGTAGTGTACCACTGATAAAAAAAATGCAAAGGACAGATAATAACTTGCACTAAACAACAAAACTAGGGAATCGTGTCCATATTCCATAGTTGGCAAAGCACGATATGCCACACAGAAATGGAAATGAGATGGGAAAACAAGAAAAACTTCATGAGCACATTTTCTAGAACAGAATCACAATGTGTGTGTAAATATATCAAAATACTAAGAACTCTCAGAAAGGAATGAGAAACTGAGCTACATTCTCTTCAAATTATGAGCAAGAAATTCCCAAGTTCCTTTAATCTCACATTTCATACACATTAAAAGCTAGCTCACCATTAAAAGGAAAACTATTTCTATATTCTTCTCAGAATCAGGATCAATCCTGAATTTCTCTATTTTCATATTTCACACACGTTAAGATTTACCTGTTGCATCACCATTATAAGTAAAATTATTCCTATTTTCTTCTCTGAATCAGGATCAATCCTGAATTTCTCTATTACATATTTCGCACAGGTTAAAATCTAGCTGTTGAGTTGCCATTATATGAAAAGCTCTTCCTATTTTCTAGGAAGAGCTTCTTCTTCTTCCAAATTGATGTCAGCTTAACTAGTTAACTCTAAAATCTAGCCATCATATTGCATGACTAAAAATTTGAAGAGCTTCTTCTTCTTCCAAATTGATGTCGGCTTCACTAGTTAACTCTAGTTTACTCTAAAATCCAGCTATCATATTGCATGACTAGAAATTTGAAAAAAAAAAAAAAAAACTAGAACTCAAATGAAGAGTCAAGTTTTTTTTTTTTTCTAGTAGCCGACTTAGGATGATGTCAGGGCTTGGGACCTGTGTAGGTTGAAAGCTGGAAGGTTTTAAGTCCATCGAGTCTTAAATCTTCTAGAATGCTCAATAAGACTAACAGAAGGATTTCAACCATGACTTATCTACCAGATATAATGATTAGCACTCTTCTACCCAACTCAATCATGGACAGGATTGATTTACATGAAAAAGTTTACAGAAGTGTAAAGAACTAGCAAGTGCAGGTCTAACACAGTTTACTGCTAAATTCAATTCTTGTAATAAACTCTTGAAGCAAAAGATAAGCCTTAAATGTATGGTAAACAAGTGGGCTGAGTCCAAGGCAACAAAATCTGACGAAGACAAAAGAGCATGAAAGAATAATTCTTACCTAGTAAAATTGGAGAAAGATGAAAAGTAATCAAAAGTCAACTGATCCTCCAACAAAGGTGGTTGGGAACGTAGATAGAGACAAAAACCTTGGCCATGCAATTTAAGGTCTCAGACGTAGACGAATCCAACAACGTGCTTGATATCTATGTGCATTTTAGGCAGTCAGAGACTCGGAAGTCCCCATAGATCTCCATTGTCTGGATGTCTGTGGAATGCACATTTCAGGGCTCCCATCTCCCTTATATAGACAATCCCAAGGAATCATATTTTCTTGAGACTTCTCCACCAAGAAATCCACATCCCCTAATCCTCCTATGAGTCTATCTACTTAGGGATCAGATCCAATCTGCTAATTCTAGATTTACTGTGGATCCCTATCTTATCTCAACAGATCAAGTCTTAATCTTTGGGATATATTATCTCCTATCATGGCCTTCTACCATCGGCTAGATTCGACATGGGACATGTGGCATGCAGGCCACACGATTTCCTACAGTTTAGGGCTAGATTAGCTATAATAGAGGCAAAAAAAAAAAAAAAAAAGGAAAAATATTTACTATATAAGAATATAATTGAAGCAAGATGGGAAACAAAACTCTACCATGAATTGCATGATGCAACCTTCTTCCTCGTTCTTGCTTATTAGTATTGTATCAATATACCCTTAAGTAAGAGGGCAAGGATTTGAAAAAAAGAATGAATTTAGAAACACTATATTGGATTTTGCAGTAGTAAACACTTACTTTAAAAAGAGAGATGAGCATTTAATTACCTATAATAGTGGAAGTAGTAGGAGTCAGATAGACTTTTTTCTAGTTAGAAAACAGGACCGATTGACTTGTAAAGATTGCAAGGTTATTCCAAGAGAGAGTTTGACCACACAACATAGGCTCGTGGTTTTAGATATTTGCATTAGAAGTAGAAAGAGAGCGGTAGTAAACAAAATGAGCCCTAAAACTAGGTGGAGAGATTTGAAGGGGGAAAAAGCAAATATATTTAAGGACAAAATGATTGAAAAAGGAGAATAGAATCTTAAAGGAGAAACCATAGTAATATAGAATCAAATGGCTAATTGCATTGGAGGGTTGCAAAGGAGGTACTTGGAGAATAAAAAAAAAAAAGAGACCTGTTAATAAAGAAATATGACGGTGGAGTGTGGAGGTTCAGGAAGTCATTTGAGAGAAAAGACATTGCTACAAAGTTTGGCAGGGGACTAAGAATACCAAAAATTTTGAGTTGTATAAGAAGGCAAAGAAAGAAGCTAAGAAAGCAGTAAGTAGTGCAAAGTTCAAAGTATATGATGACCTCTATAATAGGTTGGGAACAAGAGAAGGAGAGAAGGATATTTTTAAGTTCGCAAAAATAAGAAAAAAGAAAAGTAGGAACTTAGATCATGTCAAATGTATCAAGGACAATGAGGAAAATGTTCTGGTGAAGGACAACGATATTAAGAAAAGGTGGAAGGAATATTTTAGCAAACTTTTAAATGAAGAACATATGGGGGATACAAGAACTAGGGAGAATACTTCATTAGTACAGTATACTTTTCTCCGTATAATTAAAGGAGTGAAAGTGAAGAAAGTATTGAAGCAAATGAAGACAGGAAAGGCAACAGGCCCAGTTGATTTTCCGATAGAGGTATGGAAATCCTTAGGAGAGGTTCGGGTGAGTTGGTTATGTAGACTCTTCAATAAGATACTTGTGACAAAAAAAATGCCGGATGAATGGAGAAAAAGCATTGTAGTACCAATATATAAGAATAAGGGAGATACAAAATTGTACCAACTATCGAGGGATTAAACTTATAAGTCATACTATGAAGTTATGTGAGAGAATAATGGAGCAAAAACTTAAACAAAAGACCAAAATTGCTGAAAATCAATATGGTTTTATGTCAGGGAGGTTAACTATGGAAGCTATCTTTTTACTTAGGCAATTAATGGAAAAAGATCGAGCAAATAGGAAAATCTATACATGGTCTTTATCGATTTAGAAAAAGCCTATAATAGGGTACCGATGGATTTAATTTGGTGAGTTTTGAAGAAAATGAATGTCCCCAGCAGTTACATTGAAAATTTTTAAGGATATGTATGAAGGAGTACTAATAAATGTGAGAACTACATGTGGAGAAATATGTTGATTCTCCGTAGCTATAGGTTTGTATCAGGGATCAACCTTAGGCCCTTACCTCTTTACATTGATTATAGATGAGTTAACTGTGCATATTCAAGAAGAAATACCATGGTGTATGTTAATGTTTACAGATGAAATAGCATTGCTGGATGAATCAAGCGATGGTGTAAATGCAAAGCTCGCGAGATAACGGAGGGCATTAAAATCTAGAGGTTTTAAAATAAGTCATACAAAGACAGAATATATGGATTGCAACTTCAATGGACATATATAAAATCTTGAAACCACTGTTAAAATTGAAACCCATGAGATACCACGTAAATATTCTTTTCGGTATCTAGGCTCGATGATTAATAAGGATGGGGAGATTGACGAAGATGTTAAGCATAGGATAAAAGCTGGATGGTTAAAGTGGAGATTAGCTTTTAAAGTGCTTTGTGACAGATGAATGCTAAAGAAATTGAAGGGCAAATTTTATAGGACAGTAATTAGACCAGCTATGATATATGAGTAAAATGTTGACCAATTAAAAAGATGCATATAAATAAAATGGATGTGGAGGAGATGAGAATGCTTAGGTGGATATGTAGTAAAACTAGGAGAGATAAAATTTGAAATGAGCACTTTCGAGAGCATTTAGGGGTAGCACCAATAGGGGATAAGATTAGATAAACATGTTTAAGATGGTTTGGGCATATTGAGCGTAGGCTGATTATGGCACCGGTGAGGAAAAGTTTGACTATCCAGGTAGATGGCCCAACAAGAGGTAGGGATAGGCCGAAGAAAACATTGATGGAGGTCATTACATCAGATTTGAAGAAGTTTAACTTATCTAAGGATTTGACTCAAAATAGAATGGAATGGAAAAATAAAATTCATATAGTCAACCCTAACATGGTTGGGATAAGGCTTTGATGATGATAATGATGATGAATTCATCCAATGTGACGTGAATTACTATTTTTGTTAAAGTTCTCGCTTTCCTTTACTTCTGCAATTTTTGTTAGGGTCTTGAACATTAGAAGGCACTGAATGCATTATTGCTTGGTTCTAGCCTAGTTGAAAAAAAATCAACTTTAAGTGGCACAAGAGACAAAATCTTCTTGTCATGTCCTGAATTTTTTTATATTGGGTCACACCGTTTGTCGGGTTTGAGTTGGGTTAAGAGGGTCAGATAGATTAATTTAACACAATTGGGCCTGAGTTAATGGACACTTTTTTGGGCCAAAGGACTTTTTTTGAAATTTCTTAAAACCCACTAGAAAGCAGGGGGCCCTTCCTTGTAATTTAGAAAATCCCCCTCTCTTATATAAATTATACTCTTAGGGTTTCTCTCTCTTTCTCCAATCCTCTTCTTTTCTTCTTCAACCAAAACCCTAGAGGCTCTCTAAGGGGGAAACCAAGGTGGGCTCTTCCAAACTTTGATCTTCAGATCTACTTTGGCTTCAAGATCCAGACAAGTGGATAGCTAAAACAATGGTTTTTGGTTTTTGCAATATGTCTTAGTTGCTTGTTGATTAACACACTTTTTGGCATAACTACTTCTTGTTTGGATTAATGGCTTTTGGGGGTAATAGTTGTGATTTGATTTTCTTCCAAACTTATAAAGATGATTTATGTTTGTGTTTTGTTTTAAAAAAAAAAAAAATTTTGGAGACGTCGCTGCCCAGGCAGCTGCCGCTGGGCAGCAAGCCTGGCGGGTCCGGCCAGCCTGGCAGGTCCGGCTGGGCCTGGCTGGTCTGGGCCCGGCTGCGGGTCTGGGCCCATCAGCCCATTTCCTTTTCTTAAAAAAAAATTTATTATTAAATATGTATATTTATACACATATTACTAAATAAATAATTAGGTTAGGATATTCTTATAAAGAATTAAAAATGTTATATTTTGATTAATGGCTTAGTATTTTAATGGAGATTAGATTTTATTAAATTAATTTTAATTCGATGTTATTAGAAATGTATCTTGGATTATTTATAAATTTAATTGAGAATTACGAAAATTTGTTTAATGTTCATTTAGATTGATTTGAAATAAACTAATATGTATTTGGTAGCGATTAAACCGTAAATAGAATACATTTATAATTTTAATTTGGATTCTTAATTGAGTTAGATTTCAATTTGGGATCCGAAAATTGTACCTTTTGTTTTGTATAAAATGATAAAGTGTATTTGTACACAACAAAGATATTAAGGAATTAATTATTTTCTTTCCCCTTTTTTGATCGTGACTTGATTTAACTTTGGATTCAGAAATTGAACATCTTTTACCTAATTTGTAAAACACACTAATTATATATAATTGGCTTAGATGAATATTTCTTTTAGGAATGTTAGTTAAATGTTCACATCAGAATTAAACTAGATGCAGAATGGGAATGTGAGGTTCGGGATGCACTACATGATAGGCACCAAAAGTAGTATATCGGCATCGTGGACTCATATTCCTATTGTGATGGAGAGTTAGTTCTCATGTGCATATTTATCTAACTTAACCGTTGGTGGATTAGTGCTTACCCTCAAAGAATTTGAATTGACACACGTTCATAATACACTTTCAAATTTAAGTACTCTAAATACTCAAAATGATATTGGATTGAATGTTGGGATTAAGGGTTTCATATCATGGTTCATTCTGCATCGATATACGTATGTATTTGTAAATATGTATATTTGTATATATGTATCTGACTGACTGCAGTTCGGAGGTGGATGTACCGGACGTACGCCATCGGGCCAGCGTATACTGTGGATAATAGTATACAGCTGTGCCTTCTGTTATTATCGGCGGGATTACCCGGTTCTGTTATTATCTGCGGGAATACCCGTTTCTGTTATTATCTTCGGGATTACCCGATTCTGTTATCTGTACGCGGGACTACCCGTTTCTGTTATATTTATCCGCGGGAATACCCGTTTTTGTGCATTCATGCAATTGGGGTTTGCATCTGATATAATTTGGATCATAATAAATACTTATATTTAATTCAGTTGATTAATCCATTGTTTGCAGCTTACCCTCTTGCCAGATTATGTCAATCTGACCCACTACTTTTGGGTGTCTAGGTTCCGTTGCCGGTGCCGAACCGGAGGGTCAGGCGACGCAGGAAATTCCGCCAAATGGCGGAGTTGTTGAGTGGAGCACCGATGACATCATCTAAGGTGTCCTAGTGCAGTGCTGAGTTCGAGAACTTAGGGTTATGTAATGAGGCCATGTCTGGGCCATTAGTTATTAATTTAAGTTTGGTTGTTTTGAAATTTTAACTCTAATTGTGATGCTTCGAAGCACTTGACTCTGGTTTTATTATTAATGAGATTGATTATCTTATTGTGATGTAATATCCGTCTGCGATGAGCATGGATTTTAGTTCCGTGTGTGATTATGGTTGCTTGATCACCAAGCATAGCCTCACAAAGGACTTCGATCCACCCGGAATTGGGGCCCATGCTGTTTATATCTAGAAAAATTTTAAATTGGCCCCAATTCTCACACCCTTGGAACCGGGCGGCCCAGTTTTGGGGGCGTGACAGATGGTATCAGAGACGGTCAAGTTCTAGAAGTTCTAAAAGACGCTAGAACGTAGGTCCGATGTGAGGATTAGAAACTTTAGATGGGGACGATGGGGTTTTCATGCGTATAATCGTATATAAACTTTAGCATGGTTAGAGGTTTCAAACTTTGTTACCCTTCGTACTTTTGGTTGTTTAGTCTTTAATGAACGGTTGTTTTGCAGACATGGCACCTAGAACAAGGAAAACGAAAACTAACTCATCCAGTTCGGAGTCGGATGAGCCTAGTGGTACTGCAAATGATCCGATACAGACTCTGCTCCAGACTATGTTAGCCCATCAGCAACGTCAGGATCAACAGATAACACAATTGTTAGAGGTTGTGCAAAGAATGAACCACCCTCATGCAGCAAATGAAACTCCGCCACCGGTAATGCCACAACCAAAGCCTGTGGTGCGACCTCAAGTAGTGGATCAAGCTGCATTTCAGACTGGTGTACTTGAGGCCTTGCAGAGGATTGGGCAGCCTCAGGTTGTTGTTGCCCCCAGACCCCATGATCCGAATGATATTTTTGAGAAGTTTAAGAAAAGGGGTCCGCCGAAGTTTAATGGGGGTGAAGATCCAATGGTGGCAGAGGAATTCCTCATTCAAGTGGAGAAGATATTTGAAAATCTAGTCTGCACGGAGATACAGAAGGTCAAGTTGATAGCTTCCATGTTTCGAGATGTAGCAGACAGGTGGTGGACTACAGTTAAAGAGACATATGAGGAGATTGCTGAAGAGGTAGCTTGGACTACCTTTCATAATCAGTTTCGTGCGAAGTATGTACCGGAACATGTTCGCATTCAAAAGCGAATAGAGTTTGATAGATTGAGGCAAGGGAATTTGTCTGTTCGGGAGTATGAGCTACAGTTTACCCGTCTTTCTCGGTTCGCACCAACCCTCATCACTCCAGAAGTGAGAGAATTCGACGGTTCCTCGATGGCCTTCGACCAGATATACTCCTTCATGCCAAATCACAAGTTCTGAATACTTACCAAGCATATTTGGATAAGGCATATTGGGCAGAGGAAGTGATTGGGCGCATGGCCCCTATGAGCCAACCCAAGCAGAAAGTTGCTTCGTCTCCAACCCCACAACACCAATTCAAAAAGCAAAGGAGGGAGTCTTGTGGCATTTGTGGCAATAACCACTCTACTTCTAAGTGTTGGAGACAGACGGGGGGTGGGGGGGGGGGGGGGGGGGGGTGCTTTTACTGTGGCGACACTAATCATCAAGTCAAGGATTGCCCTAAGAAGAAAGGTCAACAGTATGGGCAGGCATCTACGCAAGGGGCTCCTATTCCAGCACAACCACTGAGACAGATAGCACCAGCTCCCCCGCAGCAGCAGTTCCAGGCGCAGCAACAATAGATGCAGTTGTACCGACCTCCCCAGCAACCCCAACCTCAGAAAGGACCTCAGCGACCACATGGGCCTAACAGACAGCAATCAAGGCCACAACAGGCAGGCAGAGTGTATGCCATGACCCAGGAGCAAGCTGATATTGCAGAGAACAGTGTGGAAGGTACTATTTCTATTTGTGATACCCATGCTAAAACTTTATTTGATCCCGGTTCTACGCACTCCTATGTTTCCCCTAGTTTTGCCTTGAAGATTGGTGTTAGAGCAATTGATTTGTCGTATGATTTAATTGTGGCCACCCCGATGGGTAAAAAGGTTAGTTGTTTGAAATACTACCCTAATTGTAAATTGGTGATAAGTGGAGTTGTGTTTAAGGCCAATTTGATACTATTGACAATGAATGACTTTGATGCCATTTTGGGTATGGATTGGCTTGCTACTCATAGTGCAGTTATGAATTGTCGTGCCAAGATAGTGAAGTTAACAGCTGATAATGGCACTAAGGTGCTATTTGCGGGATCTAAGAAGAAGGTTGTTACTCATGTGGTCTCGGTCATTAAGGCTATGAAGTTATTAATGAAAGGTTCTGAGGGGTATATTGCGTTTATCGCGGAGGATAAACAGACTAAAGCGGTGGAGGAGATACCGGTGGTGTCTGAGTTTCCGGATGTTTTTCCTGATGATATTCCCGGATTGCCACTGGTCCGTGAAATTGATTTTTCAATTAAGCTTGTTCCAGGTACAGCTCCGATCTCAAAAGCCCCTTATAGAATGGCCCCAGCGGGGTTGAGAGAACTCAAGGAACAATTGCAAGAGCTTTTGAACAAGGGTCTTATTAGACCGAGTGTCTCTCCTTGGAGGGCTCCAGTATTGTTTGTGAAGAAAAAAGATGGTTCTATGAGAATGTGCATTGATTATAGACAACTAAATCAAGTGACCATCAAGAATAAGTATCCTTTACCGAGAATCGATGAATTGTTTGATCAATTGCAAGGTGCTCAGTATTTTTCTAAAATTGATCTAAGGTCAGGATATCATCAGTTGAGGGTACGAGATCAAGATATTCCAAAAACTGCATTCAGAACTAAATATGGTCACTACGAATTTTTGGTGATGTCGTTTGGGTTGACGAACGCGCCAGCAGCTTTTATGGCTATGATGAATAGGGTTTTTGCACAGTACTTGGATAAGTTTGTGGTGGTGTTTATTGATGATGTACTTGTTTATTCGAAGAGTCGGGAAGAGCATGCTCAGCATCTTCGTACTTCATTACAGTTATTGAGGGAACACCAATTGTATGCTAAGGCAAGTAAATATGAATTTTGGTTGGAACAGGTAGGATTTCTTGGTCACATCATCTCTAAGGAAGGTTTAGCGGTGGACCCAGCGAAGATTGAAGCAGTGGTAAAGTGGGATAGGCCAAAAACAGTGTCGGAGATCCGAAGTTTCCTAGGCCTCGCAGGTTATTATCGTAGATTCGTGGAAGGATTTTCCTCAATAGCAGCCCCATTATCAAGATTGACTCGTAAGGGAGTTCCTTTTGTGTGGAATGAGGATTGTAAACAAAGTTTTCAGGAGTTGAAAAGAAGGTTGACCACAGCCCCTATTTTGACCTTACTTGCTGGTGATGATGGTTTTGTGATTTACACTGATGCATCTGGAATTGGACTTGGTTGTGTTCTCATGCAACATGGGAAGGTGGTGGCTTATGGGTCTAGACAGTTGAAGGATCATGAACGAAAGTATACAACCCATGACTTGGAGCGTGCTGCAGTGGTCTTTGCTTTGAAAATGTGGAGACATTATCTTTACGGAGCCACTTTTGAAGTACATTCAGACCATAAAAGCCTTCAGCATCTCTTTACACAGGGAGATTTGAACATGAGACAGAGGAGATGGATGGAGTATATTAAGGATTATGATTTTGGGTTGAAGTACCATCCTGGGAAGGCTAATATGGTAGCAAATGCTCTAAATAGAAAAGCAGCATTCACTAGAGGATTAATTGCAGAATACTTCTGGATTCGATGTTTGGAAGATATGGATGTTTACTTTCAGCCTATCAGTGAGTAAGCAGTATTAGCTAGTATATTCTCGTGGGAACCCGAATTACTCCCGAGGATTAGAGAATACCAGCTACTAGACCCCGAGATTACAAGAATCAAAGATCACATGGAGAAGAGGCCCAATTTTAAGTTAGAAGATAATATTTTACATTATAAAGGCAGAATTTGTGTGCCCGATTTTCCAGAATTGAAGGATGAAATCATGGTCGAGGCACACTATACTCGGTATACTATTCATCCAGGCAGTACCAAGATGTATCACGATCTGAAGGATCACTATTGGTGGAAGAATATGAAAAAGGATATTGCAGAATTTGTTGGAAAATGTTTGGTTTGCCAGCAGATTAAAGCAGATTATAGGAGACCCCCGGGTCTTTTGCATCAGTTGGAAATTCCTCAGTAGAAGTGGGAGCACGTTACTATGGACTTCGTGTCTGGATTGCCTCAAACTAGAAAGGGATTTGATGTTACTTGGGTGATAGTGGACCGTTTGACTAAGTCAGCCCACTTTGTACCATTCAAGACTAGTCAAGGAATGGAGAAAATGGCAGATTTGTATATTAAGGAAGTGGTAAGATTGCATGGAGCACCGGTTTCTATTGTCTCCGATCGAGATAGTAAGTTTGTATCTCGGTTTTGGGTATCACTGCAGGAAGCCTTAGGAACCAAGCTGAGTTTTAGTACAGTCTATCATCCCCAAACAGACGGACAAACAGAGCGGACGAACCAAACATTGGAGGATACGCTAAGGGCATGTGTCTTGGATATCAAGACTAGTTGGGATAAAAGTTTGGCTCTATGTGAATTCGCGTACAACAACAGTTACCAATCTAGCATTGGCATGGCACCTTTTGAAGCTTTGTACGGAAGGAGATGTCGAACCCCTATATGTTGGTCGAATTTTGGAGCTCGTGGTTTTCATGGACCGTTTGTGGTTGGAGAGTCCAGTGACAAGATAAGACAGATTCGGGAAAGGTTGAAGGTTGCCCGCAGTCGTTAAAAGAGTTATGCTGATAAAAGGAGGAGAGAGTTGAAGTTTGAGGTTGGTGACCATGTATTTTTGAAGGTATCACCTACGCGTGGTACATTGCGGTTTGGGCAGAAAGGGAAGCTTTCTCGAAGATATGTGGGACCGTTCCAGATTATCAGCAAGATTAATGACGTGGCTTATCGGTTAGCACTGCCACCAGAGTTGTCGGGTGTTCATAACGTCTTCCATGTTTCTATGTTGAGGAAGTATGTAGCAGACCCTTCACACGTGCTGCAATATGAGCCATTGCAAGTGCAGGATGATACAACTTACACTGAACAACCGGTGGGGATTGTTGATACCAAGGAGCAGGTGTTGAGAAACCGTGTCATCCACTGGGTGAAGGTTCAATGGAGTCATCATCGCCCAGAGGAAGCAACGTGGGAGCTTAGAGACGAAGTGCAGCGTCAGTATCCGCACCTTCTTCCAGAGGTATGTTAGTCATTTGGAGGACCAAATGTCCTTTAAGGGGGCTGAGATGTCATGTCCCGAATTTTTTTATATTGGGTCACACCGTTTGTCGGGTTTGAGTTAGGTTAAGAGGGTCAAATAGATTGATTTAACACAATTGGGCTTGAGTTAATGGACCCTTTTTGGGCCAAAGGACTATTTTTGAAATTTCTTAAAACCCACTATAAAGCGGGGGCCCTTTCTTGTAATTTAGAAAAACCCCATCTCTTATATAAATTCTACTCTTAGGGTTTCTCCCCTTTTCTCCAACCCTCTTCTTTTCATCTTCAACCAAAACCCTAGAAGCTCTCTAAGGGGGAAACCAAGGTGGGCTCTTCTAAACTTTGATCTTCAGATCTACTTTGGCTTCAAGATCCAGGTAAGTGGATAGCTAAAACAATGGTTTTTTGTTCTTGCAATATGTCTTAGTTGCTTGTTGATTAACACACTTTTTGGCATAACTTCTTCTTGTTTGGATTAATGGCTTTTGGGGGTAATAGTTGTGATTTGATTTTCTTCTAAACTTATAAAGATGATTTATGTTTGTGTTTTGTTTTTTAAAAAAAAAAATTTGGAGACGTCGCCGCCCAGGCAGCAACGCCGCCTAGCAGCTGCCACCTGGCAGCAGGCCTGGCGAGTCCGGCCGGCCTGGCGGGTCTGGGCCCGGGTGCGGGTCTGGGCTCGTCAGCCCATTTCCTTTTCTTAAAAAAAAATTTATTATTAAATATGTATATTTATACACATATTACTAAATAAATAATTAGGTTAGGATATTCTTATAAAAAATTAAAAATGTTATATTTTGATTAATGGCTTAGTATTTTAATGGAGATTAGATTTTATTAAATTAATTTTAATTCGATGTTATTAGAAATGTATCTTGGATTATTTATAAATTTAATTGAGAATTACGAAAATTTGATTAATGTTCATTTAGATTGATTTGAAATAAACTAAGATGTATTTGGTAGCGATTAAACCATAAATAGAATGCATTTATAATTTTAATTTGGATTCTTAATTGAGTTAGATTTCAATTTGGGATCCGAAAATTGTACCTTTTGTTTTGTATAAAATGATAAGGTGTATTTGTACACAACAAAGATATTAAGGAATTAATTATTTTCTTTCCCCTTTTTTGATCGTGACTTGATTTAACTTTGGATTCAGAAATTGAACATCTTTTACCTAATTTGTAAAACACACTAATTATATATAATTGGATTAGATGAATTATGTCTTTTAGGAATGTTAGTTGAATGTTCACATGAGAATTAAACTAAATGCAGAATGGGAATGTGAGGTTCGGAATGCACCACATGATAGGCACCAAAAGTAGTATATCGGCATCGTGGACTCATATTCCCATTGTGATAGAGAGTTAGTTCTCATGTGCATATTTATCTAACTTGACCGTTGGTGGATTAGTGCTTACCCTCAAAGAATTTGAATTGACACACGTTCATAATACACTTTCAAATTTAAGTACTCTAAATACTCAAAATGATATTGGATTGAATGTTGAGATTAAGGGTTTCATATCATGGTTCATTCTGCATCGATATACGTATGTATTTGTCAATATGTATATTTGTATATATGTATCTGACCGACTGCAGTTCGGAGGTGGACGTACGCCATCGGATCAGCGTATACTGTGGATAATAGTATACAGCCGTGCCTTTTGTTACTATCGGCGCGATTACCCGTTTCTGTTATTATCTGCAAGAATACCTGTTTCTATTATTATCTTCAGGATTACCCGATTCTGTTATCTGTATGCGGGACTACCCGTTTCTGTTATATTTATCCGCGGGAATACCCGTTTTTGTGCATTCATGCCATTGGGGTTTGCATCTGATATAATTTGGATCATAATAAATACTTATGTTTAATTCAATTGATTAATCCATTGTTTGCAACTTACCCTCTTATCAGATTATGTCAATCTGACCCACTACTTTTGGGTGTCTAGGTTCCGTTGCCGGTGCCGAACCGGAGGGTCAGGCGACGCAGGAAATTCCGCCAAATGGCAGAGTTGTTGAGTGGAGCACCAATGACATCATCTGAGGTGTCCTAGTGCAGTACTGAGTTCGAGAACTTAGGATTATGTAATGAGGCCATGTCTGGGCCATTAGTTATTAATTTAAGTTTGGTTGTTTTGAAATTTTAACTCTAATTGTGATGCTTCGAAGCACTTGACTCTGGTTTTATTATTAATGAGATTGATTATCTTATTGTGATGTAATATCCGTCTGCGATGAGCATGGATTTTAGTTCCGCGTGTGATTATGGTTGCTTGATCACCAAACATAGCCTCACGAAGGACTTCGATCCAGCCGGAATTGAGGCCCGTGCTGTTTATATCTAGAAAAATTTTAAATTGGCCCCAATTCTCACACCCCTGGAACCGGGTAGGATCCGGCCCAGTTTTGGGGGCGTGACACTTCTAAAATAAGATTGTGAATTTTTAGATGGGCATTAATTCTATGGATTTATTTTTATCATATTAAAGTCTTAAATATCCTAACTTCAATATATATTAAATAGGTTGCAAATTTAGAAATGTAGAGGGTGAGTTTGGCATAAAACTTATGATTAGATCATGAACTGCAATGCACGCAGGTGAAGGCTTAACTATTTATTCATATTAAATGTTAATGACTAATAATCTTCTAATTTAATAGTGAATGACCAACAGTCTTCTAATTATAACTGTGAATGACCATTTATTCATATCACATATGTTCTTGTTATGCTTAGCTGAATGGTGGTGGAGTTCTGGCACGTCAGGACCTTGCCAGCAGCAAGTAGCAATATCCAAATTGAGTAAAAAATGTGCCTTCTTTAGATGTGAACAAAATTGGAGCACCTTCAATCAGATACACACAGAGATGAGGAACTGTTTACAGCAACATCAGCACAATGATCTTGTTCATGTGCATTATAATCTGAGAATGCGCGATAAACAAAAACATATTTCTGTGGACTGATATGATTCCATTAGCTTAGACTATTTCTCTTGAGAACCCAGTGGATGAATGGCTTGCAAGTTGAAAATGAATAAAGTTCTAGTTGATCCAATTTTTGAAGAGGAACTCATAATTCATTACTAGTGAATTTCATTTATTACATTCTATAATAGTTCACAGATCTTAATGTTAAATAAATAAAATTTTGTAGGGAGAAGTTGAAATTGGATTAACATGGTGAATGAGGAAAAAGCACCAGGAGATCAAGAAAACAAAGATAATAAAGATTTCAACCAGTTTGACACAGATGAGTTGTATAAGACTTCAACAAGTGAGAGCTTGAGTTTGATGGATGATAGGCGATAGAAACTTGAATGTAATAGCTTTGATAGTGTTTCATTTATATTTCTGATATATCTATTTGAAAAAGTTACCAGTTTGTTCTATCTCAAGTTCAGTTATTTAAGATTAGGAACAAAATGCTAGTTATTGAATCCTTGGATATTATTATAAGGTGATGGTTGATCAATGATTTCAATTCAATATGTGTTCTAAATTATGATCTTACAAAAATGTTTCTTCGAAACCTTTTTTCTACTAATGCTGTATTATTAAACACTTTTTTTAAAGTTTTTAACCATTAGTTTAAAATTGAGGATTTTACCAAAAAAAATCATGTTAAGGGGTCCCCCCAACCATAAACCTCACCTAAGTTATGTGTGTCCCGGAGTGGTCACGTATGACCACTCCAGTATTTTTTTTTTTTTTTTTTTGCATCTAATTGAGGAATATTGAACTCGCCACTGGTGTTCCTTAAAACCTGAAAAACCCCTATTTCTTCTTCTTTTTCCTTCCATGAAAGAGTGCTTCCAAGGCTTCTCATCTTCCAATCAATAGAAAACTCAATTCCCCCATCAAAGAAGCAGTCATCAATTGGGGCTGCTCTGGGGAACCCCCTTTGCCAAGTAGGGAAGAAGAACCATCATAAAAAAAGGGAACGCTGGGGTTTAGGGTGATCTAGATGCTAGGACCCAATGGTCCAATCCACAAGAGACTCCCACACTGTGGTGGCCCAATAGTCCCCTTCATGATGTGGGGTCCTGATTTCTCATCGGATGGGGCATGGGGTCCCACAACCCACTTCGATCAAAGTGGTTTTGACGATCTAGAATTTGAAAAAACACAGTTTCAAATCTATGCCATCAAACTAGCGGCGCCAAGAACAGATCTAGACCTGATCTCTATCTTCATCATGTTTACAATTTTGGTTTTTCATGAGGTTGAAATAGATGGAAGAAGGAAGAGAACGCATCATCGAACTCGCTGCAGGCTTTTGGCACTCTCTGAGGAGACATGTGGGGGTTTTTTGGGTTTTGAGGGTAATAGGGAGCAACGAACTCGCATGCAAAAAAAATAATGGAGTGGTCATACGTGACCACTCTATGGGGCACACACAACCTGGGTGAGGTTTATGTTTTTGGGAGACTATAAAGATTTTTGTGTTGGCAAATTCATGGGTTGGACAAAACTTGAGTCCATTAGTATTGTATTTTACATATCTTTGAGTATGGATAATAGTTTGAGTCACCGGATGCACTAAAGTGAAGAATTCGAAGAAAAAGTGACAAATTGAAGTGAGTTTTTATGGACAATATGGATTAAAAAGGTCATATCTCACAAACCGAACGTTAGATATGGGCATGCAACCTATCGTTGGAAAGCTAGTTTTTCGAACGGATTCTGTAGAGCCAAAGAACGCCTCCATCGGAGTTGAAACGAGAAAGTTATGGCCTATAGAAATTTACAGAAAAGTGTTGAAATTTTCACTCAGGCAGAATGATAATCCGACCGATCGGGCCATTCATTTAACCGATCGGACAGGTGTAGAAAGTTCGCCGACTTGCGATTTTTTAGTCCGATTTAAAAGGGAACTTGCCGGTTTCATGCTAACTTCTTTCATGATCGAAATATTTGTGAGGCACGAATTAGAGGCTATAAAAAGGGGTTCTCTCTCAACCCTAAGATAGAGATCTCCTTGTTCTGAGTGGAGAATATATTTTGGAGATTATCTCCTCTAGATTTTTTTTTTAGAGTTGAAGGGCTGAAGTTCTACTCTATAGATTTTTGTCTTCTACATCTCTAGCAGAAGATTGTCTTCCAAGCATAGAAGATCTAAGGAGTCAAGCTAATAACTAGAAGGCGTCTACTTGATTGGATTTGTAGCTGGCAACGACAGCCGGTTATTGTAAAGTGAGTCTTTACAAGAGATTGACGTTACAAAGTCATGCGGATGTCTACAAGTGACTTGTAACTGCTGTATAATTCATAGTGCTTGATTATTAGTTCAGGTTGGACTCGTGGTTTTTTCCCGATTTAGGTTTCCATGTAAAAATCTTTGTCTTCATGTAGTGTGTGCTTGTGGTTTGATTTTTTCCGCTATGAAGATGATTGTTTGCACACATAATATTAAGATTGGCATTAATCCATTCTAGAATCTCTCCCCTAAAAACCTTCAGGGACCCCTCACATGATTTTTTTTGGTAAAACCCTCTTTAAAATTCCTTAGAATTAAAAAAAAAAAAAAAGACATGGCTCCCCTAGTTGACTCCACTCCTTGGCCTGCAAAGTGAAGTTCAAGCCACAAGTTGGCAAGCTATAGCTATGGCATTGACATTTCCAATTCACATCAAAATGATAAGAGCTATAAAACATCTAAATGAAACTCAACAATGACACAAAATAAGGCACATATAATATAGCAAATATGATCTAAAACTACATGTCTCAAGTTCATAAAAGTAAGACACAAAAGAGAGATCAGAGAAGCGAATAAGAATCAATTACCTGCTAAAAGAAAATATGGGCGTCGCCTGTAGCCCGCTACAGGAAAAACATCAGTGAGAAGACCCCACAGAGGCTTGACAAGCCATGGAATGTTAAGTATCCCCAGATAAACCTGTGATTCAGATGGTTGCACCATCTGAACATCCTTCCAGTAGTAACCTAAAGCTACCCGACCGAGTGCGCCACCCATCCCTTGACTGACCCCGTAAATGACGATTATACCAAAGACAGAACTCCAATGCATCGCATCGGTGAGCATCCTAAACCAGTCCAAAGGCATCCACAAGAAATCCCAAATCCCATTTGGGGCTTTCTTCTCCTGCACACCTTCAGTGTTGTTGAGTCTAATATTCTCTTCATCTTCCATATTCCCAGTCTCCATGATCTGAAGAGAACAACAGTGCCCAGGATCAGAAATCAGGAATAACTTCTTCAATGGGGCACTAGAATTTGATTGAGATTCCTCTGTAAAATGGGGTGTATCTGAAATGGGTGGATGAATTTTGCCTCAAATCTCAAAGAGATTAAGAAAAGAACACCTACCCAGGTTGAAGAACAAAAGAAACACTGCTTTCCCAAAAGGATCCCTTGGTTTTGAGATTTGAAAGTAGCAAAAACCCAGCTCAGCAGAATGCTTCCTGAAAAGGATTTCTGGGCTTTGATGGAAACTCCTCAAGAAAAACACCAAGTCTTTGTGAGATGGGCTGATGGAGTCTTCCTGATAACCATCAGAAAATGAGAAAACAGAGAGCACCCAGATAAGGAAGAAGAAACAGGAACTGTTTCCTTAAATGGGTCTTTGGCTTTTGAGTACAACTACTCATAAACAATGCCAAACTGATGTGATGCCTCTTTTGATTGCAAATCCTAAAACCATGGAGGGATGATCAATAACAGGGAAAGTAAAAATAAAAATTTCTTCCCAAAATGTACTTCTGAGCTGGGTGGGCACTGAGAACCTCACAAGACCCACATCTGAAGCATCAAAAATTAACAAAATTTCAAGAAATTGAGTAAAATAATGCTGGTGGAACTTGCAAGATCCAGTATGAACAAAAGCAGAATCAGTTGACCCAGAACTCCCCCTTCTCTCTATTACAAGTATTTTAAGACAGGGTACACCTGGTTATGACATGTGTCATTATCTTATTGGTCCCATGGAGGTTCGGAGCTGTTTAGATTTGGCTCTGCATCATCCTAGGCCTCATCTCACAGAAATAACACAATCCACCAAAATCATACCTAAAATTCCATCAATTCAACATAAATATGTGAGCCCAAACTTTGCTGTAGCTATGATTAAAATTCACTTCATTTAGAGTTAATATAATTGTATGATTGATAACGCATATATCAAATAGATAAAGAGCAAACAAAGTGCCCAAAACAAATATATGACCACTTATAGTGAGATCAATTTCAAATAGTATAAAATTTAATCAATGCTTAAAGATTAAAAAAGATAATAATTTTGAATAATTTGAATTTTAGAATTTAACTCTATTGATAGAATGATCATGATGACCACATAGTACTCTCCAAGGCTATGCCGAAGAGGATGAGAATTGGTCGTTTTTATTTATTTATTTATTTGGCTAAAATCGGAATAGTGTTTCGGTATAGATAAGAAGAGAGAAAAGAAAGAGATTCCTAGGAAAGTGGGAGGGTGTCCGCTTAATGGTGTAATGTGCCTTTTCTGGTAACGTAACGGGTTATTGCCCGATACGATAAGAGACGATGGCAGTGTATCGGATGCTTGGTGCTGAAGGGATCATAATCATCCACCGATGTAGCCATCATGCCCACAGTTGGTAAAACTTCGTTTTTAAGTATAAAGTCAATTGGTACAGCCGTTTGTATTTTATTATAGTAGCAAATCTGCGGCATCATCCTTCATAGTCATCAAAGCATTTTTGTCAACTATAATCTGGCAGGCTACATGAATTTTTGTGTCTGTGCTTCGGATAATTTGCACTTGTTACTACTTTTAACTAGCAATGTCCTCCTCACCCATTTAGCTTTATACCTTTGCCTTTTTTTTTTTCGTGTGTGTGTGTTTTTATTCTTAATTTGTACTCTTAAAATTTTTAATTTAATTTACCATTATCATTTTTTAAAAAAAAAGTCCTTTTGACCCTATCCCGTTCCTGTTTAGTTAAATAACTTGGATGAGTAATATTTTGGAACATCGCAAGACCTGTGGGGCACACTTGAAAGCATCACGAATATAGGGTAGAATATTTGGAAAGTCTCTGTATGACCTCTCTGTATGAATAATTGAAACTGTGTGATTAAAACACAAGGGTAATTTTCTCATTTTAGCCTATAGGATTTTTAATTTGGGAGTTTTGTTGGTATAGACAATGAAATATTCCAAAGGCTTTGTGTAGCGCTCCTTTGGGTGAAAATTTTTCTCATAGGAGGTATTATTTTGTGGAAAAATATTCTCGTGTGGTCCGTTTTGCTGCCTTGTGCATGAGAAAATTCTAGTGTTTTCAAGGATCTCAAATTTGTTCATACAGTAACTATAGGACAAAATAGATGGGTCCTAAATTTCCATGGTCATTACTTTTTTTTATAGTTTACGGTATCTCCTGCCCAACCCAGTCCAGAAGCGTAGCCCCACGGACACTTGATCAATCTTTTGGGGCCTGCAAAACTATGGTAAGTGCTAATTCACTGGAATAATATGTGGGATAGTTTTTCCTATTTTTTATTTTCTTAGACCGGTCATCGTAGGATATGTGAGCGCGCCTTTGACTTGGGACAGCCTAACTTACACTCAAAATTTAAGGAACCATGAGGCCATAAAAATAAATATTTAAGATTATTTAATGCGACTGACATTGAGCCCACCACCTACCCACGTGCAAATCTATCCACGCCTTGTTTTCAATAAATCAAGCGTTACAGCTGATCAGGTGATCTACTATATATACTTGGGCCCATAGCAGTGTATTTGTTATCCTTGTCACAGTCCAATGCCATTGACATAGGCAATTAGGATCAACCTGCTTTTGTTGGGCCGTAGGATGCTGTAGATGTAGGAAGGTATGAAAGCATCCGGTTACCTATGGTAAGAAAGGGTAATATTCACCTACAGGGCTCCTGCATGGTGTGAGAATTTCGTTATTTAATGAAGAGAGAATCTTACAAAGCCTGAAATTTTATTGGAATGGAACTTCCCAAAAAACTTTTGCATTTTTTTTTCCGTCTTACTGATGATTCCAATACCCATAGATGTTTTTATAATTAGTAGTCAAAACTACAACAAAAGATAAACTTTTTGCGGGAGAGCGGCACGTGGCGTAGCCTTTCACCTAAAGTACGACATGTAGCACGCTTTTAATAAAGTCCTAAAAATTTCTCTCACCGTCTCTCTTCCAAAATGTATTTATCTTAATTCCTTTACTACTTAAACTTCTACAAATCAACATAATTTCCTAAAATCTCCCCTCTCTCCTAAAATCTACTAAAATTTAAAATATTTCTTATCTTTACTAAAATCTCTAATCTTCCCTTAAAATCTCTCTCATTGCCTATGTCTAATTTCAACCTTATCTTGCCCTAAAATCTCTCATTGCCCACTTGCTCAAAGTTGGAATAGATTTTGGAATTGCCGTGCATGGTGGGACCCAACTTAGAATAAGGTTGGAATTGTTAATTTTGCACACAATTTGTGGGCTCCACCCAACCCATCTCAAAGAGGGTCACATATGCTGAAATGTAAAGGTGTGGGCCTTCATCACTATGCTGAGGAACAAGTGAGATAATAATTTTTTCAGTTGAATTTGCATGTGGGGCCAACTAGAAAAATTAGATGGGACCCATGCACTGATCTAGCACATTCTTTTTGCGGAAGTACGACATGTGGCACGCTCTCAACAAAATCCTAAGAATTTCTCCCACCATCTCTCTTCCAAATCTCTCTGTCTTAATTCCTGCACTACTTAAACTTCTACAAATCAACATAATCTCCTAAAATCTCCCCTCTCTCCTAAAATCTCCTATGCACTCACTCTCCCTCTCAAGGAGAAAATCCTCCTAAGTACATGAAGCATCTGATAATCCACTTACTTATTTCCACTTTGTTCTTCAGTACTATCTCATTTTTCATATTCAACTCAAAACCGCCATTTTGCCAGTAGTCTCTCACAGTAATCAAAATCTACTGCCTTGATATGCAATATTTTACAGATCAGCATAACTTGCAGTTTATATATCATTTTGAATAAGCAAGATTTTAATTTATCTAACTGCAGACCATTTCATGATATATGTTTTCTATGCCTCCTTGTCTCATCAAGGGACATCACATTGTCTGTAAACAAGATCAACCCAGAGAGGACACTTTCAAGTTTGCTGTTAAGATGCCCTTCAACAGGGAACCATACTCATTTAAATAGAAGTCATGGACAAGTCAACGCCCAAACCTTACAAAAAATCTGAAAAAGAAAAAAAATTATGGTAAAAATATACTCACTGACAGAACATGTAATGTGCTTATCTCATCAAACTCTTATAGTTATTCCAGTGATGTGAGCATGGCCAAACCCGTAATAACTGCATTAATGTAAGGCATCTAACAACTCTCCACTGACGTAAACAATGATTTCATCAACTATAATAAACCATTAACATGCACGAAGGTCAGGGCTACCTAGAAAACAAACAATAAGCTCTCTAGAAATGGGGTCTATGTAACAATTAATAGTATCAAATCTTTCTTCAAGATTCAAAATCTCCATGTGTACCCAACTTGATTATAAAGAAGCATGAGGGAGAAAATGAGCCCCAAAAATGCCCCATGAACATGTGATGAAGCAAAAGCAATCTAAACCCTCAGCTAAGGTCTCTTCAGAGAGAGCATCACATATTAGATTATTTCTTCAATAAAAGACACGAATGCACTTATGGTTGCAGGTTGTGTGAATCCTGTGTCCTGGCCTGCACAACAACACAATGTGGGTGAGGCTGGTTCTAGTTGGGTTCATGCATGGGGTAGCCAGATTACATATATATATTAATGCTAATTCACTTATCAGATTAGTATTGGATACGATAAGACAGATATGTTGCCCATTTTGAAGTGTCCATGCATCATAGTGTTGTGCTAATTCACTCATGATCCTTCCTATGTTGTGGAATGGTACTAATACACACGTGAATTATGCTCAAGTATTATGAACCCCTGGTGCCAATGAAGATGCAATGACCCTAGGGGGCCCACCTATGTGAGTGGATTTGTAGGAGACCATGTGATACCGTAGTGTGTGATGTGATTTTGGCCCAACTTTTTCAGGTGCTTCAAGACATAAGGAAGATTGGAATGCATGAAACTACACTCATCACTAATCCATTTGGTCTCCAACAAGTCCCACACGCCCTCTATAAATTGCTGGTCATCATCATACCTTCATTTCACAAATGGGTTCATCAAACAAGATCTCTTGGTGCAAGGCCCATCACATGTACAGTTTCTATCACTAATCATGTGTAAGAGGCAAACATCTCTCACATTCAACAGCTCAGAGAGCACTTCAGTCACAAAATATGGGAGAGCCAAATCGCAAATGAAATAACAGCACGAGAATCATTCAGCTTGCACAAGAGAACTAGTAAACAATGCAAATCCATAATGATTAGATTGGCATCGATGTACAGCACATTGATGAGTAAATTGCAATAGATATGCACACCAGCAAAATAGGTTAAATAATGTTTTTGTAGCACTGGTTATACATTTGAGATGCTTCATGGGGTTCAGCAAATGAAACTGATGTTCCATGACGTTACCAAGTTTACAATTATTTTAAAACCATTTTTATGTTGGAGATACTTCAAGTGGTTCAGGAAATGAAACCTGCATTCTGTAAGCACTGCCAAATTCCAATGAAACTTTAAGGGGTTCAACTGAAGCAAATAGAAAAAATGGAAGAATTTATCTTCATTTACCAAAATATGAAACCACATATGCTTCAACAAGACAAGTTATTACTCGCAGAATTACAAGCATGGAAACTACGATATCTGAGAGACCTTCCTGATCGATTCAAGTAGTTCAGAAATGCTCTCTCCTATCACTTTTCTTGGGGTCCCTGTTCGAGTCGCCTTAAGATAAGGCAAGCATCTAGTAATGTGCCCATAGTCGCTGTGTTTAACTTCGACCTGTGAACATAGAAGAGAAATTAGAATTAATTATACTTACCACAATTTTTTTTAACAAATGGTAACTTGATTATATTAAAAAGACTAAACTTACTATAACAAATGTATTTGAAAAAGAGAAGATAAATAGATAAGAAAAGGTGCCCAACCAGTTTTTCTTCAATATGTTAGATTGCACTTATTCATTAATAAGTACTTCTAAAACTCCACTAAAAAGGGATCTACCATAGATGAGCAAGCTGAAAAATCAGATTCCGTGTTGCAGGGCTCTAAAGCTGCCATTTCAATGAACAACTTAGATCCCATCCCATATTCCCATGTCTCAAGGCTTAGTCGTGATGTTTCTTTTCTCTTCGAAACACCAAAGAATCTGAGGGGGAAAAAGGCCCAAATCTTGTGCTTTCTTTAGAAGTCCAATCAACAGCACATTTTCTTTCCTCCATATGAATGGTTTCATGAATCCAAAATCGTGAGCAAGGCTTTCATCTGACTAACACATGGTTGTGCCACCCAAGGGCGGGGAAAATATTTGTAGATAATTTCAAGTGAAGCCTTTCATAGTAGCAATCTTCAAGCCAGTATAGATGTGCGAAAAATTCAACGACGAAAATGAGAAGATCTGAAGATTTATAATTAAGGTGTATAACCAATCTCAATATTCTACAAGCAGATAGGTGTTATGTGTATAAGAATGGAAAGTCCCTGCAGGTATAAACTAAGGCAGCATTGGATCTCCATGCATGATAAATGTATAGCAACGATTAGTATCCATTAAATACAAAGTAAGAACCATGTTTGAGAGATTCGCCCATTAACATGATTTGTCAATGAGCGATGCCCTAAAAACATTCTACATCAAAAGACTATTTTTCAGCTAAGAAGCATGGACACGGACACGGGACACAGACACGACACGACACGGACACACCAACACGGCATTTCTCAAAAAAGTAGGACACGGACACGTCAGGGACACGTTAATAATATATATTAATTTGTATATATATAATCATCTGCTAAAAAACTAATATCATTTTAACTTTTTTAATCAATTTAGCAATCAACAAATAAAAATTCAACTACCAACTAACAAACATATCAAATTATTAAATATCAATACAACACTAAAACATAAGTCATAATCATTAAACATGAAATATCCATAGTTCCATAAAATCCATATAAAGAAAAAGGCGGATCATCTCTTTCCCCTCCCTTAAAAAAAAAACAAAAAACAAAAAGCAAAAGAAAAGCCAATCTTGAGGCCTATTCTTTAGTGAAATATTTATTTGTCTTTTGCTTGTGATATGATTGATATTTACAATCATGTATTTTTCCATGGTATAAAATTGTTATATATCAAGTTTACAAGTTTTAATAACCACATATTAACAAAGTGTCCAAGAGATGTTAGCCACATGTTTATTTTTTAGTCATAGACACGAGCTAGGAATTGTGGGACACGTTGCAAAAAGAGTGTCAAACAAGTGTTCGAAATTAAGATTTTTAGTTCTTAATTATGGACACGGCTAAATAGTATCGGACACGTGTCCGAGAGTGTCCGAGGAGTGTCGGTGTCCGACACGTGTCCGACACGGACACGTCACTTTCTTAGAAGTGTCCGTGCTTCTTAGTTTTTCAGGGCCATTGCTAATGTTTCTTCTTTACCATACAAAAAGCAAATCGGCATCAGGAGCATCCAATACAACAAACCCTTCATAAGTTACAGGAAGCTAGTCATCACATGAACAACTATTACTTCTCCAAAAGCCTCGCAGATCAACTTGAAGAACTATCCAAACTGAGCAGACTTTCCAGACTGACCCATTGGTCATCCTAAACTTCAATTCAAGACACCTATGGACAAGGAAATATGATGCAGCACGGGGAAGAAAAAATAGCCAACGGGCTACTCTTCAAGTCAAAAGGCTTAGGATAGATTGTCTAGGCCTCACACCAAAGACAAGAATTCAACCCATAAGGGAGAAGAAACTGAAATCTTATTCAAAATACTGTAGTCTATCCCATGAGAAGGGTTTACATCTATTTATAACTAGACTACTCTCCAAATACAGAAACAAACTAGTTCAATTCAAATAAGAAGTCTTAATTTAAATATAAATCCAATTTATAAAGCCTAAGAAAGCAACTGCAACTAATAAAGCAACTATTATTAATAAAATCAATCTTCACTGCTGGGCTTTGGACTTGGGCTTGCGGGTGTAGACTCTCAAGCAGGGCTCATTAGTCTAGCTTGCATCAACTTTCCCCGGCTTGGAAAAACTTAACTCCGACGAATTGTTAGCTTGATACTTCTCATATAGATCCAAATTGAGTCGCTAAAAGTCGGTAGCCATAATCCATGTAGCTTTGGAGAATGGTTTTCCTTTCCACTTGACCAAGAACTTGTGTAATCTGCCATTCTTCGTAGAAACAAGCTGATCATCAAAAACATCTTCAATTTCTTTTGGAGGAGATTGATTGATGGGAAGCCGGAGAGCTTGTTCTTCAAAAAATTCATCTTCATGATGTCCATGATGAATCGTCAAATCTTCAACATTAAATGTGGAGCCGATATTCATGTCTAAAGGAAGATCTAGAACATATGCATTGGAGCTAATTTTCTTCAGAATCTTGAATGGTCCTGCACTTCTTAGGTTTAGTTTTTGTATTTTCCTGTGGGAAATAATTTTGGTTTCAAACGAACCATGACCATGTCTCCTTCATGAAATTCAACATGGCGTCGCCGAGAATCTACATTCTGCTCTAAGTAGCAGTACTTTTAGCCATCTGTTAACGAACTTCATCATGAACTTGCTTCACGTTTTGTGCAAATTGTTCAACATCCTGACTTGATCTAGCTTCAACTGGAAATGGGCTTAAGTCAATAGGAAGACGTGGCTTAACACCAATAACAACTTCAAAAGGGGATCTGGCGGTGGTTCTGTTGACGGAATTATTGTAAGCAAACTCCGCCATGGGTAAAATAAGATCCCATGAAGCAATGTCATCTCCGATAAGACATTGAAGAAGATACCCCAAATTCCTGTTCACAGCATTTGTTTGGCCATTAGTTTGCAAATGGTATGCACTGGAATAGCATCATGTGCCATAAAGTTTTCTAGAAGAAACTCATGAATTTTGTATCTCTGTCAGACACAATTGTCGTGGGAAGAATATGTAGACGAACAACCTCTACAGGAAAAAATAGCAATTTTCTTTGCATCTGATGTGTGAGAACAAGGGATAATATGTGCCATCTTTGAATAGAGATCAACGGCAAAAAATATCGAATCTACCTTCCTTGATGTTTTGGGTAAACCTAAGACAAAATCCATGCTTAAATCTTTCTATGGCTCATGTGGAATAGGAAGGGGTTGATATAAACCAGTGTTCTTCTTTTGACCTTTTACAAGCTGGCATACTCTGCATAAGTCACAAATTCTGGCAACATCCGTTTTCAAGCGGGGCCAAAAGAAGCGATCTTCTGCAATAGCCAATGTTTTATCACGTCCGAGACGTCCACTATATTCGCCGCCATGTAATTCACGTAGGACAAACTCCCAGATAGATGTAGGTGGCAAACATAATTGATGTCCATGAAATAGATAACCATCATGAATAGAAAATTTTGAATGTTTAGAAAACTCAATGTTTCGAAGATCTGTGTAAATTCGACCAAAGTAATGATCGGCTACATATTCTCTGCATATATCTTCAAAGCCTAGAACTATAATGGAAATGGTTGTGAAAATGTGAGATCGACGACTTAATGCATCGGCAACTATATTTTCTGAACCAGATTTATGGCACTATTCAAATGTGAACTCCTGCAAATATGTACTCCATTTGACATGATTGGCGCTCATCTTCTTTTGAAAATTTTGATGTTGCAAAACTTCGTGATCAGAAAACAAGACAAACTCTCGTCCAATCAAATAATGGCGCCAATAACGTAGAGTTTGGACAACTGCATAATATTCTAGATCATATGGCGAATACTTTGGTGAGAATCATTCAATTTCTCACTAAAGTAAGCAGTTGGATAACCGTCTTGACTCAAAACTCCAACAATACCGATTTGTGAAGCATCACAACTAACTTCGAAGACTTGCCCAAACTTAGGAAGTTTTAAAAAGGTGCTTCGATCATTTTTTGCTTAATCTGTTCAAATGCCCAAGATGCTGCCTTTGTTCTAGAGAAATCCCTTTTCTTCATGCAATCAGTTATAGGAGTCATGATGGTACTAAAATTGTGGATAAATCTCCTACAAAAAGTGACCTTGATACCAATTGATGCAGCATGGGAAAGAAGAATAGCCAACGATCTATTCTTTAAGCCAAAAGGCTTAAGAGTAACTGTTTAGGCCTCACAGCAAAGACAAGAATTCAACACACAAGGGAGAAGAAATTGAAACTTTATTCAAAATAATGTAGTCTATCCCATGAGAAGGGATTACATCTATTTATAACTAAACTACTCTCCAAATAAATAAACAAACTAGTTCAGTCCAAATAAAAAGTCCTAATTTAAATATAAATTCAATTTCTAAAGCTTAAGAAGCAACTACTATTAATAAAGCAACTATTATTAATAAAATCAATCTTCACTGCTGGGCTTTGGACTTGGGCCTGCAGGTATAGACTTTCAAGCGGGGCCCATTAGTTTGGCCTGCATCAAAATCACAAACGTTTCACTTCAAGGGAGTGGAATTTCGAGTGGACTGAAGGGATGATGACAAGAACCCGATAGCTATATAATTTCTTTCCATTAAAATTTTGATGGTGTCAGTGGGAATTAGAGATTTAGGACTTCCATAGTCAAAATCCCAAGTGCACTAGAGTAATACTTTTCATGAGTTATAAATTGATATCCTCTGTCGGTAATAGAGCCAATATAGTTTCAAAGTATGGCACAATCACTTCACCTTAGAATTTAATGAAGTGTGAAAACAATTACCATGTATGTTTCAAGGTTCAAAGTAGTAATTAGCTATTTGCATTGTCAAATGGCTACAACATCTAATAAGAAATGCATTATTGACAATGGGCCATATAAAATTGGATGAACACATCTAGGGCCAACGTAGACAATGGGGTAAATATCAGAGTCAAGAGAATGAACATAAATTGAAGTATACGAAACAAGATATAAGAGACTGGGTTTTGCAGTCCTGAAGATAACCAACTAGAAAGTCGATTAGATAAAGGAGAGCAGTTTTAAGAGGAAGGGCACCGGATACATTATCCAATTCCACCAGGGTGTCAACATAAAATATTCAAGATATGGACCAAGTAGGTATCTAGTCGTGACTCCATTAATTGATGCTTTGTAGTCACTGAAGTACTTTCTAGCTCTCAAGAAGCCCTATACAGCCTGACGATGGATACAAAGAATTCCTTTACTTTCCTCCTCTTTTACTACAAGCATGCAGGGATTCAAGAACTTTTAGAGATTGAAATCCTTTAAAGGTCATACATGTTAAAGAAGCTAAGCAATTACATGCATAAACATCAAAATGGAACCAAACAAGGCTGAAATTGTGGATAAAGCGGGTCAAAGTTGCAATTTGACATTAGTTTGAGGGGACCTTGGCAACCTAATGCCACCGGTATTAGGCTTGCTTGAACCTTAAATCAAGCCCAAAATTTAGAGGTCATTTTTTTTATGCATCATCATCATCATCATCAAAGTCTAATGCCAATCATGTTGGGGTCAGCTACATAAATTCTGTTTCTCCATTTCGTTCTATCTTGAGCCAAATCCTTAGATAAGTTAAACTTCTTTAAATATCATTTAATGACCTCCATCAATATTTTCTTTAGCCTAACCTTATCTCTTGATGGGCCATCTACTTGGATAGCCAAACTTTTCCTTACCGGTGCCATAACCGGCCTATGCTCAACATGTGCAAATCATCTTAAGCAGGTCTCTCTAATCTTATCCCCTATTATTGCCACTCCTAAATGCTCTCGAAAGCGCAGCGGACAATATCATGCATGTGTGAAGGGTGGGGTGTTACAACTACACATCCACCTAAGCATTCCCATCTCTGCCACATACATCTTATGTATATGTATCTTCTTAATTAGCCAATATTCTGCTCCATATGTCCTAACTAGTCTAACCACTATCCTGTAAAATTTGCTTTTCAATTTCATTGGCATTCGTCTATTACAAATCACTCCAGAAGCTAGTCTCCACTTTCGCCATCCAACTTTTATCCTATGCTCAACATCTTCATCAATCTCCATATCCTTACTAATCATCGAGCCCAGATAACGAAAAAAATGTCTACGTGGTATCTCATGGGTTTCAATTTTGACAATGATTTTAACACTGTGTATATGTCCACTGAAGTTGCAATCTATATATTTTGTCTTTGTACGGCTTATTTTAAAGCCTCTGGATTTTAATCCCCCCGCCATCTTTCGAGGTTTGCATTTACACCATCTCTTGATTCATCCACCAATACTATATCAACTGCAAACAACATACACCATAGTACTTCTTCTTAAATATGCGCAATTAACTCATCCATAATCAATGCAAAGAAAAAGTAAAGGCGTAGGGCTGATCCCTGATGCAAACCTATAGTCACGGAGAATCCACCTGTTTCTCCACATGTGGTTCTCACATTTATTATTACTCCTTCATACATATCCTTAAAATTTTCAATGTAACCGCTGGAGATATTCCTTTTCTTCAAAACCCACAAAATTAAATCCCTCGATACCCTATCATAGGCTTTTTCTAAATTGATAAAGACCATTTATAGATTTTTCCTCTTTGCTAGATATTTTTCCGTTAATTGCCTTAGTGAAAAGATAGCTTCCATAGTTGACCTTCCGGTATAAAATCATATTGATTTTTCGCAATCTTGGTCTTCTGTCTAAGTCTTTGCTCCATTCTTATCTCCCATAACTTTATAGTATGACTCATAAGTTTAATTCCTCGATAATTGGTACAATTTTGTATATCTCCCTTATTCTTATATGTAGGTACTACAATGCTTCTTCTCCATTCATCCGGCATTTCCTTTATCATAAGTATCTTATTGAAGAGTTTACATAACCAACTCACCTGAACCTTTCCTAAGCATTTTCATACCTCTATCGGAATATCATCTGGGCTTGTTGCCTTTCCTATCTTCATTCGCTTCGATGCTTCATTCACTTCCACCCCTCTAATTCTACGAAGAAAAGTATGCTCCGCTAATGAAGTATCCTCCGTAGTTCTTGTATCCCCCATATGTTCTTCATTTAAAAGTTTACTAAAATATTCCTTCCACCTTTCTTTAATATCGTTGTCTTTTATCAGAACATTTTCCTCATTGTTATTGATATACTTGACATGATCTACGTCCCTACTTTTCTTTTCTCTTATTTTTGCGAGCTTAAAAATATCATTCTTTCATTCTCTTGTTCCCAACCTATTATAAAGGTCATCATATGCTTTGGTGATGCAGTCTAGGGCCCAGCCGCCTTCCTCAGCCCCTCTTCAAATTAGATTAGGATTATTATTATTATTATTAGGAAAGTTTCTATTTTTAGCCTAGGGTTTTCTTGCTTATTAAGATTGTTTTACTATATATATGGCTTTGTAGAGAAGAACTTCTCAGATTTGATTGATTAATAGATTTGGGTTTTTTTCCCAGAGGTGTTCCTCGTGTGTGTTGAAGTCATCTGACGGTTTGAAGTGTCCTTGGACACGTGCTTAGGCACCCTCCACGCAGCCCTAGCCCTTGGGCTGCATCAGATTGGTATCAAAGCCCGATCTCCACTGTCACCCACATCTTCCCCGTCACCCCATCTTCCCCGACTACCCCCATCCGTTAACCCTCATCCGGCACCGACACAGATCCACTTCCAAAAAAAAAAAAAACCTAGATCCCTACACCCCAGACGACTACCACCCTCTGTCTACCCAAAACCCTGCCAGAAACCCGAACTCGTCTTATCCCTGCGGAATCCTCGAAACCCAATCCCAGTCGAAGGCCACGTCCCAATCCACCATCGACCCCTCTCAGTCAATCCCGCACCAATCCCTCGTCAAATCCTCAACCCCCGCTCAACTCCACAAAACCCTAATCTTTCCCACCCCCAATCCTTATCAAGACGCCGCAGAGAAAGGCGCAGGAGCCGAAACAAAACAAAAAAAAGAGCACAAGCAGCGCCGCGAGAGAGAGAGAGAGAGAGACAGAGAGAGAGCAGTGTACAGAAAGACAGAGAGAGAGCAGTGTACCTGGATCTCGCTCTGCAACCACAACCCGCGGCCGTTTGCCCTCATCGCCTCCATCTCTGCCGCCTCCCGTTGCTGTCGTTGTTGATCGTTGTTCTTCGTCGCCTGACGCCGTGTGCAGTTGTCGCCAGCCAAGAGACAGACGAAACGTACCTGGCCACCTGCCGTTGTTGATCGTCATCGCCGATCAACCATCTTCCACAGTTGGCCTCCTCCAGACGTCCGCACCGCACGCCGTCGTTCCCCGCAGCAACGTTCATCTCCCTGCATCACCGGCCGCACCCTGCTGCTAGCGACTCGTCGTCGTTGTCGGTCGTCTGACGCCAGCCAAAGGCGGAGCACCCATCCTCCTCCTCTCCTCTGGAATCCACCGCAGCACGAAGTAACAGCAACATTCTTATCTCCAGTTTCCCGTCACGCTGCACGAGACAGTCTACGCTGTGTATTGGGCCCGTGTTTAACCCGGGTACACTTGGGCTGTTATTCCTGTTTGTGAGCCCATATACTAACTGGCCCACAAACGAAATTCTTCTCAAAGCTTCTGCACAAGTGTTCCGATTTCATCTCAGGTTAGTCAGATTTACGTTTTGCATTTAAAAAAAAAAAAAAGCCTCCTAAGAAGCAAGTGAATGCTGAATCTTCATCTTCTTCACTTGAAGATTTGGCTAGTGCCATTAGAGAATTATCTGCAAAAGTTGAGGGCATGCACACCACCCTGCAACAATTGGACATTAGAGTGACAAATTTGGAAAATCATCAACGTGTGCATCACCACCGTGATGATGGTGCAAATATTCGGAATCACCGGGATCCGCCAGTCAATAATCCTGATCGAGAATTCGGGATAAAAATTGTGATTCCTGAATATGATGGAAAATTACAGCCCGCGGAATTTATGGATTGGTTAGTGTGCGTGGAGAATATTTTCGCACATAAGCCAATGACTGAGTACAATAAAGTCACAATGATTGCTACTAGATTTCGTAATTATGCTGCAACTTGGTGGGCTGAATTGCAAAGAAAACGGAGGAATCAGAACATGGACCCTGTTGATACATGGATTGAGATGAAAAATATTTTGAAACAAAAATTCCTCCCTGTCAACTATGCAAGAGATCTCCGTTCCAGTTTTCAAAACTTGAAACAACGATCCAAGTCAGTTGTTGAATATTCTGAGGAATTTTTAACTCTGCAAGCTCGTTGTGGTTTGAATGAAGATGATGATGTGGTAGTTAATAGATTTTTCAATGGATTGAGACTAGACATTCAGCATATCCTTGCCTTCCAACATTTTGATAATGTCGATGAACTCATCCAACATGCTATCAAGGCTGAGGGAATTGCAAATCATCAAGTACAAAAATCCAAATGGGCTCAGCCAAAGAATTCCCCTCTACAAGAAGCTAAGTCCAATGGACAAATTTTTGCTAGGACTGAAGGTCAAAATAAGATGGTTTGTTTCCATTGTCACCAGCACGGGCATCGCGCCGCAGATTGTCCAAAGCGAATACCTCAAATTGAAATTGAAGGTGCTGATAACAATATCCGAGATGATATTGACATTGATCCTAAAGATATTGACAATTCCAAGGATATTGACACTGCGGACATTGACTTCACCGATGCAGAGCCCCCAGATGATGCTCTTCTTGTCCTCAAGGATGCGTCACCAATTGTTGAGCATAAGTGGCTGCGCAAAAATATTTTCCGTTCCACAGGAATGATTCAGGGACAAAACTGCACAGTTGTTATTGACAGTGGAAGTTGTGAAAATCTCATCTCCCAGGCTCTTGTTGATCGCCTTCAATTGAAAGTTTATAAGCATAACCGTCCTTATTTTGTCAAGTGGCTCATGAATGGTGATCGAGCGCATGTTCGACATACTTGCAAAGTTACTTTTGCTATTGGTGAGACTTACACAGATACAATCCAGTGTGATGTGCTACCTATGGATAGTGGTGATATCTTATTGGGCCGTCCTAGGATGTATGATAAAAATGGAACTCATGGTATGCGCAACAACACCTATACATTCATGCATGGTGGACAGCAAGTTACTCTTCATCCTGAGAAACCACAACCGCCAAAGAAGAATTCCTGGAAAGCTGCCACAAAGAATGTCCTTCATGTTCAACACATTTACACTGGTAATCCGACGCAGCATCGAGTTCGAGGACGAACTCTTCTTTCAACCCGGGGAGGATGATGCAGTCTAGGGCCCAGCCGCCTTCCTCAGCCCCTCTTCAAATTAGATTAGGATTATTATTATTATTATTAGGAAAGTTTCTATTTTTAGCCTAGGGTTTTCTTGCTTATTAAGATTGTTTTACTATATATATGGCTTTGTAGAGAAGAACTTCTCAGATTTGATTGATTAATAGATTTGGGTTTTTTTCCCAGAGGTGTTCCTCGTGTGTGTTGAAGTCATCTGACGGTTTGAAGTGTCCTTGGACACGTGCTTAGGCACCCTCCACGCAGCCCTAGCCCTTGGGCTGCATCATTTGGACTTTCCAGTACTTATTACTTTCTTAGCTTTTTTCTTTGCCTTCTTATACAACTTCAAATTTTTTATACTCTTAGTCCTTTGCTGAACTTTGTAGCAATGTTTTTTTTCTTGAATAATTTCATGAACCTCTACACTCCACCACCATATTTCTTTATTAGCATGTCTCTTTTCTTTTGATTCTCTAAGTACCTCATTTGCAACATTCTTATTGCAATTAGCCATTTAATTCCACATTACTGTAGTTTCTCCTTCAAAATTCCATTCTCCCTTCTCAATTTTTTTGTCCTTAAATATATTTGCTCTTTCCCCCTTTAAATCTCTCCACCTTGTTTTAGAGCCCATTTTGTTTACTATCGCACTCTTTCTACTTCTAATGCAAATATCTAAAACTACAAGCCTATGTTGTGTGGTCAAACTCTCTCCTGGAATAGCTTTGCAATCTTTACAAGACAAGCAGTTTTGTTTTCTCACTAGAAAAAAATCTATCTAACTCTTATTACTCTTACTATGTTAGATAATTAAATGCTCATTTCTCTTTTTAAAGTAAGTGTTTGCTACTACAAGATCAAGTGCCATTGCAAAATTCAATATAGTGTTTCCAAATTTATTCTTTTCTTCAAATCTTTGCCATCCATGCACTCTCTTATATCCTCTATTATCTCTTCCTATGTGCCCGTTTAAATCCCCTCCAAGGAAAATCTTATGACTATTTGAGATTTCTCGTAGTAAATTATCCATCTCCTCCTAAAATTATCTTTTCACACTTTCCTCTAGTCCTACTTGGGGAACATATGCATTGATGATATGGATTATGTCTTTCTCTAGCACTAGTTTAATTGCTATAATTCTATCACCAAACCTCTTTACCCCCATAATTTTCAAATCATTTGTTTTTTATGCATATGATAGGAAAATGGTTATTGACTTATTGTTACAAATGAACATTTTATACATATAAAGCACACATTAACATGTTTGTCAAAATCATCATTTTCACATAAGTAAAAGAGTATATCCAACAGTTTTAGATTTATTTGGATCCTTGGACGTTCTTCAAAAATTTTTCAAAAAGAAACAAGAATTAAGATAAGAAACTTTATGTCTCGATGTGTTCCATTAATACAAGAATATTGAATGACTAGACATGGATTGAGGCCCATCGAAGTCCAGAAAATTAGATCTATAGGTTGAGATATTTTTACAAATCACCCAAAATGTATGAAGATTTAAGATAATCACCTTCAAGATCTTCAGGATTATTGGTTCAATAAACAAATTGAATGGTTTGGATTACAAATATGGGGCCCACCAGAATAAAAAAAAATAAAGGTCTTTGACGTGCCCCACAAGTGAAAAAATTCACCATGTGGAGATTGTACAAGTGCCTTTTGCAAAGAGTGGTGTGCAAACCATTTACCACCCATTCAGGTGAGCAAAGTTTGGCACATAACCTGTAAATGGGCTCATTTACACACTATTTTCATAGCTCAATGTGTAAGTGAGTGCAAACAAAAGTGATGATGTGTATTCATTACACACAAGAATCATTTCCATATGTAAATGATGGCAAACAGAGGACCCCTTATGGAATTGTTTCAGTCCCCTTTCACTGTCTTCAGGCCTATAATTAGGGGAAAGTGAGACATTATGAGGATCCTTTGACTACTGTACCTCCAACCAAGGAAGCAAATGGGTCTGAGGTGGATCCAAGCCGGGATCTGTCTTTGTAGATCAGGACCTAGATCCGGATCTAACATGGAACCTCTATGTTATATCCAGATGTAGAACCAACTGAAAAAAAAAGGATCTGGTTCCAAAATAAGTTGTGCAATGCATTAGTATAAATGGATAAAAGGACTTTCAAATTAAATTCTCAAATATACGAGTAGTTCTACTAAATGGTAAATGATTAAAGCGAAGTAGATCCTCAAATATCAATATTACTCAAGCCATGTAGGCCCTTAAATTGTATATTATTATTTAACACATGGACAAATCATGCTGGATTTGGATCTCCAGTTGAAAAATACAAGGATCTATATGTAGATCAAAATTCCTTCTGAATCCACAAATAGGTTCCACAACCACTTTATTAGGAGCTAGAGACTTTGGATACTTGGATAATCGAATAACCATTGCAACCCTACTCCACCTAGTTAGAGACTATTTCTTTTTTCTTCATTGATTTTTATTTATTTTTTTGTACCTAGATTTCATTACCAACCACTTAGAGACTTGAAGGCTGAAGATTTAAGAGAGAGTTAGAGAAGAAGAAGGCAGGTTGTTGGCTTGTTGCTCCAGTGCTTATGCTATTATTATCCGTTCTTTATTCTCCTTGTTTTCTAGTCTTTTAGTTCCACTATTTGTGTCATGTAATCTTTAGCTGTAGAGGGGCCTTTTGTCACCTGAGTGCCTTTAGCCCTATACCCAGATTAGGGGTACCCAGATTCAAAATCAATAAAATGAACATTAGATTGTTTATTTGTCTGTGATTTAACTCTGTTTAAAGGAGGGATGCTCAGAGTCAGTAGCTGTAGTTACATAATATCAACAACGAATCTGAGGAATGACTGCACTATCAAAACCAACAGCAGTGGCTGCTGAGGGAAACACTAATAATCCAACAGAGATGCATTCAACAGAAACAAAATCCCGTATGCATGTATGTTAATCCAAACCATTTAATGGCCATCACAAAGACAGGATCATCCATTCAATGCAACTTTTCGGATAAACTCATTTGCAATGGTGCATGGATAGTTTGGATTTAGTTCAATGTATGATGGATAGTCTAATGTGTATGGATCATCATGATCTAGCAGGTAGACAACTTTAACCAAGCTGTAGCTATGTCAAAATCACCTATCCAAATGTTAAAGCAGTTGCCAATGATTGCCTAGGATAGGAAGGCATTTATTACTAGGCAAAATTTGCTTCTTCAATACAAGATACGGCATTCCTACTTCAATTTATTCAGGCAAGTCGATACATAGCATCTCAGAGTCATATACACTGGAGTACCAAATAGCAGTTCTAAGGTTGATCAACAGTTGATGTACATGTTTCTTTTCTAAAATTGTTTTGAACTAGGTAACTCAGAATGGATACTAATGCCAGTAACACCTTGATGTCTGATGTGGCAAATTTGAAAAGCCCAATATGCAACACTTCCATATAGATATGTGAAAATTAAATGCAGTATTATATGAAGCAGAAAAATAAATACTCAATAGGGATAGGAGTACTTTCAAGCAGTTTAAAGTAAGTATAAAAATTCTTGCAAAATGAAAGAATGAAAAAATATTGGACATAGAAGTAATGTCCACAATTTTCCTTCCTCATCTTTTGAGTCAAGATGTATGCATGTGACCAATGTTCAAATGTAATATAGATACATATAGACAAGTCTCAGATACATTACAATATTTGTCCCCAGCTGTTGCTCAGAGGGTTAAGAGACAAGTATAATTTGAGTGGGCTGTGAGTTCAACAATCTCGTAAAGCATAAAATAAAAAGTCAAACAAAAATTTTTTTAAAAAAAAGACACAGGAATATTTTAAGAAATGGAATACCCTAGTTTCATAGGTTTTAATGCATCTTAGAGAAAGTGAAGCAGAAGTTATTTAAGTTTCTAGTGATTTATGATAATAAATAACAATAAGTTCCATCAACAGAAAGAACACTAAGGTGGTATACTATATACTCAAATTGTGCATCAATAGTGATAACCCATGCTAAATAACTAGTAGTTATTTGACATGTATAGTTCGAACAATACCAAACTATGACGCATGGATACTTCAAAATGGGCAATATATCGTGTAGTATAGTTTCCGATACTTCACCTTTTATGTGTAAAATCAGTGTCCTTGACATGTCTATGGCGTGCCCTTATCATATTCATGCCAAATGGTATTGCCTTCAGGCTTTTAAACTCCGTTTATAGGCCAAGCCCAATGCAGCATTTTCTCAAACAAGTACCATATAATATTAAATTACTAAATTAATAACAAACTTTAATCAATTTTCTTCATCAATTAGAGTTAAAAGGTAAGGGACACTTCACAAACAAAAGAAAAGATTCAAATAAAATCAAGTTCACATGATGTAGCAAAGAATAACTTCACATGAACAAAGAAGGGCTTTCAGAAATCCAACCATTTTCGAAAGCCGAAGCTTCCTCTTCGTGTTCTTCTTCACCAGCAAGTGCTGCTTCCCAGATCTCCTCCGCATTATCCTCCCACTACCCGTCACCCGAAATCGCTTCGCGGAGGCCTGACAACCAAAACCACAGCATGGTTTTTTCTCCAACACCCCAATTTTAATCAAACAGAAACTGGGTTTGGACAAAAAATTTACCTTTTGGGTTTTCATCTATGAGCCTAAGAGCAAAAACTCCAACATGGGTTTTTCTCCAAAACACTGATTACAATAGAAAAATCTAAGCTTTACCCAGAGAAAAGGAAGAGAAAGTAAAAGAAACTACCTTGTGGGTTTTTATCTTGTAGCCCTTCTTAGCGAAGACAGTGAGAGAGGGAGGGTTTTGCAGCGGAGTGGTGATTGGGGAGAGCTTAATTGGGAGCATCGGACGAAACCCAGATGTGATTTGGCAAGAAGAGCTGAGGTTTAAGGAGATTTTCTTAGGAGCTGAAGAAAATCGAATGCCATTGAAGCTGCGGATGGAAGGATAGGAAGGAGGAACGCTCAAGCAGAAAGAGGCCATTGCTAGTGAGGAATGAAGTGTGGAGGAGGCTGTTGAGTCCGTTCATTTTGAGGACCTCTTGGATAGAATACTTAGATAGGATTGGGGTAGGGCCCATCTGGAAATGGGCAAAGGTGGAGAAGGTGGACCCACGGTCAAGTCAAACATGCCCTAAGGTTTGCACACTTGGGGCCCACCTTTTGGGGGTATACGTCATTATCTGACGGACATGATGAGATGGCCCATGTGAACAATATCTAATAAGTTAATCTTTTCGAATTTAATTTTATTACCTTTACTGACGTCTTCTCACTGTTATTGTCTGCACTTAACATGCCCAAATTAGCTCAAACCATCTTATTTGAGTTTTTGTAATTTTATCCCATTTATGTTACCCCTAAACTAGTTAAAGAGGCTCAACCTGAAGCAAAAGAAGAATGGTAAAATAAAATGCTTAAGTCACAATAAAATGTAGAAAGAAATAATGATTAAAAGAATGCAATAGTTTTAGAGAAAGCTTAAGTTAATTAAAAATATATAAATAAAGATTCATTATTGAAAGAAATTAAAAGACTTAAATCTCTTTGTTGTTACTTTTTTCTAGCAACATCTGTAGAGTTTTCTACTTTGGGGTTTTTTTTAGAACAAAAGGTAGTACCGTTTTAATGAGACTAATCCATTCGGGCTCAAGGAGAGCCAAATAAATTCCCTGTGGCCCAGTATGACAACACAACTCCAACCCATAACTATTGAGGGCAAACTGTGGATATAGGCCAACTGAGCTACATTTTTGGGTTTTCTCTACTTTGGTTATTGCTACCATTAGTGTATTTCTTGTCTTTGGCAACGTTTATGTGAGATACATTTTTATTAATGAGAGATGATTATAGCAGTATAGTTTCCTTGTTGATTTTCAAAGAGAAAGAGTAGCTGGAAATTGATTAAGATAACAACAGAAAATATACCTTATTTGCATAGACTAAGTTTTGAGATGATCAAGATGACGGTAGAAGGCATAATTGATCTTGAAATTGGAGAGAGATGAGAACAAAGACATGAAAAAAAGTACATTTGATTAGAAAAATGGATGCCATATAATATCGCCTAAAAATAAGTTGTCGCCACTCTCCCACACGCTTTAGGGATTGGGACATGAGAAGAACTCTCATCATAACATATAACACAAAACCCTATAACATTATGAAATAGCAACAAAATATTTGAGATTTAGAAACGTAGGACAAATAAAAGAATGCAAAAGTTTAAAATAAAAACTAAATTTAGAATATTTTATAGGAGAAAACCCTTAGTTATTTGTTGCATGAAAATTAACTTTATAGTTTTAATTGTACAAGAAAGACCCTCCAACCCATTTTTACCTTTTTTAGTGTGCAATAACATCGTTAATTCTTCTTCTCCTGCCAAGCCCACTCCCCACAACATCTCCATCATCTACAACTCCTTCATCCTACATAATTCATTTCTATTTTTTCAAATCCATCCACTAAGAGAAACTTGAAGAATCAGATCCAACATCAAAATCTGTGATTCTTTGTGCTTCTCTTTGGTTTTTTTTTTAATTTATTAATGTGCACGCATGGTGATTTGACAGCAACATAGATCACCCTCTTAAATTTATCAGTATAACCTAAAAAGAAATTTCCCTATGTGCCATTAGTAGGGCTGCTGAGGACTCAAATGTGATTTATCTTGGAAGGGGTTCACTTTTATGTGAGCGATCTCATCCATGTCATATGGATCTTTGTGTATAAGATTTTTATGAGTTTCACTTACAATAAAATTGATAGAAACCGTCCGATTGATCTTAAAATGAAATATAGTTTTTCTATACATTAAATTGATAGAAACTGTTGGATTGATATTATCTATCCTGTAATTGACATGCATTTGAAGTGGATCCCATGAAAGAGTTTACAAGTTTGAACCTTCTGACCGCTTTTCAGGTCCATTGCAATATTATGTTTGGGGGCCAACCCTCAGGTCTAGCCTTGGATGCGTACTGGTAGTTCTTTAAGTCAGGCTCTCTCTCTCTCTCTCTCTGATGGGCCATCCTCTGGTCCTTCGTCTGGTTTTGTAAGTTTCTGCTACTTTTTATGGTCCATCCACTGGCTTTCGTAATTGAATGGTGGCAAGTGGCCATCATATATATGATTGTACATCAACAGAGGACGTTGAAAAATGGTGGGCCCACTGTGATGGGGCATATAGATAACAAAGGTGTTCTTTACTATCCTATTGATCGGTCATTGAATTTATGCCTCTCATTGATGATGCTAGGTTCTGGCAAGCAAATTTCAAATTGCATGCCGGTAACCTTTATAATTTGAACCTTTGCATAAAATTGAAAGATGTTAGAGAAAAGAGATAAAGAAAGAAAAAAGAGTTTAAAATTAAATGAGAGTTTTTAGAAAGAGATTTGTAGAAGGTTTAAGATGGATTTGGTTCCACTTCTTAATGGAGCTTTTTGGGCTTCTAACTCTTAAAAAGCCCAAAAGAACTCAAAAGTTTGTTTGGTTATTATCTTCTTCAAAAGCAAAAGTTAAAAAGTGGCTGTTGAGTGAAAGCTGTCCTGGACCCACTTCAAGTAGAGCTGTTGTAAAAAATGCTCTCAACTGTAAGACAAAAACTGGCTGAAAAGATGAAACAAAAGGTAGCTTCCATCCATTTCATGACATTACTAGCCTGTATTCTCTTCTCCTTACAGACATGCTTAGTATCTTGCAATATTTTTCAATTTGCGTGGTTTGAATGGTGAAATTTACACCCCCATATTGATTTAACCTCATATTACAAAGTTCAACATTTATTTTTTGAACGAGTTTGATCAAATTTGCTTCATTTGAATCACTGCGTTCTACTTGTTTATAGAATTTACGGAAAGAGTTTGGATTGAGATGTGTATGATTGGGTTAGTTATGTTCCGGAGTTACTAAGATCTATAAAATTGGTGGAAAGATGTTGCTGGCAACGTCTCAGATGTAAGAGCAGTTTGTGAAATATGAGCAATTTTGGAATAATCGGCCATGTTGATGGGTTGTAGGGTGTATGGGTCCTCTCAAGTGAGTTTAGTGTCTTGTCTGGGTAGTGGGTAGAGTTGATTTCTTTGCTCTAGCATGTTGTATTTAGTGTGACAAGTTGATGTTGATATTTGCTATTGGAGATATTATATTATACAGGGGCTCTTTGGTGTAGATAGCCTGATCTATGACAAAAATGTATTAGAATCATTTGGTAGATTCATTTTTTTATCAATAATATTTTTGCTTTGGCAAAAGATGGCTTTAGAGATGTTATGAAAGGGAAGTTCCAGTCACATCTATATTCAATGTTAACTTGCTCATAAGATCTTGCCAAGAAATGAACAGGATGCAGTAATAACGTAGACACATATAAGAGTTGGTGTAGATTTTAGATTGCCTACTCCTTGAGCATGTACAGGGACTATACTGAATAAGACTTCGTAGAGTTTTCAGTAATGTTTGGTCTCCCACAAAAGTAGATTCGTAGGTTAAGTCCCCATTTTTTTGTGCCAAAGATGTAGCTTTATAGGCTTTATGACTGTTTAATGTAGAATGATCTTGTAACCTTGGCAATTTCAGTTGTGATTTCCACACTTGATGAAATCCTCTATTTTCATTTTATTAGATATATTCGAAGGCTGGTTAAATGTGTATACGTTGCAAAAGCACACTTTTGCAATGAATCTAAAGTAAGCTGCACAACTTGCTTACTAATCTTTGACTATTGTAAATGGAATTAATTTTATTTGATTCGTTGGTCACTTGTTTTGTTGAAAGGACAACCACAATTATGTTTGTGTTTTGCAAGTTAGAGCTACCGCACTATGGAAGTAATGAGGTCAAAAAATATCATGTCAACCAGAATAATTGAGCATAATCCTTTGTCTCATCAAAATAAATTATTGATTTTAAGAACTTTGAAGAATTTGAAAATCGTTTACTTTAAAAAATTAAGTATAAATATATAAAGAAACTTGATAATCTCATTTTTTTTAAATTTGAATATGTCAGACCATCTCAATACAACGAGTGTAAGCTAGTATTTAAATTTAACTATCAAGCCACTTCCATAAGTAAATCCAAAACTTAGGTTTCATTATAGTCTTTTTTTCCCACAATGTAAAGATGCCTTCAACCACCAAATTATCTACTTTCGATTTGTCTTATACATGTTTCATGGTTACATTATTTTTTCAAATATAAAGAGAATTTTTAAATGTATTGAAGCCAACATTAGAATAAAGTTTATCTTTCAAAAAAAGAAGTTCCTTTCAAAAAAAAATTTTCCTTAAAATTTTTTTTCCTGTAAAAAAATATTATAATAAGATTTTAAAATTTTAGAAGTTACTTTTGTAAAGACTACTAAAATCTAAGTAATTTTGAGTTGGGGGCCACATAAAACAACACATCATATTTTTATGTGGGGCCACTTTATTTATTTATAAGGCTTCTTCATATTCTCTGATTTATTTTTATAAAAAAAATATAATGACTTGTTTGATTATTTTACGCTTAAAGATGGGTTTAGTATGTCTAACCAAACAACGATGGATGCTTTTCCTTACCATTTATAAAAAATCAAGGATTTTCCTCCTTCGTGCTTTTTCCTCCTCTTTTGTTATGTTCCTCCTGCTTCTTCATTCTGTCCACCCTCGTGGGTCCTATCTCGCGGACCCTTGTGGGGCCCATTCAATGTATGTCGATTAGGGACATCTGGATCGACATCTGCTATTTGAAACTTGATGGATGCTCAGATGGTAAAGGAGATGACATTCAATAGGTGTCCCATTTTGCTTCCCTCTATTCTCATGTCCTTATCCTTAATTTGCTCAGCTGGTAAAGGAGATGGCATTCAATAGGTGTCCTGTTTTGCTTTCCATTGTTCTTATGTCCTTAGCCTTTCCTTATCCTTAGTTTGGGGAAAAAAAAAAAACGTTGTGCTGAACAGGGAAAGCATCTCTGGTGAAGAAGAAGAAGCAAAAAAATGAACAAATAATCTGTGTTGGCTTGGTCTGGATCACTTGCTTTGAAGGTATTTTTTTCCCTAATTCTATCATTTTATTTTCTTGTTTGTTAATTTTTTCAATGGATTAAAGTAAAATAAGGTCTAAGTTTTTGCTTGATTTATGTTATATGGTTGATGCTGAGTTGCAGTTGGTGGGTTGGTTCTATTGTGGGTTGATGATTGTAGTTGTTTAGGGAGTGTGACTGGACAAATGTCATTTGGAGTCAGTGTATTGAATCTATTTGATGAATTGCTTGACCCAAAAAATTAGCTACAGAATGATGTGAAAGGTAAAAAAGATGTGAAAGGTAAAAGAAATGATAACAATGTGCAATCAAAATGGTGTCTGTAACTGTGATACCATCATATAAACAGTACTCTGTTTCTAAGAAAAAAGAGTTAGTGCCATATGGCCATATCCCTAAGCCTATTTATATCATAAATTTTAACTTCCTCATGTCATTTATTTAAAGACTGAAATTTTAATTTGTACATGTTCAATATGCTTCACTGATTCCTGTTATTCTAACTTTACTCCCATTTCCAACAAGGATAGATCAACAACTGTGCAGTAGAATATAACTAAAACAAACTGGCCACAAATCCACATAAAAATTCTGAATAACATCAAAACCAACTACAAGCAGATCTTTTTCATATTTAAAAAAAAAAGAAAAAGAAAAAGGAAAACAGAACCAGGCACCATATTCAAAACTTTACAAGGCAATTAGTTTTGGAAAACGTCACAACCACAATTAAGTAAGACTCCCAGAAAAAAATTAAGAAAAAGAAGAAGGAAAGCAAAATTCACTTGGGTGGAATCCCACCATTGTAGTCAAAGGCAGCTGAGTTGGTATCTTAGGTTTCTCTACAATCGCCACAAAGCTAAATTTCCTTCTGACTTCTAGCCTTGTTTGCTTTATATGGGTAGTTGGGGGTAGTGCTAGAGTTGGTGTTTGTAGGCGTTGTGTTATTGTGGAACTGATTTAGTTGGAGCTCCAAATAAATGTATGACGTGCTGAAATGGCTTGGATTGGATGACCATTTATATCAACACCATTTTGACTTAATCAAGGAAAATGGACATTAAAAGCATGATTCGAAGTGTTGATCAATGTTTTCTCTTTTGATGAATGGTCACTGATGAGAATGTATATTTTACTGACTCAAACAGAGAACTTATTAATGGATTTCATGGCAGTGATGAGTAGTCATTGACCCAGTGCCTTCTTCCCCTTGTGAAAAATTGAACCTTTTTTCTTTTCTTCGAAATGAATCAATGAAATGAAAATAATACTGATCAACCATGCCATATGTCTTGTATGATAGTCAAGCTTCATTTCTCTCTTTACCCTTATCTCTTTCTCAACATCATCTTCTTCGTCATCCTCTTCTTTGCTTTTTTGATTTTAAGTGCTATTTTCTTGGATTTTAGTTCTGTCTTTTAGATTACTTCTTACCCATTTGATATATCTCTCTTTCTCTTCTTCTTCCTATTCTTTGCACTGTCTCCATTGAAGGGTTGGTTTTCTTTGATTTTTGTTCTTTGTTTAGGGTTGCTTCCTACCCATTTGATATCTCTTTCTTCCCCCTCTCTTTCTGTTGTTAATCTTCTTCACTCTCTTCATTGAAGTGTATGTCTTCTTTAAGTTCAGTTCTCTGTTTTAGGTTGCTTCCTATCCATTTGATATCCTTATGTCTCCCACACCTTCTCTTTTCTTCTTCTTCTTTACTTTGTGCAGGGTCTGTTTTCTTTGATTTCAGTTCTTTGTTTTAGTTTGCTTCCTACCCATTTGATCTCTCTCTCTCTCTCTCTCTCTCTCTCTCTCCTTCTTTTTATTGTTGTTGGAAATCGAGGTGTTTGTGGGACCCGCCATTTGGTAGTGAAAATTTCTAACCACCCATCTAATGGGCCACTGATTATTGTGACCATGTTCTCATTGTCTTTTGGTGGAAATCATTTATCAAGTAAAGCGATCTTATGTTCTTTGAAAAATGGAAACAAAAGCTTTTCTATTATTAGAACAAATTCTATATTGAAATGGTTTTCTACTTTTTGTGTAAGGTAGCAGAAAATGGTTACTACCTTGGAAATGTTAGCAAAGAATAACATGATATCACTCCCATTCGAAACCATTTTCTACATTGTAGTGAAGTGTTTATTATCACGAAAATGGATCATTTTCAACGTATGACCTAGATATCTATTTCAAATTTGGATCCATTTTGATAGTAAAGACTACAACCGTCCGATATTTGACATTAAAATTTTAATGAACTTGAAAGCGTAACCAGAACATACAAATAGTAAAATAGAAACAAAAGTTGTTGAAATCAAATAAGACCTATTATGTAGTTAGTTTTATAGCTCAAGAAATAGACTAAATTAGTCACATTTTGAAGCTGTTATATAGAAGCATCTTGATTAATATGAAGAAATCAATAGACAAACATATTAAATATGAAAAAAATAGTGCATTGACTTATCCGTAAATAGTAACTATGATCAAATGCAATTAAAAAACATGTGGGATATCACAAATAAATAAACAATATGCAACTTGGAACAAGTTGCTTAATCAATAACTATATGAAATCTAAGGAAAGCTTCCTCAATTTAGCAATAGAAAACTGGTAGAAAATGAACATTAGCTTTGTTTGTTATCATTTTCAAACGAAGTGGAATTTGTTGCAAAGAGTCAAACTGTGTTCCCAACCATAATAACTGATTGCAAAGAGTAAAATTTGAAGCATATAAATCATTAACCCCAAGTTTTGTTCCCCTTTGTATGTTAAGGCCACCATTTCTAAGGGCACACTCATAATATTCTACGTGTCATTTATTTGGCCCATATGAATAAGTTGCATAAACGTACATAAAAATAGTACACCTTAATAAAGAAAGCAAATTAAGAGCAAAAAATTAGATCATTTATTCTATTGAATAGTTCAATGCTCTTAGAGAAAAACACAGAGAGAAAAAGTCTGATACAATATGTAATCTAAAAATAGTAAACATTGAATATGGAAGAAAAAAAGGAACATATAATTTATGGGATCAATCCTTATGCATACAAAAGATGCAGGAAACGATCTTACAATATACAATTGAAATGAATAGGATAAAACATAATGAATGCGGCTTGAAATAAAAATCGAATACCTACTTCTCAATTAGAATTATGTTCACTTGATCTAGGCAAAAAAGTTAATCATATCATGATAAAAAACAAGTAGAAAAACCTAGAGCATGATCTAAGTATTGCAAGGTTCTTCATACTATGTTTCTATAGTAGTAGCTATTGTTTTGTTTCATAACTAAACATAAACAACCATAATAATGACTATAAACAATTAGATTCATAACAACGTAAATGAAAGTTACTGAGGAAATAAAATGGTAGGAAGGAAAAGTAAACAGTAAATTGAAAATAAATGACTATTGGAAACTTTAATGTATTTAAGTTCTTCAAGATTGAGATGAGAGCCAAAACAAACAATAAAAACTCTTGCAAGTCAATGAAAGCTGCCAATAAAGAAAACTTATGAAACAAAAAAAAATTTCGATATGTTATTTTTTTCTGCCCATTATGGAGTTCTTGTTTCTTGAAAAGGGTTTTAGTAAAATAGTTATATGTTTACAGAAATGGTTTTTTTTTTTAATTCAGTGTAATTGCGTATAGGCATCAAACTCTTTACGATATAGGTAGACAATGATTAGAAAGTGTGTTTCCACGAACTGAATTAAAGATTTTCAAACTTTTCATAGTCAGTTCTTGGCTGCTTGAAGTTTCAACATTTTATTACAGAATAAGAGGTCAAAACTAAACATACAAGTTAAGATCTCCTAGATGTAAGTGTTTTTTTTTATATATGTTCTTTTTCATTTGTGTTATTCTATGAATTATTTAAGTTGAAGGAAAGTAGCATTGGTTGGTTTCTTATCTTTGACTAATATGGTTATAGTCTAATTAAATAGTTTATTGACCCTGCTATGGCTTTCTCGTCTTGAACTAAATATAGGGCAAACCTTTTTGTGAGGTAGAACCATAGAAGGAATTGCATCTTTTTAACTATCATATGTTGATTTATAGAATTGCCTTTAATGCAAAGTATGAAGGGGTAATGAACAATAACTAATGCAATTGAGTTTATTTAATTATGTTGTGGTATTGACTACCAGTCTACCACTAATAGCAATTTAAACAAATCCATTTTTCCAATTACAATTCATAGATTCTTGCATAATTTTCCTTATGAGAATGTGAAGAAATTGAAAACTTCATAACACTATATTATTACCAATCTATGACTAATAGCAATTTAAACAAGTCCTTTATTCTAATTGCAACTCATAGATCCTAGCATAATTTTCCTTATGAGAATGTGAAAAAGTGTTACCATTTGAAAAAACTTCTCAATGCTTGAAGCAGATCTTTTTATATCAAATTTATTTTTGCACCATATAATTATGTTTTATTTTTCTAGCTTAGCAAAATTTATGGTAAATAAAATTCTGAATATAAGTTTTATGCGTAGTAAAGTAGCTTTTTTTTTTCAATGCTTGAGTTCGATTAAATTATAGATATGTGGGGAGATAGATATACTATTAAAATTAATTTTTGAATTCTTTGTATTTTTTTAAAGTTCCTTCTTATTTTAGTTTCTAATATGAAACTTACATTTATTTTTGATTAATTTCTATGAACTTACTTGAGTTATATTGGGTACTTCACCATTATATACTTTAAAATAATATAGATTTTGAAATGCATGTTAAACTCACTGGTGATATTATGTATTATGAGCTGCTAATAGGTTAAATTTATTTTTTAATAAATTTATCATCTCTTGACAACTAAATTTGTTTCTATTTTTAATTTACCCTATTGTTTCTTTCAATTGTTTTGTTGATTATTTTAAAGAACACTGCTTATCTGATTAGATACCTATCTGCTTTTGCTCCATTGATTTAATTAAGGTTTGAAATATTAAATCTCAAAAATTATTTAATCTTTTTTTTCCTTATAACAATGTACTTTGATATTAGTATTTTATACATCTCTATTTTATCTTCCTAATATGAAAAAAAAAATCGTCTTTCAATGACTTCTCTTTATTTTTTAAAAGTTCACTTAATTATATGTGGTGTCTAATTTATATACTCATTCATTATATATGAGCCAGATAGCTTCATTAAATATATCGGCAATGGAAAATGAAAGGAAAAAGAGAAGAAACACAAAGAAGGTTAATATCTTTCCTCTGAAATAAAATATATATAAATGCATATTTTAAAACTCAAATATACTTTAAAACTTAAAACCTAACTTAGTTGTTATTTTCTATAAAAGATAAGGCTGAAAAGCATTGGAAAAAGCAACGTTAATCATATGCAAAGTTGTCTATAAAGCCAAAAGAAAAAAAAATCAGCATGAAAAGAAAGGAAGCAAATAAAAAGAGAAAAATATTACAAAATCAAGCATTAGAAGCTTCTCTAAAGACGAAAAGCTCTGCTTTCATAAGTGCAACTCCAACAAAATCAACATCAAATTTAGGTTTGCTCTAAATTTTATAATACATTTATCTTTATAATTACAATAGACAATATCATTTGTTACTACTAATTAGAATATTTTCATTGATACAGAACGAGCACAGCTTGAAAATCATTGATGAAAAAGACAATGGTATTGTTCGTTGCCAAAAGAGAAAAAAGATGCTCTTCTTCTACAGAAAAAGAAAGCTTATGCAAGAAAAAAGTTACTGCAAGTATAGTCTTCTAGAAATAATACTTCATCATCTAATACAAACAAGCAAATTGGTATGTACTTATATATTTTGAAATGTAATATTAGAACTTTTTAACAAATATAATACAAATATATAATAATTATATTTCTAACTTACTATTTTTCTTTTACCTAAAATAAAAGTTGCTGACATAATACTGGGCATCACCATCAATGATACTCCTTCAAATATTAGAATGCAGATAGAAGGACTATATATATCATACTTAAGAGATTGGTAAGTGATATATTAATAGTACAATAAATTTGTTAATCTAATCTAATATATATTTATATTACAAAATCCTCAAAATTACATATTTCTTCTATTAGGATCAACATCTAGGCAATCTAGTGAATTCAATGAAGATACCTCTCTAACTGTTTATTTACAAGATACCTCTATATTAAACTACAGAGAGAGAGGTAAGCATATGTTTATCAACTTAAAGTTCATTAGCATAGTCAAATTATATTAATATTTTTTTTTGCATGCAACTACATATGACTTTGAAATAAACATTCCCTCTCGAGGATCAATATTAGAACAAAAAGCTTATTGTTGTTATTGTGAAGCGAAAAAATTTGCTTTTAAACTAAAGGACTTTTATTGTTTTGCTGGTTAGGTGTTGATAAGTTTAAATTCTATTCATGAAGATCTTCGAACTTTATTCACATCAAATATTGAAGAGGCACTTCATTTCAAAATATGTGTTAGAACATATAATAATACATTCGCATTTACCTCATTCGGTGTCAAATATGAGAAAGAACTTTGTAAGAAAAACAAAGGCATTTATACTTTCAAAGTTCAAGGTTAAGTTTACCATTATATCAATGAGTTGTTACCTCCTAATGGTTGTCCATTATATCTGCAATTGTACTTTTATGACACTGATCATGAAGTGGGGAGTAGGATGTATCAGTCACCATGGTTTAAATCTGATGTTGTTCAAAGATTAATGGATATATTGACCATCAATCCTTATTGTCAATTTTTCTAATCTTTAAAAGATTTGTCTATTAGTGATGATACAAAAATATTCATAAGATGTGATCCCCAACTTGATCCAAGAGTATATAATGCTCCTTCAGCATCACAAGTTACAATAATTTGGAGTGAAACCTCATATGCCAACAATTCAAGTGAATGCGACATCATAACATATAGTTATTTTGAAGATAATCATAGATTAAAACATTATTTTAGTTGCTATGATCCATTGGAGTAACCACTATCATTTCTTTATGGAGATGTAGGTTGGCATAGAGGCATCAAGTGAATACAAAGAAATGAAGTGTTAAGTCATGCAAATGTACTTTCAGTTGATGATTTGTTGAAGAAAGAAACTAAGGCATATCTTATTTTCATTTAGACTATTATAAAATCAAATTAAATGCTAAAAACCAATAAGTTATTTTTTTTAGCAGCTTCGGAGGAAAAATGCTCATCAAAACAAAATATATTACGTCGAAAATATTACTTCTATAAATTGCAAATCCGACCATCTGAATCTTCAATCCTATTACATTCTGGTCGTCTCTTACAACAATAATTTGTTGATATGTATATAAAACTTGAGACATCTCAATTAGATTACTTTCGAAATGATCAGCATTTGATCTGAGTAGATTTATATTAAGGAATAATCGATAGCATTGGCATTGGTGAAACTTTTGAAAAGAAAATTGGAAAAAGAGTTGTATTGCCACCATCATTTATAGGAGGTCCAAGAAATATGCGTCGTCGATACCTTGATGAAATGGCATTAGTTCAAAAGTTTGGCAAGCCAGATATCTTCCTGACAGTCACTTGTAATCCAACTTGGTTAGAAATAAAAAACCAACTTAGTAATGGTGGAGAAGCCCAAAATAGGCCATACTTGATTGCAAGAGTTTTTAGAGCAAAAATAGAAGAACTGAAAATCGAATTGATATAGAAGAATATTTTTGGTGCAGTTGTAGCACATATATATATGTCATAGAATTTTAAGAACGAGGACTTCCTTATGCTCATTTCTTACTCATTTTGAAGCAAAGATACAAACTTAAAACTCCAGAGATGTATGACTGATTTGTTTTTGCTGAACTTCCTAATAAGAAAAGCCACCCACATTTATACAAAATGATTGTTCAACATATGATACATGGACCATGTAGCGTGTTGAACCCAAGTAATGTCTGCATGAAAAATAGACAATGCAAAAATCATTATCCTCGAAAATTTTGTTTTGTTACAACACAAACAAAAAATTCTTATCCATTATACAAGAGACAGAAAACTGGAAAACAGGTCAAAGTTTGTGGTTGTGTCTTGGATAACAGATGGGTAGTTCCGTATAATTCGTATTTGCTCGCAAAATTCAATTGCTATATGAATGTTGAAGTTTGTTTAACAATAAAAGTAATTGAATACCTGTACAAGTACATTTATAAAGGAAATGATATATTCATGTTTTACCTTTGTGGTAGTACTGTTTCTAAAGATATTGATGAGATTCAACAGTTTTAACAAGGAAGATGGATATCTCCTCCAAAAGTAATGTAGAGAACTTACCAATTTAGTTTATATGAAATGTATCTATCAATCAAAAGCTTACCAGTCCATTTAGAAAATGTGCAAATTGTTGGATTTTGAGGAGATACAAACTTATTAAGTATCTTGCATGATGAAGAAGCATCTGAAACAATATTGACTGAATACTTTCGAATGAATCAGATAAATAAAGATGCTTTCAAATTGTTGTATAGAGATTTCTTAGCATATTATGTTTCGAACCAAGATAAAAAATATTAGAGCCAAAGACAAAATTCAATTGGAAAAGTTGTTACTCCAAATCCAACTGAAGGAGAAAGATATTATTTGCGATTGTTATTAAATCATGTTAAAGGAGCTACATCATACCAAAATTTGCAGACTATTAATAACATTAAATTTGGCATATTTCATCAAGCAGTAGAGCATCTCAGTTTGCTAGAATTTGACAATTATATTGATTAATGATTAAAAGAAGCTCATCGTTCCAAATGCCTTTTTTATTGTGACGACTCCTTGTTACACTTTTAGTTTACTGTGAAGTACATAATCTTGCAGCATTATGGGTCAAATATAAAGATACAATGTCAGAAGATTCTGCATAGATAAATTTCATGTCTCTAAGGATCATTGAAGCAAATGTATTACAAAGTATAAATTTTTTTCTTGAATCTATGGGCAAAAGCATTACTGAGTATGCCTTACTAGCCATAGTAACTATTGATGATCCAGACAAAAAATTGTTAAAAGAAATTCATGAGGAGCTAAACATTCTAATTTTAGAAAATGAGTTGTTCACAATTCAAAATTTGAATATTGAACAAAAGAAAGCTTATACTATCATATTAGAAAGAAAAAAAAAAACAACAGTAGGATCTTCTTAATTGTGGTCTAGGACGAACAGAAAAAGCATACTTATATCGAGTTTTACTCATCACACTGATGTCAAAAGAATAAATTGCACTAGCAACTACCACATCTGGTATTGCTGCATCTATTTTGTCAGGAGGCCATACTGCACATTCACGATTTAAATTACCATTCAACTTTGAAAATAGAGCAACATGGAATATATCAAAACAAAGTGGGCTAACAGGATTGTTACGTAGAACAAAGCTTATTATTTGGGATGAAGCGTACATGGCAAATAGACGAGCAATTGAAGTACTTAATGTTATATTACAAGATATAATTGATTGTAAACTATTATTTGGAGGAAAAGTAATAGTGTTTGGAGAATATTTTCGAAAAACACCCCCTGTTATCATTTGTGGTGGAAGAAAAGAAACAATTAATGCAAGCTTGGTAATGTCAGGATTATGCAATAAAATAAAAAAAAATAGAACTGACAGAAAATATGCGAGCTAAAATAGATCCACGTTTTAGTGAATTCCTGTTATGTGTTAAAAATGGAACTGAAATAACTATTTCAGAAGAAAAAATTCAAATTCCAAAAACAATGATCATTCCCAATACAGATGACATCAGATCAAAGTTTAAACTTATCAATTCTGTCTTTCCAAATCTCATGGTAAATGGATATGATGATCGTTTATTACAAACTGAGCTATATTGACAATTAAAAATGAATTTATTGATGAGTTTAATCAAATATTAATTGAACAGCTCCCAGGAAACTCAATCAAATATTACAGCTTCGATTTTGCAATAGATGAGACTCAACAAAATCTGCCAAAAGAATTTCTAAATGGGTTAACTCCAAATGGATTAGCACCACATGAGTTAATATTGAAAAAAAATATCCTATCATCCTATTACATAACATTGACACTTTTTCTAGGCTTTGTAATGACACTAGATTAATTTGTAAAAATTTTCAGCAAAATTTAACTGACGCCAAGGCTGTTGGTAGTCATCATGAAGGAAAAAAAGTATTTCTTCCACGAATTCTACTGCAATGAAATCAAGATGAGAAATTCCCATTTCCAAACAAAAACAGTTTCTTATTCATTTGGGTTTTGCAATGATGATAAATAAAATTCAAGGGCAAATACTGAAAACTGTGGGAATTTGTCTTCTTCAACCTGTATTTTCGCATGGGAAACTATATATTGCTTTATCAAGAGTCAGATCAAGTGAAGCTATCAAGATATTAATAAATCCATTTTCCAACATGGACAATGAAAGATCATATACAAGAAATGTTGTATATAAAAAGCTCTTAGTAGTTGCTTGTAGTAACAAATGATTGCAAAATTCATATAATACAGGTATGTGTTATTAGGTAAACTACTTTCATATATTTGGTTAACATTTTCTATATATTATTATATATAATTGATATTACATTATTATGAAAAATAAAAACTAAATTCATCGCAACAATTATAATGTCATAAAGCAACAAATAAATTACATCATATAAACTAAGAAATATTAATTATGAATAAAAAAGCAACAATTATGCATCATTGATAAATACTCAAAAAAATTTATTATTTTCTACCATTTATTTTCTTCCTACCGTATTTAATCACCCCATAATCCATATCAACATGTAGCTCATTATTTATTTATTCTTCTATACAACTATTTCATATGCACTATTTTATATTCCACATTCTTTAATCTTATTCTAATACAATTTTCTTATATATAATACATATTGTAACGCATCCATAAATTCCACATTTATCTACTTCTTTAGCATACTAAATTACATAATATCTTTAAATTTTCATTTTTGTCTGTATAATACAAATAAAATTTTTCATTAAGCTTATTTGATATATTTTTTATACATAATATACATTGTAACACACCCAATATTGTACATTTACTCTCTTTTAATATGTGAAATTATATAATATTGTTATTATAAAAGCTAAATTGAAATTAAAAGTACTGATATCATAACCAATAATCTTATATCATATTTCTATCTTTTCTTCATATAAAAAATGCTATATGTTTGTTATTAATTTAGTAATCTCCATTTTTGTCTTTCTAATATAAATTAAAATCTCTCTTTCCAGGCCCCCTTTCCTCTGAACATACATTCATACAAAATGGTAAGGCAATATCAAATGCTTTAAGAAATTAATAATAGAATTCAAAGTTGGACTACAAAGGTTTGCATTCAAGAAATGAGGGAACCACAATCTTCAAAGAGTGGCAAATTAACTTATCAACACCTAATTATGATTGATGAAAAGGTATTATTTTGTCTTTAATTGAAATTATTATAAAAACTTATTGGTTTTGGCTCAAAAGGTCCTTATTGGGCCTGAGTGGAGGGCCTAGTTAATTAGGGCTGTTTTCTTACATATTCTCTTTGGTGTTTTTGTTCTTTGTAACAAGAAAGATAGCAACAGAGAAGGGAACACAGAAAGAAAGATTGTAAGGGAGAGAGAAAGAGATTTCTTGATAGTGAAATCCTCGTGCTCGTGTACATAGGCAATCTAGTTGAACCACGTAAATCCTCATGTCTTTTGTATGTGTGATTGCTTATTTTTCTTTGTTGTGGTGTGTGCTTGGCTAGATCCAGATCTAACAATTGGTTGAGCCAATGACCGGGTTAGGGTCAAGGATAATTTAGTCTTTGTACAGGGGCTTTTTTGGTGGCCAAGAAAATAGACATTATATATTCATGTAATGTGATCCTAGACTCTATGTAGGAGATGTGATAGATCTCTTCCCCGTGGCGTAGACCATGTAGGGCCATGTAGGGTGTAGAGAAGTGTGAGCTCGAAGATTGAGGAGCCAAGTGTTAAAGGAGAGGGAGTCCTTGTAACGAATTGCCCAGTTTCTTTTATAGTGAAATCGAGCAGGATGCTCATAACTCGTGGAGGTAGCTTTTATGGTGAACCATGTAAAATCTTTGTATCGTAGTTGCATGGTTTTCTTCTTCTTTATGTATGTGATGATGTTGAATGCTTCTGCATGTACACTACAAAACTAATACTTAATTATATTATTAATCTATATATTTTGTTCCTTCAACATAAGGGACAAAACTGCAAGCAACGATCTTCAATGATGATATCAATATATTTGCTTCAAGAACCATAAAGCATAGTACATACTACATATATAATGTTTGGATTAAAAGAATTCTACCGCAATATAAACTTATCAAGCATGATTATCAAATGATCATAAACAATTACACAAAAGTGGAACCAGTTGAAGAAGGATGCACCATCAATACACAATATATGTACAGGTTCACCCCTCTCAAGTCCACCACAATTGATCTTTACTCAACAACACCGAGTGGTATCAATTCCTCTAATATCTCTAATGTTTTATTACTTTAACTATTAAAAAATAAATTGTTGCTAACAAGATTTTTCTTTTTTAGATATTATTAGTGTTTTCTAGGATATTCTCCACAAAAAAAAAAAAAAACATTCAAAAGGAATTGGGATCATAAAGATGCAATGACTCAAGAAATAGTTCTCATTGATTCAAATTACATTTTTACATTTTGAAGTTTTATTTCCAAATGAGTATATATATATTAAAAAAAACTACTCAAATATACCCACAGAAAATACTGACTATTAGACTTTATCAATGTATAGCTTGCAACTTACTTTTCTATCTGCTTGGGATAAATTTATGGAAGATGAATGTAAAGCAATATCCGAAATATTGCTATCCACGCTCATCATTGTTGCAACAAATTTAATTTTGGTGTACTACTAATGTTGTTAAATGCATTCTTTACCTTGTAGCTCCAAAAAGATTGTTTCATCCATAAATTGAGTATTACGAAGGACCTAACCTTAAAGTGACCATAATTGGGGGATGGGTTTGCTCAAATGTCAACTGCATTGGAGCTTTTGAATTAGGGCCAGATGTTTTATTTTATTTTATCTTATTTGTAACATTTTGAATGAACCATGTACTTCAGATTTGATTTGCTCTGCAATTGTTTTTTTCTGTTTAGTTCAGTCCATCTTATATATACTTGTTATTTTTGTTGTGATACACGTTTTGACATACTTACCATGATGGATTCAATTTGACTCTATAAATTCTCTGTCACAATTTTTGCTTTTTGTTAGAAGTATCTAAAATTTTAGTTGTACAACCCATTTGTCCTTAATGTTCAATGTAAGACAAATTTTGAGCTTGACTTGATAGGGAAAATTTTGAAAAAATGATTTGCTGTACTTGCTGAAAATTATATTGATAAAGCAAGTTTGATGTTCGGCATACTGTATATATTTTTTCCTTTTGTTCAGGGTACAAATAGTTAGCATCATATAATGTATTATTGTAGCTGAAGTACATTATTATTAGATCATAATAGAATAAAACTTCTTTTTTATTCATTAATAAACTCAAACATATATACTAAGAACTTGCCACTATATGTTTCGTATTTTTTGTTGAAAGTAAACATGTTAAACTAACACCTACGTGCAATGCACGTACCTTTCACTAGTATTATTAAAAAAACAAATACAAAAGTTTAGTTAACCAAACAACATTTTCCTTTAAAAAGTTACTTTAAAGCAATAGCTCCTTTGAAACCTACTTTTAGAAAAGTGTCATTAACCTTCAATGAGCTGAACCAAACACACCCTCAGGACTTTGCTCTTAGGGAAAGTTGAAGATTTATGACTTTTAATGACAGTGCGTCACTTGTCGTTCTTTCGCGAAAGGGGCTGCTTTCATTATATATAATAATAATAATAATAATAATAATAATAATGCCCTCAAAAGTGTTCATTTTTACTTTTACCACACATCCACCTTAACATTCTTATCTTTACTACATTCTTTAAATGGGCCACGTCACATATAAATCTTTTCCCATGGGCATTCACATTCATTGGCTAGGGAGTTGAATGGACAATCCATCATGCAATTGGAGAGAATTCTCCTCAGATAAAATTTTATTTCATTTATCTACAATCTCCCAATTAGTGCCTTTTGTTTGCCTAAAATTTATATTGAAACAAAAAATTATTAAGCAGATAAGGGGTAGGGGATGAGGTGAGGGGTGTAGGAGGTTAAATTAGCAAATTAAGATAGATCTTGACTTTTAAATTCTTTGACAGGACTCATAAGTTAGGTCTAGTAATAAGTTGACTTTAAAGTCACATTGTAATTCATTTTGATTGAGTTAAGATGTTTTTGATGTAAAAATTAGAGTTCTTTTTATTGTCAATTCTAATAAATTCATGCTAAGAGTATGAATTAATATACTTATAAAATTGTAGGGAAAAGAGCTATAATCTAGGTCATGTTTTGGATCTTTATTAAGGAGTGGGCCCACCCCGAGGGGGAGTACTTAAAAGAATTTATGTTGCCTCTGTTAATGCCTCGAGATATTGGTTGTGCATTCGAATTCCAAAAGAAATGACTTGGTGTAAAAAATAAAAAGAGATATATGTGTATCATCAAAAGTATGCCCACCGGGTCATGCAAGTCTCTCGAGGACCTAGCTCCTGACTGGACTTAAAAAAAAGATGGGTTCTCTCCAACATCTCCTACGACTCTCCTTTTTACCTCATTCATTCTTTAAGCTCTTCTCCCATCCCCATCTGGCGAGCATTAGTTACTAAATGGCATCTTCCAACTCGTCCCTCTATCTTTCTCTTTTTATCCTCCTTCCCTGTCACTCTTCCCCCTTCCCCACTCAAACCATGCCAAAAACCAACAAACCTAGATAGTGAGAATGCAATAAATTGAATTAATTTTTTTCACCATTTGTTAGCTCGAAGCAGAGCCATCTTTCTTCGCATGAGTTTTGAGCTAGACATCCCTGTACTGTAGAAGAAGGGGTTCAACAAGCAAAGTGATATAAGAAATTGCAACAAGAAAATGTCATACATGGATCTACTTTACCAAGTAAGAACATCCTAAAGCAACATGCAACTCTTTGTATTAGTAAAGACGCACCTCTCTTATTTGATAGGAACTAATAAAATTGGACCCATAGTCCTTGAGTTTCAATCTCATTGATAAAAAGGAATTACTTTAAAGTTTAGAAATTCAATACATGTTAAACAAATGCTAAAACGCCTGCCCTAGGAATCTTTCAGCTGGGATATCACTTCAAGTATTTGAATCACTCTATGATTAAGTCATGTGGGCACTAAAAACACCATAAAATAGTTCATATGTTATTATTAGGAGAAAGTGCAACCCAAGATTAGGTTTTATGAAAACTCAAACCCATAAAAATTTTAATCTAATGTAAATATGTAATGCCATGAAATGTAGTATTTTTTTGTGGAAAAAATTTCTCGCATGAATTGAAGGAGAAAGAGATTGAAATTAGGAAAATATTTGGGATCTCTTAACTTTGCAAACATGGCTAGCGATGATGATTTTGTCCTCCAAGTCCAAACTTAGATCTCCACCTCCTCTGCTTTCTTCGTAAAACACAGGGTCTTAACTCATCTCCTTTGCAACAATATCTAGCCCAACACACTCTAACTAATGCCAATTCAAAGGGTAAAATGAGGCCAAAAATCAAAAAAGAAAGAAAAAAAAAAGAGAGGATATGATCATGCTCAAACTCCGCCACCAAAATGGTACAAAATTCATAATTTATGCATAAGGGCATGTTTGTGTAACACTTTTCCACGGAAAAGTAAATGGTTTTTCACAGAAAACCCACTTTTCTTGTGTTTGGTGCAATATATTCCCATGGAATTACTTTCTTGCCATGTCGGCTTTTTCCTTAATGCGGTAGGAAATGAAGTTCCTATGGGGGGCATAGGCTTCAATTTCTGTAGAAAAGTTGGCCCCCCTATATAATCTCATTTCCAATTCTATTTCCACATCTTAACTCTAGCCTTTTCCACCAAAACCATGTCTTTGTCCCTGCAGCTCCAACCAGTGCCAGTACCAGATACTAGTAACCTTCTGTAACGCCCCACCCTTATACGCATGCATGATATTGTCCACTTTAGCTCATGGACCTCATGGTTTTGCTTCTAGTGGGCCTCAACCTATCAAAAGGCCTCATGCAACGTAAGGGTGCAAGCTTTATATATAAGCACAAGTACTTTCCTCTCTATAATCGATGTGGGACTCGAAGATGCCACAATGCACCCCCCCCTTAGGGTTGCATGTCTCTGTGCAGTAGCCTGCCAGCCCTCTTGGCCTGCCTACATGAAAACTCACCTACTTGCACCAGACCACTGCAAGGACTCACACTCGAACTAGTTGAGAGTCGGCTTTGATACCATTTGTAATGCCCCCAGCCCCACACTCATGCATGATATTGTTCGCTTTTGTCCATGAATCTCATGGTTCTTCAACCCACCAAAAGACCTCATGTAAGGTAAGGGTGCAATCTTTATATATAAGCCCAATCACTTTCCTCTTTATAGTCATGTGGGACTTAAGGACATCACACCTTCTCTCCATAACTGTCTTTCTTCTCCCATCTTTTTTGTCTCTCTTTTCCTCACCACTTCTATATCTCTGAATCGAAAAATTCTTATCTCTCTCTCTCTCTCCCTCTCTTTTCTCTCACCCATCTCTGTCTCTCTAAACATGAAAACCCCATGTGTACTTTTCCCCTTTTTTCAAACATGGGTCAGTGTTATATTTCCTCTTTTTATCTTTTCTTGTGTGTATGGTAATTTTCTTTTCTATGGTTTTGTTTTGATTTGTGCTAGAGTTTTTGGGGGTTTTTTCTTGTTTGTTTGGTTGTTAAAAGCAAGGACTTTCATGCTTGGATATAGTTGGATGGATTTGTTTAGAATCTTTGAATCTTAGGGTTTGAGTTACTAAGTCTCTTTTCAGTGTTGACTATAATATTGTTTATGATAGTTGAGGTTTATATTATTTCAGAGGTCTCTATTTGCATGAATGTTGGTTGAACTATGAATGTTGGTTTGAATGTGTGTCAATATGTGGAGCTCAATGATGACATGCACAATGTCATATGACACTGCTATTAAGTAGCACCGTTTTATTTATTTATTTATTTTTTGTAATATTCAACATCACTTGATAGTACATATTCTGAACACCTATTATTGACAACATGGAACTATAGATGTGAGCTATGAACCTGGAACAAACCTGCACAATGCATGCCACATGTTTGATGGAATTTTGTCATGATTAATGGACTAAATATGTGATGGGTGATGTTGATTCACTATGCATGCATATTCAATTTTATGGGCATGATCCTACCTGATGTTGGACTGATACAGTCTTATAATTGCTAACTCTTTTCATCTAACATCTTTTTTTTTTTTTTTTAATCTTTTGTATCTGTCATTGCTTCCATAGTTAATTTAAAAAGGGAATTAATACATGATAGACTGTCTCCTTTGTTACTATAAAAAAATTTGTTTCCTTGGCTTCCAACCTATGCTTTCCTTATAATGTTGATAAATTATATTGATCCTTGAAAGAGATGAGGTGGAGCATTTATTGAAGCCTACTGTGTATATATGTGCCCGAATATGCAATCCTATAAATATCTTTCATATTATCCCTAAATATGTGTATATATGTGCCTGAATATGCAATGATCATGCACAAATTATATATTTATATATTTTAATATATGCCTTCCATCTACTGTGTAGGAATGGAAGATCAAAACATGAATAATAACTTGGGTGGATTATCGAAGAATTTAAAATCTACCTCAGTTCAAGATGAGAAGCTTATTCAAATAATGGCAGATCAATGCAAAGAGGGATGCAGTATTAAGGGAGGTTTCACATGTGAAGGTTGGAACCTTCTTACACGGAAAATGAAGAATGAGTTTGGTGATACATTTATTAAAGATAATTTAAAGAATAGATTTAAGACTTTGAAAAAGATCCATGGAAATTTAAAAGCCATGTTAGAGCTCTGCGGATTCAGTTGTGATGACACTAGAAAAATGGCTATTGCTGAACCCAAGGTTTGGAAGAAGTATTTGACAGTGAGTCATATTCCACACATCTAATATATTCTTTTTAAGCATAATTATGCATAAGTTTTTGTTAAAATTAAAATATTTTCTAATTATTTGTAGGCACATCCTAAAGCCATTCAATATAAAGGCAAAAGCTTACCAAATTGGACATCCTTGGCCATCATTTTTGGGGATAGTGTTTTAGATGGTAGGAATGGGTTTGTGAGCAATGATCCTAAGCCAGTGGATCGCTGATGATGACATAGAGTTTACTCAACTGGATAAAATGGATAATACATTGGAGAACGAATTAGAAGATAATGAAATCTCTGTGGGCAATGTGAGGAAACGCCATTATGATTCTATTTCCACCTCTTGTCAACGGCAAAAAACCGTAACAATATGGGTCAAGCTCTAATTAGTGTGGTTGATAAGATTGCGAATACAATATGCAAATATGCCAACAAATGTTCAAAAGGATGTCCACCTAGACTATGTTGGTTGATGTGGAGGAATTTGCTAAAAAAATGTAGACCCATAAACAAAAAGTTGTTTCCATCTACATGGCCATTGTAATTTTTAGAAGTAGCATTGATAGTAGTGTAGAAAGAAAACAAACCCAAAATGAGACTATCACCCAAAATTTTCTTGTTGGATTTCATTAGTTCTTTTGGATTTCATTGGCTCTTGTTAGTTATTGGACTTCCAAAAAATTATTATGAATAACTTAATTATATATAGGTTGGGTAAGTTTTCTATGGAAAATTGTTGCACTAAAGAAAAAATTTTCTTTTCAGTAAGAAATCCATAGCCGCACCAAACAACATTTGCATAATTTTATCAAGGAAAAAACTTCGCATCAAATATAAATTTTACAGTTCCGCAGAATTCCTTTTCTGAGGTATTTAGTTACCATGAAAAATGCTGATGTGGTAATTTCCATTTTCCGCAAAAATGATGTGTATATAAACATGCCTTAAGAGGAAAAAAATAAGAGTAAAAAAGAAGATGAAGACAAAGAAGTAACAAAACTGGTAGCCTGTCCACCCACTCTTGGCAAGATCAAAGGCTGCAAAATTCAAGATTACAATTCAACAGATGCAATTCTTTGGTGCCCACTACTTGCTAGAATCCCATCATCATAAGAACAATGAGCACATATTTTATGCACTCTAAAATCATTGCCACATTAAATACAATCACAATAAAAGACAACAAAATCCACCTACTCCACACGTGGGGCGATTCTCCAAGCAGTGGAATTCCCAATTTCTTTTAATTCTTACATTAGGTAGAGGAGCAAAAGAAAGCACATATCCAGACAAACGTTCCACACCAAATATCACATTTATAACATGTCCAATATATATATATATATATCCAAGAAAAAAAAATGCTTCAACAATTATGAATAAGATGATCGGAATGAGGATGAGGACGCCTTCATGACACTGTAATTATTGAAAACCCCTTTGCTTCTAAAAAAATAAATTTTTACTGAATTCATGACATTCATTTTATAACAATCATCCCAATTTTTGTACAAGAGAATAAGATAAAGCAGATCTTCCAATCTCACCATTACCCCATCTAAACTTATTTTAAATATAATTTAAACATAATTAATTCAAATATATTTAAAATTATTATTCAAACTATTTAAATAAATCTTAACCTCGAATAAGTGCCACTTGATAATGTTAATTAGCATGGAAAGGTCCACGTCGTGAGGAGAAAAAAAAAGTTACTAGTGGTTTGAATTTCTCAAAGAAAAGCCTCACCGTACAAAATAAAGAGGATCGCCAAAATAGAGGAGAATATAAACGTATACGTAAGTGCATATATTTTCAGCAATATTCTTCAGCTATTACAAGATGCATGATAAGAAACGAAGATTGAGACAATGTGTGTGTCCCGTTGCACTAAGATCCTCTTGATCCATTAATAAACACCCCTCAAATGACCCCAGTGCATTTGCGAGGCAAGGCGGTTTTCCCACCCTCAAATGACAGTGTGACAAAGAAAGGGAGAGAGAGAGAGAGAGAGAGAGAGAGAGAGAGAGAGAGAGAGAGAGAGAGGAGGAGGAGCATAGGGGGTGTGGATGTGTTTGAGAGATGCCGGTTGAGAGTTAGAATGGGGATGATGGATCATCCTATGCCTCCCCTCCTCCATTATATAGGCAACACTCCAAGAGTACAGTGCGAAACCAATTCCTTATATTGATGCATTTTTTGTAAGATTGTTTACTTGTCACCATATAATAAAGAAAATAAAGTTTCTCCTTCAGTTTTGTGCTCCACATCAACCCAATGCACACAAGACTGAGCTGGTAATCCATACATCGACATGCACCAATAAGATCCATATTGACTTAATTGGCATCTCACATAAATGGATGCACTTCATCCTATCAATCACTAAGACATCAAGGATGTTCTTTATCCATGTGAGTGGATGATCAAGCCTGTTCGGTGCCACACATGTATCAGAACACACGCTATTCTGTGTTTGTTGCCAGTATAACATGAATGGTATGAAATTCATGAAAAAAGAAAATGAATCATACATGTTATCTATAAAACAATGAAGAATTGATTTTATTAAAATAAGTTCAATACACTCCCACCGGATAAAAAATGAATTACATATAATGCATTCCCATGCGCTTTGAATGAATCGCGAATAGCTCTTGCGCCAAGGGCTTGATCATTGGATCAATAATCATTTCCAAAGACGATACATGAGATATTGCTATCTCTTTTGCTTCTACTTGCTCACGGTTGAAATGCCACTTTCTTTTGATATGTTTCGTCCTTTGATGGAGTTGAGGGTCCTTTGCTGAGTATATAGTAGTAGTATTATTTGTTTTCTGTGGAATGGGCTTGTGGGCAATAGGTACGGCCCCCAAATCCAATAGAAAATGTTGAATCCAAACAGCCTCAATGGCCGCTAGTATACAAGCAACATATTCAGCCTTGGTGGTCTACATAACGGTGCACTTCTGTTTCTTATTGGACCATGAAATGTCTATCCTGCCTAGCAAGAACATATCTTTTGACTTGGATTTTCCGTCATTAGGATCATCCGTAAAAGATGAATTATTGTATGCCAACAAGTTCAAGTTGCCACCCTGATAGCAAAGCTTCGTGTCTTTTGTGCCCTTTAAATATCAAAAGATTTGTTTAACGACAATCCAATGAGAAATATCCAGATTACTTTGAAAGCGACTAACCAACCCAACCGCATAATATATATTGAGATGCATGTACATCATAACGTACATAAGACTTCCCACGGCACTAGCATAAGTAAGCCATCTGTTGTGTTTCATCATCAAATTGAGAACATTGCATTTTACTCAATTTACAGCCTTTGTTAGTTGAGGTCTCAACGGATCTAGCATTAGCCATTCTAAATTTCTCTAAATTTCATTGAAACTTAAGTTTGAACTGAAATGAAGTCCAAATATTTGAAACTTTGAAGCTTCATCCCTAAATATGTGTTGGAGCTGCCATGTGATTTTCAACTACTTTGGTAATTTTGAAGATTGAGTGTGTTCAGTGACTCCTAAGTTTTGAGTCAATGAACTTTGAATTTGATGTTTAGTGAGTTGAGTGATCAAATGAAGTTCACTAACTCTGAAATTTGAACTGCTACACCCTAAAGTCATTTGAAGTTTTCTGAGTGAGTTGCATCAGCTTTGAACATCTTGCTACAGTACTTGACCTGGCATTCCATAATCGTAGGATTTATGTGTCAGAGCTTGGAATTTGCTTGTGATGCCTTCACTGCAACACTTACATTTTTGTAATTTTTTATGGGTCAATAGTGGACAGAGCAAAAATTGATTTGTTCTCAAAATTGCCATCACCAAAGTCTGTTAAGCATATTAGATCATTCTTGGGCCATGCTGGTTTTTATTGAAGTTTTATCAAGGATTTCAGCAAAATTACTAAACCTTTGTGCCAATTGCTAACAAAAAAGGCCCTTTTTGAATTTGATGAAAAATGTCTAAAGGCTTTTGAAAGACAAAAAAAGGGAGCTAACCTTAACTCCTATAATCCAACCACCTAATTGTACCATTCCATTTGAGCTCATGTGTGATGCATCAGATATAGCTATGGGGGCCATTTTAGGTCAACGGGTTCGAAAGGTGCCTCATGTGATTTACTATGCAAGTAGGACTCTCAATGATGTACAGCTAAATTATACCACCATTGAAAATAATTACTAGCTGTAATTTTTACCTTGGAGAAATTTTGGTCTACCTTATAGGGTCCAAATAGGCAAATTAAACAAATTTTGAAAAAGACAGTCAATCCTATTCAGAAAGATTGGTCTTTATGATTAATCGATGCACTGTACACCTATCAAACTACTTACTAGACACCTATTGGAATGTCCTCATATAGGTTGGTCTATGGAAACGCTTGCCACTTGCCTATTGAGTTGAAACATAGGGCTTATTAGGCTATTAAGAAGTTTAATTTTGATTTACTGATGGTGGGTAATCTGCGCAAATTGCAACTCAATAAGTTGGAAGAACTTCGGAATGATGTCTATAAGAATGCCAAGATTTATAAAGAAATGATGAAGCTGAATCATGATAAGTCAGTTTTGAGAAAATCATTTGAACGGGATATGAGGTTCTTTTGTATAACTCCTGTTTACACTTGTTTCTAGGAAAGTTAAGAATGCGGTGGATTGGTCCATTCATTGTCAGGACTATTTACTTTCATGGTGCTATGAAAATTGAAAACCCCAAAAATGTGGATGTTTTCAAAGTCAATGGTCAATGGTTGAAACTGTTTCTTGAGCTGAAAGACAAACACACTGAGGAGATCGTTTTCTTACTCTTTGGTCTCTTACTTTTACTCTTCCTCCGTTTCTCAATAACAAAGGCATGCGCTTTATCTATCCCTGCAGTTTTCCTTCTAGTTTCTTTAATGTGTAAACTACTGGTAATCTGACTTAGACAACACACCATCTGGAGTAGAGTTGCTCATGGAACCAACCATTGTTTCTCATATATTTGGCAAAGAACTCAGAAGCACTAAAAGCTTGCATCTCATCATCATGGATTATCTTCATTGTGGCTAACTAATTTACCACACTTTGAAAACCATTGATGTGATCTTCGATCTGACCACTGTCCTTGAATTTCATATTTACAAGTTTTCTGATAAAAAAAGGTTTAGTTCACTGTGGTCCTTTTATCATACCTTACTTCTAGCTTTTTCCAAAAGTTATGTGCATTGGTTTCATTAGACACGTAGTGAAATATGCTATTATCAACCCACTGTCTGATATCACTAATCGCCTTTCCATGTATGTTATTCCAATCTACATCGTTCATATATTTTGATCGTGCATTATCTTCCTTAATGGGATTATAGAGGTCTTTACAATAGAGGATATCCTCCTTCATCGGTTTTTAGATCAACCAATTGGTATGATTGAGCTTAACAATGGTAGTGCTTACAATGTTAGTTTCTATTTAAGCAAATAGGAAAAACAAACAACTAACAGTAACCTTAACTTCAACATTATATTAAGATTTCGTCATCACGAGCACGCTAGAAAAAATGGATCTGAAATATGAGTCCAGATGACTCCGATATCTTAAAAATTGTTTTCTGCACTCCGATTGGTCAACCTCCTCATTGACCGTCAAACTATCAATCAACTTCTACAGATACGTAGATGTGCTTGAAATGAGTTTATAGGAGCAAACGGATCTTAAATCGGACATTGGATGATCAAGATATTATAAAAACAAACTTCGGCTATTGATCTGGTCAAATTGGTTGTTGACCGTACGACTTTGCTTACGTGTGCTGGCATTAGCATTGTTGTTGAGCGGGTTTTACTGATCACGGGTCAGGTCGAACGCTATCCGAACTTGATCGAAACTCCTGCTATAACAGGGCCGGGCTTTGCAGGTAGGTTTACCCGAGCTGAAACAAACCCTAGCTTGAACCTGGAATAAATCCCAAGCCCAGTTGTTGTTCATCTTCCTCTTCGCTATTTCTCTGCCTGCAACAGAATCAGAGGCCTCAACCCTCCTTCTTCTGTTTTTCCTCGGCAATAAAGTGCGGGCGGTAAGGCATTACAGCGACCAGCGATGGCGAGGCGAGAGGCGGTAGCGGCACCCATAGGCCGATCTCTCCTTTAAAACAGGAGCAGTGCTTTCCGTTTCCTTCCTCGACGACGACAAGGTAGCAGGCAACTATTTCTTCATTTCTTCGATGAAGAATTGTTCACGATAGAGCCCACACGTAAGGACCCAAATCCTCTGATCGAGAACCATAATAGTAACCCAAGAACCTTTGGTTTTTTTTTTTTTTTATGTCTTGTTGTTTGATCTGTGGCCCAACGGAGATCAGATGAACTGATCTCTTCACTCTGTCTCACAAAGAACATAGATTCATACTTTACAAGGATTCAACTCCTGTCGATCTTTCGCGCAGCAACTTCAAGCCTCAGGAGACTCTAGCCTGAATCTGACACCACTTGTTGTGGATAGTGGATAGGACACCCGGTTATATGCGTGTGTGCGTGCTGAACCAAGATTGACCCACATAAGAACCCGTCCACTTGCACCAGGCCACGGCAGGAACCCATACTCGAACTAGTTGAGAGTCGGTTTCGATACATTTGTTATGCCCCACCCCCACACGCATGCATGATATTGTCCACTTTGGCCTATGGGCCTCACGGTTTTGCTTCTGGTGAGCCTCAACCCACCAAAAGGCCTCATACAAGGTAAGGGTGTAAACTCTATATATAAACCTATTCACTTTCCTCTTTATAGTCAATATAGGACTCTAGGATGTCACAATCAACTACAAAAAGATAAGAATTTTACGTGGTTTGATAAAGATACTTACATCTACTAAAAACCAATTTTCACTAAGATCTCTTCTAATATGTGAATCTACATCTTTATAATTTTAGTATATATTTAGGGTTAAAGATTGCATCATATATATATATATCCATGTGCATGTGTCTCTCACAATATAGTAAGGCACACTTTCATATTTGAAAAGTATTAATGTGCAAAAGAAAAAAATCATCACATCTCATCATACCTCTCTATATATATAATCATGACTTCCTTAGCTTCAAAGAATTTTATTCTTAGTAAAAGGAGAGTCGTAATAAAATTAGGAAACTACTGATTGTAAGTAGGAAAGTCTTAATACATTTAGAAAAACTACTCAAGTCCCTGAACCCACTTGGCCAACATGACTACCATCTCGAATGGGGCTTGGGACAGGGTTACTAACCAGCCAAGCTAACTCAGCATGATTCGATTAGCTCAAGCTAAACTTTGGCTGATTATCTTATAACTAGTGGTAGCAAATCTGCCCAACCCATTGCCTTGAACTAACTTGACTGTTATTTGACTTACATAATCCGACGTCCAAACTGTATGAGTTAGGAGAACCTGACCAGCATTTAAACAAGTCGGGTCAGTATCAACGCATTTAGCCAGACTTAACCTGCATAACCCGATTAAATGTGTTGGTTTAGGACTGACCCACATAGTGAACCCAATCAAATAGTTCGATAGTTTACATTTTGGTGCAAAGAATATCTTATTTTAAAGTTAAGACTATTTTTTTCCTTTAATTTAACTCAAATCTAAACTTATTTGTAATGGATTGGGCTTGGGCCAAGCTTCTTCATGTTGGGTCAGGTTAAATAGGGATGTTGCCCAACATTTAATGCGGGTTTTACAGGTGGGGGCAGTTTAAACTGCAATGGGTGCAGGTTGAAGTTATTTGATCTAATGTTAAAATGGGTAGAATCCATGTTGAACTTCGACCTGAAATATGCCATATCGACTCAATTCAGTCGTCACTTGACCCAACCCATTTCCACAAGCTCAAGTATGCGTGTGCTCAATTCAGTTCTTACCTACTTGAGCTTGTTAAACCTCTATTGAGCATCCGGTGCTCACGATAAGGTCAACACCGTGTGTCAAAACACTGATGGAGCATAATAGAATTAACAATGCTCATAAAAGCAGTGTCATGGACATTGGATGACGTTGAGTTATGATTGCTCAATAGGCATGAATTTTTAAATCATGCTTCAGCTCGAACCCGAGCTTAATTTTCTTCTATTAAAAGCTTTATTTGATGCAGAATTGAGCCAAGCTCTCTTTACATCCCTGGTTTGAGAGATGAGTCCTCAAATTTTAACCTGATTTGGGTGAAGCGTGCGTCTGGGGGTCTTCTATTTGGAGTGGATCCACATATGATTTTGTGTCTGACCGCCTAAACCAATGATGGTTTAGCCATCAACATTGGACTCATAAAGAGAGTTCTGATCATTTTATCATACTTAATGATGCAGAATAAAGGGATCCAAGGGAGCTTCTATTTGGAGTGGATCCACTTATAACTTTGTGTCTGACGACTCTAACCTCTAAAACCAACGATGATTTAGCGAACAACGTCAGGTCATTGGACTCATAAAGAGAGTTTTGATCATTTTAGCATACTTAATGATGCAGAATAAAGGGATCTAAGGAGAATCCAATTGCAGCTAAAGGGCTAAATCCAAGTTTGAATGGAGTAGCTAGAGATATCAATGGCCGGCACAGTCGCGAATGTTCGGTTTCATTCAATAATATGCCTACACAGTTTTAAGAACTCTCATGGCACCATCAATCGAACAGTTAATTGCCAAGTGCCAGCAACTTGCAGGTTCTAACCTTCGATTTTGGACTTGGGCGGGGCTTAGATTTAACTTTTTCGCCCATTTAATATATGGGCTGGAATTGAATTAAGTGATGACACATGAAACCTTGCCTGACCTGTTTGACTGAATGGATGGGATTGGCCTGACATGTGGAAGGTGGGCCATGCTCAGGACAGGAACTAAAGTTAAGTTGGGCTGGGCTATGAAATGCATTAGCCGGGCCCATGAGCACCCCTGCACATACATATCCAAATAACCAATAAAGAAACCCTCTACTTACCGACCAGTCATCCAACTGAATTTCTTTTTTTTTTTTAAATAATGGATGCAATCGTGAAGAGAAAACATGCTCTTACCTCGTCCGATGGAAGCTTAGATCTTGAATTCAGATCTATTACATATTAGGATTAACCAAATCAAATCATTGTCATAATGAAGAGAAATAAATAGAAGATAATAGAAGTTAGTAACTGATCAGGATCATCCATTTCTTAAGTGGGCCTAACTTAGATTGGTGCCGTAGGCTCCATTGCCAAGAGAGTTGGATCATTAATGGTAGGTCATGGGCTACTTTCTGCTTCCTGCAAGCTATATTGGCTCCATCACTTAAAACCTCCAGCAACCTTGAAAGGATTCGAATTTTGTTATGAATTGTCGATCAATTTACGCAAGCCTGGATCTATTACGTGGACTAGGTCCGAGCGCCCCTTGAATTAATGTAAACATACAGGCGTGCGTTTATGGGTCATTTGTTTTTGTTGATTTACATAGGTAAATGAACCACATGTGTAATGGTTACACATCATCACGTTTGTTTTTACTCATTTATGCATGAGATGTGTAAAGTAGATGTGAACATGGTATGAAAATGACTTGAAAATGAGGTGAGAATTTTCACACCTCAACCGGTGTGAAAACATTACCATGTCACTGTTACCAGGCGGGTGAACAGTAACTTTTTGGGGGCAGTCCGCCTTTTTGCATTTTTTTATTTTGTGGGCTCCAAAATAGCAATCTGAATCGTCTAAACTCTTCTAAAGGTCAAAAACGGCCCAGAGACCAATTTTCAGCCGTTGGATCATCATACAACTTGAGATATGATCAAAAGAGTTGAGACCATTGGATGTGTTGAACTAGTGATTGAACCTAGTCCGCCTTTCTTTATTTTTTTTTGACTCCTGTGGGCCACCTAATGTAAATTAAAACCGTTGAAACTCTTGTGAAGACTGAAAATGACCATAGACCAATTTTCAGCCATTGGATCATCATATAAGTTGAGATATGATCAAAACAGTTGAGACCGTTGGACGTGATTGAACCCGTGATTGAACCCAGTCCGCCTTTCTTTATTTTTTGACTCTTGTGGGCCCCCTAATATAAATCAGAACCGTTGAAACTCTTGTGAAGACTAAAAATGGCCTTGAGACCAATTTTCAACCGTTGGATCATAATATAGTTTTAGATATTTACAAAAAGATCTAACAATAAAAACCTGAAATTCTTAATTTTATGGGCCCCATCTTGATGATCTGAACCGTCCAAACTCTCTAGAATGCCTTTTTTGGCTTAGAGATGTAGTCATTTTATATATATATTTTAAGATATTTGTGATAAATCATGAAAAGTGGCAAAAATATTATGATAAATGGTGAACCGTTGGATTACTTTTAATTTATATATGAAGAGGTGTGAAAATGACAAACGATTGAATTCATTTCACATGTGAGTCAATTACATATGCAAATGACTCACATGTGAGTCATTCACCTATGTAAATCATTTTCACATCACATATGAAAAAAACAAACAACCCCTTAGATTTTGATGAAAAAGAGCCACAGTGCTCGCGTATCTTGCCCTTATTACAATCTATATATTGCAAACAGTGTGCGGAAAATAGCGGTGAAATTTTCAAAATAATTTCAAGATTTTGGGCTTACAGCAAGACAATACAAGGAAATAATGTTAAAGCAAAATGTAATTTAATTTCTAAAGTTAAGAGTAAATAAATAAAACGATAGCACAAACTATTTGAATACTAAGGATGAAAAAGAGAATAAAGAACTAAGGTAAGGAAAATGTACTTCAATGTTGGAACAAGCAATGTATAAATTTGTATGATGTTTTATGAAAACGAGGACAATCAAAATGCATTTTCATCGAGTGGAAATGGCAATATTTTTTCGTAAATACCATGATAATAGTGGGAGTTGTGGACTTTGGTCCTGTGGTTTTTCCTTTAACTTTGAAGGGTTTTTCACATAAAAAATTGGCATGCTCTTGCTCCTCTTTTTCTATTTTACTACATGTAGATTGTGATGTTGTTCTATATTATTCATTCATTTGCACATACAAGGAAATGGTATGGTGCTCTCGAAACAAGAATCTAACAGAAAAGGCATTCCATCTCAACCTGAGCAAACAGGTAAGACCGTTGAGCAGGATGACATCATTTAAATTTACTAACAAGACTTCTAAAGAAAGAATTATGTTTTAAAGAATTTTACGAGAACATATTTTTGCTAAAACTCAATCATTAATTATAATCTTTGAGTGACGCATTAGTGTGTACGGATGCTCATGGGTTGGGCTGGCCTGAGCCTAGCCCAGGCCCAGCCCACTTTTGCCCGGGCTTGGGTCTTAGGCATAAGTCATTGTGCCAGGCTTAGATAAAACATTTGGGCCTATTTGTTATATGGGCCGCACTTGGGCTAAGTGGTAGCAAGCTCGAAGCCAAGCCTGGCTCGGCCCGAATAGGTGTATTAAGTTGCAACTTCCCCTTTTTGCATTTTTTATGTTGCATGTAAATCTTCCATGGTAGAAATTTTAAAAATTATTTAAGAAAGAACACTATTCAAAACGCAAACAATGTTCATTTTAATTGGTTTGTACTAGACAAAGGTCTCTTAGTTGCACTAATACAGTTCTATTTTGTTGATGAGTAATATGCTTTTATTAAAAAAAGAGGTAATATAAACTCAAAGAACATAAAAGATAGCTTTATATGAAAATTGCCATCATTTTTAATAAAGATCTTTTTTCCATTTTAGATGGATTTATTTGGATGCGACCATTTGTATAAATAAGAATTGGTGCATGATAGTCATGTTGGCCTCATCAGTGATCAACTTAAGGGTGCTCAATAATTGGGCCCAAATAGGGTTAGGCCCAATTAATTTATGGGCGGGGCATGAGCTTAATAGATTTTATAAACCATTTATGGCTCGAATCAGGTTTGGGCTGGGCCTAGGCTTAAAGATTTTAATCTAGGCTGAGCTCAGGCTTAAATATTTTAATCCAAGCCTAGCTAGGGCTTTGCTTGGCCCAACCCGGCCCATGAGCACCCCTATTTAGTGTGTGAGTAAGAATCTTGTATAAAGCAGCAATAATAATAATAATAATCATTATTATTATTATTATTAACATAAAAAGTCTTCAAATGTCAAATTTGAGGACCCTTTGGCCATGTCTCTTTATTAGAATTTAAGGGATTCATGTTTAGAGTATTTATGAATTCCCCAAAACTTTCCATTGGGATGGACTTCTCAGTCCTCTTTGGTGGTTTATTTACAATGTCAAAAAAAAAAATCTAAGAATTTCATACGTCTTTTGAGATTTTTCAGGTTACTAGAGTTTGGAATCTTATCAATTAAAAATGACAATAGTAAATGCTAATAGGACCAATCACATGTTACTTCTACGAATTTCTAATATCTCAAATGCAATTGCATTAGAAGAATCATTCTCCATAATAAGGTCATCCTGAAAATATTTTGTAACACTCTGACCTAAGCTAACTAATTATGATTACTAGCTAACTAATGTGGTTTTATCTTAAACGAGTCTATTTTAGTCTTGTGGAGTCCAGTGGGTCAAGTTTAGGCCATGGATAGGTAGTTAGGTCGGGTTTGACTTTACTTAGGTAAATAGAAGCCCTTTTTCGTGATTTTAGATTTCATGGTCTCACGTTATACATGCATCATATTGATATCATTGCATTTGTCTTGTTGAGCTCGTCAACCTTTGTACTTGATTTGAATGCGTTCAACTTCGTTTAAATTAGTTGAACTCTCAAATGACTTAAAATGTAATAATCTCTTGTGAGAGGACTTTCTTATAAACCTCAAGTTATATATATATAAATATATATACTGGAATGGGCTTCAATACCCATTTCATTCATCCCTTCCTCTCTTGCAACTGCTGCACCTCTTTGTTCCTTTTTACTTCATTTCTTTCTCACCATTTTTGTAAACAATCGAAGGTTTTATAGCCTGCATGTGTAATGTGGAGCTCTCCTCTCCTATTCCCATTATCTTCTAGCTCTTCTCACTCTGTGAAGTAAAGGATTCCAGCACTTCTTCTTTCTAATCGATCACTAAGGTAAGACCACTTCCTAATTTATAGAATTCTTGGGTTTAGGGAGTCAAGAAGACTCCTTTCTCAAGCATGCACTTAACTTTTTAATCAGTTTTGACATGCACGCCATTTTTAGGGTCAAGAATTGGGTGTTCCTTCTCAAACTGAGCCAAGATGAGGATTAATGATTTTAATTCAATAATAAGGCAAGTATAAGCTAATATTGATTGAACGCATGTTTGTATTTCATGAATCTAATACGTATATTTATCTATAAAGTGCATCCTGTCCACATCCCCTCGTTTTTCCACTCTTTTACTGTAAGATGAAGTTCATTAGTAGAAGACGAATTATGAATCATGAATCAAAGTGTGAGCTTGAGAATGGAAAAAAAAAATGAATGAAAATGATAGAAATCATAGTAGCATGGAGCTACGAATACCGAATTGTATGCCAGTACAGAAATATAGCTTCAGCAACCTTGAAGCTTACGGTCAAGCTGTAAAGGACACTATGGCTAATTTTCCAGGGAGCTAAAATAATACAGATTCCTTCTATGGCTAAGCCGTGGAATGTACTACGGCTAAGCTGTAGCCTAACCGTGACTTAGCTGTAGACACCATACGGCTAAGCCATAGGCTATTCTACGGCTCAGCCATAGGTGTGGGCAGACATGAATGACTATACGACTCAGCTGTAGTGTAATCCATGAATAAGCTGTAGGCAACCCATGACTAAGCCGTAAGAACCCAGAAACTTCAGGTTAATTAGGAACTGCTTCAAGACCTTGTAGGACCTTAGTTCTTTTATCCTTTTACCCTATTAACTAGCCCAATGGAATAATTAAATACCATAAAAGAGTTTTGAGCGCTGAGACTGATTCATGTGGTGTGTCCATTTGTTAAGCAACTCCTCATGGGTGTTGGTTTAAGGGACTTCGATATACATCCTTGATATAATGTGACACCAAAAGAAAGAAAACCGTGTATCGGATAACTTAAAACTATATCATCATGCATGGTTAGAAACAATGGATGACTAGATTAGGGTTGTTCAGTAAAACTACCTTGGTCCCATTAAATTGAATTAAATTGCATAGCATATTGGCCTATCGTTATTGACTTCTATTATTCCAATATTGATTTTGAATTGATTGATCATGTCTAAATTGATTCTATTTGAATTATTTCTTTTTATACACATTATTTTTACATTGACATGGAATTGAGTACGAACGAATTAAACATATACTGTATAATATTGTTCTCAATGAATGAATTGCACAAATTTCTCAATGTTCAATTATATGAATGAATCGAAATGGACTGGCTCTACTCAGTCTTAGCCTTATGATACCCGGTGCGTTTGACTTTAGTGTAGCACGAACGTTGTCACTGCAGTGTGCTATTTTTTGAGCTTCTGGACTCCATGTATGAGAGACCCATTTATACCTTGGCCTAATCGATGTTGTTCTCAATGCAAAGATTCTTAGAGGGAGGATATGGCAAATGTAGTAGCCAAATAGTATGTATTTTCACTGATTGATTCTTATAATATGCTTATTTCAAATGCATAACATGTCCAGTGTACTAAATTGACCTTTTTTGATTACTTGTCATTAACTTTTTTAGACACAACGCATATTACCTAAATTATGCTTATACTTTACGTAATAGTCTTATTCACAATTGCCTAATGGTGTTACAGGTCCAAATCCCAAACCCGGTCTGGCACAAATCGAGGAGTCGAGAAAGAGACCACAGTAGTTCTTTCAAACCGTAACGAATGAATAGCAGAAGCCTACTGACTGATCCATTTGCCGAGAGTGACTCATTATTATCTTAGGAATGTGTATATTTTGTATTTTGGGACTTTCCATATGTATACAATTGCATCCATATAGACTGTTATTTGTATAACTTGATCTCGTTACGTATATTCTTGTTTTCCCTTGTGCATCATACTTATACCTTCCTTATGTGGACCTGTTTAGATGTTTTATTCTTGGCATAAATGCATCCATGTGCACGTCATGTTGGGTTGCACAGGTAATATGTAGAATTAATATAATAATCCTATATTCTTTAAATGTTAAGATTTGGACTGTTTCATGGTTGTAATAATATTTGAACTGTTCAATGAAAAGTAAAGAAAAATTATAGGTGATATTGACAGGCTTCCACGTATTGAATACTTGAACAGATGCTCAATTCAGCACCTCACAGGTGTAAGCATGTGAATATCCCTTGTGTAATTCCATTCAGTCTCAGGTTTGGATGTGAATTGCACAGGAGCACGTGTGTCACTATTTGAATTTAACCCCAATACTCAAATTCTTGAACTCGAGTTGTGACATATTTTGTAAGCCATTAGAGACTTCCAAAATGGCTAACACCTTCGCTTTGTTAGAATCATAAACACCGATATGCCTTGAAAACATTGAAAGGGACCTTATCATTATTGTTGTGAAGAATATGGCCAATACCTACTGATCGCGCTTGAAAAAAATGGGTGAAAATGTGTAACGGATTCGAGTCCAACATTCATGTACTTCAAGCATTTAAGAAGAATGTGAATTCACTACAGTTCATCATTAATTTTTCTTTTGTTTACATGGGTTCAAATGCTCTAACTGCGAGGATGCATGTTGTTTACATGTTTTTGGAAAGTTTACAACCCCTCTCTCAAGTCTCAGATGTGATCCAAATTTGGAAAATACAAGAAAATATATAAAAAATGGGGAAAATGCAAAAAAAAAAAAAAAAGAAGAAAAAATGGAGAGTGACCATGGGCCACGGTCACTGGCCCCCTGCTAGTGATCGTGACCCACGGTCATTGGCAGACAGTGACTATAAGGCCACTGTTTTGCCCATTGTTTCACACTGTTTCCTCTCTGTAACTTCTCCAAAGTGTTGAAGCTTGTTTATTTTGATCTTTAGGGTATTGAAGGACCATCGAGAGGATTGAATTCAACTGTGGAATTGATCGAAACCTTTGTTGATCATCACTGTTGTTTACGGACCATTTTTGGTACAAGTCCGAAAAGGGTATTATATGAAGCAAAGTTGTGTCATTCTGAACCTATGGTTTTCAAGGAGCAGAATAAAGCCTAAAGAGGTTTGTTCACAACTTTTATGATGGCTATAAGACCCCCAAAGTGGGAAAAACAAAGGAAATGATGTCATCCTTCGAAGACTTGCTAATACTTGGACATAGCTTTTCTTTAAATAATACCCACACTCTCCCTCCATCTCTGAACCATCCCTCACCTTAAGTGATTAAGAAGAAGAAGAAAAAGTGGGTTAGCGTCTTGAAAGATGCTTTGCTTGAAGCTTTTGTAGAAGTTCTCTTGTTTTTTCTCTGTCTCCCCTTTCTTGTTTTTTTTTTCTTTTCAAATGTCACCCTTTTTATAGACTACCCAGGTGGTTTTAGGGAGTTATAAGAGGTTAAGGGAAGTTATAGGAGGTTGCATTTCAAAAACAAGTGGGGGAAACCACCTGAAACCATCATAACTACTCGATGGAAGTCAGTGACCGTAGCCGCGGTCACTGTTATGGTCCATTTTTCGGACTTTTGTGTATGCGACCTGTTTTTACTTGTTCGGGGCCCAAACAATGTCCGATCTTCACAAAACTTGAAGGGATGCTTTTTGATACTATTTTGGGTGTGTCATAGAAGTTTCAGCTTGTTTTGACTTTCTGAAGTTGGTCAACTCCCCCATTGACTTTTCATGAAAATGGGCCCTTGTTTCAACTGTTTGAGGCCCAAATGACCTCGTTTTGGTTTGAAACTTGAAGGGAGTGATGTCAGGGGTATGTTGAAGCGTTCATCCAAATTTCATGTAGTTTAGATTTGTGAAAGTAGGATTTTGAGCAGTGACTCACTTCTTGCATGTTCTAAGTCACTATTCACCTTATACTATGGGCATTAAACTTGTTTTCTATTCAAACGGCGTTCAATAGACTTGAAACTTTGCAGAAGTGGCTTTGAACATATTTTGAATCTTTGCTCCAAATTCCGGTAGCTTTGCCCTCTTAGAAGTGGGATTTTGAGCAATGACCTCCATGGGTCGAGGTCATTGACTTTTGAGCTGACATGCAGTGGAAGTGGGAATAGACGGAATCCATTTGACTTGAAAATTTGCAAAACCTCTTTGAAGCATGACTGAAGCTTTGTGCCCAATTTTCATGGATTTTGGATCTCAGGAAGCAGGACTTTGGTCAGTGACCCTATTGCTTGGGGGTCACTCACCTAAAGTTACCATATTCGAAGACTTTGGGTCAAATGAAACCCGTTTGGCTTGTAATTTTGCAGAGCTTCCTTTGAACATGATTTGAGCTTCCTCTAGGAGTTTCAACTTATTTGATCTTCATGTTACATAGTGACCCCATAGAGCTTAATGGATGACCTTTTGAATTGAGTTTGAGTTCAAATGATGTCCAAATGCTCTGAATCCTTGAAGAATAGTCTTTAAATGTACTTGAACGCATTCCGTTGAATCTGAGCTTATTTCAGCATGTAGAAGTGTCAGGTCCCATAGTGACCCCCAAAGAGCTGGCGAACAGTCATTAAGGCTTGGTTGATCTGAGATGAAGCTCAAATGCTTTGAAACTTTAAAACATCACTCCCAAGGATGCTTTAGAGTTGTCATGTGACTTCCATCTACTTTGGTGATCCAAAATCTTGAGTGTGTTCAGTGACTCCGAGATTTTTGAACCAATGAATCCTGAATTTGGTATTTGTTAAGTTGAGTGACAAAATGAAGTCCGTTAACTCTGAAGTTTGAAATGTTGCATTCTGAGCTCATGTGAAGTCTTCTGAATGGATTTGAATATCTGGATGCAGTACTTGACTTGCCATTCCACAATTCCAAGATTTATGTATCCTTGGTTTGGAATTTGCTTGTAATGTTTTTGCTGTAATTTTTTATGGGTCAACACCTACGGCGCTTGGTTTACCTCTAGTAGCACCATTGACATTAAATTTGAACACACTAAGTGGGGGGAGCAAACCAAAAAATCGATTTCCTCTCCTTTCTTGGGCTACATGCCATACAAGCTTCCTAATTAATAGCAAAATTAGAGAATTCCTTTCCTACTAAAAATCACTTCGCTCCCCTTAAGATGGTCTTTTAAATTAACTCTGCTAAAGATACCTTTGAATCTATCATTCTTTTCCTTCTAAATAAACTAGAAGATAGCAACAAATGCATCCTCCAAATAGAATTTACATCCAAAGAAATGATCTCCCTTCCAAGACTTATACATGTCTACAATCTTTTCCGAATAGCACCATACAGTGCCACATCTACTAATGAAATGACCCTAGATAACAACCACAACCTTGTAGTGAAGAAGAAGGTGGTTCACATATTTCATTTCTTTATAGCACATCATACAAGTATCTGAGATGATGCTTGATGTTAGCCCTCTCATCTTTAAATTATCTGTTGTAGAAATCTTTGCCATAGTTGCCAACCAACAGAAAGCATTCACCCTAGGAGGAACCAACTGTAACCAAACAAGAGAAAAAGAAGCTCTAAAGGGTAGGTTTCCTTCCAAGGACAAGTAAAAAGGTCTCATTAAGAATTCTTTGAAAGTGGAAGGCTTTCAAATTCGAGAATCCTTAGAATCCTTGTATAGAAAATTGTTAGGAAAAAATACTTAACAAGTCTCCATACCAAGCCTTCTCCAACTAACAAAGACTTATCTTAAGAAAAACCATATAAGATATACCCATTTCTAACCTCAAAACAATCACAACTGCAATCTCAATTATGGACGCCACCCTAAAGACCCTAGGAAACAAATCACACAAAGGACCCACTTCACCCAATCATCTAGCTAAAACCTGACATTCCTCCCATTCCTCACCACAAAAGCTACCCTTTAGATAAGACTGCCCTTCACTTAAAAGATTCATTCCCCACCAAAACAATATTAGTGCTCCACAAACCCAACTTGTGATATCTTAGACCAAGAATAGGCCACCTCTCTCACTCTCCTCCAAAGAGCATCTCTCTCCTCCCAAAATCTCCACCACCATTTAGCCAACAAAGCCCCATTCTTCTTTTCCAATTTACTAAAATCCAAACCCAACTCCACTTTGGTTTAATCACCTCGTTCCATATCAATAAATGTAGTTTGTTCTTGTTGCCTTATCCTTCCCATAAAAAGTTCCAACAACTATGGTCCACTCTTTCCACTGTTGTGTTTAGCAAATTGAAAAATGACCTATAGTCCACTTGAATGTTATATAGAAAAGCTTTTATTAATGTAATTCTTCCAACCATTGAAAAATATTTTCTCTTCCGTAAAGATAATTTCTTCTCAGACTTTTTATAACAGGATCTCATAGTGCCTTATATCTTGGCCTTGCTCCAACCAAAAGACTAAGATACACCAAAGGAAGCATCCTCGATTTACAACCGTGCATGAAAATGTAGTTTTAAATTATCTAATACACAGTTGTCTCTGTTTGGTGTCACATTGTGTGTAAGAAGAGTGAATCAAAGTCTCATCAACCAACACCCATGAGTAAGTGCTAAACAAATGAACAACATTACATGAATGAGTCTTAGCTCTCTAGTGTCACGCCCTAAACCCAAGAATTGGGGGTGTTAGGGTGGATCTTGAGGAGTGGCACACGTGATCCCATAGCAATTTGTGCTATGCCAAGACATGTACGAACTATTACAAGGGAGAATCCAGAGGTATGTGTGAAAAAGATCTATATACACGTGTCAATTATAATGCACAATTAAGCAGAAATCTGGAGAATTCACCTATAATTAATTATAAGAAAAAATAATAATAACATTGATTCATAACCGTAATAGAAGTCCATTAGTTATAAAACCATCGACATGCACATGATAGCAAAATACTAAAATATAGAGATAATCCAAAATAACATGTTCATCAATAATGATCTCTAAACCAAAATGATAACGATGACATAACTCCTCTATAGGCCAATTATGGCCAAACATAGACAACCTAAACCAACCCTGTAATGCACTACATCAGATGACTAGTAGAATACGTCATCCCCATTCCACTCACCTACACCCTGAGGTACCGTTGAGGTTCCCTCCAAGGGTGCATGATTGCCGAATTGACATTGGGTTCCATACCTATAACACCAAGGGTAGCACTGATAACATGACGGTTAAGCAAATATAAGAGTGCATAAGATTATCATGATGTTTCAATAGAACTAGTAAACCATAGGGTGGCTCAGTGCACAAGGTTCCAGCATAGCGGGGTCTAGGGAGGGCAAGAAGTACGCTGCCTTACCTTTATTTTGAAGAGGCTGTTTCAGTTACTTAAAACCATGTCCTCTAAGACGTTATTGGTAAGCCTTTACTGTTGGGCGAAACAAACCAAATTGATTAAAAGAGAGCAATAATCGAATGCTAAGCATATTGTGCAAATGTATAAGCATGACTAAGGAATCATATATGGAATGATAATCACATACTAATTGGCATCCACATTGATATCTTCTCTCTATAAAGAGAGCATATCATACAGTGAGAAATCACTAGCGGTCGAGCCAAGGCCATCTAGCTACCCTAAGAGCACCGACCAACTTTTTATATAACTACTATAGTAGGGGAACATATATAATACCTTCATTCGGTTCTGTCGAACCTCCTATGGGTATAAGCTAAGTAGTGCCGACTCAATGTATCAAGACCGAATAGAGTTCATACTTTTTCATCATACATAGCGATTGACTCATTCTTATATAGAAGCATATACCGGTCTTTAGTTTGTATTCAGTCATAAGAATCAGAATAGAAATAAAGCAATTGTCATTCAAACAATGCATACTTTAATGAGATATTGGAGCTCAAACCCTCTCAACTCTAGTTACCCATATTTTGGCTCACGAGCTCACATTCAGTAAAAGCTCTATCTCCGATCTTGCCTTATGATTCATCGAGAATAATGAGTACATGATTAGGTCATGTCGAGGGCAAGGTTTACTTAAGCAATATGAATGCATTTGGATTGAGTGGTTAACAAGGATATTTACTAACCAACCCTAGCTAAGATGATCCGTGCTTTCTCAGTCATTCAATACGGTGTATTTATAAAACATCTAGTGTCAATGTATTGCCAAAATCTTAGTGTTATATTGTGTAGGCAATAGACACCACTTCTTATGCCAACACCCATGACATGATGTCGGAGAACAATTAGGAAAATCGAAGGGGATGAGTTACAGTTTTATGCTATTCCTCCTTATTATTTAATTATCATTGGGCTAATTTAATTAAAGTAAAGGTACCACTTCTAATGTCCTATATGGTCTTTGTTTATGCTTACAATCCTAAAGGTAAGATTAGATTTAATTCATCTTTCTAAGGTCTTAAATAAAGGTTGAAAGTCCTTTAAAATAGTTTTTCAAAAGTCAGCTAGGTGCGTTCGAGCGTAGGTTTTCCCACTCGAGCGGTCACATGTTTTGTGAAGAGCGGTTTCTTCCGCTTCAGGGCCACTCGAGTGCCCATGTGCTATGTCTTAGGATTTCTGAAATGCTTTCCGGCCCATCAATGCCAAATTCCAATCTTTACAATCCTATATGGAACCTCTGTTTCCTCATCCATTTGAGATTCATTTACGCTTCTTTAATATCCATCATTCCATCACACATTCTTTATTTGAATCATTAACTCATAAATCATTCACATTTTGAATTTAATGGTAGAAGAGCTGTAACTTGACATTAGTGGAGAACTCATCAAGAATCAACAAAATAAACCATGCATGTAGTAAATATGCACTTATACTTGCCTCTAATCTCATTGCTTAGTCCAAATTAACCTTCTCCTTGGTTTGATGGTGGAGAAAGCCTTAATAGAAGATGATCTAATTACATGGAAAAATAAGAAATAGGTATGGGATGAATGCATGTCTCATAACTGAGTCTCCTTGACTCTATTGAACTCAAAGAAATGAAGGGATGATGAAGCTCTTCCCTTAGGGAGCTGTAGAGAAAAAGAGGAAGAAAGAGAATATGGAGTTGTGAGCTCCAAAGGTGAAAGGTGAGCAGGAAGATGATGAGGAAGACTATGGGAGCTTGGACTTCAACATGCACAGCTCCAAACTTAAAGAAGAGATGAGAAAGAGAGTGAAAGAGAAGGAAGTGAAGTTCCAATAGAAATGAAAAAGGAGGTGTAGAGAGGGAGCAATGAAATAGGTTATTTTTTTAAAATCAGATTTTGCTAGAAATTGCAAACAAGTCCAAATTGTTTATTGAATTTCTAGTTTCAGTCATTTGAAGTTCAAGTGGGCCAAGATGGATTCGGGTAAAGTTGAGCCAAACATGATAGATAACCCATAAGATAAAATGCACTTGGTGCAATTAACATGATGCCTTAAAGATGCAAAACCATATAACTTCAAATTACATGAGAAGGTCCTTGGCTACCTAAGTAAGGTTCAAACTCGACACAACTACCTATCCGTGACCCAAACCCAAGGGAATTTGAGTTGAATTAGCCTAATTGTGTATTATTCAACTTAAAACAAGATTAATTATAGTAAATTAAGATTAGCTTAGGTTTGAACTTTACATCCTCCCCCTCTTTAAAAACATTCGGTCCTCCAAATACAATATACCTTAGGTAAAAGTTGTGGATACTTCTCTCGAACTTGTTCCTCAAGTTCCCACGTGGCTTTTTCTGGTCCATGATGGTCCCAGAGAATCTTAGCCCATTTAATTGTATGGGTATGCAGTAGTTGGTCCTTTATGTCAATGACACGAAAAGGACGCTTTTCATAGCTCATATCTGGCTTCACTTTGATGTCATCAACTTCGAGGATATGTGAAGGGTCTGGAAGATACTTCCTAAGCATCGACATGTGAAACACATTATAAACTCCAGCGAATTGATGTGGTAATTCTAACCAATGAACCAAATCTCCAACTCTACTCTAGGTCTCGAAAAGACTTACAAATTGTGGAGTGAGCTTACCTTTCTGTTCAAACCTGATAATACCCTTCATCGGAAAGACTTTCATGAAAACCTTGTCTCCCACTTGGAATTCGACGGGTCTAGGGAATTATTTGCATAATTTTTCTAATGAGATCTAGTAACTTTCAATCTGTCTTGAGCTTTCTGTACTTTTTCTGTTGTATTTGTTATAAGAGAAGGTTCATGATAACTTCTAACTCCGACTTCTTTCCAGTACACCGTTGTATGACACTTACATCCATATAAGGCTTAAAATGGAGGCATTCTGATGCTTGCGTGGTAACTATTGTTATATGCAAATTCACACAAGGAAAGGTGTTCATCTTACTTTTTCCAAAGTCTAACTCGCTGGATCAAAGCATGTCTTCTAAAGTTTGGATCGTACGCTTTGATTGCCGTCAGTTTGAGGATGGTAAGCAGTGCCAAAATTAAGTTTGGTGCCCATGGATTTCTAAAAAGACTGCAAAAATAAATAAATAAATAAACAAAAATGAACGAATCTACTATCTCTGTCGGAGACTATGGAAACTGGGGTACTGTGCAACTGCGTAATCTCATCTGTGAAGATTTTGGCCATCTTATGGAATTTCATCCCTTTCCTGATAGGAATAAAATGGGCCAACTTTGTTAATCGATCAACAATCATCCATATAGCATCATGACGTTCGCTCGTTTGGGGCAGCCCTGAAATAAAATCCATGAAAATATTTTCCCTTTCTATTTGGGAATATGCAAAAGATGCAACAAACTAGGAGGCTTTTTATGTTCAACCTTCACATGCTTGCAAGTAAGACATCTTGCCATAAATCCTGCAATGTCTCTTTTCATGTTATTTCACCAGAACCTACCATTCAAATTTCGATACATTTTAGTACTCCCGGGGTGCATGAAATATCTTGCATGATGTGCGTTAGTCATGATTGCTTTTTTCAAATTTTGAAATGCTGAGACACATAATCTATCTTTGAAATACAATACACAATCAACCATCCCGAATTCTGGCCTCTGCGAGATATGATCACAAATCTTAATGAACTCTAGGTCCTTAAACTGTCTTCTTTAATCTATTGTGTTAGGGTTGGTTCGAAGACAAACATCGCTACTAGCATAACCTTGTCATCAATGAATTCAATTTCCACATCCAAATCTCGAAATTCTTCCACTAGTGACCACTCACCACATATAGCTACCATTTCAGTAGTTGGTTTTCGGCTAAGAGCATCCGCTAATATATTACCTTTTCTTGGAAAATATTTTGTCCAAAAATCATAGCCCTTTATAAGCTCTAACCATCTGCACTGTCTCATGTTAAGGTTATGTTGAGAGAATAGGTACTGAAGACTGCGATGATCACTATGAACTTCAAATTTCTCTCCATACAAATAGTGTCTCCACAACTTCAAAGCAAAGACTACAATGGCCAATTCTAAGTCATGTGTGGCATAGTTCTTCTCATGTTCTTTCAACTATAAGGATCCGTATGCTATCACTTTTCCATTCTATATCAACACACATCCCAATCCAATTCTCGAAACATCAGTATATATGACAAATCCGCCACTACCTTCTAGTAAAAACAGGATTGGGGCTGAGATCAATTTCTCCTTTAAGAATTGGAAGTTAGATTCACATTCATCGAAACAAACAAATGGTTCATTCTTCCGAGTTAACCATGTCAATGGTACTGCTATTCTATAAAAGTCTTTAACAAATCTTCGATAGTAGCCCGTTAGACCAACAAAACTTCTAACTTCTGCAACTGTTTTAGGGCTTTACCAACTGGATCTACTGCGAGTCCATCCTTTGAAATTATGTGTCTTAAGAAAGGAACTTTTCCAACCAGAAATCACATTTATCCAGTTTGGCATATAGTTGATGATCTCTTAATAATTGAAGTGAAGTCCTCAAATGCTCAGCATGTTCATCTCTAGTCTTGGAATACCCCAACATAGCATTAATGAAGATCACCACAAATTGATTGAGATAAGATGAAAAGATTCTATTCATTAAAGACATGAATACAGCTGGGGCATTGGTCAACCCAAATGGCATGATTAATAATTCATAATAGCCATATCTTGTCCTAAAAGTTGTTTTAGATATATTCTGGTCTTGAACTCGCAACTGATGATATCTAAATCTCAAGTAAATCTTCAAAAAATAGGTTGCACCCTGCAATTGATCAAACAGTTCATCAATTTAAGGCAATGGATATTTGTTCTTGATTGTCACCTGATTCAACTGCCTGTAATCAGTACACATTCTAAAGGTGCCATCTTTCTTCTTCACAAATAGAACTGGGGCTCCCCATGGTGATGTGCTAGGATGAATGAATCCTTTATCTAATAAGTCCTGCAACTGTTCCTTCAGCTCACATAATTCTGCAGGTGCCATTCTATGCAGAGCTCTAGAGATTGGAAATATACTGGGCATAAGTTCTATGGTAAAATCTATTCCCTAACTGAAAGAAGATTGGGAATTTCATTAGGAAACACATCCGGAACTCACAAACTATTGGAATCTCTTCTAAATTCTTGGGTGGCTTCTTTTAAACAATGAAGGCAATATATCCTTCACATCTACAATGGATTAATCTTTCTGTTTAAAATGTTGAGATTAGCCTAGTATTCGAACTCTTTCTCTCACCTTGAAAGACAACACTAGGACCAACTTCGTCTACCTTCAAGATGATGGTCTTATGGAAATAGTCCAAACAAGCTATGTACTTAGTCAACCAGTCCATACCTAGAATTACATCAAAATTGTGCATCAGTAACATGATGAGTTCTGCTAATAGCATTTCACCAATTAAGACTTTAGAATCTGGGTAAAAGACTTCATAAATCAGCCTCTTGCCTATAGGAGTGATGACAGTCAACACATATGGTAGCTGAACTGGTAGCTCCCGTACCTACTAGAGAATTGTGGTGTAACAAAAAAGTGTGAAGACCCAGAATCAAATAACACCTTCGCTTCTATATCACAGACAAAAACCTTACCTACAACCACATAATCTGTGGCTTTTACTTCCTCATGAGTCATTGCATATGCGCGGCCCTGTCTTTTAGGTCAGTTCTGTTGTCCTTATCTCTGTTGACCTTGTTTCTGTTGACCTTGCCTTTGTTGGCCTTGTCTCTATCATGCCTGTCCTTGACCTTGCCTTACCTATTGTTGTTGACATGGAGGAGCAAATGATGCTGGTCTTTGAGGCTGTTGATACTGTTGTTGCAGGGTTTGACTAATATTCTTTCGCTTTGGACACTCCTACAAGTGGTGGTCCATTGATCCACACCCAAAACATTCTCCTGTAGCCTTCCAACATTTGCTTGTCTTATAGCTCTTCCCGCATATTCCACAGACTAATCTTGATGATCCATTAGCTACTTCTTTTTATTTGTTAAAGTACCATTGGTTTCATCTGAAGGTGGGGCACTTCTCCTAGGTTCTCCCAAGAATAATCTTGTCTCAAATTCCTCGACTGTGTAGGCTCTCTCTATCATACACCACTGGACGCTAGAAAGCTATAATATGCCCCTTAATAGCTAGCCTTAACCCTTTGAGAAACGTTTTAACTTTCTTCTCCTTGGTATTAATCAAATACATAGCAAATCGAGAGAGCTAAATAAAGATCTGAACATACTCCGCAACTGTCATGGAACCTTGCTGTAGAGTAAGGAATTTTGCTTTTTTCTTGCAGCTTGCATGTTTCGTAATAAACTTCTTCCTAAGGTGTGTCTTAAAGGCATCCCAAACAGTAGCTTCTGGCATAGCTTTGATATGATCATGAATACTCTTCCACATACATCTGCCACATCTCTAAACATACAGACAGCTAAGATCACTTGCTGTTTCCTTGTATAACTTAACGAATCGAAACATTTTCCAGGTGCACAAACTATTCATCCACTTGCATCGTATCTTTTCTTCCTGTAAATTCTGTAGCCCCTTTTTTTGAAACTTCTCATATAAGGAGTTAGGATCTCCAACTTAATTCTGCATTTCCAACAAAGCTGCTAGTTGCATTTGCATTGTTGCTTGATTGGCATTGCTTGCTGCCAACTAGTGCATCATTATCATAAAGCGTTCATTTGTACTGTATGTATGATGAGGATGTGGCTGAGGATTCATGTCCTCTAACGTGACGTCATAATGTTCGTTATCTCCCAAGTAATTACTGGATCCTAATCTAGAAGCCATTTATCTGTAAATATAACAGTAGTTAGTCACAATAACACCTTATTATATAAGGTAAATTATAAATCCTCATATAAAATCTATCCCCCAATCGACCTAGCGTATGCTCACCACGTTTCCTTGGGTTGTTAAATTTTTTAATTGACTTATTAATGCTCTGATACCATTACTTACGTATTTCATGCCCCAAACCTTAGAATTGGGGTGTTATGGTGGATCCCGAGGCGTGGCACATATAATCCCGTAGCAATTCGTGCCATTCCGAGAGACGTACGAACTACTATAAAGGAGAATCCATAGGTATGGGTGAGGAAGATTCATGTACACATATCAATTATATCGCACAATTAAGTGAAAACCTAGAGAATTCACCCTTAGTTCATCATAAGTAATAATAATAACAACATTGATTCATAACCGTAACAGAAGTCCATTAATTATAAAACTATTCACATGCACATGACAACAAAATACTTAAATATAAACATAATCCAAAATAACATATCCATCAATAATGAGCTCTAAACGAAAATGATAACGATGGCATGACTCCTCTATAAGCCAATTATGGCCAAACATAAACAATCCAAACAAACCCTATAATGCACTATGTTCGATGACTAGTCAAATACGTCATCCCTATTCCATTCATCTACTCCCAAAGGTACTATTAAGATTTCCTCTGAGGGCACATTGATAGCCTGATTAGCATTGAGTTCCATAGTTATAACACCAAGGGTCGCACTATTAATATGATGGTTTAGCAAATATAAGAGTGCATAAGACTATCATGGTATTTCGATTGAACTAGTAAACTATATTGATTAAAAGAGAGCAATAATCGAAAGCTAGACATATTGTGTAAATGTATAAGCATGAATAAGGAATTATATATGAAAAGATAATCACATACTAATTGGCATCCACATGGCTATCTTCTCTCTAGAAAGAGAGTATATCATACAGTGGGAAATCATTAGTGGTCAGGATAAGACCATCTAGCTACCCTAAGAGTGTAGACCAACTCTTAATACAACTACTACAATATAGGAATATATATATATAATACCCTCATTCGGTCCTGTCAAACCTCCTATGGGTATAAGCTAAATGGTGTCGACTCAATGTATCATGACCGATTAGAGTTCATACTTTCTCATCATACATATCGATTGACTCATTTTTATATATAAGCATATACCGGTCTTTAGTTCGTATTCAGTCATAAGAATCAGAATAGAAATGAAGCAACTGTCATTCAAACAATGCATACTTAATTAAGCTATTGGAGATCAAACCCTCTCAACCCTAGTTACCCCTATGTTGGCTCATGGGCTCACACTCAGTAAAAGCTCTGTTTCCAATCTTGCCACAAAGCTCGCCGAGAAGAATGGGTACATGATTAGATCATGTTGAGCGCAATGTTTACTTAAATAATATGAATACATTTGGATTGAGTAGTTAACAAGGATATTTACTAGCCAATTCCAGCTAAGATGATCTGTGTCTCCTTAGTCATTCAATATGATATATTCATAAAATGTACGGTGTCAATGTGTTACTAAAATCTTAGTGTTACATTGTGTCGGCAATAGATACTACTTCTTATGCTAACACCCATGGCATGATGTCGGGAAACAATCCAAAAAATCAAAGGGGATTAGTGACAGCTCTATACTCTTCTTCCTTATTCTTTAATTATCATTGGGTTAATTTAATTAAGGTAAATGTACCACTTCTAAGGTCCTATATGGTATTTGTATATGCTTACATTCCTAAGGGTAAGATTAGCTTTAATTCATCTTTCTAAGGTCTTAAATAAAGTTTGAAAGTGATTTAAAACAATTTTTCAAAAATCAGCCAGGTGCGCTTGAGTGCAGGTTTCACCGCTAGAGCTGTCACATGTTCTGTGACAAGCAGTTTCTTCCGCTTCAGGGCGCTTGAGCGCAGGCTTGACCGCTCAAGCGTCCATGCACTCTGTCTCAAGATTTTGAAACGCATTCTAGCCCATCAATGCCAAAATCCAATCCTTACAATCCTGTAGGGAACCTTTGTTTCCCCATCCATTTGAGATCCATTTACAATTCTTTAATATCCATCATTACATCACACATTCTTAATTTGAATCATTAACTCATAAATCATTCACATTTTTGAATTTAATAGTAGAAGAGTTGTAACTTGACATTAGTGGAGAATTCATCAAGAATCAACAAAATAAACCATGCCTGTAGTAAATATGTACTTATACTTGCCTTTAATCTCAGTGCTTAGTCTAAGTCAACCTTCTTCTTGGTTTGATGGTGGAGAAAGCCTCAATAGAAGATGATCTACCGACATGCAATATAAGAAATAGGTATGGGATGAATGCATGTTGCATAACTGAGTCTCTTTCACTCTATTAAACTTAAAGAGATGATGAAGCGCGTACCTTAGAGAGCTGTAGAGAAGAAGAGGAAGAAAGAGAAGATAGAATTGTGAGCTCCAAAGGTGGAAGGTGAGCAAGAAGATCATGGGGAAGACTTTGGGAACTTTGACTCCAACATGCCCTGCTCCAAACTTGAAGAAGAGATGAGAAAGAAAGTGAAAGAGGAGGAGAAGGTGAAGTTCCAGCAGAAATGAAGAAGGTGGTGTAGAGAGGGAGCAATGAAATGGGTTTTTTTTTAATCAAATTTTGCTGGAAATTGCAAACAAGTCCAAATTGTTTATTGAATTTCCAGTTTAAGTCATTTGAAGTTCAAGTGGGCCAAGATAGATCTAAGTTGAGTTTGAGCTAAACATGAAAGATGACCCACAAGATAAAATGCACTTGACGCAATTAACATAATGCCTTAATGATGCAAAACCATGTAACTTCAAATTACATGAGAAGGTCCTTGGCAACCTAAATAAGGTTTGAACCCGACCCAACTACTTATCCATGACCCAAATCCAAGGGAATTTGAGTTGAATTAGCCTAATTATGTATTATTTAAGTTAAAACAAGATTAATTATAGTAATTAAGATTAGCTCGGGTTTGGACCTTACATCCAAACACTTCATGTTAAGTAATTTTCCCTTGGGCCAAATGATTGGGGTAAAGGATCCAAGGAACTAAGGCCTTGCAAGGTCATTAGAATGTCCCTAATTTTTGCCTAAGTTTCTGGGTTCCTACCGCTTAGATGTGGATAGCTTACAGCTTAGCTGTGGATGTGTAGAAAATTGGCTCGCATCTATAGCTTAACCGTAAAGGGGTCTACAGCTTAGCCATAAGTGGCATACGACTTGGCCATGGCTTGGCTGCTGCTTAGCTGTAGTGCATTTTACGGCCTAGCCATGAGCTTAATCGTAGAAGAAAAGCTTTGACTTCTCTTTTTTATCAAGCTTTTGTGTTTATACGGCTTAGCTGTAGCACAGTTTACGACTTGGCCGTAAGCTCTAAAATTTTTTAAGCCGATTCAGTTACAGATTACTCTTCTTCCACCCATAATGCTGGTGTTCTGATTGCATGTCTATTTGCTAATCCAAGATAGTAATTTCAACTCAAATTCCATCATTTAACATTTCCAAATCCACATTTCATCATACATTTTTAGAATGTTATTATGCATTTGAAATAAAGATATAAGGGCTGAATAACCAAATTTAGATTTCAATAGATTTACAAGAATCAAAGTTACCAACATGTATTCAATAATAATTATCTTATACTTGCCTTTGATTTAAAATTCTAACCACTATTCCTTCTTTTGGCTCAATTGAGAAGAAGAACCCAATTTCTTGACCCTAAGATGATATGCATGAAAAAAAATGGAAAGCATGAGTGCATGTTTAAGATAAGAGTCTCTTTGACTCCATTAAACCAAGAAATCTATAAATGGGCAAGGGATCTTACCAATACAACAACTAGAGAGCTATACGAATGACGTGGGTTCTGCTCCCTTTAAGTCTCAGTTTTCTTGAGTTTTAATAAAAAGTCCAGTTTCTAAGTTACAATTTCAATTCAAGTCAAATGAGGACTTAACTGACTCAAACGAAGTCAATTAGGTTCAAGCCAAACACGAAAGTTGATGAGCTCATTGAGAAGAACGTGATGATATCAATATGATGAGTGCATGATGCAAAACTATGAAATCTAAAATTATGAAAAAGGCCTTTCCTCTACCTAATTAAAGTCAAACCAAACCCAAACTTAACCCACTAGACTCAATAAGACAAAAATGAAGTTAATCTAACCTAATTACATGTTAAATATCATTATATAAAATAATTCTATATTAATTAGCTGACAACTTGATTAATCACTAAATATGCTTAATTGAGACTGGAATGTTACAATAGCCCCCTTGCTTGGTCTTAGATGATCAACACTTTTACAAAAAGGAGAGAAAATAATACTTTATAGAAAAAAAATTTAAAGTAAAGGAAACTAATCCGAAGATGTAAGCCGCCTTTTTGTTTTTCAAGTCGATCAAGTAATCTTCGTAGCCTATTAACTGTTTTCCTTGGATTTAGAATTGAAGGGGAGTTTGGAATGAAGCTTTTACGGTAATGGTTTCCCCATGGATCGCTTATCGCGTTATACCAATAGGTTCATCATGGTTGTACCCGTATCATATTCAACTCCTAATAAAGGGAACGAAGAAAGTTTTGAAAGACTTGTCTTATTTGGAGATTTTTTAGGACCGGGACACTGTCCTTTTGATTTCTTTCAGAGGATCAAGTACCTTGTGGACAGAGTCGAAGCTTGAATTTGGAGAAGTCGAAGTGTTGGAGTCTTCTTTAAAAGAATCTGAATAACTTTATTATTGTTCTATGTGCCTTGTGTTGTTGTATGCACTAGTGTGTTGTGTTTGTCTCGCCTGTTTGTTGCATTGTGTCCTGAAATGGGAGCCCAATGGGGGTATTTATAGCCTCCAAGAGTCTTCTCTAATCATTTGTGGTAGGAAGAAGATTGAGTAAAATTTATTTCACAAGGGAGGTAGTCAACCGTTCATTTGTGTAGTTGCCTACCCTCCCACAGTCAACTTTGTGAGGTGGCAGCAAGATCCTCTTCCTTGAATCATGTCAATCAGCCTGAAATCAACTTTGAATGATTTGACCATATCTCAATAGGCTACTCAATGAGTTGTCAACATTTGAACTGTCGGCCAGTCACTTTCCTTTGTCGACCAATGCTTCATCGGCCACTGACTTATTCAATCGGCCAGTACTCATTTGGCCACTGATTTGTTCGGTGGCCAGTGTAGATTTTTTTTACTTTTTGAAGTCTTTTGCCTTCTTTTCTTCTTCAAACTTTAAGGTGTATTTTTAGGCTTTGTCCTTTAGCTGTTTGTGCCTTATTTTGTTGTATTTGAGCCGTGTTTGAGCTTTAACTTATCTTTCGATTTGCTGAACTAATTGTAGATTTCTTTCAAACTTTTTTGCATGTCAACACACCCCAACCTCAATTACATAATGACACCCACCCAAGGAATCGTTCTATCAACCCCTTGCTTGGTTAACATAACTGTTATGGAATTAGCGGATCTAACCTCATGATGAAAGGTGACATTTATATTAGTTGATAACTCCCTAACTCCATTAAAGCGAAATTGAAATCTCCAAGGAATGACCTTCTTATTAGACATCCACGTAATGGCATTAAAAGAATCACTTTCCATAAGAAACACGCCAGCATATCTTTTAAAGAACAACCTAAGACCTTTCAGAATAGCTAGCATCTCTGCTTTAATGGAATCGCACACCCCACCATTCAAGGAAAACATAAGAAATGCTTTACCCTTACCATTGCAAAGCACTCCTTCAACCCCCGCCGGACCCGGCTTCGCCTAGAAGCACCATCTACATTCAGCTTTAAAACTCCATTTGGAAGAGGGCACCAAGGAATTGATCACTTCTCCTTTGAAGGGCACATGTCAAGCAAGCCCCCAATTTGATGCAATATCATCAAGGGTAAACTCGGCAAACTCCTTCCTAATCAAAGCCCGTTTTTTAATCCTAAAAGCAACTTTAGAGATCAAGTCCGCTGTCGAAGTAGAAGACCTCCTAAAGATTTTATCATTCCTCTCTTTCCAGATGGACCGTAAGATAATGAGAAGAATCATCATCCATAAAAGCCGGCCGCACCCTGCAAGGCACCCTTCCAACCAAGATTCTACTATGTTTGCAATATTCTTAGGACAACACTATGCAATACCATATTTTCAGATAAAGTTGTTCCAAATCAACGTTTCTACCTTGCCATGGATAAAAAAAGATGATTAACTGACTTCTCCTCGTTGCCACACATCACACAAATGTCTGAAAAATTATTGGAAATGAGCCCTCTCCTCTTAGATTGTCAACTGTGGAGATTTTACCTTCAATAGCCAACAAAGAATAGGCTTCAACCCTAGGAGGAACCAAACCCAACCACTCAAGTGAGGAAGGTTCCCTATGAGAATGAATTCCCTTTAAGGCCAAGTAGAAAGATTTTGCCAGTGTCCAGAGATGGAGCATTTCCAGATTCGATAGTTTCGATATTCCCTGCAAAAAAAATAAATAATAAATAAATAAATAATGTATTAGCAAGAATACTCAACAGTTCCTTTTAACGGTCCCCCTTTAAGGGTCAGTCTCCTCCTAAAGGAGACCCTCCAACACCATACAAGCACTCCTCACCTTAAAGCATTTTTTAATAGAAGAGTCCGTTTTTACAGCCAATCTAAAGAGCTTGGGAAACAATCTACACAAAGGACCCACGCCCATCCAATCATCCAACCAAAACATGACATCTCTCCCATCCCCCACCATAAAGCCTACCCCTTTATGTAAGGTTTCTTCTCTTAAATTTGACTCATCCCCGATAGAAGCAATAGCCCATAGGCCCAAGCTTAGGCCTGCATCCCGATTTATCCTCACCATATTTAATAACAATCAACATTCGCCAAAGAGCCTCCTTTGCCTAACCAAACCTCCACCGCCATTTGGCTAATAGAGCCTAATTCTTATTTTCTAACCTACAAAGACCAATACCTCCTAGAGATGTAGGTTCGATCACCTCACTCCATTTCACTAAATGCCTCTTCTTGATCTCACCATCACCTTCCCATAGAAATCCCCTCCGAATATGGTCTAATTTATCAATCACAGCCTTTGGCATCTTGAAAAAAGACATATAGTAGATTGGAAGGTTGGATAAGCAAGCTTTAGTAAAAGTGATCCTCCCACCACTAATACAAAATGCATTATTGGCTAGGACTTTGCCCATGCAGGCCCATTTTGCTTGGCTAAAAGTTATCTTTTGCCCACGAAAATGAACCTACATAAGCAAAAGTCACAATACTCTTTTGTTTTTGGCGATGCAAGATATTTGCATGGGCAAAAGTGGTCGGGATTCTCTCCAAAACGAGAGGTAAAGTTTTATCGATGAACAAATATCCTTTGGCAATGCGGTATTTTGTAGGGAAAGTAAAAAACCTTTGGCCATACATATGTTTGAGTAGGAAAAGGCCAAGACTTTTAGCCACGTATGGTTTTCCGTAGGAAATATACTTTGGCAACGCAGTATTTTGTAGGCAAAGTGAAAAACCTTTAGCCTCATATATATTTGCGTAGGGAAAGGCCAAGACTTTCAGCTACGCATGGTTTCATAGGTAATATCCTTTGGCAACACGGTATTTTGTAGGCAAAGTGAAAAACCTTTTGGCCGCGCATATATTTGCATAGAGAAAGCCCAAGACTTTTGGCCACGCATATATTTGCATAGAGAAAGTTCAAGACTTTTGGTCACGCATGGTGTTCTGTGGGCAATATCCTTTGGTGATGTGGTATTTCATAGGCAAAGTGAAAATCGTTTCACTACGTTTATATTTGCGTAGGGAAAGGCCAAGACTTTCGCATCTCATGGTTTTCCATTGGCAATACCCTATGGTGATGCGGTATTTTGTAGGTAAAGTGAAAAACTTTTGACCATGCATATACTTATGTAGGGAAAGGCCAAAACTTTCGGCCACGCAGAGTTTTTTGTGGGTGAATGCAAATATTTTCATTTCTAGTATTTTAATTTTGTTAATGAATTTTTGACATTCTTCTTGCTGGCGCACTATAAATGCCTACTATGTCAAAAACACACCCAAAAAAAAAAAAACTACATTCTTTCATTTCTTTGGTGCAAATTAGCCTCGGCCACTGTTGTGCTTGTTTTTACCATGTTTCTTTTATTTTAACTACGGACTTATCTCATGGTTTTCTAACCTAATTAATCCACCAAATCGATCCAATCCCATTCCCACCTCTAGCTCTTTTTCTATTACAAAACCAAAGCTCCATCCCTTATTGAAATTGACACCAATGAATGCTCCAATGGTGTGTGCTACTCGCTGTCTCCGTCTCGCTGGTGTCGTTAGTCTCCATCTCTTGACAATTTCTATCTCATTGCAATCTCTCTCAATTTGGTACTTTCTATCTCTCTCCACTACAACAATTTGCACGTTTGCCAACGAGTTTTCCTTGTGCAAGCCAAATTTTGTTGGCAAAAGCTAGCCTTTACCAGTGAAATTTCCTAGTTGCCGGCAAACTTTGCAAGGCCACTAATTTAGTATATTTACCGACGATATGTGAACGTCAGGGAAGTAAATTAAAATTAAAGAAATTGAAGAGAATATTTGCTGACATAATAAAAATGTTTGGAAAAATTAAAATAATTTATAAAAAAAACACTTGTTAAGTTGACCTAATACTCAAAAAACAAAATATGGTAAAAAAAAAAAAAACTAGCTAGTTTCGTGCCCTTTGCACCAAATCCCTTCAATGTGCGCCTTTTCCTCTCTCTCTTCTCCAGCAATCATCCACCCCTCCCCAACGGGCTCTTCCTCGCCATCTACCGCCTTTATCCTCCTTTCCTGCTCACCTCTGCCCTAAGATAGGTTTGCACAAATCCTCTTTTTCTTTGTCAATTTAGGGTTTATTATCTGAAATGGGCAAAGCAACTTGTCCCATCTACTTGGTTTTGTGCAGTTTTGAATGATTTTCCTATTATAATGATAGTTATTGTCTTTGTTAATAAAGAAAGGTGGCTTGGACCAACAATAAAGGTTTACTAGTTGCGTGCATTGGGCAGCCTTTTTTTTTTTAATTTTTTTTTGTCTTTGTTCCTATACATATCAACATATCATTCAAAAAAAAAAAATTTTTTTTTTTTGGTACAGGTATACTCAATTGACATGTATGCGGGCTAACTTCTATAACAACTTCTGGTGACATCCGAGGTGTGATGACATAGGTTTCGCTTTCGACCACATCTGTTACTGTGTGGGTTAAGGTTTGAGTCCCCTGTAGATGCGAGATGGCAATCAAGGGGCCGTTTAAAATCAAGATTTACATTTACAATCAACCCAGAGGCATCATGATTGAAACTGATTTAAAAAATATATTTTTCTTTAATGAATGATAAATTTCCTTAAAGCTAAAGGCCTAGCTGATTTGAAATACATGATTAACAAAAAGCTAAAGAACTCAAGAGGATTGATGACGAAACACTTGGCTTGAGTCAAATTCAGTCATAATGGAAGAATCTCTGGCAAGAGCATTGATAAGTGCACACTTGCATTTTTCTAATGGCTTCCTTTTACTCTCCCGTCATTAGTATCATGATCCCTCTCTGTCACTCCGTAGTTCTAGAGTGCCCCAAAGGCTTTAGGTAATTCAGGGTTGATTTTTAGGTTTCTTACTTACACTCAAAATATTTAATCTTTTCAATTTATTTAGTTGATAGGGTAATTTCATTTTAATTTTATTTGATGGATGGACATTTTCATTAGTGAGGTTATTCAAAATCTTTCAAAAAAATTTTTTTTTTTGAGTTTCTACTGTACATAATGCCCCTGATGAGAAAGTCTTTATAAACTTTTAACTTTTTGAAGTGCATCTCTATATGAAAAGTTGAACCAAATACACCTATAGGTGGGTAAATACTTCCTTTTCATAAAATTAAATGGGTTTTGATAGCAAATATTTTCCTATATGCTTCTTTGTTTAATTTCATTTTCCTACAAGCATAAATGGTTATTGCAATCAGATTGTAACTACTTAACCGACATTTTGTGGAATTTTTCCTGTTTTTGCACCAAGCACATCTCTAAATTCCTTTTCTTTTCTTTGACAATACCATACTACATGGTTTGTTCATTAGATCTTCTAGTTCACATCTTGTAATTTTTCAAGGTTGCCAACGATCCAATACAACATATAAGTTCAATTTGAGATCTATGATTTTGAGGAAGAATTTGGAACCTCTTCAACATGAGCATTGCCAGTGCAAGGACCTCCATTTATCAACTTATGGGTAAACTTCAATGAGCTATTGTTTCAAATTTAGTGATGACACCCTAACACTAAACTTGTTTATGTACTTTCAAATGCATATTGGATAAATCTATCCTCCCTAATATATGTAAATAATTTAAATGAAGTTATTTAAATTTAAACCTAGACATATACTTTTTTATGTCCCATAAGCAAACCCTTCTCTGGCTTAATGCCAAATTGACCCAATACTATATGTTTTATTTCTCCAGGTATGGAGCTACTTTGACAGGAGCTCCCTGTTTACTCCAGTTTAAGTGGTCTCCATCATAGTTACACGCTGTTGATATAAATGATTAAGGGAGTGTGTGACTAATCCCTATATCACATGGTCCTTTAGGTATGGAGCTGCTTTGACAGGTGCCCCCTCTTGACTCACAGTTTATGTCCCTTAGAATATTGTTATGTCTTTGAAACACATTTTGGGTTGTCTATTTTTAAGGAGAGATGCTGCCCATTTATTTTCAAAAGGTGTGGTTAATGTAATTTGCTAACTTTTACAATTTTCAACTAAAACTATGAAGACAGCACATGTATATAATGAGGTTTGAAGTCAATTCATTCATAAAGTGCTCATGATTTTTGTATTTTTGTATATTTTTTTTTAGTTTGATGATTGACGTCTTTGGTTTAACATCTAGATGGCCTCTTCTCTTGTTTTCTCTTTTGTCATAAGCATTTGGACTTATTCAACATTATCTTCTTGTTATTGGATATTTGAGTATATTTGAGGCTTATTTGGATGGATATATATTGGATATTTTGTATATTTTTTTATTATAATATTTGTTTATTAGGATACGCAATTGGTTGGATATTAATTTATTTGCATATTTTTTGAATTAGTTTGGATGAGATTGGTATAAGCAGGTTATAGGAAAATATTGAAAATAAACAAAAAAAATCAATATTTCTTTTGGCTATGCAATATACCTGGGTAAAGAATAGAAAAAGGTTTTGCCTACACTTATTGCATTGGCAAAAGTTCTATTTATAATAAAAACAATATTATTTTTTACTTTTAATTACAAAATTTTTGTGGGTAAAAGTGCTTATTAAAATTAGAAAAAAATTATATTTTACTTTTGGCTATATAAAGCTTTTTAACTAAGGGTTATACATTTGCCTACGCAAAAATTCGTAGCCAAAGGTTGTACCTTTGCCGATGAAAAGTTGGCATGGGCAAAAGTACAACATTTGGCTACAAATATTTGCATAGACAAAAATGCCACACTTACCCTACCAACAACATTTTAATGTTTGGCGTTGGTGTTTGGCAACGCATGGAGGCATAGCCAAAAACTCAACCTTTGCCGAGCACCATTTTGTATGTAGGTAAAAACCTTTTTCCCACAACCCTTTAGCTACGAATTGCCCACACATGTCTTTGCGAAGGTAAAGAGTTTTACCTATACATCTAGCCCTTTGCCTACAAATTTTCTACATTGACAAAAATGCTTTTTGTTGTAGTACACTAAGAGAAAGATATTGCCTCTTCCAAGATAACAATTTCCCCTTAAATTTATCTATCATCGGATCCCAAAATGCCCTGGACCTTGGCTCTGCTCCAATAGGCAACATAAGATAAGTAACTGGAAGTTTCCCTGACTTGCACCTAATAAGATTAGCAAGAGTCTGAGTAGTCTCCTCTGGACACCTAACTCCCACTAACACACTCTTAGAAATATTTGTCTTCAAACCAAACACCAATCGAAAGAACGTAGAATTCTCTTTAGGGCTAAAATTTCTTCCATCTTGGATGAGCTGAAAAGAATAGTATCATCTGCAAATTAAAGTTGAGTTATTGTCTCTCCACTCCATCCCATCTCAAAGCCTTTAATTATCCCCAACTCTCTCGCTTTTACCAATTGCAAACTTAAGGCCTGGTTTTTTTCCAAGAACTCCTGCCAGGAATTTGGGCAATTGGGGTTTTTGGGACAAGATGTCATCCCTGATGGATCCGGATGAGGAGACTCCATCACGTGGCCAAAGATCTATGTGCGTTTCGGTGATGGAAAGCTTCGTGGATCTCTTCACCTTTTGTCTTTCCTATGGAAATGGAGAGAATAATAATAATAATAATAATCCCAAACACTAGGCCTCCCTTATCCTTTTATAGACGGGTCCCAAAGAGTTACACTTACTAGAGACATCTTCCACTAGCTAGAGACATCTTCCACTAGAAGTCCACATCCACTGATCCTATTGGGAGTCTTATTATGGGGCCCAGATCAGGTCTTACACTAAAGTGGGATTGTAATCTCTGTTGGCATCTGCGCTGCTTAATCTGACGTGTGACCCGTAGCATGCGGGCCATACGATTTCCTACAATCTCCCACTTGGCACGAATGCCATGTACATCAAACATTTCTCAGTCCCATACGCATCACATGCCTTGCAAAAACCTCTGCAGGCAAAGCCTTGGTGAGAGCATCAGCCATCAATTCTTCTGAAGGCACATAAAAAATCTCTATATCATTATTTTCAGCCTTCTTTCTAATAAAGTGATATTTTATTTCAACATATTTTGATCGGCTATTAATTCTTTGCTCATTCACCATAGAAATGGCTGACATACTGTCTATGCTCATTAGGACAGGCTCCTTCTCATTTATTACCTCCAAATTATATAGGAAGTATTTTAACCAAAGAGCCTCCTGGACTGCTGTACTGCGAGTTATATACTCTGCTTCGGCTGTTGATATAGCCTTGGAGGTCTGTTCTTGCTACCCCAAGAAATTGCACCTCCTCCAAGGGTAAACACATAGTCGGTTGTTGACTTTCTCTGGTTTAAATCACTGGCCCAATCTGCATCAGAGTAGCTGTGCAGTTCCAAGACTTCACTTTGATAACATAGGCGAAGATTCATTGTTACTTTGATGTACCGCAGAATCCTCTTAACTGTATACCAGTGCGGTAATCCTAGGTTACTTAGGAATCTGCTTACGAGACCCACGGCGAATGCAAGATCTGGTCTCGTACATAACATCGCATACATGATGCTGCCCATAATTTGAGCATAAGGTTTTGATCTCATCATTTCCCTATCCTACTCATTTGTGCTTCCTTGATCGCTTGACAATTTTGTGCTCCTGTAAATGGGAGTATCAATTGGTTTACAGTTAGCCATGTCAAACATTTTCCACACAGCTTCCAAATAGGATCTCTGTGATAAAGTCAATATCCTATTCGGAAGATCGCGGGTTATTTCAATGCCAAGGACATACTCTGTCTTACCCATGTCTTTCATCTCGAATCTTGACTTTAACCATTGTTTGATTTCATTTATGGCTTCCAATTATTATTAGTGATCAAAATGTCATCCACATATAATGACAAATATAAATAATTACTCCCACTGCGTTTGATATAGAAACATGTGTTTGCACTATTGGTGACAAATCCTATTTCACATATGACCTCATGAAATTTTCTATACCATTGTCTTGAGGCCTGTTTTAATCCATATAATGCCCTATTAAGTTTGTACACTTTGTCCTCGTGACCTTGCACCACAAGACCCTCGGGTTGTTTCATATAAATTTCTTCTTCTAGTTCGCCATTCAAGAATGTTGTTTTCACATCCATCTGGTGCAATTCAAGGTCATGACATGCTACCAATGCTACTAAGGTTCATATGGATTGGAATTTTACAACAAGAGAAAATGTCTCCTCGTAACCTATTCCTTCTACTTGTGTGAATCCCTTAGCTACTAACCGTGCTTTATATTTATCCAAGGATCCATCCTTTTTAAATTTCTTTCTAAGAACCCATTTACATCCAATGGCTTTTCGGTCTTTAGGTAGATCTACCAATTGCCATACTTGGTTCTTTTCAATTGATTCCATCTCCTCTCTCATAGCCTCTAGCCAACACTGCGCATCCTGTGCTTTGACCGCTTGAGAGTAGGAGGTTGGATCCAAATCTTGCACGGTTTCTAATAAACTACAATAATCATCTAGATATGCCGATTGTTTCCTCGCCCGAATCGGTCTGCCAACTGGCTCATCAGGTTGTTCAATCACCTCAAGTGGGCCCTGGCCAGGAATTCTAAGTCCAACGTACTCTTCATCGGAATCCCCACTTGCTTGAACCCTCTTGCCCATAGAGATTTCATATAATTCCACACTCTATGGTCTTACTCTAGGACTGACCGTCGGATCCTCAAGGAAAAACACATCTCGACATTCTATGATTATCCTATTATCATGATCATACACACAATATCCTTTAGAATGTAATGGGTAGCTAACGAAAAAACAAATTTTCTTCGTTTTTGCTTACAGTTTATGTCTTTCTTGTGGTGGTAACAGGACGTGTACAAGGCAGCCCCAAACTCTCACATGTTTTAATTTTGGTTTGGTACCATTCCATAACTCGTATGGGGTCTTGGGCACACTCTTAGAGGATACTCTGTTTAAAATATATTGTGCAGTGTTTAATGCTTCTCCTTACAAATACAGCGGAAGACTCATATGGCTAATCATTGACCTTACCATATCCATTAAGGTCCTATTCCTCCTCTCAGCCATGCCATTTTGTTGTGGAGTACATAGAATTGAATATTCATGAATGATTCCCTTACGTGCACAATATTTTTTAAACAATTCGGAAGTGTATTCACCCCCTCTATTAGACCTAATCCTCTTTCTTTTCTTGCCTTTTTGATTTTGGACTTCAGCAGCATATATTTGGAACATTTGTAATGCCTCATGTTTATATTTAATGAGATACACATACCCATATCTGTTGTAATCATTAATGAATGTAATGAAATAGTGATCTCCGGTTCGATTGTGTGCATTCAATGGTCCACATATGTCTGAATGAATTATGGTCAATATTTCAGAACTTCGAGTTCCTTTTGGAAATGGTTTCTTGACCATTTTCCACTTATGCATGGTTCACATATGGGGTATTCAATTTTACCTAGGTCTGGTAAAAGTCTGTCTTTAACCATTCTACTGATTCTGTTTTTATTAATGTAGCCCGATCTCAAATGCCATAACATTGCCAAACTATTCATGCATACATTCACACACACATAATAATCAGAAGTGGACTTTATTTCATTATGAAGAATATCCAGCAAATACAATTTTTCAGAAGGAAAACCATGGACTAAAACTTTACCGCGCATTCCAATAGTAACCCCATTATCTTTGAATCTAATTTCAAATCCATTCATTGCCAACTGGCTCACAGAGATGATGCTCCTCCTCATCGCGGGAGCAAATAAGACATCGGAGAGATAAAGGGATTTGTCGGTTGGTAAGAGAATTTTGACTTTCCCTATCCCCAACACATCACAGAATGTTTCATTCCCCATGTATATACTTTGTTCTCTGGGTTTCATCTCTTTGAATTCGATAAATCCAGCCTTGGTCCTTGATATATGTCTGGTGGCTCCAGAATCAATCCACCAATTCTTGTCATTGGTGTCCACCATCATGGATTCAGTGACCATCTTAACATTATCTCCGTGTTCTTTGTTCACTTTACCTTGCTGGCTATTCTCACCCTTTTTCTTTCTGCATTAAGAACTAAAGGATCCAAGCTTCCCACAATTAAAGCAACACCATTTTTAGGCCCTTTCCGCTTTGGATTGCCTTTAAATTTCTTTTTATTTTTTACATTGGCGGTTAACGTACCGTTATAACTCTTAGTTTTAGCAACCATAGTAGAATTTGTATGTGTTATACCACAGGCAGCCTGCCTTTGTCCTTCAGCAAGTAATTTTGCTTCAACCTCATTAAGGGTTACACACTTTTGAAGGCTAAGGGTTTGAGATACATTCTCCTACGAAAGTGGAAGACTCATCAGCAAGTACATAATTTGAAAATCTTCGTCCATTTCTTTTCCCAAGGCTGCAAGATTACTATGTCGGACCGACATTTTGTTAATGTGATCCCTTATAGATTACCCCTCTGGCATCTTATAATTGGCATATGCGCTAAATGCCTCCATCAGATGAGATTTGGAGGATTCATCATACTTGTCCATGGCATAGTCCCAGATTTCTTTTGCTGTAGTGAAGTGCTCAAACTGTTTCACCAACTCACTGGATATGAATCCGATCAATAAATGCCTCACTGATTTGTTTTCAAAGACTCATTGCTCATATAATTCATGGTCCTCCTTAGGGGCATCATCAGTGGGCTTAGGGACCAGATTGGATTCAATCACATAAGTTAATCCGTCAAAATGCAGCAACGTTTCCATCCGACGCTTCCACACGGCTAAGTTCTTGCCATTAAAAATATCAGCCTTTGCAAGATCATGCAAGGCTGATTTGGAAGGCATGATTTTTATTTATTTTTAATTAAAGGATGGGTTAGAAATCACTAACCGTATGAGGGAAAAATACCACCTTTTTATCCGAATCACTGGATCGTCTTCCTTTTACTTGCTAATATGTAGATCTGCTCGCGATGATTCCGTAGAAGCAAACGGATGGTCAATCTAACTCCGGATGGCCCAAGAAGAGAAGATGACTTTGTCTAGTGGTTTAGTGCCAAGGGCTTTGGCGTGGCTCAAAAGAATCTAAGCCCCACTCCTTTTTTTTATTTTATTGTCATTGGCTTATTAAATTCTTTTTAGAGCCTTGTACTTCAAGACAAGTCAAAAAAAGTTTTTCTCATTTATCTTGTCTTAGGTTTTGTACTTGTAACGTATGATTCTCAATGGCGTCTTCTTCCTGCTTCAAGTTGCAGAAACAAAACGACAGAGATTCATAGATCTGAAAAAAAATCCAAATCTACTCTAATCCACGTTGCTTTTGCAAAATCTAAACCGGTAGAATGCACTAGACCGGGCTTTGATACCAACTGATGGATCCGGATGAGGAGACTCCGTCAGGCGGCAGGAGATCTATGTGCGTTTCAGTGATAGGAAGCTTCGTGGATCTCTTTGCCTTTTGTCTTTCCTACGGGAATGGAGAGAATAATAATAATAATCCCAAACCCTAGGGCTCCATTATCCTTATATAGAGAAGTCCCAAAGAGTCACACTTACTAGAGACATCTTCCATCAAAAGCCGATATCTACTGATCCTATTGGGAGTCTTATTATGGGGCCCAGATCAAGTCTTACATTAAAGTGGGATTGTAATCTCTGTTGGCATCTACCCTACTTGATCTGACGTAAGACCCGTGGTATGTGGGCCACACGATTTCCTACAATCCCCTAGCATTTTCAAATTCCTTGTTTTTTTGCAAGCATTTCTGAATTCCACCTACTTAAAAAGGTCTTAAATATCCTTGGGAATTTCAGAATTCCACTTGCTTCACATTTTGCTTGAATTCCTGGATGCTCTTGAGCATCTAAGAGTTCCACTATGTTTGAAAATTTTAAAATTCCTTAGGCATGAATTCTTTGAATTCGTGTAAAAGAATCAGCCCTAAGGCTTTAACCACAATCATGAATAGGAATAAAGAGAGAGAGAGAGAGAGAGAGAGAGAGGATCCCCTTGTCGAATGCCTCTAGAAGCTGTGAACAACCTTATTGGAGAACCATTTACTAACACAGAAAAATAAGGAGTAAAAATGCACTCATAAATTCATTTGCGCGAAGTTTCTCCAAAGCAAATCTAAACAACATATAATCAACAAAATCCCACTCTACATGGCCATAAGCTTTTCTATATCCACTTTGAAAACAACCCTTTCTTTCTTAGGCTTCTTCCTGGGATCCATGAGTTCATTAACAATCAACAACCCATTGAGAATTTGCCTACTTGCAACAAAAGTCCACTAAAAAGGACCAATAATCTAAGGAAGAGGACACTTAAGTTGATTCGTCAAAATTTTAGCCAAAAGCTTATATAAACACCCAACAAGGCTAATATATCTGTAGTCCTTTAGTTCCACAGGATTAGGGACTTTAGGAATAAGAGTTAAAAAAGTTGTATTCAACTCCATGTTAATTCTACCTCTTTGATGAAACTCATACAAGAGCAAAACAAGGTCTGCTTTCAGAAAATCCCATCCTGCTTTGCTGAATGTGAAGTTATATTTATCCGGACTTGGAGACTTATCATTGTCACACTCCTCCAAGGCTCTATGCACCTCATCCTCCTTGAATTGCCTTTCCAACTAGCTTCTTATTTCAATGGAAATTGAAGGAAAGGGTAGGCCTTCAAGCTTTGGCCTTATACCTGCTTCACTCTTATAAAGGCTTTCAAAGAAATTCGCAACCTTTTCCTTGATCTTCAGAGGGCTCTCCAACATCCTATTACCTTGGCAAATTTTTTTCAAATAGTCAAGTTTGCTTCCCACAGTCGCTATCCCATAAAAAGACTTATTGTTTGTGTCCCCTTCCTTGAGGCAAAGGACTGTAAACTTTCGCTTTCAAAAATTTTCATCCAAACTATTAAGATCCCAAATCATCCTTTCGGAATGTTGTTTAACAATATCTTCATCTTCACTCAACTTCTTGGTTTCACTAGCTTTGTGGAGATCCTCACTACCTCTTTCCAAAACTTATCTAATTAATTTCACCTTACTATAAACTTCTCTATTCCCAAGCTTTGGCCACGCACCGCTTTATTCCCGGCTTTGCACCACTTCATTCCTTACGTGCCGATGAAGTTTCAAATGTATCATTGCGTGCCTCCTTCACGGCTGTCTTGTCACTTTATTTCCTTCGGTAATAAAGAGGGCTTGCTGGAAAGTTGAGCCCGCATCACTTTACCAAACAGAAAGAGCTCGGATTCTTTAAGCTTTTGACACACAAATTCTGAATGAAAGAGTAGTAAAATTCTATATTGAGACAACTTATTTAAAATCTAAATCATTTAAAATAAACAATCTCCTAATGCATGTGGTGTCTTAGAATTTTATCCCAATTGGATGCAGTAGCACAGTATAATAGACTATTTAACCAAGAAGTGATTAGTGAATGCACTTAAGATTGTGCTAGTCACGGTTTTAATCAAACAATTAATCCTAACAATAAGGGTAGCATTTTGATATATCTACTTCATCCACTGAGTGGGCTTTCTTTAGAAACAAAATGATAGCCAGCATTAAATTCAGTGCAACCAAAGCGGTCCACATCTCGTGGTGCTACAAGACTGTGGTCCCACCCAAAGCCTCCCCATGAAAGCTGAGAAAGTGACTTCCCAACGAAGAAAGAATAACGAGTCCCATCATCTGTTGCAGCTACCGCATTCAAGTGTCACATTTCAAGGATATCCTCATTTATTTATATTAAAATAAAATTTGAGGACATTTCAAAAATAATAAAATTCATTTTGATGTGTTTGAATTATGTTTTCGTGGGGTAAGAATAAAGTTCGCCACATATGTCATATGCTATGACGCATGGGTACTAATACCAGTGGTATGTTAAAATGACAAAATAAAAAAAAAATACAAATATGGCTGGGGTATGTTTATTAAAAAATTATATTTTATAAAATTTTAATAATATAATATACTAATAATTAAAATAAATTATAATATTTAGATGAAACAAGTCAATAATTACATAATACCGTAACAAATTCAACCTAATAAAAAAAAAGAGGCTACAATATTACTTTTTATATTTCATAATCCAATATTCATTCCTCCTTTTTTTTTCTTCTTCCTTTTCATTTTCATTTTTTTTTCTTTCCCACTAAAGACGAGAGGCTTAGAAATGAGTTAAGGTTAAAACCTTTTTCCTTTTATATTCATAAAGATTAAAGTTAAAAATTACGCTCTTCCAAACCTTATAAAAGTTTTTATTAAAAAAAACTCTTCCAAAAGTATAAAAAATATAACCATATAAACACCTAAAAATATATTTATCTCGTACTCACAAAGTCAAAATACCATATCCCATATATTTTTTATCGTATCCATTCCAATACTCATATCAATATTCATAATCGGTATTCATATCCATACCAATACACATCCAACGTGAGTCTGCGCACGTTTTTGAAAGAGGAGTCTTCATGTACATATGTCCATCACCATTTTTTGTGAGAGATACTTCCTTTTTAAAATTTTTCAAGTTTAAAAAGGAATGAAATTTTATCTTCTTACATATTAATGCTTAAAAAAAAAAAGGTTTTCCTCACCAAAAAGGTGAGGATCATGTGCATATGGATATTCTCCTTTTTAAAATATTCGTAACTCAATAGATACATGCTCCCTACTCAGGATAAAAAATGTTGTAGTCCCGCAGCCCACTCGACCGACCATGGCAGAATTTGTCGGCCACTCTCAGTTTGAACCTTCACCCTCGTTGTTAAATTGATTGTCTTCTTGAAAAGCACGCCGCAGGCTGTGACGACAGTCACGTTATCGGACAGATCTACGAGACCACAACCCCAGAAGAGGTTAGTCCGTTTGACTGTCTTCTTTCATTTCGACCGATGGTGTTTTTTGATCAGTTTCCTTGCGTGTGCCCTGGAACTTGGGGGTGCCCGATTCCCGATGCGGTTCATCCGGGGGTTTGCCCATCCTGGTATGCGATTCGCATTTGCTAATATCATTGACTTTTTTTGTCTAGCCAACTAAATTTTCAAGAATTTCTCAATATTTTTTTTACTGCAGATTTGAGAAATCTCCACTTAGCAATTATAAATTTTTATGGATTTAGGGCTTGTTTGGTATGTCTAATCTTATTTTTATAGATAATCTAAAATAGAGTCATTAAAAAAAGAACTAAAAAAAAGAGGTTAGAATTAAAATATGTGTTTGGCAATGGAAGCATCTATTTTAAATAGACCATTTTAAATAAATAGTTAAAAGCTTTTTACAAATATATTAAGATCTACTAGGTATCGAGCCTTGAAATTTTACTTCATAACTATGTTTGGCCTCTCAAAGAGATCTAACGGTTTGGATCTTATTTTTGAGGCCCCTAATTTTTTTAAAAAATATTTAATAATTCACGTTTTTACATAAATATTTCAAGTTTGGTGATAATCCAACGGCTGAAATTTGGTCTCATAATGTTCATTGATCTTCTACACATTGTCAATGGTTTGGATTGTTATTTACTGTCCCATAAATAATAATAAAAAATAAAGAAAGGGGTTGCCTGTGGACTAGTTACAAATTCAGTATATTAATTCAATGGTTGAAAGTTTTTTACAAATATCTTGAGATCCACAAGGAATTAATCCTTGAAAATTAACCCCATAGCTGTTTTTAGTCTTCCCAACATTTCCAATGGTTTGGAGCTTGTGTTTGGGCCCTACAGAATTCAAAAACTAATATCCAATGGCTCACGCTTTCTTGCACATATCTCGAGATTCAGGATGAATTAACGGCTGAAATTTGGATGGGTGGCCGTAATTGATCATGTGAACATTTTCAACGGTTTGGATGTAGATTTAGGGGCTCGGATTTTGAGAAAAATCGAAAAAACGAACTGGGCATGATCCATGAATTTACTGTAGCTGGGCGCCTCTTATTTTCTCCCTCTTAATTTGGAAATGCATCATGAGGCCTTCTCTTCAAAATAGAGCTTTTACCTCTTATTGTCTAAATTAAATAGAGCTAAAAACGCATGCCAACCGCTCTTATTTTTCCAACTCTATTAAATTTAGACATTTAGACAATAAGAGCTCAAAATTTAGACATGCCAAACATGCACTTAGATCGGTTAAAATTCTCATTTTGAAAGATATTTTAATCTAACTTCAACGTATGGGATTTGAAAAGAGAGCCATTGAAAATTTCTTAGTTTGGACAGTATTAAATTAATAATAATATAATAATCAATAATTTCCAAAATACCACAATCTCTTTTCTTCCTATACATCCGTCTCCCTGTCTCCTCTCCTTTACTTCCTCTACCTCTTCGTCTTTCTCTTCATTTTTCTCTTTCTCTCCCTCTCTCTCTCTCTTCCTCCCCCCCTCTCTCCTCCTTTCTCCTTTCTCCCCCTCCTTGCAGCATCTCCCTATTGTAGGGAGACCGACGTTTTCCTAGGGAGGGAGAGGGAAAGAGAGCGAGAATAGAGGGAGGAAGAAGAAGAGGGGAGTCTCCCTCCACCGCCAGACCTTGTCGTCGATTGGAGGGAAGCGGAGGAGAGAAGGAGGGAGAGAGAATGGGTGTAAGGAAAAAGGGGTCGGAATATTTTGGAGATTTTTTGTTTTTAAAATTTTTAATGCTATGTAAATTGAGAAATTTTTGGTGTTAATTCAGCAATTCTCTTTGAAAATCCTCAAATTTGTATTAAGCACCATTGCCAATTTTTCTTACCTATACACATTGATATGCCTAGATATTATTGTGAAATTTTCAATTATACAAATTTTCAGTGAGGAATCTTCGGAGCTACGAAAGTGAGGAATATTTAAATATGTGGTTTCCATAGATTCTTTACTTGTTACCGAGCATACTACATTTTTTTTTTTTTTGGGTAGAAACACCTTGTTGATGTCAAGAAACATATCCTTGCATAAATTCACGGTGAGATTCAACAAATGAATGATTACAATTTTGTACAAAATAGTAGTAATTTAAAGTTAAATTAACCCCCCTTCTCTCTAACTAATCTTAACCAATCTCTCTAACAAATCTCATAGCCAGCCAACTCTTATTTGATTAAAATCTGCAGACATCTTATATAGAAGAAGAATGCTTATTTTGAGCAACTCGGGTTTTCAACATTTGGGTCTCGCTATAGGTTTCAACTCCTTCACCTTGAGGATTTATTTTATAAGTCAAAGACACTAAGGATTCCAACTCGCTTTGAATCCTTTATAATGCTTGAATCAATGTAATTATTTATAAAAAAAATTGAAAACTTTTTCAAATAGAAAATACAAAGCATTTTAAAGTGTTTTAGATGTAAATGAAGCAATAAAAATAAACACACAATAATGAAGAAAATAGAATTCCTATGCATTTCAAGTTTTAAATAAAATCCAAAATGATTTAATTAAAAGCAAACCAAACAAGGACAATAGTCAACAAACTAAACGACCAGCATCCATTACATAAACCCATGGATAAAAATAGCGGTATCGGTCGTGGTATCGGCCAGTTCCAAAAACCGATATGGTATCAGCATCGGTCACGGTTCGCGACTTGTCAGGGTCGTCTCGGTGTGATTTTTTTTTTTGCTCCAAAAAAATTGAAAAATAATCCAAAAAATTCAAAATATTAAAAAAAAACTGGAAAACAATGTTTTTTTTATTAATAACAAGTATAAATCAAATTATTGGTTCCCTTCAGTCATGACATCCTGTATCACTGTCTTGTCCGAAATTGTAATTTTTGTTTATAAGAATCATAATTATAACTTATGAACCATCTATTAGTATGAAATTTTAGAAAATACAATTTATTTGTAATTTGTATATAGTGTTGGTAATGGGTATCTTGTATAGTATATATCAAGATCTTCCACATCTTGAAGATCTATGTATTCTACTACTAGATCTATCAAGTTTGATTCATTAAATTATGTATTTTTATACTAATAAAATAAAAATAATAATTAGTACTCTTAACATTAAAAAATATCTAAATATCAATAAAAGTGAAAAATAGTTAAAACTTAAAAGTTAAAAGCCTCTATTTTTAAAATACCAAATAATAGAACCAGATAAGAAAAAAAGTGGAATGGAATTATCATATTCATGGCTCATTTTTAGCTTTTAACAAACAAATAATAATAAAAAAAATACAAGAAGTAGAATATACCTACCTTTGTAGAGTTATTTGGGTGTTTTCTTAAACCAAATCCACCCAAATAAAGATTTTTTTATTTATTTGCAAGTGAAAGGAAGAGTTACAACAATTGGAGTGTGTTTAGGAAGTAGAAGATGAGTAAATAGAATGAGAAAGAGGGAAAAAAATTAGGATTATATATATTTTAATTTATTTTATATATACTGCCGATATTATGAAAATATCGTCAATATTTTCAAAATATCGGCCGATATATCACAATATTTTGACTGTGTATAACCGATACCATTTCTGAATCATTTATTGGTACAGTACCGGCCGATACTAGCTAGTACGTATTGGCCGATATTTTAATATATGCATAAACCTATATAAACCCACTCACCCGCCCACACAAAACATAGCAAATATAAGAGGAAAGAAGACTCCAAAATCCAAAACTACTTTTTAATACTCTCCTTAGTGAAACTCACACTTCTCACCACCCCCCTTTAGGTAGCCGATATGTACCAATATTGACTGATATTTTAATATATGCATAAACCTACATAAACCCACCCACCCACCCACCCACCCAAAACATAGCAAATAAAAGAGCAAAGAAGACTCCAAAACCTAAAACTACTTTTTAACACTCTCCTTGGTGAAACCCACACTTCTCACTACTCCCCTTTCGGTAGAACTTGATTGGTGTACTTTTCGCGACAAGCACATTTTTACTTCAAATCATCCCTCTTGTAAATTAAACTTATGATCATTAACTCTAATATCATACTAAGTTTTCTTAACTAACCATTAAGGTGTTAGTATCAGCAGAGGCAATATAAATAGTTTTTAATTCTCCCCTTGGTGGAGTCCACTCATCATCACAGGCATCAAAAGATTACAGAAAGTGAGAAATTTGGATTGGAACCCGGATGGGAGTAAACCTTTGGCGCTCTTCCTTTCCCATTTGTCTTCAGATTTACTTGAGAAAACTCCAGCTCCTGCTTATAGATCTCATTCACTGATGGAGGCAGATTCGTCTTGAACACAGCAAATGATGGTTGATTTAGCTTATCAAGTAGATCGGAAACTCTATTCTTGGAAATTCTACAAGAAACGAATTCCAGCTCTGCAATTCCGTCAGCAGCTCCAATAAGCATAAACTCCCTAGAAGGCGACCCTGCTTTTTCCAAAATTTCCGCCCATGCCATATTAAAGCAGTCTTGCTCCAACTCCAAGATCACCCTTCGAATTGCAAGTGAAATTCACAAAGCAACCCTTCCCAGCCAAAAAAAAAAAAGCACCATGAACCCTGCCGCAATGCATTAGCAAATGCCGCAACAACCTGGCTATAAAATGTTTGTAAGTTGTCTTGTATTTATAAAATTATGAGTCATGTGGTTTTTATGATGGATTTGGATGCGGAGACTCAATCATGTGGTCGGAGATTTGTGTGTGTTCCAATGATGGGAAGATTAGCTCCATGGATCTCTTTGCCTCTTGTCTTTCCTATGAAAATGAAGAGTAATAATAGGGCTTCCTTATCCTTATATAGACAAGTTCCAAAAAGTCACACTTACTAGGGACATCTTCCACCAGAAGTTCACATCTACTAATCCTATTGAGAGTCTTATCATGGGGCCCAGATCAAGTCTTAGACTAAAGTGAGATTGCAATCTTTGTTGGTATTTGCCCTACTTGATCTGACGTGAGACCCGTGGCATGCGGGCTACACGATTTCTTACAATCTCCCATTTGGCACGAATGCCATGTACATCAAACATTTCTCAATTCCAAGCGCATCACATGCTTTGCAAAAACCTCTGCAAGCAAAGTCGTAGTGAGAGCATCAGCCATCAATTCCTTTGAAAGCACATAGAAAATCTCAATATCATTCTTTTCAGCCTTCTCTTTAGCAAAGTGATATTTTATCTCAACATATTTTACTCGGCTGTTAATCTTTTGCTCATTCACCATAGAAATGGCTGACGTACTGTCTATGCTCATTGGGACAGCCTCCTTCTCATTTATTACCCCCAAATTACACAGGAAGTATTTTAACCAAAGAGCCTCCTGGACTGCTGTATTACAAGTAATATACTTTGCTTCGGCTATTGATATAGTCGTAGAGTTCTGTTTTTTGCTATCCCGAGAAATTGCACTTCCTCCGAGGGTAAACACATAGCCGGTTGTTCACTTTCTCTGGTCTAAATCAACCGCCCAATCTGCATCTAAGTAGCTGCGTAGTTCCAAGACTTCACCTTGATAATAGAGGCGAAAATTCATTGTTCCTTTGAAGTATAGTAGAATCCTCTTAACCACATATCAATACTGTAATCCTAGGTTACTTAGGAATTTGTTTACAAGACCTATGGCGAATGCAAAATCTGGCCTCGTACATAGCATCGCATACATGATGCTACCCACAATTTGAGCATAAGTTTTAATCTCATCATTTTCCTATTCTGCTCATTTGTGGGTCCTTGATCACTTGATAATTTTGTGCTCTTGCAAATGGGAGTGTCAATTAGTTTACACTTAGCCATATTAAGCCTTTTCAACACAGTTTCCAAATAAAATCTCTCTGTGACAAAGTTAATATCCTATTCGGACGATCACGGGTTATTTCAATGCCAAGGATATACTCTGCCTCACCTATGTCTTTCATCTCGAATCTTGACTTTAACTATTGTTTGATTTCATCTATGGCTTTCAATTTATTACTAGTGATCAAAATGTCATCTATATATAATGACAAATATAAATAACAATTTCCATTGCCGTTAAAAATATCAGCCTTTGCAAGATCGTGTAAGGCTGATATGGAAGACATGATTTTATTTTTAATTAAAAGATGGTTGATATACCACTGACCGAAGGAGGGGAAACTACCACCCTTTTTTCTGAATTGATGGATTACCTTCCTTTTGCTGCCAATGGGTAGATTTGTTCCCAAGGTTCATAAAACTTATGATTTGACCAAAAAGTCAAAAGCGCTTGGCATCAACCCTCCCAAAGCTGACACAAGACCGCCTCGAAGACCTCCTCGAAGACATGGCGATGTTTAACATAAGGGTGGTTTTCGTGCTATGGTCGAGGAGGGTTTGGTGTGTTGTGAATCACCGATTTAAAAAGAAGCCCCCAAAAAAATCGACAATGCCTTCAGTGTTTCGATATCTCAAAAAAAGGGTGACCTAGTGCACGAGGCTCCTGCATAGCGAGGTCTGGGGATGGCAAAATGTACGCAGCCTTACCTTCACTTTGAAGAGGTTGTTCTATGACTTGAGCCCACGTCTTCTAGGACGTTATCGGTAAGCCTTTAGTTTTGGGCCAAACCGCCCTTCAGTGTTTCAGTACCTCAAAGACTGAAAATCACATCAATGATTTCCCAACTAAAATCAATAACAACAAAACCAATATTATCTCTTTTAGCTACATGTTGAACAAACTGCAATCTGGTGTGCATCTAAACATATCCTACATAAAATCTTCAATAAAAAAAGAAAGAAAAAAAAAAAACACACACACACACACACACACAAAATCAGTTTCCTAACCTTTACAACCAGATCTGAATTTCCAATCACAAAGCTTCGACCTTTTCCAAACTTCGTCGAAACTTAGCTAAGATTCTGTACACAATGAGAATCCCTCTTTCTCTTGCTAGAATACTAACAAAAACTGTCATGCCCACCCCCCCCCCCCCCCCCCCCAAAATGAAATTTGGGTGAATGTGAGATTAGGCTCAATTTAAAATTTTTCGTGCAAAGTAGAGCACGTGGCTCCTAATCAAGTTCCCACACAGGATCATAGGACTGTTGTGAATCCACAACAACAAAAATACCAAAACCTGTGGAAGCACAACTTTCTAGCAAATGATATCACATATATTACTAACCAGAGTTTTTCACTTCAAAAGATACTAATTTTAAATTCAACTCGCAAAGTAATTAAAAGTAGTTAGTTACAAAATAAAGCCCATCCAAAACTTGGGCATCAAAAGATGATAATCACAATAACCAAAACTGTGTGTCACTCAAGTGCGGGTCTAGAAGGTTCCAAAGCCTTCATCTACACCCTACTTTGGCACATCAATTGGTTCAAGCATTTGAAGCACCTCGCCCTTCATCTCCATCTCGGTATAGCTAGTCTTAGTACTTATGCACAAGGACAGCAACATTAGGCTACAAAAATCATACCAAGTGGGTAAACATCACTTGTATTAATATCCAATATAGGAAAGCGAGTAAAGATAGGGATGTCACGTGAAGAGTACACCAAATGATGTACGGAGAATCAATAATAATAAAGAAGTAAAGGAAACACCCTAATCACCATTACAGCACTAAACACCCACACTAGTTGAACTCCAGGTATACACCTGTCTAATACACAAGTTCTCCCATCCTTGGATGATACACATCTTGTTCAGAATATGGCGGATCAATCGTTCTCGGATGTTACACATCCTGTCCAATGTTCATAAAGCCAAGGCTCCATTTAATACGGGTGGTCAGTCAGTCTTCGGATGATATACCTCATGTCCAATATACCACGGTATATGAACTCTGTGTCCAATACTGATCTGTAGTGATCCAATAGATCCTTATCCCACACCCACACACACAACCCCTACCTAGAGGTGGCCCTCCTGTGCTAGACTAACAGCAGAAGTGGCGCGATGCGAAAGAAGTCCTAAGTTAAGTGAAGAGTTGGCAAAACCATACAAATGGTCCAATCATTGAGGAATTACTCTCATTTATTGTTCGGTCCCCTAACCGGGTCCCCACACACACACCCAATAGTCCTCTTAGAGCGTCACACTGCTCACCAAACCACAAAATGGTCCAATCAATGCAAGAGGGTGTCACCTCTAAGAAACACACACACGCGATATGAGCAATGTATACCCAAAGGCCAAGGATAAGTTATAACCCAATCCTCCTAATTCATGAAGGTAATTAGGGCACATGACAATTCTACTTGAACCATGAGTGATGAGAAGTTGCATGCCTTATCAAACAAATACGGGTGCACAAGTCCAATCTCCACATCAATTGGGTTCTGTATAGTTTGTGCACCATACTCAAACCACGCATCCCGTAAAAGTGTATTTTGTCCAGAAATCACTCTTAACGTAAATATGGTGGTCCAAGTCATCCGGGTCAAATGGAGGGTCCCACAATCAATCCCCAGTCAATAGTGTTTAAAATAGAAATATGGAAGGCAAGGGGCCCAAGGGAATGGCCCCAAACCTCATGCAAATGGGGGGAAAAATCACCCATTTTCATTCCATTATCTTTCCACCTATAAAGACATTAAAATGGGTCTCAACCCTTCCATTCCATCCACATTTAAACCGTTCAAACATCATTCCAATCCACCATTCCTAGTTTTAGCATGTGATCATTTTTAAGAAAATTAATGGAAAAAAATCCAATTTAACACCATAGACATGCTAGGAGCGGGTAAGAAGAACACAAAATCAATGGAAATGAAAAACCACTTGCCTTATGATGGGAAATAGAAAAATGGGTGCAAGTCCTAGCTCTCCAAAAGCCCCAAAAGGTGCTCAAATCGAATAAATCCAAACCCCACAACCAAACACACCTACAAAGAACAAGAAAAGAGCCTAGTGAGCATGCTAGACACACCCTAAGCTCAAAACTCAACGAGACCTAGCTTTGGCAAGGATAGAAGCTTACCTAGAGGTGATTGGGTGAGGGAGGAGCTTAGAAAATGGGTTGGCCAGAATTCGAGGATCAAAAGGAAGAAGATGACGTTGGTCGGCAACGAGCTCGATGGTCCGATGTGGCTTAATGGTCGTTGGCAGTGGAAAGTTAGAGAGGAAATGGAGAAACAAAGAAAAAGAAACAGGGAAGTTGGAATCGGTGCTGTTATAAGGAGATGGGCCCTTGTGTTATTTACAAGTATGCCATTGGTTTTGAGAAATTATAAGGGGTTGTTTTGGGGTTTAGGGAGTTTGATGACCAAGGTGGGTTCAGATGAGTTTGATGAAAAAGCGAAAAGGTCTTAGAATTAGGTCTTCCACTAGACAAGCTCGAAATTTGGCAAAATGAAAAACTACGAAAAAGGGCCTCTAACTTTCCTAGAATTGCAAACCACCCCCTACTACACTTAAATGAACTCAAAAACTGATGAAACTTCATAAACATGATCCTAAAACTAACTTGGACATACTTAGACTCTAACGGAGCTCACTTAACCAAAATACAATTTAATTAAGCTAATGCCCTATATTAGGTGATGGAATGTTACAAAAACGGTAGTAGTTGGAAAAGGCGTGTGTTGCGTTTGAATCAGAACAAATAGGAAGGCAATGATAAGGTTGCTTCTAACATTCACTTTAGGTGTGAGACAATGATTTCTTCTTTTTTTTGGTAAGAGCAATGAGCTTTGGTTGTCACATAGACAAGTTTCGGATGTCGCTTGTTCTCCCTGTGGCGGCAACCTTGAATTGCACTAACAACATGGGTGCGAAGAACCTTTACATCATCTCCGTGAAAGGGATCAAGGGCCGCTTCAACCCATTGTTGTCTGCTTGCCTAAAGAGGAAAGGGGCTGGGCTTGCAGAAGGGAAGCAAAGAAGAAAGAACGGAGCCTGTGTGTCTTTTTTTTTTTTTTTAACCCCATTCGACCCTCCTCTTTCAAAATAAGCATTGAATTCGATGCTTCCTTTTAGATGTAAAAAAAATACGGGAATAGTTATCAAGTGACCACTCCGATGCACCCACATTTTAGCTGTGTTTTATGACTTGGGAGTCTCTTTGCATGATTATTTTGGTAAAATTCTCAAAAAAACTTAAAAATTTTCAATGCCTTTTTCTTTTCTCTTGTAATACCCATGCCTACACATTTCACAAGTCCTACACAACTACACTAGAGAAAGGGGATTGATCCCAAATTGTTTTTATGCTCAGGAAATACCTCACCACTGAGTGACCAGTTAGTGTATTGGCACCACCCATGTGCCCCTTTTTTCACCAGATAGCACTTGGGACTCCCTATCATCAATCTGAACCCCTGGTCCTCATTACCCTGTCCCACGGCCTAGAGAGAAAGATAGAGAATTGAAAAAAAGGAATGCCACAAGCCCATCTTGACACTCATTCAACTGTCACATACGATTGAATTAAAATCTAAACACATAATATCTTCTAAACCCATTAAGCGTGAAGGCTACAGATCAAATGGTTTGGATAATCGTTACTATTTTGTACATCCTAACACCTTGTTCAAATCTTTCAATCCTCCTTTGCCTCCCTTGTGATTGGCATGGCCCTAGGCAAACTCCGTAGGTGCCAGTAGAACGATGGTGACAGCAACTGCTGCTGTTGTTATTACTATTACTGCAATAGCTACGGCAAGGATGACAATAACAATATTGATAATAAGATAGTAAAAATGATAGTAATAATGATGAGGGATCTAACTCTTCATATAAGTCTTCTCTTGAAAAAAGTCCTTTTCTAGAACTTAGTCCTAGTGGTATAGGCACCTACTCCCATAGCTCCCACCAGCTCTCGATACCTAGTGGGAGACTTCACTTCCTCCTTCCCTGAGCCAATGAGCCAAAAAAAAAAAAAAAAAAGTCACCTTCTTCAGTCCAAAAGGTGCAAGTAGGAAATAAGTTTTTCCCACAATCCTCTATCCTTGTTCTTTAGTCCCAATTGCCTCTCCTTATGACCATAGTTCCTACATAAAAGGGGAAAATATTTTGATTTGTATATGATTGCAATTGGGACTTGGAGTGGTTTAAATCTTTTTTTTTTCTCTCACCGAAAAAAATTCACTTGGGCTTGGGCTGAACCTATTTTAGATGAGCCGGCCTTTGGCCAGGCAATCAAGGGCCCAGTTAGGCTATGGTCAAGCTTTGGCCCATTATTTAAAATCCGATGCTAGGATATTACCTAGCCTAGCCCAACCCAGCCCATGAACCACCCTAGTTAAGCAAGTGCTTAAACCTTTTATAATTCTTTTTTATGCCGCTAATTCCGATCACTAACAAAACAGACCTGCTTTAACAAAGGGAGAATGTTCTCCTATGAGCATATTGCATGTACGGTCCATCTCTATGGAGCCCACTTAAAAATCCAGCCCCCCTCATACTCCTTTCATTCTGTGCTCTAAGACGACATCCAATTTTGTAGTCATTGACCATTATTGACCGCTGGATTGAAACACAAAAAAAAAGGGGATTTTACGAAATAATTAATCTTATATCATGATTAAATGATTTCATGAATAAAAATAATGAAACCACAAGTTGTTCATACTTTTTTTTTTTTGACAAAAATACTTCAATTGATGATACTTGTCAACCCAGATGATGATATTGTCAACTGACAATATCGTCAATGTGTCTATACTAAAACCTCAATGCAAAACATGAATTGTTAACTGCATTTCATCTTCTTCATGAAGAACTTTGGTTTTTTGTTCTTTTTCTTCATTTTTGTAAGTTATTTTCTTTTATTTTTATTTCTCTTGAATCTAGTTTGCAAAACGAATCTCCAAAATGTATGTTCATTTTTTGGTTCTTCTAATCTTCGTTATGCCAAAGGTTTACTTCATTGTTTTACTCCCATTAATCAGTGTACCTTCATCATCCAAACTCACCTAAGCCAGCAGACATATCTTTACTTTCATTCAACATTGCCTTCATCACCATCAAAGCAAAATTCACTCAACCACAATTCAACAAGAATTTACAATGCTCACCAAACAAATCACATATGTGCCTCAATGCCTTCATTCAAATCCTCTCCTTGACCCATGGTTCATTTAGATGCTTCATCAAACTATTGTATCCTAGTGAATACATTGCACATTTTCACTCCATTTCACTTAAATAAGATGAACAGTAGAAGATAGGAAATAAAGGTAATGAAAGGAATAATAGAGAAGACAACATGATTGCCTACATGCAATTCCTAGTCCTCAATCTCCCTCTCTCCCTCTCGTTTTTCCTTTGTCAAGGTTGCCTACATGTTCCAAACAAAAATAAGTTAGAAATAGCATAATGTGGAGGCCAAAAAATTGGAAAATATGTTTTTCATTTCATTTCAATGGGGCAGTGGAAGGGGAGGAGGATGTCAAGGCAGCGAAAGGGGAAGAAGACAAGAACAAGTTTGAAATCAGTCGACTTGGGGTGTTTTCCATGAGAGCAAGTTAACGAACCACTAATTAGTAATTTTGTTATCTTTCTTCATAATATACTTTACTTAGGGTCTAAGATTAATTATTTCAAAAAAAATACTAAAAAAAATATTTGGTAAAAAAAGCTATTAAAATTTAAGGCTATTAAATAAGGGCTATGATGATCTAATGAGGCTAATGTTTTGAATGATCCTTATCCATATGGAGACCCTCCATCTACAAAAGGTCAAGAAAGGCCAAGGCTCAATGTAAAAAGTCAAAGGTCAAAATTGAATCCAAAACCATGGGTTTTAATATATTATAATTGATTTTGTGTGGTGTGGTGATAAGGTTAGTTATTTAAATGCAAAAAGTCATAAGTTTTAAATCTGAAAAACTCCTTTTACCAAGGCTCAATAAAACAAGTGAAAATTGAAATAAATTTAGTTAAAATTGAATCCAAAACCATCGGCTGTAATACATTATATATAATGGAAATTAGAAAGGGGGAAAAAAGGGAAATAAAAAATCTGGAGCCAAACATGCACCATGGTAAATGTGTAGCTTCCTGCATAGTGGTGATACATTTGAGAAAAAGGGCAAATATATATATATATATATATATATTTCTCTAACAGATAACCCAGTGATGAAGAACATCCAAACGAGCCCTAAAGTCATAATAACATTCTTTTTCGAGGGACAAATCTAAAACGGCATGACTGGTGGTGCTATGGATGTGTTTCTCGTCCCTCCCTGCCAGAGTTTCTGCCCATTATGGGCAGTCCAAACTATAATGTTTCTTATCCTTGGAAGATGGCACACATGAGCACATTAATCCAGTCAATCCAAACTAAGGGCCATCAGATTGGGTTGATGGGATATAATTTGGGTTGATGGGGTATTGACCATCAGATTTTAATCACTAGCCATCATTTTTTATTATCAATTTTATGGACAATATATCAACGGTGATTGATAGTCTCATTGGAACCTTTTTTGTGGACTTCATCCACAGTTCAATCACAGTCCTCATGTTAGATGAAAGCCACCAACTAGTTTTGTGGTGTGGAGACTAAAACCGCGCTCTTGTCCATATAGCTAAAATATTATGAACTGTGAATGAGATGAATCTAGGAATATAAATTTCTTACCTTATCACCTTAGTTTCAATAATATGGTACCAAAAAATAACAACTGCTATTAATTTTTATTAATGCTCGTCTTTATTAGCCCCCTCTTCTTGATTGATTCAATATTTCACATGCAAATCAGGGTTCTTGCATTTTTACTACCTTCTGACCTGAAAGTGATACTTGTTTAATTCCTTTTCATAATTAGTTACAGCAAGCAGAGCACAGGTAGTGAGATTTCCAAGTAGACTGAGTGACGACTGAGTTTACAAGGATCAAAGCAGCACATCACTTTCAAGTTTCGTTGTTGCTATGGATTTTGTGGGGCCATCCATTGACTTTTTGAAATGTCTATGTTTATGCCTTCGTCAAGAAGTAAAACGTCACAGAAGATACAAAGAAAATGTAGGGAATTTAAAGAGAGTAAAAGAAGATTTAAGCAGCAAAGAAAAAGAAGTGAAGAGGGAAATAGATGTCGTCGAGAAGCGAACGGGAAAGAAACCCAAGTGCGAGGTAGTTCAATGGCTGAAATGTGTGGAAAATGTCACAAAAGAAGTGAATGAAATAGAAGTCAAAGCAAATGAAGACATGAGATGCTGTAAAGGATGCTTTTCAAACTGTTTCTCACGTTTAGAGCTAAGCAAGCGAGCTGCAAATAAGATCAAGACAATGACCGAGCTTCTGGACAAGGGCCGATTCACAGATGGGTTGTTTGTTGACTTATTAGAAAGTGAAATGACCTTACCGGCATCAACTCTATTGGGTGGAACAGCTGAAAAAACTAAGGAGAAGATCTTGGAGTGCATAATGGACGTTAATATTGCAATACTTGGTGTGTATGGTATGGGGGGAGTAGGCAAGACGACCATCATGACACATATCCACAATCAACTCATTGAAGACTCGCTTTTTGATAGTGTCATTTGGGTGACAGTATCAAAAGCTTCAACCTTGGAGCAGCTGCAAAACAGCATCGCAAATTCATTGGAGCTTGACCTTTCAGTGCAAACAGATAAGATGAGAAGATCACAGGAATTGTTTGCGGCTTTGAAGTGGAGGAAAAAATTTGTGCTCATCTTGGATGACATGTGGACTGCATTTCCTCTAGAGAAGGTTGGGATTCCTAAACCAGAGCAAAATAATGGGTGTAAGTTGGTGTTAACCACTCGATCATTAGAAGTTTGTCATGCTATGGAAACCCAAAGGGAGATCAAAGCAGAGATTCTTATGGAAGAGGAAGCGTGGAAGTTGTTCAAGGATAAAGTAGGCACTGATTTTTCCCCAGAAGTGGAAGCAATTGCAAAGCTCGTTCTCCAAGAATGTAGTGGTTTACCCCTTGCAATCGTCACTGTAGGTCGAAGCATGAGGGAGAAGGAAGACGTTCGATTGTGGAGAAATGCATTAAATGAGTTAAAAGGTTCAAAGAAAGAGATTCAAAGCATGGAAGAAGTAATTGCAAGTCTAAAATTCAGTTATGATAGACTGAGAGACAAAAGTACAAAAGACTGTTTTTTGTATTGTGCATTGTATCCTGAAGATTTTTCTATTCCTACGAAGGACCTAATAGAGCATTGGATGGGGGACGAGCTCATAGAAGAAGTAGGGGACAGGGAAGCCGAAATGGATGAGGGGTACCATAGGTTGGATGAACTCAAGTCTGCTTGCATGTTAGGAGTTCCCACTGGGATTTTTGGTGAATGCGTTAAGATGCATGATTTGATTAGGGATATGGCCATTGACATTACGAAAGCGCAATCTCTGTTCTTCGTCAAAGCTGGTATGGGATTAAAAGTTGCACCAAAAGAGGAAGAATGGTTTAGAGAAGTTGAAAGGGTATCACTAATGCGAAACAACATTGAGATGATTTTGGGCAAACCCATTTGCCCTAAACTCTCCACATTGCTCTTGCAAGAAAACCGCTTTTTAAAGGTCATCCCCGACGACTTCTTTGAGAATATGCAGAGTCTAAGAGTCTTAGACCTATCTCACACTATGATCGAATCATTGCCAGAGTCGGTTTCTAATTTAAAGAACCTACGTGCACTCTTATTACATCATTGTATCAAACTAGAGAAGTTACCTACCCTAGCAAAGCTCAAGGAACTTCGCATGTTGGACCTTTATTATACCCCAATTGAAGAATTGCCACAGGGGTTGGAGGCAGTGACCAACCTCAGATGCCTGGAACTCTCTTGGACATATAAACTCCAGTCGTTCCCTAGTGGAATATTTTCTGAGCTCTCTAATTTGGAAGACTTGAGAATGTATGGAAACGAATGGACATGGTCATTAAGCACAATGGCTGGAAGTGCCACAATTGAAGAATTTAAGAGTTTAAGACGCTTGGCTAACCTTAGTACCCACATTGCAGATTTCTCAAGCTTCTTTAGCTTTGTTAGTTCTAGAAATTCGCAGGCCTTGAGAAGCTTCCATCTTATGGTGGGGAAATCTTCACGATTTGAATTACTTCCTTCAGATCACGCCATAGAAATCCATGGTTGTGACCTCATAAACCAAGATAGGCCTTTTGTATTCCCAAATGATACAAGAGTTTTGGGCATATATGAATGCAATATCATAATGCTGTCACAACTGGTTTGCTTATCAAATATGAGAGTTTTAAAAGAATGTTCCATCTACAGATGTGATCAGATGGAGTACGTTTTGATGCAAAATGAGATCACTTTGTCAAGCTTGGAGAAGTTAAACCTAAGCGACCTACCCAAAATGCATGCTCTTTACAGGGGAGTTGTCTCACACAGCACTCTTGAAAACCTGAGAAACCTGTTTATAAGATCATGTAGTAGCATGAAGAATCTATTCTCTCTTGGGTTGATTCAGAACCTTCAAAAACTTGAACAATTGAAAGTCTGTGATTGCAATGTAATGGAAGAAATAATAGAGGGAGAAAATGCAAGTTCTGAAATTGAGGATGACACCACCTCTGCAATAATACTGCCAAACTTAAAGAAGTTAAGCTTACATGGATTACGTGTACTGAGAAGCATTTGTAAAAGGGAAATCATATGTAGTTCACTTCATAGAATAAGCGTCCGGGGATGTCCACTGCTGAAGAATCTCCCATTCTCTATAGAAAATGTTAAACCTGTTCTGAAACAAATCAAAGGAGAGAAGGAATGGTGGGATGCACTCGAGTGGGACGACACCAGTGATAAGGCCCTTCTCCAGCCACATTTCATAGAAGCACAATGAAATTATAGGAGAAAGGTAACACGCGTAGAGTTTGCCTGTTTATTCAACTTACTGGCTTTATCTATTACAATATTCTTGATCATGTTTTCTATTGAATCTAAGTGGATTGCTTTTTGTTTTTTTTTTCTTTTCTTTTTTTTTTTTTTGGCATGTTTGTTGTGTCAGGTAGAAGCTATTGTGAATAAATTGGCATAACACTGCAAATGGGAGTGTAATACAAACAATGGGATTTGGAAGCTAAGATACCAAGACGTGTGATCAATGAATCAGTACAAACATGACAACACAGCAAAATTAGCCCTGTATGCTTAGTTATTTGTAAAATACAACAGCAAAATTAGCCCCATGTACTTAGTTACTTGTAAAATAATAATATCCTTTTTAATTAAGTCCTGATGCATGGGGTTTCTTGAATTGAACATAAAATGACACTACTGAAGATGTGGTTAGAACTTTGCTTCACATGCTAAAGGGGCATGCCAAGTGGCCTGTCACCTATCTAATAGTTTCTCCTCCTTCCAGTCCAATGGGGCCCACTTGAATCCACCCTTCATTAGTACAGGCCCTTTGATAATATGATTTTCCTTTGTGTAAACTACCTCTAATTACTTTTGAATTTAAAATTTAAGGCTCTCAAATTATCAAGGGCTAGGATAATGTGGTGGGGCTGATTTTAATTGTTGGCTAACTTGCTCCCTCTTGGCATTTAAAGACCATCTAAGTATGCCCTATGTGCATCTGTCTACTCTTCAAAAGCATCCATCTAAGTAGCCCCTATGTATGACCTGGACTGCATGTAATCAATATGCAATTTTCTCGTAGGGGTAGATTTTGTTTTTTTAATTTTTAATTTTCTGTATGAATGGGAAAGTGGTGAACGAGGAATGCATGTGGCTGTAACATCATCATCAATTGCAAGAAATGGAGTTCCCTCTCCTCTCCTTGTATGGACTAGCAATTTTTGTTTTCCTTTTCAACATCATACAAAAGTTTACCAATCAACCAATATGCAGGACATACAAGAAATTCCTCTGGAATAACTAAATACTACCTTTTGAATGGGACGCAGTTCATAATGTAGATGGCTTAGATGAGAAACAGTGAGGCCTGCCTGAGCCGGTATTGAAAACTGTTCACGTGTCATCTGCACAAGATCAATACTCTTTAAAATACACATACACATATTGATCTTTGCATTGTCCCATACATAGTGCAGATCTAGTGCTGTGACATGAATTCAATCCCTTAACATTGCAAGTGGACAGTTGTCCTTTTGAGACAATAGCAAATACAGGTCGAACCCACTGGAGCACTTTCAAAATTTCTTTTTAATTAAGGTCTATTTCTTTTTTTCAATGACAATGACAAGAGAGATAAAAAAAATTAAACGATAATAAGATTTAAAAATTCTAGATCTAAAATACAAAAATAAAATATGAGAAAATGCAGATTAGAATCTCATGAATCCATTAAATAGTCCCACTTGATTTCTATGAAATTGATAAAATAACTTGTTCCAAAAATCCTTCAAATCAGAAATAAATCTATGTTTCTGATTCGGATGATTTGTCTATCAAGAGCACAACTTTTTACAATTTATTTAAGGCAAAAATCTCCTTCGCCTAATGAAATTATGAACATAACTAAAGATTACATATTAATCAAAGATAGATCATCAAAGAATTTCAATCTAAGAATAATCTATTAAGAAATGTACATGATTAAAGCATTGTTCACATAAAAATTTGAATGACATAGGTTGTCAATGACCAAAGGTAGATTTACTTTTATAATAAACATGCAAGAGACAAAAATATTTGAATCAAGTCACATAGAATAACGATGAGAAACACTTAATTTCATCTAACACTCTGATCCAGTGATCTACGCTCCATTGCAAAAGATGTGATTTTCATTGAGAGCTTCATGACAATTACAATTTTCTCTCACACTCTTCTAACCTGGTTCTGGAACAGGGCTCCAGAATACTCATAAATGTTCCCTTTTTTTTTTACTAGAGAAAGAGAAAAGAAGAAAGGAGAGAGGAGAGAGAAGTGGAGAGAGGGAGCATGGAGATGGATGGTAGTGAGGTACATGAGAGAGAGATGGAGATGGCTGCTGGATGTGTAGTGTCTCCTTTGGTTCTTCTCTTCGTCATTTATTTATAGCGCTCCTTTGTAGGCCAAGAGTCTTCCTTGCTAATTTTTTTTTCTCATTCCCTTTTAGAAACAAATCTTCATTCAAATCCTCTTAGATAAGTCTTCCATATGTCAGCAGCATTTTTTAGGAGTAAAAGACGACAACTACAAGTTGTGTATGTGACTAGCATGAGTTGGCACTTTCCTTTTTTGTTTATTCTCTTACTTGGACTTTGACTTTAGAGATAATGAAAGGATCTCCAAATTTCTTTGGCAAAAACTCAACACAGCCAAGAAAGTGACCTGGATGAGTTGCCACTTTGTTTATTATCTTTCTCAGATTAAATCTCCTTGCCAGCAAAGTTTCACTTTGTTTAAAACAAATTGTTTAAATAGTGAATGGGTAGAAACTGTTGAGAACCCACTTTCTAATCTCATCATTCAAACAACTGTAGCCTTCCAATTCTGTTTTACACACCATCCATATCATCATGGCCCACTCATCATCAAAGGTGTCTAATATATAACTCCATGTGTAGGCCCCGCCTTCTTTCTAGTCATGATAAAACATGCATATGTGCTCCATAAGCGTATTGTTTCTTCCTATATTTTGCCCAAGTGGGTCTTCATAGTGGACCCCATTTTTGTAATCTTGTGACTTGAATTTTTATTAAGTCGAAGCCACCTATTATTGTGGGCTATGGACTCCATTTTGAATTTCAAATTTGAAAGATACTTCTTCAAAATCTTCTATAACAAATACTGTGTGAGTGGGACCCTCCCTTTGGCACAAGTGAAATAGCATGGAATGTGGTGTGTGGGTCCTACTAGCTTCAGTTTCTTTCTTTCTTCAATGCAAGTCCCATATTTCTCTGCACATTCTAATTCATCAAATACTAAATAGCCTATATTGAAGAGGGACTCGTCCGAATAGAGTTTTACTCCAACTGGGGCTCTTCAGGGAAAAATTGCAAAAGTTCTTAAATAATGCAGAAAATGTGTGAAAAATTATGCAAATTCAAGTTCCTAGGTGAAAATTCATGGAATGATGAATTTAAATAAATAATGAGGTTATTCACCTAACTAAAACCCCAATTCATCTTAAAATGATGCATAAATATGTAAATTCGTGAACTTAACACACTCCCCAACCAACATTTTGCTAGTCCCTTAGCAAAAGTTGTGAAAAGCAGTGAATTTCTTTGACCTAATATAAGAAAACAAATAACAAAAACATGAAAAGAAAACCACTTTTGCTAGTGCTCTCAATTGCATTTAGCATGTGCAACAAGCCCTGCAACCCCCGGGTTACCCTAGTGGATGAGTTATGCCTCGTGAGAGTTTGTAGTGAATCTACCCACAAAATTCTTTTTCAAAAGTAGTAAAAGTATATGAAATTTCTCAAAAGAAAATCCACTCCTATCAAATACTTTCAAAATCCGGAATGACAGAGAATTCAGACTTTTCAAAATCCGGTCCACTATTCTATTTTCAAAAACTTTCTTAAACTCATACCAAGACTTATGTCTACAATGAAAAATATATACATCATTGTTAGCTTTGAATATTCCATGCCAATGCCACTTAAATAGAACCATTCGATCCCCTAAGAATCTAGCCAAAATAAATTTCCTCCTCTTAAGGCTACTATGATGGCTTCATACTACTGTTAAGGGCCAGAAAACTTCTTCATTTTAACACACACACATCTTTTTAATTATATGTGACCGTGCAATGCCTACATCCCTTAAGCTTTCTAATTAACTTATGTGACAAGCATTAGGCCAATGACTCTCAAACCAAATAGCTTTAGGGCATTAGGTATGGACATACCCCTACGGGCTTACTAGCTCGAGTTAGTCACAAAACTTCTCACTTGGAAATAATACTCTTTTTTTTTCTTTTTTTTCTTTTTTCAAAGATGTGAGGAGAAAAACTTTGATCCCCGAACAAAAGGTAGCCATTTCCAATTTGCCTGAATAATTCACTTTAAGGAACTATGAGAGAAAGATATTAATAAACTATATCTTAGGTTCTCATCAAATCCTTCGGAGAAATTCTAAAAGCAGTCATTTTAGTTTCATATCCAAGCTTCGAGAAATGTAAAGTATGTCTAGTGGGGATAAGTTTAGGTAATCTTCTGATGGGCTTCGTTATTCAGAAGAAATATACTTTCTTTTTACTTCTTTAAAAAATTTGAAAATTATAAATTTTGTTAAACATCTTCAATTCACTTCAATTCCTTTGAAATCTTTCTTTTCCTGAAAACATTATTTTTTGTTTTTCAAAAAAAGCAAATAACCTAAGAAAATGCAACCTAAGCTGGTCCACCCCAGATCGAAATGGGGGTCTTTTAACGTCAAATTCCCAAAAGAGTTGGTTACTGTGGCTAGGTTTCATCTTGCCTCATCAAATATTCATTTTGGTGCCAACGATGTAACCCATCTCAGACCAAATTTCCTCTGTCCTACTCAGCGGTTCCCGAATCAGTAGTTTTCTTTTTTCTTCACTTGATGAGGACCAGACTAATCCATTGCATCTTTTTCCATTTTCTCTAAAACTTGACTCACAATTAAATTTTAAACAACAGTAGCAACAACCAATCCTCTTATCTTTATGTTTAATGGCATAGAGGATCCTACCATCAAATGGCAGCGATTGTTTAGCCTTCATTTCCTGCTTAAAGGCCTCCCTTAATTTAATCACAATGATGATCTTGACGTCGGAAGGAACATTAAGCTATGACATGAATCAAATGCACTGAACATAACTAGAAACCATTGGGTTGCCTCCCAACAAGTGTTAAGTTTAACGTCTTCAGCCAGACCAAAGACTCCTAATTTTTTATTATTATTTTATTTTATTTTATTTTATGTTTTTTGAAAAAAAAAAACAAGAGATTAAGTCACGTGCACCCCCAACCTAAACCTAACATTGTCCTCAATGTGATGAATGAAAAATGCAATAGGGTGAATGCGATGATGATGATGCTTATTCTGGGTAGATGGGATCCTAAAGAAGGAACTCTTCAATGTGTTTGTCTTTCAGTTTAACAAATGGTTTCACCCGTTGAACCCTGGCTTTGAAAACATCCTCACTTTTTGGGTTTTCAATTTCCACAGCACCATGAAAGTAAACAGTCTTGACAATGAATGGACCAGTCCACCGGGTTCTTAACTTTCCTGGAAATAGATATAACTGGGAATTATACAAAAGGACTTTCATACCCGGTTCAAATGATTTTCTCAAAATTGACTTATCATGGTTCAGCTTCATTCTTTCCTTGTAAATCTTGGCATTCTCATAGGCATCATTCCTAAGTTCTTCCAACTCATTGAGTTGTAATATGCGTAGATTACTCTTAGAGGGTAAATCAAAATGGAACTTTTTAATAGCCCAATAAGCTCTATGTTCTAATTCAATAGGCAAGTAGCAAGCCTTTCCATAGACCAACCTATATGGGGAGATCCCAATAGGTGTCTTGTACGTGGTTCAATAAGCCCACAGTGTGTCGATCAATTACAAAGACCAGTCTTTCCGGGTAGGATTGACCGTCTTTTCCAAAATTTGCTTAATTTGCCTACTTGAAATTTCCGCTTGGCCACTTGTTTATGGGTGATAACATGTAGCAACCTTATGGGTGACAAAATATTTTGCAACAAATGCTTAAAGGGACAGTTGCAAAAGTGGGTGCCTCCATCACTAATGATCACGCTAGGGGTACCAAATCAAGAAAGATGTGATCCCTCACGAACTTGATCACCACGTGGTGGTCATTTCTCTTTGTCGGTATGGCCTCTACCCATTTGGAAACATAGTCGGCTATCAGTAAAATGTAAAGATTTCCAAAAGAATTTGGAAATGGACCCATAAAGTCAATTCCCCACATATCAGAAATTCCCACAATAAGTATGGGATTTTAGGGCATCATATTCCTCCGGTTGAGCTTATCAAGCCTTTGACACCTCTCACAGTTCAAACAAAAAGTGTGACAATCTTTAAAGATTGTGAGCCAATAAAATCCGCACTATAAAATTTTTGCAGCTATTTTTTTTAACTAAATGGCTCCCACATGCATGATCATAAAAGAATGAAATGATCGAGTAATGGACATGATTAGGAATGCATCTCCTGAAGATCTAGTCTGAGCAATACTTAAAAAGATACGGGTCATCCCAGAAAAAGTACTTGATCTTAGCAAGAAGTTTTGATCAATCCTGTTTTGACCAATGGGTGGGTATCTCCCCAGTAACAAAGTAATTGATTATATCTGCAAACCAGGGGATCTGAAAAATACTCAGCAATTGTTCATTAGGAAAATTTTCATTTAGTGAAACCTCATCAAAATGGCTCTAAAGGCAACCTCAAAAGATGATCAGCTACAACACTCTCACATCCTTTCTTATCTCTTATTTCCAAATCAAATTCTTGTAGCAGAAGTATCCACCAGATCAATCAGGCTTTTGCGTCCTTTTTGGAAAGAAGGTAGCTTAAGGCTGCATAATCCATGTAGATAATGACTTTGGACCCTATCAAGAAGGACCAAAATTTCTCTAAAGCAAAAGTGACCTCTAGCAATTCTTTTTCCATGGTTGTGTAATTTAGCTATGCATCATTGGGGGTCCTACTAGCATAATAAATCACATGATGTAATTTCCCAATCCGTTGACCTATAGCAGCCCTAATGGTAGTGTTTAATGTATTACACAGGAGCTTAAATGGAATGGTCCAATCAGGTGATTGGATAATAAGGGCTGAAGTTAGTTTCTTCTTCAACCTCTTTAAAGCTTTTAAACAATTCTCATCAAATTCAAACGGGGCCTCTTTTGTCAGTTATTGGCACAAAGGTTTATCAATTTTATTTAAATCCTTGATAAATCTCCGATAAAAACCAGCATGGCCCAAGAATGATCGAATCCGCTTTACAGATTTTGGTGGTAGCAATTTTAAGATCAAATCAATTTTTGCTTTGTCCACCTTAATTCCTTTTTCATAAATAATGTGTCCCAAGACTATCCCTCATTTAACCATGAAATGACATTTCTCCCAACTTAAAACCAAAATTTTCTCTTTACACCTTTCAAGCACAGGGACAAATATATCAGCAGTCCTCACAAGAATTGGGAAAGACAGAAAATCATCCATGAAAACCTCAATGGATCTCTCTACCATGTCAGAAAATATACTCATCATGCACCTTTGAAAAGTGGTCGGTGCATTGCATAGCCCAAAGGGCATGCGTCTGTAAGCAAATGTACTAAAAGGATAGGTGAAAGTGGTCCTTACCTAGACTTCGGGTGCAATTGGAATTTGGTTATAGCCAAAATAACCATAAAGAAAACAGTAATAAACATGACCGGTTAGTCTTTCAAGCATTTGATCTATGAATGGGAGGGAAAAATGATCTTTACGGGTTACTGAATTCAACTTCCTATAATCGATGTATACTCTCCATCCAGTTTGTATTCTTGTACGTACCAATTCACTACGCTTATTTTGAACCACTGTTATCCCAGATTTCTTTGGTAACACTTCTACCGAGCTCACCCATGCACTATTAGATATGGGATAGATCACGGTACATCAAGTAATTTCAAGACTTTAGACCTAACCACTTCCTTCATTGCAGGGTTCAGTTGCCTCAGTGGTTCACGAGAAGTTTTTGCATGGTCTTCCAAATAGGTTCTTGCTGGACCACAGATGAGCTTATTCCTTTAATGTTTGTTGTGGACCACCCTATAGCTTCCTTGTGTTCATCCAGAATTTTTAGGAGTTTTTCTGCTTGGACAGGGTCTTAGTTTGAAGCTATAATAATCACTGGAAGGGTTTCTCGCAGGACTAAAAACACATATTTCAAAGTATTTGGTAACTACTTGAGTTCTAGTTTAAGGGGCTTTACAACAGATGGGATAGGTGCGGAAGCGGATGGAGTCAGACTTTCATGCTTTGGTTTCCACCTGGTATAGTTCATGACTGGGGTTGAGTCTAACAGAGCATTGACTTCCTCAATTGGTCTATCTATGTCAAAATCACTTCTAAAGTGGGCCAGACAAGCTTCTAGTGGATCTTCAAGATTTAAATGGGGTATGTGATTTCCCACTAATTCGTGAATATAACTAACTTCAAAAATCCCATCATCCTCATCAGGAGGTTGCTTATTGACATTAAAATTGTTTAACTAAATGGTCATGGTCCCAAAAGAATTTTGCATCATCCCATTCCTACAATTGATCAAGGCATTTGAGGCAGCTAGGAATGGTCTTCCCAAGATCACTAGAATCTTAGGTTCCGCCCTAGATGTGTATTTTGTATCCAAGACAACAAAATCGATGGGAAACATAAAGTCTCCGACTTTGATCGGAATGTCTTTAACTACCCCGTTGGGGTATCGAATCGATGCATCAGCCAATTACAAGGTCACATGGGTCTTTTGCAACTCCCCCAAACCTGAGTCTTCATAAACAAAGTATGGAAGAACGTTCACACTCGCACGCAAGTCTAGTAAAACTTTCCCTATGTGATGGTCCCCTATTTGGCAAGAAATGGTAGGACACCTTGGGTCCTTGTATTTAATTGCGGTTGGATAGGAAATTATTGAGCTAGAAAAGCTTTCTTGGGCACATTGGTAGTCGTTTTGAAGGTGCAAAGGTCCTTTAAAATTTTGACATAGGCCAGAATTTGTTGGATAGCATCAAGTAGTGGAATGTTAATTCTCACTTCTTTAAACACTTCTAACATTTTATCCAACTAGGCAGTTGATTTTCTTGGTCTTAGCCTCTTTAAGGGTATGGTGCCTTAGGAATGTAAGCCATAGGAGTGGGCTCACCAGGTGATGATTCACCTATGACTAAGTTCTCCTTGATTGGCTTTGGTTCTATTATGGGTTCAGCATTCACACTTGGTTCCTTAGTTTCCACATCCTCACTTGATTTTTTTTCTCAGGTTTGTTGGGTAGTCCTACCTTATTATCAACCTGTGCACCCAACCTAAGAGTGATTATGGATTTGACATGTTTTGGGCCGTTTCCTTTGTTATCATGAACAACATGGCCCTTAGGATTAGGTTCAGGTTGACTAGGGAAGGTTCCCTTGTCTCTGTCACTCATGGAATTGCCCAGGTGGCCCATCTGATATTCCAATTTTGCAAGGGTCTGAGTATGGCCATTTAAAATTTGATTAGTGCTCTGCTGGAATTGAGCAGTACTCTGAGACATGAGTTTATTGATGGCCTCTTCTAAGGAATCTACCTTCTGAGTCAGTGGAATAGGGTTGAAATTGGCTTTTGGAAACCAGGTGGGCATTGGTTTGAGATTGAATGGGCTGAATTTGATTGGCCTATGATGGGCAACCCTGATTAGACCCATGGTCTAAAACAAATTCGGATTGTCCCTCCAACCTAGATTGTTTGTGTAGGAGTATGGGTCATACCCCTTCCGATTATAACACACCAAACCCAATTAAGCATAATTAGAGATTAATCAAGTTATTAGCTAGTTAAAATAGCATTAATCTAAAGAATGATGTTTAACATCTAATTTGGTTTTATTTAGTTTTTTTTGTTTCATTGTGTCTAATGGGTCAAGTTTAGGCTATGGATAGGTAATTTAGGTCGGGCTTGACCTTGATTAGGTAGATGAAAGCTCTTTTTTGTAATTTAAGATTTCATGGCATTACATCATACACACATCATATTGATATCATCACGTTTGTCTTATTGAGCTCATCAACTTTTATACTTGACTTGAATGCATTCAATTACGTCTGGTTTAGTTGGACCCTCATTTGACTTAAACTGAAATGTAATTGACAGTATGAGGACTTTCTTGTAAAACTCAGAAGTTTTATGTTTAAATGGGTTTCAGTACCCATTTCATTATGCTCTCCCTCTCTTGGCACAACAACAGGCTTCTCATTCCCCATCCTCTTCCTCAATGCTACTACGAGTAAGAATAACCTTGCATTTATGTTCTAAGGGCTCCAAACTTCAATTCCATCTCTCCTCTTCCTATATTCCCTATTGGAATTAAAGATATAGGTTTCTATTTTTCCCTACAGCTCTCTAGTTATGGGTCTTTCTAGGATCACTAGAATCGTGAGGGTTTGTAGTGAATTTACCAATGACTGCTCCAATGGTCTGCGCTGCCTTTTGTCTCTGTCTCGCTGGTCTCATTAGTGTCCATCTCCCGACAATTTCTGTCTTGTTGCAATCTCTCTCATTTTGGTACTTTCTATCACTCTCCATTACAATAATTTGCACTTTTGGCAGCAAATTTTCCTTGTGCAAGCCAAATTTTGTCGGCAAAAGCTAGCCTTTACAAGTGAAATCACCTAGTTGCCGGCAAACTTTGCAAGGCTTCTAATTTGTTATATTTATCGCTGACATGTGAACATCAGGGAGGTAAATTAAAATTAAAGAAATTAAAGAGAATATTTGCCGACATAATAATAATGTTTGGAAAAATTAAAATAATTGATTAAAAAAAGCACTTGTTAAGTCGACCTAATACTTAAAAAACAAAATAAGGTAAAAAAACACTAGTTAGTTTCGTGCCCCTTGCACCAAATCCCTTCAACGTGCACCTCTTCCTCTCCCTTTTCTCCGGCAATCATCCATCCCTCCCCAATGGGCTCTTCCTCGCCATCGACCACCTTTAGGACTCCATCCTCCTCTCCTGCGCACCTCTGCCCTGCGAAAGGTTTGCACAAACCCTCTTTCTCTTTGTCAATTTAGGATATATTATCTGAAATGGGCAAAGCAAATTGTCCCATCTATTTGGTTTTGTGCAGTTTTGAATGATTTTCCTATTATAATGATAGTTATTGTCTTTGTTGATATCATCTAAATGGATTTTACCCATATGGATTTTTGATGATGTTAGGCTTCACTGTTCCTACACATATCAACATATCATTCAAAAAAGAGAACACTTCGGTAGAGGCAGGTTAACTTCTATAGCACCTTCTGGCGACATCCGAGGTGTGATGACATAGGTTTCGCTTTTGACCACATTTGTGGCTGTGCGGGTTAAGGTTTGAGTCCCCTGTAGACGCGAGACAGCAACAACGGGCCGTTTAAAATCAAGATTTACATTTAGGATCAACCCAGAGGCATCATTATTGAAACAGATTTAAAAAATATGTATTTTTTTAATGAATGATAACTTTCCTTAAAGCTAAAGGCCTAGCTGATTTGAAATACATGATTAACAAAAAGCTAAAGAACTCAAGAGGATTGATGACGAAACACATTGGCTTGAGCCACATTGGCTTGAGTCAAATTCAGTCATAATGGAAGAATCTTTGGCAAGAGCATTGATAAGTGCACATTTGCATTTTTCTAATGGCTTCCCGTCATTAGTATCATAACCCCATCTCTCACTCTATTGTTCTAGAGTGCCCCAAAGGCTTTAGGTAATTCAGGGTTGATTTTTAGGTTTCTTACTTACACTCAAAATAATTAGTCTTTTCAATTTATTTAGTTGATAGAGTAATTTCATTTTAATTTTATTTGATGAGTGGACATTTTCATTCGTGAGATTAGTCAAAAATCTTTCAATTTTTTTTTTTTAGTTTCTACTGGTACATATGCCCTTGATGAGAAAGTTTTCTTTATAAACTTTTTAACTTTTTGAAGTGCATCTCTATATGAAAAGTTGAACCAAATACACCCATAGGTGTGAAAATACTTCCTTTTCATAAAATTAAATGGGTTTTGATAGCAAATATTTTCCTATATGCTTCCTTGTTTGATTTCATTTTCCTACAAGCATAAATGGTTATTGCAATCAGATTGTAACTACTTAATCAACATTTTGTGGGATTTTTCTTGTTTTTGTACCAAGCACATCTCTAAATTCCTTTTTTTTTTCTTTGACAGTACCATACTACACGGTTTGTTCATTAGATCTTCTAGTTCACATCCTGTAAATTTTCAAGGTTGCCAACGATCCAATACAACATATAAGTTCAGTTTGAGATATATGATTTGAGGAAGAATTTGGAACCTCCTCAGCATAAGCATTGCCATGGCAAGGACCTCCATTTATCAACTTATGGGTAAACTCGAGTAAGCTATTATTTCAAATTTAGTGATGACACCCTAACACTGAACTTGTTTATGGACTTTCAGATGCATATTGGATAAATCTATCCTCCCTAATGTATGTAAATAATTTAAATGAAGTTATTTAATTTTAAATCTAGACATATACTTTTATATGTCCCATAAGCAAACCCTTCTTTGGCTTAATGCTAAATTAACTCAATACTATATGCTTTATTTCTCCAGGTATGGAGCTGTTTTGACAGGAGCCCCCTCTTTACTCTAGTTTAAATGGTCTCCATCATAGTTACATGCATGTTGGTATAAATGATTAAGGAGTGTGTGACTAATCCTTATATCACATGGTCCTTTAGGTATGGAGCTGCATTGACAGGTGTCCCCTCTTGACTCCAGTTTATGGCCCTTGGAATATTGTTGTGTCTTTGAAACACATTTTGGGTTTTCTATTTTTAAGGGGAGATGCTTCCCATTTATTTTTAAAGGTGTGATTAATGTAATTTGCTAACGTTTAAAATTTTCAACTAAAACTATGAAGACACCACACGTATATAATTAGGTTTGAAGTCAATTCATTCATAAATGCTCACGATTTTTGTATTTATATATATTTTTGTAGTTTGATGATTGATGTCTTTGGTTTGACATTTAGATGGCCTTCTCTTGTTTTTTCTTTTGTCATAAGCATTTGGACTTGTTCAACATTATCTTTTTGTTGTTGGATTTTTTAATATATTTGAGGCTTCTTTGGATGGATACGTATTGGATATTTTGTATATTTTTTATTATAATATTTGTTCATTAGGATTCATAATTGGTTGGATATTAATTTATTTATATATTTTTTGAATTAGTTTGGATGAGATTGATATAAGCAGGTTACAGGAAAATATTGAAAATAAACAAAAAAAATCAATATTTCTTTTGGCTATGCAATATACGTGGGTAAAGAATAGAAAAAGGTTTTGCCTACATTTATTGCATTAGCAAAAGTTCTATTTATGAGAAAACTAATAATTTTTTTTACTTTTGCTTATGAAATTTTCATGGGCAAAAATGCTTATTAAAATTAAAAAAAATTATATTTGACTTTTGGCTATGTAAAGCTGTGTAGCTAAAGGTTGTACCTTTGCCTACATAAAGTTTCATGGTCAAAGGTTGTATCTTTGCCAATGAAAAGTTGGTGTAGGCAAAAGTACAACTTTTTGCTACAAAGATTTGCATAGCCAAAAGAGTCACACTTACCCTATGTAAGTCCCAATTCCAACTAACCTCGATTTATGTTCATTAATCATGTTTATACTAATTAAAATTTGTTTAAGCTAATTCAACTCAAACCCTTTGGGCTTGGGTCATGGATAGGTAGTTGAGTTTGGTTTGAATTTTACCTAGGTAGTTAAGGGCCCTCTTGTAATTTAGAGTCTTTACATCATATTGACACCTCACTAGTTGTATCTTGTGTGATTCATCGTATAAACTACCTTTCATGTTGGGTCCAACTTAATTCGGATCTATCTTGGCCCAATTGAGGTTCATTTGACCTAAATTGTAATTTTCCTGAGGCATTGGACTTGCATGCAAAGGCCAGGAAATTTTGATTTAAAAAGGGGACAACCATAGACCCTCCCTTTCTCTCTTCCCTCCATCCTCTACTCAAGCTGCAATTCTCCTTCCATTCCTTAGCTTCTTCTTCTCCAACCCAAGCTAGAAGCCTGGCATGCAAGAGGGATACCCTCCACTCATCTCTTTCTTCAACCTGTTGTGCATCTCCTTCATTGGAATCAACATATTCACCATCTTCTTCAAGCTATAGCTCTCTAAGGTGAAATCTCTACATCCATTTCAATTCTCTGAGTTTAATAGAGTCAAGAAGACTCAAAAAAACAATATGCATGCATCTAATATTATATTCACCCATTGCATGTCTTTCATGTAGAGAACCCATCTTTTATTGAGGCTTTCTCTAACTATAAACCAAGGAGAAGTTGATAGGGTCAAGCACTGTGTTAAAGGCAAGTATTGGAGTATATATTACTACATGTATGTTTAAAGTTGTTGATTCATAAACTAATCACTCTAATTTTAAGTTACAGCTCATTCACCTTTAATTAAATATACATGTGATTGGATTAAATGAATTGGAGTATGATTATGTGCTATGGGTAATATGTGGGCATTGTAAAATCGTAAGGATAATTTGAGGCAAAAAGGAAGCTCATTGTAACCAATAATTTGAGAGTTCTGTATTGAACTCGAGCTTCAAAAATCATTTCCAGAATTTCTGAAGCTTGCTGCAAAGTCACGGCTAAGCCATAAGTATCTACGGCTTAGAATCCATAAAACACAAAAACCCATATTTAAACTATAGCTAACCCTCGGCTAAACTGTGGAATGAACTACGAATAAACTGTAACCATCCTATGACCAAGCCGTAAGTCATTTTACAGTGAGTTTTCCTGAGAGTCCAAAATTCCATCTTTCTCCTACTACTGAACCTCGGCTAAACAGTGGACTATGCTACGGCTAAGCCGTAGCCCAGTTGTAGCCTACCCATAAGCTTAGCACGGCTAAGCCGTAGGCCAATATATGGCTAAGCTGTAAATGCGCATGAAATTAAAGGAAAGACTAAGCCACTCGGCTAAGCCGTAATATGTATACGGCTAAGCCGTAAGAATACTGTGAACTTAGGATATTATGGATTTCAAATGACCTTGTAGGACTTCAGACATGGAACCTTTTCCCCAACTAAATTAGCCCAACAGTGATTAAATGATAAGGAAGACAAGTGTAGAGCTGCCACTTGTCCCCTCCAATTTTCCAAATGAATTCCCGATGTCACGTCATGGGTGTTGGCATAAGAAGGGGTGTCCTTTGCATACACAATATAATGCCAAGATTTGGTAACATAATGACACTGGATATTTTATGAATACATCATATTGAATGCCCTCAGGATCACAGATTATCTAGTATAGGGTTGGCTAGTAAATCTCCTTGAAACCTTCTCAATTTAAATGCATTCATAATGTTAAGAAACCTTGCCCTCAACATGATCTAATCATGTACCCATTCTTTTTGGCGAACTTGGAGGCAATCGGACCGAAGCTTCTATTGAGTGTGTGTCTGTAAGCTGAAATGGGTGTAGCTAAGGTTGAAAGGGTTCGAGCCTCATTGCTCATTTAAGTATGTATTGTCTAATTACCAGTTACCTTGCTAATTCCGATTTCTATGATTGAATATGATCTCAAAACCGAAATTCCCATATGTATGAATATGAGACAATCACTATGGTTGATCATAAGCATGAAAGATATAAATTCCAGTCAGTCTTGATATGTTGAGTCGGCACCACTTAGCTTGTACCCTTATTAGGTTCGAAGGGACCAATTCAAGTATTCCTTATATTCCTACTACAGTAGTTTATGGAGGAGTTGTTAGCGCTCCTCGAGAAGCCAGCCTAATCCCCTAGCATAATTTACATATATATATTATACGCTCTCTCTAGATGACACGATCTCTTTTGGGAGAATACAACCATGTGGACACTAATTAGTATGTTATGATACTTTATCCATGATTCGTTATAAATGTTTACTCATGCACAACATGCCTAGTATATGATTATTGCCTTCTTTAATCAATATATTCCTTAATTCATTTGATACATCATGATGGTTTTATATATTTCTATATTTGCTTAACTGTTGTATTAATAGTGCTACCCTTGGTGTTACAGGTACTGAACCCAATCCCAGCACAATTGTCGACGCGTCCCCAAAAGGTACCTTAATGTATTCAGGGGTGTAGAAGAGTGGAATAAAAGCGACATATACTATTAGTCGTCTTATGAAGAGCGTCAAAAAGGGGTTTTGTTGGGTTGATAAGTTTAGTGGTGTTAGGACTAGTGTTTAACATGCCTCTCTATCTTTGTTGGGACTTTGATTGATGGACATGTGCTTTGAGATTGTATAATTGAACATGTTTAAGTGATTGTGGTTGTGTGTGGGAATGGATAAGTAAAAGACTTTAAGTTTATTCTATGATTGTATAATGTTCTTCTTTTATTGCTTATGATCATTACAGGTGTATTCCATAGGTTTCCGCTTATGGTTGAAATTAAATCTACGTGTTGGTGGATCTTTCTCACGTTCCTGTGGAATCTCCTTTGTAGTGATTCGTGCATGTCTTCAAATGGCACGGATTGCTATGGGATTATGTATCCACACCTTGGAGGCCCATTCTAATCCCTAATTCCCGGGATCGGGGTGTCACACCCTACCAACAGCCTCTTTTGCCGGTGCAATAATATTTGGCGTTGGTATTTGGCGACGCATGGAGGTGTAGCAAAAAACTCAACCTTTGCCCACGCATCATTTTGTATGTAGGTAAAAACCTTTCCCCACAACCCTTGGCTACGAATTGCCCACACATGTCTTTGCGAAGGCAAAGAGTTTTACATACACATCTAGCCCTTTGCTTATAAATTTTCTATATAGGCAAAAATGCTTTTTGTTGTAGTACACTAAGAGATAAATATTGCCTCTTCCAAGACAACAATGTCTCCTCAAATTTATCTATCACCTGATCCCAAACTGCCTTGGACCTTGGCTCTATTCCAATAAGCAACACAAGAAAAGTAATAGGAAGCTTCCTTGACCTGCACCTAATAACATTAGTAAGAGTCTGAGTAGTCTCCTCCGGACACCTAACAATCACTAACACACTCTTTGAGATATTTATCTTTGAACCAAACACCAACTGAAAGAACTGAAGAATTCTTTTTGGGGATAAAATTTCTTTCCTCTTGAATGAGCTGAAAAGAATAGTATCATCTGCAAATTAAAGTTGAGTTATTGTCTCTCTACTCCATCCCATCTCAAAGCCTTTAATTACCCCCAACTCTCTGGCTTTTACTAAAAGCAAACTTAAGGCCCTGTTCTTTTACAAGAATTCCTACTAGGGATTTGGGTGGTTGGGGTTTTTGGGACAAGATGTCATCTTATCTCCTAGCATTTTCAAATTCCTTGTTTTTTTGCAAGCATTTTTGAATTCAACCTGCTTAAGAGGTCTTAAATAGCCTTGGAAATTTCATAATTCCACTTGCTTCACCTTTTGCTTGAATTGCTGGATGCAAGAGCATCCAGGAATTCCACTATGTTTGGAAATTTCAAAATTCCTCAGACATGAATTCTTTGAATTCGTGTAAAAGAATAGGCCCTAAGGCTTTAACCACAATCATGATTAGGAATAGAGAGAGAGAGAGAGAGAAAGAGAGAGAGGATCCCCCCGTCAAATGCCTCTAGAAGCTGTGTACAACTGGAGAACCATTTACTAGAGAGAGAGGATCCCCTTGTCGAATGCCTCTAGAAGCTGTGAACAACCTTATCGGAGAACCATTTACTAACATAGAAAAATAAGTAGTAAAAATGCACTCATAAATTCATTTGCGCCAAGTTTCTCCAAAGCCAAATCTAAACAACATATAATGAACAAAATCCTACTTTACATCGTCATAAGCTTTTTCTAGATCCACTTTGAAAACAGCCCCTTCTTTCTTAGGCTTCTTCCTGGGATCCACAAGTTCATTTGCAATCAACACCGCATTAAAAATTTGCCTACTTGCAACAAAAGCCCACTGAAAAGGACCAATAATCTAAGGAAGAGCACACTTAAGTTGATTCACAAAAATTTTAGCCAAAAGCTTATATAAACACCCAACTAGGCTAATATGTCTATAGTCCTTTAGATCCATAGGATGAAGAACTTTAGGAATAAGAGTTAAGAAAGTTGTATTCAACTCCTAATTAATTCTACCTCTCTAATGAAGCTCAGACAAGAGCAAAACAAGGTCCACTTTCAGAAAATCCCATCCTGCTTTTCTGAATGTGAAGTTAAATCCATCTGAACCTGGAGACTTATGACTGTCACACTCCTCCAAGGCTCTATGCACTCATCCTCCTCGAATTCCCTTTCCAACCAGCTTCGCGTTTCTATGGAAATTGAAGGAAAGGGTAGGCCATTAAGCTTTGGCCTTGTACCTGCTTCACTCTCATAAAGGCTTTCAAAGAAGTGCGCAACCTCTTCCTTGATTTCCTAAGGACTTTTCAATATCCTATTACCTTGGCAAATTTTTCCCAAATAGTTGAGTTTGCTTCTTACAGTCTCCATCTGGCGTTAACCAAAATTTAATACCAAATATGGGTATTTCTCATGTTTCATCAATTAGTTTTTTTCCAAATATACCCTTCTGTGTGATATTGCACAATGGGCGATATCACACACCACCGCCATTCTACCTCTCCACATTTGTTCTCCTAAGTTTTCTCTATTCTCCTACTTCAAGTTTCTTTATCATTTAAAAACCTTCATCATTTAAAAAGGTTTTCAGGAGAGATTTTAATTGTATATTTTCTCAAAAGGATCTAAAGGTTTCTCCACAACTTTTCTGTACCTTTATTTTTTTCATCTAGTGATGAGATTACGAAATCATAAATTGCATATATGTTGTAGGCTTTTTTTCTTTTCTTGCATGGTCTGCAAGTATCAATTTCCTAAGTTCACTCTATTTGTATGGCTTAGCCGTATTTTAGCCCACTGCTAAGCCGTGGGTTAAAATGTGCTTTAATTCAACTGCATTTGTGGCTCAGCCATATACTAGTCTACGCCTTAGCCGTATAAAGCCTATGGCCGATCTACGGCTTCGCCGTGGAACTTAAGTTGTGCCTAAATTCACCCGCATTTACAGCTCAGCTATATGTTATTCTACGGCTTAGCCGTATGGAGCCTACAGTTGGGGCATAGTCGATCAACGGCTTAGTCGTGGGGTTAAGTGTACTCAAATTCACCCGCATTTACAGCTCAACCGTATGAAGTCTAGGTAGTGGACATCTACAGTTAAGCCATAGCACAATCCATAGCTTAGCCGTGGGGCTAAGTGTACTCAAATCACCTGCATCTTTGGGTCAGCCGTATACTAGGGTACAGCTCAGCTGTATGAAGAGGACATCTATGGCTAAGTTGTAGCACAATCCACGGCTTAGCCGTAGGGTTCTCAATAGGTGTTCCTTGAAGTGCTCTTCATAAAAATAGGCTTCTTCTCTTCTTTCATTAAAAACTAATTTTCATTTTCCAAAAATAGCAGTTGTGCGATATCGCACGGTGGGCGATATCACACACTGGGCAATATCGCACTTCGGGCGATATCGAACAAACTACCCTTATATTCAACCCGCCAACATTCTGATTCTTTCCACCAACATTCTGAGGAGGTGTTCTCCTCAGTTTTCTCCATTCTGCTCCTTCAAGTTTCTTTCTCGTTTAAGAAGGTTCTCGGGAAAGATTTTGATTTTATATTTTCTTGAAAGGATCTAAAGGTTTCTCCGCAACTCTTGCAGATTTACTTTTTTTTATTTTGCATTTGGTCACTAACCATCATCCAATCATCCAGTGATGAGATTACATTTTTTAATTTTCTTGCATGGCTTGGAAATTTCAACTTTCCTAAGTTCACTGTGTTCATACGGCTTAGCCGTGTCTAAGTCACAGTTTAGCCGTGGGCTAAGTTGTGCATAAATTTACTCGTATTTTATGGCTAAGCCATATGCTAGTCTACGGTTTAGCCATAAAGCCTACGGCTGGGACACAGCTGATCTGCTGCTTAGCCGTGGGACTTAAGTTGTGCCAAATTCACCTGCATTTATGGCTTAGCCGTATGCTAGTCTACGGCTTTGCCGTATGAAGCCTACGGCAGTCGCACGACTGATTTACGGCTTAGCTATGGGGCTTAAGTGTGCGCAAATTCACTTACATTTACTGCTCAGCCATATTCTAATCTACGGCTTAACCGTATGTAGCCAGGGCTAGGCACTAATTTACGGCTAAGTAGTAGAACAATCCACGGGCAAGCCGTGGGGTTTCAACAGGTGTTTTCTGAAGCGTTCTCGATTGCTCCTCCTTTAAGTTTCTTTTATCATTTAAAGAGGTTTTGAAGAAAGATTTTCAGTATTGATCTTCTATTTTTCTCGAAAGGAATGAAAAGGTTTTTCCACTACTTTTCTTCCTTTCTTTTTTCTTTTCCATTTCGTCAATATCCATCATCAAGTGAATTACATATCCATTGTCCACCTTTGTAGAAATAATAAGATAGGAAAAAATATATTGGTTATTGGTTGCCCTCTTTTTTCTTTTCTTTGTGGTAATGCATGGTTTTGTTTTAGTTTTTACATCTAAACTAAAACAATTTTTATGCTTATTTTAATAGCCTCTTAGACTTGTAGAATACGTTCCTAGTTTTTTATTTTTTAATGCTTGTTTTTTGAAACTTTTGAAAGGCATTTGCAAAGTATTATCAATTGTTGCAATGGATGATTCATGCTTGCATTTTCCATTGAAAAATTTTGAGTTGTCTATTGATTAGAATCTAAAAAAATTAAGATGAACTACATTAAATGATTCAACATTGCTATGAAAGGATGTCCGAGAATGAAATATGTATAATATTGCACTTCAATGGAGATTTTGACCTTGATCATCTAAATCCAATTTACATTGGTGGCGAGCAGAGAGTCATTTTTGTGGATACCAACATAAGTTATAATGCACTAGTTGAAAAAATTATTTTAGATATAAATTGGGATGAAAAAGATGAGTATCCAATCATATGATACATGTGTCATACCAGTCGGATATTCACATTAGTTGATCTAAAATGCGATGAAGATATGCGGAGCATGCTCAAGTTAAATCGTAATCAAACTAACCCCATATCATTATATCTCTAGTGAAGTTTGAGGATAGAAGGAAGAAGTGAGCAGGCCGTTCCATGGTTTGTATTAATTTTGTTTTATATATTATTCTTAATGAATGTTAAATTTCAATTTATTCAAGAATCGTTTTTCTATTAGTCTAAGTGTATTCTTGTTATTAATTTTGAAGCTAGTCAAGTTGTACAACTTTGAGGGCATGAAAGAGACGTAAAATATTTAATGAAATTGAATATAAGGAAGTTGCTCATGAAGAAATTTTTTGTAACAGATTAGTCATGGTTAGCATCATTGAAGTCTTATTTTAAAATTATTTTATAAATGAAATGATCTTATTGCTTTGTTAATTATGCAAGCCTAATCTTCCAGTGACACCATCAATTGAGAGAGATGTAAATAGATCATCACCACTTGATGAACATCTATTTGAAACTACATCTATAAGGGATGCAGCACAAACATTTTCTAATGGTGATGGCTGCAATCTTTTTCTGAAGAGAATTATCATAGTGATTTGGATATGAATTTGTATATTCCTAATAAGCCAGAGATAGTTTCCATGCAGCAAGAGATTATTAAAAAGTCATTTAATGCGGCCCCAAATTTGAATGTAGTTGACACATTGGTACCTAATCTTGTTGTCTTAGGAGATGATCACAATGTTAACTCCATGCACAAGTTGTGGAAGGGAAGAAAGTTTCTGAACCGTGATTCTTTTAGAGAAACACTTGCAAAATTTGCAATGTATAATAACTTTGCATTGAAATGTTTGAGAACGTCTCTAACAGAAGTTACTGCACAGTGCACTAAATCTAATTTTCTTTAACGCATCCACGCAACACTTATTAACTTTGGCCTAGAATTTCAAGTTAGGACATTTAACAGTATTCATACCTGCTCGAAGCCAATGACAGGTCATGCACATGGGCAAGCAACATCCACATGGGCAAGCAACATCTAGATTTATTGCAGGGTGGATCATAGAAAGATTACGTATCCACCAGTCATACACGCCGAAAGAAATTATAATTGACTTTCAGAAGGAGTTTGGCGTTCAAATTAGCTACAAGAAGGCGTGGACGGCAAAAGAATGGATTTTTATGAGATACGAGGTTCATATGAGAAATCATTTAGCATATTTCTAGACTATTGCCTTGAATTGGGAGGGACTAATCCTGGTACGATGACTTATATTATACAAGAAGAGGATTTATCATTCTGCAGGTTTTTTTAATTGGGTTCAAGCATCGAATCATTTTGTTCCACGTTGAGGCCGTTAATTGCAGTTGATAGGACACACCTTCATGGAAAATATCCTGGCATGCTACTCATAGCTGTGACTCAAGATGGAGATCATTGGATATTTCCAATCGCATTTGATATAGTGGAGATTGAGAATTTCAAAACTTGGGAATGGTTCTTGGCCGCCTTTTCAATCGCAGTGTGACCACCTCAGAACGTGACAATTGTATCTGATCGAATGAAAGGACTCCCAAGGGTAGTTACAGAACAGTTTCCAAATGCCAATCATGGTTACTGCGTGCATCATATTTCAGAGAACATTCATGAAAAATACAAAGATGATGGTATTTGTCGTAAGTTTTTGAAAGCTGCACATGTGTTTAGACCATGTGAATATGAACGTCATATGAATGACATTAGAAAAATTAATGAAGGGGCATATAACTACATTAAAGATATTGGAAAGTAGCATTAGAGCAATGCTTTTGTATGGGGCCAGCAATATGACATGCTCACTTCAAATTGTGTTGAGGCTACGAATGGTTTACTTAAAGGGGCTAGAGAATTGCCCATAAGTAAAATGGTCGAGGTAATTCGTTCTAAGCCTATGGAATTTTTTGAACTTCGTCGGCAAAAGTCTCTTGCTCTTAATTCCAAGCTAACTCATTATGCTGAATCTGTTTTGAGTAAAGAGAGCGAACAAGCACATAGAATGAATATTTATCTAGTTAGCCCAACTAAAATTGAGATTCATTCAGGTGAGTATGTAGATGTTGTTCACTTAGACCGTTGTTCTTGTACCTATCGTCGGTGGGAATTACTTGGAATCCCTTGCTCCCATACTATAGCGGCAATTAAGATGAGAGGTCTCGATCCATATGACTTCTGTGAGAATAGTCTACCTCTGAGATGCAAGAACTTATAGTTACATTTTACATGGTACAAGAGATATGAACCAATGGGAGGTCCGAACTGGTTCACATGTGCTTCCTCCTCATGGAAACAGACAAGCTGGTAGGCCCAAGAAGAATAGAATACATACAGAAGATCGAGGAAGGAACAAAGTTACTTGTTCTAGATGTAAAAAGAAGGGTCATAATCAGCAAACATGTCGGAATCCACCCACACAGGAGTGACTTTGAAACTGATGGCCAGTCAATATTTGGAACTCACAATCACAAGTCTCAATGGAGATAGTATAACATTTACTTTACAATATTGTGAAATATGTTTTGCAATGTCTCACGATATAGATTGTTGGACTTTATGATGTGTGAGATATTTTGTTAACATAGTATTTTTGGTTTGGTAATCTCCATGGATTTGCTTAGTTTGTATTGTAACTTCTTGGAGTATGGCAACTTTTTTTTCTCTGTTAAATATTAGTCACTATTTAAGTTTTGTTTTCATGGGCTGAGAATGTTTTGTTTGGGATGTATACCATTGTTTTAATCAATAGAATAGCTTGCTTTGTCTTGGAATGTACTTCATCAAAAACCTATTTGTTTTTTATACATCAATGGCTGAGATTATGGCTGAGCCGTAAGATCCCATGGCTTAGAATCCAGAGAAAATTTTTTGGGAGTTTTGGCTTTCGGCTAAACTATAGCTAAGCCGTAAAATGCTCACGGCCACACCATATATGTATTTACCGCTAAGCCATAGGATTCCACGACTCACAATCCAGAGAAGAATTTCAAAACTTTTACCTTCGGCTGACTTACGGCTAAGCCGTAAGATTATTACGGTGAAGCCCTCTAAGAATTTATGGCTTAACCGTGATACATGACCACCTGTACAGCTAAGCCGTACAACCACTTTAAATACAGTTTTTGAGTTCTCTATTTATGTGTGGCGAGCTCTTTTCCGATCTAGTTTTGTTTCTGGTGTCTTTGACTTTACTAGGGCTCCCTATTTCTCTTCCCCTCTTCCTTTCATCTGAATCTTTGCATCTAAGGTAATCTCCTTCCTCATTTTTCATTGTGCATGTTATCTTTCCCTATTCCCATGCGTGTGCCTCATTTTTCATCGTGCTTATACTCTGTTTCTGTAAATCTCTGTATTTAGGGGTTTTTAAAGCTCATTTAGCATTGGGGGTTTGAAGCATGTATGGGTTCTTACTTACTTTGATTTCTATGATCTGTCTTTGCATCTCTATCTGTGTATCCTTATTCTTTGTTATGCTTTACTATTCATGCCTTATGCCCTAGCATTCTCTTCTGGTAGTAATTTCTTTTAATCTCTCTTTGTTCTGTTGCTGTCTTGGTGTGCTTGAGTGTATTTTAAATCTCTATTTGTGCTTCTTCTCTCTACCATCATGCCTCCTCGCACCAAAAAAGCATATCCTCATGGTAAACGACCAAAATCCTCAAGGACTTCATCAAGGCCTGTGGCTAGACAGAACTCTCCTCCATCCCAAAGGGTTTTGGTTCCAAAGGAACTTACTAAAGATAGGACGTTTGCATCTAGGCCCATTACAGTCGAAAGAAGTGTAAATATTCTTGAGGTAGAAAAATATGATGTTCATACTCTTCTTGCAAATATTAGTTGGGAGAATATTCTAAAATGGGGAGGAAATGCTTACCCCTCTATTGTGCAAACTATGTTTGTATCCATCACAACAGCATCTCTAGACACCTTGAGTCTTAACCTTGCCTTCACTGATGGTACCATTGTCATAACTCCTTTAGTGATATCTTCTTTTCTTGATATCCCTTTGTCGAATACTCATCATGGTGTCATAAAGGATTCCCTCTTCAAAGAAGATAAACGAATTGTGACTCTTGCTCTTTGTGAGAGTGACATTTTCTAGAAGGAGAAGGGTTTCCTTTTTGCTGCTTCACTGCTTCCCCAATATAGGATTTTACATGCCATCTTTACCTATAATGTTTACCCTCGTAATGGCAATTTTTCTGACCTAACACCCTTCATGACTAATGTCCTATATACTGTGCATACGGGTGTTAGAGTCTGTCTTCCTTCACTCATTTGTGCCTCTATCATCTACTTCTGGCATTTTCTGGGTCGAAACACGAATGCCTGCCTCTTTGGATATCTTATGACCCGTCTAGCTTCACATTGTGGGGTTGCCTTTCCTAGTGATGAAGTGCTCGAATCTCATACTACCTTTGGTAGAGTTAATATCTTGAATATGCGTTTCTCGAAAAGACCTGTAGCTGGTCCTAGTTATCTAGATTCTAGAGATGAAGAAGATTCTCGAGAAGAGCTCCCTCGGCCTGCACAGCAGCACATAGCTCCAGCAATTCAGTCTTCTCCAGTTTCATCATCCTCCCCTGTAGAAGCACGACTGGCCACCCTCGAACAACGCCAATAAAAAATGGAGAAACTAATGAAGAAAACTTTTTGCTACTTGTCCAAAATCTCCAAGAGCTGCCGGAGAGATGACGTCGACATTCCCCCTCCTTCTCCCCCTTCTGATTAGCTTGTTCAGGTGATGGCACTACTAATTTTTTTCTTTATTTTGAATGTATAGTGTTTACTTTGTTAACATAGTTATGATTTTTAAAAGTCCTATAAGCCTATGTATGTACCCCAAATGGCAAGGGCTTTGAATGTGTTTGCAGAGTTGATGGCTATCATCTTTTATATTTTTGTTGCAGTGTTAAATCCAAGGGATTTCAAGAGGCTAAGCATGAATTTTGACTAGCATCAAACATGTATTCTGCCATAATATTTCAAATTGATAGTCGTATCTCACTCTCCATTTCAATGTCTTTATCTGAGCATTAAACTATTAAATTCCAGTAAAATATAATAGTTGTATGTATCGCGTTGAATTGTGAAAGAGGGTGTAAATCCGGATAGTTTTAAGAATCTATTTTTCTTTATATATTGTCACGCCCCGAGCCTGAAATTTCATGATTAAGGCGACTCCTGAGTCGCGGCATATCCGTAATACCGTGGCAATCCGTGCTGTACTAAGACACATAAGAACCACACAAGGGGAAAATCACAGATCTCACGTGTGAGGACTGACATGTAACACGTGTCCATTTAAAATATTTGCGGAAGCCTGTGTATATATTTTTTTTGTACTTAACAACATTCTGTACGATTCGGATTTTGAGATATGGTATTAAGCATAAACTAAGTCTATTAAATTGAAATTGTAAACCAAAGATATAAAACTTAAAAGAGTCTTTTATATAAAACATAATTCCATGCATAATTCTACATGACCAAAATACAAGTGTCTATATGAATGATCTAAATAAGAACACATGGTGTGACCAAATACATATGATCTAAATACAATCTGAATAAGAGACATACATGTCCATCAAATCAAATAACATAATCACAATATGACATAATGGCATGATGTATAAACATAGCCACACCAATGGCATATTCTAACATGTCCCAAAATATACCCATGATGCTCCGCGAGATGGACAACTGGAAAATGTTGTCAAGTCCACACTACTATACTATGCCTTGGGAAGTATCTGGAAACTTCTCTACGGGTGCGTCTGAGGTGGAATCAGTACTTAAACTTGTTTGTAACATCAAGGGTAGCACTGTTAACATGACGGTTAAGCAAATATAGGTGCATATAAAACTATCATGTTGTATCAGTTGAATTAGAGACATATTAATTAAAAGAGAGCAATAATTGTAAGCTAGGCATGTTGTGCATGAGTAAACATGAGTAACGAATCACAAACAAGATATCGAAACATACTAGTTGGTGTCCACGAGGCTATATTCTCCCAAAAGAGAGCGTATCATCTATAGAGAACGTATAACGTACATATGAGAATTACGTTAGGGGATTAGTCTAGCTTCCCGAGGAGTGCTGACCAACTCCTGCATAAACTACTGCAATAGGAACATAAATAATACCCAAATTGGTCCCGTCGAACTTAACAAGGGTACAAGCTAAGTGGTGCCAACTCAACATATCAAGACCGTCCGAATTTATATCATACATACTTATCATTTATCATAGCGATCATCACATGTTCGTACATAATCATTCATACTTATCGTCACATCATATATAAGGGATTTTCGGTCTTGAGAACATATTCAATCATAAAATTTGGAATTAAACAAATAACTGATAATCAAACAATGCATACTTAAATGAGCTAATAGAGCTCGAACTCTCTCAACATTAGCTACACCCATTTTGGCTTATAGGTCATACTCAATAGAAGCTCCAGCACTGATTTCACCTCAAGGTTCACTAGGAAGAATGGGTACATGATTAGATCATATTGAGGGCAAGGTTACTTAATAATATGAATGTAATTAGATTGAGCAATTATCAAGGATAGTTACTAGCCAACCCTATGCTAGATAATCCGTGTTTCCGAGGTCATTCAATATGATATATTCATAAAACGTCCGGTGTCATTGTGTTACCAAAATCTCGGTGTTACATTGTGTATGCAAAAGACACCTCTTCTTATGCCAACATCCATGACGTAACATTGGAAACTGACCGGAAAATCAAAAGGGAATGAGTGATAGCTCAACATTCTTCCTTCTTAGTATTGAATTACCATTGGGCTAATTTGTTTGAGGTAAGGGTATTATTTCTAAGGTCCTACATGGTCTTAATTATACTTAATGTCGTAAGGGTAAAAATGGCTTATTTCATATCTCTAAGGTCTTAAAATAAGGTTAGAACAATTCCCAATTTAATCCCCATTTTAAAGAAATAGAATAAAGTTTCACTAAAACTGGGGGTACATTTGCTTCCCAATAACCCTCATAAATGGTCCTAGAATATTCTCATCATGTGTATAAATTCCCCCAAAATATTTCCATAAAATAGCTCTTATTTTCATAAAATAATTGTGCTCATATGGAGCTTGCCTCACGAAGCATCGTGAGTGAGTCCGTAGAGGATTTTGGGTACTAAGATCTTATAAAAAGTCAAAGCATACGGTTTATCATTTTTCTATCCAATAAAGTAGTCAAAAGTATTTTCCATTTTTCCATACAAATTAATACTTATCGGAGCTTCGGTAAGACCCCATATTATGATAATTTTAGTTATTATTATGGTTATAGAAAATTTAAATAATCTAATGATAAATTTTAAAATACCTTGGCTCCATCAAAGATCAAAGTGTAGCCTCTCATTATACCCCGCGATGGGCTATGGAAGGTCCTTGGGAAGTTATTTGAATGAACCTTTAAATAAATATTTCAACCAAGAATTTTTGGTTACCCGACCGACCGGTCGGACAACTCCCAGAATGGGAATTCAACCGATCGGACTCCAAGGCCGACCGGTCGGCCCTGGAGCATTTTGCTCCGGGTATAATCAATCTCAAATTGATTTTTCTTCTTTCTTCTTGGCTCCTTCCACTTTCATTCATCAAGTAAACCTTCTAATCACTCCTTAACACCAACCGACGTCATTAATTTATAATTACATTCTCATTAATCATTAACACTTGATAATCTTAATCAAGGAGGAAAAGAGCTGTAGATTGGCATACATAGAGAGTTTATCCAGAATCAACCTATTTAACATACATGCAGTGATTATATCCAACTATACTTGCCTTAACTCAGTGCTTTACCCAAACCTAGCTCTTCCTTTGGTTTGATGGTGGACAAAAACACAATCTCTAATCATAAATAAAACCCTACATGAAAATGGATGAAATGGTGATGAGATGGGTTACATGCAGTAAGTTAAAGTCTCATTGACTCTATGGAACTCAAGGAAATGGAATGGTGATGAAGTTCTTACCTTAGGGAACTATAGAGAAGAGGATGAAATTGGGGCTTCTAGTAGGGAAGAAACACAGGAAGATGAAGGAAGAAGAAGATGGAACCCAATGGCCCTGCATGCAAAGCTCTAAGACCCACCTTCCAACTCCAAGCTTGAAGAGGAGATGAGAGTGTGAGAGGAAGAGGATGTTGCTCCAGTAGAGATGAGAAGGGAAGTGGAGAGGGACGTTGGATGCATCCCTTTTAACTCAAGTTTCTCACAATTTTGCATGTAAGTCCACATTCTTTGGGAAAATTACAATTTAGGTCAAATGGACCTCAATTGGGCCAAGATGAATCCGGATCGAGTTGGGCCAAACATGAATAATGACCCACATGATGAAATACATAGGATGCAACTAATGAACTGTCAATATGATGCAAACTATGAGACTCTAAATTACAAGAAAGTCCTTGCCTACTTAGGTTTGGTCAATTCTAACCCAACTACCTATCCATGACCCGATAAAAATTAAAAACAAGATAAATTAAGACTAAAATACATTAATTAATAGGAAATCAAGTTTAATTAATATAAATTACAATTAAGTTGGGTCGGAACGTTACATATATCAACGGTTGAGATCACGGTTAAGCCATAAAATCCCACAGCTCAGAATCCAAAGAATGATTTTTAGGAGTTTTGGCTTTCGGCTAAGCTATGACTAAGCCGTAAAATACTTATGGCCAAGCCGTAGATGTATTTACAGCTAACCCGTATGATTCCACGGCTCACAGACCAGAGAATAATTTTTGGGTATTCTTGCCTTCGGCTGACTTACGGCTAAGCCATTAACAGCTTATGGCTAAGCCGTAAAAGAGATTATGGCTAACCCGTAAGACTGTATAAAAATTTTGAATTGGTCAAATTAGCCATTGTTGATGACCTCATGTACAGCAAAGCTGTAGGAGCATACTTTTCTTATTACAAAACCACTTTTCTACATCTGGAAAATCTTTGGACCCATCAAGTGAATTCCTGGATATCTGTAAAGAGGCTCCAATCACCATCTTATATGTTTGAGAGCATTCAAATGCATTATTCATGAGAACAGAGGAGATACCCATAAATAAGACCAATTTTGGTGTGAAACACTTGGGTTTTTGTGCAATATCGCAATGACATATTTCCAATTCGCCAGTAAATAAATCTCCAATCGATAATGTCATAGAATGGGTAGCACAACTAGGGTATATATTAAATGGTTTTATCCCAAAGTGTTCACTTATTGTGGTGTGAAAAATGGAATAAGTTTTAAGAATAAATTATCCACAACTTAACCAATTTTGGGTTCAAACTCTGGACTTCTTGTGCAATATTACATATATACATTACCAATCCAGTAGGTTAAATCAAACTGTTTCATACCTGACGCATTCACTTCTTGTGATGAAAAAAATATAATAAGTTATTAGAATAATTGACCATAAATAGATCAATTTTGGTGGTCAAACTCTGGACTTTTTATGCAATATTGCACAAACACATTACCAATACCCCCGCATATTAGTTTCTAGCAAGTAATGTCATAGATTGGGCACCACAACTGGGGGATATATCAAACAGTTTCATCCCGAGGCATTTACTTATTGTGGTGGAAAAAAATAGAATGAGTTTTCAGAATAAATCACCCATAAATACACCAATTTTGGCAGTTAAACTCTGGACTTTTTGTGCAATATCACACAAACACATTGCTAATCCCTTAGCATGTCAGTTTCCAGCGATTGATGTCATGAATTCGGCACCACATCTGGGGCATATTTCAAACTATTTCATGACAGTAGCCAAGAATATCACACAGTTAAGAGAAGCTCGTGACACATGTAATCTCCATAAATGTTTCTATCAACTGAGGAAACAAATCACAACACTACTGTAGTTCGCTTATCAACAGAATACACTCATAGACTCCAAACACAAACAAGGCAAAAGTTTATGTAAATGCAAAGATAGAACCACACAACATTTAGATACATTCATATACATTCAAAATCTAAAAAAAAGTTTCAAAATTAGCTTCTATTAACAAAGTGAGAGACATATACAAATCCGAAAGTGTCTATATCATATCAAAGGGAGAAATACATCACAAAATTCTCTAGAAGCTATAGAGTTGTATCCAAATTATACATTAAAATTTGTGATTGACTTCAAGACAGTCTTCTTCAATAGCATTTTGAGACTCGAAGAGATATCCATAAATCTACTTTTGTTTTTTGTAAATGTCCGTCACAATCTTTTAGCGATAGTACACGACATTTGCTTGCCTGTGTTCAATCAACTGTCCATATGCTGCATGCTGCGCATTAGCCATTGTAAAAATGCCACAATCACAGTTGCACACCCAAAAAGTAATATTCTCATTAAAAAAAACATGATCATAATGAAGATAGATGATTAATTAAAATTAAGTTCAGGATTTTATGTATTTGTCTGTTAGGGATTTGGATTTCCTACTATGATTTGCCAGTTTGTGGGATCATTTCATCTTATATGACCAAATCTCTAGTTGACAAATTCAACCTAAAAAAGCAAACAACATGATGGAGATATAAGAGTAAGGCGATAGAAATGTTAAAAAGAAAGAGTTATGAACTACGAAGTTAATGTTAGAGATATCTTACAAAATGACGTGCACAATCAACATCGTCTTCACGCCCCATCATGCTATTGTAGTATACCCATTTTTAATCTTTTGGATATCCAATTATAATGAAGAAGTGGTACTCATACCATATGGGGAATACCAAAGTCTCAAACGTCCAAAAATCCCTTGCTATGGTGCATGTAAACATATTATCAATCACTGCAGTGTTTTGTTCAACTTCAAAGTGCTACATGGGGAACTACAAAGTTTAGACTGCGAATAGCTTAGTTCAAATAGTAAATAGTAACAAACAGTAGACATATGAAAACATTAAAAAAAAAAAGAAAAAACATAAACAAAAGCAAAGCAATACCACAAAAGTGCTAGGAAAAAAGTTTGTGTTTGGGCAATATTCACTGACTATGCCAAGCCAATAATCCAACACCTACATAATGAGCTATTCAAAGTAAGCATTGGAATGTGATATTAAATGGAATAGTCTAATATCTATATTAGTTAATTAATTGAAAATCGTTTGGAATAGGATTCGCTTACGAGGGTGTCCATCTATGATTTGCTTAATGTTTTATACAAGTCTTCCTTAGGAATAGTCAAGCATATATCATCTTGAAAGGCATCTAATATTGGCAAATTCATGGAATGGACAAAACTTGGGTGTTAAGAATTGTAATTTTATGTTTTTAGATGGACTGAAGTCTCCTTGAAGCATACAGATGATGATCTTTTGTCCAGACATTGGAATGAAGTTGCTTTATCTTCCGACCGGTTGGATTGGATGACAGACCGGTCGAATTTCCTGCATACTGTCATCTGCAGACAGAACTGAAGACCGACCGATCGGATGAGTTCCCGACCGGTCGGACCCCATACCCGACCGGTCGGCTTGGGTACCCGATCGGTCAGCTAGGTCGGCAATCGCGCGATAAAGACGCTCTATTTTTTCAGGATTGCCTTGTGCACGTCCTTATCCTTCACTAATCAATGACGGAAAGGACTCTAGGGTTCCTCCTTATTTAAGGAACACCTCTCCCATGAAGAGGGTGTGCTCTCCAGATCAAAACCATATATTCTTAGAGAGATTTCGTCTTCACAGAAAGTATTCTATTTTTGAAGTTCTGCAATGTCTCCTTCTGCGTACCAGTTCTCTTCACTGCTGTACATGTTCGTCTTGAAAGGCAACAAGACGTGAAGATCAATCCAGAAGAGAGTGAACGGCGTGTGCGTCGACAAGAAGAGCTTCAGTCCCTTAGGTTGTGTTTAACTGGGAAAAAGGGTAGTAAGTAGTCTTGTAACTTCTCTTTCATAGTGATTGTTCTTGACGGATCGGTGGTAGGTCCGTGGTTTTTTCCTGGCTGGGTTTTCCACGTAAAAACTCTGTGTCCATCTATTTTGTGTGATTGCTGTTGATCTCTACATAGCATACATCATCTGGGTTCTTAACCTGTGTCAAGGTTCAAAAGTTCTTCACTTCGTATCAGAGCAGGCTTTTACCATAGTTTTTTGAACTATTATTATGTCTGCTATGGAGATTCCTAGAAATGGCACTTCAACCAATAAACCCCCTTACTTAGATGGAACAAACTATGCAAATTGGAAAGTAAGAATGGTTGCTTTTTTACAATCTATTGATATTGATGTCTAGCAAGCCATTCATATTGCTTACTCTCCACCTACTGTTACTTCTGATGGGAATGTTGAAATCCCTAAACCTATGGCTCAGTGGAGTAAGGAGGACAAATCTGCTTTTCTTGCTAATAATAGAGCTATGAATGCTATCTTTAACGGTGTTTCACCCACTGAATTTAGAAGAATTTCTAAGTGTAACATCACTAAAGAAGCATGGTGTATCTTGGAAACAATTCATGAAGGAACTGGTAGGGTTAAAAGGTCAAAACTTCATAAATTGACCACTATGTTTGAAACTCTGATCATGGAAGAGAATGAAACATTCGATGAGTTTTATGCCAAACTAAATGATGTGGTGAATTCAACCTTTAATCTAGGGGAGATCGTACCTGAAAACAAAATTGTTCAAAAAATTCTTCGATCTCTTCCTGAAAAATTTGACCCCAAGGTTGTGGCAATCGAAGAAACTAGTGACTTGGATACCCTTTCAGTTGATGAACTAGTAGGTAATCTACAGACGTTTGAAGCTAATATGAGATCAACTAGAAAATCAAAGGGTATTGCCTTGATTTCTTCCAAATCAGGGAATGATAGTGATGTTTCTGAACCAGACTCTAATGACCCAGATTTTGATACGTTGTTGGTTAGAAAATTCAAAAAGGTTATGAAGAGTTCTAAAAAAAGGGATTTGAAAAAGGCTTACAAGAAAATCAAGTCTAAAAACAAGTCAAATTTCACTTCTAGTGTTAAGCCATTTTCGAATCCTGCGACTAAGCCTGAAAAGAATATTTCCAAGATACCTCCTAAAAACACTCAATGCTATGAATGCAAGGGATTTGGTCACTATGCATCTCAGTGCGTTAATCGAACTCTGAGGAATCAGAGTAATCAAGGTAAAGGGTTAAATGCCACTTGGGATGATGATTCTGAAGAAGAAGATCAATTTTCTGAATCAGAATCGTCTGATGTTGCTAAATTTATCACTTTTATGGCTAAGTCTAATAGCTCTTCTGTAAAAAATGCCAATAGTGCAGGGTCGGCTTCGGATTCAGATAGTGATACTTCTATGGATGACATGCCCCGGTCTGAGAAAGAGTTATTAAATGCCTATGACAAGCTGTTGAAAGATTCAAGAATGGTAGCCTTGATTAACGATGCTCTTGAGCGAAAAGTGGAAATTTCTGAAAAAGTGATTGAGTCTCTTAAAAAGGAATTGAAAGAGGCTCAAGGTAAGATATCTACCCTAGACTCTCAGAATATTCTTTTGTCTAATAGGTTGACTGATGCAGGTAACAATTGGAAGTTGTTGCATGATCAGTCCCTTAAGACTTCCACTGAATTAGAAACTGTTAGTGGGGAATTAAAATCCTGCAAAGAAGAGAATGCATTAGTGGTTCACAAGATTCAATCAACTTCAGCTGAGCTTGCTAAAGCTAAAGCTGACTTATCAAGAATGAATATAGGATCAAAGAAGCTGGATGAAATTCTTTGTGTTTAGAAGGCAAGTGCTGATCGACGAGGACTAGGATTTGAACTTGGGTCTACGTCGCAGAATCCAGGTAAGCTTATCAAAGGTACCACCCTAACCACTTCTGTACCCATTGTTCAAGCACATGGACAAGTGAATTTTGAAAATAAATCAGATCGGAAAACTTTCCGTTCTACATTCATTCCTATATGTCACTTTTATGGAACTAAAGGACAAATAAGACTTCATTGTAATAAGTTGAGAAATATAACCAGAAACCAACTTAGGAAGAGGTATTTCATGCCTCAAAAGGTTAAGACTAAACAAGTCTGGATTCGAAAGTCTGACCTTTACTGTAATGTGGTCCTTACTGCCCTTCGTGTACAAAATTCACATGTGTGGTACTTGGACAGTGGGTGCTCAAGACACATGTTTGGAGACAAATCATTATTTACTTCTCTTGAGAAGTGTGATAATGGTAGCATCCAATTTGGTGATGGGAACAAATCAAATGTTGTTGGTAAAGGAACTGTTCACATTGTAGGTATGCCTCCTATTCACAAGAGTTAGTTTGAGGACTTCCAAAATTTCAGAAGCCCTCTAACATTGTCTGTGGTCCATGTAAACTTGGTAAGCAACATCGGTCACCTCATAAAAAACTTGACCACAAGACTACATCTAGGCCACTTGAATTACTTCATATGGATCTTATGGGTCCTTCTCAGATTCAAAGTATTGGAGGTAAGAAATATATATTTCTCACTGTTGATGATTTCTCACGCTTCACTTGGGTAAGATTTCTGAGAGAGAAATCCGAAACTTTTGATGTTTTTCATTATTTATGGCTTCAATTGATTGCAACTAAAGGTGCTAAATTTGGTGGAGTATCTAAAATCAGATCCGATCATGGAACAGAGTTTGAGAACTCTTTCTTTCAATCCTTTTGTGCAGAAAATGGAATTAAACATGAATTTTCAGCCACAAATACTCCTCAGCAAAATGGAATTGTGGAAAGAAAAAATCGGGTTGTCTAGGAAATGGCTCGTGTTCTGATTCATAGTAAACACATCCCACAGAAGTTTTGGGCTGAGGCAGTAAACACCTCTGTTCATGTGATTAATCGGGTGTATCTTAGACCTGGAACTAAGATGACTCCGTATGAAATTTGGACTGGTAGAAAACCCACAGTTAAATACTTCAGAACCTTTGGGAGTAAGTGCTATATTTTTAAAGACCGAGAACATCTTGGTAAGTTTTACTCCCGAAGTGATGAAGGTATGTTTCTTGGCTATTCGTTAGATAGCAAAGCATACCGTGTATTTAACTTGCGTACTTCTACTGTTATGGAATCAATTAATGTGGTTGTAGATGATACAGAGTCACATTTTAGTTATGATGATGATGAGGTAATTTTTCCTCTTTCTTCTTCTTCGCAGGATAATGATCCTAATGTGAAACAGGAAAACACTCCAAAGACCAATGCACCAGATGTGAAGTCATCTAGCACTGAACTAGATGACTCTTCTAAAGAACCGAAGACGCTCACTGATTCTCAACCCTTTATGGATCTAGTCATTCCCCGCCAAGACACGTCATCCAGGATAAATTCAAAGGCTAGAGCTTGGAAACATCACTCATTATCTAATATAATTGGAGATGTAAATGAGCCTAGACGCACTCGTCAGTAGGTAAGTGATGAGGTAAGTTATGTTTGTTATATTTCTACTCTTGAACCTCATAGTGTGTCTGAAGCACTTCAAGATGACTCTTGGATTAATGCCATGCATGAAGAATTAGAATAGTTTGATCGGAACGATGTATGGTACCTTGTTCCTCAACCAACTCATACTAATGTGATTGGCACAAAATGGATTTTTAAAAATAAAACTGATGAGTTGGGTCAGGTTGTGAGGAATAAAGCTCGGCTGTTGGCACAAGGTTATACTCAAGTGGAAGGTATTGATTTTGATGAAACCTTTGCTCTAGTTGCCAGAGTTGAGTCAATCCGTATCCTACTTGCTCTTGCTTGTGCACTAAACTTTAAACTCTTTCAAATGGATGTTAAAAGTGCATTTTTAAATGGGTTCTTGAATGAGGAAGTGTATGTTGAATAGCCAAAAGGATTTCAAGATCAGCAGTTTCCTGATTACGTATATAAGCTAAACAAGGCATTGTATGGTTTGAAGCAAGCCCCACGCGCATGGTATGAACGGTTAACCAATTTTCTTCTTGAAAATGGTTTTCGTCGAGGAGGAGCTCATAGAACCTGTTCATAAAGAATGAGGATACTGATATTCTGATTGCACAAGTATATGTTGATGATATTGTGTTCGGATCCACCTCACAATACTTGGCCAACATGTTCTCTGAAATTATGGCCAGTGAATTCGAGATGAGCATGGTTGGTGAATTGGCTTTTTTCTTAGGATTACAAATCAAGCAGAGTGCTGATGGTATATTTATTTCACAATCAAAATATGCCACTAATCTTCTCAAGAAGTTCGAAATGCTTAGTCACAGCAGGAACGTATCCCAATGAGTTCTTCTGTCAAACTCAGTTTAGATACAGAAGGAAAAGCTGTCAATGATACTTTGTATCGTAGCATGATTGGAAGCCTGCTATATTAACTGCTAGTAGACCGGACATTGCATTTAGTGTTAGTGTTTGTGCTCGTTATTAATCAAGTCCGAAGGAATCGCATGTTAAAGCTGTTAAACGCATTATGAAATATGTGCGTGGAACTATCAATTACAGCATTTGGCTAACAAGAAACACCAACACAACTGTTGTTGGATACTCAGATGCTGATTAGGCTGGTTGTGTCGATGATAGGAAAAGTACTTCAGGCGGTTGTTTCTTTATTGGCAACAATCTTGTTGCATGGCATAGCAAGAAACAAACCTCAACCTCTCTTTCTACTGCCGAGGCAGAATATATTGCAGCTGGGAGTTGTTGCACTCAACTTCTGTGGATTAATCAAATGTTGGTCGAATATGGTATTCAACAAGATCTCATGACGATTTTTTGTGACAACAGGAGTGCTATTGATATTTCGAAAAATCCCGTTCAGCACTCCCGAACAAAACACATTGACATTAGGCATCATTTCATTCGTGAATTAGTTGAAGCCAAGATTATCACTTTAGAACATCTTCCAACTGAGCATCAATTGGCAGATTTGTTGACAAAACCCCTTGAGCCTTCTCGTTTGAATCTCTTCGTAAATCTCTTGGAGTTGGTTTCCATCCCTAGTCGTTCTTTCCTTCACTTTCTGCGTACTTATGCCAGGTTCATTTACTGTTTTCATGATTATCTCATATGCCATTTATTGTGTTTTGCTTTAGTTCCTAAGTTTACTTGTCATGGTACACTCTACAACAGGACTCCTCAATGCCTCACTTCTATGCTTTTCAATTTCATCCAAGTTCAATTTCATTCTGAGTGCTTTCAAAAAAAAAAAAGGGGGGGAAGGGATTCCTATTTCAGGGGGAGTGTTTCTTAAATTCAAAGAAATCTACACTATCTTGTGTCTGCAAGAACTGTGCCATTTCATATGCATTGAGTTCCCAATGAGTTACCTTGGCTATGTTGGCTTATTAACTACGGTCCAACATTGTCACTGAATTTTTGAGATTTTCATGATAATTGTTCTCTACTAGTATGTTGCAAATTCTATCTTGTTTTTGTTCCTTCCTTTCCATTCTTTTTGTTAAACTTTGTGAGTTCAAAAAAACAAAAAAAAAAGAAAAAAAAGAGCTCACAGTGTTGCCCTCTGACCGGTCGAGCACGTTCGCTGACCTCTCGTTTTTTTTTATCGATTTCCAGAAGTGCAAGCCGACCGATCAGTTTATTCTGCGACCGGTCGAGTCTCCTTTACTCTGTTTCCAAAACTGGAAATCGACCGGTCGGGCTTCTTTATTTGACCGGTTGGACAAGTCTAGGTTTCTTAAAAACCAGCGCGTCCGTTCGAATTTTTTTTACTGGTTCTTCACTTCGCGCCGTTTCATTCCTTTTTTCTCCCCTTCTCGTGCACCTCGTTTCTCCATTGCCTCTCCTCTTCTTTTTTATTTCGAAGGTATGTTTTCCAAATCTTTTCTTCCCTATTTTATTTGCATATTCATTTGTCTTCACCCTCCAATTTTTTTCCTAAAAAAATGGGGAATCCTTTGTCATTGTTGGAATGTGTTGGGTGAGATGTTCATCATTTATTTCTTGGTTACAATTTTTCACTGTGATAATGGTGTTTTGATGCTTGTGAATGTTCGTGTATGCTGTTTGGGCATTTTTCCCTCTCGTTTGTACTTCATCACGCATTTTCTTTCATATGCACATCTCTTGTTCAATGGAATGCCCCAATGACTTTCATCCGTATAGCATATTGTCTTGCGGACATTTCTATAAACTTTGCTGTTCTGAGCTTCCATATAGTTTGTTTCCCTCAGAGATGGCACCCAAAAAGTCAGTTGCCTTGAAGAAGAAAAGTGTGGCAAGCAGCTCTTCCACCCCTACCTTTGACTCCGATCGATTTTTGATAAAGGAAAAGGCCCACCAGTAGGAAGATGTCTTCAGTAAAATAGCGGTCCTTTATGGACGACCTATCAATCCTCTTCACTTTGTCACACTTGCTTTTGGTGCTTGGATCACCCAATGGGATTGGACATCCCTATATGCCTTCCAAATTGAGATATTCCCTGACTTGGTTCGGGAATTTTATAATAACATGTATGACATTTCTGATGATGCCTTTAAGTCATTTGTGCGGGGCAAGCGATTATCAATCACTCCTAGGTCTCTTAGTCGGTTCTTATCAATTCCACAGACTCCCGATGCTAAATATCCTATCCCTGAACATGACCCTGATTCTATGGAGGAGGAGTCCACAATGATTGACTTTAATGAGGTTGCCTCCGCTTTGTGTGGTGAGCCTCATGACTAGCCTAAAAGTCTTCTATTGCGACAGCGAGAATTGACAGACTCTTATCGGCTTCTCAACATATTCGTGAAAAATAACATCGAGCCTCGAGGTCATCATTCGGAGATTTATCACGAGGCCGACTACTTAATTTATGTTATTGGCAGTGGGCTTCCGATTAATCTTCTACAGGTTATCTATGACACCATTTACAGAGCTTATTCCGTTACTAAGAACGCTACATTGCCTTATGGCATTTTGATCTCCCGATTACTCATCTCCCAAGGTGTCATGCCCTCCATGTAAGATGTTACGGTTCCTATCCCGAACCCGATCACAATGAGTACTCTATCGCATTCACGTTCTCAACTACGTCAGCCTGCTCCTCAACGTCTTATTCCTGCTCGTGCTGTTGAGGAGAATGTCCCTGTTGCTTCTTCCATTCATGCCAGGTTGTCAGCTTTTGAGGATTCACTCTATGATCAAGCTGCATATCTTAAGCTCCTTCATGATGAGGTTTAAACACTTTGCTGTGAAGTGCATAGTGAGATTGGTGGGATTCATGCCGAGTTAGACTCCATTTTGGCTCATCTTTGGCATTCCTGATCATTCTTTCTGGTTCTCTTCATTTTGGTGCGATCCCCCTTCTCAATTCCTGTCCAAAAAGGGCGAGAGATTTTGCTTATCCTTGTATTAGACATTTTCTTTACATTGACATTTACATTGCATTAGACTTATTACTTGTCGTGCTTATCCTGTATGTTCTCTATTTTGCTAATTAGATCTTGCCCCTTGAAAGGGTCTAGGGTCTATTCTGTTTTGTGTCTGCAGGTTTCCCATCAAGCGACACCTCATTTTAAATCTATAATTTTTTTGTGGTTTATGGGTAGATTGTTCAGATTAGAAAGTTTTGTCCATGAATTGCCAAAGGGGGAGATTGAAAGGCATCTAATATTGGCAAATTCATGGAATGGACAAAACTTGGGTGTTAAGAATTGTAATTTTATGTTTTTAGATGGACTGAAGTCTCCCTGAAGCATACAGATGATGATCTTTTGTTTAGACATTGGAATGAAGTTGCTTTATCTTCCGACCGGTCGGATTGGATGACAGACCGATCGAATTTCCTGCATACTGTCATCTGCAGACAGAACTGAAGACCGACCGATCGGATGAGTTCCCGACCGGTCGGACCCCATACCCGACCGGTAGGCTTGGGTACCCGATCGGTCGGCTGGGTCGGCAGTCGCGCGATATAGACGCTCTATTTTTTTGAGATTGCCTTGTGCGCATCCTTATCCTTCGCGAATCAATGACGGAAAGGACTCTAGGCTTCCTCTTTGTTTAAGGAATACCTCTCCCATGAAGAGGGTGTGCTCTCCAGATCAAAACCATATATTCTTAGAGAGATTTCGTATTCACAGAAGGTATTCTATTCTTGAAGTTCTGCAACGTCTCCTTCTGCGCACCAGTTCTCTTCACTGCTATACGTGTTCGTCTTGAAAGGCATCAAGACGTGAAGATCAATCTAGAAGAGAGTGAACGGCGTGTGCGTCGACAAGAAGAGCTTCAGTCCCTTAGGTTGTGTTCAACTGAGAAAAAGGGTAGTAAGTAGTCTTGTAACTCTCTTTCATAATGATTGTTCTTGACGGACCGGTGGTAGGTCCCGTGGTTTTTTCTCAGTTGGGTTTTCCACGTAAAAACTCTGTGTCCATCTATTTTGTGTGATTGCCGTTGATCTCTACATAGCATACATCATCTAGGTCCTTAACCTGTGTCAAGGTTCAAAAGTTCTTCACATCTAGGATTTCATCCCTACAAATTCAAACATATATCTATATTAGAAAAACCATAAGATCATAAATGAAATAGAACTATTGAAGCTTAAGAGGTAAAACTTGCTTTGAATAGAAACGCATCCAAAATTCATCCAAACTTGATTTCTCGACAAGGCGAAGACAGTAGTTTGGATTTGGGTGAATAAGTTTTTTCCTGTTGTTCTTCGGTACATAGTGTGGGGATAACAATCGAGGAATATAGCTAGCCTTCCTAGGATTGGCCTTCAACCGACTGGCAATAGATCCAATCTCATTTTTTACGTTGCTTTGATCACTAGACTCTTCTAGTCCACCTAGAACAATTAAACTTCTATTTGAACTTTGGGGGGTGCTGTAGTTAACTTGGATCTTGTTTTGAGAATTTTGAAGGGTACCAATTTGAGTTGGGATCATGAAATAATGAAAAGAGTGGGACGCGTGAATTGATATATGCGGGTCTTATGATAATCCACAACGGACATCTTGCGATGCAATAGGGGTGTTTGGTGGCAGACTTCTCACTTCCTATTAGAAAACCATAAACATTTATTATCCTACAAATATGGAAAGACATAAACATGTCAACTATCATAATCAATTGCAAACTTACTTCCTCTCTTTCATTATCAGAAGTAGAGTTGAATACAATCTTCAATGTTAAAGCTAACAAAATTTGATGACCATGCATTTTTGAACATTGCAAACTTTCTTTGCATACTCTTAACAAATCTATTTATCTGAGAGGGATCAACTATCTTCATTAGCTCCTCAAATTTCTTGAGCTGCCAGCTGAGGAATCTATCAACCTGTGGACACAATCAATGAATTTATTAGCATGGTTCAATGAATTTATTAGCATGGTGTTCTCCAATAGTAACAATAAAGCCTACTTATCATACGTTATGTCCGGTGGAGCGGTCATGATCTACTTGTGATATCTTCAATGGCCGACTGATTCAATTTCGTGTAACTCTTTTATACCATTGCAAATACTCATCTCAGTGGCAACCAACAACTTCATCTTTTTCTGCATTTACAATATTGGCAAATCTCTCGTTCCAATCTACTAATGCTTATGCAAATTTGTTCCCATAATCTATTGCTCCTTTGGATAATTTTTCATCCACCCTCACAGACCGATGAAATGAAGGCGGGACTGGTTGCTTTAATCTAAATTGCTTAAGTATACGGTCGACATTGTGCCTCTCAACAATAGTATAATTGACAATTGTTACGCAGCTCTAAAGAGGGATCTATCCATCTCATTTACACAAGCTTCCAACTCATCTCTATACTGGTCATACGGTTGCCAATCAAACTGTAAGAGATAAAGAACATCTAACAAAGATCACATATGTTATATATACAAAAAACATCAATGAACTATATTCATAAATAACCAACTTACACTATCAACGTTTTGTGAGTCGAGTTGATTCTGAACCTCTCACACATTTGTGAGAACGTGATGATCCTTTAATTGTTCTTTCCACATCTTGAATAAGGGGAATTCAAATCCAACGTCCTCCATAGCTTTTGATATTGATCGTCCGATCGACATCTTTGAATTTGCCCAAATCTGCAATTATGGAAAGAAATAGTTAAAAAAAAAAAACAAGCAAGAAGAACTTAAGGAAAGATTAATAGATCTACTTAAATACCTGTAATAGCTGAAGGGGCCCTGTGATTGTTTTTATCCGATATCTCAATCTCGATGCTGGGTCAAGCTCCTATATAGATTTGCTAGGCAAGCGGGCCCCCGGGCATATGGTTTGAATTCTTCAAAAAGCTCAATCAAGTAAGCATTACCTCTCAACCCAGAAGTGTTTGTATAAGTTTGAGAGGCAACAATATGAAAAAGATCTGCACGTGTGTGCATAATCTGAACTTTTTTAGACTGTCTTTTCAGTAGGTCTTCGAAATTGTCATGGAACCATGTCAAGTTTATTTGTCCCCCATGGAATTCAGATGGGTTAGGGGCAACACCCAATAGGTCAATGAATTTGTCCTCGACTATCATCCAATTAGACCAAATATGACCTGTAACAGCAAGCCCATCTATGGGAAGGCCATATATGTAGGCCACATCCTCCAATGTAACCATAGCCTCACCCTAAGAAAGTGGAATGTCTTGATTTCAATTCTCCATCTTTCAATAAGTTTACTGGTTAAAGAATGATCTATCTTCATTTTTTCCATCTCCGATAAATGATGCAAGCCTGTTCTTCTTATTAATTGTCGTATTCTTGTATTCAATGTCCAAGAATGATTCTTAGGATCTGCAGGAATGCAACATAGGATTTTTGCTTCCTATAAAATACTAGAAAAACAAATATGCAACAAATAAAAAGTTTAACAACTAGGATGAAACATTGGATAATCAAATAAATAATAAGATGTTTACCTTTCCATCACATACTAGATTCAAAATGTGGTTGTCCTGTTCAAACAATAAAGACTTGTCTTTAGGATCCGGGATGAAATCTTGCATCTTTATAATTTAGTATAGTACTGCACTTCACTAAAACAAAATATTGATGCTTAGATTTGACATCTTAAATGGAATAAACGGGAAATTAAAAAAAAACATTTCATTAGCTTCTAGAAATTTTAAAGCTCACGGTGAATCTTATAGCTAAGCCGTAAGTGTTCTACGCTTTAGAAGCCAAAGAGCTCTAATTGCTGTTTACTCTACGGCTGACCCCATGACTAAGCCGTGGCCGTAACCACACAGTGACTAAGCCGTAAGCCATTTTACAGCTAGCCTTCCAGAGAACCCAAATCCAGCTTTCCTTTACGGCTAACCCATGGCTAAGGTGTAGATTGTACCATGGCTAAGTCGTATATCAGCTGTAGGCTTATACGGCTAAGCCGTAAAACAACATTTACGGCGGAGCCGTAAATGCGGGTGAATTTATGAACAAATAAACCGTAAGATTCAAAAATTTTAAAATGGCAAAAGTAGATGGAGGAGCAACCTTTTTCGAAAGGTTAAAGAGATATCATCTATCTGACCTAACCTGTCCAAGTTCTGTCTTGCAACCCAGAAACCGAAACCAAGTCCTTCGTTGCAACGATGAATGCAGCAGTTTCAGAACAACGTCTACAGTACGTACTGACGAGATGCTTTTCCTGCGACGGGCCACGCAAACAATGAATGGGAAGCAACGGCAGCAGGCAAGAACCAATCTGAATCCGGAATGTTATTCTTCTCTTCCTTTTACAACTCACCTTTGTGCTCTCTCTTGTTGTTGAAAGATTTTTTTTTATATAGGTCAAATGGTGAAAGGTTAAAAGTAAGGATTTTTACTCACAAGAGCAAAGCTGGAATAAATAAATGGGCTGCTCTGTATGGTATCCATATATAAGATATTTTTTGGGTCAACAATATTTTGAAGAATGCTAGGTCTCTTATACCCTGAATGAGAAAATTCCCAAAAACTTATTGTTTTTATCCCCTTCCTTGAGGCAAAAGACTCTAAACTTTTGCTTTCAAACACTCTCATCCAAGCGATTAAGATCCCATATCGTCCCTTCGGCATGTTGTTTAACAACATCTTTATCTGCACTCAACTTCTTGGTTTCATTTAGCTTTCTCGAGATCCTCAATTTCTCTTTCCAAAACTTATCTAATTAATTCCACCTGACTATAAACTTCGCTGCTCCCAAGCTTTGGCCTTGCACCGCTTTATTCTTGGTAGGGGTGTACACGGTTCGGATTGGATCGGATTGAGCCAAATCCGTCACCAAACCGTTACCTACGGATTGACGGTTTTATAATCCGTCACCGATCCGTTGCCCTTTAAAACCGATCCGAACCGAACCGCGGATCAACGGTTCGGATCGGTTAAAACCGTTCAATCCGTTGGTAGAAGCCATGATAGAAATTTTTTTGCAATAAAATAAAATAAAAATAGATTTAAAAGTTGTAGGTGGCCCATTGGTAAAACTTGATCATAGGTGGCCCGTCTCTATCCTTCCTATGTGACCATTCTCAAATTATTAGATAAAGTCATTGTTAAGATCAACACGTTAGACATGTTTGTTTTATGAAATGTCTTGAAGAGATTAGATTTTGAAGAGGTTTAAAAGGGACACATTCAACTATCCTATGGGCTTCCATAAGGTGATTATGGTATAAGATAACTACCACATCACCAGATATATAATGTAGAATACAAGTAATAATCGAAAGATATACAAGTAGATACCGTAAATAAAATCTTTAAGTAAAAACCCTAAATTTTGAGTACTTTAAAAGCATAAATGAATAGTTAGCATATATCAAATTAATTTTTTAACCGAATCTCACTCTTCCAACTGAAAGAGAATTGTATTACCAGTTTCATAAGGTCTTTCAAGGATCCTAACAGAAACTCACAAGAAAAATTTTAATAAAAGGATAAAACAAAATACACAAAACACTTAAACTTTCTGGAAGATATTTTGCAATGAATACCACACAAAACACTTAAATCTTCTGGAAGAAATTACTGTCTTTTAATATTTTTTATATAAAAATAAAAATATATATTTTTTATTTTAACGGATTGGATCAGTTTAAATCCACGGATTGAGGGTAAAATCCGTCACCAATCCGTTACTAACGGATTAAGATTTTTCCAATCCATCACCAATCCATTATCCATCGGATCGGTTAAAAAACCGTGGATTGGATCGGATCGGATCGGTTTAACGGATTAACGGATTTTTTGTGCACCCCTAATTCTTGGCTTTGCACCGCTTTATTCCTTACGTGCCGATTAAGTTTCGAATGTTGAAAGAGAGCTTACCGGGTAAGTTGGGCCCGCATCACTTTGCAACAAGAAAAAGAGCTCGGATTCATTAAGCTTTTGACTTACACAAATTCTGAGTTAAAATAGGAGTAAAATTCTATATTGAGACAACTTATTTAAAAGCTAAATTATTTAAAATAAACAATCTACTAATGCATGTGGTGTCTTAAAGTTTTATCCCAATTGGATGCAGTAGCACAGTATAATAGACTATTTGACCAAGAAGTGATTAGTGAATGCACATAAGATTGTGCTAGTCACAGTTTTAATCAAACAATCAATCCTAACAATAACGGTAGCATTTTGATATATACTTCATTCAATGAGAGGGCTTTCTTTAGTTACAAAATGATAGACCGCATTAAATTCAGTGCAACCAAAGCGGCCTACATCTCATGGTGCTACAATACTGTGGTCCCACCCAAAGCCTCTCCATGAAAGCTGAGAAGGTGACTTCCCAACGAAGAAAGAGTAACGAGTCCCATCATCTGTTGCAGCTATGCTACTGCATTCAAGTGTGCACATTTCAAGAATTTCATTATTTATTTATATTAAAATAAATTTGAGGACATTCCAAAATGATAAAATTCATTTTGATGCATTTGAATTATGTTTTCATGGCATAAGAATAGAGTTCCCCACATGTCATATGCTATGACGCACGGGTACCAATACTGGTGGTATGTTAAAATGATAAAATTAAAAAAAATATAAAATACGGGTATGGCTGTGGTATGTTCATTAAAAAAATTATATTTTATAAAATTTTAATAATACAATATGCTAATAATTAAAATATGTTAAAATCTTTAGATATAACAAGCCAACAATTACATAATACCATAACAAATTCAACCTAATAAAAAAAAGAGCAGCGATAATATTATTTTTTATATTTCATAATCCAACATTCATTCTTTCTGCTTCTTCTTTTTCTTTTTCGTTTTCTTTTTTTTTTCTTTCCCGCTAGAGACGAGAGGTTTGGAAATAGATTAGGGTTAAAGCCTTTTTCTTTTTATGTTTGTCGAGAAGGGTTAAAAATTAAACTTAAAAATTACATTTTTTTCTCTTTCAAACTTTACAAAAGTTTTTATAAAAAAAAAAAGCTCTTACAAAAGTATAAAAAAATATAGCTATATACACACCCACAAATGTATTTATTTCATACTTACAAAGTCAAAATACCATATCCCATATATTTTTTATCGTATCCATTCCAATACTCATATAAATATTCATATTATCTATATCCATACCAATATACATCCAATGTGAGTTTACGTATATTTTTAAAAAGAAAATATTCAAGTGCGTCAATCCCTCACTATTTTAGTGAGGGATATTTTTTTTTAGTAAGTATTAATGTGCTAAAAAGTAAAAAATGATATCTTTTTAACTTTTAATAGGTTAAAAAACATACCCCTCACCGACATAATGAAAAATGGATGCACCATAAAACCCCTTTTTAAAATATTGTAACTCAATGGATTACATGCTCACCCTCGGGATAAAAACATGTTGTAGTCCCGCTCGACAGACCACGGCACAATTTGTCGGCTGCTCTCTCAGTTGGAACTTGGACCCTTCACCCTTCTTGTTAGATTTGATTGTCTTCTTGAAAAGCACGCCGCAGGCTATGACGACAGGCACGTTATCGGGCAGATCTACGAGACCACGACCCCAGCAGAGGTTGGCCATTTTGACTTTCTTTCATTTCGACCGATGGTTTTTTCATAAGCTTCCTTTCGTGTGCCTTGGAACTTGGGAGATGCCCGATCCCCGATGCGGTTCATACGGGGGTTTGCTCATCCTAGTTTTCGATTCGCCATATGCTAATCTCATTTACTTTATGGCCAACTAAATTTTCAAGAATTTCTCAATATTCTTTTTTACTGCAGATTTGGGAAATCTACACTTAGCAATTATAAATTTTTATGGATTTAGGTCGGTTAAATTCTCATTTGAAAGATATTTTTATCTAACTTCAACGAATAGGATTTGGAAAGAGAGCCATCGAAAATTTCTTAGTTTGCACAGTATTAAATTATTAATAATAATAATAATTTTCAAAATACCGCCACCTCTTTTCTCCCTATACGTCCGTCTCCCTTTCTCCTCTCTCCTTTCCTTCTTCTACCTCTTCGTCTTTCTCTTAATTTTTCTCTCCTCTTCCTCTCCCTCCCTCCCTCTCTCCTCCTTTCTCCTTTCTCTCCCTCCCCACAGCATCTCCCTGTTGCAGGGAGATTGACGTTTCCCCAGGGAGGGAGAGGGAAAGAGAGAGAGAGAGAATAGAAGGAGGAAGAGGAAAAGGGGAGTCTCCCTCCACTACTAGAGCTCGTCATCGATCGGAGGGGAGGAGAGAGGAAGGAGGGAGAGAGAATGTGTGTAGGGAGAGAAAGGGGTGGGGGTATTTTGGAGATTCTTTATTTTTTTTATTTTTTGATGCTGTGTAAACTGAAAGATTCCCGGTGTTGATTAGCAGTTCTCTTTGAAAATCCTCGAATTTGTATAATTAAGCACCAATGCCATTTTTTTTTTACCTATACACACTGATATGCATCAATATTATTGTGAAATTTTCAATTATATAAATTTCAATGAGGAATCTTCGGAGCTACGAAAGTGAGGAATTTTTAAATATGTGGTTTCCTCAAGGATTCTTTACTTGTTACCGAACATGCTGCTTTTTTTTTTTTTTTTTTTGTAGAAACACCTTGTTGATGTCAAGAAACATATCCTTGCATGAATTCACGATAAGATTCAACAAACAAATGATTACAATTTTGTACAAAATACTAGTAATTTAAAGTTAAATTAATCCCCCTTCTCTCCAACTAATCTTAACCAATCTCTCTAACAAATCTCATGGCCAGCCAACTCTTATTTGATTAAAATCTGCGAACATCTTATACAGAAGAAGAATGCTTATTTTGAGCAACTCGGGTTTTCAACATTTTGGTCTTGCTATAGGTTTCAACTCCTTCACCTTGAGGATTTTTTTTATAAGTCAAATACACTAAGGATTCCAACTCGCTTTGAATACTTTATAATGCTTGAATCCATGTAATTATTTATTTGGATTATTTATAAAAAAAAATTGAAAACTGTTTCAAATAGAAAATACAAAGCATTTTAAAGTGTTTTAGATGTAAACGAAGAAATAAAAATAAACATACAATAATGAAGATAATAGCTAGAATTCCTATGCATTTCATGTTGTGAATAAAATCCAAAATGATTTAATTAAAAGCAAACCAAACAAGGCCAATAGTCAACAAACAAAACGAACAACATCCATCACATAAACCTACATAAGCCCACCCACCCACACAAAACATAGCCAATATAAGAGAAAAGAAGACTCCAAAACCCAAAACTACTTTTTAATACTCTCCTCGGTGAAATCCACACTTCTCACCACTCCCCTTTAGGTAGAACTTGATTGGAGTACTTTTCAGGACAAGCACATTTTTACTTCAAATCATCCCTCTGTGAATTAAACTCATGATCAATTAACTTTAATATCATACTAAGTTTTCTTAACTAACTACTAAGGTGTTAGCCCCAGTAGGGGCAATATAAATAGTTTTTAATTCTCCCCTCGAGTGGGAGGAGTCCACTCATCATTACGGGCATCAACAGATTAGAGAAAGTAAGAGAAATTTGGATTGGAACCCGGATGGGAGTAAACCTTCGGCGCTCTTCCTTCCCCATTTGTCTTCAGATTCGCTTGAGAAAACTCCAGCTCCTGCTTATAGATCTCATTCACTGATGGAGGCAGATTCGTCTTGAACACAGCAAATGATGGTTGATTTAGCTTATCAAGTAGATCGGAAACTCTATTCTTGGAAATTCTACAAGAAACGAATTCCAGCTTTCCAATTCCATCAGCAGCTCCAATCAGCATAAACTCCCAAGAAGGCGACCCTGCTTTTTCCAAAATTTCCACCCATGCCATATTAAAGCAGTCTCGCTCCAACTCCAAGATCACCCTTCGAATTGCAAGTGAAATTCACAAAGCAATCCTTCCCAGCAAAAACAAAAAAACAAAGCACCATGAACCCTGGCGCTTTAAATGCATTAGCAAATGCTGCAACAACCTGGCCCGAAAATGTTTGTAAGTCGTCTTGTATTTATAAAATTATGGGTCTTGTGGTTTTTATACCAGGGTCTTGTGGTTTTAATAGTCAAAGAATTCTCACGCTTTTCAAAAGAAATATATAGAATTTCCGTTTATGATTAAAAAATGCAATATATAAATGTCAGTGAATAAGAGAATTATTAAAGTAAAACTATAATCAGTATATAAATTTCTAACTGTTAGAATTTCTCTAGTAAAAATGAGGAGAGATTAACAATGTTTATCCTTGGTTGATAAATAAAAATAGGAAAATATATTAGTTGGTAACAAAATAAATAATATAAGATATAAACGAAAAGTTGAAAAATATAATGAAGAGGAAACAGTAAACACACGACCAAACATTTAAAGAACTACAAAATTTTAAATATTAAGGTCAATATTCTAGTTAGTTTCTAAAAAGCATGTATGACAATAAAAAAGTAAATATAAAACAAAATTTGAAAATTTTACCCAAAAAATCATCCGAATGGCCCCCAAACCATAAAACTTACAATATGACCAACAAGTCAAAAGTGCTCAGCATCAACCCTCCGAAAGCTAGTGCAAGACCGCCTCGAAGACCTCTTCGAAGACATGGTGATGTTTGGGATAAGGGTAGTGTAAGGGTTTTTGTGTTGGCTAATTCAAGAGTTGGACAAAACTTGAGCCAATTAGTATTGTATTTTTATATATCTTTGAGTATAGACAATGGTTTAAGTCGCCAAATGCACTGAAGTGAAGAAGTCGAAGAAAGAGGGACAAATTGCAGTGATTTTCTACGGACAACATGGTTTAAAAGGTCATATCTCAGAAACTGAGTGTCGGATATGAGCAAGCGACCTACCGTTGAAAAGTTCATTTCGAGTAAATATCCGTAGAGCCCAAAATTGCTTCAATCGGAGCTAAAACGAGAAAACACTACAAGGAAAAATAGTTTTGGCGACAACAAAAGTTGTCCCTAAAACTACTATTATTGTTGCTGAACATTTTGGGCGACGAATACAAAGTTGTCGCTATTCTGTCGCAGAAGCTTGGTCTGCGAATTCCTATAGCGACAACCCTTTTGGTCGTCGCTGAAAAGTATCCTTTCGCGACAACGATGTTCGTCGCTAATTGGTGTATACAGCAGGAGAGAGATGACTGAGAATATCCATTAGTGACGAACTTGTGTCATCACGGAAAACCTTTAGGGACAAATTGTGGTGGTCGCAAAATGATTGCCAAGGTTTTAACAATGAATGATGTTGTCCCTGAAAACCTGCTGGGACGAATTGTGGTTGTCCCACAAAATGCCTGCCCAGGTTTTAGCAGTGAAAGTTGTTGTCCCTAAAAATCTTTTGGAACAAATTATGGTCATCACAAAATATACTTGTTGGGTTTTTAGCTACAATATTGGTTGTCGCCAAATGTTTTTTTTTTTCCCAAATGCTAAGCTTGTTTCAAATTCGGTTCTGCATAACTTGTTTCCAAATCCATTTTACATAACCTGTTTTCAATTTCAAAAACATAAAGCTGTCTGATTTCATCTCAAGTAAGCTTCAACATCCAAAATCTTAAATTTAATTCAAACTAACAACCATTCAAATAAATATACATGATAAAGTCTACCATGCTACAAATGTCAATACATATACATAAATAGGTACAAATGTCTAACTTAAAATCCTCCAAAAGTCTATTTGGTCAAACAATTCAATAAAATGAAAACAGCGCTGCAACCACATCTTAATGATCCATATCCATCGCTAATCTGCAAAAGAAATAAAACTTATATATTATTAAAGGAACATAACTGATATATGCATATTATAAAATAAACAAAACTGATCTATAATTCATGCCTCATGAATTAGCAATGACAAAAGAGAAAATGAATCCCATCAAAATGAATACAAATATAGTCATTGTTTTGTTGTACTTCATCACATGTATTAAGCAATGAGCATGTCGTAGAACTGACATTGTTTTTAAATTCAAATAGCTAATGGGTTCAAATTGGTCGTGACTATAGATACGCAAACCACTTCCATCAAATTAAACAACTTGAAGCACAAAACTTTAAGCATTCCTATTGGCATTTCATTTCCTCTACTTCTCACATTTTTACTCTTTTTTTCATTCTCTTCTTCCTTCCCTTTTACTGTTTTTTCTTGGTTTCAAAAAACCCCATCTCTTTCCTCTATGCCCATTTCAATAAATCCCAATTTTAAAATCCTCATCTTTTTCATTTCCATTCCTCAAAGCGGGACCTTCTCCCTCCTTTTTCCTTTCCAACAAGACCTTCAATGGATCTGACTGTCATTGAAAATAGAAATGATCCAATTCAAAATAAATTAGGTTAGTTGCCTTCAACATCTCTATTTTATTCAAAAGACTTCTTAAAAGACCTAATCTAACACCATCTACTACAGTACCTCTTTAACCACTACTTCCACTCATTCAATGCATACTAGATCTAATTCTGGAATTTCCAGAAAGAAGGTCTTGTTGACAACTAAGCACCCAGTTTCTTTACCCTACAATCTACTATGACAGTAAAGAACCAACACTGTGCTAAGTCTATCAGTAGGACACATTTGAAAACTAAGTAGTTCAAATTAATTTCACACTGCATTTTATTATGTCTGAAAAAAATATTCTATCCAAAGTTGTGCCCATAGATTTTTTTTGGCTAATGGTAGTTTTTTTATGTAGTGCTTGGAATTAGTTAGCCTACCTAGGAACTTTTGGTAAAATATGTGTGTGTGTAACAGTAATGTCATGCAAAGTATTAAAATAGAAAAGAAGAAACAGAAATAGAACAAGAAGAAAGATAAAAACAAACCAGAAAGAGAAGAATAAATAGAAAAATGACACAAATGAAAACAAAGAAAAGAATAACTTCCCACTACCTGGAAGCTTCATCAAATAAACTTGTACTAGTTTGGATTTTGGAACAGATCCGTCATTCACCCTAACTAATCCTTTCATTGTGGTTTCAGCAACATCTTCATTTTGTTTGGGACCCTGGCTTTTACTTTATCCTTAACATATGGACCATATGCATCAAGAGACAGGTAATAACTAAAGAGGATCAAGACTGGGTGAGTTGCTTTAGCCATATGGTCTGTAACATTGTAAAACTGTTCTTGTATAGAAGTTGATTTCCCAATGATCAAAAGTAGCCAAGGCCTTCATTAGGGTGTTCCATAGAGGCATGAAGTCCTTGGATAGTTTCCTAGCCTTCTTTAGATTTTCCACTAGAATCAAACAATCTCCCTCTAGAATGACTTTCTTAACTTGATTTGTCTGGCAAAGCTGAACCCCTTGCAGTAGGGCTCTAAGTTGTGTCTCAAGTGGGTGAGTGACCACAATTTTTGCAGTGAAAGTTAGTAGCATCTTTCCTTTTTGGTCCTGAATTTTACCACATATTCCTGCCGATTGGGTGAATGGGTCCATAGACCCATCAAAATTTAGCTTCATGAACCCTTCTCTAGGGGGGCTTCAGCCATCCATGGGTAGACCTACAAAGGTTGCTGCCATAGGAACAAAGTTAGAAACATTCCATTGAGGAAGAGCGAGTTTCGGTTTTTGAATTACAGTGTATGGATTTATAGGAGTTGATTGGAAAATATGCTCATTCCTTATCTTCCATATATACCATGAAACAATCACACCCAGTATTCTATTCCTTTTTGAAGAGCTGTACCAGAACCATTCACTGAAAGAGTTTGTAGAGGGTGGCCTTAGTATAGTTCTAGTGAGGAGGCTCCAAATGCCAACAACAATAGGGCAGGCTGGGAATAAGTGATCAGTGGTTTCATTTTCCAAATTACACAACACACAAACCGGATCAATTTGGTTAACGAAATTATGGATGTGGTCTTTGAGTAAAATCCTACCTATCAGAATTTCCCAGCAAAACATCTGCATTTTGGAGGGAACTTCCATTTTCCAGAAACAAGTTTATCCTATGATGCTTCCCACTTTGGTAAATAGAATTCAATTGTAATGGTGCTACTACAGTCAAGTTTCAGTTCTGAAATTTGTTCATCTAATATGTCGGAAATCCTTTGGTAAACGGACCAGACAGCCCACAAACTATTCAAACTGTGCCATACACTATTCGGCCACCAGGTGTTCTGTTCCAATATGTTTTTAGCACTATTTTAGCACACATTCTTAATTGATTTGGAGTGGCTGTCAGTTCTGATATTCAGGTTTTGAAAGTGGTTCAATCATCAAGCACATAAAGGTTCAGAAACATGCATAAATCTGATTGTGTAATTTGGTTAATTCAATTTCAAATCCAAAGTTATTTATGGGCTGTTTGAAGCCAATGCAATTTTCAACAGTAAACAGTCATATATATATATATATATATATAACTGTGCCACCAACACCTTCAACCTCAGTACCTTCTCATCACACCCATCATTGCACAGTCCATCCTTGCATCCCACATCACTACCGACACCACTCTTCACTACATCACCACATTTCCATCACCACATTTCTATCTAATCTACCACAAAAGTTCTGTTTGCAAATTGAAGAAATTGCTATCAAAACACATATTCCAATCCAACTACACCATGGACAGTTGAAAACAACAACATAAATTGCTATCACAAGAAATATTCCAATCCAACTATACCATGCACAGTTGAAAACAGCAACAGAAATTGCTAAAACAGAAAAATGGTTTCTTACGCATTCATATTATTATAATTCTCATTGTTACAGTAACGGCATTGTTTTTGTTGGTTCCAAGTAACAATTGGGGAGTCAGCCAAATGCATTAGTAACTTTATTCTCTCTGCCTTCTAAAAATAAAAGTTGCGCTAGAATTTGTCATGCAAACCAGCCTACAAGAAAGATGTGGGATCTAGCCTTCCACGAAAACAAGTATACTGAAGGTTATAATGGTGTTAATCTTGATCTCAGTTAGCAACATCTACAGTCCACTTGGATCCAGTATGCTAGTTGGCTCAACAAACTCTACTACATATTCTATGTTTTAAAATTAGCAAATAGAATGCTACAGAGGATCCGGATCTACCGTAAAAACAATGAGCAGCCCCCCTAAGTAAACATAGAATATTGTTCTCTTCCTCTGCTTTAAATGGTCCCCTATTAGTCGGGTAGTTAGAAGCAATGATCTAATGACTAAATCAGATGAGAATAACCAATTAGTTAGCATGGTTCCCTACAAATATTGTTAAGGCGAAAAATTGATATACACCCTCGTTTTCCAATCAAGTGCATTGTAAAATTTAATTTAGTTAAACTGCAGAATCCTATAAGTCAATCTATCTCCTTCGCAATCAATTTGGTGCCAACCTTTGAATGGTCCAAGGTTATGGAAATGGTCCAACCGGAAACAAGTCTTCCACCAAGTCTTATTTTATAAATCTTGTGTACTGTATGGGACAAATGAGGCATTTCCATGCAACTACTTCGTAGGAGACTCGGACCTAGGCTGATCTTTCGGCTACTCATTTGACTAGTAACATCACCTTGAGCTGAATGCTGATTAAATAGGGCATTCCAATCCCCTCAATGAGTGTTTACTGCTGTTAACTTTTATTATTGTAACAATTGTCTTTGAGACTTTACTGGGTATGCAATGAGTGTTTAAGACTTTGAAAATTACGCTCAATATTCAAAGTGGGTGAACGAATAAGGTTATGAACAACCTAAATGAAGTTACCAAGAGAGGTGGATGGCTGGTCGCCAATAGATGATTGCACCCCTCCACCAGTCGCAAGTATGTTCCTGATCATCTACTTCATCTGCGCCTGCATACGAGACTCGAGATCGGCATACTTCTTATTTTGTCCCTCAATCTGTGCTTGCTGGGTTTGGGTCAGCCCTCTCAGTGCATCCAACTCCTCCTTGAGGGTTTGCATGGCTTGATCATGTGCCTGTGATGTGGTGCAAGTACGTGAGGAGTAGTTAGGTGGCTCGGGCTGACTCCGAATCCCCACATGTAACCTCGCTTGCTCCCAAGCACCTCAATAGTGATCTGCTCCTACGTCATTTGCTGGGACAACTCTGTTTAAGAACTTTGGTCGTGGAGCTTTTCGAACTGCTCCTGTCATCCAACTCAAGATTTAAGCAATTAAGTTCTTTTCCCAAATAGGATTATATGTGGGAATAAAGATAAATGTAATGACTAATGACCCATTTTGTTAGATGTACATGTTTCTCAGCACACACTGGGGCTATCCAATCATTCATCTTCCTTCTCCAATGAGACTCCTTAAAGTAGTCTACAATATGAGGCCTCTCACCATTATTCTCAGCCATGTAATTCCATTACTTTTAAAACATTAGGTTATATATGGATGCATCATGTTCGAAAGTAAGATGTATGGGAACTTTAATTCACGTCACCTTAATTGACATTGCAGCTGGAAAGGATGTTGAACCCATGGTATGATTATAAAGTAAGCTTCTCCAGTTTTCACGATTTTTCTCACATCGTTCTAGAATATAATTACAACATTAATCTATTTGATATCGAATAAAATAAACAAAAAATTTTATATAATATTACCAAAAGTTTTTGATCCTTCTAAGCAACATCAATCAGTGACCTCCATGATTGCTCTGTAACCCCTTATAAAGGCTTGCTATATGGGTCAACACCATCCTCTAGTAGTTGTAGGTAGTGCCTCCTCATGTCATAACACCAATCCCTATACCTCTCCTGGCACTTCCTGTTGATTATTGCTTGTACATTTGAATTCTCGTCATACCTCACAATATCAAATTTATCCCGCATACATGGTTAATGCCATTTTGAGCATAGTATTAAGTACTCAAATATAAGAACACTACTTCTATAAAAGTGATAAGTCCTCAAAAATGCAAAAGTGTGTTCTATCTTTTTTTTTCTCTATCTTATATTCTGCACATTTAGTTTCCTGCACATTTATTTTATTTTCTGCATTTTTATTTCAATTTCTGCACACTTTATGTTTATGCTCTTGCATAGTTTTTGTTAGATTCGTTTTACTGTTGAAAGATGCATTAGATTCATGCATATTTCTTTTAAATTTGTTTAGTGGTGTCATTAGAGTAAAGTTTAGAAATCAAGTTTCAAGTTTGATAAACATTAATGTGTTGAAAACAACCCACAAACATACCGAATGGTGGAACTATTTTAGCCAAATTGTACAAACAGATCAGTACACGTTTTGCACTATTTATGCTAGATGTTGGATTTGTAAAGGAAACTTGAAAATTAGAAGAAGATCTCATTCAGTTTTACTGTGCAAACTAGTTTAGAAATTTGAATTCTCTTGGTAGAACTTCACAGTAGATTTGTGTATGCTTACAATTGAGTATGTGTTCAATAGTTGAAGCAGTTTTTATAAAGTAAAATCAATACTCAATCATACCCATTAACAGCTTAGAACTCAAGCTTAAACAGTGAAGAGAACAGAATCAAACTTAGTCAGGGCTAAAAATACAAACGGAATAATTTTCATTATACTTAAACCATGTAACTAATTGAAGGACTGTTTTACAACCGATTTTCTGCCCTTAAAATAGAGAAGGACTCAAATCTGAAACTAATTTAAATCAGTCCTTTAAAACTGGTTTCTGGAGGTATAAGGGCACCTCCTTTGTCTCATGTTTCATAGCCTTGTAGGTTCCACTCATTCATGCATCATAGGATTATGATTTCAGCAATAATACAATAGATTAGGAGATATGCTTAAGTTTCAAAATTGCATTAAAGTGTATGTTGTTTGCATGATAGAAAAATTGTGCACTACACCTAGGTCACACGTCACATGCATGACATGTTTGAAAATTCTACATTGTTTAATCTTTTCTGCATTGTTTGGTTTTTCTTTTTAGATTTGTTGACATTAAGAAGTTTTCGATTGTCTTTTAGATTTCTAATCTAATTTAGTTTGTTAACTTAAGAAAGTTTAGTCCAATAATTTAAATGGATCCAATATGTAATTACCAAGATTGCCTGTATGATGGAAGCCTTAGTCCCACCATCAATCTGGTCCCACACCATCACTCCCTTAATAGGTGCCGACAAATGAATTTCTATACTAATTTGACTAGCTACTTTGTTGGCATAGTACCCAACTTGTGCATTGACCCCAACAGGAACCGTTATAGGGAGCTTTGGCCTCCATTCTCTCTTAAAAGCCATGCAGTTTCCTTCCAGCATGACTTACCATGTACCCATTTCAGATTTGAACCTGACCAAGACAAAGAAAGACATGTAACTTACCTACGCAGTGTGTGTGTGTGTGTGTGTGTGTGTGTGTGTGTGTGTGTGTGTGTGTGTGTGTGAATATATTACATTTAAATGTCACTTACCTACACTGCTGGTGTTGGTGTGGGTTGTAGACGGTACCGGTGTAGGCTTGTCTTGCTGGGTGGAGAGGGCAGGCACATCCAATATAGGTCGATTGGTGGCTATAGACGATGTACTGATACGTTTGGGAGGCATGGATGGAATCTAGTAAAATGGCAATGATTAGTAAATCATTAGATATATAAGAATATATCACGTTTGGGAGACATGCCTAGCTTCCTTCCACAAACTCAACCCATCCCTAAAAGTATAGCCCTCGTGATCTATTTTACCAAGTGGCAAGCACAAAACATATTAGCTATACAGTTAAATGCAAACTACTAAAAAAAATGAGAAACAATACATAACCAATGAAAAGCATTTTATATAATATTTGCTTTCTTCTTCACCTTCCGCTATCTATGCCATGGATCAGTGACCCATTGTTGCTTGCTGCTTTACTCGACTTCTATCATAAGTGACAACCATCCATATAAAGATCATAAAAAGATCAAACTGTCTATATACAAATAAGTTATGACTCTTACATGTAGATATCAGATTTTGAGATTCCAACTCTTAAAAAGATCGTCAACAATTTTAATACAACAACTTGCAAGACCAATCCTTTATGATTGTTAACATAGCCACGAGAGGGGTAAGAAGGATTAGATTTTAAAGCTTTTACCATAATTTCTTTCTTTCTTTCTTCATTTTTTTTAAGAAGACTAGTAAGTATCTTATCTTTCTCCCATTCTTTATTGGTTCCACCTTTTCTACTCTAGTAATCTTACCTTTTGAGATTACTAAAATCAGTTCAAGGATGTGCTTAGAAGACAAAAAATAGTCCCTATTCATAAAATTCATGTTGCAAGAACAAGGAGACAGGTGAAATCCAATAAGGTCTTGGAATGTGATACTAGAAATGATTGGTCAGATTTAAGACTAACTGAGAACATAGTATTAAATACAAATGAGTGGAGCTGTAAAAGTCACAAAGCTAATCCGAGATAAATGGGACTAGTAAAGAACATTTTTTTTAAATTGAAAAGGTAACAATGACTGAAAAGGTGGTTGTACCTTGTCAAAATCCTTTACAACCTTTGCTTCAGGTGAAGAATTCTCCTCGTTCTCTATCCAAAACTCATCTATCTCTTTGGCTGCAAAAAGAATGATGTTAAAATGAAAGTAAACAAAATGGTAGCATATCACACACAAAATGTTAAGCAAGCAAAACCTTTGTTTAGTTGCATGAAAAATAAATACAATTATAGAGCTAAATCTGTTTTATTTGTTTCTGTACTGATTGATGCATCTCTCCTTTGCTATCATCTTATATCTAGGAACAAAGAAAGAGGTTACTTGAAAATGAAGGCAAGAAGCTCCTCAATAATTGTTGAGATATATTGCAAAGATATTCTTGGGTAGGCAAGTGGTGAGAGTTTGTGTTGGATATGTATCAATCAAGGAGCTGGAATCATGTATAAAGATTGATCAAAACTAGTTTGAATTTTTATGCCTTTTTCTCCTCAGGCTACATTATTCCATTTTTTGAATTGAAGTTTAATTTCTCTGGTCTCTCAGGTCAATGGGAAGATTGGGCTTTGGTCACACAATATTCATTTCTGGATTAACATGTTCCATTACTAAGCAAATGATGTGAGCACAATCCATACCAATTTGTTTATTTATTTATGTTTTTAATCATTGTGTTGGTGCATGAATTATGATTGCAAATAGAAAGCAATCCACTATCTCTTTAATTGCAGCTGCCAAGGGTTAATATCTTTGTTTGCTCTATTAGATTTACTTTGTCAATGCTATGAGATCAATGCACTGACAGGCATGAAGTGTCTTGGTTTGAGAAGGATGCTGGGGCTTCTTTTGTCAACCTAAGTTGCTTACCAGCACTACTCAACTCACCATGTCTTCATAAATTATCATATCTTTCTGATCTTGCTGGCCATGAAAATATGACACATATATATATATATATATTTCTGGTGAACTTGTTCATTAGACTTTGTAAACTGGACAATGGAATTACAATTCTGTATCATGCATGCTCACCATCATCACCATAGCCTTATTTGATCTACAGTGATCCTAATTCTGTTTATCATAACCACTGAAGCCTTATCCTATCTTTATGGGTTTTAGTTCTAAGTTCTACTTTTCCTACATATCATGCATGTTCTGATGCTTTTCCCTCTTCCATTTTCTGATCAGGAATAGAATTATAATGATGGATGTAAATTTATTTTTTTGATTGGTAACAAAAATTCTTTAATAGAGGAAGAGAAAAACAAGAGAGAAAAAAATGCTTTTCCCACATATTATGCTTGTTTTGATGCTTCTTAAACTTGTTTTGCAGGTAATAGCAAGCAAAACCTTTGTTTTGTTACATGAAAAATAAATACAATTACAGAGCTAAATCTATTTTATTTGTTTCTATACTGATTGATGCATCTCTTCTTCGCTATCATTATATCTATAGGAGCAATCAAACCTTGGTTGTTTTAAAAAAAATTCTATAGAACAGGATGTTGTAATTCCTGATATCTACAGTTGGAAGTTCATATTCCAACCCCACAAATCCACATTTCTGTATCCACTAACAATCTTTAAGACTTCCATTCAATAAGTCATTATGAATTCATTTATAAAACAAAACTCATTTGCAATAAATGATAGAAATAAAAAAAGGCTGATAGCAATAATTTATTTGATATCTGATTCTATCATCATCAATATATCAGCATGCATTAACAAAATCCTACTTCATTAATAAAAATTCATTATATTAAAGTTCTATATCAGGATCTATATCAGAATCAGAATGATCATGCAACTCTTCTTCTTCATTATTATTTGGCTCCCCATCACATTCATCTTCATCATCGAAAATCAAATCACTCTCATCTTCTAGCTTGAGTTGTTCTAGAACCACTTGGAATAATTTCAGGAGAAATATCATTCCTACATAAAGGGAATGTGATGAGATCGTCCTCAACGATTGGTATAACCCCGATGGATTCTTCCTGTTGAAACACATCATCAGGATCAGAAAATTCAACATCATTGGGTTTTACATCATCCAACTCTGGCACATCCCATATTCCTCTTTGCTTGGCTCGTTATACAACTTTCCAATGTTCACCATATTTTGTATCATTCACATAAAAGATTTGTTGCACTTGACTTGGTAGGACAAAGGGGTCTTCATCGTACCAATGACTTCTTACATCAATGCTTGTGCAATGTACATCAGTCCGCATTGTCCTGTTACTACCAGTATTATACCAATGACGTTGGAATAAAACAATCTGATGCCCATACATATAATGAAGTTCCATACATTACACAAGTAACCGTAAAAGTCAATTGCATGTCCCTCATGGATCCCTTATACAACGATTTCACTATTTTGAGTCATATGATGTTTTTTTCATCTTTGTCATGGTATTTGACACTGTTACAGTAGCAACTAGAGTACATATCCACTATCGCATGAGAACCATTGGCCAATGACCACAATTCATCGGTTGCTTCTAGTGAACCTTGACCTCGTAATTGATTCATCTATGAAAATACTGTGAGACAAGTACCACATGTTAATATCGATTCAAGTATAGATGAATAAGGTATAGTTCTTCGAAACACATCTCTATATCTTATTCGATTTTTAAACTATGTAGGAAATTCTTCTTTTTGTCTCTTTGTGATGTCACGTACACCTTGACTCTCTAACAAATACTTATGTTCCCTACTTATGAACAAGAAATTCAATAATACCATATTAATTAGTATTGAACATCATGGACAAAATTTAAAGGTACACATACAGTATATTAAAAATAGATACGTACTCTAAATAGTCATCCAATTCGGAGCTATTATGTAAGATAAACTAATGAGCCATGTCACGTTCCTCTTGGGACACATCGTAAGCCCTTGTGATTCACGCATATGGACTGAAACGCAGTGTGAAAACCTTCAACCCCAAGCCACGCTCACCTCCATCGTCATTCCTTTTACCACGATTAAATACAGTTCGATCCCACCTAGGTACATTGAGCAAAAAGTAAGAGACTCTTTGACTATGTAAGCCCCTGTGATCGAACCCTCTAGGCGAGCTCGGTTGGTAACATAACCTTTCAGAGTCCCAAGTTGCCTTCATACATAAGATCAACATAAAATTATATTAATTATACCAAACAATTAAACAAAAATTTGACTTTAAGTTCATACGAGTCACGAGACGCTAATAATTACCTTTTAATTGGGTACATCCATCTATATTGCACTGGACCTACAAGCATAACCTCATGAGGCAAGTAAATGGACAGATAGAGCATCACATCAAAAAACGCTGGAGGAAAAATCTTTTCTAGCTTGTAAAGTATGATTACTATACGACCCTCTAGTTTTTGAAGATCCATTATCTTCAATGTCTTTGAGCACAGCTCTTGGAAGAAATTTCCCAATTCAAATAATGCAGAGCAGATATCCTTGTCAAGGCACCCACGCATCTAACCGAAAGAAGCTGCTATAGGAGGACATGACAATCATGAGTTTTCAGGCCCATTAACTTACCACCATTGGTGCTCACGCACCTTGAGATGTTTACTGCATAGCCATCTGGAAACTTAATCGATTTTAAGAACTCACAGAAGCCATGTCTCTCCTCTGGGGACAATGTGTATCATGCTGGGGGCTTCTCGTAGGACCCATCCACACGTCTCTTTAGGTGCAACTCCTTCCTTATTTTCATTTTCTTCAGTCCACACTTGCTTTTTTCGGTGTCCTTATTCTTCCCATCTATGCTCAACGTCGTCCCTATGACATTGTCACATATATTTTTCTCTAGATGCATGACATCAATGTTGTGCCAAAGGTTCAAATCCTTCTAGTACGGTAGCTTAAACAAAATTCTTTTCTTTACCCAATTCAGTGTAGGATGATGCTTTTTTCTTTTCCTGGTGTTTGGATGCTTCCTTAACTGTCCAAAAGTTAAGGATCCAGTTGCTCTAGTATTTGTTCCCCTGATAACTCCAAAGGTCTTGACCGGTTCTCGATCTTACCATTAAAGAGCTTACTCCTTCGCTAAAGGTGGTCCTTAGCCAAGAAACGGTGACTGCCCATGTATGCTATTTTGCCTTCCAACTTTTCTGATGTTGCATCCTTGTTACAAGTGGGACATGCCAAATAACCCTTGGTTGTCCACCCAAACAAGTTAGCATATGCGGGAAAGTCGTTAATGGTCCACATAACAGTTACATGCATTCTAAAAGTTTGTTTGGTTAAAGCATCATAAGTAAGCACGCCATCTTCCCATAACTTTTTCAACTCGTCAACTAATGGTTGCAAGTAGACATCAATCTCTTTTCCGAGGCCTCTGGCCCAGGGATCAACAAGGACATCATGCAAAACGGCTCTTTCATACACTTCCATAGTGGTAGGTTGTAGGGCACGACTATGACAGGCCATATACTTAGGAGGTGCTCATGTTTCCAAAAAGGTTAAAAACATCAGTGGCCAGCTCTAGCCTTACATTCTGGGGCTCTCAGGCAAACTCTGGATACTTCTAATCAAACTGCTTCCACTCACCATTATCAGCAGGATGCCTCGATAATCCATCTTCCACACGTTTGTCCTTGTGCCATCTCATATCTGTAGCTATTTCCCTCCACATATACATCTCTTCAACCTGGATGTCAACGGGAAGTACTACAATTTTTTGTGAGGGATCTTCTTACCCTTTACATCATTGAGCTTGTATCTGGACTCCCCACACACCGGACAGTTTTCTAAAGCTGCATTCTTATTCCAGAAAAGTGTACAATGATATCGACGGGCATGAATGCACACATATCCAAAACCCAAGTCACGTAAAAACCTTTGGGCTTCATAAAGGGAAAATGGAATAGTGTGACAACTTTTTGGTAAAAGGTCTTTCAAACGTGTCAACAACATGTCAAATGACTTGTTGGTCCACTTGTTCAACACCTTCTAGTAAAGCATCTTAATCGCGAACGACAACAAAGTAAAACTTTTGACAACCTAGGTACAGTTCACGTTCTAGATCAGTGAGCATTTTCTCAAAGTTCTGCATGTTCTCACTCTCAGCGCTATCAAGCAATTCATCCAAATAATTCATCATGTAATAATTCACATTCCCGATATTCCCCATGTAATAATCTTCCAACATGTCAAATAATTCATCCTCATCCTCAATTTGTTCATCGCATCCCATTCCATCCCCAGCATCTTCACCCACATCATATTCGTTATCATCCAATGTGTGTGCCTCATTCACGGGTACAGGTTTCCCGTGGTGCAACCAAGTCGTATGACCCGGGTCTATCCCCCTCAGGCCCAGATGATATTCCACAACTTCACAGTTGCGCCATTCAAAGTGCATGCAATCCATCTAAAGGCAAAGAATCTTGTTATCCTTTGCTGAATTGGCCATTGCAAATTCAATGAATGACTTAACCCCATCCTAGTAAGGATGGCTTTGTTTGTTAGTAAGTTTCATCCAACTCTTGTCCATAGCTGGGCCTTGGAAATCTCATAAAAGAAAGGCATTAACGAAGAACACTTCCCTGGTGACGATGCACATACAACATGTAGTAAAATGATAAAATTTTATACTTTATATCCCTAATAGAGGAATAAGAAAAGGAGCACAAATGTGTTTTTGAGAAAGAAATTAGTAACCCCCATCTTCTTTGAAGAAACTAGTAGATAAGAAATTTGTAGAACTAAAAAATCAAGGAAAAACAATTTGAAGAGGCTTTATGGTGGGTTTTTTTAGGAGGAAATTAATAACCCCAATACATGTTTTTTTTTCCATGCATCCATGAGACGGTTCTTGGCCAACTTTCATAAACATCAAATTTCATGTAAAAATCAAATCTTAACAAGTATAAAATACCAAAAACAGAACTTCCCAAATCAAGCTTCAAAAGCTTCATCACATAGTAAAAAATTCTTTTACTTCCAAAACTTCATCATAATAAAGAAGAAAAAAAATAAAAAGAACAAATAATTTCATATGCACTACTTCCTTCATTGAAAATCATAACCTAATCGCTCAAAATCAAGATGTCAATGAAAAATTATTTGCTAACAAAAGAAAACCTCAATATGTATTCCCACATGTGAGGATTCCTTATCTTAAGCACAAGACCCATTTCCAAAAATCATTATTACCCATCAAAATACAATTAGAAAAAAAAACCGTAAGGTCAAAACCCCAGACAAAGAAAAACCCCACAATCCAAATCATGGGAAAATGGAGATAGAGATTTAGAAAGATAGAGAGAAGTGATTACTTAAAGGAGATTTAGAGAGAGAGAGACTATTCTAGGCTTGGAACGGCGACACTCTTTTTGAAAGTTCTCTTTGATAGTTGTGCACTTTCAATATACTTTTTACCCATTCACGTGCTGGATTAAATACAGCTTTTTTGAAGGTCTCTAATCTCATCCACGGGTACATTGAATATAATCAAATCAAATCCAACTGCTATGAGTATTTTACAAGTACCAAACATGACAAAAAATCAGCTGAAAAAAAACATACATAAACTAGAAAAAAGAAATTATATTCTAAGAAACCCAGTTCATAGTTTTAGAGTCAAGCATAGATTTTGCAAGTAGTAGAGAGTTGAAATTAAATTGATTACAAGAGAATGAGATCTTCATTCTATTCCCATTCATTTGTCTTCTAAAAAGAATTTAAAAAAATGGCAATGAACTGTTAACTTGATTTCCATCATCTTTCAATCTATTCAGCAAATCAAATCCAAATAAATAAATTAAAAAACAAACAATTCAACCATTTAAAATATTTTTTACTTACAAGAAAAAAATAAGAACAACATATGGAATAAAGAATAAGAAGATTGCATACTTAGATGAAGATCAAATTAGGTTTCCTTTCACTAATAACAAGGGATGAATAAGAATAGTAGTAGTAGAAGTAAAGTAAACAAATCTCTAATCTCCTGTTGTACTTTGTCCCTACAAACCAAAAAAGATTTCCAAGTCTTAAATAAAATTTTTTTCTTGAGATTCATGTCAGATGCATCTTGTTGAACACGAATAATTCCTTTTAACATCTATCTATAGTAGAAAAGGAAAATAGATACACTTATTGTAAGGCCTAGGAATAAATTGGCTGGACCTTTAATTTTATGAGATTTTTGTAAGATTGTCAATCTTTTTAATGAGAACTTCAATAATAAAAATCTTGATCTATGTAATAATTGGGTGTTCAATCTAAAATACTTAATACATGGACCAACATGTATAAAATTAGGAGCAGTAAAATATACATATATGTTGTTGAGAAGTATACTATTGTTGAACAAAAAACAAAAAGAAAAGAAGGAAATGGCAAACCAAGTAAATCTCTAATCTCCACCCTAAATCAAAAACCCCCTTCCTTCAACATCAGCCCCTTCAAAATCAATCTCTAATCTCCACCCAATAGGTCCCTCATTCATCAAGTAAATTACACATATAAGGAGAAATGCATTCATTATAATTAGTAAATGCATTCATCTTATCAATAAATACATTCATCTAAGAATTTCGCAAAGTGAGCAAGTGAGTGCATTCATCATAATTAGTAAATGCATTCATCTAAGAATTTCGGAGGCCAAATATGACATTTTTACAACAATGCTAACTTCACAAATTCTTACTGTTCAAATAAAAAAATATAGAATTCTCAAAAAATAACAATTGCTTTTATATGAGATATGAAAAATTCCCAACAGAGGATAATTGGAAATTACATAAACAAACAAACCCATATAGTGTCCTAGATTTTTCCCCCATTTGATTTAGTTGATATTCAGGAAATAAAATAAAGAAAAGAAAGAAAGAAAAAAAAAACAGAGAACTCGGCAATGAGTACACATACATACACTAAAAACACAAGAGAGAGAGAGAGAGAGAGGAGACAAAGGCCTTGTTTCATGTCTCTCTCTACTCGTATTCCAACAGAGCCATTAATAAAAAAGAAGCTAAAATATAAAAAAAAATGTATTGGAGCAAACATAGAAAGACATCCATCATTTGGGGCAAGCATAAAATTTAATATTCTATCCAACCAACTCATTTGATGAGGAGTCTCATAGAAAGGATGACATATGTGATTTGGCTTGAATGATCTCAAAACAGGGCCTTGGTTTTGTTTCATTCAAAATATAAAATATTTGGTATCATCTCATTCCATTATTTTGTAAGATGAAAAAGTCTAAAAATGCAAATGAGACACAAATGGGTCGACAGCTTCATCTTTGATAAAATAAACACAAGATGGTGGAATGAATTCCATACTTCCAAAATAAGACATTTGTCAATAGCTATCTTATTTCTAAAGATTGTGATTTTCTATAGGCCCACCATGAGAAACACAAACAGTTGGGACTTGGGTTGTTGTTCTTATTCCTGGAAAGGGCCAAAGGTAGTTTTGGTCATGGTTGCAGAAGACACAAGTGTCGAAGAGGAAGTAGCAGCTATTCCTCTCTCTTGTTTTCAAACATCGCCCAATCTCATTTTTACATTCATTAATTTAGACAGCCCTAGGTAGACAAGGGATTGTCAACACCAAAAAAGGTTGGTGAGGGATTTGAATGAACATATTTACATAAACAGGGGAAAAAAAAAATAAGAGAACAAGGCAAACATAGTACGATAAAAAAGAACTAAATAAAACTAATCAATTCCATGGAAAGGGAAGAAGAAAAACAAAACAAGACAATTACTCCTCTCATAGTAGACAAAAAGAAAGAAGAGAGAGAATAAAAAAAAGATAGAAAAAAGAAGAAACAACAAACAAAATAGGGGAAAAAGAAAAAGTGGATGAAGCATGAACAAGTTGAGGCCTGAGAATTAAGATTATCTTAATAAGAGGAGTTGAGAAGCTCCTCCAAATAATCAACCCCTAGGTCCTCCAACTCTACTACATTCTCTATCCTACCAGTCTCTCTCCTTTTTTCTTCTTGGTTGAGGAAACAATGACACCCATTTGTTCCATGATCAACTATATAGAATAAACTAAAAAAAAAACCTATACAGATAAAAATCCAACTAGCAAAGATAAATTGTATATATATATAAGTATACAATTTGTCCCATAAAACCCAGTCTATAACAAAATTCACGAAAGTAAAAAAGACTCATTCCATTGAACTGATAAATTAAAAAAAAAATACCTGAATGCCCCGCAAACCAACAATCAAATAAACATGTTCAGTAAACTCAAAACAACAAAACCCATTTCAACAAAACTCTAACAACCCAAAAATTAAAAACCACATTACAAAACAAATACACATAAAGCAACATAGGCAAAATCAGATTAAGCATTCCTACCAAACTCAAATTCAAAATCAAATTAAGAAAAAACTAGCTTGACAAATGTAGCCTTCAATTGCAAGATAAAATAGCACAAACATGAGAGGAAAAGATGATCATAGCAACCATTTTTTATAGAAAGCCTATGTGATTCTATAGATGGCAACTCCCAATAGGTGAGATTCGACCGACAGAGAGACAACCCGAACCGAAAGAATGAAAATTTGTGCAAGATCTGGAATTGATTCCAGATATAAGACAACGACAAAGGAAGGTCGAAGAGAATTGGATGAAAATAGAGCAAACGAGCATCCATTGTAGTTTGGGTTTCCAATCACATTGAAAAGGAAATGATGGAAAAGGGAGCACAACAGGGGAGCGTCCATCTCGCGCAGTGACTCCTCATTGAAAACTCTTCCTGATCGCACAGGTGACTGAAGATGATGATGGTGATGAAAGAAGATGGTTTTGGGAGAGAGATTGGTTACTATGGAGAGAGGAGGATCATGAGGGTGTCCCACTGCCAGAGGCATTCCCACTACTAAAGAAAGATAGAGATGGGAAGAAAGGGAAAAAAAACTAGTGTGCCACTGAACATTCGAGGAGAAGATGGCTACAATATTACCTAGCAGAGAGGGGGTAACCAGTGCGCCACCGTTGATGCTGGAGTCGGAGATGGTTTTTAGGAGCGCCGCGGTTTAGAGAAGTGCTCACGGCAACTTCTGAATAGTTTTTCGATGGGTAGCCTAATGAAAGGATTTTGCCCTCTTAGTAATAATAAAAGGTTTTCCGCGACAAAAAATTATTGTCACCAAAACTAGAATCCTTCCACGACAATAGATGTCGGCACCGAAAGTTGTGAAAATCTTCTAGCGATGATTACTCTTTGTTGCCATAAGTGAGTTTCCCAGTTCCCTTCACCACAAAGGCAGTGAAAGTTTTTTTTCACTTTTGGCAACGGCATCTTACTCGTCGCCTTAAATTTATCAACCCTAATGGAAAATATGTTGTCGCCAAAAGCATGAAAAATTTTCGCCAAAACCTTCCCACAAATTAGCGCGAAATTCCTGATGGTGCGGGTGAGTAAAAGAGGACATATAGCGACGATTAATTGTGTTCGTCGCCAAAAAGCATATAATTAGCCGACAGTAGTACTCGGTTGTCATAAAATGTGACTTTAAGGCGACAATCTCATTAGTTTGTCGCTAAAAGTCATCGCCAAAACTATTTTTCCTTGTAGTGAAGTTATGGCCTTTGGAAGTTTACAGAAAATTTGCTAAAATTTCACACAGGTAGAGGCTTAATCCGACTGATCGAACAAGTGCAGAAAAGTTAGCCGACTTGCGATTTTTTAGTCCAATTTGAAGAGGAATTTGCTTATTTCATGCCAACTCCTTTTTTGATTGAAATATACTTATGAGGCATGAAATTGGGGCAATATAAAGGGGTTCTTTTTCAACCTTAAAATAGAGATCTCATTGTTCTAAGTGAGGAATATAAGTTAGAGATCATCTCCTCTAGAGTTTTTTTTATTAGAGAGTTGAAGAGTTGAAGTTCTACTCTAGAGATTCTTTTCTTCTACTTCTCTGAGTGTAAAAGATTGTTGTGGAGAGTCAAGTGCTACATCTAGAATGTGTTTAGGTACTTGGATCTGTAACAGAGAACGGCGCAGTCATTGCAGTAGGGTGCTGTACAAAGGAATCACAAAGCCCTTAGGTTGCGCGATAACTGGATAAGGGTTGTAAGTATTCTCTTGTAACTGTAATATGATTCATAGTGCTTGATTCTTAGCCGTGGTTTTTTCCCAGGTTGGGTTTCCACGTAAAATCTGTGTCTTCTTGTGGTGTGTGCTTTTGTTTGATTTATTTCCACTGCAGAGTTGATTGTTTGCTCACATAATATTGAGATTGATTGCATTAATCCATTCTAGACGATCTCCCCAAAAACCTTTAGGTGGTTTTCATGTTGTGGTCAAGGAGGGTCTAATGTGCTGTGAATCACCGATTGAAAAAGAAGCCCCAAAAAAATCAACAATGCCTTAGGTGTTTCGGTACCTCAAAAAAAAGGGTAGCCCAATGCACAAGGCTCCCGCATAGCGGGATTTGGGGAGGGTAAAATGTACACGGCCTTACCTTTATTTTAAAGAGGCTGTTTCCGTGACTTGAACCCATGTCCTCCAGGACGCTACTGGTAAGCCTTTACCGTTGGGCCAAGCCGCCTTTCAGGTATTTCGGTACCTCAAAGATTGAAAATTACAGTACTGATTTCCCAGTTCAAATCAATAACAACAAAACCAATATCATCTGTTTTAGCTACATGTTCAAACAAACTACAATCTGGTGTACATCCAAACGCATCCTACATAAAATCTTCAAAAAAAAAAAAAAAAAAACACACACACACACACACACATACACACACACAAAAAAATCAGTTTCCTAACCTTTACAACCAAATCTAAATCTCCAATCACAGAGCTTCAACCTTTTCCAAACTTCGTCTAAACTCAGCTCAGATTTTGTACATAATGAGAATCCCTCCTTCTCTTGCTAGATACTAACGAAAACTGTCACGTTCCCTGAAAATGAAATCTGGGTGAACGTGAGATTAGGCTCAATTTAAAATTTTTCATGCAAAGTATAGCACGTGACTCCATATCAAGATCCCACACAGGATCATTGGACTACTGTGAATCCACAACAACAAAATTACCAATACCTACAAAAGCACAACTTTCTAGCAAATGGAATCACATATATTAATAACCAGAGTTTTGCACATCAAAAGATACTAAATTTAAATTCAAGTTTCAAGGTAAGGACAAGCAGTTAGTTACAAAATAAAGCCCATCCAAAACTTAGGCATCAAAATATGATAATCACAATAATTAAAATTGTGTGTCACTCGAATGCGGGTCTAGATGGTTTCAAAGCCTTCATCTACACCCCACTTTGGCACATCAATTGGTTCAAGCGCTTGAAGCACCTAACCCTTTGTCTCCGTCTCGGTATAGCTGGTCTTGAGACCTATGCACAAGGACAGCAACATTAGACCACAAAAGTCATAGCAAGTGGGTAAACATCACCCGTATTAATATCCAATATAGGAAAGTAAGTAATGACAGGGATGTCATGTGAAGAGTACACCAAATGATGTACGGAAAAGCAATAATAATAAAGAAGGAAAGGAAACACCCTAACCACTGTTACAGTACTAAACACCCACACTAGCTGCACACCAGGTATACACCTGTCCAATACATGAGTTCCCCCATCTTTGGATGATACACATCCTGTCTAGAATACGGTGGATCAACCATCTTCAGATGTTACACATCATATCCAATGTTCATAGAGCCAAGGCTCCATCTAATACGAGTGAGCGATCCGTCTTCGGATGATACGCATCATGTCCAATATACCATGGTATATGAACTCCGTGTCCAATACCATTCTGCAATGATCCAATAGACCCCTATCCTACACTCACACACATAACACCTACACAGAGGTGTCCCTCCTGTGCTAGATTAACAGCATAAGTGGTGTTCGAAGTGAAAGAAGTCCTATGTCAAGTGAAGGGTTGGCAAAACCATACAAACGGTCCAATCATTGAGGAATTACTCACATTTATCATTCAGTCCCCAAACTGGGTCCACACACACATACACCGAGTAGTCCTCTTAGAGTATCACATTGCTTGGGTCCTCTTAGAGTATCACATTGCTTGCCAAACCACAAAATGGTCCAATCAATGCAAGAGGGTGTCACCTCTAAGAAACACACACACGCGATATGAGCAATGCATACCCAAAGGCCAAGGAGAAGTTACAACTCAATCCTCCTAATTCATGATGGTAATTAGGGCACATGATGTAACACCCCGACCCGATTTGATCTGGATTAGCTGCTAATTCTTGATGATTTGGTTGCTAATGGTGTTTTGTTCTTGTGTTTGTTTGGTTTCAGGTTCTGGATAGGTAGTTGGGTTGAGTTTGACCTGGTTCGGGTAGACATAAGCCCTTTTTCGTAAGATTGCATTTTGTGTGATGTCGTCATTCATGCATCATCTTGGTATTGACGTGTGTCTTTCGTTATGCTTGTTGATTCCCGTAACTACGTCAGTTGCCCAATATGTCACATGTTTCCGTTAGACCCGCAATTGACTCGAACTGGAATTAATTGGAACAATTGGACTTTCTTGCAAATTGGCTTTTATATTTGTCACGACCCGAGCCTAGAATTCGGGGGTTAGCAAAAAGCTAAACCGGTGACACACGTACTCCCGTGCACGTGCATCCAAACCCAGTCCAGATGCACGCACACAAGGGATCTAACACGTGCGAACTAAGCGTACGCGGAAGCTGTACATATCATAGCAAGCAACAAAGGAAAGAAATAGCGGAAGCTAAAACAAATGCGGAACGGAAAAGACAAAGATAATTACAACTGGAAAACCAATACAAGTCTGAATACACGACAAAATAAAGATGTACAAATATACAGATTACAAAGTCCAAAGTCCAAAGTCCCAAAATACACAATCTCAAAATCAACTCAAAACAAAGGCCACTGATATGCATGCACGCACTCGGCAGAGATGATCAGGCCCACTCTGCCAGACCGGAGGGTGCCTCTACACTCGGCCCTGCAGCCTCCTCGACCGCCGGGGAGCTGGGCAAGGGATCTGTGCCTGCAACACCACAGACAACACAAATGAATACAACGATCCAGCAAATACAAGTAACAGGGGTGTAACACTCATAGTATCAAATAGAATAAGGACAGAATAGTAATTTCAGAGTTTCATCTTAGTATGCTAAGCAAATCGTGCGTAGAAGTAAAGCATGATAATTGAATCAAAGCATAGAAATACTGAACTAAGTGGCTACTACGTTAACCATATTCTCTCCAGTAGAGAGCAGAGCAGAGCAGATGAGAACACCACTGACCGGGCCAAGGGTACAAATGGGTCTCGGTTTCCTGGGTTCCGGGGTCCCAAGACAAAGCGACACTGCAGTTACAGAAATACAGATATCTAAGCCAGAGGTAACCCCGTCGGGCATCCTAGGGCTGAGGCTGAGTAGAGCCAGACTAATATCAATCAAATCAAATCCATAGAAAGGGAGATTATCCGCTTTGGACTCACCGATGACAAAGACCGGATCTTATCCTCACGTATTAACCTCTGGGCAGAGCCACCAGGGAATACCCAAAATATACAAAGCCAGAAATATACAAAGCATAGCCAAAATACAGATCAGAACACATATTAAGTCAAGCACAGCATAGATCAAAGCTTAGTGCAGAACGAAGAATAAAACAGATATACAGAACGAAAGCAAAATGACTACGGAATGCATATACATAGATTGGCAGAACAGAGGGCAAAACTATAAACAATATGCAATGCATCTCAGATTAATACGGAGTCAAGGTTCATTACAAGCCAACCCTAATATAGTTCTTCACTGTCACTAACCGTGCATGTTGATGTAGTTTTAAGTTAGTCAATGCACCGTTGCCATCAAAGGGTTGCAATGTAATCTTTGCGTGCACCGACGTCCCTTAAACCAACACCCATGGGGAGGTGCTTAACAGTGATCAACACTCACATGAATAAGTCACAGCCTAACAGACTCTTCATGCAATCCAAGGATTCCATTGGGCCGGTTTACATAGGTGGTTAACCTGTATTTGAGCCCTACAAGTCTCACCATTATCCTAAGTTATATTTCAGAATTGCCATGCCTAACGGTTTAGCCATGAAGGACCTATGGTTGAGCCGAAGACATCTTACGCGCTCGTCGTAATATGCACTACGGCTTCACCTTGGTTCCATTGGAAACACAGCTAAACTAGTCATTTTTCACCTCTGATCTGATGCCTCTTTCGGCTGAGCTACAGTCAGTATACGGCTTAGCCGTAGACCAATCCACGGCTTGGCCGTAGCATTTCACGGCTTAGCCGTAGCCACACCGTAGGAGTCCTGTGTTGGAAAAGTTTCGACTGATCAGAGATTTAATTCACGGCTGGGTTACGGTTGGGCCACGGCTATCTTACGGCTCAGCCGTAGGACAAATTACGGCTTAGCCGTAGCCTAGCCGTAGAACAAAATCGAATTTTCAAGTCTCTGGAATGTGAGCCGTAGAAACTTACGGCTTAGCCGTACAATACAGAACACGAATTCGGGATAGTTACAGAAACTGAATTTTGGTACAGAAACTTAACAAAACAAGTCACAGAGGTTCCAAATTCACAACAATTGGCTGTAAAACATTTTAGACAAGGAAGAAGACTGAATCAAAGCAATCAAACAAACACCCATATGTGTTATCAAAGCCTGTACTTATACTTGCCTCAAAGCTCTATCAATCCACTGAAACAAGCTCCAAATCCACTAAAATCAAAGCAAATCAAAGAGATAATTCATGCATGAGATGAAGACATAGCAATCAGAGAATGAGAGATCCAATTTGGAGAAGAAGCACAAGAACCCACTTACCCAAAGCAAAGACAGAGAGAAAGGGGAAAGAACCCAAATCGAAATGGGACTCCAAATCATCAACCGAGCAAGAGAAGAGGAGTAAGGAGAAGAGAAAACAAGAAGATCAACGTGGCTCTCTCTGGGGATCTCCTTGCATGCAGTCGATCAAGTGAATGAGCAAGAGAGAGAGACACCTGTAATGACTCATGTATATATAGTTTTGGAAGTTTAAAACAAAGTCCAAGAGATTTGGGTTATTTACAAATCAAGTCACACAAGGGTCCAACTTCTCCAATTGACTCCGAATGATTCTGAGACAGTTACAGCAATTGACGAGCTCAATAAAATACACGTGCTGACACCAAGATGATGCAAAGATGATGCAAGCAAAGCAAAAGTAAAATTACGAAAAAGGGCTTAGAACTACCTATTCCAGGTCAAAGGTTACTCAACTACCTATCCAAGGCCCAAAACCAAGTCCAAAAGAATAAAACAACAGAAACACACACTAATGAGCCACTAATCCAGCTCAAAGGGGATCGGAGTGTTACATCCTCCCCCACTAGGAATCATTCCGTCCTCGGAATGACTACCTACCTGCGCAAAGAGTTGTGGGTACTGGCACGCTAGCTGCTCCTTTAGCTCCCATGTAGCCTCATCTGGACCATGATGTTCCCACAACACTTTAACCCATCTGATAGTCCTGGTACGGAGAATCTGCTCTCGGGTCCCAACAATGCGAAGCGGACACTCAACGTAAGTTGCATTAGGCTGAATCTGGATGTCATCGTAGCGAATCACATGGCTCGGATCTGGCACATACTTACGGAGCATCGACACATGGAATACATCGTGAACACCGGAGAACTCGAATGGAAGCGTCAACCGATAGGCTAAATCTCCAACTCGGCTCTTGACTTCGAACGGTCCTACATATCTCGGAGCTAACTTGCCCTTCTGACCAAACCGCACCGTGCCCTTCATCGGAGAAACTTTAAGGAACACCCAATCTCCGACTTGGAATGCCAAAGGTCTCCTCCGAGTATCCGCATAGCTCTTCTGTCTGGATCGAGCAATCTTAAGATTCTCTATTACTTTCTGCACTTTTTCTGTTGTCTCAGCAATGATTGTCGGACCATGGAAACTTCTTGTTCCTACCTCTTCCCAGCACACTGGGGTCCTGCACTTGCGTCCGTATAGAGCCTCATAAGGTGCCATACCAATGCTCTCGTGGAAGCTGTTGTTGTAGGCAAACTCACACAATGCCAGATGCATATCCCATTCCTTCTCAAAGTTCAGCACACTAGCTCTGAGCATATCCTCCAACGTCTGAATGGTACGCTCCGACTGTCCATCGGTCTGGGGGTGGTATGCTGTACTAAAACTCAGCTTCGTGCCCATAGCTTCCTGAAATGCTCTCCAGAATGAAGACACAAAATGACTATCGCGATCCGACACAATCGATACTGGGGTGCCATGCAATCGGACTATCTCGTCAACAAACTTCCTGGCCATCTCTGTGAATGTCATCCCTTTCTTGAACGGAAGGAAATGCGCTGACTTGGTCAATCTGTCCACTATTACCCAGATAGCATTGTTCTTTCTACTGGTCGGCGGAAAACCGGAAACAAAATCCATAGTAATGTGCTCCCACTTCCATTGCGGAGTGTGCAATGGATGCAATGATCCTGGAGGTCGCTGATGATCAGCTTTCACCCTCTGACAGGTCAAACATCGAGCTACGAACCCTGCGATCTCCCGCTTCATATTGTTCCACCAAAATCTATCTTTCAAGTTCCGGTACATCTTCGTACTCCCTGGGTGCATCGCATATCGGGCATCGTGCGCATCTGTCATCAACTTATCTTTCAGCTCATCCACAGCGGGAACACACAATCTATTCCTGAAGTACAAAACTCCGTCTACCAAGCTGAAATCAGGTCGATCTGTAATCCGATCTCTGAACTTCACCAGGAGGGGGTCCTCAAACTGGCGATCCTTGATCTGCTGAATCACCTCAGGCTGAAACACGACGGTAGTAGCTAATGTCACCAATCCACCTACCATCCGAACCTCTACCGGCTAATCTTGCACAAGCATATAGAATCCTGCCAACACCTGAAGACTGTCTGTCCTCCTGCTGAGTGCATCTGCAACTACATTCCCTTTGCCTGGGTGGTACTTGATCGGAAAGTCATAATCCTTGATGAACTCCAACCACCTTCGCTGCCTCATATTCAAGTCATGTTGATCAAACAGGTACTGCAGACTGTGATGATCGGAATGGACCTCGAACTTCACACCGTACAAGTAATGCCGCCACAACTTCAGTGCAAATACAATGGCTGCTAACTCCAAGTCATGTGTGGCATAGTTCTTCTCGTGCTCTTTCAACTGTCTGGATCCATAAGCAATCACTTTCTGGTTCTGCATCAGTACACAGCCTAGTCCAACCCGAGAAGCATCGGAATAAATCACGAATCCCTCACTACCATCCGGGAGAGTCAACACTGGCGCCGTAGTGAGCTTTTCTTTCAACATCTGAAAACTACGCTCACACTTCTCTGTCCACTCATATGGGACCTTCTTCCGAGTCAACTGAGTCAGCGGGGCTGAGATCTTCGAGAAGTCCTGCACAAACCTGCGGTAATATCCCGCCAAACCCAGAAAACTCCGAATGTCTGTCACTGATCTAGGACGGGGCCAATGGACTACTGCCTCAATCTTAGCCGGATCCACCATCAATCCTTCTCTAGAAATCTTATGACCCAGAAATGCAACTTGTTCTAACCAGAAATCACACTTAGACAACTTTGCATACAACTTGTGATCTCTAAGCAGCTGCAATGCTTTCCTCAGATGGTCTGTATGTTCCTCAGCAGTCTTCGAATAGACCAATATGTCATCTATAAAAACCACAACAAACTGGTCCAAGAAGGAAGTAAACACCCTATTCATCAACGCCCCTGCGGGTGCGTTCGTCAAACCAAATGGCATGACCAGGAACTCGTAGTGTCCATACCGATTCCTGAAAGCTGTCTTAGGAACATCCTCATCCTTCACCCTGAGCTGGTGATACCCTGACCTCAAGTCAATCTTAGAGAAGTAAGCTGCGCCCTGAAGCTGATCGAACAACTCATCGATCCTAGGCAATGGATATTTGTTCTTGATAGTCACTTTGTTCAACTGCCTGTAGTCAATGCACATCCGGAAACTGCCATCCTTCTTCTTAACAAACAATACAGGAGCTCCCCAAGGTGAAACACTTGGGCGTATGAACCCTCTATCCAACAGATCCTGCAACTGTTTCTTCAATTCCAACAACTCTGCAGGTGCCATACGATATGGAGCTCTACTGATGGGTGCTGTACCTGGTATCACGTCGATCGAGAATTCTACCTCTCGAACTAGAGGCAACTCTGGCACATCCTCTGGAAAAACATCCGGGAACTCGCTGACTACTGGGATCTCACTGAGCTGTCGCTGATCTTTCTTCTCTGAAATGAATGCAAGAAATCCTTCACATCCCCTACGAAGCATCCTATCTGCCTTGCAGGCAGAGATCACACGCCTTGGGCACTTCGTCTGGCTGCCCTCAAATCGAAATCCGCTGCCCAAATCAAAATAGATAGCTTTGCTGTAGCAATTGATACACGCATGATATCTCGCAAGCCAGTCCATACCGAGAATCACATCAAAATCCAGTGTCGTGAGCAACACGAGGTCTACTGGGAGCTGATGACCAGCTATCCGCACATCACACTGAGGGTAGAAAACACTGCACTCCACCCGTTTACCAACCGGAGTGGATACTAGTAACAAGTATGGAAGTGGTGTGGGTCGCTGTCGAAGCTGCACAGCAAAATGGGGTGCTACGTACGAACGCGTAGACCCGGAGTCAAATAAGGCTAAAGCTTCAGCATCAGAAATTAAAATTTTACCTTCCACGACCGTGGCTTCCTCCGCGCCCTCATGTGTAGCAGCATAGGCTCGTGCTGTCTGGCGGTTCTGCTTCTGGGCTGGGCGAGCTGGCTGGGATCTGCCCTGCGCTGTAGATCCTGCAGATCTCATCTGTGGAGAGGACTGAAACCTCGGGCATTGGGCCCGCTTGTGGTCCGTAGAGCCACACCCGAAACAAGCCCCACTCTTCCTCCAGCATCGGTCAGTGGGGTGATCCTTCCCACAGTGACCACAAACTACCTGAGAACTGCTCGAACTGCCCTGCTTACCCTTGAACTTCTTCTGAAACTGACTTCTGCCACTGGAACCTGCTGCCCTCTTAGCCTCTGTTCGCTCCTCCTCAAATATGGCCTCTGCATCATATGCCCTGTCAATAGCGTCATCCAATGTAGCCGGCCACATGCAAGCAACCACGTGGCGTTTATGCCTCGGGTTCAGGCCGTTGACGAAGCGAGTCACCTTCTTATGCTCAGTGTTCACCATGTCCTCTGCAAAGTGGGACAGCTCTGTAAACTTGTGTACATAATCTGCAACTGTCATCTGTCTCTGCTGAAGGTTGAAGAATTCCACTTCCTTGGCTCGCTGAATATGGAGAGGCATGAACTTCCGACGGAATTGCTGCTTGAAGGTCTCCCAAACCGTGGCACTGGGCATAGTCTGGAATGAGCTCTTAACACTCCTCCACCATGTCTTAGCTACACTCTGAAGCATAGAGGCGGTGAGAACTACCTTCTGTTTGTTACTACACACAATCGTATCAAATAGCTCTTCAGTCTGCTCCAACCATTGCTCAGCCTGCAATGCATCCTCTATCCCATGAAACTCGGTCGCCCCTCGCTTACGGAACTTGTCAAAGAGAGCATTTGGATCTGATTCCTTGGGCTGAAAAATCACCTGCTGATCTATACGAGGTGATGCCGCTGTGGCAGCCTGACGCTGCCTATCTACCATGGATGCCATCTGCGCCTGTAATGACAGCATAGACTGCATCATCATCATCATGCGCTCCTCACTACTGATATGTGGGGGTATCGATCCACTATCACCGTTATGGCCCTGTTGATTCTCATCCCGCGATCCTGATCCTGATGCCATCCTGCAAAAGGAAAAGAAATACAGTACTCAAATATAAAATACCCTGAGTTAGTCAAATCCCAAAGGTCAACCTATTAGACTTCGAGTCAAATAGTTGATAACGTTATCTCACCACGATCTTAGATGTCTACATGCTTATAACTAGCATGCTCTGATACCATGCAATACGTATGTCACGACCCAAGCCCAGAATTCGGGGGTTAGCGAAAAGCTAAACCGGTGACACACGTACTCCCGTGCACGTGCATCCAAACCCAGTCCAGATGCACGCACACAAGGGATCTAACACGTGCGAACTAAGCGTACGCGGAAGCTGTACATATCATAGCAAGCAACAAAGGAAAGAAATAGCGGAAGCTAAAACAAATGCGGAACGGAAAAGACAAAGATAATTACAACTGGAAAACCAATACAAGTCTGAATACACGACAAAATAAAGATGTACAAATATACAGATTACAAAGTCCAAAGTCCAAAGTCCCAAAATACACAATCTCAAAATCAACTCAAAACAAAGGCCACTGATATGCATGCACGCACTCGGCAGAGATGATCAGGCCCACTCTGCCAGACCGGAGGGTGCCTCTACACTCGGCCCTGCAGCCTCCACGACCGCCGGGGAGCTGGGCAAGGGATCTGTGCCTGCAACACCACAGACAACACAAATGAATACAACGATCCAGCAAATACAAGTAACAGGGGTGTAACACTCATAGTATCAAATAGAATAAGGACAGAATAGTAATTTCAGAGTTTCATCTTAGTATGCTAAGCAAATCGTGCGTAGAAGTAAAGCATGATAATTGAATCAAAGCATAGAAATACTGAACTAAGTGGCTACTACGTTAACCATATTCTCTCCAGTAGAGAGCAGAGCAGAGCAGATGAGAACACCACTGACCGGGCCAAGGGTACAAGTGGGTCTCGGTTTCCTGGGTTCCGGGGTCCCAAGACAAAGCGACACTGCAGTTACAGAAATACAGATATCTAAGCCAGAGGTAACCCCGTCGGGCATCCTAGGGCTGAGGCTGAGTAGAGCCAGACTAATATCAATCAAATCAAATCCATAGAAAGGGAGATTATCCGCTTTGGACTCACCGATGACAAAGACCGGATCTTATCCTCACGTATTAACCTCTGGGCAGAGCCACCAGGGAATACCCAAAATATACAAAGCCAGAAATATACAAAGCATAGCCAAAATACAGATCAGAACACATATTAAGTCAAGCACAGCATAGATCAAAGCTTAGTGCAGAACGAAGAATAAAACAGATATACAGAACGAAAGCAAAATGACTACGGAATGCATATACATAGATTGGCAGAACAGAGGGCAAAACTATAAACAATATGCAATGCATCTCAGATTAATACGGAGTCAAGGTTCATTACAAGCCAACCCTAATATAGTTCTTCACTGTCACTAACCGTGCATGTTGATGTAGTTTTAAGTTAGTCAATGCACCGTTGCCATCAAAGGGTTGCAATGTAATCTTTGCGTGCACCGATGTCCCTTAAACCAACACCCATGGGGAGGTGCTTAACAGTGATCAACACTCACATGAATAAGTCACAGCCTAACAGACTCTTCATGCGATCCAAGGATTCCATTGGGCCGGTTTACATAGGTGGTTAACCTGTATTTGAGCCCTACAAGTCTCACCATTATCCTAAGTTATATTTCAGAATTGCCATGCCTAACGGTTTAGCCATGAGGGACCTATGGTTGAGCCGAAGACATCTTACGCGCTCGTCGTAATATGCACTACGGCTTCACCTTGGTTCCATTGGAAACACAGCTAAACTAGTCATTTTTCACCTCTGATCTGATGCCTCTTTCGGCTGAGCTACAGTCAGTATACGGCTTAGCCGTAGACCAATCCACGGCTTGGCCGTAGCATTTCACGGCTTAGCCGTAGCCACACCGTAGGAGTCCTGTGTTGGAAAAGTTTCGACTGATCAGAGATTTAATTCACGGCTGGGTTACGGTTGGGCCACGGCTATCTTACGGCTCAGCCGTAGGACAAATTACGGCTTAGCCGTAGCCTAGCCGTAAAACAAAATCGAATTTTCAAGTCTCTGGAATGTGAGCCGTAGAAACTTACGGCTTAGCCGTACAATACAGAACACGAATTCGGGATAGTTACAGAAACTGAATTTTGGTACAGAAACTTAACAAAACAAGTCACAGAGGTTCCAAATTCACAACAATTGGCTGTAAAACATTTTAGACAAGGAAGAAGACTGAATCAAAGCAATCAAACAAACACCCATATGTGTTATCAAAGCCTGTACTTATACTTGCCTCAAAGCTCTATCAATCCACTGAAACAAGCTCCAAATCCACTAAAATCAAAGCAAATCAAAGAGATAATTCATGCATGAGATGAAGACATAGCAATCAGAGAATGAGAGATCCAATTTGGAGAAGAAGCACAAGAACCCACTTACCCAAAGCAAAGACAGAGAGAAAGGGGAAAGAACCCAAATCGAAATGGGACTCCAAATCATCAACCGAGCAAGAGAAGAGGAGTAAGGAGAAGAGAAAACAAGAAGATCAACGTGGCTCTCTCTGGGGATCTCCTTGCATGCAGTCGATCAAGTGAATGAGCAAGAGAGAGAGACACCTGTAATGACTCATGTATATATAGTTTTGGAAGTTTAAAACAAAGTCCAAGAGATTTGGGTTATTTACAAATCAAGTCACACAAGGGTCCAACTTCTCCAATTGACTCCGAATGATTCTGAGACAGTTACAGCAATTGACGAGCTCAATAAAATACACGTGCTGACACCAAGATGATGCAAAGATGATGCAAGCAAAGCAAAAGTAAAATTACGAAAAAGGGCTTAGAACTACCTATTCCAGGTCAAAGGTTACTCAACTACCTATCCAAGGCCCAAAACCAAGTCCAAAAGAATAAAACAACAGAAACACACACTAATGAGCCACTAATCCGGCTCAAAGGGGATCGGAGTGTTACAATATTTATAACCACCGACCTTTTCTTCTCCTTCATTCACTGTTCTGTCTCTCTCTCTCTCTCTCTCTCGAGTCTTCTTCTCCTCCTCATTCTTCCTTGCTTCTGTCGATCGATCAAGTCAGGGGGAGCATCGGTGCATGTCCACGTTTGAGCATCACTCACGTGATTGGAGGTGAGCTTTAGTTCTTGCTGTGCTTCCTTCCTTCTTCTTCCTCTTGTTCTCATTATTGATGGGTATGGAGCCTCACGGTTCTCTTTTCTTCTTTCCTTACATGCATGGCGATTCGAAGCTTGTTGGCAGTGTGATTGAGCCCAAGGACAACAAGATCATGTGTTAGACTCCATTTGAGGCAAGTATAAGCATAACTTGGTTTAACCATGTGGGTATGATTTGATTAAGATTCCATCATGTATTCTTGAGCATGAATGATGTTTACAGCCCATTTTGTGATCATTCCCTTCTATTTCATGTGATTTCATCAGTTTGTACGTATTTCGGTGATTCTGTCATCAGTTCAGAATATGTTTCGTGTGTACCACGACTAAGCCGTAACCCACCTTCGGCTTAGAGTCCAGAGAGGGGAAAAACCCAGTTTTCCTCTAGGGCCAGGACACGGCTAAGCCGTATATTGTCCTACGGTTAAGCCGTAGCTCAGCCGTGACCCAGCCATAGATCAATACAGGGTACCGGTTTCTGGATTAACTGCAAGTAAGCAATTTGACAGACTTCTATGGCCCAGCCACGGCTAAGCCGTAGAACAAAATACGGGTGAACCGTAATTGCGGGTGAACAGTAAAGGGAACCGCGGTGGAGCCGCAGTGCATATTACGGCTGCGCCGTAAGATGCCTACGGCTAAGCCGTATGTTCACCTACGGCTAAGCCGTGCCACCCCTGAGAAATGAATGAAATGATAAGATTAAGAAAGAGACTGATATGGCCTTCATGATAGAATGTAGATCACCTAGACTTGTCCAATGGTATGAATGTATGACATGAATGATCTCGAGGGCTGCGAATCATTCATGCACGTTATCCAGTTGTTTAGCACCTCTCCATGGGTGTTGGTTTAAGGGACTTCGGTGCACATTCCAGATACACTGCAACACTAGACAATAGTGCATCGGATAACTTAAAACTACATCATCATGCACGGTTAGAAGCACTGGATTATTAGAATAGGATTGGCTAGTAACAGATCGTGATTCCTGCAAGAACATCTAATTGCATGGCATATTGACTTCGGTTCTTGTCCTCTTATTCGCATTCTATGCTGGGGCACACGATTGGATATTTCTAGCTCTGTTCATGGTTAATCCCGGGTGGAACAGCGGTCTTGCATGTTCGATCTTACTATTTGATATACATGAGTTGAGATGCCTTTACTTCGTTATCATCCAGTATTTTGTTGGTTTGATCTGTTCAGTTGGATATGGTTGTTGATATATGCTTAACAAAATATGCACGTCACGTTCTGATAAGATACATGTTCAGCTATGCACGTTATGATATGCACGTTATGATATACATGTTCTTATATTAATTGACTCGATATGGTCTGGCACTACTGAGCCTCAACCTTAGGATCCCGACGGGGTAACTTTGGTATAGTTTGTATTGCCTTACTGCAGAAGGACATGTCTTGGGGAATCCGGACCCCAGGAAACCGAGACCAATCTGGCCCATGGTGTTCTCATCGTGTTTATAAGATCCCTACTTTGGGAGCATATGGCGTACGTAGTGGCCAACTAGTATGTACATGTTATGTTACTTACATTGATTCACAGAGCATATGTTAATTTGAATGCACAACTACCTAGACTACTACATTGACATGTTATGATTATTTATGTCTTTTATTCGATTAGAGACCATACGTGTTAACTTGTTACTGCCTATACTTTGCTGAATCGTTGTATTCATAAATTGTCCTTGGTGTTGCAGGCTCAGGTACCCTTGACCGTGTTCTTGTCGGTCGTCAGTTTGCTTGGGAGACTCCAGCTGTCTCTTCAGGTTCGCGGAGTGGGTGTTATCCCTCCATTAGAGCGCGACTGTTCTCGGCATGCATGCATATTGTTTTCCTTTCATGTCATTGATTGTACTCATGTTCTATACATTGTGATTGGGATCCAGCTTTGTATGTTCAGACCTTTATGTCAGCCTTTGGGTATTATTTCCCTTGTTCTTGTGTGCCTAGTGTCACATGTTGATCTTTGTAGCTTCCGCATACATGTTTGCACGTGTGTTTCCCTTGTGCGTGTGCATCTAGACTGGGTCTAAGTGCATATGCACGGGAGTGCGTGTGTCGCTGGTTAAGTTTTTTTCCTAACCTCCGATCTCCTGGGGCTCGGGTTGTGACACATGACAATTGTACTTGAACCACGAGTGATGAGAAGTTGCATGTCTTATCAAACAAATACAAGTGCACAATCCATTCTCCACATCAATTGGGTTCTGTATAGGTTGTGCACCATACTCAAACCACGTCCCGTAAAAGGCCATTACGCCCTTAATGTAAATAGGGTCGTCCAAGTCATCCGGGTCAAATGGAGGGTCCCCCAATCAATCCCTAGTCAATAGTGTTTATGATAAAAATATGGAAGGTAAGGGGCCCAAGGGAATTGTCGTGAACCACGTGCAAATGGGGGGAAAAATCACCCATTTTCATTCCATTCTCCTTCCACCTGTAAACACATTAAAATGGGTCTCAACCCTTCCATTCTATCCACATTTAAACCATTCAAACATCATTCCAATCCACCATTCCTAGTTCTAGCATGTGATCATTTTTAAGAAAATAAATGGGCAAAAATCCAATTTAACACCCTAGACATGCTAGGAGCAAGTAAGAAGAACACAAAATCAATGAAAATGAAAAACCACTTGCCTTATGATGGGAAATAGAAAAATGGGTGCAGGTCCTAGCTCTCCAAAACCCTAAAAGGTGGTCAAATCGAAGAAATCCAAACCCCACAACCAAACACACCTACAAAGAACAAGAAAAGACCCTAGTGAGCATGCTAGACACACCCTAAGCTCAAAACTTAACAAGACCTAGCTTTGGCAAGGATAGAAGCTTACCTAGAGGTGATTGGGTGAGGGAGGAGCTTGGAAAATGGGTTGGCTAAAATTCAGGGAGCAAGAGGAAGAAGATGACGATGGCCGGCAGCGAGCTCAATGGTCCGATGGTGGCTTAATGGTCGTTGGCAGTAGAAAGAGAGAGAGGAAATGGAGAAATAGAGAAAAAGAAATGAAAAGAAAAAGAAACAGGGAAGTTGCGATCGGTGGTGTTATAAGGAGATGGGTTCTTGGGTTATTTACAAGTATGCCATTCATTTTGAGAAAACTTGTTTTGGGATTTAGGGATTTTGGCGACCATGGTGGGTTTAGATGAGTTTGATGAAGAAGGGAAAAGGTCTTCTACCCGACAAGCCCGAAATATGGCAAAATGAAAAACTATGAAAAAGGGCCTCTAACTTTCCTAGAATTGCAAACCACCCCCTATTACACTTGAATGAACTCAAAAACCGATGAAACTTTGTATATATGATCCTACAACTAATTTGGACAAACTTAGACTCTAACGGAGCTTATTTAGCTAAAATACAATTTAATTAGGCTAATGCCCTATATTAGGTCGTGGAACGTTACAAAAATGGTAGTAGTTAGAAAAGGCACATGTTGTTTTTGAATCAGAACAAATAGGAAGGCAATGATAAGGTTGCTTCTAACATGCACTGTAGTGTGAGACAATGGTTTCTTCTTCTTCTCGTAAGAGCAACGAGATTTGGTTGTCATGGAGACAAGTTTCGGATGTCGCTCAGTCTCCCTGTGGCGGCAACCATGAACTGTACCAACAACATGGGTGCGAAGAACCTTTACATCATCTCCATGAAGGGGATCAAGGGCCGCTTCAATCCGTTGTCGTTCGCCTTCCTAGAGAGGAAGGGGGCTAGGCTTATAGAAGGGAAACAAAGAAGAAAGAACGGAGCCTCTTTCTTTTTTTTTAACCCCATTCGACCCTCCTCTTTTAAAATAAGCATTGAATTCAATGCTCCCTTTTAGATGTAAAAAAAAATACGGGAGTGGTCATCAGGTGACCACTCAGGTGCACCCACATCTTAGCTTTGTTTTATGACTATGGAGTCTCTTTGCATGATTATTTTGGTAAAATTCGCAAAAAATACTTATAAATTTTCAATGGTTTTTTCTTTTCTCTTGTAATACCCACACCTACACATTTCACAAGTCCTACACAAGTGCACTAGAGAAAGGGGATTGATCCCAAATTCCTTTTGTGCTAAGGAAATACCTCACCATTGAGTGACTAGCGAGTGTATTGGCACCACCCATGTGCGCCTTTTTTCACCAGTTAGTACTTGGAACTCCCTATCATCAATCTAAACCCCTGGTCCTCATTACCCTATCCCACGGCCTAGAGAGAGAGAGAGAGAGAGAATTGAAAAAAAGGAATGCCACACGCCCATCTTGACACTCATTCAACTGTTACATACCGTTGAATTAAAATCTAAAGACATAATATCTTCTAAAGCAATAAATCTTAAAAGCTACATATCAAATGGTTTGGATAATTGTTACTATTTTGTACATCCCAACACCTTGTTCAAATCTTTCAATCCTCCTCTGCCTCCCCTATGATTGGCATGGCCCTAGGCAAACTCCACAGTTGCCAGTAGAACAATGGTGACAGCAATTGCTGCTATTGTTATTACTATTACTACAATAACGACGACAAGGACGACAATAACAATATTGATAGTAAGATAATAGCAATGATAGTAATAATGATGAGGGATCTTACTCTTCATATAAGTCTTCTCTTGATAAAAGTCCTCTTCTGGAACTTAGTCCTAGTGGTATAGGCACCCACTTCTATAGCTCCCACAAGGTCTTGATACTTAGTGGGAGACTTTACTTCTTCCCTGAGCCAAAAAAAGGTCCCCTTCTGCATTCCAAAAGGTGCAAGAAGGAAATAAGTTTTTCCCACAATCCTCTATCCTCGTTCTTTAGTCCCAATTGCCTCTCCTTAGGACCACAATTCCTGGATAAAAGGGAAAAATATTTTGATTTGTATATGATTGCAGTTGGGACTTGGAGTGGTTTAATCCTTATTTTTTCTCTCACTAAAAAAAATTCACTTGGGCTTGGGCTAAACCTATTTTAGATGAGCCGGGCTTTGGCCAAGCAATCAAGGCCCCAGTTAGGCTCTGGTCAAGCATGGGCCTATTCTTTAAAATCCGATGCTAGGATATTACCCAGCCTGGCCCAACCTGGGCCATGAACACCGCTAGTTAAGCAACTGTTTAGACCTTTTATATTTCTTTTTTATGCTACTACTTCCAATCACAAACAAAAAAGACTTGCTTTGACAAAGGGAGAATGTTCTCCTATGAGCATATTGTATGTGCGGTCCATCTCTATGGAGCCTACTTATAAATCCAGCCCCCCCCATACTACTTTCATTATGGGCTCTTGGACGATACCCAATTTTGCTATCATTGACCATTACCGACCGCTGGATTGAAACACACAAAAAGGGGATTTTATGAAATAATTAATCTTATATCATGATTAAACAATTTCATGAATAAAAAGAATGAAGCCACAAGTAAGTTCTTCATACTTTCTTTTTCTTGACAAAAATACTTCAATTGACAATACACGTCAACCCAAATGATGATATTGTCAACTGACAATATCGTCAATGTGTCTATACTAAAACCTCAATGCAAGACATGAATTGTTAACTGCATGTCATCTTCTTCATGAAGAACTTTGGTTTTTTGTTCTTTTTCTTCATTTTTGTAAGTTATTTTCTTTTATTTTTTTTCCGTTGTATCTAGTTTGCAAAACGAATCTCCAATATGTATGCTCATTTTTTGGTTCTTCTAATCTTCGTTAGGCCAAAGGTTTACTTCATTGTTTTATTCCCATCAATCAGTGCACCTTCATCATCCAAACTCACCAAAGCTACCAGACATCATCTTTACTTTCATTCAACATTGCCTTCATCACCATCAAAGCAAAACTCGCTCAACCACAATTCAACAGGAATTTACAATGCTCACCAAACAAATCACATATGTGCTATTTCACACTCCAACATCAATGCCTTCATTCAAATCCTCTCCTTGACCCATGATTCATTTGGATGCTTCATCGAACATATTGTATCCCAGTGAATACAATGCACATTTTTTCTCAATTTCACCTAAAAAAGATGAACAAAAGAACATAGGAAATAAGGAAATGACAGGACTAATAGAGAAGAAGACATGATCTCCTACATGCAATCTGAGTCCTCTCTCTCTCTCTCTCTCTCTCTCTCTCTCTCTCTCTCCCTCTCCTTTTTCCATTGTGAAGGCTGACCACATGTTCTAGACAAAAATAAGTTAGAAATAGCAAAATGTGGGTGCCAAATAATTGGAAAATAAGTTTCTCATTCCATTTCAATGGGGGCAGTGGAAGGGGAGGAGTATGTCCAAGGCAGTGAAAGGGGAGGAAGACAAGAACAAGTTTGAAATCTGTCAACTTGGGGTGTTTTCCATGAGAGCAAGTTAATGAACCACTAATTAGTAATTTTATTACCACTAATTAGTAATTTTATTATCTTTCTTCATAATATGCTTTAATTAGGGTCTAAGATTAATTATTTAAAAAAAATCCTAAAAAATTTTTGGTGAAAAAAGCTATTAAAATTTAAGGCTATTAAATAAGGACTATGATGATCTAATGAGGCTAATATTTTGAATGATCCTTATTCATATGGAGACCTCCATCTACAAAAGGTCAGGAACAACCGAGGCTCAATGTAAAAAGTCAAAGGTCAAAATTGAATCCAAAACCATGAGTTTTAATATATTATAATTGATATTGTGTGGTGTGGTGATAAGGTTAGTTATTTAATTGCAAAAGGTCATAAGTTTTAAATATGAAAAACTCCTTTTACCAAGGCTCAATAAAACAAGTCAAAATTGAAATAAATTTGGTTAAAATTGAGTCCAAAACCATCGGCTTTAATTCATTATATATAATGGGAATTAGAAAGAGGGAAAAAAGAGAAACAAAAAATCTGGAGCCAAACATTCACCATGGTAAAGGTGTAGCTTCCTGGATAGTGGTGATACAATTGAGAAATAGGGCAAAAAAAAATTATATCTAACAGATAACCCAGTGATGAAGAACATCCAAACAGGCCCCTAGTCATAATAACATTCTGTTTCCTTGGGACAAATCTAAAACGGCATGACTGGTGGTGCTATAGATGTGCTTCTCGTCCCTCCCCGCCAAAGTTTCTGCCCAATATAGTGTTGGCAATAGAGCCCAAGATCTGCGATTAACCACGGCCCACACACAAATCACACAATCAAGCAACCATGAAGAAGATGACACACAGGAGATTACGTGGTTCGGCAACCTTGCCTACGTCCACGGAATTAATCACTTCACCTCCTTAGGGTTTAGGGTTACACTAGATATCAATATATAGATCCCGTTTTCTTGGCCACCAAGAAAACCCATACAAAATGTCTAGAATACCCCTAACCCTGGACTTCGGTTCTGGCTAACCCAGACGACCGATCCGGCTAAACCGGAATACAAGACATAACCCAACAATCTCCACCTTGGCTTGGATTCCGCAAATCCTCAGAACCACCTTGAGATACCTGGGAATGTCTTCGTCCTCCCGTACCTCGCTGAAAGGTACGCCTCCGCACCCGCTACGATCGAGCGCAGTTCCTGCACCCCCTTAGCTAGGGGCGCACCCACATTCTTATCAATGTGGTGTGACGATCAAGTCCAAGTGTGGCTTGAACTTCTCCTTCATCGACTTGCCAAACACCATCTGAGTTTTCCGAAGTGATCCAGTCCTTCTGTTGCCATCCTTGCTAGCATCCTTGCAACACGATGACTTCTCACCTTCATCTGGTAAAGCAAAAGTAACCCTGCTTTCAATTGTACTTTTCTTTGGGCCTGCAGTATTGAGGATCTGCCGCACTTTGCCTTTAACCTGGTGTTCTTGCAGTTTCGGTTCTCTGTTAATGGCCTTCTTGGAAATGTCTGTTGCACCATCTTCCAATTTTCCACCTAACTCCACCTCAACTGACTTTTCCCTTTTCCTTGCAACTGCTCCACCTGTAACTGTACTTCCTACTAACTTGTAGAGACCGTTGACCAAGTCACCCTTCATGACGACCATTGCTCCGTTGACCACCTTCATAACTCCACCTGCTATAATACACTTGCAGCCCTTGGAGTCTAAGGCCCCCAAAGAAATAACATTTCTTCATAAATCCGGAACATGCAGGACATTCGTCAAAGTCCGTATCATCCCATCAAACATCTTGACTTTCACTGTTCCAACTCCAATGCACTTGCATTCCGCATTGTTTGCCATGAAAACAGATTTACCCTCACAAGATGTATAGGTGTCAAACAGATCTCTACTATAGCACATATGACAATTACATCCAGAATCTAAAATCCAGGAACTTTCAGTGTGATCCATACCTTTGATGACCGAAGCAGATTCTACCAAACATACAGTCTCGCAGTCATCTGAACTTTCTGTCACACTCGTACTATCTGAATCAGATTCTGCTTCCTTCTCCAAGTCCTTTTTCCGCTTTGGACAATCTTTCTTGATATGGCCTTCTTTATCACAGTAATAGCAGGTGATGACTTTGCCTTTGCCCTTCGACTTCGAGCGATTCTGATCTCCTGATCCTTTATTCCTCGATCTAGATCTCCCTCTTCTCCGGTTTGAACCAGATACGACATTAATGCTTTCTCCATTAGATTTTCACTGTCACCTTTCATAATCTCACTGGAGAGAAGAGCTGCAATAACATCATCCATGCTCAAAGTATCTTTCCCGTACATCAGCGTTGTCACCAAGTGCTCGTACGACTTGGGCAATGAAGACAAAAACAACAATGCTTTGTCTTCTTCCTCGAGCTTGACCTCAATGCTCAATAGTTGTACCAGAAGCTTATTGAATTCATTGAGATGCTTCGACAACCGTGATCCTTCTGCCATCTTCAGAGAATACAACTGTTTCTTCAAAAACAGTTTATTCGTCAAGGACTTAGACATGTATAGGCTCTCTAACTTCTGCCATAATTCCAGAGCAGTGCTAATCCCCATGACGTTGTAGAGAATATCATCGTGGAGGGTAAGACGAATTGCACTCACAGCCCTTTCGTCTAAATCCTCCCATTCATCACTGGACATCTTTTCAGGCTTCTTCGACTTACCATTTAAAGCCTTCTTCAAACCCTTCTGAATCAAGACATCCTGCATCCTCCGTTGCCAAAGACTGAAATTGTTCAACCCAGTGAACATCTCAATCTTATACTCATTGCTTGAAGTCATTGTGTATCCCAATTTGTGTCTCCTGAATTGCTCCCTGTTTGTTTCCTATCAAAGAGTCAACCTCCTCTATCTGTCTCGTAGATCTCGTCACCACGAGCACACTGGAAGAAACGGATCTAAAATCTGACTCCGGATGGCTTAGATATCGCAAAAACAATTTTCTGCTCTCCGCTTAGTCAACCGTCCCTGTTGACTATCAAACTGCCAAACTTCTTCACAGACGCATAGATCTCCTCGAAACGAGCTCACAGAACAAAACAGGGCGTGAATCTGAGTCCGGATGACCCCGAAATTCGCAAAACAATTCTGGCCGTCGATCTGATCAAATCTGATCTTTGACCGTACCTGCTGACGTCGACTGACGTCGGCGCTGTGGTGGCGGGCTGGACCAGCTGCAAACGGGTCAGGTCAACCTGACTTGACCGGAACCGAACCTGCAACGCTGGATCGGGCTTCACGGGTTAGGGCTTTAACCCAACCCGAACCTGACCCACAAACGGGCGACCTTCTTCCCTCTTTCCCCCTCGGTCCCTGGTTCTGCAGTAGCGGCAGCGTCCGCGTGTCTTCGTTCTCGGCGACGGCAGCGGGGGTGGCAACGGTGGATGGCACCCACTCCGGCGGCGACGGCGACCGCGAGAGTCGAACGCAACGAGCGAAAGAGGAACGGCGCTCGAACTGCAATTACGGACAGGAGCACTCGCAGAACGGCGGCCTCTACGACGACGCTGCACGGCAGCAGCAAGCTGTGATCGACAATGGGAGATCGGCGGCGCTGGCGATGGAGATCCGGTTACAGTAGGGGCAACACTTACGAAACCCCTCTTTTCGCCGGTCTTCTTCTCTGGCGACGGCGTGCGTCGGCGATGCACGAACCCAGATCCAAGTTTCCGTAAACAGAAACTTTTCAATCCACAAATCCCTACGATCGACGGAACCTGGCTCTGACACCACTTGTTGGCAATAGAGTCCAAGATCTACGATTAACCACGGCACACACAAATCACACAATCAAGCAACCATGAAGAAGATGACACACAGGAGATTACGTGGTTCGGCAACCTTGCCTACGTCCACGGAATTAATCACTTCACCTCCTTAGGGTTTAGGGTTACACTACATATCAATATATAGATCCCGTTTTCTTGGCCACCAAGAAAACCCATACAAAATGTCTAGAATACCCCTAACCCTGGACTTCGGTTCTGGCTAACCCAGATGACCGATCCGGCTAAACCGGAATACAAGACATAACCCAACATATGGGCAGTGCAAACTCTAACATTAGTCTTGCACACCATAGAAGTTAAAAAGTTTCTTATCCTTGGAAGATGGCAGACATGAGCACATTAAACCAATCAATCCAAATTAAGGGCCACCAGATTGGGTTGATGGGATATAATTTGGGTTGGTTGATGGGATATTGACCATCAGATTTTAATCGCTAGCCATCATTTTTAATTATCAATTTGATGGACAATATATCAACGGTGATTGATAGTCTCATTGGAACCGTTTTTGTGGACTTCATCCACAGTTCAATCACAGTCCTCATGTTTGATGAAAGCCACCAACTAGTTTTGTGGTGTGGAGACTAAAACCACGCTCTTGTCCATATAGCTAAAATATTATGAACTATGAATGAGATGAATCTAGGAATATAAATTTCTTAGCTTGTCACCCTAGTTCAATAATATGGTACCCAAAAAAAAAAAAAACAACTGCTATTAATTTTGATTAATGCTCGTCTATATCAGCCCCCTCTTCTTGATTGATTTAATATTTCACGTGCAAATCAGGGTTCTTGCATTTTTGCTACCTTACTGACCTGAAAGTGATAATTGTTTTATTCTTTTTCATAATTAGTTACAGCAAGCAGAGCACACATAGTGAGATTTCCAAGTAGACTGAGTGACGACTGAGTTTACAAGGATCAAAGCAGCACATCACTTTCAAGTTTCGTCGTTGCTATGGATGGTGTGGGGCCATTCATTGACATTTTGAAATTCCTATGTTTATGCCTTTGTCAAGAAGGAAAACGTCTCATAAGATACCAAAAAAATGTAGGAAATTTAAAGAGAGTAAAAGAAGATTTAAGCTGCAAAGAAAAAGACGTGAAGATGGAAATAGAAGACGTCAAGATGCGAACGGGAAAGAAACCCAAGAGCGAGGTAGTTCAATGGCTGAAATGTGTGGAAAATGTCACAAAAGAAGTGAATGAAATAGAAGTCAAAGCAAATGGAGACATGAGATGCTGTAAAGGATGCTTTCCAAACTGTTTCTCACATTTTGAGCTAAGCAAGCGAGCTGCAAATAAGATCAAGACGATGACCAAGCTTCTGGACAAGGGCCTATTTACAGATGGGTTGTTTGTTGACTTATCAGAAAGTGAAATGACCTCACCGGCATCAACTCTATCGGGTGGAGCAGCTGGAAAACTAAGGAGAAGATATTGGAGTGCCTAATGGACGTTAATATTGCAATACTTGGTGTGTATGGTATGGGGGGAGTAGGCAAGACGACCATCATGACACATATCCACAATCAGCTCATTGAAAACTCGCTTTTTGATAGTGTCATTTGGGTGACAGTATCAAAAGCTTCAAGCTTGGAGCAGCTGCAAAACAGCATCGCAAATTCATTGGACTTTGACCTTTCAATGCACACAGCTGAGATGAGAAGATCACAGGAATTGTTTGCGGCTTTGAAGCGGAGGAAAAAATTTGTGCTCATCTTGGATGACATGTGGACTGCATTTCCCCTAGAGAAGGTTGGGATTCCTAAACCAGAACAAAATAATGGGTGTAAGTTGGTGTTAACCACTCGATCATTAGAAGTTTGTCGTGCTATGGAAACCCAAAGGGAGGTCAAAGTAGAGACTCTGATGGAAGATGAAGCATGGAAGTTGTTCAAGGATAACGTAAGCAATGATTTTTCCCCAGAGGTGGAAGCAATTGCGAAGCTCGTTCTCAAAGAATGTTGTGGTTTACCCCTTGCAATCATCAGTGTAGGTCGAAGCATGAGGAAGAAGGAAGACGTTCGATTGTGGAGAAATGCATTAAATGAGTTAAAAGGTTCAAAGAAAGAGATTCAAAGCATGGAAGAAGTAATTGCAAGTCTAAAATTCAGTTATGATAAGCTGAGAGACAAAAGAACAAAAGATTGTTTTTTGTATTGTGCATTGTATCCCGAAGATTTTTCTATTCCTACGAAGGACCTAATAGAGCATTGGATGGGGGACGAGCTCATACAAGAAGTAGGGGATAGGGAAGCCGAAATGGATGAGGGGTACCATAGGTTGGATGAACTCAAGTCTGCTTGCATGTTAGGAGTTCCCACTGGGATTTTTGGTGAATGCATTAAGATGCATGATTTGATTAGGGATATGGCCATTGACATTACGAAAGCACAATCTCTGTTCTTCGTCAAAGCTGGTATGGGATTAAAAGTTGCACCAAAAGAGGAAGAATGGTTTAGAGAAGTTGAAAGGGTATCACTAATGCGAAACAACATTGAGATGCTTTTGGGCAAACCCATTTGCCCTAAACTCTCCACATTGCTCTTGCAGGAAAATCGCTTTTTACAGGTCATCCCTGACGACTTCTTTGAGAATATGCAGAGTCTAAGAGTCTTAGACCTATCTCATACTATGATCGAATCATTGCCAGAGTCGGTTTCTAATTTAAAGAACCTACGTGCACTCTTATTACATCATTGTATCAAACTAAAGAAGTTACCTACCCTAGCAAAGCTCAAGGAACTTCGCATGTTGGACCTTTATTATGCCCCAATTGAAGAATTGCCACAGGGGTTGGAGGCAGTGACCAACCTCAGATGCCTGGAACTCTCTTGGACATATAAACTCCAGTCATTCCCTAGTGGAATTTTTTCTGAGCTTTCTAATTTGGAAGACTTGAGAATGTATGGAAACGGATGGACATGGTCATTTAGCACAATGGCTGGAGGTGCCACAATTGAAGAATTTAACAGTTTAAGACGTTTGGCTAACCTTAGCACCCACATTGCAGATTTCTCAAGCTTCTTTAGCTTTGTTAGTTCTAGAAATTCGCAGGCCTTGAAAAGCTTCCATCTTATGGTGGGGAAATCTTCACGATTTGAATTACTTCCTTCAGATCACGCCATAGAAATCCATGGTTGTGACCTCATAAACCAAGATAGGCCTTTTGTATTCCCAAATAATACAAGAGTTTTGGGCATATATGAATGCAATATCAAAATGTTGTCACAACTGGTTTGCTTATCAAATATGAGAGTTTTAAAAGAATGTTCCATCTACAGATGTGATCAGATGGAGTGCGTTTTGATGCAAAATGAGATCACTTTGTCAAGCTTGGAGAAGTTAAACCTAAGCGACCTGCCCGAAGTGCATGCTCTTTACAGGGGAGTTGTCTCACACAGCACTCTTGAAAACCTGAGAAACCTGTTTATAAGATCATGTAGTAGCATGAAGAATCTATTCTCTCTTGGGTTGATTCAGAACCTTCAAAAACTTGAACAATTGAATGTCCGTGATTGCAATGTAATGGAAGAAATAATAGAGGGAGAAAATGCAAGTTCTGAAATTGAGGATGACACCACCTCTGCAATAATACTGCCAAACTTAAAGAAGTTAAGCTTACATGGGTTACTTGTACTGAGAAGCATTTGTAAAAGGAAAATCATATGTTGTTCACTACATAGAATAAGCGTCCGGGGATGTCCACTGCTGAAGAATCTCCCATTCTCCATAGAAAATGTTAAACCTGTTCTGAAACATATCAAAGGAGAGAAGCAATGGTGGGATGCACTCGAGTGGGATGATGCCAATGATAAGGCCCTCCTCCAGCCACATTTCATAGAAGCACAATGAAATTACAGGAGAAGGGTAACAAACGCATAGGGTTTGCTTGTTTATTCAACTTACTGGCTTTATCTATTACAATATTCTTGATCATGTTCTCTATTGAATCTTAGTGGATTGCTTTTTTCTTTTTTTCTTTTTTTCGTTTTTTTTTTGGCATGTTTGTTGTGTCAGGTAGAAGCTATTGTGAATAAATTGGCATAATACTGCAAATGGGAGTGTAATACAAACAATGGGATTTGGAAACTAAGATACCAAGACGTGTGATCAATGAATCAGTACAAACATGACAACACAGCAAAATTAGCCCTGTATGCTTAGTTATTTGTAAAATACAAAAGCAAAATTAGCCCCATGTACTTAGTTACTTGTAAAATAAGAATATCCTTTTTAATTAAGTCCTGATGCATGGGGTTTCTTGAATTGAACATAAAATGACACTACTGAAGATGTGGTTAGAACTTTGCTTCACATGCTAAAGGGGCATGCCAAGTGGCCAGTCACCTATCTAATAGTTTCTCCTCCTTCCAGCCCAATGGGGCCCACTTGGGTCCACCCTTCATCAGTACAGGCCCTTTGATAATATGATTTTCCTTTGTGTAAACTGCCTCTAATTACTTTTGAATTAAAATTTAAGGCTCTCAAATTATCAAGGGCTAGGATAATGTGGTGGGGCTGATTTTAATTGGTGGTTGACTGGCTCCCTCTTGGCATTTAAAGACCATCTAAGTATGCCCTATGTGCATCTGTCTACTCTTCAAAAGCATCCATCTAAGTAGCCCCTATGTATGACCTGGACTGCATGTAATCAATATGCAATTTTCTCATAGGGGTAGATTTTGTTTTTTTCATTTTTAATTTTCTGTATGAATGGGAAAATGGTGAACGAGGAATGCATGTGGCTGTAACATCATCATCAATTGCAAGAAATGGAGTTCCCTCTCCTCTCCTTGTATGGACTAGCAATTTTTGTTTTCCTTTTGAACATCATACGAAAGTTTACCAATCAACCAGTATGCAGGACATACAAGAAATTCCTCTAAAATAACTAAATACTACCTTTTGAATGGGACGCAGTTCATAATGTAGATGGCTTAGATGCGAAACAGCGAGGCTTGCCTGAGCCGGTATTGAAAACTGTTCACTTGTCATCTGCACGAGATCAATACTCTTTAAAATACACATACACATATTGATCTTTGCATTGTCCCATACATAGTGCAGATCTAGTGTTGTGACATGAACTCAATCCCTTAAAATTACAAGTGCACAGTTGTCCTTTTCAGACAATAGCAAATACAGGTCAAACCCACTGGGAGTAATTTTGAAATTTCTTTTTAATTAAGGTCTATTTCTTTTTTTCAATGACAATGACAAGAAAGATAAAAAAAATTAAACAATAATAAGATTTAAAAATTCTAGATCTAAAGTACAAAAATAAAATATGAGAAAATGCAGATTAGAATATCATGAATCCATTAAATAGTCCCACTTGATTTCTATGCAATTGATAAAAAAATTTGTTCAAAAAATCCTTCAAATCAGAAACAAATCTATGTTTCTAATTCGGATGATTTGTCTATCAAGAGCACAATTTTTCACAATTTATTTAAGGCAAAAATCTCCTTCGCCTAATGAAATTATGAACATAACTAAAGATCGCATATTAATCAAAGATAGATCATCAAAAAATGTCAATCTAAGAATAATCTATTAACAAAATGTACATGATTAAAGCATTGTTCACATGAAAATTTGAATGACATAGGTTGTCAATGACCAAAAGTAGATTTACTTTTATAATAAACATGCAAGAAACAAAAATATTTGAATCAAGTCACATAGAATAACAATGAGAACCACTTAATTTCATCTAACACTCTGATCCAGTGATCTACCCTCCATTGCAAAAGATGTGATTTTCATTGAGAGCTTCATGACAATTACAATTTTCTCTCACACTCTTCTAACCTAGTTTTGGAACATGACAATTACAATTTTCTCTCATACTCTTCTAACCTAGTTCTGGAACAGAGTTCTAGAATACTCATAAATATTCCCTTTTTTTTTTACTAGAGAAAGAGAAGAGAAGAAAGGAGAGAGGAGAGAGAAGTGGAGAGAGGGAGCATGGAGATGGATGGTAGTGAGGGACATGAGAGAGAGATGGAGATGGCTGCTGGATGTGTAGTGTCTCCTTTGGTTCTTCTCTTCGTCTTTTATTTATAGCTCTCCCTTGTAGGCCAAGAGTCTTCCTTGCTAATTTTTTTTTTCTCATTCCCTTTTAGAAACAAATCTTCATTCAAATCCTCTTAGATAAGTTTCCATATGTCAGCAGCATTTTTTAGGAGTAAAAGACGACAACTACAAGTTGTGTATGTGACTAGCATGAGTTGCCACTTTCCTTCTTTGTTTATTCTCTTACTTGGACTTTGACTTTAGAGATAATGAAAAGATCTCCAAATTTCTTTGGCAAACACTCAACACAGCCAAGAAAGTGACCTGGATGAGTTGCCACTTTGTTTATTATCTTTCTCAGATTAAATCTCCTTGCCAGCAAAGTTTTCACTTTGTTTAAAAAAATTGTTTAAATAGTGAATGGGTAGAAAACATTGAGAACCCACATTCTAATCTCATCATTCAAACAACTGTAGCCTTCCAATTCTGTTTTTCACACCATCTATATCATCATGGCCCACTCATCATCAAAGGTGTCTAATATATAACTCCAAGTGTAGGCCCCACCTTCTTTCTAGTCATGATAAAACATGCATATGTGCTCCATAAGCGTATTGTTTCTTCCTATTTCATGTCCAAGTGGGTCTTCATAGTGGACCCCACTTTTGTAATCTTGTGGCTTGAGATTTTAGTAAGTAGAAGCCACGTATTATTGTTGGCTATGGACTCCATTTTGAATTTCAAATTTGAAAGATACTTCTCCAAAATCTTCTACAACAAATAGTGTGTGAGTGGGAGCCTCCCTCTGGCACAAGTGAAATAGCATGGAATGTGGTGTGTGGGTCCTACTAGCTTCAATTTCTTTTTTTCTTCAATGCAAGTCCCATATTTCTCTGCACATTCTAATTAAATCCATCAAATACTAAAGAGCCCATATTGAAGAGGGACCCGTCCGAATAGAGTTTTACTCCAACTGAGGCTCTTCAGGAAAAAATTGCAAAAGTTCTTAAATAATGCAGAAAATGTGTGAAAAATTATGTAAATTCAAGTTCCTAGCTGAAAATTCATGGAATGATGAATTTAAATGAATAATGATGTTATTCACCTAACTAAACCCCCAATTCATCTCAAAATGATGCATAAATATGCAAATTCGTGAACTTAACACACTCCCCAACCAACATTTTGCTAGTCCCTTAACAAAAGTTATGAAAAGCAGTGAATTTCTTTGACCTAATATAAGAAAACAAATAACAAAAACATGAAAAGAAAACCACTTTCGCTAGTGCTCTCAACTACATTTAGCATATGCAACAAGCCCTGCAATCCCTAGGTTAGCCTAGTGGATGAGTTATGCCTCGTGAGGGTTTGTAGTGAATTTACCCACAAAATCCTTTTTCAAAAATAGCAAAAGTATATGAAATTTCTCAAAAGAAAATCCACTCCTATCAAATACTTTCAAAATCCGGAATGATAGGGAATTCAGACTTTTCAAAATCCGATCCACTATTCTATTTTCAAAAACTTTCTCAAACTCATACCAAGACTTGTGTCTACAATAAAAAATATATACATCACTGTTAGATTCGAATATTCCGCGCCAATGCCACTTAAATAGAACCATTCGATCCCCTAAGAATCTAGCCAAAATAAATCTCCTCCTCTTAAGGCTACTATGATGGCTTCATACTACTGTTAAGGGCCAGATAACTTCTTCATTTTAACACACACACATCTTTTTAATTATATGTGACTATGCAATGCCTACATCCCTTAAGCTTTCTAATTAACTTATGTAACAAGCATTAGGCCAATGACTCTCAAACCAAATAGCTTTAGGGCACTAGGTATGGACATACCCCTACGGGCTTACTAACTCGAGTTAGTCACAAAACTTCTCACTTGGTAATAATACTCTTTTTTTTTCTTTTTTTTCTTTTTCAAAGATGTGAGGAGAAGAACTTTGATCCCCGAACAAAAGGTAGCCATTTCCAATTTACCTGAATTAATTCACTTTAAGGAACTAGGAGAGAAAGATATTAATAAACTATATCTCATGTTCTCATCAAATCCTTCGGAGAAATTCTAAAAGCAGTCATTTTAGCTTCATATCCAAGCTTCGAGAAATGTAAAGTGTGTTTAGGTAATCTTCTGATGGGCTTCGTTATTAAAAAAAAAGGCTTTCTTTTTACTTCTTTAAAAATTTTGAAAATTATAAATTTTGTTAAGCATCTTCAATTCACTTCAATTGCTTTGAAAACTTTCTTTTCTTTACAACATTTTTTCTTGTTTTTCAAAAAAAGCAAATAACCTAAGAAAATGCAACCTAAGCTGGTCCACCCCAGATCAAAATGGGGGTCTTTTTACATCAAATTCCCAAACGAGTTGGTTACTGTGGCTAGATTTCATCTTACCTCATCAAATACTCATTTCGGTGCCAACCGATGTAACCCATCTCAGACCAAATTTCCTTTGTCCTACTCAGTGTAGGGCTGTCAAAGGGCCGGGCCCGGGCCGGGCTTAGGTAAGCCCTTATCCTACCCTCACATGTGCGGGCCGGGCCTAACTGAGCAAAAGCCCTCGACTTTTACGGCGGGCCTATAATTTTTAGGCCCTTACTCAACCCTCAAGGGCTAGGGCCGGGCCAGGGCCGAGCCAGGGCTAAAAGAAAGGGAAATTCTTTTTCTTTAATGGAAATAAATCTTTTATATTCAACAACCTATGCCACCATCACTAACCAACTTTATACAAATCTCCTCCTTTGCCCGAACTAGGGATCGGGAATGTAATGCAAAAGGCAGCATGGCGGAGTTAAAAACTTTTTTTTAAGGCATTGGTGGTGGGATAAAACATTTTTACAATATAAAACATAAGGTGGATAATAATAATTCTATAAATGATAATAAATATATAACAAATAACAATAATTCTTTATTTAATTATTTAATCTACTTTTAGAATATCTAAAAGACCATCGAATGTATTACATCATTGTGTTGCTGCGTACGTATCCAATCTTATGTGCAAATTAAGACTTTTACAGTGTCAGATTTTAAACAACTCCTATATTGATCAAATTCTCTTCCTCCCGTACTAAATGTTGATTCAGAAGCAACTGTAGAAATAGGAATTGCTAAAATGTCACAAGCTATTCTAGAGATAACTGGATATTTTGTTGAATTAACTTTCCAACAATCCAATATATTGAAATTTTCAAATTTATCCCATGGCTCCTCCAAATAACAATCTAATTCCGATTTTTCCTCTACAACTATCTGAGTCATTTGTTCCTCAAAAGCTAAAAAATCATCTTCAAACTCATTAGATTTCTTTATCAAATCAACTTTATCCATATTTGATAATGTTTTGGTAGGTGCATCATAAACCAAATCATCTTAAAAGTCATTGTGGATATTATATATTTTATATTAAAATTTAATAAACAACGGGCCGGGCCGGGCCCCCTCGGGCCTAATTAGTCAAGCTTAAGCTCAGCCCTCTAGATGCGGGCTTTTAAAAATAAAGCCCTACCCTACCCTCGGGCTTTAAATGAAAAAAATAAGCCCTCGTTTTGAGGGCTTTTGCGGGCCGAGCCGGGCCGGGCCCCCTCTTTAAAGGGCCGGATTAACAGCCCTAACTCAGTGGTTCTCGAATCAGTAGTTTTCTTTTTTCTTTACTCGATGAGGACTAGACTAATCCATTGCATCTTTTTCCATTTTCTCTAAAAATTGAGTCACAATTAAATTTTAAACAACAGTAGCAACAACCAATCCTCTTAGCTTTATGTTTAATGGCATAGAGGATCCCACCATCAAACGGCAGCGATTGTTTAGCCTTCATTTCCTGCTTAAAGGCCTCCCTTAATTTAATCACAATGATGATTTTGATGTCAGAAGGAACATTAAGCTTTGACATGAATCAAATGCATTGAACATAACTAGAAACCATTGGGTTGCCTCCCAACAAGTGTTAAGTTTAACGTCTTCAGCCAGACCAAAGACTCCTAATTTTTTTTATTATTTTATTCTATGTTTTTTTTTTTAAATAAGAGATTAAGTCACGTGCACCCCCCAACCTAAACCTAACGTTGTCCTCAATGTGATGAATGAAAAATGCAATAGGGTGAATGCGATGATGATGATGCTTATTCTGGGTAGAAGGGATCCTAAAGAAGGATCTCCTCAATGTGTTTGTTTTTCAATTTAAGAAATGGTTTCAACCGTTGACCCCTGGCTTTGAAAACATCCTCATTTTTTGGGTTTTCAATTTCCACAACACCATGAAAGTAAACAGTCTTGACAATGAATGGACAAGTCCACCGGGTTCTTAACTTTTGTGGAAATAGATGTAACTGGGAATTATACAAAAGGACTTTCATACCCAGTTCAAATGATTTTCTCAAAATTGACTTATCATGGTTCAGCTTCATTATTTCCTTGTAAATCTTGGCATTCTCATAGGCATCATTCCTAAGTTCTTCCAACTATTGAGTTGCAATATGTGTAGATTACTCGCAGAGGGTAAATCAAAATGGAACTTTTTAATAGCCCAATAAGCTCTATGTTCTAATTCAATGGGCAAGTAGCAAGCCTTTCCATAGACCAACCTATATGGGGAGATCCCAATGGTGTCTTGTAAGTGGTTCAATAAGCCCACACTGTGTCGATCAATTACAAAGACCAGTCTTTCCGGGTAGGATTGACCTTCTTTTCCAAAATTTGCTGAATTTGCCTACTTGAAATTTCCGCTTGGCCACTTATTTATGGGTGATAACATGTAGCAACCTTATGGGTGACAAAATATTTTGCAACAAATGCTTAAAGGGACAGTTGCAAATGTGGGTGCCTCCATCACTAATGATCGCTCTCGGGGTACCAAATCGAGAAAGATGTGATCCCTCACGAACTTGATCACCACGTGGTGGTCATTTCTCTTTGTCGGTATAGCCTCTACCCATTTGGAAACATAGTCGGCTATAAGTAAAATGTAAAGATTTCCAAATGAATTTGGAAATGGACCCATAAAGTCAATTCCCCACATATCAAAAATTCCCACAATAAGTATGGGATTTTAGGGCATCATATTCCCCCGATTGAGCTTACCAAGCCTTTAACAACTCTCACAGTTCAAACAAAAAGTGTGAGAATCTTTAAAGATTGTCAGCCAATAAAATCCACACTATAAAATTTTTGCAGCTATTTTTTTTAACTAAATGGTTCACACATGCATGATCATGAAAGAATGAAATGATCGAGTAATGGACATGATCAAAAATGCATCTCCTGAAGATTTGGTCTGAGCAATACTTAAAAAGATACGGGTCATCCCAGAAAAAGTACTTGATCTTAGCTAGAAATTTTGGTCAATCCTGTTTTGAACAATGGGTGGGTGTCTCCCCAGTAACAAAGTAATTAATTATATCTGCAAACCAGGGGATCTGTAAAATACTTAGCAATTGTTCATTAGGAAAATTTTCATTTAGTGAAACCTCATCAAATGGCTCTAAAGGCAACCTCAAAAGATGATCAGCTACAACATTCTCGCATCCTTTCTTATCTCTTATTTCCAAATTGAATTCTTGTAGCAGAAGTATCCACCAGATCAATCAGGCTTTTGCGTCCTTTTTGGAAAGAAGGTAGCTTAAGGTTGCATAATCCGTGTAGATAATGACTTTGGACCCTATCAAGAAGGACCGAAATTCCTCTAAAGCAAAAGTCACCTCTAGGAATTCTTTTTCTATGGTTGTGTAATTTAGCTATGCATCATTGGGGGTCCTACTAGCATAATAAATCACATGAGGTAATTTCCCAATCCGTTGACCTATAGCGGCCCTAATGGCAGTGTTTAATGTATTACACAGGTGCTCAAATGGAATGGTCCAATCAAGTGATTGGATAATAAGGGCTGAAGTTAGTTCTTTCTTCAACCTCTCAAAAGCTTTTAAACAATTCTCATCAAATTCAAACGAGGCTTTACAGATTTTGGTGGTAGCAATTTTAAGATCAAATCAATTTTTGCTTTGTCCACCTCAATTCCTTTTTCATAAATAATGTGTCCCAAGACTATCCCTCATTTAACCATGAAATGACATTTCTCCCAACTTAAAACCAAAATTTTCTCTTTACACCTTTCAAGCACAAGGGACAAATGATATCAGCATTCCTCAAAAGAATTGGGAAAGACAGAAAATCATCCATGAAAACCTCAATGGATCTCTCTACCATGTCAGAAAATATGCTCATCATGCACCTTTGAAAGGTGGTCGGTGCATTGCATAGCTCAAAGGGCATGCGTTTGTAAGCAAATGTACTAAAAGGATAGGTGAAAGTGGTCTTTTCCTAGTCTTCGGGTGCCATTGGAATTTTGTTATAGCCAAAATAACCATCAAGAAAACAGTAATAAACATGACCGGCTAGTCTTTCAAGCATTTGATCTATGAATGGGAGGGGAAAATGATCTTTTCGGGTCACTGAATTCAACTTCCTATAATCAATGCATACTCTCCATCCAGCTTGTATTCTTGTACGTACCAATTCATTGCCCTTATTTTGAACCACTGTTATCCCGGATTTCTTTGGTAACACTTCTACTGGGCTCACCCATGCACTATCAGACATGGGATAGATCACCATGCATCAAGTAATTTCAAGACTTCAGACCTAACTACTTCCTTCATTGCAGGGTTTAGTCGCCTCTGTGGTTCACGAGAAGTTTTTGCATGGTCTTCCAAATAGGTTCTTGCTGGACCACAGATGAGCTTATTCCTTTAATGTCTGCTGTGGACCACCTTATAGCTTCCTTGTGTTCATCCAGAATTTTTAGGAGTTTTTCTGCTTGGACAGGGTTTAAGTTTAAAGCTGTAATAATCACTGGAAGGGTTTCTTGCAGGACTAAAAACACATATTTCAAAGTAATTGGTAGTTGCTTGAGTTCTAGCTTAAAGGGCTTTACAACAGATGGGACAGGTGGGGAAGCGGATGGAGTCAGAATTTCATGCTTCGATTTCCACCTGGTATAGTTCATGACTGGGGTTGAGTCTAACAGAGCATTGACTTCCTCAATTGGTCTATCAATGTCAAAATCACTGCTAAAGTGGGCCAAACAAGCTTCTAGTGGATCTTCAAGATTTAAATGGGGTAGGTGATTTCCCACTAATTTGTGAATATAACTAATTTCAAAAACCCCATCATTGTCATGAGGAGGTTGCTTATGGACATTAAAATTGTTTAACTGAACGGTCATGGTCCCAAAAGAATTTTACATCATTCCATTCCTACAATTGATCAAGGCATTTGAGGCGGCTAAGAATGGTCTTCCCAAGATCACTAGAATCTTAGCTTCCACCCCAGATGTGTATTTTGTATCCAAGACAACAAAATCGATGGGAAACATAAAGTTTCCGACTTTGATCGGAATGTCTTTAACTACCCCCTTGGGGTATCGAATCGATGCATAAGCGAATTGCAAGGTCACATGGGTCTTTTTCAACTCCCCCAAACCTAAGTCTTCATAAACAAAGTATGGAAGAATGTTCACACTCGCACGCAAGTCTAGCAAAACTTTCCCTATGTGATGGTCCCCTATTTGGCAAGAAATGGTAGGACACCCTGGGTCCTTGTTTTTAATTGCGGTTGGACAGGAAATTATTGAGCTAGCATATTGAGCTAGAAAGCTTTCTTGGGCACATTGGTAGTTTTTTTGAAGGTGCAAAGGTCCTTTAAAATTTTGACATAAGCCAGAATTTGTTGGATAGCATCAAGTAGTGGAATGTAAATTCTCACTTTCTTTAAACACTTCTAACATTTTATCCAACTGGGCAGTTGATTTTCCTAGTCTTAGCCTCTAAGGGTATGGTGCCTTAGGAATGTAAGCCATAGGAGTGGGCTCACTAGGTGATGATTCAGCTATGACTAAGTTCTCCTTGATTGGCTTTGGTTCTATTATGGGTTCAGCATTCACACTTGGTTCCTCAGTTTCCACATCTTCACTTGATTTTTCTTTCTTAGGCTTGTTGGGTAGTCCTACCTTATTATCAACCTGTGCACCCGACCTAAGAGTGATTATGGATTTGACATGTTTTGGGCCTTTTCCTTTATTATCATGAACAACATGGCCCTTAGGATTAAGTTCAGGTTGACTAGGGAAGGTTCCCTCGTCTTTAGCACTCAAGGAATTAGTCAGGTGGCCCATCTGATATTCCAATTTTGCAAGGGTCTAAGCTTGGCCATTTAAAATTTGATTAGTGCTCTACTGGAATTGAGCAGTACTCTGAGACATGAGTTTATTGATGGTCTCTTCTAAGGAATCTACCCTCTGAGTCAGTGCAATAGGGTTGACATTGGCATTTAGAAACCAAGTGGGGCATTGGCTTGAGATTAAATGGGCTGAAATTGATTGGCCTATGATGGGCAACCCTGATTAGACCCTTGGTCTAAGAAAAGTTCGGATTGTCCCTCCAACCTAGATTGTATGTGTTGGAGTATGGGTCATACCCCTTCAGATTATAACACACCGGACTCAATTAAGCATAATTAGAGATTAATCAAGTTATTAGCTAGTTAAAATAACATTAATCTAAATAATGATGTTTAACATCTAATTTGGTTATATTTGGTTTATTTTTGTCTCATTGTGTCTAATGGGTCAAGTTTAGGTTATGGATAGGTAATTTAGGTCGGGCTTGACCTTGATTAGGTAGATGAAAGCTCTTTTTTGTAATTTTAGATTTCATGGCATTACATCATACATGCATCATATTGATATCATCACGTTTGTCTTATTGAGCTTGTCAACTTTCATACTTAACTTGAATGTATTCAACTACATCTGGTTTAGTTGGACCCTCATTTGACTTAAACTAAAATGTAATTGACAGTATGAGGACTTTCTTGTAAAACTCAGAAGTTTTATGTTTAAATGGGTTTCAGTACCCATTTCATTCTGCTCTCCCTCTCTTGGCACAACAGGCTTCTCATTCCCCATCCTCTTCCTCAATGCTACTACGAGTAAGAATAACCTTGCATTTATGTTCTAAGGGCTCCAAACTTCAATTCCATCTCTCCTCTTCCTATTTTCCCTATTAGAATTGAAGATATAGGTCTCTATTTTTCCCTACAACTCTCTAGTTATAGGTCTTTCTAAGATCACTAGAATCATGAGGGTTTGTAGTGAATCTACCAATGACTACTCCAATGGTCTGCGCTGCCCTCTATCTCGGTCTCGCTGGTGTCATTAGTCTCCATCTCCTGACAATTTCTATCTCGTTGCAATCTCTCTCATTTTGGTACTTTCTATCACTCTCCATTACATTAATTTGCACTTTTGGTAGCAAATTTTCCTTGTGCAAGCCAAATTTTGTCAGCAAAAACTAGCCTTTACAAGTGAAATTACCTAGTTGCTGGCAAACTTTGCAAGGCTTCTAATTTATTATATTTACCGACGATATGTGAACGTCAGGGAAGTAAATTAAAATTAAAGAAATTGAAGAGAATATTTGCCGACATAATAAAAATGTTTGGAAAAATTAAAATAATTTATAAAAAAAAAAAGCACTTGTTAAGTTGACCTAATACTTAAAAAACAAAAGAAGGTAAAAAAAAAAACTAGTTAGTTTCGTGCCCCTTGCACCAAATCCCTTCAACGTGCGCCTCTTCCTCTCCTTCTTCTCTGGCAATCATCCATCCCTCCCCAACGGGCTCTTCCTCGCCATCGACCACCTTTAGGACTCCATCCTCCTCTCCTGCGCACCTCTGCCCTGAGAAAGGTTTTCACAATCTTTCTATTTGTCGATTTAATATCTGAAATGGGCAAAGCAAATTGTCCCATCTATTTGGTTTTGTGCAGTTTTGAATGATTTTCCTATTATAATGATAGTTATTGTCTTTGTTGATATCATCTAAATGGATTTTACCCATATGGATTTTTGATGATGTTAGGCTTCACTGTTCCTACACATATCAACGTATCATTCAAAAAAAGAGAACACTTTGGTACAGGCAGGTTAACTACTATCGCACCTTCTGGTGACATTCGAGGTGTGATGACATAGGTTTCGCTTTCGACCACAGTTGTTGCTGTGCAGGTTAAGGTTTGAGTCCCCTGTAGACGCAAGATGGCAATCAACGGGCCATTTAAAATAAAGATTTACATTTAGGATCAACCCAGAGGCATCATTATTGAAACAGATTTAAAAATATTTTTTTTCAATGAATGATAACTTTCCTTAAAGCTAAAGGCCTAGCTGATTTGAAATACATGATTAATTAACAAAAAGCTAAAGAACTCAAGAGGATTGATGACGAAACACATTGGCTAGAGTCAAATTCAGTCATAATGGAAGAATCTTTGGCAATAGCATTGACGAGTGCACGTTTGCATCTTTCTAATGGGTTCCCGTCATTAGTATCATGATCTCTCTCTCTCTCTCTCTCTCTCTCTCTCTCTCTCTCTCTCTCTCCCACTCAATTGTTCTAGAGTGCCCTAAAGGCTTTAGGTAATTCAGGGTTGATTTTTAGGTTTCGTACTTACACTCAAAATACTTAATCTTTTCAATTTATTTAGTTGATAGGGTAATTTCATTTTAATTTTATTTGATGGGTGGACATTTTTAGTAGTGAGGTTATTCAAAATCTTTCAATTTTTTTTTTTTTTTTTGAGTTTCTACTGGTACATATGCCCTTGATGAGAAAGTTTTCTTTATGAACTTTTTAACTTTTTGAAGTGCATGTCTATATGAAAAGTTGAACCAAATACACCCATAGGTGGGTAAATACTTCCTTTTCATAAAATTAAATGGATTTTGATAGCAAATATTTTCCTATATGCTTCCTTGTTTGATTTCATTTTCCTATAAGCATAAATGGTTATTGCAATCAGATTGTAACTACTTAACCAACATTTTGTGGGATTTTTCATTTTTTTTTGTACCAAGCACATCTCTAAATTCCTTTTCGTTTCTTTGACAGTACCATACTACACGGTTTGTTCATTAGATCTTCAAGTTCACATCTTGTAAATTTTCAAGGTTGCCAATGATCCAATAAAAAATATAAGTTCAATTTGAGATATATGATTTGAGGAAGAATTTGGAACCTCTTCAGCATAAGCATTGCCAAGGCAAGGACCTCCATTTATCAACTTATGGGTAAACTCCAGTAAGCTGTTGTTTCGAATTTAGTGATGACACCCTAACAATGAACTTGTTTATGGACTTTCAGATGCATATTGGATAAATCTAGCCTCCCTAATGTATGTGAATAATTTAAAAGAAGTTATTTAATTTTAAATCTAGACATATACCTTTTTATGTCCCATAAGCAAATCTTTCTCTGGCTTAGTGCTAAATTAACCCAATACTATATGTTTTATTTCTCCAGGTATGGAGCTGCTTTGACAAGAGCCCCCTCTTTACTCCAGTTTAAATAGTCTCAATGCATGTTGATATAAATGATTAAGGGAGTGTGTGACTAATCCCTATATCACATGGTCCTTCAGGTATGGAGTTGCTTTGATAGGTGTCCCCGCTTGACTCTAGTTTATGGCCCTTAGAATATTATTGTGTCTTTGAAACACATTTTGGGTTGTCCATTTTTAAGGGGAGATGCTTCCCATTTATTTTTAAAGGGTGTGGTTAATGTAATTTGCTAACTTTTAAAATTTTCAACTAAAACTATGAAGACACCACATGTATATAATTAGGTTTGAAGTCAATTCATTCATAAAATGCTCACAATTTTTGTATTTTTCTTTTTTTTCTTTTTTTTCTTTTTTTTTTGTAGTTTGATGATTGACGTCTTTGGTTTGACATTTAGATAGCCTCTTCTCTTGTTTTCTCTTTTGTCAAAAGCATTTCGACTTGTTTAACATTATCTTCTTGTTGTTGGATATTTGAATATATTTGAGGCTTCTTTGGATGGATATGTATTGGATATTTTGTATGCTTTTTATTATAATATTTGTTCATTAGGATTCGTAATTGGTTGGATATTAATTTATTGGTATATTTTTTGAATTAGTTTGGATGAGATTGGTATAAACAGGTTACAAGAAAATATTGAAAATAAACCAAAAAAAATAATATTTCTTTCAACTATGCAATATACGTGGGTAAAGAATAGGAAAAGGTTTTGCCTACATTTATTGCACTGGCAAAAGTTTTGTTTATAAGAAAAATAATAATTTTTTTTACTTTTGCTTATGAAATTTTCATGGGCAAAAATGCTTATTAAAATTAGAAAAAATTATATTTAACTTTTGGCTACATAAAGGTGTATAGCTAAAGGTTGTACCTTTGCCCTACGTAAACCTTCATAGCTAAAGGTTTTACCCTTGCCGATAAAAAGTTGGCGTAAGTAAAAGTACAACCTTTGGCTATAAAGATTTGCATAGCCAAAAGCGTCACACTTACTCTATGTAAGATTCCAATCCCAACTAACCTCGATTTATGTTAATTAAGTATGTTTATATTAATTAAAATTTGTTTAGGCTAATTTAACTCAAACCCTTTGGGCTTGGGTCATGAATAGGTAGTTGGGTCAGGTTCGAACTTTACCGAGGTAGTTAAGGGCCCTATTGTAATTTAGAGTCTGTGCATCATATTGACACCTCACTAGTTGCATCTTGTGTAACTCATCGTGTAAACCATCTTTCATGTTGGGTCTAACTTAATTCGGATCCATCTTGGCCTAATTGAAGTCCATTTGACCTAAACTGTAATTTTCCTAAGGCATTGGACTTGCATGCAAAGTACAGAAAATTTTGATTTAAAAAGGGGACAACCATCGACCCTCCGTTTCTCTCTTCCCTCCATCCTCTACTCAAGCTGCAATTCTCCTTCCATTCCTTAGCTTCTTCTTCTCTAACCCAAGCTAGAAGAGCTTCTTCTTCTCTAACCCAAGCTAGAAGCCTTGCATGCAAGAGGGATAGCCTCTACTCACCTCTTTCTCCAACCTTTTGTGCATCTCCTTCATTGGAATCAACATATTCACCATCTTCTTCAAGCTACAGCTCTCTAAGGTGAAATCTCTACCTCCATTTCAATTCTCTGGGTTTGATAAAGTCAAGGAGACTCAAAAAAACATGCATGCGTCTTATATTAGATTCACCCATTGCATGTTTTTCATGTAGAGAACCCATCTTTTATCGAGGCTTTCTCTAACTATATACGAAAGAGAAGTTGATAGGGTCAAGCACTGTGTTAAAGGCAAGTATTAGAGTATATATTACTACATGTTTGTCTAAATTTGTTGATTCATGAACTAATCACTCTAATTTCAAGTTACAGCTCATTCACCTTTAAGTATTGATGCAGCCCTAAGGTTAGGGCGTGCGTGGAGGTGCCTAAGCACGTGTCCAAGACACTTCGAACTGTCAAGGTGACTTCAAACCACACGAGAAAACACCTCTGGGAAAAACCCAATTCTATTAATCAACCAAATCTGAGAAGTTCTTCTCTACAAAGCCATATATATAGTAAAACAATCTTAATAAGCAAGAAAACCCTAGGCTAGAAATAGAAACTTTCCTAATAATAATAATAATAATCCTAATCTAATTTGAAGAAGGGCTGAGAGGCGGCTATTCTAATTTGAAGAGGGGCTGAGAGGCGGCTGAGCCCTAGACTGCATCATCCTCCCCGGGTTGAAAGAAGAGTTCGTCCTCGAACTCGATGCTGCTTCGGATTGCCAGTGTAAATGTGTTGAACATGAAGGACATCCTTTGTGGCAGCTTTCCAGGAATTCTTCTTTGGCGGTTGTGGTTTCTCAGGATGAAGAGTAACTTGCTGTCCACCATGCATGAATGTATATGTGTTGTCGCGCATACCATGAGTTCCATTTTTATCATACATCCAAGGAAGGCCCAATAAGATATCACCACTATCCATAGGTAGCACATCACACCAGATTGTATCCTTGTAAGTCTCACCAATGGCAAAGTAACTTTGCAAGTATGTCGAACATGCGCTCGATCACCATTCATTAGCCATTTGACAAAATAAGGACGATTATGCTTATAAACTTTCAATTGAAGGCGATCAACAAGAGCCTGGGAGATGAAATTTTCACAACTTCCACTGTCAATAACAACTGTGCAGTTTTGTCCCTGAATCATTCCTGTGGAACGGAAAATATTTTTGCGCAGCCACTTATGCTCAACAGTTGGTGACGCATCCTTGAGGACAATAAGAGCATCATCTGGGGGCTTTGCATCGGTGAAGTCAATATCCGCAGTGTCAATATCCTTGGAATTGTCAATATCCTTAGGATCAGTGTCAATATCATCTCGGATATTGTTATCAGCACCTTCAATCTCAATTAGATGTATTCGCTTTGGACAATCTGCGGCGCGATGCCCGTGCCGGTGACAATGAAAACAAACCATCTTATTTTGACCTTCAGTCCTAGCAAAACTCTGTCCATTGGATTTAGCTTCTTGTAGAGGGGAATTCTTTGGCTGAGCCCATTTGGATTTTTGTACTTGATGATTTGCAATTCCCTCAGCCTTGATAGCATGTTGGATGAGTTCATCGACATTATCAAAATGTTAGAAGGCAATGATATGCTGAATGTCTAGTCTCAATCCATTGAAAAATCTATCAACTACCACATCATCATCTTCATTCAAGCCACAACGAGCTTGCAGAGTCAAAAACTCCTCAGAATATTCAACAACTGTCTTGGACCGTTGTTTCAAATTTTGAAAACTGGAACTGAGAGGGGTCGATGGGGGTTGGATGAGTTCCGGTGAATGGGTTTGAACAAAGGCGTGGGGTTAGGGTTTCGGTTTGGGTAGGGATGATGGGGCGATGTGGAGATCTGGGGTGGGGGACTGTGTTGGGATGTCCACGGCAGGGAGATGGGATTTGGTGCTGAGGATTAGGGATGGACTCGGTGGTGGACGATTGCTGGCGCTAGACGAGGAAGGGGGTGGGGTTTGGATTCGGGCAGGGAGTTGGGGACTCTGGATTGTCAGGGATCGGGGTTTCGGTGGTGGGTCAGGGTTCTGAAGGGGAGTAGGTTAGGAAAGGGGGTCGTCTGGGAGAGCAGCGGAGAGGATGAGATGAACAGTGGATGGGGTGATAAATTCCGGGAACAACCAGAGGGCTCCTGGTGACTGGATCGGAGGCTCTGATACCAATCTGATGCAGCCCTAAGGTTAGGGCGTGCGTGGAGGTGCCTAAGCACGTGTCCAAGACACTTCGAACTGTCAAGGTGACTTCAAACCACACGAGAAAACACCTCTGGGAAAAACCCAATTCTATTAATCAACCAAATCTGAGAAGTTCTTCTCTACAAAGCCATATATATAGTAAAACAATCTTAATAAGCAAGAAAACCCTAGGCTAGAAATAGAAACTTTCCTAATAATAATAATAATAATCCTAATCTAATTTGAAGAGAGGCTGAGAGGCGGCTAATCTAATTTGAAGAGGGGCTGAGAGGCGGCTGGGCCCTAGACTGCTGTCACGACCCTGGCCCAGAAATCGGGGGTTAGCGAAAAGCTAAGCCAGTGACACACGTACTCCCGTGCACGTGCATCCAAACCCAGTCCAGATACACATACACAAGGGATCTAACACGTGCGAACTAAACGTACGCGGAAGCTGTACATATCATAGCAAGCGACAAAGGAAAAAGACAAGAATAATTACAATACTGGAAAAACCAAATACAAGTCTAAGTACACGACAAAATAAAGATGTACAAATATACAGAGTACAAAGTCCAAAGTCCAAAATGCCCAATTACAAAAGCTCCAAAAACCAAAACTCAAAACAGAAGGCCAATGGAATATATGCATGTGCGCACTCGGCAGAGATGATCAGGCCCACTCTGCCAAACCGGAGGGTGCCTCTACACTCGGCCCTGCAGCCTCCTCGACCGCCGGGGAGTCGGGCAAGGGATCTGTGCCTGCAACACCACAGACAACACAAATGAATACAACGATCCAACAAATACAAGTAACAGGTATGAAACACTCATAGTATCAAATAGAATAAGGACAGAATAGTACTTTCAGAGTTTCATCTTAGTATGCTAAGCAAATCGTGCATAGAATTAAAGCATGATAAGGGAATCAAAGTACAGAAATACTGAACTAAGTGGCTACTACGTTAACCATATTCTCTCCAACAGAGAGCAAAGCAGAACAGATGAGAACACCACTGACCGGGCCAAGGGTACAAGTGGGTCTCGGTTTCCTAGGTTCCGGGGTCCCAAGACAAAGCGACCCTGCAGTGATACAGAGATACAGAGATCTAAGCCAGAGGTAACCCCGTCGGGCATCCTAGGGCTGAGGCTGAGTAGAGCCAGACTAATACCAATCAAATCAAATCCATAGAAAGGGAGATTATCCGCTTTGGACTCACCGATGACAAAGACCGGATCTTATCCTCACGTATTAACCTCTGGGCAGAGCCACCAGGGAATACCCAAAATATACAAAGCTAGAAATATACCAAGCATAGCCAAAATACAGATCAGAACATAGATTAAGTCAAAGCACAGCATAGATCAAAGCGTAGTGCAGATCGAAGAATAAACAGACATACAGGACGAAAGCAAAATGACTGCGGAATGCATAGACATAGATTGGCAGAACAGAGGGCAAAGCTGTAAACAATATGCAATGCATCTCAGATTAATACGGAGTCAAGGTTCATTACGGGCCAATATTAATCTAGCTGTTCACTGTCACTAACCTTGCATGTTGATGTAGTTTTAAGTTATTCGATGCACCGTTGCCATCCTAGTGTTGCAATGTAATCCTTATGTGCATCGAAGTCCCTTAAACCAACACCCATGGGGAGGTGCTTAACAGAGAATCAACGCTCACATGAATGAGTCACAACCTAACAGACTATTCATGCGATCCAAATAATCCATTGGGCCTGTTTACATGGGTGGTTAACCTGTATTTGAGCCCTACAAGTCTCACCATTATCCTAAGTTATTTTTCAGAATTGCCATGCCTAACGGTTTAGCCATGAGGGACCTATGGTTGAGCCGAAGACATCTTACGCGCTCGTCGTAATATGCACTACGGCTTCACCTTGGTTCCATTCAAAACACAGCTAAACTGGTCATCATCCACCTCTGATCTGATACCTTTTTCGGCTGAGCTACAGTCAGTATACGGCTTAGCCGTAGACCAATCCACGGCTTTGCCGTAGCATTCCACGGCTTAGCCGTAGCCACACCGTAGGAGTGCTGTATCGGGAAAGTTTCGACTGATCAGAGATTTAATTCACGGCTGGGTTACGGTTGGGTCACGGCTAGCTTACGGCTCAGCCGTAGGACAATTTACAGCTCAGCCGTAGCCTAGCCGTAGAACAAAAGTGAAATTTCAAGTCTCTGGATTGTGAGCCGTAGAAAGTTACGGCTTAGCCGTACAATACAGAAAACGAATTCGGGCTGAGTACAGAAACTGAAATTTGGTACAGAAGCTGAACAAAACGAGTTACAGAGGTTCCAAATTCACAAAAATTGGCTGTAAAACATTTGTATACAGAGAATAAGAAGGAATCAAAGCAATCAAACAAAACACCCATATGTGTTATCAAATCTTGTACTTATACTTGCCTCAAAACTCTGTCAATCCACTGAATCAAGCTCCAAATCAACTAAAATCAAGACAAATCAAAGAAATAAACCATGCATGAGTTGTAGACACAGCATAGAGAAAGAGAGGTGCAATTGGAGATGAAGAAGAAGAGATTTGAAGAGAACCCACTTACCAAGCCACAGACAGAGATGAGAGGAGGGAAAGAACCAAATCAAAACAAGGGATCCAAATCCTCAATCGAGCAAGAGAAGGGAAGAAGAGAGAGAGAGAGAACGTGGCTCTCCTGGAGTCTCCTTGCATGCAACGTTGAGGAAATGAAATGAGCAGGAGAGAGAGACACCTGGGGGATGACTCATTTATATAAGTCCTGGAGTTTAAGTCAAAGTCCGGTAAGTTTCGGTTATTTACAAATCAAGTCACACGGGGGTCCAACTCCTCCAATTGACTCCAAATGGGTCTGACACAGTTACAGCAGTTGACGAGCTCAATAAAATACACGTGCTGACACCAAGATGATGCAAGGAATGATGCAAGCAAAGCAAAAGCAAAATTACGAAAAAGGGCTTAGACCTACCTATCTCAAGTCAAAGGTCACTCAACTACCTATCCAAGACCCAAAACCAAATCCGAAAGAATAAAACAATAGAAACACACACTAATGAGCCACTAATCCGGTTCAAGGGGATCGGAGTGTTACAACTGCATCAAGTATACATGTGATTGAATTAAATGAATTGGAGTATGATTATGTGCTATGGGTGATATGTGGGCATTGTAAAACCATAAGGATAATTTGAGGCAAAAATGAAGCTCATTGTAACCAATAATTTGAGAGTTCTGTAATGAACTTGAACTTCAGAAATCATTTCCAGAATTTCTAAAGCTTACGGCGAAGCCACAGCTAAGCTATAAGTATCTACGGCTTATAATCTAGAGAGCACAAAAACCTACATTTGAACTATGGTAGACCCTCGGCTAAGCCATAGAATGAACTACGGTTAAGCCGTAACCATCTCATGACCAAGTCGTAAGTCATTTTATGGCGAGTTTCTCCGAGAGCCCAAAATTCCATCTTTCTCCTATGGCTGACTCTTAGCAAAGCTATGGACTGTGCTACGGCTAAGCCATAGCCCAGCCGTCGACTTAGTACGGTTAAGTTGCAAGCCAATGTATGGCTAAGCCGTAAATGTGTATAAAATTGAACGAAAGACCAAACTACTCGGTTAAGCCGTGATATGTATACAGCTAAGTCATAAGAACACTATGAACTTAGGATATTAGCGATTTCAAATGACCTTGTAGGGATTCAAACATGGCATCTTTTTCCCAACTAAACTAGCCCAATGGTGATTAAATGATAAGGAGGATGAGTGTAGAGCTGCCACTAATCCCCTCTGATTTTCCAGATGAATTCCTAATGTCACGTCATGGGTGTTGGCAGAAGAAGAGGTGTCCTTTCCATACACAATGTAACACCAAAATTTAGTAACACAATCACACCGGACGTTTTATGAATACATCGTATTGAATGCCCTCGGGATCACGGATTATCTAGCACAGAGTTGGCTAGTAAATCTCCTTGAAACCTTGCTAGTAAATCTCCTTGAAACCTTCTCAATTTAAATGCATTCATATTGTTAAGAAACCTTGCCCTCAACATGATCTAATCATGTACCCATTTTGTCTGGCGAACTTAGACTGGAGCTTCTACTGAGTGTGTGTCTGTGAGCTGAAATGGGTGTAGCTAAGGTTGAGAGGGTTCGAGCCTCATTGCTCATTTAAGTATACATTGTCTAATTATAAGTTACCTTGCTTATTCCGATTTCTATGATTGAATATAATCTCAGGACCGAAATTCCCATATGTATGAATATGAGACATCACTATGGTTGATCATAAGCATGAAAGATAATAATTCCAATCGGTCTTGATATATTGAATCGGCACCACTTAACTTGTACGCTTATTAGGTTCAACGTGACCAATTCATGTATTCCTTATGTTCCTACTGCAGTAGTTTATGGAGGAGTTGTCGGCACTCTCAAAAAGCTAACCTGATCCCCTAGCATAATTTTCATATTTATGTTATATGCTCTCTCTAGATGATATGCTCTCTTTAGGGAGAATATAACCATGTGGATGCCAACTAATACATTATAATACTTTATCCAGGATTTGTTATACATGCTTACTCATGTACAACATGCCTAGTACATAATTATTGCCTTCTTTAATCAATATATTCCTTAATTCATTTGATACATCATAATGGTTTTATATATCTCTATATTTCCTTAACTGTTATATTAACAGTGCTACCCTTAGTGTTACAAATATTGAATCCAGTCCCAGCAAGATTATTGATGCATCCCCAAAAGGTACCTCAACGATATTTAAGGGTGTAGAAGAGTGGAATGAAGGCAACATATACTATTAGTCGTCTTACGAAGAGCATCAAAAAGGGGTTTTGTTGAGTTGATACATTTAGTGGTGTTGGAACTAGTGTTTAACATGCCTCTCTATAACATGCCTCTCTATCTTTGTTGGGACTTTGATTGATGGACATGTGCTTTGAGATTATATAATTGAACATGTTTATGTGATTGTGGTTATGTCTGTGGGAATGGATAAGTAAAAGACTTTAAGTTTATTCTATGATTGTATAATGTTCTTCTTTGATTACTTACGATCATTACAGGTGTATTTCATAGGTTTCCGCTTATGGTTGAAATTAAATCTATGTGTTGGTGGATCTTCCTCATACGTTCCTGTAGAATCTCCCTTGTAGTGATTCGTGTGTGTCTTCAAATGGTACAGATTGCTAGAATTACGTATCCACACCTTGGGGGCCCATTCTAATCCCTAATTCCCTGGATCTGGGTGCGACACCCTACCAACAGCCTCTTTTGCCGGCGCAATAATATTTGGCATTGGTATTTGGCGACGCATGGAGGCATAGCCAAAAACTCAACCTTTGCCCACGCATCATTTTGTATGTAGGTAAAAACCTTTTCCCCACAATCCTTTGCCTACGAATTGCCCACGCATGTCTTTGCGAAAGCAAAGAGATTTACATACAGATCTAGCCGTTTGCCTATAAATTTTCTATATAGGCAAAAATACTTTTTGTTGTAATACACTAAGAGATAAATATTGCCTCTTCCAAGACGACAATTTCCTCTTAAATTTATCTATCACCTGATCCCAAAATGCTTTGGACCTTAGCTCTGCTCCAATAGGCAACACAAGATAAGTAATAGGAAGCTTCCTTGACTTGCACCTAATAACAGTAAAAAGAGCCCGAGTAGTCTCCTCTAGACACCTAACACTCACTAACACACTCTTAGAAATATATATCTTCAAACCAAACACCAACTGAAAGAACCGAAGAATTCTCTTTGGGGCTAAAATTTCTTTCCTCTTGGATGAGCTGAAAAGAATAGTATCATCTGCAAATTGAAGTTGAGTTATTGTCTCTCTACTCCATCCCATCTCAAAGCCTTCAATTATCCCCAACTCTCTCGCTTTTACTAAAAGCAAACTTATGGCCTGGTTCTTTTACAAAAATTCCTACCAGGAATTTGGGTGGTTGGGGTTTTTGGGACAAGACATCATCTTATCCCTTAGCATTTTCAAATTCTTTGTTTTTTTGCAAGCATTTTTTAATTCCACCTACTTAAAAGGTCTTAAATAGCCTTGGGAATTTCAGAATTCCACTTGCTTCACCTTTTGCTTGAATTCCTGGATGCTCTTGAGCATCCAAGTATTCCACTATATTTGAAAATTTCAAAATTCCTTAGACATGAATTCTTTGAATTCGTGTAAAAGAATAAGCTCTAAGGCTTTAACCACAATCATGAATAAGAATAGAGAGAGAGAGAGAGAGAGAGAGAGAGAGAGGATCCCCCTATCAAATGCCTCTAGAAGCTGTGAACAACCTTATTGGAGAACCATTTACTAACACAGAAAAATAAGTAGTAAAAATGCACTCATAAAATCCATTTGTGCCAAGTTTCTCTAAAGCCAAATCTAAACAACATATAATCAACAAAATCTTACTCTACATGGTCATAAGTTTTTTCTAGATGCACTTTGAAAACAGCCCCTTCTTTCTTAGGCTTCCTCTTGGGATCCACAAGTTCATTTGCAATCAACACCCCATCAAGAATTTACCTACTTGCAACAAAAGCCGACTGAAAAGGACCAATAATCTAAGTGAGAGCACACTTAAGTTGATTCGCCAAAATTTTAGCCAAAAGCTTATATAAATACCCAATAAGGCTAATATGTCTATAGTCCTTTAGATCCATAGGATTAAAAACTTTATGAATAAGAGTGAAAAAAGTTGTATTCAACTCCCTATTAATTCTACCTCTCTGATGAAACTCAGACAAGAGCAAAATAAGGTCCGCTTTCAGAAAATCCCATCCTGCTATGCTGAATGTGAATTTAAATCCATCCAAACCTAGAGACTTGTCACCGTCACACTCCTCCAAGGCTCTATGCACCTCATGCTCCTCGAATTCCCTTTCCAACCAGCTTTGCGTTTCTATGGAAATCAAAGGAAAGGGTAGGCCATCAAGCTTTGGCCTTGTACCTGCTTGACTCTTATATAGGCTTTCAAAGAAATGCGCAACCTCTTCCTTGAGTTTCTGAGGACTTTTCAACATCCTGTTACCTTGGCAAAGTTTTTCCAAATAATTGAGTTTGCTTCTTACGGTTTCCATCCGGTAAAAAAAACTTATTGTTTTTACCCCCTTCCTTGAGGCAAAAGACTCTAAACTTTGCTTTCAAAAACTTTCATCGAAGCGATTTAGATCCGATATCGTCCTTTCGGCATGTTGTTTAACGACATCTTTATCTGCACTGAACTTCTTGGTTTCATTTAGCTTTCTCCATATCCTCAATACCTCTTTCCAAAACTTATCGAATTAATTCCACCTGACGATATACTTCTCTATTCCCAAGCTTTGGCCTTGCACCGCTTTATTCCTGGCTTTGCACCGCTTTATTCCTTAGGTGCCGATTAAGTTTCAAATGTATAAATGCGTCCCCCTTATTCGGCTGCCTTGTCATTTTATTTCTTTCAGTAGGAAACAGAGCTTACCGGGTAAGTTGGGCCCGCATCACTTTACAAAAACAGAAAGAGCTTGGATTCTTTAAGCTTTTGACTTGCACAAATTCTGAGTTAAAGAGGAGTAAAATTGTATATTGAGACAACTTATTTAAAATCTAAATCATTTAAAATAAACAATCTCCTAATGCATGCGGTGTCTTAAAATTTTATCCCAATTGCATGTAGTAGCACGGTGTAATAGACCATTTGACGAGGAAGTGATTAGTGAATGCACATAAGATTGTGCTAGTCACAGTTTTAATCAAACAATCAGTCCTAACAATAAGGGAAACATTTTGATATATACTTCAGTCACTGAGAGGGCTTTCTTTAGTAACAAAATGATAGCCAGCATTAAATTCAGTGCAACCAAAGCGGTCTACATCTCATGGTGCTACAATACTATGTTCCCACCCAAAGCCTCTCCATGAAGGCTGAGAAAGTGAACCCTTCCCAACGAAGAAAGTGTAATGAGTCCCATCGTCTGTTGCAGCCACTGCATTCAACTGTGCGCATTTTAAGAATTTCATTGTTTATTTATACTAAAGTAAAATTTAGGGACATTCTTAAATGATAAAGGTTCATTTTGATGTGTAATTAGGGTTAGAGCCTTTTTTCCTTTTATGTTCGTGGAAAAAGGTTAATGACTAAAGTTAAAAATTACATTTTTAACTTTTTCAAACTTTATAAAAATTTTTATCAAAAAAATAAATTCTTACAAAAGTACAAAAATATAGCCATATACACACCCACAAATATACTTATCTCCTACTCACAAAGTTAAAATACCATATCCCCTATATTTTTACCGTATCCGTTCCAATACTCATTTCCATATTCATATCGGCATCCATATCCATACCAATACACATCCACTGTGCGTTTGCGTGCATTTTTAAAATATCCGTACTCAAAGATTCGATGCTCCCTGCTGAGGAAAAAACAATGCTGTGGTCCTGCAGTCCCGCTCAACCATGGCAGAACTTGTCGGCTACTCTCTGACTCGGACCCTTCACCCTGGTTGTCGAATCGATTGTCTTCTTCTGCAAAAGCAAGCCCTGTGACGACAGGCACGTCATCGGGCAGATCTACGAGACCGCGACCCCAGAAGAGGTTAGCCCGTTAGACTGTGTTCTTTCATTTCGACCGATGGTGTTTTTTAATCAGTTTCCTTTCGTGTGCCTTGGAACTTGGGAGGTGCCCGATTCCCGATGCAGTTCATCCGGGGGTTTGCTCCATCCTGGTTTTCGATTCGCCATATGCCAATATCATTGGCTTTTATGTCTAGCCAACTAAAATTTTCAAGAATTTCTCAATATTTTTTTTTACTGCAGATTTGGGACATCTCCACTTAGCAATTACAAATTTTTATGGATTTAGATCGGTTAGAATTCTCATTTTGAAAGATATTTTAATCTAAATTCAACGTATAGGATTTGAAAAGAGAGCCATTGAAAATTTCTCAGTTTGGACAAAATTAAATTAATAATAATAATAATAATTAATAATTTTCAAATTACCACCATCTCTTTTATTCCTATACATCCATCTCCCTGTCTCCTTTCTCATTTCCTTCCTCTACCTCTTCGTCTTCCTCTTCATTTTTTCTCTTTCTCTCCTTCTCTTTCTCCCCCCTTTTCTCTTCCTTTCTCTCCCTCCCTGCAACATCTCCCTGCTGCAGGGAGACCAACGTTTCCCTAGGGAGGGAGAGGGAAAGAGAGAGAGAATAGAGAGAAAAAGAGGAAGAGGAGAGTCTCCCTCCACCGCCAGAACTCGTCGCTGACTAGAGGAAATGGAAGGAGAGAGGAGGGAAGGAGAGAGAATGTGTGTAAGGAAAAAAAGGGTAAGGATATTTTGGAGATTTTTTATTTTTCTAATTTTTTAATGTTGTGTAAACTGTAAAATTTTCAGTGTTGATTTAGCAGTTCTCTTTGAAAATCCTCAAATTTGTATTATTGCCAATTTTTCTTACCTATACACATTGATATGCATCAATATTATTGTGAAATTTTCAATTATACAAATTTTCAACAAGGAATCTTCGGAGCTACAAAAGTGAGGAATATTTAAATATGTGGTTTCCTCAAGGATTCTTTACTTGGTACCAAACATACTGCATTTTTTTTTTTTTTGGTAGAAACACCTTGTTGATGTCAAGAAACATATCCTTGCATAAATTCATGGTGAGATTCAACAAACGAATAATTACAATTTTGTACAAAATAGTACTAATTTAAAGTTAAATTAACCCCCCTTCTCTCTAACTAATCTTAACCAATCTCGCTAACAAATCTCATGGCCAGCCAACTCTTATTTAATTAAACTCTGCAGACATCTTATACAGAAGAAGAATGCTTATTTCGAGCAACTCAGGTTTTCAACATTTGGATCTTGCCATAGGTTTCAACTCATTCACCTTGAGGATTTATTTTAAAGGTCAAAAACACTAAGGATGCCAACTTGCTCCCTTTATAATGCTTGAATCCATGTAATTATTTATTTGGATTATTTATAAAAAAAATTGAAAACTTTTTCAAATAGAAAATATAGAGCATTTTAAAGTGTTTTAGATGTAAATGAAGCAATAAACATAAACATACAATAATGAAGAAAATATAATTCATATGCATTCCATGTTTTAAATAAAATCCAAAATGATTTAATTAAAAGCAAACCAAACAAGGACAATAGTCAACAAACAAAACAAACAACATCCATTACATAAACCCATGGATGAAAATAACGGTATCGGTCATGGTATCGACCCAATTCTAAAAAACGATATGGTATCGTCGTGGTTTGCGGCCTATCGGGGTAGTCTCGGTGTTTTTTTTTTTTTTTTTGCTCCAAAAAAATTTGAAAAAGTATCCAAAAAATTTAGAATTTTAAAAAAGGCTGGAAAACAATGTTTTTTTTATTAATAACAAGTATAAATCAAATTATTGGTTCCTTTCAGTCATGACATCCTGCATCGCTATTTTGTCCGAAATTGTAATTTTTGTTTATAAAAATCATAATTATAACTTATGAACCATCTATTAGTATGAAATTTTAGAAAATACAATTTATTTGTAATTTGTGTATAGTGTTGGTAATTGGTATCTTGTATAGTATATACCAAGATCCTCCACATCTTGAAGATCTATGTATTCTATTACTAAATCTATCAAGTTTGATTCATTAAATCATGTATTTTTATACTAATAAAATAAAAATAATAATTAGTACTCTTAACATTAAAAAATATCTAAATATCAATAAAAGAGAAAACTAGTTAAAACTTAAAAGTTAAAAGCCTCTATTTTAAAATACCAAATTATAGAACCATATAAGAAAAAGAGTGGAATCGATTATCATATTCATGGCTCATTTTTAGCTTTTACCAAATAAGTAATTATAAAAAAATTAGAAGAAGTAGAATATACCTACCTTTGTAGAGTTATTTTTGTGATTTCTTAAACCAAATCCACCCAAATAAAGATTTTTTTATTTATTTGTAAGTGAAAGGAAGAGTTACAACAATTGGAGTGTGTTTGGGAAGTAGAAGATGAGTAAACAGGATGAGAACAAGGGAAAAAATTAGGATTATACATTTTTTAATTTATTTTATATATACTGCAGATATTTTAAAAATATCAACCGATATTTTGACTATGTATAATCGATACCCTTTTTCTGTCATTTATCGGTATAGTACCGTACATATCGGCCGTTATTTTAATATATGCATAAACCTACATAAACCCACCCACCCACCCACCCACACACCCACACACAACATGGCAAAGGTAAGAGGAAAGAAGACTCCAAAACCCAAAACTACTTTTTAATACTCTCCTTGGTGAAACTCACACTTCTCACCACTCCCCTTTAGGTAGACGATACATACCCATCTTGACCAATATTTTAATATATGCATAAACCTACATAAACCCACCCACTCACCCACCCACACAAAACATAGCAAATATAAGAGGAAAGAAGACTCCAAAACCCAAAACTACTTTCTAATACTTTCCTTGGTGAAACCCACACTTTTCACCACGCCCCTTTCGGTAGAACTTGATTGGTGTACTTTTCGCGACAAGCACATTTATACTTCAAATCATCCCTCTTGTAAATTAAACTCATGGTCACTTAACCCTAATATTATACTAAGTTTTCTTAACTAACCATTAAGGGGTCGTTTGTTAATTTAACTAGTAGAATGAAGTGAAGTGAATTGTTATTTTAAATGATAAAAAAATAAGAGAGGTTAAATCAATCCAATAATTAGATTTTATATTTTAGTGAAGAGAGAATGTAACTTTTTGACTTTTTGTGTCAAAAATAGATATTTCTTGTCAGTTAGTAGAATAAGAAAGTAACTTTTTAACTTTTTTGTATAAAAGGATAGAAGAATTTTTTTGAAATGTGGTATTTTGATTTGACTTTTTTAAATTGTTGTGTCTTGAAATGAAAAATGTCTTTTTAACTTTACATAGAGAGGGAATTAACAAACGGGCCCTAGGTGTTAATATCAGCAAAGGCAATATCAATAGTTTTTAATTCTCCCCGCGGGTGGAGTCCACTCATCACTACGGGCATCAAAAGATTACAGAAAGTGAGAAATTTGGATTGGAACCCGGATGGGAGTAAACCTTTGGCGCTCATCCTTTCCCATTTTTCTTCAGATTTGCTTGAGAAAACTCCAACTCCTGCTTATAGATCTCATTCACTGATGGAGGCAGATTCGTCTTGAACACAGCAAATGATGGTTGATTTAGCTTATCAAGTAGATCGGAAACTCTATTCTCGGAAATTCTACAAGAAACGAATTCCAGCTTTCCAATTCCGTCAGCAGCTCCAATAAGCATAAACTCCCAAGAAGGCGACCCTGCTTTTTCCAAAATTTCCACCCATGCCATATTAAAGCAGTCTTGCTCCAACTCCAAGGTCACCCTTCGAATTGCAAGTGAAATTCACAAAGCAATCCTTCCCAGCAAAAACAAAAAAACGAACCCTGGCGCTTTAAATGCATTAGCAAACGCTGCAACAACCTGGCCATAAAATGTTTGTAAGTCGTATTGTATTTATAAAATTATGGGTCTTGTGGTTTTTATACCAGGGTCTTGTGGTTTTAATAGTCAAAGAATTCTCATGCTTTTCAAAAGAAATATATAAAATTTCCGTCTATGATTAAAAAATGCAATATATAAATGTCAGTAAATAAGAGAATTATTAAAGTAAAACTATAACTATATAAATGTCAGTGAATAAGAGAATTATTAAATGAAACTATAATCAGTATATAAATTTCAAACTGTTAGAATTTCTCTAGTAAAAACTGAGAAGAGATTAACAATGTTTATCCTTGGTTGATAAATAAAAATAGGAAAATATATTAGTTGGTAACAAAATAAATAATATAAGATATAAAAGAAAAGTTGAAAAAGATAATGAAGAGGAAACGGTAAACACACAACTAAACATTTAAAGAACTACAGAATTTTAGATATCAAGGGCAATATTCTAGTAAGTTTCTAAAAAGCATGTATAACAATAAAAAAGTAAATATAAAACAAAATTTAAAAAATTTACCCAAAAAATCATCCGAATGGCCCCCAAACCATAAAACTTACGATTTGACCAAAAAGTCAAAAGTGGTCAACATCAACCCTCCCAAACCTGGCATAAGACCACCTCGAAGACCTCTTCGAAGACGTGGCGATGTTTGGGATAGGGGTGGTGTAAGGGTTTTTGTGTTGGCTAATTCATGGGTTGAACAAAACTTAAGTCCATTAGTGTTGTATTTTTACATATCTTCGAGTATGGACAACAGTTTGAGTTGCCGAACACACTAAAGTAAAGAAGTCAAAGAAAGAGCGACAAATTCAAGTAATTTTCTATAGACAACATGGTTTAAAAAGGTCATATCTTACAAACTGAGCGTCGAATATGAGCAAGTGACCTACCATTGAAAAATTCGTTTCAATTAGATATCCATAGAGTCCAAGATTGCTTCAATCAAAACTAAAATGAGAAAGCACTACAAGGAAAATAGTTTTGGAGATGACAAAAGTCTTCCCTAAAACTACTATTATTGTTGCTGAACATTTTTGTTGACAAATACAAATTCGTCGCTATTCTGTCACAGAAGCCTAGTATGCGAATTCCTATAGCGACAACCCTTTTGGTCGTCGTTGAAAAGTATCCTTTTCGTGACAACGATGTTCTTCGCTAATTGGTGTATATAGGAGGAGAGAGATGACTGAGAATATCCTTTAGCAATGAACTTATGTTGTCGCGGAAAACCTTTAGGGACGAATTGTGGTCATCGTAAAATGTTTGCCCAGGTTTTAACAATGAATGATGTTGTCCCTGAAAACCTGTTGGGATGAATTATGGTTGTCGCACAAAATGCCTGCGTAGGTTTTAGCAATGAAAAATGTTGTCCCTGAAAATCTTTTGGGACGAATTGTGGTCGTTGCAAAATATGCCTATCTGGTTTTTAGCGACAATATTGGTTGTTGCCAATTTTTTTTTTTCCAAATGCCAAACTTGTTTCGAATTCCATTCTACATAACATGTTTCCAATTCCATTCTACGAACCTGTTTTCAATTTAAAAAACATGAAGCTATCTGATTTCATCTCAAGTAAGCATCAGCATCCAAAATCCTAAATTTAATTCAAATCAATAACCATTCAAATAAATATACATGATTAAGTCTACCGTCCTACAAATGTCAATACATATACATAAATAGGTATAAATATCCAACTTAAAATCCCCCAAAAAAGTCTATTATGGTCAAACAATTCAACAAAATGGAAACAACCCTGCAACCACATCTTAATGATCCGTATCCATTGCTAATCTGCAAAAGAAATGAAACTTATATATTATTAAAAGAACATAACTGATATAGGCATATTATAAAATAAACATAACTGATATATAATTCATGCCTCATGTATTAGCAATGACAAAAGAGAAAATGAATCTTGTCAAAATGAATACAAACATAGTCATTGTTTTGGTGTACTTCATCACATGTGTTAAGCAATGAGCATATCGTAGAACTGACATTGTTTTTTAGTTCAAATAGTTAATGGGTCCAGATTGGTCGTGACTATAGATACGCAAACCACTTCCATCAAATCAAACAACTTGAAGCACAAAACTTTAAGGATTCATATAGGCATTTCGTTTCCTCTACTTCTCACATTTTTATTCTTTTTTTCATTCTCTTCTTCCTTCCCTTTTACTGTTTTTTCTTGGTTTCAAAAAATCTCCATCTCTTTCCTTTATGCCCATTTCAATAAATCCCAATTTTAAAAACCTAATCTCTTTCATTTCCCTTCCTCAAAGAGGGACCCTCTCCCTCCCTTTTCCCTTTCCAACAAGACTTTCAATGGATTTGACTGTCATTGAAAATAGAAATGATCCAATTCAGAATAAATTAGGTTAGTTGCTTTCAACAGCTCTATTTAAATTGAAAGACTTCTTAAAATACCTAATGTAACACCATCTATTACGGTACCCTCTTTAACCAGTACTTCCACTCATTCAATGCATACGAGATCTAATTCTGGAATTTCCAAAAGGAAGGTTATGTTGATAATTAAGCATCCAATTTCTTTACCCCACATATCTACTATGACAGTAAAGAACCAACATTGTGCTAAGTCTGTTAGTAGGACACATTTGAAATCTAAGTATTTCAAATTAATTTCACACTACATTTTATTATGTCTGAAAAAAATATTCTATCCAAAGTTGTGCCCATAGATTTTTTTTGGCTAATGGTAGTTTTTTTATGTAGTGCTTGGAATTAGTTAGCCTACCTAGGACCTTATGGTAAAATATGTGTGTGTATGTCTAACAGTCAAGTCATGAAAAGTATTAAAATAGAAAAGAAACTGAAACAGAACAAGAAGAAAGATAGAAACAAACCAGGAAGAGAAGAATAAACAGAAAAAAGACACAAATGAAAACAAAGAAAAGAATAACTTCCCACTACGGGGAAGCTTCATCAGATAAACTTGTACTAGTTTGAATTTTGGAACAGATCTGTCATTCACCCTAACTAATCCTTCCATTGTGGTTTCAGCAACATCTTCATTTTGTTTGGGACCCCTGGCCTTTACTCTATCCTTAACATATGGACCATAAGCATCAAGACGCAGGTAATAAGTAAAAAGGGTTAAGACTAGGTGAGCTGCTTTAGCCATATGGTCTGCAACATTGTAAAACTGTTCTCGTATAAAAGTTGATTTCCCAATGATCAAAAGTAGCCAAGGCCTTCATTAGGGTGTTCCATAGAGGCACGAAGTCCTTGGATTGTTTCCTAGCCTTCTTCAGATTTTCCACCAGAATCAAACAGTCTCCCTCTAGAATGACTTTCTTAACTTGATTTGTTTAGCAAAGCTGAACCCCTTGCAGTAGGGCCCTGAGTTCTATCTCAAGTGGGCCGGTGACTACAGTTTTTGTAGTGAAAGCTAGTAGCATCTCTCCTTTTTGGTCCTGAATTTTACCCCATATTCCTACCGATTGGGTGAATGGGTCCATAGACCCATCAAAATTTAGCTTCATGAACCCTTCTCTAGGTGGGGCTCCAGCCATCCTTTGGAGGACCTACAAAGATTGCCGCCATAGGAACAAAGTTAGAAACATTCCATTGAAGAAGAGCGAGTTTTGCTTTTTGAATTACAGTGTATGGATTTATAGGAGCTAATGGGAAAATATGGTCATTCCTTATCTTTCATATATACTATGAAACAATCACACCTAGTATTTGTCACGCCCCAAAAACTGGGCTGGATTCAAACCCGGTTCCAGGGGTGTGAGAATTGGGGCCAATTAAAATTTTTCTAAACATAAACAGCACGGGCCCCAATTCCGGGTGGATCGAAGTCCTTCGTGAGGCTATGCTTGGTGATCAAGCAACCATAATCACACGCGGAACTAAAATCCATGCTCATCACAGACGGATATTACATCACAATAAGATAATCAATCTCATTAATAAATAAACCAGAGTCAAGTGCTTTGAAGCATCACAATTAGAGTTAAAATCTCAAGACAACCAAACTTAAATTAATAAACTAATGGCCCAAACATGGCCTTATTACATAATCTAAAGTTTTCGAACTCAGCACCGCCCTAGGACACCTCAGATGATGTCATCAGTGCTCCACTCAACAACTCCGCCATCTGGCGGAATTTCCTCCGTCGCCTGACCCTCCGGTTCGGCACCGGCAACGGAACCTAGACACCCAAAAGTAGTGGGTCAGATTGACATAATCTGGCAAGAGGATAAGCTGCAACAATGGATTAATCAACTGAATTAAATGATATATTCATTATGAACCAAAACAAATTGGATGCAAACCCCAATGGCATGAATGCACAGAAACGGGTATTCCCGCGGATAAATATACAGAAACGGATAAATCCCGCATACAGATAATCAGAAACGGGTAATCCCGCAGATAATAACAGAAACGGGTAATCCCGCAAATAATAACAGAAACGGGTAATCCCGCAAATAATAGCAGAAGGCACAGCTGCATACTATTATCCACAGTACATGCTGACCCGATGGCGTACGTCCACCTCCGAACTGCAATCGGTCATATATATATATACAAATATACATACTTACAAATACATACGTATACAGATGCAAAATGAACCATGATATGAAACCCTCAATCCCAACATTCAATCCAATACCATTTTGAGTACTTAAATTTAAAGTATATTATGAACGTGTGTCAATTCAAATTATTGAGGGTAAGCACTAATCCACCAACGGTCAATTAGATAAATATGTACATGAGAACTAACTCTCTATCATAATGGAAATATGAGTCCACGATGCCGATATACTACTTTTGGTGCCTATCATGTGGTGCATCCCGAACCTCACATTCCCATTCTGCATTTAGTCTAATTCTCATGTGAACATTCAACTAACATTCCTAAAAGACATAATTCATCTAATCCAATTATATATAATTAGTGTGTTTTATAAATTAGGTAAAAGATGTTCAATTTCTGAATCCAAAGTTAAATCAAGTTACGATCCAAAGGGGAAAGAAAATAATTAATTCCTTAATATCATTGTTGTGTTCAAATACACATTATCATTTTATACAAAACAGAGGGTACAAATTTCGGATCCCAATTTGAAATCTAACTCATTTAAGATTCCAATTTAAAATTATAATTACATTCTATTTACGGCTTAATCGCTACCAAATACATTTTTAGTTTATTTCAATCAACCTAGGAGAACACTAATCAAAATTTCATAATTCTCAATTAATTTTATAAATAATCCAAGATACGTTTCTAATGATATCAAATTAAAATTAATTTAATAAAACCTAATCTCCATTAAAATATTAAACCATTAATCAAAATATAACCTTTTGATTCTTTATAAAAGCAATATTGTGCATAAATACATATATATAAATAATATATATATTTTTTAAAAGGAAATGGGCTAATGGGCCCAGACCTGTACCCGGGCCCAGGCCAGCCAGGCCGGGCCCAGCCAGCCAGGCGGCCCAGCCCGCCTGGCCTGCTGCCAGGCGGTAGATGCTGCCCAGCAGCAACTGCTGCCCAGCGGCAGTTGCTGCCAGGCAGCACTGCTGCAGGCGGCTGCGGGCCGCACGGATAGTTTTTTTTTTTTTTAACAAAAACATTAATCTACAAGTTTTGGAAGAAAAATCAAAACACACTATTACCCCCCAAGAACCATTAACCCAACAAGAAGAAATCATGCACAAAGTATGTAAAACAACAAGCAACTAAAACATATTGCAAACACCAAAAACCATTGTTTCAACTATCCACTTGCCTGGATCTTGAAGCCAAAATAGATCTGAAGATCAAAGCTTGGAAGAGCCCACCTTGGTTTCCCCCTTAGAGAGCCTCTAGGGTTTTGGTTGAAGAAGAAAAGAAGAGGGTTGGGGGATGGGGGAAAACCCTAAGAATAGAGTTTATATAAAAGAGGGGGTTTTTCTAAATTACAAAGAAGGGCCTCCTGCTTTTTAGTGGGTTTTAAAATTACAAAAGAGTCCTCTGGCCCAAAAAGGGTCCATTAACTCAGTCCCAATTGTGTTAAATCAATCTATCTAACCCTCTTAACCCAACTCAAACCCGACAAACGGTGTGACCCAATATAAAAAAAATTCGGGACATGACATCTCACCCCCCTTAAAGGACATTTAGTCCTCCAAATGACTAACATACCTCTGGAAGAAGGTGTGGATACTGACGCTGCACTTCGTCTCTAAGCTCCCACGTTGCTTCCTCTGGGCGATGATGACTCCATTGAACCTTCACCCAGTGGATGACACGGTTTCTCAACACCTGCTCCTTGGTATCGACAATCCCCACCGGTTGTTCAGTGTACGTTGTATCATCCTGCACTTGCAATGGCTCATATTGCAGCACGTGTGAAGGGTCTGCTACATATTTCCTCAACATAGAAACATGGAAGACATTGTGAACACCCGATAACTCTGGTGGCAGTGCTAACCGATAAGCCACGTCATTAATCTTGCTGATAATCTGGAACGGTCCCACATATCTTCGGGAAAGCTTCCCTTTCTGCCCAAACCGCAATGTACCACGCGTAGGTGATACCTTCAAAAATACATGGTCACCAACCTCAAACTTCAATTCTCTCCTCCTTTTATCAGCATAACTCTTTTGACGACTGCGGGCAACCTTCAACCTTTCCCGAATCTGTCTTATCTTGTCACTGGACTCTCCAACCACAGACGGTCCATGAAAACCACAGGCTCCAAAATTCGACCAACATATAGGGGTTCGACATCTCCTTCCGTACAAAGCTTCAAAAGGCGCCATGCCAATGCTAGAGTGGTAACTGTTGTTGTACGCGAATTCGCATAGAGCCAAACTTTCATCCCAACTAGTCTTGAAATCCAAGACACATGCCCTTAGCATATCCTCCAATGTTTGATTTGTCCGCTCTGTTTGTCCGTCTGTTTGAGGATGATAGGCTGTACTAAAACTCAGTTTGGTTCCTAAGGCTTCCTGCAGTGATACCCAAAACCGAGATACAAACTTACTATCCCGATCGGAGACAATAGAAACCGGTGCTCCATGCAATCTTACCACTTCCTTAATATACAAATCTGCCATTTTCTCCATTCCTTGACCAGTCTTGAATGGTACAAAGTGGGCTGACTTAGTCAAACGGTCCACTATCACCCAAATAGCATCAAATCCCTTTCTAGTATGAGGCAGTCCAGACACGAAGTCCATAGTAACGTGCTCCCACTTCCACTGAGGAATCTCCAACTGATGCAAAAGACCCGGGGGTCGCCTATAATCTGCTTTAATCTGCTGGCAGACCAAACATTTTCCAACAAATTCTGCAATATCCTTTTTCATATTCTTCCACCAATAGTGATCCTTCAGATCGTGATACATCTTGGTACTGCCTGGATAAATAGTATACCGAGTATAGTGTGCCTCGACCATGATTTCATCCTTCAATTCTGGAAAATCGGGCACACAAATTCTGCCTTTATAATGTAAAATATTATCTTCCAACTTAAAATCGGGCCTCTCCTCCATATGATCTTTGACTCTTGTAATCTCGGGGTCTAGTAGTTGGTATTCTCTAATCCTCGGGAGTAATTCGGGTTCCCACGAGAATATACTAGCTAATACTGCTTGCTCACTGATAGGCTGAAAGTAAACATCCATATCTTCTAAACATCGAATCCAGAAGCATTCTGCAATTAATCCTCCAGTAAATGCTGCTTTTCTACTTGGAGCATCTGCTACCACATTAGCCTTCCCAGGATGGTACTTCAACCCAAAATCATAATCCTTAATATACTCCATCCATCTCCTCTGTCTCATATTCAAATCACCCTGTGTAAAGAGATACTGAATGCTTTTATGGTCTGAATGTACTTCAAAAGTGGCTCCGTAAAGGTAATGTCTCCACATTTTCAAAGCAAAGACCACTGCAGCAAGTTCCAAGTCATGGGTTGCATACTTTCGTTCATGATCCTTCAACTGTCTAGACCCATAAGCCACCACCTTCCCATGTTGCATGAGAACACAACCAAGTCCAACTCCAGATGCATCAGTGTAAATCACAAAACCATCATCACCAGCAGGTAAAGTCAAAATAGGGGCTGTGGTCAACCTTCTTTTCAATTCCTGAAAACTTTGTTCACAATCCTCATTCCACACAAAAGGAACTCCCTTACGGGTCAATCTCGATAATGGGGCTGCTATTGAGGAAAATCCTTCCATGAATCTACGATAATAACCTGCGAGGCCTAGGAAACTTCGGATCTCCGACACTGTTTTTGGCCTATCCCATTTTACCACTGCTTCAATCTTCGCTGGGTCCACTGCTAAACCTTCCTTAGAGATGATGTGACCAAGAAATCCTACTTGTTCTAACCAAAATTCACATTTACTTGCCTTAGCATACAATTGGTGTTCCCTCAATAACTGCAATGAAGTACGAAGATGCTGAGCATGCTCTTCCTGACTCTTCGAATATACAAGTATATCATCAATAAACACCACCACAAATTTATCCAAATACTGTTCAAAAACCATATTCATCATAGCCATAAAAGCTGCTGGCGCATTTGTCAACCCAAACGACATCACCAGAAATTCGTAGTGACCATATCTAGTTCTGAATGCAGTTTTTGGAATATCTTGATCTCGTACCCTCAACTGGTGATATCCTGACCTTAGATCAATTTTAGAAAAATATTGAGCACCTTGCAATTGATCAAACAATTCATCGATTCGTGGTAAAGGATACTTATTCTTGATAGTCACTTGATTTAGTTGTCTATAATCAATGCACATTCTCATAGAACCATCCTTTTTCTTCACAAACAAAACTGGAGCCCCCCAAGGAGAGACACTCGGTCTAATAAGACCCTTGTTCAAGAGCTCTTGCAATTGCTCCTTGAGTTCTCTCAACTCCGCTGGGGCCATTCTATAAGGGGCTTTTGAGATCGGAGTTGTGCCTGGAACAAGCTCAATTGAAAAATCAATTTCACGGACCGGTGGCAATCCGGGAATATCATCGGGAAAAACGTCCGGAAACTCAGACACCACCGGTATCTCCTCCACCGCTTTAGTCTGTTTATCCTCCGTGATAAACGCAATATACCCCTCAGAACCTTTCATCAATAATTTAATAGCCTTAATGACCGAGACCACATAGGTAACAACCTTTTTACCCATCGGGGTGACCACAATTAAATCATATGGCAAATCAATTGCTCTAACACCAATCTTCAAGGCAAAACTAGGGGAAACATAGGAGTGCGTAGAACCAGGATCAAATAAAGTTTTAGCATGGGTATCACAAATAGAAATAGTACCTTCCACAATGTTCTCTGCAATATCAGCTTGCTCTTGGGTCATGGCATACACTCTGCCTGCATGTTGTGGTCTTGATTGCTGTCTGTTAGGCCCCTATGGTCGCTAAGGTCCTTTCTGAGGTCGGGGCTGCTGGGGAGGTCGGTACAACTGCATCTGCTGTTGCGGCGCCTGGAACCGCTGCTGCGGGGGAGCTGGTGCTATCTGTCTCAGCGGCTGTGCTTGAATAGGAGCCCCTTGTGTAGTTGCCTGCCCATACTGCTGACCTTTCTTCTTAGGGCAATCCTTGACCTGATGATTAGTGTCTCCACAGTAAAAGCACCCCCCTGTCTATCTCCAACACTTAGAAGTAGAGTGGTTATTGCCACAAATGCCACAAGACTCCCTTCTTTGCTTTTTGAATTGGGGTTGTGGGGCTGAAGACGGAGCGACTTTCTGCTTGGGTTGGCTCATAGGGGCCATGCGCCCAATCACCTCCTCTGTCCAATATGCCTTATCCAAATATGCCTGGTAAGTATTTAGAACTTGTGACTTGGCATGAAGGAGTATATCTGGTCGAAGGCCATCGAGGAACCGTCGAATTCTCTCACTTTCTGGAGTGATGAGGGTTGGTGCGAAGCGGGAAAGACGGGTAAACTGTAGCTCATATTCCCGAACAGACAAATTCCCTTGCCTCAATTTATCAAACTCTATTCGCTTTTGAATGCGAACATGTTCTGGTACATACTTTGCACGAAACTGATTACGAAAGGTAGTCCAAGCTACCTCTTCAGCAATCTCCTCATATGTCTCTTTAACTGTAGTCCACCACCTGTCTGCTACATCCCGAAACATGGAAGCTGTCAACTTGACCTTCTGTATCTCCATGCAGACTAGGTTTTCAAATATCTTTTCCACTTGAATGAGGAATTCCTCTGCCACCATTGGATCTTCACCCCCGTTGAATTCCGGTGGACCCCTCTTTTTAAACTTTTCAAAAATATCATTTGGATCATGGGGTCTGGGGGCGACAACAACCTGAGGCTGCCCAATCCTCTGCAAGGCCTCAAGTACACCAGTCTGAAATGCAGCTTGATCCACTACTTGAGGTCGCACCACAGGCGTTGGTTGCGGCATTACCGGTGGTGGAGTTTCATTTACTGCATGAGGGTGGTTCATTCTTTGCACAACCTCTAATAATTGTGCTATTTGTTGATCCTGACGTTGCTGATGGGCTAACATAGTCTGGAGTAGAGCCTGTATCGGATCATTGGCGGTACCGCTAGGCTCACCCGACTCTGAACTGGATGGGTTAGTTTTCGTTTTCCTTGTTCTAGGTGCCATGTCTGCAAAACAACCGTTCATTAAAGACTAAACGACCAAAAATAAGAAAGGTAACAAATTTTGAAACCTCTTATCATGCTAAAGTTCATATACGATTATACGCATGAAAACCCCATTGTCCCCATCTAAAGTTTCTAATCCTCACATCGAACCTATGTTCTAGCATCTTTTAGAACTTCTAGAACTTGACCGGCTCTGATACCATCTGTCCCGCCCCCAAAACTGGGCCGGATCCAAACCTGGTTCCAGGGGTGTGAGAATTGGGGCCAATTAAAATTTTTCTAAACATAAACAGCACGGGCCCCAATTCCGAGTGGATCGAAGTCCTTCGTGAGGCTATGCTTGGTGATCAAGCAACCATAATCACACGGGGAACTAAAATCCATGCTCATCGCAGACGGATATTACATCACAATAAGATAATCAATCTCATTAATAAATAAACCAGAGTCAAGTGCTTCGAAGCATCACAATTAGAGTTAAAATCTCAAGACAACCAAACTTAAATTAATAAACTAATGGCCCAAACATGGCCTTATTACATAATCTAAAGTTTTCGAACTCAGCACCGCCCTAGGACACCTCAGATGATGTCATCAGTGCTCCACTCAACAACTCCGCCATCTGGCGGAATTTCCTGCGTCGCCTGACCCTCCGGTTCGGCACCGGCAACGGAACCTAGACACCCAAAAGTAGTGGGTCAGATTGACATAATTTGGCAAGAGGGTAAGCTGCAACAATGGATTAATCAACTGAATTAAATGATATATTCATTATGAACCAAAACAAATCAGATGCAAACCCCAATGGCATGAATGCACAGAAACGGGTATTTCCGCAGATAAATATACAGAAACGGGTAAATCCCGCATACAGATAATCAGAAATGGGTAATCCCGCAGATAATAACAGAAACGGGTAATCCCGCAAATAATAACAGAAACGGGTAATCCCGCAAATAATAATAGAAGGCACAGCTGCATACTATTATCCACAGTACACGCTGACCCGATGGCGTACGTCCACCTCCGAACTGCAGTCGGTCAGATATATATATACAAATATACATACTTACAAATACATATGTATACAGATGCAAAATGAACCATGATATGAAACCCTCAATCCCAACATTCAATCCAATACCATTTTGAGTACTTAAATTTAAAGTATATTATGAACGTGTGTCAATTCAAATTATTGAGGGTAAGCACTAATCCACCAACGGTCAAGTTAGATAAATATGCACATGAGAACTAACTCTCTATCACAATGGAAATATGAGTCCACGATGCCGATATACTACTTTTGGTGCCTATCATGTGGTGCATCCCGAACCTCACATTCCCATTCTGCATTTAGTCTAATTCTCATGTGAACATTCAACTAACATTCCTAAAAGACATAATTCATCTAATCCAATTATATATAATTAGTGTATTTTACAAATTAGGTAAAAGATGTTCAATTTCTGAATCCAAAGTTAAATCAAGTTACGATCCAAAGGGGAAAGAAAATAATTAATTCCTTAATATCATTGTTGTGTTCAAATACACATTATCATTTTATACAAAACAGAGGGTACAAATTTCGGATCCTAATTTGAAATCTAACTCATTTAAGATTCCAATTTAAAATTATAATTACATTCTATTTACGGCTTAATCGCTACCAAATACATTTTTAGTTTATTTCAATCAACCTAGGAGAACACTAATCAAAATTTCATAATTCTCAATTAAGTTTATAAATAATCCAAGATACGTTTCTAATGATATCAAATTAAAATTAATTTAATAAAACCTAATCTCCATTAAAATATTAAACCATTAATCAAAATATAACCTTTTGATTCTTTATAAAAGCAATATTGTGCATAAATACATATATATAAATAATATATATATTTTTTAAAAGGAAATGGGCTAATGGGCCCAGACCTGTACCCGGGCCCAGGCCAGCCAGGCCGGGCCCAGCCAGCCAAGCCGGGCCCAACCAGCCAAGCGGCCCAGCCCGCCTGGCCTGCTGCCAGGCGGCAGATGCTGCCCAGCAGCAACTGCTGCCAGGCAGCGCTGCTGCTGCCCAGCGGCAGTTGCTGCCAGGCAGCACTGCTGCAGGCGGCTGCGGGCCGCACGGATCGTTTTTTTTTTTTTTTAACAAAAACATTAATCTACAAGTTTTGGAAGAAAAATCAAAACACACTATTACCCCCCAAGAACCATTAACCCAACAAGAAGAAATCATGCACAAAGTATGTAAAACAACAAGCAACTAAAACATATTGCAAACACCAAAAACCATTGTTTCAACTATCCACTTGCCTGGATCTTGAAGCCAAAGTAGATCTGAAGATCAAAGCTTGGAAGAGCCCACCTTGGTTTCCCCCTTAGAGAGCCTCTAGGGTTTTGGTTGAAGAAGAAAAAAAGAGGGTTGGGGAATGGGGGAAAACCCTAAGAATAGAGTTTATATAAAAGAGGGGGTTTTTCTAAATTACAAAGAAGGGCCTCCTGCTTTTTAGTGGGTTTTAAAATTACAAAAGAGTCCTCTGGCCCAAAAAAGGTCCATTAACTCAGGCCCAATTGTGTTAAATCAATCTATCTGACCCTCTTAACCCAACTCAAACCCGACAAACGGTGTGGCCCAATATAAAAAAAATTCGGGACATGACAGTATTCTATTCCTTTTTAAAGAGATGTACCAAAACCATTCACTGAAAGAGTTTGTAGAGGGAGGCCTTGGTATAGTTCTAGTGAGGGGGCTCCAAGTGCCAACAACAACAAGGCAAGTTGGGAATAGGTGATCAATGGTTTCATTTTCCAAATTACACAACACACAAACCGGATCAATTTGATTAATGAAATTATGGATGTGGTCTTTGACTAAAATCCTACCTATCAGAATTTCCCAGCAAAACATCTGCATTTTAGAGGGAACTTCCGCTTTCTAGAAACAAGTTTATTTGATGAAGCTTCCCACTTTGGTAAACAGAATTCAATTGCAATGATGCTACTACAGTCAAGTTTTAGTTCTGAAACTTGTTCATCTAATGTGCAGGAAATCCTTTGGTAAATAGACCAGACAACCCACAAATTATTGAAACTGTGCCATACACTATTCGGCCACCATGTGTTCTATTTCCGATATATTTTTAGCACTATTTTAGCACACATTCTTAATTGATTTGGAGTGGCTTTCAGTTCTGATATTCAGGTTCTCAAAGTGGTTCAATCATCAAGCATAGAAAGGTTCAGAAACATGCACAAATCTAATTGTGTAATTCGGTTAATACAGTTTTAGATCCAAAGTTATTTATGGGCTGTTTGAAACCAATGCAATTTTCAGCAGTAAACAGTCATATATATATATATATAAAACTGTGCCACCAACACCTTCACCCTCACTACTTTCTCATTACACCCATCATTGCACAGCCCATCCTTGCATCTTACATCACTGCCAACACCACTCTTCACTACATCACCACATGTCCATCACCACATTTCTATCTAATCTATCACAAAAGTTCTGTTTGCAAATTGAAGAAATTGCTATCGAAACACATATTCCAATCCAACTACACCATGGATAGTTGAAAACAGCAACATAAATTGCTATCGAAGGAACACATTCCAATCCAACTACACCATGCACAGTTGAAAACAATAGTAGAAATTGCTAAAATAGATAAATGGTTTCTTACGCATTCAGATTATTATAATTCTCATTGTTACAGTAAGGGCATTGTTTTTGTTGGTTCCAAGTAACAATTGGGGAGTCAGCCAGATGCATTCGTAACTTTATTCTCTCTGCCTTTTAAAAATAAAAGTCATGCTAGAATTTGTTATGCAAACAGGCCTACAAGAAAGATGTGGGATCTAGCCTTCCACGAAAACAAGTATATTGAAGGTTATAATGTTGTTAATCTTGATCTCAGTTAGCAACATCTACAGTCTACTTGGATCCAGTATGCCAGTGGGCTCAACAAACTCTGTTACATATTCTATGTTTTAAAATCAGCAAATAGAATGCTACAGAGGATTCAGATCTAACGTAAAAACAATGAGCAACCCCCCTACGTAAACATAGAATGTTGTTCTCTTAAAATGTTGTTCTCTTACTCTGCTTTAAATGGTCCCCTATCAATCGGGTAGTTAGAAGCAATGATCCAATGACTAAATCAGATGAGAACAACCAATTAGTTAGGATGGTTCCCTAAAAATATTGTTAGGGCGAAAAATTGATATACACCCTTGTTTTCCAATCGAGTGCATTATAAAATTTAATTTAGTTAAACTGCAGAATCCTGTAAGTCAATCCATCTTCTTCGCCATGAATTTAGTGCCAACCTTTGAATGGTCCAAGGTTATGGAAATGGTCCAACCAGAAATAAGTCTTCCACTAAGTCTTGTTTATAAATCTCGCGTACTGTATGGGACAAATGAGGAATTTCCATGCAACTACTTCGTGAGAGACATGGACCTAGGCTGATCTTTCGGCAACTCACTTGACTAGTAACATCACCTTGAGCTGAATGGTGATTAAATAGGGCATTCAAATCCCCTCAATGAATGTTTACTGCTGTTAACTTTTATTATTGTAACAATTGTCTTTAAAACTTTACTGGGTATGCAATGAGTGTTTAAAACTTTGAAAATTATGCTCAATATTCAAAGTAGGTGAACAAATAAGGTTATAAACAACCTAAATGAACTCACCAAGAGAGGTGGATGGCTGGTTGCCAGCAGATGATTGCACCCCTCCGTTAGTTGCAAGCATGTTCCTGATCATCTGCTCCATCTGCGCTTGCATACGGGGCTCGAGATCACCATATTTCTTATTCTGTACCTCAATCTGTGCTTATTGGGTCTTGGTCAACTTTCTCAGTGCATCCAACTCCTCCTTGAGGGTTTGCATGACTTGATCATGTGCCCGTGATGTGGTGCAAGTACGTGAAGAGTAGTTAGGTGGCTTCAGGCTAACTCCGAATCCCTACATGTAACCTCGCTTGCTCCCAAGCACCTCAATAGCGGTCTCCTCTTGTGTCATTTGCTGGGATGACTCTGCTTGAGAACTTTGGTCACGGAGCTTTTCAAACTGCTCTTGTCATCCAACTCAAGATTTAAGCAATTAAATTCTTTTCCAACTAGTAATATATGTGGGAATAAAGATAAATGTTATGACTAATGACCCATTTTTGTTAGACATACATGTTTTTCAACACACATTGGGCTATCCAATCATTCGTCTTCTTTCTCCAATGAGACTCTTTAAAGAAGTCTGCAATATGGGGCCTCTCACCATTATTCTCAGCCGCCTAATTCCATTACTTTTAAAACATTAGGTTATTATGTATGCATCATGTTCGAAAGTAAGATGTATGGGAACATTAATTCACGTCACCTTAATTGACATCGCAGTTGAAAAGGATCTTGACCCCATGGTATGATTGTAAGGTAAGTGCTTTTGGTTTTCACGATTTTTCTCACATTGTTTCTAGAATATAATTTCAACATTAATCTATTTGATATCAAATAAAATAAATAGAAAATTTTATATAATATTACCAAAATTTTTTATCCTTCCAAGCAACAACAATCAGCCACCTCCATGCTTGCTTTGTAACCCCTTGTAAAGGCTTGCTATATGGGTCAACACCATCCTCTAGCAGCTGTAGATAGTGCTTTCTCATGTCATAGCACCAATCCCTATACCTCTCCTGACACTTCCTGTTGATTGTTGCTCATACATTTGGATTCTCGCCATACCCTGCAATATCAAATTTATCCTGTATACATGGTTAATGCCATTTTGAGCATAGTATTAAGTACTCAAATATAAGAACACTACTTCTATACAAGTGATAAGTCCTCAAAAATGCAAAAGTGTGTTCTCTATCCTTTTTTTTCTATCTTATATTCTGCACATTTATTTTGCTTGCACGTTTACTTTATCTTCTACATTTTTATTTCAATTTCTGCACACTTTATGTTTATTTCTTACACAGTTTATGTTAGATTAGTTTTACTGCTGAAAGATGCATTAGATTCATCCATATCTCTTTTAAATTTGTTTAGTGGTGTCATTCGAGTAAAGTTTAAAAACCAGGTTTCAAGTTTGATAAACATTAATGAGTTGAAAACAACCCACACACATACCTAATGTTGGAACTATTTTAGCCAAATTGAACAAACAGATCAATGCACGTTTTGCGCTATTTATGCTGGATGTTGGATTTGTATTGGAAACTTAAAAATCAGAAAAAGATCTCATTCAGTTTTGTTGTGCAAACCAGTCTAGAAATTTGAATTTTTTTGGTAGAACTTCACAGCAAATTTGTGTATGCTTACAATTGAGTATATGTTCAATAGTTTAAGCAGTTTTTTGAAAGTAAAATCAATACTCAATCATACCTGTTAACAGCTTAGAACTCAAGCTTAACAGTGAGGAGATCAGAATCAAACTTAGTCAAGGTTAAAAATACAAACGGAATAAATTTCATTATGCCTAAACCATGCAACTAATTGAAGGACTATTTTACAACCGATTTTCTACCCTTAAATAGAGAAGGATTCAGATTTGAAACTAATTTAAATCAGTCCTTTAAAACTGGTTTCTAGAGGTATAAGGGCACCTCCTTTGTCTCATGTGTTATAGCCTTGTAGGTTCCACTCATTCATGTATCATAGGATTATGATTTCAACAGTAAAACAATAGATTAGGAGATATGGTTAAGTTTTAAATTTGCATTAAAGTGTAGGTTATTTGCATGATAGAAAAATTTTGCACTACACCTAGGTCACACATCACATGAATGACATGTTTGAAAATTCTGCACTGTTTAATTTTTTCTGCATTGTTTGGTTTTTTTTTTTTTTTAAGATTTGTTAACATTAAGAAGTTTTCGATTGTGTTTTAGATTTCTAATCTAATTTAGTTTGTTAACTTAAGAAAGTTTAGTCCAATAATTTAAATGGATCCAATATGTAATTACCAGGACTGCCTGTATGATGAAAGCCTTAGTCCCACCATCAATCGATCCCACACCATCACTCCCTCAATAGGTGCTGACAAATAAATTTCTATACCAATTTGACTAGCCACCTTGTTGGCACAGTACCCAGCAGGTGCATTGGCCCCATAAGGAACTGCTATAAGGAGCTTTTGGCCTCCATTCTCTCAAAAGCCATATAGTTTCCTTCCCACTTGACTTACCACGTATCCATTTCAGATTTGAACCTAGCCAAGACCAAGAAAGACATGTAACTTACCTACGTAGTGTGTATGTGTGTGTGTGTGTGTGTGTGTGAATGTATTAAAGTTAAATGTCACTTACCTACGCTGCTAGTGGTAGTGTGGGTGGTAGACGGTACCGGTGTAGGCGTGTCTGAATGGGTAAAAGGGTAGGCACATCCAGTGCAGGTCGACTGGCGGCCATAGACGATGTACTTATACGTTTGGGAGGCATGGATGGAATCTAGCAAAATGGCAATGATTAATAAATCATCAGATATATAAGAATATATCATGTTTGGGAGGCATGCCTAGCTTGCATTCCTCAAACTCAACCCATCCCTAAAAGTATAGCCCTCGGGATTTATTTTACCAAGTGGCAAGCACAAAACATATTAGCTATACAGTTAAATGCAAACTAATGAAAAGATGAGAAACAATACATAACCAATGAAAAGCATTAGATAAAATATTTGCTTTCTTCTTCACCTTCCACTATCTATGCCATAGATCAGTGACCCATTGCTGCTTGTTGCTTTACTCGGCTTCTATCATAAGTGACAATCATCCACATAAAGATCATAAAAAGATCAAACTGTCTGTAGACAAATAAGTTATGACTCTTACATGTAGATATCAGATTTTGAGATTCCAACTCTTAAAAAGCTCTTCAACAATATTAAGACAACAACTTGCAAGACCAATCCTTTATCATTGTCAACATAGCCACAATAGGGGTAAGAAGAATCAGATTTTAAAGCTTTTATCATAATTTCTTTCTTTCTTTCTTTAGTTTTTTTAAGAAGACTAGTAGGTATCTTATCTTTCTCCCATTCTTTATTGTTGTTCCACCTTTTCTACTTTAGTAATCTTACCTTTTGAGATTACTAAAAATAGTTCAAGGATGTGCTTAGAAGACTAAAAATAGGCCCTATTCATAAAATTCATGTTGAAAGAACAAGAAGATAGGTGAAATCCAATAAGGTCTTGGAATGTGATACTAGAAATGATAGGTCAGATTTAAGACTGAATGAGAACATAGTATTAAATACAAATGAGTGGAGCTGTAAATTTCACAAAGCTGATCCAAGATAAATGGGACCAGTAAAAAACATTTTTTTTAATGACTGAAAAGGTAACAATGATTGAAAAGGTGGTTGTGCCATGTCAAAATCCTTTATAACCTTTGCTTCAAGTGAAGAATTCTCCTCGCTCTCCATCCAAAACTCAGCCATCTCTTTGGCTGCAAAAAGAATGATGTTAAAATGAAAGTAAACAGAATGGTAGCATATCATGCATAGAATGTTAAGGAAGCAAAACCTTTGTTTTGTTTCATGAAAAATAAATACAATTACAGAACTAAATTTGTTTTATCTATTTCTATACTGATTGATGCATCTCTTCTTTGGTATCATCATATATATAGGAACAAAGAAGAAGGTTACTTGAAGATGAAGGCAAGAAGTTCCTCAATAATTGTTGAGATACATTGCAAAGATATTCGTGGGTAGGCAAGCAGTGAGAGTTTGGCAACTGGAATCATGTATAAAGAATGATCAAAACTAGTTTGAATTTTTATGCCTTTTTCACCTCAGGCTGCATTATTCCATTATTTGAATTGAAGTTTAATTTCTTTGGTTTCTCAGGTCAGTGGGAAGATTGGGCTTTGGTGACATAATATTCATTTTTGCATTAACATACTTCGTTACTAACCAAAAGATGTGAGCACATCCATATCAACTTGTTTATTTATTTATGTTTTTAATCATTGTGTTGGTGTATGAATTATGATTGCAAATAGAAAACAACCCACTGTCTCTTCAATTGCAGCTGCCAAGGGTTAATATCTTTGTTTGCTCTATTAGATTTACTTTGTCAATGCTGTGAGATCAATGCACTGACAGGCATGAAGTGTCTTGGTTTAGAAGGATGTTGGGGCTTCTTTTGTCAACCTAAGTTGCTTACCAGCACTACTCAACTCACCATGTCTTCATAAATTATCATATCTTTTTTATCTTGCTGGCCATGCAAATATGACACATGTATATATTTTTGGTGAACTTATGCTCTAGACTTTGTAAACTGGACAATGGAATTACAATTTTGTATCATGCATGCTCACCATCATCACCGTAGCCTTATTTGATTTATAGTGATCCTAATTCTATTTATCATAACCAGTGAAGCTTTATACCATCTATATGGGTTTTAGCTTTAAGTTCTACTTTTCCTACATATCATGCATGTTCTGATGCTTTTCCCTCTTCCATTTTCTGATCAAGAATAGAATTATAATGATGGATGTAAATTTATTTTTTTGATTGGTAACAAAAATTCATTAATAGAGGAAAAGAACAACAAGAGAGAAAAAAAAAAGTACTTTTCCCAGATATCATGCTTGTTTTGATGCTTCTTAAATTTGTTTTGCAGGTAATCGCAAGCAAAACCTTTGTTTTGTTGCATGAAAAATAAATACAATTACAGAGCTAAATCTGTTTTATTTGTTTCTATACTGATTAATGCATCTTTCCTTTGCTATCATCCTATATATAGAAACAATCAAACCTTGGTTGTTTTTAAAAAATTCTATAGAATAAGATGTTGTAATTCCTGATACCTACAGTTGGAAGTTCATATTCCAACCCCACAAATCCACATTTTTGTATCCACCAATAGTCTTTAAGACTTCTTCCATTCTATAAGTCATTATGCATTCATTTATAAAACAAAACTCATTTACAATAAATGACAGAAATAACAAAAAGGCTGATAGCAATAATTTATTTGAAATCTGATTCTATCAACATCAATATATCAGCATGCATTAACAAAATCTTATTTAATTAATAATAAGTCATTACATCAAGGTTCTATATCAGGATGTATATCAGAATCAGAATGATCATGCAATTCTTTTTTTTTTAATCATTATTAGGCTCCCCATCATGGTCATCTTCATCATCGAAGATCAAATCACCCTCATCTTCTAGCTCGAGTTGTTCTAAAACGACTTGGAATAATTTCAAGAGAAATATCATTTTTACATAAAGGGAACGTGACGAGATTGTCCTCAACGATTAGTATAACCCTGATGGAATCTTGCTGCTGAAACACATCATCAGGATTAGACAATTCAACATCATTGGGTCCTGCATCATCCAACTCTTGCACATCCCATATTCCTCTTTGCTTGGCTCGTTGTATAACTTTCCAATGTTTACCATATTTTGTATTATTCACATAGAAGACTTGTTGCACTTGACTTAGTAGGACAAAGGGGTCTTCATCGTACCAATGACTTCTTACATCAATGCTTGTGCAATGTGCATCAGTTGCATTGTCCTATTACTACCAGTGTTATACCAATGACATTGGAACAAAATAACCCAATGCCCATACATATAATGAAGTTCCCATACATTACACAAGTAACTGTAAAAGTCAATTGTATGTCCCTCATGGACCCCTTCCACAATGATCCCACTACTTTGAGTCATACGACGCTCTTCTCTGTCTTTGGCATGGTATTTGACACCGTTACAGTAGTAACTAGAGTACATATCACTATTGCACGAGGACCACTGGCTAATGACCACAATCCATCGGTTGCTTTAGGTGAACCTTGACCTCATAATTGATTCATCTACAAAAATATTGTGAGACAAGTATCGCATGTTAATATCAATTCAAGTATAGATGAATAAGGTATAGTTCTTCGAAACACTTCTCTATATCTTACCCGATTTTTAAACCATATAGGAAATTCTTCTTTTTGTCTCATTGTGATGTCACATACACCTTGACTCTCTAACAAATACTTATGTTCCCTACTTATGAACAAGAAATTCAATAATACCATATTAATTAGTATTGGATATCGTGGACAAATTTTAAAGGTACACATACAGCATATTAAAGATAGATACATACTCTAAATAGTCATCCAATTCGGAGCTATTATGCAAGATAAACCAATGAGCCATGTCACGTTCCTCTTGGGACACATCATAAGCCCTTGTGATTCACGTATATGGACTAACATGCAGTGTGAAAACCTCCTACCCTAGGCCACGCACACCTCCATCGTCATTCCTTTCACCATGATTAAATACAGTTTGATCTCACCTAGGTACATTGAGCAAAAAGTAAGAAACTCTTTGACCATGTAAGCTTCTGCGATCGAACCCTCTGAGCGAGCTCGGTTGGTAACATAACCTTTCAGAGTCCTGAGTTGCCTTCATACATGAGAGGACATAATATCATATTAATTATACCAAACAATTAAACAAAAATTTGACTTTAAGTTCATGCAAGTCTCGAGATGCTAATAATTACCTTTCAATAGGGTACATCCATCTATATTGGATTGTACCTGCAAGCATAGCCTCGTGAGGCACGTGAATGGCTAGATGGACCATCACATCAAAAAACGCTAGAGGAAAAATCTTTTCAAGCTTGCAAAGTATGATTGCTATGTGATCCTCTAGTTTTTGAATATCTGTTATCTTTAATCTCTTCGAGCATGGCTTTTGGAAGAAATTTCCCAATTTAAACAATGTGGAACAGATATCCTTGTTAAAGTACCTACGCATCCGAACCAAAAGAAGCTACTGCAGGAGGACATGACAATCATGAGTTTTTAGGCCGGTTAACTGACCACCCATTGGTGCTCATGCACCTTGAGATGTTTGCTGCATAGCCATCTGGAAACTTAATTGATTATAAGAACTCACACAAGCCATGTCTCTCCTCTGGGGACAATGTGTACTGTGCTGGGGGCTTCTCGTAAGACCCATCCATACATCTCTTTAGGTGCAACTCCTTCCCTATTTTCATTTTCTTTAAGTCCACACATGCTTTTTTGGTGTCCTTATTCTTCCCATCAATGCTCAACGTCATCCCTATGAGCTTGTCACATACATTCTTCTCTAGGTGCATGACATCAATATTGTGCCGAAGGTTCAAATCCTTTCAATACGGTAGCTCGAACAGAATGCTTTTCTTTACCTAATTTAGTACATGATGAGGCCTTTTTCTTTTCCTGGTGCTTAGATACTTCCTTAACTATCCAAAAGTTAAAGAATCCAGTTGCTCCAGTATTTGTTCGCTTGATAACTCCAAAGGTCTTGACCGGTTCTCGATCTTACCATTAAAGAGCTTACTCCTTCTCCAAAGGTGGTCCTCAGCCAAGAAACGCTGACTGCCCATGTATGCTATCTTCCCCTCCAACTTTTCTTGTGATGCATTCTTGTTTCAAGTGGGACATGCCAAATAACCCTAAATTGTCCACCCAGACAAGTTACCATATGCAGGAAAGTCATTAATCATCCACATAACGGCTGCATGCATTCTAAAAGTTTGTTTGGTTGAAACATCATAAGTAAGCACGCTATCTTCCCACAACTTTTTCAACTCATCAACTAATGGTTGTAAGTAGACGTCAATCTCCTTTCCTGGGGCCTTTGATCCAAGAATCAACAAGGACATCATGCAAAACGGCTCTTTTATACACTTCCACTGTGGTAGGTTATAGGGCATAACTATGACAGGCCACATACTGTATGAGATGCTCATGTTTCTAAAAGGGTTAAAATCATTAGTGGCCAGCCCTAGCCTCACATTCCGAGGTTCTCGAGCGAACTTTGGATACTTCCGATCAAACTGCTTCCACTCACCGTTATTGGCTGGATGCCTCGATAACCCATCTTCCATGCGTTTGTCCTTGTGCCATCTCATATCTGTAGCTGTTTTTCTTAACATATACAATCTCTTCAACCTGGATGTCAACAGGAAGTACCACAATATTTTGTGGGGGATCTTTTTACCCTTTCCATCACTGAGCTTGTAATTGGACTCCCTACACACCGAACAGTTTTCTAGAGCTGCATTCTCCTTCTAGAAAAGTGCACAATGATATCGATAGGTATGAATGCACACATATCCCAAGCCCAAGTCACGTAAAAACCTTTTGGCTTCATAAAGGAAAAATGGAATAGTGTGACAACTTTTTAGTAAAAGATCTTTCAAAAGTGTCAACAACATGTCGAATGACTTGTTGGTCCACTTGTTCAACACCTTCAAGTGAAGTATCTTAATCATGAACGACAATAAAGTAAATTTTTTACAACCTAGGTACAGTTTATGTTCAACATCAGCAAGCATTTTCTCAAAGTTCTGCACATTCTCACTCTCAGCGCTATCAAACAATTCATCTAGATCATTATTCCCGATATTCCCCATGTAAAATAATTCATCCTCAATCTGTTCATCGCACCCAATTCCATCCCCAACATCTTCACCCTCGTCATATTTGTTATCATCCAATGTGTGTGCCTCATTCATGGGTACAGGTTCCTTGTGGTGCAACCAAGTCGTATGACCTGGGTCTATCCCCCTCAGGCCTAGATGATATTCCACAACTTCACAGGTGTGCCATTCAAACTGCATGCAATCCATACAGGGGCAACGAATCTTGTTATCCTTTGCTGAATTGGCCATTGCAAATTCAATGAATGACTTATCCCCATCTCGGTAAGGTTGACTTCGTCTGTCAGTAAGTTACATCTAATTCTTGTCCATAGTTGGGCCTTAGGAATCTCATAAAAGAAAGGCATCCACGAAGAACAATTCCCTGGTGACAATGCACATACAACTTGTAGTAAAATGATAACATTTTAAACCCATGTAGTAAAATGATAAAATCTTATACTTTATACCCCCAGTAGAGGAATAAGAAAAGGAGCACAAATGTCATTTTGAGAAAGAAATTAGTAACCCCCATCTTTTTTGAAGAAACTAATAGATAAGAAATTTGTAGAACTGAAAAATCAAGGAAAAACAATACCAAGAGGTTTTATGGTGGGTTTTTTGAGGAGGAAATTAATAACCCCAATACATGTTTTTTTTTATATGCATCCATGAGACGGTTCTTGGCCAACTTTCATAAACATCAAATTTCATGTAAAAACCAAATCTTAACAAGTATAAATAACAAAAAACAGAACTTCCCAAATCAAGCTTCTAAAGCTTCATCACATAGTAAAAGATTCTTTTTCTTCCAAAGCTTCATCATATTAAAGAAGAAGAAAAAGAAAAAGAACAAATAATCTCATATGCACTACTTCCTTAATTGAAAATCATAAGCTCATCGCTCAAAATCAATGTGTCATTGAAAAATATTTGCTAACAAAAGAAAGTCTCAATATGTATTCCCGCATGTTAGGATTCCTTATCTCAAGCACAAGGCCCATTTCCAAAAATCATTACTATCCATCAAAATACAATTAGAAAAAAAAAAAAAAGAACCGAATGGTCAAAACCCCAGACAAAGAAATACCCCACAATCTAAGTCTGAGAAAATGGAGATAGAGATTTAGAAAGATAGGGAAAAGCAATTACTTGAAGGAGATTTAGAGAGACAGAGAGACTATTATAGGCTTGGAATGGCAACACTCTTCTTGAAAGTTCTCTTTGATAGCTGTGCACTTTCGATATACTCTTTGCCCATTCGCTTGTTGGATTAAATACAGCTTTTTTAGAGGTCTCTAATCTCATCCACGGGTACACTGAATATAATCAAATCAAATCCAACTGCTATGAGTATTTTACAATTACCAAACATGACAAAAAATCTGCTGAAAAAAAACATACATAAACTTGAAAAAAGAAATTATATTCTAAGAAACTCAGTTCATAGATTCAGAGGCAAGCATAGATTCAGCAAGTAATAGAGAGTTGAAATTAAACTGATTACAAGAGAATGAGATCCTTATTCTATTCCCATTCATTCGTCTTCTAAAAAGAATTAAAAAAATGGCAATGAGCTGTTAACTTGATTTCCATCATCTTTCAATCTATTCAGCAAACCAAGTCCAAATAAATAAATTAAAAAACAAACAATTCAACCATTTAAAATATTTTTTTACTTGTATGAAAAAAATAAGAACCAACATATGGGATAAAGAATAAGAAGATTGCATACTTAGATGAAAATGAAATTGGGTTTTCCTTTCACTAATAACAAGGGATGAATGAGAACAGTAGTAGTAGAAGTAAAGTAAACAAATCTCTAATCTCCTGCTATACTTTGTCCTTACAAACCAAGAAAGATTTCCAAGTCTTAAATAATTTATTTTTCTTCAGATTCATGTCAGATGCATCTTGTTGAACACGAATAATTCCTTTTTAACATCTACCTATAGTAGATAAGGAAAATAGATACACTCATTGTAAGGCATAGGAATAGATTGGCTAGACCTTTAATTTTATGAGATTTTTGTAAGGTTTTTAATCTTTTTAATAAGAACTTCAATAATAAAAATTTTGATCTCTGTAACAATTGGGTGTTCAATCTAAAATACTTAATACATGGACCAACATGTATAGAATTATGAGGAGTAGTGAGCTATGCATATATGTTGTTGAGAAGTGTACTATTGTTGAACAGAAAACAAAAAGAAAAGAAGGAAATGATAAACCAAGTAAATCTCTAATCTCCACCCTAAATCAAAAAACCCCCTTCCTTCAACATCAACCCTCTTCAAAATCAATCGCTAATCTCCACCCAATAGATCCCTTATCCATCAAGTAAATTACACATGCAAGGAGAAATGCATTCATTATAATCAATAAATGCATTCATCTTATTAGTAAATACATTCATCTAAGAATTTCGCAAAGTAAGCAAGTGAGTGCATTCATCATAATTAGTAAATGCATTTATCTAAGAATTTCGCAGGCCAAATATGACATTTTTACAACAATGCCAACTTCATGAATTCTGACAATTGAAATAAAAAAAATATAGAATTCTCACAAAATAACAATTGCTTTGACATGAGATATGAGAAATTCCCAACAAAGGATAATTGGAAATTCCATAAACAAACAAACCCATATAGTATTTCAGATTTTTTCCCCCATTTGATTTAGTTGCTGTTCAGGAAATAAAATAAAGAAAAGAAAAAAAAATAGAGAACCTCGGCAATGAGTACACATACATACACTAAAACCACAACAGAGAGAGAAGACAAAGGCCTTGTTTCATGTCTCTCCCTACTCGTATTCCAATAGAGCCATTAAAAAAAAGAGGCTAAAATAAAAAAAAATGTACTGGAGCAAACATAGAAAGACATCCATCATTTGGAGCAAGCACAAAATTCAATATTCTATCCAACCAACTCATTTGATGAGGAGTCTCATAGAAAGGATGAAACGTGTGATTTGGCTTGAATGATCTCAAAATAGGGCCTTGGTTTTGTTTCATTCAAAATAAAAAATATTCGGTATTATCTCATTCCATTATTTTGTAAGATGAAAAAGTCTAAAAATACAAATGAGACACAAATGGGTCGACAACTTCATCCTTGATAAAATAAATACAAGATGGTGGAATGAATTCTATACTTCCAAAATAAAACATTTGTCAGTAGCTATCTTATTTCCAAAGATTGTGATTTTCTATAGGCCCACCATGAGAAACACAAACAGTTAGGACTTGGGTTGTTGTTCTTATTCTTGAAAAGGGCCAAAGGTAGTTTTGGTCATGGTTGCAAGAGACACAAGTGTGGAAGAGGAAGTAGCAGCTATTCCTCTCTCTCATTTTCAGATATCGCCCAATCTCATTTGAACATTCATTAATTTAGACAGCCCGAGGTAGACAAGGGATTGTCAACACCAAAAAAGGGTTGGTGAGGGATTTGAATGAACATATTTACATAAATAGGAGAAAAAAAAACAGAGAACAAGGCAAACATAGTAAGATAAAAAAGAACTAAATAAAACTAATCAATTCCATGGAAAGGGAAGAAGAAAAACAAATGAACAGGACATTTACTCCTCTCATATTACACAAAAAGAAAGAAGAAAGACTAAAAAAAGATAGAAAAAAGAAGCAATAGCAAACAAAACAGGGGAAGGAGAAAAAGGTGGATGAAGCATGAACAAGTTGAGGCCTGAGAATTAAGATGATCTTAACAAAAGGAGTTGAGTAGCTCCTCCAAATAATCAACCCCTAGGTCCTCCAACTCTACTACGTTCTCTATCCCACCAGTCTCTCTCCTTTCTTCTTCCTGGTTGAGGAAACAATGGCACCCATTTGTTCCGTGATCAACTATATAGAATAAACTAAAAAAAAACTATATAGATAAAAATCCAGCCAATAAAGATAAATTGTATATATTTAAGTATACAATTTGTCCCATAAAACCCAGTCTATAACAAAATTTAGGAAAGAAAAAGACCCATTTCATTGAATTGATAAATTAAAAAAAATAAATAAAACCTGAATACCCCCAAACCAACAATCAAATAAAAAGGGAGATGAAAATAAAGCAAACGAGCATCCATTGTAGTTTGGATTTCCAATCACATTGAAAAGGAAATGATGGAAAGGGGAGCACAAAAAGGGAGCACCCATCTCGCACAGTGACTCCTCATCGAAAACGCCGCCTGATCACACGGGTGAGTGAAGATGATGATGGTGATGAAAGAAGATGGTTTTGGGAGAGAGATTGGTTACTATGAGGAGAGAAGGAGCATGAGAGAGTCCCACTACCAGAGGCATTTCCACCGCCAAAGAGAGATAGAGATGGGGAGAAAGGGAAAAATACTGGTGCGCCGTTGAACATTCGAGGAGAAGATGGCTACAATATTACCTGGCGCCCTAGCGGAGAGAGGGCAATCGATGCGCCGCTGTTGTTACCAGAGCCGAAGATGGTTTTTAGGAGCACCGCGGTTCAGAGAAGTGCTCGTGGGAACTTCTGAACTGTTTTTCGATGGGAACCCTAATGAAAGGATTTCGCCCTCCCTATAATATTAAAAGGTTTTCCATGACAAAAAATTATCGTCGCCAAAACTAGAATCCTTCCGCGACAATGGATGTCATCATCGAAAGCTATGCAAATCTTCCAGCGATGATTAATCTTTGTCACCAAAAGTGAGTTTCCTGGTTCCCTTCACCACAAAGGCAGTGAAAATTTTTTTTCACTTCTGGTGACGGCATCTTACTCGTCGCCTAAAATTTTTCAACCCCAATGGAAAATATGTTGTCGCCAAAAACATGAAAAATTGTCGCCAAAACCTTCCCACAAATTGGCGTGAAATTCCTATGGCACGGGTGAGTAAAAGAGGACATATAGTGATGATTAACTATGTTCGTCACTAAAAGCATATAATTAGGCGACAGTAGTACTCGGTTGTCGCAAAATGTGACTTTAAGGCAACAATCTCATTAGTTTGTCTCTAAAAGTCATCGCCAAAATTGTTTTCCTTGTAGTGAAGTTGTGGCCTCTGGAAGTTTATAGAAAATGTGCTGAAATTTCACACAGGCAAAGGCTTAATATGACCAATTGGACTATTAATCCGACCAATAGGACAGGTGCAAAAAAGTTCGCCGACTTACGATTTTTTAGTCTGATTTGAAAAGGAACTTGCTTGTTTCATGCCAACTCCTTTCCTGATTGAAATATACTTATGAGGCATGAAATTGGGGCTATATAAAGGGGTTCTCTCTCAACCCTAAGATAGATATCTCATTGTTTTAAGTGGTGAATATATGTTGGAGATCATCTCCTCTAGAGTTTTCTTCATTGGAGAGTTGAAGAGTTGAAGCTCTACTCTAGAGATTCTTATCTTCTACTTCTCTGAGTATAAAAGATTGTTGTGGGGAGTCAAGTGCTACATCTAGAAGGTGTCTATGTGCTTGGATCTGTAAATGAAAACGGTAGGCGGTTGTTGCAGTGGGGTACTGTGCAATGGAATCACAAAGTCCTTAGGTTGCATGATAACTGGATAAGGATTGTAAGTGTTCTCTTATAACTATAGTATAATTCATAGTGTCTGATTCTTGGCCGTGGTTTTTACCTAGGTTGGGTTTTCACGTAAAATCTATGTCTTCTTGAGGTGTGTGCTTTTGTTTAATTTATTTCTGCTGTGTAGTTGATAGTTTGCATATATAATATTGAGATTGATTACATTAATCCATTCTGGAGGACTTCCCTAAAAACCTTCAAGTGGTATTCGAGCAGGTTACACTAATTTGCTGTGTTTGATCATAAGAGATATCTCAAATGGTGCTCAATCAAAGAAGCACATATATGATAAAGCCATTTATGCTAAAGGATAAGAAATCTGGCAAGAAGATATTCAAATTTGAATCTGATCTGTTCAAAGAAGTTGCTCACATTGTGCTGAACAATCAAACTACACATGTGTGGGTGGCTATGATCGTGAGTTCCAAGTGCAAAATCGCAATGTAGTAATAAAAACTGGTGAGACCAGGTCGATCCTCAAGAAGCAATGTGTTTTAAGGTTTCTTTTTCAACTTGTACCTGCCCTAAATGAAAATCTAAAACTAACCTAATTTAAAATCTAACAAATACATGCATCCTACTTACCAAAATTAAATTAATTACAAACTAATGAAAAGAAAAAAAACACTTTCTTAAATCTAGAAAACCTAAATCTAAAATTTCCTAAATAAAAGAAAAGTCTCTGCAAAACTAAAACACAAGTTAAAACTTCTGAAAATAAAAACTAAAATTAGAAACTAAATAAAATAAACGATGTTAGAAACAAAATAAATAAAAGTTAAAAACTTTCCTAAGTTAGAATTCCCAAAAGTAGAAAACTTTCCAATTTAAAAGCTTCAATTAAAACAAGTTTAGAAAGATATTTTAATTTTATAAATTATCTAAAATAATCAAAAACATAAAACTGGAAATAAAATTAAAATTAGAAAGTTAGCAAAGTTAGTAATACAATGCATGCCACATAACTAATGCAAATTTTCCTAATATGAGATGCAAAATTTAAATAAAATATGATCCTAATCTAATATAAACCTAATCTAAATTTAATAGCTGAAGAACACACTTAATGAATGCATGAATTCAATAAAAAAAACCAACAAGGAAAAAGATTAAAAAACAAAGGAAATATGCATGAATGAATAAACTAGTTACAAAAATTCTGCCGTGCAAAATTTTACCACAAAGGTGAGCTGTTCTTAGACTGTTTTCATGTCTGAAACTAAATTTTTTCTGAGCACAGTTGAGATGAAAATTTAAGTTTTTAAAGGTGCTTCCAGTAATATTTATAGTCCATGAACTTTTTAATTTAAACAATCCAAGAATGCATGAGAACTTGACATGTGCAGGCACCAATACAATGTTGCAGAATTTTCCGAATTACATGTGTTGGAACTCAGATTTCATATTTGAATCATGTTCAAAATGTTTCTCCAAATTACAATTTTTCACATCTTTTAAGTCTTCAAATCTGATCCCACAAGTTACCCAATTGAATATACCTAAATATGAACTGATTGTTGCACCAAAATTTCTACAATTATAGATTGTGTTTTGGACAAATTTGGGCATCTCATTACACATTCATATTTGAATTTTAAATTCAGTCAAAAAATCTCTAAAACATGATTACTTTGGCACCTTACACATGTGAATAAACTCACTAATAAGTAATGCATACTATGACAAAATTCTCAGCTATTAAACTATGCATAAAACAAAACATTAAAACATAAATAACATAAAAAATAAATAGAAAAATTGCATGAATTTAATTGTATGGTGAGACAAGAATTTAATTGTATGGAATAACAATGAATTTAAATGTGTGGAAGTGCCTAAATGTGTGGAAGTACATAAATTTAAATGTGTGGAAGTGTATGATTTTTTTCTTTTCCTAAATTCTTCTTTTATCATAGATTATGTTTGCCCAAATCATGTTCTTAGGCTTCTTTGAGTTGTCAATCCAAGAACAACAAGGTTAAAAACAAACATCAAGCATTCATTATTAAAGAAATAAAAAGAAGTAAATAAAGGAAACGAAAACACACACTTTTACTGGATATGAATGTTTTCGCATAAAAACAGAGAATGAAAAAAAAAAAAAACATTACATGATCTATGATGAAAGATCATCTTCTAGTGGAACTTCAAGTTGGAGAGAGCCTTCTTGAACAGAGAAATTATGGAGAGAAAGATATGGAGAAAGTGGATGGAGAGAGCTAGAGAGAGGATGTCTCTTCTTTCATGAAGATTATGGGAGAAGAGTTCCTTATTTATACTTTTTTTCTTCTACTCCTTTTCAAAGAAGGTCTCATATGTGGTTTTTCTTCTTTAGGTAAGTCTTCTTCTTGACTAACAAGTCTTCTAAGTTTAAGAAAAGATAAGATTCTTTTTCTTACTAGAATTCTAAGTGTATCCATCTTTCTTAGCTAACACTTGCCAAGGATAGGGCCTACCTTTGATCAGACAATCTCAATCCCACCTAAAAATGTATAGTGAACTTCCTGAGGTTATATCTTTATTGTTTTAACTCTGATTGTGCAATCTTGGATCCTACAAACATCTACTTGAAAAGAGCTTTCAACGGTAAGTAGATTGTCCAAATCTGACACTCGATTTGAGAGTTATGACCATTTTAATGTATGCTGTCTAAAGAAAAAGGGGATTGACTTTCTATTTTTGAATTCTCCTTCTTTGACTTTTCTTTCTTTGAATTTTCTCTACCTTGACTTTCTTTTCTTACATCAATTTTGAATTCTTACAACTATTGGAGAGTAGGACCCCTTTTTTGAACATTTCACAACTGTGTCCTCACACATGTGAATATGTGCGTGGGGCCATGAAACCAACTTTACAAATTTTTATTCTTTCTTCTTTTTCTCTTAAATCATCTCTCCTTTCTTTTGAAAATATTTCTTCGCCTCAATTCTTTGAAAATGGAACCCATATTATCAATTTCCTATAAAACAAATGTGAATTCATGTCAAAAGACAATTTTAACTCTTAGATTACAAATTTATGACTGTAGGCCCATCTCTCATGAAATGACAATAAAAATGTACATCATTCTTCATAATTTCATATAAATGAAACAATGATGATGAAAATTGAATTTAATCCATGAGAATATAAATTTTCACAAAGTTTTCCAAAAATAGACTTTTAAAAAAAGGCAAGTTTCATTGATGTATGCAAAAAATGTGATTTTGAAGCAAATTATGCAAAAATGCACTACAATGAATTTAAAATGCTTGAAACCACTAGATCACACCATATGAGGGCTCTTTCAAGTAAATAAATCTTTAAAATAGTCCAAAATGTGTATAAAAATATGCATTTTTAAAGACTCATCAACTTACATCTAAAAAACCCTAATAAAGAAGATCAAGCTCGCATCCCCAATGCTACTATGAAGTGACAATTAAGGGGGAGTTGTAATCAAGGAGGAGATATTGCATTCAGGGGGAGAATGAGGAATTTTTGGGAAGTCTAAAGATAGATGGAGCTTAATATGATTTCTTCTTTCGTAATTGGTGAATAGCTGATAGGTAAAATGTTTTTTGCTATTTTAATTTACTCAATGTATTTTTTGATTTTATTTTTAGGTAGATTGATTGTATAGGAAGTTTTGTCCATGAATTGCCCTAGAGGGAGATTGTAAGGATTTTTGTATTGGCTAATTCATGGGTTGGACAAAAATTGAGTCCACTAGTGTTGTATTTTACATATCTTTGAGTATAGACAACAGTTTAAGTCACCGAATGCCTTGAAATGAAGAAGTCGAAGAAAGTGCGACAAATTGAAGTGATTTTCTATAGACAACATGGTTTAAAATGTTTATATCTCACAAACTGAGCGTCGGATATGGGCAAGCGACCTACCGTTGAAAAGCTCATTTAGAGTAGATATCTATAGACCCAAGATTGCCTCAATTGGAGCTAAAACGAGAAGTTATGACCCTCAGAAGTTTGCGGAAAATATGCTGAAATTTTACATGGTAAGAGGCTTAATCCGATTGATCGGATACGTGCAGAAAAGTTAGCCGACTTGCGATTTTTTAGTTCAATATGAAGTGGGACTTGCCTGTTTCATACCAACTCCTTTCTTAATTGAAATATACTTATGAGGCATGAAATTTGAGCTATATAAAGGGGTTCTCTCTCAACTCTAAGATGGATATCTCATTGTTTTAAGTGGGAAATATATGTTGGAGATCATCTCCTCTAGAGTTTTCTCCATTAGAGAGTTGAAGAGCTGAACTTTTACTCTAGAGATTCTTGTCTTCTACTTCTCTGAGTATAGAAGATTGTTATGGGGAGTCAAGTGCTACATCTAAAAAGTGTCTAGGTGCGTGGATCAGTAATAGAAAACGACAGGTGGTCGTTACAGTGGGGTGCTGTGTAAGGGAACGCAAAGTCCTTAAGTTGCACGATAACTGGATAAGGGTTGTAAGTATTCTCTTGTAACCGTAATATGATTCATAGTGCTTGATTCTTGGCCATGGTTTTTATCCTGGTTGGATTTTCACGTAAAATCTATGTCTTCTTGTAGTGTATGCGTTTGTTTGATTTTTTTCTACTGCGTAGTTGATTGCTTACACGCATAATATTGAGATTAATTACATTAATCCATTCTAGAGGATTTCCCCAAAAACCTTAAGGTGGTTTTCGTGCTGTGGTCGAGGAGGGTCTGGTGTGCTGCGAATCACTAATTGAAAAAAAGCCCCAACAAATCAACAATGCGTTAGGTGTTTTGGTACATCAAAAAAAGGGCAGCACAGTGCACAAGGCTCCAGCATAGCAGGATTTGGGGAGGGTAAAATATACGCAGCCTTACCTTCATTTAAAGAGACTGTTTCCATGACTTAAACCCACATCTTCTAGGATGCTACCGGTAAGCCTTTACGTTGGGCCAAGTTGCCCTTCAGGTTTTTCGGTACCTCAAAGATTGAAAATCTCATCATTGATTTCCCCGCTCAAATCAGTAACAACAAAACCGATATCATTTGTTTTAGCTACATGTTCAAATAAACTGCAATCTGGTGTGCATCCAAAAGCATCCTACATAAAATCTTCAAAAAAAAAAAAAAAAACACACTCACACACACAAAAAATCATTTTCCTAACCTTAATAACTAGATCTGAATCTCCAATCACAGAGCTTCGACCTTTTCCAAACTTTGTCTAAACTCAACTTAGATTCTGTACACAATAAGAATCCCTCTTTCTCTTGCTAGAATACCAACAAAAACTATCACGTTCCCCCAAAATGAAATCCGGGTGAACGTGAGATTAGGCTTAATTTAAAATTTTTCGTGCAAAGTACAGCACGTGGCTCCTAATCAAGATCCCACATGGGATCATAGGACTGCTGTGAATCCACAACAACAAAATTACCAATACTTGCAGAAGCACAACTTTCTAGCAAATGGAATCACATATATAAATAACTAGAGTTTCGCACATAAAAAGATAATGAATTTAAATTCAAGTTTCAAAGTAATTAAAAGCAATTAGTTACAAAATAAAGCCCATCCAAAACTCAGGCATCAAAAGATGATAATCACAATAAACAAAACTGTGTGTCACTAGGGTGCGGGTCTAGAAGGTTCCAAAGCCTTCATCTGCACCCCACTTTGGCACATCAATTGGTTCAGGCGCTTGAAGCATCTCACCCTTCGTCTCCATCTCAGTACAGCTGGTCTTGGTACCTATGCACAAGAACAGCAACATTAGAACACAAAAGTCATAGCAAGCGGGTAAACATCACCCGTATTAATATCTAATATAGGAAAGCAAGTAATGATAGGGATGCCATGTGAAGAGTACACCAAATGATGTACAGAGAAACAATAATAATAAAGAAGGAAAGGAAACACCCTAACCACCACTACAACATTGAATATCCACACTAGCTGAACTCCAGGTATACACCTTTCCTATGCATGAGTTCCCCTGTCTTCGGATGATACACATCTTGTCCAGATTACAGGGGATCAACCGTCTTCAGATGTTACACATCTTGTCCAATGTTCATAGAGCCAGGGCTCCGTCTAATACGGGTGGTTGGTCCGTCTTTGGATGATACGCATCATGTCCAATATACCACAGTATATGAACTCCACGTCCAATACCGATCTGTAGTGATCCAATAGACCCTTATCCTACACCCACACACACAGCCCTTATACAGAGTTGCCCCTCCTATGCTAGACTAATAGCATAAGTGGCGTTCAATGCGAAAAAAGTCCTATGTCAAGTGAAGGGTTGGCAAAACCATACAAATGGTCTAATCATTGAGGAATTATTCGCATTTATCGTTTGATCCCCAAACCGGGTCCACACACACACATCGAGTAGTCCTCTTAGAGCATCACATTGTTTGCCAAACCACAAAATGGTCCAATCAATGCAAGAGGGTGTCACCTCTAAGAGACACACACATGCTATATGAGCAATGCATACCCAAAGGCCAAGTAGAAGTTACAACCCAATCCTCCTAATTCATGACGGTAATTAGAGCACATGAAAATGCTCCTTGAACCACGAGTGATGAGAAGTTGCATGTCTTATCAAACAAATGCGGGTGCACAATCCAATCTCGACATCAATTGGGTTCCGTATAGGTTGTGCCCCATACTCAAACCACGCATTTCGTAAAAGTGCATTTTGCCCAAAAATCACTCTTATTTAATGTAAATAGGGTGGTCCAAGTCATCCAGGTGACATGGAGGGTCCCATAATCAATCCTTACTCAATAGTGTTTAAAATAGAAATATGGAAGGCAAGGGGCCCAAGGGAATGGCCCCGAACCGCGTGCAAATGGGAGGAAAAATCACACATTTTCATTCCATTCTCCTTCCACCTGTAAGCACATTAAAATGGGGCTCAACCCTTCCATTCTATCCACATTTAAACCATTCAAACATCATTCCAATCCACCATTCCTAGTTCTAGCATGTGATCATTTTTAAGAAAATAAATAGGCAAAAATCCAATTTAACACCATAGACATGCTAGGAGCAAGTAAAAAGAACACAAAATCAATGAAAGTGAAAAACCACTTGCCTTATGATGGGAAATAGAAAAATGGGTGCAAGTCCTAGCTCTCCAAAAGCCCCAAAAGGTGATCAAATTGAAGAAATCCAAACCCCACAACCAAACACACCTACAAAGAACAAGAAAAGACCCTAGTGAGCATCCTAGACACACCCTAAGCTCAAAACTTAACAAGACCTAGCTTTGGCAAGGATAAAAGCTTACCTAGAGGTGATTGGGTAAGGGAGCTTGGAAAATGGGTTGGCTAGAATTCGGGGAGCAAGAGGAAGAAGATGACGGTGGCGGGCAACGAGTTTGATGGTCTGGTGGTGGCTTAATGGTCGTTGGCAATGGAAAGAAAGAGAGGAAATGGAGAAATAGGGAAAAATAAATGAAAAGAAAAAGAAACAGGGAAGTTGGGATCGGTGGTGTTATAAGTGATGGATCTAGATGAGGAGACTCCGTCATGCGGCCGGAGATCTATATGCGTTCCGGTGATGGGACGCTCCGTGGATCTCTTCGCTTCTTATCTTTCCAATGGGAATGGAGAGAATAGTAATGATCCAAACCCTAGGGCTCCCTTATCCTTATATAGACAAGTCCCAAAGAGTCACACTTACTAGAGACATCTTCCACCAAAAGCCCACATCCACTGATCTTATTGAGAGTCTTATTATGGAGACTAGATCAAGTCTTATACTAAAGTGGGATTGTAATCTCTGTTGGCATCTGCCCTGTTTGATCTGACATGGGACCCGTGGCATGCGGGCCACACGATTTCCTGTAATCTCCCACTTGGCACAAATGCCATGTACATCAAATATTTCTTAGTCCCATACGCATCACATGCCTTGTAAAAACCTTTGCGGGCAAAGCCTTGGTGAGAGCATCAGCTATCAATTCTTTTGAAGGCACATAGAAAATTTCTATATCATTCTTTTTAGCCTTCTCTTTAACAAAGTGATATTTTATTTCAACATGCTTTGATCGGCTGTTAATCTTTTGCTCATTCACCATAGAAATGGCCGACGTAATGTCTATGCACATTGGGATAGGCTCCTTCTCATTTATTACCTCCAAATCATACAGAAAGTATTTTAACCAAAGAGCCTCCTGTACGGTTGTACTGCAAGCCATATGCTCTGCTTCGGCTGTTAATATAGCTGTGGAGGTCTGTTTCTTACTACCCCAAGAAATTGCACTTCCTCTGAGGGTAACACCTAGCCGGTTATTGACTTTCTTTGATCTAAATCACCGGCCTAATCTGCATCTAAATAGCAGTGCAGTTCTAGGACTTCACCTTAGGCGAAGATTCACTGTTCCTTTGATGTACCACAGAATCCTCTTAACCGCATACCAATGCTGTAATCCTAGGTTACTTAGGAATCTGCTTACGAGACCCACGGCGAATGCAAGATTCAGTCTCGTATACAGCATCGCATACATGATGCTGCCCACAATTTGAGCATAAGGTTTTAATCTCATCATTTCCCTATCCTGCTCATTTGTGGGTCCTTGATCGCTTGATAATTTTGTGCTCTTGCAGATGGGAGTATCAATTAGTTTCCACTTAGCCATATCAAACCTTTTCAACACAGCTTCCAAATAGGATCTTTGTGATAAAGTCAATAGCTTATTCAAATGATCACGGTTTATTTCAATGCTAAGGACATACTTTGCCTCACCCATGTCTTTCATCTCGAATCTTGACTTTAACCATTGTTTGATTTCATTTATGGCCTTCAATTTATTACTAGTGATCAAATGTCATCCACATATAATGACAAATATGAATAACTACTCCCACTGCGTTTAATATAGAAACATGTGTCTGCGCTATTAGGGAAAAATCCTATTTCACATATGGCCTGATGAAATTTTCTATACCATTGTCTTGAGGCCTGTTTTAATCCATATAATGCCCTATTAAGTTTGTACACTTTGTCCTCATGACCTTGCATGACAAAACCCTCTGGTTATTTCCTATAAATTTCTTCTTCTAATTCGCAGTTCAAGAATACTGTTTTTACATCAATCTGGTGCAATTCAAGGTCACGACATGCTACCAATGCTACTAAGGTTCGTATGGATTGGAATTTTACGACCGGAGAAAATGTCTCCTAGTAATCTATTCCTTCCACTTGTGTGAATCACTTAGCTACTAACCGTGCTTTATATTTATCCAAGGATCCATCCTTTTTAAATTTCTTTCTAAGAACCCATTTACATCCAATGGTTTTCCGCTCTTTAGGTAGATCTACCAATTGCCATACTTAGTTTTTTTCAATTGATTCCATCTCCTCTCTTATGGCCTCTAGCCAACATTGCGCATCCTGTGCTTTGACCGCTTGAGAGTAGGAGGTTGGATCCAAATCTTGCACGGTTTCTAATAAAACTACAATGATCATTTAGATATGCCGGTTGTTTCCTCGCACGAATCAGCTTGCCAACTGGCTCATCGGGTTGTTCAATCACCTTAAGTGGGCCCTGGCCAAGAATTCTATGTCCAACTTCCTTTTTGTTAGAACCCCCACTTGCTTGAACCCCCTTGCCCATAGAGATTTTATATAATTCCACACTATATGGTCTTACTCTAGGACTGATCGTCGGATCCTCAAGAAAAAACACATCTGGGCATTCCATGATTGTCCTATTACCGGGATCATACACACGATATCCTTTAGAATGTGATGGGTAGCCAACGAAAGAACAATTTTTTTTCATTTTTACTTGCAGTTTATGCCTTTCTTGTGGTGGTAGCAAGACGTGTATATGGCAGCCCTAAACTCTTAAATATTCTAATTTTGGTTTGATACCAGTCCATAACTTATACGGGGTCTTGAGCACACTTTTAGAGGGTACTCTGTTTAAAATATATTATGCAGTATTTAATGCTTCTCCCCACAAATACAATGGAAGACTCGCATGGCTGATCATTGACCTTACCATATCCATTAAGGTCCTATTCCTCCTCTTAGCCATGCCATTTTGTTGTGGGGTATATGGAACTGAATATTAATGAATTATTCCCTCACATGCACAATATTCCTTAAACAATTCGGAAGTGTATTCATCCCCTCTATTAGATCTAAGCCGTTTTATGTTCTTGCCCTTTTAATTTTGGACTTTAGCAGCATATATTTGAAACATTTTTAAGGCCTTATGTTTATGTTTAATTAGGTACACATACCCATATCTACTGTAATAATCAATGAATGTAATGAAATAGTCCTCTCCGGTTCTATTGTGTACATTCAATGGTCCACATTTGTCTAAATGAATTATGATCAATATTTCAGAACTTTTAGTTCATATTGGAAATGGTTTCTTGACTATCTTTCCACTTATACCTAGTTCACATATAGGGTACTCAATTTTACCTAGGTCTGGTAAAAGTCCGTCTTTAACCATTCTACTGATTATGTTTTTATTAATGTGGCCAATCTCAAATGCCATAACATTGCCAAACCATTCATGCATACATTCACACACAGCAAATTAGAAGTGGACTTTATTTCATTATTAAGAATATCCAGCAAATGCAATTTTTCGGAAAGAAAACCATTGACTAAAACTTTACCGCGCATTTCAATAGTAACCCCATTGTCTTTGAATCTAATTTCGAATCCATTCATTACCAACTGGCTCACAGAGATGATGCCACTCCTCATCGAGGGAACAAAGAAAACCGTGGAGAGATAAAGGGATTTGCTGGTTGGTAAGGGAATTTTGACTTTCCCTATCCCCAACACATTACAGAATGTTTCATTCCCCATGTATATACTTTGTTTTCTAGGTTTTATCTTTTTGAATTCGATAAATCCAGCCTTGGTCCTTGATATGTGTCTGGTGGCTTCAGAATCAATCAACCAATTCTTGTCATTGGTGTCCACCATCATGGACTCAGTGACCATCTCAACATAATCTCCGTGTTTTTTGGTCACTTTACCTTGCTGGTTATTCGCACCCTTTTTTTTTCTGCATTGAGAACTAAATTGTCCAGGCTTCCCACAGTTAAAACAAATACCATTTTTAGGCCCTTTCCATTTTGGATTGCCTTTAAAGTTCTTTTTATTTTTCACATTGGTGGTTAACGCACCACTATAACTCTTAGTTTTAGTAATCATAACAGAATTTGTAGGTGTTATACCACGGGCAGCCTGCTTTTGTCCTTCAGCAAGTAATTTAGCTTCAACCTCACTAAGGGTTGCACCCTTTTGAAGGCTAAGGGTTTGAGACACATTCTCTCACGAAGGTGGAAGACTGATCAACAAGTACATAATCTGAAAATCTTTGTCCATTTTCTTTCCCAAAGCTGCAATATTATTATGTCGGACTGACATTTTGTCAATGTGATCCCTTATAGATGACCCCTCTGGCATCTTATAATTGACATATGCACTAAATGCCTCAATCAGATGAGATTTGGAGGTTTTATCATACTTGTCCATAGAATAGTCCCAGATTTCTTTTGCTGTAGTAAAGTGCTCAAACTGTTTCACCAACTCACTGGATATGAATCCGATCAATAGATGCCTCACTGATTTGTTATCAAAGGCCTATTACTCATATAATTCATGGTCTTCCTTAGGGGCATCATCAGCGGGCTTAGGGACCGGATCAGATTCAATCACATAAGTTAATCCATCAAAATGCAGTAATGCGTCCATCCAACGCTTCTACACGGCTAAGTTCTTGCTGTTAAAAATATCAGCCTTTGCAAGATCATGCGAGGTTGATTTGGAAGACATGATTTTTATTTTTAATTAAAAGATGGTTTAGATACCACTAACCGTATGAGGGAAAAAAGAAACCACCCTTTTTTCTGAACCGTTGGATTGTCTTCTTTTTGCTAGCAATGTGTAGATCCACTTGCAAGGATTCTGTAGGCGCAAACGGATCGTCAATCTGACTCCGGATGGCCAAGATATCGCAGTTGAAAGATTTGATGGTGATCTGCACCCTTGCCTACATCAGCCGCACGATATCTGCATCAGCGTCGTCATCGTCACGCGTGCACCAGCGTGTATGCGTCAGCACTTAAGTTGGCTGGATCTGATCTGGGTTGGGTTGGACCCGCCTGACCCATTTTTTGTAGAAAAGAGGAAGATGAAAAACAAACAGGGGTGTCTTTACTTTGGTTTGCATGCCGCCCGATGAAGACAAGAGGAGCCTTTTGGCGTTGGTCAAACAAAGCCCTTGATGCCATTTGTTTGTAGTAAAAAACAAAGGATGAGAATGACAAAGCTCTTTGCTATGTCTTTGTATAAATTAAGATAAAATATACAAAGCCTTTATGGTGTCTTGATCCTCATGCACAACTACAAAAAATGACAGGGAGTAGTCTTCTTCCTTTGTCATGTTTCAAAACAGAAACCTTCTTCACCGTTTACGTTGCAGAAATGCAGAAACAAACCATAAGCAGAACATAGGATCATAGATTTACTAGTATCCACGCATCTGCTCCAAAATCTGAATCGATAGAATGCATTGCGCCGGTCTCTGATACCAACTGATGGATCCGGATGAGGAGACTCCATCACGCAGCCGGAGATCTATATGTGTTCTGGTGATGGGAAGCTCCGTGGATTTCTTTGCCTCTTATCTTTCATACGGGAATGGAGAGAATAGTAATGATCCAAACCCTATGGCTCCCTTATCCTTATATAGAAAAGTTCCAAAGAGTTACATTTACTAGAAACATCTTCCACCAGAAACCCACACCCACTGATCCTATTGGGAGTTTTATTATGGGGCTCATATCAAGTTTTACACTAAAATGAGATTGTAATCTCTATTGGCATCTGCCTTGCTTGATTTGATGTGAGACTCGTGGCATGCGAGCCACACGATTTCCCACAATAAGGAGATGGGTTCTTGGGTTATTTATAAGTATGCCATTGGCTTTGAGAAAACTCATTTTGGGATTTAGGGATTTTGGTGACCAAGGTGGGTTCATATGAGTTTGATGAAAAGGGAAAACGTCTTCTACCTGACAAGCCTAAAATATGGCAAAAATGAAAAACTATGAAAAAGGGCATCTAACTTTCCTAGAATTGGAAACCACCCCCTACTATACTTAAATGAACTCAAAAACCGATGAAACTTTGTACACATGATTCTATAACTAATTTGGACATACTTACATTATAATGGAGCTTATTTAGCTAAAATACAATTTAATTAGGCTAATGCCCTATATTAGGGGTTACAAAAACGGTAGTAGCACTACAAGGAAATATACATTTTACAACGAAATTTAGGTAGCGTTTGGTTCGCTGGAATGATTTTTGATAGGAATGGAATAGAGGCTGTAATGAGCTTGGAATGGAATGAGGCAGGAATAGTAATTCCCATTCCAACGTTTGGTTAGACAGAGGAATCAATACAGTAATAGGATTCTCATTCTGATTCCTGTGTTTGGTATGCTGAAATGATGTTAGGAATGGAATAGAATTTATACAAATTGACCAATATACCCTTGTCCCTCTGTCCCTCTCGCCCAGCCTCCTCTCACTCTCCCCCTCTCATTGTCCCCAACCCCCTCCCTCCCTTTGTCCCCATTGTCCCAGCCCCTTCCCTCCTTCTGTCCCTCTCGCCCAATCCCCTCTCACTCTCACTCTCTCTATCCCCATTGTCCTAGGCCCTCAATCTCCCTCTATCCCTCTGTCCCTCTCGACCAGCCTCCTCTCACTCTCCCCATCTCACTATCCCTAGTTCTCCACAAAGCTCCTCTTCCATGGAAGCTCTTCTGTGCTTAAGACTTGGCGATTCGACGGTTTCGATCTAATTAGGGTCTCCCATCTCCATCTCAACCTCACATCCCATCCCATCTTTGGATTCTCACACATAATTAAGGTTCGAATCCGAGCGATGAGTCTCAACCAGCTCCTGGGGAAGTACCAGGAAAAACCCCCTCTCCTTTTCATCCCCAAATCCGACTACTCCGGCGTCATCGAATCCGTTGGAAATGGCATTTCTAGGTTCTAGGTCGGAGATCATGTCTGCTCCATCTCTCTATGCCTCTCGCCAGCCTCCTCTCACTCTTTCCTTCTCAATGTCCCCATTGTCCCATGCCCCCTCCCTCCCTACGTCCCTCTCGCCCAGCCTCCTCTCAATCTCCCGTGTCCCAGCCCCAAAAGCTAGGGTTTGATTAATAGCAGTGAAGAAGGGAGAAATAAAAGAGAGATCGTGCGGTTGTAGCAGTGAAGAAGGGAGAAAGAGAAGAGAACGATAGAGAGTAATGGGAGATCAACACCTGAACGACTGCGCTTGGCGATGGACCAGACGAGAGAGATGGTAGAGACGAGCGAAGAAGGGAAGAACAGAGAGAGACGGCGAGTCTGATTTGGTTTCGCAGGGGTTAGAGCTATTATCGACACAAGTGACTGATAAGAAGGAATGGAATGACCATTCCTCTGCCCCCCAATGGAATGGTGATTCTCTCATATAAAGGAATGGTGATTCCTGAAGTAATGATCATTCCCCCACTTTTTCATGAACCAAACGTGGGAATGGTCACTCCAACAGAATGACCATTACATTCCGACCTTCATTCCAGTGAACCAAACACTACCTTAGAGACGGTCAAAGTCTTTTGTCCCTAAATATTATATTTTGCGTGATAAAGATAATAATTCGTCTCCCTGTGATATTCCTGTAAATTCCGTCCGAGGGACCAAATTAGCGCCAAAATTATTCTGTTTAACGCCAACTACAATTCGTTGCCGAAGGCTCGCGCCTCACTTTCGCGCCTCGCCAAATGTCGAATTAGTTTTCCCCCGCTTCGTTTGGCGTAAAAATTTAAGAGAAAAAACGAAAGCGAAACGATGAGGCTTCCATTGTCGCATTCCCCTCCCATCTGGCCGCCCCGCTACTCGTTCGCCAGCTGTGACATCTGCTTCCTTCCACCCGACAGCACCCCCACCTGCAAGGCTCTGCGAACAACCCCTCTCTGCAATCATAAAAGCCTTCTCTCCTCCACCGCCAGCCAAGGCGCTGCCTGCGCTGCTCGCATGGTCTCAATGCCGAGGGCTTCGTTTTTTCTGTTTTCCATTTCTGTTGATTGCTTCCTGGTTTTGTTGATTTTGTTTTGGTTTGGCGGTGATTTTTGCAGTACAGTGTGAGAGGAGGGAGAGATCTTCCCAAAGCTTCTTCTCCTCCTCTCTCGGATTTGATTCGCAGATCAGGGTTTCTTCTGCAGATCCATTTGGAATGGTTTCTCGGATTGCGTTGGCTTTTCCTTTTCTCTGCTCTTTTAGGTCTGTTCTTGAAGCTTCTTCTTCTTATTTGAATCTGTATGAATTGATTCTTTCATCTTTCGATTTTTCTTAGATTTTGTGGTGGATATAGGGTTTTGGTTTGCATGATTTCTATACGATTTCTGTGAGTTTTGGTCTTTGATTTTTTTTTAAGTGTTTTAGTGAGTCTGAGATCGCATTGATTCTTATGTTTCCGCAGGTGCATCGGTTGGTTGTGAATAGGGATCCCAAGTTCACCAACTTTGTGGAGGTGAGAAACGCTTTTGATTTCTGAATTCATGCTTTCTTTTGTGTTTGTCCTTCGGTTGTTGAACTTGATTCAATCAGAATAAACGTTGTGGAGATCTTGTTGTTGAACTTATGCATGCTATATGGTCTATTTTATGTTGATTGACTTAGGGTCTTAGAGATAAGATGATGGCATTAATAGATAAGTAGTTGTTAGGGTGTCAGCTTTGCAATTTCTTAGTTGTGGATATCTTTTTTTTTTGGTTCAAATATAGCTGCTGCTGTTAAATATCTTTGTGATTTAAATATTTGTTGCTTTCTAATTTTGGTAGTGGATGGAAGAAAACTAGCTTGGGCAATGCTGTTTTTGGGTTGTTTGAATGATGTCAGTGATAGGCTGACACATTATGCCTTGAAATGGTGCCAGATAGCATTCAAAGAAAGTTCTTTGAATGGTATATATGGATATGTGTATATAGATACGATGAAAAGAGAAGACTCTCTTGTGGATCAGATTTACGATCCAAGTTACAATTTGAAGAACTTTCAAAGTGGACAATCAGAATTAAAAAAAAAAGCTTTTTATGGGTTTCAAAACTTAGTTAGGGCTGTTTTGGCATCCTGGAATTAATTGAGAAATGCAGAGCCATGGAAATAGCATTTGTGCCATTTCTTTTTCTTTATTTTTTCTTTTAAATTTCTTCAAAGGTCTTTGGCGCATCTATTTTCTTTCAAACACAACTCTCCATTTCCATACATCAAATCCACCATTTTCTTCCAAAGTGGCAAGTGATTTCTGTGAACCATTGGATTGAGGGGTTAAAATTTACTAGTTTTGGCCCTCTTTTTCCCTAAGAAGAAATAGTATGAACAATGATATTGGTAGTCACCAAGGAGTTCTTTGGGTCTTCAAGAAAATAGAGGGGTGTGTTTTGAGAACACTAGTCTTTACAAAGGAGCTTCTGAAATTGTCACAAAAGCATAGGGGTCGCATAGGGGAACCGAAATGGAGAGATGATCTGAACAATTTTCTGTGTGTGCAAACATAGAGTGAGCTTCCCTTTAACATTTTGTTTTATGGTGTTGCATTCTATGCTTGATGCGTTCCCTTGAAACATTGTGTCTAAAGTTCATTGTATGCTTGATATTGCTCTTATACTTTCTTTCTCCAATTCTTTGCTAGCCACCATTCTATTTGCTTCATTTTAACAATGTTCTTTTTGCAACCAAACATATAGCTGAGCTGTGGACAGAGTACGAGGAGAATTCTTCACCTGAAGCAAAGGTTGTCAAGGAGTTTGACAATATCTTAGCCTTGAGTCAAAGAATTTAATTTAATTGTAATGAAAAATTGTTGGTGCACTTCTTTGTGGGTGGGGAGTCATGTACCTTATAATTAATCCTCTACACCTGACTTACTTGCCCATCTAGTGGTTCTGCTGTTCTGCATACTTTTCCTTTGCTAGTGTCATGTATATTCCATCTTACCAAAACTTCTCGCCTTAAAGTTACGTTCTGTCTTTCAGATCCCTACGAATCCTCTTATAGGCAGGTGTGACTCTATTGTTGATCGATTTAAGCAAAACCACAAAGTTTCATGTTTCAGTCTAAAATTACAAGACCATTGAAATTCCTATCATAAATACTATTGTCAGTGATCGTCCTTTTATGCTTGTTCTAAAAAAGACAGTTGCATGGGTTGGAAGGAAAGCATTGGAGACGATGACACAGAGAGGAGTACCATTTAACACCCAAGGATGTGTACTTCCAAAGCCAAACTATGGTCCTTAATGGAGGTCCTTTGGAGCTTGGTGAGAATGAGAACTTCCTTCCATTGAATCCTATTCTTTTTGATGCATACTCGCCTATATATGTTGCTCCTCTATCCATAGCATTCATTCCCTTCCCAAACTTTGATGCTCCAACTTGCAGATGATTGGTGTATAGAGATCCCTTGAGTCTTATTCTATCATGTTGTAAAGAGATTACTATGGAAATTGTAGATTTTTAACCAAGCTAATATGTTTGAATAAATTTGATTCCCATAACACGTGGGGAAATAAGATATCATGCTTGTTATTCAAAATACCAATTTTTTGTATTGATTCGATAAATTGAATTCTCACATGTTTGCTATATTATTACTCTTGGGCATGATTTATGATTTATTTATATTCCATCCTCTCCCAATTGCAGTGTGGACCTCCTAGCCCAATAGGCCAACAGGACCTTCTTTAGAGCTACATCCAAACTATAGCCAAACAAATGCAGACATGAAATTGATATAACCTGTAAGCAAGAAGCTTTTTCCATTCCCTTGCTACTTAATGTATAGTTTTCTTGTTCTATTTCAATTCGTCTTTGTCTAATAATATACATGCGAATGGACTATGGAGACATTCTTTTGCGAGCCTGTTTGCTCATGTTTATTTGTTTCTGTTGTATTCTCTGACCTGATAGAGTTCATTTGCCGAATGGAGAGTTTGCACCATATTAACAATAAGAGAAGAATGAATGACGTGTTCCATTTGTTTTAAATTCTATTTTTTGATTATGCTTAATGAAGACCAGATGGTTAAAATGGATGATGAAAATTCTGTCATAGGGACTATGAAAGATACCCATCTAATGAAATTACCTCTATGACATAGAAAAATATTAAGATTATGACATTGGATATTTGGGTCTCTTGGTATCAAAACCCTAGGCCCAACTCACACCTGAAATTATTAGGACACATTCACACTGTTTAACCCAGATTCAAAATAAAACATGTGACATCACTAGATCAGTGTTTCATCCATCTCAAGACTGATATACTTTTTCCTAATGTTAAATGATTTTTACTGTTTCAAGTGTACACATAAAGTCCATTTAACATTCCATCCTAGGCCTTGCTCGCTAGACCCCACGAGCGGGCCTGTGGGGTCCTGTCACCTTTCCTATCTGAACTTCCAGTTCCAGACACAACCCCAACAAATAGAAACTACTACCTTTATTGCGTCTCTCTCTCTCTCTCTCTCTCTCTCTCCCCACTAATCTCCTCTTCTCCTCCCCAACCTTATTGTCAACCTTTTTCTTTTCTCCACACACTCCTGACTCCATCATCCACTCAATCAACCCCAGAATCATACTTGACTACTGACTAGAGAGAGTGAGAGAGTAATCCCACCCACTCCACACGTGTGCACTGCATGCCCCCATACAAATCACCAACATCATTTCTTTCTTCTTGTTTTGTTGTTGCTATGGTTGTGAGAGAGAGAGAGAGAGAGAGAGAGAGAGAGAGAGAGAGAGAGAGAGAGAGAGAGAGGTCATGAAGAGCAACAGAAAGGGAGAGTGTTTAGAGATGGGGTCATGAAGAAAAGAAAGGGAGACAAGTGTTTTTAAAAAAGGAAAGATGGGAAAACAAGCAGACCGTGGTAGAAGAATTGGAAGTAAAAGCTTACTACTACTACTACTACTTCAAAACTACAACAGTTGGTACTTGTACAAAGAGGAGTAGGTGGGCCACCACCACCGCCAGTAGAACTACATAAGTAATAATCAAACGTAAGTTTGCTTGCCCCTTTATTATACTTCTTGATTTATCTGCAACAACTTTGCGACAATGTGGAGACGAATTGAAATTCGTGGCTAAAAGTTTTTGGCGATGAATTTTATTAATTTGGCGACGAATTTTGTTCATCGCTAAAAATGTTCTTTCTCGTAGTATAGTTAGAAAAGGCGCGTGTTGCTTTTGAATCAAAACAAATTGGAAGGCAATGATAAGGTTGCTTTTAACATGCACTTTAGGTGTGAGACAATGGTTTCTTCTTCTTCTCGTAAGAGCAACGAGCTCTGGTTGTCATGGAGACAAGTTCCAGATGTCGCTCGGTCTCCTGTGGTGGCAACTGTGAATTGCACCAACAACACAGGTGTGAAGAACCTTTACATCATCTCCGTGAAGGGGATCAAGGGCCGCTTCAATCCATTGTCGTTCGCCTTCCTAGAGAGGAAGGGGGCTGGGCTTGTAGAAGGGAAACAAAGAAGAAAGAACGGAGCCTTTTTTTTTTAAACCCCATTCGACCTTCCTCTTTTAAAATAAGCATTGAATTCAATGCTCCCTTTCAGATGTAAAAAAAAATACGAGAGTGGTCATCAGGTGACCATTCAGGTGCACCCACATCTTAGTTGTGTTTTATGACTTAGGAGTCTCTTTGCATGATTATTTTTGTAAAATTCTCAAAAAAATACTTATAAATTTTCAATGGTTTTTTCTTTTCTCTTGTAATACCCACGCCTACACATTTCACGAGTCCTACACAACTGCACTAGAGAAAGGGGATTGATCCCAAATTCCTTTTGTGCTAAGGAAATACCTCACCACTAAGTGACTAGTGAGTGTATTGGCACCGCCCATGTGCCCCTTTTTTCACCAGCTAGTACTTGGAACTCCCTATCATCAATCTGAACCCCTAGTCCTCATTACCCTGTCCCACGGCCTAGAGAGAGAGAGAGAGAGAGAGAGAGAGAGAGAGAATTGAAAAAATGGAATGCCACAAGCCCATCTTGACACTCATTCAACTATTACATACCATTGAATTAAAATCTAAAGACATAATATCTTCTAAAGCGATAAAGCTTGAAGGCTACATATCAAATGGTTTGGATAATTGTTACTATTTTGTACATCCCGACACCTTGTTCAAATCTTTCAATCCTCCTTTGCCGCCCCTGTGATTGGCATGGCCCTAGGCAAACTCCACAGTTGCCAGTAGAACGATGGTGATAGCAATTGCTGCTATTGTTATTACTATTACTACAATAACGATGACAAGGACGACAATAACAATATTGATAGTAAGATAATAGCAATGACAGTAATAATGATGAGGGATCTCACTCTTCATATAAGTCTTCTCTTGATAAAAGTCCTCTTCTGGAACTTAGTCCTAGTGGTATAGGCACCCACTCCCATAGCTCCCACCAGGTCTTGATACTTAGTGGGAGACTTTACTTCTTCCCTAAGCCAAAAAAAAGTCCCCTTCTGCATTCCAAAAGGTGCAAGAAGGAAATAAGTTTTTCCCACAATCCTCTATCCTCGTTCTTTAGCCCCAATTGCCTCTCCTTATGACCACAGTTCCTGAATAAAAGGGAAAAATATTTTGATTTGTATTTGATTGCAGTTGGGACTTGGAGTGGTTTATTCTTTTTTTTTCTCTCACTAAAAAAATTCACTTGGGCTTGGGCTGAACCTATTTTAGATGAGCCAGGCTTTGGCCAGGCAATCAAGGCCCCAGTTAGGCTCTGGTCAAGCATGGGCCTGTTGTTTAAAATCCGATGCTAGGATATTATCCAGCCTGGCCCAACCCGGCCCATGAAGACCGCTAGTTAAGCAACTGTTTAGACCTTTTATAATTCTTTTTTATGCTACTACTTCCGATCACAAACAAAAAAGACTTGCTTTGACAGAGGGAGAATGTTCTCCTATGAGCATATTGTATGTGCGGTCCATCTCTATGGAGCCTACTTATAAACTCAGCTCCCCTCATACTACTTTCATTATGGGCTCTTGGATGATACCCAATTTTGTTATCATTGACCATTACCGACTGCTGGATTGAAACACACAAAAAGGGGATTTTATGAAATAATTAATCTTATATCATGATTAAACGATTTCATGAATAAAAATAATGAAGCCACAAGTAAGTTGTTCATACTTTCTTTTTCTTGACAAAAATACTTCAATTGACAATACTCGTCAACCCAGATGATGATATTGTCAACTGAAAATATCGTCAATGTGTCTATACTAAAACCTCAATGCAAAACATGAATTGTTAACTGCATGTCATCTTCTTCATTTTTGTAAGTTATTTTCTTTTATTTTTTTTCCGTTGTATCTAGTTTGCAAAACGAATCTCCAATATGTATGCTCATTTTTTGGTTCTTCTAATCTTCGTTAGGCCAAGGGTTTACTTCATTGTTTTATTCCCATCAATCAGTGCACCTTCATCATCCAAACTCACCTAAGCTAGCAGACATCATCTTTACTTTCATTCAACATTCCGTTCATCACCATCAAAGCAAAACTCTCTCAACCACAGTTCAACAGGAATTTACAATGCTCACCAAACAAATCACATATGTGCCATTTCACACTCCAACATCAATGCCTTCATTCAAATCCTCTCCTTGGCCCATGATTCATTTAGACGCTTCATCGAACATATTGTATCCCAGTGAATACACTGCACATTTTCTCTCAATTTCGCTTGAATAAGATGAACAAAAGAAGATAGGAAATAAAGGAAATGACAGGAATAATAGACAAGAAGACATGATCGCCTACATGCGATTTCGAGTCCTCAATCTCTCTCTCTCTCTCCTTTTCCCTTTTCCATTGTCATGGTTGCCTACATGTTCCAGGCAAAAATGAGTTAGAAATAGCATAATGTGGAGGCCAAAAAATTGGAAAATATTTTTCTCATTTCATTTCAATGGGGCAGTGCAAGGCGAGGAGTATGTCAAGGCAGTGAAAGGGGAGGAAGACAAGAACAAGTTCGAAATCGGTCGACTTGGGCTGTTTTCCATGAGAGCAAGTTAACGAACCACTAATTAGTAATTTTATTATCTTTCTTCATAATATGCTCTTCTTAGGGTCTAAGATTAATTATTTCAAAAAAAATCCTAAAAAATCTTTGGTGAAAAAAGCTATTAAAATTTAAGGCTATTAAATAAGGGCTATGATGATCTAACGAGGCTAATGTTTTGAATGATCCTTACCCATATGGAGACCTCCATCTACATAAGGTCAGGAACGGCCAAGGCTCAATGTAAAAAGTCAAAGGTCAAAATTGAATCCAAAACCATGGGTTTTAATATATTATAATTGATATTGTCTGGTGTGGTGATAAGGTTGGTTATTTAAATGCGAAAGGTCATCTGTGTTAAATCTGAAAAACTCCTTTTACCAAGGCTCAATAAAACAAGTCAAAATTGAAATAAATTTGGTTAAAATTGAATCCAGAACCATTGGCTTTAATTCATTATATATAATGGAAATTAGAAAGAGGGAAAAAAGGGAAATAAAAATCTGGAGCGAAACATGCACTGTGGTAAATGTGTAGCTTCCTGCACAGTGGTGATACAATTGAGAAAAAGGGCAAAAAAAATATATATATATATGTATATATCTAAAAGATAACCCAGTGATGAAGAACATCCAAACGGGTCCCAAGTCATAATAACATTCTGTTTCCCTGGGACAAATCTAAAACGGCATGACTGGTGCTATAGATGTGTTTCTCATCCCTCCCGGCCAAAGTTTCTGCCCATTATGGGCAGTGCAAACTCCAACGTTAGTCTTGCACACCATAGAAGTTAAAAGCTTCTTATCCTTGGAAGATGGCACACATGCGTGCATTAATCCAATCAATCGAAATTAAGGGCCACCAGATTGGGTTGATGGGATATAATTTGGGTTGATGGGATACTGACCATCAGATTTTAATCACTAGCCATGATTTTTAATTATCAATTTGATGGACAATATATCAATGGTGATTGATAGTCTCATTGGAACCATTTTTGTGGATTTCATCCACAGTTCAATCACAGTCCTCATGTTTGATGAAAGCCACCAACTAGTTTTGTGGTGTGGAGACTAAAACCGCACTCTTGTCCATATAGCTAAATATTATAAACTGTGAATGAGATGAATCTAGGAATATAAATTTCTTAGCTTATCACCTTAGTGTCAATAATATGGTACCAAAAAATAACAACTGCCATTACTTTTTATTAGTGCTCGTCTTTATCAGCCCCCTCTTCTTGATTGATTCAATATTTCACATGCAAATCAGGGTTCTTGCATTTTTGCTACCTTACTGACCTCAAAGTGATAATTGTTTTATTCTTTTTCATAATTTGTTACAGCAAGCAGAGCACAGGTAGTGAGATTTCCAAGTTGACTGAGCGACGACTGAGTTTACAAGGATGAAAGCAGCACATCACTTTCAAGTTCCGTTGTTGCTATGGATGGTGTGGGGCCATTCATTGACATTTTGAAATGTCTATGTTTATGCCTTTCTCAAGAAGTAAAACATCTCATAAGATACCAAGAAAATGTAGATAATTTAAAGAGAGTAAAAGAAGATTTAAGCAGCAAAGAAAAAGAAGTGAAGATGGTAATAGAAGACGCCAAGATGCGAACGGGAAAGAAACCCAAGAGTGAGGTAGTTCAATGGCTGAAATGTGTGGAAAATGTCACAAAAGAAGTGAATGAAATAGAAGACAAAGCAAATGAAGACATGAGATGCTGTAAAGGATGCTTTCCAAACTATTTCTCACATATAGAGCTAAGCAAGCGAGCTGCAAATAAGATCAAGACAATGACCGAGCTTCTGGACAAGGGCCGATTCACAGATGGGTTGTTTGTTGACTTATCAGAAAGTGAAATGACCTTACCGGCATCAGCTCTATCGGGCGGAACAGCTGAAAAAACTAAGGAGAAGATCTTGGAGTGCTTAATGGACGTTAATATTGCAATACTTGGTGTGTATGGTATTGGGGGAGTAGGCAAGACGACCATCATGACATATATCCACAATCAACTCATTGAAGACTCGCTTTTTGATAGTGTCATTTGGGTGACAGTATCAAAAGCTTCAACCTTGGAGCAGCTGCAAAACAGCATCGCAAATTCATTGAAGGTTGACCTTTCAATGCAAGATGAGATGAGAAGATCACAGGAATTGTTTGCGGCTTTGAAGCGGAGGAAAAAATTTGTGCTCATCTTGGATGACATGTGGACTGCATTTCCTCTAGAGAAGGTTGGGATTCCTAAACCAGAACAAAATAATGGGTGTAAGTTGGTGTTAACCACTCGATCATTAGAAGTTTGTCGTGCTATGGAAACCCAAAGGGAGATCAAAGTAGAGATTCTTATGGAAGAGGAAGCGTGGAAGTTGTTCAAGGATAAAGTAGGCAATGATTTTTCCCCAGAAGTGGAAGCAATTGCAAAGCTTGTTCTCCAAGAATGTTGTGGTTTACCCCTTGCAATTGTCACTGTAGGTCGAAGCATGAGGGAGAAGGAAGACGTTCGATTGTGGAGAAATGCATTAAATGAGTTAAAAGGTTCAAAGAAAGAGATTCAAAGCATGGAAGAAGTAATTGCAAGTCTAAAATTCAGTTATGATAGACTGAGAGACAAAAGAACAAAAGACTGTTTTTTGTATTGTGCATTGTATCCTGAAGATTTTTCTATTCCTACAAAGGACCTAATAGAGCATTGGATGGGGGACGAGCTCATAGAAGAAGTGGGGGACAGGGAAGCCGAAATGGATGAGGGGTACCATAGGTTGGATGAACTCAAGTCTGCTTGCATGTTAGGAGTTCCCACTGGGATTTTTGGTGAATGCGTTAAGATGCATGATTTGATTAGGGATATGGCCATTGACATTACGAAAGTGCAATCTCTGTTCTTCGTCAAAGCTGGTATGGGATTAAAAGTTGCACCAAAAGAGGAAGAATGGTTTAGAGAAGTTGAAAGGGTATCACTAATGCGAAACAATATTGAGATGCTTTTGGGCAAACCCATTTGCCCTAAACTCTCCACATTGCTCTTGCGGGAAAACCGCCTTTTAAAGGTCATCCCTGACGACTTCTTTGAGAATATGCAGAGTCTAAGAGTCTTAGACCTATCTCACACTATGATCGAATCATTGCCAGAGTCAGTTTCTAATTTAAAGAACCTACGTGCACTCTTATTACATCATTGTATCAAACTAAAGAAGTTACCTACCCTAGCAAAGCTCAAGGAACTTCGCATGTTGGACCTTTATTATACCCCAATTGAAGAATTGCCACGGGGGTTGGAGGCAGTGACCAACCTCAGATGCCTGGAGCTCTCTTGGACATATAAACTCCAGTCGTTCCCTAGTGGAATTTTTTCTGAGCTCTCTAATTTGGAAGACTTGAGAATGTATGGAAATGAATGGGCATGGTCATTAAGCACAATGGCTGGAAGTGCCACAATTGAAGAATTTAAGAGTTTAAGACGCTTGGCTAACCTTAGTACCCACATTGCAGATTTCTCAAGCTTCTTTAGCTTTGTTAGTTCTAGAAATTTGCAAGCCTTGAGAAGCTTCCATCTTATGGTGGGGAAATCTTCACGATTTGAATTACTTCCTTCAGATCACGCCATAGAAATCCATGGTTGTGACCTCATAAACCAAGATAGGCCTTTTGTATTCCCAAATAATACAAGAGTTTTGGGCATATATGAATGCAATATCATAATGCTGTCACAATTATTTTGCTTATCAAATATGAGAGTTTTAAAAGAATGTTTCATCTACAGATGTGATCAGATGGAGTATGTTTTGATGCAAAATGAGATCACATTGTCAAGCTTGGAGAAGTTAAACCTAAGCGACCTACCTAAAGTGCATGCTCTTTGCAAGGGAGTTGTCTCACACAGCACTCTTGAAAACCTGAGAAACCTGTTTATAAGATCATGTAGTAGCATGAAGAATCTATTCTCTCTTGGGTTGATTCAGAACCTTCAAAAACTTGAACAATTGAAAGTCCGTGATTGCAATGTAATGGAAGAAATAATAGAGGGAGAAAATGCAAGTTCTGAAATTGAGGATGACACCACCTCTGCAATAATACTGCCAAACTTAAAGAAGTTAAGCTTACATGGGTTACTTGTACTGAGAAGCATTTGTAAAAGGAAAATCATATGTTGTTCACTACATAGAATAAGCGTCCGGGGATGTCCACTGCTGAAGAATCTCCCATTCTCCATAGAAAATGTTAAACCTGTTCTGAAACATATCAAAGGAGAGAAGCAATGGTGGGATGCACTCGTGTGGGATGATGCCAGTGATAAGGCCCTCCTCCAGCCACATTTCATAGAAGCACAATGAAATCATAGGAGAAAGGTAACACATGCATAGAGTTTGCTTGTTTATTCAACTTACTGGCTTGATCATGTTTTCTGTTGAATCTTAGTTGACTGCTTTTTTTATTCTTTTATTCTTTTTTTTAATTTTTGGCATGTATGTTGTGTCGGGTAGAAGCTATTGTGAATAAATTGGCATAATACTGTAAATGGAAGTGTAATACAAACAATGGGACTTGGAAGCTAAGGTCCTAAGACGTGTGATCAATGAATCAGTACAAACATGACACCACAGCAAAATTAGCCCTGTATGCTTAGTTATTTGTAAAATACAACAGCAAAATTAGCCCCATGTACTTAGTTACTTGCAAAAATAAGAATGCCCTTTTTAATTGAGTCCTGATGCATGGGGTTTCTTGAATTGAACATAAAATGACGCTACTGAAGATGTGGTTAGAACTTTGCTTCACATGCTAAAAGGGCATGCCAAGTGGCCTGTCACCTATCTAATAGGTTCTATTACTTCCAGTCCAATGGGGCCCACTTGGGTACACCCTTCATTAGTACAGGCTCTTTGATAATATGATTTTCCTTTGCGTAAACTACCTTTAATTACTCTTGAATTTAAAATTTAAGGCTCTCAAATTATCAAGGTCTAAGATAATGAGGTGGGGCTGATTTTAATTGGTGGCTGACTGGCTACCTCTCGGCATTTGAAGACCATCTAAGTATGCACTATGTGCATCAGTCTGCTCTTCAAAAGCATCCATCTAAATAGCCCCTATGTATGACCTGGACTGCATGTAATCAATATGCAATTTTCTTGTAGGGGTAGATTTTGTTTTTCCATTTTTAATTTTCTGTATGAATGGGAAAGCGGTGAACGAGGACTGCATGTGGCTGTAACGTCATCATCAATTCCAAGAAATGGAGTTCCCTCTCCTCTCCTTGTATGGACTAGCAATTTTTGTTTTCCTTTTCAACATCATACGAAAGTTTACCAATCAACCAGTACGCAGGACATACAAGAAATTCCTCTGAAATAACTAAATACTGCCTTTTGAAAGGGACGCAGTTCATAATGTAGATGGCTTAGATGACAAACAGTGAGGCTTGCCTGAACCGGTATTGAAAACTGTTCATGTGTCATCTGCATGAGATCAATACTCTTTAAAATACACACATATTGATCTTTGCGTTGGCCCATACATAGTGCGGATTTAGTGTTGACATCAATCCCCTTAAAACTGCAAGTGTACAATTGTTCTTTTGAGACAATAGCAAGTATATGTCGAACCCACAGGGAACACTTCTGGAATTTCTTTTTAATTAAGGTCTATTTTTTTTTTCAATGACAATGACAAGAGAGATAAAAAAAAATTAAATGATAATAAGATTTAAAAATTCTAGATCTAAAGTACAAAAATAAAATATGAAAAAATGAAGATTAGAATATCATGAATCCATTAAATAGTCTCACTTCATTTCTATGCAATTGATAAAATAATTTGTCCTAAAAATCCTTCAAATCAGAAATAAATCACTGTTTTTTATTCGGATAATTTGTCTATCAAGAGCACAATTTTTCACAATTTATTTAAGGCAAAAATCTCCTTCGCCTAATGAAATTATGAACATAACTAAAGATCACATATTACTCAAAGATAGATCATCAAAGGATTTTAATTTAAGAATAATCTATTAAGAAAACATACGTAATTAAAGCATTGTTCATAAAAAAATTTGAATGACATAGGTTGTCAATGACAAAAGGTAGATTTATTTTTATAATAAACATGCAAGAGACAAAAATATTTAAGTCACATAGAATAACGATGAGAAACACTTAATTTCATCTAACACTCTGATCTAGTGATCTAGTCCTCCATTGCAAAAGATGTGATTTTTATTAAGAGCTTTATGGCAATTATAATTTTTTCTCACACTCTTCTAACCTAGTTCTGGAGCAGAGCTCAAAATACTCATAAATATTCTCTTTTTTTTTACTAGAGAAAGAGAAGAGAAGAGAAGAAAGGAGAGAGGAGAGAGAAGTGGAGAGAGGGAGGATGGAGATGGATGGTAGTGAGGGATGTGAGAGAGAGAGAGAGAGAGATGGAGATGGCTGCTGGATGTGTAGTGTCTCCTTTGGTTCTTCTCTTTGTCATTTATTTATAGCTCTCCTTTGTAGGCCAAGAGTCTTCCTTGCTGATTTTATTTTCTCATTCCGTTTTAGAAACAAATCTTCATTCAAATACTTAAGTCTTCCATATGTCAGCATTTTTTAGGAGTAAAAGACGGCAACTACAAGTTGTGTATGTGACTAACATCATTAGCCACTCCTCTGTTTATTCTCTTACTTGGACTTTGACTTTAGAGGACATGAAAAGATCTCCAAATTTCTTTGGCAAAAACTCAACATGGCCAAGAAAGTGACATGGATGAGTTGCCACTTTGTTTATTATCTTTCTCAAATTAAATCTCCTTGCTAGCAAAGTTTCATTTTTTTTAAAAAAAAATTGTTTAAATGGTGAATGGGTAGAAAACGTTGAGAACCCACTTTCTAATCTCATCATTCAAACAACTGTAGCCTTCCAATTCTTTTTTTTACACCATCTATATCATCATGGCCCACTCATCGTCAAAGGTGTCTAATATATAACTCCATGTGTAGGCCCCACCTTCTTTCTAGTCATGATAAAACATGCATATGTGCTCCATAAGCATATTGTTTCTTCCTATTTTATGCCCAAGTGGGTCTTCATAGTGGACCCTACTTATGTAATCTTGTGGTTTGAATTTTTATCAAGTATAAGCCACCTATTATTGTTGGCTATGGACTCCATTTTGAAATTCCAATTTGAAAAATACTTCTTCAAAATCCTCTACAACAAATACTGTGTGAGTGGGACCCTCCCTTTGGCAAAGTGAAAAAGGATGGAATTTGGTGTGCGGGTCCTACTGGCTTCAATTTCTTTCTTTTTTCAATGCAAGTTTCATATTTTTTTGCACATTCTAATTAAATCCATCAAAAACTAACGAGCCCATATTGAAGAGGGACCCGTCCGGATAGAGTTCTACTCTAATTGGGGCTCTTTAGAGAAAAATTGCAAAAGTTCTTAAATAATGCAAAAAATGTGTGAAAAATTATGTAAATTTAAGTTCCTAGGTGAAAATTCATGGAATAATGAATTTAAATGAATAATGATGTTATTCACCTAACTAAACCCCCAATTCATTTCAAAATGATGCATATATATGCAAATTCGTGAACTTAATACATTCCCTAACCAGCATTTTGCTAGTCTCTTAGCAAAAGTTGTGAAAAGCAGTGAGTTTCTTTGACCTAATCTAAGAGAACAAATAACCAAAACATGAAAAGAAAACCACTTTTGCCGGTGCTCTCGGTTGCATTTAACATATGCAACAAGTCTTGCAACCCCTAGGTTACCCTAGTGGACGAGTTATGCCTCGTAAGGTTTGCAGTGAATCTACCCACAAAATTCTTTTTCAAAAGTAGCAAAGGTAAAGGAAATTTTTTAAAAGAAAACCCACTCCTATCGAATACTTTCGAAATCTAGAATGATCGAGAATTCAGACTTTTCAAAATCCAGTCCACTATTCTATTTTCAAGAACTTTTTCAAACTCATGCCAAGACTTGTGTCTACAGTGAAAAATATATACATCACTATTAGCTTTGAATATTCCATGCCAATGCCACTTAAACAGAATTTTCCTTTAAACTGTCCGATCTCTCAAAAATCTAGCTGAAATAAATTTACTCCTCTTAAGGCTACTATGATGGCTTTATACTACTATTAAGGGCCAAAAAACTTTTTCATACCTTTCCTTTTTTCTTTTTTTTAATACGCACACGTCTTTTTAATTACATGTGACTGTGCAATGCCTACATCCCTTAAGCTTTCTAATTAACTCATGTAACAAGCGTTAAGCCAATGACTCTAAGCCAAATGGCTTTAGGGCACTAGGTATGTACATACCTCTACGGGCTTACTAGTTCGAGTTAAAAAGGCTAAGAACCCAAATTAGTCACAAAACTTCTCACTTGACAATAACACTCTTCTTTTTCTTTTTTTCTTTTTCAAAAGATGTGAGGAGAAGAACTTTGATCCCCGAGCAAAAGGTAGCCATTTCTAATTTGCCCGAATTAATTCACTTTAAGGAACTAAGAGAGGAAGATATTAATAAACTACATCTCAGGTTCTCAATGAATCCTTCGGAGAAATTCTAAAAGTAGTTATTTTAGCTTAATATCCAAACTTCAAAAAACGTAAAGTGTGTATAGTGGGGACAAGTTTAGGTAATCTTCTGATGGGCTTTGTTATTCAGAAAAAATGGACTTTCTTTTTATTTTTTCAAAAAGTTTGAAAATTTGAAATTTCTTAAACATCTTCAATTTACTTCAATTCCTTTGAAAACTTTTTTTTCCTGAAAACTTTCTTTTTGTTTTTCAAAGAAAGTAAAAACTTAAGAAAATGCAACCTAATTTGGTCCACCCCAGATCAAAATGGGGGTCTTTTAACGTTAGATTCACAGACGAGTTGGTTACCGTGGCTATGTTTCATCTTGCCTCATCAAATATTCATTTTGGTGCCAACCGATGTAACCCGTCTTAGACCAAATTTCTTTGGTCCTATTCAGCAGTTCCCGAGTCAATAGTTTTCTTCTTTCTTTACTTGATGAGGACAAGACTAATCCATGGCATCTTTTTCCATTGTCTCTAAAAAAAATAAATCTCAAACAACAATAGCAACAACCAATCCTCTTAGCTCTATGTTTAATGGCATAGAGGATCCTACTATTGAGTAGCAGCGATTGTTTAGCCTTTATTTTCTGCTCAAAGACCTCCCTTAGTTTCATCACAATGATGATCTTGATGTCGGAAGGAATATCAGGCTTTGACATGAACCAAATGCACTGAACGTAACTAGAAACCATTGGGTTGCCTCCCAACAAGTGCTAAGTTTAAGGTCTTCAGCCAAACCAAAGACTCCTAATTTTATTATTATTATTTTATTTTATTTTTGAAAAAGAAAAACAAGAAATTAAGTCGTACACACCCCCCAACCCAGACCTAACACTGTCCTCAATGTGATGAATGAAAAATGCAATAGGGTGAATGCGATGATGATGATGCTTACTCTGGGTAGATGGGATCCTGAAAAAGGATCTCCTCAATGTACTGTTTGTCTTTCAGTTCAAGAAATGGTTTCAACCGTTGATCCTTGACTTTGAAAACATCCCCATTTTTTGGGTTTTCAATTTCCATAGCACCATGAAAGTAAACAGTTTTGACAATGAATGGACTAGTCCACCGGGTTCTTAACTTCCTTGGAAATAGATGTAACTGGGAATTATACAAAAGGACTTTTATACCTGGTTCAAACAATTTTCTTAAAATTGGCTTATCATGGTTTAGCTTCTTTCTTTCCTTCGAAATCTTAGCATTCTCATAGGCATCATTCCTAAGTTCTTCCAATTCATTGAGTTGCATTTTGCGTAGATTACCTGCAGTGGGAAAATCAAAATGGAACTTTTTGAAAGCCCATTAAGCTCTATGTTCTAGTTCAATAGGCAAGTGGCAAGCCTTTCCATAAACCAACCTATATAGGGACATCCCAATAGGTGTCTTGTATGCGGTTTGATAAGCCCACAGTGTGTCGATCAATTGTAAAGACCAGTCTTTCCGAGTAGGATTGACTGTCTTTTCCAAAATTTGCTTAATTTGCCTGTTCTAAATTTCCGCTTGGCCACTTGTTTGTAGGTGATAAGATGTAGCAACCTTATGGGTGACAAAATATTTTACAACAAATGCTGAAAGGGACAGTTGCAAAAGTGGGTGCCTCCTTCACTAATGATCGCGCTAGGGGTACCGAATCAAGAAATGATGTGATTCCTCTCAAACTTGATCACCCCATGGTGGTCATTCCTCTTTGTCGATATGGCCTTTGCCCGTTTAGAAACATAGTCGGCTATTGGTAAAATGTAAAGATTTCCAAAAGAATTTGGAAATGGACCTATAAAGTCAATCCCCCACATATCAAAAATTCCCACAATAAGTGCAGAATTTTGGGGCATCATATTCCCCTGATTGAGCTTACCAAGCCTTTGGCACCTCTCACAGTTCAAACAAAAAGTGTGAGAGTATTTAAAGATTGTGGGCTAATAAAATCCACACTATAAAATTTTTGCAGCCATTTTTTTAAACTAAAATGGCTTTCACATGCATGATCCATGGAAGAATGAAATGATTGAGTAATGGTCATATTAGGAATGCATCTCCTGATAATCTGGTCTGAGCAGTACTTAAAAAGATATGGGTCATCCCAGAAAAAGTACTTGACCTCAACTAAAAATTTTGATCGATCCTGTTTCGACTAATAGGCAGGCGTCTCCCCTGTAACAAGGTAATTGATTATATCTGCAAACCAGGGGATTTGAGAAATAATCAGCAATTGTTCATTAGAAAAATTCTCATTCAGTGGGACCTCATCGAGTGTCTTTAAAGGTAACCTCAAAAGATGATTAGCTACAATATTCTCACATCCTTTCTTATCTCTTATTTCCAAATCAAATTCTTATAGCAGAAGTATCCACAAGATCAATTGAGCTTTTGCATCCTTTTTAGAAAGAAGGTACCTTAAGGCTTCATGGTTTGTGTAAATGATGACTTTGGACCCTATCAAGTAGGATCGAAATTTCTCTAAGGTAAAAGTCACAGCTAGCTATTCTTTTTTTGTGGTTGTGTAATTTAGCTATGCATCATTGGGGTTCTTATCAGCACAATAAATCACATGAGTAATTTCCCAATCCGTTGACCGAGAGTGGCCCTAATGGTAGTGTTTGATGTATCACACATGAGCTCAAATGGAATGATCCAATCAAGTGATTGGATAATAAGGGTTGAAGTTAGTTCCTTCTTCAATCTCTCAAAAGCTTTTAAACAATTCTCATCAAATTCAAACGGGGCCCCTTTTTTCAGCAATTAGCACAAAGATTTATCAATTTTTCTTTAATCCTTGCTAAATCTCCGATAAAAACCAGCATGGCCCAAGAATGATCGAATCTGCTTTATAGATTTTGGTGGTGGCAATTTTAAGATCAAATCAATTTTTGCTTTGTCCACCTCAATTCCTTTTTCATAAATAATGTATCCCAAGACTATTCCTCATTTAACCATGAAATGACGTTTCTCCCAACTTAAAATCAAAATTTTCTCTTTACACCTTTCAAGCACAAGGGACAAATGATTCAGCATTCCTCAAAAGAATTACGAAAGACAGAAAATCATCCATGAAAACCTCAATGGATCTCTCTACCATATCAGAAAATATGCTCATTATGCACCTTTGAAAAGTGGTAGGTGCATTGCATAGCCCAAAGGGCATGCGTCTGTAAGTAAATGTACTAGAAGGATAGGTAAAAGTGGTCTTTTCCTGATGTTTGAGTGCAATTGGAATTTGGTCATAGCCAAAACAACCATCAAGAAAACAGTAATAAACATGACCGGCTACCCTTTCAAGCATTTGATCCATGAATGGGAGGGGAAAATGATCTTTTCAGGTCATTGAATTCAACTTCCTATAATCGATGCATACTCTCCATCTAGTTTGTATTCCAGTGGGTACCAATTCATTGCCCTTATTTTGAACCACTGTTATCCTAGATTCTTTGGTACCACTTGTACTGAGCTCATCCATGCACAATAAGATATGGGATAGATCACCCATACATCAAGTAATTTCAAGACTTTAGACCTAACCACTTCCTTCATTGCAGGGTTCAGTCGCCTCTGTGGGTCGCGTCTGTGGTTCACGAGAAGTTTTTGAATTGTCTTCTAAATGGGTTCTTGCTAGACCACGGATTAGTTTATTCTTTTAATGTCTACTATGGACCACCCTATAGCTTCCTTGTGTTCATCTAGAATTTTTAGGAGTTTTTTTTTCTTAGACAGGGTCCAAGTCTAAAGCTATAATAATCACTAGAAAGGTTTTTAGTAGGACAAAAAACACAAATTTCAAAGTATTTGGCAGCTGCTTGAGTTCTAGTTTAAGGGGCTCTACAACAGATGGGACAGGTGGGGAGGCGGATCGAGTCAGAATTTCATGCTTCAGTTGCCACTTGGTATAGTTCATGACTGGGGTTGAGTCTAACAGAGCTTTGACTTCCTCAATTGGTCTATCTATGTCAAAATCACTTCTAAAGTGGGCCAAACAAGCTTCTAGTGGATCTTCAAGATTTAAATGCAGTAAGTGATTTTCCACTAATTCGTGAATATAACTAACTTCAAAAATCCCATCAACCTCATCAGGAGGTTGCTTACTGACATTAAAATTGTTTAACTGAACAGTAATAGTCCCAAAAGAAATTTATATCATTCCATTCCTACAATTGATCAAGGCATTTGAGGCAGCTAGGAATGGTCTTCCTAAGATCACCAGAATCTTAGGCTTCGCCCCAGATGTGTATTTTGTATCCAAGACAACAACATTGATGGGAAACGTAAAGTCTCCGACTTTGATCAAAAAGTCTTCAACTACCCCCTTAGGGTATCGAATCGATGCATCAGCCAATTGCAAGGTCACATGGGTTTTGTTCAACTCCCCTAAACCTAAGTCTTCATAAACAAAGTATGGAAGAAGGTTCACAGTCGTACCCAAGTTTAGCAAAGCTTTCTCTATGTGATGTTCTCCTATTTGGCAAGAAATGGTAGGACACCCTGGGTCCTTGTATTTGATCGCGGTTGGACAGGAAATTATTGAGCTATCTTATTGAGCTAGAAAAGCCTTCTTGGGCACATTGGTAGTCCTTTTGAAGGTGCAAAGGTCTTTTAAAATTTTGACATAGGCCAGAATCTGTTGGATAGCATCAAGTAGTGGAATGTTGATTCTCACTTCTTTAAACACTTCAAACATTTTATCCTACTGGGTAGTTGATTTTCCTGGTCCTAGCCTCTAAGGATATGGTGCGTTAGGAATGCAAGCCCTAGGAGTGGGCTCACCAGGTGATGGTTTAGCCATGACTAGGTTCTCTTTGATTGGCTTTGGTTCTATTATGAGTTCAGTATTCACACTTGGTTCCTCAGTCTCCACATCCTCACTTGATTTTTTTCCTCAGGTTCATTGGGTAGTCCTACCTTATTATCAGCCTGTGCACCTGACCTAAGAGTAATTATGGATTTGACATCTTTTGCTCCTTTTCCTTTATTATCATGAACAACATGGACCTTAGGATTAGGTTCAGGTTGACTAGGGAAGGTTCCCTTGTCTCTGGCACTCATGGAATTGGCCAGGTGGCCCATCCGATATTCCAATTTTGCAAGGGTCTGCGTATGGCCATTTAAAATTTGAGTAGTCTGTTGAAATTGAACAATAGTCTGAGACATGAGTTTTACGGCCTCTTCCAAGGAATCTACCATTTGAGTCAGTGGATTAGGGTTATATTTGGCTTTTGGAAACCAGATAGGGCATTGGCTTGAGATTGAATGGGCTGAAATTGATTGGCCTATGATGGGCCACCCTGATTAGACCCTTGGTCTAAGAAAAGTTCCAACTGTCCCTCCAACCTAGATTGTATGTGTTGGAGTATGAGTCATACCTTTTCCGATTGTAACACACCAGACCCAATTAAGCATAATTAGAGATTAATTAAGTTATTAGCTAGTTAAAGTAGCATTAATCTAAATAATGATGTTTAACATCTAATTTGGTTAGATTTAGTTTATTTTTGTCTCATTGAGTCTAATGGGTCAAGTAGGTTATGGATAGGTAGTTTGGGTCGAGTTTGACCTTGATTAGGTAGATGAAAGCCATTTTTTGTAATTTTAGATTTCATGGTATTATATCATACATACATCGTATTGATATCATAGCGTCTGTCTTATTGAGCTCGTCAACTTTCATGTTTGACTCAAATGCATTCAACTACATCTGGATTAATTGGACCCTCATTTGACTTAAACTAAAATGTAATTGACAATATGAGGACTTTCTTGTAAAACTTAGAAGTTTTATGTTTAACTGGGTTTCAACACCCATTTCATTCGGCCCTCCCTCTGTTGCAACAACAACAGGCTTTTCATTCCCCATCCTCTTCCTCAATACTACTACGAGTAAGAATAACCTTGCATTTATGTTCTAAGGCCTCCAAACTTCGATTCCATCTCTCTTTTTCCTATTCTCCCGATTAGAATTGAAGATATAGGTCTTTATTTCTCCCTACAGCTCTTTAGTTATTGTCTAAAGTAAGATCTCTTTCCATCTATGGATCTCTTGGGTTAATGGAGTCAAAGAGACTCTTTTATCAAACATGCACCCAACTTCTTCCTCATTTCTTACATACATGGCATTTTAGGTCAATTATTAGGTTTTTTTCTCAATTGAGCCAAGAGAAGGAACAATGATTAGAACTCATAATGATTAGAACTCATAATCAAGGGCAAGTTTAAGCAAATTAATGTTGAATGCATGTTGGTAAACTGTAATTCTTGTAAGTCTATTAAACTCTAAATCTAATTTTTCAACCCTTTTCTTCTTTAGTTCCAATTGTATAATGAAATTGCTAAGTAAATGGTGAAATGTGGATCTATAGGTGCTAGATGTTTGAATGAGGGTGAACCACTTCATTAAAACCAAATGTAGACTTGAAATCTAAGCCCAGTGCCATGGGATGAATACAAAGTTCTAAAACTGAATCTGCTTGGTAAACTGTGATTCTTGTAAGTTTATTAAACTCTAAATCTGATTTTCAACACTTTTCTTCTTTATTTCCAATTGCACAGTGAAATTGCTAAGTAAATGGTGAAATGTGGATCTACCGGTGCTAGATGTTTGAATTGAGCGTGAACCACTTCATTGGAACCAAATGTCGACTTGAAATCTGAATCCAGTGTCATGGATGAATACAGAGTTCTAAAACTGAATATGCTTCAGAAATCCTAAAGCCTGCGGCTAAGCTGTAAAATGTATTATGGTTAGATTTCCAAAGACCAAAACTTAACTTTTCTTCTATGGCTGAGCTCATGGCTAAGCCTTTAAATGCACTACGGCTAAGCTGTAACCAAGCCATATGCCACCTTTGGCTAAACTATAGGCTACGTCAACGCTCAGCCGTAACTACTGGAAACTTTTGTGGACCACAGCTAAACCGTAAGACCTTAACACTTAAGCAAAAACTAGGACTACTTTGAAGACCTTGTAAGACCCTAGTTCCTTGGAACCCTTTATCCAAATCATTTGGCCCAATAAAAATTACTTAACATGAAGTGTCTTGAGGGCTGAGATATATTCATGTGATGTTGTTCTTTGTTTAACACCTTCCCATTGGTTTTGGTTTAAGGGACTTTGATACACTCTCTCTTCCATAAAGTGATACCAAACAAAGATAACTGTGTATCAAATAACTTAAAACTACATCATCATGTATGATTAGAAACAATGGATGACTAGATCAGGGTAGGCTTCTAAATTACCTTGATTTTACAAATTTGAATTGTATAGTATATTGAATTATCATCATTACTTTCTATTATTGAAATGATTTGAAATGATCATCATATGAATCAATTTTTGTTTAAACGTTTATTGATATACATGTTCCTATTGCAAATATTGAATTAAGTAAGAATGAACTGGTCATCTAATGAATTATTTATAATAAAATGAACTGTACGAATTAATCAATTTCAATTATATGATTTGAAATGGTTTGGCTTTACTCAACTTCAGCCTTATGATACTCGGCGAGGTTGACTTTGATGTAGTAGATTGTTATGATGCCCCTACTATGTGCCGTTGGAGCTTTCGGACTCTATAAACATAGAGACCCAATCATACCTTTGGCCAGGGCGTTAGTGGTCTCAATGCAAAGATCCCCAGAGGAAGAATATAGCAAATATAGTAGCCAAATAGTAAAGTATTTCCTTTATTTGATTCTTATATCATGCTTCATTCAATGCATAATATGCCTAGTATACTAAATTGACCTCTATAATTAATGATCCTTTTAGATACTACGCATGTTACTTTAATTATGCTTATACTTCACTGAATATTATTATTCATAAGTTGTCTAATGGTGTTACAGGCTCAGATCCTGATCTTACAAAGATTGAAGAGACTCGAGAAAAAGCCGACAAGGTTCCCTCAAGCCTAGATGAGTGAACAACAAACACCCTCTAACTGATCCACCCATGGAGCACATCACAAGGATAATTGGGCCTTTGTTTGGGACTTTTGAATGCATTAGGGTTTCATGACATTTTGCATTAGTTTTATTTCGTGCATAATTCGTAATTCCCTTTTCTTTTGGGACAATGTATATCATTTTGTAATTGTCCATAAAACCTTATCTCTCTTTGTATAGGCATGTTTATAAACTCTTCTATATACATATCTTATAGTTACGTTATTTCTTCATAGTATCATGGTGGTGTACTGTTTCAAAAAATGATACATTGGAAATACTTATTTGTTGGTGAAAACAAAATTTTTAGGTGATATTGACGGCTTCTGCATGATTAATGCTTGGACAAATGTCTGTTATAGGTACCTCACACATGTAAGAAATGTGAATATTCCTTGTGTAATTCAGCTTAGACTTCGGTGTAGGTGTGGATTACACAAGAGTACGTGTGTCATGCTTAGGGATTAACCCTAATACCTATATTTTTGGGCTCTAGTAGTGACGTATGCTTTAGCATGGTATTAGAGCATGAAATAATCATTTAGAGGACTTAGAAATATAGGAATGTGTTGAGGAAATGATAGTATTAATGCGAATCTCAAATATTTGACTCTATAGTCTACTTATTTGATTTGGTATGAGGAACTAGATGAGTATTCCTAATCTCGGATTGATTTCATTTTGCAGGACATGACATTAGAAAGGGGTACAAACAACAACAATATGGTTAACGTGAATCCATTTATATAAACAATCAAATCTGGCCCTCCACGGCCACCTTAGAATATGGAAGACCATTTTATGATAGTCATTCAAGCCATACAAGCGCAATCCCAATCTATGCAAGCACAAATACAAGTTATGCATACTTTACAAGCACAAGTAAATATTATAGTTGAAAGATGGGTCAAACCCAAACTCAACCTCAAGTAGAGCAACAAGTAGTATTTCAACTAAAAGAAAGTGATCCAAATGCCCTATATGAAAAGTTAAGGAAGCTTGGGGCTACGGAGTTCCATGGCAAGGAAGATGCTCTACAAGTGGGTGAATGGCTAGAGCTTATAGATGATATATTTGATATAGTGGTTTGCACTAACAGGTAGAAAACCTTGCTCACTGCTTCCATGTTCCTTCGTGTTGCAAGGACTTGGTGGAAAAGTGTGAGGGATTCTTATAAGGATATGCCTGGAGCTACCATTTGGGAAACGTTCAAGAAACAGTTTAGAAGGAAGTTCATTCTCGCACATATTTAGAGGGAAAAAGAAGTTGAATTTATGGCATTGCAACAACAACAGATGTCTGTGGCATCGTATGTACACACTTTTACCCAATTGTCCTAGTATGCAGAAGATCTGATCAACACAGAAGTGAAGAAAGTCAATAGATTTATCATTGGCCTTAATCCGATGTATAAGAATTATGTTACAGCTTTTTAGAAGCAAGTTACCTTTGACAATGAGGTAGATAGAGCACACTCTGTGAAGGCTAATGCCTTCGAGAAAAGAGCTATGGAACCTAAGAGAAACACATCATTCAGTGGCAAGGGGCAAGCTCATAAAAAGTTGAAAGGCTGTCAAGGTAGTCCTGGTAAATCTAATGTAAAGTGTGGTTCCTATGGGAAGCCTCATAAGATCGAGGCATGGTGGAGAAACATGGGGGCTTGTCTAATCTATGGCTTCATGGAGCATTAGATGGCCCAGTGTCTAAGAAACAAGCCTAATCAACAGCAGTGGTCCACTTTACCCACTTCTCAAGGCAAACAACAGCAGCCACATCAAGGCCAAAAATAGAACCGTCAGAATGCTCGTGCTTATGCCGCTACTTATGAAAGTGCTGAGGATATGGATTTAGTGGATGGTACTATTTTTATAACTAATGAGGAAGCACGAGCATTGTTAAGTTATGTGGAATGTAACCTATATTACCCCCAGTGTGATGTTTGAATCGAGGGTCGTCAACTCCTAATTAACTTGATTCTACTGTCCATGTTAGATTTTGATGTCATCCTTGGTATGGATTGGCTGGCAAAATATTGTGCCTGTCTAGATTATTATAATAGGACGATTAATTTCAATCGGGGCAATGAGTTCCATTACAAAGGGATTAAAAAGAAATCGTCTAAACAAGTCATCTCTGCATTTAAAGCGGATAAAATGCTACACAACGGATGTAAAGGCTTCATTGCCTTTATTTCTAAAAGGAAACGGCTAAAGAAACTCAAGGAAATCTCCGTTGTTCGTGAATTTCTAAACATTTTCCCTAACGAAGTTTTTGGTTTACCTCTAGTTAGAGAAGTTGACTTCTCTATTGACTTGATGCACGGTACAGCTCTAATCAGCAAAGCCCCGTATAGGATGGCTCCTGCAGAGTTACAAGAATTGAAGAAATGGTTGCAGGAACTAATTGATAAGGGTTTCATATGCCCTAGTGTTTCACCTCGAGGAGCCCCAGTGTTGTGAAGAAAAAGGACGGCACTCTTAGAATGTGTATCGACTACAGGTAGTTGAACAAGGTAACTATAAAGAATAAGTACCCATTACTGTATATTGATGAGTTGTTTGATCAACTCCTGGGTGCTCATATTTCTCGAAAATAAATCTAAGATCTGGTTATCATCAATTAAGGGTTAAAAAGGATGATATTGCCAAAACAACCTTTAGAACAAGGCATGGCCACTACGAATTTCTCGTGATGCCTTTTAGTTTGACTAACGCACTTGCTGTTTTTATGGCTTTAATGAATAGGGTCTTCATTCCCTTCTTGAATCAATTAATTGTAGTTTTTATTGATGATATCTTAGTATATTCTAAGACAGCAAAGGAGCATGCAGACCATTTGAGGAATTCACTAAGTTGTTGAGAGAACCTCGATTACATGTAAAATTGGAGAAATGTGATTTCTGGCTTCAGCGGGTAGCTTTTCTGGGTCATATCATTTCACAAAATGGCTTGGCAGTTGATTCGGAAAAAGTTGAGGCAGTTATAAATTGGCAAAGTCCAAAGAATGTGATAGAGATCAGAAGTTTCCTTGAACATGCAGGCTATTACAAAAGATTTGTGCAAGACTTCTCCAAGATATCTGCCCCATTGACCAAGCTAACTCGAAAGAACGTGCCATTTATTTGGAGTGAAGAATGTGAGTCAAGCTTTAGAATTTTAAAGGAGAAGTTAACTACCGCCCCAGTGTTATCTTTACCAAATAGTAACGGAGGATTTGCGATTTTTTTAATGCTTCTAGAATTAGATTGGGGTTTGTGTTAATGTAAATGACAAAGTGATTGCGTATGAATCTAGACAATTAAAAAAGCATGATAAGAATTATGCCACGCATGATTTGGAGTTAGCAACTATTGTGTTCGCTTTGAAGGTTTGGTGACATTATTTGTATGGTGAAAAGTTTGAAGTCCATTTAGATTACCACAGTTTGCAATATCATTTTGAACAATATGACTTGAATATAAGGCAACGAAGATGGCTTGAATTCATTAAGGGTTATAACTTTCCTATCAAATATCATCCAGGAAAAGATAATGTCGTGGGAGATGCCATAATCCAGAAGACAGCAAATCGAGTGCCTCGTTAGGTATAGCATTGTTCATACAAGATGAATTTAAAGGCATGCCGGTTGAAGTGAAATTGGTAGATAACTCAGTGATGTTTGCGAGTTCGATTACCTTTTAGCCTGAAATAATTTAGCAATCAAAGATAGACAATTTGAAGATCCTAATCTAGTAAGAAACAAAGATCATATTGCTGATAGACTAGATTTTGTTTGGAAGATGATGTGCTTTACTTTAGAAATAGATTATGTGTACTAGCTCATAATGGCATGAAAGAGAGCATTATGGTAGATGCATACTATGCTAGCTATGCGATGCATCTTGATGGCAAGAAGATGTACCAAAATATGAAGTATTGTTTTTTGTGGCACAATATGAAGAGAGAAATAGCAGAGTTTGTAGCTAGATGCCTTACATGTCAGAAGATGAAAGTTAATCATCATAGACCTCCTAATTCTTTGCATCCATTGCATATCCCTCCGTGGAAATGGAAACATATAACTATAGATTTTGTGTCAAGATTACCAACAACTAGCAAAAGGAATAATGCAATTTGGGTGATTGTTGATAGACTAACAAAGTCAGCTCACTTTATGCCTTTCAAGAAGGGCATGAGTTTCTCTAACTACAAAGTTTGTAGATGAAATTGCAAGGTTACATGGTATGCTAGTATCTATAGTTTTAGACCGTGGTAGTAGATTTGTATCATCTTTTTGGAAGGCTTTTAAAAAAGCCATGGGTGTCAAACTCAATTTCAGTACCGCATACCATCCACAGATTGACGAATAGTCTGAACACACTATTCAGACATTGAAAGATATGTTGCATGCCAGTCTTCTAAATTTTGATAAGGAATGCGATAAGCACCTATCATTATATGAATTTGCATATAACAACAGTTTTTCTTGAGAGAATAGGCATAGCTCCGTTTGAAGCATCGTACGAACATAAATGTCGAAGTCCAGTTTGTTGGAAAGAAGTAGGAACTAGAAGTTTCTATGGACCGACTATCATCATTGAAACTACTGAAAAGGTACAAAAAGTGATTGAAAACATGGAAGTAGCCTATTCAAGACAAAGAGCTATGCGGATACGCGTAAAAGAGACTTAGAATTTTAGATTGGTGATTAGGTGTTTCTAAAAGTTTCTCCTATGAAAGGTACTATTCGTTTTGGCCAAAAGAGCAAGTTAGCTCTGAGGTATGTAGGCTTGTTTGAGGTCAAGAGTAGAATTGGTGATTTGGCCTACAAACTAGCACTTCCTAAAGAATTCTCTAGAGTTCACAATGTATTCCACATCTCCATGCTTCGCAAGCATGTTAGAGATCTACCAATGTCATTCGATACGATGATGTTTAGATTTAGCTAACTTCGACGTACGTTGAGCATCCGCTCCGTATCGTGGGCACGAGCAAGCAAGTACTACGTACAAAGACCATATAATGGGCCAAAGTCCTTTAAGAGCACCATGGTCCTAATGAGGCCACATAGGAGCTCGAGGAACAGATGGCTTGGCAATACCCTGACCTCTTCACGCAGGTATGCTTCATTCAGAGGACTGAATGATTCCTAAGCGAGGGAGGGTCTAACACACCAAACCTAATTAATCATGATTAAGATTAATTAAGTTATTAGCTAATTAATATAACATTAATCTAAATAATAATGTTTAACATTTAATTAGCTTAGATTTAGTTTATTTTTGCCTCATTAAGTTTAATGGGTCAAGTTTAGGTCATGGATAGGTAGTTTGGGTCGGACTTATCCTTAATTAGGCGGATGAAAACCCTTTTTTGTAATTTTTGATTTCATGGTATTACATTATACACACATTATATTAATATGATCGCATTTGTCTGGTTAAGTTCATCAACTTTCATACTTAACTTGAATGCATTCGACTACTTCTGGATTAGTTGGACCTTCATTTAACTTAAATTCAAATGTAATTGACAATATGAGGACTTTTTTTAAACCTCAAAAGTTTTATGTTTAAATGGGTTTCAATACCCATTTCATTCAGCTTTCCCTCTCTTACAACAACAGCAGGCTTCTCATTCCCCATCCTCTTCCTCATTGCTACTATGAGCGAGAATAACCTTGCATGTATGTTTTAAGGCCTCCAAACCTCAATTCCATCTCTCCTCTTCTTATTTTCCCTATTGGAATTGAAGATATAAGTCTCTATTTCTCCCTACAGCTCTCCAGTTATTGTCTAAGGTAAAATTTCTTTCCATTCATAGATTTCTTGGGTTAATGGAGTCAAGGAGACCCTTTTATCAAACATGCATTCATCTTCTTCCTCATTTCTCAATTGAGCCAAGAAAAGGATTAGTGATTAGAACTCATAATCGAAGCCAAGTATAAGTAAATTAACGTTGAATGCATATTGGTAAACTGTGATTCTTGTAAGTCGATTAAACTCTAAATTTGATTTTTTAGCCATTTTCTTCTTTATTTCCAATTGTATAATGAACTTGCTAAGTAAATGGTAAAATGTGGGTCTATAGGTGCTAGATGTTTAAATTGAGGTTAACCACTTCATTAGAACCAAATGCAAACTTAAAATCTGAACCCAGTGTCATGGGATGAATACAGAGTTCTAAAATTGAATTTGCTTCATAAATCTTGTAGTTTGCGGCTAAGCTGTAAGCTGTACACGGCTAGATTTCCAAAGGCCAAAACTTAACTTTTCTTCCGCGGCTGAACTCACTGCTAAGCATTGAAATGCACTACTGTTAAGCCGTAGCCAAGCCGTATACCACCTATGGCTAAACTGTAGGCTAAGGTGCGGCTCAGCCGTAACTGCTAGAAACTTCTGTGAACCACGGCTAAGTCGTGGGCTATCCATGGCTAAGCCATAAGACCCTAACACTTAAGTAAAAACTTGGAATACTTTGAAGACCTTGCAAGACCCTAGTTCCTTGGAATGCTTTATCCAAATGATTTAGCCCAATGAAAAATTACTTAACATGAAATGTTTTAAGGGTAGAGACTTATTCATGTGATGTTGTTCTTTGTTTAGCACCTCCTCATGGGTGTTGGTTTAAGGGACTTTGATACACTTTTTCTTACACAAAGTGACACAAAACAAAGATAACTATATATCAAATAACTTAAAACTACATCATCATGCATGATTAGAAACAATGGATTACTAGATCAGGGTTGACTTCTAAATTACCTTGATTCTACAAATTTGAATTATATAGCATATTGAATTATAGTTGTTTCTTTTTATTTTTGAAATGATTTGAAATGATCATCATATGAATCGATTTTGGTTAAACACTTATTGACATACGTCTTCCTATTACCAATATTGAATTGAGTAAGAATAAACTGGACATCTAATGAATTGTTTATAATGAAACGAATTATACGAATTACTCAATTTCAATTATATAACTCAAAATGGTCTGGCTCTACTCAGCTTGAGCTTTATAATACCTAGCGAGATTGACTTTGGTGTAGTAGATTATTACAATGCCACAGCAGTATACTTTTGGAGCTTCTGAACTTTATGAACGTAGAGACCAATCGTACATTTAGCTGAGCCGTTGGTGTTTTCAATGCAAAGATCCCTAGAGGGAGTATATAGAAAATGTAGTAGCCAAATAGTAAAATATTTCCTTTATTTGATTCTTATATCATGCTTCATTCAATGCACAACATACCTAGTTTGCTGAATTGACCTCTAAAACTACCTGTTAATGATCCTGTTAGATACAACGCGTGTTACTTTCATTATACTTATACTTTGCTGAATAGTCTTATTCATGAATTGTCTAATGGTATTACAGGCACTGATCGCAGTCCCGATCTTATGAAGATTGAGGAGACTTGTGAGGAGGCCGACAAGTTTCTCTCAAGCCTAGATGAGTGGATAGTAAATATCCTTTAATTGATCCACCCACAGAGCGCGTCACGAGCATAATTGGGCCTTTATTTTGAGATTTTTGAATCCATTAGGATTTCATGACATTTTGCATTAATTTACTTCATGCATAATTCATGATTCGCTTTTGTTTGGGGACAATGTGTATCATTTTGTAATTGTCCATAAAACCTTATGTCTCTTTGTATATGCATGTATGACACATTTGTACAAACTCTTATATGTACATGTCTTATAGCTATGTTCTTTCTTCACTGTATCATGGTGGTTTACTGTTTCATGAAATGATACATTGTAAAATACTTATTTGTTGGAGAAAACAAGATTTTCAGGTGATATTAACATGCTTCCACATGATGAATGCTTAGACAAATGTCCGTTATAGGCACCTCGCACGTGTAAGAAATGTGAATATCTCCTGTGTAATTTAGCTTAAACTTCGGTCCAAGTGTGGATTAGGTGGGAATACGTGTGTCACGCTTAGGGGATTAACCCTAATAAAGTATTTTTTGGCATGGGTTGTCACACTGATTATCAAAACGAGTGTTTTGATAAAGCACGTTTACATCCTCAACAGATTCAGCATGACCCAAAGTTGTTGGGTCAATTCCACCATTCAAGGCCTGATTAAACTTTAATGACACCAAAGTGTTTAGAGTGGGCATTTGGTTTAGCTCTAAGGCCTCTATCCTCCTCATCAGTGTGGCCAATTTGGCCTTTGCCCCTATTTTGGGTTCAATCTTGAACATCCCCCCTTTCTTAAGAATAGAGGGTTTAGTGGGCTCCCTCTTGACAGGGGCCCATTGTAGTGTATTATCAACGGTTTCTTCTAAAAATGTCCATGCTCCATCTACTGTTTTCTATATAAATTTTCCACTAGAGAAAGATTCTACCATTTACTTAGTTGGGTAATCCATGCCCTCATACACAATCTAGTGCAATCAGATCTTTTCAAATCCATGATGGGGACACTGGATCAAGAGGTCCTTGAGCCGTTCCAAATAATCGTAGAGTGTCTCTCCATCCATCCGATAAAACCCATTGATGGCTTTCCTAATCAAAGTGGTCTTTTGTTTGGAATAGGCTTTTTTGTAAAATTCTTTAACTAGCTTAGCCCGTGTAGTGATGGACCTAGCTTGTAAGGCATAAAGCCAGGCTTTAGCCTTTTCTTTTAAGGAGAAAGGGAAGAATCTAAGCTTGAGGGCATCTTCCATCATATGATTTATTCTCATGGTTCCACAAATGTCCTTTGATTTCCTAACATGTTGATATGGGTTCTCTGGTCTACCCCACAGAACACTAGAAGCATCTGGATCATGCCAAATTTCAGCTCAAAGGTGGCAATAGCGTGAGGTAAGGTGATGCAGGACTGTTGAGTTGCCCTAGTGGGGTACATGTAGTCCCTCAAAGTCATGGGTCGGTTTACTCGCTATCTATCAGCCATTTTTTCTTCAAAAAGTGATGAACTACTTATAATGGTTAAGGCTAACTCAGGCTCTATCCTGATCAACCTACGGTTTTTGCATTCCCATAATTTTTTTCCTCTCAAGTTTAGATTGCATGCACTGAGTTCAACCCTAAAAAATGTTAACCTAATCTATATGCAAGGTCCTAATGATCCTAATCTAATCACAAATCAAGTAATCAAGCACAAGGATTAAGCATAAGGAAGGTCACAAGGTTAACCTAGACATTAGACAGCTCCTAACTAGTGAAGAGAATGCTTGGGTCTCCAATTTAGTCCTATGAAACCTTAGTTGACCAGGTAGCCACCAAGGAGTGGTGGGGATGAACCCGCTTAAGTACTAGTTCCCTGAAAGGTCAAATTGTTGCACCCTTAGGAGCAAAGGCTCTTGGGCATCAACTTCAGTCAAAGAGCCCAATTGGTGCAATCGTCAATGGTCTTCATCATGCTGAGCTTGAATCCTAAGGTCTCGTTGGTACTTAATTTCAATTAAGGTTAGGGTCCTAATGTGAGAGATGGTTAAACCTAAATGGGCAAGGATCTGATGATGAAATCCAGTCCTTATCTTTTTGGGGTAAGTTGCCCTTAACTAAGTGTGTGGGTCCAATTTAAATTGTGTGCCACACAAGCAGTTACAATTTGCAAAATTTTAAATCAACCAAGCCCACTTGTAGAAAAAGATTCGTGAGTTAAGGATAGAAGATCTTACAGTGAATCTATTTTGTGCAAGCTTATCTTCTTTTTTAGCAATTTTTGCAAGTAATTCAATGTTATTAGACTTTTGTATAGCAATCCCCTTAGTTCCGTATTTTTATCAAATCTCTCCATCCAATGCAAACCTACCAAAATAAAATAATAATAATAATCTTGTTATTAGTTCTTAATTTCAATGAAACTCCTATCTAAAACAAAAATAGAAATATTATCCTAATCTAAAACAAAGAGATAAAAATATAAAAAATCTTAGTCACCAAAAAAAAATTAAAATTCTAAAAGATTACAAAGTTAATTAAAATAATTAAATTTGAAATTCAACTAAACCTAATCCAATCAAACGAAGAAAAACACAAACTAATCTAATTAAATAAAAAACCAATTTTTTATGTGATTATCAAAAAGCATTCTAAATGGAAATAAAAAGTACTCTAAAAAAATCAAAAGAAAAAATCTTTTTTTTAACTTCTAAAATTCTGGAAAAAAATTCTAAAAAATTTTTCTTCATTTAAAAAAATTTTTTTTTAGTTCCTAAAATTCAATAAAAAAATAAAAAATCCAAATTCTTTTTCTTTTCTTTCAGAAAAAAATAAAAGCAGAAACTACCATTAATTGCACACAAAGTTAAGGAAACAAACAAAATGATTGAACAACTAATAATGTAACTCAATGATGAATATGAATGCACCAAAAAAAAAAAATAGATTCAATAAAAAAAATTTTTAGATTTTGCTCCCTAACAACAATGCCAAAAACTTATTGTGAAATTAATTCAATCCCTTAAAACTGCATGCACAATTGTCCTTTTGAGACAATGGCAAGTACAGGACGAACCTACAGGGAGCACTTTTGAAATTTCTTTTTAGTTAAGATCTAATTTTTTTTTCAACAACAAGGACAAGAGAGATAAAAAAAATTAAACAATAGTAAGATTTAAAAATTCTAGATCTAAAGTACTGAAATAAAATATGAGAAAATGCAAATCAGAATGTCATGAATCCATTAAATAGTTCCACCGGATTTCTATGCAATTGATAAAATAATTTGTCCCAAAAATCCTTCAAATCTGAAACAAATGAATGTTTCTAATTCAGATAATTTGTCTATCAAGAGCACAATTTTTCACAATTTATTTAGGCAAAAATCTCCTTCACCTAATGAAATTATAAACTTAACTAAAGATCACATATTAATCAAAAATCGATTATCAAAGAATTTCAATCTAAGAATAATTAAGAAAACAGACATGATTAAAGCATTGTTCATAACAAAGTTTGAATGACATAGGTTGTTAATGACAAAAGGTAGATTTATTTTCATAATAAACAAGTGAGAGACAAGAATATTTGAATCAAATCACATAGAATAACGATGAAAAATACTTAATTTCATCTAACACTCTGATCCAATGATCTACTCCTCCATTGCAAAAGATGCGATTTTCATTAAGAACTTCATGGCAATTACAATTTTCTCTCATGCTCTTCTAACCTAATTTTAAAATAGGGCTCCAGAATACCCATAGATATTCTTTTTTTTTTTTACTAGAGAAAGAGAAGCGAAGAAAGGAGAGAGGAGAGAGAAGTGAAGAGAGGGAGCATGGAGATGGATGGTAGTGAGGGACATGAGAGAGAGATGGAGATGGCCGCTAGATGTGTAGTGTCTCCTTTGGATCTTATCTTGGTCATTTATATATAGCTCTCCTTTGTAGGCCAAGAGTCTTCCTTGCTGATTATTTTTCTCATTCCCTTTTGGAAACAAATCTTGATTCAAATCTTTTTAGATAAGTCTTCCATATGTCAGTATTTTTGAGGAATAAAAGACAACAACTGCAAGTTATGCATGTGACTAGCATGAGTTGCCACTTTCCTTCTTTGTTTATTCTCTTACTTGGACTTTCACTTTAGAGATAATGAAAAGATCTCCAAATTTCTTTGGCAAAAGCTCAGCACAGCCGAGAAAGTGACATGGATGAGTTGCCACTTTGTTTATTATCTTTCTCATATAAAATCTCCTTGCAAGCAAAGTTTCTCTTTATTTAAAACAAACATTGTTTAAATAGTGAATGGGTAGAAAACGTTGAGAACCCACTTTCTAATCTCATCATTCAAACAACTGTAGCCTTGTAATTCTTTTTTTCACACCATCTATATCATCATGGCCCACTCATCATCAAAGGTGTCTAATATATAACTCCATGTGTAGGCCCCATCTTCTTTCTAGTCATGATAAAACATGCATATGTGCTCCATCAGCATATTGTTTCTTCCTATTTTATGCCCAAGTGGGTCTTCATAGTGGACCCCACTTATGTAATCTTGTGGCTTGAATTTTATCAAATAGAAGCCACCTATTATTGCTGGCCGTGAACTCCATTTTGAAATTCAAATTTGAGAGATACTTCTTCAAAATCATCTACTACAAATACTGTGTGAGTGGGACCCCCCCTCTGGCACAAGTGAAAAAGCACGGAATGTGGTGTGTAGGTCCTACTGGCTTCACTTTCTTTCTTTCTTCAATGCAGGTCCTATATTTCTGTATACATTCTAATTAAGTCCATCAAATACTAACGTGCTTATATTGAAGAGGGACCCATCCGGATAGAGTTCTACTCCAACTGAGGCTCTTTGGAGAAAAATTGCAAAAGCTCTTAAATAATGCAAAAAATGTGTGAAAAATTATGTAATTTCAAGTTCCTATGTGAAAATTCATGGAATGATGAATTTAAAAAAATAATGATGTTAGTCACCTAATTAAACCCCCAATTCATCTCAAAATAATGCATAAATATGCAAATTTGTGAACTTAACATCTAGTTCATCCCTCGCATTGATGATATGGACAACAATCATACTTGGATGCATTGAAATGCCAATTAATTTGAAAAATTATTTTCAAACATAGCTCTAGGCAATGAATGATGAACTATGTATAACTATAACAAGCAACAAATACGTGCATTTTTATTTCTGATGAACTTAGCTTGCATCCACACTGGCAGAAATCAAAGCAAGCGTAGGTATAGTACTACTGTATAATTGTTTTCCTTTCAGCTCAAGAGATAGTCTTGGCAAGCGTGTGATCAGCAAGATCCAGCTTCCAGCTTTCATGCATGCCACCAATATTTCAGTCATTTGTCTCCCCTTGAGAACAAATAACAACATAACTGTAGACTCAGATTTGGAGAAATTAACAGAACATTAGCAAAATCTATTATAGGATTATAGGTACTTATTCTAATTAGATTTTTAGTAGTTTTTACAATGGTCCTTGTTTGTTCGAAAGCAGGTTGTGAGTGCAGAATGCATCACAACACATTCGACAAAATGAAAAGACCTGAGAAGAAAAAATAATTATTTTTCTTTTCTACTATTCATTCCCGAGTTTAATTTTACATCGATTCTAGCACTCTGACCTCCTAGGTGAAAGTTACTCACACTCATTTTATGCAACACCTCCACTCAGTCTCGAATGATCAACTCTTTGCAGAAGAATTGCAATGTAAAGTGAAATTCACATAAAAATACATGAAAGAAAGGAAAAGGAGGAGTAGCCAACTATCAAAAGACAGTGGCTGATATGAGGTTGGCACTGTTAAAAATACACGAAAGAAAGGAAAAGGAGGAGTAGCCAACCATCAAAAGATAGTGGCTGATCCGAGGTTGGCTCTAACTTTCGATTTCTGAACATACTCTACCCCTTTTCAACTTGATCGAGCAATCTTCATAATTTATTACTCATTTTCTCAGACATGCAGAATGCGGATTTTAGGAGTATGATTTTTTATAACTAACTAAAGTGTCCATGGTCATGTTGTCTTAAGGACCACCATGGTGTGATTCCAAAGGAACAAACATGATCGAATCCGTAGACTCCTTTGAGGGAATTGGATACCAATGAGTTAATACCGATTTAGGGTATAGAACCACCAAAAAGATGAGGTTTAAAGTGCCAATTAGATTTCTAGATTGCAATCTAATTAACAATGGTAAAAATATAAAAGAACTATAAAGCAATCAACCACACAAAGAAGATGAGGTACATGATTTTTTACATGAAAACCCAACACAAGAAACACCACGAGTCTTAACACCTGGACCAAAGGAAAACCAAGCACTATAAACTAAATAGTTGCAATTAGTACCCACAATCTCTCCCCAGCTGAAACTCAACTCAAGAACTATAGTTTATTGCCGACTCCTCGCCGTTCACTGCCCCCCGTGCTTGAAACAACTACTTTGAAATTGCAAGGTGAATGATCTTCTACAAGAGAAAAGACAATCTTTGACAATGAAGTAGAAGCACAACCTCTAAATGCTCATCAACTCGGCACAGCTCTCCAATTGATGCTCTAGAGGAAAGGTCTTTCAATTAGGTATTCTAAACTCATAACAACGAGAGAGATGCCTTGGGGTTGAGAAAGAACCCCTATAAGTAATCTCCAATTCATGCCTTAGGGTTAAAATCCATGTAGAATAGAAACATGTAGTCCTGTCACACAAAGGAAAGGTTTTTACATAAGTTGGTTTTCAAAATTACTGGTTTCCATTCGAACAGACAAGGCTTCATTCGAATGAATGATGTCTCAAGTTCCAAACTTGAGAAAATTCCAGCATTTGTTCGAACAGATAAGCCTTCATGCGAACGAGTTGGGTTTCTATCCTAGTTCTAATTCTTCAAGAATTTCAACAGTTTTTTCTTTTCAGCTCTTCTGGCAACACATATCACAGTAAATTCTATAATAAATAGAAAGTTGCAACTCAATGGACCTTGAGTTTTGTCCAACTCCTGAATTAGCCAATTAAAAATAATATTAACATTCTTTAACTCCAAAGTGAAAAAGACAAAGAAATTTTCAGAAAACTTAGGACTTCAAGGGCTTCTTGTCGAGTATTTTATTATGTCAAAGTACTTGTTTGAATTCTCTGAGTGTTTCTCAGAGATTAAGTACCTGACGTCAAAGGTAGTGGGACTTTTTGAATTTCCCTTCTAACAAAGTGTTATGCACGTACAGAAGAACGTAACTTCTGATCGACCCACACACAAGAAGAGTGACAAGCATATAAGATCACAGACGAGAGATTTACATGACTTAGCGATGTGCCTACATCTATGGCCAAAAGAGAACTCCACTCTTTCACTGCACTCTTCTACTTAGGTCTAAGGTTACAAGTTACATCTTATATATAATTCTCTCTTTATTAGCCCCTAAGAAAGCCTAGTACAAAGGCCAAAATACCCCTGACCTAAAGCCCGGTCCAAGACTAAAGCTATGGACTAATCCAGTGAACTCAAAATACAAGACATAAATCCAACAATCTCTACCTTAGCTTGAATTCGGTAGAACTCGAGCCATCAAAAAAAACAACTGGCAATGTCTTTAACTCTATGTACTTTTCTAAAAAGTACGGCCCTATGCCCACTGTCACCGGGCACAGTCTTCACTCTTCAATAATTAGTGACACGGATCAAGTCCAAGTAAGACTTAAACTTGTCCTTAACTAGTTTCATCATGAGTGCCCAAATCACTTGTACCATTGTTCAGAAGCTTACTTTAACCCGTACAATGATTTTTCTAAATTACATACATAATTAAGAATCTGAAACTTTAATCCACCTAGATGGCAAGTTCCTTCCTTACCCTCATAATCCTACTTGCATCCAATGGCCTCATCGTTATCATTAAGAGGCTCCATTTCTTCATCTCTGCTTGTTGCTTGTTAACCACTTTCTACTCTTGCACTACTCCGAACACATATACAACCTCATCATATGTCACCAACATCTCCTTGGAATCATATCTCACTGGCGGTTTCCTCCTCTCTGGGGTCTACCTATGTGCTGCTCAATTTGACTATCCTTAATATCCCGAAAGGAGTTGGATACACTCTCCTTCCAAACTAGGATATCTAACTTCACTTCAATGATACCGCTGCTGCTACCTACTTCGATTTTCTCTACTGGCTTTCTCACATCAAGTAAAGTATCCTTATGAAATGTAACATCCCTACTAATGATAAAACTAGGTGAATCCCAATCAGTACACCACAACTTGTATCCTTGTACCCCAAAAGCATATCCAACTAAGTTGCACTTCCTGTATCCTTGTACCCCAAAAGCATATCCAACTAAGTTGCACTTCATAGCCCTTGTTCTAACTTATCCGTTTTCACATGAGCATACATTAGACAGCCGAAAACCCTCAAGTTAGAACAATCAGCTGAATTACTTTAACACATTTCTTCTGGTATTTTCCAACTAATCCCTAAATGTGGAGACTTGTTAACCAAGTAGTCTACAGCATGTACTGCATTGATCCAAAAGTTTTTGGATAATCCTGTAGTAAACAACATACAATGAGCTCTTTCCAATATCGTTCTATTTATCCTCTCGATAACTCCATTCTATTGTGGAGTTTCTATGGTGGTGTAATGACGAACTATGCCTTTATCTTTGCAATAATTCTCAAACTCATTGAATCTGTACTCCTTGTCATTATCTGTCCTCAACTTCCTCACCTTTCTACAATCTGTTTTTCAGCCATTGCCTTCCATCTCTTGAATGTTTCAAAGGTCTGATCCTCCATTTTCAGTGTTTAAATCCAGACTTTTCTTAAATAATCATCGATAAAAGTCAACATAAACCAATACCCACCCTTGGAATAAACCGTAAAAGGACCCTACACATATGAATGAAATGATACCTTTTGTGCAATGAATACCCATGAAACTAGCCCTGCAGTGTTTTCCAAACATGCATTTCTCATAAAAATCCAACCTACATGTCTTTGTGCCACATAACAGATTCTGCTTGCTCAGCATTGTCAAGCCCTTCTCTGAATGCATTGAAATAGATTCATAGTCATCTGATGAAGACATTGCAGCTCCACCGAAAATAGTATTTCTAGATAAAACATACAAGTTTCCAACTCTATTACCTCTCATAAGAACCAAAGCACCCTTCACAACCTTCATGACTCCACCTTCAGCTAAGAATTTACAACCACTGGAGTCCAAGGCACCCAAAGAAATAAGATTCTTTTTCATATCAGGGACATGCCAAACCTCTACATTGTTCTGACGATTTCATTATACATCTTTATTCTAATTGTTCCAATCCTAACCATCATACATGAAACATCATTGCCCATCAAGACACTACCACTGCTAATCTCATGATAAGTGGCAAACCAATCTCTATTGAGAGACATATGGTAGGAACTTCTAGAATCAAGAATCCATACTAACAATGAATACCATTTGTAATTACAGGAAAATGCACTATCTACATCAAAGTCTGATCTTCTCTCTATAACACCAACTGAATCGTCAGAGGATGAATCATCTATTTCATTCCTTTTCTCTCCCTATCAAGACAATTCTTTTGAATGTGCCATTTCTTATGGCAATAATAACATTCACTGTTCTTCCTGTTGGATTTAGACATGGGTTATGTTTGCCCCTATTATTGGAGTCTTTTGTTCTTCCTCTTGCAACCAAACCCTCACCCAAGTTATCATTATTTTCAGGCACAACCTTTTTCTTCAACTCCTTAAATTTCAAGGTTGCCTCTATATCTTCTGTTGAAAGAGTATCTTTGCCATACATCATGGTATCAACAAAATTCTCATATGAGGGTAGTAAAGAACATGACAGAATAATAACTTAGTCTTCATCATCAATTGAAACATCAATATATTAAAGATCCATGATAGTTTTATCAAATGCATCAAGATGAGTATCAAGGGGCATACCTTCCTACATACGGAGAGTGAACAATAATTTCTTCAAATTCAAACAGCTCATCAAAGACTTGGTCATGTACATATTCTCTAATCTCAGCCACAACCCAGTAGTAGTTTTTTCTTGAGCAACCTTTTACAGCACTCCATCACTCAAGCATAACAAAATCGCTCTAGCGGTGGAATCTTCTCTCTGTGCCTGCGATGGAGAATTGACGTTCGACATCAGTAACTTTTTTTTTAATCTCCTCTCCACACTTGGTAATGAAGACAAGCTAACTCTCTCTTCACAAAACCCCTATTGTCTGCTCTCTTTTCAAATCACAAGATCAACATGTTTTATGTATGTTGACTATTGTGGCAGAATTGAGATAAACACCTTTTTCACTCCACTATTTTGTAGTGGCAAAGCCAAGCAAGCACGATGCAGGAAACGTGCTTCTTCAAAGGAGTAAACGGGAAACTCCTTTCGCTTCTGCACAATCACATGCAAAGGCTTAATGCTCCAGTAATACAATATCAATCGCACCACACAACCCAGGCTCTGATACTACTTGTTATGGATGTACAGAATCGTGTAACCTACGATCGACAAATAAACCACACACAATAAAAGTGACAAGTACACAAGAGCATATACGAAATATTTATGTGGTTCAGCGATGCGCCTACACTCATAGCTAAAAATGAACTCCACTCTTTCACTGTACTCTTGTGCTTAGGTCTAGGGTTACAAGTTACATCATATATATATAACTCTTTCTTTCTTAGCCCCTAAGAAAGCCTAGTACAAAGATCAAAATACCCCTGACCCAAAGCTCGGTCCAAGACTAATCCTATGAACTAATCCGATGAACCCAAAATATAAGACATAAACCTAACACAGAGTTTGGACACTTCATACTTGATGCTCTTTTATTTCTATTTCTGGAGTGATTGGTCTCCACTTGATGCTTTTGGAGGTAGCCCATGGGGGCTATTTATAGGCCTGAAAGTCCCTCTGGCTATTTGAGGAAGGGAGTAATTCAGGTGAAAAAATCTAATTAATTTTCAAAGGAGTAGCCAACTGTGCATTTGTTCAGTTGGCTACCCTCTTCTGGTCAACTTAGTTTGGATGCCAATCAAAATCTAATCCCCTTGAATCATGCTGATGAGCTTAAAATCAACCATTAAGCGATTTTACTTAATCTTGATCAGCTACTTGCTGAGTTGTATGATTCAACTGTTCTATTTTGAGTTATGCTGCCAATTTTGCTCCATTAGCTACTAATGTGTTTAGTTAGCTCCTACATTGTTCAGTCTATTGTTGCATATTTTGTCATTTTCTTAACTTTTTTAACTCTTGTTTCTTTCCAAACTTGGAAAAAACCTTCCTAGCTTTGTCTTTGAGCTATTTAAGCCCTAGCTTGATGAACTTGAGCTATGTTTGGCCCTATTTTGGCTTGTTCGGCTACTCTCTTGGTTGAACTTTCTTTTGCATTTTTGTTGAAACTTTTTGTGTGTCAACAGTCCTTTAAGGGGATGTTTGGATCTTTTCCTCAAAGTGGAATCCTCTCTAATTTCCTTTGATTACAAATAAAACTCACGTTTGGGTGAAGAGAAGAAAAGTGAGAAAGGAATGTTCAAATCGTCCTAACCCACCAAAAATCCTCTCTTCCATTGAATCCTCAATCTCTACCTCCCCTCATCCTGTTTTCCAATCCATAGAGGCAAATAAGCAATTAAAATTGAACCATAGGTGTTTTCCAAACCTTGGATTTAGTGATTCCTCCTAGAAAAAATTTTTCAAAGAGGATCATGGTTCCAAGGGAATGAAGGAATCCTCTAGAGCATGTTTGTGTAACACCTTTCTAAGGAAAAGTAAATGGTTTTCCATGGAAAACCTACTTTTCATGTGTTTGGTGCAACATTTTAACATGGAATTACCTTTTTGCCATGTCGACTTTTTCCTTAATAAGGTAGGAAATGGAGTTCCTACAGGGGGGATGGAACTTCTATTTTTGCAGAAAGTTGGGCCCTTTATATCATCTCATTTCCTATTCCACTTTTGCATCTCAACCCTAGCCTTTCCAACAAAAACCAGGCCTTTGTCCCTCTTCATCTCTGCAACTCCAGCCAATGCCAATCCCAGATATGGTTGACCTTCTCTCCACAACTATCTCTCTTCTCTCTCACCCATCTCTGTCTCTCTTAACCAAAACAATCTATCTCTCTGTTCCCATCTTTATCTATCTCTCTTCTCTCTCAACCATCTATATCTCTGAACAGGAAAGCCCAATGTGTATTTTTCCCCTTTTTTCAAATATGGGTCAGTGTTATATTTTCTTTTTCTATCTCTCTCTCTTGTGTGTTGATAAGTCCTCAAAAATACACTTTTTCAATATTATTTTCAAAAGTTTTAAAGACTTATCAAGCTAAGGGAGCCTCATTTAGTGTGATATAATGGTTTCATTCATTTTAAATTCATTGTAGTATTTTCCTACACAATTTGCCCAAAAATCCCACCTTTTGTGCGAATTCATAAACCTGCCATTTTTGGAAATCTATTCTTGGAAAGTTTTGGCAAAATTGATTTTCTTATGAAGTGACTCAATTTCTCATCATCATTTGTTAATTCAATAAAAATCATCCACGATGATGTCATTCATGAGGAATAGGCCCACATTGGTGAGACTATGGCTTTTAATCAAGATTATTATTATAAATGATAATTTACTTTTTCTTGTAGGAACTTGGTGAAGTGACTCCCCCACACATGCACATGTGTGCACTCACACATGTGTTGTACATCCAAAGATAATAGGGTCCACTTTATTTGCACAAAATCCCAAGATTATTCTGAAGATAATTCAAGAAAATCAAAGAAAATCTATTAAGGGCCAAATCAAGAAAGAAGAGCTTTGTAAAATGGAAAGTGACTTTGTAAAAAAACAAAAGTTGGAAGGACTACATACACATGTGTTGGACATCCACATCAGCTGAAAGTTGTCTTGGGGTTGTGACTAAGAAATTTGTGATCTTTATCTCCAAATATCTCTCAAAATTCTCAATGAGGAAAGAGAATTTTTGAAGCAAAGAAAGTGTGTGTAGCGAGAGATTTTTCAAAGATTGGCAAGCTATTATCTCTTAATTTTTGCAAACATGGAGGCCAAGTAGAGATGTCTTTCCAAAAATAGATATTTTTTAGCAGGGAAGAAGCAAGTAAATAAGACAACTTGGGCTTGGAAAATCTATAAACATAGGTACTCTTGGATGCCCATACCATGAAAGAATTAGCCACCTCCCAATCTAGACTTTCAACACTCCATCTCTCCCTCTCTTACCTCTTCATCTCAAGTCATCAAGGAGGCTTATTCCTAAGTCCACACTGCACCCTTTGTGCTCAACTAGAAGAAGTGAATTTCCATCCTAGCATGTAAGACTTTGATTTATTTTTTTTTAATCTCACATAAAGTTTGGTCATACTAGTAAAAAGTGTTGATATGTTTCTTTCATTATTCTTCTTGTGATTTAATATATTTCTATTGTGTGCTTGGTTGCTTACTTGGATTGACGACCTGAGTTTGTAAGGACATAGTTAAAGTAGAATTAAAATTGACTAAAGTTTTTTGAAAGAAATAAACCAATACTCACTACATGAACCACATTTAAATTTCTGCAAACTATATTTACGTTTCTTGTTTACTACATTTAAATTCCATTTACTACGTTTACTTTCATTGTTCACTAAATTTAAATTTCTACAAAAATACTATATTTAAATTTCATTGTTCTTCTTGGTTTATTTGTGCATTTATGTTGCATGATTTATGGCTTGGATTAATTTTTAGAAGCATGCATTCATATCATGTATTAGTTTAGTTGCTAGAAATTGGGATTTTAGATTTGAAATTTGTGATTTTTTTTTTAGAAATTAAAAGGGTATATTTCGAATTTAAGAAGACAGTAAAATTAGGTAGCGAACAGTCATTGTTTTTACCCAAATATTGACAATTTAAAACATGACGTAGAAAGGTTATGTTTTCTTAAAACTTGGAGGAACCATTGCTGGATGAGTTGACTTTCTTCCATAAAAATATCAGAGGGATAAGATTAAGAGAGGTTGGGTTTTCAGCCACTAAAACACTTGCCAGTCAAAAATTCTATACAGAGAAATCTGCACATGGTAGATCTTTAGTCTGAAAGTTTGGAATTAAAAGATATGTTAAATTAGTTGGATAGATTGAAACTTAATAAGTGAACTTTAAAATCTTAGAGCTTCAAATTCAAAAAATTATAAGAAGGTCAATTTCCAGAAGCCTAAACAAAGAATGACTACCAAACTGCATATCAAGATTTTTATTTTTGGTAACCATTATTCATGCCTTTTTTTTTGTGTTTTAGAATATTTTTCAAATTCAATTTTTTTATAAGGTTCTTGCATCAGTGAGCATGATTTTCAACCATTAAATGTAGTTTGGGATTGCATTAGATTAGGATCATATTTTATTTAAATTTTGCATCTCTTATTAAGAAAGTTTGCATTAGTTACATGGCATACATTGCATTCATTGTGTTGATTTTAATGATTTTCTAACTTTAGAGTTGTTACTAATTTTAGGGTTTTTATAGTTTTGAGTAATTTCCAGATTTGAAAATCTTTCTAAAAGTATTTGAATGTAAATATTTTGAAATTGGAAAGTTCTTTAAGACTTGGAAAGTTAATATAGTTATAGTTTCTAATTTTAGTTTTCTTTTATTGGAAGTTCTAATGTGTGTTTTATTTTGTAGCAACTTTAGTTTTATTTTTTGGAAGTTTTAGATTTAGGTTTTTTTAATTTAGGAAATTTGTTGGATTGTAATTAATTTAATTTTGTCTAGTAGGATGCTTGTATTTGTTAGTTTTCAAATTAGGCTAGTTTTAGATTTTTACAAGTTGAAAAAACCCTTAAACACATTGCTCCCTGATGATCGACTTAGTCTCACCAGTTTATTACTACATCACAGCTTTGCACTTGGAGCTCACAATCATGTGTATGGTAATTTTCTTTTCTATAGCTTTGTTTTGATTTTTGCTCGAGTTTTTTGGTTTTCTTTTTCTCTGTGGTTAGAAACTAGGGTTTTTGTGGACGTCGTTGGATAGATTTGTTTAGAATCTTTCAATCTTAAGGTTTGAGTTCCTATAACACCCCGACCCCAATTAGCTGGTTTCGTAGTCAATTACGTGGAGGATTCTCTTCGGCCATTATGTTTTGTTCTTGTTGAGTTAGGTTTGGAGTCTTGGTTAGGTAGTTGGGTCTAGTTTTACCTGGATTAGGTAGCTTCGGGCCCTTTTTTGTAAATTTTGATTTTAATTGAGTTTGTCTTTTCAGCGTCATCTTGATGTCATTGTGTGTCTTTCGTAATGCTTGTTACTTTCCGTAACTAACTCGGAATCTTCTGGAGTTATTTGAAATTTTTAAGTATTCATTTGACTTGAACTGTAATTTATATAACTTTTAGACCTGGTTGTAAATGGCTAAAATATTTATATATATATATATATATATGCCACCGACTCTTTCTTTCTTATATTCTTTTGATTTTTCTTCTCCCGTTCAGTCTTCTGCTATGTCGCTCTCTCTCTCGTTCTTCTTCCATCTTCGCAAGTGGCCAGTGTCAAGCTCCGACTTCTCACACCGGGTTTTCTCACCTTGGGCTTAGAAACGAGTGGAGTTTGATTCGTCGTCAGTAAAAGCAAGTATAAGCAACTATTGGTTGAATACATGTTGGTATGCCGTGATTGTTTTGATTCTAGTTATTTTTTATGTTAGTATGTGCATAACAGCCCCTTTTGTGACTGTTTTCCCCACTTGCTAAAAAGAAAAACTGAGTGATTTGGAAGCTCTGGACAGTCTGCATTTCAGGGTGTTCTGAAGCATACGGCTAAGCTTACAGTGGAGCCATGAGATTTATGACTCACAGTCCAGAAAGGTGAACTTTTGCATGTTGAACTAGGCTAAGGGTCGGCTAAGCCGTATAGGCTCTTACAGCTAAGCCGTAGGCTAGCTGTGACCTAGCCGTAGGTCAGAATTGAAATGCAGATGACCTTCTACGATCTAGCCATGTTGAGACCATACAATGTGCTACAGCTGAGCCGTGCCTTAGCCATAGAACAGAACGGGGCTGAGCCGTAGAATAAAATACGGTTGAACCGTAAATGCGGATGAACAGTAAGGGGAACCACGGCTGAGCTGCAGTGCATATTACGGTTTAGCCGTAAGATGCCTACAGTTAAGCCGTACATTCACCTACGGCTAAGCCATGCAACCCCTGAGAGGAATGCAGTAAAAGGATAGGTTTAATATAAGAGCTTGTAGGGCTTTCGAACTAAAATGTAGGTAACCTGGACTTACCCAATGGAATGTAAGGACTCACATGAAGAGTCTACAGGGCTGTGACTCGTTCATCTGTGTTATCCATTTGTTAAGCACCTCCCCATGGGTATTGGTTTAAGGGACTCCGGTACTCTTAATTAGATAATGAGACACCAAAGGAAGAACGACCGAGTATCGGATAACTTAAAATTATATCATCATGCACGGTTAGTTAGGATTGGCTAATAAAAGATCGTGATTCATGTACATGATCCTATTTGCATTGTATATTGACTTCGGTTTTACCCTCTTATTCACATGGTACGCATTCTGCGCGAGGGCAACGATTGGATAATCCCGAAGGACTCTGTCCATGATAAATCCCATGCAGAAACAGCTGATTTCCATGTTCGATACTACCCGTTTGATTTATGTTAGTTGATAAGCTTTGACGGGTTACTCATATATGATATCTTATATGGATAAATTTTGATCTCTACTCTTCTGTATATTCACATCGTATTCGTATGCCAGTGTTTACATCATATTCGTATGCCCACTTGATATAGTGAGTTCTATTGGTTTGCTTGTTCGATTGATTTGATTGTTCGATATGTCTCAAGACCTTGAGCATTGTATGTATGATTTGATTGTATGCACATATACTATATGTTTGATATGATATGATACGCATGACCTACGCAAGTTCAAGTATTTGTTTGATTCGATATCGTCAGGCACTACTCAACCTCAGCCTTAAGATACCCGATGGGGTTGAATTTGGCGTAATATGTATGGCCTCGCTGTAGTGAGTTTGTGTCTTAGGGATTCCGGACCCCAAGAAACCGAGACCCATCTGGCCCATGGAGTTCTCATTATATGTATGCTGTCTCCACGGAAGGAGAATATGGCATGCGTAGGAGCCACCTAGCATAGTATTATTGCTATTGGCTCTTATGGCATGCTTGCTTTATTCATTGCACTATTTGCCTAGTATACAGAATTGACCTCTTATATGATTACCTGTTTACTGATTCTTTTTAGACACAGCACGTGTTACATTTATGTTGCTTATACTTTGCTGAGTAGTTGTACTCACTCATTGTTCTTGGTGTTTCAGGATTAGCATCAATCCCCGATCCCTCGAAGATCAACCGGACTTCGGAGGTGATCATTGAGACCCCAGTGGGACGGGGAGTGGGTATGATTGATCTACTCCAGAGAGCGCCTCGCATTTCTCAATTTCCAATTGCTGCATGCTAGTGTTTTATCAATTGTATACATGTTCATTGTGTCATTGTGTATTCTCTCCTGTATTTCCTATGCCGTCTATTTTTCCCTAGTGATTGTGCTTATGGTATTCCTTTTTTGCTTTTTTGTGCACTGATACTATTTACAGCTTCTGCGTACAAGGATTGCACGTGTGATAGATCCCTTGTATGTGTACACTTGAACTGGGTCTAGGTGTGCGTGCACGAGAGTACGTGTGTCACTAATTAGGTTTTTTTTTTTTTACTAACCCCTGATTTCTGGGCTTGGGTTGTGATAGTTTCCGAGTCTTTTTTCAATGTTGATTGTAATATTGTGTATGATAGTTAAGGTTTATATTATTTCAGACCATTTTGCATGAATGTTGGTCGAACTATGAATGTGGCTTTGATTGTGCGTCAATATGTAGAGCTCAATGATGACACAGACAATATTATATGACATTGCTATTAAGCAGCATTTTTTTTTCTTTTGCTATAATATTTAGCACCACTTGATAGTACATATTTTGAATATATATTATTGACAGCAACTCAAAATAATCATGATATGGATAATGGGTAGATGAAACTACAGACGTGAGCTATAAACCTGGAGCTAACATACACAATGCATGCCACATGTTTGATGGAATTTTATCATGATTAATGGATTAAATATATGATGAGTGATGTTGATTCATAATGCATATTCAATTTTGTGGGCATGATCCTACCTGATGTTGGACTAATACAATCTTATAATAACTAACTCATATTAGCTAACATCCTTTTTTTTATCTCTTGTATCCATCACTACGTTCATAATTAATTTGAAAAGAGAATTAATACATGGCAGACTGTCTCCTTTGTTATTGTAAAAATATGTGTTTCCATGCCTCCCAACCGACTCTCTCCTTATAATGTTGATTAACTACATCAACCCTTGAAAGAGATGAGGTGTGTATATATGTGCCAAAATATGCAAGATTATAAACATTCTTCATAGTATCAGCCATAAACTGGTGTTTATATGTGCCTAAATATGCAAGATTATAAACATTCTTCATAGCATCAGCCATAAACTTGTGTATATATGTGCCTGAATATGCAATGATCATGCACATATTATATATTTATATATTCTAATATAAGCCTTCCATCTACTATGTAAGAATGGAAATTCAAAACATAAATAATAACTTAGGTGGATTATCGAAGAATTTGAAATGGACCTCAATTCAAGATGAGAAGCTCATTAAATTAATGATAGATCAATGCAAAGAGGGATGCGGTATATTAAGGGAGGTTTCACATGTGAAGGTTGGAACCTTCTTACATGGAGTTTGGTGATTTCTTTACTAAAGATAAATTAAAGAATAGATTTAAGACTTTGAAAAAGACCTATGGAAATTTAAAAGCCATGTTAGAACTCAGAGGATTCGGTTGGGATGACACTAAAAAAAAATGGTTACTATTGAACCCGAGGTTTGGAAGTAGTATTTGACGGTGAGTCATGTTCCATACATCTAATATATTATTTTTAAATATAATTATGCATAAATTTTTTTAAATAAAAATATTTTATAATTATTTGCAGTCGCATACTAAAGACATTCAATATAAAGGCAAAAGCTTGCCGAATTGAACATCTTTGGCCATCATTTTTGGGGATAGTGTTGTAGATGGTAGGAATGGGTTTGCGAGCTATGATCCCAAGCCAGTGGAAGCTGATGATGACATAGAGTTTACTCATGTGGATGAAATGGATAATACATTGGAGAACGAATTAGAAGATAATAAAATATATGTGAGTAATGTGAGGAAATGCCGTTATGTTTCTCTTTCCACCTCTCGTCATATGGCAAAACCGCAGCAATATGGGTCAACTCTAATTAGTGTGGTTGATAAGATCACAAATGCAATGAGCAAATATGCCAACAAATGTTCTAAAGAACGTCTACTCATGGATAGTATGATCAATGCACTCAAAGTTCTTGACCTCCCAAGTGCTTTATACTATCAAGCACTTCGCATTATAGAGAATAAAAGGAAAGCGGAAGTTTGTATTGCGTTGCCTCCAACAGATCGCCAGGGATGGATAATGGAACAACTAAGATTTGAGTTTTGAAGGTCTCACAAGATGAATTTGAAGATCTTTTGGAGATTTAGTAATATTAATTTTTGGAGATGGCCTAATTTTGAGATATCATAGTTTTGGAAATGGTCTAATTTTCATGGATTTGTTATACTTTGGAGATGGTCTAGCTGTGATTTGTAGCTTTTGGAAATGGCCTAATTTTGAGATATCATAGTTGTTTCATGGATTCGTTATATTTTGGAGATGGTCTAACTTTGATTTGTAGTTTTTGAAAATGGTTGAACTTTTGATATCAATTATTAGAAATTCATTAGTGTTGATGTCTATTAGAATGTTGTAACTTTGAGATGTAATCGTTAGTTCTATATGTTGGAATGTTTTATCTTATAATAGTCATTGTCGTCTATAGATGTGGGAATGCCAATGTTTTGTCTTTGAGATGTCATTGTTATTTAGATGTGTTAATGTTTTAATCTTGAGATCTTTGTTTCTTATACTAGCTTTATTCTAAATGGTATTGTAGTTTCTTATGTTGTTTCGAAATGGTTGAGGATATGGAAGTTCTTTTTTTTTTATTTTGTGCCCAGTCAGTTGTTCTTATTTGTGTACTTGGATACTACTATTCATATGGTTATAGGGACGGGTTCACAATTCTATCCGAAGTAATGATTTTTTTGTGAGTGAATTATTGATTGGACATGAACGCAGCTGTTTTGATTTGTTATGGGTGAGCAAGGGATGTTATATGAATCTATCCCAAGAGTTAAGAGAATGGGGTCTACTAGCAGACTCACGGAATGTAACAATGGAGGAATAGTTATGATTTATTTGTTCACCATAGCTCAATGAGCATAATCAAGTTATACAAGATAGATTCCAACACTCCGACGAGGCAATTAGCAGGTACTTCAACAAGGTTTTGAGTGCAATTTTACGGTTTTCTCCTCATTATATTGATCCTGTAAGAAGTGAGACTCTACCAGAGATTGCTACGAATCATATATTATATTCTTATTTCTAAGTAAACTTGATTATCACTTAAATTTGGTTCATCACTTTTAAAAGATTTAAAAAAAAAATTTTTACCATTAGGATTGTATTGGAGCAATTGACGGCACACATACCGGCATGGGTTCATTCGGAAAACCAGGTTCGTTACCAAAATAGGAAAGGTTTCTTATCACAAAACGTTATGGTTGTTATATCCTTTGACATGCAATTTCAATATGGATTTGCTGGGTGGAAGGTTCAGCGTCTGACTCTAGAATCTTGCAAGATGCATTGTCGAGACTATATAATAAGCTTCAAGTCCCTGCAAGTAAATGCCAATCCATATATAGAATAAATAAATAATATTTTGGAGATTCTAGTTTAAAGATTAACTATTTTTTATAGGCAAATATTACTTGGTGGATGCAGGTTATGTGAATACTGGTGGATTTATTGACCTTATTAAGGGTACGCTATCATCTAAAAGAATGGTCTACCACACAAGCACAACAAACACCCCATGAATTATTCAATTTACAACATTCTAAATTACGTAATGTAGTGGAGCGCACTTTTGCTGTATTAAAGCAATGCTTTCCAATATTACAAACAACACCACGATATCCTCTTAAGACATAAGCAAAATCATTGTGGCTTGTTGTGTTATGCAAAATTATATCAAATAGTTGAACTCTAGTGATGAGTTAGATGAAGAGCATGTGTAAGAGATGGACGTTAATGAAGACATAAATGTCGAGGCAGATACGGAAGTTGCATCTATCACGAGTGATGCAAACACTTAATTTGCACGTGTGTTTCGAGATGCCATTGCTCAACAAATGTGGGATGGATATTAATCTGCAATTTGTATTTTAATGCATGATGTGTATGTACTTTTCCTATAAAATGGTATCCCTTGATGTCAAGTTTTCATTTGGAATTTATCTGCATGAAACAATGGATGCATTTGTGAATCTTTTCATATTGAATGTGATTTGTCATTGTCAAATGATATTATCTTATATGGTTTTTTAATATAAATATGAAATTATGGATGATATCAACTTGTAAAATGGGTATTCTACTACCCCCTCTTTTACTTCTTACACTTTTGATTGGCATTCACATTCCTGATCAGTCCATAGATCAATGGACATATTTGTAGTGATTTTGCACCATAAGGCTCACTATGTGAATGTTATTCTGCACATGCCAGTTATGCCAATATCTAAAATGGTGTGACCAACATCTAATTCATTTCATGTTACATAATCCATGAATTGATCGGTATCGTCAATGAAGCATGATGTTGCATTTCATCTAGACTATGTCAGTTGATGTAGAGGAATTTGCTAGAAAATGTAGACCCATGAACAAACAGTTGTTTCCATCCACATTGCCACTGCAATTTTTAGCAAACCCAAAATGAGACTTTGGGTTTTTTTGCTTTGTCATAAAGTTGCTTTAGCAGCAGTAGCGTTGGTAGTAGTGGTAGAGACAAAACAAACCCAAAATGAGACTATCACCCAAAATTTTCTTGTTGAATTTCATTAGTTCTTTTGGATTTTGTGGGCTCTTGTTAATAATTTGACTTCCAAAAAATTATTATGAATAACTTCATTATATGTAGTTCGGGTAAGTTTTCTGTGGAAAACTGCTGCACCAAACAAAAAAAAATTTACTTTTCAATAGGGAATTGACAGCTACATCAAACAACATTTGCATCATTTTATCAAAGAAAAAACTTCGCACCAAACACGAATTTTCTGGTTCCTCGAAAGTCCTTTTCTAAGGTATTCAGTTACTATGGAAAATGTTGATATGGCAATTTCGGCTTTCCGCGGAAAGGGTGTGTACACAAACATGACCCTAGATAGATGAGGATTCCTTTGAGTTTTCCAAATGTGCCCTTAAGGATTAATGACTCCAGTGTAATGGCGGGTTTCATTTCTCCTCCTTCCCTTGCTTCAATCTCCCTTTTTAGGGGAGGTTTTTTTGGATATTCATCTTTGGTTCTTCATTTTTAATTTTAATCACTTGCAAAAATACAATTCCATCACGATTCAATTACCTAAAACAAACCAGCTCATCTGTGCAAAATTTGACCCTTGTCTAATTTTATCTAATGATAGAAAATTTAACACTTTATGGTCTCCAAAAAAGTGCTATTATAAATGTTTTCTTTTAATTTTCTATACATGGCTAGGTCATGGGTTTAAGGAGATCATGTAAGTCTACATTAGATTAGCTAGGTGTCTAAAATAATAATTTAACTATATCGTTTGATAATCACTTGATTTGAGAGTCAACTTGTCCACTTGGGCTAACCATTGGTTTATCTGCAACAAGTCCACACCACCCCCCCCCCCCCCCCCCCCCCAACAACCCCCCGCAGCTACTATTGGGTACTCCTTTTGATTCAACCCTCATCCAACTATTAATCATCATTTGATTGGATTAGAGTAACCAGTTTTTGTTTTATAAATATTTATATGCTTTTGGTCCTAAACTTCCAGGATTTTGATGCATGAGCATAGAGGATCTTCCAAATGGCTCTCAACTTTCTCTGAGTGTCATGCATTTTTCATATCATTCGGTATAAAAAAATGCATAATGGGTGTAACCAAACTTATTATTCACAATTAGCTGCATTAATACCTATAAAATAATTAACTTCACTAACAAGGGCATTTATGCCTCCGTTTGTCATCTTAAAGATGGTAGAATCTACAACGTGCGGGATGGATGTTTCTGGATTAGCTACATATTACATATTTAGATTGGCCTCATTAGACTTGTTTTACCTTGTAATTGAAGGCAATGCTTTTAACCATTTATTGATTCTTTATTTAGTCTATTTTCACTTCCTTTGCTCAGATGGCTATTAAAGTTTGAAAGGATTGATTTTTCATAAATGGCTAATTTGACAAATTTTTTATATTTTACACGGTGAATTTATTGGACACAATTTTTCTTTTGGGAACCCTGTGTCACTTACACAATTTAGTGAAACATGAATCTCAAACTCCATCATGAGACATACATAATGATAATCAAGACTCTCAAAGATGCAGCTCATCCTTTAGTGGCATATCGTCAAATTTTCCTTCAAATAGGAGTTGGTACCATTGTAAGATTGTGCGCATAACTGATGACATAATTAGCACAATTTTATTTATTATTAATTTTATGCCTTAATCCCATTATTAGTCATGTGCTTGATCTTACAATGAAACTTGGCTCATGCTAAAGTGAAATTTGAGGATATACAAATGAAGGGGATGATAAATTGATCTAGGAGGGTCATGATTATCATTATGTGGCATATTAACTAAAGGCCAATTGGCCATACAAGAGGGGGATATTTATTTTGAGCCATTTCAAATTTGATATGTGTGCCCCACCCACCCGGATTAAAGAGCATTGCTTTCATGAATCTTGCCTTTGGTCTTTTCACAAAAAGGCAGTGGTGTTTAATTCTAACTTTCTATCCCATTATATAAACGAATGTCTAAAAATCATTCAAATTTTAGCATGTTTCAGTTCCAAAAACTCATGGTCAACACCCCATGTATCTCTAACATCCCTTTTGACCGGTCAACATTTATCTTTGCCTTCTCTAGAATTTTGGAAAACAATAAAATGGAAACCATATTAATTTAAAATATTTTTCCACCTCATTTTTGCAATCCTTCTTTTGTTGAATTCAATGATGTTTTTGGTTTAGCGTCAACCTGCAATGTTGAGTTTTTTTATTTCCTTAATTTTCAATCAATACATACATTTCAGAGGATCCACAAAGCCATTTGTGTCATGTGCTTTCTTCTAATCTTTAACCTCATGTGATTGGCAAACAGACACCTTTTCTTTATTTGTTTTGTGTTTTACAGAATGGTTTTTTCTTGTTGTGAGAATTTGGAATCCTTTGGTTTTGTCATGGATTGAAAATGGGAGCTTTGGTTTCCATTCCGAGGGGAATGATGATGGTATATTTCCCGTTTATTCACATCTCTAAACAAGCACTTTCATTGATCTCCTCCTTCATTTTTTAAATCCTCCTATTAATTTTTGGTAGGCAATGGGACTCCATAGAGGAATTTTGATTGGTTTTTGTGTTGGTGAGGAACAGCACCTAACTTTAACCCCAAAAGAATTGTTCTTTTCTGTTTCAATTTCTGGAAAATACCCACATGCCCATATGCCCATAAGTCATTGATTTGAAAATTGCATTTTCTATTCCAAAGTTGGAGCCCAAATTCAATTGCCCAATCCCACTTCACTCAGAATTATCTTTCCCCAATGTTAAAAAGGAACACAGATTTTTGGAGGTTGAAAAAGCAAACAAATGAAAGGGTGGCAAAACTTTCAAATTCTGTGATCAACAGATTTCTGATTTTAGCTACTATGAAACACTTAGGGACCCCTTCTGGTTGGATATGACTCTTGTTGGGTGCTTTGTTGCTTCTTCATCTTCTTTGCCATTTCCTTTTCCGCGAACAAGATATTTGATTTCAAAGTACCCCATCAAATCAACATATGACAGCTTGGAAATGCTACATTTGAAATTTGGATTTTCATGAAAAGGAAGCTGAATTAGGAGTGATAATCAAAGAAGCAGAATACGTTTCAACAAATTGGGAAGGATGGCGTCAGGGACAAAGACATTGAGTAAGACGATGACAAAGCAATTGACAGGAAAGCGCGACGATACCCCTCTTCATTCAGCAGCAAGGGAAAGGGATTTAGTACTGGTTATACAACTTTTAGAAGGAACTGATGTGGGAGAGCTGAATGAATCACTGTCCAAACAAAATCAATCAGGAGAAACTGCATTGTATGTGGCTGCTGAATATGGTTGTGTAGAGATTGTTAGGGAATTGATAAAATACCATGATATTGTGTCTGCTAGCATTAAAGCAAAGAATGGTTATGATGCTTTCCACATTGCAGCCAGGCAAGGGAACATAGGTATGTATGTGTAAAAAGCAAAGCAATTACATACTATGCGAAAATTTCTCACAGACTCGCCAACCCAACCTGAGTCGACCCAGTAATTTTGGGTTGGGTTAAGGATGACATTTTCAACCTAAACTGCACTGAACAAGATTCATTGAACCTTACCTTGTGATTCCAAGTTCAGGTTGACCATTCTAACTTTTGGGTTGGGTTTGTAGTGACATTTCCAATTCAATTAATAATTGGGCCACGGAGAACATGTTTTTTGCTTTATTCAGTACTTTATTCAAGATCTTTATTGTTCTTTTGCATATCTTTGATCATGGGAGTCAAATGGTTTTGCAGATGTCTTGCAAGAACTTCTATATGCTATACCAGAACTCTGTATGACCGTTGATTTGTCAAATACCACTGCTTTACATACAGCAGCAGCACAAGGGTATTTAGATGTGGTAAACCTTCTATTGGAAACGGATGCAAGCATGGCAAAGATAGCAAGAAGCAATGGCAAGACTGCATTGCATTCTGCTGCAAGGAATGGGCATGTGGGAGTGGTGAGTGCTCTCCTTAGCAAGGAGCCTGGAATTGCAACTAGGAATGATAAGAAGGGGCAGACAGCATTTCACATGGCAGTGAAAGGGCAAAACCTTGATATTGTTGAGCAGTTTCTCCAGTACAGACCTCCCGTAATCAACATGGTAGACTCCAAAGGCAATACAGCATTGCATATAGCAACACGGAAGGGTCGCATTCAGGTGGAATGCCTGTTCTTCCTACTGTTCTATATCTATAATAACGAAGACTTATTATCATGATGTTAGTCCTATCTCATCAATCTAGAGTCAGCTTACTATATTCTACTAAGAATAAGAAACAAGCTAAAGACCAAATATTTCATCTTTGTAATATCAATTCAAGAAATTAGGGTCACTCTATAGTTTATAAAAATGTTCATTTATATGGAGAAAAAGACAAAACAATTTGAGATGAAATTTTAAACAGCAGATTTGCTTCAAATATTTCTCCTTTGGGTTTTGATTAGTGAAGGGTAGTTTATGCTTTGCAAATCTTTTTTTTTTTCCTTCTTCTAAGGAAGGTGTTAATTTCTCAACCACCCATCATTTAGTTGTTTTACCATTGAAACAATTGTAAGTAGTGACAAAATCTGAGCTCTGCAACGTGACCACATAAAATACAAAGAGTGTCTTTAAATCAGCTCTCTACCAAAATTTAGATGGATTAGATGTTGTTAGCGACCTTCTCTAGGTTATGAAATGAGCAGTTGGTAAAGGGTGGATTTGTTATGTTATCTTGTCTGTTTGGTGGCCCTCTCAACATATCCATAGCAATGTCTATTAAATGTGGCTTTTGATACATAGGTAATCAACAATTTCCCTTGGGCCCCACAAATATGCCACATGTCCTCCATCTTACAACTCTGTGATGATTGGATAAAGATGAGAACTTAACCCACTATCTATCTACGTCACACATCCAATTACTAAGAACTCCACATCACATAATGAAATGAAACAGAAGATACCCTGACTGGCATATGCTTCATGCTTGGTTGCAAATGCAGATTGTAAAAAGACTACTAGAATTCAGTGAGACCGATACCACAGCCATCAACAGAGTGGGTGAAACAGCCGTCGACACAGCAGAAAAGAGCAACAACACAGACATCGCCGTGATGCTCCGGGAGTATGGTGTCCAAGGAGCGAAAGCTATCAGTACCAAGCCCCAGAACCCTGCACGCGAACTCAAGCAGACTGTCAGTGACATAAAGCATGAGGTCCACTACCAGCTCGAACACAGTCGCCAGACGCGAAGGCATGTCCAAGGCATTGCCAATCAGCTCAACAAGATGCATGTAGAAGGCCTCAACAATGCCATCAACTCCACCACAGTGGTTGCTGTCCTCATTGCCACCGTCGCCTTTGCGGCCATCTTCACTGTCCCTGGTGACTATGCCGACAATATAAGCAACCTCCCTCCAGGGCACTCCCTCGGAGAAGCCAATATCGCCCCCACAACTTCGTTCATGATCTTCTTCATCTTCGACTCAGTAGCTCTGTTCATATCCCTAGCTGTGGTGGTGGTTCAGACTTCAGTGGTGGTGATAGAGAGGAAGGCGAAGAAGCAGATGATGGCAATCATAAACAAGTTAATGTGGATCGCTAGCGTGCTCATATCGGTGGCGTTCCTAGCACTGTCATTTGTGGTGGTGGGGGCAAACGAGAGGTGGTTGGCAATAGCAGTGACAATCATAGGAACATCAATAATGGCAACTACGTTGGGGACGATGTGCTTTTGGGTGGTGCGACATCGCATTGAGGCTTCTAACCTTAGAAGCATCAGAAAGTCATCAGTTAATCAAGAGCATTCGTTTTCCATGTCTGGACTCTCAGATCCTGACATTATGAACAGTGACTATAAGAAAATATATGCAGTTTGAGATCATTGTGCTAGGATTTTCTTTTTTATACATATATATATAGTAGGACACACTCGTGTTGAATTCAAACTGTCAACCAAAATCGATACTGCTCCTTTTTTATTTTCCTTGTTCTTTTTTCTTTTATGTTGGAATTCTTTATGTCCATCGAGATAAAAGGGTAGACTCTAGATTATGCACCTGTCATATATGTAAAATTTGGACTTGAGGTATCAATTTAGGTGTGCTGTGTGCATTTCTGGTCAAAACTCGGATTTTCATGTAAGAAGGTATTGATTTTGATGTATGACACCCTGATACTTGTGCATGCCTAGCATGTTAAGTGTCGGGCCAAAATGGCACTAGTATTGAAACCCAATACTAATGGGGTAGAAGTTTTCTTACTTTCAAACTTTAAAAAATGTTACAAGGAATGTAAACAATGATATTTTTATTAATAAAAATATGTTCTAAATAAAATAATAGGATAGCCGTATCCATATCCATGTGATTAATTTTTGAAAGTGGAGAGCTGTATCACTCATATCCGATACGGATATAATATTGGTGTTATAGGTTTTGATCATTATAGAAAGTACTGCTCTTAACTTCACTTGGTTGAGTCATTACTCCCCTCCCTAACAAGTTGAGTCACCGAGTTAACTCCAGGAGTCAGCAAGCTATACTTCTAGCATTCAATGTAAGTCCATGCAATGGACAGTCGAGATAGAAGCTTGAAATTTACCTCTGCACTATCTTGCCATCAAAGCTTTAGACCACACTTGGATCACCTTGCCTCTAAATAGTGAGGAATTGAGAAGATAATGAATCACCTTGCCTCTAAATAGCTTTATTCTTCCATATGAAACTCCTTTAAGCCTCTAAATAGCTTTGATACTTCCGTATGGAGCTGCATTTACCATGCAGTTTACATGTAACAGATGTTACCTGTGTCATTATCAGATTTATGAACTGCCTGAAAGACCCAGGACTTCAGAGCCTTCCAAACGTAGTTCTATTGACTGTAAAATTAGCCTTTCAATTAATTTTATGACCACCATGTTGTCTCTTTCCCGTCTCTTGTGTATTTCGTGTTGTGGTCAATCCACTCAATAATATTTTTATCTGTGATTGCTTGCCAGGAACAGAAGCCTCATTCAACACATTACCTTCTATGGATTTTCTTGTTTTGATATTAGAACTATATGGGTATGGTTGATCCCCTCATCTACTATTCTTTGGGCAAAATTATCTTGAACATTGTTATGTTGATCCCTTTCTAGATAGACTTATGCAGGTTTGTTTGGATAGAATACATAGGAATTCATGCCATTAAGTGGTTAAAATGAAGCGTAAAGATTAGTAGAAAAAGAGACCACTAAATAACATCTCCTTCACTTGGAATTGAATTAAGGGAATATATATGGAAAATGAATACCCACCATCAAGACAGTGGCTCAGTTGGTTTGAGCTTTGGATTTGCTCCCTAAAGTCTCAATTTTAACTCCCACCCTTGCGTTATCCAGGTGTGATGTCTGCAACCATGTATATAACTCCAAGGAAATAGTCCTTACTCATTAGAATCAGATAACTTACAAGCCAAAGGCCAAAGGTTTGAAGCCTAAACTAGCAAGGGATACCCCGGGTCATTAAAAAAAAAAAAGGAAAAATAAAGACCCAAACATCATCCTTAGTAATTCAGTACCTAATAATTAATTCTACGTCGCTACCTTATATTCTTCACCCATTACCAAAATCATTTAGACTTCACCTCTCAAATAATACTTCATTGGAGCTCATTTTACCATGAATTCAATCGCTATGTAAGCTAATGCAAATAAATAGACCCTTAAAGATATGATCATATTTTAGAACAACACTTTAACACTTATGAAGAAGGTAAGGGAAAAAATGGATTAAAAAAAAAAAAGGATACAACATCTTCGTGCTTGGAATGCAAATCAAAACTCAAACAAAATTGATTGGAAAGGGTTACGCAGTACATTCACAATGGGACACAAGAACACTTCTCTGTCTCACCAATTCATGAAGGTCATGGACAATTTTAATCACTGCATCTGGACGGGCTAACTTCAATGCATTTTGAGACATGGTTTTGAGCTCATCAGCATTTGGACCAAACCACTGAGCAACGATATTTGCTATCTCTTTGGGTGACTTTGAGAACTTTCCGCATCCATTTTCCACCACATATGGAACATTGCCTACTTCCTGTAATAAACAAAAATCATTACAATAAGATAACCGGATGTTGATAAACAGACGGGAATGATGGAGCATGATACTACATACTATATTACACATAATCATTTCAGGCTATGCTACCCATTAATTGGTATGACAAGGATCAAGTAGTGCAGATCCTGGAATACTTCAAGCAAAGAAGTTTCAGGTAAAAGTCAGGGAAATACAAGTTGAACCTTTTCTTTTCGTATTCATAAAATAGTCGACCAATCTCCGGCAAAACTAGCACAATGGTTAGTCAACTCCTCCCATGAATAGGCCCCAGGATCATGTATGTGAGTCTGCCCTCATCCATTTTATTGTTACACTTATTTTTAACTCTTAATGTTAGGCCAGGAATTAAAGAATTCTTTACACAATCTAGAGCATGAAAGAACCAGGCGGGCCACAGGCCACAACATGTCAGCCCAATACTGCATTGGGTTTGTTTTGGAAAAATCCAGTAAAGAGTCATGTTTCCCTCCTATTTTGAAATTTTCCTAACAGTTTGGTCCTAGTCAGCAAGTTTGCTATAGGTTAGGAGTTGTTTACATATGTGTCAAGATGGGTATGAGTCAAATAGTCCCACTTGTTTAACAGTCTAAGAGGGTCCATCTAACTAGGAAATGATTTTTAAGTGGTTGTTCCAAGTTTTAAGAGGATTTCTCCCACTTTCATGTGTCAAATGTTCTTTTTAGGGACCATAAGCGACCACAATAGTGAAGATATTTTTTGTGTGTCAGGGTATGGTGTGATGTCATCCCCTTGATGCTGTAAAACCATGGAGTATCTCCTGCAGAAGAAAAAGAATGTGCGATTTTGAGGCCTCCTGCATGTTGCTTCCAATTATTGGGACTTTAAAGGAAACCCATCCTTGGCAAGGAACATCATGATCACTCACTGATAAGGAATTGGCTCCATGTACAGATTATTATATCTTACATTCCAAACACGGCACAACAGAAAAATGAAAGAATAGAGAAAGAGTTAAACCTAAAGATACCTGCCCAGCAATGTAATCATTGAGAATGATGGGAAGGCCCTGTATCATCGCTTCTGCGATAGTCCCTGGACCAGCCTGCAAATTTTGATTGATCATCCATGATCAAACTATGCCTAATGAAGCAATAAAAAGAATTATCATCAATTCCATGATAACTAACCTTCGTAATAATGCAGTCACATGCACCCATGCATTCTTCCATTTTAGTAACAAACCCCTTCACCTGAAATTTTGAAAGCTAACTTCTATGACAAGATGCAATGAAAATGTCATTTAACTAGAAGAATAGATCCATCTACACATAAGACCTTGTATATCAGGCAACAAGAACATGCCATAAACCACTCAATAAATAAATAAATAACATGCTATATGAAACCATAGTTCATAATATGCTGATATAGACATGCAGTCTGGAAACATGAATGCAGGGAGCAATCAAATAAAAAGCATAAAAAGAAACCAGACATCTTCTCCAAAAGAACTGCAGGAATTCAGCCCCTAAAGACATGCTGATGGAATCAAATTTATAAAAATGAAATCTTGTATTTTTAATGAAGAAAGAATTGTCTACTAACCTGCTAACATAAAAACCCAACCACACTAACCATTAGTTTCTAGAAAAAAAGTGTAAATGTTTTTTCAAATAATGATGATCAATTGATCATCCATATCATCAAAGCCTTGTCCCAACTACACCGGGGTCAGCAAGATGAGGTTTCACCATTCCAATCTATCCTATGCCAAATCCTCAGATAGGTTGAACTTCTTCAGATCCATACTTACTACTTCCATCTATATCTTGTTCAGCCAACCCCTACTCCTTGAGGGGATTTAACTTCCATAGAGAGAATCTCCAAACCAGCGCTATTGTTGGCCTTCATTGGACATGTCCAAACCATGTTAAACAAGTCTATCTTAATTATCACTCACTAATGCCCCCGAATGCACTCATTTCTAATTATGTCTTTCCTTATTATACCACACATCTATCTCAACATTCACATCTCTACTACAATCATCTTTTACATGTGTTGTTTCCAAATTGACCAAAATTTTGCTCCATAGGTCATAACTAGTCTAACTTTCCTTGAAATTAAGGAGGATACTGACCATAGGATAATAAGAGCTGGGAGGTTGAAGCAAAGACTTGGTTCTAGAGTGCTTTCAAATGATGATAATATTGTCGAAGGAAACAGAGAAATTTTTCACAAAGGAAGTAGAAAACTCTAAATATGATGCAAAAACCAAGGCAAATTAAGCCAACAAAGATTCCAGAACCAAACAAAATATAATTATGATCTTCTCCTAATTCAGCCAATTGGTCCACCTCTCCTTTAGCCTCTCATGAAGTATATAAAAACAAAAGAAATCTGCAATCTGGCTTATTTGCTTTCTTACATCTGCATTCCTCATAGGGTAGTACTGTGATATAGCTCACGAGATTTCATACTGCGAATACAATGCGGCCCATACAGTAGGGGCCCACTATCCAATCGAAACCAAGTAGTAGAAAATAACGTGTTTTAGGATTTGGAATGGGACTCTTTCTTTTCATGAAATTTATTGGTTTTTTAAGTTAAATAGAACCACAACTTGTGTTTTGTGGGATTCTGATCAGTTTCCTATGGAAATCAAGGCTAAAGATGTAACAAGATAACATATTTTGGTTTTCTATGTTCTTTGGAAAACAGTGTAATATCACTCAAAACTAGACATTGTGAAAGGATTTTTTGCACACATAATCTTGCAATCCAAAACTTTGAAAAGACTCCGGCAACACTAATTGTTGCTGTGTACAATACGTTGATGTGAGCTTTATCTGCACATCTAATATTAATTAGTTCGTCCTCTTTATTTCTGGCGGTTGTTGATTATCCTCTCTGTTAAGATTTTGTGCTGGAGATTTGAATATTTGTTAAGAGAAAACCTAGGAATCTAATTCTTTATTCACATGATTTGACCCTCATTCTTTCCTTCCACTAAATTATGTTCCTGTGCTTTTCCTAAAAGCGCATTTCATGGTTAAAATGTTGAGTTTATTTTTCAGATATTTCCCTGCAATCCCATTTTAAAGCTTGATTTGGGTTTTCACAGACTATTAAGGGCTCTCCAAGACCTTCAGGTTGATTTGGAATGGAAATTCTTTAAACCGCTCAAGGATAGGCCTACACCATAATCTCATACAACAACTAGAGATAAATAATCAACATATGTAACTTGGACATGGAGAGAGGGCGTAGGACAGGAGTGATGCTGGAAACACATTCTTATAGAATATGATGACATCAGAAAATACTGTCATTCACCAATTCTTTATAGCCCCAAACTCCCTTCTTTTTAGTTTAACACCTCCGCCCAATTTATTAAGAAGTTGGCTTTTCTTTTCATTTTCATGTCATAAGAATCACTTGCAATTTTTCCAACTTCATTATTTACACTGTACCCTAAAACAGGAAAAATACAACAAACTCAACAATTATCCAAAGGAAGCATTGATTAATGATATGTCCTCCAAAGAAAAATATCTAATTCTCAAGTTGCCACTCTTCTATTAAGGAATAAATTTACATTTATTATTATTTTCCGACTAATGGTGATTGATAAAGTTTGAAATCATTTCTGGCTATGCAAAATATGAGAACTATCCAGGAGATGAATCAGTACATTATTTCCACTCAGGTACTGAATTGTATACATATCCACATTTGGCATAGTTTTGAGAACTGTCTCAGTATAAATCACTAGCATGGAAAGGAAATATAACACCAAACTAATAATTCCCAATATCAATAACTTCATATAACTGATTATGTCCATATACTTGTATAAGAACATACCTCTTACGGTGCTGAATTAAAAAAAAATAGCCAATTAGTGTACAGTATCATATAATTATCAGAAGAGAAGTTCCAAAATTCAATTGAATTAGATTATACTCATGCAAGTACTAAACTAAAGGCAGTTCTTTTTTTTTTCCTTTTTTTTTTATAAGTAACAAAAAGAACTTTCATTAAAAGGAGAAAAATACAGGGAAAGAAAGGAAAAGCAATAAAAGTTACAAGAGTATTGTAATACAATAGAACTGCATAATTAAACCCTCCTAAGGAGACACCACCTCAACCCCTTGTTTGGCTAAAGCATCAGTTATGGAATTGGCCGATTTGTACTCATGATGGAAGACAACATTTATGCTTGAAGAAAGAGTCCGGATCTCATTAAAAAGGAACTGGAACTCACTAAAGTCCGGATATCACCAAAGGCAGTTCATATTTCATAACACGTGAACCAGAATCTTCTAGGATTTTTGTTCCAACTGTTTACCAAGTTGTGCACCACAAATTCATGTCATTGTTTTTGAGCTCTACCAATCCATGTAGAAATCACTTACATAGAAAATATCAAACTACACTATAAGCCATTATTTATCCTTCTATTTAATTTATTATATCCATATTGGTGCAGGACGAGCTCGGCCCAAGTCCAATCGACCAAGCTCATGAGCTATTGAGTTAACTTGGCCTAGAAAACCCATTGGATCAGGCCACAAATTCTAATGGGATTAGATAGTTGTTTTACTGTGGAAAGTTGATATTAGTTAGGACTTTTAATTAATTAGTTTCCTATTCGCTTTAGTATTTTGGTACTTGATCAAATTAGGTTTCCTTATAGATTTAGGTATTTGAGTCCTTCTGTGGGAGAGAGTAGTTCTTTCTTTTCTATAAATATGTAAATCCCCCCATGGGATAGATACCTTATGATTAATGAATTGAGAATTTAATGATTTCAGTATTTGTTCTTGTGATTGTGGTTGCTCTTGAATCCTTTGGGTTCAACAAAATCCCATCTATGAAAATGGTCCCCTTTGATCTTGTTCCAGCGCAGCATCAGACTAAGAACAGATCATATCTCTATTGCCTAATCGACTTCCAACTGATCAAATTGCTGATGTCCTTGAAAATCAACTCATATATACACATCACAAAGGTTTTCAGGAATTTCTTGTCCAATGGAAAGACGTCCTATCTCTGATGCTTCATGGATCACTGCTATTGATTTTCAACACCCCAATCCAAACCTATATGAGTGCTATCAAGCTATCAACTCACCGGAGTCGAATTTTTCCGAAGCAGGGAGAACTGGTACTGGACAAGCTAGGCCTAAGTCCATTGGACCAAGCCCGTGAACTATTGGGTTAACCTGGCCCAAACCGATTGGACCAGCCCACAAATCCTAAAGGGATTAGATAGTTGTTTTACTATGGGAAGGTGATATAAGTTAGGACTTTTAATTAATTAGTTCCCAATTTACTTTAGTATGTTGGTATTTGATCAAATTAGGTCTCCTTGTTGATTTAGGTATTTGAGTCCTAGTGTAGGAAAGAGTAGTCCTTTCTTTTCTATAAATTTGTAAATCTCCTAATAGGATAGACACCTTTTGGTTAATGAATTGAGAATTTAGTGATTTGAGTATTTGTTCTTGTGATTGTGGTTGCTCTTGATTCCTTTGGATTCAGCCAAGAATTTAGTGACTTGAGTATTTGTTCTTGTGATTGTGGTTGCTCTTGATTCCTTTGGATTCAGCCAAATCCCGTATTTGGCCCTTTGATCGTGTTTCCGGGCTGCATCACATATACTATAATGATTCACCATGTGTTAATACTTCGCCGTCAGTAGGTCCCAAGACCAGGTAAAGGCGGGGGTTTGCATCAAACAAGCAGTCGGCTTCCAAAATTTGCCAAACTGCTATGATGAGTTTCCCTTTAAGAACAAAATAAGGGATTAGTGAAAGAGAAACCTCACAAAGCCAAAGATAAATAAGGCCTTGATGACAATAGCCACGTGGTGTAGAGTATGATATAATTATCACTAGATAAAGAGAAATCAGAAGTCAATTGAATTGAAGAATAGCTCAGGCATGTAATCTGTAATTGTTATTTTAAAATACCTGAACAGGAATCTTCCAGTTTATAGAAGACAATCTGTTAGCAAGCATTTTATTCCGACCACAAATTACAAGGATTTGACCAATCGGTTCTTCCAAAGTCTCATCATACAATGAACTCCCAAGTGCCCGAGCAGTCGCCTCTATGGGGCCCATACCCTCTCCTCCACCCATTAATAAAACTGCAGGCAGATGTTCATCCATTCCCAACTCCCTTCTTAATTCATCCTAGTCAGTAAACAGGAGAATCAGCCAAAAGTTGTTAACACTTAACACCATACACATTAATGAGATTTATTTAAAAAAACAGTAATAAAGAAAGAATCAAGACTATAGAAAGAAAAGTCTAGTCAACCTTTGGTCTGATGGGCTTAACAAAAGAAGGCCGAACAGGAAGGCCATAAACCTTTATTTGTGAAGGTTTGAGTCCTGCTTTTGATGCCCTTTTTTCCACCTCTGTTGTTGGGCAGTAGCATCGCGTTACAAGTTTATGAAACCTGAATATAAAAGGTTACAGGATGTTTATTAGCCTACACCTATGTAGAAAGTAAACTAAACTTTCCAGAAGTCTTGCCGTTACCAACTCCTTTTTCCAAAACACAAATTGGACACATCAGAATTGTAAATAGTGTCAGTTATGTTTCACTCCCTTTAATTTCCTTCAACCTGGCAGCCACTAAAAATGGAACTTGAATGGCCCCAATTGTCATTGTTGTTGTTATTATTATTATTATCCCTATTGGAAATGTTTATGTGTTCCAGCTCTTCAGTCAAAATGAGCAACTCCTTTTCCAGTTCATGTCTGGACACATGTTAGCATTTGTCATCAACTCAGTTACCAATTTAAGTTTAACTACATCATTATCAATTTCACTCCCTTTAATTTGGGCCAGAACATATCATTTCAATCAGGCAGTCATTTAAACAGGAACTAGGTACTTCATTTCAATCAGTGCTCCTTTTCATATCAATTCAACTATATGCATAATATAAAATTGCAATATACTTCTATGCTTGCCCATACATCTTACACACACATGCACACCCATAAATAGATGTGTCCGCTATGTTTTTTTTTTTTTATTGAAAGTTATTATGACCAATATCTCTGTCTATACATCTGTTAAAATTAATTCAACTATATACATTACAAATAGTTGTGATGTAATTTCATTACTCCCAGCTATCTCAACTATATATCTCACACACATCCACAGCCACACAGATGTGTTCTATATGTCCTTTCTTTTTCTTTTCTTTTCTTTTTTTCGCAAAGTATGACAAATACCTTTGTCCATGCATCTGTTCATATTGATTCAAATATATAGATTATATATAGTTGTGATTTACTTTCATTATGCTTACCTATACATTCTAGATGGCCCATCAAGAGGTTGGGGTAGGCCGAAGAAAACATTGATAGAGGTCATTAAATAAGATTTGAAGAAGTTTTAACTTATCTAAGGATTTGGCCCAAAATAAAATGAAATGGAAAAACAAAATTCATGTAGTCGACCCTAACATGGCTGGGATAAGGCTTTGATAATAATGATGATGATGCTTACCTATACATTCTATGCACTCATGCACGCACACACATAGATTTGTTTGATATGTTGTGTTTAGTGGAGTAACTGTTAGTATGCATGTCCATGTACACATAGATACAAATCAATTCGATCTAAACTAATACAATGAGTAAAAGAATAGCACATCTGAGGGAAATTAGAACCATGAATGGAGGCTCAAATTGTCAGCGATAAAGAAAACTTGATAAACCAGTGCTCTGAAAGAAAACAATCCTACCAAGTAGGATGGCAAGTGCACAGATCTGTGACGACTGTGGTAAACACAATCTTCTTTAAAAGACCTTTTGCTCTCAGGATGCGAAGGGGAACATGCTGCATCAGAGGATGTACGCTAATAATGATATCTGGTTGGTATTTCATAATTCCTTTTGCAACCTCTCTGTACACAGAAAAGCAAACAATATGATGTAAATTCTGACAGTATGCTAATAATTGTTATTTTTTAACAAGACTGTTACAGAAAGTAAATTATATCTACCAGAATTCACTTGGGGTGCAAATCAGTTCATGTCATGGGTTGTACCCTGTTCTGCCACTCATCTGGGATGGTGCAGATACTGAAGGAGTATCAAATGGGGTACATTTTTCTTCTGCCTTTCAAATCCAATCATTATCCACTTCAGTCGCTGATATTAGTTTGGGACAGAAAAGTTGGAAAAACAGTATCCAACCCAACTTAGAATATGTTTTCCATGCTACCCCTTTCAAATGGCAAAAAGAAAAAAGAAAAAAAAAATTTTCCACTAAAATAAGACACTATAGGGAGAACCAGACTACCCACCGAGCAATAAATGTTGAAGTCGCCGCAAAGTGAGGTTGATGCACTACGCGTGGAGCAGTTGCATAGTATGTCATTCTCCATAAAGATCCATGTTTAACCAAGAAGCTATAACTCCTTGGTAATTGATTAAATGGCCATGGGGTGTGATCAGTCCACAAATCCGTAATAAATACCTGAATGCAAACAAACACTAATGATGATCAGAAATCTTTTTCCTTTTTTTTTATCAGCAGTCGGTGAGCCTTTAATTAAAATAAAGGTTCTTACAACAAATACCAAGCAATGTGGAAAGGTATAAGAGCATTATACCCCACCACTAGTACACAATTAAAGAAAAAAAATCCTTTTTTGAGAAATCCTATCCAACTCTTGCTTTGCCCAGGCATCCACCATAGAGGTGGCTGTTCTAACTCATCATCATCAAAGCCTTATCCCAACCATGTTGGGGTCGGCTACATGAATTCTATTTCTCCATTCCGTTCTATTTTGAGCTAAATCTTTCGATAAGTGCAACTTCTTCAAATCTGAAGTGGCTATTCTAACTACATGATGAAAAAAAAAAAATCCAATTGAATTTAAGAAGTGCACACAGTTATCTCGTTGAACATTAACTGCAACCTCCACCGTGATGGTCACAAAATATCAACATTCAAATAAATAAACAGCCCACTTCCTAAGGGTTTGTTTTGGATTAGAGCTCATCACACAGTTGGTAGGTGCTCATTGTCGCCACCACAAGATTGTTGTTTCAAGTCATGTTACCAATGAAATATATATATATATATATATATAACACACAAAGTGTGAGTTCTGATGCTTGTATATCCCAGAACAAAATTTTCGTGATTGAGACAAGAATTGATGAGCAATTTTTCCTGCATTTCTCCTGCCAAATTACTGGAATCCACAAAAGTGATCCAAGGCAGAATGGAAATATCTTACCTAATTTGGTTCCATAATTTACTTCGAAGTGCTACTCTCTTCTTCAAAAATTCTGATCAATGGGTTTTCCATTGTATTAGCACCTGTTCTAATGAAAGGATATCTCAATTCCTTTCCAAAATTTAGTCTAGCTTTCCATCTCTATCCGCTGGCCAGGCATGTGTGCCCATATCCTTTGCTCTTTTGCATATGTTCCCTATATTATTTGGCCCTGCAGGTCGCCATATGCCTTGGCATAGCTGGTCGCATAATCGAGGTGGCTCACCCCTTTTTGATAGCCTAATTTACTTTCTTACCTTCAAAAAAAAAAAAAAAAAAAAAGACCTCCTATAACCAACAACAGGTCTGTCATAATATTAAAAATAGATGTCATTCGGGGTACACCCAAAAACGAACTAGATTGCATCTGGTGGAACAAGAACAAAATCCGACCTCTATTGTAACGAAAACCATTAATGAAGAGGTTAGAACTAATTTCTATCCTAACAAACAGTAAAAATTTGTTCATCTACTAACAGCTTCAGCTCTTCCAAACACCCCCAAAGACCAATAGGGCCCAAAACACAATATGACGAAATTGCCTTTCCGATTGTACCATTCAGTGTAGTTTTCTAATTAAAACTCAATTGCACATTAAAGCATCAAATTCACCTGATACCCATCACCAAATTCTTGATTAAAAGCCGCTTTGATAGCTTCCGCCGAAGCTCTATGCCCACCACCAGTATCACTCATCAAGATCAGAACCTTCTTCGGGTTCTCCGCCTTGACTCCATTCAACTGCACCCCATCATCGTCCAAGCCAACAGACCAATCTTCACCAACTCCATTCTCCCCAGACTCAACCCCAAGCGAGGCGAATCCGAACGGGTTCGGAATCCGCTCGCAGTGCATTCGGACAAGCCGATTGAACTCATTCCAAGCCCTTTGAACCCTGTAAGGAGTTGCACTCAGCCGAAGAGAAGCAACAACCTTGGGCCTCTTCTCATGAACCAGGGGCCCAAACCCATCGAAAAACAGGGAGTTTGAGAGAATGGAAGAAGACCCATTGGAGCTAAGGTGCCAAAGGCACTTGGAATCGAAGGAAAAGCATCCAAACCTGGATAGAAGATCGAAAGAATTTGTGGGTTCTTGAGCTACTGCTGAAGTCTGCATTGTGTTGGGAGAAATCAGTCCATGGGGGTCGTTTTCAAGGAAAAAAAAAGGATGGGTCACTATGAGGGGAATAAGTGAAGAAAAAAACAAGGCATGGATAAAAGAGAAGTACAAAGACGTATAAACGAAAATCAAAGACACCCAGATGAAGATAAGAGGAAGAGGTGTGAGTTTAAATAGAAGAAAGCAACTGTGAGAGACGCTGTTTGGGAGGAACGCATAGCAGAGGGAAAAGGAGAGAGAGAGAGAGAGAGAGAGAGAGTGGAGGAAATCCGGAGAGTACAATGGCAACCACAGAAAAGGAGATTACCAAAGAGGGCAGATTCTCCACGTTGTGCCAAAATTCCCTTGTTCAGTATGAATTACATGGAGTTTTGGGTGCGTGAGAGAAAACTTTCTGACCTATGCTACGAAAACTGAAAAACAAGGAATGTCCTTAAAAAACCCTCCCTTTGAGGGTTTTAAAACAAAGTAAATATTTAAGCAATTTTTACTTCTCTCTCTCTCTCTCTCTCTCTCTCTCTCTCTCTCTCTCCCCTATGCTACCCACGTGACTATATCACTATATTAAATATAAATTGTAGCTTTTATTTTTTTAAAAAAAAATTATGGTTGACTTGGGTATCCATGAGATACTTAACCTTTTAACCCTATGCCTTACGTTACTCCACCAATTTTGAATTTCAACCTTACGACGAGGGGTGTTCAAGGGTTAGGCCGGGCTAGGCTAAGGCGTATTCAGGCTCAGTCTAGCTTTAGAACCATTGTTCCAAGCACAACATAAGCCCAAAACAGGCCATAAAAGTCAGGCCTGAGTTCGCCCATTTAATAGATTGGGCTAGGACAAACTAGGCTTTTTATTAATTTTGTAGGCATTCGAACAATTTAATTAAATTACATGCATTCCTTACATGGGTCGTGTCGAGCTGGACTTTACGCTTTCTATCGCTTAATCTAAATTCAACCCAATTATTAAATGAGGCTTAACTTATATCCAAGCCTATCTCAAAGTGGGCTCAACTTGGATCGGACTCAAGCTGCCCATCTCATGACCACCCTACTTTTGAAAAGTCACTTTGGCCTTTGGAATTCTCAAAAACCCAACTTCCATAATGCTGGATTGTACTCAAGTATTTTGGTACTATCATTGGAGAAAAAATGTTTGAAGAATTCATGATTTTTCTTGAAAAATAATTCTCAGAAATTGTTTTCTTATGAGAATTTTATTTTTTGCAATTTCTCAAAGCAATGTCAACTGCTCTCATTTAGCATTTGAATTTTCTTCCTCCGTTAAGATTTCAGAGACCTTAGACTTTTGAATTCTCACTTTTGGCCTTTGAAATTGTCAAAATCTAGATGACTCCAAACTGTAACGGGGCATCTGGCTGACCAACAATTGGATAATTTCTATATCCCCCAACATGAATCCTCAAAACTCATGCAGACAAACATCCCCTTCAATTCTGCTGTGTCCAAAGTGAATACCTCCCATGCTATGGCAATAATCAATCATTTCATGGGGTGGTGGAAACTCTAATATAATTAATAAGAGCTAACTAAATTAAGATCTAAAATAAAAGCTCTAACTTTTAAGTTTTAATTTTAATAAGTGTGTTTGATAAAATTATTAAAAAAACTGTTATTTTCTTTAGGTAATTGGGGCCCACCTTTTACCATTTGCATAATTTTAAAAATCTATGAGGGTTTTTTCACATAAAACACATAAATTTTGTGTTGTCCACCTCAATCCATTTTACCTTAAAAAGCTCTAAAAAAAATAATAAGCTGCCCCCCTTAGCTTTACTTTTTAGAGGAAACAGCTCTAATTCGTAAATAAGCTTTAAAATTAAAAATTAGTTAGAAGTTCACCAAACACTCTAATATGTAAATAAGCTTTAAACACGAAAAAAAGTTTACTTTTAGAGTTACCCAATAAACATGAAAATTGGTAAAATAGATAACTTCTAGGTCAAGTTCAATCGCCTCACCTTGAATAAACAATTATGCCATCGGGCTTGGTCCAGGGCAAGCCCAAATCTGCTCATGTGGGGGCAGTCGCACCAGTTGGACCTCTACGTCCATTTTCTAAATCATGATGAAAATTCTAGATTTGCTTTGAAAATTCACATAAAAATCATGTGTTCTCACTATGTCCACCAAAAAGCCACATGAAAATACTGGTTTTATTCCCAAAACACAATTTCCTATTTGGGTCCACCCCTCAAACAAAAATCTTGGATCCACTATCGACTTGGTCCATGTCTAGGTTTAAGTAACAATTAAGTCCTTGAACATGACCGCTTGGTATTTCTTATTAACAATTTGTCACAACCCGAGCCCAGGGTTCGGGGGTTAGCAAAAGCCAAACCTAGTGACACACGTACTCCCGTGCCTGTACACGTAGAAAGAGTCTAAATGCACACGCACAAGGGAACATTCACACGTGCCAAACATGTACGCGGAAGCTGTAAATATTAGAAACATCTAACTAATAATGCAAAAGAGAATACGAAGAACGAACTGACATAATTACATACGAAGGTCTTACAAAAAGAACAAAAGAATATATACAATCATGACATGTCGTGCCAAATACAAGTATGAGAATCCACAAAACAAGACTCCAATGCTATGCATGCTAAGAACGCTCTCCCGTGGAGTGATCACATCCACTCCTCTAGGCCTGATGGGCCTCGGGGGTCTCGTCTGGAGTCTGGCCGACCGGCGAGGGTTCGGCAGGGGTATCTGGGCCTGCAACACCAAAAACAACTGTGAATACGACGATTCAGCAAAGTATAACCCATAGCAAGTTAACACACGTTGTATCTAATAGAATAAAGAACATCATGCAATTTAAAGAAGGCATTTTTTGTATTCTAGGCTGTCGTGCAAGAAATAAATATGCTATGCGAATCAATGGATACATGCTGTATACATAACTAGTGGCTACTACATTACCATATGCTCCCAAAAGAGGGATCTTATAACGTGCAAAGAACACCATTGTCCGGGCCAGGGTACAATGGGTTTCGGTTTCCTGGGGTCCGGTTCCCCAAGACATATCCTTACTGCAGCATGGCCATATAACTATACCAAATTCACCCCGTCGGGATCCTAAGGCTGAGGTTAAGTAGTGCCTGACCATACAGAGTCAATCATGAAAACCCTGAGTAGATCGTGACAACATATCATACGTGCATATCTGTGAGTGAACATATCATACATGCATACTCAAGGTAAAGAACCACAATGTGAATGTAACGGAACACAAGTAAGCATATCAGAGAGTTGAGATCAATGATCGAATGCAAAATGTTATGCTACAAATCATGCGACATCGGATCATCTTTATTTACAAACCAATTCTAATCTAATTATCCGGTGTTTCTAACCGTGCATGATGATGTAGTTTTAAGTTATTCGATACACCGTTGTCTAGTGTTGCATTGAATCGGGCGGTGCACGAAGTCCCTTAAACCAACACCCATGAGGAGGTGCTTAACATCCGGATAATGAACATAAATGCTTCGCAGCCCTCGAGATCATTCACGCGTTGTATCACATTCCGTTGGGCAGGTCTAGGTGCTCTACATTCTATCATGAAGGCCATATCGGTCTTTCCCTTACACCTATCCTTGTTCCTCATTATTCTAGTGTGGATACGGCTTAGCCGTAGATGAGTGTACGGCTTAACCGTGTGTGTTCTACGGCTTAGCCGTGGCTGGGCCGTAGAAGGTCTGTCAATTTGAGTGCTCTCAGTTAAATCCAGAAAAGGCACCCTGTACTGTTCTACGGCTGGGCCACGGCTGAGCTTCGGCTTAGCCGTAGGGCAATACACGGCTTAGCCGTGCCCTAGCCGTAGAGGAAAAACTGGGTTTTTATCCTCTCTGGACTTTGAGCCGTAAGTGGCATACGGCTTAGCCGTACGTGCACGAAGTCAAATTTCTGAAGCACATACAGAAATCTGGGAAAGCATCAGAATTGCAATTTTTCCAATGAAGATAGACAAGTACTAATCGAATGAGTAATCAAATGGGCTGTAAACACACTTTGCCATACAAATTCATTTGAACAAATCAAGATCAAATGCATACCAACATGGGTTCTCACAAGTTATGGTTATACTTGCCTTAATTGGAATTCAATTGCACAACTTGTTGTCCTAAAGCCCAAACACAACCTAACAGAAATCAAACAACATGCATGCATGAGGAATGGAAAGAAATCCACAACACAGACACACCATGCAGTAAGAAACAAGAAGGAGAAGAAATAGAGAAAGGAGATGAGAGGAATGGAAGGATTTCCAACTCACCTTACATGCAAGACCCAAACTTCTCTCAATTAAGCTTGATCAATGGAGGGCGATGAATGAGAGAATTCAAGAGAGAAGAGAGAACTCCTCGTGCACAGTTGAGGAAGAAAAATGAGAGAGAGAGAACGTGAATTGTCTATGGATGGAGTGTATATAAGCTAATGGTTTGTTCAAATTACAAGAGAGTCCAAGTTAGAATGCTATTTTCAGTTTGAGTCAAATCCGGGTCCAACGGAATCACACGACATCGGTTGCAAATGACGTAGTTACGAAAGTTAACGAGCTCAACGAAAGACACGTGTTGACATCAAGATGATGCAAAAATGACCATGTCTTAGAAAAGCTAGAATTACGAAAAAGGGCTTGGTCTACTTAATCCAGGTCAAACTCAACCCAACTACCTATCCATGACCCGCAACAAAAATAAAAACACAAACAAAACACGATTAGCAACGAAAACAAGATTAACTAACCGCTAAACGAGGTCAAGTTGGGTCGGAGTGTTACACAATTCAACTTCATTAAGAACCATTAGAAATGGGCGCAAACGTATTGTGCTCATTCCATTATAATATATTAAGTCAGTTGATTCTAATTGAGAAATCAAGCCAAATTGAATTGATTTTGACTACTAAATTCATTTTGATCCATTTTAATCCTCCAAACCATTACTTCCTATCCCCCTTACATCCTCTCACACGTTTCTACAATAATTGTAACTCCTCTCTCTTCTTCATTTCACCCTTTTCATCTTTTTCCCAAACGTGGCAACTCTTCATCAAAACTTGTCTTTCATTTCCTATCCCCTCACCTCCCCTCAAAATGTTTCTACTACAATTGTAAATCTTCTCTCTTCTTCATTTCACCTTTTTCATCTCTTCCCCAAATGTGGTAACTCTTCATCAAAACCTGTTGAAGGTTTTGAGTGGGTCTCTAAAATGGATCAACGTAATCAATATCAACAATATATGTGCAAATAATCAACTATGTAGCAGAAAATAAATCAATCAACACAAAAGCACACACCACAAGAAAATACGATTTTAATATAGAAAACCCCAACTGGGTAAAAAACCACAAATCCCGACAAAGATCAACTATCAAGCAAGTTTGAATAATTACAAGATATACTCACACCCTTGTCGCTTGTAAGAACCAAGTTATTCTCGTAGTAACTCCTTTTGCTCACGGAGACTCCTTTATCATACATTGTTCTCTACTCAATCAACACTCACCTTGAATATGCAAGATGGCCTCACAAACTTCTACAAGAGATGTAAAAGCATCTTCTCTTTAAAACAAAGCTTAAGCTCTTCAGCTTTCAATGAAAGTTCTAAAGAAGATGATCTCCAAGATATAGTTTTTTCTCAGAATATTGAGATCTGTATTCCATGCCTAGTGTAACACCCCGATCCCTTTGAGCCAGATTAGTGGCTCATTAGTGTGTTTTGTTTTGTTTATTTCTTTTGGTTTTGGTTTTGGGCCTTGGATAGGTAGTCGAGTGACCTCTGACCTGAGATAGGTAGTTCTAAGCCCTTTTTCGTAATTTCGCTTTTGCTTTGCTCATATCATATTTGCATCATCTTGGTGTCAGCACGCGTATTTCGTTGAGCTCGACAATTTCCGTAACTGTGTCAGATCCGTTTGGAGTCAATTGGGGAAGATGGACCTTCGTGTGACTTGAACTGTAATTAGTCTAAACTCACCGGACCTTGTTTTAAACTTCCAAACCTATATATGTGAGTCATGTTCCAGATGTCCAACTCCTTGCCCATTTGTCTTGATCGTTGCATGCAAGTGAATTCAGGAGCTCCACGTTCTTTCCTCTTCTCTCCACTTCTCTTCTCGCTTTGGGTTGGTGTTGGGAGCTTGCACTCATTTTGTTTTGGATTGGGTTCCTTCTCTCTCATCTCCATCTGTAGCTTGGTAAGTGGGTTTTTTCCCAACTCTTCTCTCTTCTTCTCCAATTGCACCTCTCATTCTCTGATTTCTGTGGTTTCATCTCATGCATGGTGTATCTCTTTGATTTGTCTTTGATTTTAGTGGATTTGGAGCTTGTTTCAGAGGATTTGTCAGATTTGAGGCAAGTATAAGTACAAGCTTGATAACACATATGGGTATTTTGTTTGATGGCTTTGAATTCTTCTTATTCCTTGTTTAGCATGTTTTACAGCCACATTTTGTGAATTTGGAACCTCTGTAACTCATTTTGTTCAACTTCTGTACCGAATTTCAGTTTCTGTAACTATCCCGAATTTGTGTTCTGTATTGTACGGCTAAGCCGTAAGTTTCTACGGCTCACATTCCAGAGCCTCGAAATTTCATTTTGTTCTACGGCTAGGCTACGGCTAAGCCGTAATTTGTCCTACGGCTGAGCCGTAAGCTAGCCGTGACCCAAACCGTAACTCAGCCGCGAATTAAATCTCTGATCAGTCGAAACTTTTCCAACACAGGACTCCTACGGTGTGGACTACGGCTAAGCCGTGAAATGCTACGGCCAAGCCGTGGATTGGGCTACGGCTAAGCCGTATACTGACTGTAGCTCAGCCGAAAGAGGCATCAGATCAGAGGTGAAAGATGACCAGTTTAGCTGTGTTTTGAATGGAACCATGGTTAAGCTGTAGTGCATAATACGTCGAGAGCGTAAGATGTCTCCGGCTCAACCATAGGTCCCTCATGGCTAAACCGTTAGGCATGGCAATTCTGAATTATAACTTAGGATAATGGTGAGACTTGTAGGGCTTAAATACAGGTTAATCACCCATGTAAACCGGCCCAATGGATTCCTTGGATCGCATGAAGAGTCTGTTAGGCTGTGACTTATTCATGTGAGCGTTGATCACTGTTAAGCACCTCCCCATGGGTGTTGGTTTAAGGGACTTCGATGCACATAAGGATTTCATTGCAACACTAGGATGGCAACGGTGCATCGAATAACTTAAAACTGCATCAACATGCACGGTTAGTGGCAGTGAACAATTAGATTAGGGTTGGCTCGTAACGAACCTTGATTCCGTATTAATCTGAGATGCATTGCATATTGTTTATGATTTTGCCCCCTGTTCTGTTAATCTAAGTTTATGCATTCCGTAGTCATTTTTGTTTTCGTCCTGTATATCTGTTCTATGCTTCGTTCCGCACTATGCTTTGATCTATGCTGTGCTTTGGATTTATATCTATGCTCTGCTGGCTTTGTTTATCTCTGAGTTTGGGTATTCCCTGGTGGCTCTGCCCAGAGATTAAAACGTGAGGATAAGATCCGGTCCTTGTCATCGGTGAGTCCAAAGCGGATAATCTCCCTTCCTATGGATTTGATTTGATTGGTATTGGTCTGGCTCTACTCAGCCTCAGCCCTAGGATGCCCGACGGGGTTACCTTTGGCTTAGATCTCTGTATCTCTGTATAACTGCAGTGTTGCTTTGTCTTGGGACCCCGGAACCCAGGAAACCGAGACCCGCTTGTACCTTTGGCCTGGACAGCGGTGTTCTCCTCTGCTCTGCTCTGCTCTGCTCTCTATTGGAGAGAACATGGTTAACGTAGTAGCCACTTAGTCAGTATTTCTATGTTTGATTCAATATCATGTTTTACTTCTATGCACGATTGGCGTAGCTTTCTAATATGGAACTCTGAGATTACTATTCTGTACTTATTCACTTTGATACTATGCGTGTTTCATCCCTGTTACTTGTATTTGCTGGATCGTTGTATTCATTTGTGTTGTCTGTGGTGTTGCAGGCACAGATACCTTGCCCAGCTCCCCGGCGGTCGAGGAGGCTGCAGGGGCGAGTGTAGAGACACCCTCAGGTTTGGCAGAGTGGGCCTGATCATCTCTGCCGAGTGCGTTCATGCATACTTCCAGTGGCTTTTCATTTTGGGATTTTGAGAGATTGTATTTGGACTTTGGACTTGTATTCTGTGTATTTTGTATATATTGGTTTTGGTGTGTATTCGGTTTTCTATCAGTGTAGTTGTCTTTGTCGTTTCCGTATTTGTATTTGCTTTGGCTTCCGCTATTTTCTTTGTTGCTTGCTATGATATCTACAGCTTCCGCGTTCGTCTGTTTCGCACGTGTTAGATCCCTTGTGTGTGTGCATCTGGACGGGGTTTGGATGCACGTGCACGGGAGTACGTGTGTCACTGGCTTAGCTTTTCGCTAACCCCCGATTTCTGGGCCCGGGTTGTGACATACGTATTGTATGGTATCAGAGCTTGCTAGTATAAGCATGTAGGCATCTAAGCTCGTGGTGAGATAACGCTATCAACTATTTGACTCGAAGTCTCATAGGTTGATTTGGGATTGGACTAACTCAGGGTATTTTATATTTGTGTTGTGTTTCTTTTCCTTTTTGCAGGATGGCATCAAGATCAGGATCTCGGGATGAGAATCAACAGGGCCATAACGGTGGTAGTGGATCAATACCCCCACACATCAGTAGTGAGGAGCGGATGATGATGATGATGCAGTCTATGCAGTCATTACAGGCACAGATGGCATCCATGGTAGATAGGCAGAGTCAGGCTGCCGCAGTTGCATCACCTCGTATAGATCAGCAGGTGATTGTCCAGCCTAAGGAATCAGATCCTAATGCTCTTTTTGACAAGTTCCGTAAGCGAGGGGCGACCGAGTTTCATGGGATAGAGGATGCATTGCAGGCTGAGCAATGGTTGGAGCAGACTGAAGAGCTATTTGATACGATTGTGTGCAGCAACAAGTAGAAGGTAGTTCTCACAGCCTTTATGCTTCGGAGTGTAGCCAAGACCTGGTGGAGGAGTGTTAAGACCTCATTCCAGACTATGCCCAGTGCCACAGTTTGGGAGACCTTCAAGCAGCAATTCCGTCGGAAGTTCATGCCTCTCCATATTCAGCGAGTCAAGGAAGTGGAATTCTTCAACCTTCAGCAGAGACAAATGCCCGTTGCAGATTATGTACACAAGTTTACAGAGCTGTCCCACTTTGCAGAGGACATGGTAAACACTGAGCATAAGAAGGTGACTCGCTTCGTCAACGGCCTGAACCCGAGGCATAAACGCCACGTGGTTGCTTGCATGTGGCCGGCTACATTGGATGATGCTATTGACAGGGCCTATGATGCAGAGGCCATATTTGAGGAGGAGCGAACCGAGGCTAAGAGGACGGCAGGCTTCAGTGGCAGAAGTCAGTTTCAGAAGAAGTTCAAGGGTAAACAGGGCAGTTCGAGCAGTACTCAGGTGATTTGCAGTCACTGTGGGAAGGATCACCCCACCGACAGATGTTGGAGGAAGAGTGGGGCTTGTTTCGGGTGTGGTTCTACGGATCACAGGCGGGCCCAATGCCCGAAGTTTCAGTCCTCTCCACAGACGAGACAGGCAGGATCTACAGCGCAGGGCAGATCTCAGCCAGCTCGCCCAGCCCAGAAGCAGAACCGCCAGACAGCCCGAGCCTATGCTGCTACGCATGAGGGCGCGGAGGAGGCCACGGTAGTGGAAGGTAAAATTTTAATTTATGATGCTGAAGCTTTAGCCTTATTTGACTCCGGGTCTACGCGTTCGTACGTAGCACCCCATTTTGCTGTGCAGCTTCGACAGCGACCCACACCACTCCCGTACTTGTTGTTAGTATCCACTCCGGTTGGTAAACGGGTGGAGTGCAGTGTTTTCTACCCTAAGTGTGATGTGCGGATAGCTGGTCACCAGCTCCCAGTAGACCTCGTGTTGCTCACGACACTGGATTTTGATGTGATCCTTGGTATGGACTGGCTTGCGAGATATCATGCGTGTATCAATTGCTACAGCAAGGCTATCTACTTTGATTTGGGCAGCGGATTCCGATTTGAGGGCAGCCAGATGAAGTGCCCAAGACGTGTAATATCTGCTTGTAAAGCAGACAGGATGCTTCGTAGGGGATGTGAGGGATTTCTTGCATTCATTTCAGAGAAGAAAGATCAGCGACCGCTCAGTGAGATCCCAGTAGTCAGCGAGTTTCCGGATGTCTTTCCGGAGGATGTGCCAGAGTTGCCACCAGTTCGGGAGGTAGAATTTGCTATTGACTTGATGCCCGGTACAGCACCCATCAGTAGAGCTCCATATCGTATGGCACCTGCAGAGTTGTTGGAATTGAAGAAACAGTTGCAGGATCTGTTGGACAAAGGGTTCATACGCCCAAGTGTTTCACCTTGGGGAGCTCCTGTATTGTTTGTCAAGAAGAAGGATGGCAGTTTCCGGATGTGCATTGACTACAGGCAGTTGAACAAAGTAACTATCAAGAACAAATATCCATTGCCTAGGATTGATGAGTTGTTCGATCAACTTCAGGGTGCAGCTTACTTCTCGAAGATTGACTTGAGGTCAGGATATCACCAGCTCAGGGTGAAGGATGAGGATGTTCCGAAGACAGCTTTCAGGACTCGGTATGGACACTACGAGTTCCTTGTCATGCCGTTTGGTTTGACGAATGCACCCGCAGCTTTCATGGCCTTGATGAATAGGGTGTTTACTTCCTTCTTGGACCAGTTCGTTGTGGTTTTCATAGATGACATCTTGGTCTATTCGAAGACTGCTGAAGAACATACAGACCATCTGAGGAAAGCATTGCAGCTGCTTAGAGATCACAAGTTGTATGCAAAGTTGTCCAAGTGTGAGTTTTGGCTCGAGCAAGTTACATTTCTGGGCCATAAGATTTCTCGAGATGGATTGATGGTGGATCCGGCTAAGATTGAGGCAGTAGTCTATTGGCCCCGTCCTAGATCAGTGACAGAGATTCGAAGTTTTCTGGGATTGGCGGGATATTACCGCAGGTTTGTGCAGGACTTCTCAAAGATCTCAGCCCCGCTGACTCAGTTGACTCGGAAGAGGGTCCCGTATGAGTGGACAGAGAAGTGTGAGCGTAGTTTTCAGATGTTGAAAGAAAAGCTCACTACGGCGCCAGTGTTGACTCTCCCGGATGGTAGTGAGGGATTCGTGATTTATTCCGATGCTTCTCGCGTTGGACTAGGCTGTGTACTGATGCAGAATCAGAAGGTGATTGCCTATGGATCCCGACAGCTGAAGGAACATGAGAAGAATTATGCCACACATGACTTGGAGTTAGCAGCCATTGTATTTGCACTGAAGATGTGGCGACATTACCTGTACGGTGTGAAGTACGAGGTCCATTCCGATCATCACAGTCTGCAGTACTTGTTTAACCAGCATGACTTGAATATGAGGCAGCGGAGATGGTTGGAGTTTATCAAAGACTACGACTTTCCTATCAAGTACCACCCAGGCAAGGGAAATGTAGTTGCAGACGCACTTAGCAGGAGGACAGACAGTCTTCAGGTGTTGGCAGGATTCTATATGCTTGTGCATGATCAGCCCGTAGAGGTTCGGATGGTAGGCGAATTGGTGACATTAGCTACTACCGTCGTATTTCAGCCTGAGGTGATTCAGCAGATCAAGGATCGCCAGTTTGAGGACCCCCTCCTGGTGAAGTTCAGGGATCGGATCGCAGATCGACCGGATTTCAGTTTGGTAGATGGAGTTTTGTACTTCAGGAATAGATTGTGTGTTCCCGCGGTGGATGAGCTGCGAGATAAGTTGATGACAGATGCGCACGATGCCCGATATGCGATGCATCCAGGGAGTACGAAGATGTACCGGAACTTGAAAGACAGATTTTGGTGGAACAATATGAAGCGGGAGATCGCAGGGTTCGTAGCTCGATGTTTGACCTGTCAGAGGGTAAAAGCTGATCATCAGCGACCTCCAGGATCATTGCATCCATTGCACACTCCGCAGTGGAAGTGGGAGCATATTACGATGGATTTCGTCTCCGGTTTTCCGCCGACCAGTAGAAAGAACAATGCTATCTGGGTAATAGTGGACAGATTGACCAAGTCAGCACATTTCCTTCCGTTCAAGAAAGGGATGACATTCACAGAGATGGCCAGGAAGTTTGTTGAAGAGATAGTCAGATTGCATGGTACCCCAGTATCGATCGTATCTGATCGCGATAGTCGTTTTGTGTCTTCGTTCTGGAGAGCATTTCAGGAAGCTATGGGCACGAAGTTGAGTTTTAGTACGGCATACCACCCCCAGACTGATGGACAGTCGGAGCGTACCATTCAGACATTGGAGGATATGCTCCGAGCTAGTGTGCTGAACTTTGAGAAGGAATGGGATACGCATCTGGCATTGTGTGAGTTTGCCTACAACAACAGCTTCCACGAGAGTATTGGTATGGCGCCATATGAAGCTCTATACGGACGCAAGTGCAGGACCCCAGTGTGCTGTGAAGAAGTTGGAACTAGAAGTTTCCATGGTCCGACAATCATTGCTGAGACGACAGAGAAAGTGCAGAAGGTGATAGAGAATCTGAAGATTGCTCGATCCAGGCAGAAGAGCTATGCGGATACTCGGAGGAGACCGTTGGCATTTCAAGTCGGAGATTGGGTGTTCCTTAAAGTTTCTCCGATGAAGGGCACAGTTCGATTTGGTCAGAAGGGTAAGTTAGCTCCGAGATATGTAGGACCGTTCGAAGTCAAGAGCCGAGTTGGAGATTTAGCTTATCGGTTGACGCTTCCAGTTGAGTTCTCCGGTGTGCACGATGTATTCCATGTGTCGATGCTCCGTAAGTATGTGCCAGATCCGAGCCATGTGATTCGCTACGATGACATCCAGATTCAACCTAATGTAACTTACGTTGAGCGTCCGCTTCGCATCGTTGGCACACGAGAGCAGATTCTCCGTACCAGGACTATCAGATGGGTTAAAGTGTTGTGGGAACATCATGGTCCAGATGAGGCTACATGGGAGCTAGAGGAACAGCTAGCGCGCCAGTACCCACAGCTCTTTGCGCAGGTAGGTAGTCATTCCGAGGACGGAATGATTCTTAGTGGGGGAGGATGTAACACCCCGATCCCTTTGAGCCAGATTAGTGGCTCATTAGTGTGTTTTGTTTTGTTTATTTCTTTTGGTTTTGGTTTTGGGCCTTGGATAGGTAGTCGAGTGACCTCTGACCTGAGATAGGTAGTTCTAAGCCCTTTTTCGTAATTTCGCTTTTGCTTTGCTCATATCATATTTGCATCATCTTGGTGTCAGCACGCGTATTTCGTTGAGCTCGACAATTTCCGTAACTGTGTCAGATCCGTTTGGAGTCAATTGGGGAAGATGGACCTTCGTGTGACTTGAACTGTAATTAGTCTAAACTCACCGGACCTTGTTTTAAACTTCCAAACCTATATATGTGAGTCATGTTCCAGATGTCCAACTCCTTGCCCATTTGTCTTGATCGTTGCATGCAAGTGAATTCAGGAGCTCCACGTTCTTTCCTCTTCTCTCCACTTCTCTTCTCGCTTTGGGTTGGTGTTGGGAGCTTGCACTCATTTTGTTTTGGATTGGGTTCCTTCTCTCTCATCTCCATCTGTAGCTTGGTAAGTGGGTTTTTTCCCAACTCTTCTCTCTTCTTCTCCAATTGCACCTCTCATTCTCTGATTTCTGTGGTTTCATCTCATGCATGGTGTATCTCTTTGATTTGTCTTTGATTTTAGTGGATTTGGAGCTTGTTTCAGAGGATTTGTCAGATTTGAGGCAAGTATAAGTACAAGCTTGATAACACATATGGGTATTTTGTTTGATGGCTTTGAATTCTTCTTATTCCTTGTCTAGCATGTTTTACAGCCACATTTTGTGAATTTGGAACCTCTGTAACTCATTTTGTTCAACTTCTGTACCGAATTTCAGTTTCTGTAACTATCCCGAATTTGTGTTCTGTATTGTACGGCTAAGCCGTAAGTTTCTACGGCTCACATTCCAGAGCCTCGAAATTTCATTTTGTTCTACGGCTAGGCTACGGCTAAGCCGTAATTTGTCCTACGGCTGAGCCGTAAGCTAGCCGTGACCCAAACCGTAACTCAGCCGCGAATTAAATCTCTGATCAGTCGAAACTTTTCCAACACAGGACTCCTACGGTGTGGACTACGGCTAAGCCGTGAAATGCTACGGCCAAGCCGTGGATTGGGCTACGGCTAAGCCGTATACTGACTGTAGCTCAGCCGAAAGAGGCATCAGATCAGAGGTGAAAGATGACCAGTTTAGCTGTGTTTTGAATGGAACCATGGTTAAGCTGTAGTGCATAATACGTCGAGAGCGTAAGATGTCTCCGGCTCAACCATAGGTCCCTCATGGCTAAACCGTTAGGCATGGCAATTCTGAATTATAACTTAGGATAATGGTGAGACTTGTAGGGCTTAAATACAGGTTAATCACCCATGTAAACCGGCCCAATGGATTCCTTGGATCGCATGAAGAGTCTGTTAGGCTGTGACTTATTCATGTGAGCGTTGATCACTGTTAAGCACCTCCCCATGGGTGTTGGTTTAAGGGACTTCGATGCACATAAGGATTTCATTGCAACACTAGGATGGCAACGGTGCATCGAATAACTTAAAACTGCATCAACATGCACGGTTAGTGGCAGTGAACAATTAGATTAGGGTTGGCTCGTAACGAACCTTGATTCCGTATTAATCTGAGATGCATTGCATATTGTTTATGATTTTGCCCCCTGTTCTGTTAATCTAAGTTTATGCATTCCGTAGTCATTTTTGTTTTCGTCCTGTATATCTGTTCTATGCTTCGTTCCGCACTATGCTTTGATCTATGCTGTGCTTTGGATTTATATCTATGCTCTGCTGGCTTTGTTTATCTCTGAGTTTGGGTATTCCCTGGTGGCTCTGCCCAGAGATTAAAACGTGAGGATAAGATCCGGTCCTTGTCATCGGTGAGTCCAAAGCGGATAATCTCCCTTCCTATGGATTTGATTTGATTGGTATTGGTCTGGCTCTACTCAGCCTCAGCCCTAGGATGCCCGACGGGGTTACCTTTGGCTTAGATCTCTGTATCTCTGTATAACTGCAGTGTTGCTTTGTCTTGAGACCCCGGAACCCAGGAAACCGAGACCCGCTTGTACCTTTGGCCTGGACAGCGGTGTTCTCCTCTGCTCTGCTCTGCTCTGCTCTCTATTGGAGAGAACATGGTTAACGTAGTAGCCACTTAGTCAGTATTTCTATGTTTGATTCAATATCATGTTTTACTTCTATGCACGATTGGCGTAGCTTTCTAATATGGAACTCTGAGATTACTATTCTGTACTTATTCACTTTGATACTATGCGTGTTTCATCCCTGTTACTTGTATTTGCTGGATCGTTGTATTCATTTGTGTTGTCTGTGGTGTTGCAGGCACAGATACCTTGCCCAGCTCCCCGGCGGTCGAGGAGGCTGCAGGGGCGAGTGTAGAGACACCCTCAGGTTTGGCAGAGTGGGCCTGATCATCTCTGCCGAGTGCGTTCATGCATACTTCCAGTGGCTTTTCATTTTGGGATTTTGAGAGATTGTATTTGGACTTTGGACTTGTATTCTGTGTATTTTGTATATATTGGTTTTGGTGTGTATTCGGTTTTCTATCAGTGTAGTTGTCTTTGTCGTTTCCGTATTTGTATTTGCTTTGGCTTCCGCTATTTTCTTTGTTGCTTGCTATGATATCTACAGCTTCCGCGTTCGTCTGTTTCGCACGTGTTAGATCCCTTGTGTGTGTGCATCTGGACGGGGTTTGGATGCACGTGCACGGGAGTACGTGTGTCACTGGCTTAGCTTTTCGCTAACCCCCGATTTCTGGGCCCGGGTTGTGACACCTAGGGTTAAGAGAAAACCCCTTTTCATAGCCTCAATTTAGTGCCTCATAATAATAATCCACCTAGGAAAAGATTTGGCACAAAACCGGAAACAAAATGTCGCAAGTTGGTGGAACTTTCGCTCAGGCCCGATGAATCGAATTAGGGTTCTATCTCAAATCCGATCAATCGAGTAACCTTCATTGATTTTTGAAGAATTTCTTCATTTTAGCTCTTCTAACGACTCAATCCACAGTCCATCATCAAAGAATATAAAATGCAACTCAATAGACCAAGAGTTTTGTCCAACCCATGAATTAACCAATACATGTAAATCCTTATACCTGTTTTCCAAAATAGTTGGACTCCACTACCCTCCTTCTCCAAGTAATCCCTCTTCTCATCACAACCCATCTTCCAAAATGTTACGACTCACACTGCCCTACTTTTCTAGCTAACCCTTTTCTCATCAACACCCATCCACCAAGCTCTTAAAGGTAGTAAGCCAGCCTTCAAATGTCACGACCTGAGTAGCCCACTGGCCCAGTAACTTGGTATTCCTTCCATATTTAAGGAAAGAAAGAAACTCATATAGAGACCTATGAAACCCAAGACCCCTCATAATTTTCAAGTTTTCAACCAACACCATGGGCTTGACTATTCTTTTTATTATTATTATTATGGTATGAAAGGCTTGACTATTCTTAAGCTAGGAGCAGTCTAGCAATTCTTGGAAATGACAATCATTTTCACAACTAACGAGCAAAACAAATAAGCAAGAGAAAATCATACATGACTTTTATTGGGTTCATTTATCTTGGTATAGACACTCAAGAAGTTAAAAAAAAATGTACTAGAGCCTGCTCTTTCAGTTCTTTTACTAGAATTAAAGAATTTTTAATCCTTCAAAAATTGTCCCAGGCGTGGAATCTCTGAATCCTTCTCTTGACCAAAGCATCTATAAATACGTAAGGGGTTGCAATTTGAGAATTCCAAAGGATAAAAGTTATTTTTCCTATAATTAGAATTTAAAACTATAGCAAAGAAATATGGAATTTAAAAATGCCAAGATGACGGCATCACATCATTGTCCATAAAATCCGAAACATCAAAAATTCCTATCAATGGCCTAAAGAATAAGAAATGAAGAACAACAAAGTTCAAGAAGATGGAGGATTATGTTGAAGGTTGTGCAAGTCTGAAATTTGTATTCTTTTCTTTATTTTTCACTCTAAATTTCATGGAAAGTAGTCTCAAAATGGAACAAAAAAGTCATCAAGGAGGTGGCTCAGTTGCTTTGACCCTTGGGTTTGCTCCCCAAGGTCTCCAATTTGACTCTCACCCCTTGCGTTACCCTTGAATATGTACCCTGGTAACCATGGGCCAGAGGCCACAGGTTCAAAAGCCTAGGGTGGCAAAGGATACCCAGCTATACCCTTTGTCATAAAAAATTGTGGAACAAAAAGGGGCTTCATTTGACCGAGACAAACCTGATTCTAGCTCATTTTGGTTTCCCTTTTTCTTTAATGGTGGCATGGAGGCACCCTAAGATAAATTGTCTATTTTCCACATTGGGATAAGCAAAGAAGACGTAGTTTGAGGTTGACTCCTGAAAGAGAGAAGTCTAGATCAAATTCCAACTAATTAAGCCAAACAGAACCTAGTTCCAACTTTGCTTGAACATAAATTGTTATACAGTGTGCAACTTAGATAACACTTCTAATCAACTACAATAAGAATATGTGAATAAAAAACAAAATGAACAAATGACTGACTCACAGATCAAAGTTAGTGTATCACACTATGTCCTTAAGACAAAATTCGTCTCTTGTAGTAGTATTGACGGATTTGGACGATTGTCTCCCAGAATACAATGGTCTTTCAACGAGCAATAGCAGCACTTCTCTGCACATTCCGGCAAACCAAACTTCTGGCAGTAGTAGTCTAAAATGCAACAACAATAGAAGAATGAGAGAGGGAAAATTAGATTATGTAAAACTGGGTTGGACGAAACCCATTAAATAGCTAGCTTGGAGCAGTCATGTGAGAAAAGGTATGTATGGGCTGGGGCCTACCCACGCATGGACCTAACCCAAACCAACCGGCCAGCCGGCCTATCAAACGCACGGCTGCGGCAGCGTGTGCGTGAGTTAAACCCATGTGATTTACACTGTCCCTCCGAGACAAAGGGACCAACCTTTCAAGCACACATAGCTATATATAAACTCACCATGGATTTCACTTCCTAAGCAATGTGGGATTTTAGTTTTCCCACAAGCTAAGCTTGTTGCCATCTTCAACCAAGTTCAAGGGGATAACTTTGGAGTCAATTTCTCATTCACTCCTTAATGGTTTTCATCAAGTAATTGGTCATTGTTGTTCTGCTCTTGAAGGAGAACACATTACAACTAGGACTTGCCACAAAAGACGAGTGGGTCCCACATTTATTGCAGTCCAAAGTTGACCCAATGACCATTGTGAAACCCATTTTTCAACAATCCCTCACATAAATAGAAATTGGCTAAATAACTTATGCAAATGATAGTGCAGACATAGAAGAGAGTAATATACTTGAAAGTTACTGCATAGATAAGGTAGCTTTTGGCTTTGAACCTTTCCTTGTAAAAAAATATTGGATTTATTAGCTAATCAGTGAACATGATGTCTTGAACTGTTGAGCCATTTGTGTAAATCAAGACAAAAGAATTCACACAGTTCCTTTCCTCATAAAGTTTAGTTCTCATGATTGTGTTCATTTTAGCCCTAAACAACTCTTGGTAGAAGCGGCCCCTTCACACTCATATAAGTGATTTTCATTAAGAGTATTCTGCTCTACTCTACTTGGATTTTCAAGATATAAGAATCATTAAAAGTTTAGCTTATCCTAAACAACGTTGCAGGTATCACTGTGTCATCTTAGGATTGAGAGGAGAAATTATCTCCATAGTGATTCCACTAAGTTAAACATAATTTGGTTGTCCCATTGTACCTAGATCTAGGGATCTCCAATTAGTTAGGTTCAGTTGCCATTATGATGACTTTTAAGTCATAGGCTTTAACCCTATTCCCCTCGATAATCGGTCTACTTGCTCTCTATTCAACCCTTTAGTTAACAGATATGCTATACTCTTTAGTGACTTTACATAGTCAATGGAGATTACTCCATTCAAGAGCAATTGCCTTACAGTATAGTGTTTGCGACGAATATGTCAAGAATTACCATTAAATATGGTATTTATACCCTTGCAATCGCATATTGACTATCACAATGTATACAAATTACAGGCATAGGTTCGGGTAACATTGGAATATCTTTCAAGAAGTGGCAATGCCACTCTACTTCTTCACCTGCTTTATCTAAAGTAATGAATTCAAACACCACTGTGGATCGAGCAATGTATGTTTGTCTTTATGACTTCTATGATACAGTAGCTCCACCGACTGTGAAGATATATCTGCTTGTGGATTTGATACATTTTGTATCAAATAACCAATTTGCATCGTTGTAACCCTTTAGCATTGCTGGATACCTAGTATAGTGCAACGCATAGTTTAGGGTGTATCTCAAGTATCTGAGAACCCTAACTAATGCCTTCCAATGGTTTGTTCTAGGATTACTCGTGAATCTACTTAATTTATTGAGTATGCCATGTCAGGTCTAATAAAATTCAATATGTACATCAGACTTCCGATTATTCTGGAGTATTATAATTAAGATATGCTGTAACCAGTGTTTCGTGCAAGATAAAGATTTAAGTCTACAAGCGTTCTTACTGGATTGCTACCATATTAGTTGAATTTTTCAAGTACCTGTTTAACATAATGTGATTGTGATAGCACATATCCCTCATATGTTCCAGATATTTTCATTCCCAATATAACATCTGCAACACCTAAATCTTTCATGTCAAACTGATTGTTCAACACTTTCTTGGTAGAGTTAATAATCCCCATATTACTGCCAAGAATCAGCATATCATCTACATACAGATAGATAATGACATAGACATGTGTAACATTCTTGAAATATAAATATTTGTTACACTCATTAATTTTGAATCCATTGGATACCATGATAGCGTCAAACTTTTCATGCCATTTCTTTGAGACTTGTTTTAACCTGTAAAGAGATTTAATAAGCCAACATACTTTCTTTTCTTGCCCCGAAATGACAAACCCTTTTGGTTATTACATATAGATTTCTTCATTCAATTCACCATTTTAGAATGATGTTTTAACATCCATTTGATGTATTTCAAGATTATACAAGCTGCAATAACAATCAACATTCGAATGGATGTTATTCTTGTAATAGGTGAATAGATGTCAAAGTAAACCACACCTTCCGTTTATTTGTAGCCTTTGACTACAAGTCTAACCTTATATTTATCTATTGATCCATCAACTTTCATCTTCCTCTTAAATATTCATTTTTGTCCAAGAGGTTTACTCCCAAGTGGAAGATCCACTAGTTTCCACATATAGTTTTACATGATGGAATCAATTTCACCATTCATAGCATCTTTCCAAAAAAGTGCTTTAGGTGAAGACATAGCTTCTTTGAACGTTTAAGGCTTATTTTCTAACAAGTATGTTAGAAAATCAAAACCAACAGATTTGGAAGTCTTTGTCCTTTTACTACATTTAGGTTCTTTCTTTTGAAAATGATCATTTGTCTCATTGCTAATCACGGTATCATAAGTTCTTTTGTTAAAACTTGTCTTTTGTACTGTTTTGCATGGAAATATATTTTCAAAGAAAGATGCATTTCTTGATTCGACGATAGTATTTACATGGATATCATTATTCTCAAATATATACACAAGAAAGTGATAAGCACTACTATTATTAGCATATCAAATGAAAATATAGTCAACAGTTTTAGGTCCTATCTTCACCCTTTTAGGCATAGGAAACGCCACCTTAGCCAGACACCCCCACACTTTCAAGAATTTATAGGAAGGTACTTGTCCTTACCATAGTTCATAGGGTAACCTCCCCGTTTTCTTGTGGGGTATCTTATTGAGAATATAATTTGTTGAAAGCAGTGCTTCTCCCCACAAGTTCTGTGGTAACCTAGAGCTGAGCAACATAACATTCATTATTTCTTTTAAAGTTCTATTTTTCCTTTCAGCAATACCATTTTGCTGAGGTGAATAAGGTGTCGTAGCGTGGTGTATTATTCCAGGTTGTGAATAGAACTCACTAAAAGATGCTTCATATTATCTACCTATATCACTCTCAGAACCTTTTTTTTTCCTAAGTTAATTCTCAACTTCATTCTTATATGTATAAACATCTCCAATGCTGCTTAATTCGTAACAAGTATACATAGCAATATCGTGTGCATTCATCTATGAAAGTGATAAAGTATTTTTTTACCCCCTCTAATTTGAACAAATTTTAAATCACATATGTCACTATGAATCAATTCTAAAGGTTCTGTACTTCTTTCAATGGTTTGAAAATGTGCCTTAGTTAATTTTGATTCTACACGAGTTTGACATTTATAACTAGAATCAATTTGAAATTTGGGCAAACATTCCATGTTGACTAGGCTACGTGAAGTACCATAATTTACATGCCCAAGTCTACCATGCCAAATATTAGAGGACTCAACTATATAAGCAGAAGATGGATTCTTATTAATAGAAGATTTCGATACAGTTGTCATTATATTCATCTTAAACAATCCATCACTTAAATAGCCTTTCCCTGTATACATCCCACTCTTTGTGAGTACAAATTTATTGGACGCAAAAATTAGGTTGAATTACACGGATTAAAATATCGGCCGATACCAGTTTGTATCGGCCGATACGTACCGGTATCGGCCTTGACTGAACGGATAAGTATGCACTTGTCGGTATCGGTACCAGCACCACTCAATATCGCCAATAATATCAGTGGTATCGGCTGATATTTCAATATACCGGCCAAATATCGGTATCGGCTGATATTTTCCCAATCCAACCCATTTGGTTTGGGTGATCAACGAAAGAAGCAGAGAAAAGTAAAAAAAAAAAAATCAAAAGAAGCAGAAAAAGGAGGAAGAAGGAGACAGAGGAGTGCATACCAGTTTTCGTCTCACCTCACCGCCAGAGCAGTCCCCCTCGCCTCTTCCGGCCTCGCCTCTGCCGCTGCCTCTCGCCAACTACTGCCGCTGCTGCTCGCCTGCTGCTACTGCTGCGCTCGCCTGTTGCCTGCTGCCGCTGCCGCTCGCCTGCTGCTGCTGCCGCTGCTGCCTCCGGTTGCCCTTCTTCTCCTTCCCTCCTTCCCTTTTATTTCTCTCTTCTTCTTCTCCTCCTTTTCCTCCATCTTTTCCATTCCGTTTTTCACTTTTTCCCCCGTTTTTCCCCCTCCCTTCCATTCCGTTTTCCCCTCATTTTTTTCCATCCGTTAACAGCCATTTGAAATGAAAAGCTTGCCCAAGTGAAATGGACAGCTTCGAAGCCTCTGGAAGGGCCAAAACCGAGGCACTTTTTCTTTTTTCTTTTCTTTTTTCTTTTTTTAAATTTTGTAAGTATTATATATTTATATATATGGTGTAAAATGTGGGCCCTAGGCCCTATAGTAAGCCATACATGAAACCTCTAATATTTTCTTTGAGTCTAAGATGAATTTTATTTTAATTGGGGATTGGCCTACTTTTTTAATTGGCCAGATTCTTTTTTATTTCAATCAAATTTAATTGATCAAACAATGGATCAATTTTTAGTTAGAATGAAATGAGGTTGAGACCCATAAAAGAATAACTAGTTTGAGGAGATTGGATTTTTTATTTGCGTGCCTCATTTTTTGACCTTTTTTATTTTTTTTAATTTTCTTTTTAATTGTAATCATCTAGTGCATTTCACCTATAAAAGCTAGTGGCCCTATAAAACTGGCAAAAAATTAGACACTAGTAAAATTTGTACATTTAAAAGCAAAACATTAAACAGCGATATAGAATGTTTTGACTTATGGGGACTGATATTTTGCTTTATAGTTGTTACTAATAAAAAGAAATAGTGTTTTCTAGCATTTTGCAATATTCTAAATTTTTTGGATATTTTTCTAAATTTTTTTGAGATAAAAAAAAAATCACACCGCAATGACTGCGGCGGACAGCGAACCGCGACCGATACCGATATCGTATCGGTTTTTTGAGTCGACCGATACCACGACCGATACCGCGATTTTGATCCATGGTTTAAAACCCTTTTTGCTCAATAGTGAACCTAATACTATATTCTTGCGGATGTCGGGTAACATGCAGTATATCAATGAGAGTGAGTTCCTTCCCTAATGTTATTTTCAGAACAACATTGCCTTTTCCTTTAACTTTTGAAGCTGTAGAATTACCCATGTAAAGTTGTTCACCATGACACACTGTTTCATAGGAAGAGAACATGCTCTTGTCTACTCGAATGTGGCGGGTTACTCCTATATCTACCCACCATTCCCTAGTATTTCCTACCAAATTCACTTCAGACACCATAGCCGACATGTTCATATTAGAAACATCTGTAGGAAGATGTTCAACTTCTGTTATGTTAGCTTAAGCGGGTTTCTTTACATTGCCCTGTTCCTTGCCATTTTCCTTTCTCCTGCGACAATCCTTTGCCCGATACCCTTGGTTGTCACAGACATAGCATTTGCCTTGAAACCTCTTGTTGTCATAGCTTTTAGCACTCTTGTTATCATTGCCCTTAACAACCTAGTTTGACCCTTGGTTGGAATGTCTCCTCTTTTTATTGTGGGTAGACTTCCCATGTTCAACTATATTTTCTTTGAATTCCATAGACTGCGTTCTCAACTTCTTTTCAGCAAGTTTATTATTTTCTTCAATTCTCAGTCGCACAATAAAATCTTCAAGATTTGTTTCTTTGCATTTATTTTTCAAATAACTTTTGAAATCCTTCCAAGTGGGTGGTAATTTTTCAATAATTGCAGCCACTTAGAACGATTCACTTAGTTCCATTCTTTCAGCATGTATTTCATGAAGTATTACTTAAAAATCTTGAACTTGACTGATTCCAGTCTTGATGTTTACAATTTTGTAATAAAAAAAATCTGCCCACAATAAACTTTTCGGTCTAGCATCTTCGGTTTTGTATTTTTGGTCCAAAGATATCCATAGTGCTTTAACAGTCTTGGTTAAACTATACACATTATATAATGTGTTATCTAACCCATTCAGGATGTAATTTTTACATAAGAAGTATGCGTGCTTCCATGCCTCTATAGTTGCTACAACATGCATGTCCGTGTCATTCTCTTTGAGAACGAGGGGCTCCTCATGAAGAAGTTTGACTAGATTTAAAGTGGCAAGATAAAACATTATCTTCTGTTGCTACCGTTTGAATTCAGTTCCATTGAACTTTTCTAGTTTCTCTCCATGATTAAATGGAACAACAATTTGAGTCACAATAAGAACTATAGTAGTATTAGGGGATGTCATTTCTGATTGACAGAAAATATAAAATCAGATTAAATAGTAAACCAGGCCAACTGGTTTAAAAGAAAATGTTTTAAGAAATAGTTTGAAGTAACACCGTTTTTTAAGAAACCAGTTTTAAGTAACTCTGTCTTTAAGAAAACAATTTTCAAAAGTTGAAAGAACAAATTTCTGTCGTAAAATTGTTAAAAAGTGTGCAATATAGATAGCACTTCTAATCAACTGCAATAAGAGTTTGTAAATGAAAAATGAAATGAACAAATGACTGACTCATAGATCAAGTCCACTGTATCACACTATGTCCTTAAGACAAAATTCGTCCATCGCAATGGTGTTGGCGAATTCGGACGATTGTCTCCATTGATATAATGATCTTTCAACGAGCAGCAGCAGCACTTCTCTGCATGTTCTGGCAAACCAAACTTCTGGCAATGTTATGCTTAGAATGCGGACAACAATGGGAGAATGAGAGTAGGAAAATTCAATTTTTCAAAACTAGATTAGACTGAATCCCTTAAATAACTAGCATGGTGACTACTTGGAACAGTCATGTGACAATTCAAACCAAGCAATGCAACTCTAGATTGAGTCGTAATTTTTTTTTTTTTTTTGGAAAGGACATCAATGTTTAGTTAAAAAATAATAACTGTTAAAGGCTTTGTCACTTTTGGCAAAAAGGTATGTATCGGCTTAAGCCTACATGCACATGGACTCAACCCAGCCTGGCCCAGCTGCACAGCGAAGGCGGAGCACGCATGGGTTAAACCCATGTACTCTACACTGTCCCTCCAAAACAAAATATGAGTGGCCCTTGGTGCCCAACCTTTCAAGCAGACATATATGTATATAAACCCACTATGGATTTCACTTCCTAAGCAATGTGAGATTTTAGTTTTCCCACAAACTAAGCCTCTTGCCATTTTCAACTAAGTTCAAGGAAATAACTTGGAGTCAATTTATCATTCACTCCTTCATAGTTTTCATCTAGTAATTAGTCATTGTTAGCCTGCTCTTGAATGAAAACACATTACAACAACTCGGACCCGCCACAAAGGACGAGTGGGTCCCACATTTTATTGTTGTCCAAAGTTGACCCAATGACTATTCTGAAATTGATTTTTCTAACATAAATGGATTAACCAAGTTGGGTTTGTTGCCCATGGATGACCAACTTGTATAACTACTTTTATGCAGAAACAAGACAAAAAGTAGGATTTCTTTCGTGAAAAAAGTGTTTTTATTGTTTGGTGTAAATACTTTTTCAAAAAAAGATTAAATGATCAACATAATTTTACATGAATTTACAAAAGAGTATGTTAGGTCCCTAGTACAACCTTTGGGCACTTGTGTGGAGTGATTCTACCATTCTTATCATCTTAAGGTTTTGGGATAAGTCGTAGCTCAATAAAGTCTAAGATCTTATAAATGGTATCAAAGTCTGGTGAGATTGGGGGTTCGAGTCTCATCTCAGGTGGTACTAGTGAGGCCTTCAGGCACCACTGTGAAGTGATGCTCGAATACCTCCTAACACAACTGAGAAGACCATAAAGCTATTAATTCTACCATTCCTATCACTTTAAGATTTTGAAATAATTAATAGTTCAATGAGGATTAAAATCCTATAAAGCATTTCTAATCAAACCAGCATTAAAAAAAAAGTGCAAAACATAAAAGTCCACGGCTTTCATTTTCACAAAACAACACGAACATCCCATGTTGCCTTAAGCGGAAGTGAAAAAAGCTAGTTAGGGTTGAAAATGAGATGGAAAAATGGAAAACAACTACCTCTTCATAAATATGGCCACCCCAAGTCCCACCAACCAAAGGCTGTCCCAAATTGCACGTAAATGTTTGGATTCCCACTCGGCACTCGCACTCGCACTCTTTGGACGGTGGCTGATACAAACATTGGCATGTGTCACGTGGAACAAAACATGGTGTCTCGGTCTCACTTTCTAGCAATTTGGACGGTGGATGTAGTCAGTCTTTTACAAATAAGTAACACATGTATTTTGCATAGATATACATGTATACTAGTGCGAATTCTTTTGTAAATACATTGTTTTATATTTTATCTTTTCAAAGATACGAACTAATATCAAAGAATAATATGTGTATTATATTCCTATCTTATGAAAAGAAAAGTTTTATACAAGTTTAAGACAATTTTTAATGCAAAATCATATTTAATATGCTTAATTTTGTAAAAAAAATATGCTGGAGAAATAATGAAAATCATCTTTAAAACATTAGTTTCAAGACACAAGCATCCTCATTGGTAAAATGACATTGAGTGCAACTTTTCAGGGATGTGGTGCACAATCAGTTCACTATTAAGTTGATTTTCTCTGTTCGATTGAAATCACTGAATTATTACTACTTTATTGCATTTTCTTAGGTACTTATCAAGTGGTCAATTTTCTCATATTGGAGCAAATTTTAAGTATCTATCAACAATAGACAGAGGCTTGGAAGACAGTTTGGATGTGCATAAGATGGTCATAAGAGCTAAGTTTTACAGACCTACCTAGTCCAATAAAGGTGATTAAACAGAACTTGAACCATGTGTCTTTAGAATGATTTAGATCTAGGTGAGGGCCAAAGACACAAGTGCGTATTGTATACGTTGGAGCTCACTTGACAGCATTGATAAGGTTAATTCAGTGGTCAACCTTATGTAAAACTCGTACCAACAACAATAATAATAATAGTAGTAGTAGTAGTAGTAGTAGTAGTAGTAGTAGTAGTAATACAACATACTTGGATTTAGACAGGACCTATACATTCTACCAGTGTCGGTCCAGGGTTGGGTTAAGATACAGAAACATAAATTGGGTCTGGGTCTAGGTCCAAGTCCAACCCAAACTGAACGATGCCACCAGAGTCAACTGGGGCCTGATTTCAACCAAACTCCCGACTTGACCCCACCTAAAACCAACATGAACTGTGCTAAACCCTTTGTTTATATTACATTTTAATGGAAAACAAGCCAAGATATTGCTACATTTCATACCAGTTATCATCAAGCGAATTTGAACACAAAAGAGTTTCATTATTATGTCAACAGGAGCCTGATTTCAACCTAACTCCCAACTTAACCCCACCTAGACCTAACATAAACTAAATTTAGTATAATTTACTTTATATTAAATTATATAACCAGAAAAAGCAAACACAAAAACAAAACAAAACAAAACACAAATGAACACATGCAGAACCCAACCGACTTTACCAATTTTTAATTTTAGGCCTAAGCCTGATCCAAACCCAAAGATGCCTAACCTAAGTTTAGGCCTTGGTCAGGCTAGGCTAGACTTACGGGCAGAACCAAGTTACGGCACGCAGGTGTGGTCATACCCATGTGACTTTGAGAAAGGCCCATGATGGGCTATTTGCCATATGGCCCACACCCTACCTTTAAAATCAATCCCGCCCCAACCATTGAGATTAAAAGTCAAAAATCTAATAACCAAATCGGTCAAATCCCTCCATTGAATGTGACTAGTGAAAAGGCGTCTTCTTCGTTCTTTAAGATGTTTTGAATTTTCCTTCAATTGCTACAACAAGACTCATAAAGCTTGATTTCTAGAAAATTTCTCCCACACACGTTATTCTTTTACCATCATTGCAGATGACTCTCTTCTCTCTCTCCAGTTTTTTGAAAAATCTTGAAAATATGGGTACACTATAAATTTTAATTTGACTTTTGCGATTGACCATCATCCTTCCCACTTAAACAAAATTTCTGAATGCGCTAGAGAAGGTAATTGGCCTAAGTAAGTCTACAGAGTCTTGACTGAGTCTTAAAAAGCCAATACATGGTTTGAATGCATATAAAGATAATAGTAATTTCTTTTTTTCTCTCTTCCAATTTTGGGTGAGATAACTATGTCATTACAAAATTTTTAACAAGTCAAGTGATTTCACCTAGACTGGTCAAAACTTAAGAAGACAGAGTTCATCACCCCAAGCAATCAGTTTTCTCTACTGAGCCAAGTAATATGGGCCGATTTATACTGAGTTCCACTGAGTGTCGGAGCCTTGAAAAATCAGGTGCAATTGAAAGTTGGAAATGTGGGTGGGCATAGTAAATCTTCAAATTTAGTGAGGAGACCACACAATCCATATTGGTCAACAGTGGGTAATTTTTTTCTTTAATTTTCCTTTCTCCTTATGTAAACAAATACAAAGGAACTTGATAGTGGTGACAACCTCACCACTATAAAATTATATATATTCATAACAATAGAAAGACAGGATTATCCACAGACCACACATTAAACACGTGGACCATGCACTAAGGGCATGTTTTTTGCACAACTGCTTTCGTATCAAAATATCTATCCCATTAGGAATTCTTGAATACTCCTCTTCTCTCCACTTTAGCATTCAAAAATGCCACAAACATGGAATTTCAAGAATTTCAAATGCTGCTTTGACTTTTATATAGCTGAATTTAGAATTCCAATATAAAGAGTACAGCATCCAAGAAATTTCAAGGATAGTCATCACATCACTATATTTCAACGATACAAATTCCAATCTGCATTGTATAAAGAGAAATTTTCAAAATCTCTTCGCTTAAAAAAAAAGTATTTATGCCCCTTTTAACATGTTCAATGAAAATTTATTATTTTACAAGTACAAAACAAAAGAATTAATAACAGTTAATTTTAAAAAAATTAAATGACATGTGTTAATATCTTATAACCGAAACAATAAACATCTTTTGGTGAAAAATGCCCAAAAAATTTTGTAGCATGAGGGGTGAAAAATGCCCGGTGAACAACAAACTCCATAACTAAACTACACAAACCAACCTTTCCACATCCTACTAGATTGGTGGCAAGGCTTCTTCCTTTCCATAGAGATGATGAGGGATCCATCACCAGTTGTTGATTTGTTGATTAGAAAATTGTATGTTTGTGTCCATGTGCACGAGTTCAGTATTTATTAGAATAAAAAAATAAAAAAATAAAAAATAAAAAAACGTTGAGAAGTACTTTCATACATTCCATAAAATTGGGCTGGCCAGAAGTGGTTCAAACCTGGTCCAGGTCGTTGTTCATCCCCATCCAACCATGACATCTAATAATTACATAATAAAATAGAGTAAAAATAAAATTTTCTTTGAAAACATTAAAAAAAGGAGATCACAAAAAATTGAAAAATTGAACTTTTCAAATAATAGATTAATTTCAGGCAAACAGATTAAAATTGTAATCCTAAAACTAATAAATATTTAAAGGTTTAGAATCAGTTTTGCCAATTTATTCCCAGTTTTAGTCATTTACAAGGTCTTAAAAGACCAGGCAGATTTAAATGTTGAACCGCACAGATCACATTAACCATAAGGGTGAGTGATTGAAGACTGAAGAGTGTCTGAAGAGTTCTGATTTTCCATGCAACCCACAGTTCCATTATTGGTGCAACACAAAATAGGAAAAAGTTGAGCTGGTTTTCTTCTATAAAGAGGATTTAAATTTTCAATGCAGGCAGTAAGAATGTAGGACTCCTATCTCCCATGGAAACAAAAATCTGCAAAGTGGAGTCCTCCCATTGCATAAACAGGCCCCAAAAGACCATTCCAAAGTAGGAATGTAAACGAGCAGAGCTAAATATAACCAAGCTTGAGTTCGAGCTCAAGTAAGTATCAAAATTCAAATACTGCTCAATGATATCCCCAAGCTCGAGCTCAGCTTAGAGGAGAGAAGAATTTATTCTCCCACACGTGTGCGCGCAGAGAGTGAGATGACCAGCCTGACCCTTTCTAGATGGGTACTCTCAAATTAGTGCTATAACATAGAGGCCTTGTAAAAAATTCTCTTGAACTCTGGTCTCTCACAGAAACGGCCACCCACAAAACCTCCATTCTTCCAGAGAGAGATAATCAGCCTGACCCTTTCTAGATAGATTGCTACTCTCAAATTTAGTTGCCTAACTGGAAACTGAAAGAATAGGCAAATAAAAACAAACTCAAAGATCTTAAAGACAACAGATGAAATTCAATCAAACAATACAATCTAGACACTGACAAAAGAAAATAGATTGTCAAAATCTGTTTAAGGTTTCCACATAGGACAGGAAAATTGAATTTTGGATCAATCCATCTATTCATAAAAGAAAACTGAGTGAGAAATGGATATGAGTTCTGAATTCTGATGGAAGGATTTTCCAATAGATATAAAACGACAATAGAGAAGGAAATGCTTTTCCTTTATTTTCAAATCCACTTGAAAGGACTCAAGAAAAATTAGGGGAATAAAGGAAATAATGAAGCTAACAACGAATAATCTGCATGTAGACTTAGAAAGATGGATTTTCCTTTTCCTTTGTACAACTTACCCGTAGAAGAAATGCTGATCTCTGGGGTTAGGGTTTCCATGGAAATCACAATTTCTTTCTATTTGGATTTTAAATGGATATATATTTCAACTGAAATAAGACTGACGAGTTGAAGACCGATATCATTGCCTGTGCCATCACCACCTTCATGCCAGGCTCTCCACAGTAGCATGGTTGGTTCTTCAGCTGGTCAGATGATCACACCAGCATCTCTAGCCTGGTCAACGGCATTAAAAAAATTAAGGGGGTCCAACTCAGATATCCTAAAAAGAAAAGGAAAATAGAAAAGAAGAATTTGGCATGTAGCTGGTCACTCCTAATAAGTAATTCAATAAACATCCAACATTTAAGAGATCGAAAACTTGTTTGTTTTTAAGGAGGAGTAAAATGAAATAAAATTAAGTGTCAAATCAAGATAAAAGAAAAGTTTTTGTTGTTGTTTCAGAGTACCTTTTTTGTCATTTTGTGTTGTTGAAGAGTACCTTTTTTGTCATTTTTTATCTTGAAGAGTATGTGATGCAATATTAACCTCAATGGCCACATGTGTAGGGCCTATGTAGATTTAGGATTCTTATTTAGCAATTATATGTCATTAGATTTTATTTTTATCATATGGATTGTAATTAGGATTAAGTTTCCCATATTATTTAGTTTCCATAATTAGATTAGGTTTTTTTTGCCCTAAGTTTGCTTCCCTTATTTATGCGGCATTGTAATGAGTTATTTTTCAGACTTAGATTATTAAATAGAATTGTGTGTTTTATCCCTAGAGGTATGTCCTCATGTGTTTAAGTCTTCTTAACGATTTGAAGCGTCCTCGGATATGTGCTCCAACACTCTATGCAAGTCCTAACCCTATGGCCTGCATCAGATTGGTATCAAAGCCAAACGATCACTCGACTGAACGGCGTGGTTACCCCTATCCATCCATTCCACCTCACCTCGATCCATCTTGACCACCGTAGCCCATACTAGAACTGACCCAACCCCCCTCCATCTCGTGAAACAACCCCATTCATCGATCCTCTTCCTGCCAACACACTGAAACCCCACTGCCATACCCAAAACCCATCCCCATTAACCAAACTCAAATCCCATTAAAAAAAAGAAAGAAAGAAAAAACACCATATCCCATCCCAATACTGAGCAGAAAAAGAAGAAAAAAAGCAGCAACAAAAGTCTTCTTTTTATTTTATTTTATTTATGCACCCATTAGCAATGCTCAGAGCCCTTCCCCCTTGCTTCACCGTTTCCCTCTTTCCATCATTGAAGTAGAATTGTCGTCCTCTCCATTTTGTCCTCAAAGCAACAACGAAAGTCTTTTTCGTTTCTTTTTCTGCCACACAGTTCAAGGTAGAGGCAGAGGACTAAAGGATTACTTGGGCCTAATTTTCTTTCAAACCTGGGTCAAGTCCAGTTCTAGACCAAATCCGTTCCAACCCATGTGCAACAAGGCCCAGAAGTATCGTCCTGTTACCATTGGCCTGACTTCAGCAACTACACATGTCAAACAGCTTTGACTTATCAACAGCCAGTATTATTTTTGTGATCGTGAGTTCATCTGATGTTAGATTTCAGATCCGTCTTTGCCGTTGTGTTTGTGAAGTGCAGATCCACATCATCAGGACAGTCAAATTTTAAATTGTGGTGCTTACATTCATAGACACACTTGCTAGAATCATTGCTCAAGTCAAACAAATCCATGCTCAGGTCAGTCAAATGCATGAAACTCTTCTAAAGATGGAAATTAGACTTATCAACTTAGAAAATAATGGCCAACGGCAATATTTTGGACAAGCAATTGTCACGGATTCCTACTTGCTAAAATCTCCAATTCCAGAGAAGTTTAATTCACATCCCAAAGTCGATCCAATTGCACATGAAGACATAGACGAAGATCAAATTGCTGAAAATTTGACTACCAAAATCAATTTGGATGACAAGTCTGAGGGAGCTCCATCCATTCAGCTGGCAAACTATGAAGCACGGATACGGACACGGGACACGGATACGACACGATACGGACACGGCGATACGGCAAATCCTAAAAAAGTAGGACACGGACACGGTTAGGACACGACAAATAATAAATATATATATTTTTATAAATAATCATAAAGTTAAAGAATAGTTATATTTTTAGCCAAATTAAAAAGTATAATGTCACAATTAATAAAGAAAAAAACATAACTGATACTGGAAAAATAAAATATAAAATCTATAATGCATAATGTAATGTAATAGTAGGCCATAAGCCCATAGTACATCAATCATCATCAACATTACATGTCACAATTACATCATAATCGAATCAATTTCCTATCACATTGAAGGCGCAAGGCGCATCGAGGCGCCAAAGGTATCCTGGGGCTTAAGCGTAAGGCGCAAGGCGAGGCGCGGGCTTCATTGAAGCGAGGCGCACATTATAGATAAGAAAATAGATATTTTGTCATAGATAAATAATTTAAAATTAACATTGGCAAAGTAAAATCCAGCCCAGCAAACATATTTTGATACCAAAAAGGCAATAATCAACATGGCAGTCAGTATGCACAGACAAATGCATTATCAACACCCAATGAATATCCAGAGATGAAAAAACAAACAGCAGCAGCAGCAAAAAAACAAACAGCAGCAGCAGTAAAAAAAAAACAGCAGCAGCAGTAAAAAAAAAACAGCAGCAAAAAGCATGCAAAACAGGAAGAAAAATGCAGATAGCAGCAGCAGAAAAAAACATGAAAAAAAAATAACGCAGCAGAAAACAAGAGGCAGAAACAAAAAAAAAGAAACAGAAAAGCAGCAGCAGCAGGATAGCAGACAACAAAAGATGGCAGCAGTAGCAGATAGCAGACAGCAAAAAAAAAAGGGGCAGAAACAGAAAAAAAAAAAAGCAGCAGCAGTAGATAGCAGCAGGAAAAATAAAAACACAGCAGCAGATAGCAGCAGCAAAAAGGCATGGACAAAAAAACACAACAGAAACAAAAAGAAGCAAAAGAAAAGGCAGCAGCAAACAGGCATGGAAAAAGAAAAGCAAATAGAAAAAAGCAGCAGCAGCGACAAAGAAACTACAGAAAACAAAACAAAGAGCAGCAACAAAACAGAAAGAAAAAAAGAAAACACAAAAAAGAAAAAGAAGAAAACAGTCTCGCCGGACGGTTGCAAAAAAAAAAAAAACAAGACATACCTCGCCGGTTGTGGGATGCAACTTGGACGTGGACTGCCGGACGAGATCCTTCACCGGACGGGAGCTGCTGCTGCTGCTGCTTCTTCTTTCTTCTCTTCTGTTTTCCCCTTTTCCCCCGCTCGCTCCCCCTTTTTTCGTTGCAACAAATGAGGATTAGGGCATCGCTGCCTCTAAAGTTTACAAATTTTACATTTACACCCTTCTGTTTTTCTTATTCTATTACATTTACACCCTACATTTACACCCGTGTCCTGCCGTGTCCGAGCCGTGTCCACCCCGTGTCCGAGCCGTGTCCGAAATTTAAAAAATAAAAAAAAATTCCAGGACACGTTTTCGGCTTGTCGGACACGTGTCCCGGCGTGTCCGAGCAGTGTCCGTGTCCGACACGTGTCCGACACGGACACAGGGGCCATCTTGGAGTGTCCGTGCTTCATAGCTGGCAAACAAATCACTTATTTTGGTTTGTCCACAAGAAGATCTATCCATTTGACATTGCTTATATTGATTTTATCTTTGGAGAAGAACAATGAATAGTCAAAGATTATGATTTGACGGTGCGAATTCCACGTGTGATGTATCAAATGGTTCGATCACACATCCACACGCACTTTATCTATCAAATCAAAGGATGCGTCATGCTCAGCGTTTTCAAGATCTGTGAACTAGCTCATGCTCAACGAGTGGATCGAAAGTTTGTCCGGTCGATCTTTGACCTAGGCGGACATTTACTAAACTCGAGATCGAGTTCTTTCCAAGCCGGAGAGAATGAGGCAATATTAACCTCAATTGCCACATGTGTAGAGCTCAAGGAGATTTGGTGTTCTCATTTAGCAATTATATGTCATTAGATTTTATTTTTATTTTATGGATTGTACTTAGGATTAAGTTTCCCATATTATTTAGTTTCCATTATTAGATTAGATTTTCTTTGGCCCTAAGTTTGCTTCCCTTATTTATATGGCATTGTAATGAGTTATTTTTCAGACTTAGATTATTGAATAGAATTATGGGTTTTACCCCAAGAGGTGCGTCCTCATATGTTGAAGTCTTCTTGACAATTCGAAGTGTCCTTGGATACATGTTCTAGCAATCAACGCAAGCCCTAACCCTAGGGCCTGCATTAGTTTGTTTTTGTCAACTAAAAGTGCCATTTCGTCATCTTATGATTTTCCCTCCAACTCCCTCCACTTGCTTTTTATATTGATTGGACCCTCAATTTCATTTCATTCTACTCATCCCTACAAACAAATAGGAACAAACAGGAAACATGAGAAATGAATCTCCAAGGTAAATACAAAAAAAAAAAAAAAATGAAGAACCACTTTAATGACCAAGAAGATCCAAGGTAGATATAAAAAAAAGAACATCAAATAACCTCCACTTTTTAATGGAACGTGAGTCAAGGAAAGGTGGGAAATGAATATCTAGTCAACACCGCCGTAAGTCAAATCGTAGGAAAGGCGAGGTCTCATCTACGTTACCACCTTATACCCCTCACCCTCGCATCATATCATTCACACTTGACATCTTTAATAATCCTTTGGTGGAGCTCATTTGACTATGAATTCCTAGGTAATAACTCATATATTCTAATGCAAACAAACAGGCCCTTAACAGATATAAATATTATGTATCAATAAAAAAAAATAATGCACAATACCAAACTATCATCCTCATTGGCAGGCATTCAAGCAACCAATGCTGGCATACAGAAACACCATCCATAGCAGAGCCCATCAAAACGCTACTCTGAACCTGTAGAACTGGATCAGGTGTCCCTCATGCAGAAGTCAAGGCAACAAATGGGAAGGTGCAGAAGGCCATACTAGTAGATTTCCTCTGTGCAGCCTCTCATCTTCCACATATCCACAATTGATGGCAAATTAAAGCATGCATGGCCTTCCATTACTCATGATTCTCAAGTTCCAAATCTATGGGGGGCACATATCCAAAACGCTTCATCATCACTGTAATTACATCTAGTAGTGTGAAGATCTCCTCAGACCAAGGATTTGATCTATCCTCCACTATAAATTTATGGACCATCCCTCCTGATTCAATAAAACTATAACCTGCTGCCTTCTTTATCTGATTTCCTTTCATCCGCATCCGAACCTTCGCCACCTTGTCCCACCTTCCAGAAGATGCATAAATATTTGAAAGAATCACATAGTTCCCTGGATTCCATGGCTCAAGCTCAAAGAGAAATTCTGCTGCTATTTCCGCCAATTCTACATTGCCATAGAAACTGCAAGCTCCGAGTAGAGCACCCCATACTACGGAATCTGGCTTCATGGGCATACTTGATATGAGATGGTAAGCTTTCGTTAACAGTCCAGCGCGTCCCAAAAGATCAACCATGCAACCATAGTGCTCCAATTTTGGATTAAGAGAGAACTCTTTCTCCATTAGATGGAAATATTGCCAACCAGTATCTACAAGGCCTCCATGAGTGCAAGCCAAGAGTACACCTACAAATGTAATATCATCAGGTGCAGTTCCTCCTGACTGGTGTTCACAAAAAAATTCAGATTCTTTGTAAGTGAATGAACACAGAAACAAAACTTGAACATGTAAATAGAAACATGAACAAGCATAAACTATTAAACCACCACCCCCCCCCCCCCCCCCCCCCCCCCCCCCACACCACACCACACCACAAGCAAAAAATTAAAAAAACCCTCCCAAAGGAAGTTTGGCTGTTTGTAACAGACTTCGGGTAGAAAACAAATGCCTCAGATAAATGATTTTTTCCAAGTTATTGAAAATGTCAAAGGAAACAACAGCAGTCCAGAATTTGCTGTGAGTAAATATTAACAAAGTGCCATTAGACCCGAAAAACGAATAACTAAAGAAACTCACCAGCATGTTATGAAAGAGCTCTAGACCCTCCTTCCACCTCCCATGAACTGCCAAGCCCATAATCATCGAATTCCAAGAACACAAATTCCTTACCTCACCAATCTCTTCAAACACCTGCCTTGCACGATCAATCCTCCCACACTTTGCATACATCTCCATCAATGAATTCCCCACAAACACATTCCTTAAGAACCCATGTTCCCTCACATACTGATCAATCTTCTCTCCCAGCTCCAATGCCCCAAGATTCGCACAAGCCGGAAGAATGCTAGTCACTGTCACTTCATTAGGCCTCACATTCTCCTGTTCACCCATCCTCACAAACATCTCCACTGCCTCTTGGAACCTCCCATTCTGAGAGTACCCTGAAATCACTGCTGTCCACGAAACCACATTTCTCGCTGGCATCCTATCAAACAGATCCCTTGCCTCTGCCAGCTTCCCACACCTTGCATAACCTGTAATAATCGAATTCCAAGCAGGTATGTCTCTTTCAGGCATTTCATCAAACAGCTGACGTGCAGCCAGAAGAAGACCAGATTTTGCATACATGTCAAGCAGAGACGTGAAGACATGGGCGTCAAATCGAAAACCCAGTTTGAGGAAGTGGGCGTGGAATCTGAGGCCATCTTTGGAGGAGGAAAGGGCAGCACATGCAGTGAACAGGAAGGTGAAGGAATAGTGGTTGAGAGGGCAAGCACGGAGGCGCATTTGGGAGTAGAGGGATAAGCATTGGAGGGGAAGGCCATGGGACGCATAGGCATGGAGGAGCTTGTTGTAGAGAAATGTGCTTGGATTTGGGAGGAGATCAAACAGGGCATGGGCATAAGGGATGTTCGGTATTTCGAGGAGCTTTTGTATTAGGAATTTTGATTGGTCGATGCCATTGCGGAGCATGTGGGCATGAATTTGCTTCACTTGGTTCATGACAATATCAACATCTTGTCACTGCAGGTACTTTCTTGCATCAGTATGCCAACAGAAGTAGTCAATGAGATGCTTTGTTGCCAAAATAATGAAGGTTTCCTTTGTCTTTCTTGATAAACAAGTAGATGTACCTACTCAAGGAGCATTTTCAGTCAAAAGTACATGAGAAAACAAAAACAAATGTTTCTACTGTTTCTTTCACTAGAGCAAAGAACTAGTTCAAGAAAAGCACCAGACAAGGGACATAGAGAAGAGAGGGAAAATGTACTAGACTAAAATAGAGTGATCCAAATTCCAAACATGCTTATAAAAAGTAGCCTTTGCACAATGTATTATGGGCATCCAGCTTGCACTACAAACATGCCATTTGTCCCATCTGACAAACAAGGAAAAGTTCTCTCTAAGAAGTTGGACAACGGAGAGGATCCAGAAAGTACCTCGTTTCGTTATATTCTATGGAGCAAGAAGGTGGGTGCACTTGTCTCATCTTCCAATCTATTGGCAAGAAGGATAAGTCCTCTCCAACAAGTTGAACAATGGAATCGATCCAAAAATTGCTTTTCTTTTGGAAGAGAGGGGGAAGGGGAGTGATTCATTAGACATTGCTACCCATCTAACCCAGGATTTGGAATAGAGAACTAAAATAAAAGCTGCCTTTTAATGTGCTGATTTTCCTTTACATCACTTGATATTAAATAGCTACTGATGTCCAATAGAACTAACTTTTGGCACCCAAATCTTATCTAGAAAAAAGTCTTAAAGATATTTTAAAATAAAAATAAAATAAAATGGTCACGGTTCATTGTGGATTGTAGTAATGTTACCTATTAATAACCAAAGTGCTGAAATCATTCACATGAAATTCTACTTTAGAAGCAATTTTAACTGAAAGTGAAAATACCATTTGCAGGCAGGTCAACTTTGCATGTACAATCATTTTACTCCATCTCACAACCTATTTTGACTTTGCTGAAAAAAATTGTTCTTTATATTTGTACCTCAGAGTGAGGCCTACTTGCTGAACAGTTTCGAAAAAGCACTGAATGCACAAAGTTATCTCCAGGTGTAGATCTCTAAGGTAAAAAAGGCACTTCATGAAGAAAAGGTAATGAGATCCACTTGCAAGGTGTCACATGAATTCTTTTACCAAATTACTTTGACAAGCATCAAGTGCTTAGATCAGCCAATTTTATGGCTGATGACTTAGCCAAACAGGGTGTATATAGAACTTCTCCTTGGTAGGGCGTGATTATGTAATTTCTTATGAGGGGGTAAACTTCATAATAGTTTATTCCCACAATGGGTATCAAACACGATGTGATGCCTAAAAATATTCAGAGAGAGAGAGAGAAAAACTAGTGATCTGTTTTGTACCAATTAGATACTTTTCAAGATTAATCACTTGTGGGGCAACTCTATATTCTAGAGGCCATCCCACATCTACTTTTCCACTCTAAAGTTAATGCACATGAACTTTTTTGCCGTGCCTTCCAAGGTCAAAAATTTGATCAAATAAATAGTAATGATTGAGACTCAGCTCACATTGCCATTTTAATCAGTGGGAGATGCAGGACTTTGTTTAGGTGGGGCGGACAATGGTCAATTGAAAAAGTCAACAATTCTTTTGCTAGACTTTTTGTCACATTAACAAAAGTAAAGAGAAAATATATTTCACTCATATAGATAAAAATATTTAACTGCATCAATTAACATACATTTAAACTCACATTACTTACAGTAGAAACTCACCAAGCATTCACAGCAGAAACTTACAACAGTATTTACATGGCATTCACGGCATGAACATTAATCATATTAGAAACTCACATCATTACAACATACAAATAAAAAATCAACAGGAAAGAAAGAGATTAAGAGAGAGAATGCCTGCATTGTGCTGAGAGAAAGAGAGAGATTAGGCATACCAATTGCAAGTTGTAGATCAGAGATGATGCGCCTTCGGATCAACAGCAAACAGTCGAGCCAGTCCCCTATCACCTGCAGCGAATGATAAAAAAATGTAATAAAATTGTAAAATTTAAAACCACTGATTACCACAACCATGAATCCATGCTAGCTTTCCAGAAGAATATAAAAAACAACACAGAATTTTAAAACAACACAGAATTTCAACTAGTCCTTTTGGAATGGGCAAGAACCTTGAACTTAAAAGCATATAAATATCTTAATGGCCTAATCTCTCTCGTTCTTATTTCTATGAAGCGCTTGCGGTGATGGTCATTAGTCTGCGATTTGGGGGTTTGTTGCCGCGGCGGGAGAGATGGCTGGCCGGAGAATGGGAGAAAATATGGAAGCTGGTGCACTGCTTTTAATCATCATCATCATCATTTTCCACCATCACCATGTTTGGATTTGAATGGAAAATCATTTTAAACGCAATCTATAACTAAAAAAAAACTAAGTATTATTTTTTACTACTAGCTGCTGTTCATTAAAAACAAACCCATGCAAGAGAACTACAGTGAACAGCTACAAAGCAAGAATGGAAAAAATAGAAAAGCTAAATATTTAAATGTTCAAGACAGTTGAACTGTACAAGATGTGATGTTGATGTTCTTTGAGTAATGGAGATTTTTCAGTCCAAAGTTTTTTTAATGAAAATGGGGCATTGATCAACAGTGGATTGGAAATGGACATGCCTGAATTTACATCCTATCCATTTGATCAACAGCCACTATGTTGGGTTCAAGTAAGAGAATCCAATATTGAAAAAAAGAGGAAGGAAGACAGAGATTGGTGCTTGCTAAGAATATGGAGAAAACCCAATATCAGGATTTTAAGGTTTTGTGATAAAAAAAATTCTACCCTTTCTCCTTCCATTTCAATACCTCAGCAGGGAAACTAGAGAGAGAGAGAGAGAGAGAGAGAGGAATACCTCAAGAGAGTAGTAGAGAGACGAATGTGACGGACACAGTTGGCAGGCTAAAGAACGGTGGAAGTGGAAGGCATCTCCCACTTTTGAAACCCAAAAAAGCTAGGGATGGGAATGGGATGGCAATGCCAATGGGTGTTGGGGTTTAAGGTTTAAACAGGACCCGCCCTGGTCCGGTTTTATCTAGGGCTGTGTTGGCAATGGATTTCCTGGGGGTTGGTTCACTTGGGACCTGGTATGAATTTGTGCAGCGGGGCTATTGAGTACCAACCCGAGTCGAATTTGGGCGCTTTTTTTTTTTTTTTTAACCCCGCTACGGAGGTTGGGTATGAGGGGAGAGACCGCACCTGTGGAAATAAAAGCCCATACATGCGGGAGAAAAGCCCGCATATGTGCGAAAGGGGGGCATATATAGGGTGTTCGAATCCAAGACAGCCAGAGGAAATGGTGTTCCTTACCACTCTGCCAGTCTTAGATTTATTTATTTATTTATTTATTTTGATAGCCTTAGCCGACCCCAACATGGTTGGGATAAGGCTTTGATGATGATGATGATGATGATTTATTTTGATAGCTTAATTAAAAGGTTGAGACCGAAAGATAGCCATACACACTTGGAAGAAAACCTACTTAAGTGAAAAGGTAGCCCGTATAAGAGAAAAGAAGGAGAGCTAGCAAAGGTTCTAACTCTAAATAGATCAGTAAAAACAACCACTCCTTACCGTTCTTAGTTGAGTCGAGTTTTATTATCATTGTTTTGTCCTTTCAATATATAATTACATATTCGTATAATCAATTTATTAACGAGGTAATTGATGTGTAACAAATAATTTATGAGTATTTATATGTGCCAACCAAAGGCGATTGAAAGATCCTGGTGAAAGTCCGAATTAATTAAAATGAGGTTGGATGACAAAGCATGTAACAATGACCAGTGTAGTAGTAGTGATAATAATAATAAAGAGATAAAAATACACATGAGACTGTGGGTGTTCTGGACTGGGTTTTCCTGGCCCGGCCCAAGCAACACTCAGGCCATAATTGGGTAGCCTGAGCCCAATGGCCTAAAGAAGATTATGTAGCCCATGTTTGAGCCCATTGGCCTGAAGAAAATTATGTAGCCTATGTTGGAAAGAATTCCATTGGGTGATCATGGATGGGCTAGCCCAGCCCGACTGGGGCCCAGCCCACTTTGGGCCGAGCTTGGGTGTTAGGTTTTAATGCTTAGGCAAGGCCTGGATTAAAATATCACAGTCATTAATTATATGGCTCAGGGTTCGATTAACTAGTAGAGAGCCCAAAGCCCCACCCAACTAGTCCTAGATAAGGCCTAGATTAGAAGGATAAAAAGAATCGTTGGATTTGTGCAATAGAGTCACACATTTGGGGTTGCGCACTAGACAATTCTATGTTGGAACAATATTGGACCCAGATGGAGACCCGTTTCTAAATAACGGTTTCGATTTCAACTGGCAACTTGTTTTGTTGGTTCCTGTGTTTCCGATGGGTGGAGCCAAATCCAATTTCAAAACCGGGGTCTAACTAGAGGACTGGAATTTAGTTTTTAAACCGATTTTAACTTCTTTTCATTTTTCATTTTTATATTTTCTCAAAATAAAGATATGATTCAACTTATAATAGTGCATCGGTTCTACAACCTTAAGGGTTAAAAATAAAAATGTCCACCAAAAGTTGATTTTGAGCTACAATTGCAACATTAAAGACTCGTATGCTGAATCTCAAGTCCATGGATCAAAACATATGTATACCCAAAATCGGACCCATTTATCAATCGGAACCTAAATTGGGTTTCGGACCTAGATCTGTTTATAAATTGGAACAAAAAACATATGCTAAACCTAATATTTTACAAGTCAGAACCTCTTTATAATCGGAGAATCAAATACCCATTTGCATCCCTAAGGAGAAAGTTAAATTCACTATGATTTTACCTCAATCCTATCTCAATCGCAATTACTCTTCTCTCCTTTTTCCGAAGAAAGTACAAAAGTTGGTGTTTGGTGTAAAACACATTTCCTTGGTGAACTGAAGATAATATTGTTTGGTGCAGTTACGGAATACTTGGTGAAAACCATACAAAGAAGGGCAGAAGAATGGGTGATGGGTAAAAAGAGGGATAGAGAGTGTCGAAATAAAAAGAGAGGAGAGGGGTATAGTAGTATAAAAAGAAATAGGAGCCCGATATGACGTTGCAACTCACCATGAAATGGAGAAAATGTGAACTTTTCTGCCAAAATGGGAGTCTGATGGCCCCTCATAAAAACTTCGTTTCCAACTTTATCAAGGCGAAAATGGGAGTTTGATGGCCCCCATAGGAACTTCGTTTTCAACCTTATCAATGAAAAGTCTGATGTGGCAAAAAAGTAATTTCAAGAAATTGTACTCCACCAAACAGAAAAAAAAAAAAGGATTTTCCGAATAGAACTATACAATTTTTGCAGAGGTTTTAAGTGTGTGTACAACTAAGGGAAGAGCTTCTAATTGTGTGTACAACTAAGAGGAGAGTTTCTAAATGTGTGTACACCTAAGTCAAATGAGACAATCTTCTCAAATCATATAAGTAATTTTTATCTAATCTAAATCCCACAAAATACTCCTTTTCATATTTTATGCTTACATTGAATTGTAAATGTGATTAGGGAATGAGTAGAAGTATATGGAATAATTAATGTATTCTAAGGGCCAATTAAGAAGGCCGGCTTCGGTTGAATAGGTTTCAAGTTGGCTGGGCTGGACCAGGTAGTTATGGAGTCAGGCTTGGGCCAGGTTCAAACTTATTACATTACAGTTTGGCTCGGATATTCAGCAACCCGAATTGACTTGGCCCAAATCCCTAGGGCGTGAAGCTTTGTTGATTTCCCTATGTTAAAATATTGTCATTAACAAACTCAAAGAACTGAGATTGGGGTTCAATTACAACACAAAAATAGAAAACTAAAGAAGTAGCTCAACTAGCCTAAAACCATGGTTTGCTCCCAGATGTTACAGGTTTGAACTGCGCTATCACATTAGGGCTATAGGGGATTTATTTGGCTTTTCCTGTGCCTGAAGGGATTAGTCCCTGCCCTTGGACCGAGACACCCTCTGTTAGCAAAAAAAAACCCACTCATTATTAGGAGAGATATTCACTTAAGATGATTGAACCCCAAAATACTCTCCCTTAATACCTTATACTATATGATTGGATTGGCCCGTTTTATTTATTTATCCTTATAGGTTGTATTTAAGAACTCTATCTAAATAATGATTGTGTAATGATTTTTATGTTAATATTAATTTATAAATTATTTAAATACTTAAATCTAATTCTATTTACCAATAAAATAATTTTTTTACAAGGCTGATGCAGCCAATGCAGCGCAATTATAAATGCAAAACAAATTATATATATTAAAGTTACAAGAATGGAGGCCTTTGGAGGGTACCACATTAGCATCCCTTATTTTTCTTTTTTTCTATAGCTCCACGTCAGCATCTTAAAAAATTATATGTGGCACCAAGAAATCACTAATTCCCCTAAAATCTCTCTATTTACTACTATCACTAAAATCTCTCACTCATATACCTTTTTTGCATCTTTTTTTGTTGCTTAATTCTATTTGTTGCTTAAATTGTAGCATGATAATTTTTCTTATGGGGCCTTTTTATAAAGATTTGACATCAATCAAAATAGATAGCTCCATTTTTTATAGGAGTTAGGCTCATGATCAAATTATAATGTTAATTTTCTTGTGGGGCCTATTTATAAAGATTTGACACCAATCAAAATAGATGGCTCCATTTCTTATAGAACCATCAAATTATAAAAACTTTGTAATACTTTCAAAATATGGAAGTGGGCCTCACCAAAATCATTCCCAGAGGATATGTCTCTGGGCCACCACTAAATGATGAAAATGTTAAGTTTTTTTATAGTTATAATGGGCTCAACTTATGCTTATTTGAAATTTGGTTTGGATAAATTCAAGCCAATAACACTTACTTCTCCAATTGGATATGAAATGTTGTTTTATCTATTTTTTTTTTCTGAATGGTTTTCAAGTTAAATCAACTTTATTCAAATAACTCCAAGGAAGAAGGTTGATATTGCATTTTTTTCAGATTAAGAAAATAAAGCTTTTCAATTAATTTTGGTATTCTATTACTTGCTTATTTCTACTTGATTCTAGAGATGTGGTTTTTGTGATTTTTTCCTTAAACATTTAATTTGGTGGAATAATGTTTGTATAATATCTTTTATTTTTCCTCCTTTTTTTTCTAACCAGAAAGTGAGCTTTTTTAATAAAAATTTTTGGAATTTAAGTAGACTTAAACTACAAGAATTTTTTTTTTGAAGATGTTATTTTTTAATTTTATTGAGATAAATTCTCAATCATCATCATCATCATCATTTCCTCTTTTGTAATTCTTTTTTTTAAATCAATTTTAAAGCAAATAACATTTTTATTTCAATCTAATTCTAATAAATAAATTAGCTTGATAGATAATATATTTTATCTATTTTTTATTTATTTTTATCAATAATATTTTAAAAAATACAATAATATTTGATGTATTATTTTTATGCAGCAAAAACCTTTAAAATATCTATTTTAAGTAAGGACTAGCAACGTAGGCCTGTGCTTAGCCTGAACTTATATAAAAATTTAAATAGTTTATTACAAAGTTTATAAAAATAATAAAAGTTTAGATGTTTATAAAATTTAATAGATTTCTGAATTTTTTTATTTTATTTAAACCATGAGAATCATTCAGTGGGTTACTTACATTTTCAAACATTTTCTAATTTTTATTTTATACATTTAGTAAGCGGACTTTTATAAATATCTGAAATTTTGTAATTTTATAAATCTTTTAATAAGCTATTTAATTTTTTTTTATGGAGGCTAGGGCTAAGCACGGGCCTATGCTGCTAGTATTATATTTAAATGCAAAATTGAGAGTAGTAAAAGAAAGAGAAAAAGAAAAGAGGAGAGAAGTGGGGCCCATGTATGTCACTTGTTGGATCTATTTGGGCTCGGACAAGTATCATGGACTAATCCGAATAGTTCATTTATATTTTGCTTTGTTCTCCATTTAATTTATAACATTTGTAATTTAATTCGAGCTCCCCTCATTTGTCCAATTTAAGATTTTCTCCTTTTCGCTTGATCGATCCTTTGATAAGCCCGATCAAGGTCCCATTTTATTGATCAAATTGACTTAAACGTTTTCGGACATTGATTAGTCTCAATCCAACTAGATTCGTGGCATCCGCTCCTGCCTCAGATTTATAGGTTCACAAACTATGAAAATGGGAAGATAATACTAGTGTACACGGAAATAGAATGATGCAATACAATAATTGGTTGTACATGAGATAAACGCTTGATTAATCCTAATGGCTATCAATTTTGATGTGAAGATCTTTAAAATAAACAAGTCAAGTTCAGCTATGTCCGCGAATGGCCTTTTATCCCAATAGGAAGAAGCGTCAGTATTAGTTGCTCAAGATTGATAAGAGTTGGTTATTCCTTGATTACACAAGGCTTGAACCTTTCCTCTCCCTAAGTTATTCTACCTCAACATTAAACTCTTTTTCCATATTTTGCAAGCAAAAAATGAGTGACAAAGTAGAGATTCCAACCGCCAAAGAAATTTCACTTTACTCGCCCCACCAAATTTTATTATTTAAAAAAAAAGGGTAAAAAGTGCTTGCTTTATCCTCCGCCCTCTATTTTTGTCTCTCATTCCTTTATCGCACACAAAACTAACAAGAAAAACCTACTTTTATTCACAGATTTTTCTCACCATTAGACACCACTACCTTTCATTTATTTTTTAATCAGAACACATTTATTTTGAGGAATTCTCAAAAACTCCCTATTTAAAAAAAGAAAATTTATTCTCCTTTCAACATGTCCAATAACAAATCCGTCATCTCACAAGCATAATTTAAAAAATAAGGGATAGTTAATTTTAAAGAAATATTGATGATACGTGTTAAAATCTGTAGATTAAAAAAGAGGTATTTTTTTTTCAAAAAATGCCCGTAGAATTTTGTAGCATAATCGATTTATTTCACATTGTTTTACCTAGAAATAAATAAATACGGTACTTGCTAGGCCCCACCTAGGGGCTATAGATAGAAGGCGAGGAGAAAAAAAAAATTCACCATGTATACATATCCGAATAATGGTCGATATACTTTTCATTTTACAACTATCTCACAATTATCTTACGTGAGGCTTAACTCATTTGTTTTGTTTTTTTTTTTTTTACATAATAGAGCTGAGAGAAAGGAAAAAAAAAATGCCATATAAGATGGTGTAAATGATTTGAAATGAGGAGTATCCCAACCCCCTATCTGTAATGAGTGGGCTCTACATAGTTTCCTCCAATGTCCATCCTCAAATACAACTTGTCCTCAATGACTGCTAGCACGAGAAAACACTTCTCTTTAAAAAAAAAAAAGTCATCCTTATCATAACCGCCCGTTCTTCAACGCAAGCAACAAGAAACAGCAAATGTCTTGAAATTTTTCTCTTTCTCCTTCATCACAGAGAGAGATAGAGAGAGAGAGAGAGAGAGAGAGAGAGATTTTCTACAGTTACATCATCCAAACCAACAAGCAAATGTCGATCTGCTTCTGCAGCAGAGCATTGATTTTACCACCATCTCCAAGCACCATCTCATTCTTGCCATCAGTTTCAAGATTCAGTCCAATCACATGCATAGGAGGAGGAGGAGGAGGGAGAAGAAGAAAAGGAGGCCTTTCCAGGCTTTATCTTGCTGTCAGGGCTTCGATGGTGGATTCATACGAGAGCTCCTCCGATTTCGCCAAGAGGATGGAGCAGGCCTGGCTCATCCACCAGGTAACCCATCGCATTCTCCCACCCACGGTTTCATCGAAAGGATTGCGATTTCTAGAGTTGGTTGAATTTCTTGAAAGACTTGTGGTTTTTGTATTCTGCGGAGAGTTGATGTTTGTGTGGTTGTGGAGGAGGAAGTCTTGAAGCATGAATTCTTCCCAAATCTTGATTTGGAGGAGGACCTTCTTGTCTTTGTGGTGATTTTGTTTGATGTTGGTCAATTGCTGATGGGAATCTTTGATTTGAAGAGAGAGAGAGAGAGAGAGAGAGAGAGAGAGAGAGAGAGAGAGAGAGAGAGAGATCATGAATTTATATTGACAGGAGGACAATTTGATGACTTTATTTTGCATTGAGGCTAGAGCGTTGCCGTGTGCAATGCAAACAATTATTAGCTCAAATCATAAATAGATTGAAAGAAATGGTTGTTACCAACAAGATATAATTCAAACAAGAAATGGTTGTTACCAACAAGATATAATTCAAACTATCTGCTACATACAATTATTTTCCGCCATGTCTTGTTCGTCGTGCTTGCTGGTCCTCCGCCTAGATAGAGTAGGAGGGTTGCGCGAGATGACGGAGGTGATAAGATTTCCCACTCTTTACTTCTATATTATTTTGTTTAAGATTTTCCTCTTTTATGAGTCGTATTAGTGTGTGTAATAATGCTTTTGCTACTAACCTAGTTGTATTTCTAATGAGCAAGGGTTGGCTGGGGTTTCCAATAGAAATGCAAACAATGGGGTTAGATATCCGGGAGGAATAAGCAATGAGAGTCACACCTTGAAACTTGTAATTTGCTAGATGAGAGATTGAGTGATGCAGGCCGAATCCAACTCCGGCTCAGATCACAGGCCCGAAGGACATCCGATTGATCCTTGACTTCTTCAAGGATCCCTATCTTTATTTATCTACTTTCTATTTTGTTTTTAGTAGTTATTTATCTACTTCCTATTTTGTGTTTAGTAGGTCATGTCTGTTTAGAACTAGTCTTCTATTTTGAGCAACAGTTACTCCTATATAAGGAGGAATTCTTCATTGCAAAAGGATGCTTTTATCAATATAATTTCAGTTTCAAGAGATTTTCTCTCTCTAGTTGTGATCGTGAGTTGCATTGTGTTTTTGAATCCTTCGTTGGATTCGAATAATCCTTCGGGAGATTGTTCTACAATCGATCCAAGATCCAGGGCTGCATCAGACTGGTATCAGAGCCCAAATCCGGTCGCCGGAAGCCTCTGTCGTTTCCGGCATTCATCAATCCATCCACTCTGCTCAGCCCAGACCACGACAGATCCCATCCTTAACCATCCAGCCCTCCGCTGCCATCCCAGTCGGCCCTAACTCTTCTACCGAAACCCCCTGGGCACCCAACCATTATCTAGACGTCACCCCTACACCTACCGGACACCCTCGGACCCAACCCTAGCCACCGACACCACCACCGTCCCAGCCCACTGCTCTCTTCCGTCCCAGCCGCAACCACCCAACACCTTCTTCAACTCTTTTCACCGGCCCAACTCCACCACCGGAACCCCAGCCCTGTGAAATCCCACTTTCTGGCCATACCCCACACCCTGAAATTTTCCTCAAACCCACTTTTTCGGCCAACTCTCCTCCTCCCCAAACCAGAGTGAAAAAAAAAAAAAAACAGAGCAGCCGGAGCGAGAGAAGAAAGAGCGAGAAGAGAAGAAAGGGGAAAAACAACGTACCTAGCACCGGTGCCTTCTAACATCATCGGCTTCGTCATCACTTTCAGCAGCAGCGGCGGCCTTCAGCCATTTTATCGTCACCGTCATCAGCAGCGGCAAGAAGCACTTAGTCGATCGTTGCAATCTCCGTCGCACCATCATTGGAGTAGGGGGTTCAGTTGCATTGTGCCCTCCGACGCCTGGACCTCAAGTCGTAGCCACCACCGCCGATCGTCACCACCTCTAGCCGATCTTCGTCGACGAGCACAAGCCGCTGTTCTTCCTCCTTCCACTCTGTTTCGCCTTGCAGATAAGTTTCTCATCCGCTCTCTTTATTTCCTTTCTCTGCACACAGACCGAGAAAGAAAGATCGAAAAATCCCTTTTGCCCTCACGTGAGGTACCGGGTTGCAATTGGACCTAAGTTGGTCCGGCCCATCGACCTGCCTACATTAAAAAAAAAAAAAAACACCAGCAATCATGCCTAGGTGTGGTGATGATCTTCAGCATTGGATGACCGACCGGCAGAGGGATGAAACCATCCTTAAATTAAGTCAAGAATTAGAAGACGTCACGGGACGTCTCAAAATTGCAGAAACTGCCATTGCTGAGCTACAAACAAAGCAATTTGTTAGTCAAGAAGGATCCTCTAGTGCGTCTATGATTTACACGCCCGTCCAACCAGAAAGACTTGAAAATCATGAATTCATTCGTGATTTTATGCAACGCCTTCTGGCTGAACGAGATCATCAAGCTCACCATGTTGCACCCCCACTAGATGACATCACTAGAAAAGTCAAAATTGAAATTGCTGACTTTAGTGGTGATGCAAGCTTGAAAGTTTTTGTTGATTGGCTTAATTCTTTGGAGGATTATTTTGCTTGGTATGGTATGAATGATGCACAAAGGGTAGCCTTTACTAAGGTTAACTAAAGGGTCCTGCTCGTATTTGGTGGTATGGTGTTGAAAACAATGAGCTTGCAGTGGGCCAGCCTACATTGTTCGCTGTAGCTTGAGAACTGATGATCGTTTGACTATCACTAGATACAGAGAAAATCTGCATGCCGATATCAGATGAGAGGTGGCAATGTTTGATTATGCCACAGTGGATGAAATATTCAATAAAGCCCGCAAAGCCCAACATGAAATTCAGTTGCGGAAGCGTAATATTTTTCAAGCTGGGGAGTCTTCCACAAAAAAAGGTCCTGATCCTACTTATAATCGCAATCAAACAACAGTTTATAGGCCTCCTCCTCAGCATCAAGTTCAGCAAACTCCTCAGAATCCTCGGCCAGGGATGCAACAAAGACAGATGAATCCCCAACAGAATCAGAGGTTTCCACAGAACCAGCTTGATAATCGTGCTTATGCAAGAACAGACAGGAGGGATATTGTTTGTCATGCCTGCAAGCAACGAGGACATTATGCCAATGAATGCCCTCATCGTAATTTATATACTTCCAATGAGCCTGATATTGATACTCAGCATGATGAGCATGTCGAATCAGGGCAAGCTGACATAGATCCTCCTTATGAAGATCAAGCGGATCAGGTAGATTATGCAGACGCTGATGATGGTATTCCACTTCTTTTTCTAGATCGTCGTTTGCTAGTAGCAGATGCTAAAGAGGAAGAAGATTGGAATCATGCTTCTATTTTTCGGTCTCGTGTCCGATGTATGGGCAGAGCCTGTAATATAATTATTGATGGTGGAAGTGCTATGAATGTTATTTCTCAAGAAGTAGTTGATAAGCTTAAACTTCCCACGGTAAAGCATCCAAGGCCATATAAAGTTGCATGGGTTGATAATTATTCTATTCCTGTTCGTCAGCAATGCTGTGTGCCTTTTAAAATTGGCAATTATGAGGATACTCTTCTATGTGACGTCATCCCAATGAACGTTGCACATATCCTTTTTGGACGGCCATGGTTACAGAAGCTTTAAGTGATCACAGATCATGAACACAATACCCATGCTTTCAATTGGAAAGGTAGACGGATCGTGCTGCGTCCTTTGCAGACTCCGCCATCCTCCCCTACCTCTTCTCCCTCCGCCGCCGCATCTCCTCCTACATCGCATATTTTAACCATGCGGAAATTTGAAGTTGAAAGCAAAGAGCAAGGTGTTATGTATGCCTTAGTTACTAAGCAAGTTGCTGATGATTCTCATGCTATTCCTCAGGAAGTGAAGCCATTATTGGACAAATTTGCCGACTTAGTTCTTGATGAGTTACCCAAGGAACTACCCCCACTAAGGAACATTCAGCATGCTATTGATCTTGTTCCAGGAGCTTCTTTGCCTAACTTACCTGCTTATCGGATGAGTCCAGCAGAACATGTAGAGTTAAAAAGGCAAGTTGATGATTTGCTTCAGAAAGGTTATATAAAGGAAAGTCTCAGTCCATGTAGTGTTCCAGCACTTCTCACTTCGAAGGACGGAAGCTGGCGAATGTGTGTAGATAGCCGTGCAATCAACAAAATCACGGTAAAATATCGTTTCCCTATCCCTCGTTTGGATGATATATTAGATATGATGACTGGTGCATGTATATTTTCCAAAATTGACCTGCGGAGCGGATATCATCAAATTCGCATAAGACCAGGAGATGAATGGAAAATTGCCTTTAAAACAAAGGATGGTCTCTTTGAATGGATGGTTATGCCTTTCGGTTTAACCAATGCTCCTAGTACTTTTATGCGGGTTATGACACAATTATTGCAGCCTTATATTGGAAAATTTGTTGTCGTCTATTTCAACTATATTCTTATTTATAGCCAGTCAAAAGAAGATCACCTTCAGCATTTAGATAAGGTTTGTCAACTTCTCCGCCGGGAGCGTTTCTATATCAATCCCAAGAAATGCACTTTCATGAGTGATACTGTTGTTTTCTTATGATATGTCGTATCTGCACAAGGAATTAAGATGGATCCTGCAAAAGTAAGCGCTATCCTTGATTGGTCAATTCCTACTACGCTTACTAAAGTTCACAGTTTTCATGGTCTTTCCAATTTTTACAAAAGATTTATCAGAAACTTCAGTACTATTATGGCTCCTATTACTGATTGTATGCGGAAAGGTGACGTCAAGTGGACCAATGCAGCTACCAGGGCTTTTGAGAAGATCAAGCAAAAGATTACTGAAGCACCCGTTCTACAGGTTCCTGATTTTAGCAAGCTATTTGAAATTGCTTGCGATGCCTCAAATGTTGGCATTGGCGGTGTCCTTAGTTAGGAAGGACATCCTATTGCATTCTTTAGTGAGAAACTTTCTGATGCCAAGCGAAAGTATACTGCATATGATTTGGAATTCTATGCACTTGTCCAAACACTTCGTCATTGGAGACATTATTTGATTGCTAATGAGTTTGTGCTTTATTCTGATAATGATGCTCTGCAACATCTACACTCTCAGGAGAAGATTAGCGCTAACCGAGCTAAATGGAGTACATATATACAAGAATTCAAATTTAGCATTCGTCATAAAGCTGGAAAGGATAACCTGATTACGGATACATTAAGCCGGAGAAAACATCTTTTGACTGCCATGTCTATTAATGTGCCTGGTTTTGAGCAAATCAAACAAGATTATGCAGTTGACAAAGATTTTGGTTATATTTATGCGGATCTCATTAATGGTAGTCATATTCAACATTCTCATTATAGTCTTCATGATGGCTTCCTATTCAAAGGTATGCAACTCTGTCTTCCAGCCACTTCTATTCGTGAATATGTTGTGCGAGAGTTGCATGCAGGTGGATATAGCGGACATTTGGGTCGCGACAAAACACTTGCTCTTGTCAGCGACAGATATTATTGGCCTCGTATGAAGACCAATGTGATTCATATTTGTGAAAGATGCTGAACCTGCCAGCTTGCAAAAGGAAACAAGAAGAACACTGGATTATATCAGCCTTTGCCTGTTCCACATACTCCTTGGGAAGACATTAGCATGGATTTTGTGCTCGGTTTACCCACAACTGCTAGAAAGGTTGATTCTATCTTTGTTGTTGTTGATCGCTTTTCAAAAATGGCACACTTCATTCCTTGTACTGCAACTGCTAATGCTTATAAGGTAGCCAAATTATTCTTCAAAGAAGTTGTTCGGCTACATGGGCTTCCAAAGACTATTGTTTCTGATCGAGATACGAAGTTTATGAGTTATTTCTGGAAGACATTATGGATGATGTCTAACACCAAGCTTAATTTCTCTACTGCTTATTACCCTCAATCTGATGGACAAACAGAGGTGGTAAACAGAAGTCTTGGCCAATTGTTACGTTGCCTTATCCGTGACCGTATCACAAGCTGGGATCAAGTGCTCCCTATGGCAGAATTTGCTTACAATAATTCTGTCAACCGATCAACTGGACTTTCACCATTTGAAGCTGTTACAGGAGTTCGTCCACGACTCCCTATTGATCTTGTTCCATTACCAGTTGATGCCAGAGTGAGTGCTGTTGCTGAACAATTCTTCGAGCACATGCAGCATGTCCATAATGAAGTACATCGTCATATATCTGCCAGTAATGATGTTTATAAGTAGTAAGTTGACAAGCATCGTCGCTTTGTTGAATTTAATGAAGGCGATATGGTTATGGTAAGTATTTGACCTGAGAGGTTGCCACCTGGAGCTAACAAGAAGTTACACCCTCGTAATTCAGGTCCTTTCAAGATTCTCCAGAAGATTAATTCCGATGCCTATATTCTTGATATTCCTACTGATTTAGGCGTCAGTTCTTCATTCAATGTCGAGGATGTTACTCTCTATCGTGGCCATGATAATGAAGAGCAGCTTATTTCTTTACCAGTTAATTCTCCACCTCCTGATGAAATTATTGATGTCCTTGATGATCAAATTGTTTCTATACGTCAAGGAGGTTACCAGAAGTTTTATGTACGTTGGCGGAATCGTCCTCTCTCTGATGCTACATGGATTACAGCTACTGACTTCCAGCGCATCAGTCCTGATCTTTATGAGAGATATCAAGCGCTCAATTTGCCGGAGTCGAGTTTTTCCAAGCCGGGGAGAGCTGATGAGGCCGAACCCAAGTCTGACTCAGATCACAGGCCTGAAGGACATCTGATTGACCCTTGGCTTCTTCAAGGATCCCTATCTTTATTTATCTACTTTCTATATTGTTTTTAGTAGTTATTTATCTACTTCCTATTTTGTGTTTAGTAGGTCATGTCTGTTTAGAACTAGTCTTCTATTTTGAGCAACAGTCACTCCTATATAAGGAGGAATTCTTCATTGTAAAAGGATGTTTTTATCAATATAATTTCAGTTTCAAGTGATTTTCTCTCTCTAGTTGTGATCGTGAGTTGCATTGTGTTTTTGAATTCTTCGTTGGATTCGAACAATCCTTCGGGAGATTGTTCTATAATCGATCCAAGATCCAGGGCTGCGCCATTGAGTCTCTTGGGATGTGGGTACTCAAATAGGGAAAATCTTAGAGTTAGTAGATATCATGAAGGAGAGAATGATTAACATGTAGAGTGTTTTAAGTTCAAGATACTAAATGGAAGGGGGAGAAGGTTAGGGACCTCGATGATGAGTTTAAAGTTTGAACTATTTTATGTTGGGAAATAAAATTCTGGAATTGGAGTTGGCATTATAGTTGAAGTATATTTAATGGATAAGAATGATAGGATTCTGTAAAGGGTATTCTGGAATGGGGTTAAGATATTTATTGGATCGCGGTGGTCTCCTTGTTTCCTTATGTTATCTCTCCTGGTTCAGTTGTGTGACATGTGTCTTTATGTTGTTTCTAATCCTTTTTAGTTTTATGGGAGAGGATCATTAATTAAAAAAAATATGGGTCAGTTTGACTTCTCATAAAGAGGCAGGCCTTTTGGCAACGTGATTCCACTTTTAGGTATGAGTTCCCTTTTCCTCTTGCGTGAGTGTTGTTTCCTTCATTTTGTATGATTTTGTACTTGATCTTAGCAGTTCGTGCTGCTAGATTATATTTATTAAAGCTTGTTGAAATGTATATATTACACTTTATTGCTATTAATAAAGTTGTTATTATTAAAAAAAGGGTCTGCTTTCATTGACTTATTTAGGTTTGTCGTTACGTTTTGGAAAGTCTTGGAAGTTCTTACAAGATTTGTTGAATGAGTTGTTGGAAAGAACTACTTAGAATGATATATGTTGATAATCTTGGTGGGAGGATACTTATGTTTGCAATAGAGACAATACAGAGGGAACCAAGAGCCTTATGGTTGTGACATTGAGCACCCTCTGATTGTGCTAGGTGCTCTTCTTAAACAATTTCATTGCAAACACATCCTCAAGTTTGCAATAGCGACCACCTTCCAATTGGCTAAGTAATGTTACTGAAGCTTGCTTTAGCTCATTTGCTGCTGCTGCTGCTACTACTACTACTACTATTATTTGCCTATTCTCAATGCTCAATGTATTTCATTGAGAGAGTGAGCATATTCAATAGGTATTCCTTTGGAGCTATATTGAGTTAAGGAACGGATGTCACTTGTTCTAACGAGATAATCTGCACAACTCTCAGGTTGGCTTACGAAAACTCTACTAGGTAACGCACCATTTTATTTATAAATAACTTGTGAGACGTAGGTTGCCAGTGCAACTTGTTGAAGGATTGTTCCTTTAGTTATGTATCAGTGTTGTTGGCATTTGTTACTTCACTCGTCTGAGCAATTAACAAAATGGGCTCTTCTAACAGGCCAGTTTTTCTGTCATCATCAATGGATCACATTGTATTTCTAATGTTAGGATTGATTGTCCAATTATCAAATTCTTCTAGATAGCTAGGTGTGCAAATTGGACCCTTCCAAACTCTCTCTCTCTCTATATATATACACATAAATGTATATATAATATATGTATGTATGGATGTATGTAATATTCTTTCTAACCCGATCCTCCCATTCCTCCCATTGCCTCCTCTCAACAAAATTCATCTTCCAAAGAAACAACCATTTCTCTCTAATGCCTTGTTCCAAGGAAAATCATTTTCCTTGAGGGCCTTAGTTGGACAAAAACATTCTTCTCACAAGCATTAAATAGAGTAACCAAATCTTTCTCAGCTATCCATATCCTTCATGATAGTCTTCCTCATGAATGCCTCTGTGTGTGTATATCTCTCTCTCTCTCTACATGTGATGTTAGATTCTTGGTGAAAGATAATTTTCTTTTCATGTTACGTTTGGTGTTATAGTGCTGATTCCGCCAAGCATCTTTTTGTGACGGAGGAAGAAAAATGTGTAGCCATGCCGCAAACTTGGATTGGGTATTTGTGGTCTTGGGCTTGGGCTTGATCTTGAATCTTGATGCCTAAGTTGATGTTGGGTTGGGCTTGGGAGTTGGGTATCCAAATTGGACCCAGCACCTGAAGTTTTGCAGTTCCTAGTGCATGCTTTGATAGCTATTTTGGAAATTAAATCCTATAGCTGTTATCAGCTGATTTTACCATTGAAATGGTAGGTTTTTGAAAATCTAGAGGATCTCTCTTTCGAAAGTATTATTCATATATCTTTTCAGAGAATATATATTGACATTTGACGGTCTCACTGTGCACGCCACCTAGTGGGGACCACCTGATCCCCATCAAAATGGACCATCCAAACCATCCATGGATTTACACCGATCCAAATCGACTGTCATATATATATATGAAGAATTCTCAAACTCCCCTTTTTGCTCCCCTATGTTTTTAATGTGCAGGGCCCACCTTAAGCCAATCGAATTATTTCACATATACTATCCCCTATGAATTGATATAAAGCCCAAATTTGACACTCATCCAACATTTACTTACTATTGGATTGAAACAATAAGAAAGTGATGCCTCTAAAACCATTAAACTTTGGGGCGATGGATCAAGGGCTAGAGTCATCGGTAGGTGTCATATAATCCATCTAGCAACATTCCATAGTTGTCATACACTATAGGGGGCTGATGCAGTACTGACCAGATCCAGGCCCCAGAAGACAACCGGTCCAGCCCATTGATCTAATTGGTCAACTCTATCCATTTGGGTTTAGCCTGCAGGCCCAATTGGATTGAGAGCTACTATAGACTTCTAATTATATCCCCATTTGTAATTATTTTATTGAGATTAATATTAATATTTGCAAGTTTCCTATTTTTTGTTGAGGTTATTCAAACACAGAAAGTTTGTTGCTTAGGGGATAAGTTTACTAAACTATATAACGGGATCAATGGTTCATTTTTGTGCATGCTTCTTCAACCAATGAAGAATTTTCTTTGAGTTTCCTTCAAGATGGCTGGAATCCGTCTTTTGGGTTCGACCAATCCCATGGGAGATTAGTCTACACATTGATCAAGGATCCGGGATTGTGCCAAGGGCCCAACTAGGAGGGGTGTTTTTTGTAAAAATAACTCCTCGAGAGTTTTGTAGCACTCCTCTCTCTCTCTCTCTCTCTCTCTCTCTCTCTCTATATATATATATTTATAATAAAAACCCTCACCAAAAGACGGGCCGAGTCTGTGGACCCTTAGGAGGCCGGATCCTTGTATAGCTGTTTATAATAGTTGACTTTGTGTAATCTTCTGATTGCAATTAACCCTAGTTAAGGGCTTGATTGTAATTCTTAACATCCCAATTGGGGCCTGATTTGTATATCACAGCATTATATATATCTCAATCGAATCATGAGGGATACTACCAATTTTTCCAAATTTCTCTTCTTTGTTTCTTCTTCTTTGATTTTCTGAAGTCTAATATGATGTCAGTCCCCCTCTGATATCCTTTGGTGGTTCTAAGTCTGGAAGAAAGCATTTGCTGCTTATGTACCCTTGATCATCTTTGATCATTTGCCATGTTATTGGTCTTTTGGAGACCTTTAAGGGTTTGCCTGTTCATTCAAGAAGAGATCTTGGAATCTAAACAAGATTATTGTAGTCCTCAACATAGTTGATCGACTGTTTCAACTGCTTTGTGAGTCTTCTCTATGGATCTGATTCCAAGCTTCATGTTGTGGAGGAGGAAGAATTGGGAGGTAACTAGGCATGCCTAAAAAACTTGAATATTGTGAGTTTTTTAAACTTTTTGCCACTCTTAAATGTTGATGAAAGGGTATAAAGCCAGATGAGTGGATCGGTGCTATGGAAGGGTTGCTACATGATTTCAATAAGTAGTCTGATATGCAATTTGGGTCATGCTGGCTATGTCAATATCTGTTTACCATAGATGTGAAATTCATTTCATCTCGGATAAAATTTCTGAAAAATTCTGTTCGGCCTTCATATTGAGATGAAATGACCCTCTCTAATATTTCGTTTCTTTTTTTCTATGATGCACGGCTACTTCAAAATGAGCAACGTATCATGTCGTATTGTATTCATTACTTCACTTCATATGTGTAAAATCTGTCCTTGCCGTGTCTCTTTGTATCCATGTCATATTCATATTGTACCTGGGCATCATAGCTTTTTTTAGTCAAATTTTGATGAAATTGGCCATTTTGGTTCATTTTGTCTGAAATTGGATGGAATGTTAATTTTTGCCGAATCCCATGCATTTCAATTAAAAAAAAACTTTAGAAAGTAAAAAAGTTAAAGAAATTGAAAGAAAGGCAGCAAAAGCCCAAAGTCCTTGAATCCCTCATCTTCACATGAAAGAACGGAAGAGGATGAAGTACCTTTCACTGATGACTGCAGGGACCCAAACACTCCAGCAGGCAGCGAGACCACCACCACCATGTCTCCTCTCCCACTGTTTCCTTCCCCTCCTTCCCCCTTTTCTTTTCTTGAGGCTTTTGTGATGAGAGAAAGGGGTGACTTTTCCTCGCTTCGTATTCATATCCATATATATGAGCAGTAGCCAATTTCACACAATTTCACTCTTAAGAAATTGGGCATAGCCATGTCTCACCTGTAATAGAGAATGGGCTACTCAGATTTTGCGTTAATAAAAATTAGGGCCCTAATCAAATTTCACTTTAAGTAAAACTAGGAAAGATAAAATTAGAAATGAGTGCTTTTGAGAGCATTTAGGGGTAGCACCAATGGGGGATAAAATTAGAGAAATCCGCTTAAGATAGTTTGGGTATGTTGAGCGTAGGCCAGTAATGGCACCGGTGAGAAAAAGTTTGGATATACAGGTGGATGGCCCATCAAGAGGTAGGGGTAGGGGTAGGCCGAAGAAAACATTGATGGAAGTCATTAATTCAGATTTGAAGAAATTTAACTTATCGAAGGATTTGGCTCAACATAGAACGGAATGGAAAAACAGAATTCATGTAGCCGACCCCAACATGGTTGGGATAAGGCTTTGATGATGATGATGATGATGAATCAAATTTCACTTTAATAATATATAGCTCTATCCAAGTTTTCCTATAATGGGATATAGGTCCTACCCAAATTGCACTCTAACAGAAAATTGAGCCCTATCCAAATCTATTCTAATAGAAAATAGATCTTTAGCTAAATCTCACTCTAATAAAAAAAAAAAAAAACTTGAGCTGCCTTATGTTTTGGTTCAAATTTAAATATTTGTTATATATTTATTCTGAGGTTTTTTGCTAAAATTCCGAACCAGCCGAAATATTTTTGTCGTCATTGATTTGTATGAACATGGATATACGGGTGAGGGGTCCATCAAGAGGTAGGGGTAGGTCGAAGAAAACATGGATGGAAGTCATTAATTCTGATTTGAAAAAGTTTGACTTATCGAAAGATTTAGCTCAAAATAGAACGGAATGGAGAAATAGAATTCATGTAGCCGACCCTAATATGGTTGGGATAAGGCTTTGATGATGATGATGATAATGATTGATTTGTACGAACAATAGAACTGCTAGGTGTAATGACGGCTTTTTTGTAGTATTTGGATGCAATCATTTCATGCACGTTAGAGTTTTTCTGTCTGTGTAGTTTAATGATACAAGACTAAATTAAAAAAAACTGTAGCTTTTTTTTTATTTTAGTTTTTTAAGAAATAGCCTGTACCTTTTGTTACTCTTTATGCTAACGGAGGTTACTTTCTGATGCACATGATGCAGCAACCCAGGCCAATTGCTTGCACATCTTGCCAGTCTAATGGGTTTGTTGAATGCAAATGGTGTGGTGGTACAGGCTTCTTTATCCTTGGCGATAACATGCTCTGCCAAGTGCCTTCAAGAAACACCAGTTGTGTAATATGTGCTGGAAAGGTAATCTATATGTTGAATTATATCAAGTACTACCAATTATACGTAGAAGGACTGGATAAGGACTTCTTGAATGAAAATCTTCCAGATTGGAGGACCACAGCCACCTGCTTATTGCCCTTTTTCCTATTGGCTGTGTACCATTTTCAACTCTTAGTGTGTGCTTGCAGTCGAGCCATGAATGGGCTAAGGTTTCCAATTGGAATATCTTTGGTGCATGGCCCATATCTCTGGAGATGCATCATGTGAATTTTTTAAGATCTGCTCAATGAAATCATGGCCACAATAGTTTCGATGGAACCGAAGAATATGTAGAAGATGTTGAGCCTAGCATTGTGTATTCCTGAGGATACATTTCCATTTCCTATATGAATGATTCAATTATTAAACGACTTTGTTCTTTCTTGAAGGGGTCTACTTGCTGCTCTGATTGCAAAGGGACAGGGTTTCGTGCTAAGTGGTTGGGAAAGCCGATCCCTAACGCGTAAGAATGGCAGGTTTGGAGATGATTTCAGTGCCTGGTTACTGCTCTTGGGAAGAAACAATTGTATGTATGAGCTCTTTATTTTGTTCGGAATGTCACTGGAGAATCTCATTGTCTAATTAAAAGGGCATAACTTCTGGACTGCGCAACGTTTGAACAAAGATGCACATGGCTGGTTCTTGTACTGATCATAACCACTCTAATTTCAATTCATACTTGTATTGTTATCTAAAGCAATTATACAATCTCAGGGTGCGTTTGCTATTTTGCCATTTAGATGTTCCAATGTTTCCATGAGATAAGTTTGCAGAAAACATGTTTGGTATGTGCAAATCAGTGTTTCAAGTTTTGGTCTCGTTGGAAGGAATTTCAAAATCTTAATCTGTTAGCATAAAAAATTCGAAACAAAAAAAACTTTGTTTGTTTTTAAAAACAACTTGTTGGCACAGTTTTTTCCAACTTATTTTAAGGTGGTTTTACTACCTAATTTTTAAAGGAGGTCACATAGTAACAATCACAAAAGGTAGGTATATATTATAATTTCTAATTTCTTATAATGGTGGGACCACATTATAAATCTTTTGAGTATGGGGCATATATCCTAATTTCTAAATGTAAGTTACGTGGCAAAAAAAAAAAAGATATTGTCTTTCAAAAAAAAAAAAAATTTAAGCCTTAAAAAAAAAAACTCTTTCAAAAAAATTTTTTAATTTTTTTAAACTATATCTAATTTTTCAAAAATATCTTTCAAAAAAATATTTAATCCTTCAAAAAAACTGATTTATCAAAATATATATAGTCTTTCAAAAAACTATTTAATCTTTCAAAAAAAAAATCTAATCTTTCAAAAAAAAATTAATCCTTAAAAAAATGTTTAATCTTTCAAAATAAATATATAATTTTTCAAAAGAAAAATCTTTCAAAAAATTATTAATCTTTTAAAAAAAATTTAATCTTGCAAGAAAAAAATATTTCAAAAAAAAAGTTTAATCTTTCCAAAACAATATTTTATCTTTAAAAAAAATAGCATAAGGTGGAGCCACTTTGTAATTCATGTGAATGTGATCTCATGTTTTAATTTCTAAAGGTGGGTATTATGTAATATGTATAGTTGGTCTCGTATTCACAATCAACAAAAAAGATGACCCTATATTATAATCTTTCATAATTTTCAATGGTGGATACCATATTGTAATTTCTAAATGTGGGTCATATGGACCAAATCACAATAATGTGGCTCTACTTTGTAATTTCTTAATGTGGGTCATGTAGTCACAATTATAAAAGGTGAACATACATTATAAATCCTATGAATGTGGGCTCATATTTTAATTTCTGAAGTTGTGCAATATGCTATAATTTATAAAGATGAGTTTTATATTTACATTAAGAAGGTGAACCCATATTATAATTCTTATAAAAGTAGGCTCATAAGTCTTATGAATATGTGCACCATATTCTAATTTTTAAAGGTGGAAACTATATTGTAACTTTTACAGGTGTAATCAAAGTACATTAATAATAAAGTGCCGCAAACATTAAAAGGTGGATCTCACATTTTAAATCCATAATTCTCTTGTTTTTGTTTGTTAGAGAAAATTTTTTATATCGTTACCAAACAAGTTCCGAATCATATATTCTTGGCAGTGTATTTTAATATAAAGTTGCTAAACAAGTTCTGTAGAGTTTAGTCTCGGCATAATCCGGCCTCAGCACAATCAAATCTGAGTACAAAATTGGAAACTATACAGGAATAATACCAAACAAGCCATCAAATTCTCCTTTTCGGATGGGTTGAATCAATGTTGGAAGTCATTTGTTATGTGTTCTACTAACTACCCAAGTACTTCTATGTCCTTGGGCACATTTTGTATACCTTTTAATATGATGTTAATGTTCATTCCTATCATATGATGAAAAACAGTTTCCCATCATGACCAATTGGATCCTCCTATTATCAATCCAACCCTCTAACACTCACTACCCTCCAGATTGGCAAAGCCCAAATTTGGCACTCATCCAACTATTTATTTGATTGAAATCCTAGAAAAATAATCTTTTCTAAAACCAATAAGCTTGAGGGCCATGGATGAAGGGTTAGGATGATCTAATGGCGTAAAATTTTGCATCCATTTAGGTCTCATTGAGATCTTTTAATCCTCACCTCTCATTGAGATCTTTTAATCCTCACCTTTTGTTGAGAGGCAAACAATGGAAAAAGAAAAGTTAAGGAAGGGCAAAAAGGATAGGAACAAATGATGTCTATCCATATCTTTCTCTTGATTTAAAGAGAAGCAACAAGTTGAGCTTATGTAGCTCGGTCTCGGCTTGATGTACGAAATGCCTTTTTGAATGGTTTCCTACATGAGGAGGTGTACATTTCTCAACTGCCTGACTTCATTGATCAATTCATCCTCAACACTCTATGCATATTTGCAAATTACACAAGGCACTCTAAGGCCTAATAGGCACCCCCGGCATGGTTATCATTGTCTCACTGGTTTTCTTTTACATCAAGGCTTCACAAATTCTAAAAGTGACACCTCACTGTTCTTCAAATCAACTAGCAAATGCATTTACTGCTTCTCATATACGTAGATGATAAAATCATCACTGGATCCAATATTAAAGAGGTTGATCATATCCTATGCCAATTTAGTGCTGAATTTGCCATCAGAGACTCGGAGGCACTGCATTTCTTTCTTGGAATTAAGGCAGCCAAATTTTCGTCAAGACTTTTTCTCTCCTAGTCTAAGCATATACATGATTTATTGTTGAAGACCCTGTGGATGATGTGAAGCCAATCTCCACGCCCATGGTTACCGGTGAGACTCTTGCTTCTCTGGCTCCATCCTTATTGTACCCATCTAAATATCATAGTATAGTTGGGTCCCTCTAGTATCTCACCATTACAAGGCCCGATATTGCAGTCCCCTACAAAGGATCATTGGGCTGCAGTTAAATGCATTCTTCGTGACCTCAAGCATACAATCACTTATCATTTTCCAAGAAGCTTGATAATTTAAATTTACATGGTTACATTGATGCAAAGGAGTTGCTCTTGTATAGTGTGAACTAGTTTAGGTCCATTCATTATTATGCGAACTTGGGTTCTCCTTATGTCGCTTTGCATGATGTGATAATCTTGGTGCCACTTATCTCTCCGTCAACCCTGTTTTCATGGGGGCACCAAGCAAGTGGAAGTGGATGTTCACTTCACTTGTGATCTAATTGCTAAGTGACAACTTGATGCTTAATGTGTCTCCACTCCTGCCCAAATTGTCGATGTTCTTACGAACCTGCTCAGCTCTAAAAAGTTTGTGCTTTTGCATGCCAAGCTCACTGTCATCCATGGACAGTCAAGGGTGGACCCCAGGAAAATTTCCTTGGGGGCGGGCGGGGACCCTCCTACTTGGGTCCTCCCTTGTGGACAGTCACACTTGAGGGGGGCATGTGAAGGATAAGGATGCTCTAGCTATTTTTGTTATGGTTAAATCTAGCATAGCAAATTCAAATAAGCCTCAGTTATTTTGAACTGCATATCCACATCAAGCTTCTTATGATCAGTAACTACTCTCTCTTACAAGGCACATAGATGAATGTAAAAGTTTTAGCTGAGTAGGGTGCTTTATATATTCCTCTCTCCCTCTTCTGCTTGCTTCTTATATTCATATTGGCAGTTATATTACCTATACATGATGAGAACTAGTCAAAACCCATGAAATAACTAATCGGAAAGATCAATTCTATAAAATAAATGGGGATATTGCCTGTAGAGTTGTCCTTATACCTGACATTTGGTCTTAAATTGTCAAAGTTTAATTACTTTACACAGAGCTCTGTAATATTACATATATCACATTGTGCGATATTTTACGGCCGTGCAATACCATGCCATTATTATACAGGCAACTGTGTGAAAAATATCAGAACTTCAACTGGTTTGGGGCAGATGTTAACTAATTCGATCCCCGTATGATTAATGGTCAGTATTGGTATTCATTTGGAGTTGACAAAAATAAATATTGGACTCTGATATGGCACAAGTGTGACTAGCATGTGCAAACAAGAGAACAATTAAAAGCAACATTTATAGCATTAACTTTTACTTCAATGACTTCCTCAGTGTACTTGCCTTTCTGAGTACCCTAACAGACCTTGAAAAGATATATCCTTCCTCATAAAAAAAATGTCAACTACTGAACATAAAAAATAAAATGGCATGTAACAGAATATGCATAGATAGCAATTACATGGCGAAAGTAATAGAATGGGGGGTCTCTTGTGGAATGTTTACATGCGGACATTTCCATCCGAAGCATGGGTGCTATAAAATTCAGGGGGTTCGATTTTTTGGATGAGCCCCTCATCTCTTAACATCTAAATTGAGACGTCTACATACAGTCATCCTATGTGGAGAAATATTACCCATCGAATTAATATTGATTTCCAATTGAATATACAGTTGAAAGGTTTTCAGAAACTTCATAAATGAGAGAATTTGACAAGACAACCAAAGATGGGGAAGAAGAGCAACAGAGATTATCACAAAACTAGCACAAAATATGGAAACCATCATCAGAATTTCAAATATGGAAAAATGGCATTAAGTATATATAAATGTAAAATATGGAATGGTTCATCAAAAGCATGTATGGAGCTTGAGTTTGAAAATGGGCTTTTAAGAGAAGGATGGGCTACTAGTACTAATAGACACATCAACATACTTAATAGTTAATTCCCATGTGATATGAAGAATGAATTTTGTACCATGTGATATGAAGAATGAATCTTGTAGTTGTTGTAATAGTTGAAACCCAGCTAGATTTAATAAGATGTAGGGTTTTGTCCAAACCTATTAATAAACAATAAAATGAAAGAAAAGAAAGAAATTAGGAAAATAGCTATTCCACTTATTTATGAAATTACGAAAAAGTCTCTAAGTTGTTCCATAATTTACATGAGTCCTTCTTTGACTTATAACACCCCCCTCAAGCTGGTGCATAGATATTCACTAGGCCTAGCTTGGAAAAAACATGACATAACTTAGCTTTATTGAATGCCCTAGTTAAAAAGACTGCTAATTAATCTTCAGTATGAACTTGTAGCAGCAATATATGTTCCTTTTCAAAATTTTCCCTGATGAAATCGCAATCAACTTCCACATGTTCTGTCTTTTCATGGAGAACTAGATTATGAGCAAGGCTGATTGTTGACATACTACCATCAACACATTCATTGGACTACTTTGTTTGAATCCTAACTCTTCCAACAATATTCTGAGCCATAGTAGTTCACAACACCTAAGAGCCACAACCCTTGTAAGAACCCAAGTGTAAGAATTCAAGGATTATGATTAACCCCTAAGTATGACATATGTACTCTCATACAATCCACACCTGGACTGGAGTCTAAGCGGAATAACACAAGGGATATTCACATTACTTGTACGTGTGGTGTGCTTTTAATGGACATCTGTCTAAACATTAATCATGGGGAAGTTTGTCAATATCATCTATAAAATTTACTTTTCTCCAACAATAATTAATAATTCCCGAAGTTTTAATCCATAGAAACAACACACACTAAAATGCCCATATATATATATATATATATAGAGAAAGGAAGAGGAATATAATTATATGTCATAAGATGACATGTACATATAAGAGTTAGTATAAACATGTCATACATGTTTGTACAAAAGAGAGATAAAGTCTTATGGACAATTATAAAAGATACATTATCCCAAAATACAAGGGATCATGGATTGTGCATGACAAAATAAAAACTAATATCATGCTATGAAACCCTAATGCATCCAAAACTAAAAAAAAAAAAAAAAGGCCCTATGATAATCATGTTACACTCCGTAGGTGGATTAGTTAGATTGCTTGTGTAACACCCTGTCATGATTTAATCTTGATTACTACTAATTAATTATAGCTTTATGTTAAAAATCTTTGTTTAAGGTGAAATTATGCCAAATTAATTGTAGCTTGTCTTATTATGCTTATTTGGGTCAAGTGTAGGTCTTAGATGGGTAATCTTAAAATGGTTTAACCTTGATCAAGTGGATAAAAGTCCTTTTTTGTGATTATCAATTTTATGAGTTTACATCATGTGTACAATACCTTGGCATTATTGCATGTATTGCAATAAATAGATCAACTTTAGTTTGGGCCTTCAATTATTGGACTCCATTTGAAGTCATTAAGCACGAAGTTGAGTTAAACTGAAGTTATATAAAGGAAGGTGGGCCTATATGTCATTTTAGGAAAATCTGTAGAATAAAAGAAACCACCCTCATCACAACCGAACCTTCCCCTTCCCATTTCAGCTCTGACTCTCTCCTTCCCTTCTACCTTACATTTCCACCTGAGGTGCAAGAGGAGGGTGGATACAAGTGAGGATTTGAGCTTCTATCATCATTCATCCTTATCTTCTTCTTCCTATTTGGAGTAGAAGCTCCTACAAACAGAGAACAGCAACCTTACTCATCTTCTCTAAAGTAAAGAGTACAATACCTGCATGTTAGATTGGAGAGCTTCACCATCACCTCCATCCTTTACTCTATCTTCATCATGGGTTGAAAGCCCCAATTCCATTTTTCCTTTCCCCTCTACAGGAACCTATGGTAAGAGAGAGACTTCCCCTACTCTATTTTTGGTGACAAATGGACTTGGAACATTTAGAGATTGCATGCATGCACTCTTATTATCTTCTTCATGTTTTCTTTATGGTTAGAGTCATTAAAAGTGGATTTTCTCTGCATTTGATGCTCAAAGGAAACCATTTGAGATTTTAACACTCATCAAAGGCAAGAATAAGCATTAGTAGATGAATGCAAGCAAGGGAATGCCCATTATGCATAAGGATTTACACAATTTTCTTTGAATCCATGGCAGTAGAAGTATTTTGTGAAATGCCCATTTACATTCTATATTAATAATAATATGTTAGATTTACATTCTATATTAATAATAATATGTTAGACGGGTGTAGATTTTGTTAATTTTGTTGTTGATGGATGGATTGAACGATCAAAGGGGCTGGGCCAAATGCCAGAGGATCATTGTATATATAAAAAAAGAAAAAAAAAAAAACACAAGTGCAGGGCTGCCTGCACATTGCTGCGCAGGTGCACCAGTGCACCCGGCAGCAAGTGCAGGGTTTCCTGCACGTGCTGCGTAGTTGCACAAGTGCACCCAGTAGCAAGTGCGGGGCTATCTATCCACTGCTGCCACGGGCACAACCTGTGCAGGTGGGTTTCCACCTGCACTTGGCTGGTGGGTCCGCCACCTGAATGTGGGCCCATGGTGTACAGGTGGATCCCTGATATGGTGGGGCCCTGATAGTATCCATATCTGCCTTCAAAAAAAAAAAAAAAAAACAGCATCTATTTTTTTTGTTATGTTTCTGTTGGATGGTCCTTGTAGTGCATTGAACAAGCAAACATGGCTTATTCCTTTACTGTAACTTCTCATGCAAATCTATGTTCTAGTTGTATTTCTTTACCTTTCTTTTTATTATTAATACTCATACTGCTTGATCAATGCTCCTTGTTTGCTCATGATGAAATGAGGTGACTGTGAACATAAAGGTCTTGAATTGGAAGCTATAAGGGTATGGAATTGAATTGTATTAAATAAAGAAATAAGGACTAAGTTTAGTTACTGCAGTAGCTAAAAGGAGTGTTTGGAACTCCAATCGGGTAATCAGTTGTACCTAGGCTTAGGACACTGATTATATCCTACATGATTTGTTTAAGCTCTTATGGAAGAGTACAATTAAGTGACTTAAATGAGTTTCTAGTCATAATCATCACCTGATGTATGGTTTAAATTATAGTGGAATGTATTTGATTGTTTGAATAGTTTTCTTATGTTGGAATGTATTTGGTTGTTTGAATAGTTTTCTTAACAGTATGTTCTTAAATGTTCAAAAATACAATGCACATTATTCTACCTTTGCTTGTACTTGGTTGAATCGTTGTAGTCATAGCGATTCAATTGATGTTACAGGCTCAAATGTCAATGTCAGTCTAGCAGAGACCGAGGAGACTCAAAAGAAAACCCCAGATGTTCCTTGGGGATTAGAAGAATGGATCACTAAGGACATCCTCTAATCACTGGCATGGAGCACGTTATCATGAGTCTTATTAAATTTAGAAATTATTTTGGAATAGTGCTTGTAGCATGCGATCTTATCCTTCAATATTGGTTATGCTTTAGGATGGTATTCTTTATAATCCGAACTTGTGGATGATGTACAGGAATTTTTGTAACCAAGTAGTTCAAAGTTTATTCACTATGTATATAGAACCTATGTTAAGATTTAAATGTTTAAATTTTATAGACTATTCAACTATGATATCTCGTGATTAATGAATTGTACAGGTGAAAATTATGAACTTCTGCTAGAGACACTCATTGATAGGTGCCATTGAGGGGTCCTCCACTGCTCGAAGATTGTAAGTATCCTTTGTGGATTCTATCCCAACATAGAGTTATGTGGAATTTCATAGGAATACGCATGTCACACCTCACAAATTACCCTAACTAAGGGAAGTCCGGGCTTGGGTTGAGACAGCTTGTACTGTCCAGCCTAAGGAGATTTCGTCGGCCTCCTCTCGAGTTTTCGTAAGATCAGGACTGGGATCTGAGCTTGTAACGCCATTAGACAACATATGAATAAGGCTATTCAGCAAAGTATAAGCATAATTAAAGTAACATGCATTATATCTAAGAGAATCATTAACAGTTGATTGATAGAAGTCAATTTAATATACTAAGCATGTTGCGCATTGATTAAAGCATGATATAAGAATTAAATAATAGAAATACTTTACTATTTGGCTACAACATTTGTTATATCTTCCCGTTAGGGATTTTTGTATTGAGAACACCAACGCCTTGGCCAAAGGTATAATTAGGTCTTACGTATATGGAGTCTGAAAGCTCCAAAGGCATACTGCAGCGGCACTATAACAATCTACTATAGTCAATCCCGCCGGGTATCATAAGGCTGAAGCTAAATAGAGACAGGCCATTTTGATTCATATGATTGAATTTGAGTAAATCGTACAATTCATTTCGATTCATTATATGTTCGATTCATTCTTACTCAATTTAATATTGGCAATAAGAAAATCGTATATGAATGGAAGTCCAGAACTAGAATCAATTCATAACATGATCATTTCAAATCATTTTGATAATAGAAAGTAATGAAAATAATTCAATATGCTATGAAAATTCAAATTAGTAGAATCAAGGTACTTTACAAGCCAACCCTAATCTAATCATCCATTGTTCCTAACCGTACATGATGATGTAGTTTTAAGTTATTTGATATATAGTTGTGTCTATTCAATGTTACATTGTATAAGGAAGAGTATATCAAAATCCCTTAAACTAACACCCATGGAGAGGTGCTTAACAAATGGACAACATTATATGAATGAGTCTCTGCCTCAAGACACTTCATGTTATGCAGTTTTCTATTGGGCCAATTGATTAGGTTAAAGAATCTCAAGAAATAAGGTCCTGTGACAGTCCCTAATTAACCCTAGTTTTCAAAGGTCTTACTGCTTAGCCTTGGGTGACTTACGGCTTAGGTGTGGCTTTGCATACTATTTCTTTGTAACCACGCTTAGGTGTAAAAGAACCTATGGCTTAGCCATGGTTGGCCTACAATTGAGCCACAGCTTGGCTATGGCTTAGCCGTAGTATAATTCATGGCTCAGCCGTGTGCTCATCTGTAAAAGGAATTATCAGTTTTTTATTCTCAGGTTTCCTAGCCGTAATGCAATTTATTCTCTGGATTTTTAGCTGTAGTATAACTTATGGCTTAGCCGTAAGTTTCACTATTTCTGAAGCTAATTCGGTTCCAAAACTTTTTTCTTCTAACTGCAAGTCTATTAGCTGGTCCAAGGCAGTCATTTTTATTCAATTCCAAGCTCACATTTCATCATTTGTTGAAAGGATCTCATCATGCATTAGAATTTAGGAGATGTACTAATATAAGGGCTGAAAAATAATAACTTCATTTGGCATTTAATAGATTTATAAGAATCATAGTTTTACCAACATACATTCAACATTAATTAGGTTATACTTGCCTTGACTTAGAGTTCAAACCACTATTCCTCTTCTTGGCTCCAAAAGAGAGGAAGAACCACTGTTCTTGACCCTTAAGATGACATGCATGTAAGAAATGATGTACAAGATGAGTGTTTGCTTAAGCTAGGAGTCTTCTTGAACCCATTAAACTAAGAAATTTGTAAATGGAAAGAGATCTTACCTTAGAAATCGATTTGGGAAGATGAAGGCTAAGATCCTACAACCTAAGATGCAAACAAAGGAGGGAGATGATGAGATGGGAGGAATAATAGCTCCTAGTTACACATGCATGCTTTCCAAACTTGTTTCCAAGAAAAATCGGAGGCAGCATTTGAGGGGAAGAGGAACTGCAGTAGCTTATAACAGAGAGAATGTTCGAATGAAATGGTTGGGATTTTCTTAAAGTGATCTTTCTTAAATTTATGAGAAAGTCCTATTTCCACAATATATTCTCATTTTGAGTCAAATGAGGGTCCAATTAATTCAAATGAAGTTGAATGCATTTAAGTCAAGTGCAAAAGTTGACGAGCTCAACGAGACAAATGTAACGATATCAATATGATGCGTATACGACGTAAAACCATAAAATTTAAAATTATGGAAAAGGGCTTTCATTTACCTAGTTAAAGTCAAATCCAACGCAAACTGCCTATCTATGACTTGAACTTAACTCACCTAACTCAATAAGACAAAATGATCTAAATCTAACCTAATTAGATGTTAAACATCATTATATAGATTAATTCTATATTAATTAGCTAATAATTTACTTAATTAATTACTAAACGTGCTTAATTGGGTTTAGTGTGTTACAACTCTATACTTAGCTTCTGCACTGGACTTGTTTGTTACAACTTGTTTCTTATTTTTTCAAGAGACAAGATTTTTTCCAACTATAGTACAATATCCGATGGTGGACTTTCGATCTATCAATGATCCGACCCAATCAACATCAATGAATGCCATGGCATTTGCATGCCCATATGATTTGTAAAGGATTCCTTGACTCCGGGGCCTTTTTAAATATTTGAGAATTCTATTTATTGCAATTAGATGATCAGTTTTTGGAGCATGCATAAACTGACTAACTAGACTAACAGCATACGAAATGTCAGGCTGTGTGATGGTAAGATAAATAAACTTCCTCACTAACCGTTGGTACATCCTTTTACCTTAAAGCAACTCTCAACTTTCTAAGTGTAAACTATGATTTTGTTCAATTGGTGTATCAACTGGCTTTGCACCTAACTTCCCTATCTCTTCAAGAACGTCAAGGGCATACTTTTTTTGAGATATAACAATTCCACTCTTAAACCTAGCAACTTCAATCCTAAGGAAATATTTTAATAATCTTAGGTCTTTGATCTCCGACTCCTTGCTTAGAAAAGCTTTGAGTTTGGAAATTTCATTAGCATCATTTCTTGTGACAACTATATCATCAACATACACCACAAGTATGACCACCTTTCTATTCTTCCTTTCACAAAGACAGTATAATCTGCAAAACACCTGTGGAACCCATATTTGAGCACTGCTCTACTAAATCTTTCAAACTAGATCTGGGGTGATTGTTTAAGTCCATATGTAGACTTTTTAAGAAAACAAACTTTGTCTTCCTACCCCTTAACAATAAAACTAGGAGAAGGGTCCATGTAAACTTCTTCCTTCAAATCCCATGTAGAAAAGCAGTTTTTACATCCAGTTGGAATAATGGCCACTCAAAATTTGCTGCTAGGGTTAGTATGACTCTGATGGAAGTCGATTTAACAATTGAAGAGAAAGTCTCAAAGTAATCAACCCCATATGACTGAGTAAAGCCTTTTGCGATACGTTGTGCTTTGTATCTATTAATTATACCATCAGAATTGTACATTAGAGTAAAAACCCACTTATAACCAACGGTACACTTTCCTTGAGAAAGGGTAGTCAGCTCCCACGTAGTATTTTTTTCAAAAGCTGTCATTTCTTCCACAATTGCCTCTCTCCACTTAGGGTGAGTAAGAGCTTCAAACACATGCTTGTGTAAATAAGTGGTATCAAGTTTTGTAACAAATGTGTGATAGATAGGAGAAAGAAGATTATAAGACATAACATTTTGAATGGGATGATGAACAATGTAAGATCTTTTTCCTTTTCACAATGCAAAAGGTAAATTTAATTCAGTAGAGGAAGTACCTGACTGGGGAAGAATTATAGTTTGATGCTAGTCTTGAGAATGAGAATTTCAAACCAGGGCTTTCGAGGATGGTGTAGATGAGATCAATCATCTAGTCCATTTGCTTGAGTGAACTTATAGTGGTTTCTAACTCTTCTTTAGTACTTGATCTTCCTCTGGAACTTTGGAGTAAAGACTTTTGCTTTCCACTAATTCATGGTGTACTGGTTAAATTCATTGAGTAATAAAATCGGTAAGAGATGCACGGTCCTTTTCACTCCCATTTGGCAACAATTCTGTAAGGTCCTGACATGATTTAATTGTAAATTATACTAATCAATCTTGATTTCATATTAATTAATGTATTTTAGCTTTAATTTATCTCATTTTTATTTAATTGGATCTAAGTTGGACAGGTAGTTGGGTTTGACCAAACTAAGTAGGATTCATGGATCATTTTGATAATTTACATGTCATGAGTTATGCATTCATTGGGCATATCATTTAGGCATCAAATCGAGCTCATCAAACTCATTTTAGAATGGACTCCAACTTTTAATATGGACCCAACTCGACTTGAAACAATCTTGATTCATTTGAGGCACAAAAGACCCAAATCAGGAATACCATAACAAGCTTTGACTTCTCTATAAATTCTAGAAAAATGTTTCAAATAAAAAGGTCCCAGCCCATCTCCACCGATTTCCTCCTTCCCCTGCAACTGAGACTCTCTTCTCCTTTTCTTTACCCTTTTTCCTTCTTATGGAATCTCAGCCTTGGAGCTTACATAAGAGAGTGGAGATCTTGATCTCCTTCCACAACCTTATCCTTCTTTTATTTTGGCTCAAGTGTGTTGAAAAACTCCATCTTCCTTTTCCTAAACTTTCTCCTTCTTGTTGTGAATCAATTATAAAAGCCACTGCAAGTGTTCTCGGAGGTGGTAAGCAACTCCCTTAGGGCCATCTTCTTCTTACCTTAGCTATAGATTGGTTGGCCTCAACTTTCCTTCTTCTTTACAAATATCTTTAAGGTAAGAGACTTTTCCTTTGTCAGCTTCTTTGTTTACAAATGAGTCAAGGAGACCCATTTTAATGGCATTCACACCATCTCATTTCATCATCTATATGCATATAGGGTTTGTTATTTGGGTTTTCTTATCAATTAAGCCAAGGGAGGACAAATTGGAGCTAAGCACTGTATATGGCAAGTATAGTTGGATATATTTACTGCATGTATGTTAAATAGGTTAATTCCTTGATAAATTATATGCTTAATCTTATTTTATAGCTCATCTTTTTAAACAATATGCTAATGAAATGGGTATTCTTCATAATGAATGAGTTCGGGAATACTGGAGAATTAAGGAAGAAATCAATTTAGAACTAATCAGCTAAGGCAAAAATCAATTTAGAACTGATCAGCCCGGAGCTAAAATGCTCTAAGGCCAATTGATCGGGCAAGAGCTCTATCGATCGAATTAAGCCTCTGGGAGGTGTTTGGATCGATACTTGAATTTTGGTTTATAGTTTTATTTAAAAGCTTGGTCATCATGAATGACTATGAATCTTCTATAGTCTATCGCAGGCATAATGAGAGGCTACTCTTTTGATCTTTTGGTAGAGCCGATGTATTCTAATATTCATCATTAGGTCATACAAACTTCCTACAACCAAAATAATATCCAAAATTGTTGGAACATGGGACCTTACTGAAGCTCCGGCAAGTGTTAGTGTGTATGAAAAAATGAGTATTACTTTAAAATACTTTATTTGATAAAGAATTATACATTGTATCCTTTTTGAATTCTTTAGAATTTTAAGGCCAAAAACACTCTCCGGAACTCACTCACGATGTTTCGTGAGTCTGGCTATATACAAATACAAATCTCTTATGGAAATGGAGCTATTTATAGAGATGTTTGGAGATCTTATACACATGTTGGGAATATTTTATGACCTTGTATAAAAGTTATTGGGGAGCAATATATCCCCATTTTCAGTAAAACTTTATTTTATTTCTTTTAAAATGGGGATTAATTCGAAGCTATCTTGGCCTTCTACTAGGACCCTAGCGGTATGTTTAAAGCAAAATTCTTCCATTAGGACATTAAGTATATTCAAAGACCATGTAGAGCTTTAGAAGCGGTACCTTCACCTCAAATAAATTAGCCCAATGGTAATTAATACTAAGAAGAAAAAGTGCGGAGTTGTCACTCATTCCTTCTTGATTTTCTGGTCAATTTCTGAAGTCACATCATGAGTGTTGGCATTAGAAGTGGTGTCCATCACTTATACCATATAACACTAAGATTTTGCTAACAAATTGACACTGAACATTTTATGAATACGCCGTATTAAATGACTAAGGAAACACATATTATCTTAACTAGGGTTGGCTAGTAAATATTCTTGTTAACCTCATAATTCAACTTCATCCATACTGTTAAGGTAAGCCTTTCCTCAACATGATTAAATCTTGTATCCATTCTTCCTGGGTGAACCTTGAGGCAAAACCAGGTCAAAACTTCTTCTGAGAGAGAGGTTGTAAGCCAATAAAGGAAAACCAAAGTTGAGAGGGTTTGAGCACTATTACCTCATTGTTATATGCATTGTGCAATTAGTTCGTAATTTTGTTCAACTTCATTTATAAGATTTTGTATAATCTTAAGACTAATAATCTCTTTATGTATAAATACGAGACGATCACTATGATTGATGATAAGTATGAATGATGTGGATGGATTTCAGTCGGTCTTGATACGTTGAGTCAGCACCACTTAGCTTGTACCTGAGGGCCCATTTGTTAATTTAACTGGTGGAGTGAAGTGAGGTGAATGATAATTTTAAAAGATAAAAAAAATAAGAGGAGTTAAATCAATCCAATGATTATATTTTGTTTTTTAGTGAAAAGAGAATGTAACTTTTTTACTTTTTTGTTAAAAGTAGATATTTTTTATTAGTTAGTGGGATGAAAATGTAACTTTTTGACTTTTTTGTGTAAAAAGGTAAAAGAATTTTTTTAAAATGTGGTATTTTGATTTGACTTTTTTGGGTTGTTGTGAGGTGAAATGAAAGATGACTTTAACTTTACAATGAGGGGAAATTAACAAACGGGCCCTTAGGAGGTTTGAGGAAACGATAAGGTATTCCATATGTCACTACTACAGTAGTTATGGAGGAGTTGGTCAGCACTCTTTGGATAGCTAAAAAGACTTCATAGTGATTTCCCACCATATGATAAATGCTCTCCTTAGAGAGAAGATAGCCTCATGGATGCCAACTAGTATGTTATTGTGTCTCCAATTATGATTCTTTATTCATGCTATATTCATATATACAACATGCCTAGTTTCTGCTATTGCTCTCATTTAATTAATATTTCTTTATTCAATAGATGCAATATGATAGTTTTATATGCACCTATAGTTGCTAAACCTTTGTATTTATAGTGCTATCCTTTGGTGTTATGATTTCAAGTTTTGATACTAGATTATCTACAGACGCAGGCGTAGAAGAGTTTCCAATGACCTCCATGGTATAATATAGTAATTTGGACTTTGACAACATCTCCCAGTTGTCTGTTTTGTAGAGTGTCATGGGTACATTTTGGATACCTTATTAGTTCAGGCATTGGATTTGGTTTGTTTACGCATGATACCATTATTCCATGTATACACTGATGGACTGGTTTTTAGACTTGCATTTTAGACATGCTAGATACGCTTGGGCTCAAGTTTTATATAAAAGATTATCTCTAAGTATTTATATCTTTTGTTACAAATGAATTTAATTAAAGACTCAAATTATACTTAATACCACATCTCAAAATACGAACTGTACAAGTAAAATACATAGACTCCCGCAAATGTTCAAATGGATATGTGTTATACGTTAATCCTCACACATGAACTCTGTGCCTTTTTCTTTATGACGGTTTGTACGTGTCTTCGTACCACATGGATTGCTATTGAATTACGCATGCCACACCTCAGGAGTCGCCTTAATCACGAAATCTCAGGTTGGAGGCATTGCATATGTAAGTAATGGTATCAAGCATGAATCTTGTAAAATATGCAAGTAAAGTATGGTATTATTGCATAAATATGCAATCTTCTGCCTCGTCCCCAAATCTTGAAACACACAGTAAGAAGGATAAAAGGAAATAAAACAATTAAGATGTTTGGTTAGGGTACTAACAGACAAAAGATTGAAAGAAAAATTTGGAACATGGAGAATAGAGGATAAGGATAGGTTAGGTAAGATGTAAACAATTCCTTTCACAGCTATGTGGTTATGATGACCATCAGTAATTCTCACCCTTCCAGCAGTAGTAGGAGTGTAAGATTGAAAATTAGAACGGATACCTATCACATGGTCTATTGCCTTTGAATCAATCACCCAAGTAGAAGGAGAAGCAGAGGAAGCAAATGTAGAAGGATTATGAGAAGGGGCCATACCCACAGAAAGGTCTTGAGGAGCACCCTCTAATGCAGCCAATCTTTAATAGAGATTAGTAAGCTCATCTTTCCAATTTTGTGAATTAGATTTAACAATAACATCTTGTTCAATTGGGCGGTCCACCGCTACCGAGAAAGTAGATATATTTCGTGGCCGATCGTCAGATCCCAACAATTCTCTTTTATATGCTAATATCTACCATAGTGAGTATAAAATAGTTTTTCGCTATTTAAATTAAATTGTCCACCACTTCATTGACCAGACCACTATGTCTCCACCATTGCGTCCACCTCCATGATAACTTCCATGACCATGTCCTTGACTTCCACCATACCCACCAATACCACCATTTCCTATATTTAACTCTATGTTGCCCACACTATTATTTGCAAGAGCAGACCTTTCAGGTGTATTATCAGATTAGAGGTCATAATCGTACGACAACCTTTTTCCTTTTATAATAAAACGAAGACTATACCAATGGGAGGTCGAGGGCCTTGACTTGTCACTTGTGTACGAATGAGTTCATATTCTGGGTTTAGACCACCCAACAACTCAAAGATATGTTGGTCTTTGAGCAATTTGGCTTGTTTCTTAGCACAATAGGGATTGGGACTCATATACGACTCCAATTCTCTCCACAATGCCCGGAATTTAGAATAATAATCTCCAATTGACATACTTGCTTGTTTAAAACTAGCAATCTCTATTTTGAATTCTAAGATTTGAGCATTACTCCTATTTAGTGCATAGGCATCTTCAATAGACTCCCAACATTCTTTTGCAATCTTAGGATACTTAAAACTTTTTGCAATGCCTTTTTCCATCGAATTAAAAATCCAGTTCATGACCAACATATTTTCTGAAATCCAATTTGAATATTTAGGGTCGTCATTTTTTAGTTCATTGATACTTCCATTAATATGGCCTAGTTTCCTTGAGCCACCAATGGCCATTCTGGCTGAGTAGGTCCAATCCTTATAATTAGTACCATTGAAAAGATTTGGTGTTATCCTTGCATTAAGATTTACAACATTTGGGAGGAGTTGTTGACTTGATCCCGTAGAGCTTTCACCTTTGGACTCCAGTTAAGGAGATTTTAACTTATTTCACACTTGATGAATCTACAAGATAAAAGAAGTAGCCAAATACTACTGATCACCAGAGCTTGTACTACCAAACGATTGTCTGTTGTAAGATAACTTAAGTAAATGGTCTACCAATAGCCAACAGCACACAAACTGCAGGCAAACAACAACCTAGTAGCAACTACGCATACATCAAACCATTAGCATATCAACATCAAACTACAACCAACATCTAGTCAAACACACATCACCAGATGAATAGCCAACAGCAATAATCTCAATCGACATACAGGGAAGAATCACTCCCTTTCACCAAACAACATATCCTTTTACCAACCATCAGCATCTACAAATCTGCTCTCAACAAAGAACCACAATAAACATCTATGTGTATTTTTTTAATACTTGTTTAGCCTTCAACTATGCATCAAAATTGAACCTGTATGTATCAGCCCACTGTTGAATCAACACACTTTCATCGTCGGCACCAACATACCTAGCCGAACCTATCCTTGTGTTCGGCTAGGGTTGAATCAATCTAAAATAGCAACAAAACATAAATCTAGATCACTAGATCTCTACATATGCAAGTCTTCTTTCTTGTTCAAATCTCTCATATCAAGTTGAAACTGTTAGATTTTGTGGACTCAATCCATCAGTTGATGTAATAAATTGATTAATTTCTTTATTTATCAATAAAATCATGCTTTACGTTCATGAGATGAATATTATTTTACTACTTCATACACATGACCAATACATATGACATAATGGTTCATGAGTTGAACCGGGTCCCATTAGTATATTAGATGTGATATATGTGCATGGATGAGATCCACACGCGGGAGATATATGTCACAAATCTTATACTTAAATAGCTTCACAACCAGTAATCAGACTGGGCATCTCATTTGATAAGGTTGCAGCACTTTGATCATTATGAGATAGTGTGATTTGTCTCGATCATCAAAATGTAAGATTCTGGATCACGGTGCTAGTACATTAGATGTATTGAAGGACCATGAGATGCACCTTATGGAATTCCGTCCTAATAATAAGGTATGCTCTCATAATTCCCTAGCAATAGGCTCTCAATCCTGAGACATTGATGAACTCAAGTTTCATCTATTCATTTGCTTTGAGTCACCAATGAGTGAGGCCGACTATAGGTTAACACCTCGGTGTCTTGGGTATGTGGTAGTAGAACTGTGGGAACATTGAATGATCAAGATGGAATCTATTTCTATTATCCCCTTGTGCCAATTAATGGATTTGTCATTAGTAAGTGCGCACCCATCTCAATTAAGAGTTAATTGGATGGTACTGATGATTACTGTGATTAATTGGGGCTCAAGGATAATAAGATGTGAAACTTAGATTGGAAGAGACAGATTTATTCCAATTGGTCCACGGATATTGATAGAGGGGCCTACTTGTGGTAATTGGGAAGTTTAGGGTCTTCATTGTAATTTATTCCTAAGACTGGAGTGCAATTGCATTTATATAGTGGTGTCATTTGCAATTAACTGTGGGCGCGGATTGCACATGAGATGTGGGGTTGCGGTGTTCCAGTTGGAGCCAGCTTTCTAAGGAATTCCTAGTGGTCCCCACGCTAGCCCAAGATCTAATCCGACTTGAACTCTAGAAAGAAGAGTTTGGAAAGGAGAAAGTTGCTAATTGCTTTGGAAGTAAGACTTCTATTTCAATTAAACAAAGGAGAGATTTGAAAGTCTATAAAATCTCTTCGACGTCCAATAAGACTCTCTCTTACGCCCAAAACCCTATTCCTGCAAGAGTTACACGAGTTTCTCTCTCTTTCTCTCTTCTAGTTCCTTGGAGTTTCGAGTTGGGATTTCTCCTGAAGATTCCACCACTCTTCTTGAGAAAAGAAATCTAATTCGGGTCATAGCGTGGAAGGCTAAGAGGTGTTGAAGATTCTCATCATTAAGTAGAGTTGCAACTTCTCCATTAGAGCACTGCGGATCTCCAAAGGTATGATCTACTTCTTTTATGTCGTAGATTATTATGGATATTTACTGATATTTGATTCTATCTTTCAGATAGAATATTTACTGTACATGGTCACGAGATTGAGGGTAATGCATCCTGGATTGGGTTTTTGGTCTTATGGATAGTTGATTCCTGTGTCAAGTGGGTCAAAAGTTTTAAAAATCTATCCACGAGACCCACCTGCTTCCAACAGAAACCCTAAATTCAACAAGATCTAGGGTCTTGTCCAAATCTATTGTTAAACAATAAAGAGAAAAAAAAGAAAGAAAATAGGAAAGAGAGAAAGAGGAAAAAGGAATGTGCTGAAGAAGTAGAAGAATGATTCACACTTCAAGGTCGAGCAACCATTCCTATATAGCTCTTGCACTTATTTATGAAATTACAAAAAAGTCCCTAACTTGTTCCACAATTTACACATAAGTCCTTCTCTGACTTATAATAGTAATATGCGTATTGGAACAGATATTGTAGTTTATTTCCCATTGCTAGTTAATGTGGGATTGTTTTGGCTATGCCCCATGCACACACATGAAAAAGGAAGCTCATACTGTAGGAAAGGTGGTATATCCAAGGCTTGAACTCTAGACACCTAGGAAAGAACTACCACTCCTTTGCCATTAGGATAAGGAGTCATTCTTAATGTGGGATTGTTCTAATTTATTTTTGGTAATTTGTGACTCACTTGGTCAACTAACTCTGGTACATAATTGGGGTTCATGGTTTGTGTAATAGCGGAAATGTATTCCAATAGGGGTGGGATTGAGGGAAAGGTCCTTTTACGGTCATCCAAAAAGCTAGTTCATTAGATCATCCTAGCCCTTGATATATCCATGTCAAAGTTTTAAGAGTCTTTTAATTATGTATTACTTATTATACTTAATTCAATGGCGAGTAAAGGCTTGATGACTATACAATTGGATATGTTGTTGGATCATGGGAGATAAGAGCGAGAAAGGATCTATACTTATCAAAGGTGGGTGAGAGAAAACTCTCCTATTAATCATATTATTTTTCTAAAAAAAATCATCAATCATATGCCCAATCTTAAGATGAGACCAATCCAACCGAAATAAAATTTAAGAATATATCATCAAAGATAATTCTAATTATCAAAGGTGGGCCTCGCGTGAGAGTCCCCACATTCTACTCACTAGAAGCATGTGCGAGGCACTTGGGGGATCCGTACTCAGTCCATCTCCACTGCTGTTCCTAAGGGCCCATTTCTTTACAAAAATTTCTAATAAGGTTTTTATGTATGTTGTAGTTTTTGAGACATGATGTGGTGATGTCTTATCTGCTGGCATTTTAAAATATCACATTTTTTTTTAGGAATTTCTTAATTTCAGCCAATTTAAAGGACACAAATGAGCTTCGGGAATTCCATAGTTTTAGCTCTTTTACTTTGAGGAGGAGCTTTTGACTTATAATGGGGCATTCACGAATTTCATCATGTCTCATAATTCAAAAATTCTCAGGACAAGAATTCTCTAAATTTTAGTAAAGTAATACGCGCTAAATCCTACTTGCATAAGGAAATCTCAAATATCTGCCACTGGCTATCACAATCTTAACCACTTGACATTCATTGTGTCTGTCCACATTACTTCATCATCCAGACATACGGTCGAAAGTCCCCCATCTCCAAACCTATAAGGCAGCAGCTAATCCAAGTGGGCCCTACACGACAAACTCCACTTTCTTAGCCGAAGCATCTTCCCCACTGTGCACATACGACAAAAATCAGATTGAGAGAGAGAGAGAGAGAGGACGTCAGAAGCAAAGGAGAGGAAAGGCCCAGATGAGTTGAGAGAGAGAGAGAGAGAGAGAGAGAGAGAGAGAGAAACGAGAGGTTTGAAATCGTTAGCCTCTCATTTCGTTGTCTGTATATATGAAAAGGGTAAGGAGAGACTGGAGAGAGCGAGCTTCTTCTAGTTATACCTTATCCTATCCCTTCTCCCTTCTCCTCTTATCTAACCCCCCTCTCATCCAACCACATCTCTCTCTCTCTCTCTCTCTCTCTCTCTCTCTCTCTCTCTCTCTCTCTCTCCACACTAATGGTACTCAACATTGAATTCTAAATTTCTAATATGTCAGTTACTTGCCTCCATTTGTATATGTTCTCTATTGATACCTGTAGGAGCTTTGCTGAAGAGTGTCGGATTTCCTCGACTCTGGGTCTTTACCATTATCTGAATGCCATCTCTACGAAGAATAGTTACTTAGAGTTGATGTGAACTCGGAGGATTTTGATTCAGTTAGAGGTAGCTTACAAGGAACTCGTGGAAACCGGTTTCTATCTGCATTGGATTAGAGAGTGTTGATGCGAAATGGCTCCAAAAGCTGGAAAAACCAAACCTCATAAAGCTAAAGGAGAGAAGAAAAAGAAGGAAGAGAAAGGTTCTTCTCTCTCTCTCTCTCTCTCTCTCTCCCTGTGCATTTTTTTCTCTTTCTTTTCCTCTTATCGAAGTTCATTTCAGTCCCTCAGTTGATGGCTAGAAATCCTGAATTGGGGCATCATTACTGGGACCCTCTTCATTGATGGTCTGGATTTCTCACATGAGCTTCTGGCAAGTGGCAGTGCAGATATATATAGTTTACTAGTACGGATACCTTATCCTTGCACTGTCTGATTTCGGGCATTGTGCAAGTACACAACAGCCCGGGACTTTTGACGGTTTGAATTTATGTGGGGCCCACAGATGATGAACCATCAGCAAGGAAACTGCTGAATGGCAAGATCATGGTGGTCCTAGTTTTTCGCTTTTTTGGTGACAATAGACTGCTGAGCGGAGAAAAAAAAATGTAGGCGAGTTTGTTTGGATTATGATATACTTCATAGTTGAGTACTTAGACTTTCTCTGTAAAGTGGTTAAAAATAAAGGTCAAAGTAAATTTAAAAAAATATTAAACATCAAATAATTATTTTAAAAAAATAAAAATAAAATAAAATGAAAAATAAATAAAGCAGCTACTATCACCTTAGTAATTTAGTTCACTTATTATTTAGATTTGGGTTTTAAAGAAAAAGTAATTTGATATTATTTTCTTTTAAAAATTCTCCTTTGATCTTTTTTTTTAACTACTGAGAGTATGAATTTTATCTCTCCAATTCCTATGTATTTTAGGCATTTGGGAATTTCTTCTGGATCGTAGGAATAATCTTTTTGTCATTGCGGTTTAGGGTTTCCTTGTACTTTGCTAAATCCTGATCGAGATCACTCATTTAGTGGGCCGCACCAGGAGTGGTCATCTGCTAAAATTTGCTGTTACAAGACAGTTTTACCATGTGCTAGCAGTATAGATCGCCTGGACCACCAAACATAGAATGTTATAGAGGACAAACATTTTATGGATTTTTGCTCTGAAGCAAAGTAAAGACTTAGCCCATAAAATTTTACTATATTTTACTACAAACATCTATTGTAACATTTACTATGATAATTTCGATTTGCACACAGTAATTTATTGAGATAAATGAAAACAAAAGGAGGGTATTTAGAATTAGTATATTTTCAAAAAAAAAAGATCAATTATCCAAATACAAACACAAAAATTTGAAACCATTCCTTGTGGAGCCTTAGTGTAGTACATTGCTGTCCAATGTGGTTCTAATTTGAGACCACAGAGAATATGGATAAGATAGGAAGACACCCTAATGTTTAGCAGAAATAATTTTTTGTTAAAGGATACTAAATTTGATGATGTAAACTTAAGATAATTCATTTAGGTAATAACTACTACTCGGATACGATGGAATATTGGTTAGTGTCGGTGCTCAGAGAAAGTGCAGCATATGAATGGATTGGATTAACTAGTACGTTGCCACCCAATGTCTAGTCCTTTTTGTATCATTCTCTTCTTGTAACTTGTGTCTTTCTTATGACAGTTTTGCCTACCGTTCTCGACATTATAGTGGAAACACCAGACTATACTCAAGTGACTCTCAAGGTAACCATTTTTCTCCTTTTTGCTACTAAGAACAATTTTTTTTTTTTCTACGTTTTGCTACGAAGAACATACAATAAGTTTTTTTTCTTTTTAGTAAAATGCATGCAGTGAGTTGGTATTTGGTACAGAGGTGGATACTATTTTAAGATGCTGGGCTCCAAGGATTAGTAGTCAGCAAACATGCTAGTGCAACAAGAGAATTTTGTGCTCTGTGGATTTGTTAGGTTTATGTCTTGTATTCTAGGTTCAGCGGATTGGTCAATAGGGTTAGTCTTGGACCGAGCTTTGGGTCAAGGGTATTTTGGTCTTCATACTGAGCTTTTTAGGGGTTAAGAAAGAGAGAGTTATATATATATGATATAACCTGTAACTCTAGACCTAAGCAGAAGAGTGTAGTAAAAAAGTAGAGTTCTCTGTTGGCCGTGGACGAAGGTATCTCGCCGAGCCATGTAAGTCTCTCGTGTGTGCTCTTGTGTGTTTGTCTCTTCTTGTGTGCGGCTTTGATTGTTGATTGCAAGTTAGCACTTCCGCATGTACATAACAAGTGATATCAAAGACTGGGTTGTGCCAGCGATTGACGGAGAAGGTTAGGCTTGGTCATAATTTCGAGACAAGGAGAGGACTCCCTCTCGAGTTGCAAATTGCTGCAAAGAGTGATCTTGTTTTTGGTCGAGGAATCACAAAGAAGCCACGTTGTGGCTTGTGTTTGTCTACAGAAACCGACTGGCTGCTATTTTCTGTTTACAGAAACAAAGAAGTGAGAGAGATTGGTTTAACAAAAAAAAAAGGGGGTCCTGTAGAGAAACAGAGGAAAGTCTGTTTAAGAAGAAGAATCATCGCTCTTCTTCACCGGAATCTACATGCCATAGTATGCCGCTACCACAAGAATCGTCATACTAGTCCTTGCCGCTACCAGAGTAGTGTGCAACCTTCATCGCTGTCACTACTATTGCCGGCCTTCGCCGGAGAGCGCCTTGCCCATCGTCGTCAACCACCACCGGACCTCGTTGTTCACTCCTGTCTTACCGTCGCAGAAAAAGCACAGGAGGGGACTACAGGTTCTGTCACAGAACCCAGTTTCAACGAGGAAGAAGAGACGCCTGGGCCTGGTTGTCAGTCCAAGCCTGGTTCGAGTCGAGGTCGGGTTAGACCTGACCCGGTTACAACAATAGCCCAGCTAGCAACAGGTGCGTTCCAGGTTGGGTTGGGTTAGGTCGACCTGATACGTGGACAAAGCCCAGCCCACCAACAAGTACAAGGCTGACGTCAGTAAATATGGTGAAAGCAGTTTGACCGTGAATTGATAGCAGAAACTTCTTTATACGTTATCTTTATCATCTGGTGTCTGATCGGAAATTCGTTTGCACCCACAGTCTCATTTTGAGTAGATCTACGTAATGGAAGAGGGCGATTGGCTGTTTGATGGTCAATAAGGAAGTTTGACTAATCGGAGCGTAAAAACTTGTTTTTGTAATACCAGGGCCATTCAGACTTGAATTTAAGATCCGTTTCTTTCAACGTGCTAGTAGTGATGAGACTTACAGTGTGGTGTAGAAATTTTGTAGGAATGGAAGCAAACTTTGAAGTTGAAAATTCAATGGCAGGAATATTTCAACTTGTGGCGCATGAAAATAAATGCTTTATTAGTTCAAAAGGGGCTGTAGAAAGCATTGAAGGGAAAGAATGACATTCCTACGACGATGTCAGAAAGTGAAAATGAGGATATGCTGGAGAAGGCATATAGAGTGATTTGTTATGCTTGAGCGATGTAGTGCTAGAAAGGTTGCTCAAGAAAAAACCGCTGCTGGGTTATGGCTAAGATTAGAGAATCTGCACATGACCCAGCCTCTGATGAACCATTTGTATCTGAAGAAACAGTTGTACACTCTTCAGATGCAAGAAAGTATGTCCCTTGATACCCATCTTGATGCAATTAATAAAACTATCATTGATTTGGAAAATATTGATGTCTCAATTGGTAATGAAGACTAAACTATTATGCTGTTATGTTTTTTACCACTCTCATATAAGCATTTTGTTGATACCATAATGTATGGTAGAAATACTCTTTCAAAAGAAGATGTAGAGGCAACCTTGAACTGTAAGGAGTTTAAGAAAAAGGTTATGCCTGAAAACAATGATAACTCGGGTGAGGGTTTAGTTGCAAAAGGAATAACAAACGACTCCAGTAACAGGGTAACATAGATCTAAGTCTAAATCCAACAAGAAAAACATTAAATGTTATTATTGCCATAAGAAAGGGCACATTCAAAAGAACTGTCCTGACAAGTAGAGGAAAGGGAAAGAAATAGAAGATTCATCATCTGATGATTCAGTCAATGTTGTAGAAGGAAGATCAGGTTTTGATGTCGATAGTGCATTTTCTGTGATATCAAAAGGTGTTCATTGTCCAAATGAATGGATTATTGATTATTGATGTTCCTACCAATAAGGACTGGTTTATCACATATCGCAAGATCAAGAGTGGTAGTGTCTTGATGGGCAATGATGTTGTATTTAAGACAGTTGAAATTAGAACAATCAGAATAAAGATATATGATGGAATCGTCTGAACATTGGCGGAGCTTCAGCATGTCTCTGATTTGAAAAAGAATCTTATTTCTTTAGATGCCTTGGACTACGACGGTTGTAAGTTCTCAGTTAAAGGTGGAGTCATAAAGGTTGTGAAGGGTGCTCTGGCTCTTATGAAAGACAATAGAGTTGGAAACTTGTATGTTTTGTCTGGAAATACTGTTTCAGGTGGAGCTGCAGTGTTTTCATCAGATGACCATGAATCTGTTTCAATGCATTTATAGCACTTGCGTATAGGTCACATCAGTGAGAAGGGCTTGACAATGCTAAGCAAGCGGAATTTGTTTTGTGGCACAAAGACAGACAAGTAGGAATTCTTTGAGAAATACATATTCAAAAAACACCACAACGTCAGTTTCAAAACAAGCATTCATTGCATGAAAGGTATCCTTGATTATATTCATTCAAATATGTAGGGTCCTTCTAAGGTTTATTCCAAGGGTGGGTCTTGAGTTATGTTGACTTTCATAAATAATTATTCAAGGAAAGTCTAGGTTTATATATTTAAAACGAAGGATCAGACCTTTGAAACATTCAAGCGATGGAAAGCAATGGTTGAGAAATAGTCCGGAAAGAAGGTGAGGAAGTTGAGGACAGATAATGGCAAAAAGTACAAATCCAATGAGTTTGAGAACTATTGCAAGGATAAATGTATACTTCAGCATTACACCACCACAAGAATTCCGCAGCAGAATAGAATTGCAGAGAGGATGAACAAAACGATCTTGGAAAGAGCTCGTTGTATGTTGTTTACTGCAAGATTGCCCAAAGACTTTTGGGCTGATACAATACATGCTGCAAGCTACTTGATTAACAAGACTCCATACTCAAGGATTTGTTGTAAAACACCGGAAGAAATTTAGTCAAGTAATCCAGCTGATTATTTTAACTTGAGGGTTTTCGGTTATCCAGCGTATACTTATATGAAAACGGATAAGTTAGAACCAACGGCTGTGAAGTGCATCTTCGTTGGATATGATTATGGGGTGAAAGGATACAGGCTATGGTGTACCGATCGGAATTCATCCAAATTTATCATCAGCAGGGATGTTACATTTCATGAGGATGCTTTGTTCGATATGAGAAAGCATGTGGAGAGTACAAAAGTGGTAGTAGCAGTGGCACCATTCAGGTAGAGTTAGACATCCTAATTTGGAAGGAAAATGCATCCAGTTTCCCTCGGGATATTAAGGATAGTTAGACTGAGCAGCACACAGGTAAACCGCTGAGAGTGAGGAAGCCGCCACTAAGATATGATTTCGAGGATATGTTGGTAACATATGATGTGTTTGGACATGCATTGATGGTTGAGCCATCCACATATTCGGAGTCAGTGGAATGGGCAAAAAAGTGGTCAACAGGCAGTAATCATAGATGAAGAGATAGAGTCTTTTGATGATGGCAATCAGATTATTGGATGCAAGTGGGTCTACAAGGATAAAGAAGGAACTTCTCATGCAGGTGGAGTGAAGTTTCAGATTCCTGATCATGCATGCAATTCAGATGTACAAGTCAAAGCAAGCTTCTGGATAATGGTACAAACGATTTTGGGCATTCATGATAAAACTAGTTGAGGACAAGTTCAAATCTCGCTTAGACTTGATCATGTCACTTATCATTGAGGAGTGAAGACTATGCCTGGTGAAGTGGGCACAGGGATGTACCTTTCAGTGAGGTATGGAGAGCTAAAAACATTGTGATTATTCTTCTGGTGGCTCGAGTTCTACGAAATCTAAGCCAAAGTGGAGATTGTTGGGTTTATGTCTTGTATTCTGCGTTCACTGGATTGGTCTATAGGGTTAGTCTTGAACTGGGCTTTAGGTCAGGGGTATTTTGGTCTTTGTGTCAGGCTTTTTAGGGGCTAAGAAATAGAGCGTTACATATATAATGTAACCTGTAACTTTAAACCTAAACAGAAGAGTGCAGTAAAAGAGTAGAGTTCTCTTTTAGCTGTGGACATTGGTATCTAGCCAAACTACGTAAATCTTTCGTATGTGCCCTTGTGTGCTTGTCTCTTCTTGTGTGTGACTTTGATTGTTAATCACAAGTTACGAACTGCCTCACGTGCACAACAGGATTTATATTTCCATGCCTGAGAGGAACTTTGCATCCATTTGTTGTTAGAATATTCTAGTTTTGCTACCATGAAAGAATCTTTCTAAAATCAATCCAATTATATTATAAATACTAAATGGCGAATGAATTAATTATTACCTAAATGCACCATCTTAGGCATCTAATTGAACAAAAGATTGGTCTTTAGTGAGAATCAAAGCTTTCTTTTCCTTTTACCTTTTTTCTTCGAGGTACGTGATGGATGAATTTGTAAACTCTCGTAGGAAAGAGAGTTACGTCATGATCTATTTATAGACCCAAAATCCCTCATCCCTCCTCCCATCATAAAGAGAAAACCTTTCTAAAATTTATGTCTGTCCCTTGACCTTTAGCATAAATAAAAATTTCATTAAATCTTGATTTACTTAAATAAAACCAATTAAATAATAAAAGTTATGGGATAATTAATCCTCTTATTGTCATCATGTGGGCCACACACTTATTCCAATAATTCTACTTCTCTTGTAGGAAACTAAAAAAATCCTCTTTACTAAAAAAAATCAGTCGACGTTTTTAACAAAGAAAATGTGCCCCATTGAACGATGAAAATCTAAGTAGTTTTCCTCTAGTTTGCAAATATTCTCGTTGTATAAAGACAATTAATTTTATTAAGTAGTTTATTTTATTATTCCTATTCAGACCAAGACACAAAATAAAACTTGCATGTGCATGGTATAAGCACAACTTACACCAGTTCAACCTGCAAAGCAAAGGGCATATCCTACTTTTTCATGCAGCCAAATGACTTTTTACGAGAGGACCAGAAAACCACTGCTATAGAATTTCCTCAAAGATTAGCCAAATATGAACCCTAATGGATTGGGCTTACTAAAAGTGAGTACAAGATAAATTTATTAAATCAAAACCAATAGGGAAAAGATATTAAAATTAGTGGATTCAATGTGGGGCTGTGGTATGAGGACCACTTACATCTAATAATCTCTCACTTGGTTAGAATAACTGCACACATGTAATCTCTTACTTGGTCATAATGATCACACAAAAGAAATTCTCCCTTTTCTTAAACTGATTTTGAAAAATGACTAAACTTTCATTCAACCAAATTTAAAAAATCTCAACGACTAGTGTCACGCCCCCAAATCGCAATCTGGGGTAAAGCGTTAGATTAGGGGCCAATTAAAACTTTTTCATGTTTAAAGCAACATGTGGCTCCTAATTAATCCCACACAAGATCTTTGTCTATGATGAGTTCATGAAGTTGAACGAATACCAATACCTGCGAAAACATTATCTAGCAATTTGTATCAAAATACAATACATAGTATGCAGATAAAAAGATACTGGATTTAAATTTAAGGTTTCAAAGTTAACAAAGTGTATTAGTTACAAGCCCACTAAAAACTTGGGCCCCAAAATGAATAAACACAATAAAACCAAAAAATTAAGTGAGCCAATGAGGATCACTCATATGCAAGGCTAGACGGGTCCGACACCATCATCTGCACTCCACATAGGCTTGTCAAGTAGCTCAAGCGCTTGTAGCGCTTTACCCTGTGCCTCCTTCTTAGGGTAAAAAGGATCAGTACCTACGCACCTATACAATATCATCAGTCTACAATGAGTCTGTAAGAAGAAAACATAAACTATAATAAACATATAATACGAATGTGAGTAGAAATAGTGTGATCAAATGAAGAAGAGACAATAAACAATAAGGAAAAAGAAATGAATTATAATCCATTCTACAGAAGTGAGCACATAAGTCCAACCAATAGGGTGGACGATCCTTCAATTCATCGGAAAGCATTCCAATGTTAATTTAGGGAGTCAATCCTGTCAACATCGGATGGAGCCCATCAATATATATCGAATGCCAAGCAATTTGTCAATTACGGAGATCACCAATTCAATATCGCCTTACAACAGTCACCAATTGGCCTAAAGATACATATGTATATTTATAAACCAAAACTCAGATGTGCTCATGCTCAATTCCTAAGTCAAAGTACAAGGGGTTGCTTTTGCGAACCCGTACGGATCAATAAATTAGGAGTTGCTCTTGAATCATAATTTGAACATAAACAACATGATTAACCTTTGGTAACTGAGTGTCCACAATGCTAAGCCTCTAAACAATCCAAGTCCCAATGCAAGGGTACAATCTAAAGACATGTACATAGAGTGTACCTCATGAAAACATGCGAAGATGCAATTTAAAGACCAAGGAGTGTATACCAAACAACTCCTGGTTAAATTATCATCGTTCGCATACGCGACATCTCTTACTTGAACCAAGATTGAAGTGAGTTTGGGGTTTTTAAAGTCAAATATTCGAGATGCGTAGCCTCAACTCCCATTTCAATTAGGTGCAAGGTAAATTGTTCACCGTACACCGATCGAGTGATTCGTAAGAGCTATGTACACCCAAATACGCCTCTTATATAGTAATCCAAAGTGTTTTATCAAAATATGGGTCAAATGGGTTCCCACAATTAAAACAGTGGTAAGATATTCATGTAAGAGAAAGATGAGTCCCAAGGAATCCATTGAACATCACCACATTGGCCCACAGAACAAAGACCAACTCGAAGACAAAACTAAAATTCAATTGATCGTGTCACTGTTGATGCTCTCTCAAAACCCGTCATTGATTGATCAAACCTATGTTCAGGCCAATGGAGAGTCCCATGTTTCATCTCTTTTGGGGATCTTGTTTCCTACATTGGACAATTTAACCTGCATAAAAATAGGGCCTTGCCCTCTCCATTTTACACATAAATCTACCTTCAATCACTCCATTCAATCCTCCATCCAAGATCACATCAAAACCTAGCATATATAACCATTTCTCTATTTAAAAATGGCAAACCAACTAAATGAACAATAATGCTAGAATCTACAATAAGACATGCATTTCATTATAAGGGAATATATATCAACTTGCCTTAGATCTTAGATGAAAAGAGGTGAAAATAGAAGACGCCCGAGTCTCAAAACGCCCAAACGAGGTTGCAACAATGAAGAGACTCAACGCATAACCAAACCACCCTACAAATGCAAAGAAAGGAGCCTAATGAGTACTCTAGACACTTCCTAAGCTCAAAAACTACAATGACCTAGAAATGAGAAGGTTAGAGGCTTACCTAGAGCTTGGTGGTTGGAGGAAGAAGATGAAAATGGCGTCCAGGGGGGGTTGAGGGAATCTTGGGGAAGAAGGTTGGACTAAAGATCCAATGATTTGGTGGTGGCAAGTGAGGTGAGTGAGGAAGAAAAGAAAAAGGAGAAAGAAGGAATGAGAAGGGGGGGGGGGGGTGTTTGGGCTTATAAAAGGAATGAGTTCATGGAAATTACAAATAAGGGTTTAGTTTTAGTAAATCGGATATAAGGCGAGGTTAAACGGTTCCAATTCAATCTAGGGTAAAGAGTTAAGGTCATGGAATTAAGAAAGCTACCCGATGAACCCAAAACTTTGTAAAATGGTAAATTATAAAAAAAAAAGGCTTTTATACTTCAAAGATTGCAAACTACCCCCTACTATGCTCAAACAAATTTAAAACCCGACAAAGCTTCATACACATGATCTTAATGCTAAACCAAACTTGTCTACACTCGAGGAAGCTTAATTAGCTAAAATACAATTTAATTGCGCCAATGTTCAAATTAGGTTACGGAACATTACATTTCTCCCTCTTTAGGACATTTGGTCCTCTAAGTGCCTAACATACTGTCACAACCCGAGCTAAGAAATTGGGGATTGGTTTAAACCTAATCAGTAACACACATATTCCCGTGCATACACACTTAGACCCCGTCCAAATGCATATGCACAAAGGAAACTCACACATACAAACATAGTATACCCCGGAAGCTGTAAGTATCATTGCATTAAAAAGAAAAGACACATGACCATAAGACAAACAAACAAAAGACAAAATTAACAACATATCCTAATTGTACATGAGGGAGAGTACAGTTATATATTACAAGACAGACACAAAAATGCAAGGAGTTAACAACTCAGAGGCAACCACAAGATGCATCCCACAAAAAATCCCAGAAGAAGCCTATCATGCCATGACGCTCTCCAATGAAGTAATCACATCCACTCCTCTAGCCCTGATGGGGCTTCTATGGTCACTTCTAGAGTCTGGCCGACCGATGAGGGGTCGGTAGAGGGATCTAAGCCTACAACACCAGGAACAACTAATGAATACAATGATTCAACAAAGCATAAACAAACAATAAGGTAACATGCGTTGTGCCTACAAGAATAATTAAACAAGTAACAGTGCATAGAGTTTCAATTTAGTATACTAGGCAAGTTGTGCATATAAAGTAAACATGCTAGAAAAATCATAAGACAAAAATACTTTGCTAGGTGGCTACTACATTTGCCATATTCTCTCTTTAAGGAGCATGCGTTGAGAACACCATCGACCGGACCATGGTACGAATGAGTCTCTAGTTCCTGGGGTCTGGAAGTCCCAAAACAAGAGCACACTGCAGCGGTAATAGGTAAGTTAAGCCAAAGTCAACCCTATCGGGTATCATGAGGCTGAAGCTAAATAAAGCTAAACCGTATTAATCATGACATATCAGTCAAGTCAAGTCACATTCAAGCTGTATAGTACGTGTATCACGTCATATCACAATAAGGTCAAATAGACAACAATAAGGTCAAATGCCAATATCAACTCATTCAAGACAATCACAAGTCGAAAACAATAATAAAAGAATGGAGGGTAATAACCAAAATCAACATACAATGCAAGGCAAGTTAGTTTAGGGAATCATGATCGTATACCAGCCAACCTTAAGCTAGTTGTCCATTGTTTCTAACCGTGCATAACGATGTAGTTTTAAGTTGTTCGATACACAGTTGTTCGTCCTTTAAGTGTTGCAATGTATCGAGAATTGTGCATCGAAGTCTCCTAAACCAACACCCATGGGGAGGTGCTTAACAATTGGACAATACACATGAATGTGTCACAGCCCTCAAGACCATTCATGATAATTATGTACTCCATTGGGCGAGTTGAGGGTTACCGACATTCCAGTGTTAAGGTCCTATAAAGTCTTATGAATCCCTACCTTTTTTTTCATTTTAGTGGTTTTACGGCTTAGCCGTAGGTGACTTTAGGCTTAGCCACAGGCATCTTACGGCTTAGCATATTATGACTACTGCTCAGCCGTGATTATTCTACGACTCGGCCACGATTAGGCACGGCTTAGCCATAGCACACCACACGGCTTAGCTATTGCTGGACCGTAGAAAGTTCTCTCAATTCCCACTATCTAGACATCAAGCCGTAGCTTGACCTATAGTTGGGTTACGGCTAGCCTACGGCTTAGCCGTAGTACATTATATGGCTTAACTGTAGCTTGACCGTAGAGAAAAATTGGGTTTTGCAGCACTCTGGAAACTGAGCCATGAAACTCTACGGCTTAGCCGTAAGCTTTAGGAGGTCACATTTTATACCTATTACAAAACGAATTGAACTAGAACAATTTGGACCACAGACAGCAAGCATATATAGATATGATGCAAAAAGGGCTGTAATTCACACAACACATGAAAGATTAAGAAGAGTAGTAACAGTCATCATTTGCCAACATGTGTTCATCCAAATCGTGCTTATACTTGCCTCAAATAAACTTTTTTTCACGTGAATTAGTTGTCCTCTACCTCAAATTCAACGTCTATGCGCGGTTCTAACAATCATGCATGCAAGAAGAGAAAGACATTGAGTACATGCAGTAAAAGTTGAGAAGAATTCAAGACGCCTAGAGATGCTTAAGAACTCAAACCATACCTTAGAACACACAAAGATGGAGTGCTAGTTGCACACCGATTCTTCCCGTTCTTGCTTTGATTGTAGAAGAGGAAGAAAGGTAAACAAAAAAACGAAAAAAAGAAAAAAAGATATTGAAGGTGGAGAGAAGTTGGTGCATGCATTAGGTTTTATAAGATAAGGATAAACGGAATTATAAGAAAATCCATAAGTTGAAGATAATTACAGTTTGAGTCAATTAACCATCCAACAGAAACAAACGACATCGTTTACATGTGAATCAGTTATGAAAGTCAACAAGCGTGACGAGATACACATGCTGACACTAAGGTAATGCATGAATGACGCAATCACACAAAACCAAAAATTGCAAAAAATGGCTCATGTTTATCTAAGCCAGGTTAAACTTAACCCAACTACCTATCCATAACCCGAAACAAAACTCAAACAGACAAAACACCATGAACTACACTAATTCACTGGAAAATGACCCAAAACACTATAATGATTCGCTAAACCGGATTAAGTTGGGTTGGAGTGTTACATGTACTTTAGGAAGAATATCTGGGTACTGCTTTCTCGCTTAGTCTCTAATCTCTCAAGTGGCCTCCCTTGGACTATAGGTTTATGGAAATTACAAATAAGGGTTTAGTTTTAGCAGATCGGATATTTGGGGGGTTAAACAGGTTCGGTTCAGTCCGAGGTAGAAAAATTAAGGTCTTAGAATTAAGAGAGCTACTCAATAAACCCAAAACCTCGTAAAAATGTAAATTATGAAAAAATGCTTCTATACTTCTAAGAAATGCAAACTACCCCCTAACTATATTCAGACGAGCTTGAAACCCGATAAAGCTTCGCACACATGATTTAAACACTAAACCAGACTTGCCTAGACTCTAACGGTGCTTAATTAACTAAAATACAATTTAATTAGGCCAATGCTCAAATTAAGTTACAGAACGTTAGAAGTGGCCACTCATTAGAAAAACAACCCGGTCAATTTTGTTTATGTTAATTCTTATATACTGTAATTAAATAAAATCATTAATGTGGATCACTGTGGTCAAACAACAATTATGCGACATAAATCCTTTTATGCACCACAACATTAGTAATTCATTTAATCAAGTCATAAATAGAGGAAAATAATAGGAGGGGACTAAAATTCCTATTTGTAGTTATTAATAAAATTATTATGCTTTTCAATAATTCATTAAACGTGCACAGTAGTAAGCAAGAAAACAAAATCATCATTAATGACAATTGATCAATTAAAACCATCTAATAAAGTAGCATAGATACTTTCAACCACATACATTAAGGTATATCACAATGGGACTCATATCTCTAATCTGATCATTATAGGCCTTTGCTGGTAATGCTTTGGTCATATTCGGAATTATGAGCTTTGTACTTATTTATTCTATAGACACTAGACAATCTCGAACCTCTTTTTAACGATAAGATATTTTATTTGAAAGTGTCTTGCAGCACTATAACCATTGTCGTTTTTAAAGAAGCGAACAGCTGAAGTATTACCACAATAAGTTTTTAGCAGCTTGGAAATAGTGTCCATGATCTAAAGCCCTCAAATAAATCCCATACCCATATAGCTTGAGTACTGACCTCAAAGCATGCCACAAATTTAACTTCAAATGTGGAAATAGCAATTATTATTTGTTTAATGCCTTTTCACTAAACAGCCACACCAACAATGAGAAAAATGTATTTTGATATAGATCTCCTCATGTTGAGGCACCTAATAAAAACTGAATCTAAATATCCGATCACTTCCAAAGGATCAGATATTCTATAAGTAAGCATATGTTATTTTAGTCCTTGTAAATATCACATGACTTTCTTTGCCACCCTGTAGTAAGCCATTTTAGGGTTAGACTCATACCTTCTTAGCATGTTTACTACAAAACCGATGTCTAGACATATACAAGTTTAAGCATATAAGAGACTTCCTGCTGCAAAAGTATATGGAATGTTCTGCATTTGTTTTCTCTTGATGTTATTTTAAGGACATTGGTCTTTGGAGAGTTGATCACCTTTGAATATAGGTGCTTTTCCTCCAGAATAGTTTTGTATATTGAGTATTTCAAGAACTCTATTGATATAGGCTTTCTATGATAGTAATCCTCAAGATCTATCTTTGAGAATCCCAACTCCAAGTACAAAAGATGTTTCACCCATATCTTTCATTTCAAAATTTTTTTTGTAGGGTATTCTTTTGTTTCACTTAATAAGCGTAAATCACTACTAGCAAGTATAACGTTATCTATATATAGGACTAAAATACTTGCTTTCACTGATCTTTAGATAAATACATTAATCTACAATATTCTCCCTCAACTCGAAGAATGTTATGGTATCATGAAAGTTTGTTCCAATTGACATTTTTAGGTTTTAGTTTAAATTATATGTAGTAGAAAAATAAAAGAACTAGCAAATAAATCAATCATATACCATAAGAAGCAAACACATGATTTTAACGTAAAAGTCCTATGCAGGAAAAAATTAGGAGTCCTTCACGAACCAACAAAAACCAAGCACTAATAACGAAAAGTTACAAGATATATTCACAATCCCTTTCCCAGTCTTCCTAACTTAAGGACTGAAGTTCTTCTTGCACAACTCCATGCTACAACGACTTTCCATTGCTGTTCATTGCTCTGCGTGCTTGATCCAATCACCTTGAAGTCATAAGGTGCCATAATCTTCTATGAAAAAAACTATCTTCTATAAGAGAGTAGAAACTATATTCTCTCGCACTCAGACTCAACACAGTCTTTTAATGGATGCTTTAGAGAAGAATATGCATCTCCAATGTATATTCTCAATCTCAGAATAGGAGATAAATGCCTTAAAGTTATGAGAAACACTCTTACGTAACTCACAAGTCGTGCCTTAGGATTAAACTCTATGTAAAATAGAAATTAATAGTTTTAGCACAAACAGGAAACAATTCTGCTTTAAGAAAGTGGGTTTTTTCATTGTCCACTCGAGCAAGTACCATATCCACTTGAGCGGATACCAAATCCGAATCTCTTCTACTGTCTGCAATTTCTTCTCTTCAGCTCTTATGGTGATATAAGCCACAATCCATTTTAAAAGAAATTGTATAAATTAGCCAACACTCACAATCCTATTGCCATAGACCCTTGAGGCAATTCAACAAGATTTCAGATTTTATTTATAGACATGGATTTTAGCTCTTCTTGCATGGCATCTATCTATTTATTCGGATCATCACTTTTAATGGATTGTGAAAATATTAACAGATCTTCTTTGACACCTATATCAAAATAAAAAATTTGAAGATAAACAATATAATCATTCGATATAGTAGATCTCCTAGTTCTTTGAGATCTTCTCAAAAGCATTTGGTTCTGCCAAATTTTGATTTAGATGAGTGATCTTTTCAATCACAACATTACGAGTGACATTCTCATCTACTGGTGCATTTGATATGATATGTTGTATTTCCATCATATCGTTCAGAACGAAGTCATTTGGAATACTAACTTTAATTATTTCAATCATTATTTGAACAAGTACCCGATGCTCTTCAAATAACACATTTCATGGTTCATTTTTTCTACTAATGACATCATTTATATGAATCTAGCATTTTTATTTTAAACATTTTTTGTAGTATGAGTAGGATAACAAAATCCAAAACCTTAGGACCTTTCAAGATATCCTCTAAAATACCCATTGATAGTCCTAGGGTTCAATTTCCTATCTTATGGGTTAATAATTCTAGCTTCCTCTGGACAGTGCCAAACATGCAAATGTCCTAAACTTAGCTTCTTACCTATGCATAACTCATAAAGAGTTTTAGTAACAACCTTAGTGTGTACATAGTTTAGAATATGTTCAACTAGTTTTAGGGCTTCTCCCCACATAGAGTCAGGTAAGGTTGAATTACTTAACAAACTCTATACCATTTCCATCAGCATTCTATTATATTTTTCGGCCACACCATTTTGATGTGAAAAGTTAGGCAATATATATTCAACAAGTATTTCATGATCTTATAGGAATTTAGCTAATGGGCTATGATTTTGACCTGTTTCATCATATTTGCCATAATACTCTCCACCCTTATCCAATCTCACAACTTTTATTTTTTTGTGTACCCAATTTTTTACTTCAACCTTATAAATTTCTTCTAAGGCTTTCAAAGATTCATATTTCTCATATAATAGATAGACATATCCATATCTAGTGAAATCATCCATAAAGATGATGAAGTATTTTTTTCCCACTATAACATGGTGTGGAAATAACCATAAATACTTGTGTGGATTAATTCAAGTGGTTGTAAACGTCTTGTAACCTTATTTTTATTGATGTCATTGGTTTGCTTACATTTTATGCAATCTATACAAACACAAAAAATTAGTAAAATCTAAGACTCTTAATATCCTATCATTTATTAATCTTTTTAATCTCTATTGAGAGATGTGTCCTAATATTTTATGCCACAAAATTGAGAAATTCTCATTCAAAATTTCTTTTTAAACACCAATACTCATAATATTATTCCTATACATCGTAAGTATTGAACTAGCAAAATATAGATTTAAATTCAATTTATATAAATCATCACATAAAACATCACCACCAATTAAAACTTCATTCTTATAAATACTCTAATTATTTCATCTAAAATGTAGTGTTAAATAGTCCCCCAACAGGAGTTCTCATATACCTATAACAGGTGCTAATTAGTGGTATATGTCAGTGTTCTTGTGCTTTAATTCTTGCATGCATTTAATCCTACAACTCTTGCCTTTTCTCAGGGAATCTCGACTGACAGGATTTTGGATGTCCGCAAGCTGTTAGCAGTCCATGTTGAGACTTGTCACCTCACCAATTTTTCCCTATCTCACGAGGTAAGCAGATAAATGCCTATCATCGTATCATCCAATTATCCTATCATTTTCATCCATCTCCACAAGTTCGATGGATATATATAGTTCATTTGCGTGTCTGTGTGGTTGATCTAACGGTGTAAATTCATTCATATGGGTACAGTACAGTCAGAATTGATCCCTGTTGTTTCGGTAAAGAGGCGGTGCCCCACCAATTGAGCCACTACTGGATTGGCAACTGCCTTTCATTTATTATTTATCATATATGTATATAACATTGGAAGCATTAATTGACCCAGTGACAGTATTAGATCTACCAACCAACCCATCCAGAACCCGACCAGGTAATTCAGGCTGGGGCTGAGATGCCTGAGATGACTGACAAGTGGGTAGGATTTCGATTCATATTTTTAACCCTATATAAATAAGTTTGGCCGAGTGGCTTCTTACCATATGACCCATTAACCCAAATATTCAAACCCGAGCTAACCTGACCAATTGTAGAGTGACACCCGACAACCTAGCCCGTAACAGGCTAGCTTATTATGGACTTGGGTCAACCCTTCTAGCTGCAGAAGGCTCACGTTTAAATTTTCAACCCCAATCAATTAATAGTTCAAGTTTAGTCTCGCGATCATACATGTTGCCTATAGTGGTCAACTTGACCTGAATGCAACCTGGCCATCCATTGCCACCCCTACCCAAGGCATGGCAATTCATGACAGGACCTCCCAACGCTATCCAAACCTGACCTGGGAATCCAACATTTAGGTTGACCCTGCATAGTTTTGGGCTGTGTTTGGATTTGCATTTCAAAATCCGGCTAATGGATAGGTTGTGGTATGGATGAGCCCTACTCCATATATATACCAAACTCAGGGTATGAGATGGATTTTGCCACGGGCTGAGCCTGAGTTCTTTCAAGCTGGATCTTAAATTAGTCAGATTGATGTTATTCAAATAGCTAGCTTGCATAAGCTTGGCCTAAGATTTGTGCAAATATCGTCCTTATTCATTTGGTTTTTTTTTCCTTTCCTGTCAGATAACAGTAGGATATATATCCAAAAATCCTTACATTATATAATCTCAAAAAGCAAAAATATAGCAATTGAAAATGTTACTTTTGATCATGATTCCAGTGATTGGGAATGTTTCTTTTTCCCATTGTCCAAACAGCCCAATATATAGTGATGTTTTAAAAATATCACAATTTATCACAAAGTATTAATTATCTGATGGCATCATGATATTTTGAAGCATTGAAAAATAGAGGAAATTATGAGCAAAACATGAGAAAATCACAACCTTCATGGAATTATATGGTAAAAGGATAGGAGTTCTATCAAAATTCACTTTAATAGTAGTTTATAGTAATTTATATTAATTTTCTACTAGTTGTTAAGGTGGCAACTCAGTTGATTTGAGCCTTGGATTTCTTCCTTAAGGTCTCGATTTTTTTGAAGTGCATTATAAAATTACTAAGATCATCGCCAAAAATATTGGAGACTAACAGTATTTGCTAATTCCGTGAAACAGGTAAGAGGGTCGAGGCTGAAGGACTCGGTGGAAATCATCCCCCTCAAGCCCTGCCAGCTTAGCATTGTTGAAGGTAAACAAAATCCAGCGAACAACACAATCCATCAAGATCCACCATGCTTCTGTTTTGTTGCAAACAGTAAAGGGTGGCCACACCATTTGATTTGATAAGCCCTACATGTGGCCCACTGCTTCCATTTATGGCCCACGGATAGGGATGCAAAAAGTAATGTTTTAAAAATAATGGTTCAAATTCATTCAAATGTTTAAAAAAAACATTTTGAAAACCTCAGAAATAAAACTAATAACATTTTATAATTTAAAGATAGTGATTTGATGGTTTAAGCGCTAGCTTCATGCAACTGATCTAAATGTGCATGATTTTGATAGAACCAAATTGCAACATGTAGCAATTTCTCTACACCTAGCTAGGCTGTGGACCTCCGGTTTGCCAGATTTTTAGAACACTAGCAAGACACACGTAGCAATTTCTCTACACCTAGGCTGTGGACCTCCCTCCGGTTTGTCAGATTTTTAGAACGCCAGCAAGACATTAGTCTCACACTCAATTGATTGAGGGACCGAGCTTGGTTGAATAGTAAAAAAAAATAGAGTAAAATGAAGTTAAATAGACACTAATAATTTAAAATTTCAATCCTACCTGCTTGGATGAGTCTGTCATTTGAATGGAGTATTGTTGTTTGCCCGGGTGTACTCCATTTTAGTTCGATCATAAATACTCTCTTGAGTAAAAATTGACTTGATTATACTCGATTTGATTATACTTCAAAATATTTTAAATTTCACTTCACACTAAGCATTCAAATGGAGTGAAGTACTCCGCCTTAAATTCAATCAACTTCTCTTTCACTTCATTGAGAATGTGAAACCTACTTCACCTTAGTCGACTCATTTATTCAAACATGCATAGTAATGGCCTTTGTCGTAGTTAGAAAACAATTTTAGGGGTTGTATGTAGAATTCATTTTCAAAACTCCACTTGCGACTATTTTCTGCAGAGGACTACACAGAGGAGCAATGCATCTCTCACGTCCGTCGTCTGCTCGACATCGTTGCCTGCACCACCTCCTTTGGCCCTCCTCCCACAAAACCTCTAACACCTCCCCGGTCCGCCCAAACAGACCCAAAAGAACCTGGTGCAAAACCTGGTCCGGAAGAGACACAACCCCTCCAAACGAACGAAACCGAACCAACTTCTTTAAAACCCAAAACCAGTTCCAAGAAGCCCACCACCCCAACAGCCTCTTCTTTGGAAACCCATAAAGGAACGGGTGTTAAAGGAGGCAGCAGAGATGTGAAATCTGAAGACAACTCTGAAGCAGTTGATGCGGTACCAGCAGAAAAGGGAGACTCGGTTTCCATGTGCCCACCTCCGAAGCTTGGGCAGTTTTATGAGTTCTTCTCGCTTTCGAACCTTACAGCACCAATACAATGTGGGTCTCTCTCTCTCTCTCTCTCTCTCTCTCTCTCTCTCTCTCTCTCTCTCTCTCTCTGCGTATTTGTTTTTTTTTTATGACATTTGCGATGAGAGACCTGAATTTTTTATAATGACGAAGAAGCCCCTTATGGCCCTTTTGTTGGCATGGCATGCGTTGAATTTCTAGAAATTGAAAGGAACTTGTTCCTTGAAGAAACAAATGTGAAGATCTCTAAATGGCCATGAACTAATCTACCCTATGTAGAAAATGAATCCATTCCTTCTTGTAATATTTCATAATTAAAACTTCAAACTTAAAGCCTATTTTACCATGAATTCCTTTGCATGCAAACTAATGGTCCTTTACTTTTTTAAATTCTAATATAACTAGGGGTGCTCCTGGCCTAGCCAGGACTGGATATATATTATGTGCCCATTTAATATTTGGGTTGGGTTGCCCCAAGTGATAGAAAGTCCAAAGCTCAACTTGGATGGGCCTGAAAAAGGTACTTGTAACATAGTAATAATTTGTCCAAACAATTGCTAGCAAGCCCATACAACAAAAAAAAAAAAAAAAAAAAAAATCCCAACCTGATTGACTAAATTTGTGGGCTTCCGCCTTACATTTACAGCTTGGTCAATTGGACCCAATATGGCCTTGTGTTTCTAAAGTAGCCTAACTCGAGCCATGAACACCCTTAACCTTAGACCGGTGGTGAGAGAATTTCACAACACTTCCCTTGGTTGTGGAAATTTATATACATGCAGCCCAAAGTGGACATTTTAGAAAAAGAAAAGTTAGAGAAGGTGAGATTGTTATTGAAATTCCTTTGACCATGGGTTACCAGGTTAAAGTGAGATTGTTAGATCAATTGTGGGTTTTTTGCTATTAAGAAAAATATCAGTGGTTTCCTGTAAATATCAGAAAGCAGGGGCGTAAATATTGTTTAGTTGAAGATTTGTAACTTGGGCTCTTTATTGTCGATTCTGTTTGCAGACGTTCGGAGGTCGTCACGGCCTTTTGTTAAAGACAAAAGGGGAGATGACTTCTTTCAAATTGATGTGAGTTTTATTGCTTGGCTCTACTTGGTTGTGTTTGGATGTCACCCTAATCATAGGTTGGCTTGAATATTTTAACATGTACAGTGTACATTAAAATGCACTTTTACTTTGATTAGTTTTGTTAAGAATTTTTTGTCTTTGGATGGGTGCATGTGGCCAGGTGAGGATTTGTAATGGGAAGCTGGTGACAATTGTTGCTTCCCAAAAAGGGTTTTATCCAGCTGGAAAACCGCTTCTTCTAAGTCATTCATTGGTGGGTTTACTGCAGCAGATTAGCCGGGCTTTTGACAGTGTGAGTACTGGAAATACCTTGTATTTCACTTCGAACTTTGCTTTGTCGTGGTTTTCTCTATTGATTCCATGGACTAACTGGAATATGACATGACCAAATTATATAAAAACATCCCTTGTGACATGACCAAAGTATATAAAAACATCCCTTGTGACAAGTTAAGGCCCAACATTCTTGATATCTAGTATCCTCTACAAAACATATCCAGAAAATTGTCAGGTTGCAATTTTTATGCATGAATTACTCGAATTGTAAAAAACTCAGTTCAAAGTGTAGGGTTGCTTCTTAACATTCCTAAGTACCCTTAGGTTGTAGTTACACAGTAAATTTTCTGGAAGTGTTGTAATTATAATATGTAACTTAGTCTGTTGACAATAAGCAAAAAAGTAAAACTTGATTACTTCCACATCATTATTCTGATTATTAAAAACTGATCAATTGTGCATCATTTCTGACATTCAACAAGATATCTAATGTAATATGGCCATCCTTGACCTTGAAAGGGAAAATCATTGCTTCATGTATAACCTTCTTCCACATAGGCGTTCATGATGACCTGCATGTACAAAAAAATTTTGAAGTCAAACACACTGTTGTACAGAGTATAGATATTCCCCTATAATCGACAACGGCTACATTTAGACTAATGTAATTAATATTGGGAAAAAGTGAACCAAAATCCAGCAGGTAGAGGATCTCTAACTGCAACTCTACCACTGTAAAAGGTAAATCACTAATTACAAGTCAAATGTGTAGAAAAAATTATTACCTGAAAGGATTTGATGTCATTCTTGTTTTTTCTTTCCATACATTCCTTGTACTTCATCTCAACTATGTAGTTTAAATTTATGCTCAAATGGGGTTTTTTAAAATGATCTTTCTTGCAGGCTTACCAATTACTCATGAAAGCTTTCACAGAGCACAATAAGGTGAGTTTGATGTAATTATAGTGTAATACAATTCAGAAGAGACAAGGTTATAATATAATGTAAAGCTTGATGTTGAATATGTGCACTCGCTTTCCTCAGTTCATTTAAGCATTCTATTGATGATCTCAATAGCAAACATATTTTCTTTCAGTTTGGGAATCTTCCTTATGGTTTCCGGGCAAACACATGGGTTGTTCCTCCTGTTGCTGCCGATTCTCCATCCAATTTTCCACTGCTTCCTGCAGAAGATGAAAGTTGGGGCGGAAGTGGCGGTGGTCAAGGAAGAGATGGAAAGCATGATCAGAGGCAGTGGGCAAGGGAATTCTCAATTCTGGCTGCTATGCCTTGTAAGACACCAGAGGAGAGACAAATCCGAGATCGAAAGGCATTCTCACTTCACAGTCTATTTGTCGATGTTTCAGTTTTTAAAGCTGTTGCTGCAATCCAATGCCTCATTGACAGTCGTAAATTTTCAAATGAAAAGGCCAATGCTCATCCAGACTCTATATTGCATGAGGAGCAGGTTGGAGATTTAAGGATTAAAGTAACCAAAGATTCACCTAATGCGAGCACTAAGTTGGATGGTAAAAATGATGGAAGTCTGAATCCAGGAATGTCATCTGAGGAGCATGCTCAAAAAAATTTACTGAAAGGAATAACTGCAGATGAGAGTGCAACAGTTCATGTAAGCGTTGCTTAGTCTTTTCTATTTACACGCACTTCTCTCTCTCTCTCTCTCTCTCTCTCTCTCTCTCTCTCTCTCTCTCTCTCTCTCTCTCTCTCTCTCTCTAACTTTTGCAAAGGTGAAGCTAACAATCTGTAATATATATTGATAGATAGATAGGCAGAAAGAGACAGTGACGGTTGTGTGAGCTCAAAATGTAATCATCATATATAAATTATGTTAGTATTTATTATAGATTTATATAAAATGATGGTCTTCTTTATTATTTGTCAAAACGTTCATGTTAAACTCTTACATAGCGTAGTGGCCTTGCAGGATACTGCCACTTTAGGTGTCGTGGTAGTTAGACAGTGCGGATACACAGCCATTGTAAAAGTTCCAATTGAGGAGAATTGTAACGGGCATCATATGCTGCAGGACATTGATATCGAAGATCTTCCTGATTGTGGTGCTAATGCTTTGAATGTAAACAGGTAATTTTTTAAAAGCTTATGCATATCTAACAGACCCATTGTGGTATGTAATATCCACATCAGTGTTTTTAGAAGCAATTGGGGCTTATGCCTTGAGGCTTTGTTCCAGTTGAGGCATCCCAAGGGTGCCCTGGGCTCAAGTTTCAGGTGTGGCTGCATTTGAGTTAGTGCCCTTCATATCTAGTATATCTAAAGGATACACCTTAGATGAAATGTTGGCATCAATCAAGCTCCATACCAGGAAGCATGCACAGAGCATCTTATGAATGTATCTTTTTTTTGACAAAAAAAAAAGGTTGGTACATTTTGTAATCTTAAGAACTAAAAAGTTGCTTTCTTTAGAGACAGTTTTGTACCTAGGTTAGGTTAAGTCAAACCTAGAAAACTCATTAAAAAGACTTAAACAGCCAAACGACCATCTTATGTAATTTTTAAATTCTAATATTTTATACAAATTGTTTATTAAAAAATTGTTTCTATAATTTCTTTATTCAAAAAAGATGTTCTTTTGAGGCTTATGCATCACTTTGGGCAATTGGAATGCTTCACCCCATGCCTTGGCATTTTTGAACATTAATCTAAGTGTCAGAGGTTGATGTGATTGTATGCATATATTTGAACCTTGTTATGTTCATATTTAAACTGATATTGTACATGCTTTCTAATTGAAGTTTGTGAAGTTATGGAAATGAATAGTAAACGCAGCAAACTTATCTCTGTATATTCTATACATTGAGATGCTCTTCCATAGGGCATATACACATGTACTCGTATGTCAGCCATTTACTTTGTCTTCTGGGGTTTGTTTGAGTGTTCTGAGAAGAATATGTGGGTATGTTTACTTATCAATTCAAAGGTGACAGTTCTTTTGAAATTGTGAGTTGAGGATCCAATCGAACACTTCTTGAGAAAATCAGTGATGAGATTTAAAATGATCTGTCAGTTTCCATTTCACATTTGTGTTAGTGTTTATGTTCCCAAACCATTTTTCAGCTTGCGGATGCTGTTGCACAAGTCATCCACACAACAATTTCCAGGTGGAGTCCAGCGCTTGCAGTGTGCAGACTCTGAAGATCTAGAGTCTTCTAAATCTTTAGTATATAAAGTAATAGGCAATAGTTTGATGAAGCTAGAAGGAGAGACTCTCAAGCAGAGGAGTTCTATCAGATGGGAGCTAGGAGCATGTTGGGTGCAACATTTACAAAACCAGGCTTCAGAAAAAACCGAATCTAAGAAAACTCAAGATGCTAAAGTTGAACCAGCTGTCAAGGGTCTAGGGAAGCAAGGTGGATTGCTAAAAGAGATTAAGAAGAAGACAGATGAAAAGAACAGCAAAACTGATTTGGCGAAGGAAAGTTCTACATGTAATGGCTCTGAGACAAGCAAGAAACACCTCTCAGATTCAGTTGATGAGAAGAATAAAGAGAAACAGGAACTGGAGAAGGAAATGATGTTGAGAAAGCAGATTTCTGAAGCAGCATTTCTACAGCTGAAAGAATCAGACACAGGTCTTCATCTTAAGGTTCAGTACGCTCACTTCCTTGAAAAGTACATAATGTGGTTTTATCTCCCTTATTTGTGAGCATACTCGAGAATAGTTTAATTCACATTAATTGTGGCCACATATTTTTATCGTTGGTCTCATTTTGTTCTTTTTGGCAGTCACCTAATGAGTTGATTGAGATGGCACATAAATACTACGCTGATGTTGCTTTACCAAAACTGGTAAAATCAGCTGCCTCGTTCTTACTATTTTTATGTCAAACTATCCTTCATGCCTTTGATATTTTGATTGGGTGGTATTTCAACTTCTCTCAGGTTGCCGATTTCGGTTCCCTCGAACTTTCTCCGGTTGATGGGAGGACATTAACTGATTTTATGCATACAAGGGGTTTACAAATGTGCTCTCTGGGACGCGTGGTAAATGCCTCAAATGCCTCTAAGCTCAAACTCCTCGGACCCTAGGACTTGATACTCATGCCTGGCACTTAGATACAACTTGGAATAGGAGAAGTAGGATGATGATGAGGATGACAACAATAAATGTAATGATCATGAATGATAATAGTTAGTACAGAAAACTCAGTTTTTGAAGTCTTATTTGTTGTAGTTGTGTTATTATTAGGATATTTGGATCAAAGTATCATTCTTAATATTTTAATACAAATTTGTAGTCTATTAGGCATGTCTCACACAACCACTGTTCAAGATACTTTATGTATAGTTCTATATATCATCAGGATTTAGAAGAATATTTGTTGAAAGTGTAATTTTCCCGGGAAAGGAGAGTGATTTTTGGACAAAGGTGAAGGTGTGTTGAGACCATCAAGTTTTCCCCACTGCATGGATTCATTTTCAGAGGGGGAGAGGGTGGGTATTTTGCTATGAATTCTAAACAAGCTGTCCTTAGATATGGCATGCACTAACCAACCATTGCTCTGTTTATATTTCCAAGCTTGTCCAACTCCACTTTCCTACGAAAATTTCAATTGCAGAAAAATATCTTCATAGTGCATTGCATTCCAAAATTTTCTGTGAGCATACAAAGCTTTTACTTTTTATTTTTTACTTTTCTTTTTGAAGCATAAAACTACTCCTTTTGTAAGTTTTGATTTGTGCATTCATATTCTCCTCTGTCATACCCATACTAGGTTGAACTTGCAGACAAGCTTCCACATGTACAGTCACTCTGTATCCACGAGATGGTTGTTCGAGCTTTTAAGCATATACTGCAAGCAGTGGTTGCAACAGTTGATGATGTCACTGACTTGGCTTCATCAGTGGCCTCCTGTCTGAACATATTGCTTGGAGCCTCTTCTGCTGAAAATGCTGATACGGATCTCACTGATGATGATAGCCTCAAGTGGAAGTGGGTGGAAACCTTTCTTTTTAAAAGGTTTGGATGGAGACTAAAACATGAAAGTCGCCATGATTTGAGAAAGTTTGCTATTCTTCGCGGGCTTTGCCACAAGGTAGAAAATCTTGATCCTTTACTTGATTTCAAAAGCTTGATCCATCTTTTTTACTGCATTTTTTCATTTTCTTCATTTGTATGCTACTCTTAAAGAATCTCATAATCCGTGCCACTACTAGGTTGGACTTGAGCTAGCCCCTAGGGACTATGACATGGACACTGCTTCTCCTTTCCGGAGGTCAGATATCATAAGTATGATCCCTGTGTATAAGGTAACATGCACTGTCTTCTCATATAATTAAGAGGATTTATATGGTCTGGTCAAGAAAAGCGGCATCTTTTTGGGGATTGTATTACAATTTTACAGGCAGCACTGACCTTGCATTTAAAGCCTTTCATCAGGTGGACTCCCATCATGGTGTGCAATGCCCTAATATCTTCCTTACAGTACGATCCTAGCTATCCCATTTGTGCCTTTCAAATAGAAAAGTACAGCCAATGGTCCACAATGAGGGGAAGATTATGGCTGAGATCATCTAATGGGGAGATATCCAAGACAAAGACACCTGAAGGTTTGGGATGACCAGCTCATGTGTATTCTTTGTGGGGCTGAGCAATGACTTTGATGAGACATTATTTTTCCCCTCTATTAAGTATTTGGATTCAATAGATTGAGAATATCAGAAGCTTTGACAAGGTAATTCTGTTCCACAGCATGTGGCATGCTCATCTGCAGATGGGCGCACACTGTTAGAATCATCTAAGACGTCCTTGGATAAAGGCAAGCTGGAAGACGCCGTTAACTATGGCACTAAGGTACCTATGCTTTGCTCATCTAGACGAATGATGCGCTTTCTCGAGAAGTTCTATTTGTTTTATTCTTTATTTTTAAAATTCTAATTTTTGTTATATTCTCAACTATGAAACTCAAAGGCGCTATCGAAGCTTGTGGCAGTTTGTGGTCCATATCATCGAATGACAGCAGGGGCATACAGCCTTTTGGCTGTAGTTCTTTACCATACTGGTGATTTTAACCAGGTAAGAGTTTTAGCTCGCATACAGACATACATAGTGTATCTGCAACACAAGTCCAAATGGATCCCATGATGACGAGATATGAAAACTTCTTTATATGACATATACATGTAGAGTAGTCAAGTGTCAAGTCAGTTTCTGCTTCTTCTGGTAGAACATAAGAAGGAATGATCTAATATGATTCTTTTGTTTGGCACATCATATGTCAGTCGAAGTTTTTAGGGATTAATGTCCGGTTTCACTTTAAGCAGGCAACAATCTATCAGCAAAAGGCTTTGGATATCAATGAGAGGGAGCTTGGTCTTGATCACCCAGACACAATGAAAAGTTATGGCGATCTTGCTGTCTTTTATTATCGCCTTCAACACACTGAATTGGCCTTGAAGTAAGTTCCAATTTCTAACAGTTGCCTTCTTGGACACATTTTCTATGATATTTCTAGTGAATGGAGTGGTCCTTTGCGGTGGAAGAGTTTGTCCCCACATTCCTGCTCTTATCCATTCATGGGAATGCATTTATCATATTGTTGTTATTTCTTTTAATATTAAGCTCCTTTCTGTGTCTTCATGGCAATTCGCTAGTTCATCATTCCAATTTGTGACAGTTGCCTTCCTGGACACATTTTCTATGATATTTCTAGTGAATGGAGTGGTCCTTTGCGGTGGAAGAGTTTGTCCCCACATTCCTGCTGTTATCCATTCATGGGAATGCGCTTATCTTATTGTTGTTATTTCTTTTAATATTAATCTCCTTTCTGTGTCTTCATGGCAATTTGCTAGTTCATCATTCCAAGATTATTATATCTTTGAAGTATCAAAATGGACTCAAGGATTTTTAGTATAAAATCCTGATATGATGTTAAATGTTTTAAGTGCCCTATCATTTACCTTGTTTGGAAGTTTTCTCAGTTTTTTTTTTTTTTTTGGTAGAAATTTTTCTATAGTTTCCAGCTCATTTAGGGCTAATGTTAAATGTCTGGGCATTTTCCTTCTGGCTTCATAGGAAGTGACCATCAAAATCATCCCTCATATGCTTGACCATCCACTTGCAGGGTGCAACAAATAATGGCTCAATTTTTGCACCAAGAATATGTCATCCCACCTTTTTTCTTTAGAAACCATTAGGAAATGCCAAAACATGTCTTATGAGTTAGGTTCTGTCCACTGAGGAAACACATTATTGGGAATCAAATCAGAAAATATATAAACTAATTTGGCATTGACCATCTCAAACAACAAAATATAATGACAACAAAAATAATTGTAAAAAGCCTGATCCATGATTCGACTTGACAGGAGTTCGGTTGCTAAAAAGAATCTAACTCTTTTCTAAGTCTTGTTTGGATGTACCTGAAATCACAATGGTTTGAACATTTTTGTAGTGCGACTTACGGTTGAAAGGTAGAAAAAATAGTACTGCAATTAATCTCCTTTCCAATTCCTGAATGGATAGGGAGCAAACCTTTAAGATAAGTCAAACTAACAAAATTACAAATTATTTGCAATATGGAGTGAATCATAACAGACCTTCAAATATATATTGATGACATAATGTTGGGGACACATCGGCTTACTGTTGCTCCATCTTGGGTCTAGGTATGTGAACCGTGCATTGTATCTTTTGCACCTAACATGTGGCCCTTCACATCCAAACACTGCTGCTACATACATTAACGTGGCAATGATGGAAGAAGGCCTGGGTAACATCCATGTTGCACTCAGATATCTACATGAGGCTCTTAAGTGTAACCAAAGACTGCTTGGAGCTGATCATATACAGGTCCCTTTCTTTTCTCTCACTCATACAACTTAATAAATTTTAAATTTCTCGTTTTGCTTCCAGAGTGATGTATAGTACTTTTGAGCTATTGATCAAGTTGCTCTTATTTTTTTATTTATTACATTCAACAGACTGCAGCAAGTTATCATGCCATTGCAATTGCACTCTCTTTGATGGAAGCCTACACACTGAGTGTTCAGCATGAGCAGACCACTCTGCAGATACTGCGGGCCAAGCTTGGACCAGAAGATCTTCGTACTCAGGTATCATTAAGATTAATGGTTCACAACCAACCCCCATTTTCAAATTTTTGTGCCACCCTCCTTGTTAGTTTTGTACCACCCTTCTTGTTAGTTTTGTACCTTAAATGAGCAACGCTCATGAATGCAGGATGCTGCTGCATGGCTTGAGTACTTCGAAACCAAGGCCCTGGAGCAGCAAGAAGCTGCTCGTAATGGTACCCCAAAACCAGATGCCTCAATTGCCAGCAAAGGCCACCTCAGGTAATAGTATTAATTGTAGTTCGAGTAGTTTAAATTAATAAAAAAAAAAACCACCATATAGAAGGATGAAATGATTGTCAAACTTGTCATTTCTGTTATGGAAGTGCCTAGTTTACAACTACAATATCAAATCAGCAAACCACTACATCCTACAATGCTAACTGAGTAGCCCAGCAACTGACTTATCTCTTAAGTTTTGAAGGTCGTCTTTGATGCTGTGGTTGAATGAGATCTGACTGACGTTGCCATTTTTGGACCAGTGTATCAGACCTTCTTGATTATATAAACCCAAATGCTGATCTAAAAGGAAGAGATTTCCAAAAGAAACAAGCCCGAGCAAAGGTATTGCTGTTCTCTGTGTACAAAAGAAATCTTAGGAGCACATTTTTTGGAACACCATAATTCTTTGTAATCCAAGTGATGCACTCCTGATTAAATATAACCCATTCACACACATTGCAGATTAAAGGCAGGCTTGCAAACGAAAATCACAAGGATGAAACTTCATCCCCGACTTATCCTACCGAACCCTCTTCTGATAAAGAAAATAACATTGAAGTAGTATCTGTAGAAGCTGGGGATGAGAAACCACTTGGTGTTGTCGCGGATGAGCCTGCAATTGCATTGCGCCAAAAAAATGAAATGGCACAGGGTGACACCTCCAATGAAGGATGGCAAGAAGCAGTCCCAAAGGGACGCTCTCCTGCTAGTCGTAAGTCTACTAGTTCGAGGAGACTGAGCCTTGCGAAGTTGAATCCTAACTCCATGAACAATTCAGATTCTATACGTAACAGAGGGTGGGCCAGCAACTTCCCTTCTCCAAGAACGTCACCAACTGAGACAGCTGCACCAACTACTACAGTTTCTGTTCCTAAGAAGTTGGTGAGGAATTCAAGCTTTAATGTGAAACCTGCCACATCTTCTTCCTCACCAAACAGTGTAGAGAAATCTGCTAGTGCCAAGTCAGCACCAAGCAGCCCAGCTGTTGCCAGCAACCCTGTCAAGTTGGCTTCTCTTGCAAGTTCTATTGGCACCCATTCAGGTAAGAAACTTCTGTCTTACAAAGAAGTAGCATTGGCTCCCCCTGGGACAGTAGTGAAGACCACGGTTGAGGAGAATAACCCAGACGGGAAGACTCATCAAGTAACCAAAGAAGCAACAGCAGCAGAGCCAATTCAAAGTGAGCAAGCAGCAGTAAATGAAGAAGTTAAAGATGTTGAGAATCTTTCTGGAGGAGAGCCTGAGGCACTGCCACCCTCTCAGGAAATTAAGAACCTTGTTGTGGATGAAGAAGAAGCAGAATCAGCTGATGCAGTAATAGAGGAATCCTCTCAGGTAATATCGAGCAAAGTAATTGAGGAGAAAGAAACCAAAGAACAGGAGGAAGATACTAAGACTGAATTCAAGAAAGAAAAGGAGGAAGATACTAAGACCAAATTCAAGAGTAATGATTCACCTGTGGAGTTGAATTCAAATGCTGTTTCTTCAGAATCTGATATAGCAGAACCTGGAGCTTCTTCAGAGAAGGAATGCCAAGATGCTTCAACTGGTGATGAACCACATGCTGCTTTAACTGAGGAAACACCTCCTTTAGCTGAAAAAGATTCAGGCATTGTTGAAATTGAAGTGGTGGAACAAGGAGATGTAAATGTGAAGGGCCTACCCATTGGGAATGAAAATGAGAAGATAGCCAAAAAGCATGATGTGGTTGAAACAGGGAAAGAAACAAGTAAAAAACTCTCAGCGGAGGCGCCTCCATTTAGTCCATCTATGACTCCAGTTTTCAGTTCTGTAACCATGACAGGTTGCAAAGACCATGGTGGAATTTTGCCTCCACCGGTGCACATTCCCCCGATGCTGACCGTTAATCCCATCCGTAAATCTCATCAGTCAGCAACATCAAGGGTTCCATATGGGCCCCGCCTTTCTGGTGGTTATAATCGGTCAGGGAATCGAGCTTCACGGAGCAAACACAACTCGCATAATGGTGAACCCGCAGTGGATATAAATCTTTTCAGCACTCCTACAGCCATGAATCCACATGCCACTGAGTTTGTACCTGGCCAACCTTGGCTGCCCAATGGTTACTCAGTGTCTCCAAATGGTTATCCAGTATCTCCAACTGGTTATCAGATATCCCCAAATGGTTTTCTTCCACCCACAAATGGATTTCCTTTTTCTCCTAATGGGTATCCGGTATCACCAGACAGTATTCCAGTGAGTCCCAATGGTTTTCCAGCATCTCCAAACAGTCTAGTGGCATCTCCAACGACCATTGTGTTTGAAGTCAGTGAAAATCAAGCAAAGGGAGAAGCAATTGGTGCTGCTAACATTGAAAATCCATCTGTTGAAGAGAAACAAGAGGGCCAAATGCAGCTTGAAGAGCAATTGGTGGATACTGAAGAGACTCCTCTCAAAGATGAACAAAGCCTGACTGCTGAAGTTGGCACTTCGGAAGATCTACCAGTGGAAAAAGAAGAGTCTGATGATCACAAAATTGAGTCGGAGGATATACCGATGGAAAATGAAGAGTGTGCTGATCACAAAATTGAGCAAAAACCAGCTAAGCGTTGGGGTGATTACAGTGACAGTGAAGCTGAGCTTGTCGATGTTTTGAGTTAACTAAGAGACTGTGATTCTAGTAACATTTCAAATTTGCATAATTCAGTGACAGGAACAAAATGGAAACATGTTTTGGGATCTTAGAAATATCAAGATTGAAGAACTGTCTTTCGCTATATCTCTGGTGAGAGGACTTGGCGGCATTGATGTTTCCATGATTTTTGCACCAGTGACCAGCAGTGATGATTTCGTGTTGGGAGGTTCCTGAAGTATGAGCTCTTTCCTCCATGCTACCATATGAAAGAATCCTATAAGGACAGCTGAAGATATATTTCAGTTGATGGTGGTTAGTTACTTTCCCTTTGTTGTTTCTTTCATTTTTACTATTTTGATGCTTTCATGTCACTAGTTTTGGAACATCACTGGATAATAAGGCCATGTTACTTAAAAAGGTGATCAGAACCATTTATCAGGTGGCCAACCATGAGAGTTTACTATATTCTAAAGAAGGCCTTGTATCCTATAAGCTAGGTCTGAGCCATTTATCTTGTCACTGAACAAGTGGTGGAGCCACAGTTCAAAAGGTTGTGATGACTAACAATCCAATCGGATTGCTGTGAATTTGCACAATAAATCTAGAACTGTTCTCTCCCTTTCTTTTCTTTTCACTACGTTTATTTTGAATTTCAATTTGATGCAATAAGCACTCTCTTCAATGTTCTCATAAATTCACTTGTGGTGGCATGTCACATGAATGGTTTACATGTATCATTAAAAAATAAACTCAATATATGATGTGGCAAGTTCTTATAGCTTTCTTTTGGAGACACCGACTCCTATCCTTGGGCTTGGTACTTGCACACATTTTCACATGAAACACAGCAGAGGAATTGTAAAGAAAAGAAACCATCTCAGAATCAATAGAAAAATGCTTCATCTGAATACACTAACATAAAGAACCTTTTCATATGAGAAAGGTCAGATACAAATACTAGTGGTAAGTAAAAGACCAGTTGATTGCATTACAAGCATAAATATTTCTCAACACAGACAATAACAACAGACTACTACTTCCAGTAGAGGAAAACGAGTCAGAACCAAAAAACCACAACTCTTCTTCCACTCTCTCTCTCTCTCTTACTACTTCCAGTAGAGGAAAACAAGTCAGAACCAAAAAACCACAACTCTTCTTCCACTCTCTCTCTCTCTCTCTCTCTCTCTCTCACACATTAGTTTCAGTACTTCATTTAATTCTCTCTATCATTGCTGCTACCAAACAAAGCCCACTCCACAAGTGGCCCCACCCTCCCTCCAATCCATCAACACCTTGGTAGCAGTGTAGTGCGCAAGTGCCCCCATGATGACAAACACATGAAATATCTGATGGCTGTGGCCTGCAATATCAAATGCCCCTGGCCACCACCGCTCTGGCACCCTACTCACATAGAACCCAGCCCCAGTGGCATAGGCCAGCCCCATGGCCACTTCATATGCAAGGGCTACATAGCAATGGGGTTGGTCCCAGTTGATGATGAGACCATGAATGGCAGGGACTACGCCAGAGAAGCCCATGGCAAGGAAGAGCCTGGCACGGAAGGGGCGGAAGCGAGGGGCGGAGAGGGATGGAGCGAGGAGGGTGACTATGACAAGGAGTCCTAAGATGGAGATGGTGGAGAGGTAGAGGAAACGGGCAATGGGGTGACACAGAAAGGCATAGTAAACTGGTGGGAAGAAGGAGGAGACGATCATGATGGAGATACCAGCATAGTCAAGGCGCCAAAAGAAGATGTTCAGACAGTGAGAGTGGCAGGCCAGGAGGTGGGACAGGGAGCTGCAGGAGAGGCAGCTCATGGCCCCACCCAAGAACATGAACCATGGCCACCTTGGTACTCTTGTGATGGGTTTGCCCGAATCAACGAAGGCATCATTGGAAGATGTGTGCTTGGGTAGATATTCCTGCATGGGAAAGGGAAAGAGAAACAGCAACCAAAGAGTCAATTACATGCATGCATGTTTTCTGAGCTACAGACTTCATGAACTGATCAAAACTACATTTTCACCGAAGAAGATAAAAAAGAATAAGACCAACCCACAAACAGTTGGGCTGGATCTTGCCTAAATTCAGTACCAAATTTCAATACCAGAAGGACCTATGTTATCGAATACCAGGTATAGGTCCAAGATTTGCACCCATCTTAGGTCTTAGATGGCAAGTCTACTTTTTGGATTTGAATGAATTAGAACTGATTCAAATAGATGTTTGTCGGTTTTGGACTATTTGGAAAACTTTCATATTATTGAATCAGTTCTATGCAAGAAAAATCATTATTTTATCGCAAGCCATTATTGGTTGCATTTGCAGAAAAGATTGGGTTGATTTAAGATGTGTTCCAACTTGGGAGCCCTAAAAAGGTGAAATTGAGAGAAGAAGAAATAAAGGTGAAATGGAGTTGGAAAAAAGAGTAGTTCAAAAAGTGGTTAACCATCTCATTGAAAACTTCCTAGTCTGCCCTCTATCATTCACCACAGGAATTATATTTTTCACACAAATAAAAGCACCACAAGTAGGGTTTGAACAAAGTATCCGAAATAAACTATTATGTGGACTCAATCCGGATGTATAAAGGAGGATACAACCTGGTTCTACCATTGCTCCGCTCCGGATCCAAGTGTTTACAGTACCCTACCCACAAATATAATAATTAAAAATGCAGAGCCCAAACTTTAAGGCCCAAATATCCCTAAACCCTAAAATCATGTCTAGAGGTAGGCATGTAAAAAGGTTGGTTCACCATATTGGACCCGGATCCAAATCCACTTTTAAACGACAATTCTGATTTTTACTAAACTTATTTTGTTGGTTCAAGACCGAGTTCCCATAAGAGGAATTGGATCTATTTTTGAAACCAGTTCCCAGTAGAGAATCAAGGCCCAATTCCAACATCATTTAACTTACTTTTCGTTCTTTTATTATAGCTAAGAATATCATTCAACTTGTAATAGTGTATTAAATCTACTACCTTCAAGATTGAACACATAAAGATATCCAACCAAAGTTGATTTTGAGCTGTATTTTACAACATTAAAGAGTCATATGTCAGGTCCTGGATCCACAAGTTAGAACCCGTATGGATCAAGAATTGGACCCTTTGTCAATCGAAGCCTAAACTGAGTCCTAGACCCAAACCCATTTATGAATAGATTGCACACCTAATTATTTTTCTGGGTCAGAAATTTCAGGCCACGTGCATCTCTATCTATAGGCCAACATTAATCATTCCTACTGTTGAAAGAGACCAACCTTCTTTTGAGCGAGGTACAAGCTACTCGCCCCAAGAAGTGGACCCGGTCCCCTCTTTCTTTCTGGACCGGACAAATGAGTCACATCATAAATAGCCTGTTTCACACCCGTGAAATATGAACGGGATCAGCATCCTATAACAACAGTATGGCCACACGACATATGTGCTGCCTTTCCTTTGTTTCTCTATGTGGGACACAGTGTACGTCTCAAGACCCACTGTCCCAAAACTATATATATAATATGAACCAAGATTTGGGTATTAAAAATGGAAGGAAAAACAGTCCACACTCTTTGCAAGCTCTGTAATTTAGGATCATAAAATGTTCTCAACAAACAAATAAATGGTGTAGTTCTGATCTGACCGTAGATTTGATTCACAGAGCATACTTGGCATCAGGATCATAAAATGTTCTCAACAAACAAATAAATGGTGTAGTTCTGATCTGACCGTAGATTTGATTCACAGAGCATACTTGGCATCAGTTATTGCAGATGATTAATCTATAAAGCCTCCCATGGAGGGCATTTCTAATGGAAATTTCCTTTGTAGAAATGCAAATCCTAACTAAAATTTTTGAATATTCTATTTGATTTATCTTTTTCTTTTCTTTTTTTTTTTTTTGCGAACAGAAGGTGTTCTAACCTTGTGAGTTGGACTAATTCTTTCGGACCCAAGGAGAGCTGGATAAATCCCTATTCCCCGAATTTGGTAATGCAGTTCGAACCTACAACCTTTAAAATAATCATGATCCTAGAATAGTTGACCTATTCTCGGAGTTTCATTTGATTTACTTTTAAAGGTGAAAATTGGCACAATGGATTGCATGAAATGTCACTTTCTTGGATTTTTAAATGTTATTATCACTGGAAAACAAAAAGATTTCAAACGCTTGTAACTAAATAGGGCCGTTAGTAGAGACTAGCACCATTTTGACATTTGTGGCTCTGCCTCGTGTCTACACCTGAAAATTTTACATTATTATGTGCCGAAAGTATGTGGCCAATGGAGTGCAAGAAAAATATGTCCTATGGATTCTGATTCTACGAAATCAAAAAACCACCACATTCAATATTTGGTGATCAAACATGTGGGCCCCACATGTACCTTCTCTACCCTGTTTTCATGCCCAAACATTTTATATGCAAGCCAGCTTTGGTTTGCCTGTTTATCTTCAGTTGTGGAGGACTTTAAAAGACACGTAGAGTTAGTCAACTGTCGTTTTCTGCCTTTCTCCCAAACACATGCTCGTTATTTGCGAGAAAGATGACAGACCTTTCACCAATTCTGAAAGAATCTTTCCATTTAGTAAAAAATGGAAAGTTACATCCATCTTTAGGAGTAAACTGTTAAGCTTCCATACATATCAGCCACATATGTGATAGGGATATGGGCCAATGTCTTTTCATCTGTGTTTTTTTCCCCAACTTGCTCCTTTAAAGGAGAAGAGATCCATTGAAATAGCAGTATAACAATGGGTCCAATTTGGTACAAGTCACTGGAACTCTACAAAGCCATCTACTGTTTTGGTAAAAGAGAATTCATTCATTTAAAACAATAAAAAAAAAAAAAGCCATCGTAAAAAAGACATCAACAAAACCAAAAAAAAAAGTCACAAAACAACACCCCAATCAGCACCTTCCTCAAAGAAATAACAAAGCCCTTGTTTAAGTAAAGAAAGCCCTTTTTCCAATCTACCTCATGAATAGAAGGAAAAAAAATTTTAACTAAAGAATGTGCTGCATAATTAATGCTTCTAAAGATATCCTCGTATGGAATATCCTCAAATTCACTCTTAAAAGAACTTAGTTTCACCAGAAAAAGATTGAACATATAATTAATAACATGAATAATACTATCTTATACATTATTAATTACTAAGAGTAAAATTTGAACACGTCCCATCATTAACAGGTAAGGGTTCATTTGGGGTGGCTTGATTTCAATAGGTTCACCCCACCGTGGATTTTACACCGAAAGAGGATCCCAAAATGCAAAGAAGAGATGGGAATGGCAACAGGTCCATGTCAAGTGAATCCATTTTCTTCACCATCCACACCTACTCTCCTCCATCTCAGCCTAAAGGTATGTGATGAAAAACCGCTTGGGTACAGGGTTTATACCAAGAGCCCCTAAACAATCGCCCTCTTTTCATGTAACACAAGTTAGATGGGACAAAGGAGATCAAGATGAAAATAATCTAAAAGGTGTCATCTCTACTTGCCTTCATGGCCACATATTGAAACCTGAAAACATCTTAATCTTCTTACATGAATACATTCAAAACCCACTCCTCTTCCATCTATAAGTTTGGTGAAGTATTGCATCAAACACAAGTAATTAAAAAGTGGCAAGTAGGGGAAAACTGATGCCCACCTCAATCCCATCAAAAGCACAATCAGACCCAACAAATTGGCATCTCAAGCTCCCCACAAAGACACCCTTTTTCTTTATACTGCATCCTTTGTCAAATTTCACACTCAAAGAAATAGAAAAGCAAAAGTAAGAACACTTACAGGAAAGAAGCTGTAGGAGATGTTCTTCACCAATGGCCCTTGAATCGAACTGATAATAATAATAGCAATAATAACAACAATTAATCCCAATCAATCACAAATACAAAATATTAATATGATTGATGATAGAAAAAAAATAAGTAAATTTTGGAAAATACAAAAATGCCCCTGAGAGGGCACACCTGGAGAAACTTGAAATGAGCTCTCTAACTTGAGGAATCTCCATCAAACTCACAACAGTGAGGGCCAAAAATAGAAAGAAACCTAGCAGATGCCTGAAGGACAAATCAAATCAAATCAAGAGGAAAACCAAAACCAACATGAAAAAGAATTGAAGTAGAATTGATTGAATGGAAAGAATGTCATGTATAGAAATGGAAATGCATACGTCCATATGTTTAGAGTTTCGTTGTGCCACAAGAAAACGCTCCGAAACGCGTCTTTCAAAGGCCATTCCGATCTGTAGTAATCCAATATGTACTCATTATCCTTCAAATACTCCGGCAATGCTTCGTATTTCACCAATCGGCATTCAAATCTCTCCTTCTCCATCTCCTTCTTCTTCTTCATGTCATCTCCATCTGATCCGTTTTTCATCGAGATCCTCTGCCTCATCATCTCGATCGGAGCCGATTCTGGCCGGGAAAACGGTTCTTCCGCCGGAGTCCGAACAGAGCCTCGGGTTCCGGCCGGTACCCGGGGAGATCTTGAGTCAGCTTGCCGATTGGAAAAGAGGAATTTTTCGGATGTATCTGAGAGGGTTTTGGTAGCGGATTTGCAGAGACGGAACGGGTTTCGGCCGATATTTTTGAGAACGGATTTGCGATGGGTTTCCTGTGTTTTGTCGAGATGGGAGGAGATTTCGTGAGGTATTTAATGGAGCGGGAAGGAGAAAACGGAGACTCGTTTTTGAGGAGATTTGGCGCTGCGGATGGTAATAAGTGTTGATAAAATAAAGAAAGGGGAGATTTCAAAATAAGTATAAAAAAGTTTAGGTTCATTTTGAAAGAAGTAGGTAAGATTTTTTTGTATGAAAAATATTTAAGTGCATCCATCTATCATTATTTTGACGAAGAACACTCCTTTTTTTTTGTAAGGATTAATATGCAAAAAGAAAATGAATCATAATACCTGATAAGTTAAAAAAGAAAGTGAGAAATGAATACATTAGAATACTCTCCTTTATATATAGAGATATATATATATATATATCTTTCAAAAAAGTATTAAAGTTTGGAGGATCTAGATGCACACAAAAAAACTTTTTTCACACTCACTCTTGTTTTTACACCCACTTTCTTTAAGGGGTGATCTTTTTCTCCAGACTCATCATTATACCTAAACTACCCTCCACTCATTTCTCTCTCAACCCCCTTCCCCACCCCTCCCCCACTTCCCCACTCTTCCTTTGCCTCTTCTACCTTTTCCTCTTCCCCTTCCTCACCTCCCCTCCCTTTTCTGTTATAGGAGCTCCACCAAGGATTACTCCATCTGGTCAATGACGTCATTCAAGGTGGAGATGTAGATGAGGAGGGCGGATGCCAAGTGGGGGTTGGGAGAGCTGAGGAGGCTACAGAAGGGGGAGGACAGTGGGCAGAGGCTGACGGAGACAGTGACAATGGCGAGCTAGCTAGGGCTCTGCTAGATAGTATTAGAGTAGTGAGTTGGGTGGTTTGGGGTCGATGTTGAGTTGGTGGATGGATGGCTACGATGAGAAATAGGAAGATGAAGAAGAGAAGGTGCGAGAGCAGAGAAGGCGGGGAGGGAGAGGGAGGGGTGGAACCACGGAGAAGGAGGGGGGAAGGGAAAGAAGGGTGGGGACATTTTGGTAACTTTCTAAAGGGTGGCATAATTGTAATAAAAAATTTAAAATGGTGTGTACGTAAAGCAATTTTCTATGTATATTTTCACGATTCTTTTAATAATGTTTGGTTTTTAAAAATATGATAAAAATATCTTTCCCTTAATGAAGTCCTTTTTTGTCTTTTCATAAGATATTTTTTCTTTTAACATTGGTCATTTTGATTCTGATGATAATAACCATTTAATAAAGGTAGATTTTTGTCATTTGGACTTCCTTTTTTTCAACCATCCAAAAAGACAGTTGTAGTGAGCACCACTAGTTCATTGGGGTTGGACTTAATTATTTTTTCAAATGACTTATTAAAAAAATATAAAAAATGAGATAAGGGTATTGCTGCCATTTTTCATACTTTTTAATGAAAAGGACTTGATCGGCAAAGTTGTGGAAAACTTTTGTATTTTTTTCAAATATTCAAATCTTTATTGACTTTTTTTTAAAAATGAGCCAAAATGTTTTATGTTTTTTTTCTAATTCCCCCAAATAAAATAATAAATAAATAAATAAAATGTCTCAGAGATAGCGAGATTACAAGGCACATTCTGAATGTGATTTCAAACGTCACGCCATCCTTTGGAGTGCAGTGGGTCCTACTGGTTCGGCTCACTGGTCGAGACTACAGTAACAATTGGGCCGGACCGGATTGCACTGAATGGGTTAGTTGGACCGGTTCAACTTAGTTGAGGGTCCCAGCATGGCTTGTTTCTTTTTGGAAGGTCAAAAAGAATCGAAAGTCAGGACTCACCGCCCATACTGGTATCGATTCCGTACATGATGGAAAACTGATACGCATCAACACGTAAGTGCCAGGTCACTTTTATAATTCTGAGCCTACACCAAGCAGCATTGAGACTTCAACCATAGACATCTGCATGGTAACTATGGGCCATTGATTTTTGGTGAAATTTTCAGCTTCAAATCAGTTTCCAAGTTGTCAAAGTACCACTTTGCTGGGCACACCTTCATGCATGCCATATTTTTTTACCCCTGATTGTAGGTGTTTGGGCCAGAGGAGCTGGGTAAATAACTAGTGGGCACAGCATAATAGCTTAGTTCAAATCTACAACTTCTAAAAGCAAATCATGGTTTTAATTCAGTTGAGCTGTCCTTTTAGGTTAGAATGCCTATAAAAGGATTAGGATGGAATGGGACGCAGCGCCATTGGATAAGCACTTCATACAACTTCAAGGTGGGCCAAATGTCCCCACAGTCTAACCACTTCAACTATCTATTTAAGGGTGAGATTTTTTCCAAAGGGAATATCTGCATGCAAACATTCTTATCCGATGGTTAAAAAGGTTGGTGCTATCACAAAACTGGAACCCCTTCAATTCAAGGCTTAGGCTGGATAACCTGGAATGTCCCTAGGAGAAATCCTCCTCTTATTCAAGGATCTAAAAGTTAAAACTATTTTATAAATGTCTGTTTTAACTATTAGACCCTTGAATGGATAATTACAATTATGGTCATTTTTGCACTTAGGTTTTTTTTTTATACATATTAGAAACTTTCAATTCCACCCTAACACTATGAAGGCAAGCATGAATGGCCTGCACATAAAGGTTCACAAGTTTGAAATTTGGAAAGAATACAATTGTCTTCTTAAGTTTAACCATTCATTTCATTGCCACAGTTTATTTAACATCATCAATTGAGTTCCATGTTTTGTCATTGAGAACAAAGATTTGAGGTTCATCCATGTCGGTCACACTGTGACCAAAAGATCCAGAGAGCTTCAATTGGGTGCATACAGGCCACTTGACTGGAAGCATGTGCATGTATGTTTTGCCAACTTTTGTGCTAACATTTATTGAGAAAAGGACTATTGGACTATCTATTTTAGCATCAAGTCTTTAGTCTTTTCTCTTATGAAAAGATTATTTGGACCTTGTAATAGATTATCATGAATTGGACCATGTTTTTATCTTAAATTATTATGATTTTATATCTTATAAATATATGACACCATTTTAAGCTTATTTAAGGGTTTTTTTTTATTTTGTAAAACCATGGCCTTTTGTCCACTGCCAAGGATCCACTTTGAAGCTCAATTAATTTGTGATAATTACATACAAATGAATGGCAGAAATCTTGGAAGGAGTTCTTTGATGCACGTTATCCGCAGATGAAGCTAGGGTAGGTCACCAACATTTGTTGTTTCAAGTATCCACAGATTTAGGTTATAAGTAAAATTGAATAGGGCGGAATCACGTGGGGCTGCAGATATAAGAAAAACCCCTAAAATTTGAAAAATACTGTTATAGTCTATGGATATGTTTGTGTAGGACTACTGATTCTTTGGAAAAAAAATTTTCCCAGGTCCCTCCATTGATAATTTGTTCTTATGAAATTGATTCGCACAAAAAAATAAAAGGTTTTTTTTCTCTCAGAAAACATCTTTTTGCTTTACGTTTTTTGTGAAAAAACCATCATACAAACATGAGTTGCATTATTTCAACATGACATTTTATAATTTTCTTCTTTTCCTTAAGTGCATGTTTCTTTATTAGAATTCATAGATTTCCTATATGGAGAAGTTTGAAATTCTCAACCACAGTAACATTCAATGCTCCTATATAGTTGAACTTTAAGAAATTCTACCAAAAAAAAAAGAAAACAGTAAAGGGTTAGACTTCAGAAATTCTAAAGGTCATTGGAGACCTTTTAGGTAATTAAAAATTTAAAATTCTTGTAAAAAAACATGACATTTACAAATATCGGGGGATAAGATATCACATCATTTTAAAAAACCGCAAAATAACATATTCTTGTCAAAAATTCAAGATTTACATTGGCATTCCAAGGAAAAACTTTTCATTTCGCGCTGAAAATAAACACATAATTCACGACGGATTGATCGTATATATAAGAATGAATTGTCATGTAATCATCAATTGCCACTTACTTAAAGAAGACTTTTGTAGGAGATGACAAGTAAACTTTCATTGTTATATAAAGTTGTAATGCCGTGAAAAATGATTAAATAACAAAAGCACAAAATACATGCGATAGTGTCACTATATCGAATGCTTTCTTTAAACGAAAGAACCACAAGGGATTTTTTTTCCCCTTCTTTGTTTACTTTTTCATTACTTATCTTAATAAAGCAATAGCTTCTATCGTTGATCACCTAAAATAAATTAAAATTAATTTCAGAAATTTTAATTTATTGTTACAAGCATTGTTTAATTTATCTTCCTATTTTCATTATAAATGTTGTATACGTGCGAAAGTGAGAAACTTGCGATTGACAATCAAGGCACATACAAGAAAAGAGACAGGCGATTTACATGATTCACCCAAATAGAGTTATGTCCACAGACAAAGACAATATCATCTTTTATTATAACAAGAAAAGGCATACAGAGACTCTCATGCTCGTATCATCTCTCCTATTTGATGTGGGAATACCATGGGCAAGGGATGGCACTCTCTTCTGCCATATATAGGGTTATAGATTATATGATATTTATAATCTCTGCTTTCTTAACCCCCAAGAAAGGGCAGTTTAATAACCAAAATACACATGACCTTAACAGGTTCTTGGCTAACCCAATGGCCCATATGGTTGACCTGGAAAACAAGACATAAATCCAATAATAAACAACAAGCACAATATATTGCAAATGTCTATATTATTATTATTTAATCGGTAATAGTAGCTTACAGTAAAAACTTAAGAAAGGTATAACCAAAGAAAATAAAGAAAAATAAAGCAAGCAAAGGTATGTTGCTGTATGTTGATCAAATTATGGCTTTGATGGTTGATTATCTTCTTTTCAATAAACTCTTGGCTTTTGTAGGTGATCAACCTATGGACAACTTTACATATGAAGTTTTACCATCATCATCATCATCATTTTGCTTTAGTAGATACACACAAACACTGACACACACATGGGGCTGGTCAAGGAGTGAGTTCTGGTCATCCCTATGGGAAGCAAGATGCCTCTGTTGAATCATCAATAATGGATTGGTATCATTATTAATATTATTCTTATTGTTAATCTATCCAAAATCAAACTTTTGAAGATTCAGATTTTCTTTTCTTTTCTTTTCTTCTGAAGTTTGCAACATCAATGAAAGGGCGTATTTTCAACAAGGTACGGAAAGACAGAGACATATATTTTCAATGTAGCTCAAAGATTTATGAATTCCAAGCAAAGGTGGAAATTGTTTGGTTTATGTCTTGTGTTCCATTTTATCTAAATTGGTTCATTGGTCTAGCCAATGACTAGGTTATGGTTAAGGATATTTTGGTCTTTGTACCACGGTTTTCTTAATGGCCAAGAAAGCATACATTATATATTCATATAATATAACCCCAGACTCTGGGTAGAAAATGTGGCAGATTTGTTCCTCGTGGTGTAAACCATGCAAAGCTATGTGGGGTTTATGAGAGGTGTGAGCTCTCTTCCCCGTGGTGTTGACTCACTACGTATGGCAAGGTGCTGTGAAAGAAAGATTAAAATCTATAAAGATTAAGGAGTTAAGCGTTAGAGGAGTGGGAGTCCTTATAACCAATTGTTCAGTATCTTTCATAGTGAAATCAAACAAGATGTTTATAACTCGTGGAGGTAGCTTTTATGATAAACCATGTAAAATCTGTGTGTCATGATTACATGATTTTCTTTTTCTCTATGTGTGTGATGAAGTTGATGTATTTGTCCTTAATCGAATCTAATAGCAACTACTAGTAATAATGCTTCTACATGTGTACAACAAATAGTATCAGAGCTCAAGGTTCAGATTCTTCGATTTAGATGCTAGGTTGAGATTAATGGAGCATCAGATTGAAAGCAAAGTTGAAGGTCTATAAGTATTGAGCAAGGTGGAGATTGTTCCCAGTTGAGCTTGGAGTTTCAACGTGTGCGGGGTAAGATTTGTTCGATCTTAAAAGATCAAAATTTAGTAGAGTTTCTTGGAAGAGGAGATCAACTGTGTGATGTTAAAATGGGACACAGTTATGGGAAGGACAGTCAGTTTACTAAGAGGGGTTGCAACGCATCAGACCACCTCCACCAGGGTCCTAGTCTCGAGATGAATCAGATCTGAAGTTCTCACCTCGAGATGAATCAGATCTAAAGTTCTCGTAAAAAGATCTGGCATGGATCTCTTGCCTTGATCTGAGGCTTGCCGCTGTTTCTAAGTTGAGAGATCTAATGGGGATCACAAGGTGGGCTTGGTTTCTATTTACAGCAAGAGTAGAGAAGATCTTGGTTGCAGATTGGTTTGGTTTTCTATTGTGGATTGCAAAGTCAAAGCGAAGAAGAGGAGATCAAGAGGGGCACTTGCTCATCATCGGAGAAGACGAAGCTCTATTGCAAAGGATTCGATCTGTGCTGTAGTGATTGTGAAGAAGACCTGATTGGATTTGGGCTCTTGGAGGTTTTTGCCAAGGTTCCTCTCGTAGGAACCAGTGAGGAAGGAGAAGAGGCCTAGTCAATCCAAGTCTCGGGTTGGGTCAGGTAACTTGACCCTTTCTATGCAGCACAAGCCAGCTCAGGCTTGGGTTGGGTCAGCCTGACCCATGAAGAAGCTAGCAAAAGTCCAGGCAAGTCAAGGTTGGGTCGGTTTGGAATTGAGTTGTTAGGCAGCAAGCCCAACAACAATTCAGTCCAGGTTGGTTTTGGTTGGGTCAGACCTAACCCGTTAGTAGATTCAGTCCAGTTCAACAGTGTAGAGTGATGTCATCAAAGTACGGTCAAATGCAGTTTGATTGGGTTCGACTACTAAAAAGTATTTCTATCATCCGACATCCAATTAGAAATCCGTTTGCCCCTACAAATTCATTTCAAGTAGATTTACACACTGGAAGAAGGAGATTGGCTATTGGATGGTTAATAAAGAGGTTTGACTGATCAAAGAGTAGAAACTAATTTATACGGTATCGGAGCCAATCAAAGTTAGATTTTAGATCTGTTTCTTATAGAGTGATCGTGTTGATTGGATCTTCATAGTTGTGCTGAAAGTGGGGCAGTTTATAGGTGATTCAGATATTAACATCACACGGACTCATTAATGAATTCGAACCTTTGGTTCGAGGTGGAGTATGACGAGAAGAAGTTTGCAATATCGATGAAAAAATGTACCTTCAGCACAGTACGGAAAGACATAAACATGTATTTTCAATGTGGCTCAAAGATTTAGGGAATTCAAGTAAAGGTGGAGATTATTAGGTTTATGTTTTGTATTTCAGTTTATCCAGATTGGCTCATTGGTCTAGCCAATGACCGAGTTAGGGTCAAGGGTATTTTGGTCTTTGTACCAGGACTTTCTTAGTGGCCAAGAAAGCATACATTATATATTTATGTAATGAAACCCCAGACTCTGAATAGGAAATGTGGTAGATTTCTTCCTCGTAGTGTAAACTATGCAGGGCCATGTGGGGTATATGAGAGGTGAGAGCTCCCTTCCCCGTGGTATTGACACACTACATATGCCAAGGTGCTGTGAGAGTAAAATTAAGACCTATGAAGATTAAAGAGCTAAGTATTAGAGGAGTATGAGTCCTTATAACGAATTACCTAGTATCTTTCATAGTGAAATCGAGCAAGGTACTCATAGCTCGTGGATGTAGCTTTTTATGGTAAACCATGTAAAATCTGTGTTATGATTGCATGTTTTTCTTTTTTTTTATGTGTGTGATGATGTTGATGTATTTGTCCTTGATCTAATTTAATAGTAACTAATAGTAATAGTGATTCTGCATATGCACAACACTTTTTATCAAGACACTATGCAATTAGTAATAAGGCATCTCCCTTATCATAAGATTGACTAGGGAATGAGCCTCAGTTGTTACTTACTAGTTGGAGACTTGTATGGTGTGTGTGCAAAATTGTGTAATGGGTATTTTATATTTTATAAAAAAGAGCTAACAACTTGTTAACCATGTTAAAAGCATAGACCAAAAATTACCAAAGATTTGATGCTAGGATAGGCAATCATTTTTTTAATTTTTGTGTATGAATGATAAATATGGGTCCATCAATAACTAGGTCAGTCACTTGACTATGGCAGGTCAACTCATCTTTGTTAAGGATATTTCTTTTTTCTTTGCTCTTTTGTATTGTGTTAGAATTTAGGGATTTTAACTATATGGCTACCCTAAGACCTTATATTTACCCTTCAACAGTTGAAGTTCAACAATTTTTGCAAAGTTGGCCATACAACAAAAGGGGGTTAAATTCTTATGGACGTAGGATATCACCTGGTACTATATCTTACGGCCTTAGGATATTACACAAACAGCTTTATGGGAATTTTTTTATACTTCAACTGTCGACGTGCAAGTGTTAGGTCTTCAGAAAGTCATATGGTCAAAATTCCTAGAATTTACATATCATATCAAGAAATTACCAAATATCTGATCCTAGGCTAGGAGGTAGTTTTTGTAATTTTTATGTATGAACGATAAATATGGGTCCATCAATACCTAGGTTATGGGTCCATCAATAACTAGGTCAGTCACTTGACTAAGGCAGGTCAACTCATCTTTGTTAAGGATATTTCTTTTTTCTTTGCTCTTTTGTACTGTGTTAGGATTTAGGGATTTTGACTATATGGCTACCCTAAGACCTTATATTTACCCTTCAACAGTTGAAGTTCAACAAATATTTGCAAAGTTGGCCATAAAACAAAGGGGGTTAAATTCTTATGGACGTAGGATATCACCTAGTACTATATCTTACGGCCCTAGGATATTACACAAATAGCTTTATAGAAATTTTTTTATACTTCAATTATTGACCTGCAAGTGTTAGGTCATCAGAAAGTCATATGGTCGAAATTCCTAGAATTTACATATCATATCAAGAAATGAGAGGTACCTTCCTTTTGTCTTGAAACATATGATACCATTTGTTTATGTGCATTTCCATTTACCTGGAGGTACCTCTTGCGGTTTGTATAAGAGGTAACAATTTATCACCACATGGGACCCACTTGTCATAAATCTAGACCCTCAGCCTCATTAACCATCTATGATTAGACGATCACCCTAATTTGACATTAATTTGTGTCATATGTCTGTTGGATTGGAACTCATTGAAATTGTGACTTTAGAAACTATTGAACTCTAAGACCACTAAATTTTTTTGTTATGATTATATGATAGAATTTTCTTTTAAAGATACCATAGCTACAATGGGATTTTTCCATCACTCTATCCTCTCATGATTAGCATGAATCCTACCTTTGAAGCACCTCTTAGACCCCATATAGTGTGATAATATTTTTGATAGGAGTCTTCATGTGCATATGTCCCTCACCATTTTGGTGAGGGATACTTCCTTTTTTAGACTTATCAAGATAAAAAAGGTGTGTGAAGTATGATGATTTTGTCCTTTTGCATATTAATGCTTTTTCAAAAAATGAGTGTCTCTCATTAAAATGGTGAGGGACAAATACGCATAACTATTCTCCTATAAAATAATACACACATAGGAACACAAACATGATGATAAAGTGCATATGAATTGGTTTTTTAAGAATCGATATAGAGAATCCTGAGTGATTTTCTCCTGCCGGGAAGGCTCCTTTAAAGTAATGAGGGCTTTTTTTATATATTGATTCTCTCCAGAAAGTTACAAACTCACCCACTCACACCTTTATCCTTTCTTTGTGAGTTCAAATTGTCCAGGTTTATTGCTCATGTTAAATGAATTACGAGTGTAAAGCTTTATGGTTGGCCCCCTCTTATTAAATATCAATTGTTTAAAATGAATCGCCTCTCCTTCATTGGAGAACCCACAAATTTTACTAGAATAGGGGTTGATCCATCCTTAAAAGATCGACCATATGATTAATAACATGATAATTAATACATACAACTAATAGTATATAAGATTGAGGAACAATACTACTATGCATATATCCTTCACACTATAGTGAGGGAAACTTTTTCTTTTAGAAAGTATTAATGTGCAAGAAGATAAATCCATCCACCTTATGACACATTTTTGACCTTGTTAGGTCTAATAAGGGAATTGTCCCTCACCATAACGCGATGGATACATGCATAGTAGTCTTTCCTAAGATTGAGTTACTTACATTATGAATTGTATGCAGGGTGAGAGGCATCCCATTGATGGTGAGAGAGTTCATTTTGAGTAGGTCAAACTTCCACAGTGAGACACCAACAGAGAGTTCCACTGCCTTTACTCAAGAGTCAAGAGAAGCTTGAGAAGATAATTCAAGAGGATCTCGAGTCATGCTTTCATCTGAATACAAATTTCTCTTCTTGGTGTTTCATGGAATTTGAAATTTGGGTCCTCTTGGGCTCTCAAATACAAAATTTCATGAGGATCTTTAGTGGGGTCCACTTAAAAAAATAAAAATAAGTTTGAAATTTGGATCATTTAGGGCTTTCAAACACACAGTTTCATGAGGATCTTGAGTGGAATCCAATTAAGAAAAATAAAATTAAGTCTCAGTTCCAAATCCTCTAAGATTCTACCATGGGAATTTCCAAATCCAGTGCGGGTTCCATTAAGAAAATAAAAGCCTCCACTTAAGAAAAAAATCTAAGTAAAAAGCCTACATTTAAGTAAAAATCTAGGTACCACAAAAAAGTATCTCATTTAATACTAATACAACTGCACCCACTATAAGAAATGTCTATATGGAACATTTAATTTTTTGTACAATATCATGAGTATTTTATAAGTTATTGAGGTGGGCCGTTTGAGTGAAATCTGATGAGAACTATTTGAGTGAAATTTGACGAGAACTATGTACTCCAGGGAACCTTATTAGTTGGTTTACATCATTCATAAACAGGCTCATTGACTGGCCTTCCAAAATTGTCATGGGAATCTTATGTGATTCTTTGTTTTTGTTTTTATTATTTGCATTATATATATTAAGATGGCTTTAAAATCCTCATTGGGCGACAAAAGATATGCTTACTTTTTTGTATGAGAAATTTCATTCAATATAATTTAGGTTTGGAAATTTTTTGACTATGACTATGACTTAATACCCTTCCAAAATACTTGTAGCTGTGCTGCTGGCTAACAAAAGCCATTTTAAAATATTTTGGGACATTTTGCACGTACAGCTGCTTTTAGGCTTAAAATTCATCTATCAACAATTGAAGTTCATTAAATTTCTACTGTGTTTTGGTAGAAGAGTTTATAATATTTCTTCAGAGTTCATTGTAGATATTGTATTATACGATATTTTACAAACCATGCAAGCAAATTAAGATGATAAATAAAAGATGAAAAATAATTTTATGAGAATTAATTATCACTACTATTTCGTCAGAAGTCTAAGTGGAGCTCATCTATAACTCAATTTCAATTTTACAATACAGAAGGATCTCCTGATAGTCACATGTCCTAAATTTCGGTCAAATCCAAATTTACTGGACCGTTGAATCAATTGTACACCAATTTGAAGAAATTGAATTTGTAGGCTAAAGATGAAGACGTTAGGAACTAGTGATTAGGCCAAATTTGATATTTGAGGTAATCCCATATAGATATTTTCATCCTCCCTAATTTCATATATAAATAAAACCCGCAAGTTTGTCTCATAAAAAAATTTTAAAATAAAAATCTGAGTAGACATCTCATCAAAATTAAAATCCATCAAAATTCAAATGACGAAGAGTGAGATGTGTACTGGCACTAGGAGGCTAATACTTATTAAGTGCAGCGGTAACACACACCCACCCAGTACCCAGCGCAGTACCCAGCGTGTGAAACGACACTGATGCTAGTAGAGATCACTGAAATGCGTGCACCACGGGCTGTCTAATCATGATGCTATTTGCACTAGAGTAAAACAAGAAAAGTGGACCACCTATTGGATGGTGTTGATGCTTGATAGTCCAATCATATGAACTTTAAGGCTCTAACCGACTCTGGTGGGTGCACAGCCACATCCAGGGTTTAGGACCAACTAGCACCACCATCAAGAAAACCCATATTCCAGTTAGGATTTTCCCATAACTGGCCATTGATCTGAAATTTGAATATTTCATACATACGAGGATAAAAAAACCATTTTTTTCACCCAACTAAATTTTATCTCGTTCTCATTTCCGTCTGCCCTCTAAAATAAAATATTTCAGTATTATAAAATTACAATATATGTATACATATATGTAAAAAAATAGAATAAAATAGCATATAAATTATGCATGTTTCTTGATATTAATATTAAGAAAAAAATAAAAAATAATAAAAATTGTACCTACCAACTGAAATGGGCCGAAATAGATCTGAATGAATAACAAAAATGGACTAAAACTGATCGAAATTCAATCCGAAAAATTTTACCCCCCACTTCGTTTTGGCATGAGGGTTGAAGCAAAAAATTTTGGCCATATCAACTTAAATGAAATAAAAAATTCTGGCCATTTGAATCTAAACGAAACAAAATTGACTTCTTACGGCAGAGACCCAAAAGCCCGAACAAGTAGAAAGTCAATCCACATAAGTGAAATATATATATATATATATGTTGAAGCGAAAAAAAATATAGTATACTCAATGTTTTGATCCTGAATTAATAAAAGGAAAACTACCACTCCTTACTACTTGTCTCTAAAGACCTGTTTTTGGGTAAAAACACCATTAATTGGTTAAATGACCTTAGTTTTTGAAAAGTCATTTCATGACTCCATTTGTGCATAAAAAATGGACCATTTGATCTTGGGATATATTATTTTGAGGAGGTCAAAATTGTCCAGGTTAGATAAGCCGGATGGATGCTAAATTAGCATGATCAATCCGAGGGTGTACAAAATTTAGATGAACGTCGAACCCTGGATATCTCTTGTTCACAAGTGGAAGTGAGTGTTGAGCGGGTAGATTGATAATAAGGTGACCTAGTGGGCCCAGACGGCCGGGCTGTTCCTTGTGTCCAGCTTGAGAAGAAGAGGGATATCCATCTAGCAAAGCCAAATTTCCTCTTAAAAAAATTGTGTCACACTTTGATGAGCTTAAGCTCAATTGATGGTTCGCTTCCAGCTTATAAAATTAATATAAGCATTAACTAATATACATCGAGAATTAAAAACAAGGCCTGTTTTAAAGCATGGACAACCAATAATCAAATAGTCGATTCTTTGTGTGCATATAAAATTGAAAACATGATCCAGGCATATCACCTTTTTATGAGTTTAGTAACTGTACGGCACGATTTTCTACCGTCATAGTTAAAGAAGTCCGGATCCTCTCTGTTGTGAAACAAGCGCAAAAAGCCGAAAAAACACAGTTTCCTTCGTTGCCTGCAAAACTTGTAGGCAAATTTGGCAGGCATCAGCGGGATGTGGGTACTCTTATGCTTGTGAAATATAAGATTTTCAAGAAAGAGACCTTAAAGAAATAAAGTGCTTGGGACGTTTTGACCAATATCTTATAATGTTTCATATTCTGAAATTTTGTCCTACAATCATTTTTAGCCTTTAGATTACATTTAACGGTGTGGAGTTTTCAAAGGGGGCTTATAAGAGTCCAAATTAGCATATATCACGATTACTTTTTAGAAAATATCTCAATATATAAGATAATTCAACGGTTAAAAAGTGATCATATAGCTATTTTTGGGATGAAAAACAATCTTAACGGTGTTGATTAACTATATAAGACCCACAAACTTTAAATTGTCACAAAAATTTGGTAGTCCGATTTTGGTACTCTAGTAGTGCGTTCCACACTGCTACAGATTCAATACATATGACAAGGGAGGGAGGGCGGATTCGACTCTCCCCCTTTGCAAATGCGTGGAACGCAGATGGCTTTATTCCGTATTTCACGTTGCTCCCAAACATGGCAAAGCCGTGGTTCTGATTGATTTTCCACGGAAGTGGGTTCTCCAAACATGCTCGCAAGAAAATTATCTTCGCTCCTTTCCACAGCAAACTCTATCCACAAATGCATCCTCTAACTTGTTGCAGCAGGCATACGGTACATATTGTGAAAGTGACGAATTGTGGAGATAATTTGAATTTATTGCCTTCCAAAAAAAATTTTATATCTTTGAAAGGAAAAAAATAATTTTTTTTTCTAAAAAATAGATCGTGATAATATCAGGATAAATTCAAAATCTCAGCCACATGTTCAACGTGGGTACTAAAGACAAAAGATCCTAGACAGTGCAGAATCAGTCTATAATCGTCCACTCCAATTTCCACATTATCAATTTCTCATCTACCGGTCACCTAACCCCCAAATCTCTAATCTTGCAAGGAACCTATTGCAAAATTGTAGTTAAACGTCGAGCACCTACTAAGACTAGTACATTCCTACCAATATACAACATGTCTTACCCATATTTCATCAATGTACGGAATTCATAGGTAGCCTACTTATTCTTTGGTAATATTTGAAAAAGATACGTGCTCCCTGGCTTAATGGTTTTCTAAAACTTGTTTTGACTCCTAAAGTTGGGGTGAGTTGGCTCAATTTTATAAATTAGGAGTCATGCAGGTGAATGTGTCACCTTATCTGGATTAGTAACTTTGTACTTGACGACATTTTGTAGTAACGTTGTACTTGATGACATTTTGTATAATACCAGACGAAATCTTAAACATTCCATATTAATTTTGAGAGTTCTTTGTAAATACCTCCTTTAAGATTTATAGAATTTGTAAATAGGCCTCTATAGTTTTTAGTATTTGTAAATAAGCTTCTGTTCCTGCTTTTTCATTTTAAAATCTTTTGTGTCACCAAAATCAATAGACTTTCAGCCATTATAATGTTTTAGAGTGAAATAACACTTTTGCCTATCTCTTTTATCTTAATATGCATAATTTTAAATGCATATTTTTATTTTTTTCTCTCTTATTAGATTAAAAGTTACATTTAGTGTAAGAGCATATCCCATATAAATCTAATTCTCTCAATCTAGAATTCATTTCATTAAGTTTAATTCAATCATAATTACAATCAGTACATATGCTTATAATCAGTTTTAATTTATCCTATCCATATATAGCCCACTATTTGAATGATTGAAGTTTCGAAATATATGATTAGACTTTATATGCATGAGAGAGTCATTGTGAGATAGGGCATTGGGACTTGGAATAAATAATAACATTTTTGCAAATAATAATATACTCATTTTTTGTTTAATAGGTGTAAGGGTAAAAATATCATTTTACAAAAATTCAACACAAACTTTATGAGAGTTACCCATTTTTGTTACGAATATTTATTTTGGGGACTGGCATGTATTAAAATGAAAAAAAAAGGGGCCTTATAAATACTAGAAACCTTAGCGGAGTATTTACAAAAACTCTAATTTTAATTGAATTGAATGTGAAATACCTCACCAATCTATTAGTGGGCCTTTAGGGTTGGTCTTACTTGGGGACATTTCATGTATGATGTTTGTTTTGATAGGCTCGAGCCCCGCATGTGCAGCTCATTTAATTCATTTTACATGGTTGTTGAGTAGGCATATGATTCTAGAATTTGTATAGACTTGGCAAATCACAGCAAGCTAATTACTTGATTTAACTCAATAGATCATTGGGCTTGGAGAGTTTAATGATTTGAACCAATCTGAATGAGAACCCAGTAGAACTACCCGAGTTACTCAAGTAGATGACTTTCTAGGTTAACTCCATTTCCAAGTTCTCTGAAAAATTGTTTTAGGTACATGCTCTAGATCTACTCCAATTTTTTGACGACTCCGTACAAAAATGGGCTTCGGCAGTGGTTGCAAATATCTACAAAAGCCAGACTACATGGCTTGCTCCATCTAGCTTTATAACATTAGCAAATGCTGTAAATTGGCGGCACCTGAGTCTATATCTATCTATTAGCCTATGTGTTTGTCCAAACCGTAGTTTAGACTTGGAAACTCAATCAACTCAGAAGGTCACTGAGTGAAGTAACTCCAACTTGTCTGGCAGAGTACTTTTTCGGAGTCGGCCACTTATTTGACTATTCAAGTTTGTGATTGCTGAAGCTAAGTCAACTTGGGTGAGTCAGGTGGGCAGGAGTTTTTAAATTACAATCGTTCCTAGCTGAACTTATGCCGAAATACAGAAAAGGCTGCATTGTAGTATCTTTGGCTCATCCGACCATGCACATTTCTGGCTATGAAAAGCTAGAAACTGGTTGGGTCGGCCCATGTCCTAATGGGCCAGACCTAATCTTTTTAGTTAAGATTGGTTTGTACTCGATGACTCAGGACTGTGCTCTGATTTCAAAATGAGGACCTTGGGTTGAGCTTGGACTGAGGTATATATTTCAGATCAAATCCAGGGGAACAGTTAGCATGTATTACTCTCTCATTTTTAGTCTACACTGTTCGTTCCCTTTAAAACTAACTCCTCTAGGCTCTAGTAGCTTTTCAGCGACCGTTGGTTGTATTCAATGTATTATCCATGTGATTAAGCAGAGAGCAAATGTTGTAAATCATTGGTTTGAAATCTGCATGCATGTCATTTATCTTGTATCCTCCTTGTACCTAATATAATAGAATGCAAATTAGAGTTTGTTGCACTCACCAAAAAATTATAAAAAGCGACAAAATATCCCTAAAAATGTAAGTGTATATAGTTGAATGCCAACGAATGGGCGGATGAGGAGAGTGTAATTCATGGATGACGTGTTATTTGATGTCATGGATGGAGAACCTGCTCTAGGACTTTAGGCAAAGATTGAAAGCTTGTATTTGGTAAAGACAATTTGTTGAAATTGTATGATCATGCAAACAATAGATTTTGTTAAACCATTTAGTTGTTCTGCTTGTATTCCTCATTCATACATTAGATCGTTTACTTACTCTGTTTACATGAGATAAGAGGATAAGGGTCATCAGTTACACCGTCTCAAACAACATCAAGTCTTTTGAGTAGTTTGTTTCCCTTGAATTGGTAACCAGTTAGTTTTGGCTTGGGTTTTTATCTCACTTGGGTTTGCTTTCATCTCTTATACTTCCCTCAAACTGGGTGGGGTTGCAGGGCCAAAGACCCAGTTTGGTACGTAGCAACTCGAAAGTAGAACCGCCACCTTTATGCGAATAAAATGGTAGTTGAGCTCAATATGCTTCGTACGGGCATGAAAAACTGGATTATATACATATGAAGAGCTGAGAAGTTGTCACAAAATAAAATTGGAGGCTGAGAGAGATAGAGTCCAACATCATGCAAGACGCATGCTAACCAAGTGATCTCAATGGCGGTGGAAGCTAGAGAACAATACTCGACTTCGGCACTGGACCAAGCCATAGTTGGTTGCTTCTTAGAACCCCAAGAGATACAATTGCCCCCCAGATATGTCCAATAACCAGTAGTTGATCTACTAGTGATAGGACACCCAGCCCAGTCCGCATAGGAAAAAGCATACAAGTCAAGCAAACCAATGGAAAGCACACAAATACCACAGTCCACAATACCACACACATACCTCAAGATGCGTTTCACCAATTAGAAATGTGTAGGATCTCAAACTCAATTGAGCTACTACTTATGGATTTCAGACCCCATTGAGCTAGCACTCATCTCAAAATGTTAAGGAGATAGGAAGGGTATAATCAATGATTTTATAGTCCCTCGGTTGTGTTAGGAGGCATTCGAGCATCCCTCCACACAAGTATCTGAGGGTTGTACTAAGGACCTAAAAAAATAAAAGTTTGTAGGGCTGCGCATAAACTGACACACAAAATTAACAGAGTATGAGATGTCCGGTCTGGTGCATGTAAGGTTTTTAAGAAGTGCACCCACAATACTCCAATAAAAGTGTGGTCGGGGAAACAACTTTGAATCTTGAGTAGAAGACTGCAGTTTTGTCATCGTATGAGTGGAATTGGGCTTGCAATTTTCCATTAGGGCCCTCTCAAGTAACTTAGTTGTATACTTTGCTTGGTTTAAAAAGAGACCACCTTGAAATTAATGTACCTAGATGCCAAGAAAATAATGAATGTAACCCTAAGAGCCGAATAGAAAAAAGCAGGGTTACTATCAATTAAGAAGATGTCATCAACATAATGGAGAAGAAATAATGTTCCATGATGTCAAATAAAAAAAGACGAATTTGCTGTACTATAAAAGAAGCCACCACATAACAAGAACACACTGAAGTGTTCAAACCAAGCCCCTGGAGCCTGATGAAGCCCATATAAAGCCTTCTTAAGATGATAGACTTGATGAGGATGAACCGAGTCCTGGAACCCAAGAGATTCCTCCATAAAAGCCTCTTCATTAAGTTGCCCATTGAAAAAGGCATTTTTAACATTTAACTGTCTTATATCCCGATTATGAGCAAGTGCAATAGTTAGATAACACTAATAAAGGCAAGTTTGACAACAAGAGAGAATGTTTCAGAAAAATCAATCCGTTCAACTTGATTGAACCCTTTGGCAACCAAACGTGCTTTTAACCTTCTTAAAGTCCTATTTAGATAATGTTTGGTTTTGTAAACCCATTTATAGCCAACAACATTCATATTGGGAGTGCAAGGTACAAGAGACCATATACCATTCTTTGATAAGACTGAGATTTCATCATTCATAGCATAAACCCATTTAGGGTGCCTTAAAGCAGATTTGATAGTTTTTTATTCCTTAGGTATCAGTTCAGCAGTTTTAGCATATTCCGAGGATGAATACTTTGGGTTGGGCTTGACAATGCCTACTTATGCCCGAGTATGCCTACTTATGCCCGAGTAAGCATTTTTGGGTAGTAGAGTTGGTATTTGACTGATATGAAGTGGGTATAAGCATAGGGAAATGAGAGGAGATAGGAAAACCACTTGAGGGTGTAACACCCTGATCCCAAATGAGCAGGTTAGAGGTTATTTACTTGTGTGATTAGCATCTTGCTAGAGATTATTGTTAGGTCATTGTATTGACCTTCTTTGGATTATGTTTGAGGTCTTGGTTAGGGAGTTGGGTTGAATTTAACTTGGATTAGGTAGCTTCAGGCTCTTTTTCGTATTTTTTTTATTTGTCCGAGTTGGTCGTTTTGATGTCATCTTGATGTCATCGCATGTCTTTTGTCGTGCTTGTCAATTGTTGTAACTGCCTCGAGAGCATCCGGAGTCATTTAATGTGTTTAAGTGTCTATTTGATTCGAATTGTAAATTGTATAACTTTTGGACTTGGTTGCAAATGACTAAACTATATATTTATATATCCGTTCACCTAACCTGTTCATCGTTATCCGTTTCTTTTTCTCTTTTCCGTTTTCTTCTTTCTTCCTTCTTCTTCGTTCGTTCTTCGTTCTTCGTCGCTTCTTGTCAATAATGTCCAGCCATGATGCTCTCGCGCCAGTTTTGCGTGATTCGAGTTTAGAAATACGTGAAAGCTTGGAAATCATCGTTTAAGGAAAGTATAAGCAACTATTGGCTTAATACATGTTGGTAGCTCGTGATTGGTATGATTTACTTTCCATTATTTGTAGGGTATGCATGGTTTGACGGCCCCTTTTATTTCTTATTTCAACTAGTAGGATAGAAAAAAAAAATGAGAATCCCTTACGGTTAAGCTATATGCAAGCCGTGATTTAGCCGTAGCTCATACATGGCTAAGTTGTAGAGCATTCTACGGCGAGGTCTGACGCCCTGATAAAGCCCACACTTAAAGGTTGAGTAAGGACCATACAAAATCTTGTAGGACCTTAGTTGTGGAGTTCTCACCCTTTACCTTAACTTGGAATCACCTCAATACTGATTCTGTACGTGTCAGAAGGCTTCAAGGCTGACCGATTGGTCCTAAAGCTCCGACCGGTCGAATTTCAGTTTTGGATGGTATCCGACCAGTCGGACCCTTACCCGATCGGTCGAGTAAGCAACCCGCAGGAATGTAAACACTTAATTTAAATGGTTCCCTGAATCGACCATAGACCACTTGGAGATCTATAGATGGACTACACAAATGACCGAAGATATGATTATCATGAATGCTCTTGAGGGCTGAGATGCATTCATGAAGGTTATTCATTTGTTACGCACCTCTTAATGGGTGTTGGCTTAAGGGATTTCGATACACTTTCTCTGTACAATGAGACACCAAAGGAAGAACAACTATGTATCGGACACCTTAAAACTACATCATCATGTACGGTTAGTGATAGTGGATAACTAACTTAGGGTTGGCTAGCAAAATGACCTTGACTCTGTTAAATTGAATTGTATTGCATATTGGAATTCAGTGATTGCCCTCTATTGTCAGATATTCTTGTGCATTGTATTCTTCTGATGGTTATTGTATCGTGACTTGATATTGCTCTTGAGATTGAGCAAGGTGCTAAAGATCGGTTTGTAAAATATTCTTCCTTATGCTTGTGAAAGGAATCGTTTTCACTGATTGATAAGATAATTAATTGATTGGTAAAATGTCTGGCTTCACTCAGCCTCCGCCTTACGATACCCGACGAGGTTGACATTTGGCGTTGTACTGATTGTTGCCATTGCAGTGTGTTACCGTCTTGGGGATTTCAGACCCCAGGAAATCGAGACCCATTTGGCCGATTGTGTTTTCACTATTGATTGCTCCTCATAAGGAGAATGGGCAAAATGTAGTAGCCACTTAGTTCAATATTTTTGTTATTGACTCGTACTGGCATATTTTATTCATTTGCACGATTGCCTAGTATACTAACATGACCGCTATTAAATCCACCTGTAATGAATTCTTGTTAGATACAACGTGTATTACCTATAGATTGCTTATATTTTGCTGAGTCGTTGTACTCACTTGTTATTCTTGGTGTTTGAGGCTCAAATTTCATCTCCGATCCTACGAAGGTCGGTCAGACTTTGGAAGAGATCGTAGGGACCCTTTCTGGGCTAGATGAGTGGGAATGAGTAATCCACTCTGGAGAGTGGATTGTCAGTGTTCTTGTGTATCTTGATTTCATTTCATATCATTGTCTCTCCTTTTGTTTTGTATTGTACTTGTGACTCTAATGTATATTATATATATATCGTTTTACTTATCTTCTTGTCGTATTCTCTGGTTTTTTTGTTATCGTATACTGTAATAATACTTACAGCTTCCGCATACAATGTGATTGCACATGTGAATGTTCCTTTATGTATGTGCATCTAGATCAGGTTTAGGTGCAGGTACATGGGAGTACGTATGTCCTCGATTGGGTAGATCCTAATCCTCAGTTTCTTGGGCCCAGGTTGTGACAGAGGGTGAGGGAGCTCTACTAGATGCCATCTCTGTGCCCATTGAGCCAGGAGTTAGACTAGTAGAGTACCCAATTCAAACTCAGGACAACACTCTGGAGAAGTGTTGGGCTTAGAACAAGCGGTTGAAATGGGCCGGTCAGTGGGCACTAATGCAATGTGGTCTAGTAAGACATCAAGCAGATGACCCATTTATTTAGGTTCAGCCACATGGTTTAGGCAATAGCAAGTGATAGCAAGAAGAGGACCTAAGCAACCGGGTTCAATCACGTTCTCAGGGCTGTGACAGACAGGTTTAGCCATATTTTTAGGATCAAGTCAGCTGGTTGCATCCACATGATCAGTTGTGGGATAGGTTGTAGGGTCCAAACCCGAGTTAATCATAATTTACTATAATTAATCTTGTTTTATTCTAATTAATACTTATTTAGACTAATTCAATCCAAATCTCTTGGGTTTGAGTCATGGATAAGTAGTTGGGTCGTATTTGAAACTTAGGTAGTCAAGGACATTCTCATAATTTAGATTTGCATGGTTTTCCATTATATTAGCATTATATTAATTGCATCATGCATACTTCATCTTATGGGTCATCTTTTATGATTGGCTCAAGTCAATTCGGAACCATCTTGGCCCAACTAGAGTCTAATAGACTCAAATTGTAAAAGTCTACAAACCTTTGGACCTGCTTACAAATCCTAGGAATTTTGATTTAAAAGGGCAAACCCACCTCATTCCCTCTTTATCCTCTCTAATTCTTTGCTGGAGCCTCTTCTTCTCTTATTCTCCTCTTCAAGCTTGGTGTTGGAACCTAGATCTTGAGCTCTTGCATGGCTTCCATTTTCTTCCTCATCATCTCATTGCAAAATTTTTTCCCTTGGAAGTTACAATTGCTTCTCCTCTTCTTCTCTATAGCTTTCCAAGGTAAGGACTCCACCTCCGTTTCAATTCTTTGAACTCCAACAAGTCAAGGAGATTCAGTTTTGTAGCATGCATGTATCTCATACCCATTTCATCTTTTGCATGTCTTAGGATTGATTTTATTGAAGCTTTCTCCACCATTAAACCAAAGGAGAAGCTTGATTTGGGTAAAGCATTGAGTTAAGACAAATGTATATTTTACTGCATGTATGTCTAATTATGCTGATTCTTGATGAATTCTTTACTAATACCAATTTCCGGCTCTCTTGATCTTTAATTTTAGGAAGTTAAGTTGGTTTAAGTGTTAGTGGAAGTAACTATGAATGAATGTTGATAAATGGATGGAAGGGGAACTCCATATGTTCTACGGAAGGATTTATTGATGTTGGTTATAGGGGAGGCTCAAGAAATTTGGATAGAGTTAGCCTAGAACTGATTTAGCTCGGAGCCAAAGTGCTCCAGGGTTGATCGATCAAATAGAGGTCCGATTGATTGGATTATCATTGTGGTAGGTGTCTGAGCGATCAGACACCTGCCCAATCAATCAAGTGCCCCTTTTGAATTTCAAAACTTTATTTTATTTATTTTAAACGGGATTAATTGCGAGTTATTCTAGCCTTTCTTTAAGACCTTAGAGATATGTTTTGAGCAAATCCTACCCGTAGGACATTAGGTATAAACAAAGACCAAGTAGGGCATTAGAAATTGTACTTTTACTTCAAACACATTAGCACAATGGTAATTAAATACTAAAAAGGATGGGTGTGGAGCTGTCACTCAATCCCTCTTGATTTTTGTGTTGTTTTTCTTTATGTCACGTCATGGGTGTTGGCATATAAAGTGGTGTCCATCACTTATATAAAGTAACACTAAGATTTTGGTAACATATTGACACCAAATGTTTTATGAATACACCGTATTGAATAACTAAAGAAATACAAATTATCTTAGCTAGGGTTGGCTAGTGAATATTCTTGTTAATCTCTTAATTCAATGCATTTATATTGTTAAGGTTATCCTTGCCCTCAACATGACTGAATCATGTACCAATTCCTCCTGGGTGAACCTGTCATGCCCCGATCCCGGGAATTGGGGTTAGGATGGCCCCATGGGGTGTGCATACGTAATCCCGTAGTAATTTGTGCATGTAAACGTATACACACAAACTACTACAAGGGAGATTGCACAGGAACGTGTAGAAAAGTTCTCCAACACGTTAATTTACATTCAATAGTAAGCGGAAGCCTGTGTAATACATCTGTAATGATCATAAGCAATAACAAACGAATTATCATAACATTCATAAATAAGTCTGTACTTAACCATTTCTCATTTACAAGATAACCGTTAATTAAGCATGAACAAAATCTTAAAGTAGAAACAGGCCTATCCAAACTTAAGCACTCAACAAGTATCCCGTTGTCGCTCTTCATACGATGACTAACAGAAGGCATCATCTGCATTACCCTCATCTAGTCCCCGAGGTTTAGTACCTGTAACACCAAGGGTAGCACTGTTAACACAACGATTAAGCAAGTATATAGGGGTACATAAGACTATCATGTCGTATCAAATGAAGTAAGAGTATACATTGATTAAAAGAAAGCAAAAGTCGTACACTAGGCATGTCGTGCATGAGTAAGCATGAGTAACGAATCATAAACAGATTATCATACAAACTTATTGGCAACCACGTGGACGTATTCTCCTAAGAGAGAGCATATCATCTAGAGGGAGCGTGCAGATTCTAGGGGATCAGTCTAGCTTATTGAGAAGCGCCGACAACTCCTCCAAAGACTACTGCAGTAGCGATATAACGTATCATACCCAAAATGGTCCCGTCGAACCTAATAAGGGCGTAGCTAAGTGGTGCCGACTTAACGTATTAAGACCGACTCAAATGCATATCTTTTATTCGTCTTAGTTATACTTGTCATATCATACATACCAGGAGTTCGGTCTTGAGATTACATTCACACATTCATTCATATCTGATAATCAATTCATGCATATTTAATAGAGCTACATATGTTGAGGGCATGGTTTCTTAACAATATGGATGCATTTAGATTGCGTAGGCATCAAAGATAATTACTAGCCAACCCTATACTAGATAATCCGTGATCCCGAGGGCATTCAACATGGTGTATTCATAAAACGTTCGATGTCATTGTGTCACCAATCTTGGTATTACATTGTGTATGTAAAGGACATCTCTTCTTATGCCAACACCCATGACATGACATCGGAAATTCGAAGGGGATGGGTGACAGCTCTACACTTGTCCACCTTTCATTTGATCACCATTGGGCCAATTTAGTTAGGAAATAGGTGCTTTATCTAGAGCCCTACAAGGTCATCGAAGGTTCTTCACATCCTATATTCACTGGTACTTACGGCTTAGCCGTATACAAGGCTATGGCTTAGCCGAGTGGTTCAGGTTTCCCTCTTAATTCAATATGCATTTACGGCTTGGCCGTATATTGACCTACGGCTTAGCCATGCTAAGCCTACGGCTAGGGTTACGGCTTGGGTACGGCGTGGCCGTAGCAGAGTTCACGGCGTAGCCGTGTATGAGCTGTAGCTAAATCCTGGGTTTGGGGCTCTCTGGAAGGTTCACCGTAGAATAGCCTACGGCTTGGTCACGGGGAGGTTACGGCTTAGCCGTAGTACATTCCACGGCTTAGCCGAGTGTTAGCCGTAGTGTAATTTAGCTCTCTGGATTCTGAGCCGTAGAGACTTACGGCTTAGCCGTGAGCTTCGCCGTAAGCTTCAGAAGTTCTGAAGCTGATTCTGTAGCTTGGGTTCACTTGTAGAACTCTATCATTTGGGTTTCAAATGAGGGTTCTTATTCTTCTAAACTCCATAGTAGGTCTTACATATTCCATATCATCAATCTTGCCTAGTTATACTCATTATCACCTAATTCCATACCTATGTGTGCTTATTTAAGAGGAAATGAGCTGTAAGTTGAAATTGAATGAGCAATCCAAGAATCAATCAAATTAACACACATGAAGTACCATACATACTCTAATACTTGCCTTAACACAGTGCTTGACCTTACTCAACTCCTCCTTGGTGTGTGGGTAGGGGAAGGCTCCCAATCTGAGATGGGTTCTCTTGAATCTGTAACTTAGAGAGAGAAGATGCCAAAAGGATGAAGAAGAGGAGGGATGGAGGCTGTCACTGTTGCATGCAAGCACTAAATTCCCCGTTTCCAGCTCTAAGATGAAGAGAAGATGGAGAATGGATGAAGAGAGGGGATGGCTCCAACGAATACAGAAGAAAATAGAGGAAGAAGACGTTGGGGCTTTATAAACTCAATTTTCCTACAGTTTTTGCATGCAAGTCCCAGTTTCTTGGGATATTTACAATTTAGGTCACATGGCCTCAATTGGGCCAAGACGAGTCCGAATCAAATTGAGCCCAACATGAAAGTTGACCCACAAGATGAAATGCACGTAATGCAACTGATGAGATGTCCATATGATGCAAGATTAATTATGAAAAGGTCCTTGACTACCTAAGTAAAGTTCAAACCCAACTACTTATCCAACTGAAACCCACTAATAATTTAAAAGCAAGGTGAATTAAGACTAATTATGCATATTAAGAAGAAAACCAAGCTTAATTAGTATAAATTATAATTACGCCGGGTCGGGACCTTATAGAACTTGAGGCAAAATTGGAGATAGAGCTTCAACTGAGTGTGATCTCGTGAGCCAAGAGAAAGGTAACCAAGGTTGAGAGGGTTCAAGCACTATTAGCTCATTTAAGTATGCATTGTTGATTATCAGTAACCTTGTCCAATTTCAATTTTATGACTGTATACGATCTCAAGACCAATATATGTTTTTTTATAAGCATAAGACGATTGCAACGTATGATAAGTATGAAAGTTTTGAATCTCAATCGGTCTTGATCTATTCAGTCGGCACCACTTAGCTTGTACCTATAGGAGATTCAATGGGATAGACTTAGGGTATCTCAGTTGTTACCTACTACAGCAGTTATATGAATAGTTGGTCGGCGCTTTTAGGGTAGCTAAATGGATCTTAGCCCAACTGTTAATGATTTCCCATAGTATGATATATCCTCTCTTTAGAGTGAAAAGATAGCCATGTGGATACCAACTAGTACGTTATTGTATTCCATTTATGATTCCTTATTCATGCTTAATCATATGCACAACATGACTAGCTTCCGTAAATGCTCTCTTTTAATGATTATGTCTTTAAATTCAAATTGATACATCTCAATAGTTTTATATACTCATTTATTTGCTTAACCGTCGTATTAAACAGTGCTACCCATGGTTTTACAAGTACAAAACCTAATGTTGACATGGTAGTCGATGCTGCCTCGGAGGGAACCCCAATGATACCTTGGAGTATAGACACGCGGAGTGGGGATAATATCTACTACTAGTTATCTTACGTAGTACATCATGCGTATTCATTTTGGGCTTCTTTAGGCTTTGGTTGAGTTCTGGCATATGGATAGATCATGCCATCATCATCATACTATTTTTAGAGTAATTGATTGATAGATATGTTACTTTGTATTTATGTATATGTTTATGTAACTTAGTGTCACATGCATGCAATGGACCACTTAATGAACCTTAGTTTAAGTTAATAAATGAATATTTTTATTAGTGTCTATGATGAGTATAGGTGAACTTGCTAGGTTTCCACTTTGTTATTAAAATGATTGTTGCATGTTTATGGATCTTTCTCAAACGTACTTGTGGAGTCACCCTTCTGGCAGTTTGTATATATCTTGACATGGCTCATATTGCTATGGGTTATGTGTGTCATGCTTCGAAATCCTCCTTAATCCTCAATTCTCGGGTTCAAGCCGTGACATAGGTGCCGTCCATATGGCAACCAGAGATCAGACTTGGGATTGGCACAAGTGTTAAGGAGTCCTTCGGTTGTGCACCAATAGGTGCTAAAGTGTCCTCAAAGATGGAGACACCAGCTAGAGAGGATCAGAGTGTGGATCAGGTATTGTTGGTAAAGTGAAAGGATTTATTATATGTTGGTTAATTCATGGGTTGGATACTTTGGGTCCATTAAGTTGTAAGTTTATATTTCGTTTAGATGGACTGTGATTAGTGTCAGCAAAAGAGTTGAAGCGAAAGACAAAAAATTCTGTGAAGAAATTTAAGCCAGGACAGAAGTTCTACCCACTCAAGTGGAGGATTGTGTGCTGACCAAACCTGATGATTTGCCTGCTTGAGGACCTAATGGAGCAAAACCCTACCGAGTTGCATGAAAACCTTTCCTTTTTGTACTAAAGTTGTTTGTTTTGTTCTAATATGGACTCTAACCCTAAGGCACAAATTGTGGCCTATTTAAAGGGGTTTTCTCTCAACCCTAAGACACATATCTCATTAGCTTAAGCGGAAATTACACATTGGAGATCATCTTCTCTAGAGTTTTCATTGAGAGTTGAAGTGCTGAAGCTTTGTTATAGAGAGTAGTTGTTTTTACATCTCTTGTAGAAGTGTTAAGGCCATCTTATATATTCAACATGTGAGTTGATTAAGTAGAAAGTAGTACACGGCGAATGAGAGTCGTGTAGTAGAATGAGTTGCGTAAGAAGAACTTAATGCTTGCGCAACTCATTCTTAGGGTATAAAAAGTGTGGGTATATTTTGCAATTGTTCGTTATTGCTTGATAGTTGATTCTTGTTGAATTCATGGTTTTTTACCCATTGGAGTTTTCCATGTGAAAAACTTGCGTGCTTTCTTATGGTGTGTGCTTATGTTTGGTTTGTTTTTAATTTCGCTGCTTATACATATTGTCTGATTGTTTCCATTCTTGAAATCTCTCTAAAACCTTTAATTGGTATCAGAGCGTGTTGACATGAACTACTGTGTTTGATCCTTTGTGATTTTTAGAATGAAACTTAATCAAGAAGGCACATTGACAACTAAGCCTCCTTTGTTTGATGGGACCAACTATGCATTTTGGAAACAGAAGATGACTAACTTTCTTAAGTCCATTGATGATGATGTCTGGGACTGTTGAGAATGGTTATGCTAAACTTATGATTACTGCTAATGAGCAAACTATTCCTAAACCAAAAGCCTAATGGACTAAAGATGATAAGCATTTCTCCAATTGGAATAATGAGGCCATAAATGGTATCTAAATGGAGTAACTGCTAAAGATTTTTGTACGATTTCCATATGCAAGACTGCAAAAGAAGTATGAGGTGTCTTGCAAACTGTGCATGAAGATACAGATATTGTGAAGCAAACATAATTGTAAAGATTGAATAAATCTTTTGAAACTATTGTGATGGAAGAAGAAGAGACCTTTGATGAGTTTTATACAAAGCTGAATGATGTTGTTAATTCTATTTCAATCTGAGCGAGTAAGTCCCAAAAAAAGAAACTGTCAAAAAGATTTTGAGGTCTTTACCTGCTATGTTTGGTTCAGAGGTTGATGCATTTGAAAAAAATCAGAATCTTGATACCCTTAAGGTAAACCGCATGGTTGGAAATCTTCAGACATTCAAAGCAAACCATTTGGATAAGAGAAAATTTAAATATAAGGTATTGCCTTGAAAGTTAGCAAAGAATCAGAAAAGAAAGTTGAAAAGAAAATTGAAAGAGATTCTGATTCTGATTTTGAGGAAATTGATCCCGAAGAGGCTGTTTTGTTTATGAAGAAATTCAAAAGATTTGTAAAGGGGAGTAAGTCCGTTTTGAGGAATTCCAAATCTGAGAAGAAGTATTTAAAAAGATTTAAATGCTTTGAATGCCAAGGTTATAGTTATCTTGCATGTGATTGTGGAAATCTGAAAGCAAAGTCAAATTAGATTTAACTTGACTTGGGATGATGATTCTTCTGCTGAAGAAGAAGCAACACCTGAGCTTGATAAGTCTAACATAGTTAATGGAAAGTTTATGGCTTTTATGGCTAGTTCTTTACATGGTTCTTCTGACTATGGTTTTGCTAGTGATCATGATGAGGCGTCAGATAAAGAGGTAGATTAGGAAGTGAAGTACAATACATTTATATGAAGAGTGTATCACGTTGACTTAGTTCATCAATTTGCCTGAAGCTTCATCAATTTTGTTCCAGTTCAAGTTCTCTTTTGTTTCTTTTTTCTCATGATGACAGGTAAGACTAAATGGAGATGTTTAGGGTATTCAAGGAGGATGGGATGATTTTAAAAGAAAATGTGGAAGTTAATCTCTTTGATTTGGCTTAATTAGTTATTTAATGGATTTTTGTCTTTAAAGATTAGCTGCCTACAAAGGTGCTAAAGACTACGGAGCATTACGAGTTGTCCTGGACCTGTCCATTGTTACACAATGCCTTCAGGTTGGTGATGGATTGGCTGTGTCAGGTAGGAAAACAAGGATATATAATATGAGTGGCAATCGGTGACTGCTGCCAATTGAATTCCAATCTGGTCGGTTAGAACCCACAACCCGACTTGATATTTCTTACACAAAGGTTGTGTTCAGGATCAGTTTAAGCAAGTTGTATCCCTGGTGCTATGTCCAACCTGATTAAGAATTAGGCACTTCCCAGCTTAAGATATTCAGCACAAATAGGCATGAATCAGGCGTTGAACTTTCAGCTTGTGGGCTACACCAGCACCTAAAATCTAACTTAAGTTTCAAAACAAAATGGGCTCGAGGTAGATAACCTTCAGTTTCGCCGAACCCAGCAATGCACAACCCTGCATGTAGCCATGTAGGTTTCATAACTGACTTCTTTTGTTTGTTGGTGATTTTTTTCTGGGGAACACAAAAATTAGGCGAGGAAAACAACTAAAGCCAAGGTCTTTTAAGATTGTGATCTTCCTTGTATTGTAGGTGGACTTGATGGAAAGAGTACCCAGGACAGATGTCGTCTAATTGGGATGCACAACAAAGAAACAAAGAGTATACGTGCCCAAAAACCTTTGCCCTGTCCACAACTCATGGTTGGGTACACATTTGGTTGAGCCTAATCTAATCTGATATCGGTTTTAATCATATTCACCAAATAGTCACTATCAAAGATGAAAAAAAAAGAAAAAAACAGAGATTAGAAACAGTTCATCTAAGAAAGCTTGATTTTCAATTACCAAAAAAAAAAAAAAAATTCACTGGAGCACGATACTACATGTCTTCTTCTTCTTTCATTTTTGCCCTTTATATGTATGCTATTAATCTTGAAAATCTTGTATCTTGCTCTTCAATTTTGATTTCCTATAGTGATTCTCATACAAAAAAGAAGCTTTTAGACGAATTCTTGATCCTGATTTAAACAAAAAAATTTTTTTTTTGTGTTACCTATGATTTTGAAAAAACCCAAAAATCAACCTATTTTATTTAGGGCTGATTATGGGTTAGGTTGAGAAGGGGTGTCTATAAGTCCAATTTCAACCTGTCTATGACCTATTTTTAAAATGGTTCATGCAATTTCAAGCTTCACCCAATGCGGGTCAATTCAACCCAACCCGCATAACCCACATTCAATGTGGGTCAACCTATTTAAAACGACCCAAGCTTTACATTCCTAGCTCAACCTCAAGTTGGAGGCATTTTATATAAAATAGAAAGCTGACAGAAATTATATGAGAAAGCTGACTCTTGGAGAGAAAGGATCAGCGGAAGAGTAGACCAAAATAATTGGTTATTCAGTAGGTGAAAAGAAATACACATTTTCATCATGGTGATGTTCAAATGAGAAATTACCATTTCCAATTTGTACTGATGTTCATAACATACCAACTCAGCCAGAGCTGTCCTTTTTTTTTTTTTTTGCTTTGTTAATGATTTGTGTATGTGATCTGATTTTGTTTTAGGGATTTTAATATCTAATTTGAAGAGCCTAGGTACCATTTTATGCTTATTTATATATATCATAATTGCAAAAGATGCCAAATGGAAGCAAAAAGTGGATCAAACCAAGGGACTTGTCTCGTCAGGTGCAAGCATCTTATTATTTATTAAAGAGAAAAAAGAAAATTAAGCAGAATAGAGATAAACTTATATATCTAAGGCTCCAGTATATCATTCGTGATATCTTTGGTTCAGCTAAGGGGACAAACGAGAAGGGTAAGAAAAAAGGTTAGTGGGAATGATAATGACAAGAACTACATTCCCCCTAAAGGTGATGATGTGGATGACGAGACATCTAGGTCTTAATCGGAGGAGGTAATCTTTGTGTGAATGTCCATGATGTGCACTTTTAAATGTTAGTTTTGGTAGTGATACTCATGCTTAGATGATTTCTTAAAATTTCATTTCTAGTAAATCTAAATATTTGACATTCACCTGTCTATTATTGATTGGAATATTTATTATTATTTCTTTTCCTTGTTATTTTGCTGTAAGCTAGGTTATAGATATGCCTCGGGAGAAGAGGGTTAAATGTGCTTAGGCTATAATAACTTAAGGTGTGCTCTTTGCACGAGCACACAAGAAGCTGCGAGACAAGAGATGCCGATCGGTCCTCCAGTTACACGGTCTGGAGGTGCAGAGAGCACTCCTGATTTGGGAATCACCCAGCCTTCGTCGATATAACCTCCGCTGATACAGCCTCTACTGATGCAGCCTCCGCTTAGTCCTCATAAAGTTGGTAGCAGATAGGTGATAAAATATGACATTTTTAAATATTAAATTCACATTGCTTTAATGATTTATGTTTACTAACTCACTTAGAATTATGATCTTAACAGTATCAGCCCCACTCTCGGAGGTTTCAAATTGTGTAGGGGCCTCACACGAGTGAAGAAGGCGGTGAAGCTGAGGAAAACGAGCACCTCACTCGTGGCTAAAGTTACTTGTAGGACCTGACGATTTGCAAATCGGCATCTCGGTTTGTAAATTAGACGGAAAAACCTAGGATTTTCAATGCTTAGGCTTGAAAATAAGCCACCGAAGGTCTAAAACAGGAAACAGCCACTAGATGGCTCGAAAATCGACATGAACACTTTGCTCGAGTCCCAAGTAATTTGTAGGAATTGACGGTTCTTGAATTGGACTTCTGGTTTGCAAGTTAGGTGGAAAAACCTAGGATTCTCGAAACTTAGTCTCAAAAACAGGCCATTGGAAAAACCTAGGAAAAGATTCTATTTATATACATGTGTTTCTTACATTCTTAATTTAATCCATTGAAAATATTCTAATATTGTTTTTGTCATTCGGTTGCATACTTGTAGTGGTGTTTTGTTAGTTCTTATTTTATTTGTATTTGTATCTCGGACATTTGTATGAGATTGTATCATTCATGGGAATATTTGTTATATGAGATGAATGACTCAATGTATAAATTAAGAAATTAAGGTACTTCTTGATTAGAAATTGTTGAAAATAGTTGTGGTTGTTTGTTTATTAGTAATAGTTGTATGAATGTTGTATGAATGCAAATGTTATATTGCATACTGGTTTTTGTTGGGTGCCTAAACGGGTTTATTGGAAAATTATTTTGAAAAAATAAATGATAATTTTTTTAAAGAAATGATCTATGCCAACAAAATTACACTTTCACCGACGTTTAAAATATTTTACATAAAATTTATTTTAACAAGTGTAAATGATTTTATTGACTTTCACCAACATTTTTTAAACATCGGTACAATTTATTTAAAAACAAAAAAAAATACTTTTACTACATTTCTCTGATGTTTTTAAATGTTGGTAATAATTTATGAAAAATTTATTTTAAAAAACATAAATACTTTTACCGACATCTTTGAATGTCGGTAAAGAAATATATAAAAAATTTTGTTAAAAATATAATCTTTTATCGACGCAACAAAACGTCGGTAAAGATGGAGAGTATTCTAGTGCATCCATCTCTCACCATTTTAGTGAGGACATTTCTTTTTTTGACCTATCAAATGTCAAAAGGGTGTCATGATTTTTATTTTTTTGTTTTTTTGTATATTAATGCTTATAAAAAAGGGAGTGTCCCTTACTAAAACGGTGAGGGAAAGATGCACTTGAATATTTTCTAGTAAAGATATAGATAAAAAATTTAATTAAAAATATAATATTTTACCAATGAAATAAAACATCAATAAAGATATATATATAAAATTTTGATTTAAAATATAATCTTTTACTGATGCAATAAAACATCGGTAAAGATATATATATAAAGTTTTGATTAAAAAAATAATCTTTTAGCAAAGAAATAAAATGTTTTTAAATTATGCTGGTAAAAACTTTTGTCCACGAGGCTTTGTCGATGATTGATCGAAGAAAATATTTTAGTTGGTAAATTGTTTTACCGATGTTTATGGTCCTTTGGTGATGAATTTTTTTGTAGCTAAAAGCCGAATTTGTTGTAGTGTATTAAAAGTCTGTCTAAAAAAGATGAACACTGGTTTGAAACTCTTTAAAATATCTAGAGCATTCAAAGAAAGCCTAATGACACGCAGTCTTGGTTATGATAAAGGTGCATCTACTTCAAAGACTAAAAGTAAATATGTTTATCTTTCAAGTGTTATATATTCTACTTCACATGCTGCACATGTTGATAATATTGCGAGTAGTGCAAAGAAGAGAAATGTTTCATGGTCTTCACGTATAATTCTATATTATTATTATGGAATTAAAGGATACATTCGTCCCTATTGCAATAAGCTGAGAACTTTACCTAAAAACAAGCAATGAAGGAAGAAATTGTTTGAACTAAGGGTTAAGGCTAGAGCTATATCTAGGTGGAAAAATCTGAATTGCCTATTGATTTGGTACACACTGTATTGAAAGTTACTAATTCACAAGTGTGGGTACCAAAGTCTTCAAGCCTTTGATCAAGAAAATCAAGCTCCCACCCTCGCTGCTGCTAAAAAAATACAATTAAGGAGTTGTTGCAATTGAGGTGAAATTGCTGCTAGATCGTGATTGACATATATACTGCATGGTGACATCAATATCCTTGTTAATTATGGAAAAAAAGGGGAGACCATTCAATTCAAGGCGAAATATGAAGATTTAAGAAGCTGAAGGTATGGTATTCAATTAGTACAGTGCGAATGGTACAAAATCTTTAAGAATATGAAGACAGACTTGAGTTGATGGTACAAATTTTTTTAATGCAATTTACTCAATCTAATTTTGGTTTTTATTTTTTGGGTAGATTGTATGTCTAAAAAGTTTTGTTCATGAATTACCAAAATGGGAGATTGAAAGGATTTATTATATGTTGGCTAATTCATGGGTTAGACAAAACTTTAGGTCTATTAAGTTGTAATTTTATATTTCTTTTAGATGGACTGTGTTCAGTGTCACGGGAAGAGCTGAAGTGAGGAACAAAAGAAATTTTATGAAAAATTGAAGCTGGGATAAAAGCTCTACCCTCTCGAGTGGAAGATCGAGTGCTTGAGTGAACTTGACAATTTTTGCTAGGAAGAAGCGCTGCCTGCTTGAATGCCCACTTGCCCGCTTGAGTGCTTGATGGAAAAAAATTCCATTGACCTGCATGAAAACCTTTCCTGTTTGTACTTGAATTGCCTATTTTGTTTCTATATGGACTCCAACCTTTTGCACGAATTGTGGGCTATTTATTAGGGTTTTCTCTCAACCCTAAGACACAAATCTTATCAACCTAAGTTGATTTACACATTGGAGATCATCTTTTTTAAAGCTTTCGTTGAAAGTTGAAGTACTGAAGCTTCTTGTACAATATAGCTGCTTCTCCATTTCTTGTAGAAGTGTTGAGGCCATCTTACAAGTTCCAAGTGTGAGTTACTCAAGTATAGAGCAATACACAGTGAAGGAGAGTCATGTGGTAGGAGTTGCGCAAGAATAACTCAGTCTTTATAGTGCTAAAAGGGTGTAAGCATATCTTGTAACTGTTTGTTATTACTTGATAGTTGATCCTTTTTGAATTCATATTTTTTTTTATCTATTGAGGTTTTCTACGTTAAAATTTTACGTGCCTTCTTGTAGTGTGTGCCAGTGTTTAATTTGCTATTAATTTTAGCTATGTATACATATTTTTTGATTATCTACATTCTAAAAAAATCCGCTTAAAACATTCATCAAGGTTGTTGAAATGGTGGGGATGAAGACAATGCTAATTTTTAAAAACGTAAAACCCACTCAGAAGTAATTTCACCACAAGTAGTTGTAACAAAAGATAATGAATTAGGGTCTTTGAATGGAAACAAAGTTTTACCGAAAACAACATAATGAGCAGTGTAGATACGGCCAGTAGGAGGACAATAGCACATGTATCCTTTGTAGGTTTGACTACAACCAAGAAACACGCAAGGTAAAGAGTGAGGATCAAACTTGTTAGAGACATAATTATGAAGAGCCATTCCTTATTTTCGGGAGGTATCCAATGTTAGGGGGAAGTTCTCAATAAGAGTGTAGGGTTTAGACTTGGGGAGGGAAAAAATGTTCGTTTCTAGTATAATGATTGGGTTGGGATAGGAAAATTGATTTAGAGTTGTGTGTAATAAAGAGTCATCTATAAAAGATTGTTATTTTTCAATTGGTTCAAAAGCGTCTTGGTTTGTGTTTTGTAGGAGAGGGTTGCGTCAATTTGAGGTTTTGGAGTATGAGTCTTTGTTAAGTATTCTTGCTAACATCTTTATTTGCAGGGGTGAGGAAGCCATGTGCATTTGGAAGCCATGTCCTTTAGGGATCTTCTCCGTTGGATTTTCTATGATTATTCTTCGTTAATCTTTGAGAGTCATTCTCATTTATCTCAAGTGTGGTGTGGTTGATCTTCTCCGTTGGATTTTCTATGATCTTTCTTCTTTAATCTTTGAGAGTCATTCTTATGTGGGTTGAGGTTTTCCTTTGGCTGATAGTTGCTGGTAAGATTTTAATAGCAAACAATCTAAAAAGAGTGATAATGTCTGAAGTCATTTCAGATACTCCTGTATGCAGAAATGAAAAAGAGTATCTTTCACTTGTTCATGCATTGTGAATTTGCCTCCTGCATTTGACAATCTTCTTTTAAAAAATGTGGGATTTCATGGGTGTATGCCAAGGGCTTTGAGTGATTTGGTAGAGGCTTGGAGGTTGGGTCCTTTCAAGGGGGTTGGCTTAATTTTATGGAAGTTGATTCCTTTCCCTATTCTTTGGTAGCTTTGGGAAGAAAGAAATAATAAAATCTTCAATGGTACGTCAAAGGATAGAAGCAATATTGTTATCATAAGTATGCTTCAAATAGCTAAATGGGCAAGTATTAAAAAAGAGTTGGAGCATCTTAGCATGGATAATATCTTAAATAATTAGGAAGCTTGTTTGGGAAGCAAATGTTTTAAGAAGAGACATTTAGTCACTTGGTCTCCCTCTTCTCCTAATGTTCTTAAATTTAATGTGAATGGTGCAGCAGGAGGTAAATCAGGACATGCAAGTATAGGTAGCGTCTTATGGAATTTCAAAGGAGGGGTATTGTTAATGTTCTCAAAGCATGTAGACATTAATGATTCTAATGAAGTGGAAGTGTTAGTTATATTGGATACTCTAAGGATTTGTGCTTCAAATAATTTCCATAGCATAGTGGTGGAAAGTGATCCTCTAGACGCAATTTCTTGGATGTCTTACTTGGAGAAGGGTTTATGGAAACTCCAATTCCTTTTCAATGAAAGCATGACTTTGTCCTTATCTTTGAATGTTCGATTTCATCATGTATATCAGTTGGCGCACAGCATGGCGGATGCTTTGGCTAAGTTGGAGATAGAAAGAGATGTAATTTTGTTTGCTCCTTTGTAATTTATTATTTTGCATTGGTATGCAGCTCAAATACATTCACTAATTTTCTTTTTCTCCTTTTTTTTAATCTTTTCTGAACTATTAATATAAGTTACCGTAATAGGTGAAAAAAATAATAAGAAAAAGAAAAATGAAAAAAGAATGGCTGCTGTGGCTCCAGCAGCAGTGGCTTAACTACTGACTGAACTGACGACGATCGTGACTTCCTCTTTGCCAGAAATGGGAAGATGTTGAAGCACTGAAACGTGTCATGTCATGTTCCTGAAAACGCCGATACGTGTTGGAGATTTCCTCTTCGATCCCCTTTTCCTTCTGCTGTTGCTTCATCTTTTTCTTGCTATTATGACAGGAGTTCGGTATGTGGGGCCCTTTGTCATTCTGGGTGGGACACACCTCATGATATCTGTTGTTTATATATTTTGATAATTGAATCCAGACAATCTGGACTTGGTGAGTGTGATGGTCATGTCTGATTAGATGGCTTATTTGGATCACTACCCCCCATGAGGATCACGGCCGCCCCTATTTTGGTTAGTGTGTTCTTTAAAAATTAGGAGAGAAGCTTGGTGATTGGGAGGAGGAAGAGGGGAGGTCCAAGGGTATTTTGGGTATTTAAAAATAAAACAAAAACTCAATGAAAAATCCAATTTTTCGCTGGTTGTCCTAATTTGAGATTTAAAAGGAAAATTAAAGCTCTTATTTGAAATGCAAATTATTTTTTGTCTTATTTTAAAATATGAACAAAACTAAAGTAATGTATTGAAAATTTCCAAATTGGTAACTGCACTTCGTGGTTTTCTAACGTAGCTTATGGGCCTCGCTAGCTAAACCTTATGTGGCCTTTGGTTCAAACTTGGATATATAATTTAGATCCATTAAATATTTAGAGTTGGGTTGAACTAAGTGATAGTAAGGCTGAAGCCAAGCCAATCTTGGCCTGCCCCGAATAAGGAGTGCTTGTGATGCTGTGATAAATTTAATTTGTTCAGCCAATTGCTCAAAAGCCCATACAATGATACAACTGATAACAATCCTAATTTGGCATGGTAGTTCAATCTGCTTAATTCGATGGCCAAGCTTGGGCTAGATACGGGCCTATGTTTCTAAAAACTCATGCCGGGTGTGGCATTTTACTAGCATGGCACATGGCTTGACCCAACCTATGAATACTCCTAACATAGGAAAAACATTATGAAAATCTCTAGAGTCAACCAAAACCTTCGAACAAAACTTCCAAAATTGCACTTGTTTAAATTCTAGGGTTGTAGATTTTAGCAACCTCAAAACTTTTGGCAACCAAAATCAGCTCAAATGACTTAGAAAAGCTTATTAAAAAAAAAAACCGCTTATGTAAGCACTCACGAAGTCAATTGAGTTTCTTCTAGGAGGAAAAGAGCAATTAAAATCTAAATTTTAAAATTAGTTGGTTCTTCAACTGAAAATTTAGCTTCATCACATGAGGCAGTGTCACAGCCACATGGTACCGTAGTATAACCGTAAGTCACAGTAATGCATTAGCTGCTTTAATTAGTTTCGTCTAGCCCAAAGGAGCACATCCGAGGTTTGACAACTACTTTCAAAGGCATTCAAAGGTTATTTAATAGAAATCAAATAGTAATAGAGGTCAAATACTCAAAGGCAGATCCATCCAAAACGCACCCATATTTGAACATATAGAGAAAAACCATGACATTAATTAAAAAGATAAATTCACAACATGAAATCAAAAATATTAAATATCATCAAGAAGTATGTGTACATGATGAAAAAAATGCACCAGACATCAAGAAAAACAAAACAAACATATTGACTCATCCAAGAAGCACCCATTGAACATTTGAATTAAAAATGAGAGAAAAAAGAAAATAAAAAATAGAAAGACAGATGGATTGAACTACCTTTTGATAAACTTGTGCACTTCGAAGTTCAAATGAGTTGAAACCGTGAAGCAAAAGGCTCATGCAAGCATTGACGGTGCAAAAGCATCGACGGTGCAAGTAAATCAAAGAATGGAACTTGGAAGAGAGAGAGAGAGAGAGAGAGAGAGAGAGAGAGAGAGAGAGCTGTCAACCCGTGCAATGCAATGCAAGAATCAGCCAAAAAAAAAACGTCACCTCTACCTTCTTGGATGGCTTTGTTTGAAGAAATCAGGAGACAAGTTTGCCTCAAGTTGCATTTGTAATGCTATTTATTTGCCGCAGCAAAACATGAGTAGGGACAAAAATCTAAAAATGAGGAACTTTCCCATAAAAGAATTGAATACCCCTACCCATGCCAACTATTCATTAGGTTATGGGGCAACTGCTCCTCTTTGAGCCGCCCTACCTTGGTCCCTATAACTGAGTTTAATAAAGCTAATCATGGGCTAAGTGGGCCGTGACCGACGAGGTTTTTTGCCTGAATTATCTTCATCAACTATAAGGTCACATGTGGAAATCAAATCCTCTAGAATTCCTTACTTTTTCACAAAGTCCTAAAAAATGCACGTTTGACAATTATAAATTTCTAAAGAGATGGAATAATGAAAATCCTTTTTTTTTAATTTTAAAGCCTAACCCATAGGATTTGAAAATTCTCAAGTTTGCAAACACTCTTATACTAATTTTTTTTTTTTTACTTATTGCATTGATATGGACTGATATCAATGTGAAATCCTCAACTATATAAACCCTTATGAGGTTTTTTTGCTCTAGGAGCAATAAATAATTCTCATATCTGCAAATTTCTTATGTGTTCTTCACTTGTTACTAAACATGCCCTAATAAGATTTTTTCGAAAAGTTAAAACCAAAACGAGTTCAAATGTGTTCAAAAAGTCCCAAATCAAATAGGACTCCATTAGTAGGACTAAATATATTAATGAGAAGTAAACCAAAATCAAATGAGCACCAACAAGAAGGATTATTAAAGAGGTACAGAGAGTTTCTAATGATAAAAGGAAGAGATATACGTACATGACTCATGGACTTTCCTAGGCATAATATTCATTTCTCATCTTTCTCTACTTTTGATAAAGTTGAGATTATTAATCGTTATTATTTAAATCATTTTAAGATTTACAAGTCTTAGAATTTCTAGGAATTTAATTACATGAAAACGGTAATGGTAAAAGACGGTTCGAAAGTTTTACTTTCACAAGCAGAAGTCAAAATCAGTCATTGCTGGCCATGGAGAAGAGAGAGATGATAGAGGCATATGGATGGCCAAAACGACAGGAGAGAAGGGACGAGGCCGTTTGGATTCGGTGACAATGTAAAACTGTCACTCTAGCCGGCCTTAGCTGGTGCCTTCTAAAACCAGCTTTTGCCGCCCGTCATCTATTTCTTAGCCCCTTTATAAGGCCCCACCACCAATGACCAAGTCGTCTCTTCTACTACTCTCTCTCTCTCTCCCTCCCTCTCCTTTCTCTTAACAAAGAGCAAATGGCGAAGATTTCACAGCAAAACCACAACGACGACGACAACAACAACAACACCGTCACGACAAAGGTGAGAAGAACCAGAAAGAGCATTCCCAGAGACTCTCCCCTTCAACGCAGCTCCATCTACCGTGGTGTTACTAGGTACATCTCCCTCTCTCTCTCTCTCTCTCTCTCTCTCTCTCTCTCTCTCTCTGAGAAATGATCATTGTAACTACGTTCTCCTAAAGTTGTGTTGTGGGTCTCACTCAAGACTGGTTTAGAAATGCTAAAATTCAAGGTAAAATAAGGAATGCTTATGAAGTATGAAAGAAAAAAGATCACCGGCTGAGACTTGTTGCGGCGTGGCTGTGTTAAGAACAGATTTGAATTAAAGTGGTTGACTTGCTATTGGAGGTGATATTGTTCACATATGTTCTCACATTGTATTTTTGCAATGAAAAGAACATTTAAAAGTACAACTCTAATGATATTTGGGCTAGTGGTAGATTGCAACATGTGAATGGATTATCAAATGTGATTCCTTTACTTGATATGTTAGATCTGGCCGTACGTGGAGTTCGAAAAAAGGAGGGTTGGCACCACACAGTCTCCAGTAAAAACTTGATAACATAAGTTCTCAAAATCTATTTTAGTCCAAAAGTAGCAATCAAGAATGCATTGTCCATTAAAATAGTACTCTCTCTCTCTCTCTCTCTCTCTCTCTCTCTCTCTCTCTCTCTCTCTCTCCAGGTCTTCTTTCGTATATTTTCTTTTTCCTAAGGCATTTTGATTTTGCCAGGCATCGATGGACAGGTAGATATGAGTCTCACCTGTGGGATAAGAACTGTTGGAATGAGTCACAGAACAAAAAAGGCAGACAAGGTTCTGGGTTCTTGAATGCTCTTTGCATTTTTCTATTTTTCATTTTTTATAAAACATCAACATACATGACATTCTTCTTCTTCTTCTTTTTATTATTATTATCTTAATGTAATCGTTTTATTTTTCATATTTTGGTTGGTGCAATTGCAAATGATTGGAAATGAAGAACAGTCTATCTAGGTGAGCTTAAACTTTCCTTTTTTGTTTGCATGCACTTATTTTGATCATTTTGCTCATTAAGGAACTCAAAGTAGTGCACGCAAGAGAAAACCAAGAAACAAATTGATTTCTTTTCTGGGTTTCTCTTATAGCTAAAAAAAATTCTACTTTTGGTTTGGCCTGTTGAGCTTTTGAGACTCTTTTTTAATTTGAGTTTCTATGAACAGGTGCTTATGATGATGAAACAGCAGCAGCACATGCATATGACTTGGCAGCATTGAAGTACTGGGGACCAGACACCATCCTCAACTTTCCTGTAATATTTCCTCTCAGTTATCTATCTTTTCATTTTTTTCTGATTCTATTGCATTTATGTAAACTTCATCTACTTATTGAAGGAATTAACTGAGCCGTGAGAGTTCTGATTTTCTTCCATTTTTATGACTACTTGTAGTTAGAAACATACAATGAAGAACTGAAAGAAATGGAAGGTCAATCCAGAGAGGAATATGTTGGATCTTTGAGAAGGTAATTATTTGGTTCAAATGATGAAAACAATAGAGAAGAAAAAAAATGCTAACTTAGAACTATATATGCTAACTTAAGTGTAATTTTTATCGGTTTAATCTGCAGGAAAAGTAGTGGCTTTTCCAGAGGAGTCTCCAAATATAGAGGTGTTGCAAGGTGTTTATAAACGTACAGAGAAAAGTTATGGTTCCTTTTTTTTTATTTATTAAATATCTAGTTTTTAATATATTTTATAATTATTTAGGAAACATAGATAATTAAAAAGGTCATATTATTGGCTCCACGTTTTAAAACTGGAGTATGCTCAATTTTTTCAAACCCTTTAGGTTAGAACCACTATTTATGAATCTAAACCATTCATAATACACAACCTGAACAAATAGGCACTATTGAAAAATTCATTATGTCAAACCTGTCAACTGTAGCTCAACTATTTAGAGAATGAGTATTGTGTAAGTTCAACTCGTTTTTGCAGACATCATCACAATGGAAGGTGGGAAGCAAGGATTGGTAGAGTATTTGGCAACAAATACCTGTATCTTGGAACCTTTGGTAATTTCTGTCTCTTATGATATTGAAGTTTGGATAATCATTTATTCTCTTGATAATCAATAATTCTATTCTCAGAGAGTTGGCACTATAGATGAGATCTAAACCGTTCATCAATCAGCCCTTTAAAATGGAACAGATAGTGAAATCCACAAATCCCATCCATTGATGATGTGATTAACCCCTAAACCAGATAGATGGTCCAATTTGCACAATTTTTTGGCATGTACTTTGTTTTTTTTTTTAAATCAAGCGTGATGGTTTTCACGTATGCCAAATATAGGTAATGATAATTAGAAAATAAACAAACAAGCATAAGTGGGGCCCACCAAATTGGTCGTCACATCATTTCACCGTCAATTTATGATTGGGTTAATGAAATGGGAGATTAAAATTCCACCTAAAGATAAGAGGTGGTGGATGTGCTCATGCGTAAGAGCATAATAAAAATGCCATGAATGGTGAGACATAGATTGTAATGGGACTTCAAGGTATAAGTCATTTTTACCGGGAATCAATGCACATGCCCATTGATCTAAACCGTTCAATTGATGTACCATGGATGAAAAATCACACTGACCAAATGTTCCCGATTGCAAGTTAGTGGTTCAATCAGTCCTGATAAGAATAAACATTTAGGCCCATTTTCAGAACTCATTCCGATGGGGCCTGACTCGGCTGCGTCAACTCAGTGAATTGGAGGAAGGCGAGTCATATGATTCTAGTCTGAGCTTTTTAAAACATAGGTGGGTGATCATCCATCGACCAACTCCCAACCTTGTTAGAAATCCTATTGATTTGATGCGAAAACCAACTCCCAACTGCCTTCCAGACTTCTTGAATTACCCCCCAACCATCCACCGAAATTTCTCTCCATCCAGAATTCAATGTTATTGCTAATCTAACTGCAAAAAGTCATAGGTTCTGCATTGTTCGGTTCAAGCGGGGGCCATGGGATTTTCTAATTTTATAGTGGGCCACAGTGTAGATGACCTATGCACATGACTTTCTGCGGATGGGGAAATCTTAACCATTCAACTGGTTACCAGAAAAAAATAGACAAATCGAAGATGATGCAATGCATATTCAAATGAAATAAGGGAACAAAGAACAATGGATGGTTAGAATGCTGTTTAGGATACTCTCTCGGAAATACAAACGCACCCACACTCAAGCCAGATCCCCTGGTTATTTCTGAGCGTCCAGTGAGACCGAAATTGACTTGCATAGCTCAATTTGATATATTTTTATATAATAATATAAGTATGAATCGCTGTTTCCATGAATTAATTACCATTCACCCAAATTTCAACGCTCATCTTAAATTGATCAAACAAATATGACAATCCAAAAAAACACATACTTTCTAGAAGTAGATGATTATCATTTTTTTTTGACACAGTAGAGATACCTTTTGTCATGCCTCTAAAGTGGCGTCAAGCATTGTATATGGCTACCTTTTAGTAGTTTCTTTCATCTCACATGTCCTTAAAGCCCATTAGTTTCATGTTATTGGATTCCTCAAAATTTTATGATTTCTATTATTAAAACTAAAATAACAAAGTTGAATATCCAAAAATAATTACCAACTAATCTCTCTTTTAATTAAAAAAAATAAATAAAGCGAGATGACAACTAAATACCCAATGATCACCTTATATTCAATTCAAATCCGAAGATATTCCAGGTCTCAACTATATGTACACCTTGTGACCTTTATCCCTCGCCTTTTTTATAATCTTTTATTTATTTATATATTTATTTATTTTTTATGTATTCAATTCCATAAAACAAACCTTATTTTATGTTTAAATTGCAACCTTGCCTTGTCAATAATCTAACTTGTTTATCATTTATTACAAAACAGCCACCCAAGAAGAAGCAGCAACGGCCTACGACATGGCAGCCATTGAGTACCGCGGACTTAACGCCGTCACGAATTTCCACCTCAGCCGATACATCAAATGGCTACGTCCCAAATCTCAAAACCCGAACCCGGATCCGATTCCCGACCCGACGCCAGGAATTGTCCACCACCAGACCGGCGGCGACGCCTCAACCCCTCCGCCGCGTCCCGGGGGTGTCGCGTCATCGGCTGTCGGGCTTCTGTTGCAGTCGTCCAAGTTCAAGGAGATGCTGGAGCAGACATCCGTCGACGACGACCCATCGCTGCCGTTGCTGCCGGATACTCAGAGCCCCCCGTACCGCCGGTGCAGCTTCCCGGATGACATACAGACGTACTTCGAATGTCATGATGCTACAGAGGGAGATGACATGATGTTCGGTGATCTAAGCTCCTTTGTGGGGCCCATCTTCGAGATGGATGGCTGAGATGGAAAGATGAAGATGTTCGTTTTTAAATGGATGGCTGAGATGGAAAGACAGTGACATTTGTTTTTATGTGCATAGAAGGAATTGAAAACTTCTTTAGATTGTCTTAAAAAGATCTGTAGGGGTTTTTTTTTTCCAAGTTGCTAGAGAGAGAGAGAGAGAGAGAGAGAGAGAGAGAGCTTCCTTTTAAGGATGCGATGAGAGAGAGAGAGAGCATCCTTTTATTGTTGTGAAGATGATAGAAGGATGCGATGAGATGGCAACTCGTCAAGGCCCAATAATGGGACCCACCCCATTTGGCCGGCCGCTTGGCCGCCAAATGGACTAGATGCCACTTCTAATTAAGTTGAGAATAATATTCTTTCTCATGTTAGATTAAGAAATCATGAATAGTACTGTTTCAGTTTCTCATAATCATGAATAATAATATTTCAATTACTCAAGTTTTGAGTAAGATTTATTGTTTTGAAAATTGAATGAGATGCAAACTTTGAGAGTTTGTTTTGTGGAAGGTGAAGAATTGATTGATATGTGATGCTTTCAAATTTTGACTCAGTAATATTTTTTGAGCCTTTGAAGTTGTTTGAATGAGAAAAACAAAAACTGTCGAGGCAAAAGATTTCTTTTTTTTTTTCTTTTCTTTTTGTAGTTTAATTTGGACTAAGTAAAAAACTTTGTCCACTCTCAATTTATCTCTTTTTTAAAGAAAGTTTACCCTTATTTGTTTGCCATCTAAACAGTCCTCATAATGTGCACAATTTCGTCCAATCAACACATTGATACAACCTTGTCGATATAATTCCAACTGATCCAAAAGAAAGGTTAGACAAAGAAACATTTTTAAAATTATGAAATAAAGGATTCATAAGTAAAACATATAATTTATCAAATAATGTATCCCACTTTTTTTTATGTAGGGATGTTTGATGGGATAGAATGCATAGGAATTTATGCCCTAAGTAGTTAAAAAAAAAAGAGAAAGAAAGAAAGAATGGACATTATAAAAAAATTAGGATTTAAAAGCCTTTTTCTTTTATGAAAATTAAATCAAGGGAAAATAGGAAATAAATATCTAGTCATCATCACCCTATTAATTCGAACTTCAGAAAAGTAAAGGTTTCATTTACTTTACCTTATATCATTTATTCCTCACATCTCTATTTTAAAATATATGACTCATTTAACTATGAATTCTCATTAAATTTCTATATACTCTCTAGAAAAAAAAGAGAAATTTACGTGAAAAGTCACCCTAGATGGTCCTTAAACTAAAAAGGCTGCAATAAATATTTTGAAACCGGAGTGGTCCCCCTAGGGCCTCTCTCTCTCTTTATATATATATATGTGGAGTGACGACGCTCAATTCATTGGGTGCAAAAACCCAATTTTTATTTTCTTCTTTCTCATTGTTTTTCTTTTTCTTCAACTTTGACACTCCTCTCTTTTAAACTCTCTTTTATATGGTGCTCCTTTTCCCCACACACCTACTTCCACTCCTCTTCCCTTCCCGCTTCATTAAACCCTTCCTTCTCCCAACAATGAATCACACACATGTTCTTCTCTCTCCATCTTTACCCTTACCTGTGATCAATCAAACAAAGCCAAGCACAAGAAGATAACACAGAGGATTTACGTGTTCACCCAAACAGGTTTACTTCCACGGGTATAAAGATGATTCCATCTTTACTGTCACAAGCAAAGGCATACGGAGACACTCATGCTTTCATTGTTTCTCTTATGTGGTGTGAGAACACCACGAGTAAGAGAGGTTACTCTTTTTAGAGCAAGATCTAAGGTTATGATTACATCAATATATAATCTACATTTTCTTAGCCCCTAAGAAAGCCTCGATATAATTATCAAAAGACCCATGACCTTAACCCGATCCTTGTCTAATCCAATAGACCCATTATATTAAACTGGAATACAAGACATAAACCCAATAATCTCCACAATGGCTTGAATTCTGTAACTCAAGCCATTAGGAGATAAAATCAGCAATGTCTTCACATACTTCGATGACAAGTACGTCATTGCACCAATGGCACAATCTTTTATTCGATTAACTCAGACTACAAGATATAAACCAAACAATCTTCACTTTGGCTTGAATTCCACAACATGAGCCACCAAGAGATAAAACCGGCAATGTCTTCACGTACCCTATGAATGGAACATTACTACACAGATGTTGTAGTCTTCTTTTTTCAACACTCTAACATATTGAACCAGCACATGAACTTTGAGCAAAGTTCATTTTTTTCATCAAACTCTATCTCGAACTTGAAGCTCGAATCCATTAACAAATCTGAGTGATTTTTGGATCACTTACAAATCTACATTCACATTGATTTAATTTCAGCACCACTGCAAAGATCTCATTACCATGAGCACGCTAGAAGAAATGGATCTGAAATTCGACTCCAGACGGCTCCGAAATTCCAAAAACAGTTTTCCACGCTCCGATCAGTTAAACTCCTCCGTTGACAATCAAATAGCTAGTCTTGCTCATCCACTATGTAGATATGCTCCAAATGAGTCCATAGGCGTAAATTAATCTTCGATCGGACATCGAATGATCAAGATATCAATGAAATAATTTTAGCTATCGATCCCAGGTCAAACTGCTTTGACCGTACTGTTGACGTGGCATTTGTGTTTGCTTGCTGACATCACCTTGCTAACGGCAACACTGTGTCGCTTTATTGGGTTTGTTTTTGTACTTGGGTCAAGTTCAACCCGACTCGACTTAGAACAAATCCTGGACCTAAACAGCTGCTGAAAGTAGGTCAGGTCAACTTGACCTTACCTTGAACTAGATTCAACTTGGCCTGGTAGAAACCCAAGCCTTTTCTCCTTTGTTTTTCCAATTTTTGCAATAGGAGATTGAAGACTATTCCATTCAGGAACTAGAGACCAAGACCAGTCCTTTTCTTCGAGTCCAGTGTGGCAGTGGCGACAACAATAGGCCGGACTATAGCAAGGAGCGACGGCAGCCTTTCCTTCTCCAGCGACGTTTTGCTGCATTGGCAGTGGAATCCAGTAACCCCCTTTTCCTTTGGCAAAGGGCGAGAATTGTCTGCATTTCGAACTAGATTTTAGATTCTTTGACTTCCTACAACCACAGCCCAGCCTTCTTCTCTCAGAACCATATCTTCTGTTCTTCATAGATCAGGCTCTAAGGCGCACCAAAAGATCAAAATTGATCTCTTCCTCTTTGTTTCCAAAGTACAAAGATCCGAACCCTCTTTAATTCTCTTCTCAGACAAAATCTAGTAACCAAGAACCCACTTGGATCCTTTGTAAGCCCAATCCAAGAACCCAAAACCTTTTTTTCTTCTTCTTCCTCATGCGTGATGGTTGCGAAGGAAGGAGAGAGTACATCCTTTTCTCCGACAATGAACTACGATTTCTGCCGATCTTCTCCACCTACTCTGTGGTCCATCCAGAGATCAAACCAATCTCCACCTCCTTTGCAATATGCAAAAAATCCAGATTTCCATGGAGAGTTTAGATCTCCGAGGAGAATCCAAATCATCGATCACATAATACAACCCAGGCTCTGATACTACTTGTTGTATACGTGCAGAAACGTGTAACCTGCAATCGATCAAAATAAGCCACACACAAGAAGAGAATACAGAGGATTTAAGTGGTTCACCCCAACAAAGTTACATCTACAAGCACAGAGATGATACCATCTTCATTATCATAAACAAAGGCATACAGAGACACTTATGCTCTTATCGTATCTCCTACGTAGTGTGGAACACTATGGGCAAGAGAGGCTACTCTCTTCAACGCAAGATTTAAGATTACATATTACATTAATATAAAATCTGATCTTTTTTAGCCCCTAAGAAAGGCTCGGTATAATTACCAAAATACCCATGACCTTAACTCAGTCCTTGACTAACCCAATGGACCCATCCGGCTAAATCAGAATACAAGACATAAATCCAACAAAATTTAACTTTCACTCTATTCCTTAAAAAACTCTCTTTCTTTCTTCTCATCACCTCCTCCACAAGCACCAAAACCATCTTTCCAATCAAAACTACAACCTCCCTCAAACCCCTTAAGTCCAAGCCATACAAAGCTTCTCAAAGTCTAGGAATGGGATAAGATTTGTGATTCTTTTGCTACATCTGTCGGCATGTCCCCTTGGTCGAGAAGATACCTTACTCTTATTTGATTACACTTTGATTTGTGTGGTGTTTTTAGAATAGGATTGTAAAATTGAGTTAATTTGATATGTACTCACTCATTTTGTGTATTCAATCTTTTTTTTTTTTTTGCACTATACTTTTCCCCTTTCTTTATTTTGTTCAAATTGAGTTTTACAACTTAAAATCTTGAGATTTTCTTATATGAAACTTCTAATGCATACTTTAAGGGTATAAAATGCCTCATATTTCAAATTTTTTTCACTATTCTTACTTACTATACTGTTGTTCACATCAATCGATGTTTAAGGAGTATAAAGTTTGGCAATATGTATTATATTTTTATGTAATACTTTCTCAAATGTAGCCATTTAATTTCATATCTTTATTTGGTGTTTTGTACGTTGACTAGCTTGGTAAGAAGTATTCAAGACAAGTTGAGAATTAAATGCACATACATTGGATTTAGATATGCCCTAAAGTTGTGGGTAATGGATATCGATGGGGAAGCTTGAACGTAAATAAGTTGTTGTAACTTTTTTTCCCTAAATAGAGGAAATATATGTGTAAACAATTACTTATGTTTTGTTGTAGGACCTATAGGAATGTAAATGGAGTCTTTTGTATTTTAATATTTATAATGTTTGCATCTATAATGTTACCTATGTTTTCATGGAGTATGTGCGTCAAGGATGTTGTAAATGAGTGATTTTTTTAATGTTAGCTTTTGTTGTCGAAGAAATTTACTAATATTTGCATGGAGGATGTAAATGGAGGATGTTCTGGGTGGAGGATGTTGTAAATAGATGATTTTTATAATGTTTGTGTGGGTTTGCATGAAAGATGTTGTAAATGAAGGATTTTTATAATGTTTGCATTTGTTGTACCCTATTACATAACTACAAAATTGTAGAACCAACTTTGTTAGGTGACGATTTCGTCGTCAGATAGCGACAACAGTTACTTAAAAATAATGAAGCGGGCAATGATATTGTTGTTTGATAGAAACAATTATATCCTATAAACAATATAGTGGGCAACGATATCATCGCTTGACATAAACATTAACACTTATTCATATGTGAGGTATGTTGGGTGACGATATTGTTGTTGATTGGAAAGTCCTTTAAAAACAAGAAATCTTGATGAGATAACCAGTTCTATTCTGTAAAAACTATTGGGGCCTATTTGGTGTAGTGGATATCATAAGTGACTTTTTTGGTAATTTCATCAGCAAATAAATATACCCTAATGTGTAAACCAAGATAGTGATTGGTAAAGGTTGACATAATTTAGCAAGTTGAATTGATACCAAGTGCAGTGCGTTTGTAAGGGAATGACAGAATACTACCATGTACATCATTTCTTATAAAGGAAGAATCAACAGATTCTTCCTAACCTCTTCATAAATGTGTATTATATCTTCTTTACATTATATTTGTAAGTTTTTATCAATCAATGTATCAATCATCATATCTCTCCAATCCAATGATTGCTTCATAGAGCGAACCACTTCAAACTTGCTATAGATAAATAGAGTTAGTCCCAAACAGTAGCTGAGCATGTTAGGGACATCAAACATCTCTTCTAAAGGCTGAATACTATGCAAGTTCTAGAAAAGAAAGAAAAGAAAAAAAAATTAATCACCCAACATAAGGCATAGTTTTGCTTCTCACATCATGAGTTCACACCAACCTGCCCTAGATTTGCCTAGTGCACCTTTTTTCTAGGTCGTGCATGCACTTGAGAAAAAAGCTTTGTAAGCTAAAATGCCATGGGGATACCCTCATTAGTATAGAAAAGAATAGAAAAATGTATGATTAACTTCAATTATAGTTGATCCGCATTGTATAATCACTTCCCTATAAAGATCCTAACGCAAATATATAGCATGAATTGGGTATTCACTATAGTTGTCAATTCGACATTGTTTCCACTGGAATAACCAAAACTTTGTATTTCAGTCCTTGAGCCTAAACCAAATGGGACTCAAAACTTTGCATTTTCATCCATTCCAGTAGATTTTGGTTTGTGGTATTGTATCTTGTATAATCTTGTAGTATGTGAATACAATTTCCACCATCTCTTTTCTTATTTTTGTTCTTAATATCCATATTAGGAAACATCCATAGTTTATATTATATTTCCTTTATTTATACATTTTTTTTATATTCATTATTCTCCAAATGCTGCTATTTCAACACCAAAATTTACTCAATCTACACACCCATTACAATTTTTTTTTGAAACTTTCCAAACTACCCCACCTTCTTCCCCCCCGCCCCTTCGCCTCCTCTCTCCTCCGCTTCCCACGTCCCTCTCCTGCCTTCTTCTTCCTCTCCCTCCCCCACCTTCTCCCTCTTCCTCTTCTTCCCCTCTCCCCCACCACCTTCCTCTTTTTTTCTCTCTCTCCCACCCTCTTCCAGTCACTGTCGCCCGATTTCGTTGACTTGGGATGAGATCGGGTGCCAACGACAGGGAGACAGTGGGAGGGACAAAGAAAAATAGTGGGGTGGTGGGGGAGAGGGGAGGAAGAGGAAAAAGGAGGTGGTGGGGGAGAGAGGGGAAGGAGAGGAAGAAGGAAGACAATGGAGGGAGAGAAACGAAGAGGTGGAGGAGGAGGGGGAGGCTGACCCTCCCGGCGATGATCACCCCTTTCTTGGAGCCGACAATCATCGCTAGAGGAGGTAGAGAAGGAGAGGAGAAATGAGGGGGAGGTGGAGAAGGTGTGTGGCCAGAGCAAAGGGGAGGGATAGTTTAGAAAAGGCATGTAAAATGTGTAATTTCTCGTGTTAACATAGTTGCTTTCAAAAAGTTAGAAATTTTAAAACAGTGAGATATTTCATTTTGGAGGAGGCCAGATCAAAACAAAGGCACTAATACAAATACAAAAACGAATCGACAACTAAGTGTTGATGTAAGTATTTTTGTGTTAGTGAATTCATGGGTTGAACAAAACTTAAGTCTATTAGTATTGTATTTTACATGTCTTTGAGTATAGATAATGGTTTGAGTCATCGAATGCATTGAAGTGAAGAAATATAAGAAAGAGAGACAAATTGAAGTAGTTTTCTATGGACAATATAAATTAAAAAGGTTATATCTCACAAACTAAGCGTTGGATATGGGCATGCGATCTACCGTTGGAAAGCTCATTTCGAGAGGATTCCGTAGAGCCCAAGATCGCCTTAATCGGAGTTGAAACAAGAAAGTTATGACCTTTGTAAGTTTACAGGAAAATGCTAAAATTTTCACCCAGACAGAATAGTAATCCGACCGATCGAGCCTTTTATCTGATCAATCGGCAAGTGCATAAAGTGCACAGAATTATGATTTTTTAGTTCGATTTGAAGGGAAACTTGCTTGCATTATGCCAACTTTTTTCCGAATTGAAATATACTTTTGAGGCATGAGATTGAGGATATAAAATGGGATTTTCTCTCAACCCTAAGATTCATCTTCCTATCTAAATTGAGAATACACATTGGAAATACTCTTCTTTTTTAGAGCTTTCATTAGAGATTGTACTAAGCTTTGTGATAGAGAATATTACTTCTACTATTTTATAGAGGATTATTTTCTCTCTTGTAGAAGGTTGTTTATCTTGAGTGGCTTCAAGGCATGTTAGATCAAGTTTGAAGAAGGTGAATGGCGTATGCATCGGCAAGAAGAACTTCAGTCCTTTAAGTTGTGTTCAACTAGAAAAATGGTAGTAAGTAGATTTTGTAACCTTTTTTGCATAGTGCTTTATCTGAGTTTAGATTGGTGTTAGGTCCTGTGGTTTTTCTCATTTGAATTTTTCACATTAAAATCGTATGTCTTTTTTTTTTTCGTGGCGATTGCTTTTTAACTTAAATTAATTGAAGTTGTATTTACATACTAAAAATCTCTTATGGGACATTATCCAGTGTCAAAGTTTAAATACTTTCAGTTGACGTGTGGACAGTGGATAGAGATGTGGGCTTGGCCTCAGCCTGATCATGCCTCACATGAAGGCATGAAGCCATGGACTCCGGAAACCTACCCTACTGTTCTGCCAAGTAAGTAAGATAAAAGGCCATCCAAACGGGTGGCTCTCGTTATATTATGGAAAGCAGCACCAATGAAACTAAACACAGATGACATGATAGCTGACGGTTCCAAAAGCTATCGTCCATTTAAAGTAGAAGAAAGCAGCAGCAAGTGCACGTTTGGAAACCGTACACCTACGCGTACCATATGGCCACCTCAGGAGCAGTAGCCCTTTCTCATTTTCCTTCCACCATCACCTCCTCCTGCTGCTCTGCAACTGCTACTGCTATCCTTCCTTCTAGGGTTAGGGTTTTTAGGGTTTCTACCAGTTTTAGGGTTAGGGCATCATCTCCGTCTTCTTCTCCCATGGCTTATTCTTCTGCTGCTGCTGCCACCACCACCACCACCACCAAGGTCTCGCCGGCGATCATAGTCGGCGGGGGAAGGGTCGGCAGGATGCTGCAGAGTCTCGGCAATGGCCGAGATGTGCTGGTGGGGCGAGGAGAGAATGTGCCCTCCGATTTCAACGGCCCGATCTTCGTCTGCACCAGAAATGATGATCTTGAAGCGGTCCTTCAATCAACCCCTCAGTCTCGATGGAGCGGTAATTCATATCCCTCTCTCTCGATCTCTCAATTTCGAATTCCGGATGTGAATGTGTAGATCAATCTAGGGTTTTATTTTATGATGATGGGTCTGATCATTGGCTTCTTTCATCGTGAGGAATTCCAAAACAGAGTGTAATTTCCTTAATGATTCGCTACTACTATTTGGCAACTCAATTTATAGGATTAGAGTGAATTGCTCTCATCAATTTATGGAAATTGTAGATATCTGTTTTGTTTGGTAATTGTGTGGTAAATATGGCCCTTCTAGAATTAATGAGTTTTTACGCTTTCATTTTCCCTCGTGAATGTTTATGGGGTAGAATAAAATAGAGTAGAGTAAACTTAAAATCAAGAAAGAATAATATGTTATGGGGTTACGATGATTTTTTGTTTTTAGTTGTTCGGTTTGGAAATTTTTTGACTTTTTGAATAATAAGTAGATACTTTTTTATAATTTAGTGATTACTTTTATTTTTTTTTTTAAAAGAACGTAAAATTTTGAATTTTAAAAATTTTATTTTACTCTACTCTACTCTATCTCAGAAACAAACGAGTAGCTTCTATGATATTATGACTTCTAAATCAAAGCTTATTGTAATGCCAAATAATGGGATCTTATTATTCTTAACATTCCAGCAGATTTGGTTTTTTTCCAGAATGGAATGCTGGAACCGTGGCTTCAGAGTAAAGGTCTGGGTGATGCAGACCAAGTCTTGGCTTATTTTGCCGTCTCAAAACTTGGTGAAGCTCCCGTTGATGGGATCACCGACACAAATCCTGAGGGCTTGACCGCAGCATTTGGCAAATGGGCATCTGCGGTCGCTGCTCGACTGCATTCTGGTGGCCTCTCTTGCAAGGTACAATTGTGAGAGTGATGGACTTCCCTCGCCTATATTTAGTGTCCATCACTCAAATGTTTTCTCGTTCTTGTCTATAAACTCAAATCAGCACTCCTGTGTTGCAACGTACTTTTGCAGGTCCTTGATAAGGAAGCTTTTGAGAAGCAAATGGTAGAGAAACTTATTTGGATTTCAGCTTTTATGCTTGTTGGAGCCCGTCATCCAGGAGCTACTGTGGGAGTCGTAGAGAAGGATTTCCGATCTGAGGCAAGGATTATGCATTGTTTTCATTTCAACTTTAAGAATTGAACCCGATGTCAAGCTGCTTGACTGGATGGTTAGGTCTGAAATGGTTCACTGCTGGCTCAACCTGATCCTAAAGTATTTCCATAATTAAAAACCAAAATAACTAATTATATTGCGATCAGTTTGAACTGGTGAAAACCACCTGTTCATATTAGTATGACTCCTGGCTTTACGTCGGCTTAAATGGTTTCAACTAATATTTGACCAGGTTTGGTTTGGAGTGACCTACTCAAGGCACTGTCTTGCAATGAACTAGATCCAACGAGGTGGAGGTCTAGCCGAGTCCAGTTTTTAAATTAGTTCAGTTCATGGTTCCAATCTTTGAAAGCACAATAGTGGCAATGATTGGCCTTGTTCATGGAGCTGGTTAGGTCCTGTCCAGTCTGGTCAACGCACTAATTTGTGTACTTCCAAAATTTTCTACGTTCTTAAAACCAACTCAACCAGATCACATGCTTTATTGAAAAATTTTCCTTATTATGAATAAAATGGAGCTTTATCCATTCTCCATGTACTCTGAACTTGATTATTTGGAAATTTACAATTTTAAATCTTATATATAGTTGGCAACTTGGCATGAACATGTTGCACTGGGAATTTTTAATTTCACCACTTTATAAAATGTATCATTCCTAACAGGCATGATATAATAAAACTCTATTTAGACTACCAACCAAATTGCATCTTCCAGTATGGCCTTTTGTTGTAGCGTACTAGCAATATTATAATTAAAACAGTGAACTTGTACACAAGTGTTTAGAATCTGTTGTAACTGTAAGAACCTTAATGGATGAAGCTATCTAAACTCTAAACAAAGGCTATAACCTATTTTACGCGGTCATTTGCTGATTGCTTGCAGGTTGCTAGTCTCATTGCAGAACTTTCATCCGCAGCGGCTATGGAGAAACGGATAGTATTTGAAGATGGAATGGAAGAAAGATTGTGTGCTTATTCAAGGGCTGTTGCACACTTCCCAACTGCAGTGAAAGAGGTAAGCATTTAATTTATTCTGTGAATGTCAATTGGGCCTCATGTTTCTCATTGCTGAATCTGTCCAATGGTAACAGTTCAAATGGAGAAATGGATGGTTCTACTCACTCTCCCAAAAGGCGATAGCTGAAGGGAAGGCAGATCCATGCCCATTACATACAGCATGGCTCCAGGAACTGAAGGTTGTTTAAGAAATCTGCGTGCTTGCAACTGTTGGATGGTCTTGGGCTGGTTTTAACTGTTCAGAGCATTCAGGAGTCAAGTCATGCTTCTCATCACCTGTAAATAACTTTTGAAATTTGAAGGGGTATGCATTTGCTTCGATTTCTTAGCCGGACTTGAAACTGTTATTTGCACACATTAGAGGAATTATTCAACCTTTCGTCTAAGCTGTATCAGTCTGTAAAGATCTACACTAGTGCCATAATAGATGGGCCCATGGTCTAGTGTCATGATGGGCTTTCATTATTTACTGGATATTGAAGATATATTCCAGATTTAAAAATCCTAAATCTTTAATCTATTGCCTAGCCACGCCATCAAGACTTTTTTGTTATTCACTAGCCTAATACTTCTATATATCATCATCATCATCATAAAAAAATCCTTGTCCCAACTATGTTAAAGACGGCTAGATGTATTTTATTTTTTCATTTCTAACCTATTTTAAGCCAAATCCTCATATAAGTTAAACTTCTACTTATTCGACGTTATTTCCTCCATCTACCTCTTCGTTGTCCTACCCCTTTTTTTTTTGGGCCATCCACTTATTTAGCTAAACTTTTTCTTACTACTGCCGTCATCGGCCTTTGTTCAACATGCACAAACCATTTTAAATGGAATTTTCTAGTCTTATCCATAGGGGAGTTGTGTTGTTTTGAGCATCTAGAGATTGTGTCTTTTACTTGTAGTGAAAGATTTCTGTGTGCCTTGAGGGTTTTCGAGATAGTTTGATTCGTTCGTCTTGCACTTTCAAAAAGTGGTAGTTTCAAGTGCGGCAACTATTAAGCGACATGGTTTTGGACGCCAGTAGTTACAGTCCTTTAGTTGAGCTGTACAACTGGAGAAGGATTTGTGACTATTGCTTGTAACTATTTGTTAATGGTGCTTGGTTTTCTTTGGTTTGAGCGATTGGAATCGTGGTTTTTTTTTTTAATTTTATGGGGTTTTCCATGTAAAAAATCATGTGTCTTGTCACTCTGGTGGTTGATTGTGTTGATTTACTATTCTTTTAGTTCCCACATTATTGAACCGCAATTTAAAATCCAGATCTGGGACGAACTTTCACTAGTGGAATAAATTACCTTGAATATCTTCATATCAATAACTCGTTGAAGGCCCCCATAGACAGAAGTAGGAGTAATAGCTGTGCCTAGGACATTCTCTCGGCTTACTTGAACAAAACCGGAGCATTTTAAGTTGTAGCAACCCCCATTACCTGTCTGAATTTAGATACATAGAAATCAGGGAGGAAGGTACAAATTGATATCTCTATGAAGTTAAAAAAATCATATTACATTGACAAATCAAATGAGAAATAGCGTCAAATCACCATCAACAATGCCATATAAAAAATGAGGCTAACAAATCGCAGGTTTTTCAATGAACCGATCATAGTTTGAGGAGAGTTTTGAATCTTCTCCAGCTTTGCTGGAGAGAATGGAAGAGATCAATCCAAGGAAAAGAAATCCTGATTGAAAATAGAAAATACATGTAACTTATTTGAGTTCCAAGAAAGTAATCAATGGCTTATTTTAATTTTGTCAAGAGCTACAACCTCTAGATCTCACCTTTGAGAAAACCTAACGTGCACAACCCTACAAGAATGGGTAATTTCAAAGGAGATTGCTTTAGTTCAGGTAGATTTTATGTTTGGGCTTCAAGCACCCAAATTTCAGCTGAGGAGTTAAATTTTTGCAACTAACCCACGTATGCTAATTTTGGGCAGTCAAATGTATGCATATACATAGGCAGTGCTTAGAGCGCACCACGTGGTTAGCCCTTATGGGTTCACCTAGAAGTGGTGGATCAAAAGATCTAAATGGAATCATCATCTGGACAAAATTTCAATTTTAGTAGATCAGCCCAAGCCTTTGATCCATCACCCTTAACTTTAATGGTTTTAGAACATATTCTTGTTTTAGGATTTTAACCCAATTATAATATATATATATTTGTGGTAATGAGAATTATATTAAAAAAAATAAAGAAATCAAACAAAAAGAAACCAACACAAAGAGGGACAGGATAAAAGTCTGGTACTAAACAAATGACCTTCACCAGAAAAGAAGGACAAAAGAAAAGATCAAACAATCCAATAATAACAGTTGAAACTATGGAGTTTAGGTTGGGCAATCTTGTTTTGGTTTGGGATATCCCACATGCGATACAGAGTGTGCTTGAGTTACTAGATACACGACCCAACCCACCCGAGTTATTTTTTATTTTTTATTTTTTATTTTATCCAACTCACCGAGTTATTGAACAGTTACATAACAACATCCGTAATAACAGAAACTGAAACTAATAGTTACTTACACCCCAAAAATATGCATAAAGTCAGGTTGCATTGTCTCCGAAAAATCTTTTAGAAACCTAAGAAATGCATAAGAGAAGAGATTAAACAAATGAAACAAACTGCAATAATATATCAAAATGTATTGGAAAAAAAAAAAAAACTAACCATGTTAGCTGCATATCTTAACTTTCAGAATCAAAAGTTACAGGCTCATATTAAGATGAGCCTTTTCTTATATATGCCTTAGCAATAAGCTTAGGACATAATTAGATCTATTTCTTTCTTTATACCGGCCAAAAACAAATAGAGAGAGAGAGAGAGAGAGAGAGAGATATTACTATTCACCCGCGTCCATCACATCTAAATTATCTCTTCTGCCAACAATGACGCCTGTAAGGCTCGATTCACCTGGCTCCACGTGTATGTTCCATACATTGTTGATTCCTTGCCCTCCTTGATTTTCTTTCTCTGAACTTACTTCACAGCTCTGACACAGTGCAACAAATAATCAAAAGATATACATTCGACTTCATACAACAATTGTAGCTCTTGCGACTCAAAAAATGCGCGCACACTTTCGTGTTAAGAAATTTTTTTTACTACCATTACAATTGATAACAGTTTAAGAAATCAATTATTATCTCAACACATCAATAGTGTACGAAATTAAAAGTAACTAAAATTATAACTCAGTTCTTCTAATTTTCATTTTTTTGACAAGAATAACTCACTTCCAGAAGGATTCAGCCGGGGACCTATCTCCGAGTAAGTGTATCTTTCTGAGTCCCTTGAATAGAAATTGTTCCTTCCGAATAGCTTCCACTTTTGTGCCACAACTGTTCTAATGGTTTTGAAGATGACATGTTTTCTTCATCATAAATGCTTGGTCTCATCCGTAATACTATGTCTACATTAAAAAAATAGAAAAGTTTCTTTCCAAAAAATAAGGGAAACAATCCTACATTTTGAAGTAACAAACGGCCAAGGCTTTAAGTCAAATTGACAAACCAGGAAACCGGATTGTTCTAATCTTTCAGTTGCACCACAACAGATGTGGACCTTCAACCATAAATAAAAAATCTTCCCACTGCCTACTTTTAAACTAATCCTCTCATTGAAAGTCTAATTACACTGTCATCCCCATTTACGTAAGACATGGCCTCTATACATTTATGTCACTTAACGTAGAAATGGAAATGACCAGAGCATGAAAATTAAATTTTAGCGCAACAGAAAGAGTAGATGCAGTGAACGATACGAGGAAATGAAATGAGAAAACCTGTATGGTGAGATTTTTGAGCAACGAGTGATCAAATGCAAGCTGCTTATAAATATCCACACAATCAATGATATCTCCATCTTCACTCTGTAGCCACAACTATAAGAAAAGCATACACCATAACCTTTATATGAAACAATCACTACTTATTATTGAGTAATTAGGCTTGCACAAATGTTTTAAAAGTTGGTTGTGCCTGCATTCCCTTCAAGAGACAGGCCTTCCAGGAAAGGACACAAAATAGCAAGCCCATCTAGAATCAAGAGATTTATGTTTGTTTTGGGTCTATTGTGGTAGTACATCATATCATAGCCTTTTCACAATTATTTTAGGGTCAGCTAATGAATTTTGTTTCTCCATGCCAGTTTATCCAAAGAATATTTTTTTTTCTTTTTTTTTCGTAATATCATTTTCTCCCTTCTTGGTCCATTATGATAATACCTATCAACAAAATGATTGAAGCCAAGTATAATCCTCTCAAATTTAAACAAGACTGTAACTGAGCACATGTATAATCACACTGCCAAAATAACATTGTTTTGACCCAAGAGCCTTTTTGTTTTTTTCCCTATCCCTTCCAAATGGGAGGGAATTCTAGTCTAGCGTATTATGGCCTCAAGGTTATGCTCTTGCATTTGTGCCTCTAGGGTATTCAACGTTCATGGCCTCGTCTGAGTCGGGGCATATCCAAGGTGAAAAACCAGCTGCGCTACTCACAGGGGAGTCAATGCGGCATGGCACAGGCTGGCATGGTCAACGGCATAGCCTGTGCAACATGGCATGGACCGCCGGGCCGTGTTGGCCCTAGGTGACAGGCCCGCTAGCAAGGCATGGCACGATATGGCCTGCGGCATGGCCATTTCACCTTGTAATGATTTGTTTCATATTCTATGTATTCTATTTTTTTTTCTTTTCTTTAGTGTAAATATAAAAAATAATAGACTTTTGCTTTTTATTTTTTAATCATCCATAAATTGCAAAAGTTTTGAAGGAAATCATATTAAAAAACCTTAAGTGGAAGAAATCTAAATGGGTCTTTTTCTTGTGGAGTAGGTCAAGTTTGACTAAACTACTTAAATTTGTGTGTCACATTACAAAAAAAAAACCTTTTTGTCAACACATTTATGTATTGGCAAAAGTTAGTATCTACGTTGCTAAACAAATTATGTAACGCAATTGAGTGCATTGCCAGCATGTTGTCAAAACCTCATCAATAAAAGTATTCCGCGATGCAAGTTGACCACATTGGAGAAAGTTAACTAGCAACGTAATATTGGTCGTTGGGGAAAGTTAACTGGCAAAGTAATATTGGTTGCAAAAATACGTTGCCGAATCATTTTAAAAGTTGTACGCCGATGCAATAGGTGTGTTGGCAAAAGTTTTGAGCCTTTCCCAATGCACATAGAGTGTTGGCAAAAGTCTACTTTTCACAACGCGTGTTGGCAAAAGTTTACTTTCTGCAAAGCACGTGTCGCATTGGCCAATGTTCACTTTTCACAACGCACGTGGCGCGTTGGCAAAAAAATTACTTTTTGCAACGTATGTAGCATGTTGGCAAAAGTCTACTTTTCTCAACGCACCTAGCATGTTGTTAAAAGTCCACTTTCGGCAATGCAATATCTGCGTTGGCACATAATTTTTTTGCTCCGTCAACACAAATAACTACATTGGAAAAAGTATTAAATATCATATTGGCATATTCAAAATTAGCTTTTGCCAATGCCACTATTAGCGTCAGCAAAGGTATAACATCACACCTAACATTTCCTAATTTTTTATACACAACCTGTATTCATATTAACACATTGCAATTGAAAATAATTTCTCAATCTCATATATCAAAATAAAAAACCAACCTCTGATCGTGCTCGAAAATGAACGTGGAAATGTGTAATGGATTCAATGTCCGATATTCACGCACTTCAAGCGTTAAGAAGAATGGGAAATAATTACAGTTCATCATTAATTTCCCTTTGTTTACATGGGTTCAAGTGCCCTGACCGCGGGGATGCAGGTTGTTTACATGCATTTTGAAAGTTTACAACCCCTCCCTCAAGTCTTAGATGTGATCTCAACTTGGAATTTTCAAGAGAAGTACATAAAATAACCAAGAAAATGCAAAAAAAGTAGAAAAAAGGGGAAAAGGAGGGGGGGGGGGGGGTGATCGAGACTCTCGGTCACTCCCCCATTCCAGCGACCGAGACTCTCAGTCACTGGAGGCTTCCAGTGACCGTTTGGTCACTGTTTAGCCTCCGGTTTCATCCTGTTCGCGATGGTTCTTTCTTAGAACTTCTTTCAAGTGTTGAAACTCCATTTTCATGACTTTAGAGTGGTGAACAACCATCAAGAAGATCACATTTAACCATGGAATCAATCGAAACCTCTGTAACTCATCATTCGTGCTTATGGACTGCGTTTTTGTTTCAAGTCCGAAATTGGCAAATATGAAGCCGGAGTTGTGTTATTTTGAACCTATTATTTTTAAGGAACAAAATGAGGTCTAGAGAGGCTTCTTTCACAACTCTTACAATGGCTAGAAAGCCCTATGAATAAGAAAAACAGAGGTGACAATGTCATCCTCTAAAAAATTGCCGACATACGAACACATCATGAAATTTGGCCATTCCACTTCCTTCTCTTCTTCTGAATTTTCTTCCTCACCTTTAAAGCTGAGAAAAGAAGGTGGGAATAGTCGTGGAAGTGCTGCTGGAGTTTGCTTTTTTGTTGCTCTAAGTGCTTTCTTTCTTTGATTTCTTCTCTTTTTCTTCCTTATGTGTGTTAGTGTCCACCTTTCCTTCAAAATTTAAACCTTTTATAGACTCCCAATCAGTTTTGTGTAGTTTTGGGGAGTTAATAGCAGTTGTGGGGAGTTGGATTTCGAAGAGGAGTGGAGAGAAGCCACCTAAAGTCGTGGGAAAGATCTTTTGAAGGTCCGTGACCGCAGGCCCAGTCACGGACGAGGCCCAAATTTGGGCTTTCGCGTATGTGGCCCATTTTCATCTGTTTTGGGCTCAAACGAAGTCCGATTGCCACGAAACTTGGAGGGATGCTTCTTGACACTATTTTCTGCATGTCATAAAAATTTCAGCCCATTTTGACTTCGGGAAGTTGGTCAACTTTTTCATTACTTGGGCCCCAGTCATTGACAAGGCCCATTTTTGGAACATTGTATTTGTGACTTGTTTTCAACTGTTTGTGGCCCGAATGATGTCCAATCATCACGAAACTTGGAGAGATGCTGCTTGACACTATTTTAAGTGTTTCATAGAAGTTTTAGTTCTGTTTGACCAGCTGAAGTTGCTCAACTCTCTCATTAATTGGGCCCCGGTCACGGACAAGGCCCACTTTTGGAATTTTACATATGTGATCTATTTTCAACTGTTTGAGGCCCAAATGATGTCCAATCATCACGAAACTTGAAGGGATATTTCTTGACACTATTTTGAGTGTGTCATAGAAGTTTCAGCTCTGTTTGACTACCTGAACTTGGTCAACTCCTTTTGATTGTGGGTCCCGGTCACTCCCAAGGCCCATTCTTGGATTTTTGCATATGCGGCTTGTTTCCTCCTATTCGGAGCCCGAACGGTGTCCAATTGCCATGAAACTTGGAGGAATGCTTCTTGACACTATTTTGAGTGTGTCACAAAAGCTTCAGCTTTGTTTGACCACCTGAAGTTGGTCAACTCCTTTTGTTTGTGGGCCCCGGTCACTCTCAAGGCCCATTCTTTGACTTTTGCATATGTGGCTCGTTTTCACCTGTTTGGGGCCCGAACGATGTCCAATCACCACGAAACTTGGAGGAACGCTTCTTGACACTATTTTGAGTGTGTCACAGAAGTTTCAGCTCTGTTTGACCACCTAAACGTGGTCAACTCCTTTTGATTGTGGGCCCCGGTCACTCCCATGGCCCATTGTTGGACTTTTGCATATGTGGCCCGTTTTCGCCTGTTTGGGGCCCGAATGATGTCCAATCACCACGAAACTTGGAGGAACACTTCTTGACACTATTTTGAGTGTATCACATAAGTTTCAGCTCTGTTTGACCACCTGAAGCTGGTCAACTCTCCAGTTGACTTTTCATAAAAGTAGGCCTTTGTTTCAGCTCTTTGAAGCCCAAATGACCTCGGTTTGATTTGAAACTTGGAAGGACTGACGTCAGAGGTACCTTGGAGTGTTCATCCAAATTTTATCAATTTTAGACCTCGGGAAGCAGGGCCTTGGTCGGGAACCCCAAGTAGACATGCTTGTAACTTTTTAGGTCAAATGATGTCCGCTTGACCCGAAACTTTGCAGATTTTCTCCTGAGCATGATTAGAGCTTTGTGTCCAGGTTTCATCAATTTTGGACCTCGGAAAGCAGGACCTCGGTCCGGAACCCCAAGTAGACATGCTTGTAACTTTTTAGGTCAAATGATGTCCATTTGACCCGAAACTTTGCAGATTATTTCCTGAGCATGATTGAAGCTTTGTGTCTAGGCTTCATTAATTTTGGACCTCGGAAAGCAGGACCTTGGTCGGTGACCCCAAGAGACATGTTCTGTGCTTTTTCGGGTCGAATGACGCCGTTTTGTTTTGAAACTTTGCAGAGCTTCTCTCGGTCATAACTGGTTTAGTCTTCATGAGATGTCACTCTACACAAAGACTCACAGAGCATAGTATATCATCACTTTGACATGTAGGAATGCCGGGTCTCACAGTGATTCCCTAGGATCTGGCAAATAACTTCTGTAGCCTAAATTAAACTGAGATGAGGTGTCTTCGCTGCAGTATTTACAATTTTTTATGGGTCAACAACCTCAATATGCATTCATAATGAAATTCATTCAAACCTCAAACCTTTCGTATTTATAACAAAATTATATGAAATTCAATTCCAAAACATACTTCAATCCTGAATATCAAAATAAAAAAAAGACAAGATAAAAATATTCTTAGTATCTAGATAATGTTTTAAATTCAAGCAGATTCTCTCTTTCTCTCTCTTATGTTTCATCAAAGTTGCCATCCATTTCATGATGTCACTCATCCATCTGCAAAAAAAGAAGGAAAAAAATATATCAAACATGTTCTCAAGCACATTTCAAGTATAATATACGTGCAAAAAATTTTGACTAAGATTAGAGAAGCCATTGGAGTTTTTAATCAAATGGCTTAATAAATATAAATGCATGTTTTATTCTGAACTAAAACAAAAATTCTAAAATTGATGTATTGAAATTCATACGATGAACATGAATTCACTAACTAAGAAGTCTTGGGATGATCGGCTCCCGATGCGCTTGCCACACCGGGCGATGATATCGAAAAGAATCCTGCCCGCTGTAGGACCTCCATTGTCATTGTCTAGAAAGCCGAGAATTCCTCAATTCTTTTATTTGTAACTTCAATCTGCTCTTTGAGGCTCCGCACCCATAATCACGTGCTCGAGTCTGAATGACACTTCTAGAAGGCGAGAGCTTCGGTCCTCCTTGCTCATCGGGACTGCACTAGGCTGTGAACACCTATTTTGCACCTTTACCAATTTATCCTATCATTTTACAAGGAATTAACAATTTATTATATTGAGAAATAATATTATCACCATCTAAATATATTAAGAACCAAAGTAAAAAAGTAACAACCAATATTATATATGTAATATGCTATGAGCAAGCTATAAATAAAGTAGTCTGTCCACTGCATTATAGTTAGTATCACAAGATTCTAGTGATACATGTACACACACACACACACACACACATACATACATATATGATTTTCCTTGCATTTTGGATTCACCTAATTGTTCTTTGATTTACTCCAGTGGGAGTACTCCTTATAAAAGTCCACAAAGTGGGGCTTTTGGCCGCCATTCTCTGTAGCCTGATTTCATTAATTAGTTTTATGAGTAAGGTTTTATATAAGTACTAGAAACTAATCAACTTTATTTTTTGAAATTATCAAGAATTAACATCACCATGATATACATCATTGATGGAAATGATCTCAACCCGCATGCATGATTGTAGGGCAGAAGTGCACTGAATGCTTTAGTTTTCTCTGACTTATCCTACCAAAATTAAAAAAATAAAAAAAGTTAGTAAATCCCAATCATGTTAAATCTTAACCAATCGAGATTTATGACAAATAGCTTAGTCACATATATAACACATAGATATTACTTTCCACTTCTCTTCAGTTCATATATAGTCCATCATGTAGTTCTAATACTCTAGCTTAATGTTATTAGGCGACTGAGTTTTGGGGTCAACTCTTTCTTCTAACATATTCTTATACTTAAGGTGCAAGCTGCACTTCCAGCTCCTATATAATGTCTAACATTTTTTTTATCAACTGCCACTTGTACTTTGGGATTAGTTGTATAATTTTTTATCTTAAACTTTTCCTGCAAACATAATATTAGTGTATTGATATCTATTAAATAATACAAATTAACCTTATTAGTTAATTAATAATTTTCAATTACTAAAGCTCATTGTATGATTGCTGCTCTAAGTAAACTATCAATATTAGTCCATGTATTGATGCCATGTAGTGGCGCCACCCTTCTAATCTCTTCGCCAAGCTCCATCGCAAAAGAAGGGACATTAAGCCCCATTGGCACATTGTAGTCATCTGGGAACTCCACTATGAGTTTTTTACCGGATCGTGCTACAAGCCTCTCAGTCCTCCCACCTTTTGTCGTGCCTCATATAGACCTCCTAGTCGAGCTTAAGGCTGGAAAGACAAAAATGTTGTTTAAGCATGTATGCATAATACATTAGAGTAGGATAAACATTATAAGCGAAGAAAATTAGACTCTTACTTACACTGCTGGCTTGGGTTGTTGGTGTATTCACTAAAGGTGCATGTTGGGTTTGTGCAAGTTGAGACCGTGCCAAAGCAGCATGTGGGGTCTGTGTAGGTTGGGATTGTGCCTCCGGGATTAGGGATTGTGTGGGTATGGAAACTGGTAGATGACGAGCAGATTGATGTTTGGTAGGCATCAATGCAACCTAAAAAAAAAGAAAATAATATATTATGTGTACATATATCACTAATTATCAATAATTAACATATTATATGTACAATAGTACTAATTGTCAATAATACAAAGAAGTATATACCACACTAGTTAATCGTTGGTGAAGATAAAATCAGTCTTAAATGCACACTCATACACGTTACCTTTTTCATTCGAGATCCATGACACTTATCATCACCATCGCTAGCATACTCTTCATTATCCTCATTGGAGTAACTCGGTCCTACCTCACCTTCTCGCGGACTATACTTTGAGATGATACACTTTGAAATGTTGGCTGCATAACCATCTGGGTAACAGATCGATTTCAAAAATTCACAAAAACCATCTATTTATTTCAAGTTCAATGTGTAGATTGCCAGGGGCTTCACAATAGATCCATCTTCTTTCCTTCTTAGGTGCAACTCTGGCCTTATGTGCATATTTTCCAAATCATCACGGGCCTTATAAGTATCTTTGTTCTTCCCATCTATGGCCATCAGAATTCCATAGTAGTTTTTACATATGTTCTTCTCAAAATGCATGACATCGAGGTTATGCCGAAGATTCAATGACTTACAGTATGATAGCTCCCAAAGAATGCATTTTTTTTCCAACCTATTTGTTGAGGGTCACCTGGTCTTTTCTTGTTAAAAGGAGCCTTGCCAAATTTGACTTCCTGCAGATGATCTTCCTCCACATGAGCTATTACCTTTTCCACCGATAACTCCAAGGATCTTCTCTGAAGCTCACAATGACCATCAAACCTTTTGTCCTTCCTCCAAGGGATAGTTCTCAGGCAAGTAAGCTCGATAGCCCACCTACCCAAGCTTATCTATCAACCTGAAGGACATTGGATTATCTTTGTAAATGGGACAAGCATAGTAACCTTTTGTCCCCCACCCAAACATGTTACCAAATGCAGGGAAGTCATTTATGGTTTACATGATAGCTGCATGCATCCGAGATGTCTTTTCAGTCAAAGCATCATAAGCCAAAACCCCCATCTCCCATAGATCCTTCAACTCGTCAATCAATGGCTTAAGGTAGACATCAATGTCCTTTTTCGGTTGATTTGGCCCTATAATAAGTAAAGATAACATGAAAATTGGGTCCTTCATGGCCTTCTAGGGTGGCAAATTATAGGGCATACGTATCACTGGCCACATGCTGTAAGAAGTGCTCAAGTTTCTAAAAGGGTTGAACCCATCGGTGACCAAGCCCAACCTTACATTGTAGATCTCTTGAGCAAACTTAGGATAATGTTGATCAAAGTCCCTCCACTCTTTATAGTCGGCTGGATGACTTGCTAACCATTTATTAAGACGCTTACCACAATGTCATCTCATGTCATTCACTGTTATCCTGGATATGTACAATCTTCACAACCTCGGTGCCAATAGGAACGAATGCAGTATCTTGTGAGGAATCTTCTTACCCCGGCCACCGTTGACCTTTTACCTAGACTCCTCACATATAGGACATCTTTCCAATTTAGCAGTCTCTTTCCAGAATAGTGCACAATCTTTTTTACATGCATCGATGAGTTCGTACCCTAATCCCAAGTCATGAAGTAACTTCTTGCACTCATACATTGATCCGGAAACTATATTTTCCTTTGATGAGAACTTCTTGAATGTCTTCAACATCTTATTAAAAGAGTTATTGCTCCACTTGTATTCTACCTTCACCTGTAGCATTTGAATGACGAACGATAGTAGAGTATCTGACTCTTTGCAACCCGAGTATAAGCCTTGCTGAGAGGCCTCCAACATTTTCTCAAAGTTCTGTACATTCTCTCACTCAAAGGTATCATCCTCCATGTAAGTCCCCTTATAATGGTTCACCATCAATTCATCAAAATCACGATGGTCCGCATTGAATTCATCCACAATCTCATCTGGCTCATCGGGTTATTGAATCTCCCCGTGATCTAACCAAACAGTGTATGATTCACTCATCCCATATTTGAGCAAATGACATTTCACAGTACTATACGGGCGTGTAAAATGGTTGCAACAGTTCGCACACGGGCACTTAATCTCTCCAATCCCGGCCAATTGTGTTTTTACAAATTCAATAAACGAATCCACCCCATCCATATGCTGCATACTAAATTTATCTTTAAGAAATTCCAACTCCTATCCATATTTGATCACATGCAAATTCATTATTAGGTCATTGGGGTAATAGAATTCACAATATTAAAAATAGGCAAAAAAAAATCAACCTCTTTCATTTTTAAATTTATATTTGCTTTCAGCAATTAAAACTAGTATCTTTCAATTGAATAATAGATAGGTTAGAACTAATATAACAATGGTTAGGTCTAGATGCTTAAAATTTTTGAGTGTTGCCTCGAAGAGATTAGGGTTCATAGTGCAAAGAGCAAAGAGATCTAGCCTCTGGTTGTTAATGTGAACAAAATTTATTATTGTTCACGTACAACTTAGTGAGACTATTGCTATAATTCCTTCGTGGGGCTCATTTATCAAATCTAACCCACTAAAGATCATTGGCCTACTTGTTTAGCCCCAAGGACAATTTCATTCTAGTAAAAGTTAAGCTTACTAGGATAGTAAATGAACCTAAAGGCTAAAACACAACATTGAAATAAGAAAAATAAAAATAAATAATATATTTTAATGTGACCGATGATGCTGGGCCAACGGTTGATTTTCACCCTCATCCAATCTTCATTCTCATAAGAGATGTGTTGTTATTAAATTTATGTTTTTTAAATTGATTGTTTGGTTAATCTGATAGTATGCCAGTTACCAATTAAAATGAAATTTTACCAGGGCATAACAGAGAGAAGGGAAATTATTTTGAATAGTTTGGATTTTATGTAAGTGGACCCAATTGTGGGGCCCACAAAGTGGCAAGGTTATGAAGTTACAAACATGCATGTACTGACCATTAAGCATTAAAAAAGACAAAAGAAACCATAAAAAAGGGCATTTGCCCATTGTCTTTTTCATCCTTATCCGCCGGTAACAGAGATGGAAACGGAATATGGGAAAAAAAGAAAAGGGAAACGAGAAGGGGAAGGAGAAGAGGAGGAAAAAACAGAAGAGAAGGGGGAGCCCGGAAGCAGGAGGAGGCGAGACGAGATTGCTCCGACGGTGGCAAGGCTAGATGGCGAATTAGGTACACCTCTCCTTTTCACCTCCTCCCTCCCTCTCTCTCTCTGTGCATCTTTTTAGTGTTTTATTCTCCTCTGGTTTCTTTTAATTAAGTTTAGCTAGTTTCTGCAACCTTGATGATCAAAACCATTGTATTAGGTTTTGGTCAACAAAAGTTGTGAACCCACATGGACCACCTGATGCCAAATCTAGTCCTCACATCTGGCATGACACTGTTGGGCGACCACACCACACTGATTGGACACATCCAGACATATCGAGACCTTTGGGCTGTAGCATTCGATTTTATCTTCATAGCCAGTGGGAGAAACATCTCCTTGATGAACTTGGTCAGGTTTTTTCACTTTAGAAAATTTCAAGATAGTACCTAAAGTTGGGTAATCTTGTGATGGGCCAAGTGTACACATGCCAAACCATTTGCAACCTTCTCATGAATGGTTTTGATGGATGAAAGAGAGAGAGAGAGAGAGAGAGAGAGAGAGAGAGAGAGAATGAACAGAAACTTTAAAAAAAAAAAAAACAAAATAAAACAAAAGCGTACCTGCTAATCGAAATATTCTTCTTCTTGCTGAGGACCCTTCACCAATGACCAAAGAACTTGCAGCAAAGGGAGCAGGAAGGATATACTTTTTCAAACTTTTCTCGTGGGAGATGTCATGAGAAAAAAAAAAAGGAAACAAGTGGAGGTGAAACGTGCATGTGGAATACCTGAAGACAGAGATGTCAGCAGAGAAATTTTTGCCTCTTTTCATGAAAATTTAATATTTTATTGGAAAGAGAAATCCTTAATTAGTTCTTTCCTTAATTTAATGTTTGATTTTTTTATGAAAATCCTCACTGATTTAATGGACCACTTCATAAACGTTTAGTTTCAATGGGTTTTTCCTGTAAGTTATTGGAATAAAAATTTAAGGAAAATAACTTATACTGTATACATGAAATTTTGGAAATAGATGTAAGTCACTTTAAAAGGGTTTTTATAATATATTTTTTACTAATTTATGAAAAATTTAGTATGATTTTCATTGCAATTTCCCTGTTACATTTGTAATATTTGCAATATTTTGAAAATATTGAAAGATAATTAGTAGATGAACATTTTCTTTTAACAATATCATAATATTTTTCCAAATTTGCCAATATTTGTGACACTGATGTGGATAACAATGTCCTATTTTGATCCATGCATCGCGCCCATTTTATGTCCCTGGGCTTGAAAAGGCGATGATGACCCTTAATTCATGGGTCAGAACCCATTTATAATGGGCATTTTTTTTATGAAACACCAAGATCTAATCATGTTCCCAATTTGACATGAACATCAAAAGGCCCAAACAAATAAGAGTGCCTTCACCAACACCATTTGAAATTGAAATGATCGATGAAAAGACAAGAAATCCTTAATTATTTCTTTCCTTAATTTAATGTTTGATTTTTTTCTTTTTTGAAAATCTTCATTGATTTAATGGACCGCTTCACAAAGGTTTAGTTTTAATGGGTTTTTTCTGTAAGTTACTGGAAAAAAAAATTAAGGTAAATAACTTATACTGTATACATGAAATTTTGGAAATAGATATAAGTCATTTTAAGAAGGTTTTATAATATATCTTTTACTAATTTATTAAAAATTTAGTATGATTTTCATTGCATTTTCCTTATTACATTTTCAATATTTGCAATATTTTGAAATATTGAAAGATCATCAATAGATGAACATTTTCTTTTAACAATATCATAATATTTTCCCAAATTTGCCAATATTTGTGACACTGACATGGACAACAATGTCCCATTTCGATCTACGCATTGCACACGTTTATGTCCTAGGTCTTAAAAGGCAATGATGACCTTTAATTCCTGGGTGAGAACCCATTCATAATAGGCCTTTCTGATGAAAGGCCAATATCTAATCATGTTCCCATTTCAGCATGAACACCCAAAAGGCCCAAACAAATAAAAGTGCCTTCACCCACACAATTTGAAATTGAAATGATAGGTGAAAAGACCATTTTCTATTCCTTGTTTTCTTCCATAACCTATCTAAACTGAAGGCTAGGAATCTACATCTGTTTACATAACAAATGCTATGCTACAGCGAGACTTCTAGCTCCTATATAATAGAAAATACAAGACTAGGTACATGGACAGAAGATGCTCTTCTTCAAACTTATACCTTCCTTCATCCCTGGTGAGAAAGTGGAGAGAGAGAATAGAAACTTATTAGTGACGTCTCTTTGCCAGGAGAAGAGATCTTGACTGGATGTAAAAAAGGATAATAGGTTTAGGGTTCAAAAACGACTACTTTTTGTTTATAACGGGGCTTGTTTTGGGGGGGAAATTTCTCGCACCATTTTTTAGACCTTTACCAATGCATCCCATATTATGTTGGCAAAGGGATACATTATCTCCACCTTTTACCAACTTATTCTTTTATTCATTAGAAAAAGTATCTCATTTATTACCGCACGTTATTCCGTTGGCAAAATTAACAATTCTGGGGACCTTTTCCAACATATTATTTGATACATTGGTAAAAGATAACATTTACCAATGCGTATTATATCGTGTTGGCAAAATGGTACTTTTACCCATGAAAATAATAATGTGTTGAAAAAAGTAATCCCCCTTTTTGACTTTTTCCAACACATTGTCTTTTGTGTTGGTAAAAAGTAATCTTTAGCAACGCAAATTATCACGTTGGCAAAAAGGTATATTCACCAACGCAAATAAAACTTCGTTGGCAAAAGTACTCCCCCCTTTTGACTTTTTTCAGCACATTCTCATTTGTGTTGATAAACGGTAATCTTTACCAATATATATTTTATTACGTTGGTAAAAAGGTATTTCTAACAGCGCAAATAATAATGTGTTGGTAAAAGTATTCCCCCCTTTAATTGTTCCCAACACATCCTCATTTGCATTGGCAAAAGTTGCCCTTGACCAACGCATTTTGAGTTGTGTTTGTAAAAAGTGTTGATAAAAATGCAGTTTCTTGTAGTTTGGCTATGAAATTCCCTCCTTTGTTGGAGTTGATGCAGGTTGTGGTGTTTGTTCCAACCACTGGTTGCTTCCAGTTCTCCATGTTGAAGACTCCAAAGGGACTTTGGGCGTATTTAGATATCCAGGGCTTTGGATCAATAGCTGACTTTGCTACCAGGTATGGATCGCAAATGGCACTATGAGCGATAGAGCCATTTTTTATGACCGGGGCTTCTGCTATTTTTCCATCGGCTGCAGAATAGCCTTGGCGGGCTTGAAGGATATACACCTCCCTGCACTTTGACAAGTGCAACCAGCAGTAATCATGCTAACCCCTAGTTCCTTTGCTTTAGCTTTATTAAAAGTGATGACTAGTGAGCCCATGATTAGTCTAAAAAAGAGACAGGAACCAACCTTGATTAGGCCTCGACACTGAAAAGCTACTAGTTCAGCTTTCTGGTTGAGATCTTAAACCAACATTGCTTGTATATAAACTGAAATACGTGCAACTTGGATTTTGACTGACATTGTCGTATCCCACAGAAGCAATCATTTCTTTTGAAGGGAGTGAATGAATAATACCTCAAAGGTGCAAAAATACTTTAAAAGCCTCATCCACACTCTCCTCCTTTGGTGGGAATTTGGGTATAATGGCAGGGCTCTTAGGGTAAAAGCAGGGCAATCATATGCGCGCTAATTTGACCGAGGCCACCATTGCATCTAGATCTCTCGACTAGATAACCTCAAAATCCAGACCTTACTTTATAACATAGGTTGAGCGAATACTGATTTTTTTTTAGAGAGAGAGAGAGAGAGAGAGAAAGCCCTTAGTACTCCCAGCGTGAACCAAGAGCTTCAAGTCAAAGAAATAGGCAAAGGTTTATATTCCTACTAACTCAAGTGAAGCAAACTACCAAGTGGGCTTTCTATGCCTTAAGGGACACAGAACAATAGAAACCGAAAATCCTTGCTTTGCAATTTCATTTCCACTCCGTGTTTATTGCATTTCAAGGTTCTATTTGTTGAAAATTAAACTTGACTTATTGCTAAAACTGAAGGGTAACTTTCGACCAGAATTTGATGTGGCTACAGTTATCGAAATTTAGCTTATAATATGCCAAATTAAAGCTCTGTCTATCTAGTTTCCAATGCTTCAAACCGCTCATCAATTGGATTTTTATTGAGAAAGTTATCGCCAATTTACTACTAACTGTTTAGTGGTAACCGAGAAACCATGAAAAATGAAAAGTGTATATCTTTTATTAGCATTTGGTTGTGTAAAACGTCCAGAGGACTTAAATAGCATTAGATGTCCTTAATTTAGACTTTAGAATTTTCTTTTACATAATATATGTAGCCATGTATTCAAGCTATGATGGTGTGAGTCCAATTGAGTTGTGAATTTCTCTTTAATTTTCCTCTTTTTTTGTGTGTATTGTGCCCACCTTGTTTCCAACACTATCTTGGTAACCTCGTAGGTGACAAGTTGGTCACATATTTTTTGCTTTGTTTACAATTGGCAACCCCTCTATTTGGTCTCGGGTGCTTTACATTGAGTAGTACATAAGGATTTTCAAGTACAAAGAAAGAATACATTTTTGTTGTTTCTTTGATTGCCCATGGGAAAGAAAGGATTTTTCCTCCCCAGGAAGAGAGAATACCTTGTCTATCAGAAGTTCTTATGTTGTCCTGTCTGTTTCTGAGGACGAAGGTGCTGCTCCTGGTGGTGTTGCTTGCGATGCACTTGTGTCTTTTGTGACTTTGTGTCTCTGTGTTCATAGCTCTCTCTATTGTTCCCCTCCTTTTTTTTTTCTTGTCTTCCTCCTTGCTCTAATGCCAAGGTTTGAATTTATAGCACTCTTTTGGAATACTGGTACTTGTCCTAGTGAAGAAACTATTGCTGTATGGGAGTATGGAGACCATGGAGAAGAAAGGGTTTTGCCCATGTTCTTTGAGGTTTTGCAGGGTCTCTACGTGTAGGGTTTCTCCCAAGTTTTGTGATGGGTCGGAGTAGTGCCGTTGTGGCTAAAACTTGTAGTTGAGTCCGTCTTTGCACATATTCATTTGTGTGATTGAGGTTTTTAAAAATTATTCTTAAGGGGAACTTTGCTGACGCTCCTTCGAGATAGATGAAGCAGCCCGGAGAGATTTCGTTTGGGATAAACTTGGTGATGTAAGATTGATGTATGCATCTGTAAGCTAACTTTTTGCAAGCAAGAACATTGCTAACGTGGCTTTGGGGTATGCCTTGTGTTTGTGAAGAGCAAGGTTGTTGCAGATTTAGTCTTCGAGGAATATCCTTTTGAAGACTAGGGTTGCGATTGCTTTGGACTAGCTATTTTTGGAGACAGAAGTCAACGGAAGGGCACAGACCACTGCTTCAGAGAGTTTAGAAGGCTGAGAGGGACCAAACTCCTTGAGAGGGTGAAAGAGGATGCTCTTACATATTTTCCCTCTTCTCCTTCTTTGAATCCTATCCCTTCTCTCATCATCGGGGTCAGAAGAGAGTCCTTGAACTCTGGCTTATGGACGCTTGTGGGTGAGGAGGAGGATGTAAGGCCCATCATCTAAGGAAAGTGAGTTAAACTCTCTTTGACCCAAAACTTCTCCTTACTCAATACCAAATAAGCATGACGGTTTCAATGCAAAAAAGCCTCATAAAAAGTAAACTTCTTCCTAAGCTCGGTTATTAAGTGATAAACTAATCATATCTTCATCTATCTCATTGTTCCAAAAAATCGAGGGCCGACCTAACAATTGAAATGGACTTGAATGCATGTGATCAATTGAAATGGACTTGTATGCATGTGATCTACTGGATTCAACCTGTCAATGTGGGACCTGGGTTCGAACTTTTTTATCCATACACCCGTATGTCTAACCATCTATGTGGGACCTATAAATAGATACCCTATAAACCTTACCTTATTTAATGGATCTATAGTAGCCAATCTACTTATTGAGTTGCACATTCGAGCATCTACATGAGGTTGCTCTTTAGAGACTCAATGGATAGTAGATGGAAACTTGGGACCCACCACATCCTGCCATTAATTCCTAACACATAGGACCCTTTTTTTAAACATAAGACTATGTTATTCATGTAATTATTCATCATATATTTAATATACTTGTTATATATAAATATATAATTTAGGGTATTTCCTGCCCCGCTCAGCGCATGAGACTTTGGCCTTAAGCCCAAGAGAGACTATATTTTAATGAACTAATCCACAAAGGCACATACGGACCCTCCTATCCATATGGACCGACTAATATTATGGGAGGTGGCCAATGAAGGTGCATGCCAAATACAAGACCTCTTTGATTCCTAAGCCAATTGAGCTACCACTTGTTGGTATATGGTTAATCTATGGCCAACTGCATTGAGAAAACACTTTAAAAAGAAAATAATTAATTCTCCAAATTGAACAGATAAATTCTATATGCCACTCACATTAAAGCATGGGGAAAAGTGTCCAGGGATACTGCAAAAACAACAAAAAAATAGCGTCGTATCTCCATAGAAACTTTTCAAATGTGGGCCCCATTTTCTAGACCAATTATCTAATTTAACTATTTTTATCCATAAAGTATTACTAAAATTACCTTGGTGTGCATAATAAATTCATGAATAAATAAAATAAATGCATTAAAATTCATTGGATACAAATTTCCCTCCAATTAATGGGTGGTTTTATATTTAATTGATTTGGGTACTCATACTCTCAATCGTGAAAATTTTATAGACTGTTAATTATATCCCTGACGGAAAACCTCTAATTACAAGGAAAAATAACACACTAAAATTTACAAGGAAAATGTAAAAAGTTTTAAAAGAAAATTCTTCTGCTCCTCTCCTTCGTCGCAAAAAAATTTTCATTTGTATCCTCTTCGATCTTCATTAGCCTTGCTCAAATTAGTTTGACTTGCACTTTGGTAGGCCCCTGATTCATATATAATTTTTATTTGAAGCCTCAGTGAACAAATCACTGGATAAATTTAAGCTAGTCTTGGCATTGATGCATTGTCCTCAATCATTTTCCCAAGGACAAGGTTTGTTGGGCAGTTAACGCACCCATAATATCGTTTTTATATCTGTTGTTGCCTCTGGTGGTGTATAATCGATCCTAAGTGGGATTTCATGACTTTTTTTTAGTGGGTCCGCTTGGACAAATTGGTTTTCCACTTTCTGGTCTATTGGTGAAATCATTAAATTAAAGAATATGGGTTTAGAAATTTAGCCCATATCAACTTGAGTTTTATCCAATTACTAGCCCAGTTAAAACTATATATATATATATATATATATTAAACTTGTCAAGTGACTCATTAATTAGATCAGGACTCAGATTCATCATTCTGGCTTTAATTTTAACCGATGATTCAAGGTTAGTTCTAACCTATAGCTCTGCCCTGGTTTATATTATGGCCTGATTTGGATCATATTTGACAGCAGATTTAACTATCTTGAAACCCATCAATTTGGGGATTAGGCCTCAAAAGTACACAATCTTGGGTCAGTTTTGACTCATAATTTTGGGTCAATTTTTTTACCATTTTGAATAAATTTATGGTGTAATTCTGCCCTGTGCTACATTTAAAGTTCATAAGATTGGTTAGTTTAAGCCCATTTATAGAAACTAGTTTGGGTTGAGTTTTAATCCACTTATATTGAACCCATTCAAATAATTAACCCATTTATAGAGGACCAATTTGTGTTGAGTTGAACCCATTCAAATAAACTAGTTTTGGGTTGGATTATAACCCACTCACTGAAATTTGTTTCGTGATAAATTTTAACCCAATCAGCTAAACGGGCCTTGGTTAAGTTTAACCCATTTCTGGATGACAAATTAGGCTACCCATTTTCCGCCACTTTTATATATTGCATTTCAACCCAATTCAAATAGTATTTGGGCCAAATTCTAACCCAGTTCCAATCTATATTTTTGTCCAATTTTGAGCATTCTGGGGCCATCTTTCGGTTCAATCTCAGATTTTGTTTTAGCAGTGTGTCAGCCCAATTCCAGACAGTACTTGGGTTGAACTTAGTCTAATTTTATACTTTATTTGTGCTGACTCTGTGCTCAATTTCGGACAATATTCTGGGACTGAGCCTGTGCCTAGTTTCAGTATTTATTTGGGCTGGTTTGAGCCCAATTTCCTTGCAAGTAATCGGGCTGAGCTTAGCCCTCTTTCGCCTTTATTTGGGCTGTATTTGAACCTGTTTTGAAGTAATATTTGGGTTGTCGATCGACCCATATTTTTAAAATGATATTCAGGTGTCTGCTGGGCCATTTAGAGTAATTTTTCAGGTTGTCTTTTCAACCCATCTGCTGTAATCGCGCACAATTGCTGTAAGTATTTAGGTTCAAACCCAGCCTTTGTTTAGGGGAATTTGAATCTAATAGGTTGTTTGGTTCAGATGACCTCAAGCTGTTTGGTTGGAAAGAATCAGCTATGTAGGCTGTTTGCAAGCTGCTTGTTTAGGTGGATTAATGGGGTTTGAATAGCTTCGTTATGAGGTTCTTTTTTTATCAACCCAGTTTGCACTCCCTGTCATGAGTAGGAGCCATTAACTGTGACATCCCATTAGTGGATTGATTCTTTTTTTTTTTTTTTATGCTAGTAATGAAAAATCATGCTTATAGATTGCTCATATCTTGAACAGCGGCTGGATAGGGTATTAATATAGAGTTTGAACATGCATGCATCATTTTCTGATTGTATGGAATCGAAAAGTTACTGCTATTATGCTTGGTGGTCGTAGCTTGACATATTGTTATGTCATGGCCCCATTTCCTTTCCACGTGCAATAGATGATAGGTTTTTGTATTGCTACCATGTGCATGCAACAAAATGTGGCTATGCCAAACCTATCAGCTAGGGTCACTACACGTATGCTCAAATCGGGCAAGATGTAACGATGGTTAGCACCAGAAGCATATTGCACTTTACATCTTGGTGAAAGCATGAGAAGTGCCAAATTTCATTGGGTTGTGGAGTCACATGTTAAATCTTGGTTGCACGTTAAACCTTGGAACTCAGTTCACATACCCATGCATGGAATATGACAGCGTGCACGGGCTCATAATATTAGCATTTTTCAGACTTTGCATGAAAGTCAGAATGTGAAGAAGAAAAAACAATATGGTTAAAGTTGTCTCTCAGGTACTTGATACCCATTTCATCATTCAAACAGAGTTTCTTTCAAATCTTACATTCTCACTTTAGAAAGGAGGGCGGAATCCTACTTGAAAGAGCGGTCTGAATCTCCATTTAATGAGAAGGAAATAGTGAGAGAGGAGAAGCTGAGCGCCCATTTAGCTGGAGGCAGAAATCCAATATCATGGAGTCTGAATCTCCATGATGAAGACCATTTTTTTTGTTTTTAAGGAGGGCAGAACTCCATTATTTTGGAATTCTGAATCTACATTTTTAATTTAAAAAAAAAACTGTTGGAGAAGGTGAAAAAGAAAAATACAAGATGTAATGGTGTGGATTGGAGGCAGATCCCTTCTTTAATAAGGGTCTAAATCTCCTTTTCCTTTTAACTTCAAATAAAGATCTGAATCTTAAAATGTATAGTTAACAAGATTTGGTGATCCTGGCCAATAGTAATTGGGCCTAATTCCAAAAACAAAATTTTTTTCTAGAAGGTAATTTTTTTTTTTGTGTCAACACTTGGCATACGAAATTGTGTTTTATGTAGTTTTTATTCTAACCTTAGCGTGAATTTCTAACTTCACTCATAACGTGGCAATACCTTCTATCTTTACCTTTCTCGTAAACTTTCCCAATTGGCTAAGGATTTCAACATGTACTTATTTGTATAAGCCGTGCAACATTAGTGGGTCTAATGGGTCAAGCAATTTATTTTGGGATGTGCTAAATGAACCCCAAAAGCACCTCAATACGTTGACCCTCTTTTTTCATAAAAAAAAAAAGTAAAGTTACCTAAATGCCCACTTTCTCTCCCCACCCACTTCTCCTCTCTCCTTCCCTTTTCCACCTCCCTTACTCGGTGACAATCGCCGACTCTGGTAAAGGGAGCCCGCTGATCTTCCTCCCTTTCCTCTCCCTCTTCCTTTCTCTTCCTCTTCCTCTTCCTCCCCTCCCTCAGTCTTCCTAATGGCAACTAGGAGACCCTCCCCATCGAATCCTCAATGTCTGCCCAACAAGAGAAAACACTGCTAGTAAAATTGGGTCACCAATTTTTTTTTTTTTTTTTTTTTTTGTATTTTTCATCTTTATGGGTCACATAACCAAGATCCAAATCGTTCTTCATCTTTGAAGTCCCCATAATGGGTAGGAGACCAATTACCAGCCATTGATTCTTAATAAATCTAAAAACGTATAGACCGTTGGATCACAAGATCTAAACTTTTGTGGGTCCCCTTTGCAAAATCCAAACTGTTCATTATCTTTAGAAGTCCAACAATGGCCATGGGATCAAACTTGGCTGCTTAATTCATAAAGGATCAAGTGGAAATGACAAAAGACTCCTAACCATTGATATGCCACAGTTCAAAACATGAGATTTTTGGCAGAAACTAGTTTCCAATTTTTTCGTTCCTGTGGGCATAGAAATCATGACCCAAACCATGAATCAATTTCAAAAGGACAAACATGGCTAGGATATCAATTTTCAACGATTGGTCCTTCCTAGATTTTGAGATATTTACAAAAAAGGACAGCCCATGAAATATTAATTCTTTATTATTGTGGATCCCCTTTCCATGATCTGAGCTGTCACATTCTCTTTATGGCCAACAACATCTGAGGGTGAAATCTAAGGTCCTGGTTTTTTATGAATTGTGAGAAATTTGCCAAATAAACATTTGCAACGATTGGATAAGAAATCTTACATGTGGTGAATCCTCTCTACTTACCAAACCTGGAACTTTCCACAGAGATCTTCTTTGAGGATGACTTGATTCTACCTCAACAAAGGAGTCCTCTATTTAGATCACATTGCCAAATGTGCCCTAAAAGATTCACTTGGCTTGGGTCCAAGAAAGCTAGCTAGGAAATATGTTACAACTTTCAAGTCGTCTACTGATTAACTACAAACCAATCTACTGATAGCTCTGCTCAGTGTTGAGGCATTCACTTTCCATAGATTTTACAAATAGGGGATCAATCCCTGATTGTAGCCAGCCCTCTTGGTTAGATACTTGGGCAGATGTGGGTCACATGTTTACCAGGATAAAGAAAAAAAAATCCTATTAGGGAAGAGATATATATTGATTATGGCTGGCAATAATCCTGCCTGTATGATAATCAGGTTGGAAATGTCAGCCTTAACACAATTCAGAAATTAAAAGGGTTAACCAAAATCTTGAGTTAACAGGTTTAGTTGGGCCTAGTTATGGGGAATTTAGGGAGAAGGGAATTAGATTGGATCTAGTTCCACTCATGGGGGCCGGGTAAGAAGGATGTGTGCACAAGTCCGAAACCCAACCATTTACTAATAAATGAGAACCCAACTGGCTGGGATGTAGAAAAGGTCACCCCAAACCCTGAAACTAGGTACGATCTGAGTTAAATTGACAAGTCAGTAATTGCCACATCACACAATTGTTCAAAGAGGATTTTACAGGAAAAAACATCATAAATGTTCATTAAACACAATTAGCCATTAATTAATTTTGTGAACTAATCGGGTTCCTAGGCTTGATTTTGTATTTTTTTATTTTTGGTATGTATGCGTCACTCTATCCCATGTACAAAAGAAAAAATTGAATTTCTGGGTAGCAGAGAAGAAAGGAGCGAGAAGAGAGTTTCTGGGTAGCAGAAAAAGAAAGGAAGAAGAAGAGAGGAAAAAGAAGGAGGGAGTTTCTTTCTTTTCTTATGTTGCACAGGAATAGAACATGACCCTCACCAAACTATAATCCAAACCATCACCTTCACAAGCATTCTCCATCATCACCCATCTCACCCCTCATCCACATCCAAACACTATAGCCTCTAGCCATTCTACACACTTGCAGAATTCTATTTTCAAGGCCAATACTTCACTTAGGTTGAGCCTGTAATATCCCTACTAGGACTCTTGGTGGAATTATAATTAGACTAAATTAAATTACATCCCTACTAGGACTCTTGGTAGAATTGTAATTAAACTAAATTGAGGTCATTAGAAGACTAAGAATTTCAGCAGGGCTCTCTCTCAAAAATACTCTCCTAGAAGGACTCCTTTGTAGTTCCAAATAGGACTCCCAGTGCAAGATTGTCTAAAACACTAGTATATATATGTAGATGGAAGCCTATTTTGTTCTACCCATCAACGAGAGAGAGAGAGAGAGAGAGAGAGAGACTGATCTCAATTATAAAATCTGTAGAAGAAGAAGAAGATCGCGAAGAGGACGAGGAAGATCAACAGCGGGAAGTGTAACGGATATCCGGCTCAAGATCACTCACTGTTTGAGCAATGAATTTCTATATCAAGTGAGTAGAACTCCTAAAATCAACATTGGATTATTTGATATGAATAGAGAATTAGAGGTACCGAACTATTCAAAGAACTACTATTATTATATACATGTGCTACAGTATCAGTTGGCAATATGTATAGGCTGGAATTGATGTATGTGCTCAAGAGAATCATCAAAGCCGCAATCAGGCTTGATGATATGCAGTAGGACTCCTAGTGGACACTCTTTAGCCTTGTTTGGGTTGGAAATCAACTCATCTGAACCTCTGATTAAAGGTTGAAGTCCCATTCTAGAATTGTCGACCCTGTACCAATGGAAAATATCATCAAAAATCCTATTTGTTAGATGGGAACTTGGTGAATAAAAATCCTATGATTAACACACCTTTGAAACTTTGATTTAGGCTAAGAAGATGACTGATTAACTTGAAGTCTCAGATCTGAACTAAGATTTTCAGTTTCCAGACCATCAAAAGTTGTTTTGGTTGTCAGTGGTTGTGGGCCCACCTGGGCCACCCGATCAAAGATTATGTCCCCACATTTGTTAGTGGACCCTCAAGCAAGCCCAAAGATGATGGTCCCATGTGATTTGGACCGTTGGGACCCACCATGTATTTGCCCAAAGATAGGCATGGCGTGACCCTTCCCTGATGGAAGAAACATGTGAGGACTGTGCGGATTTTGTCAACTTGTACACACTTATAATCTTATAAAATTTAAAAATTGTCCCCCTGTTATTTTCGTTATGTCCTAAGAACCCCACTAAGGCTTTATGATGTATATGCAGTACGATAAGTTGTGAACTCAACATTGTCTAATGACCTAACCAGTCGGGCTAATATCCAGAGGATCCTATGGGCCAGAAGTAAGCCCTTTCTTTACCAAAGATTAGTCCAATTCTTTTCAATTGAAATAACCACATACATTATGTCACTTTGAATATGGTATAAATTAATATGGCATTTTTTACTGGATGTTCAAATATGAAGAATTATGATTCCATATGAATTTATTAATTATGTCTTGATTCCTATGGTTGATTTTACAATGAATAATTAGCGTTTTTAATAAGATATGGGCAATGCCATAGCCTGGTACTAACTCCGACTTGAAGTAGGACAAGGACTAACCAGTGTTATGTAATACTGGCCAAAGAAAGAAAGAAAAGAATAAGATGATTATGATAGAGATGAATGTCTAATAAACTTATTGAATTGAACTTGACATCGATGATTAAATAGAGTAACACAATCCGCTAGCCCTGAATACAGAACTTCTCTCGTGGATGTTAGTCGAGAGAAGTAGGTTCAACAATCATGGTGGTAGGATTAGCCATGTTGTTGACAGAAATGTAGAAACTCTAGTCTGAGAGTATTGGAACAGACTCAACAATCATGGTGGATGATAAGCCACATTGTTGACAGAAACGTAGATACACCCGTATGGAGTATTAGAACCATTTGATGCTTGTGGTGGAAAAATACTCAGGAAAGAATTGATTAAGATATTGTGTTTAACTCTATTATCGAATTTATAATTGTTCATGTGAATGTTTGAATATGTGTTATACCTTAATACTTAAATTATCCTACTCACCAGTGTTACTGACTAGTGGTTTGCCCCACTTCAGGTAATGCATTTATCGAGGTTGCGGTGAGTGACGAAAATCAGTCGGTGGATTTTGGTGTGCTTGGTTAATCCAGAGTGCGAGGAACACTAAATAGATTCATAAATGGGATTAGCTCAACATTTAGATATTATTGATTATGTATTGATTACCAAGGTAATGAAAAAGAAAATCCAATTGGGAAGAGATATGTATTGATTATGGCTGGCAATAACCATGCCTATATAATAGTCAGGCTGGAAATGTCAGCCTGAACACAATTTCAGAAATTACAAGGGTCAACCAGAACCTCGAATTAACAGGTTGAGTCAGGGCAAGTTATGGAAGTTAGGGAGAAGGGAATCAAGTTGGATCCAGTTCCACTTGGATTGGCAGGGTAAAAAGCATGTGTGCACCAGTCCAAAACCCACCCCATTTACTCATAAATGGGAACCCAGTCTGACTGGGATTAAAAAAAGGTCACCCCAAACCCTGAAACTGGGTCCGGAATGAGTTGGATTGATAGGTCAGTAATTGCCACATCACACGGTTGTTAAAAAAGGCCATCTACAGAAATGAATAGTAGGAGAAATGAGTGGCACTGCTACAAAAGAGTGAATTGTTCAGGAGAAAATAGAAAGAACGGTTAGGATTAACCCCATGGCCACAAATAGAAGTACAATTCCCACCACAAGAACTATATTTTGCTTGTAATAACCTAACCTACCTTCACTGGGCCCACCTTGTAAAGGTGGGCCATACTAGTCCAAACCATGTTTAGAGTCAAACTGGGACTCTTAATTTGATCAGGATATCTACAAGTCATGGATAAGGACTGTTGGTAGTCCATGGTAGGCTAGAACAAGGTTATTAGGAGAATAAGAAGTCCCAACAGACCGCTCTCTCTCTTTCTCAAGGAATACTTTTTCATTAAGACTTCCCTATAGCTTCCAAATAAGACTCCCCTCCAAGCACTAACATATATATATATTAGAAAATAGGCTCCCTTATCTGTTATACATCAACGATAGAAATTATAGGAGAGAGAAAGAAAGGCTGATTTCAGCTGTGAATCGCTAGAAGAAGAGGAGGATCGCAAAAGAGGCGAGGAAGATCAACGGCGGGATGCGTAGCGGATGTTTGACGTGAGACAGATCACTGTTCGAGCAACACACTTCTATACCAGGTGAGTAGAATTTGTAATTTAAGTTGATAATAGGCAAAAATAGTGATTGTCGATAGCTAAATCATGGATTTAAATCCTATTTGGTAATGATCGATTGAAGGATATATTCTGTACAGTTAATGTGATTCTCTAAAGACCCAAATTGATGAATTTATAACTGCATCTGGGATGATGTTTACAACTGAACTGGGTCTTTCCCAGTTCAGGTCATCAAAATAGGGGAAGAAAGGATCAGGTGTGTGGAACCACGTGGCCACCTGATGAAGGATCAAGACCCCACATCTTAAAGTAGACTCTTAGGTGATCCTAGTGGACCCAATCTATTTTTGAACCTACCTATTTGAATCACAGATCCATGTTTTGAATTATGACCATGAAAACATAAGTCTGGGCGACGCCTCTGTATGAACATATAATCTTACAAAATCTGTTTCAGGCGTAGAAACTTAGCCAAATGGATTCAGGTAATGAGTATGCTTCTTGAACAAGGATTTAGGCTACAAAGATTGGTTGATTAACAAAAGAATGCTACTAGATTAGGATTTTTACAAAATTCAAGCCGTCAAGGGATGTCTTGGTCGACAATGATTGTGGACCCACATGGGCCACCTGATCAAAGATCAGATCTACTCATCTTGTAGAGGACACGTGGGCAACCTTAGGGGTGGGTCCTCTTGTGATTTGGGCCGTTGGGTCCTACCATCCCAATATCCCAATATACACAGGCGAGGCCCTCTTTCGACCGGACGTGAAGTTTGGGTTTTCAAACATGACGATGGGTTTTGCCGACTTATAACATACTCCTGGAAATTACAAATTTAGTCCCTAGCTTTACCTATAATTGGAAAACCCTGATTAAGGTCTAGAACCGTGGTATACATAGAGTAGTTTATACTAATTTTCATAATAGTCCATGTAGGGAATCAAATTTGAACTTTTGGCTCAGATGGTTTATCCATGACAATATACAATGATGATATTAAACATTTGATTAGGCCCAATAAAGACTTTGTTTACTCTTAGAATATGCTGATTTGACTTTCAATATATGATTCTTAAATTAAATAATATTCATCTATCCATTATGTAGTGTAATTAATGTGGAACCAAGACTTTAAATTGATTTATGTGAGCTATAATAATTAATTTCCTCAATAAAATATGGACAATGCCACATGCTAGTACTATCTTCGACTTGGAGTGGGGTAAGGACTAACTAGTGTTATGTGGTATTGGCCAAGGAAAAGAGTAAGATAATGTTACCAATTTTTGATGGAGATGAATCTCTAATAAACTTATGGAATTTGAACTTGACATTGATGTTTGAAATAAAATAACACAAAACGCTAGCACTGAGTTTAGAACTTCTCTTGTGGATGTTTGGTCGAGGGAAGTATAATCATAGTGGTAAAACAGGCTATGTTGTTGATAGAGATGTAGGCTATGTTGTTGATAGAGATGTATATACTTCGGTGTGAGAGTATTAGAACAGGCTCAACAATCATGGCGGATGATAAGTCATGTTGTTGACAAAAACATAGATACACCTGTGTAGGGTATCGGAATTATTTGATGCTTACGGTGAAAAAATACTAAGGAAAAAATTGATTAAGATATTGTGTTTAGCACCATTATTGAATTTATAAATATTCACATGAATGATGGAAGATGTGTTATACCTTAATACTTATTTATTCTACTCACCAGTGTTACTGACCAGTAATTTGCCCCATTTCACGTAATGCATTCATAGAGGTTGCGGGGAGTAACGGAGATCAGTCGGTGGATTTTAGCATATATAGCTGATCCAGAGCGCAAGGAACAATGATTAAATTCATAGATGGGATTAACCCAATATTTAAATATTTCCTCTACTGCTATTAGACTTGTCTTTTATTCAATAGTTTTATCATGACTTCTAATATACTTAATAATTTAAATACAATTAAATTTGAATATTTTAGACCTTTATACTCATGGAAATTTAATTTATGTTATGTTGTTATAAATTTGAAAACGTCTTAAGAATCTGATGAGCTTCAGATTCTTAGGTCGTTACATTGCTCAAATAAAAATTAATGCAAAGTGAATTTAGGACAAAAAAAAATCTTATTTTCCATTTTTGCGAGTTCATTATTACAAGTAGTTAATATTCACAGATCGAACTGATGAAGGATACAATGTCTATGCAAATTATTTTTCATCCTTCAGAGACATCCATGGACAGAATGATCACCCTAAGATCATCAGATGGATATTAAGACGAAATGAAATCACATAGGTTCTTTTAAAATTACCCCCTATTACCAGTCTTTTCATTACTCAAAGCATTTACACGAGGTTTCACTAATATGCATGAATGAGCTTACCACATAATAATCACACATGTTTCTCAGGAAAACTAAGTTTCATTGGGTAAATTGCCCATGCTTCCAGCTTTCTGTTTGTCCCATTATCCATTCTTTTACATAAACCATCATTATCAGAGCTACATCCCATCTTGCTTAAAGGGTTCTCTTAAGTCAAAAACATGCTATAACCAAAAGTCCTACGTAAACTATGCTCCTATAAGAATGTATCGTAAATAAATTATTAAACGAGTTCATCCAACCATAGGATCACACATTCACATTTATTATGTAACTTATACAATGATTCATATCCATGCAGAAAAATTGCATATAAATTGCATGGTCCAGGTCTATAGAAAACACAATTCTGTGATCCTTCATATCATAGCTCTAAGCTCAGAAACCCAGACTTCACTCCAACGGTCATCACAGTTTGCAGCTTGGGCAACTCTCTTTCTCTCAATCTCCCATCATCATCATCCAAGCTAACTGCTAATTTCTTAATTCCTAAAAGAGGTACAGAATTGGAACTTTTTTGGTGCATTGTCCATTTTTTGCCAATCAGATTAATATCTAGATTTACTGATGTCAGCAGCTATTAAGGTCCTCTGTAGATCAAGTATAAAACTTGTTCTGACTCAGCCTGGCTCTCCTCTATAGACTCAGTTCGGAATGCCACCAGCGAAGGTGACTTGGCCACACTTGCCAGAGTTACTTGAGTCAGGATCCCTTGAGGATTTTCCTCACGGTTGACCGTGGGGAGACCAATCATCACCGTGAGGGATTTCCTCACTAAATCCCAGTTCGAGTTACTTGGGTCAGCGACCTTCCAAGCAGGTCAGGTTTCCACAATTTAAAAACTGTGTTCTTAATAGGAAAATCAGCCTCTCAGGAACTAAAAGTAAAACAGAGATGATTCGACATTCATCTACCTTCCAGAAATCCTAGAGACAGTATTTTGCAGAGTGATGAAAGATCATACTGCAGAGCACCATTTTACCATTGGATTATAGTAAGCAATAAAATATGCACAATCAAATCAACCTCATGCAATATCATTTATAAAAGCTGAAAATTCATTTAAAGCCAAACTAACAATTAGAATATTAGTTAATACAGTAATAACTTAAACCTTTTTCTATGAATAAAAAGTTCTAATGATTTTTGTTTAATAATTTATCTACTGTACCGAATATAGGAGCGATATCAACAGGCACCTGAAATTGGGAAACGAGGGGAAATAAGCACATTTAGGTACAACTGATAAAATGACAATGCAGAGAAAATGCATAACATGGATTTCATCAAGGAAATTGCAAAAGTGCAAATGCTAAACATAGGCAAGTGTACCAATACCAATACCAACTAAATTCTATAATTCAGCTTGCAATGATGTTCTTTTTGTTGTAACGTTGATATACATTGTTAACCATTCTCTCTCAGCTTAAGCTTTTAGAGTAAGTGGTTGTCAACATGGTATTAGGGCGAGAGGTCCAGTGTTTGAATCCCAAGGTAGTTGTGACTTGTATTCTCCCACGGAAGGTATGATTCCTGTGCAGAGCCCCTGTATTTTCTCATGGAGAGTGTAATTCCCATGAAGGAGCCTGCATGTGGGGGGTGGGGGTGCGGACGGGCGGATGTTGTAACGTTGATATACATTGTTACACCGTTCTCCATTAGCTTAAGCTTTTAAAGTATGTCGTTGGTAGAAAATTGAGGAGAACATCCCCTTTCCCAGTAGGAAGGTGCATCCCCTTTCCTAGTAGGATTTACTTTCCTAAACAATAAAGGAAACTAATTCATCAACTTGCTTAACAATTCAAATCGAATAAAACTCCTAATTTAAAGACTTCCAAATAAATCAAAACTCTCAAATAGGAATTCCAGTTAATTAAAACCCATAATAAATTGGTTTGTCCCATTGGGCTTGTAGTCTCAACCTAGTGGGCTTGATCAATCCATGGGTCACGGGTCTGGCCTGCATCAGTGCTTAAGCCAGACAGAGTGCCTTGCAAACAATATTGCAGAGTTCTATAGTCCAAGAAGTTCTATGGGCCCATTTAAGATTCACACCAGATGATACAATATGGATGGCACAAAATTATCCGGATCATGTAAGGATTGTAAGTGTAGTTTGTGTTTTACATTTTATTAGAAGTAGGTCAACAAAATAAGTTACTATTCTCACCCAACATTTCCCATTTAACGGTTTAAGCAGTTTTCATATAGTTAGGGTAAAATCAGGTAAAGAAGTTGCACACACTGGAGAGAGCACATTCATAGAAAAAAGCTTCATACCTGAACCTTTCCTAGTTTTTCCATCGTGACACGCAATGGTTTTGTCATTTTCCCATACTCTTGAAGAAGCAACTTTGCGGCAGCCTTGTCACCTTTTGCCTGTATGGTCAATATCTCCCTGCTCAAGCTTTCAACAGCTCCTTCAACCTACGGAGTGAAGGCAATTTTAGAACTTGATTCCTTTCTATTGAAAAGAACGTTTAATAAAAAGGAAGGAGAAATGGTACCTTGGTAAAGTCAACAAAAAACGTTTCATCTGAATGCAAAACAAAAGCACCTTTTTCAAATAACCAGTTAAACTGGAGCGCTTGTCCCTTTCTGTATTGAGGGAGTCAATATCAGTTGTCAGCAAATATAACAGAGGTATCAGTAATTGAACAATGAATGGCATTAGAGTGGGAGCAGAGTTATAGAAACACTCACCCATGGGCTTCGTTTAACCCAAATCTTATAGATCGGAAGCATCCCGCAAGGAAAGAAACATACATAGACTTTGCTAAGCTTTTCGGAAGTAATTCCTGAAAAATAAATATAAAGAAATTAGATTTCAATAAGCTTTTTGGAAGTAAGTACAGAAAAATTAAATAAAACGCACTCCATTTAAACTTGAACGCATAATCACAGAGTTAGCTCCAAATGTAAAAGACAAGAATTCAAGTTCTGCACACAGATTATGGCACCTAGTGAATTAGAAACTGGAAAGCTTATTTCACTTTCTTTCAGTTTCCATCAAATATATTTCCATTCACATTGAAGAGATAGCCCTAATTGGAGATGATACCATTTTCTCCTAAGAAACTAAGATGAAAACCAAAAGCAATCAGCTTCTTTATCACTCATACGTAAATAGTATAAAAAGGTTGCAAAATAATTCTTATTCTCTCTCTCTCTCTCTATATATATATAAATACATATATACATACATATATATAGGAAAACAAGGATAATGCCTCAACCTGACTTGGCCAAACCAGGCAAAACTGAGTCGCAAGTCAAACAAGCAGGTAAATCTGGATTTAGACCAACACTTGTTCAAACTGAGTCAACCAAACCTAGTCACTAGAATGCAATCAAGCTGATGCGGTCAGGTAGTGAGTCAGCTAGCTAGATGACTGACCTGATCAAAAAACAGTGCGTCTAAGCTTTATGGTTTTTTGTTCAATCACTTGACCATTGGCAACAAGGTCATACCACACTTTACATACTTCACATTACAAGAACTACCTTGTGAGCTCAATTTGAATGGAGGATAAGACGTCATAATGTGATATGGGGAATAAGAGGCATTAAATGATGCTTTCAACCAAATCTGATTCTGGAAATAACAAAATCAAGTATTTTTTGGGAAAGCTCTCATGACGGATGAAAATGAACTCCAATTGCACTTGAAAGGGAAGGAAATGTTGGTAATAAGATGTCAAGGGGGTTATAGCAAACAGAAGATCAGTGTCATTTTATCTAACTCTTTTCTGGAATGTAAGCTAAATATTTCATGAAGAAAATCTAGAAATAAGGTAAGTTTTATGATAACATTCCACACAGATACGTGAAAGGCAAACTTGTGTTTGATTATCACTGACTGTTTACAAGGGGAAAACAAAGAAGAAGAGGAATTTTAACTGTTGGAACAACAATCAGGGCCCAAATGATATGGAAATATACTCAACTAAATGATTTATAATATCGAAAGCAAAATGCCATTCACCTCATGGCATTTTTGTGAGTGACAGTTCCCACAACACTTCATTTCCTCAGTAATTTCATTTTTCTGAGAAAATGAAAAATGAAGATTTTATTTTCTAGGGTTTTCAGTTTATATGATGGTATGGCTCACATTTTCTGCAGTGGAATGTATTTGCACCTGTGCAAGACAGCAGTCATTGATTTTCAACGTGGGTAATCTGCTTTCTGGATGAAAACAGCGTAAAATGTAACAGGAAAAACATAAAATGCTCCACCCAAACTTATTCCATTAGTTTTAGCTTTTTCACAGGCCACATCTTTGGAAAAGATATTTGCTATAAATCCTTTGATAGATATGCATTATTTGCTCATTCATTATTCCTTCGTGAAATTAACATAAGACTCTTCTTAAGCTTGTTTGAGTGCATTGAGTACTTCTATGAATGGCAAGATCTTTGAAACAGAATTGAAGACTAGGTTACCTGAAGTTGCTCTTGCCTATGGAGCGGCTCCCTTGTTTCTGTCTTAAGGTCTAGTTGTAGCAGAAAATTTATATTTATAGTAAGACAGGCATGCTGATTGGAGTTTGTTTGTTAGAAGTGGGTTGGTTGGTCTCCATCAAGTATATACCACTTGTAATGAGGTTCTTCTCATGCTTTTAATAAAACTTTAGTTATTATTAATAAGGGTACAAAAATCTTTTTTCATAATCAACAGTTCTGTAAATTTTCAAACAATTAATTTTGTTATACATTATAACTATTCTTGCAGTGGGAAACACTGGAACTGTACTCTCGAAGTGAGAAACATGTTGTTCCCGTTCCATTTCGTATTCACAAAGTTAAGAAAGCTATTAATTTAAAAAGAAAATTCTAAAACGGATAACCTGCTCTTCCTTCACAAAGTTGGAAAGCCTACAAATTAAATGAAAAACTAATAAATTTATATATTTCTAACAAGTATTTATGTAGATTTAACATCATCATCACCACCTCCATGTAGCCCACCCATCCTTCTAGGGTCTGGCTAATTAAGTTATGCCATTAAACAAAAAAACAAAGCAGTGTCCACAGATTATTTCTATGTATTCATATCAAAACAGATGCTCGCACCAAAATGCATTTCTTATCAAAGAATTATGGGGTGAGGAAAGCTACAACTACAGTGCTGACAATGTCACTGTCATAAACCACAAAATCAATGAACAAGTTTTAGGTGAGTCTGAATGGAAGATTGTTGACCTGTTTGATCAGGAACTTAAGTGCCCAAAGGCCAACAATGTCTGCTTTCGCCTCTTCTAAAGCTGAATGGACTTCTTGAAGTTCCTTCATCATTCAAGCAAAGAAAGAATGTCAGGTCAAACTAATCACACAAATATAGACTTATTCATGACTTAAGCATTATGCATGAAACACATAGGAAAATTGATATGATCAAATCATGCAGGCAACTCTCTTATGATCAATAATTAATTGGAAAAGCAACTACCTTGGTCTTCAACATTTTCAAATTTGTTTTTTCTAGATTTTATATTGAAGGGATAGATGTCTGTTAATTATTATTATTATTATATTTTATTTAATTTTTGCTTGCTTCAGGCCTCATGTCGATTGGATTTAGACGAAATGGTTGGCTAAAACTAACCAAGTTTCTGGAAATCCATGTCGAGATTTGATTATGCTGATTTGGAGGATTACTTATCCATGCATAAACCTCTCTACAAAGGCAGAACTGGGGGAAGGGGGGCAGGGGGAGGCCAAGGATGATGGCCCTCCCCAATTTTTCTGAAATCCTTGTCTTTTGATTAGTCAGTATATCTGTATATGTATGCTTCTCATAGCTCACATCTTGGGATAGTACGTCGTATCTTTAGGTGTCTTAAGTCTTAATCAGGTAAAGGAATCTCAAAGAGGGCATGCTCATATAAATATTATTAGTTATTCAGATGCACATCAGGAATATTTGTTGAAGTCTTGAAGATCATTTTCCCTTTTTGTTTTTTGATAAATAACTCATATGCCCACACCCACGCTACCCAAATCCCTAGCCAACAGAGCTACTTTGAAGAGAGAGATATCTTATCACTGAGCCATTAGTGAATTAGAATCTCTTGATGATCATTGATCAATACATTTGAGGGTGTCAATCTAGTAGCCTCAAAGACAAATCATGGAGGCTGAATGTCTAGCTTTGACAAACATACTTGTGAAAAGAGTCTTAAGGAAGAGATGAGATATCAAGTGAAGCTTTGAATTCCTGTGTTTTGTGATGGTCAAGCTGACAAACATACATACATACATATACATATATACATAGGGGGGCGCTACAAAATGCCCAGGCATTTTCAAAATAAAAACGCCCTATGCTTTCAACGAATGAAACAACAACTCACGTTTGCTTACATTAATTGTAGTTGTCTTGAAAAAGAGGAAAACAAATGCCTTAAATCACTCCTAATCGTTCTCTCTCTAAAAACTGTAATAACCTAACCTGCCTCAGTGGGCCAGCCTTACAAGGTGGGCCATATTAGTCTACCATAGTTGAAATCAGAATAAGAGTTATGGATTAGGAGACTTTGAAAATCCAAAATAGGCAAGAACAGGGAGTTCACCGACCTTTCTCTAAGAATCTTATTACCAAAAGACTTCCTTATAGTTTCTAAACTGGACTGCCCTCTTAGTACTATATATGTATATGTAGAGTCCCCTGTTGTTTCACACACATCAACGAGAGAAAGAGAGAATGAAAGAGAGAAACAGAGAGACTGACCTTAGTTGAAATCTGTAGAAGAAGAAGAACACGAAAAGGACAAGGAAGATCACAGAGGGACAATGGTGGATGTCTGACGCGAGGCCGATCACTGCCGGAGCAATACACTACTATACCAGGTGAGTAGAATCTAAACTGGATGTTGATGCCCTGAATTTAGTATAAAATTAGAACTATTTGATCCTCCGATGAACTGCTACTATTATATACTTGCGCTACAATGATCGCTGACATGTTGTGTCGGCTAGATTTGATTTTGAACCCAGATTGATCATCAAATCAACAAATAGATCTGATGATCAGGAGAGGAATCCTTAGTCGACTCTTGTTGGCTCTATATTAGGTTGAAACCCAATCTAATCGGGCCATGGATGCATGATTGATGTCTGATAAAAAAATCTGACGACCCTAATGGATGAAAAATATTCTCAGAAAACCCAATTTTTTTGATAGGAACTTGAGAAGTTAAATTTCTGTAGTTAGTATACCTTTCAACCATTGATTTGGGTAAACAAGATGATTCGCTTTCAAAAAGATCCAGGCAAACAGAGGAAATTTCCAAAATCCCAGCCGACTGTACACACCGTAACCGACATGGGTTGTGGCCCCTCGTGGCCCACCTGATGAATGATCAGGTCCCCACATTTGCTAGAACCCTAGGGCGACCCCAAAGGTGATGGCTCCATGCGAGTGGACCGTTGAGCCCTTCTATCCCCAGGCTTCATCGCTGTTGAGCGAGAGCCCCTTTCATCGAACATGAGTTCTATTCTAAGAGACGATCTCTGTTGATATACATATAAAAGGACCAACTTATTCAATTTACATATTGGTCCTACAGTTTAAAGATATTTTAAGGACCCATTAAGACCTATGATGTACATACAGTTGATGTATTATAAACCTACCAAGCGTTATATTTATTTAACTCGTGGGGCCCAGCGTCTGGATGTTTCTTTAGACTAAAAGTGAGGACTTAATTTTTCCAAATATTAGTTTGGATCTTTAAGAAAGAAATAATCATATATTGCTTATGTAACTTGGAAATAGTAAAAATTACATGGAGTTTCTGGACATTTAAATATAGTGGAGTATGATACTATATGAATTCAATAGTATGTTTTATTCCTGTGGTTGATTCTATTATGAATAATTAACTTCCTCAATAAAATACGGACAATGCCACCATCTGGTACTAACTCCGACTCAGAGTGGGGCGAGGATTAACCAGTGTTATGTGGTATTGGCCAAAGAAAAGAATAAAATTATGTAGTTGATTATAGTGGAGATGAATCTATAATGAATTTATTGTAATGAATTGCCATTGATGATTGAAATAAGAGTAACCCCAACTGCCAGCATTGAGTATAGAACTTTTCTCGTGGATGTTGGTCAAGGGAAGTAGGTTCAACAATCATGGTAGCAAGATAGGCCATGTTGTTGATAGAAATGTAGATACTCCAGTGTGGGAGTATCGGAAGAGGCACAACATTCATGGTAAATGACAAGCCATGTTGTTGACAGAAACGTAGATACGTCCGTATGGGGTATCGGAACCATTTGATGCCGCAGTGGGAAATTACTCAAGAAAGAAATTGATTAAGATGTTATTTTAATACTATTATTGAATATATATATATTCTCTGAATGATTGAAAATATACCATATCTTAGTATTTTCTTATTCTACTCACCAATGTGACTGACCAGTGGTTCGCCCCACTTCAGGTAATGCAGTCGTGGAGGTTGCGGGGAGTGACGGAGATCAGCCAGTGGATTTTGGCATGCGTGGCTGATCCAAAGTGCGAAAAACAAAGAATAGATTTGTAGTTGGGATTAGCCCAAGACTTAGATATTTTTCTTTTCTACCAATAGAGATTGTCTTATTCAGTAATGTTATCAAAACTTCTAATATTTACATAATAGTTGAAATACAATGAAATTTGATTGTTTATGACCTTGATGCTCATGAGAATTTGATTTATGTGGTGTTGTTATAAAAAAAATTTGAGTACGGCTTAAGAATCTGAAGAGTTCCAGATTCTTGAGTCGTTACAAAAAAGATAATGTATGACTGCTCCTATTTCTCTAGGTGGCTCCTATTTTTTCTTTGAGCATTGAATTTGGTTGTGATGAAAAAGGTGTGGCCCACATGCAAGAGGATAAAATTTGAATGGTACTACTAGCTTCATGATCATGCCAGGTTGTTAATTCCTTAAAATATGAGGATTTCAAATCACTCATTAGATGTTATGAAGATTTCAAATCACTCCTAAAAATAAGCCACTTTGTTTGGAGATATATAAATCCTCCTTTCCTGGTTAATCTATCATGGGGAGAAAAAAAAGCTTGGAATATCAAACATAACTCATCTCATTTTTATCACTAATCAATGTCAGTTGGGGTGGCAACAGTTAATTGGACTAATGAAAAAGGGCATAAACGCCCCTTTTTAGTGGGGCATTTGTTAAAATTCCTCATTTATATATATACATATATAGGGAAATAATCCTATGAGAATTAGTTCTCACCATTTTTTTTATGAAAACTCTTGCTGAGGCCCATCTATCACCTAATTCAAACCTTGCAATATATAGGGACCCCCTTGATAGTCATATGCCCCAAGTTTCGGTCAAATCATTACTAAACCGTTGGATCAACTGTGCACCAATCCGAATGGATTGGATTTGTGGGCCACAGACGAAGGGATTAGGGACATGTGATTGGGGCCAAATTTGATATTTAGGATGGTCCTACATAGATCTTTCCATCCCCTCTAGTTTCATTCCCAAATGGGACCTACGTTTTCACGATAGTTGCATGAGAACAATTCTTACAAGATCAAAGCTCATACATATATATATCTATGTGCGCGTGTGCAATTTTTCCTCTGCATTCACCTTGCATGGAGCAGTCCATGCAGGGTGGCATGTGGGGCCCTTCTAATATAAAGCCGCTAAACTTGTGGGCCATGGATGAAGGGATTAGGGGCTTGGGATTAAGCTAAACTTTGATAGGAGGACCGTCCACACATGGATCTTTCCCTCCTTGGTCCCATGAGCTATGGGGCCCTATAAGAGCCCCATCCAAGCTACCTTGAACGATAAGCCATGCATCAACTTCGAATTGGAAAGATATATATATATATATGAACAATATTTATGTGCATACATCCCTCACCAAAATGGTGAGGGACACTCCTTTTTTGGAAGATATTAATGTGCAAAATGATAAAACCATCACACATCATGACACCTTTTTGACCTTGTTGGGTCTAAAAAAGGAAGTGTCCCTCACCAAAATGGTGAGGGATGTATGCATATATATATAATATACACACACACATATATATATAGGGGAGACAGCGCCCAGGCGTTATTTAGGAGAAAACACCCCTCTTAGTTAGGCCCACTAGGATGAATGATGATCATGAAAGTCCATTGGATGGAAAGATCCATATGAGACCTACCCCTATGCAAAATCCTAACTCCATAAAATCATCCTAACCTTTTGATCCATAGCCCTAAAATTTAATGGTTTAGAGGTATTATTTTATTATGATTTCAATATAATGATGAGAAAAACTTGAATGAGTGTCAAGTTTGGACTTGTGGCTATTCATTTAGGTGGGGGACTAAATTGACTTAATGTAAGCCCCATGACCAAAAAAATAAGGGTGAAAAAAAGGTGTTTTTGAGAATTTCCAATATATATAGGTAGATAGAGAGAAAGTGTGTGTATGTGTCAATCGTATGCGATCAAAATAAAATAAGATGGGTATGATGACACACCCATCCCATAGTTTTTAAGTTTTAAAAATAAAAATTTTCACCATCTTCTCGAGTCTTCCTATTATTTCTCCCCTTTCTCGGTTAAAACAACTATTTCTTCTCTTTCTTTCTTGGTTTTTAAAACAAGATTCATGGAAGAGAGAAAGAAAACAATGTATCGTTTCTTGATTATAAGATTCTGCCCACGATAGTTCTTCCTTCTCTCTCTATCTCTCTCACCCCCCATGGTTCTGCATCCAATTTCATCCAGTCCAACAAGTACTCTCTAGAAGAGCTTTTCCAGGACCTGGCTTTGCATCTCCACAATCTCCTGGAGAACTGCATATGCAACTTCCAGAGTGAACAGCACTACCGAAAAAATATCAGACTTTTGAAAGTCTTGATTCTTTATGTGAATCTCCTCACATTTTTTGGGGAACTTGTATATTTCATAATTTTATTTATCTTTAGACTGGATAGATTCTATTCATAAAGAATCCTTTTATGAAGATAGCTACTGGAACAATATCAGTAACTGGCTACTATTTTATGAAGATAGCTACTGGAACAATATCAGTAACTGGCTACTATCTTCATAGATCACAGACAAATGTTGGGGAATTCATGTATTTCAAGGGTTTTATTTTCCTTTAGGTTTAAATTTATTCATATTTATTAATCTTAACAGTAGATTATATCTGGGTGGGTTCTTTTTTGCAAAGTTGAAACATCTGGAATGATCAAAATGGTTGTTGTAGTATGGTTTGTGACTTATATCAATGGATTCCTATTTTTCCCTCCTTTTTTTTTATCAGAGAATAGATACCTATTGAGATAGAATTCTGCCATTGTACAAAATTTATTCATCAACCTGTAGGATATTGATCCATCTTTTACTTGTGATGGTGATTGCTTTGATTATAATTTGGTGGCTTTGTGCATGATATGATAGAAGAGAGTTAAAAGAGAGACAACAAAAAATGGGATGGAATAGAAAAGTGGAGAGAAAATAGGAGGGAAGGCATCGAAAGAGAAAGGAGATCAAACAGGGGTTAGACTTTGAAAGAGAAAGGAGAAAAAATAGGGATGTATATATACATATATATATGAGAAATTCTCATAAACTCCCCATTTCAAAAGGGGAGTTTTTGCCCCTCTTGATTTGTCAAATGAGATCATGCCACCTCACCTTTATATGCCAACTCATACTAAAAGAGAAAAATTAGGATGGATAAATGCTTTGAGTTCCTAAATAATAGGATAATAGGAATACATTAGCCAATCAAAGAAGGGTAGTTTTTCTCAGGAAAATGCCTGGAGAGTTTTCTAGTGTGCCTCATATATATAGATGTAGAGGATTTATGAGAAGAGTTGCTTAGGTTGGGAAGTCTTGCTTAGGTGGACCCTTTATCTTTTATAGGAAATAAGATAATTTGAATGCCCCTTTTCTTGGATGAATAAGAGGAGGGGATTTATGAGAGGATTGCTGCCGTCGATAGTTTTCTCTTTAAAGGAAAGAAAGCTAATTTTAACTTCTAGGGCCTACACAACCATAACTCCGCCAAGGCAACATTCATTTCAAATTCTTTCCTTCAAAGGGTAAAATTGTCTGCAATGTGTGTAGGGCCCAACTCCTAAATTGTAATAAAATGTTAAAACTCCATTGTGGGCCCTCGTTTAAGTTGAGAAGAAAGAAAATATAAGTTGTGTGAGAGAGAAGATGGGTATATTACTTGGTGGAGGGGCAAAACAATAAATGACTTAGACATAGCTCTTGTTTTTTTTTCTTATCTTATTGTCTCCTCCCATAATAAATGCTGCCGTTTTTCATTGGTTATTATAGAGAGGCAAAAATGCCACCTTCTGAGAGGAATATATATATATTCAGGAAGTGTTGCACACACAGTGGGCATGTGCATTGGGATGTGGGGCCCACATGGAGACGAGACCAGTGGAAATTTCAAGATCTACATGGGCCTTATCTACCTACAAAGTTTGGGGCCCATTTGACCATCCTATCGTCTTCATTTGGGGCCCATAAGTTTAACAGCTTCATAGTCCATTAGGATTGGTGTGTAGTCAATCTGTGGGCCGAGTCCATTCAGATGGGTGTTAACCACATGGATTCGGTGTAATTTGGTAGGGGGAGGGGGGGGGATGGTTTTCCTGTTTTTAGTCCATTCAGATGGACCAATTGTGGGCCCCACAGCTGGGTGTGCACTTGATAACTGATATATAATTATATATACATAACATCCATCATATATCATGAGAGAACCAAGCACATAGAGCCAGATCATCATTTGATTCGAGAAAAACAAGAAAAGTCTCATTAGTACTTTTAGTGAAGGCCGGGAACAGTTAGCACAAATATGTACCAACTTCCAAGTCCTTCTGGGAGATCAAATGACTGGAATATCATACAAGCTGCGCATGATTAACATCTATGCTTTACCTTGAAGGGGAGTGTTGGGAGTTATTCAATGGGATTTTTTAGTATCAATTAAATACTTTGTTTTTTTTTAATTTTAGTTAAAAGAATACATCTGTAAGTTATAAACTTTTCATTAATATATATGTATATGAAACTCATGGAGTTTCACATATTTTGCTTCATGCACAAATATCAGTTTGAGAAGTACATCTTACATTGCATTATAATGATTCAACATATGAGCCATAAAAAACATAGGGACAACACCATCTAGACTATAGCTGATACAAGTAAATTAAGGGGCACCATGAGTGAAGTAGCCATTACACCCAGATATACCAAAATAAGATGCAAAAGTAAAGGAGAAAATAAAAATTCAAATGTCACAATACCAGTCTTACGGTAGACTTTTGACCATTTGGAAGCGTTATGGTATGAGGTCCAATGCCATGGCAACACTCGTGGCATATTGTATGAGTAAAGAAAGATTCAAAATCAACATGTTTCCTTTCTTCCTCTTTTATACATATATCAGCAATTGGTTGAAGAATATGCTTGAACCTGGTTGAAATACACCACTAGGATCCTTCAGAATTTCAAACTTAGTATCGACAGAAACCAGAATAACATGCATTTGAATAGCAAGGTAAACTTGAAAGAGTTAAACAAAAAAAAGAAAAAAATGAAGTAGAATTTCATTATACTTGGCCTCTGAGACATTCTTGAGCATGACCATAGATGTTCCCCGCTCATTTACTATGCGTTCATCATTTGGCAAATTGAAGGCAACGGTTTGAGGACCTTTCACATCCTGAAAAACACAGAAGTTAAGCATATCCAAGAGAAATTTGTAACTTCAGATATATACTTATTCTGAATCATGAATATTAGAAGTAGTTCTTTATCACAAATCTGTTTTAGAACAGTTAAATGCACAAAAAAAAACCACCTAATTTTTCCCAAATAATAAATACACCAGAAACAAGCTAATGCTTAACACTCAATAGCAGAAGAGGTTTAGTTTTGCTGCTCCTACATTTTGGCAATCAAAAGCTTTTAGACGAAATAAATCCTTAAAAATTGTACATAATGGATGAAACAAGGTGTCTTAGTCTTCAGAAAGTAGTTGATTTTCCCAGTGTCAATTCAAAACAGAGAAGATCATGCTGCAAAGGGAGCTCAGTAACCTTTTGTAGCTATTCTGACAAATTGTTGTATTTGACCAGAGTCCATTAGAAATTCAAGAAATTGACTGAATTTTGTCACAGCTGGTTTAGAGTTTAATAGTAGAACTCTTCCCACTGACCCCACATTGATATGGGATAAGGCCCTAATTCTGATATGATAATTTTCCTGAGGTGCACGATGGGGTCCATAAGCCCAACAGTAGTTCTTTCTTATTTTTATCAACAGTAGTTCTTTCTTATTTTATCATACAAGTACAATTTTATATATTATTCTTTCTTTTGGCAGTTATCTTAAGTGTTTTTTTGGAATTGTTACATCTGTTGGAAGCTATTACAAAGTATTTCCATCTTCCTTATGTCTACTTTATTCCTTTTTAGGGATTTCTCTTTCTTTTCTTTTTTTGGGGTTGGGGGATGGGTTTCTTTTTCCAGCTAGTTTGCACATATTCAATAATTAAAAGTTTAACAGAAAAATTAAGGCGTGGTCTCAGGTTCAGTTGCTGGTGCAATGTGTCCAATTCAAGCCAATGTGCCTCAAGTTCAGTTGTTTCTTGTCTTCAGGCATCAATGAGATCATCATTATCATCATCAAAGCCTTGTCCCAAGTCCCAACTATGTTGGAGTCGGCTATGTATATTCTGTTTCTCCATTCTAATCTATCATAAGTCAAATCCTTAGATAAGTTAAACTTCCTCAAAACTAATTTTACTACCTCCATCCACACCAAAATAAAAACAAAACTTTTCAATTCACCTTTTTTTTCTAAAATTCATAATATAGTTGTAAGGTGTAGGGCTTTCATTGTGAAGACACTCAATTTCAAGTCTCAATGTACGAAACACTTTCTTAGATTCAAGTAATTAGTCAAACTTCACTGAATTTATAGATAAGCTCATTACAAATATTGTACATGAGACTCCATTATAAATAGTGTGGTTGGGACTTGGGACCGTTACCCCAACACAACACGTTCTCCAAAATAGCTTTAGTTGTTTCATAGTATCAAAGCCTAGCTCTGTCATCAATCCAATCCAATTGATCTTGGATCCCATTTATAAAATTGGTGTGCTACTAGTCCTGATCTGTAGTCTGAGCTCTTTTTTATCTGCTGTGGGCCCCACAGATCTGCTCTTATTTGCAGTAGAACCCTCTGATTAGACAATAGTCGTATCTTCCCTTCCAATAATCCTCATCTCTTTATTCTATAAGCCTTCTCAAGCCCTCAAATGTGCTTTTTAAACAGTAGGAAGCCCTTGGACTTGATTGGACTTGATTTTCTACCTAGTAGGTCTACTGCATAGCTTACAGTTTTCGGTCAATCATCAGTGGGCCAGGGCCCACTCTAGATCTCATAGTCCCACAAAACTCTCCCCATCTGGTCGCCCATCAGAGGGGATTTCACAGCTAAAGTTTCAGTTCATTTGGACTCCATTTGAGTGAGTTTCTAGGCATTTTTCTGTTTTGACAGTTTTGGGACCTGGTATTCATCTCAGCCATTTGATTTGTTGGATTCTAATTGGACTGACTTGAAATTTGGAAAAGACCTGCACCACTTATCTAGGGAGATAAACTGGAAGGTTAGTTGGAGAAATATGCACAGTTGTTGGGGTATTTCTCCATTCCAGTCCCCACTCCAGTGGTCAACTGGACTGGACGTCCAAGACCAGGTATCTGTTTTCTGGTTTGTTCTGCTTTCTTTTTCATTCTGAGCTATTTCTCTGCCTATTGGTTTACACTTTGCTATGGTTTCCACTCATGCTGAAGCCATCACTATTAGACTTGATGGCGTAAATTATGCTTACCGGGCCCATCTCATGCCAATTCTCGATAGGTAGGAGACTCTGGAAATATGTTTCTACAAAAATCAAGAAACCCAGAGATCCTGCTATGGGAAGAATGGAAATCTGACATTAGTAAGATCAATTTCTTGCTCACCTTATGCATCTCATCACCGGATTTCAACTTGCAAAATTTTCCCATCATAAGGATGCTTAGGGTTATTTAGCCGGCCTATATGTTAAAACCAACTTCGCCCAAAGATATTAGTTGGAAAGGAAGATTCAAACTGCTCAACAAGGTGATGATTCAATACGTACCTTTTATGTGACAATGACAAGTCTGGTACCAGTTATTTATGTAGCCGTAATTTATGTGTTGCTGCCTTTGCTACATTTGAGAGATATCATAAAAAAAAGTCAAACTCGTCCAATTTCTAATGGAACTACAAGCCAAATTTGAACATGACAGAAGTATGCTCTTGCAAGTATCTCCACTTCCTCAATTGATATGACCTATGAAGCACAGACACTTATATAGGTTCCCCATGTCCGTGTCAGACATAGACACGGCTCAGACACGTGTTCGACAGACCAAAAACGTGTCATGCATTTTCTAAAATTTTTTAATTGCAAACACGGCTCAACCACGGGGTGGACACATCAAGGATCTAGGACACATTGAGGACATGGCGAGGCTAAAATATAATAAAAATGGGCCAAAACTAATGTCCTTGGGTTAAAAGTCGGAAAAAAAAGACAAAGGGGCTAAACATAAATTTTTTTAACTTAAAATCCTAGCCCTTTGCTGCCCTAGCCCCTAAGTGCTGAGGTTGTGAAAAAGAAAAAAAGCGGCAGCGTCTAGAAGAAGAAAAAGAGGAGGGACTGTGCACGTGAAGCAAGAGGAGGAGAAGAAGAAGAGGAGGAGGAAGAGGAAAGGAAAAGGAAATAAGAAAGGTACCATTTGTTTTTTTTTTTTCTTTTTTTTTTATTGCTGTTGCTGTTGGGGTTTTTTTTTCCTTTCCTTTTCTTTTTTTTTCTAGAACTGCTGTGCTATTCTTCCATGTTGCTACTACTACTACTTTCCGTTTTTTTTTTTTTTTAGAACTACTGTGCTGCTCTTCCATGTCGCTGCTGCTGCTGCTGTTGCTATTGTCTTTTTTTCTTTTTCAAAACTACTGTGCTATTCTTCCATGTTGCTGTTGCTATTTTTTTTTTCGAACTACTGCTGCAGTTTTTTTTTTTTTTTTTTGAAGAATAACTGATGTACTATGGCCAATTACATTACATTATGCATTATGGATTTTAGTTTTGACTTTTCCAGTATTAGTTATGTTTTTCTTTATTAATTATGACATTATGCTTCTTAATTTGGATAAAAATATAATTATTCTTTAATTTTATGATTATATATAAAATATATATATTTATTATTTGCTAAGTCCTAGCCGTGTCCGTATCTTACTTTTTAGGATTTTCCATATCGCCGTATCTGCGTCATATCGTATCTATGTCCTGTGTCTATGTTCGTGCTTCTTAAGATATGAGTTTAGAAAATTCAACCTTTTCTTGCTAACAAAAGAACTACAGACGTGGACCATGTCCTTGTCTCTACATCTCCAGCCTCATAGCTTGGACTTCTTGGCCCTCCCCACGAAAAAGGTGGATCCTCTGAGATCTACAAATACTGTAAGCAGCCAGGACACTGGAAGGATGACTGCCCTCTTTGTTTGAAAGGTCTACATGGGTGACCTAGTGACCAACTCACCACCCACATCCACAGAAAGGTGCTCAATATGCAACCCTTTCTACAGCTATGGATGCTTCTATCTCTTGTGATCTCACTTCATAGATCCAGCCCTTCATTACTAAGCATCTCCAGTAGATGATGCCATCTTCTGGCTTCAGGTTGATGCTATCTAAGTTGTCCTGTTTCTAAGTATATTACCTTGCCCTTTAATAGAAGTATTACTGATGCCAAAAATGCTTTTGATTTAATGCACTCTAACATTAGGGGACCTACCTCCCATCCTAACAAAAAAGGCTTAGTTGATTATGTTGTGTTTATTAATAATTATACATGTAATACATGGGAGTACTTAAATAAACTTAAACATGAATTGTATGGCATATATGTTCCACTGGCACACATTATTGAAACTCTCCATTTTCCACTCGAAGCAGAACTGTCAGGTCTGACTCTAGGGGGTGAATATCTCTTTACTTGGTTTCGCGACTTTCCCCTCTCCCACCAATGAACACTTCCCCAGCTTGCATTTCCTTATAACCCTAAAAAAAACAGTGTCGCTAAATACAAACACTGTCATCTTTTGGAAACTGTTGCACTCTTCTTCATTCCTCTCAGGTACCTCTCTCCTTCTGGGGAAAGATCTTCTGACTGCCACTTATCAATTGCTACCCATCCTTTGTTTTATCGGCCAAACACCCTTTCAAATACTTTTAATGAAAAATTAAACTACTTTGCCCCATGCCCTTTCAGTGTACCTGCTTTGTTCTTCTTCCACATCCAGAATGCTCCAATCTTATTTTGAAATCCACCATTTGTGTCTTCCTTAGCTATTGAATTGAACATAAAGGGTCCAATTATTTTGACCTTAACGGCAATCATCTTTGTATCACCCGCCATGTCACGTTCTTGAGCATATTCTATTCCATTCCCTATTTGTTTCTGTTCCCTATCTGCTACTTCTCTCTCTTGACTGGTAATAACCGAACCCATAGGCTTTCACGATGCCAATACTACTGTTCCAGCAGTATGTATTACAGTCGTGCTGTGGCTTGATGACTCTCGATGAGTATGGAGCAATTGAAACACTCTTGCAAGACAAACATCCACTACCAACAGAATAAATAACACACCAAGGACATGGAATTTTACAGATAATAAAGAGAAATATTATTGTCAACTGTTGTCCAAGAAACCAAATGTGTTGACCATTAACTGCCAAACCAGCCAACCCTTACAATGCTAAATAGCCCAAAAACCCTAATTGTAGGCAATAAGATCCAATGATTCTGTTACTAGACAATAATTGTCCTAATAATATAATGGAAAGAAATCAAGTACTAACTAGCAAGGAATTGAATGATTCCAGCAGATTTCAAAAATAGGTGTCATTCCAGAGTCTAGACGCCTTCCACGAAATTGATCACGCGACCCACATGGGCCATCTGATGGAGGAGCAGGCTTTGCCTGCTGGCCGCACACCATAGTTGTCAATTTCCTTTTGGCTTCAAAATATAGTTTTTGGAATATACATCATCATCATCATTAGACTCTTATCCCAACCATGTTGGGTCGGCTGCATGAGTTCTATTTCTCCATTCCGTTCTGTTTTTGGAATATACATATATAGAATATAATGTAAATACATAAAGTCTTAAAAAAATATGCATAAAGGCAATAGGACTTGCTTAAGAAAAAACTTAAGGACTTTCTTTAGGAGGATAACAAAAGGACTTTACCTTTTACCTTTAAAAAAAAAGAAGAAGAAAAAAAAAAGGTAGCAGAAAATTGGGTATTTTCCATTTTCATTCAAAAAAGGCATATGCCTTTCCATTTCCGCAAGAGACTGAGGACCCTCGAGATAAAGAGAGAGGGCAACAAGCCCATTTATTTTAGGACAGAACCTCTGTGTGTGTGTGTGTGTGTGAGAGAGAGAGAGAGAGAAGATGACACTGACAGATGATAGTGACAGTGGGCAGTGACGAGTGCTCGGCAGGGCGGCGAGTGGCACCACTGGGGAGCCCAGGTGCTTTTCCCTTTCCTCTTTTTTCCTCCATTGTAACTCTGCTTTCCTCCTCTCTCTTCTTCCTCTTTATTTTTTTTCCAACTCAGGGATTAGGGTTAGAAGCACCACCCATAAACCTTAAAAAAATAACAGAGGTAATAGATTCAGCCAAAATCCAAGACTTTGGCAAAAATGGTCCGAAATTTGGACCAGAAAGTTATGTTGGGGTGTTTCATTTCATTCCACAGTCTGAAACAGAATTTCGGTCATTATGGACGAAATGAAGTGGAATCAACAAATATGGCATATACTCACGGGCAACCATGGGTGTGCTGGTTGCAGTTGGATTTGGGCCGAGCCAGACCTTCAACTATCTACACCAACCTGATGAGATCCCCTTTTGTGCACTGTTATGAAGTGCAGTTTTATTCATATTTACTAAACAGCCCCAGCAATTATGTAATTTATTGAACAGCCTCTGTAGGTGTATATCTTGGAAATTGTAGGCTGTTTTGGGCTCCATAATTCAGTTGGAGATTCTACACATAGGCTTCAGACTGTTCAATCAAATGCTTCCATGAATGCCAAAGCCTGCTCAACCACTTGATCCTCAAGTCCATCCACATCATAAGTGATGACTGCTGGCTGGGTCATCCTGAACAGCTGGGACATTCTCAGTTGTGGGACCCATGTGGCCACCATATGTAGAAGTGGACCCAGCAAAGATTCAGTAGACCCTTGGGCAGCCAAACTGGTTGTAGCTTGAGCTCAGTTCAGATCCATTAAGGGTCTGAAAACCCAGCTCAAACAGATAGTATGTCTACGTTTTTCTGCATAGAATTTCTGTCAATTGCATAATAACAGCCCCTGAGGTATTCTAATTTAACAAAAAAGCCCCCTGTTGTGTGATCTTATTAAATATCAGAGACTGTTTGAGGTCCACTTTCTTCATCAATCCCAGTTGGTGTGCATTGATCTGCATCATGATCCTCCCCACACTTATTCCCTTGATCCATTCCCTGATTTATTCCCCGAGCCCAGTACATAATTTCATATGGTCCTTGGTGTATCATAATCTTTAGATCATCACCTTTATTTAATAGTTTGCTAATATTGTACATGTGAGTCCAATATAAATAGAGTGGCTGAGAGCATTAACCAAACACAACTCATCCAAAATCTCCTCTTTTTTAAGCTGTTTCATCCATTGACTTATTTCTTTGCCTAATATTATTGACAGAAAAACAATTACATGAAAGATATGAGAAGAAAGGTGAAGAGGAAAAGGAATCTGTTGTAGACTGTAGATCCATCCTCCTAAGTTTCCAAGGTCATCTTTTCATAGGTTTCACCCAGAAATTGAAAGTGCCCTGCCAACATATTCCTCCATACAAGATTGATGAAGTGATAACATCTTCATTCATGATTTCTTGCAATGGACAGAATATAGGAATTGTGGCTCACATTTGAAAGATAAATTTTATCAAAGAACATAAGAAACAGATTTTTTTAGCCCTTCAGCAGTCCAAATGTTTGACGAAATTGAAACAAATCTGTCTGAAATTTAAGAATACTAAGAGTTGGACAGTTTTTCTATGTTTACAACTAAGATTTAGTGATCGGATAACAACAGTTCATGAAATTTTTTGGCAACTTAAATTCAAATAAAAATCAAAACTTGGGGAAAATGCAAACAACAATTTATAGTTTTTCTTAATAATTACAGAAACATGTGCATGAAAAACTACTTTCACTTGTTTGCTTGCTTCTGGTGATCAGAACTATTGAGTCAAGAGCATGTAAAGTGAATTAATTTGACCATACTGTTCCAGCTGTCTATTATGAAGGACCCCGACAAGATGAATATGATCATCAAAATGGTTACTTCTAACCAAATGCAATGTGTTTTACTTTTGACCAAATGCAATATGTTTCCCTTCTTACTTAACTACCCACCATGTATTCTTGTGCTAAAATGTGTCTCTCACATTGTGGGTTCAACTACTATCACATTCCAACTAGTAGAACCTGATCATTCCTATAGATATGTTCAGACTTGCCACCTATGTTACGTGGACTCAACATTAGTATGGGACGCGTGTGCATATTGGGTGAGGATGTGCCTCAAAAAAGAATGTCAAATACCTTAGAAACGAAATATCGGCACGAGTACTAGGTGTGGGTGTGTATATGTCGGGTGCAAGTACATCATGCTTTTAGGTAAGTCCGTGTATCATAGCTTGCCACAGATTCTCTACAGTTAACTCCTCGACTAGTGCGCAGGGCTTTGATACATGGATACTTCAATAAAGGCAACATCCATATTTTACTCTCCCAAGTACTTATATTTGGTGCAAAACCAGTCTCTGGCATATTCATGATATGCCTGTGTACTATATGTGTTGCATCTGGGTATCATATTTTGTAATATCCCTACTAGGACTCTTATGAGAATTATAATTAAATTAAGAGAAGGTCATTAGAAGACTAAGAATTTCAACAAGACTCCCTTGTAGTCTCTAATAGGAACTCTCTCACACAAATACTCTCTTAGAAGGACTCTCTTGTATTCTCTAATAGGACTCCTGGTGTAAATTTTAAATGTTAGTATATATAAAATGGGAGTCTTATGGTTCTATCCATCAACAACAGAAAGAGAGAGAGAGAGAGAGAGAGAGAGAGAGAGAGAGAGAGAGAGAGAGAGGGACTGACCTTAGTTGGAAAATCCGTAGAAGAAGAAGATCGTGAAAAGGAAGAGGAAGATTAATAGTGGGATGCGTAGCGGATGTCTGACGAAAGACAAATCATTGCTCGAGCAACACACGTCTATTCTAGGTGAGTAAAACTCCTAAAAATCAATGTTGGTTGTCTGATATGAATAGAGAATTAGAGGGACTGAACCATTCAGAGATCTGCTGTTATCGTATACATGTGCTACCGTATTCGTTGGCAATAGGTATAGTTTGGAATTGATTTTGTGCATAGGAGAGTCATCAAAGCAGAATCAGACCTGATGATATGCAGTAGGACTCACAATCGACACCCTTTAGCCTTGTTGGATTAGAAAACAACTCATCTGAACCTCTGATTAAAAAATTGAAGTCACCTTCTAAAATTGTCGGCCCTGTAACAATGGAAAACATCTTCAAAAATCCTAGTTCTTAGATGGGAACTTGTCGAATTAACATCCTATGATTCACACACCTTTGGGACTTTGATTTAGGCTGAAAAGAGGGTTGATTACCTGAAGTCTCAAATCTAAACTAATAATTTTAGTTTCCAGACCGTCAGAAGTTGATCTGGTCATCAGTGGTTGTGGGCCCACCTGGGTCCCCTGATTAAGGATCAGGTCCACACATCTTGGAGTGGACCTTTGGGCGACCACTAGGGTGTAGGTCCCATCTGCTTTGGACCGTTAGGACCCACCATGCAATAGTCTCAAGTCTAACCTGGCGAGACTATCCCCTAACAAAGAATATATGTGAGTCTACACAAGTTTTGTCGACTTGTACAAGTACTTGTAAATTAAGCAAACTACAGTTGGGCCCCTGTTATTCTTAATTATCTTTGAGGACCCCATTAAACCTTAAGATGAATTCTGTGTACCAATGTTATGAATTCTAACATTACCAAAAAAAAAAAAAAATTACTAAACTAGTGGGGATCAATTATTTGGATGTGTATGTGGGCCCTTTCCTTATCAATTATTTGGATGTGTATGTGGGCCTTTTCCTTATCAATTATTTGTATTTATTCCTTATGTGTTGATTGCTGTGGTAAATTTTATGATGACTACTTAACTTCCTCAAGAAGATATGGGCAATGCCACAGCCTGGTACCAACTCCGACTCGGCGTGGGGCAAGGGCTAACCAATGTTATGTGGTACTAGCCTAAGAAAAGAATGAGATGCTATAACCAAATATGGTGGAGATGAATCTCTGATAAATTTATTGAATTGAACTTACCATTAATGATTGCAATAGAGTAACACCAACTGCTAGCACTGAGGATAGAACTTCTCTTGTGGATGTTGGTCGAGGGAAATAGGTTCAACACTCATGGTGGAAAGATTAACTATGTTGTTGATAGAAATGTAAATACTCCGGTGTAGGAATGTCGGAACAGACTTAACAACCATGGTGGATGATGAGCCGTGTTGTTAACAGAAACGTAGATACACCCGTATGGGGTGTCGGAATCATTTGATGCTGCAGTGGGAAATTACTTAGGAAAAAAATTGATTAAGATGTTACTTAACACCTTTATTGAATGTATGAAGATTCATTAAATGATTGAAATATGCTATACCTTAATGTGTTTTTATTTTACTCACCAGTGTTACTGACTAGTGGTTCGCCCCACTCCAGGTAATGTATACGTAGAGGTTGCAGGGAGTGACGGAGATCAGCCGGTGGATTTTGGCATGTGTGGTTGATCCAGAGCGCGAGAAGCAAAGAATAAATTCGTAGATGAGATTAGCCCAACACTTAGTTGTTATTTCATTGCAAATAGAGATTGTTTTTTTTTTTTTTTACTAAGTAGTCTCTATCATGAATTTAAATATACTTTATGATTTAAAAACAACTGAATTTGAGCGTTTTAGTCCTTGATGCTCGTGGAATTTGATTTATGTGGTGTTGTTATAAAAATTTGAGAACATCTTAAAAATCTAAAGAGCTCTAGATTCTTGGGTCATTACATTTTTATTGGTTGTTCCCTATCTCTCTACAAATAAAGTATCTCATCACCAGATTTATATGTCATGTTTTCATTATTTTTTTAAGAAAAATCCTCTTTACTAGCAATAAATTAGCATGAAGAACTGACTCACCCCTGCATTGTAAACAAGCTGAATCACACGAATAGGAGCAGCAACCACATCTTTAGATTTGTACATATCATCCAATGGAAGATTTTTCTCCAAAACCTGGTATAGTAATGGCCATGTAAAAAACAGAAAAAAATATATTTTGATCCAAAACCAAGCATATGAGAACAGGAAAAAAACACTCCGTTACTAGTTGATTTGACAGAGACACTAAATATACCTGCAAATGATCTCCAAAGAGTTTGACTTGAGAGGTTGCCATATCATCACGGATTCCAATGAATGCCTCAAACGTAGCCTGAAACATTATGTAATGAAAACTAATAAATCCCCATGGTGGTAGTCAAAAAGAAAGAAAAATGAAAGAAAGAAAAATGTGAACTCATTGGAAATAATACAAGCAGAATAGAAGGGATGAACTCATTACTAAATCTTGAAGTGAAAAATCAGCAGCCCAAATTGATGTCAAACAATGAAGATTATAAAAATGTCTGAAATAAAAAATTCAAATAATCACAGGAAACAAAAGAAGCACTACTAAAATAAAGGAATATGACCTACCGCGAAATTGCATGGGCGGAAAAGTACCAGAAACTAAAAAAACGTAGTACAAGTTATTCATATCACATTATATGAAAAAATTGTGAGTTCAATGTAAGTAAACTAGAATGTGATGAGGGCAATTTCAACCCATCATGAAGTTCATAAGAGTTCATAAGTGGAGGCGTGATGATTTGTAGCATACTTCGGTGTAAAGTAAAGGCATTACTTGAAAGAACAAACGTACAGAGTCTCACTGATCAATGGGGCCCGCCCAGTGATCAATCTGAGGGACATTATAAAACAAGCCCCAACACTATACATCATGGATCCCATGAAGTTTGCAACATCCATTGGGATTGGACTGCTGGATCAAGGTTTAAAATGGTGGACTCGGGACCCGACTCGGGCTTGGCCAAGTCTGCTGGGACTTGGTTGAGTCGGGCCCCTTTTTTTAATAAAAAAACTTTAAAAAATTGTTTAAAAATTGTAAAAAATAGAAAAATACCCTTAGGAGCCCATCCCATAACTCTGTTTATATATTTATGCAACGGCCAACAATAGATTGTGGATTGTGATTTGTGAAAATTGAAATCAAATGTGAAGTATGAAATATGAACTATTAAATGAAATCAATTAAAATCAAATGTGAAGTATGAAATATGAACTATTAAATGAAATCAATTAAAATCAAACTGAACTCTCAAGTATGGAGTATCAAGTATCAACTAACAAGATTCAAGTATAAATTATCAACTATGAAATAACAAATGTCAAATAGCAAACATAGTAACATACCTTAGTCCTTAACACATTCTTCATAGATTTTAATACCATGTTGCTATTTGGATGTCGTCGTCATCATCATCGTCTTGTTGTTGTTGACGATAATATAGAGCGATATCAAAATTGAAGAACCCTTGTCCTCCTTGTACTTGATGGTCTTGTTCATGACCATAAGGATAGTGAGTTGGTGGGGATACTTGTTGCATAGATATCATAATGATTCCATAATGCTCTTGCCTGCCATACCCATGCAAAATACCACTGTAAACACCATATTGTCCATATGAGTGATCAAATTGTGACTGCCCATAGTCACCATATTGCTGTCCTCCATATGGACTTGATACTAGTTGATGTGGTTATTTGTGAAATTGTTCTGATCGCTCCCTTCTTTGTCCACCAGCGGGCTCAGTTTCACCACCCATGACATGGATAGTAATATTATCCTAAAATTTTTCACCATCACCACCATTATCTCCTTGTTGTTTATAACAACCTTAATCTCCTTGTGGTGAGACACTTCTACTTGAAAATGATGTCTTCCTTTCTTCTTCTTTTTCATGAGTAGCTAATTACTTACTTACCTGACCCTTACCTTTTGTCTTCTTCTTGTATTGAAGAGTTGGGCCATTAAGCCATTGTTTGGCTTTAAAGAGGGTTGAACTACCACTTGAAACTGACTTATCCTTAGCCCCTTTAACATGTTTTGAACTAGAACATGTCGTCTTTGGCTCACTTTGTGAGCCTTGTGAGGGCCCCTGTACCACACTCTTGCCCTTTTCCCGTGTGGTAGCAGATCTGCAAATGAGTTATGGGGGTAGGGGTTCCAATTCATGTTCTGGGGGCTCGGTTTCATCAAGATCATATATGTATTCATCTAGAAAATCTATATTGGGTAAAACTGCAACCTCTCTTTCAGCCAACTAGTCCTCTAAAGGGTCATCTTCTTCGAATATATAATCCAAATTAATTGGATCATAGTCTCCATTATCCCTTTTTTTGGAGGTTTTTTGCCCTTAACCTCATGTTATAATGGACAAAGACTAACTTCTTGAACTTGTCCATGGTGAAGCGATTCTTAGTTTTTTTGTGAATCAAGCTGAATGAACTCCAATTTTGTTCATAGCCAGATGATGACACTGTTTGGCTCCAATTTAGTTTACTAGTATCTTGATGCAAACAATTTGTGATATTATGAACCTTAGTTAGTTAAGAATGGCAATTTGCTTCATCTTGTCCCTAACCATTGTCTCCAATGTACAATTAAAGCTTTGAAAAACTTACCTGTGCTTGGAGAAGCCCTTGATAAAGTAGCATGATGGATACAAAAAGTATAATGCATGATATCATAAAGTAGTACAGTGATCAAATTCTAAAAAATAAATCAATGTTTTAAACTTCAAACATCAAATTTAGCGACTATCTTGATTTACCTACGGCTTGTATTTCTTAATGCAATTGGTTGTTCCAACTTTAGTCAATAATTTTCCACAGTGTCTTATAATAAGTCCCATACTTTTCTCTAGATCTTGCCTCAATAGCAAGCTTCGCTTGATCCATTGCACTATAAATATTGCCCATTGTAGCTTCGTATCACCATCCACCATTTTCAACACTTTCACAAAAAGTTCTAGTAAGTATGTAATTCTCTCCGCCCTATGCCAAAAACTTGTACCGAATACAATTCGTTGTACAAGTTGTGACAAATTCTTTTTTGAAAATGTGGAGTTCATATATGCTTCACTTGTCCATATCTGCATTATGTTTGCCTTATGACGACAAATACTCTCCAAAGCCAAAAAATTAGTAACAAATCTTGTAATACCCAGCCTTAAAAGCTCACGACCATTATTGAATTCTCTCATCATATCGGTCAAAAAATGATGGTTGTAAATCAAGCCTGTAATGTTCTTTCCATCTTCAATAGTTTTATGCACATTTTCCAATTTACCAATGTCTTCCAACATAAGATCAATACAATGTGCTGCACACGGCACCCAAACAATATACAAATACTTGTCATGTAATATCTTCCCCGCCACCTTAAAATTTGCCATATTATCCATCACAACTTGGACAACATACTGATCCCATCCATCAATCATTGTTCGTATCAAATCAATTAAACTGAACAACTATTGGGCATCCAATCAATGTCCACGTGTATCTATTGAATAAATAAAACATGTTCCCGTTACACAATAAGCTATAAAATTAATTATGTACTCCTTGTTATTGCTTGTCCATCCATCACACATAAGTGTACACTCATATTCTTTCCATGTTTCAATATGGTCTTACAAGTACTTCGTATAATCTTTATGCTCCATATCAAGATATTTACCGCTAATCTCATAAGCAGTAAGAAATTTAACTCCGGGCCCCACCTCAGTAATGGTATCCACTATGGCCCGATAGTATGGTGATCTAACTACAATTGGAGGAATCTGATTATAATGGAAGAACTTTGAAATTGTTGTACCTATTTTCAAAGCTCTGGTTTTCACATCACCCATCATAGAACTAGGAATCTTGGGTTGCTTCATGCTTTGGGTGCTATGTAATAATGGATCCAAGGTACCTTTCCTTGTTGTATCCTCAGAAGGATTTGGAGGTACTCTTAAAGATCCAGCCCCACCTCATCATTCTTCCAAACAAGTAAGATCAACTTCATAAGCTTGACGGCTCTCATTCATTAACCTCCTTATATCCCTAGCCTCTTCATCTTCATCATCAAAAGAATCATCTCCTCTCCATTCTAGCAACCCTCTCTTGAAATTTTTTCTTCTCTGCTTTTTTTGTCTTCTTTCCCAATACAATGTCCCTCATTTTTTTCCTAACTTTAATGGGGACATTTGGACAACCTTTTGCATCGTCTAAAATATGTACAAGATACTATTTAAATCTATGGATTCCAATACTCATGGTTTTTCCACACCATTTACATTTCACCTTATGAGAGTCTCCACCAACAATCTCTCCATGAGCCTATACAGGATCAACTTTCCTCTCTTTCTTCTGTGGTGTCATTCTATTTGTGACTTAAGTAACAAGTAATCTGCATAATTTGTCAATTTCAAAAATATATTAACAAATGAGGCTATTTATAAGTTAATAACCTAACAATTATCATACTCCATGATCTTTTTCTCAACCATCTAATTTAACTCTAAAAAACATATTAGAAAGTTACAACTTGGACTGGCACATGCATAGATCTATGTAGTACACAACCCATACATTAAGCTCATACAAAAAACATAACAAAATATTTAAAAAAATTCATTTTTTCTATTTATCTTTTTTAAATCCAAGGCAAAAATTAAAAAAATACATATTTCCAATAAGTCTTGAGTGGAAAATCCACCTACAAGGAAAACACATATCGTATCATCTTTTCTCAACTAAATAAGCATGTAAAAATCAATAAATATAATTTTTTATTTATTTTAAATAAAAAAATATTATAAAAATTACAACTTTAGATCATACATAGATAGATCCATGTAGTACATACCCAAAAGAGTGAACTTCTACAAAAAAAAAAAAAAAAAACAAAGCATATCATGAAAAAAATTGAATTTTTCTATTTTTTAAAAAAAAATCCGAGCCAAAAAATACAAATAACTGTATTTTCCATGTAAATCATGAGTAGAAATTTCAACCTCAACCATAACAAACATGGTATATCCTCTCTTATCCATTGAAGCAAGAGAAAACAAAAATACATGCCACAAAAAGCAAGAATTCAAAATCCCTCTTTTGAATGAATACTGCTCTTGATCTTTGGAAGCTTAAATCTCTAAAAAAAAAAGGGATTTGAGCCAAGATCTTACTAGAAATAGTGTTCTCCAAGCAAGAAACAACCTCTCCTTTCTTTTGAAACAAGAAAAATGACCTCTTGAAAGGTCGTTAAGGCATATATGGGTTGGCCAAGTCCGTCACTATGAGGACTCGGCCAAGGGACTCACCCGACTCCCACAAAAACAAACCCGAGTCAGCCTGACCCGACTCAACTCGGATTCGGCCGATTTTTTATTCCATGTGTTGGATCAATAGTTAGTTTAAAAAAAAAACCATTAGTTAAAAAAACCATTTAATTTTCTTTTTCAATAATGATAACTTCATTAAAAGGAGAAAGATACAAAGAACATAAACACCAAGGTTTAAAAAATCAGACTCGGGACCCAAATCGGCCAGGCCCGAGTCTGAATGAGGTTCAGTCTAGAAATGTTTTTAAATATAAAGAAAAATAGAATATGGGGAGGGGGAGGGGGTGGTGGAGGGGGAAATGAAGAGAACAGAAACCCCAGCCAGCAGCCAGCACAACAATAGCAAGAGCACATTAACAGCTATAGGAAACAGTAATAGCAAGAAGTAAAGCAACAGCTACAGTAACAACACAGCTACAGCAACAGCAACAGCTATAGCTACAGCAGCAGCTACAACACAGCTATAGCACATCTACAGTAACAGCACAGCTACAACTACAGGTACAGCAACAGCAACAGGGCATGACTTTTTTTATTAAGAGATGTCTTCTCTCTCTCTCTCTCTCTCTCTCTATATATATATATATATATATCTACAATGGCTGGTATCTGGCTGGTAACCAGCTGTCCCAATCCCATCTGTTTATGTGTTTCTTATGTCTGCTCCTCTTGTCTGCCTTCTTATTTTATTTTATTTTATTATAGTTTATTGCCAATGTACAATTCTGTGACTTGTGGGACTTGCCCGCATTTTGTTCATTGAGACTCAACTGGGACAGTGCCGAGTCCAAGACAACTCAGACGATTTTTAAAAACATGGTAAAGACAAAGAAAACAAAAAGAAAAGGTACAAGAGAATTGTACCCCACCCAACACCCAAAAACATAAGAACACCCACTCAAGGAGCCATCCTTTCAACCCCTTGCTAGGCTAAAGCATCCACCATAGAATTCACCAATCTAACCCCTCATGAATGAAAGCAACATTAATGCTAGAGGAAAGCCCCCTGATTTCATTAAAGTGAAACTTAAATTTCCAAGGGAATGGCTTCCAATTACACCCATGCAATTGCATTAAAAGAATCGCTTTCCACAAGAAGCATGCCACTAAAATATCTTGAAAATAACCAAATAGCTTCCAAGACATCTAGCACCTCTACTTCATTAGAATCGCAATCTCCCACTTATTTGGAAAACATAAGAAAAAGCTCACCCTCATAATTGTGAACCACACCTCCAATGCCCGCCAGCCCCTAGTGGGGCACAGATTATATACATATATAGTTTTTTAAAAGGTGTTATTTATTAAATATCAATTTTTCACATCAGAAACAATTGTGGCAATGAAATCTATTACTTCCAAAGAGATTATTCCCTGAAGATCATGCTTGGAATATTGTAACGTTTCTATCATTGAGATTCTAATAATTAACCTTCCTAAGATCATGCTGGCAAATGCTAATAAAAAATTCTTAAAGCAAAGCTCACTTTTCAGTAATCTTGGTATTAAAGTGGAAGCACATACGCGTCTGTAAAGTGACAATCAAGTAGCCCTAAATATTAGTGAAAATCCAATGTTTTACAAACAGAATAAACGTATTAAGGCTTTCTATTTCATTTGTGAAAAGTTAAGTTCAACAATAACCAGTGCAAAATATGTGAGATCAAATATCAATTGCCAAATGTCTTCACCAAATCTCATGATCCAAGAAAACTGATTGATATTCCTAGTAAGCTGGGAATGATAAATATTTTTGGTCCAGCTTGAGGGGGAGTCATAATAATTACAATATGAATTTTCTTAATTTGGCTTTTATGATAAAATGTAAGGGACCATGGGGGTATTTTTGTCCAAGGGCTCTATAGATCGTTATAAAGCCTAGTTAGTAGCCATGGGATAGTATCAGGAGTATGGCCTTGATTATAAAGAGACGGTTGCTCCTGTTGCAAAAAATAACATTTTAAGCCTTAATCTCTGTGGCGGCAATTCAACAATGTGCTCTCTATCAACTTGATGTCAAGAATGCATTTCTAAAAGGTTTACAAAAGAAAGTTTTATACATCCACCTCTTGGACGTGTCAACTCAAAAGTGCCCTCCATGGCTTTAAATACGCTCCACAAGCTTCGTTTGACTGTTTTAACACTTGTGTTCTCAGCATGAGATTCAAAAAAAGTGCTCATGATTGCTCTTTTCACCTTATAATCTGACGCAGATTGTATGGTTCCCTTTTTATATGTTGATGATATGATTATCAATGGTACTAATATAGGAGGTATTCAAAATGATAATTTTCAACAATTTGAAATGAAAGGTCTCAATCATCTCAGATATTTTTTGAGATCGAAGTTGCTTGTTCTCCAAAATGAACATCTTATCCCATACCAAATATTGCAATGATGTGGTATAGAGAGCAGGATTACTAGATGCGAAGTTAGTTCTTACTCCTATTGACATAATTAAAAACTTTTAACGGCAGATGGCTTCCCCTGGAAGATCCTACTTGATATCATGATGTTGTGGGGAGCTTGGTTTATCTTACCATCATTAGACTAGACATTACCTTTGCAGTTCATGTGGTTATTCAATTTGTTTCTCATCCCACTTCTGTTCATTGGGCTGCTACAGTCCTTCGCATCTTACAACACTAACAAGAACTAACAGTAGAACTCTTATTACGCATCCCAATAATCCTATTTCTATGGAGATCTATTTTGAAGTTGTTTGAGCTGGCGATGTTCATGATAGAAGGTCATCCACATGTTTCTCCATTTTTTGTTCATTTCTTGGAAAAGAAAGAAATAAGTTGTTTCTAAATCAACAGAATCTGAAGATCGAGCTCCCTCCCACACAATTGTTGAAATTGTTTGGCTTCAATGGTTTTTTCAAGTTCCAATCTACAGCCCTATTCTGCTCTACACTGACAATGAAAGTGCCAAGAAACATGTCTAAAATGATATTTTCCACGAACAGACTAACCATCTTGAGATTGATTATCACTTTGTTTGGCATCATGTTTAGCAAAAGACTATTCACCTTTCCTTAATTTCTTCAACTAACGAAGTTGCAGATTTCTTCACAAAAGTCATTCCACACCACAGTTTTTACAATTGGTCTCCAAGCTCTCCATGCTCTCCTTTTCGCATCCAGATCTTGAGGAGGATATCAAGACACAGGTCAACCCAATGGGTTGAAACAACCTAACTTGTCAATAAAACCTAACAGAGTAATCCATGAGTCAACTCTTTGTTGTACTATATCTTTTATAATTATGTTTGATTGTAATTACCTTATTAGGTGCCAAGATTGATTGAAACCATGGTTCTGGATTTAATTACAATCCTTAGAATTTAAGCAAGAGTATTAATAATGAGAATCGCAACATAATGAAAGAAATTTTCTCAATAAAAAACTCTCTCTCTCACACACACACACACACGTAGTAGGACTGGGACAACTTAGAAAAATAGGAAAAAATAAAGTAGATAAAACTAAAGAACAAACACAATCCTAGACCTAAGCTCTGGTATCAGGACAAAACTTAAGGACTAAATCTTGACAAAATTATATACCCTGTTTTATCGAAAAGAGCCAATTACTTTTGTACAGTACAATCAAAGATATTAACCTAATTAGGATACCTAATGACATCATAATAGAAAACTTAATCACATCATAACTCTGACCTAAAATAGCACAAATCAATCTAATCCTAATGCCAACATTCTTATTTTCATAAAAATCATCATCATCGTTGTTATCATCATCATCAAAGCCTTGTCCAAACTATGCTCAGGTCGGCTACATGAATTTTGTTTCTCCATTCCAATTATCATGAACGAAATCCTTAGATAAGTTGCATTTTTTCAAATCTAGTTTTACTACTGCCATCTACATCCTCTTTAACCTACCCCTTCCCCTTGATGGGCCATCAACCAGAATAACCAAACTTTTCCTTACTACCGTCCTTGTTGGCCTGCATTGAACATGCCCAAACCATCTCAAACGATTTCTCTAATTTTATCCTTTATTGATGCTATGCCGACAATCTCTCAAAAGCACTCATTTCTAACTTTATAATTCTTAGTTTTACCACACATCCACCTCAACATTCTCATCTTTACTACATCCATTTTATGAACATGTTGCTCCTTGATACTAGAATTACAAATTAGTCCCTAATTTTCTCTCAAGTCTCAACAATGGATATAATTGTGCTCAATGGGGTGGCCTTAATCATGGGCTAGATTCAATGGTCCCGTCAATGGAGAAATGGGGCTTTCCAAGAAAAAATAAATAAATTGGATTTAGAACCCAAATCGGGCAGGGCCGAGTCCAAGTCGACGAAGCTGAGTTGCATGGGATTCAACCAAGTCTCAATTAAAAATAAAAATAGTCAACTGAGTCTAATGGCCAGTTCACATAATTCAAGTCCAAGTTTCATAGAACCTATATCGCTTAGGGCCGAGTCCAAGTCAACTTAGCCAAGTCAAATTGCACTCTGCTGAAATTTCAATTTATGGGGCTTTCCCACTCTAGGTTAGACCTACAACCAAACAAAGAGAGATGGATGGGTATGATACAATAAGATTCACAAAAAAAAAAAAAAAAAAAAGCAGGAACATATGCTTGAATTGATTGCCTTCTCCTGAAAGGAACCTCGCTCTATATAGATCTGAGTATTCAACGAGATCTTTATCACATGTTCTTTGATGGTATGCTAATTAGATTTGTTTAGATCATTATAATGTGATCTCCAACTATATCACAAGTGGACAAATTATAATGTGCATATAAAATTGAGTCATCATCCAGTGTTCTATATATTTTCACAAAAATCCACCTTCTCATACTAGTACTTTTCATGTTTGTACTATTAATGACAAGATTTTAGTCAATCAAAGTGGGAGAAGAAGAGGAAAAGGATTCAGGTGTTAAAGTGGCAGCCTAGTATATGTTAATGTTAGTCACTATGATTCAGGTGGCCAACACACTATTGGACTAATGGTAAGGCATGTTAATGTCTAATGGGCCTTGACCCAATATACATTTAAGCACATGTGGGTAGACTTAGTCAAGAGAATCAATTGTACATAATTAGATGCCTTTTGTGTTAGATAGTGATTGCTGTAAATTATTATGATTAGCATAACTTAAGCTATAAACAAGGCAAGTTGTGATTAGATGCCTTTTGTGTTAGCTAGTGATTGCTATAAATTATTATGATTAGCATAACTTAAGCTGTAAACAAGGCAAGTTGTGATTATAAAAGGGGATGAAGATCAATCTCCCAAGGCAAGCAATTCATTACAAAATTTCTTGTATTCCTTTCTTGCTCCTGGGTTCATTTCTTAGCATGGTATCAGAGCAAGCGTTCATCATCTCTCACGTGGCAGGATATCTTCATCAGTCCTTCTTTGTCGACAGAGATAGGGAAGGATTTCAGACCTTATTAGAGTAGTAGCTTGCACTCTCGTGAAGTCTAACAGATCCAGGATCTGTTCTCAGTCTTCCAGATCAAATCAGAAGGTTACAGCCTCTTCTGATCACGTCTGATCACTTGTGGCCCACCTATGATCATCAGGATGATTCTTAGTATATACTCCAGTATGGTCGCATGATATTCCTGAGTATTTTGGTGATTTTTCAGAATTTTTTTGATATACAGAGGTAGGCCTATTATTCCGATTTATGGTTTTTTAGTTTTGTGCCTTTGATTTCATCACAGCCGTCGGAATTTCTTGATTGTGGATAGATTGTGCTCCAACTGCTTTTGTTAGAAGGGTCTTCTGCATACATGCATCACTGTTCGCTTTGATCCTCAGTTTACTGCATCAGTGGGTCACTCATCTCCATTCTTCCACAAAATTTGTGGTCGCCTGGGCTCATTTTTTTGTGTCTCGTGTGCATAACACACTGTTTTGCTAGCCATTCAGTGTTAGACACTGATATCTTTCAATACTGTTTCTTGCCTTTTTGAAATGGAAAAGAGTGATATTTCTTTGATTAAATTTAATGGAAAGAACTAATCTTCTTGGGCTTTTCAACTCCAACTTTACCTTAAAGGTAAAGAGTTATGGGGTCATATTGATGGCTCCGATGCTAGACCTTCTGAGACAAAGGCTGATTCAAAATGAGAGACCAAGTATGCTCAAATTATAAGTTGGATTCTGGGATCTGTTGATTCCCAATTTATCCTTTATCTCAGACCCCACAGAACAGCCAAGGAAATGTGGGATTATCTGAAACTAATTTATCAGCAAGAAAACGCCGCACGCCGATTCCACTTGGAACATGAGATCTCCCAATTTACACAAGGGACTCTGACTGTCCAAGATTACTATTCCCAATTTATTAGTTTATGGACAGATTATTCTGAGATTATCTATGCTGACCTTTCTGGCCCCTCTTTAGTCACCATTCAAGGGATCCACAAGACGAGTCAACGGGACCAGTTTTTAATGAAATTGCGAGGCGAATTTGAAGCTATTCGATCCAATCTTATAAGTCGGGTGCCTTTACCCACAATCGAAACATGTCTGAGTGAACTTCTCCAGGAAGAGCAGCGTCTTGCCACTCAAATCTCACTTGGACAAAATACCCCTCGAGGGCCCATCAATGTTGCTTATGTTGCCAGAGGAAACTTCCCCGGTCGGGATATGAGCAAAGTGCAGTGTTATAGTTGCCAGAAATATGGTCATATTGCTACTCAATGTCCTACAAAATTTTGTACCTACTGCAAGAAAAAGGGCCATGTTCTTCCATAATGTTGGAAGCGACCTCAACATCAACCTCAGACGGCTCACCTTGCTACCACCGACGTCTCTTCCAATGCCTCAGCTGCTATGATCAACGCATCTGCATCTACTCCCTCCTTAACTCCTGAAATGGTTCAACAGATGATTGTGAATGCCTTTTCTGCTCTCGGTGTTTCAGGTAATACCCATTCCACCTCTACTTGGTATCTTGACTCGAGGGCCTCTAATCATATGACCTTCTCCTCTGACAATTTATCTACCATAAGGCCTTATGATGGAAACCTCCGAATCAATACCGCCGATGGGGGATGTCTTCCTATTACTGCTATTGGTACTGTTCCTCATTCTTTACCTTTGCAAGATGTGTTCCTTGCTCCCAACTTAACCACAATTCTGTTATCCGTTGGCCAACTTGTAGACAATAATTGCTCTATCTCATTTTCTCATTCTGGTTGTGTTATACAGGATCAACTGTCGGGGAAAGTAATAGCGAAGGGACATAAGTATGGACGTCTCTTTCCACTTCAATTTTCAACACAAGATAGGAATAAGTTTGTGGCTACTTTATTATGTGCTTCTGATTTCAATAAACACCAATTATGGCATAATAGAATGGGGCATCCCAATTCTAAGACTTTGATGTTTTTGTTAACTTCTCCGATGTTCAAATCTAATAAAGTTTCACTTACTGATGTGTCGTTTGATTGCACTAGTTGTAAGATGGGTAAAAGTAAAGCTCTTCCTTTTCCATTGCATGATGCTCTTGCTTCAAAATGTTTTGATATCATTCATAGTGATGTTTGGGGAATCGCACCAGTATTGTCTCATTCTCAATTTAAATATTTTGTTACATTTGTTGATGATTACAGTCGCTTTACTTGGATATATTTTTTACATTCTAAATCTGAAGTTTTTCACACCTTTCAAACTTTCCTTGCCTACGTTGAAAATCACTTTTCTACCTCCATTAAAATCCTTCGCTCGGACTCCGGAGGCGAATATACCTCTACAGAATTCCAACAATTTTTACAGGCTAAAGGGATTATATCCCAACGAACATGTCCCTACACTCCCCAACAAAATGGAGTGTCCGAACGGAAAAACAGACATCTCTTGGACATAGTTCGCTCTCTCTTATTAGAGTCCTCTGTCCCTGCCAAATTTTGGCCCGAAGCTATTTCCACCGTTGTCCACTTGATAAATTGGTTGCCTTCTCCTCGCTTTGGTAATCAAACACCATATTTTCGTCTGTTTCAGAATCAGCCCACCTACTCTCACCTGCGCACCTTTGGATGTGTTTGTTTTTCTCTTCTTCCTCCCACAGAAAGAACAAAACTATCCGCCCAATCTTCACGGTGTGCTTTTCTTGGCTATACCAATGGTCAAAAAGGCTTTCTTTGCTTTGACACAAAGGTTAACAGAATACGGGTTTCTCGGCATGTCATATTCTTCGAAAAACAATATTTCTTTCAGACCCATGTTTCGTCCATGGATACTGCTCCTATCTCTTTTCTTCCAGGCTTTGATAGTACTTCTTCTCCACCTGACCACCTTAAACCTCTTCTTGTGTACGAACGGCGAAGGTCGCATAGAGACACCACATCGGGACTTCCTCAACCCATTACAGACTCCACAGTTGATCCCGGCACAGTTGATCCTATTCCCCTTCGGAGGTCCACTAGACCTTCCCGTCCCCCAGATCGTCTCGGCTTTACTCATGCTTCCTTACTTGCTACCCTCTCCTCTGTTCACATTCCTACCTCTTATTCCCAAGCAGTGCAACATGATTGTTGGTTACAAGCTATGCAGGAGGAACTTGATGCACTACAAGCTAATCACACCTGGGATATTGTACCCGGTCCATCTTCTATTAAACCCATTGGATGCAAATGGGTCTACTCTATTAAACTGAAGCAGGATGGTCCATTGGATCGCTATAATGCTCGATTAGTGGCTTTGGGGAATCGACAGGAGTATGGTATTGACTATAAAGAAACATTTGCTCCCGTAGTCGTAGCTAAGATGACCACTGTGCGCACTATTCTGGCCATTGCCGCATCTCAGTCCTGACCTCTCTATCAGATGGATGTTAAGAATGCTTTTCTTCATGGCGACCTCCAAGAAGAAGTTTATATGCGGCTTCCTCCTGGCTACCCTTCCACTTCAGCTACAGATGTTGCTAAGTTACGCCGTTCCTTATATGGTCTTAAGCAAGCCCTACGAGCATGGTTTGACAAACTTCGCACTACTATGCTGCAGCTCGAATTCGCCCAAAGCCCATATGATCCCTCGCTGTTCACTCGTTCGACAGCTCAAGGCATTACCATCCTTCTCGTCTATGTTGATGACATCATTATCACAGGGACACATAGTGAAATGATACACAAACTCCAAATGTCCCTCCGAGATACCTTTCATATGAAAGATCTAGGTCCATTGACCTATTTCTTGGGATTGGAAGTCCGGCAAACTAAAAAGGGCATTTTCCTTCATCAACAAAAAAATGTCTCCGATCTCATTGCCCTTGCTGGTCTGCAACAGTTTACTCCAGTAGACACACCTTTAGAGGTGAACGTCAAGTTAAATAAGCACGATGGTGACCTTCTCCCGGATCCAACTTTCTATCGTCGTCTTGTCAGTAGTCTTGTTTATTTAACTATTACCAGACTAGATATTGCCTATGCCGTTAATGTCCTTAGTCAATTCATGATGGCTCCGCGACATCTCCATTTGGTGGCTGTTAAGCGTATTATTCGCTATCTTCTTGGTTCTCCTGCTCGTGGAATATTTTACCCCATTGGCACTCCTATCCAACTTACTGCTTATTCAGATGCAAATTGGGCTGGCTGTCCTGACACTCGTCATTCCACAACCGGTTGGTGTGTTTATTTGGGCAAATCCCTAATTTCGTGAAAATGCAAGAAACAAAATAAAGTCTCAAAATCATCCACTGAGGCCGAATATCGAGCCATGTCTTCTGCCTGCTCTGAGATTCTTTGGCTTCGTGGCTTGCTTTCTGAAATCGGTTTTATGCAGTCAAGTCCTACTCCCCTTTATGCTGATAATACCAGTGCCATCCACATCGCTGCCAATCCTGTCTTTCATGAACGCACAAAGCATATCAAGGTTGACTGTCATTTTATTCGTGACGCATATGATCGAAAAGTCATTACTCTTCCCCATGTTCCCACTGAACTAAAGCTTGCCGATATCTTCACCAAAGGTCTTCCTCGACCTCGTCATGACTTCTTAATGCGCAAATTATTGTTGTTTGACCAACATCAATTTGAGGGGGGATGTTAATGTCTAATCGGCCTTGACCCAATATACATTTAAGCACATGTGGGTAGACTTAGTCAAGAGAATCAATTGTACATAATTAGATGCCTTTTGTGTTAGATAGTGATTGCTGTAAATTATTATGATTAGCATAACTTAAGCTGTAAACAAGGCAAGTTGTGATTATAAAAGGGGATGAAGATCAATCTCCCAAGGCAAGCAATATATTACAAAATTTCTTGTATTACTTTCTTGCTCTTGGGTTCATTTCTTAGCAAGGCACATGCCCAACCATTGGGCAAACCAAGGTTCAATCCTTGGTTAAGGAAAAAGTCCAGTGTATGGCAAAAGCACACCAAGTTGGAAAAAAAAATGTAAGTTAGGCAAGAATGAGATTTTTAAAAGAGAACTAATTGTAGAACCTCTAGTAAAAGGTTCTTGCAACAAAGGATTGAATTAGCATAACAAGGAATTATTTGAGATTTTTCACTAGCGTCAAACTATGATAGTTGGAGACTTTGTTTTGGGTGTGAAATTTTGCAAACTCCTATTTATTAAATGAAAATTACTTGAACAATATCTCAATACACATCCAATAAAATGCACGTAGAGATGATCTCTATTTCAGATTGAAATTTGATTTTCTTTTTTATTTCGGTTAAAAAATTATAAACCATACGGTCAATTATGAAGAGATGCTTTCCTAACATGAAATGGGTGTCAATACTGAGATTTAAGTAACATAGATTAGAGTTTGTATTTTGACAGCAAGATAAGGTGGTCTCTTTGGATTTCGGTTCCATCATATTCTTAAAGAGGCAAATGTTGATGTAAATATAATTCTTATATGGGTAACATGAATCAAACCCACAACACCATGGTTCCATGATGAACACCTCCCAACTGTACTATAGGTTCTTGACATCTTGTCATTAATGCTAAACTACACTAGCCTAAGTGTGATAAAGAAAGGTTGCTATTGCATATATTGAGTTCATAAGTTATTTGGCAATTTAAAACTAATAGCAATATATATGATTCCATGAGATGTAAATAAAAGAAAACTGCAAATACTTAACACCTGAATGCTACCATCATGAACTGGACCAACATAACACAAAACATTTCATAGAATAGAACATTGGAATTTGGAACCCAGTCTTTGAAATCATTTTATAGGTAAGATGTAAGATAAATCAGGTGAACATAATAAACAAGTTAATGAAAAGGTAATATTGAATTAAAAACGATTGTGTTGTACATTCTAAATGATGTGACAAAACGAAAGTGAAAGGATTACCTTGTATCCAAAAAGTGCATCTTCGTAGGTCTCATAAGGTCCTATTGTAACATCCAATATAGAATCCTACAGAGGAATCAAGGTTTTATTAGTGGATGGTATCAGGAACTTGGATGTTGAAGCAACACGCCTTCAATTTGCTGATGAGTGATGACACTATCATGTCATGATTTGAAGATGTGAATTGAAGGCATAATGAGAATTTGAAAATGATTTTGAATTGGTTTGTATAGTTTTCATGCTTGAAGATTGATAATTGCACCAAGTGTGAGATCACAAAGTTTTAGCTGGATGTGCATTGTGTTTAAAGTCAACTATGTTCGTGACATAGTCCCGATTAGACACAATTGGACTTGCTAGGGCCCAAATAAACCAAAACCAGAAATTTTCCAGCAAACAGTCTCAATTGCTGTCAACTAATGAAATTCCAGATGTAAATGCAAGAAACAAAGAAGAAACCAAAAAATTTGATCTGGGAAACCTTCTAATCATCAAGTATACATGTGATAAAAGAGAGAGAAGAATAAAAAGCCAAATGAAGCCTTATCTGATAGTCAGAAAATATGCCAACCTGGACTAAGGGGAGCAGTCAACCATACATAAGATTAATTACCACTTAAAACATCATAAAACCCTAGAAACTCTAACTAGTTAAGAGTTCTATCACCAATAGAAGTCTTTCCATATTTCTAAACCAAAAAAGGAATCAAATCTAAGAATAAATAAAGAAAATCAGTACTGAAATCAGATCTGGTCGTCAAAGACACTTTGAAGTAGATTGGTTGTGGCCCGATGAGCCTCACAAGGCCAACCCTTTGATGAAACCAACTCCACGTTCTTGAAGTGGACCCATGGATATAGGGCCTCACAAGGCCAAACCTTTGATGAAACCAACTCCACAATCTTGAAGTGGACTCATGGGTGACACTGGTAATGCCCTTCTTTAGTGGATTGGATCAGTTTTGCCCCAGCTAACCTGCTGCTAAAAAACCTGCGCATGAAAGCTTATTTCATCTGTGAAGTTTCTGGAACTTTGCAAAACAGCCCCTGTACGTCTGTTTATTCTCCAAACAGGCCCTGAAATTCATATTTAAGCATAATTCCAGGCTGTTTCGGCCCAAGTTTTCAATCAAAACTTGTCAGGACCGTTGCAGGCAATATAGGCTTCATCTAGTGCAAAAAATATCATTATCATCAAATTTACATCAGTTCGGATATCTAGCAGGTAACCTTCCCTTCCACACTTAGGCCTCCTGTTGTTTATTTGGTGGAAGCTTGCCAAAACACTATGGGATCCAATAACTGAGATGTATGGAAAGTATTACTTGGAAGAGTCATTATAAATATTTGGGTTGAAGAATAAAACATTGCTTAAATCTACTCTAGCCAGCTTGTCTATTTATTTTCTTGCAAACTTCGGGTGCCTCAAGTCAAAAGTGTGGTGAAAAGGCCTGAAAGACTCCAGTGTGACATTTGTGGAAGCATACTGCAAAACAAGTCTCATTTGGTAATTTGAAATAAGTTATGTTGCACTGTTACTTAAGATGTGATGGGCATTCATTCATCAAAATTAGTTGACTCTGCTCTCTTAAGAAAATTGCCATGCCCTTTTAGCATAAAAGGGAAGCCTATGGCAATCAATTATTATTCAATCATAAGTACACTTTGAGCAATGATATAGGTGGTGCCTACAGTTGGTAATCAGGTCGGTGGCTTATGGAGGGCTGTCCTTTATTTGAGACAAATTATTTTCCTTTGTTGGATATACAGAATCGAGCAGGGAGTTCCTGGGGTCATTCCTTGGGAGGTGATGTTGTAGTTTTCTCTTTGGGGTATAATTCTTTTATACCCTTCTCCCTCTCAGAAGTTTTTGTACTTTGAGTCTCTTTTTAAATTAATTTCTGTTACCTTCTCAATATATATATATATATATATGAGGAATATTACCATGCATCCATCCCTCACCATAGAGTGAAGGATACTTACATGGCTTTCCCTATTTGTACAGAAGCATTCCTCTTTTGCATATGACCAAAAATAGATTTCCCAATTTGTACATTTACAAAATTGGAAATATTTATGTGCAAATCAGGAAATTCCATTTTTGGTCATATGCAAAAGAGGAATGCTCATGTACAAATAAGAAAAGCCATGAAAGCATCCCTCACCATCGGGTGAGGGATGGATGCATAGTAATATTCCTATATATATATGAGTAACGCTATATGGTGCCCAGGTGTTTTACATAATGAAAACACCCCCCCTCTTGCAACGAATAAGAGAATGGTGGAGTTATCCAATTGCACTAATTTTTAGGAATAAGATTTATGGTACTAAAATCCCTATTTTTTCTCTTGACAAATGAACCAATCCCTATTTGTTCTATCTCTCTTTACATGCACGGTATTGGCAGTTCACTCTTGAAAATGCCCCTTTATGCATACAACAAATGAGAGAAGAGGGCACTTTAACATTGAGCTGTCATAAGTAGTTAGTTTCCTAGATTTGCTCCATCCTTAAATGATTTATAGAACTTTCCCACTTGTATTCCTAGAAACACATGCAATGTATTAAAGTTAAAAACGTTTTGAACTCTTTTCCTAGAAGAGGGAGTAAAATCGTGTACATCCCTTATACACTCTTGGATTGGCCCCACATACAAATCTAAAGCAAATGGGTATTTTTTCAAATTCCTCCCTTAAAAAAGGGGAGTAAATGATTTGCATTCCTTGGTGCTCTTTGATTGGCCCATGTACAATTCTAAACCAATCAAAACACATGGGTTAGACTCCTATTGCAGTGAAATTGGATAAGGGACCATCTATCTATAATTATAATACTTGGCTATGCATGGAAATCTACATGGGTTGTTTTGTCCTTAAGGCATTAATTATATTTCTCAATGAATTGAATGCATTAAATCAGTAATAAATAAAATTAATTTTCATTGAATGTTAGACGAGGGGATGAAATGCACCATTTTGAGAGGGGCATTCTTAGAATTCCTCTCTATATATATATAGAGCAAGAGGGGCCTGTATCGAGTGTGGGAAGATTTATCGTGTGGGATTCAATTAGATGAAACTATAGAGAGAAATATTGCAGAGAAGTTGTGTCCTCCCTTTGGGAACAACCATGTATATATAACTCGGTCAGTAGCCAATCATGGATACAAAATATATACAATGACATCAATGAACAATATATTGAAAAGCTGCAATTTGAATAGAGTAAATCTAATCTCCTACCTAACATTAGCAACTAAATACTAACCCATGTCCGATTATGTTTTCATTGAAATCTGCATGAGCAAGAAGTTGCTCCTTTTGCTGATTTGTTGTCAATTGTCTAGGGCACCCTTTTTTTCTAGTTAGACGTCACAATATTAGTCCATGAAGGTTAGATACCAAGGGAACTAATGTGCATAGCTTATAGTACAAATGTTTATAAGGACTTCTGGTCTTTGTGGTGAATTAAACTTCCCTTAGAGTGCTAACTTTCTAATAGAGAAGTTTGGAAAAATTTCTTTTTGTTGACTGCCATTCATGATAAAGTCCATGACAGTCAGAAACCAAGGGAGAGTTCTCAATGAAAACTTGCATCATTATCATCATCATCAAAGCCTTATCCCAACCATGTTGGGGTCGGCTACATAAATCCTGTTTCTCTATTCTATTTTATTTTGAGCCAAATCCTTCGATAAGTCAAACTTCTTCAAATCTGAATCAATGACCTCTATTCATGTTTTCCTCGGCCTATACCTACCTCTTGATGGGTCATCCACCTGTATAGCCAAACTTTTTCTCACCGGTGCCATTACCGACCTACACTCAACATGCCCAAATCATCTTAAACGGGTTTCTCTAATCTTATCGCCTATTGATGCTGCCCCTAAATACTCTCGAAATCGCTTATTTCTAATTTTATCTTTCCTAGTTTTACCACACATCCACCAAAACATTCTCATTTCCACTAAATCCATCTTATAAATATGTGCCTTCTTAATTGGCCAACATTCTGCTCCATATGTCATAGCTGGTCTAACCATTGTTCTATAAAATTTGCCCTTCTATTTAGTTGGCATTCGTCTGTCACAAAGCAGTCTAGAGGCTAGTCTCCATGATGCAGGCCTAGAGTTAGGGCTTGTGTGGAGGTGCCTAAGCCCGTGTCCAAGGACACTTCGAACCGTCAAGATGACTTCACACACACACGAGGACGCACCTCTCTAGGAAAACCCAATTCTATTAATCAACCAAATCTAAGAATTTCTTCTCTACAATGCCATATATATATAGTGTAAAAGCAAACTTAATATGTAAGAAAACCCTAGGCTAAAAATGAAAACTTTCCTAATAACAATTTAATTAGAACTCTACTAATAATAATCCTAATCTAATTTAAAGATGGGCTGCTGGGGCAATTTGAAGAACGACTGCTAAGGCCCAGACTGCATCACTCCACTTCAGCCATCCAGCTTTTATCCTATGGTCCACATCTTCGTCAATCTCCCCATCCTTACTAATCATCGAGCCTAGGTACCGAAAAAAATCTCTACATGTTATCTCATGTGTTTCAATTTTGACAGTGGTTTCAACACTTTGTATATGTCCGCTGAAGTTGCAATCCATATATTATGTCTTTGTAAGACTTATTTTAAAGCCTTTAGATTCTAATGCCTCCCGCTATCTCTCAAGTGTTGTATTTACACCATCTTTTGATTCATCCACCAATACTATATCATCTGCAAACAACATACACCATGGTACTTCTTCTTGAATATGCACAGTTAACTCATCCATAATTAATGCTTAAAGATAAGGGCTTAAGGTTGATTCCTGATGTAAACCTATAGTCAAGAGGAATCCATCTGTTTCTCCACAATGAAAACCTGCATATGCATAGTTAATAGTACAAATGTTTCTATGGACTCTTTATCTTTGTGGTGAATTAAACTTCCCCTGGAGTTTTAGCTTTCTAATGGACAACATGTTTGGATTGTTATTAACCAGTAACACCAAAAGCTCGAGCTGTTATTGAAGCGCATAAGAATATATATTAACACTCCTTCTCAAATGGGAAGCCGTTTGAACTCAAAACCCAACAAATAAATAGAACAGATAAACAAATGGAGGTCACATGCCTCTCAAGGATTTCGAACTCACGACCTCAAGCTCTAATACCATGTTATTAACCAGTAGCACCAAAAGCTCGAGCTATTAGTGAAGGGCATAACAATGTATATCAACATGGATAAATTTCTTTTTCTTGATTGCCATTAAAGCCAACAGCATGTTGTAATAACCCTGAATTTTTAAGTGGGCCAATTGGGCTTAAAAAAGCCCACTTTTGGCTAGCCTAACTCATGATTAGATTGGGCTGCTAGGCCTAACTTTCAGGCCTTTATTTAATAATAGAACTTGACCCAAGATCCATTTGTGTTGATTGTATAGTTTCCCAATGGAAACCCTTCATTTCTCACCAATAGATGTGACTCTTCAAAGAAGAGACATTCACCAATGGATGTGACTCTTCAAAGAAGAGACATTCTTCAACAGATGTGACTCTTCGAATTCCCAAATGACTTTTCAAAGAAGAGAAATTCAAGAAGCAAAGCCCCATTTGGACGTCCACTTGGTGTATATATAGGGGTCTTTGGTTATTTTGAAATCTAATACTAAGAAATTTGAAATTTAGAAGCAAGAAACTTCAACTGGGAGCAACTAGCATAGTGGATGACAAATTTGAGGTCAATCATCACACATACAAGGTGAGTAGAACTTCAATTGAATGTGATTCTATCAAGTAATTAGTCTTTCATGATCTATTCTTCTAAGTTTGAGCCAAATTTGATATCCAAAATCATGTTAACATGACTGTGTATAGTGAATAAGATGCATTTCCAATATGGGTGACGACAAGGATGAAGTCCCTCTTCGATTTGAGCTTTGATTTGAACCATTGAAGAGTACATTATAACAACATCAGATTTAGATGAATGTATTTATAAAACTGTCAACATATATGTAATGGGGAATAAAGGCTCAAACTCATTTTCTTTAGTAAAGATGATTAGCCAATTGAATCCTATAATCGATACACTTCCTATGGACTGTTTCTTTTATAGAATATAATGTTTTATTGTGTGACGAAATTCAGAACTAAGATACTGTTATATATTAGTCAAAAGTGTTTTTTTTTTTAAACTATGTTACTTAATCGAGTCACATGTGCTCCTTTGAACTATGTTACTGTTACACATTTTCATATCAAAGAAACTTCAAAATTTTTATAAAGAACTTTGGGTTCCAAAGATTCCATAGGATTGATCTATATTATTAGAAAATGGAATTACAAGTACTGTTGTATAGCATGTACAGCAGTGCCTGTTTTTCTTTTCTAAGGATTTTAGCTGTGAAACATTCCATTGATATTGCACTGTTGTAAGAGATTGTTAAGAAGTTCTCTCTTGTATTAAATAAGATCGTGTGAATAAGATGAGCTACCATAATATAACTAGTTTCAAATTAAATAGTGGAAACTCCCATCGCTACAGTCTCATTTCTTACTATACAAATGATGACATTCAAATTCTAAATCTCAATCTAGATTTAATACTATCCTTAGTAGTCTATGTATGGAATGAATAATTAATATGAAACTCTATGGTACTTGCTCAAAGTGATTAATTCCAATTGTATGAGTATTGTATTCTCTCTATAACTAAAAAGAATTTCAAAGTCAAGGTCAATGCCATATAGACACCAATTATGATTATGAGTGGGGGGAGATTCTAGCTCAAAGTATGTGGGAGTGAGACTGACCAATAAAAATAATATAAGTTTCTACTATGAAGTCTATAAGGAATAATATTACGAATTACAAGGAAATATCTGTTTCACCTTGGTGATGGGTTTGATTTTTGGTAATATAATTGGTGACGATTTTGTCACGACAAGAATATGAAATTCTTTGTGGAAATATAAGGACCCTTATGAAATAAGATGGGCGACAGTCTTGTCATGACACGAATCCCCTTGTTCAAACAACTCCTATGAAATAAGATGGATGACAGTCTTTTCACGACATGAATCCCCTTATTCAAACAACTCCTATGAATTATGGTGGGTGACAATCTTGTCATGACACGAATATGAATTCCCTTGTTTAAGTATAAGTAATACATGGGTGACATTCTTGTCATGACACGAATATGAATTCCCTTGGACCACATGGGTGACTGTCCTGTCACGACACGAATATGAATCCATATGATTATACAACCACTATGAATTAAGAATGGTGATAGTCTGGTGATAGTCTTGTCACGACAAAAATATGAATTCCCTATGAAAGTACAAATAATGAGAATGTTGTACATTAAGCCATGTTAGTGCACCAGATGAACTTACTCCTTAGGGTGAACCTATGAATTTTTTATAGAAATATATGAATCTTAAGCTTTGTGCGATTTAATTGATTTTTTTATCAATATATTGATGGGAATGTATGACCAAGAACGATATGATAGAGCAATTGTAATATTTTAATTTTGTAATCGCCATAGTTTATATTGTCCTCTTGATTTTGAAATTCTACTCACCAGTAATACTGATTAATGGTTCGTCCCACTACAGGTAATGCATTCGTAGGGGGATCTAGGAACGACGAAGATCAGCCTATAGAATTTGGTATGCATCGCTAATTGAGAGATCGAAGCACTTCCTAGATTATTAGATGAGGCCAATCCTATTTTGGAATACTTTTTTAGATTTATTGTCTTTTCTAGCTGAACCTGTAAAGACTTGTTAAGACATTAATATTGAGATTTTAAATTTTCATCTTTGCTTGGACTTACTCTTGGAATTTACTTAATGAATGTTATTGTATTATCACGATAACGACTTAAGAATCTAAAGAGCTCCAGATTTTTGGGTCATTACACATGTAGTCATGAATATTTTCATTTATGGTTATATCCAAAACTTGTTTCTTCAATGTCAATTTGCAAGAGCAATTTTCAAGTTTAAAGTGTGCTAGATATGAGACTAAGTTTCTTCTTGAAATTGGTTGTTTGAGTTTCATTCATGGCACCATGGTTGTGGCCACAGTGGCTATCAGCCAAAACGATATGTACCGAGCGATAAGTAGTGGTTGCAGTGATATGTAGCAACATAGCCATTTGAATAAAAAATGTGGCAAAAATCCAGAATATTGAAAAATGTTCAAATTTACTTATTTAGCCATAGTGACTAGTGAGAACTTCTTTTCAGATGACGCTTTGGTTTGCCCAGCAAACCAAAATAATTTGGTTGATTTGGAATTTCGGTGAAACAATTTGGAGTTAAGTTTCCGAAAAAATATTAAAAAATCATACAAAGAAAAACTAAAGTAAATATTTAAATTTAAGAATAGGATATAAATTGATAACTTTAAGCAGGAATTTCGGATTTTGTCCCATTTTTTAAAAGAATACTAAATTTCAAGGGCCTCTTTCACAATTTTCTTATAAAAATATAGTTGACCAATCTAATAGTAGGCTCATTTTCTATTAGAGGGAAATTTGGTTAGGGCCCTGCTTATTAGAGTGAAATTTGGTTAGGACCCTATTATACTATATTAAGCTAAAAGTTTTTCAATCTAATTTGGAATATCAATTTCAATTTAAACAGTAAGTTATTCTTTTCTCCTCCATTATCTCTTTTAACTACCCACTTCTGATCTCATGCAACACCTAATTTATCTTATATAACTATCCACCTTTATTCCCCTCCTTTCCTCTTTCGTTTTCTACAAAACTCCTTTATGTTCAATTCCCTATTTCATTTCTGCATAGTCTCGCATTTTTTTTCTCCATCAAATCTCATTTTTATCTTTCTACTCTACCTACTCTCAATTTAAAAAATGGGTATTGTCATCTATTCCTTTTTATGTTTTCTTTCTAAATTTATTGTTGTGGATTGTATTTTGGCTGCCATCTACGTTAGTACTTATTTTTTAATAGTATGAATATTTGATTTGCATATCATACAAATAAACTCGTGCTCAACACAAGTTATAGTGCTAGTTTTCTATTAGAGTGAAATCTCCCTAGAGCCTTATTTCCTACTAGAGTGAATTTCTTTAGGGCCCTATTTCTTAAGAAAAGTTTGGTTATGAACCATTGCTTATTAGAGTCAAATATAACTTGGGCCCATATAAAGGTGGGATATTTAATTTATTTCAATTAGGGGCTCACTAGAGCCCATTAATTTTTTTTAATTTTTCCTACACCCGAGGCTCAAACTCATGCACTCTCACTAAATGCACTTACACCCCTTACCAGTTGAGCTATTGCTTGGAGATTGGAGCCCTTTAATTTGTTTTAGTATAAGGCTCAGATTTTAATTGAGGTAAGCTGCACCTTTGGGTCCACTCCTACTTATAGGGTAAAGGGACCATTTGCCCTTTCACCCAAGACACTGGTGTGAATGAAACAAAGGCAGAAAAATAAGGAAAGAAGAAAAAGAAACAAGAAGAAAGGAGAGAGCAGGCAGAGAGAAGGGAGGGAAAAGAAGAAGCAATGGCAAGAGTGAGGCTTCAAGTTCAGGTACTCTCTCCCTCCTTCCTTTCTCTCTTTTTACCTCCAATAAGCAGCCCCTCTTTCTACTTTTTTTTCTTTCCGAAACTCCAGATTTTGGCCATTTTGGTTGAATCAAAATTCTTTGAAATCTGGATCAAAATTTTTCAACAGAGTAGTTTGGTTTGATTCTCCGGCAAAACCAAAATTTTGGCAAATTCAGCCAGACAGAACTGAATTTTGTAACTATGGCATAACGGACCCCCCATTTTGTAACTATGATTGATCTATGAGATAGAAAAATCACCAATAATCCAACACTAAATAAGGAAAAAATTATTTAACAAAAAATTCAAACCATTTTGAATTGATCAATGGGAAACATAGATCTACAAGTTAGAATGCACTTAAGATGTAATTTGGTTGGCCAACTTTGAGGAAAATAAAAAAAAACCTCAAATCCCAAAAATAAATGGCAAACAAATTAAAAAAAACACTGAAAATATTCGGTATTGATCTATGGAAAACATGATCTAAAAGTAAGAATGAATTAGAATCTGATTTCGTTGACCCACTTTGAGAAAAAAAAAATCAAAAAATTCCCACAAATCCTAAAAACTAAATGGGAATTAAAAAACAATCAAGCCATTTGCCGTTGATCTATAGAAAAGGTACATCCAAAAGTTACAAGTCATTTTTAAGTGGGTTTGTGGAAAAAGAAAGGAAAAGAGAAAAGAAATTTCATTACCTAACAGCCGCTATGCATGTGCTCACCACTATTTTGAAAAGTGTAGCGGAACCGGCCGATGCGGCCAATAACCATGCATGGCATTATTTTGTTAGCTTTTAATGCAGCCACAAGTTAAGAAAAACCTGACTGCAACACTCTTTCGGAAAAGTTTTGTTTTTAAGGGCAAACCCACATCCCTGTTTCTTTGAAAACAAAGCCCAATAATGATAGTAGAAGAAAAATACAGCAAGCATAATGCACACTTGGAAGAAATCTAAGTTATATTAATCATACAACTCAGATTTTCCCCATAACTACAGCTCTGAGCTCTCATGGACTGTTTCCTGTAAACAGATCTGTTATTGAATGCTGGGACTTCCGAAATTCCTATCAAGAATTTCCTGTTCCTTCAGCAGAAACTAGTGTGCAGGACAATCGTAAGGTTAGGGGGGGATGGAAAAGTAATGCAGGCTAGATCCATTATTGGCCGGCCAATTGGGTCCAAACCCAGTGAAGAATTTTCAACTACAATTATTATAGGATTTTTAGTTCTCTACGATTTTAAGTTTATTAGGATTCTTTTATTCTTAGAAGTTCATATTATGTTTGGTTTAGGGCTTCTTATTTGATTTGAAGCGAAACATTCTCGAGAAGATGAAACCTTATAACGATGTTCATGAAGCATATAAAGAAGCAATTCATGTTAAGCACATGCTTCAATGGTCCCACTTGCGACAAGTTAAGCCTGAGAAAGAACATTCTCTGCAACGAACGAGCGATCCTCTGATGGAAACAAATTTTGCAGGAGAAGATATTCATACCCTTGTCATTCGCAAACCTCTCACCACTAATGAAAGGGAAGACAAAGAGTGGAAGCAGACAATGATATTTCGGATGCAAGTAAGGTGTGAAGACAGGTTAGCCAATCTAGTTATTGATCATGACAGTGCTATCAATTTTGTGGCACAAGACGTTATTAACAAACTTAATTGGCCTACAGAGAATCTCCCAAAGCCTTACAAAGTTACATGGTCTAATGTTTCTGTCATTACTGTAGCTAACAGCTGTCTAGTATCTTTCCAGATTGGTGTATATGAAGAAAAAATTTGGTGTGATGTCATTCCCATAAATATCACTTATATTCTTTTGGGACAACCGTAGCTTCTTAATCGGAAAGTGCAATATGACAAGGAGAAATATATCTATTCATTCTCTTGAAAATGACGATATGTTTACCTTGTTCCATTACAACTAGCAACCTCTTTATCTACCTCATCACCATCAATTGAATAGTCAAAAGATGAACACAAAGAAGAAACAAATTCCAATGGTGATGTTGACAAGCCCGTTCAAGGACAGAATGATCTCATAACAATTTCTAGTGAGGAGCAAGAGGTAATGTAAGAAGATGTACAAGTAGACATTAATCATCCAATGGATCTAATTGCCACGTCGGGCGACAAATCAATTACCCTAGTGGTTTCACAAGGTGTGTCCACATTGATTGACGTGCACTATATTGATTTCATCTTCAAAAATCAACCAATGCAAATCAACAATTATGCTATCCTGGTACAGAGTCTACTATTAAAGTATACAATAGTCAGATCACACCGTCAAGATACAAGCAACCATCAGAAAACGCAATGCCTCTAACCTCCTTCTGAGTGGAATAGAAGATTCGATCATACTTTCAAGGCATATCCTCAACATGACGCTCAACCAACAACACGGAAGTTTGTTCGAATGATTTTCGACCCAGGTAGATATTTACAGAACTCGAAGACAAGTTCTCCTCCAAAAGGAGGAAAACTGATGCAGGCTAGATCCATGATTGGCCAGCCCATTGGGTCCAAGCCCAGTGAAGAATTTTCAACTATAATTATTATAAGATTTTTTATTCTCTAGGATTTTAAGTTTATTAGGATTATTTTATTTTTAGAAGTTTATTTTATGTTTGGTTTAGGACTTCTTATTTGATTTGAATTGGTTTATTTTCTTGGTTAGAAAGTATCTTAGTTATAAATAAAGATGTAATCCCTCCTCATAGGATACAAAACATTGATATCAATAAACTTCTAAGTTTGGTTCTCAATTGAGAGAGTTGTTGTTTGTCTTTGATAAAACACCTAGGCATCCTATCCTTAAGCCTTTTAGCTTGGTGATTAGCCCGTTAGCTATTCTTCTTCCCTGCACTGCTTTAAAAAGTCACATTGTAAGATCAGCCCAGTGGATCATCCTAACCCCTTCAATTATGGCCTTAGATATAATGTTTTCAAAGGTGATGAATTATTTGCCTTTCAATCCAAAGATAAATATAGGTTTATGTGTCAAATTAGAGTGTGTTAGTCCAAAGTGCAGTAGTACGTGCGGGAATGGTGCAGCTACAATCCACATCGAGAAAAATAGATCAATCTCCCGAAGAATTGATCGAATCCACAATATTCCTGCCCTAAGGCTCAAGCATAACCACGAAACAACCCATAACTGAAGAAAAAACCCAATATGAATATTATTAATTATCAAAGCATAATCAACTACATTAAGGTTTCTCTTATTTATAGGATAAAAAACCTTTACAAATTAAAGTAAAGTACTTCCTAATCCTATTTAAGCAAAATAATAGTAATAGGATAATTAAAAAAAGTGCCATAGTTGCTCTCAGCCAATTGGGCCTATGGCCGAACCCAATGGACTAGGTTTGACCAGTGGTTCAATGTTTGGGCCCAGTTGCCTTCTTGGGCCTGGTCCGTACTGCATCAACTCACCTCGTCTTAAAACAATTCGACTCCAACGAGTTAATAGCTTAATAATGTTCATAAAGATCTAGATTCAGGCGCTGGAAGTAGGATGTAGCATCAAAGATGGGGCGGTTTTGCCATCAGACAAGAAATTTCTGATATCCTCCTTGACGAGTAGAAACAAGCTGATCATCAAGAACATCAACAATTTTATCTTTAGGTGGAGACAGAGCTAGCGAAACAATTGCATGTTCGTCAGAATCCTCACCATTGTCATGGCCATGGTAAAGTGTGAGGTCTGCAACATTGAACGTTGGACTGATGCCAAGATTTGGTGGTAATTCCAGCATGTAGGCATTAGAACTGAGCTTCGTCAAAACTCCAAATGGTCCAACATTTCGGGGATGCAACTTACAATTCGCTTCAAGTGGTAACCTTTCCAGATGGATGCAAACCATAACCATGTCACCTTCAGAAAACTCAAGAAAACAGCAATGCCTGTCTACATGAGTTTTGTAACTTTCATTGCTAGGAGCGATATGATGTCAAACGTCATCATGTATTTGCTGCATGTGTTTGATGAAGCTATCTGCTTTAGCGCTTGGGCGCACTTCAAGAGGTAATGGAACAAGATCAATAGCCAAGCACGAATGAACACCTATAACTGCTTCAAATGGAGAGATACCTATGGAGTGGTTGGCTGAATTATTATAAGCAAACTCAGCCATAGGTGGAACTTGATCCCTAGTAGAAGAATTGTGGCGAAAAAGGCACCATAATAACTAACTAGACTCCGTTTGACAACTTTGGTCTGTCCATCAGTCGAGGATGTCATCCACAAAATCTTCCAAAAGTAGCTCATGAATTTGGTATCACGATCTGAAACGATTGTCTTCAGAAGTCCGTGAAGACGAATAATTTCCTCGAAGAATAATTGAGCTACTTTGTACGCATCAGTTGTTGTGTTGCAAGGAATATAAAATGAGCCATTTTTTAGAAGCAATCCACAACAAACGAAGATTGAATCCACTTTGCGGGCAGTCTTGAGCAAGCTTAAAACAAAATCCATACTAATATCTTCCCAAAGAACATTAGGAACTAGTAATGGCTAATATAATCCTATATTCTTTTTGTTCCCCTTGGACAACTGACAGGTGCGACATTTTTCACAGATACTGATTACATCGAGTTTCATGCGCTACCAATAATAACAACCATCAACAAGAGCAAGTGTTTTGTCACGTCCCAAGTGACCACTACAACCTCCTGAATGCAATTCACAGAAAACATGTTCTTTAATGGATGTAGTAGGAAGGCAAAGTTTTGTACCTCTGAATAAGAAACCATCATGCATGCTATTATGTAGATGTTTGTCTAGTTTGCCATTGAGAAGTTCTAAATAAACAACACCAAAATCTTTGTCTGTAGCATACTCTTGTTTCACTTGCTCAAATCCAGGAACTATGACTGTCATAATAGTAAAAAGGTGTTTCCAACGACTTAATGCATTAGCCACAAGATTCTCTTTGCCTACTTTATGTCGAAGGCTAAAGGTAAATACTGAAGAAAGGCACTCCACTTAACGCGACGATCAGTCATATGTTATTGGGAATTAAGATGTTTTAAAGCTTCATGATCTAAATAAAGGACAAAATTGTTTCCCACTAAGGTCACCAATGTCGCAATGCTTGTACTACTGCATAAAATTCCAATTCATATATAGAGTATTTGCGTTTGGCGTTGGGAAGCCTTTCATTGAAAAATGCCACGAGATGACCTTCTTGGCTAGAACTCTGCCAATGCCAACATTGGAAGCATCACAAGCAACTTCAAAAACTTTATCAAAATCTGGAAGACGCAAAACAGGTGCTTCCGTGATCTTTTGCTTAATGTTCTCAAATGCTCTTGTAATGGCAAATGTTCACTTCAAGCCACCTTTTGCATACATTCGGTGAGTGGGGCCATAATGCTACTGAAGTCACAAATGAATCTCCTATAAAAAGTAGCAAGCCCATGAAAACTGCAAACTCTACTCAAAGTAGTTGAAAAAGGCCAATCAAGAATAGCTCGCACCTTAGATGGGTCCATTGCGATGCCCTTTGAGGAAATACTGAAGCCCAGAAAAATCACAGAGTTACTAATGAAAGTGCACTTCTTCAAATTGATATAGAATCGTTCTTTGCGAAGAAGTTAAAACATACTCCATAAATGATCAAGATGCTTCTCTTGTGATTTGCTATAAATCAAAATGTCGTCAAAGCAGACAACCACGAATTTTCCAATGAAAGGTTTCAACAATTGGTTCATCACATGCATGAAAGTGGTAGGAGCATTAGACAGTCCAAAAGGCATAACCAATCATTCATAAAGACCATCTGTGGTCATGAAAGTTGTTTTCCATTCATCACCTAGCCTAATTCTAATTTGATGGTAGCCACTGCGAAGATCAATCTTTGAAAAGATAGAAGCATTAGGCATAAGATCAAGCATATCATCAAGCCAAGGGATAAGGAAGCAATATTTAATAGTGATTTTGTTGATGGCACAACTATCCATGCACATACGCCAACTTCTATCCTTTTTGGGGTAAGGAGGGCGGGTACTGCACATGGACTTAAGTTTTCCCGAATATATCTTCTTTGTAACAAATCATGCACTAGCTTTTTGAGTTCAACATGTTCAGACAGGTTCATCCGATAAGCACGCAAATTAGGAAGAAATGCTCCAGAAAGCAAATCAATGGCATGTTGAATATCGCACATGGGCGGCAATTCCTATGGAAGCTCATTAGGAATTAAATCAGAAAAATCATTAAGTAATGGGGTTACCTCTTGCGGAATTGATGGCTTTGAATCTTCATTAGAATCTAGGACTTGTTTAGCTACCAAAGCATACATCACACCTTGTTCTTTACTTTCAACTTCAAATTTGCGCATAGTAAGGATATGAGGAGATGCTGGAGGAGTTGCGGTTGGTGATGAAAAAGGAATAGGTAGGGGTCACCATTGCATTCGTTTGCCATTCCATGCAAAAGAGTTAAGTATTAGTCTCATGATCAGTGATGACTTTGAGGCGACGGAGCCAAGTGCGATCAAACAAGATGAGGGCAACATTCATAGGGATAACATTGCACTTGCTAGTGTCTTCATAAGAACTAAGTTTGATTGGAACAATGCACTATTGCTAGATTGGAAAGGCATAATCATCAACCCATGCAACTCTGTAAGGCTTCGGATGCTTTATAATTGTCAAGTGCAACTTATCAACTGCTTCTTTGGAGAAAACATTCATAGCACTACCACTATCAATGATGACATTACATCTGTTACCTTTGTTTATAACTCGAGTTCGAAAGATTGGAGCTAGATTCTCATCATCATCCTCTGCATTGTCTACAACTAAAAGGTAGCGATGAAGGAAAAGCAAGGGACCGTAGTTATTAGGGTCTGAAACTTCAACTTCTTGTTCAGACTCAGGTTGTGGAACCCAATTAGGCGATTACGTCTCAATGTGCACATCATATTCCTCATCATCATCTATATAACCTTCACAATGCAAATTCCTCAGAGGACATTCCTTAAAATAATGCCCGCGTTGCTTGCAAGAATGACAGATAATATCCCGCTTATCCATTCGGGCTAGCACTCGAAAATTATTATGATTTAGTTGCCACTTTTGAATTTGTTGAGTAGTTACCTGTCCCGGGGGAGCTTGTGGTTGTTTTAGAGGCTGATTTTGTGGTTGACCAGGGAGAGGTCAAAACCCAGGCTATGTGGTCCAATTGAAATTTGGATCAAGACCTCTTATAAGTGGACTCCCCGGCTTGATTTCCAAAGCGTCATTGACACAATTTTTGTTCAACTTTCCGTGCTGTGCGAGAGATATCATCAATATTGATGAAATCAAAAATGGATATTACACCTTTTATGTCTGGACGCAATCTCTCTCGATAACGGGTGACCATCATGCTATCTGTTTCACTTGTTCTACAACGAATGCAAAGCTCATAAAATTTGTAAGTATATTCATCAATGATAATGGAGCCTTATTGAAGATGGATGAGCTCTAGTTGGAAGAGAATGATATAATCAGATGGTAAAAATTTGTCTTCCAACCTTTCTTTTTCATAATTTCCCATCGAATGATAGGAGAGCGTCCCATCTGTCCATTATGATCATCAATATTTTTCCACCAGGTTCTAGCAGGACCCTTGAGCTTCATTTTGACAAAAGTAACTCATTAAGGATCTTCAATATGTTACCAAGTGAAATAATCCTCAATCGAAGTCAGCCAGTCAAGGAAGCTACTGTAATATCCACGATTGAGTTGGGATTTGGGCCTGTTTTAAATGTTAAATTGTTAATTTTATTGGTAAGCCCTGTTATTATTCAATTACTGTTAGGATAAGTTATACGATTTTAAGAATTTGTATAAGGGCAATAGGACCCAATCCTTATTAGTAATAATAGTAGTTAAGTGGAGGAAAAGGGCACAACACTTCAATCCCAAAAGAAATAGACTTTGGAGGGAGACGAAGTATTGTTGTGTAGGACTCCTGATGAGAGGGGAATTTTGTAGAATTTGTACGTGAATTCTACTAGGACAAGAGAGGGGGATTTGCTATATAATGTGGATAGTCTCTTATTTGCCGTACTTTGGTCCTTTCTAAACTATAGAAGAGAATCAGAGAGAGAAGCTTAAGAGAAAGAGAGAGGAGACACGACGTGGAGGAAGAAGGCGACCAGCCAAGTGATTGTTGATGGATGCCCCCTCAACCAAACATTGTGCACGTCTACAAGAGGTGAGTGAATCCCCTAGTCTAGTAAAATATAATTTTCGTTGTGATGAGGAAGAGATACATCTGTTATAAAGGGGCAATCTGTCTCTAAGTACTTCATAATTGAAATTTGCAGAGAGGTCATGTTCTGAAACTAAAATCCTGCATCTTCTGCATATAAGTGTGGTTCTATTTTTTTTTTTTTTTTTTTTTTATCAGCTAGGTGGTCTCCATGAAATCTGTAAGGATGATAAGGATGGCCTAAATTTGATTGTTCAGATGTAGCCAGCATTACTGAGTTTCATACCTGATCGATTTAATTGTTCTAAGTAAAACATGGGTATGACTGTCATTGTCAAACCCATATTATGCTAGATGGGTGCTCAAAAACTTCAGACATGGGTGAGATGTTTGCAAAAATTCTATATTTTCATCAATGGATCGTTAAAGTCTTTTCCAATTCAGTTTTTTCTAATATGAAGAAGGAACCAGCATCGGAAGTCATAAAAACCCAGCTCAGGCCGTCTAGGAGGGTTTTCCGTGAGTAGGATTGTGAGCCCAGGTGGGCCAGCTAATGTCTGATCAACACCACAGATCCTAAAGGGGACCCATGAGTGACCAAAGTTTGGAGGGACCCATGATGAGTGGACCATGTATGGCCCACCATATGTTGGCTTGAAAATTATGAGGCGTGAAGTGGAGATGACAAAGAGTGGATGCAGACGAACACATAAATTGACGGGGAGATTTACAACGAAACCCCTACTGTTCTCATGCCTACAAAAGAGTCCTTCCACATCTTTATGAATAGTGCTTAGGGGACAAAGCATACAGTTAAGGGAACTATATAATATGCAGACTGTATTGATTAAGTTTATAATATAAAATCTGAAATTGGGGAATGTGTTAAAGGGATGGTCATACACACATAGACAATCACCAATACTATTAGGCAATGGGTCACAATTTGATGGTTCCAGTATATGGGGCCGTGCATGTATTAATTAATAGACAAGGAAATATTCCGATTTATAATTCTTGTTGTGTGCATGATTTTATTGGAATGGAACAAGCTCTAAACTACTGGCACGGCATGACCTTTTATGGTTGTGAGATTCTGAACCATTGGGTCCGATTTGATATTTATTATGCTGTATATGAATGTAAATGATAGGACACTAAGGTCCTGAAGCAATGGGTCCTATGAGACGTTGAGTGAGGAGATGCATGAGTGGCATCTCAAAAATTGTGATAAGTCAAGAAGGTACAATGATGTAAACTAAGTGCAAGGATGTAGTTCAGAGATGTGACCTGGAATGAATTCTATTCATTGATTGAATTATTTATTGTTTATTATTTAATTGTTTCTAATGATGCTATTATGTTAATTGTGGATGTATCTTAGGATAAGAATTCATTCACCAATTTATACTGATATTGGGTTGCCCATTCAGGTAACCGAGTTGCGGGTGACTGGAGAATGGCGAAGATCAGCCCATAGTGTTTGGCATGCGTGGCTGAGGAGAGCGTTACATCAATATTCAGTAGTTTAGGGAAATAAATAGTATTGAATATTTAATTATTTTGATTAATTTTATTATGGGAATTGTTTAGACGTTGGAGATATTATTAGTTGGTTATTTAAATTACTTCAGTAATAGAAAGAAAATTTTAATTAATGATGCTTATGCCTTATGTGTTCATTTGATTTAAGTATGTGAATTGTATGCCAATGCGTTATAACTCAGATTCTGACAAGGGCCCGGAATTTGGGTCGTAACAGCCACAAGCATCAAATTGCCAGAAAAAATCAAAAACCTCCAATTTGACCTTTCTTGAAAGGTCATTTTGCCATGGAGCTTCGTTAGTGTCTCTTTCATCAAAAAGACTTTAAAGAAAATCTTGGACTGATCCGCGGGGAATAACATCTAATTGAAGTCTTTGTGGTTGTGAGGCAGAAGTGCTGGAAGATTCACTGTTAGTGTTGGTGGAAGCCTTTGTAAGCTCTTTGACTGTGTCTTCTAAAGCATCCACCCGCGCATATAAATCTTTGATGTAATTATCACATTGATTATCGGTGAAATTACTGCGAAAAACTTGACAAGTGCAGGTAGCCATGTGATTCTTTTTTTTTTTTTTTTTGCTGTTGTGGGTTCAAGTGTGGGTCAGGGCAGACCCAACTTCAGATATATGTGGACTATGGGTCAATTCAGACTCAGGTCAAACCCAACTTATGCCCAAACAGAAGAGACAAATGAGATCTAAAAGAGGGCTCCCGATTTGTGCAAAGAGTAAAATAAAAAGAAAGAAGGCACTGTGGTGGACGTCTTTTTATCGGTTTCGTCTGAGAAAAGAAGGGGAAAGAGGGAAGAGAGGAGCCTTGACACTGCCGTCTGGTGATGTGCTCGACAAGATGCTGCTGTTGCATGGGATCACTGGTGTGCCAATCGTCTGTTGCAAGGTACACCACTATCTTCTCTCTTCTTCTATTCTTTGCTCGTTTCCTTTTTTTATAACTTGGGGCAAAAGACAGAGGTTTGAAGAGGATTGGGTTCGGGTTTTGGGTTTTTTTTTTTCGTTTTTTGGGACGTACAGGGTGCCGTGGTGGAGGAATTTGGGTTGTCGGAGGTTTTCGGGTGTTGGACAGAGAGTTCAGACTTGGGACGGCTAGGGGAGTGGGTTCCAATTTGGGTGATGTGGTATCAGGGTGAGTGGGGTTTTGTTCAAAAGGACATATTTGGGTATTGGGTTTTTGAGATGGGTGTGGGGTTCGGCAGTGAAAAAGTTGGTTTAATGGTGGTGGGGAGGGATTTTGGATGGCATTTTCGTGATGGTGGTGGTCTTAAGCTAGATGAGGTTAGGAATTAAGGGAGTTGGGGTTGTGGGTTAGGGTTCTGTTGGTCGATAGAAGATGGGTATGGCATCTGATGGTGGGGTTTGGTTCGACTAAGGGTTGAACAAAGAAGGGTTTCAAGATGGGTGGGACAGTGAGTCGGTGACTGATGAGGGAAAATTTTCCAGAGAGGACAGGCATCTTTCCAACGATCGCTCTTTGGCTCTGATCCAATTGGCGCAGCCACAATCCACGATCGAGAAAAATAGATCAATCTCCCAAAGGATTAATCAAATCCACAATGGATTCTTGCCCTAAGGCTCAAGCATTACCAAGAAACAACCCATAACTGAAAGGAAAACCCAATCTGAATATTATTAATTTTCAAAGCATAATCAACTTTCACTTATCGAAAATTTTAGCTCAAAATAGAACAGAATGAAGAAACAGAATTCATATAGCCGACCCCAACATGGTCAGGATAAGGCTTTGATGATGATGATGATGATAAAAGCATATCAACTATATTAAGGTCTCTCTTATTTATAGGATAATAAACCTACTTCCTGACAAACAAAACTTACTAATTAAAACAAAGTACTTCCTAATCCTAATTAAGCAAAATAATAGTAATAAGATAATTATAAAGGTGTCATAGTTGCTCTTAGCCAATTGGGCCTATGGCTGAACCCAATGGACCAGGTTTGACCCGTGGGTCAATTTAGGCCCAGCTGCCTACTTGGGCTGGGCCCGTACTGCTTTAGGGAAGGTTGGATGGATCATAGATGAGATGGATCTAGTCCAAACTAGATAGGAGGCACTTACAAGATCTATCAATCAAGAAAAACTCAGCTGAATACTAGGGCACTATTTTTTAAGTCGAGAACAAGGTTATTGGGCACATTCAATTCATGTAGATCACTGGGGTAAGGGGGATTGGAATGTCTTAAAACGGTTTAGAGGTGGGCCTACATGGGCCACGTATTGCTATAGCAACCACTGTTTAAGGGCCCTAAAGTTTAATTGTTTTATAAGCATACAAAGCAATTAAAACTTTAGGGCCTTTAAATAGATGATTATGATCATGAGATCATTCTCCATGTGAGGCTCAACTCAAATCATAATGGGACCCAAGTCTCAATGCCCACCAACCCTAGTGGTTGGCATCAATAGAGGTGGCTTGCACAACCACGTTCGTAACTTATAACTAATTCACAACTTTTCTTTCCTCTCTATCTATCTATTTAATAAATGGATAGAGAGGCAAATAGATATGTTCTAACCCACTTATAAAAACAATTTTATATACTAACCAGCTCCATCCAGGCAATGTCAGAATCATAGTAATCATTCGAAAGAAAAGCTTCAGCTTTGGCTTTCAGCAGCCTCTTCAAACTAAAGACATTCAAAATGGAAGAACAAAAGATTCATTAGATTATCACAACAACCTAAGCATGAAATGTCTCTAAAATAAAACACCCCATAGTATTTCAACAAGAAGCTCTTAGAAGCCTTAAAACAGCCTACCTGGGAGAGTCAGATAAATCCCCTGCTTTATGTAGCAGCTCAGCTGCTCTCGTAAGAAAATGTCTATACTCTTGTGAGAAGGGAACCATATAAAGATCATGCTGATTGGATGAATTGGTTGTGACAACATGATCAGTGCTAGCAGAAGTACAGATATCCATCCCAGATTCACTATGCCTGTGAATGACATTAAAATACCCTGTTGCAGCACGCTGTTGGTCCTCACTTAGACTGCTCTTCCACATTTCAAATTCCTATGACAATATTAGAAAATGATAAATCAGTAATTTTGAGTGGAAAAAGAAGAAAGAAATGGCTATAAAGTATAAATGTTTCAGTCATGCCATGTCTGCTTCATTACTTAGAACTTATATTAGATTTATAAGTATGGAAATTCAGTGAATGCCAAAGAAATAATGGTGGTGATTTATGTGTAGAAAAAGATAACAATCACTTCCAATGGTGTCCCTCAAGAGAAAGGAGTATTTTACGAGGGTATCGTATTGTTTGGAGTAATAAAACATACATTTTAGTTTTTCATTTCCTAATTGATTGTGCGATTTTACCATTTCCCTAGAAATGGTTGATCTTTTTTCTTTGCATCAGATCTATCCAATATTAGCATGAAGCATTCAGATGCTTCTTTAAGAAAATAACACAATTTTGATGTGCAATGAGTGGCAGCCAGATCACTGTCATGATATCAGCGCTATCTAATTTTCCCATTTACAACCCTCCTCCTCATCAAATTCTTGAGGGTTTCCAAATTGCTCAAGAAGATTCGACAAAACATTCTGTGGGATGGGAATGGCGATTAGGAAAAAGATCCACCCCATGAAATTGATAAATGACACTGCCAATGGAAAGCCAGGGATTTGGTGGAAAGAAATTTGGTCTTTGGTGCAAACCCTAGAGTTAGGGCTTGCGTATGGGGTGCCGAAGCATCTGTCCAAAGACACTTTGAATCTTCAAAAAGACTTCAATATACGAGGACTCACCTCTCGAGATAAAAAAATTTTTTATTACTCAATCAAATTTGAGAATCTCTTCTCTACAATGCCATATATATAGTAAAAGCAAACTTAATCTGTAAGAAAACCCTAAGCTATTAATAGAAACTTCCCGAATAATAATTTAATTAGAAATCCACTAATAAAAATAATATAATCCTAATCTAATTTGAAGAGGGGCTACTTGCGGGGCCTAGACTGCATCATCCACCCCAAGTTGAAAGAAGAGTTCGTCCTCGAACTCAAGTCTGCGTCGGATTGCCTCTGTAAATGTGGTGAACATGAAGGACTTCCTTTGTGGCAGCTTTCCATGAATTCTTCTTTGGCGGTTCTAGTTTTTCGGGATGAAAAGTAACCTACTGTCCACCATGCATAAATGTACAGGTGTTGTACTTGTCACACATACCATGAGTTCCATTTTTGTCATACATCTATGGATAGCCCAATAAGATATCACCACTATCCATAGGTAGCACATCACACCAGATTGTATCTTTGTAAGTCTTACCAATGGTAAAAGTGACTTTGCAAGTATGTCGAACATGCACTTGATCACCATTCATCAGCCACTTGACAAAATAAGGGAGGTTGTATTTGTAAACTTTCAATTGGAGGCGATCAGGATTATTGATTCGTGGATCATGTGGATTCTGAATATTTGCACCATCATCATGGTTGTGATTCACACGTTAATTATTTTCCAAATTTGTCTCTAGTGTTCAATTGTTACAGGGTGGTGTGTATGCCATCAACTTTTGCAGATAATTTTCTAATGGCACTAGCCAAATCTTCGAATGAAAAAGATGAAGATTCCACCTCAACTTGCTTTTTAGAAGCCATTTTTTTATTGCAAATTTAAAATCTAACTGACCTGATGTGTAGATCTATGAGCCACTAACACAATGGTGCAAATTGAGCGGAAAGCGGACCTTGAATGAGCCTAATATCAAGAAAATATATTCTGACCCTTGATGTGAAAATATATTGATGGCCTGTAGAGTGCAGATGGGTCCAACAGTTGACTGGACCCAAATCAAGCCTAGTAGGAGGATCGGATCAGGGCCAATGCAACCTAGTCTCGTCATTCCTCCTTGGACTTTGTTCCAAAAAAGAAACAAAGAGGCATGACTATTTTTGTTTCTCATTTGCAAAGAGATGACGAGTTGGGAGAGGGCGGCGTCTTGGCTGGCGACAACATCAAGCGGTAGCAGTGAGTGGGGGTGGAGTCTAGGTGCAGGCAACAGCGTGTTGCGATCTTCGATCCAAGCGAAAAAAGGAGCGTGCAACAGCGGTGGCTGGCAACAATGACAGCAGTGTACGGCGGTGGCTGGCAACAGCAACAACAAGCGACGACACTCTCGGTGCCAGGTATGCGTGTCCCTTTTCTTCTCCATCTTCTTCCTCTCTCTCTATATCTCCTCTTTTTTTTCGCTAGTTGGGGTTTTGGCGGAGATGATATGGGTTTGGTAGGGAGATCGTTGGTGGATAAAGGGCAGAAGGTGGGGATAATGGGGAAAAATCAAACGTGGTGAGGCCGAATAGGGGATTTAGGCAGTGGCAAGGGTTTGGTCTGGTTGTTGATGAGTAAGGTTTAGGACGGGATGAATTTCTGAGATGGGTGTTCGGAATGTAGATGATGACGAGATTAGGGTTTTTTTTTTCTTGTTCTTAAAGTGGGGAGTTAGGGCACCCGGTTGTCAAGGAGGGGTGTTAGAGCTCAGGATGAAAGGGTAATGATAGGATGGCTAGGAAGAAGGGGATATCAAATGGCTTGGGGTTCCGGTGAAGGCCGGAGGCTAGAGATGGTGTCGATTGGGTGAGGGGAAGGGTAACACACCGAGATCGAGGGAATGTTCGGCTCTGATACTAAACTGATGCAAGCCCTAGGGTTAGGGCTTGCGCATGGCGTGCCGAAGCACATGTCCACAAACACTTTGAATCGTCAAGAAGACTTAACATACGAAGACACACCTCTCGAGATAAAACCCAATTTTATTACTCAATCAAATCTGAGAATCTCTTCTCTACAATGCCATATATATAGTAAAAGCAAACTTAATGTGTAAGAAAACCCTAAGTTATTAATAGAAACTTCCCTAATAATAATTTAATTAGAAATCCACTAATAAAAATAATATAATCCTAATCTAATTTAAAGAGGGGTTGCTTGTGGGGCCTAGACTGCATCAGTCTTTCTATAAAAATAAAAAAAGGGAGTATCAAATTAAGGGAGAAATTAGCTTATGATACCTGCCTTCTAGTAAGATATGGGAACTTTCCAGTAGGATATGGGAAGCAAACAGAATTTTGGGAAGATGTTTGGTAGGGTATAAAGCTCTCGAGTCAAGTCATTCCCAGGATCGCATTTATTATTCAAATAATGAAATAGAAGCATTCAAGCAACTAGCAAGCGCCTATTAACTCTTCTAGAGAAGTGGTGGATGAGAAATGGGTGTGGGAACTTACATTTAGGCAAAGCCACATGGTGCTTAAACAAGTGGAAGCACTACCAGAACAAATTGGAGTTGCGCTAGGACTTGAGAGTTAACGAGACGGATATGCACATACAAGCGGAGGAAGGGAGTTGCATCTTCTTAAGCAAATCCATTTTTCATATCCCTCATCCAATTTCCAATGTCCCTCCAGCCATGAAAAAAAATCAATCACTATGGGCATAGCAGCTGGCCCCAAAAATTAATGTCACAATTTAAAGCTATCGCAGCATAATTTCTCTGTCCCCAAAACATCCAAAAAATGTCAAAATAATCTAGAATAATGGAAATGCCAGAATCCTTTTTACTTCTCATTGGGGCATATTATTCATTTTTGGGTTGTGGCAATTTTATGTTGGCTGTAAACCTACTTAACACAACCCTCCTTTATCAAAACTTGGGACCAACAATAAAAACTAGATGAGGATTTGGCTAACGATGGATCAGAATGGAGAAGTAGAATTCATGTAGCTCACTCCAACATAGCTAGAACAAGGCTTCCATGATGACAGTGCTATTACCTCACCTTTTAAGAAACAATACGGACCACAGCCACTAAAGTGGTTCCCGTGTAATCTGAAGTGTTATGAGATGTATCATCACTAATAGTGGAGATATAGTTATAATAATTAAGCAACCATGGAAGCTATCTTCTCACTTACGCAATTAATGGAAAGAAAACAAGTAAAAAAAAAAGGACAGCCCAGTGCACCAGTCTTCCATTACTACGGGGGCTGGAGAGGGTCAAATGTACGCAGCCTTACCCCTGCAACTATAGAGGTTATTTCCATGTTTTGAACTAGTGATGCCCAGGTCACAATGGAGTAACCTTACCATTGTGCCAAGGCTTGCCCTCAATAGAAAGAGACCAAGTGGAGCAAAAATCTCCATATGTGTAACGATCTAAAAATTTGGACCTCTTCAGATTCTTAGAACGTTTCCATTTTAGAATTTAATACCCATCATAAGTAAAATTTCAAGACTATAAAGTCCAAAGCATACATTATTTCCACATATTAATGTCTTAAAACCAACAAACGTACTACTGAAAAGACACAAGATTTAATTTAATTCTAATAGACTAGTCCTAGTATGGGTTGGCCCATCTAAGTAAAAGTTGTTCTCCGTCCACTCAATTAGCTACACATGTTGAACTCTATCGGCTGATCTCCGTCATCCCCTAAGCCTGCTATGAATGCATTACCTGAAGTGGGGTGAACCACTAGTCAGTAATGCTAGTGAGCAAAATTTCTAACATGATCAACTAATATAAAATAATAAATAAAAATAAATAAATCAGCATAAATTCACTCCATCCCAATCAGATGAACAATATATATTTCAAGGAGTAACAATAATATATCAATATAAATACCCATTTGATTTATACTCAAATATCGTTTCATATCAATGCATTGGCAATTTCCAATACCCCACACCACAGTATCTACCTTTCCATCAACTGCATGGCTTATTGTCCACCAAGATAGTTGACTTTATTTCCCTCGACCCACCATTCACGAAGAAGTTCCTCATTCATCCTCAACATCATGGCCTTTCATCCGCCATGATTGTTGATCCTCCTTCCCTCGATCAATGTCCACAATAGAAGTTCTCATTATCATCATCACCATCTCATTCTATCAATGGTCAATCCTACATACTCAAGGTTAAGTCCTCGCCCCACTCCAAATCGAAGTTGGTAACTGGCATGTGGCATTGCTCCAATCTCTCGAAAGGTAATTTGTTTATCACATAATAACCATAGAGATTATATCACAAATAATAATTATTACATTCAATCATAAATAAATATTCTTATATTCACTAGAAACCTATATCATTCAACAGGTGTATGAAACAAAAGTAATTACCATCATTAAGCATGAGATTAGAGGTTATTGATCAATGGTGTTAACACTTGTGCTTCCAAGTCTAAGTGGATCCCAAATTTCTCTCCTTACAGATTGTCAAGTAGTAGTAAAAAAAGGGTTCTTAAATATAAATATGATCAACAAGGACCAATCTGAAATTTCATAAACTATGTTGCCATTTATAAAAGTCAACAGAACCCAAAATTTTTCTTCCCAAAACTTCCCTTACGCCCTTGCCACTTGGAGTGATTAAATAGTGGGGCCCAATAGTCCAAACCACATGGGTCCACCACCCTAGTGGTTGCTCAACAGTCCCCTACCAGATGTGGGGGACTGATCACTGATTGCGTGGGCCATGTGGGTCCACCATCCCAGACGCTCAAAGGTGCCAATGACATTCTAGAAACTGAAATGCTACAATTTCTGGTACAACCTCTATGCTAATCCTCACTCTTAGATGTTAAAATCAGACTTCAAAAGACATACAGATCCTAGAGTATCAATTTATCCAAGTCCAAACTCAAATCTTCACGTTTTCTTCCCATTTTATGGTATACAGATGGTCGACAAAATGTTCATGTTCATCAGGTATACTCCTACATTTGGATGGTGGGTCCCTGATATCCAAGTCACAAGGGGGCTCCACCATTAAGGTCGCCCATCGGTAATCTCTCAAAAATGGTGTTTTTCTGGAAAAAAAAAAACCCTCATTCCAACTACATTCTCTATTATCCTTCGATCAGTTTGGTAATCAACCAATCCCCAATGATGAAGATTACCAAGAGGAAGAATCAAATTATCAAAATCTGGGAACAAAATTTGAATATGTGTCTATGCATCCAAAACAAACATGTCAACAGAATCTTCCGGTACTGTAGCATGCCTTCTTGTAAAATAATTCTCAACCTGAACAAACATTCATTCATCATCACACCACAGTAAATCGATGAGAAGTTCTACTCACCTAGAATAGATGATTGATGCCCGCGCTGTGGGAGGTCGTGAACTGAACATCCACTTCTTCTTTGTTAGCCTCTATTCCACACCAAAAAACACAGCCCCTTGTTAAATCTCTCTGTCTCCCTTTTCTAATCTTTGGAGAAAGTGAAGAAACAAGAGAAAGACCTCTTTTTTATAATAGATACAGCCTCCATATGAAGAGTCACATGGAAGTCCTTTGAAATTCCCCACATGAATAGTTACTCTTGGGGACTCCAAGAGTCTTGCCTATTGGTATTCAGAGTTACTCTTAAGTACTCCAAGAGTCTCACCTATTGGTATTGGGTTTGGGTCAAATCCTACTATGACTTTGGGCCCTAAGTAACACTTACTTGAACCCGATAAAACCTGGCCCATCGTCCCAATTCAACCTCAAGATGGGTTAGCCAAAAGTAGTCCCATCTAAGATTGGCCTCCAGAGTTAAATAAGAGCTGTTACAATATGGTCTTCATCATTTTAGAAAAAGGTTATGACCCATGATGCATAGACACTTAATAATGGGCAACATATTGTTTCGTAGTATCTGATAATTTATGTTTTTATGTGCAAAATCTGTGTCCTTGCCATGTCCATGGCGTGTCCCTGTCATATCCATATCGTATCTGGGCATCATAGGTTATGACATGGTACATAGAAATTTAATTTGGTTATGACATGGTACATAGAAATTTAATTTAGCAGACTTAAAATGAAAGGCATGTGCCAATGAGTTATATTAAAATTATTGAGGACATGTATGAAGGAGTGGTAACGAGTTTAAGAACTACCCATGGAGAGACATGTGAGTGCCAAGTGACCACAGGTTTACATAAGGGTCATCCCTAAGCCTTTATCTCTTTATATTGATTGCGGATGAGTTGACTGCTCATATTAAAGAGGAGGTATCTTGGCGTATGTTGTTTACACATGATATAATATTGATAAATGAATCAAGAGATGATATGAATGCAAATCATGAGAGGTGGCTCGAGGCTTTAAAATTCAAAGGACATAAAATAAGACATAAAAGACAAAATATATGGATTGCAGCAATAGTAAGTATATATAAAGAGTTGAAACTACTGTGAGAATCGAAGACCACGACATACAACAAAGAGATATATTTTGTTACCTTGGCTCAATTAATAGTAAGGATGGAGATATTGATGAAGATGTCGAATGTAGGATAAAAGTGTTAGTAACCAAAATAACAAAAAGTTAGAGCTTATAGTGAATGACAAAATGATGTATATCAAAGGGTCCTAATAGCTCCCCTCATGTGTGGGGTTCTGCATGTGGACAAAAATATGCCAAATGACCAACGTGTACAGAATCATGTCCCGAGAGACTCGAACACATGACCCCTAGCTCTAATACCATATTAATAATCAGAATCACCAAAAGCTCAAGCTTATAGTGAACGAAAGAACAATGTATATCAAAGGGTCCTAATAAAAAGAGGGATGGTTGACGTCGAGACTTGCTTCTAGAGTGCTTTATGACCGGCGCATGCTAGCAAGATTAAAGGAAATTTTTTATAGGACAACAATTAAACCAGATATGACCTATGAAGCATAATGCTACACAAAAAAGATGTAGTTAAGATGAGATTGTTAAGGTGGATGTGTGGTAAAACTAGAAATGATAAACATTAGAAATGAATTCTTTCGAGAGCATTTAGGTGTAGCATCAATAGGTGATAAATTAGATATACTCGTTTGAGATGATTTGGCATATACAACACAAGCCAACAATGGCGCTGGTAAGGAAAAGTTTGACTATGTAGGTTGATGGCACACCAAGATCGAAGAGGACGTGGATGGAGGTAATAAACTAGATCTAAAAACATGCAACCATTCTAAGGATTTGGCTCAAGATAGGTCAGAATAAAGAAACGGAACTCATATACTACACGGTTAGGACAAGGCTATGATAATGATGAGGAGAAGGAGGAGTTGCTGTAATTAAGACAAATAATAGGAGATAGTTACTGTAATTAGGATTGATTGATTAGATTGTGTAATACACAAGAGTGGAGATTCTAGCTGTGTTTTTAAATACTTAATTGTTGATTTTATGGTGAGTCCTATTGCTAATTAGTTATTGTGGGGCAAGATATAGGATAAATATTTGAGTGAGGGGACCCATTCCATAGTAGTATAGATTAGTCTTCAAAAGAAGAAAAGAGAACTTTTATGGCACAACACTTACTTTCCTTAGGAGGTGAATTTTGGATGGAAAGGGAGTCTTACTTATGCCCCTTATCAGGAAGTGGGGATCTACTATAGACATATATATCTAGGAGTCTCTCAATTGTTCCACCTTATTTTTTCTCTAAAACGTAGGGGAGAATCAGAAAGGGAGAGAAAGAAGCCTAAGAGAAGAAGAAGAAGAAGAAGTTCACCAGCTGGGTCGCAGTTGACGGATGTCCTCTCGACCACATATTGTGAACGTCTACAAAAGGTGAGTGAATTTCCTATATCTATCTACAAGATGCTTGCTATGTGTTCAAGATTTAGAAATTTGATGGAGAAGAGATGAGGCTTGGACTGGTGATTAAATTAATCTAGCAATCTGATTGGTTGCCGTATCCAATGTTCTTGAATATTTCTTGCCATGATCGTGACTTTCTTCATGGGTTTTGGGTTGTTACAGGGACTGTCGGCATCATAACGTAGTAACGAGAGGATTAAATTAGATTTGTGTGGGTAGGATCTTGGTTAAGGAAATTCCTATAATTTCTAGGACACAGAGAAATAGGAACTATGTGGCAGAGATGTCTGATCGGTGAAAGGAATCATACCAGGAAGTGGTTTTCCTGAAGTAGACCACGCCAAAGGCAGTTCTAGCCGTCTGATGTTGTAGGATCATATGGCCCACTTGATTCAAGATCAGGGCCAAGCATCTGCAAACCCACTAATGGGCGAACCTAGGGGTGAGATTCCTAGTGGATTTGGTCCATTGGGACCCACCATCGATGTGACACAAAAGGGCTTGATGAACTCAGGTGTTTTGCCAAGAACGGGTTGTGGGTTTTGTTTATGTCAGTGCTTATAACATGTTAGAAAAATTTCAGAAAAGGCCCCTGGGTTTCCAATTTGTTTAACTAAACCCTCTTTACCCCTTTTTAGACAACTTCTTTAGGAATTTATAAAGGAGTGGCAGAAAATGACTCTGGTCTCAATTACAATTTAACTCATGTCTCTGTTATAATTTTCTTTATGTAATATTGGCTGATTTAAATTATGAAATTTGGTTATGTCTTGCATCTTGTAATTATGTAATATGGATATTTTAAATGTAAATGTTAATGTGGAAATTCTAAACCTTCAGAAATGTGGGATGGTGAGGATGTGGCCTACACCCACCTAGATTTCTTCCAATTATGGGGAGAAGTGGGGCAGTGATGGAGTAGGTCTGAGACATGGGTTGGTTACACATTATTAAGTGTGGAATGGAAATATTTGTTATTATAAAAAGGAAAACTTGCACAATATAATCTATTATACAGGTTTAAATGAGGAAATTGAGCATGCTCTGAACTACTAGCACGGTATGAATTTGTGACTAAGGATCTTTTGCGGGTATGAGATTTGGACTATTGGGTCCGTTAAAAATTATTATGATGCGCATGGATGTGGATAACAGGACATTGAAGTCCTGAGACAGTGAGTCCTATGGGATGCTGGTTGAGGAGATGCAGGAGTGGCATCTCGAAAAAAAAATTGTGATATATTAAAATGGTATAATGATGTGGACTGGGTGCAAGGATGTAGTTCAGAGATGTATTGTAAAATAAATTCTATTCATTGATTGAATTATTTATTGTCTGTATTTATTTGTTCTGATGATGTCGTTACGTTAATGATGAATGTATGTTAGAGTAAGAGATTCATTCACCAATTTTACTAATATTGGTTACCCCCTCAAGTAGCAGAGTTGCGGTTGGACCGGGGACTAGCGAAGAGCAGCCCATAGTGTTTGGCATGCGTAGCTGAGGAGAGCGTTACATCCATAGTCAGTAGTTTAGGGAGATCTTAGTATTGGATATTTAATTATTATTTGATAGATTTATTTTGGAATTTTTAGACATTGAAAATTCTATTGATTAATTTATATGAAAGGATTTATTTTTAATAAAAGTTGCTTATGCCTTATGTGTTTATTTGATTTATGTGTAAGAATTGTATGTCAATGTGTTATAACTCAGATTCCGATAGGGCCCCGGAATTTGGTCGTGACAGATTGATTAGGTTGATTGCTTTTCTATAGTTAGACATGGATGGCTAGATTGATTCTTTGTAACAATAATTAGGTCCTGAATGGCCTTGATTGTATGCTCACTGGATTCTCTTGAATCCCTATATAAGGATTGTCAATCACAAAATGGGGTAAGACAATTTTCCACAATCTTTTGATTTCCTCTTTACTTACTTCAGCATTGTCCCCTAATAGCCTTAAGTGAAGGGGAATCTCAAGATGAGATGGTCCACTGATTCTATATCAACTAGGCAAATGAGCCAAGCATCAATAACAAACTACTTACAATGTCACAAATTATCCATTGTTCAGATACCCTATGAAGAGAAGTCCACCAAAAAGGCTAAAACCCTCAAAGGGGCTTCAAACTGACACATAATGCCCATTTTGGTTCATTTCCTCAGAATTGGTCAAAACTATTCATTTCAGTCGATGAACTAAAACAAACAACCCCCTTGAAAGATTTTGATTAGGACTTCAATTTTGTTTGACAGAAATCCCTAATTTGGTTTCAAATTTAGATATTTTAACCAAACAAGATGAACGTACATATTTTGTCCAAAACTTGACCAACTAGAAGATTTTTCCTTTTCTCTTTCCTAAGTTGGTTTTGTGTAATATGCCCTCCATTATGGCTAAATGCATGTTTTGGTCATTCTATATTCAGAAGTAAGGCTTTTTAGCTCTTTTAGGGCATTATGCCAATAGTGATTTCCTTCATGCATTGCCGCTTCTTTTTCTACTTTGTTTGGGTCCTCCCTCCTCTACAAAAATTTTGCTTCTTCTTCTGCAACTTAGGCTGGTGACGCAATTCCTATTTGAAACAATTCGACTGTCAAGGGCCCAAATAAACCAAAACTAGAAAATACATAAAGCTCAAGGTACTTGTAGAAAGTAAAATGTTCTTCCACAAGCAACCTTATTTGCAATCTAGCTCTATGGGGCTCACTTGGGCCCACCACTGATTAGTGCACGCACATTCACAGTCTCATCTTCCCATGATTTGGCACTACGTCCATTTTCACTCTCATCAAATATTTATCCACCATTGCATTGAAGCTCTAAAAGATCTATGGTCAAAAGACCACTAAACCCTACGTGAATTAAATAAAGGGCTATGATGGTATGATAGGACTATTCTTTTCTTCTTCTTTTTTTTTTAGACAGTTTGCGATATGGAGACCTTTCCATGTATCCCACCTCCACTAATTAGAAAGCATCTAAGTAAACTTCACAAGTTGGACTGCATAATAGAATTTTGCAGTCTGCTCATAGAACATAGCCCGCCTCTTGTAGAAATTCCAGTAATCAAATAGACCTAACGAGGAACAAACTTATCAACCATAACTGACATTGACCTACCTCAATCCCTATTTGCAACATCACGTCCAAGACAAGGGAGAAACAAAGCAAATAATATGCTTATATTCAATTAACTGAACTGCCAAACAGCAATACTTTAGCAGTAAAACACTTAACGCCAATATACACAGCTAAAAAACCCTACGAAAGCTACCAATTAAGAATCTTATTATAATTAGAAAACTTAACTACTAGTTCCTTAATCAAAACAATCATTAATCTGTAAAACAAATGGAGAAATTTGGGAAATTCCCAAAATCCAGTTATTCTATCTGACTCTTGCAAGAATGGCTGTTTGCCTTGGCCCCACATGGTCCACCTAATCATAGATCACACCTCACGACCTCCAACCCAACCCTTGGCTGACCTTCTTGGTATGATGCCAATGGGTTGTGGTACATTGACCCACTAATCTGCTGCAAGTGACTACCAACAAGTGCTTTTTAATAGTTCAAAGCAGAAGTAATTTCCAAATAGGCCCATCTTTCTATCATTTTCATAAACACAATTCCAAAATGCAACACCAAAATGCTAATACAGCCAAAATGTTAGGCCCCGTTTGGCATCATGCCAATGGGATGTTCCTGTGTTCCCATTCCCACAAGATGAAATTGTGAAAACACATTAGGTTAACATAAAAACGATTCAGACAAACATTTTCATTGGAATGATTCCTAAAAATGTTACCCGTTGTCTTAAGAAGTTGAAAATGATTAGACTTCGTGTTTTAGGACATTTTTCCCTCATCTGCTCCTGCTCATCTTCCCTGCATTCTGCAGAGCTCATATCTCTGTCTCTTTTCTAGTAAGTCTTGTATCTCTCTCTCTTCTCTCTCCCTACAACTTGTACCCAGAAGCTCTCAGTCCTCTCCCTCTCTCTACCCCCAAAAGCCAGACAACCAACTTCCTCTTTCTTCTTCTTCTTCTCCTCCTCTTTCTTCTTCTTCTTCTCCTATTTCTTTTCCTTCTCTCCACTTTCCTCTCCCCACCCAGCCACCCCACATGAACCCTCTTATGTATTTTTTTTTATTATCGTTCTTAATCTTTTCCTTTTTTTGCTTTCGTTTTCATGATTTTTTTCTCTACTCCAAATCCCTCGGTCTTTCTCTGTTTCTTTCTTCTTCTCTACCTTTTCTTTTTCTCCATACCTCTCACACCATTCTTTCATTCTTCTTCTTCTTGCTCCTTTCTCCTCCTACCCCTCTTCTTGTATCTCTCAATCAAGCTAGAATGAAATGACCGCCCATCTCTCTCTCTCTCTCTCTCTCTCTCTCTCTCTCTCTCCAAAATGACCTTTCTATTTTTAATTTTTATTCTCTCTCTCTCTCTCTCCAAAATGACCTTTCTATTTTTATTTTTTATTTTTTTAAGTTTTGATTCATATTTGGTGTTTGTTTGTTTCTTAATATGATTGAGTAATTTATTTAATGGTTTCTCAAAAGTTACTGTTTTTTATCATGTAACTTACAGATTGAAAGACTGTATTTTAATATGCATGGATCTCTTTATTGTTATCAGCATCGTCATTTTTAGTGTTGCACATTTTGGTCTTGGCATTTAGATCCTTTTCAAGGTTAATGTTTGCTCCATCTCCCAAAAACCAATGGAAAATAAAACTATGGTTATTTGTAGTATTTACCCCCTATTTGAGTGAATCTAAAGAATAGAATCTCCATACCTGATTTGGTGAAATGATCCAAGGTTTTTCAATACAGAAATTCATGTAGCCTATTAAAAGACCAAAAAATTGAAAAATCTAACAATTCGACATTGAATGTGCACCTATCTACTTTCTGATCTGCACAACAATAGGTGTTGCTTAGAGAGTTTAAGGGGGTTCCTCTTAGAGTTGGACCACTACTCAGCCACAAGCTTAGAAAAGGAGTTTGTTGTCAAAGAAGATGCGGTAGCCAAGCACTCTCTCTCTCTCTCTCTTAGAGAGTTTAAGTGGGTTCCTCTTAGAGTTGGACCACTACTCAGCCACAAGCTTAGAAAAGGAGTTTGTTGTTAAAGAAGATGAGGTAGCCAGGCACTCACTCTCTCTCTCTCTCTCTCTCTCTCCATTTTTACTTTCTTCACAACAAAAGCACAAATTAGAACTTGAAAACATCCCATGGCCCATTGGCCATTACCAAACAGGCCCTTGATTTCCCACTCTACTTTGCAACCAAAACCAATATTTTGGTATTTGAGCCTCCGTCACCATAGAGGGGTAGGTGGGGAGGAGATCTTTCAATTCGCCCCGGCTCCATCCCCAAAAAGGGCCCCTGGTGGGCCCAACAAGAAAGTGGTGCCTCCATAAGGTGAGCAGCGTTATACATATATATCGCCAGTAATGTATGACGTATATAATATGTGCTTATAATATGTACTGCATATACATGTCCGTATACAGGTAGCCTAAACACAAGTACAGCTCGATTCTTGCTCAAGGAAAAAAAATGAAGAAAGAAAACTAGGCCTAAACCGAGCTTGCAAAAACCTCGATTTGGGTTTTTATGCAAGCCAAGACATGTGAGCTCAAGCTTGGCCTGCCACGAGTTGCATCAATGAGACCACATAAAACAACATTCCATGCTTCTCTTTTATCAAAGCAGCCTAAATTATCTAAAATTCATTCATACATCTAACAGTTCTTATTACTCTTGACATGCACTTAACATTCATCTTCATAAAAATACAAGTATCAACAATAACTCTGCAATCCCACTTATGTCTCATCATCTTATAACAATATCACATCATTTGAAGTGGCTTTTAACAACCACACACCACTTCACTAGTTAGTTTCCACTCTACTCACCCTATATTAATCTTAGTGTAATATTGACACCTAGTACTTCGTGTTTTATAACAGCTACCAGACCTCAGGACCTATATTACACTGGCAATATCTGCTTTTCAAGTTTTTAAATATAATCTTCCTTTCTTTTAAACCCACTGAGCTTGGAATTGAATGCTACTCATCGTGCCCACAATTGTCAAACTGCTCGACTTGAACAACATCTTCCAAAATTAAGAGGTAATCAACTATTTTCATTTACTTGATGGTTTGATGCAAATTGGATAACAAGAAGGTTTATGCAACATACAACATTCTTAAGCTTATAGTATGAAAATGATCCTGATTGAGCTTATACTAAAGGTTGATAGGTATTTACCATTTTGTCCATATCCGGAGGATAGAAATTTGCACCTGCAGGTTTTATCGAAGGAAATGCTGCCTTATATTCAAGTCCCTTCCACCCAGCTACAGGCCTTGTGGCATCTGCACACAACTTCACAGCAGAATCTGCAGTTGTCAAAAAAGCTTCATTTTCATCAAGACAGGACCTGCGATGACAACAAATGTCTTTCAATATACAAATATACCAAATGACTCATTTAAATAATCAATAATGTTTATGAAAGTGTCATCATTTAAAAATCTAGATTCACAACTAGCAAAATATATCCTAACACTAAGTGGAAAACCTACAATAGATTCACACCTAGAGATGACGTTAAGACACTCTCTCTCTCTCTCTCTCTCTCTCAATGCAACAATAGATTCACACCTAGAAATGACATTAAGGGCGTGTTTGTAAATTTCACCTCAAAGTAAAATTAAAGTCACCTTTCATTTTGAGACACAATAAAATAAAAATGTCAAATCAAAATACAACATTTCAAAAAAATTATTCTACCTTTTTACAACAAAAAGTCAAAAAACTACTTTCTCATATCACTAATTGACAAGAAAAAATCTACTTTTAACACAAAAAGTCATAAAGTTAAATCTCCTTTCACTAAAAGAAAAATCTCATCATGGGATTGATTTAACCCCTCTCATTTTTTTATCTTTTGAAATGACCATTCACCTCACTTCACTAAACCAGTTAAATTAACAAACAGCACCTAAAAGTTATACTCCCCCCCAACCACCCCCCCCCCCCCCCCACCCCCCCAACACCCCACAACAAAAAAAAAAAAAAAACAAAAAAAGAGGCTTACCAACATGCTAAAGCGATTGAAAAATCTAATTAAAAGGGACACTGTGGGCTAATTCATCTTCTAAAAGGTCCAGCAAGGGGCTTACTAGAGATAAAAGTGATAATAGTGATCAGGGATAGCAAAGCCAACTAGATCATGTTAGAACAAGGCAGCCCGATTCACGACTGGCACACAACAACTTGACTGTTGTCATGAAGTGTTTAAAAATGTGGGCAGCCAAGCCAGGACATGTTTTTTCTAACCATAGAAAGAGGGGCGAGGTTACCAATCAAAAAAAGAGGGGTAGGGTTGTTGACGATTATGAGGCAGCATGCTTTGCTTATGACGGTGAGCCGACCTTTGATAAGATGCCAAGAGGTGACAACGACTAGATTTAGGGTGATGTGGGTATATCCTTGCTAATCAGAAAATCATTCTGACACCAAAGGTACCCTACAGATGATAAGTGGCTTCACACTAGTATTTCACAGACTACATACACTGTGGAGAATAAAAAATTCCTTCTCCTTATTGATAGCAGTAGTGGAAATTTTGTCACCAGAAGTGGCATTGACCAGTCTGGTAGCCCAGGTCCGGCAACCTATGGGAGCAGTCAGCAGCTCCCACAGGGCCTCACATCGGACGCAGAGCTCTCAGACGAGCAGCGTTTCTTTCTTTTCTTTCGTTCTATCCTAACGCATGCCAGGACTCTTAATGATTATGGTTTTCTGTCGTTTAAAGAATAGACCAAACATTGTCATTTATAGTAGGGTTTAAGTAGCCCTAAGATTTATCTAAATAAATACATGTAAAAGGAAGTCCATCCCTAGACATTGTTTATTCAATATTCTTTTCAATAAAGCAGTTGTTTTTAGCACTTCGAAGCTTCTTCTCCTTGGTTTGAGCCTTCTCCCATAAGATTGAGGACCGTATAGTGAGATTTAGTGTTGATCAGTAAACTATTTCGTTGGCTGCATCACTTCTGTTTGCGTTCAGTTAACAATATAAAGATCTAGGGTTTACACCCTAAATCTAACAAGAAGTAACTCATAACTTGACAGAACTTACAAGTTGTGCATGCATATTAATTGCAAAAGACCAACTACATTCTAAAACACTGTTCCACGGTCATGCAAAATCAAAGAACTATTTAGCTGTCCTCAATGCAAAAGGTAATGGCAAAATTCAGCAGCCTAATCATGTCTTTCATGTATGTGGATAAAATGGAATAGATGAGATTTGAACGCACAGTTACACGAGTAGGAAAAATTACCAGGGACTCTTATTTATAGAATAATACAACCATTTCAACCTATCCAAATTGGAAATACGAGAATGGTCCTTCAACCAATCTCTCAATGCCGGATTGCTGTACCAAACCTGAGAACAAAGCAAAAGCATTGTCAGTTCACAGATGACAAAAACTGATCAGCATATGAAATACAGTTGATTAACTGCAGTATAGGTACAATCAATGTGCTGCATCTCCCAGCAAACCAACCACTAAGGATAACAGGCATGGGCATAGCAAAGTTGTTGTTTTTGAGCAAATAACAAATACATAAAGAATGTGTAAACCATGAAGTTATTAGTCTCTGCTTTTTTTTTAATAAAGGTAATGCTGCCAATAAAGAAATGTCTAACAATAACAAATTAATTACTTAAATAGATTACGTCCTTTAATTAACTCAAAGTAACCCAATTGGGTATGATACAACATGGGAAAGCATATGGCATTAATGATGGGTTTCACTCACCCACACCTGAACATCTTTTGCAATAAAAGAAAGTAGCGTAGCCAAATAGAAATCATTTTTTTATTTCTATTTGTAATAAAATAGCCAAATTTTGTATAAAAACTGATACAGAGCAGAGCCAGTCATCTGACTGAATGGGCCTAACCTATTCTTGGGTCTTTTATCTCTTCTGATTTTTCATCTTCATCTGTGTTATTAGCCCATTTGTTAAGGGAAATTTAAAGACTTTTTATTGTCTTTTTGTCAATGGCTCAGATTAGATCTCAGACCTTACATCACTGGCTAAGATTAATTTTAGGGCTTTTTGCGGAACCTATTTAAGCAAGGAAAGGAGGAAGACGAAGCCTTTGAGATTTGAAGAAAAGAAGTGGTAAACCTGTGAACAGGTTGCGTTTTTGTTGCAACAGATTCGCCCAAGGCAATCTGGTTTGCACCAGTTGGTACCAAAGCTCAGTCGAGGAGAGCTAGTTGCTGTGCTTGGATTGCCAGAGAAGCGATCCTCAGCAGCACCCCCCCATCTCATGCCATCCAAGCAAGCGACCAGTACAGGAGGATTGGCGAGGAGTGTGAACGGATCTCGACCTTGCTGGAAGGAGAAGGTTTTTTTTTCTCAACCCTCTGCTTGATCGTGGAGAAAAGGCACAGGATGGGGATCTGATTCAGGAAAAAAAAGGGGTAAAGAGAGAGGGATTTCTCTCGGCGCCGGATTCCTTGACATCAGCATGTACCACGGCATTTGACACCATCATGACCGCAACCCCACCAGACACGTTCTGATCGTTTCAGTCACTGACCATCTGTAATAACAAAGAGAAAAGAAGGCAGCTGGTGCTACAATTCTGCAAGAAGAAGGTGTCAGAAACAGAGGTGTCGGACTCTGTTTGGAGCAGGAGGATTGCTGCCACATGCGCATTTGTTGTCAGAGGAGAAGAGGCCAGGTCCCTTGTCAGTTGCAAAATCAGAGAAGGCAAGATCTAAGAGAAAGGGAGACTGTCCATTGCACAACATGCAGACCACGCATAACATCGGAACTCAGAACTGCCTAGTGAATCACGGCTGACAATAGACCATTGCACATCGATGCCATATGCAGATCATCGGAGAATACGATAGCCTGCAGAGATTTAAAAGAAGACAATAATAGAGAAAAGGGAATCCAGATGGAAGGATGGAATAGGTCTCTTGGTCATCTTTTGTATCTGGAACAGAGTAGTAGAGGCGGCTCAGATCTCACAATGGACACGTGTGGCCGGAAGAACCAAAACCACACTGCCTATCGCACAGCACCTGCGACTGAAGACAGCGCCTCTGCTGACTGCCTCCCGCCTCTAGAATAAACAAATAAGGACCCAGTTAAATGACCAAGCCAGTCTGATTTGGACCAGACCTGCTTCTGAGAAGTCCCGTAGATCCCAACCCTGCTCCAGCGCGAGCAGGTGTTGCAAACATCATCAGCCAGTCAATGGGTGACCTCATCACTACATTAGCAAAATCCAGTCAACAGTTGGTTTCACCAGATCTATCAGATGGCCAGAATTTCTTTTCGTGAATCAGGGGCATCCAAAGTAGGATTTCAAATCCCTTTCCACTTTTAAACTTGTGGTGGTGAAATCTGCATAGCAGGTCAGTCCAATATTTTGAAGAGCATTTCTTTTATATCCATAGTCAATACGACACATATTGAAGTTGTGGTAAATCCATTCAAATATGGGAATCAATATTATGGAAAAGAGTTCTACTTTGAGCAGTTCCCCAGTTTAAAGCAAAAGAAATTAGCCATTGCTGAATATACAGATATATTCAACACTTGCATATCTTAAGTGCATTTGATGAAAACTCAATACTTGATTTACCTCCTTATATCAAAGGTTTGAGGGCAGACATTAGGAAGTATATGAAACCTTGTCAAGCCATTCATGAAGCATACCAATATACTATCCATGCTGAACCAAAACTTAAACAGTCTAACACAAGGGAACTAAAGTTTCAAGATGGACAATGTTGGCAAAAACAGTCAAACAAACAAATTATAGAAGCCCCTAAGGATGAGAATGTCAATGCTAGTCTTCTAGATTCAGCTCCAATATTTGATGACCATGTGGAAGATGATTGTAAGAAAACAGAGGTTTTCATAGCAGAATTAGACGAAACAACATGTGAACAAGATGACTACATTGATCAAACATTAGAAGAGGCAAATGACGGACAAGCAGATATTTGACGGCTTAGAATTGGTTAATAATAAGAACGAAGGCCCAATGGATCTGATCGTCATGCCAATTCTAGAATCACCAATTTGTTCATCAGAAAACAAATTAGTTGTTCCCTTATTTTCACAAGAAGATTGATTCATTGAAGTCATCTTGACTTCATCTTTATAGATGAACCACATATAGTTAAAATTTTCCGACTAGTAATACAAATACTCCAATTAAAGCATCCGGTGATTCGATCGAGCATCTAAGCAGAATCTTGCCATTTTTAACAAAAAAATAAAAAGAAGCAAGCCTGAAGTACACTTGGAGCAAAACATTGCATCAAGTTTACAGGCCATTTGAAGAGCAACAAGCTGATTGGAAGTTTGTACACTGGATTTTCACCCAGGAGAACACTTGTACAACTCAAAGTCAAGCTCTCCCCAGGAAGGGAAGTGAGATGCAGAGCACAGCCAGTCATCTGACTACATGGGCCTGGCTCGTTGTTAGGTTTTTTACCCTTTTTTATTTTTCATCTTTATTTGTGTTATGTAGCCCATTTGTTAAGGGCAATTTAGACTTTTCTTGTCTTTTTTGTCAATGGCCCAGGCTAGATCTCAAGCCCAATGGCTGAGATGAGTCTCCGGGCCTCCTGTAAGTAATGAAAAGAGGAAGAAGAAGAAGAAGCTTGTGAGATTTGAAGAAAAAATAAACCTTTGAATAGGTTGTGCTTTTGTTGCAACAGATTTGCCTTCGGCAATCTGGTTTGGACCAAAAAAATTGAAAGAAAAACAAATAGATTAACAGCAAACAAATATATGCATACACAGTTTTAACATACATTCTCTCTAGTTCTGGTACCGGAATAGCAAACATACTACTGTTCACATTTTGATGTTTTCAGTGGTAAAAGAATTTATTATATACATATGTTACTGTTGAATATCAAAATGGTAAAAGAATTTATTATATAAACATGTCACAGTTGAACATAGAAAAGAAAGTGTATAGCACAGGCACGTATTGTTTCCAAAAACTGTCAGTAGCAACATTCTAAAAGTAGATTATTAAAAATTATTAACTACTAGCTGAGTACCTATGTCCTAAATCCTAATATCCAGGGGTAAAGCAAATCCAACCCTTGGACCAATTTCCTTAATTCGAGTATAGCATAGAGGACCATGTCAAAAAAGCATGTAAAGACATAATGTAAGAATACTATCAAAATGAAAGAAATATTTGTTAGTATGACCTGTGTGTAAAATATGTCATCTATAATCATTGCAGCTTTCACGAGAAAGAACAAAGCTTCTTTGTCTGCTTCTGAAAGCGCGGTCAGCTGTATCAATTACAGAATCATAAGAAATCAATTAATTAAAACACAAATTACAGATGTTAATGAAAAAATAAATTTAAAAAAAAAAGGGCAAATGGAGGTCATTTGGTGATCCTTGTGGGAGCTGTGTAAATTGGTTGGTTTGCTTTTTTTTTTTTTTATTTGGATTGGGGAAGGAGGGACGTGGGCGGGTTTGTGGCAGTACGATTGGCATCCTTTAATTGATCTCATAAGTTTAGAAGAAAATAAATATCAGGTTCAAATACACCACTACAAAACTAGGTACCCATACATAAGCAATGCACCTCACCTCCAGCTAACCAAGCAACAGCACATAAGTCTTAAACTATTTTGAGACAAAAACAGCACTTCTTTAGGCCTAATTACTGGTCAGTTTCCTGCATTTCTGAAATGTTGTGTGCAAATGGTTTGGTTTTTTCCCCTTCTTTGCTTTTGGAAAGGGAGAGGGCAGAAGCATTCAGTTCCCAGTCCATTTCATATTATTCATTTGTAAAATTTGCTTTAATAATCTTTAAGATAGATATACAAATACTGATACTCATGCAACAGTTTTACAATAGAAAGATCCAGAAATCCAATTCATTTCTATATTAATAGGCTACTCATCTTCGCAAAACTGAAACCAAATAGCCAACCTGTTAACATTGACCTATGTATAAAAGCCCATCTATATTAAATGGGTCTTGACCCATTCCAATGTTAGAATCGACAATAGTCAAAGGGAATCCTATCTTTCCCCTTTTGTATAATATGCTAGCTGTATATAGGATTGTAATTGCATTGATTTGAGCCTCGATTAAGGCAGTAAGGCAATATAAATAAAGCAACAGTCAACTCCCAAGGGGCACTGAATTCTCTCCACTCAATATATATCTCTCTTACCATTTTCTCTCTATTTTCTCTGCATCATAGCATCGTGAATGACATGGTTTCAGAGCATATGAATTGAGGGTCCTGGTTCCTGACTACTTGTTAGAAGATCAAAAGTGGGCCACCAACAGACGATCACATCTGGTCAAAGAATCTCCATTTCCATGGTCGCCTAGTTATTAGGTATTTTTTGGTATATTTTCCAGATTTTTTTGAAAATCAGAGGTAGGCCATTTGGTCAGTTTTCTAGTATACCAGCTTTAGCATTATCTTTTCATCAGATCCGTCCAACTTCCAGCATAAGTCCTTGATTGCTGTAATCCTCAGATTTTTTGTTCGGATATTTTGTCTAAATCTTTATTTGATCTCTGATTTGGAAGATAGCATCAACAGTGGGCCCCACGGATCATTTTGTGTGCAAAAAATGGGTCGTCGGGTTCTTCTTTGGCAGAAATTGGGACGACAGCCCCTGTCCCTTCTTCTTTTACTGATCGTTGTGAAGATCTGTCCATATCAATTCATTCTGAATTGATTTAGAAAGCTGATCCTGCCATTTTCCAGAGATCTACTCGTATAAATTGATTCCATTGACTGAATTTTCTCAACATATTTGATAACAGTGACATTGATGACTGTTTTTTGCACTTATAAAGCAATTTTGCTTTGCATCACATTTTTTCCTGTGAGATCTTGCCATTTTGGCATGCTGTGTGGGATATTTTTGGACTAATCAGTGATCAATTCACAGATCTACTGATTCTGTTGCTGTGTTTTGCCATAATTCACACTTCTGTGAGTTTCTATTGTTCTGATTGCAATGCCTTGGTATAAATTATGTTCTAGATGCTTTCTCTACAATTGATTTATATGATTTAAGGCAATCTTTGGCAACCTTCTCTTCTCTGTTTCTGAATTTTCGTGGTGACTGGTGTTTGCAATTACTATTTACATTGTCCTTGATCATGGAGAAATCTGACACTGCATTGGTCAAGTTTAATGGCAAGAACTATACTTCATGGGCCTTCAACTCCAAATTTATCTTAAGGGAAAAGAGTTATGGGGCTATATTGAAGGGACCAATGCCAAACCAACCAACAATAAGGATTTAGCAAAATGGGAGACCAAAGATGCACGGATCATGAGTTGGGTTTTAGGGTCCATTGACCCTCAATTTATTCTACGTCTCCATCCCTATCAGACTGCAAAAGACATGTGGAATTACCTAAAAACTATTTATCAGCAGGAAAATTCTACCCACCGATTTCACTTAGAACATGAGATTTCTCAATTTATTCAAGGGACTCTCTCCATTTAGGAATATTATTCTCAGTTTGTAAGCTTATAGACTAATTATACAAAATTGATTTATGCGGACCTTTCCGCCACCTCTTTGCCTACTATTCAAGAGATTCATAAAACAAGTCGAAGGGATCAATTCTTGATGAAACTAAAGCCCGAGTTTGAAACTATAAGGTCAAATCTCATGATTCGTGTGCTATCTCCCTCCATCGCAATATGCTTGGCAGAACTCCTGCGTGAGAAACAAAGACTTGCCACTCAGGCAGTACTTATACAAAAAGCACCGAGAGGACCAATTGATGCGACATATGCTGAACGTGGTAAGCCGCAGGGTTTGGACATGAGCAAGGTTCAATGCTACAGTTGCCAGAAATATGGACATGTCTCTACTCAGTGCAATCAAAAATATTGTACCTATTGTAGAATCAAGGGCCATGTTCTTCCCGAATGTCGAAGACGTCCTCAGAATCAGCCTTAGAAAGCACATCTTGCCACTGTAAATGAATCCTCATCTGCATCTGCCTCTGTTACTACAACTACTACTTCGCCTTCACTCACTCCCAAGCTTGTCCAACAAATGATTGTCAATGCCCTTCTGCTTTTGGTGTCTCAGTGATGCAGTGTAGGCCCCAGCAGCCCCTCTTCAAATTAGATTAGGATTATTATTAGTAGAGTTCTAATTAAATTGTTATTAGGAAAGTTTCCATTTTTAGCCTAGGGTTTTCTTACACATTAAGTTTGCTTTTACACTATATATATGGCATTGTAGAGAAGAGATTCTCAGATTTTATTGATTAATAGAATTGGGTTTTCCCCAGAGAGGTGCGTCCTCGTGTGTTGAAGTCTTCGTGACGATTCGAGGTGTCCTTGGACACGTGCTTAGGCACCTTCACGCAAGCCCTAACCCTAGGGTTGCATCAGATTGGTATCAAAGCCGAAGGTTCTGCACGATCTTCCGACGTGATTACCCCTATTCATCAGCTGGCCAGACCCCATCTCACTGTTGTCACTTCCGGCGTGATTACCCCATCCTCTCGAAACCCCATCATCTCAAAACCCTAATCCTTACCCTTTCGGCCTTCACCGGAGCACAACCCAATCCACTGCCGACACCCCAACTCCGTCTTCCATCTTCACCGATCCACCCTGCCCTCACTTCTGCCCTCAGAACCCATCGCCCCGTTTCCCGATCCGACACCGTCGCTCCCCTGTCCACCACCCAATCCACAGCCCCGGGACCCAAACCCACAAAACCCACCTTTCCTAAAATAGGCCCTGATCAGTCCAAACCCTAACCCTAACGTCGCTGTCTCCACCCTGTCCCCAACCCCTAACCTTACCGTACCCAAATCCCTAAATCCCCACACCGAACCGAAACTCTATACCCACGCATCTGTTAAAACCCATTCGCCGGAACCCATCCAACCCCCTCGGTTCATCCCGCACCAAATCCCTCTTCAAATCCTCAACCCCCTCACTACTCCTTCACCCCTCGACTACAGTTTCCATCTTCGACAGCGGCAACTCCTTCACCCCTCAACTACAGTTTCCATCTTCGACAGCGGCCGTCCATATATTCCCCCCCTCCTCGCCACCCTCAATCCCCCCCCCCCCCTGGAGTGAAAAAAAAAAAAAGGAGAGGAGCAGCAGAGAGAGGATCTGCAGCCGAGAGAGAGAAGACAACATACCTGGGCCGCCTCCCGTCGTTGCTGCCATTGCTGATCGTTGCCCGCAGTCGCCGTTGCCCGCCTCTGCCTGATGCTGCTTGTTGCCATCTGCACCGGGACTCCCCCCCCCCCCCCTCGCTGCTACCGCTTGCCGTCGTCGCCAGCGGAGACGCCATCGCTCTCCCCTGCTCTTGTCATCGCTCACCCCTGCTCTTGTATCCACCGAAACACACGAAGGTCTCCTGTTCTTATCTCCATCTTCCTGTCACGCCGAACGAGACAGGGAAAATTCTATATTGGGCCCATGTTCAATCCGGGTACACTTCAGCTGTTTTTAGGTGGGTGAGCCCATATACTAATTGGCCCACAAACGAAATTCTTCTTAAAAGTTTCTGCAAAAGTGTTCCGATTTCCAATTTGTCCTTTTGAAGAGTAGATCTGCACATCAGGTCAGTCAAAATTTCAATTTTGCATTAAAAAAAATGCCTCCAAAGAAACAAGTGGATGCTGAATCTTCATCTTCTTCACTTGAAGATTTGGCTAGTGCCATTAGATAATTATCTGCAAAAGTTGATGGTGTGCACATTACCCTGCAACAATTGGACATTAGAGTAACAAATTTGGAAAATAATCAGCGTGTGCATTACCACCGTGATGATGGTGCAAATATTCGGAATCACCGGGATCCACCTGTCAATAATCCTGATCGTGACTTAGGGATTAAAATTGTGATTCCTGAATATGATGGAAAATTGCAACCTGCGGAATTTATGGATTGGTTAGTATGCGTGGAGAATATTTTCGCGCATAAGCCAATGGTTGAGCATCATAAAGTCACACTAATTGCCACCAGATTCCGAAATTATGCTGCAACTTGGTGGGCTGAATTGCAAAGAAAACGGAGGAATCAAAACATGGACCCAGTTGATACATGGACTGAGATGAAAAATATTTTAAAACAAAAATTCCTCCCTGTCAACTATGCAAGAGATCTCCGTTTCAGTTTTCAAAACTTGAAACAACGGTCCAAGACAGTTGTTGAATATTCTGAGGAATTTTTGACTCTGCAAGCTCGTTGTGGCTTGAATGAAGATGATGATGTGGTAGTTGATAGATTTTTCAATGGATTGAGACTCGACATTCAGCATATCCTTACCTTCCAACATTTTGATATTGTCGATGAACTCATCCAACATGCTATCAAGGCTGAGGGAATTGCAAATCATCAAGTACAAAAATCCAAATGGGTTTCTCCGAAGAATTCATCTCTACAAGAAGCTAAATCCAATGGACAGATTTTTGCTAGGACTGAAGGTCAAAATAAGAGGGTTTGTTTTCATTGTCATCAGCACGGACATCGAGCAGCAGAATGTCCAAAGCAAATACATTTGATTGAGATTGAAGGTGCTGATAATAATATCCGAGATGATATTAAGGGTACTGACACTGATCCTAAGCATATTGACAATTCCAAGGATATTGACACTACGGAAATTGAATTCACCGATGTAGAGCCCCCAGATGAAGCTCTTATTGTCCTCAAGGACGCTTCACCAACTGTTGAGCATAAGTGGTTGCGCAAAAAATATTTTCCGTTCCGCAGGAATGATTCAGGGACAAAATTGCACAGTTGTTATTGACAGTGGAAGTTGTAAAAATCTCATCTCCCAAGCTCTTGTTGATCACCTCCAATTAAAAGTTTATAAGCATAACCGTCCTTATGTTGTCAAGTGGCTAATGAATGGTGATCAAGCGCATGTTCGACATACTTGCAAAGTTACTTTTGCCATTGGTGAGACTTACAAGGATACAATCTGGTGTGATGTGCTACCTATGGATAGTGGTGATATCTTATTGGGCCGTCTATGGATGTATGACAAGAATGGGACTCATGGTATGCGCGACAACACCTATACATTCATGCATAGTGGACAGCAAGTTACTCTTCATCCTGAAAAACCACAACCGCCAAAGAGGAATTCCTGGAAAGCTGCCACAAAGGAAGTCCTTCATGTTCAACACATTTACACTGGCAATTCGAAGCAGAATCGAGTTCGAGGACGAACTCTTCTTTCAACCCGAGGAGGATGATGCAGTCTAGGCCCCAGCAGCTCATCTTCAAATTAGATTAGGATTATTATTAATAGAGTTCTAATTAAATTGTTATTAGGAAAGTTTCCATTTTTAGCCTAGGGTTTTCTTACACATTAAGTTTGCTTTTACACTATATATATGGCATTGTAGAGAAGAGATTCTCAGATTTTATTGATTAATAGAATTGGGTTTTCCCCAAAGAGGTGCGTCCTCGTGTGTTGAAGTCTTCGTGACGATTCGAGGTGTCCTTGGACACGTGCTTAGGCACCTTCACGCAAGCCCTAACCCTAGGGTTGCATCACTCAGGTAAACCTACATCTTCATCCACCTGGTATTTTGATTTAGGGGCTTCTAATCATATGACCTATCCTTCAAAACATTTATCTCACCAAAGTTAATATGATGGAAACCTCAGAATCAATACGGCCAACGGTGGCAGCATTCCCACTATTGCTATGGGTAACATCTCACATTCCCTTCCTTCGAATCATATGTTTGTTTCCCCTGAACTAACTACCAACTTATTGTCTATCGGTCAACTTGTTGATAATAATTGCTCCATTTCTTTCTCTTATACTAGCTATGTTGTGCAAGATCAAGTGTCGAGGAAGGCACTAGCGAAGGGGCCTAAGTGTGGCTGTCTCTTTCCACTACAACTTTCTACCTATGACAGGAATAAGTCTGAAATTGCTTCGTTATGTGATTCTAAGAATAATAAATGCCAATTGTGGCACAACAAATTAGGACATCCTAATTTGAAGACTTTACTGCTTTTGTTAAACTCTACTTTGCTTCATGATGGGAATAAAATTTTGTTCAATAATGTAACTTTTGATTGCACTAGTTGTAAGATGGGAAAAAGTAAAACTTTACCTTTTTCAACACATAACTCTTTAGCTCTAAAGACTTGTGATCTTGTTCACAGTGACGTATGGGCATTGCATGTTAGTGTCATTGTAAGAATATGTTGTCAATTACGTGACCAAAGTGTAGTTCAGCTCTAGAAAGACCTAGTTACATCTCTTAAGTTCAAGATCAAGTTAGATCAAGGAAGCTCGAGGTCTATCAATGAAGATCAAGCAAGTTCAAGGAAGATCAAGATCAATCAAGAAGATCCTCTATGAGTGCCAAGGGATAAGGTAACATTGACCCTTATTGTCCGTAGAAATAGAATAGGAAAAAGGGTTTCTGAACACCCTGTCTTTGAACTACGGCTTGGACCACGGCTAAGCCGTAGATCATACGGCTCACTCTCCAGAGAGAATATTTTGAGTTATTTGTTCTACGGCTGACCCTACGGCTGCACCGAAAAAGGGATACGGCTAAGCCGTAGTGTGATTCACGGCTAAACTGTAAAATCTACGGGCCACTGTCCAGAGAGTACTCTTGGCCATATAATGCCTATGGTTGATCTTACGGCTAAGCCAGAAGGCCTTCACGGCTAAGCCGTAGTATGATTCACGGCTAAGCCGTAAAGTTTACGGGCCACTTTCCAGAGAGCAGTTTTGGGAGATTTCAGCTTACGACTGACCCATGGCAAAGCCGAAAGGTGCTCACGGCTAAGCCGTATAAGGATTTACGGCTAAGCCGTAAGCTTAACCGTAAAAAGGAATAATGTTGAATCTGGTCAAACTAGCCGTTGGATGTTGTCAGAGCATACGGCTAAGCCGTAGGCCATTTTGTTCTTAGCCGTAGATCTAACCGTTGGAGCTTATTTGTATTTAAAAAGGACCTCTCCTTTCTTCCAGAGACATTCATTGAACTAAGTAAAATCCCAGCATAGCTGAGCCTTTGCACCACTAGTAAAACCATACTAAAAGCTCCCACAACCACCTACTCTACAACTCTTAAAGTGCCATTATTGTTCCAAGAAGAGTAATTGTGCATTTAAGAAAAGCTTCATTCAATCTGAGAAAATCTTAGCCTTCCAAACCTTCTTAAAACCTCTTCCCTTGGCTGAACACTCATCTGAAGATCTTCATTACCAAGGAGCAAGAATAAGAGGTCAAAGCTTGGAGATAGTCTTTCAAGCATCAAGAGCACCACTCAAAACTAAGGTATACAATTCCTTGTTTGGGTGTTCTTCTATATTTCAAATTTTCTCTGCTGTAGTTAGTGGAAGACAAACCACTGCATCAAAAAATTGTTGTAGTTGGTGGACAAGATCAAGGATCAACCACCTGATCAAAAAATCCAGTTGGTGGAAGACAAACCACCGGATCAAAAATTGTTGCAAGAGGTGTTTGTTATGTAAGTACCTTGTATTTAGTGGAACCAAGAGAGATTGCTCTTGAGAGTGGATGTAGGTCTAAGACCAAACCACTATAAATTACTGTGTTTATTGCTTGTTGTGTGTGGTGGATGCCTTATATCCTTTTTACTTGTGTTGATCATCTCTTTAAGCTATATCTTCCTTATTCGAATAGCATTTCTATACACTGTCAGCACACACAACTTTGAGCATCTCTCTTGATCTTGCTTGTGGACTCTTAATTTTAATTATTGCACACTTATAAAACCTCTTTTCTGGAAAGAAATTTTTAATAGTCCTATTCACACACCCCCCCCCCCCCCCCCCCCCCCGCGCCCGCCTCTAGGACTTGGTGAGATCTAGCTGTTGCACTTTCAATTGGTATCAGAGCGGGTTACTTCTTAAGGGTGTAATAACCTAAAGTAGATCCGTCTTTTGCTAGATTCACCATGAATCCTGAAGAAAGCTCTATCACCCGGCCTCCTTTCTTTGATGGAACAAATTATGCCTTCTAGAAAGCCCGAATGACAGCATTTTTGAAATCCATGGACTGGGCTGTTTGGGAGGCTATAGAGAAAGGCTGGACGGAACCCACTGAAGAAGTGACTACAAATGGTGTCACAACCACTAGACCATTGGATCCAGCAAGATGGTCTGCTGCTTAGCTACTTCTTAGACAAAATAATGCTAGAGATTACAATGCTATAGTGTGTGCCATGAATCAAGAAGAGTTTAAAAAGATCATGACAACCACTAATGCAAAACAGGCCTGGAGAATCCTTTAAGTTACTTATGAGGGTACCTCTGTTGTCAAAAGATCTAAACTTCAGATGCTCACTAGTCAGTTTAAAAACATTCGCATGGAAGAAAATGAAATGTTTACTGACTTTCATACTAAGCTCATGAAAATTGTAAATGAAATGTGGGCTCTTGGTGAAACTCTTCCGGAAGGTAAAATTTGTAGTAAATTCTTGAGATAACTTCCGGAAAGATTCTATCCCAAGGAAACCTCTATAGAAGAACACAAGGATTCAGAACAAATGAAAATTGAAGATTTAGTGGGATCCATTCAGACCTTTGAACTAAAATTTAACAATGACAAAAAGAAATCAATTGCGCTAATCACTTCGCACAACACATCTTCCTCTAAAGATGACATAGGAAAAACAAGTGATGATGAGGATGAAGATGTGGCTCTTTTGGCTAAAAGATTTTTGAAACAATTTAAGAAAAAGAGAGTGAAAGATTTTAAAAATGAAAACTTTAATGATAAAACAAAGGTCGGTCAAGTTCCCTCTTTAAGAGTAAGTATAAGGAGCCCATGTGTTATAGGTGTAAAAAATTTGGACACATATCCACCGATTGTCTACTAAAAGGAAAATCCAAAAAGAAGAATCTAGTAGCCACTTGGGATGATTCATCTGAATCAGATTCTGACTCAGATGAATCACATCAAAATGAATCAGACAAATATACAGTTCTGATGGCTACCACTACAACATTCAACCTCTCTGAGGAAATGATTAAATCTGAAATATCAAATGAAGAAATCTCAGGAAGTGAGTCAGAGAGTGAATATGAAAATTCAGGTGATAAGGATAATGACAACACCATGGATTCCTATGAACTACTTTATGAGGGAACCTGTAGACTTATTGAAACTGTAAACAAGCAACAAAACAAAATTAAGAATTTGAAAGAAAAGGTTGATAGTATTAATGCTGAAAAGGAGGAATTAATCAAAGAACTTGAAAGTATAAAAGCCCAGTTATCAACAGAAAGAGAAAATGTAATTAAATTAAGAGAAAATGAAAAATCACTTTGGAAAATAAAAGATGAAAATAATGCTCTCCACAATGAAGTGACTGTTCTTAAACGATATAAAGAAAAGTATGAGTACAGATTTACCCAAAATGATGAGAAATACATTAGACTATTCAAACTTAGAAAAGCTTATAAGGATATGACTGGTCTTGGATATGACAAAAATGTTAATCAGTCTCCAAGTTCCGGAACTGTCTTTGTCAAAAGTGCTCTAAAGAAGGAAGATACCAATGTTAAAAACATTTTGGATAAGTGATCTACTAGTACTCATACTGTTTCATCAAATGTCATCTATCATTATTGTGGAAAAAGAGGTCATTTCAAAATGGAGTGCAAGTTGAGAAAAATTCATTATAACTTTAGTCTAAAAAATGAGAAAAACACCTCTACGAAAGTGGAACTTGAAAACAAAATGCTGAAGTCTCAAATAAACAAGTTCCCCTTGAACCAAAAGATGGATAATCTGTTAAAAGAATTCCAGAAGTTAAGAAAACAATTTGAAATATACAAAAAGGATGGAGCAAAAATTGGAGCAAACATTCTTATTCCCCAACATAAAACATTTCAAGTAAAACATCAAAAGCCAATTGTGATCCCCACTACTAGTACACTTAAGTGAATACCTAAAAACAAGAATCTAGTGGTCCACACGGCTTTTAAAGCTGCAGATCAATCAAGATGGTATCTGGATAGCGGATGCTCAAAACATATGACTGGTGATAAATCATGTTTGTCTAAAATGATTGAATTCGACGGAGGCACGGTTACTTTTGGTGATGGTAGTACTGCAAAAATTATTGGTAAAGGAACTTTAAATGTTCCAAACCTACCACCTTTTGAGAATGTTCTGTTCGTTGATGGGTTGAAACATAATTTACTTAGCATATCTCAAATCTGTGATAAAGACTATGTTGTGAACTTTAGTAGTCATAGTTGTGAGATCTCAAGGAATGGAAAGATAATCTTGAGAGGTCTTAGAACCACCGACAACTGTTATGTGGTGGGAAAATCAAATACTTCATCCTTCGCTTCTTGCTTATTAACTAATATTGATGAAGCTAAGTTGTGGCATCAAAGACTTGGGCATGTAAACTACAGGGACTTCTCCCATCTAAACAAATATATTGAAGGACTGCCCAAGATCAGTAGTCAAGAAAAGATAATCTGTGGAGAATGCCTTCAAGGAAAACAAATTAGAAGTGCCCATAAAATGGTGAATGCTATGAAAACTTATCGACCTCTAGAACTTATCCATATGGACCTGGTTGAACCAACTAAAAGAGAGAGTCAAGGTAAGAAAAGGTACTTACTTGTCATGGTAGATGATTACTCCAGATTCACTTGGGTTGCATTCTTGAGAGAAAAATCTAAAGCCTTTGGAGAATTTAAAAGGATTGTAAAACAAATTCAAATTGAAAAAGGCACTTCAGTAGCCCGAATCAGAAGTGATCATGGTGGAGAATTTGAAAATGATCAATTTGACAAATTCTGTGAGAAATATGGGATTCATCGTGAATATTTAGCACCTAAAACTCCACAACAAAATGGGGTAGCTGAAATAAAGAATCGAGTTCTTCAAGACATGGCCACAGTCATGCTTCATAGTAAGAATCTTCCTAGAGACTTGTGGGCCGAAGCTGTTAATATCAGCTGCCACATCATCAACCGAGTTTATCTTAGGACTGGTACAAATCAGACAACTTATGAATTGTGGCATGGGAAGAAACCAAATGTGAAATATTTTAAAGTCTTTGGAAGTAAATGTTACATTTTGAAGGATAGAGAACAACTGAGTAAATTTGACTCAAAAAGTGATGAAGGTATATTCTTAGGCTATTCAACACGGAGTCGAGCCTATCGTGTTCTAAACATGAGAACCGGAGTCATCCAAGAGTCAATAAACGTTATTATAAATGATGAATCCACAGTTTCCGAGGATGTTGATGAAGTGGAAGTTCCCTCAATGACTGAACCCACACGATCCACAGTAAAAACTGATGTCCCTACTTCCATTGAAAATTTGGTGAATATAAAAGATCATCCTAGAGAGCAAATTATTGGTGATCCGTTAATAGGTGTAAAAACTAGGAAACAATTGGAGAACATTATGAGTCACCTGTGCTTTACTTCTGTTTTAGAACCTACCTGCGTTGATGAAGCCTTTTCAGACAGTGATTGGATAAAAGCAATGCAAGAAGAATTGAACCAATTTACAAGAAGTGATGTTTGGTACCTAGTTCCAAGACCAAAGGATAAAAATGTGATAGGCACTAAATGGATCTTCAAAAATAAACTTGATGAAAATGGCGTCATTGTTAGGAACAAGGGTAGGTTGGTAGCACAGGGATACTCTCAAATTGAAGATATTGATTCTGATAAGACCTTTGCTCCAGTTGCCCGTTTAGAATCTATTAGGATTTTATTATCTATAGCTTGCTTTTTAAAGTTCAAATTGTATCAAATGGATGTTAAAAGTGCCTTCCTAAATGGAATTTTGAATGAGGAGGTGTATGTTGAACAACCTAAAGGTTTTATAGACACAAAATTCCCTAATTATGTGTTTAGATTAAAGAAAGCTCTGTATGGTCTTAAGCAAGCTCCACGTGCTTGGTATGAAAGATTGACAAAATTCTTATTAGATAATGATTTTCAAAGAGGTAGTGTTGATAAAACTCTTTTCATCCAAAAAACAAGAGAGTCAATTTAAATAGCACAAATATATGTAGATGATATCATATTTGGCTCTACAAGTAATGAATTGACTGCGCAGTTCGCAAATCTAATGCAATTTGAATTCGAAATGAGTATGGTTGGCGAACTGAATTTTTTCTTAGGTTTGCAAGTCAAACAATTACGTGATGGTATCTTCATTTCCTAGTCTAAGTATGCAAAAGAATTGGTAAAACGATTTAATCTAATGGCTGGGAAACATGTCAAAACCCCCATGAGTACAACCATCAAACTTACTAAAGATGCTAATGGTAAAGGGGTTGACTCTAGCCTATATAGAAGTATAATTGATAGCCTGTTATACCTGACTGCAAGTAGGCCAGACATAGCATTTAGTGTGGGAGCATGTGTACGATATCAATCAAATCCGAAAGAATCCCATCTGACTGCTGTAAAAAGAATCATTAAGTATATTGCAGATACAACTGAATATCGTCTGTGGTATCCTCATGACTCATCATCTTCCATTGCTGGATACTCAGATGCTGATTGGGTAGGAAACTTAGATAATAGAAAATCCACAAGTGGCGGCTGTTTTTATGTTGGAAATTGTCTAGTAGCTTGGCATAGTAAAAAACAAAATTTTATATCTCTTTCCACTGCAGAGGCTGAATATATAGTTGCCGGAAGCTGCTGTTCTCAACTCTTGTGGATGAAGCAGATGCTTATGGACTATGGCATTAAGCAAGGAATAATGAGCTTATATTGTGATAACACTAGTGCCATACATATTTTTAAAAATCCGGTCCAGCACTCTCGCACCAAACACATTGATATCCGACATCATTTCATTAGGGAATTGGTCGAAGAAGGAATCATTGAGCTTGAATATATTCAAACTAACCAACAACTTGCAGACATTTTGACCAAACCTCTTGATGTTTTAAAATTCGAAAATTTGAGGAAATCGATTGGTGTTTGCTGTTTGAATTAAACTGTGTTTTGCCCAGGACCTACGGCTAAGCCGTAAGTCATTTCACGGCTAAGTCGTACTCTCTTTACGGTTAACCCGTATTTGCGCAAACTTTTACCCTACGGCTCAACCGTCAGGGTTTACGGCTCAGCCGTAAAATACTCTACGACTAAGCCGTACAGGGTTATTTTCGCCCTCGTTCTGCGCGCCGATGTGTACTTAAGGCTGTCCCTTCGTTTTCTTTCTCACTGCGCCTGGATTTTTTTCTGCCCTAAGCTCTCTGGTTTTTCTTTCTTTCTTCGTTCTTCCTCTGCTGGCCTTCTTCCTCAAGGTATACTCTTCCCTTGCATCCACTGTTTTGATCCCCTCTTCCTCTTCTCTTATTTCGTTTTGCTGTGCTCGTTTCATCTGTGTCGATTGTGTGCTTCTTCCCTTTTGGTTTTTGGCTTACGTTCCGTTTTGTGGCTTGGTTTTACTCTTGTTGCCTAACTACATCTGCTCGGTCACTATGCCTCCATGGACCAAAAATGCTTACCCCGCGGGTAAGAGGCCTAGAGCCTCGGGCAGCTCCTCCCGACCTCGACAGAGCTCTCCACCCTCTCCTAGAGTACTGGTTCCACGAGAAGCCACTCGAGATAGGTCTTTTTTCTCTCGTCCGATTACTGTGGAGCGAAATGTTAATATCCTTGCTGTTGAAACTTATAGGGTTCATACCCTCCTCACCACGGTTGGGTGGGAAAATATACTAAAATGGGGTGGTCCTGGCTTCCCCTCTATTGTGCGAACCATGTATGCATCCATCAAGGCGGCATCCTTAGACTCTCTCTCTTTTGAGATTGAATTCACTGATGGCACCAATGTCATCACTCCTGCCATCATTTCAGCCCTTCTATGTGTTCCTCTCTCTGATGTGCCCCCTTCGGTCATCACAGATTCGCTCTCCAAAGAGGAAAAACAAACTGCCACTTTCGCTCTATGTGGCGAGACCATCCCTTGGAAGGACAAGGGCTTCCTCCCTGCAGCTTCCTTGCTTCCTCACTACCGGATCTTGCATGCAATCTTCACGTGTAATATCTATCCTAGGAGGGGAAATTTCTCTGACCTGACCCCTTTCATGGTTAATGTCCTCTATTCTGTCCATATGGGGGTCAAAGTGTGCCTTCCCTCTCTTATTTGTGCTTCCAATATTCGTTTCTGGCTGTGTCCGGGTAGAGGCACCAATGCTTGCATGTTTGGGTATCTCATGACTCGCCTTGCCTCTCATTGTGGGGTGAATTTCCCATTTGATGAAGCTCCTGAGTCTCACCTCACCTTTGGGAGTGTCAATATTCAAAATATGTGCTTCTCCAAACAACAAGCGGCTGGTCCCCGCTATCATGACTCTAGGGATGAAGAAGACTCACCGGATGGGCCTCCTCCTTCAGCACCCTCTACTGCTTCACCGGTTCCGGTTCCTCCCCCGGCTTCTTCCTCTGCCTCTTTTGAAGCTCGGCTGGCAGCGCTCGAACAACAGCAAACAAAGATGGAGAAGCTATTGAAGAAATCCTTTCGATACCTTTCAAAGATCTCCAAAAGCTGCCGGAAAGACGATGTGGCGATTCCTTCCCCCCCCCCCCCCCCCCCCCCCCTCCATCTGATTGATGTTTTCGTTTTCTAGATGTATTGGGACGGATATTTTTAGTGGATGTTTTTAGTTTTCTGTCATGTGTTTTGTTGATGCTACCTTCTTGAGAACGTGTTTAGTTAAACCTTGTCTTATGATTATGCACTTTGTTTTGTTAAACCTTTTTGGGCAATGCACTCTTTATGTACTGTGGCTCTTGCTTGTACCATGTATTGACCATGGTTTCTTTACTAACACACTGATTCTCTTTGTATGCACTAGTTTTTTTTTTTTTTTTTGCGTATGTATGGCTTTGCAGGTTCTGGTGTTTTCCTCTCTCTTTGTCAATATTGTGCCAAAAAGGGGGAGAATTATATTAATAACTTTAGGGGGAGCTCAACGTCCCACCTGTCTAGTACCTTGTGTTTAAACACTTTTGCAGGTCAAGCAACATCAAAGGGGGAGCTTCAATCTGTTAAACTTTCAGGACTCTTGTAGAATTGTTTGTTTAAAGGTGTACTCTATATTGTAATACTTGTTGTATCCTATTTCTGAGTTACAATGTTGTATCTTCTTCATTTTGTATATTTTTGTCACGAAATTGACAAAGGGGGAGATTGTTAGTGTCATTGTAAGAATATGTTGTCAATTACGTGACCAAAGTATAGTTCAACTCTAGAAAGACCTAGTTACATCTCTTAAGTTCAAGATCAAGTTAGATCAAGGAAGCTCGAGGTCTATCAATGAAGATCAAGCAAGTTCAAGGAAGATCAAGATCAATCAAGAAGATCCTCTATGAGTGCCAAGGGATAAGGTAACATTGACCCTTATTGTCCGTAGAAATAGAATAGGAAAAAGGGTTTCTGAACACCCTGTCTTTGAACTACGGCTTGGACCACGGCTAAGCCGTAGATCATACGGCTCACTCTCCAGAGAGAATATTTTGAGTCATTTGTTCTACGGCTGACCTTATGGCTGCACCGAAAAAGGGATACGGCTAAGCCGTAGTGTGATTCACGGCTAAACTGTAAAATCTACGGGCCACTGTCCAGAGAGTACTCTTGGCCATATAATGCCTACGGTTGATCTTACGGCCAAGCCAGAAGGCCTTCACGACTAAGCCATAGTATGATTCACGGCTAAGCCATAAAGTTTACGGGCCACTTTCCAGAGAGCAATTTTGAGAGATTTCAGCTTACGGCTAACCCACGTCTAGGTCGAAAGGTGCTCACGGCTAAGTCGTATAAGGAATTACGGCTAAGCCATAAGGTTAACCGTAAGAAGGAATAATGTTGAATCTGGTCAAACTAGCCGTTGGATGTTGTCAGAGCATACGGCTAAGCCGTAGGCCATTTTGTTCTTAGCCGTAGATCTAACTATTGGAGCTTATCTGTATTTAAAGAGGACCTCTCCTTTCTTCCAGAGACATTCATTGAACTGAGTAAAATCCCAGCATAGCTGAGCCTTTGTACCACTAGTAAAACCATACTAAAAGCTCCCACAACCACCTACTCTACAACTCTTAAAGTGCCATTATTGTTCCAAGAAGAGTAGTTGTGCATTTAGGAAAGGCTTCATTCAATCTAAGAAAATCTTAGCCTTCCAAACCTTCTTAAAACCTCTTCCCTTGGCTGAACACTCATCTGAAGATCTTCATTACCAAGAAGCAAGAACAAGAGGTCAAAGCTTGGAGGTCGTCTTTCAAGCATCAAGAGCACCACTCAAAACTAAGGTATACAATTCCTTGTTTGGGTGTTCTTCTATATTTCAAATTTTCTCTGTTATAGTTGGTGGAAGACAAACCACTGCATCAAAAAATTGTTGTAATTGGTGGACAAGATCAAGGATCAACCACCTGATCAAAAAATCCAGTTGGTGGAAGACAAACCACCGGATCAAAAATTGTTGCAAGAGGTGTTTGTTATGTAAGTACCTCGTATTTAGTGGAACCAAGAGAGATTGCTCTTGAGAGTGGATGTAGGTCTAAGACCAAACCACTATAAATTACTGTGTTTATTGCTTGTTGTGTGTGGTGGATGCCTTATATCCTTTTTACTTGTGTTGATCATCTCTTTAAGCTATATCTTCCTTATTCGAATAGCATTTCTATACACTGTCAGCACACACAACTTTGAGCTTCTCTCTTAATCTTGCTTGTGGACTCTTAATTTTAATTATTGCATACTTATAAAACCTCTTTTCTGGAAAGAAATTTTTAATAGTCCTATTAACCCCCCCTCTAGGACTTGGTGAGATCTAGCTGTTGCACTTTCATTGCACCTGTGCTTTCTCATTTTTATTTTAAATATTTTTATCACTTTTATTGATGATCATAGCAGATTTACATGGATTTATTTCCTTTGCTCCAAATCTTAAGTTTTTTCAACTTTTCAAGCCTTTTTAGCATATATGGAAAACCAATTCTCCACCTCTATTAAAATACTTCAAATTCTGGTAGAGAATATGTGTCTAAGGAGTTTCAAAACTTCTTACAACAAAAGGGTATTATCTCCCAACAAACAAGTCCATACACTCCAGAACAAAATGGAGTGTCTAAACGGAAAAATCAACATTTACTGGATATTGTTTGTTCCCTACTATTGGAATCTTCTGTTCCTGCCCGATTTTGGCCAGGCACTTTCTACAATGGTACATTTAATCAACAGGTTACCTTCTCCTCGCATTGCTAACCAAACTCCATATTTCACTCTTTCAAGAACAACCCACATACTCTCATCTTCACACTTTTGGTTGTGTATGCTTTGTTCTTCTTCCTCCATCTGAGCGAGTAAAATTATCCTCTCAGTCATCTCGCTATGTTTTTCTAGGATACGCTACTAACCAAAAAGGGTTTCTTTGATATGATCCTCTGGTAAACCACTTCAGGATGTCGCAGAATGTTGTTTTCTTTGAACACCAGTATTTCTTTCAAAATCATGCTAACAAAGTTGAACCATCTCCAATATCCTTTCTTCCTCACTTCTCTTATTCAATTTCTCCTATTGCCACAAGATTTAAAACTAATATGGTGTATAAAAAAGATGTAGAATACAAAGAGACACTACACCGGAGCCACCTGATACTATTACTGACTCTACACCTGATCCTCTTGTGGCTACTCCAGTTCCTCTCAGAAGGTCAATAAGACCCTCACGGCCACCTGATCGTTTGGGTTTTACTCACACTTCCTTACTACTTTCTCACCTGTTCGCATTCCTAGCTCCCATGGGCAAGCGGTGCATCAAAATTGTTGGAACAAAGCTACGCAGGAGGAACTTGATGCTTTATAGGAAAATCACACTTGGGATGTGGTGCCTTGTCCATCTTCTGGTAGACCAATTGGATGTGAGTGAGTTTATTCTATAAAATTAAACCCCGATGGCTCGTTAGCTAGTTATAAGGCTTGGTTAGTCGCCTTAGGAAATCGACAGGAATATGGACTGGATTATGAGGAGACTTTAGCTCCTGTGGCCAAGATGACTACGGTTCGCACGGTTCTTGCTCTTGCTGCCTCTTAGTTTTGGCCCCTTTATTATATGGATGTAAAAAATGCCTTCCTTCATAGGGATCTAAAAGAGACGGTTTATATGCATCTCCCACAAGGTTATCCATCAACTTCTAAGCATGATGTTGGCCGGTTACGACACTCTTTATATGGTCTTAAACGGGCACCAAAAGCTTGGTTGGAAAATTTTCGTGCTACTGTGCATGATCTTCATTTTTTGCAAAGTCCTTATGACACGTCTATGTTCACAATAACTACTCCTAAAGGCATTACCATACTCTTGGTGTACGTAGATGATATCATTATCACAGGGACCCATAGTAACATGATACACAAGCTACAATCTTCTTTGCAAGAGGCTTTTCACATGAAAGACCTTGGTCCATTAACTAAATTTTTGGGACTTGAAGTTCAGCAAAGTCAAAAAGGGCTCTTTCTTCATCAACATAAATATATCACTGACTTAATTGAACTAGCAAATTTTCAGCAGTCCACTCTTGTGGACACCCCTCTCGAAGTCAATGTGAAACTGTGTAAAAATGCAAGTGATCTTCTTCCTGACCTGACGACCTATTGTCGCCTCGTTGGGAGTCTGATCTACTTAACCATTACTCACCCTAACATCTCCTATGCTGTGAATGTGGTGAGTCAGTTTATGACTGCACCAACACATCTGCATTTAACCACTGTGAAACGCATTATTTGCTATTTCATTGCGTCTCCAACACGTGGTCTCTTTTTTCCGGTTGGCACACCCCTCACTCTTACTGCTTTTTTAGATGCCGATTGGGCTGGATGTCTAGACGCCCGTCGCTCTACGACTGGTTGGTGTGTTTAGTTGGGTGAATCTCTAATTTCATAGAAATGCAAGAAGCAAGATAAAGTATCAAAGTCCTCCACCAAGTCTGAGTATCGAGCTATGTCGGCTACTTGTTCTGAGATTCTATGGTTACACGGGCTACTTTCTAACCTTGGCTATCCTCAAAATACTTCTAACCCCCTCTATACTAACAACATAAGTGCCATTCGTATTATTGAGAATCCCATCTTTCATGAACGGACGAAGCACATTGAGGTAGCCTGTCATTTTATTCAAGATTAATATGATCGCAAAGTCATTAGTCTTCATCATGTCTCCACCAAACTTCAACTGGCTGACATCCTCACTAAAGGGCTTCCCAGGCGACGGCCTGAGTTCCTAGTTCGCAAATTGTTAATGCTCGACCAGCATCAATTTGAAGGGGGATGTTAACATTGACCCATGTATATTAAATGGGTCTTGACCCATTCCAATGTTAGAATCGACTACAATCAAAGGGAATCCTATCTTTCCCCTTTTGTATAATATGCTAGCAGTGTATAGGATTGTAATTGCATTGATTTGAGCCTTGATTTAAGGCAATAAGGCATTATAAATGAAGCTACAATCGACTCCAAAGGGTCATCGAATTCTCTCCACTCAATACATATCTCTCTTACCATTTTCTTTCTATTTTCTCTGCCTCATAGCATCGTAAATGACAACCAACCATGAGCTAAGAATGATAACCCACTTCCCCAAAAACTTATTCAACTACTACCAAGAACTTTCACCATTGCAAACACTGGTTCTTAACTAACCACTGGTGTCTAGATGAAACAGCATAGAGAGTAGTAAAGAATATTATATAATACAAATCCACTAATGCTATTGGCGTAATTTAACTCAAAATTGGTTCGAAGGACAAAGAACAATGACACCAATGACCACATATCCTATGCCAATCAAGGTTCTACTATGTTACAATTATCACATTATTCACTAGTATTGCCTATCTTATTGTAGTCCAAACCTACCTTTCCCATAAATCTAGAAACAGGGTTAAAAATCACCATCAACAGGCAAGAGCCACTGAAAAGAGCATATGATACAGTTAGAAGAATTTCAAGATCTCTAAAAGCCCATATATAATCAACAAGGGTCCCACATTACATAATCAGAATAATAGGTTCTTATTATTTTTAGACTTATGGAGTAGAACGTTGGCCAATCAAAAAGCAACACCAACACAAATGAGTGTAGCAAAGATGAGAATGTTGAGGCGGATCTGTGGCAAAACTAGGAATGATAGGATTAGAAATGATCACTTTCAGGAGCATTTAGGGATAGTATCAATAGGTAGTAAAATAAGATAATCCCATTTGAAATGGTTTGGACATGTTCAACACAGGCTAGCAATGGCGCCTGTGAGGAAAATTTTTTTTATACAAGTTGATGGCTGAACAACAGGAAAAGATAGGCCAAAAAGGATATGGAAGCACGTAGTAACAATAGATTTGAGGTTGTGGAAGACTTATCTGAGGACTTGGCTCAAGAGTCAAGATAGATCGAGTGGAGAAGTAGAATTCATATAGTTAAGCTCAACATTGTTGGGACAAGGTTTTGCTGATGATGATGATTATTATTATTATTATTTTAATGTGTCTATTTTTTAGAGATGTGTTCTTTTGATGTGTACAATGGACTATGATTGACAAAAGAAATTGTGCACGTTTGATGGGTAATTCATTTACCTATCCAGCAAACACAAGATTATGCAATTCTAACACGTATTAGAGAAGTTATGGCCCATTTAATGGTATAGCAGGCATGAATTTTAGGTGTTTTCTAACTTTTAGTGCTTAGTCCACGTACCAAGTTTCTATTTGTTCCGAAATTTCAAAGCAATCATTTGAAAGGGAATTGTTATAAAGAAACTCCCGATCAACCTTAATGGGTAAAATGAATTTTATTATTGTTGAATTGATGGAATTATTCCCTCTTATCTCAGATGGTGTGAAGTCATCCCGTTGATGGTGTGAAGCCATAGAGATTATCTTGCAGCAAAAAATAAAGTATGAATCCAAGGCCTCCTGCATTGAAGATTTGAAGTACTATAGAAAATAGCCATTTAAGTATTTTACCTCAGCATCAAAATGTATAGGAGCATAACGACTGATTTGTTTTTCAAGAGTCCGACTACATGCCTCCTTGTTCTCTTTGTACCTGAGAAGTTTCTTTTGATCAGTGGCATATTAATGACAACATATAGCGGAAAATTTAGCACTAGAAAACAAATTCTAATTCTATGAGAACCTGAATAATAACAATAATAATAATAATAATGCCATTAAAAGAAAATGATTTTCACATGAACGAGATTTATTGTTTTGAGGAAGAGCCCATGAAACAAGGAATGCACTGCTTAAAGAAGACGGGCATCATTCTTAGGGATCAAATTGGAGTCTGCAAAAAGAAAGGAACCAAGCCACAAATAAGAAATTACATTACCTCTTCATCTTTTTTATCCTATGTGATGCAAAGTTCAAAGTATATAATGAACTATATAATAGGCTGTGAACAAAGGACGAAGAAAATCATAATTTTAACCTTGCAAAAATAAGGGAAAGAAAAAGTAGAGACTTCGAGACTTCGACCATCTCAAATGTATTAAAAGCAGTGACCAAAAGGTTCTAGTAAAGGACAATGATATCACAGAACGGTGGAGGAAATGTTTTAGCAAGCTTTTAAATGAAGACTATGTAAGAGACATAATAATAAGAGAGGATACTTTATTAGCTGAACATAATTTTGTCGCATAATTAGGGTGATGGAAGTGAAGAAAATATTGAAACAAATGAAAATAAGAAAAGCTACAGGTCTATATGACATTCCAATAGAGGCTTGGAAATGCTCAGGAGAAGTTGGTGTGATTTGGTTCTAAGTTATTCAATAAGATATTAAAGACAAAGAAAAACCTAGATGAATAGAGAAGTGATATAGTACCTATATATAAGAATAAGGGAGATATACAAAATTGTACCAATTACCATAAGAGTAAACTTATGAGTCATACTATGAAGCTATGCGAAAAAGCAATGTAGCAAAGACTTAGACAAAAAACCAAGATATCTGAAAATCAATTAGGCTTTATGCCAAGAAGGTCAACTATGGAAGTTATCGTCTCACTTGGACAATATTAAAAAAATATTGAGCAAGAAGGAAAAATCTGCATATTGTCCTTTTCGATATAAAAATAGATTGACAAGGTACCTAGAGATTTAATTTGGTGGGTTTTAAATAAAAGGAATAATCCAAGAGGCTATATTAAAATTATTTAAGAAATGTATGAAGGAACGATAACAAGTGTGAGAACTACTTGTAGAGAAACATGTGAGTTTTCAGTGACCATAGGTTTGCATCAGGGGTTAGCACTAAGCCCTTATCTCTTTGCATTGATTATGAATGAATTAACTACCCATATTTAAGTAGACATACCTTAGTGTATGTTATTTGTAGATAATATAGTGTTGATGGATGAATCAAGAGATGATGTGAATGCAAAACTCGAAAGATGACAGGAGGCCTTAAAATCCAAAGGTTTTAAAATAAGTCGTACAAAAATAGAATATATGGATTGCAACATTAGTGGGAATTTACAAAAAGCCGAAACTACTGTGAGAATTGAAGCCCACGAGATACCACAAAGAGATTCTTTATGTTATCTTGGCTCAATAATTAACAAGGATTGGGAGATTGATGAATATGTCAAACATAGAATAAAAGCAGGATGGTTGAAGTGGAGACTTATTTCTACAGTGCTCATCGTGGAGACAATCTATTAGTATGGACGTGTCCTTCTTTAAGAACATTCACCGGCTTGAAGGGAGAGTAGAGAGACAGTATGGACTTTCTCATATTCTAAAAAAATCAAGGACTGCTTTGCAAATATAGTAAATATAAGAGAGTTTTTCTCTAATTCTGAAAAAACTTTAACTAGATCAAAGTCTAGAGATTTGATGCCAAGGGTTATCCCTAATAATTCTTATCCTCTCTTTTTGTTTTCCCTTTTCTTCACTTCCTCAAATTTCTTCAAGTTTTAGACCTTTTTGCATTAAATCTGAAATAAAATAAATTTCACAAATTCAACTATTGCAAGATGAGATTGGACTTTGGAGTCTTTTGGGGACCTTCTGCACTCATTTTGGAAGATAAAAACCACATTTCTAGAAGATCTATGCATTAAATAAGAGGTAATATTCATTCATTCATCTATGCATTAAATAAGAGGTATTATTCATCCAGCTGAACGAAAATCAAATGTGACCACCTTTTATTACTTAAATTCATTCTAATTTCTAAATAATTAAAACATATGTGGCTTAAATTCATAGTACAGAATTCTCTACTTGAGGTTTTTTTTTTTTTAACTCTTTTTTGGGTTTTGGGACACTAACAGGTGCAACTTGGTCCAACTTGGAGCAGTCCACTTTGACTCAACCAAGTCAACTTGACACAAGGCCATCAAGTTGCCCCCCAATAAGTTTTAGAACCTTGATAACAAGTTGAAACTATGGAGAGCCCTGTTCGAGTCAAATGCATTGAAAATTTAGCACAACTAACCCAGAAATAATGTCTATTCAACTCAAAATAGAAATGGGATCAAGATGGTAAAAATGAAAAGAAATTAGGTGTCATTTGGTAAGACCAAAATTAATGTCTATTCAACTCAAAACTAATTCGAATAGATGTTTGAAAGCTTTAGACTATTAGGAGATTGTATACGAATTCTGATTGGATCACCATCAGACCTTTTGCATCTTTTCAAAAAAATAACAAAAGAATAACATTTTTAATTGGACATCAAGATCCAAAGCAATAAGACAACTTTTTGGTTTTTTTTATGAGTTTGCCCATATAACTACTATCAGATAAGTATACAAGTACTGCTTTTATCATATGACAAGTTAGCATGTGATACTTTTCCTATATGACGACTTCTACTAAATGACAACTTTGCTTTTTTTAATTGAATGACACATGCTTACCTGTCAAAAGGGTCAAATTGAAATAACTCTATTTCAAACACATCTAACAGAATCAGCTCTAATGCAAATAGAATGGACTTACCAAACATGCCCAGGGAAACTAGGACAAACCTTGACATCTAGAAGGAACGATGGAACAAGCAAAGGAGACAAATTACACAGAGAAAATAGGATCAATGCTATAAAGATAGTGGTAACCTCAATGGGTCAACTCAGCACATTGGATCAACCTAACCTATTGGGTCAATCCAAACTCCAAACAAGCTCACTTGACTCAATCACAAAACAAATCTATATAATCAAGTCTTCATCGTATATTAGTTGTTCTTTCCTTTTCAGACTCTAAATCATCCAAAATCAATGGGTCAAACATTCTATATTTAGATGGAAGAAATATATTTAAAGACATGATGGGATCACAAGGATCTAGAGAATTCCTCTCAACCATTTTCCAATCGATTACTTCTGTCAAATGGTATCAGAGCAGTAAAGATCCTCTGTAGAAAATAAGTTTGGTCCCTGTCAACAATCAATTCTACAAGGAGTTCTAATCTAGAGTGAGGCCCACAAGAATCATCAACCATAAAAAATTCTTGATGCAGGCCCTAAGGTTAAGGCTTACGTAGGGTGCCGCAGCACGTTTCTGAGAACACTTCGAAACATCTTCAACAAAACTTCAACACACAAGGACGCACCTCCAGGGATAAAATCCACAATTCTATTAATCAATCAAGTTCGAAAAATAACATACTACAGTGCCATATAAATAAAAAAAAGCAAACCTAGTGCAATTAGAAAACGTAATCTAATAATGGAAATTTCCCTAATAACAATGTAATTAAAAATCTACTAATAATATAATCGGAATCTATGATGAGAGCAACCACTTAGGGCCTATACTGCATCATCCTCCCCACCTTGAAAAAAGAATTCATCCTTGAACTCGAGTCTTCTTTGGACTGCCTTTGTAAATATGGTGAACACGAAGGACTTCCTTTGTTGCAACTTCCCGAGAATTCTTCTTCAATGGCTCTAGTTTTCAGGTTTCCACTTGAGGCAATCAACAAGAGACTGAGAGATGAGATTTTGGCAACTTCCACCATCAAAAATTGTGCAATTCTGTTCATGAACCGTACTTGTGAAACGGAAAACATTTTTCTACAACCATTTCTTTTCAACAATTAATGGAGCATCTTTGATGATCATGAGGGTTCCACCTGTGTTGTCTACTTTTGTATCCACCATATCCTCAATTTCAGTACTCTTGAAGCATCTAAAGTATCTCCCACATCACTTTCTAGGATATTTTTCTCATCAATACAATCTCAATGAGATGTATGTACTTTGGACATTCCGTTGGGCGATGCCCCAGCTGTTGACAATGAAAACAAATCATCCTATTTTGAGCTTCGGTCTTGGAAAAGTTTTTCTTGATGAACCACTCGGTTTAGCATCTTGCAGAGATGAATTCTTTTATAGGGCCCATTTAGATGAACTAAATTTTTGTGCCTAATGATTTAGAACACCCTTGGCTTTGATGGCATGTTGGATAAGTTTATCTACATTCTCGAAATTTTGGAATGCAAGGATGTGTTGAATGTATAACCTCAACCCATTGAAAAATCAATCAATAACCACATCATCATCTTCATTCAAGCCACAGCAAGCTTGGAGAGTCATAAATTCCTCAGAATATACAACAACCATCTTAGATTTTTGTTTCAAGTTTTGCAAGCTTGAACGTAGATCTCTGGAATAGTTGACAGGGGTAGTTTTTGCTTCATAATATTCTTCATCTCAGTCCATATTTCAATGGGGTCCATATTTTAATTCTCCTTTTTCTTTGCAATTCAATCCACCATGTTGCAACATAATTAGGAATCGAGTCGCAACCAATGTAACTTTATGGTACTTGGTTATTAGTTTGTGTGCAAAAATATTCTCCATGCACACCAACCAATCCATGAATTCAGCAGATTATAATTTTCCATCATATTCAGGAATCACAAGTTTAATTCCTAAATTGCGATCAAAATTATTGACTAGTGAATCTCGTGGATTCCAAATATCATCACCATCAGCTCGATTGTGATTCCCACACTGATTATTTTCCAAAGTTATGATTCTAATATCCATCCTCAAAAGAGTTTGTCGAAATTGCTCAATTGTTGTTGATAAGTAATCAAAATTTTGCAATAAATTTACAACATTGTCAGCCAATTCTTCGATGTTGGATCTTCGATCAGGGTATTACCAAGTCTGGATAGCAGCAGGAGATGAGCCAAAGACCACATGCGTGACGTGCTATGGAGCTTATGAATTCTTGGTCATGCCGCTTGGCTTGACAAATGCACCAGCCACATTCTGTACGCTTATGAATTGGATTTTCCATCCTTACTTGGACAAGTTCGTGGTGGTGTATCTAGATGACATCGTGGTCTACAGCAAAACTCTAGAGGAACATAAGGAGCACCTCCGGACAGTCTTACAGGTACTACGCTCTAACCAACTCTATGTTAAGAGGGAAAAGTGTTCATTTGCCCAAGAAGAGGTGATGTTCTTAGGGCATAAGATAAAGGAAGGCACCATTCGCATGGACGAAGGAAAAGTGAAGGCCATATGGGAGTGGTGCCCTCCAACCAAGGTGACAGAGTTGAGATCTTTCCTTGGTCTGGTGAACTATTATAGAAGGTTCATACCAGGCTTCTCCAAGAGGGCATCACCCTTGACTGGCCTACTTAAGAACGGTCAAGCTTGGCATTGGAAGGAGGAATGCCAAAAAGCTTTTGAAGATTTAAAAGAAGCGGTGATGACAGAACCGGTGTTGGCATTGCCGGACTACACTAAGCCATTTGAGGTGCACACCGATGCCTCCGACTTTGCAATTGGTGGGGTACTCTTACAAGAAGGGCATCCCATAGCATACGAGAGCCGTAAGCTTAACGAAACGGAGAGGAAATACTCCGTCCATGAGAAGGAAATGACCGCCATTGTTCATTGCTTACGGACATGGAGGCACTATCTACTGGGATCCCGGTTTATTGTGCGGACAGACAATGTTGCTACAAGCTTCTTCCAAACTCAAAAGAAGTTAACACCAAAGCAGGCAAGGTGGCAAGACTTCTTGGCTGAGTTTGACATGGCCCTTGAGTACAAGCCGAGACGCACTAACCAAGTGGTAGATGCCTTGAGTAGAAAGGCAGAGCTTGTGGAGCTGAATGCAATCATCACCATTGCCAATCCCATACTTGAGAAGGTCAAGGAGGGATTACCAAAAGACAACATGGCACAGCTTATTGGAAGCCACTAAAGATGGGAGGACCAAGCGCTTCTGGGAGGAGAATGGCTTGCTCTATGCCAAAGGGAACAAGCTCTATGTGCCTAAGTGGGGGAACTTGAGGAAGGACCTCATAAAAGAATGCCATGACACTCGATGGGCTAGTCATCCAGGGTATAGGAGAACCCTCGTACTACTTGGTGCACGATTTTACTGGCCACAGATGAAGGAGGATGTTGAGGGCTACGTGCAGACTTGCCTTGTGTGCCAACAAGACAAGGTGGAACACCAAAGGCCAGCTGGTGAATTGGAACCATTGCCTACACCCGCACGATCGTGGCAGAGTATTTCCATGGACTTTATCTCGTGCCTACCCAAGGTGAACGGGTTAGGTAGCATTATGGTTGTGGTGGACAGGTTCTCCAAGTATGCTACCTTCATTGCTACACCAGCAGACTGCACCGCAGCCAATGCAGCTATTCTTTTCTTCCGGAATGTGGTGAAGTACTGGGGCTTGCCGGAAGTCATCATAAGTGATCGGGACCCTAGGTTCACAAGGAAGTTTTGGACAGAATTATTCAAGTTGCTAGGGTCCGACCTACACTTCTCCACCAGTTTTCACCCTCAAACCGATGGGCAAACCAAACGGACCAACGCACTCTTGGAGGAATACTTACGGCACTACGTCAACACAAATCAAAAAGATTTGGAAAGTCATCTAGACGTGGCGCAATTCTGCTATAACCTTCAGAGAAGTGAATCAACAGGTCGTAGCCCATTTGAGATAGCAACAGGGCAGCAACCCCTCACACCTCACACGGTCACAACAGGCTATGCGGGGAGTAGCCAAGCTGCCTTCACATTTGCCAAAGATTGGCATAAGCAACAAGACGTCGCCAAGGCTTACTTGCACAAGGCCACCAAGCGCATGAAGAAATGGGCGGATAAGAAGAGAAGGCCGATGCACTACAATGTGGGCAACAAGGTAATGATGAAGTTACAACCCCAACAGTTTAAAGTATTCAGAAAAGTCCACAAGGGGTTGATACGAAGGTATGAGGGACCCTTCACGATCATCAAAAAGGTGGGTAATGCAGCTTACAAGTTAGATCTTCCATCTAACTTCAAGATCCACCCAGTCTTCCATGTGAGTTGTCTTAAACCATATCATGAAGACAAGAAAGACCCGCCAAGGAATTGCATCAACCGACCATCTACTACAATGATGACATCATTTGATAAAGAGGCTGAACGCATCCTTGACGACCGAAGAGTGAGCCGACGTGGTGTCCTTCCATATATCGAGTACTTAGTAAAATAGAAGGGCCAACCCAACCATGAAGCAAGTTGGGAACGAGTGGACACTTTGTGGCAATTTGAGAAAGTACTCAAAGACTATCACAAGGAGAATGCCGCAGCGAGGACGTCTGCGGATTAGGTGGGGGAGATTGTCACGATCCGCTAGATTGCCCCACATTTTGTGGCTTAATCATAGCCTAGATGAATCTTCGGGCCAGGCCAATCTCATGACCCATGACCAAGAGCCCATTGTCTAGAAGTTTCTACCATTCTCTACAACCTTGGGATAGTGTAGAAACTTAGATATTTGTAAAGAGTAGTGTAGAACATTCTAGAGAGAGTTCTAGAAGACTCTCAACCAATATATGAATGACACGTGGCACATTCTAAGCCACACCTTGTAAGGCCAAAGTGTATATAAGGGGGTGGCCTCCCTCATTTGTAACCATCCAAGAGTTGTAAGAAGCTCTCTAGTTCTTTTAATATTCTCCAAGTGTTCTTCTCTTGTGAGTGTGGTGTTAGCCATAGAGTCGGGTGAATTCCAAGTAGCTTGGGAGAAAAGGCTGACTCGCTAAGTGCACGGGGCATTAGTCGAGTGCCGCACGGGCTATAAATCGTGGGTGAGACGATCGGTCCGTGACACATAGCTCAAATCCACAGAGGATGCCAAAACCTTTAATATTTATAAGGAAGAAACTCGACCGGTACAGTTTCTCATGGCTCTCAAATCGGATTTTGAACATGTTCGGGGACTTTTATTACATCAATCCCCTCTCCCATCAGTTGATGCGGCTCTATCTGAGTTATTGGCAGAAGAACAAACTCAGCGCTCCCTGAACAAAAAAAAAAAAACATGTAGGGAATGAACATGTTTTTTCAGCAAATTATTGTACCTCATGGAGTTTTAGACACATGCAATTATTGTAAAGAAAAAGGACACTGAAAATATAATTTCCTAGCCCGACCGAATCAACAAGGCAACAAACCCAATTAGTCTTCACAAAAGCAAAACCATCGTGGTCCATCTGCTCCTAATCAATACATGCGTTCATCTAACCCAAATCAACAAAATCACTCCAAACCATATGCTACCAATGCAACAAACACAAACTGGATTATTGCAGCATCCCAAATTCAGTCCATGATAGCTGAAAGAGTGCAACAACTATTTATGGCATCTGGCACTACTTCCTCTATGGCTACATCTCCTTCTGAACCTAGTTATGCGATGACCATGACTGGTGCATCAGGTAACACACATTCTGCATGGATTTTTTTATTATGGTGCTCCTTATCACATGACTCATGAAGTCTCTTTATTGCAAGATTGTCATTCTTCTTCCATCCATTTAACCATTCACACAGCAGATGATACTCCTTTACCAGTAACAATAGTTAATTCCATATCCACTAATTTTTTAACTCACAATTCTGTCCTGTGTAATCCAAATCTCTCTGTTAATTTAATATCTACTAGTCAGTTGACTTCCTCTGGTTATCTTGTCTCATTTTCTTCCACTGGTTGTTCTATGCAAGATCCACGCACCAGAAAACAGATTGGGACAGGCCATAGGTCAGGTGGTCTTTATTACCTTAATTCCTTGCATCTACCATCTCTCATTCCCTTAGCCACAGCGTCTGCTTCATCCGCAGTTCCTTTTACTTTATGGCATTCCCACTTAGGACATTTGTCTTTGAATAAATTAAAACTTTTACGTTCCAGCGGTAGCCTAGGCAATATTTCTGCAACAAATATTTTTTATTGTTTTTGTTGTAGACTTGGAACACAACATGCATTACCTTATAATAAAAAGTTCTTTTGTTACTCATCCTCCATTTGAGTTAATTCATTCAAACATTTGGGGCCCTACTTCCCAACCAACAAAAGGGGGTTCATACTATTGTGTCTTTTATTGATGATTTTACTAGCTATACATGGGTTTATTTGATTAAAAACAGGTCTGATTTTTACTCTATATACACTACCTTTTTCAAAATAATTTTTACAAAATTTGAAAAATGGATCAAAATTTTTCAATCAAATTTTGGGAGTGAGTACATGTCTCATCGATTCCAAACTTATTAGCCTCTCAAGGGACACAACATCAATTATCATACCCAACTACTCCCAACAAAATGATGTAGCCGAACAAAAACATAGACATGTCCTAGAGATTGCTAGACCCTCAATTTACTCCTCCCATGTCCCGTTGCGGTTTTGGGGAGAAGCTGTGTTAACTGCTATTTATTTAATTAATAAAACCCCTTCCATTGTTTTAAATGGCACATCCCCATATGAAAATTTGTTCTCTTGTAAACCAAACCTATCTCACCTTAAAGTCTTTGGCAGTACTTGTTTTATCCTATTGAATGGAAATGAACATACAAAGCTTTCACCCAAATACACAATCTGCATCTTCTTAGGATATGGCATCGAACAAAAAGGATATCGATGGTATGATCCTAAAACAAATCAATTGAGGATCTCCCACAATGTCAATTTCCTCAAACAAATTCCATTTTATACTTAACCTGTTTCTTCTCCAACAGCACCTACGCATTATCCCATTGATCCATTTTCTAACTTATTCCCTTCAGAGCCATCCTGTTTTGACTTGGTGCCTAGCTCTCTCCTGAATCTACTTCTCCTTCACTGCCGCCACCACCTACATTACAAGTTTATAGCTGCCGTAAAAAAGTTCCACTTTTGACCTTGTGCCTAGCTCTTCTATTCCAAACGCAAATGATTAGCTTGAAAAAAGGGATCCCCTCCAGATGCAACACCCAATTTCTCAATTTGGTTTTGTTTGCATTGATCATTTCTCTTCTTCCTATAAGTCCTTTCTTGTAGCTATCCACACTTCGTCGGAACCACTAACCTATAAAAAAGTAATTGCTTCCCCAGAATGGAGATCTGCAATAGCGAAAGAATATGCTGCACTTCAGAAAACAAACACATGGGATCTTGTTCTTCTTCCACCTAATAAAAATATTATCGGGTGCAAATGGATTTTTAAAATCAAGACAAGTCAGATGGATCTATTGATAGGTACAAAGCCCGCTTAATTGCGAATGGTTACAACCAGTAGTATGTGTAATAACCTAACCTTTTGTGGAGCCTGATAGGGAGTCCTAATTTGATCGGAATGTTTTTAAGACTTTTGGTAAGTCCATAGTAAGTTAAAAGAGGATTATTAGGAGAATAAGGAGTCCCAACAGACTTTCCTCTCTCAAAATAAGTTTCCAATAAGATTACCCTGTAGTTTCCAAACAGGACTCCCCTCCAAACACAGTATATATATATGTAGAGTCCCTTATCTTAGAGATGAACGGAAATAAAATTTTAGAGAGAGAGAAAGAGAGAGAAAGACTAACTTCACTGTAGAATTGCTAGAAGCAGAAGAAGACCACAGCGGGACAACGGTGGATGTATGACGCGAGGCCGATCACTGCCGGAGCAATACACTACTATACCAGGTGAGTAGAATCTAAGTGGGATGTTGATGTAACTGAATTTAGTAGAAGATTAGAACTATTTGATCATCCGATAAACTGTTGCTAGTATATACTTGCGCTGTGATCGCTAGCATATTGTATCTGCCAGATTTGATTTTTGAACCCAGATGACCCATCCAATAATGAATCAGATCTGATAATTTGATGCAGAATTAGTGTTCGACCCCAATGACCCTATACAAGTTGAGAGCTATCTCAATTACACCATCGATTGTGGAGAAAAAGATTTCTCCTGACTGTAACGATATTACCAGAGGGCAAAAAGTCATTGAAACTTACCTTCCAGATGGAGAAACTGGAGGAAACGGTTGCCTTGGTCTTGCTTTAATCTTCCATTAAGGCATCCTTTCCATAGAAACCAGATTCGAATGAAACTCAAGCTAGGATCTGAGATCGTCACAGTCGGCACTTGTCAAAACATCCTGTACGTAATTGAGTTAGAAATCTCGGTGGACCACCCGATCAGAAATCATGTCCCCACATCTTGTAGGAGACACATGGGCGACCCCATTGGTGGTGGACCCAAGTGATTTGGACCATTGGGACCCACACAGGAACTTCCCAGATCAAGCTTGGCGTGGGGGAGTCTCTGATGGAAGAAACCCCTAATGCTCTGTTTCGTTAGCAAAGAGCTTCTGTCGAGCTGTTATAAAGAAAGGAACTTATTAAAATTTCAAATAGGCCCTTGTTGTTTTTAGTGGTATTTTAATAACCTCATTAAAGCCTTTGATGTTACATAGCTGATATTCCATGAACCCACCCAACATAAATTAGGAATCTAACTACTGGCCCAGTGTTCGGATGTTTCCTCTAAATTAGAGTGAAGACCCATCATTACCAAATATTAGTTTAAAACTTTTAGACGGAAATAATTATTTATATTATGTAATTTGGAAGTGGTGTAAATTACATGAAATTTTGCTGGATATTTGAATATAATGAAATATGATTTTAATTGGATTCAATAGTATGCTTTGATTCTTGTGGTTGATTTTATGATGAGTAATTAACTCCCTCAATAAAATATGGACAATGCTACAGCCTGGTACCAATTCTGAATAAGAATGGGGCGAGATTTAACCAGTGTTATGTGGTATTGGCCAAAGTAAATAATACGGTGATGAAATCAATTATAATAGAATTGGATCTATAATAAGTTTGTTGATTGAACTTGCCATCGATGATTTAAATAAAGTAATACCAACTGCTGGCACTGAGTATAGAATTTCTCTCATGGATGTTAGTCGAGGGAAGTAGATTCAACAATCATGGTGGCAAAACAGGCCATGTTGTTGATAGAAATGTAGATGCTCCAGTGTGAGAGTATCAGAACAGGTTCAACATTCACGGTGAATGACAAGCCGTGTTGTTGACAGAAACGTAGATACACCGTATGGGGTATCGGAACCAATTGATGCTGCAGTGGGAAATTACTCAAGAAAGAAATTGATTAAGATGTTATTTTAAATACTATTATTGAATATATATAAATATTCTCTGAATGATTGAAAATATGCCATATCTTAATGTTTCTTATTCTACTCACCAGTGTTACTGCCCAGTGGTTCGCCCCACTTCAAGTAATGCAGTCGTGGAGGTTGCGAGGAGTGACGGGGATCAGCCGGTGGATTTTGGCATGCGTGGCTGATCCAAAGCGCGAAAAGCAAAGAATAGATTTGTAGTTGGGATTAGCCCTAGACTTAGATAATTTTCTTCTACAATAGAGATTGTCTCATTCAATAGTGTTATCAAGACTCCTAATATTTACATAATAATTGAAATACATTGAAATTTGATTGTTTATGACCGTGATGCTCGTGAAGATTTGATTTATGTGGTGTTGTTATAAAAAAATTTGAGTACGGCTTAAGGATCTGAAGAGCTCCAGATTCTTGGGTCGTTACAGTATGGTATTGATTATGAAGAAACGTTTGCTCTGATTGCCAAGATGACAGCCATTCGAGCCTTTATATATGTGGCGCCTACTAGAAAATAGCCTCTATATCAAGTTCATGTGAACAATGCCTTCTTAAATGGGTTTGCTTTATTCATGAAGAAATTTATATGACTCCACCTCCTAGACTCATCCGACCACCACAGCATGTCTATCTTCTTAAGCGCGCACTCTATGGTCTTAAACAAGTGCCTCATGCTTGGTTTGACAAGTTGAGAATTGCAATTCTTAGCATTGGATTTCGCCTAAGTAACTATGATTCTGCTCTGTTTATTTGCAACTCAAACAAAGGTTTTGTCTTTCTTCTAATCTACGTAGATGACATGATTATTACCGGTTCAAACTCTTTGGGCATTCATTCTCTTAAACAATTCCTACACCAACAATTTGAAATGAAGGACTAGAGGTATCTTTGATACTTCTTAGGGATAGAAGTTACATATTCTCCTACTGCATACCTTCTCTCCCAAACAAAGTATTGTAATGATATTATACAGCATGAAAGTCTGACGGATCAAAAACTTGTATCCACTCCGATGCAACATAACTTGAAACTTAAAACTTCAGACGGTCTCCCACTGCCCACTGTTACTCAATATCATGAGGTTGTTGGCAGCTTAGTACATATCACAATAACCAAACCAGATGTTGCTCACTCTGTTCATGTGGTCAGTCAATTTGTTGCTCATCCCACATCCGTTCATTGGTCTGTTGTTCTTCAGTTCTTGTGATACAACAGACAACTAATAGAGCTCTTCTAATGTCTTCCAAATCTAACCTTGCTTTGTATAGGTTTACAGATTTAGATTGGGCCCGTGATGTGAATGACCGACGGTGTACAACAAGATTTGATATTTTTCTTGGCTCCTCATTAATTCATGCAAAAGCAAGAAACAAGACGTTGTCTCTAAATCCTCTTCAAAATCTGAATATCATGCTATTGGTCACACCACTACTGAAATTATCTGGCTCCATTGGTTACTCCACGATTTACGAGTTCCCATTACAGGTTTCACACCACTTTACACCAATAGCGAGAGTGCTAAGAAATTAGCATTCAATGAGGCATTTCATGAACAAACAAAGCAATTATTGTATATTAGTTGTTATTTCCTTCTTAGATTGTAAATCACCCAAATCAATGGGTCAAACATACTGTATTTGGACAGCAATTAGATTGTACATCACCCAACATTCTGTATTTAGACAGAAGAAATACATTTAAAGACATGATGGGATCACAAGGATACACAGAATTCCTCTCAACCATTTTCCATTCGATCACTTCCATCATAGTTATAAGGTGGGCAAAGTAGAGGCATCAGCCAAGCAAGTAGTGTATCATGCAATAGCCTAACACCACCATAAAAAGGAGCAATTTTTTAAAGCTAGCATATGTACTTTGTTTTATGGAGCTAAATGTTGAATAAGAAAGAAACAAGAAAAGGCTACAGTGCATGTAATAAAAATGTTTACTCTAAGAAGGATGACTAGAGTTGCCAGAAAGGATTGAATTAGAAGTGAGCACATAAGAAGGAACCTAGAAGGAACTGCAACGGAAGATAAATCAAGTAATCTCATTTTGGATGACAAAGGCTCATTCATAATAGGAGGGCATTTCGTTGGCTGTGGGCATGCTCTATGGAGGATGTTTGCATTTGCTATTTTGTGGTCGATTTGGAGGGAAATGAATGATAAAGAGACTTTAGGGGCTCTTCCTCTTCTACAAGAGATTGATAACTAGGATAGGGCAAAGGACCGCAAAGTGCACTTCGTTGGAGTTCTCCAATTTTAGTCTAAATGATATCCTTTTATATTGAGAAGCTTGTAGAGGTTGTGGACCAACGAAGGTGAGGAGATCTGTGTTATGGTCTCCCCCCCCCCCCCCCCCCCCCCCCCCCCCCCCCCCCACCACAAAAAAAAAACCAATAAAACCACTTGGAGTGCTCAAATTCAATGCATAGGGCTGCAAAAGGTAAGCCAGTGCAAGCGGGAAGTGGAGGTTTCCTTAATAACAACAAGGGTTAGGTTCTATTTATGTTTTCTAACAACATGAATGTAATTCTAAGGAAGTGGATGTGTTAGCTATTTTGAAAGCTCTTTGTTGCTTTTCGAGAAATTTTCATGGCAGGCTTATCATGGAAGCCAACGCCATCGCTTGGATGTTAAATCGAAAGGCAAACCCTTGGAAATTCCAGTTGCACTTTAATGAAATTCAGGTTTTATCTTCAAGTAGGGGGTGGAGAGCGATTCTTCCAACATCATCGCTTGGATGTTAAACTGTAACCTTTCGTCATGAACTTGGATCAGCCAACTCCATGGCAAATACTTCAGCCAAATGGGTGGTTGAAAGGCTGTCTCTTAGGAGGGTCTTATGTAATTGAGGAGTAGGCAGGGTAGGATGCTCTTGTACATTTTGTTCTTTTTTTATTTTTATTGTAGTCTCTTCTCCTCTTTTATTGATCAAATAAATAAATAAAAGGACCCATTAAATGAAAGATAGGTAAATTTCCAACTCAGATTTGGAGGAACATAAAAAAGTTCGTGCTTCTCTCATTTTCAATAGTTAGGCCCACCTAACAAGCAATCTCATCCAATGACACAACTGACGGACCCAAGTAGGAGGATCTGGGGACTAAAGCCCCCATCCAACCACCCCTAAAAATAGTTCCAAATTTCACAAAGCCCCCTAGAAAATTTCCTAGCTCCACCCTTGAATGACACCCAAATACCCAGTGTGAATCAGTAATCACCTCTACTTTAAACTGATATGACCATTATATACCATTGGATTGAAATCTCATAATATTGTTTTAGAAAACCATTAACTTTTGAAGCCCTAAAATAAAGGACCTGTAATGGCTGTAGCAGGCCTAAATTCAATTTAGCTTAGCGGCTGCTATTTTGATCTGCGATCAAGGTTAACGTCACCTGATCAGTGGGATATTTGGCCAGCCCTAATCCACATGCATATATCGCAATCATCTGGCCCTTTATTATTTTCATAAAAACTTAGGTAGGCCCCCACAGAAGGGCTCACTTCCTAGAATGGTAGAACAAGCAAAATAAAGCAATGCTACACTTCTAATACATGTGCAATTTGAGATACTATAACTAGCTTGGCTGCGTCATCAGCCACAGTATGAGTCGCTAGAAGTAACAGTGTAAGACGAGCGTCATGTGTAATGGGCGTTTATTGGTGTGAAGCCACCAAGTCGTGATGGACATTGTGGTCACCAAGTTAGTGATTGAAACCTTATTTTAAAGCCACAATTATATCCATATTGCAAAACTACTATCCAAATACTGTATCCACAAACATTACCAACTAGATAGAGATCATAAAGGATATTTTGCACTTTAAAGAGTAAATGAATATTTTAAACATTTTAGGCATGTATATTTTAAACATTTTAGGCAGTCCTTCATTACAATGTTCAGAATAAAGGCAAACATAATAATAAAGAACACATTATCCAAAGTAAATTGGTACAAGTATCAATATTATCCTGTGCCTCATGGACATGCCACATCTGTTCCAGCAATAAATTAAAGGATACAAAAACTAAAAGAATGCAGAAAGTTATAACAATAGATAAGTGTCAAACATAGTTGGGACTAGGCACTGGTGATGACAATGATGAACTGATGATGATAACAATAGATAAGTGTCCCTAAAAATCGTTAGCTACTGGGACAGCCTCCTTAAACAACAAATCCACCTGTGACTATTTGAGTGACCATCTCGTAAACTATGAACAGAAGTAATGTTAAAATGCAAATAATAATAACAGTTGGATTTTAATAATAGAAATAAAAGTTTCCAAATGCATACCTTTTCTCGATCATATTGAACAGTTGACCATATTGCCCTTGCACATCATATGGGACATAATTTTGGTCTTCTTTTTCGAGTAAGTGTTTGTAATCCTCCCAAAATATATACTTAACAGCCGATACTTCTGTTTCCTATAAAATTGAAACCAATGCAAATCAGTTCATCAGCCTGTATATGTGCTTGCAATAGTGTAAATAATTCTAAAAGTCTCAGACTCTATGGGGCCCACATGGATGCACATCAATCATCGATGAAGGGATAGAAAGGTGTCCTAAGAATCGAACACTTTAAAACCCTAGAAACCTTTGTAAAAATGAAGGCCCACCAAGAGGAAGAAGCAAGCTGAAGATGACATGGATGGTTGTAGCAAAAATAGATCTGAAGATATACAACTTATATAGGGATTTGACTCAAGATAGATCAGAATGGAGAAACAAAATTCATGTAACTACAACATAGGTGGAACAAGGCTTTAATGATGATGATGATGATGACGACAACGATAATACATATGCATAGATATATATATGGAAATATTCATATGCATCCATCCCTCACCATAATATAGTACGGGAAAACTTAATGGGGCCCACCAGGGCCCAACTAATCATAGGACTAGGGGGAAATAAACATACATTTTGGATGGGCCCAAATATCAATTTTGGGGTCAATCACGTGTCTCTAACCCCTTAATATGGAGCTCACAAGTTTTAACAACTTTATATTAAAGAAAAAATTTGACCCTTAATTCAAAAGTTCAGCCCATTCAGATCGGTGAAAACTCAATAGATCCAATGTGTGTGGATGATTTGAAGGGATAATAAAGTCAGCCCCACTATTTTCCCAAACTATGTGCCCCTCACCCCATGGAGAGGGATGTGGGATGGATGCACATGAACATTTCCCATATCTATTAAAAAGGATAGATAATGATGTCCTATGAATCTAAAATTTAAAGATGTGATTTGAACATTAACAATGAATTTAAGTAGTAAGAAGTTTCCATTTTTTTTTCACTAAAGAAACAAAGAAACCATGAAGAGAGTAATGGAGCAAAGACTTAGACAAGAGACCAAGATATCTGAAAATCAATTTCATATCATCCTATTGACACCAACTATGGAAGCCATTTTTTTACATATGAAAGCTATCTTTTCACTTAAGAAAAATCTTCATATGGTGTTCATAGATCTAAAGCAAACCCATGATAGGGTACCTAGGGACCTGATATGGTGGGTTCCTAGAAGAATAAGTGCCCCAAGAGATTATATTGACATCATTAAAGAAATGTATAAGAAAGCATGAGGAAACGGTAACAAGTACGAGAACATCCTGTAGAAAGACAGGTGAGTTTCTAATAACATTATAGGACATAGGTTTGCATTAGGGGTCGACTTTAAGCCCTTATTTCTTTACAATAATTATGGACAAGTTAATTCCTTATATTTGAGAGGAGATACCATGGTTTACATTGTATGCTAAACTGCTAATGATATAATATTGGTGGATGAATTGAGAGATAGTGTGAATACCAAACTTAAGAGAAGGCAGGATGTTTTAGAATCTGTAACGACCCAAGAATCTGAAGCTCTTTAGATTCTTAAATCATTATCATGATTATAATACAATAACATTCATTAAGTAAATTCCAAAAGTAAGTCCAAGCAAAGATAAAGATTTAAAATCTCAATATTAATGTCTTATCAAGTCTTTACAAATTTAGCTAGGAAAGACACTAAATCTAAGAAAGTATTCCAAAATAAGGCTAGCCCCATCTAATAATCTAGGAAGTGCTTCGATCTCTCAATCAGCAATGCATATCAAAATCTATAGGCTAATCTCCATCGTTCTCAGATCCCGCTACGAATGCGTTACCTATAGTGGGGTGAACCACTAGTCAATAATACTGGTAGTAAAATTTCTAAATCAAGAGAACAATAGAAACTGGCATGATAAAAAAAATGTTATATCGTAGTTGTTCTATCATATCATTCCTGATCATATATCCTTATCAATACATCTCACAAGTTTCAAGATTCATATGTTTCCATAAAAATTCATAGGTTTACCCCCGAAGAGTAAGTTCAAAATCTTGTTCGTCAACTTGGCTTTAGTGTATACTATTATTATTATTTGAACTTACATAAGGGATTCATATTCTTGTCGTGACAAAACTGTCACCATTCGTAATTCATATTAGTTGTATAATCATAAGGACTCATATTCGTGTCATGACAAGGCAGTCATTGATGTAATTTAAAGAAATTTATATTCATGTCATGACAAGACAATCACCCATGTAACTTAAAAGGAATTCATATTCATGTCATGACAAGATTGTCGCCCATCTTAATTCATAGTAATAGTTGAACAAGGAATTCATATTCGTGCCATGAAAAGACTGTCACCCTTCTCAATGCATAGAATTTCTCATATTCCCACAAGGAGAATTCATAATCTTGTCATGACAAAGCTATCACCATTCATTGTTCGAAGATCAATCCAATACCAGCATAAAACCAGTTACTAACAAATTCTTATTTCAATTTTAGTTTATAGGCTTTACAATAAATACCATCAATATTACCATTAGCCAATCCCACATACTTCATATTGAAGTCTCGCCCCACTCGGAATCGTTATTGGTTTTACATGTGGCATTGATTATATCTTTTATTCAGTCAAAAAAAAACAAAAACACTTTACTCATGGTTCTTCAATCATAGAATTAACACCTTACTCACAATTCATCGGTTATAGCATTAACATTTTATTCATAATTCATCATTAAACTTAGATCAAATATTATGATCAAATGTTCTAAGAGTACCATATTAACTATTCCTTCTAAACACATGTTCAAATGATGATATCCATCCAGAAATGTTCAATAAAAGTAGAGGATATTACACAACGAAACAGATGATAATAATTAATGATTGGGTCGGAAACTTAATACAGCATTATTTTCATCTTATGCTCGTGTTCTTCGTACCTTTGCAAATAAAAAAAACTTTCTTAAATGAAAGACATATGGTTTTTAGAACCCAGAGGCTTCAACATAAAACTCTAGTGTTAGGGGTGTATGAATAAAATCATACACAGCAACAAGAAAATTTTTAAATAGAACCAGTAAAAAAAAAAAAGAGTCTTACGCCTAGTCCTGTTTGAGTTCTTTGGATAAAGAGTACCAACGGTCCTCTCCCAATGGATCCACCACCATGGTGGTCGACTACCTGTCGCATAACAGATGTAGGGACCTGATCTTAGATTAGGTGGGCCACATGGGCCTACAACTCACAAACAGTCCAGTTTCATTTTGACGACCTGAACCGGACTTTATCCAATTTCTGAATTCATTTACACTTAGTTTCATCATAATCAGTGGTGAAAATAGTCATCAGGAAACTCCTCAACCATACCAACAAACTGAACTAACATCTAAACAAAAAAGAATGATTTTTAGTACTCATTTCCTTCAAAATTTGGTTCGACAATCTTCATATCTAGTCTTCATCAGGTCTGATCTTGGATTAGTGAATCTCTACTGATCCAAAACAGAGAAAGAATACATCCTTGGGTCATTAGACAATCCCAAAGATGATTTCATAGTTTAATACTAAGTTGAGTATATATATATTGATGAAGTATTTGCTCAACATGTAATTTTCAGTAAGAAAGATCTATTCAGTTCTGAATCTGATAATTGTAAAGGAAGTTCTACTCACTTGATGTAAGTGATAAGTGACCTCAAATAAGACATCCACTACGCAAAAACTCTTTGTAGAAATTCTTTGCTTCAGTTGTCAAATATCAAATATTAGACCATTATCCTTCTACCATAAAAGAGGTGACCATAGAAGAGAAGAAGTCTCTATTTATAGGGCATTGGACATCCAAAGGAGGAGTCCTATTTGGAATTTTCTTCTTGAAGAGTCACCCAGAAGATCTAAGGTTACATGCAAAACCACAAAGTTGCCTGGGAAACCACAAAGTCATACCTACTAATTTGCAACGAAGAGCCATTTTTGAAAACTGAACAGTCACTAAAAATGGGTCTTGGGTTCAGTTTTCAACCACCTAAAGAGGTCAGAAGGTCTTGGCCCAACAGCCCAATTTACACAAAAAGTGGGCTTGCCAAATGTGGGCCTTCCTAAGCCCAATTGGCCCATTCTAAATTCAAGGTTATTACATACTTCCCCTCTTGTGAAATTTGGTCCTCCAAATTTAAATCATACCTTATGGAAAAAAGTGTGGATACTTTTCTCAAACATCTTTTTCTGTCTCCCAGATTATGATGCTCCCACAAAATTTTAACCAGACAGATAGTTTTGTTCCGTAGAGCTCTTTCTCTTGTTTCTAGAATAGCTACTAGCTTCTCCTCATATGATAAATCTTCTTGTATCAGAAGCGGTCTAAAGTCGATCACATGAGATGAGTTCGGTTCATATTTCTTTAGCATGGATACATGAAACACATTGTGCACACCAGCCAGTTGTAGGGGTAATGCTAGTTCATAAGCATTTCCATCACTAACTCGACCAATTATCTCAAATGGTCCAATATAACACATACTCAACTTGCCCTTTTTCCCAAACCGCATGATGCCCTTGGTTGGAGAAACTTTGAGAAAGACATGATCTCCTACTGCGAATTCCAACTCTCTTCAGCAATTATTTGCATAACTTTTCTTTCTACTTTGGGTAGTTTTGAGTCTGTCTCGGATTTTCTTAATGGTGTCCGTTGAGGATTGCATCCAATCTAGTCCAAGGATTCTCCGATCACCAACTTCTTCCCAACAAATGGGAGATCGGCAATTCTGTCCGTACAATGCTTCAAAAGGTACCATTTGGATAGTTAAATGATAACTATTATTATAGGCAAATTCCACCAGGGGTAACTATTCATCCCAATTATCTTTGAAATCCAAGGCACAAGCTCGCAACATATCTTCAAGAGTCTAGTTGGTTCTTCCAGTCTGGCCATCAATTTGAGAATGATATAGTGTGCTGAAACGCAATTGTGTTCCCATAGCCGATTATAATTTTCTCCAAAAGTTGGACACAAAGTTAGAGTCCCCATCAGAAACGATGGAAACCGGAATTCCATGCAGTTAAACAATTTCTTTAACGTATCTGCATGCCAATTCTTCCATTGATGTTCTTCCTTTGAGAGGGATGAAGTGCGCGGATTTAGTCAAACGATCCACGATGACCCAAATTACTTCATTGCCTCTGAAAGTCTTCGGAAACCAGAAATGAAGTCCATAGTGATGTGTTCCCATTTCCACTCTGGTACAGGCAATCGCTGCAACAACCCTCTTGGTTTCCGATGATTAGCCTTAACTTGCTAGCATGTTGAGCATCTTGCCACAAATTCTACAACTTCATTTTTCATACCATTCCACCAGAATTGCTTCTTGAAATTCTGGTACATCTTAGTACTTCCTAGATGAATGTATATCAGGTATAATGTGCCTCATGCTATATCTCATCCTTGATTTGCCGATCATTTGGAACACACAACTTATTCCTATAATATAAGGTACCATTGACAAGTGAAAAATCCAGCTTATCATTCAATTTGTTGAAGATTTCTAATAGTGTCCCATCATTCTTTTGGCGATCATTAATTCGCTGAATGATCTCTGGTTGAACTTTAAAACTCCCCAATAATATTTTGCCACCGATGACCCGAAAGTTCACATCCAAGTCCCTAATCTCCTCTAGTAAGTTTTATTTTGCTGTCAAGTAAGCCAATTGGACTGACTTTCTGCTTAATGCGTCAACCATGACATTTGCCTTACCAAGATGGTAATATATGGAAAAGTCAGTCTTTCAAAAATTCTAACCATCTTCACTGCCTCAAATTTAACTTTTGTTGGGAAAAGATATACTTTAGGCTCTTATGGTCCATGTATACTTCAAATTCTTCTCCAGAGAGATAATGTCACAAATTTTAAGAGTGAAAACTACAACAGCCAATTCTAAATCATGAGTGGCATAGTTTTGCTCATGCATTTTCAATTGTCTAGATGCGTAAGCAATTATTTTTCCATGCTGCATAAGTACGCACCATAGTCCTTTAAGTGACGCATCACAAAATATAACAAAACCACCACTGCCCAAACGTAAGGCTAAAACCGATGCTGAAGTCAACTTATCCTTCAGTGTATGAAAACTGGTCTCACATTTGTTGTCCTAATTAAATTACAGATTTTTCCTAGTGAGACGAGTTAAAGGTCTTGCGAGGGAAGAAAACCCTTGCACAAATCTCCTATAATACCCTGCGAGTCCTAAGAAACTCCGAACCTCTGACACTATTATTGGCCGTTTCCAGCTAGTGATAGCTTCCACCTTGGCAGGATCCATAAACAATCCTTCACCTGAGATGATGTAACCTAGGAAATTAACCTGAGTTAACCAAAAGTCACATTTACTCAACTTGGCGTACAACTGATTGGCTTTTAATAATTTTAATGCCGTGCGAAGGTGATTTCCATGCTCCAATTCAGTCTTAGAATAAATTAGTATATCATCAATAAATACAATAACAAACTGGTCCAATAGGGCTTGAAGATTTAATCCATGAGTGCCATGAACACAGCCAGTGCATTGGTTAGCCCAAATGGCATTACAAGAAACTCATAATACCCATATCGAGTCCGGAAAGCCATCTTAGGTACATCCTCCTCCCTCACTCTTACCTGATGGTATCCAATCCGCAAATCAATTTTTGAAAAATATCTTGCACCCTGAAGTTGGTCAAACAGCTCATCTATTCGTGGAAGCAGATACTTCTTCTTGATAGTGACTTGGTTGAGCTGTCGATAATCTATACACATACACAAGGTTCCATCCTTTTTTTTAACAAAAAGAATAGGAGCTCCCCACAGTGAAACACTGGGCCTAATTTCTTGTGTCATTAGACAGTCCCAAAGATGATTTCACACTTTAATACTAAGTCGAGTATATATATATATTGATAAAGTATTTGCTCAACATGTAATTTTCAGTAAGAAAGATCTAGAAAAACATTTTGTTATTCAGTTCTGAATCTGATAATTGTAAAGGAAGTTCTACTCACCTGGTGTAAGTGATAAGTGACCTCAAATCAGACATCCACTAGGCAAAAACTCAATGTAGAAATTCTTTGCTTCAATTGTCAAATATCAAAATATTAGACAATTATCTTTCTAACATAGAAGAAGTGACCATAAAAGAGAAGAAGTCTCTATTTATAGGGCATTGGAAGTCCAAAGGAGGAGTCCTATTTGGAGTTTTCTTCTTGAAGAGTCACCTAGAAGATCTAAGGTTACATGGGAAATCACAAAGTTGCCTAGGAACCCACAGTCATACATACTAATGTGCAACGAAGAGCCATTTTTTAAAACAGAACAGTCACTAAAAATGGGTCTTGGGTTCAGTTTTCAACCACCTAAAGAGGTCAGAAGGTCTTGGCCCAACAGCCCAGTTTACACATAAAGTGGGCTGGCCGAATGTGGCCTTCCTAAGCCCAATTGGCCCATTCTAAATTCAGGGTTATTACAGAATCCATACAAAAATAAAATATATGAATTGCAACTTTAGTGGTGATGTGCTAAGAATTGAAATTCCTGTAAGAATTGAAGCTCAAGAGATACCACAAAGAGGATCATTATAATACTTTGGCTAGATAATTAGCAAGGAAGCAAGATTGAGCAAGATGTCAAAGATAGGATAAGAATTGGATGGTTGAGGTGGAGACTTGCTATTGGAGTACTTTATGATCAATGCATACCAAAACAATTACAGATAAAATTTTATAGAATAATAATTAGACCAACTATGACCTATAGAGCAATGTGTTGGCCAGTCAAGAAGCAACACATGCACAAAATGAACATAGAAAAGATGAAAATGTTGAAATAAATGTGTGGTAAAACCAGAGTTAAAAACCCAAACTCGATTCCCAACTCGGCAAACATTGGGTCGAGTATCCCATTCTGTGTCAAAATTTATGGAAATATTTAAAAAAAAAAAAACACACACACACAAATAAATTGGTGTCCCATGATGGATTACTCTAATAAAGGAAAGGAAAAAGAAGCCACACACACACACACAAGAAGAAGGGAACAAGGAAGAGGAGATGAGCAACCCTAAAATGAAAGGGAGTGGAAGAGGGGGGATTGTAATACTAGTACAACCATTAACTCCTTGATTGCATTCCCCTGGTGATACTTCCTTCAAATATGCTTTAAATTATGACAAGGTGTTCTTCCTTCTTATCAAACTACATATAAGCTATTGAAAAATAAAAATCCATAACAAATTGAGAATAGCTTCAGCATCTCATTGCTTAGGGCATAAACTTTCATCACCCTATCTTTCTTTCACTTGGCCATGATAGTCTCCTCAAAATATTTTTACTTACCACAATAAGTATATCTTTTACTGACTCATCGATAAAGGACAAGTTTCTTTCACAACTTTGACATAATCCTGCTTGAGGAGCACAAGCGCTAACAATATATAGGATTCCTTTATCCAACAACATTTTTTCCTAATGGTCTTTATCTAACACAATCTTAACCATTTTAATATACCAAACAAACGAAACAGCAAATTTGGGCATCCCACCCACATACTACCATTACTTTCAAAACTTTATTGAAACACATAAACTAGGTAAAAAATATTGATCAAAAAGGACCCGAATATGCCAAATCTAAGAACTAAAGTGAGATACCAGAAAGGAGAAAACATTTTGACCACATGATCTCAATTACAAATTAAACTGTTATTAGAGCATTCACTTTCTCACAATTCTCCAAAAAAAAAAAAAAAAACTGGCAAGATCGTACCAAAACTAAATAATAGCTAATTACACACATCAGAAAAATAATTGAAACAAATGTTGGAATAAAAATGTACTTCCAAGTTTGCACTACGGACTTCAGAAGCATTGCAGAAAGGATAAGTACAGGATTCCCAAAACTAATGCTCTTACCTGAAGAGTAAAGGCCTCAAGAGGAATTGGCTCTCGAGTAGTTACCATGTATATATCATTGAATTCATTGTTTATATACTTTCCATCATTTATAGCACTGCATTGACCATCAAAATCATAATCATGTAAACATTGATATAAGACTATTGTAATTGGACTACTTCATATGAGTACTCAATGTTAAGCAAAATTCATGAACACAAGCATCTACAGACCTATCCAAAATATATATCTCACAGCCAATTATTTAATAATGTCAAAGGCCTTTGCTATAAAGGATAATTCCTTAATACAATTAACTCCACTAAGAGAGAAGCATGAAAAACAGAATTTAAATCATGCTATATCAAAAGTTTATTCATATATGGTGAACTGCTCATGAAGTGGGAAATGATCTTAAAAAAACATTAGAAAATTAATTTGTATGTTGCGATTAGATATTAAACACAAGTATTAATGCAAACATGATTCATAATGGTGACATGGTATCCATCTCTTGAAAAAAAAAAAAGGATGACATGGTATTTTCTCAAATAATAAATATAATAGGCAAATTCTCTCTTATTACCAGCCCACCTGGATGCATGCTGATCAATAAGGGTAGTGGGAATGGAAAGGTTCCATTAGGGATTAGAGTTGTGTCCCACCAGATAATCCTAAACCTGATTTATCATTAAAAGGGCCCCTAGATTAAATGCTTTTATTAGCCCTTTTGGTTTATCATTTAAGGGCCTCAAAGATTAACAACCTTTACTGCTCCTTTACTGAACCTAATGATATATGTAGGTCGGAAAATTGAGGGAATGTATCTCTTCAACCCTTATATGCATATTTACAATGCTTTTTCCATAAACAACTTTCTAAATGTAAGAACTCATAAAATACAAAATACTAAGAAATCTCAATATCAAAGGAGTCCTTCCTCCAAATAACCAAAGAATCAGTATCATGATTGACGCAAGAGTCCTTGCAGTCCACCATCAATGGATTGTTACCTTTTTGTGGGCTTGATTTGACTGTCTAAATGGGCCTCCTAGGAGCTGATTTGGATCCCTTAGTTCATTACATTTATCAATCAATTTGGAATTTAATTTAGGCCCATTTCGACCAACCAAAACTGGATTTGAGCCCAAATTAGGATGGACCAAAAATCCTTTTAATCGATAAAAGCAATCCATATAATTGAGGGCTTAATCACATGATCCATTGGATCTACACCTTATGCTCCTATGTCAATCACATCATGATAAGCCCTTGATTTATGGCCGCCCTCAAGCTAAGTGGTTTGAAAGATACTGATTATTCTGTATTTCAATACAACAATGGATATAGGTCAAAAGAGTGTCAAATTGGGCTGTTAGAAGAGGTTGGATTGCTCACAAGTGGACATCATATTGGGGGTCCACACCTAACTTTCAACTTTCATGCAGACAATGTGCACCTCATAGATTTTTTTTTTTTTTTTTTTGGGTGTGTGGGGAGGGGCGAGAAGTCACTACACAAAGGCACACCAACTACTAGGGTTGCAAGTTGCAACCATATATTCGATTCTTCAATTATACAGCATCTCCAACCCATCAAATAACAAGTTCTAATTTTGGTTCCGATGAGAGGTTATCTAGATCAGGACCCCATTTTTTGGATCCAATTCCGGATCCATGCATGTCAAAACCAAATACCTGGAACTGGACCTATTTGTTTGTGTCTTTTGTATGTATAGTGTTTAGGTTAGCCCGTGTTTTAAGGAGGCACCTTCAGTTTTGTTTGTGTATGCACATTGTCCAGAGTAAACATAGCAATTGTTATGCATTTTAGAACCAATTGGATTAACCATGCTGCCTTCCATCGGTCTAACTTTTCCAAAAAAGTTGAAAACCACGACTCTATTGTTACACTTCTGGACACTTTTCATAGTTCATCGTTCGAACCATTTTTGTTTACCACTTTGCCACCTCTCTTTCTATCCCTCTCTCTCTCTAGAGTCAGAACTGAAATCAATTGAAGCCATTTCGCTCAAGTTAGACCAACTCCGGATTCCTTTTATTGGTTCCAACATCCAATCTAGAACCATCACTTAGACATTGGATCCAAGTCTAGATATAGCACGGTTCCATTCCGGACCCCGACTCATTTGATCTCCACCGACATCTCTATCTCTCTCTCTCTCTCTCTGCCCCGCCCAACTCAACTTAATATTGTCTGCTTTGGCCTAGCCCACGTGCACACATGGGGGACTTCCCTCGCAGTCACCCATCCTATTAATGTTCCCACACAAGCACACTTAACTCCCGAGTTCTTATGGGATCTTGGGCTGCACGACTTTGAAACACGTCATGTTGAGTTAATACGGAATTTGACTTACATGCCCAAGGTCAGGACTTGGATATTTCCAATGTAAGACTTAAGTATGTCTTGCAGGGCTAACCAAAGCATTCCACCCTTACCCTTACAGATTCCTCCATCTTGACTCACAAGCTCACGCACCTAAGCTCTAGCTCGATCTTGCCTCAAGGGATTAACCAAGCAGATTGGGTTCTCACACTCTCCCCCACTGGAAATAGAGTCGTCCTCGGCTTTGATACCAATTGTCACAGCCCCTCAGCATGATATTATCCGCTTTAGCCCATATGTGCACGCGGAGACTTCACTCGAAGTCACCCATCCTAATAATGCTCCCGCACAAGCACGCTTAACTCCAAAGTTCTTATGGAATCTGGGGCTACACGGCTTTAAAACGCTTCATGTTGAGTTACTACTGGGTTTAACTTATAAGCCTAGGGTTAGGACTTGGATATTTCCAATGTAGGACTTGAACATGCCTTGTAGGGCTTCCTCTATCTTGGCTCAAAAGCTCATACACCCAAGCACTAGCTTGATCTTGCCTCAAGGGATCACTCAGGCGAATTGGGCTCTCTCTCTCTCTCTCTCTCTCTCTCAAAAAGTGCGCACCCCCTGCAGCTCTATTGTTGCCACACCCTAAGTTGACACATCCAACCCATATTCACCTTCAAATTGAAATCTTTAAAATGAAAAAACCATTTAACTATAACCTAATTAAGGATGGCAACAATTCGGGTTTAGGTGCTCCTCCCCATACCCAACCAGACCCCTCAAGGGTTTTTGGTCTGTGATACCAAACCCACACCCTAACAAGTACGGATCAGGTTGACTTTCTTAGTGGCCGATTTTTTTTCTTTTTAATATGAAAAAAGAACAAATTTGCATAGTTAAGGACTTGAACTTTAAACCTATGAGAGAGTTTCACGGCCTACTATCACCTATACAAATGAATATCTATGTACACAATTAAGTAATATATAAATTAAAGAAAAACAGAATGGGGAGGGTCAGGCATAGCAATCAACACACTACCAAACCGCCTCAAACTCCAATTCAGTCAGAGTATGGAAAACCATATCCACCCCAAACCCAATAAACACTCAACCAAACCCTCCCTTAATGGAATGGGTCAGGATGGGTCCCCATTTAAACCTGACCCATTGCCATCCCTAATCCATCCATCCACCTATCCCCATGATTGTAAAACATCCATGTTGGGCCACAAGGTAGCTGCACACCAGATCATTGCTCAAGTCATTAGAAATGAAAGCATGTAAAGATACCACAACATGGGACAAATGAAAACCTCTTGCTTACAGAGATCCATGAAAAATTAATGATTGCCTCTAGCAGTCTAGCTGATGCTATTTTGTTCTGCAACATATTACATAAATGCATCAGGCAGTCTAGCTGATGCTATTTTGTTCTGCAACATATTACATAAATGCATCTAAATGGAAAGTCAACTAACAGTAAGAAGATTTGACAACTATTCTTAAATCATAATAACAAATTGCAAACAAGCAACACTCATGCGCATTGTAATTTGCATGAAATCTATTCACTAGAATTTAGTAATACAGGATGCAGTTAGAAATCTAAACATATATGAGAAACTACATTTCTGAAGTTCAATCTTGAATATATTAAAAAAGAACAAGCAAGAGTTAATTATCAAAAGAGAAGTCAGAAACCAACCACTCTTGAAGAAACACAAACATCAATTCAAATGCATCCTTCGGAAGATTCACCCCAAGCTCTTCCAAAAGCTCCCTCCTAACAATAAACAGAACATGGGTCCAAAAGTGAATATGTTAAGCATGACCTACAACTAAAACAGCTATTATAAGAAAGCAATGTTATGTCAATAAAGGCTGGTTTAGTGAAATAGCGATACTAACACAATCCCATTCAGATTGATAGTTAAGTTACTAGTCGTCAGGTTTAAATTATGCAACTACGATGAAATTTTGAAGGGCAAAGAAATGTGCTTCAAGATTCCAACTGTAACAATTGACAACTTCGATGATGATCTACACTGTAACTATAAACATATCAGAAATAACATGGTATAGTGGACTGTGTTTATAAACCAAACATCAATATTTGAGTATGAAACTAATGAATTTAGAAATATCACAATGTTGAATTGCCCATGATTTTGGGTGTGTAGGCATATTTAGAATGAAATATATACAGATATGAATTTTGAATGGTACACACAACATAATACTGATATACTGTAATTTTTTACACAACATAATATTTAAATATTACATTTAGAAATATCCCAATGTTGAATAGCTCGTGATTTTGGCGGTGTTGGTGTTGGTGTTGGTGTTGGTGTATTTAGAATGAAATGTCTAAAGTAGGAATTTTGAACATTTCACGTGACAAAACATAATACTGATATACCGTAATAATTTAAAATCCGTATTTTCTGCGTCATTTCTATTTGCTACAGATTTCAACAAATTCTGAAAGTGTTGAATCTGGCTCACTATAAAGATTTCACACACGCCAAAAAAAAAAAAAAGCTAAACTAAATAGTTAACGATATTTTTAAGTTCTATACAAACCAATAAAGAGTGAGAATAAAAGGGATGAAAAAGGATCATTATCATCAAAGCCTTGTCCAAACTATGTAGGCATCCCCTACATGAATTCTATTTCTCCATTCCAATGTATCACGAAATGTTGTTATCATAAATTCTTCACCAATTTTTGCTGTCGGTCTCAATAAAGGAGGGGGTTGCTAGGTAGGCTAATAGAGAACATAAAATTTTATCACAACCCAAACAAGGGATAAAAAGGATAAGAATCCAAAACAAAAGCAATGGTATGCCATACCAAAACGCTAACTGCCTGACACACAATCACAAAATATAGCAACCAAAGAAATGTTGGGAAAAAGTCCTACATCGGAAGAGGAACCTTATAGAGATCGTATCGATCCCACATTGCCAAAGTAAAGGGTTTGATATGGCTTCATATACCTATTTGGACCTTCTACCTATCAACTTAAGCTTTTTGGTTAGTGCATGATAGCTTACATGGTATCAAAGAGGGTGTTATGCTTGTATAACCCACGTGGCAAGCCCGTCCATGGAATCTGTTGGGCCTACACATAAGTGGGAGTGTTGAGAAAAACTCTCATATCCCACATCGCCCAAGTAATGGCTTTAATATGGCTTCATATACCTGTTTGGGCCGTCCACTTTGGCACAGCCCTGGATCTTGGATGGGTAGTAGAACAATCTCCCGAGAGATTGTTCGAATCCGAGGATTCAAGGCAGTCACGATGATAATCTGGAACGAAAAAAATCTTTCACAACTGAAATTTTCTTATTGATAAAAAGCATACCGAATACAATGAATATTCCTCCTTATATAGGAGTGATCGGTTCTAATATAGAAGGACTAATTCTACACAAATAAGACCTATAAATATAGAAGGACTAACAAAATAGAAAGTGTCTCAATCGAATGTCTTTCGAACATGTGATCTGGGCCGGACTTGGGTTCGGCCTGCATCAGCTCTCCCCGGCTTGGAAAAACTCGACTCCGGCGAGTTGAGCGCTTGATATCTCGCATAAAGATCAGGATTGATGCGCTAGAAGTCAGTAGCTGTAATCCACGTAGCATCAGAGATAGGACGATTCCGCCAGCGTACATAAAACTTCTGATAACCTCCTTGACGTGTAGAAACAATTTGATCATCAAGGACATCAATAATTTCATCAGGAGGTGGAGAATTAACTGGGAAAGAAATAAGCTGCTCTTCATTTGCTCTTTCAGTATCATGGCCACGATAGAGAGTAAGATCCTCGACATTGAATGAAGAACTGACGCCTGAATCAGTAGGGATATCAAGAATATAGGCGTTGGAATTAATCTTCTGGAGAATCTTGAACGGACCTGAACTTCGAGGGTGTAATTTCTTGTTAGCTCCAGGTGGCAATCTCTCAGGTCGAATACGGACCATAACCATATCGCCTTCATTAAATTCAACAAACCGACGATGTTTATCAACTTGCTGCTTATAAACATCATTGCTGGCAGATATATGGCGACGTACTTCATTATGGACTTGCTGCATGTGTTGGAAGAAAGTTTCAGCATCTGCACTCACTCGGGCATCAACTGGTAATGGCACACAGCATTGCTGACGAACAGGAATAGAATAGTTATCAACCCATGCAACTTTATATGGCCTTGGATGCTTTACCGTGGGAAGTTTAAGCTTCTCAACTGCTTCTTGGGAGATAACATTCATAGCACTTCCACCATCAATAATCATATTACATGATCTATCCATACATCTGATACGAGATCGAAAAATAGAAGCATGATTCCAATCTTCATCCTCTTTAGCATCTGCTACTAGCAAACGACGATCTAGAAAGAGAAGCGGAATACCATCATCAGCGTCTGCATAATCTACCTGATCAGCTTGATCTTCATAAGGAGGATCTATATCAGCGTGCCCTGATTCGACATGCTCATCATGCTGAGTATCAGTTTCAGGCTCATTTGACGTATATAAATTACGATGAGGGCATTCATTGGCATAATGTCCTCGTTGCTTGCAGGCATGACAAACAATATCCCTCCTGTTTGTTCTTGCATAAGCACGATTATCAGGCTGGTTCTGTGGACCCCTCTAATTCTGTTGGGGATTCATCTGTCTTTGTTGCATCCCTGGCCGAGGATTCTGAGGAGGCTGCTGAACTTGACGCTGAGGAGGAGGCCTATAAACTGTTGCTTGGTTGCGATTATAAGTAGGATCAGGACCTCTTTTTATGGAAGACTCCCCGGCTTGAAAAAGATTATGCTTCCGCAATTGAATTTCATGTTGGGCTTTGCGGGCTTTATTGAATATTTCATCCACTGTGGCATAATCAAACATGGCCACCTCTCGTCTGATATCGGCACGCAGATTATCCCTGTATCTAGTGATAGTCAGACGATCATCAGTCCTCAAGTTACAGCGAACAATGTATTCGCGAAACTTGTTGGTATACTCTTCCACAGTCATATTGCCTTGCTGGAGACTCAGATAGTCTTGGTGAAGTGTATCCATATAATCAGAAGGAAGGAAATTGCCCTTGAGCTTCTCTTTCATAATATTCCACCGGAGAATCGGCTGGCCTACTGCGAGCTCATTGTTTTCAACACCATACCACCAAATACGAGCAGGACCCTTCAGTTTAACTTTGGTAAAGGCTATCCGCTGTGCATCATTCATACCATACCAAGCAAAATAGTCTTCCAAAGAATTAAGCCAATCAACAAAAACTTTCGAACTCGCATCACCACTAAAGTCAGCAATGTCAATTTTGACTTTCCTAGTGATGTCATCAGGTGGGGGTGCAACATGGTGAACTTGATGATCTCGTTGAGCCAGAAGGCGCTCCATAAAATCACTAATAGATTCATGATTTTCGGGTCTTTCTGGTTGGACAGGCGTGTAAACCATAGATATATTGGAGGATCCTTCTTGACTAACAAATTGCTTTGTTTGTAGCTCAGCAATGGCAGTTTCTGCAATTTTGAGACGTCCCGTGACATCTTCTAATTCTTGACTCAGTTTAAGGATGGTTTCATCCATCTGGCGGTCAGTCATCCAATGCTGAAGATCATCACCACGCCTAGGCATGATTGCCTTTTTTTTTTTTTTTTTTTTTTTTTTTGGTATGTAGGCGGGTCGGTGGGCGGGCCGGACCAACTTAGGTCCAACTGGAACCCGGCACGGGTTCTGGAGGTATATAGCCGGGTTGCGGGTCGGTGGGCGGGCCCGACCAATTTAGGTCCAACTGGAACCCGGCACGGTTCTGGAGAGTTCTTGCTCGGTCTGTGTGCAGAGAAAGAAAATAAAAGAGAGAAGGAGACTTATCTGCAAAGCGAAAATGGATGGAAGGGCAGAAGCAAGGCGAACGGATGGAAGGGCAGAGCAGTGGCTTTCGCTCGTCGATGACGAAGATCGGCTAGAGGTGATGACAATCGGCAGTGGTAATCCAGCCGGTGGAGGTCCCGATGCTACGGAACCACCTGCTTCAGTGGTGGACGAAGTGCTTCTTGCCGCTGCTGATGACGGCGACAACGACGGCGACAACGAAACGGCTGGAGGCCGCCGCTGCTGAGGACGGTGATGACGAAGCCGACGACGTGGACGCCACCGGCGACAGGTACGTTGTCTTTCCCCTTTCTTCTCTTCTTGCTGCGGTGTCTGTTCTCTCTCTTTGTCTTTTTTTTCTTTTTTTTTTTTTTTATTTTCACTCTGGGTTGGGGAGAGGGAAGATATGGCCGAAAAAGTGGGATTTTGCAGGGCTGGGGGTTCTCGGTGGCGGATCGGGGTTACGAGCAGGGGGTTACGTGCAGGGGGTTTGAAGAAAAGTCGGCCAGTGGGTTCTGGGGTTTCGGTAGTGGAACAGGATGAGAGTGGAATAGGGTGAGGGTTACTGATGGGATGGGGAGTTAGGGTTACGGCTTGGTGCAGGGGTTCCGGCGAATGGAATTCGGCAGTATGGGATTGGGGTTGTCCAAAGAGGATTTGGGCGACTGTAGGGCTTCGGTGGTGGCGATGGTAGATCGGAATGGAACCTGCCGTGGTCTGGGCTGAGCGGGAATGGGTGTAAGGTGTGAACAGAGGCCTCGGTTAGTCAGGGAGGTGAGGATTTGTGGGCGCCTGGTGGTGGTGGAGAGGATGACCGGTGAGCAGAGTGGATTGAGCGCTGAGGCAGAGGTTGCGGGCGACCGGATCTGGGCTTTGATACCAATCTGGCGCAGCCCTGGATCTTGGATGGGTAGTAGAACAATCTCCCGAGGGATTGTTCGAATCCGAGGATTCAAGGCAGTCACGATGATAATCTGGAACGAAAAAAAATCTTTCACAACTGAAATTTTCTTATTGATAAAAAGCATACCGAATACAGTGAATATTCCTCCTTATATAGGAGTGATCGGTTCTAATATAGAAGGACTAATTCTACACAAATAAGACCTATAAATATAGAAGGACTAACAAAATAGAAAGTGTATCAATCGGATGTCTTTCGAACATGTGATCTGGGCCGGACTTGGGTTCGGCCTGCGTCACACCTATCGGTTTAAGCTTTTGAGTTGATACATTGTATCTTATAAGAAACAGTTGAGTTAACCCCTTGCTTTGCAAGAAATCTACCATGTCTTAAGCCAACCAACACAAATGTTTAAAAGTCACCTTGAGATAAGAGGATGAGAATTTAATTCCATCAATTTACTTATGTAAATGATTCACAGGCTTAACGGTTATCCATCATCACATTACACATGTAATGCATAAATGAGGTGTAGAGATGGTGTCTATATAAGGCTGGTTTCACAATAAAACCATCACAACTAAATAAGTGTGAAACTCTTTCAAATATCCCACATGCAACAAGGAACAAGTACATGCTTCACATGATGATTGCATTTGCTTATGCAAGTCAAGTCTCATCAACCATTTTTCGTTTTGCATTCCTATGGACCCCATATTTGTAATCCAAACCGTTCAATTTGTTTATTTAACTAATAAACCCCAAAATCTTCAAACAAGTTCTCTTAAATCTTTATAGATTTTAAGTACTTTGTGTAAAAAGTCCAACACTCAACCTATGAATCTAATTTTCTATACATTTGTGGGCTACCAATTTATGATCCGAACCGTTCAATATTCTCATATTCACGATAAGCATCAAAGCATTTAGTTTAATATCTTAAAATTTCATGGATTTTGAGAAGCTTGTGAAAAAGTCCAAAACATCAAAACAAATTTAAAAATATTGGATGTACTCGTTTACTCAAGAGAAAATAGTGATTCTAATGAACATGGTAAAGTGTTTCACATGTGTACCAGTTCCATATACAATATTATGTAATGTGTTTCACATGTGTAACAGTTCCATATACAATATTATGTAATCTATTTCACATGTCTAACATTTCCACATATAATGTAATAACCTAACCTACCTTTGATGGGCCAACCTTTACAAGGTGGGCCATACTAGTCTAAATCATGTTTGGAGTCAGACTGGAAGTCTTAATTTGATCAGAATATCTACAAGGATCAAGACTCTTGCTGAGTCCATAGTAGGCTAGAACAAGGTTATTAGGAGAATGAGAGTCCTAAACAGACCTCTCTCTCTCTATCTCTCAAAGAATATTTTTCCAATAGGACTTCCCTGTAGTTTCCAAACAGGACTCCCTCCAAGCACTAATATATATTAAAGAAAAGGTTGTCCTTTATCTTTTACATATCAATGATAGAAATTATAAGAGAGAGAGAGAGAGAGAGAGAGAGAGTGAAAGACTGATTTTAGATGTGGAATTGTTAGAAGAATAAGAAGATCACGAAAGGGGCGAGGAAGATCAACAGCGGGACCGGTAGTGGATGTCTGATGCTAGACCGATCACTGCTCGAGCAACGAATTTCTACACCAGGTGAGTAGAACTTCTGAACTTAGTGATAAAAGGTCTGAAATTGATAAAACTTAGAGATGTCTGATCATTCACTGGGCTGTTCTCTACCCTATAATATTGCTACAGTGACTGCCGACCCCTGTTGGGGTAGTATTTCTTTTTAACAGAATTACAGTATTCTAGCCGACAATATGGCTTTTGTCGAATTGCAATGTGAGGCCTCGAGAGGCCATCTGATCACAGATCTGAACCAGAGATTAGATAAATAGACTCATGGTCGACCCTTGTAGACTCATCTTAGTGGAAACCAACTCAGTTGGGGCCCACAGATCTGATGCTTAGAGTGCCTTGTCAAACAAGAACAAACTTGACAACCCTGTTGTGTAACAGTTTGATATCAAAGGACTTAGTACAAGGATGGAAAAATTGGAAAATTAGAATCTATAATTAACATACCTTTGGAACTTTGATTTAGGAAGCAAAGTTGAATAATTAACCTGAAGATTCAATCTGAATTGGAATTTTTCAGATTTCAGGTCGTCAAAGACCTGTTTTGGTCGACTTGAGTTGTGGGCCATGTGGGCGCACCTGATCAAGGGTCAGGTTCACCCATCTTGTAGAGGACCCTTGGACGACCCTAGGGGTAGGTCTGCTTGTGATTTGGACCGTTGGGTCCCACCATCTAAAGAGTCCAAGGCAGCTAGGTGAGAATCCAATTTCTAACAAAGATGAAGTCTGGGCTCTAAGACATATTGGTTGTAAAATAGTTAGGCAAATTTGCTTATAGGTCCCTGAAGTTATAATTATTTTCCAAATGATTTTTTTCTTACTATTATTTTTGTAAGGACATGTAAGGAACAGTAATTATGGACTGTTACTAGAATACAATAAGCATGATATCTATTATAATAAATGATGAATTCTTATCATCACATCTAAATAGGATCTAATATATGTATATCTATAGATAAAGAAAAGGAATCTTGGTGAAGAAATTCAGAAATTAATTACGAATGATTAAACCCAAAGTTGGAAATTATTTCAAACAACCACTGACATGATATGCTCAACATGTATATCATTCAATCTAGTGATTGTGATTATGACTTGATTTATGTGGCTAATTTTAAGATAGATGAATAATTTCCCCGAAAAGATATGGACAATGCCACAACCTTGTACCAATTCTGATTCGGAGCGGGGCGAAGATTAACTAGTGTTTTGTGGTACTTGCCAAGGAAAGAGTAACATAATGTTACCTATTGTGATGAGGGTGAAACTCTAATAAGCTTATTGAATTTAAACTTGAAACGGATGTTTGAAAAAGAGTAACCTAAACCGTATGCACTGAGTATAGAACTTATCTCGTGGATGTTAGTCGAGGGAAGTAGGTTCAACAATCATGATGGTAAGACAGGCTATGTTGTTGACAAAAATGTAGATACTTCAATGTGAGAGCATCGGAACAAGCTCAACAATCATGACGGATGGCAAGCCATGTTGTTGACAACCATGTTGTTGACAAAAACATAGATACACCCATATAGGGTATCGAAACCAATTGATGCTTGCGGGGAAAAAATACTCAGGAAAGAATTGATTAAGATATTGTTTATAACACCATTATTGAATATATAAATATTCGTATGAATGATTGAAAATATGTTATACCTTAATGTTTATTTATTCTACTCACCAATATTACTGCCCAGTGGTTCGCCCCACTTCAGGTAATGCATTCGTAGAGGTTACGGGAAATGATAGAGATCAGCTGGTGGATTTTAGCATGCGTGGCTAATCCAAAGTGCAAGCAACGATGATTAGATTCATAGATGGGATTAGCCGAGCATTTAGATATTCTCTCTACTTGTTTTAGAAACTTGTCTTTTAATACATTTAATGATTTAAGTATAATTAAATATGAATGTTGTTGGACCTTTATACTCATTGAAATTTAATTTATGTTGTGTTGTTATACATTTAAATACGTCTTGAGGATCTGAAGAGCTCCAGATTTTTGGGTCATTACAAAGTGGTATCAAAGCAAGGTCTTGAGCAAACTCTAAAAGACTTAGAAAACATTGGGCATCGTGGTGAGGTCGTGGATTGGGTATTAAGATAAGGTATTTATTTACTATGTACTAATTGTTGTACTTCCATTGTAGGAGAAAAAACATGAATTCCCAAGAAAACCCCATCCGTAATACCAACCAGAATGAAACTGAAAGTGAGACATCGAATTTGAATGAGGGACCGACTCAGGTGCCCAAATATATGAAGACTATGTTCGATAGTTTCATGAAGGCATATAATCAGGTGCAATAGCAGATACAAACTCTAGCACAACGTCAAAATGATAATAACCAACCACAAGGCGGGATCAATGCTGGTGGAGGCAGAGACAAAGAGCGAGACTCTCTATACAAGAGATTCAATGAGTTTCATCCCTGATACTTTGACGAAACCACAAACCCATGGGAGGCAAACAAATGAATAGAAAATATGGAAGCAATTTTTGAAGTAATGGGCTACTCGGATCACCAAAAAGCTCTATTAGCATGCATACCATTTATGTAATTTTTGAAGTACTGTTTCACATGTGTAACAGTTCCATATACAATATTATGTAATGTGTTTCACATGTGTAACAGTTCCATATACAATATTATGTAATGTGTTTCACATGTGTAACATTTCCATATATAACATGCATAACATTTACATGTATAAACCCCATTTACTTTTCATTAGAAAATGTATAAACATAAATGGCAAATGACCTTAAGGTAAAAATGGAATTTTCAAGGTCCCTTATCTGAATATGCCACCCAATAATAGCATTAGAAGAATAAATTTCAACTACTCTCTCCTTAAATGAAGATGAATAGATACTTAGAGCTTCCAAAATAGCTAGAAGCCTAGAACTTCCACCTCGTTGGATTCTTGGCACCTGTTTGGCTCGTTTGGCATCATTTCAAGGCTAAGAATATTTCTATTATGGGAACAAGCCATATGAAGAACGTTTCTGTTCTGAAATAAGGTTGTGCTGAACTTGTTTTGTCAAAAAAAAAAAAATAAAAGTAGAATCAACACAATCATATTTTGACGACCATTCATCATTCAGAACTTAAATTAGATGTTTCCTGATCCAAACTTTGCTGTGATCCATGGATCCCAGACATTGATTGAAAGACTTTGAGTCATGACATGGCACCTATCAACTCAGCCAACAATGAGTCTTTTACTTGGCAAATACTAGAATCTACCCTTCCAAAATTATCCAAAGAACAAAGACCTCTTTCAAGATAAAATTGGTCCAGCCTGTGGACGCTGCTAGGATGTGTGTCCGTAAAAGGGGAGTGACAAGTCAAATTAATTTCAATGCAAGGTGATAGATCATTCACATGGGGTTAATGAGTGTGAAGAGGGATGGATTGATCTTAGGTAGTCTCATAAGTCCTAACACACGCAAGTGTGCAAATTATCCAACAAATGCAGGCCTACTCAGATACATGTCAATTAATTGGGACTGATGCACTGATGAGAGTCAATTTTAGGGCATGTCAATTCACCAGGGTAGTGAGGGGGTCAGATCGATGATAGATGGACCGATAGGGGCCTCAGAAGCCAGCCGCTTTTAGGATAAAATGTCCAACCTCTAGATAATTTTTTGCGCACATGCCTATACACAGACACAGTCCTCATAAAAAGAAAAGGAAAATGGAATTTAGGAAGATAAGGAAACCCAATTAACGAAGTTGGATTGATATAATAGTGATTTGCACTGCTTTTTTTTTCATCATTTGCAGTATGCAGCAAAGAAGAATGTAAGTACACTCGCACTGCCTTTTTTTTCATCATTTGCAGTATGAAGCAAAGAAGAATGTAAGTACACTTGAAAAGACCATAGTTACACAACAATGAAGCTGACAGGAGAAGCTTCGCTGAAGGATCAGTGCTAAATATAACCAAGAAAATACCAGTCATGCATATAATCTCGTTGATTTAACTAGCTACCTGGCTGTTAGCAGGGATGTATCGCCGGCAGATATATGACCAGCGCTGGAGGTATCCCACAGCCCTGGCCATGAGTCTTTGCAGTCTGCACGTCGTTGCAGAAGCAACTCTTGAGTACTCTCTGCAAAAATCCATACATGAACAGCTCGATGATAGAGCCCATTTTTATGAACAAGTCCCCTGCACAAGTGAGAAGATATTTTATTTCAGGTCAAAGAAATAGAAACAGCCAAGCCATTATGTCAGTTTAACAATGGAGCTTTTCATTATGCAGTAGAAATTAGAAAATAAGGACCATGCATACAATCAACAGAGCCTTAACCTGATTAATATGTGGGAAGCTGAAAGAGTTTTGCTCAGAAAAAGCAACCAAGTCCACAATACCTACACATAAAATACAAAGTAGAAAGAAAAAAAAAATCTCCGCATGTAGGTTAATGGGGTAATCTCTATCCAGTACATGAAAAGTGGTGATTATGTCACCCTCATACTTGTCAAGGATCCATTGTACTCATTTACAATGTTTTTCAAACAATTTATTCTGCGGTCATCTACATGAGTTCTACTTCTGCTCTTCCACAGAACCCTATTTGAGAGTATGCTCTCAATTACTCCACATAATGTCATATCTTTCCTCAGTACTACGCTCAAGGTCTAGACTGATCTTCATCTTCTTTTACTTCACCAAAATTCCTTCATCTCTTTTTATAGGGGTCCTTTTTGGCGTTAAATGATTTTGAAACATCACAAACAATGTTCTTTGATTTTTCTTATATTGCAATCTACCTACAGATTTATACTTATGTAATTATTCACACTTCTATCATTTCTACTCACTCCACTCATACTTTTAAGCAAACACATTTCAACCACATGACCCTTAGCTTCTACACATTGATTCTTTGCCCAACATTCAGCCATACAATGTACTAGGCCTCCCCGTGTTCCTATAAAAATGTCCCTTATAATCCATGATCATATAGCACTCCCTTCCACACCACCCACTCTATGCAATTTGTACAAGTTATATAGCTCAAGCACTCTACTTTTTATACAATAGATCCCAAGTATCAATATTCATCACAATGAGGTACTATGTTGTTTTCAATATTGAACATCCCAATGTCTTCACCCATATACTCTTATCTTAAATCTGCTAATCTTCAACGAATTTGACTCAAATACATTTCTTTACATGTGTAACTGCATTCATCTAATTTCTTGTTTGACTAAGCACTAAAAACAACACTCTGAACGTCCAAACTAAATATTTGCCATGAAGACATCTACAATCACAGCAAATAAATAAGGCTAAAGTGGCAGTTGCACAAACCAACTTCAACATGGAATTTAGCACTCCTACCCAAAAAAAGAAAAAATAAGGAATTTGGCAGTGGCCCTACACACCATTCAGCCCGTTGTCCAATATACTGTAATCAAATTTCAAAACTGCATCCAACTATCCAACACCAATAATGAGAAACATCGAAAACCAACCATTGTAAGGCCCAAGTCAGTAGGCAGTAAGATTAGGATAAGAAATCATTTCCTTAGATTTTACAACACCACAAAAACTTGCCTTCAATTTGATGTTTTCAAAATAAACACGTATAATAATTCTGCCAGGCATTGATTTTGCATGACCTTGATCTAATGGATGTGACCATTGTACTAAAATTATCTTCTATGAAAACATCAGGACATTTTCAAATTTAGGGTCTTTCTTGGAATATAATCGAAATATGATGGGAAATTAAATTAATTTTCAAAACAATAGTTAAAATTGTCTATTAAAGCAGATCTTATACAATTTTCACTATTTTATTCTGTTCTTATTGTGATCTTATTATATCTTTTGCAACCCTCTTCATTCTTATACCATCTGTTGGGTTTTGTCTTGTATTCTGGTTTAGCTCGATTGGTCGTCTTGGTTAGCCAAAACCGGCTAACCTTGAATCGCCGTCCTAGCTAACCCAGACAACCGATCCGGCTAAATCGGATTACAAGACAAAATCCAACACCACCATGAATCAATGTCTGGGGATAATATAATCATTACATGATGTTTCTCATCAAACCATTCATCATTCATTATGGACATAGGTAGTAGCCCAAGTGGGGCCCCACAAGGTGAGGCCTTGACAGCCATTGCAGCTCTCCCTACTGAAGAACTTGACCATACCTCCAGAAACCCAAAAACAAAAAAAAAAAAAAAAAAAAAAAACAGAAGTTTCTTAAAATCTGCAGCATCAGGGGCATATCAAGTACCCTAATCTACAAATCAAGCACTTTCAACGACTCCCCCACATATCCATGCATTTGCCCATCATCGATTTCGCAGGTAAGAAAGTGTCAGTTGAGAGGGAGAGATGATTAGAACTGGCCTTGGTTTGGAAAAGCCGGTCTTCTCTCCGGTTTTTGTGAGAACGTCTAAGAGCTCTTCTTCTTCTTCTTGTTGGTGTTGTTGCTCTGCTGCTTGGGCTTCTTTGCAAGGAGGATCCATCTCTCTGAAACGAATAACGACTGAGTTGGATGCACGCAATTCTGAGAATGAGACAAGTGCATTTCATTAGTTATATATAGCAGAAGAAAAGAAGAAAGGCTACAGAGTATGGAATCAGTCACAGGCTAGTCACAATCGTCTGTCGACGCGTAGCTGGTAAGCAATCAGGACCTGTCGAGTAGCCCTTCGGTTGATGCTCCAAGCAACTCAAAATGAACCCTCTCTACCCCCTTGTAATGGAATCTTATTAGTCAAATTTAGACTCATCTTTTTATTGTACATGACATGATTTAGACCATGATGAAGACATATTATATACATATATATAGATAACGATATGGGTATCCCTGCTAAAGTCTTTCACCCAATTAGGCTAATTTTTTGATGGCTCTGGCTAAATTTATACAAATACACATCGGGTAAATTTTGACTGGTTCCCAATAAAAGAAGTAAGGACGAAATTCAAACCTTATGCCACCGTATCAACTCTAAAGGTTGTACATTTTTATACATTAGTAAAAGCATGTATAAGTTATTCTTAAATTATATAAATTATTCAGGTACTCAGTTTTACAACAAGAGTAACTCCTATTTGGTAAGTTCTGACGACATCAGGTGTAAAAAGAATGTTAATTTTGAGTTACTCCTAGGCTCCACCACCAGGGTTATTCGACCATTTGGTCAAAAAAGCCTTTATTTTAGGCCCTCCAAAAAATAAGGCCCCCAAAAAAGTAAATTCCTTTTTTTTTCAATCCAAAAAAATAAGGCCTCAAAAAAGTAATTATAGCAACTTAAGCCCTCATAAAAATAATTAAAGCAACTACCATCTTTTTTACATTCAAGAAGAAAACAAGTGTTATCTTTTCATATTTCAAAAAAAGAATTAAAAACCATTCTCACCATTGAAAAATGTTGCCATTAAAAAAAACCCTAAAATCACAACATGCAAGAAATTATTTTTTATTCTAAAAATCCTTTTGTTTGATCATTTTTCGCTCTATATCTATACTCCTTGAAATCCTTAGAAGACAACTTCAAATATAATCTTTCTTTTTTACTTTTCATATTAAAATGCTGCATTCAAAAGTAATCCACATTTATAATTTTTGTGGCCAACACTGATAAATTACTAAATTAGCTTCTATGGTTCTATGCTTTTAAAAAAATTAATTATAAGTTCATATTATATATTTATTATAGTTAGTGTTTGTCTTATTTGTAAATATTATTAGTTATAATTTATAAATATTAAATATGTCTACTAAAAAATATTGACAATACTTATAACCGTTGCTTTTATAAAAAGAAGTTTTTAAAAGTTAAAATTGATAAAATCCTAAATTAGATCAACAATATCACAAAAAAGATTAAGTGGATTAACCATACTATCAATTGAAAAGGATATGTTAGCAAAATTTTAATATAAAAACTTAAATAGTAATATTGCTTTACAAAATTTTAAAAAAATAAATTTTTAATAAAACATTATAATATTATAAAAAAAATACCTTGTTTAGGATTGTTGCTTTAGGCTTCAAATTGTCTTGAGTTGGCCCAGTACACCACACTTAGCATGAAGGTGACACTAAGGGGTCCCACTCCATATTTTCATTTTAGAAAAAAATGATTTAATCAAAAAGTTTGACTTAGGCTTGGACCATCCCTGTGTTTTCAGGTGAGAAGGCCTAACCTCATATATGTGGGCAGACTATAGATCGAGTCAAAGCCTTTAAAACCATCAGCAAGCCTACAATATCAAATCCTTTACTCTACCTTTAAGGGCTAACCAAGCTAAGGCTGTGTCAGGGCCAAAATAAATGGTTTTTTTATATTTTATATTTAATATATTTTTATGTACCATGATGCTAATCGTCCTTTACAGAGCAAAGCATTAGTGCACTTACTAGTTTTCTGTTTACAACAAAATGAAAGACTTATTTTCTCGAGGTTCCTTGAAGAGTTTGGTAGTGGTGATCATCATTGATCTTTCTCTTCAAGATCTTAAACGCCTTTGTTTTTACGAGCAACTTTAACTTCTTCTTTTTTTGTGAAAAAAAACACAATTAATGATTATCAATGGAAAGATTAACTAATCCAAAATGGGTTTGGCCGATGAAGATAGTGGCTTATTTGTCTTTTTCTTCTTCATTTTGTGCTTTCTTTTCTGTTGTCTTGCTTTTATACTTATATGCTTCTTTTATCTCAAAAAAGAATTAGATTTGTTGATGTGTTCATTCCTTACAATAATGTATTTCTTATTTTAATTTTTGATATGCAAAGAAGTTTCATTTAAATTTGAGATGGAGAAGCTAAAATATCAATTCTGTTTGTCAAGATATATGTAAATTAAGTGTTAGGCAATAATGATAACGTAACACAGGTAATGATACACCGTGAGGGTAACTATGTTTAAAAAATGTACTACACGTTAATCCGTCAATTGTGTGTGTTTTATAATCAATTCGTCTAATTAATGTTTAAGGCTGATTTTTTTCATAAGCATCCCTTATAACACAAATACGACTAGTCCAACTAAAAGGTTTGATTTGGAGAGCCAACTCAATGATATGTAATAGGTTTGCTTTGCTTAAAAGAAGAATTTTTAAAATATTAAAAATTAAAGCAAGTACTTAAAAAAATAAATATACATGGTTTTACAATTATTCATAAGAATCAATTCAAACTAGCAAAACAAGCCCGTGCTAAGCCTAGGCCGAAAATTACAAATACATTTAATTTGGAGCTATTTTTGAGAAATTAACTATTATATAATTATAGAGCTCTAACTAATGAACATTCTATAGTGAGCCAACCTTTGTCATCATGGTGGTCATGTAGTTGATTACTAATGTCACAATATGAATTAGTAATGTATAAAAACTACATAAAAAATACATTAGAAAATAATAAAATAGAAAAAGAATCTAAAAAGTAAAAATATATATGACATCAGATGAAGCAAAGACATATAAAAGATCCATTGGCAGACCAGCAAAACAACATTCACTTGAAAAGCATAATGAAAGAGCAACCCATTTTCGCTAAATCCAATGATAAAAAGCAAACTAAATGGATCTCTTGAATGATACTAACATATCAAAACTTTTACCCCCAATATATATATATATAGGATATTCAAGAAACTCTTGTGTTCTTCTTCTTCTTTTTTTTTTTTTTTTTTTTGGCTTGGTTGGCCCAGTGGTTAGAACATTGGAAGTAAAGGACTGCCACTAGGGTTTGAAACTCTCCTCTTTTTCTTATTCGTCTTATTCTTTTTTCATACTATATATAGATACATTAGTTTAACTTGTATTAGCGACAAGATTCAATTCAGTGATAAGTAGAGAAAAAGTCAAAGCTTTATTAGGAGGTGAGATTAAATATAAACCAACTAAAGAAAAAGAAAAGGAAGGAGATGTTTTGGATAAGACTCTTCTAAGATCATCGAAAACTCTAGAGTTTCTCTCTAAATAAAAAATAAAATCGAAATTGGGGTTCCAGTCTTGCGATCAATTGTGAAATTGAGGTTCCAATTTTGCGATCAATTGCGAAATTGAGCTCCAATTTCAAAATCGAATCCTATCCTTTCCATATATATATTATAAAAGTATATATCAATTAAAAAGAATCTAAGTTTTTCTAATTGTAGCCATTATACTCCCCAAAACTAAATTGAACTTAAATAAGATAGAATATGAATATGAATATGAGCAATTTAAAAGTTAGATGTGGTTCCAATCGACAAATTTTCAATTAGGCCTCCTCACATAATTTGTATTCTTTAATTGGTTGATTTAATCACTTCAAATAGGAAGTTGGCATTACTCAAAATAATTTTTTTTAATTCTAAATCAACATTACACTTTAATAAGTAATGCCCATAGACCTTGCACTATTTGTGGCATTTTCAACTAGAAAAAGAAGAGATGCAAATGAAGAAAAAAGTTAATCACTTTTTGATGCTCATATTAAAAGGACTAACCTATTAAAAACCCAACCCTCAGATTAAATATTGCTTTAAAAATTAGTCTTGTTGGGTTAAAAGACTTGAAGAATAAGCTATCAAATTAGAATACACACATTAAACTTTGTCTAGGCTCATACTATTAGAGTTTTTTTTAATATCTCTCTCGCTCTCTCTCTCTATATATATATATTTTAGACAGTCAATTACAATTAGAATAATAAAAAAACCCCATAAAAGGTCAAATTTTTTTATTTTTTTATTCTTATAAGCCCAAGATTGAGCAATTCATTTTACAAGAATTTGCGCCTATGTCTCCAAAGCAGGTTGCCAAATTATATTATTTTGGGATTTTTACCAAAAAATTAAATCTAAATTTAGATTATACCAAGTGATTAAGAAAGGTTTAAAAAAATCCAATCTGGAGTTCATACTCCATCAAAAGACAAATATGCTCTCAGCTTTGATCGAACCATATTTGCGTAGGGTTTTTCACTTATGGCTAAGCCATACAGTTAAGCCGTAGTGTATTTATGGCTTAACCGTAAGTCTTTTTACAGGTGGGCCGTATTTGCGCAATGCCTTTTCACTTAGGGATAAGCTTTACAGTTAAGCTGTAGTGCATTTACGGTTGAGTTGTAGGTCATTTTACGGGTGGACTGTATTTGCACAGTTTGTTTTACTGACGGCTAAGCCGTAGTAGTCAGCTAACGATATTATTACCATTTTTATCGCTTTATATATCCAGTTTGGTTTCTAAAATTCATTCTCTAAATATTTTTATACTGAGATACATAAACTATGTAGAGGGCATAAAAATTGACTCAAATAATTTGATTCATATACAAATTTATAACTTTTAAGTAATGATATCGTTACCATTTTTAACGCTTTATATATCTAGTTTGGTTCCCAAAATTCATTCTCTAAATATCTTTACATTAAAATACATAAACTATGTAAAGGGCATAAAAATTGACCTAAATAATTTGATTCATGCACGAATTTATAACTTTTTGGTAATGATATCGTTACCATTTTTAATGCTTTATATATCCAGTTTGGTTCCTAAAATTCATTCTTGAAATATCTTTATACTGAGATATATAAACTATGTAGAGGACATAGAAATTGACCCAAATAATTTGATTCATGCATAAATTTATAATTGTTAGGTAGTGATATCGTTACTATTTTTAATGCTTTATATGTTCAGTTTGGTTCCCAAAATTCATTCTCTAAATATCTTTATATTAAGATATATAAATTATGTAGAGGACATAGAAATTGATCCAAATAATTTAATTCAAACATGAATTTATAACTTTCAGGCAACGATATAATTACCTGAAAGTTATTGAGTTCTATTACGGTTGACCTTCTAGAAATTTTTTTTTCTTTATTTGTATTTTTCGCTTACGGTTGACCATGCGGTGAAGCCGTAAGCTCCTTATGGCTTTGTCATAGAACGATTTAGGCTAAGCCGTAGAACTCATGGGCTACAATCCAGAGAGTAATTTTTTGGCATTTTGGGTTTACAACTAAAGGGGGAAAAAATGAAAGGAAAGAAATATGAAAGGAAAAAAAATGAGAAAAGAAGGAGAAGAAGAAGGGGATCGAGTGGGATGACAGTAGGAGGAAAAGAGCGAGGACTTACGAGAGAAGAAAAAAAAAGAAAAAAAAAGTTAAAAATAACTGGGCATAGAGAAGAGAGAAATAAAAGGGTTGAGAGTATGAGAAAACAGAGAGAGTGAGACAGAGGATCAAGAAGAATGCAAGAAAAAAAAAACATGAGGGCGAAGTGATTGTCAGAATAAAAAGAGATATTGAAGGGAAAGAAAAAAAAAAGAAAAAGAAGAAGAAGAAAAAGAAAAAGAACAGCAAGAAGGCGTACTAGTGAAAGAAGAAGGAGGAGGAAGATGGCATACCAGTTGTGTAAAAAGGAAAAGAAATAAGAGAAGAAGAATAAGAAAAAGGATAGGAAAATGATTATAAGGTCGATATCGTCAGCTGAGAGCATATTTATCTTTTGATAAAGTATGAACTCCAAATTAGATTTTTTCTAATCTTTCTTAATCAATTCGTATAATTTAAATTTAATATTAATTTTTTCATAAAAATCCCTATTATTTAATTTTTTTTCGTAAAAATCCCTATTATTTTTCAAATCTCTCCTGCTTTATATATTATAGGAGGTAGTAAATAAAGTTGCCAAATATGGGCTAGGCTAGGGTTATCTTATACCCAATGTGAGCCGGGGTTGCCTTATAAAAAGGACGTTCGTTTCGGTTTTTAGGCAGCGCCGCGCCCACTTCTTATCGAAGGAGAGTGGAGCATAAGAATGGGTAGAGAAAACAGCGGAGGAGAGGAAGGAGAAGAGAATGATGGTAATCTCTTTCCTTTTTCTTATTCCTCTATCTATACATACAGCTGCCTGCCTGCCTCTCTTTTTCCTTTTCCATCAGACCACTGCTGTTCTCTTCTTTTTTTTCTTTTTTATTCTCTTCCCCCATTTTTCTTCTACAGATCTGCTTTCTTCCTCCTCCATATATATATATGTGTATATTTATTGTCTTCTCATTTCCCCTGGAGTGCATAGGGTCTCCTTTTGAATCTAAGACCGATATTTCCAAGAAATTTATGCTACACTAAATCATAGATGGGTTTCTCATCTTTAAATTTAGTTTTGAGATTATTTACGAATTTATTTATTTAAAATTTCAGGAGAAGTTCATCATCAAGAACAAGGACTAAGTGGTATAGGAAAAAGGTACCTCTCTAAATTTTGTTTCTTCAATCAATTACAATTTTTCTAAGCAACATCAATGCATGATTTCTACAATTGAAGGTAACACAAGTAGCATAACATATTATCTGTATCATCACCATCTCTCTATATGCATGTATGAGAATTATGTCAAGCATAAAAAAATTTGTGAAATTTATGTCATGCATAAAAAAATAAATTTTATCATGCGGCTCTGCACGTCTGGACAATATTACAATTCAATCGGGTCCCCTGTGATAAACAGCGCGCACGATAAGGGTAATGTGTTCTTTTTTCCCAATATTAATGGTTTAATTGCATGATTGCTTAATTTGTAAAATGCACGTGATTATTAACATGTTGTGAATTGCATGTTATTTGTTATTGGACACGTGATTGGAGTTTTGTACTTACATTATCTTAGATTCCTACCGATCCTCTCCTTTGGCGGGAGAGCACACCCCGCCACCCCCAACCGAAGCATCTTAAGGAAGAAGAAAAAAGAAACTCTGTTTTTATTTATTTATTTATTTATTTTTTTGTGTTAGGTTCTTCTTAACCATATGTTATTTGTTGCAGCCCCCGCATCCACATTCACTGTAATTGGTACTATAAGAGGAATGGTGCCATAAAAGAAAGGCATAACTGGTGCAGCACAAGGCCCCCTCTTCCAGACGGAGCGATGAGGAGGTAGATTATTAGCATGTTGTGAATTGCATGCTACTTGTTGTTGAACACATGATTGGAATTTTGAACTAACATTATCTTAGTTTTTATTTTTATTTTATTGTGTGCATTATAAGTAGTGGGTTTTGTTCTTGTTCTCTATATGTTTAGAATTCATTTTACTAGTTGTGAGTCCAGATCAAGCCCCCATTGTTCATGCCTTCTCTGAATCTCTAAGATGAAAACTAGGAGTTTGATCAGACCCAAGTAATTCAACATCAGAACTGGCCAAGATGGGAGAAAAAAAGAAATCAAATTCCAGTATGCCTTAAGTCTTATCCAGAAGGAAAAAAATCTCGCAGATGAACTATTTGAATAATTACAGTCTTTTCATAATTGATCTTCATGTGCTATAACTTCTCTCTTGGAAATGTAGCATAACTAGTTTTACGTGTAGGCTTAAAATTTGGGTAATACAAACTTCTATGGCCCATCTCTTTTCTTCAGTTCCTTACTTGGGACCTGCACATGTCAACATTTGGCTGTACAATGTGGTAAAAGAAAACAATTTTAACATTATCCACTAGCCCTCAAAATATAAGAGAGCTTTGGATCAAGCTATCTCCTAATTGCTGCATATGACTTAGATCTCATAGCCCTCTGAGCATCTAATACGCCAATAGGCAAGTTCAACCCTACTTACTGTTTTAAAACGCAATAGACAGTGTCATAATACCCAAGCACTAAAAGATCTGGATCAAACTATTTTAAGTTCAAAATTTTAATGTTTTTAGAATGAATAAAAGAATATTCTTTAATGGATTTGAGTTTTGGACTGATCATCTAGGAGTTTGTGATCTACTTCACTTATAGCAATGTTTGGCCGTTATTAATGCCTAGGCTTTGACATCCCATGAATGCCTTAGTGTAATGAGAGACCAGTTGCTACAACAAGGATTGCAGTTCCATGTGCATTCTTCTTTTTACGTGAGCTTTGCCCTCCTCTCCTCCCTTGTAACCTTACTTGAATGTTTCATTCACTTGGACAGTAGATATGGGCTCATTTTCTTTACATTTATTTTTTTATTAGCTTTGTAAAAAACCTCCTTAAAAAAAGGGTGTCCAACCCCAAGTTCCACTTTGTAGTTTTCATATAATTAGTACATTGTGTTCTTTCCACACCTGTAGCATGTGGGAACTTGAGGAGGATCTTTTTGAGGCCTAAGCTTAGTAAATAATAAATAAATTTAATGAAGAGAGAGCAATGTATTTGCTTATCAAATGCCAAGTATTTTGTGAGGAGCTTGTAGCCCACTTCAATTTATTTATTCATCTATTTTTTGAATTCAAAGACGATTCAGAAATGGATGAGGGTGATAAAAAGTCCTTTCTGAAACACCAGACATTGTTTCCCTTAGGGTTTCCCCCTTTTGATTCCTAAGATAGGTTTGTTTTCTATGGTATATGATGATGTTAAAGGCTTCTCTCTTCTTTTTTCCCCTACTATTTTACTTTTTCATGATATGGGTTTTTTTCCAATTGTTGCCAATGCGAATTTTGGTGTCATGAGTTTCATAATTTGGGTTCTGTTGGAGATGGGTTTAGGGTTTTGCGTCTCCACATTTTTTTTTTCTCTCTCTTATTTTTTTAGTTAATAATTCCATTCTATTACATCCATTTGGCCAATACAACACAGAAAATTACACTACTATCTTGGACGACTCAATGAGATAGTGAGCAAACTCATTTTGTTTTGGAAAATTTTAGGTTGTAGATAATATAATAAAAGGTAGCTATGTGGATTGGTTCTTATTGTTCTCATTGGCTTACGCTTCCACGGTAGGAGTTCAGGTGATGTGAGGGTGAGTAGATCACTCATATATACATATTTTTAAGAACTCATACCAACAATGATGGATCGGCTTCGAGCCCTGGTAGTAAGTGCTTTTTTTTTTATTCAAATGCATTTATATTTTATTTTTATGGGTTTTCATGTGTGAAGTTGAGTTATGGAAGTGCTATGGTTGAGTGTAAACAGGGTGTGCATATAGTGTTTTCTTTATGTACATGTAAAGGATGAAAAAGTGCTCTTCAGCTTAATGGGAGATTCTGTCGTAAATTTTTAATATTTTTATAAATATGCTTGTTATTTATCATATGTTTTGTTGTAGGATGCATGAGTGTTATTTATCATACGTTTTGTTGTAGGATACATGAGTGTTTCTAGTACTAGTATTCATCATTTTGCTCGTGTAAGTAGTTATTATATGAAAAGAGAAAAATGCTACATTTGATGCAGGAGATTGGTAGCCTATGGAAGGAAATGAATGAGCTAAAACAAACTCTATTCCGCGGTCACCCAAAAGGACTATTCTGCGGTCACTTTATTTTTGGGTACAATATTTATTTTTTGTCATAAATTTTAGATTTATATAATTAATTAAATATCTTGATTGATGAACTACTTATATCATTTATTCTTAATAATGTAGGCTCGTAATGAATCACAGAGATATGAGCTTTTTGTTAGTCTGTGCATTTGGTGCAGAAAGATGTAATAATGCATATGACCAATTCAATGTCAATCGAAGTGCAGAAGGATGCTTGTAATGAATTGCAGAGACATGAATTCAGTGTTAGCCGATGCATTTGGTGAAGAAGGATGTAATAATGTACATGACCAACTCAATGTCAATCGATGCATTTGGTCAAGAAGGATGTAATAATGTTACAGGTTTGTTAGTCGAGAGACACAACATGGTAGATATATTTGGTGCAGAAGGATCTATAATAATGACTTATAAAATGAATATGTTGTAAGTTCGTAATGAATCACGAACGGGTATGTTAGGCTTATAATGAATTAGAGATCAAGAGTGCAGAAGAATGTTTCTCTTGCTTATGAGAGATTAATTGATTTGCTGCTTGATTATTTATTATGCTATAGGATTGTCATGGTTATTCGGTCTAGTTATTTAGCGAAGATTAAACTTTTTGAGATATCTTATTGGAACGATATCATTGACTTTCCGGTCCTGCCACTTCTGATCTGATCTTTTGTTACTTTGCTCTTGGGACCGGTTCTAATGTTTAGCTTAAATGATTTTGTCGAGGGATGACTTTATTTTATTTTGTGTTAATTATGCTAATTGATGATTATTTATATCTATGTTATTGTTTGTATCTATGACATTTATTGAATCGATGATTATATAAATTTTATATATAAGATCTTTTTGATTAAAAAAGAAACATAGCTACTAACAATTGATAATTTGCAAAAAGGCTCTAGATGCTTCATAAAATGATGGCTTTTATAACTTAATTATTTTATAAAAAACTCTTTTTGATTTTCATAATAAAATACGAGAGCTACAAAGATTTGAAACTTATGTTTTAAAAGTTACACCAATATTAATGATGGAAAAGATGATGATTTAATCGGTCATTTTTCAAATCCTGAACACTTATTTTTCTCGAATTTTGACTTGGAACCATATAGATTTTCCTTGAAAATTTTAACAACTTTCTTGATTTCGGTGTTACGTTTTTTACATTGCTTTCTTGTGTAATCTGTTGTCTTGCCTTTTCTTTTTTCCTTTCATTAATTAGAAAAATTTATGTTAGGCCCTTACAAATTATATCTGATTCGACCATTTGGGACACACTAAGCCACAATCATCAATATAAAAAATAAAAAAAACGGAGAGCTTTTTAGGGCCAAACAAAATGTCTAAAAAAGATATAATTTTTAAAGGGTAATTGATTGTAAGATTGCCTCCTATTTTTTACGACGTTGTTTGTACGGTAATGGTGCAATGTCACATGGCCCTAAAATACCGCCATGGTGATTTGTGTGTTAATGTATTGATATCTATACCATTAGAGTTATTTATATGGATAGGATTGATAGACCCAACATGGGAGCTGCAGATTGAATGGCCCAAATAGATGATCCGACCACAGCTAATTTGGCTACTTAGTTTACTAACCGCAGATTAAACTGTTAGGAACACTCAGAAAACATGATTGCTGAAAATTTTGAAGACATCAGTAGGGAGGAAAGGCCCACTAAACAGATGATTCATGTCGCTAATTGGAACTATTTTCAGTACAAATCATGTAGACTCTATACACAGACCCACAGGGTAGACATACAGTTAAATAATAGATATTTTAAAATTTCCTTTACATCTCGACCACCCATTTTTTTTGTCAGTCACACCAATCAGATTGTTACGATCATACAAATGATCAAATATGCAAAGTTGGGCCACCAGATGGACAGCCAAAAACTAAGATTGAACCTTTACTATTAATTCAGTTGCCAGCTATGTTAATCAATCAACTCATCAAAATGTTTTTGAAATTTATAGGCTACCCAAGGTATGTTGGGTTTTTTTTAATTACTGGGGGAGTAAGTGGGTGGGACACTCTTTTTATCTGGATTTTTGGCCCTTGTATTCCAACCATATATAAACCTCTCCTATACTGTATAATTCCAGCTATTGAAATTTCTTTAGAACCATTGAAAGGAAAAGGAACTCTGAATTACAGAACATGTACAATGATGACAAACTGTTAATCTATAATCTGAAATATAGAAATCAGTCAAGATCTAGAAACCTAAATCTGAAAAAGTTGTAGGATAAGAATCTTCAAATCCAATTATGATGCAATCACCAGATAATCTAATAATTATCATTGCTTCACAGTAGGAAAATCACAGGTACCGAGCCAGCAAGATGAACATTACAACTGGGTGCCTGCAAACTTTTAGAGGATATTGCAAGTCAAGGAAGCAGTCCCTTGTGTGTATAAATGGCAGCCGAACCCTGTTGACGTTCACATCACCAATGCACATTGAAACCTGTATGTTGCAGAAGCCCACTACAGAACTGGACCATATTCTAGTAGTCGTATCGCACCAACCATACAGCTCTTCAATCTTTGTATAACACATGCACAGTAAAAACTAAGAAATTACCAGTGGTGCACATTTCAGATGGTGAGAGAAATATCAATAAACTAGATAATGGCATAGCTGCATAGGTTTGATGGACAAACATGGAAAATAAATAGAACTGAACACACAAGAAAATCATTTTTGTTGTTTTATCATGACATGTGACAGTCTATAGAAAGCAAAACTAACTTATCACCTTAGGATTTAACTTGCACAACTAGAGGAAACAAATTCAAGATAGACAATAAATGAGCACATTACTGTTAGTCAGCCGACTAACTTAAAAGATGAGATTTACCATCGTTGAAGCTCACAACCTAATTAAAACAATGCATGTGACCTCCGAGCAGTATCACCAAAGTAAGCAGTGATGCCCTTCAAGTAACCATTTACAAAATTTTCTTCAACCTGAATGTTGCAAACAGGTTTGACTAAGATACTCAATCCTTCTTAAAGAAATTGCAGGGAGAATTTTGAGGACAGAAGAAGAAAATCAACAAGTCCATAATTTGTGCAACCATGTATGAGCAATAACTAATTATAGGAGTCTGTGATGTTCTCATAGGCCGAGGACTACATAACTAGATATAGAAGGAAGCAGAAAAATCAAAGTTGGTTGGAGAGAGAGAGAGAGAGAGGGAGAGAGAGAGAGAGAGAGAGAGAGAGAGAGAGAGAGATGACTTCTGTGCTGCTGACATAAACTATACAAAACTTAAAAGTTGGTTTTCACTACTCGTGAGGTAATTCATTGAATAAAAGTCGCCTCCCATGAATTGGTGTTGGCCAAGTATCATTCAAATAGGAATGCTATTCACTAATGAATTAAATGATCTTCGTCACTTGCCAAACATATCCTTTGTGTGAGAGAGAGAGAGAGAGAGAGACATGGATTGTTCAAATAAATTTGTAACAAAGAACTGTATTCCCTACCACAAAGCAGACTGATAATAATACCTCTAAGTCTAAGGGAGGTGATGATAACCAAGCAAGCTCTTCCACTTGATTTAAGTCCACATTGCGAGGTAAGAACATAATTATATTGGGTGTTATTCTTTGAGCAGTCTGCAACAAAGAATATCTGCATGTAACTTTCTATTAGTTTTCCCATCAATGTCTGAACATCGAATCTGTAACTACACAAGAACTAATGTAATAGCACCAAATACAAACCATGATAAGAAGCATATGACAGCTGTTTGGATCCTCCAAACAACGCCAGAGTACCTATGCTAGCCTAAGACACAGGTACACAGTACTGCTTCATCATATCTACATACCAATCTCTTAAATATGAGGATCCCAGGATCCAGCTACACAATTCGGCTGACATATGATCCTAGGATCCAGTTTCGAAATATGGTTTATACAGTTCATAGCTGATAAGCAATTGCTAGAAGAATGTGCATTTGTTATCTTATCTTGTTACCTTGATTCCTTGATGATTAACCATATAAAGTTCAACGATTATTGCCAAATTGCCGGTCTCCTTATAGAAACTCAAAAGTAACATTAGTTGAGGTCGACATGGTGCTTTTAATTATCATAAATTTAATTTATCATGTATCTTTCCCTTTCCCCAGGACTTGGGCAATGTCCTAGGTGTTACACATCATAGTTAGCCATTTAGCATTACTATGCATCATAAGTTTCACTAGGTGACTCACTGAAAAGAATGTATTCATATAGAAATTTGTACGAAGCATATTTCTAAACCTTGTATTGTAATTTGTATGGATTCAAAGGTAATGGTGAGTCGAATCAACCAGGTAGGCTACGGGGTCAGGTCAGTCAAAGGACTATGAATGACAGTCAGATTGCTTGAGATAGTCAACATGGAGACCGCTCAAATCAAATCAAGTTCCCCATCTTTTAAGCAATAATACATACATTTTAGCTAATACCTTGAATTTTGTTACTCCTTTAACAGGCTATGAAGCCCAAATATAGCAATGATCCTCCTTGACTCCCTCTCTAACCATCCCTAGTAGATCTTGAAGGATTTGAGGCCAATGTCTCCATTAGTTTCATTAACCACTAAGCGCTATGGGACTGTAGAGCCAACTTGGTTACTGCCAATTCACAGGTGGTAATGAGATGTAAACAGGACCTTAAGGATGAGGAGAGGATCTAGTTTCAGCTCCATCAGATCATCCTAAGGCTGAGGTTTAATACCCGGAAATTTACTACTTAGAACCATTCTCTTTTTAACAACCAGATCAGAGGATTGGGATAGTAGGATAGGCATGAAACTTGAATCTTGACATGTGGTTTCTGATATAGTACAAAAACCTTTTCTTTTTTCTTTTTTTAATTGGTCTGACATATAACATTTCCTTTACAAAATTATTAAACCATTGTTCTGGTATGCATATCAACACATGGTATGTTTGTTTATTGTGTTCTTTCTTTTGGTAGCTGTTGTTTGGTCTTGGGTGGCCGTTTTAAGCTTGTCAGTATACCTCTCTTGTATTGCTAGCTTTCTCTAATGAATTTTAACCTTCAGAAAAAAGAAAAAAAAGAAAAGAAAAGAAAAAAAAAAAAACAAAAACACATGTTATGGATGGAACATCAGAAGTCAAATGACAAGGATAATAAATGGAGGCCTAAAAAACTTGGCCATTATGAGGCTTATTCTACATACACACACCCTGTTCATGAAATAAATAAAGAACATTTCATACCCATCTTTTGGCTTGAGAAAATCAAGGGTAAAGTTCTCCATCATGCTGTAACTTGGACCACCCCATGGTGGTGAAAGAAACACAACATCACCCTGAACAAAATCAAGGCATACTATGAGAGAAAACTACCTTTAAGTTTACAATTTTGAACACTCCAAGCATTAAACTTTCAGTTGCGCATTTCAACAATTAACAGTTCAAGGGGGCATAAGCCCACTGGCAGAACCGACTGATAAGATTTATAGCATTATAAAAATTGAAATCAGCCGAAGTGTAAAAGAAATTTTTGGTTGATAGCTAACATAACCTGCAACATGAACTCAAGCTTCCAGCAAAAAGCATTAGCTTCAGTTGGTGTTTCCGGATAAGTAGTAGATGGTGTAATCTTTTAATGAGGAATTCTAAATAATGCCCCACTAGAAAAGGGGCGTTTTTGCCCCTTATCTAACATCCAGTGGGACTAGGTTGATAGAAGACTTTTGCTCCATCTTTAATGCAATCATTTATAACCTGCTTACTCACTAGAAAAGGGGTATCTAACGTCCAATGGGAGAAGGTTGGCACAAGACTTTTGCTACACATCTTTAATGCAATCATTTATCTCCTGCCTATTTTTTAGCTTCTTCCACGAAAAAGTATCATAAGCAAATCTCATTATTTAGTTTCTTAACACATCCTATACAATAGTAACTTAAAAAATACAATCAATTGATTGCCTAAAAGCTTGTTAGTTAGTTTCTTGACACAATCTAGAAAATAGTATCTAAGAAAAGCAACCAATTGATGTCTCCCATGTTTGTAGGAGAAAATAAAAGAAGTGTTATCTTTATTTAAATGTGTAAAAGCTACAATGGGTGGTAGTAATCTTTATTTTCAAATTATAAAATGTCATTTGCTTTGTTTTCAAGTTTATTAAATGCCTCCACTACATTAAATGATGCTAAGCAAGTGGATACCTTTCACCGGATGTGGAAAGGGGGCATTTCACTGTTGAAAATGCCTGGGAGCTATATAGACCTCCCCTTCCTTAATTTATATAAAAGGTCAGTAAAGCTACAAATTGTCTCAAGTGTTTACCAAATTTACACAATTTCACCAGCAGTAAATTCACCTTCTTGCATAGATCTAATGTCCATATTATGCTGTAATCCAATTGTTTTTCGTGTAGTTTAGGCACTATATGCCATCTGCTTTCTCACCCCATGCATTATGTTTTTGAAAAATGCATTCCACTTGACCGAGAGAAGAAAACACAAACCATGTCCACAACAGAGATATGTGAAAATTCTTTTTTGTCTTTAAAGGAAAGTGAATTCTAAAAATAAAAGCAGAAAATGGAAGTACAGCAACAGGGAAGGAAAGATTCTCTAAGCAACAGCCTCAGCATACACAGGTTCACCTTCCACAACACACTACCTAGCTGATGCAGGAGTTGATGTCGAATGAATATGTGGGCCACAAAACAAACCGTTGGCCCATCAATGACCTGGGTCATACCACACCATTAAAAACAATTCATTGGTTGAAGTATTTTAATTAATTACAATGGTAATGATTTAGGTATCTTAGATAGCTTGACAAGAGTCTGGTGGTTAGTTGAAGGCAGACTTCTCTTTAACCTAAAGACATCTATAATGCTAGTGGGGCTGGGTACTAAAGTACTTATAATTGGCTTTTGCTGAAATTTGATAAAGACTGAGATTAAGGATCGAAAATGTCATGAATATGGTATTTTGTGTGTTTTTAAAATTATTTTGGCATATAAAATGGTCAGCAGATAACTTGATTTTATCTGTTACGCTTCTCATCGATTCTTGTATGACTACAGGTTGAGTGAGTGCTGCATCAAGACTAAGATTAATTCCTACATGTGTGCTGCTCATTTGTGTTAGAAATAGACAACAGAATCTGATTGCAAAGTGCTGAAGCCAGACAGTACATATTTTGTGGGCCGATTTATTGCACTTACAGTTGGGACTTGGTCCATCATTCCAACAACAGCTCCTGCATATTGAGTGGGATTGATGTTATCTAAAACATCAAGCAGTGGTAAGGATCTGAGGAAATTGTTATGAGCTGTTTTATATGAGTTCAGGAATCCACATAAAATGCAATCAGTAGTGTTTAAATAAAGGCTGCTGAATTTTGTACTTTTATTTGCTACAACAGGCAAAGCTTTCTGAAGAGAATCACGTAGAGTTCAAACCGAACCAAGTCTGCAATAATCAGTGAACAGATCATATCACATCATCAACATCTGAGCCCTATTCATCAATCTGGAGTCAGATTGTATTTATGAAAACTGTTACTTCTTGGACTCCAGCTCAGAACTCCTAGTAAAACATGGATTTCTGGGCATAAAATTAACATGGAGTTCTGGGCATAAAATTACAGCCTGCTAGTTTAGCATTGGGATTTGGGAATTGCTGGGCAAGGGCAGGTGCAGGTCAAATCCATGGTCTGGTCAGGCTCCTCTCTGAATTGCATCATTAGCTTAACCTGTCATTAGCTTAACCTGCAAGAGGGACTCTAGTTCCAAAAACCAAAATTGAATTGCATCATTAGCTTAACATGGAAGTGACTTTAGTTCCAAAAACCAAAATCAGCTGTGACACTAAAAGTTTAGATAGGATATCAGCTTCCCCATTCACCCATCTAAATTCATAAACAAATGATTTGAAAGCTCCTTAGCATGTGAATCGTTAACTGCATCTGCTAACTTAAAAGGAGTGCAGTTGTACCATCAAGCCCAGCCTATTGCAAAAGTAAATTTCATCCTATGACTAGGGGCCTTGAATTCAGAGTTCCACTTATCCAAGGTCAGCCCCAATTGCGTCATTGCTTCTTTTTAAGGCCAATCCTTATCGCCAAGAGGAAAATTCTTTGACGCCATGACAATTCTGTGGCATTGACACCAACAGGACCCAACTAATACTAGAAATAAAATGAACGGAACCATCTTACTCAACTTTGTCACTGGTAGGAAGGTGGTTTTTATGACTCATTAACGTGAAGGAAACTAAAATAGTCGAGTTATAGATACAGGCAGAACCAGGAAATGTCAAAACAGAAAATATTGTATCTCATAAGACACTTTTTATCGGTACTTTGTATTGGCATTACAGTGAATGGAGACAAATGGAGTAAATGACTTCAAACAAACAATCATTTGAATCATCAGCGTTGAAGCATGAGAAGTAAAAATATTACTCATATACCTTAAGATGTGGAGCGAGTTGGAAAAAATCCCCCACTATGAAATCAATGTAATCTTCCACTCCATATATCTTTGCATTATTGAAGGCCATTAAAACCCTTTGAGGATCAACATCAATGGCAACAACATGATGAGACCTAGTAGAACAAATGCAACTGTTAAAGCAAATTGCGCAAATCTACATTCACCTCTGAATAGGCCTCAATAACAGAGAACATAGCTTTAGAACTCATAAATGGAAAAAGTGCATTCGATCATCATCATCATCAAAGCCTTATCCCAATCATGTTGGGGTCGGCTACATGAATTCTATTTCGATGATAAAGAAAAAGTGCATTTGATGATAAAGAAAATACTCAAACAGCCACTTCTATAGTTGGAATAAACTAATTCAGCACCACCCACAGAAGAAAATGGAAAACTATTCATGTGTATGAGATATGCTGTGACTTAAGTGGTAAGATGAAGTTCAAACCCCGGAACCCATACATTACAACATCCTGGTAAATCATTCCGCAGGCCTTGCCATCAACGGGCAGAGCTTAAAATCAGATACTTCAGAAAATACTGCTCAGTTTTCCACTTTCAACCATCCATTTGCTGTCTTTTCAAGCCCTCTGATTTGGTGATTAGAATCACTTCATCAGTATGACATTTTAGAGAATCATCATTCTGAGATGGGCCCACTTGATGAGAGCTGGATCTCAGATATGTGTTAACTGCCTTGCATACAAAATTATAGTCACTGTAAAATGGAAGGGAGAGAAAAAATTGTGCACATTCTACACAAAATTAAATATAACGAAGCTCACTGAGAATAAGTAACCCGCTTGTTCAATCTTGATGGACACACTGGCATAGACATACACAATGCAGGCATGGACATTAGACATAAAGATCTACATGTTCATGTCGCAAATACATTAGTACAACAGAAATTCTAAGCGGCACTTATCCATTTGTTTTATTTATTCTTCCCAGTAATCCCTAACCAAGTTCCAAGTAAGATTAGCCACTGAAAACCAAATGTATCAAATATTACTAAGAGCTAAAACAGAATCTTCAACGAAAATTAAATATTTTGGCTAAATGAATAGGTACTATTCCATTGTGTTCTTGGGCATCATGAATATAACAAGCGCACATAAGCAAGATACTGAATTTTCATTTTCAGCCCAGTATTGTGACTGCTGCTGATAATGATTTAAGACACAAAGTAGGCAGAAAAGAACCATATTACCAAATATGGTTCTGTTTTTCTGCCACCTCAAACACATGGAAGAGAGAACAACCATCCATTAAGCCAAAGTAGTCAAACTGCTTGTCAATTGGATGCATCAAAATCCAATGCAAAATTGCAACTACAGATAAAAATTTTCAATATCAGAAAACTAATAAATGTGAATTGCAATCCAACAAATCAGAACTTGCAGTGACTTCAAGAGGAAAATTCACAATTCCTCAAAAAATAAAGATACCCATAAACTCAAGACTTCAGGTGCAAATTATCAAGAGTTGCCATGAAATAGTTATGTATTATGATGGATATCAGCATCATTAAAAAGATTACAGTGGCAGTAAATCAAGGAGATAAATATGGTAAACATGATAATCAAAGACTAAGTAAATTCAAAATTAAATCCTAAAGTTATATCAAATATCCCAAGGTCTTTATTATCCTAAAACATATCCTAATATCAGGGACCTACATTCTTGCAAACTGAATTGCATTGCCACCAACTCCTGTGAAACAGTCAATGACAGTTCCACCGCCACTCTTCTCAGCATGCCTGATAGCAATATCTTCAGGAGTAACAGAAAACCATCCTTCTTCATCCATCTTAATACCTTCATCATATCTTGAGAAAAGATGGTACCTTTGGTGCCAGTACTTAAAAACAAGTGGGCTGATTCCTTCTGAGATGGATGGTTTTAGCATCTTGAGTCTCTTAACTAGAAAAAATAGGGAGAATAAGGCAAGTTAAGGCTTGCTTGTACTTACAAAGAAAAGTGACAGTTAAAATACCAATGATCTTCTACTAATGAAAACTGTAGGTTATTACAAAAAGTTCTATATAAATTGCCAAAGCAAAGATGAACTTTTCATAAATTGATGACAACAATGAACTTTGATGTGGGTGGGTTTATTTATGTAATTTGCGCTATCTTTGGGTAATTAGGTTTGGCGTTTCTCTTTGTTTTGATTCATGGGTTATATTGCTCTTATACCCTTGTACTTTTGTTTTGTCTAATTAACAAGTTTTTGTTACCGATAAAATAAAAAAAGAACTTTGATGTTACAGATTAAAGAAAAAAAAAACCTTGAATTTTGGTGTTTGTCTTAAAGGTCCAACAGAAAAGTGCAAAACGCAGAATTGTATGGTACATAGAGCTGATATCCAATGATGCCCAAATACAAATCTGGGTATAGATTTGGATCCGGTGATCAGGGATACTTCTCTGCAGTTTTAAAAATCTAGGGCACAGATACATATCCAATTTTCCTAAATGCCTCTGAATTAAATGAAATTATCATTGTTTACATTACTTTCTAAAAAATTTTATGCATAGAAGTAAGAAAATTAGAAGAACTATATGAAATAAAAGACTGTAAGTAAGATATGCTAAAGTTGTACCGTAGAAGTACTAATGCAGAATTGAGTACCAATATGAGTGTTGTAGTAGTTTGACACAAATACACTGAGCATGTACATGTATCTGGGTATTACAGCTGACATCTACAATCCATAGGTCGGGGGAGGGAATTCCCATGAGATTCAAAAGTATTCACTATTTTCATTCTTTAGTTTAGAGTCTTTAGAGGACTACCTCTATTGCAATATTAAAAAATTATGTTATTGAATTATTGGAGGAAACAATGAAGACTTGGAGCACATTAGTGAGAAAAGACGTGCAAGTCTGCTAGATTCTGATGTTACAAACAGAATGACTTTAAATAGAGTTTAATGGAAAAATATAACTCTCAAAGCCAACCCCAAATTGATGAAGTAAGGCTTGGGTGATGATGGCAATGGTGATGATAATGGAGTTATTTGAAAATTGACATATAGAAATATTAGGCTTGTTAAAATTCATCATAAACAAACAAGTAATTCTTAAATATTCATACGAAAAAATAAACTTTGCTTTAACAAACTCCACTGCAGGAAAGGCATACTTACGTCACGTGCCAATTATCACAATGACTTTACCCTTCTTGGGTGCCATCCATATGATCACCATGATTCTAGCATTGAAACTGAGCGCAGTTAAGTGAGGTTCTCGTGTGTGTGAAAGAGTGCACAGAGACTAATCAGTGGATGTGAGGAGAGGAATGCAAGCACCTTAGACAAAGATACTCCATAAGCTATTAGCAAAATTTTTGGATTTTGTGGACGTGAATGTGCACACTAAATGGCACCACATGCATGAGAAAACATTTTCCACTAATCCTAGAGAAATGTTTATGTGCAGATATGTAGGTGACTTACAGCAAGCTTGGTATGCAAGTGAGAAAAACCTGCATTGTCAAAGTTGTTCAGCTACCTTGGATGCTTTGCACAGTCCCTACACATGGCATAGGGTATTCAGATCATTGGGTACAGGACAAACAGACCCGAACCTGGACCAAAATTTAAAATGAGTCCACATAATCCTGGGATGATGATGCAAATTTAGCCACTTAACCTTTTTTTTAGGGAGGGTAAAGCTATCGATAACACCCATGTCCTCCCCTCAAGGAACAGGGTAGGAAAAAGATAGCAATTGCCTTCCACTATCTAATAAATCTTCCTTGAGGAAAGAAGAGGCAATTAGCCAATCAATCACATGAAAATAGTTCGGACTGATGTCAACACTGACAAAAAAACTCCCTTTGGAGTCGCGAACTCAAGAAAACAAAGAAAAATGCCTTTGGCTCCCCAAAAAGTTACTTAGGGAGACGGGGGTCAACCATTGGCAACAATAAATTCACTAAACCCCTTTTGGGGGCAAGAATTACAGTTTATAATCACAGATAAAAGTCTCTCAAAGACAAGTCCTGACTAACCCTCTTCAAGACAAAACCTCCAAAGACAATGTTCTTGCTTGGGACACTAGTTAAAATAGGTGGAGAGAATCTTCAACAAAGCTATAAATTGTTGCATTCATGGCCTAGCATGACTGCAAAGCACTACTAAAGGAATACGCATAGTAATATGCTGAACCCAAGAGAAAACCTGATAGGAGGTGGTCCTTTGAACGTTAAGAAGCAGAAATTAAGACTATCCCTCTCAAGTCAACATCAGTATAAATGCAACACCCTAGATTAATAAATAAACAAGGCTATCAGTTCATTGAATCTTATCATATAATGATCTGTGACTCATCACCCCAGCATTAGAATCATGAGAAAACAACTTAAACAACCTAAATTAATGAAATGCCTTCGTTGACAAAAAAAATGCTAAATTAATAGCAAAATCTTTAAATGAAATATGATGCACAACAAATATATCCAAGCCCATTAGTGCCACCATGCACCACTAGATCACAAGAGTACAAGTCTTTTTGACATAACCATTCTCTCTTACCTTATTTTGCAAATGATAGTGCAGACTTGTCCGTTTGAATAAAAAAACCTATGATTATGATTATGTTATTTTCCAAACCTAAGTATTGATAAAAAGATTGCAGGTTTGTCTTTGTAAAGGATCTCAGAATCATTAAATTGCATGAAAACCCAAAAAAGGAAGTCACAAGGACATCTCTATTCATGGCACAAAATTGCATTCCTAGACCCAAATTAAAAAAAAAAAAAAGAAGAGTGATGCTAATTTGCATTTGGCTTTTCTGCTATGTTACAGTTCATAACCACATATATATATATATATATTTCAATACATTTGATCACAGATAGAGTGATACTCAAGCCAACAGTTCTTCCAAATCAGCTCATTGCATCTGCATCATACAGAAGGCTGCATTATGCTGGAGAGGTTAGCCTTGTCAAGGACCTTCTGAAAAATTGAAGCAAGCAAGATGGTTCATATTTAACCAAGATGTCAAAGCATCTGGTTTGATATTGGTCAGGGTAAATCTAAACTCACCACATGTTCCCCACCTTATCAGGGTTTAATACTAGAAAGCAAATTGTATCACAATTGCTACAGTTTGGAATAAAAACAAAGTAACCCTGATTCACACTTATTTACCTTGTTCACCACTTGTAATACTAAACCTTGTCATGTGATGGGCTCAGGTCAAGTAGGGTTTTAATACTAGAGTTCTTTTCTTCTGAAAATATTATAATAAAAAATTAGACTAGATACATCTTATGCAATAAAAGGATTTCAACTTGCAATCCCTCTTAGCCACATAAAGAGTTTTGTCTCAAAACTCATAAAAAATGTCTAAATAAGAATGTTAACTTGAAACTGTATTCTAATGAGAATGTCTTCCACACAATTCTATGGTACAATTAACTTGAAACAGTATTCTAATGAGAATGTCTGCTGCACAATTTTATGGAAAAGTTCTGCAAAGATTATTTAGCATTATTTGAAAAAACATTAGCATGCTTGGAATATATGGGATTAGGTGGACTGTAATATATGTTGTTTAGTACGTGGTTCAAAATAGCAGTCGCTAAGCTACTATTAGTCATAGGCTCATAGCGGTTGAGGCCACTAAATAGCGGCGCTACAGTCAAACCAATTAGAGCCAAATTGGTTTTAATTTAAAACATTATTTCTCCTATTTCTTCACTTCAATAGCCTTTTCTAAAGTTGTCTTTACCCTAATATAGTTCCAAAACACTAAAAAAACAAAAGATTGGATTGGTTGCTAAACAATATTTGAATTATTTTAACTACGTTAAAAATTCACACCACTACCCTACTATGGATCGTCGTAATTGCGACGTATCGCTTGCTGCGTAGTGTTTTGACCATTGGCTGCTACACCCGCTGCAACCGTTATTTTGATCCTTGGTTTAGTAAACATATCATCAGAGACACATCTTATTGTAGCACAAGTAGGCAGTCCACATAACCCAGATATAGGGTTGGACTACCAAAAATGTCTGAGCAATTTTGCTCATAAACTGTGAGACCCACCTGGATACATGGCAATCAAGAGAGGCATAGAGATGGAAGGCTTGGACATAAATAAGGGAGATATGAGATATTAAGCTGATCAAATGATCCTAACACTTATAACTTCTCAAAGTTTAATGCCATGAAATGTTTTTAGCGAAAAATCTAATATTGAATGATGTCAAGAACTATGTGAAGTGCCAATTTGTGCAGGCCAAGCACTCAAGAATGGGGTTAGAAAAAGGGATTTGAAAAGATGGCAAAGATTACCCACTTTTAGGTAAAAGCCTTATTTGAATTCTTCATTCTTTACAACTTTCCTAGAAAAGATTCACTTAGAATAACCAAACATCCAGCCATATGGTATCCTATAGATTTGAAATGGTCTAGTGAGACAGTATAGTACAATACATGGAGTCTTTGGACCCATGGTTGCCATAAGTGGACCAATCATGGTCTGCAATAATGATGATGAAGAAATTAAATACCTATATATTTGTAATGTTCTTTTCATTTAGGTTATACTTGCATTCTATAATATTCTTTAAATTTCTAATACCAAAATTATGAACCCCTCTATAATTACAATCTGTGTGTAGTTTTATAATTACTATTTTTTTAGAAATTACATGATGATCCTTTTATATACATATAAGAAAAAATTAAATCAAAACTACCACACACATCAATTTATGTTCTTTGAAAACTTGTAACATTTACCAATTATAATATAATAACATTTTGATTTGCTATATTGAAATCTGACAATATTCAGTCTGTTAATATAACGTTCTGTATGTATCCAAACACCTCCTTTATTAAATACGTAAGTATTGTTGAATTGAGCTCAATTCTCTAATGGAAACATTTCATAAAGATCCTAAAGTTTTCAATAATTTTCAAATAAAAGGTCTTTGAATTACTTCTTTCTAAAAAAAAGGGTCTCATGATGTCCTGGCCTCCAAAGAAAGAAGACACAAGCCGGAAAACCCCACTCCACCCCTTCTCTTTCAATCAACAATTTCGAGAGTTAGGGTTTTGACACTTACCTCTCTTTTTCTTGAGCTTTCGTTTCTTTCGATTATGAGGGCGGCTTGGTTTTGATACGATTCCATTGTCTCCTACCACCATTACAAAACGGGAAGATGTCCTTTAGAGGGGAGATGAGATGAGCTGGGAGGGTCTTGTAATTTACTTGCAGTATATCAATCCCTTGATCCTGGGCCAATTGGTCTTGGTCCACAATTTCCTTGGAATACCCTGTAGTGTAGTGTGTTCTCTTTTAGAATTTCACCCATCCAAGCTTCTAATGTATTTTCTGTTTTCCTTTACTTCTGTTACGCCTATAATCCAGATTCTCTCAAAATTGGCTCTCCTGATTTAACATATTTGAATACTTGTCCTTTTTTAAGTTGTCATCAGATTTTGAGTTTTTGGACTTTTTATTTTTCAAATTTGAATTGATTTGATCTAATTCTAATCTAATTAGGGATGCCAACGGCGTCGCGGGTTTGGATTTAGATGGACTTGAACTCAACCCAATATATGTTTGTACTGCCCCATATTCACCCCAACCCGTAATGGGTTTTATTATTGTTATACCAATCTTGCCCCATGGCAGTAATTGGTCAGGTCAGGTTTGTAACTGATTGATTTAATATTTGAAAAATATGAAAAAATTAAATGCATTATGGAAGATTTGAACCGATGATATTTAGGAAAAGGTCACTCCTTATTACTACTAATAGTAAGAAAGTTTTATTTGCAAAACCTTACTTGGTATAGTATGTAAAGTAAAGATATATAGGGAGTGACAGGGTAGGCATACCCAAAACCCACCTTAAAGCACTATCAGACCTGCTCCAATATGAGCAGGTTGGAGTCGGGTTCTTGTTTAAACCACACCCATTGCCATCCCAAAATCTAATGTTTCTTGCTAAAAATGGAGGTACTTAATCGTTCTCCACTCTGTTTATATTCCCAAGGGTTCTATCAACCTTAAATGTAGAGGTTTAAGATGTAGACAATGGGCCAAAGGTCAAAACTTATTCTTAATATCAAGAGGTCCAAAACAAATCTAATCTTTCCCCTTCATCACCCAGCATCAATGCTCACCAACTTACCTCTTTAATGAGTTTTCAAAAAACAAAGAAAAAAAAAGAAAAAAAAAGCATATTTGGTTGACTATTTTTCCTATAATCCCTTAAACCAGCAAAAACCATGCACTAGCATACACATGCAATGAAATCAAAATGAAAATAATCTTAACAAACAAACAACGAATGTCCACATCTTTGAAGATAAAGTAAAAGATTGAAACTCATGAAACTTATTGCATTAGTATAGTTGGCTTGGATCCAAACTTTAGGATCAAAGTTTCTTATTAAAAAATAATAAAAACATAAAAATCTGTTTTCTAGTACATTTTACATTATATGGCAATACTATGTTGTTTAATATATATACAAAATATAATGCTCACATAAAAAGTAGCAGAATAAAAGCAAAACCTTCAAAATGGTGACTGCAAAAGTTTTCATGTAAGTTGGACATTAGGTTAGGCAATCAAACTCGAGTTACCTCAATTTAGCATGGGAAACACTATAAAACAAATTTTTTTCAAGAAAATGAAACACGAATAAGGGTGAGAGACGAATACATAAAGCAAATAGGATTGCTCTAAATAAAAGAGCCTTGTCCTATTCTTATATATGAAAGGGACTGTTTTCAATTGAATTCAATTGGGAAATCAACCCTCGATTTTGACTGCCTTAGATTTTGTATTTTCATTTAAAACATGGTTTCTCGCCAACAATCATCCGTTCCCAGACTCCAGTCATTTCTCTTGCATACATTTTCCTTCGCCTACAGGATATTCATGGAGATAATGGCGTTCCTTGTAACATTTCCTCTTATTCAGGCAAATCATGGAGAAAGCCTCCATCAGTAAGATGATTGCATTTCACATTTCATCTCCTCTATTTTATAAAGGTCTACCTCTCTTATTCTTCAAAAATCTTCACTTCTCCCCTCTCTCTTCTGTTTTAGCAATCTTCACTTCTTCCCACTCTATCTTTTTCTCTAACTTGTGCAGATTCCACATCATCATCACTAGAGGTCATTACCAGTCATATTGTAAAGTCCAGACCCGAGTAAATCTCAATTTACTATAATCAATCTTGTTTTAACTTAAATAATATATAATTAGGCTAATTAAACTCAAATCTCCTTATGTTTGGGTCATGGATAGGCGTTGGGTCGGGTACATACCTTATTTAGGTAGTCAAGGACCTTCTTGTGATTTAGAGTTGCATGGTTTTGTATCATCTAAGCACCATATTAATTTCATCATATGTGCCTCGTCTTGTGGGTCATCTTTCATGATTGGTCTAATGTCAGTTTAAATCCATCTTTGCCCAACTAGAGTCCGTTTGACTCTATATGTAAATCTCTACAGCAATTGGACTTGCTTGTAAATTCAAAAAGATTTTACTTAAAGCCCATTTAATAGCTTCTTCTCTACATCTCTCTCTCCTTGTTGTTGTAGCTTCTCCTTCTCCTTCACCAACAGTTGGAATTGAAACTTAGAGCTGTTGCATGTTGGAGTCAAAACTCCCATTGTCTTCTCCATCATCTTCTTGCTCACCTTCCTCCTTTAAAATTCACAATTCCATCTCCTCCTTTTTCCTTTTCTTCAATCTACAGCACCCTAGGTAAGAGACAACTTCCTTCAGTTCTTTGGGTTTAATGGAGTCAAGAAGACTCAATTTGGTGATATGCATGCATCTCATACCCATTTTACCGATTACATGTCTTTGCATGTTTTAGATAATTTTCTATTGAGGCTTTCTCCACCATCAAACCAAGGAGAAGCTTGATTTGGATAAAGCACTAAAATTAGAAACAATTATAAGTGCATATTTACTACGTGCATGGTTTATTATGTTGATTCTTAATGAGTTCTCCATTAATGTCAAATTACAGCTCTTCTATCTTTTAATTAAAAAATGTGAATGATTTTTGAGTTAATAAGTGAAATTAAGAATATATGATGGAATGATTGATGTTAAATAATTGTAGAATGGATCTCAAATGGATAGGAGAACAGAGGTTCCATGCAGGTATTGAAATGAAGGAGAAGAGTGCTTGGAGTAGAATTCCAAATCGGAATTCTGGGAAGCGTGCTCGAATGCGTGTGAGAACTCGCATGAGCGCCTGTTGACCCATAAAATTTTGCAAATAATGTAGCGAAGACATTACAAGCTTTGAATTATAGATTTCCAGAATTTTCAAAGCACTTGAACCTCATCTCAGCTCAAATCAGTTTCGGAGACTCTTTGCCGGCTCTTTGGGATTCACTACGGGACTTGACACTTCCACATGTTGCAGCAAACTCTTATTCAATGAAATGCTTTCAAGTATACCTAAAGACAATTCCTCGAAGATTCAGAGCATTTGGACGTCATTTGGACTCAAACTTGGTTCAGATGATTGTATATTATACTCTGCGGGTCACTGACAATGTCCTGCTTCCCAATGTCCAACATTGATGGAATTTGGGCGCGAAGCTTCAGTCATGCTCAGAAGATACTCTGCAAATTTTTTAAGTTGAAAGGACTTCGTTTGGTCTAAATTTCATTACGTGTCAGCTCATAGGACAGTAATCCCGAATATGGGGGTCACCGGCTAAGATCTTACTTCCAGAAGGCCAAACCAGATAAAATTTGGAATAGATGCTTAAAGAATGCCCCAAGTTATTCTCCCAAAGTTTCAAGTCAAGTGGAGGCCGTTCGGATAGAAACAGGCTAACTATCTCAATGTGCAGTGAATAGTGACCTAACACATGCAATGAATAGGTTACTATTCGAAATCCAACTTTCTCAAATCCAAACTGCATGAAATTTGGATGAACACTCTAAGGTACCTCTGACGTCAGTCCCTCCAAGTTTCAAATCAAACCGAGGTCATTTGGGCTTCAAACAGCTGAAACAAGGGCCCACTTTCATGAAAAGTCAACTGGAGAGTTGACCAAGTTTAGGTGGTCAAACAGAGCTGAAACTTCTGTGACACACTCAAAATAGTGTCAAGAAGAATTCCTCCAAGTTTCGTGGCGATTGGACATCGTTCGGGCCCCAAACAAGTGAAAATAAGCCACGTATGCAAAAGTCTAAGAATGGGCCTTGGGAGTGACCGGAGCCTACAATCAAAAGGAGTTGACCAAGTTTAGGTGTCAAACAGAGCTGAAACTTCTGTGACGAACTCAAAATAGTGCCAAGAGGCATCCCTCCAAGTTTCGTGGCAATTGGACACCGTGCGGACCCCGAACAGGCGAAAATAAGCCGCATATGCAAAAATCCAAGAGTGGGCCTTGTCCGTGATGGGGGCCCAATTAACGAGAGAGTTGACCAACTTCAGGTGGTCAAATAGAGCTGAAACTTCTATGAAACACTTAAAATAGTGTCAAGCAGCATCTCTCCAAGTTTTGTGATGATTGGACATCATTCGGGCCTCAAACAGTTGAAAATAGATTGCATATGCAAGGTTCCAAAAGTGGGCCTTGTTCGTGACTGGGGCCCAATCAATGAAAAAGTTGACCAACTTCCCGAAGTCAAAACGGGCTGAAATTTTCATGACATGCAAAAAATAGTGTCAAAAAGCAACCCTCTAAGTTTCGTGGTAATCGGACATCGTTTGAGCCCAAAACAGATGAAAATGGGCCATATACGTGAAATTCCAAAATTGGGCCTTGTCCGTGACCGGGCCTGTGGTCACGGACCTTTAAAAGATGTTTCCCACGAATTTAGGTGGTTTCTCTCCACTCCTCTTCGAAATCCAACTCCCCACAACTACTATTAACTCCCCAAAACTGCACAAAACTGATTGGGAGTCTATAAATGGTTCAAATTTTGAAGGAAAAGGGGAGAACTAACACACATAAGCAAGAAAAGAGAAGAAATCAAAGAAAGAAAGCACTTAGAGCAACAAGAAGCAAACTCCAGCAGCACTTTCATGACCATTCCCACCTTCTTTTCTCAATTTTGAAGGTGAGGAAGAAAATTTAGAAGAAGAGAAGGAAGTGGAATGGCCAAATTTCATGATATGTTCGTATGTCGGCAATTTTTGAGAGGATGACATTGTCACCTCTGTTTCTCTTATTCGTAGGGCTTCCTAGCCATTGCAAGAGTTGTGAAAGAAGCCTCTCTAGGCCTCATTTTGCTCCTTGAAAATAATAGGTTCAAAATGACACAACTCCGGCTTCATATTTGCCAATTTCGGACTTGAAACAAAAAACGCATTCCGTAAACACGAATGATGAGTTACAGAGGTTTCGATTGATTCCACGGTTAAATCTGATCTTCTTGATGGTTGTCCACCACTCCAAAGTCATGAAAATGGAGTTTCAATATTTGAAAGAAGTTCCAAGAAAGAACTATCGTGAACAAGATGAAACCAGAGGCGAAACAGTGACCAAACGGTCACTGTCTGCCAGTGACCAAGACTCACGGTCATTGGGGAGTGTCAGTGACCGTGACTCACGGTCACTGGCCCTGGCCAGTGACCGCGGGTCACGGTCACCCCCATTTTTCCATCTTTTTTTGCATTTTTTTTCTACTCTATGTACATTTTCTTGAAAATTCCAAATTGAGATCATATCTAAGACTTGAGGGAAGGGTTGTAAACTTTATAAATTCATGTAAACAACCTGCATCCCCGCGGTCAAGGCACTTGAACCCGTGTAAACAAAGCGAAATTAATGATGAACTATAATTATTTCCCATTCTTCTTAACACTTGAAGTGCGTGAATGTCGGACATTGAATCCATTACACATTATCACGTCATTTTTAAGCGCGATCAGAAGATTGGCGCCTTCTGTGGGAAATTATTTGCCTTAATTTGTGATCAAATCTGGTGAAAAATACATGAAAGTGCTGAAAATTGCTGAAAGTGCTGCTGTTTCTGCTGAAACTGCTGCTATTGCACTGGAAAGTGCTGATGTTTCTGCTGAAACTGCTGCTATTGCACTGGAAACTGCCACTGTTGTGCTGGAAACTGCTGCTGTTTCACTGAAAACTGCTGCTAAAAGCCTGTGACCGGGGCTCACGGTCACTTGCCTATTTTTATGATGACAAAGGCTTATTTAACCTTCAATTACACTCATACAAGACCTTTGATGTCTACAATGGATTTGAAAATATCATTAAATAACTTTTGCACCTTGAAGTGCATATTGTTTATTCAAATGAAGGCATTGGGCACCTTGATGTGCGTACACTTGCCATTTAATTGAAAGAATTTGCACCTTGATGTGCATGACTTGATTGAATGAATTCGCACCTTGATGTGCATACACTTGTCATTTGATTGGAAGAATTTGTACCTTGATGTGCATGGACCAAATCATCACCCTTTTTACTTTAGAAGAGTGATGATTCAGCTCAAAGGGCTTCTGACCCATATAAAATGTTTATTAAATCAGTGATAAGACCAACGACATTGTAATTATGCATTGTTCGGCATCAACCACTGATGGATCTTGTGTGGTCATTGTGATAGTGGTGCAGGCTTGATCCTGTGGGCCCTATCCCTTTGATTGATCTAACCCTCTCTTGCTTATAAGTCTGACATAGATAGTCCTGAAATGCTGCTGAAATTTTGGTAGCCAGGTCTAATCAGCATAGCATGCTTTTAAGCCTGACTCGGTAAACCCGAAATGCTGTAGAAATTCTGACAGCAGGGATAGTCAGCATATCATAATGAGATAGGATTTATGCCTATATCTAACCATTCCAGTTCAAAACCATGTTGGTCTAGATGGCATCTATAAACTATTCCGGCTATCCCAAGAGGCAGCCATGTTGGTTATACTACTAATATAGTCCTATCGGCTAACTTTTTGCAGAAAACAGCATGGGTTCTTTGATCATCACTTTCGACGAAGCCAAGAAGAGATTGTTCAAAATCTCCATGGCTCAGACCACATCATCAACAAGGGCACCCAAAAGGGGCTGAATGAACACCAGTGCTCCTGCATCAAGGGTCTCGGTCTTTCAGAAGCTTTTTACTCCTTCAAGCTACATGACCTCATCCTACAAGGGGTCATCAGAAACCCTAAAGCCCATCAAGAAGGCAAAGACTCCTCAAACTTGGGTCTCCAAATATGCCCAGAACCCCTTTGGAGTCTTCCACAAAGGTCATTATGACCCAAAACACAAAGTGAGGTCGGAAGGCAGTAATCTTCGTATCACCAAGCCTCGACTGGAGGCAAGGCAGGTTCGGTTTACGAACCACAAAACAGAGATACCCGTTGGTTCATAGCAGGAGGCCTTGTAGACTGCTAAGTCCTCATTTGTGCATCCTAAACAAAGGGTGCATCCTAAACAATATGTGTATATCAAAAAACAAACTACTCGCGAGCAAGCCCTAGCCAGTGAAAAGGGTCAGAAGGATATTGTTATTCCAAATTGCCGTATGTGGTCACCACAGCCATGCATGCAGAAGTCTAGAAAAGCTGAGGAGAAACCCTTGGTCCCACTTGAAAAGAATGTCTTTTTACCCTTTGACCCAGAAGGAGGGACGGAGGTTCGGCAGGAGGTGCTTACCTTCTGTTATTATGGGACCATCACCATTACTTTCAACCCAGCGCCCCTCATATGGCGCTAAAAACAAGAGATATGCTGAACGATTGGTCATAAAAAATTTGACCAATCTCGTTCAATTTAAAAATTTGCTTCAACAAAAGAAGGAACAGAAGAAGAAAATTGAAAGAAATGTTGTTAACATCCTTTCACTTCCTACTTCCGACCCAAGGATTGGGAGCAAGTTGCTAGCACTTCTAGGCCATTAGTTGTTAGATTCAGAGATCAAACTCTAGCAACCAGATTGGCCCAGCAAATAAAGAAGAGGGCTTTGGCTCGCTCCAAAAGGCATCCTCGGAAGCAGTCACAGCATACAATCACTCAAAAATGGGTGATTAAAGAAGATGAGCCAAACCTAAGCTCCTTATGTATGGTCGGACCTAGCTCAACCGGGAGAGTCACTCGGAGTATGGCTTGGACTCAGTCGCAAGAGTCTGATTCTAATTCTCATTCAAATAGGACCTCTGACGAACATGGTTCTAATAAGGACTCAATAACTCTCTTGGACACCGAAGATAGTCAATCCACTCTTCCTACATCCTCTTACCCCCGTCAGTACACTGTATTTATGGCTGAAAGGAGAGGGACTGGTAATGAAGAGGATGCCAGTGGAGGCAAAGATGTTAGCGAAGAAAATGCTGACGAAAATCAAAAGAATGACGTTAGTGATGTTGTCAAGCAACAAGGAGCTAAAATTGACCACCTGACGGCTCAGTTGAAAATCTTGGCAGACAACTTGGGTAGTCGGGCTGAAGCTCCTGTTAACCCCTTATTTGCTGATAGAAGAGAACAGGCAATGATCAAGAGGAATGTCACCAAAATTGACCTACTCACAGCACAAATCAAGGCACTAACAGTTAAAGTAATTGCCTCGGATTCAGCTGGAGGTGAACACTCCTCAATCCTTGGTTTCCACGCAGATCCTGAAAAACATGTAACTTTTAAAGAAGTGGAGGAAATATTAAATAAATCAAAAGTGGTCCGACTTTCCAGCCTTACGTTGGAAAAGGGTCAGCCTATCAGCATATAGTGCATTTTAAGTCGCTCCTTGGCAGTTTACCCGAACTGGATGCACTAAAAATAAGGCTGTTTATTGGTACATTGAAAGGAGTTGCTTTCGATTGGTACAAACAATTACCAGAACTCTCCTTCACTACATGGCCAGTTATAGAAGTGAAGTTTCTACTTCACTTTTAGGAAGAAGATCAAATGGTCACCTTCGCTATGCTCAGTAGTACAAAGCAAGAGGATAATGAAACTGCGCAAGCCTTTATCAATAGATGGAGAGCATTGTCTTACAGATGCCTAGAACAACCATCTCCAAAGGCGACAATTGAAATGTGGAAAACCAATTTGCGGCCAGAGATTAAGGCTATCATACTTAGTTATAAAACTAAGTCTTTGGCCGGATTGGTTGAGGTAGCTACTGATGCAGAGTTAACCCTGAAAGAAATTAACCAGAAGAAAGCAAGTTCCCAAAAAATGGAATCATCATCATCTTCTGCTCTAAAACCAGCTGTGCCGAAACCTCAAAAGAAGCAGGAGATATTCAATGTACAAACCTCCAAACCACCTCCTCAAAAACCACAGAATGGTAAGACGAAGCAAAACAAAAAGGAAGAATATGAAAAGAGGAAGCGAACTGAATACCCTTTTGACGGGGACATTGAAGTCATCTTCCAAGCATTGATGGAGAATAACAAGCTTGAGCTTCCACCCATGAAAAAGCCAGAGCAGGTGGATCGTATTAATGATCCAAACTATTGTGCATACCATCGGATGGTATCTCATCCTTTGAAAGGCTGCTTTATCCTAAAGGAAAAGGTCAATGAGATGTAGAAAAATGAAGTAATAACATTTGATCAAAAATATGATGCGGCTCCAGTCAATATGATTTCCTTTGGGCAGTTTGCACCTGTGGCAATACCCGCTCCATCAAGGCCATCAATGGTCGAATTTCGGGTCATCAATGCACTATATAGTGAACAGGGGTTGATACCTGTCAAAGATTCTTCAGGGGAGGAAATGTGGGTTCACCCGGACTTAATAAATGATGAAGGATGGGAAAAGTGAAAACCAAACCCACACCTGTGGAAATAAGAAAGATCAAAAGGCAAATTAAAGGTCTCTAGAAGACTGCTCAAAAGAAAAGAGAACAACAGTTTAAACAGAAGAAAGACAAGGCGGTCGAGGCCCCAGTCTTAGAAAATCCTCCCAGATTAGCCAGAGGTCATTTTACTCTAGCCGACTACATCATTCGAATTCCAAAAGATGAGGAATAACCAGCAATATCCAGCTGCAATCGGATATCATGGGATGGTACACCCCCTATCTCCGATGATGAAAATCAATGGTCAGATTACTTTGATCTTGAAGACGATCAATGGATCGATGATTATTTTGTTGATGAATACCCTTCTGATGAAGATGAGGATTTCGAACAAGCCTTTGACCCCGAGACGGGTACGCTTAATATCAAGCATGGTCTAAATACACTATCGATGACCTTGTATGACATACACAGGCCAAGTTCAAGTGGCTGGTCGAATGATCCTCCTCCTTTTCCACTACCTCCAGAAGTTCATCCGGATCCACTACCATTAGTCAGGCACGATGAAGTTTAGCATCAGCAGACGGCTTTTCCTCCTTCCACGCCGGATGCTTTTTCCACACCTAATTCAGAGTTGATCTTTTCAAATGAAAATTCTAAATTAAGTAATCAGTTGGTTGACTTTAACTCAACCAGGGAACTTGGGTTACCGAGGAGACGTAATAACCCCAGTATTGGTAATATTGTCGAGAATATCTCTGACTTTGAAGAGGAACTGTCAACGGCTCCTACCCTGGTGGTTTTGAATGCTGCCATAGAGTCCCAAACATCGCAGGCTATTCCTAATGATGTAAACCAAGAAGTAGGCCTAGAAGAGGTCAATCAGCTTTTCATCGAACCAAAAGGAGTTAATGCCATAAGAAGAGACGCACGACCAGAAATTGACCGAAGCAACATGCTTAATGATGGCACTCGCTCTGGTCGCAACTACAGGGTTAACTATGATAAATCCTCTGTTCCTTCCTTTTCTTATGTAAACCCTTCAGGAGGCAATACCAATGTAAATGTAACTTCTCCAGAAGTAAATGATAATGCAAGGCCACCAGAGCCATTCACGTATGATGTTGTTGAACACCTTAAGCACATACCTGCATGACTCCACATTTTTGATCTCCTGCAGATGTCCAAGGAGACTCTTGACAACTTCATATGAGCACTACAGGCCTTGAATACTGAGAATCATACTCATATAGCACAAGTGCACCAAATAGAAAAGAACTATTTAAAGGCGAAATCTAAGAGGCTTCAAAAGCAATGCAAGGAGTGTCTTTTAACTCACAATGCTTCTAAAGCTACTATCTCTTTCACCAAATAGGACCTCCTCTTGGGCAATATGAAGCATACGAGGCCACTTTATTTCACGGCCTACATGAAAGATATGCCTGTCCCAAGAGTTCAAGTTGACCCAGGGTCAGCTCTAAATCTTATCACAATCACGGCCCTTCAAGAGCTCGGTATTCTAGTGAGCAAGCTGTCTGCTACAAAGACTTCTATTCAAGGTTATGATGGGGAAGTCCAGGATCCGATGGGTAAAATCCGAATTCGATTCCAATTGGGAGACTTAATCTCGGAGGCCACTTTGCATGTAGTAAAAACTCGTGCTTGTTATAACATCCTCTTGGGGAAACGATGGCTTCATGATTATGCCATAGTACCTTTTACTCTCCATCAATGCTTTAAATACATCGACGATGAGGGGAAGGTACATCGAGTCTTTGCAGAGGAAAAGACATTCAAAGGAAAGGAGGTTTATTTCACAGACGCAGCAATGTATCAAGAAAAGCCTACAAAATCCAACTCAGATACGAAGAATGCTCCTATGAATGATAATCCTGCAGAACCTTTCACTATTTCAGCAGTGAAGGTTGGTCAAAAATCTAATCCTCCCATAAAGTTGGAATGTGCAGGAAATTAATGATGAACTGTAATTATTTCCCATCCTTCTTAACGCTTGAAGTGCGTGAATGTCGGACATTGAATCCATTACACATTATCACGTCATTTTTAAGCACGATCAGTGCCCATGTAATTTTTTGACAAAAAATGTCTTAGTAGTCTTTGTTCGAAGACAGAAACGAACGTGTTTAGACTGTGCACGAGCGTGTGTGCGGAGAACTTATGAAAAACTCGTTAGTCGAAACCTCATTGAAATAGAGCCATGAACTCATGAACGCGCATGGGGCGGCACTCGAGCACGCCTGGCTAATTTTGAAAAGCCATTTTAAAATCACTTTTAAGCTTTATTTAAGGCCTTAGAAAGATGAATTAAATCCAATCTTACCCTTAGGATTTTAAGTACATTCAATTGATGTGCCCCTGGAGGAAACCCTAACGGTACCTCGAGGTGTAGATGAGTGAAATGAGGATGATGTCTTCTATTAGTAATCCTACGTAACGCGACATGGGGTTCTTTAGGGCACTACTAGTGGATAGCCATGGTTTGGCATATAGTAAACCATGCCATCATTATTATATTAATTTTGGAGTAACCATTTATGGATATGTTATGTTGAATTGTGTTTATGTTTAAGTATCTTAGTTTTCATGTGCATGTGGATGGTTAATCTATAGACTTGGGATTACTTTTATGAATGAATTGTGGTTTTTATTAATGCCTATGATGAATTACTGGTGAATTCTCCAGGTTTCCACCTAATTGTGTAAAATAATTGTTACGTGTATGTGGATCTTTTTCACACGTACCAGTGGAATCTCCCTTGTAGTAGTTCGTACGTGTCTTGACATGACACGGATTGCCATGGGTTACGTGTGTAGCGCCTCGGGATCAACTCTAATCCCCAATTCTCGGGTTTGGGGTGTGGCACATATCGAGGGGCATTTTGCACCCAACAAATGCCTAGTTGGTCTAGAAATCCAATGCCCTAATTGCATTTTCCCCTTGGTATTCATCATCCACGAAAGCTCAAATATTGAAATATTCTAATAGACAAACATGCAGTGTTAAAGTAGTGAGGTATCAAATCACATTTTTTACCTTTTTTTGGAAAAAAATCAAGCACTATCTAGAGAAGTTCATTGACTATGTTTAGATTGGGTTATGTTTGTTGTGAAAATAATTGAGATTAACTAGGTGTTCTAGAAGTTTTAATATCCTAATCTCCTTTTCACCCCTCTTTTAAGAACTTGATTTTTGGTTTCTTCTTGCTCATCTTAATCTCAATTGATGATAAAGTCATGAAGATCCTAATGCATACCAAGTGCATGTCGTAATGCCCATTATAACATATGTCACGACCCGAGCCCAGAATTCGGGGGTTAGCGAAAAGCTAAACCGGTGACACACGTACTCCCGTGCACGTGCACCCAAACCCAGTCCAGATGCACGCACACAAGGGATCTAACACGTGCGAACTAAGCGTACGCGGAAGCTGTACATATCATAGCAAGCAACAAAGGAAAATAAAATAGCGGAAGCCAAAGCAAAAACAAATACGGAAGCGACAAAGACAATTACACTGAGATAAAACCGAATACACACCAAAATCAATATACACAAAATATACAGAATACAAGTCCAAAGTCCAAATACAAGTTCTCAAAAACCAAAACGCAAAATAAAAGCCACTGGTATGCATGAACGCACTCGGCAGAGATGATCAGGCCCACTCTGCCAAACCTGAGGGTGCCTCTACACTCGCCCCTGCAGCCTCCTCGACCGCCGGGGAGCTGGGCAAGGTATCTGTGCCTGCAACACCACAGACAACACAAATGAATACAACGATCCAGCAAATATAAGTAACAGGGGTGAAACACGCATAGTATCAAAGGGGATATAATAATGACAGAAGATTAAATACAGAGTCCATCTTAGTATGCTAAGCAAATCGTGCATAGGAGTAAAACATGATAATGGAATCAAAACATAGAATACTGAACTAGTTGGCTACTACGTTAACCATGTTCTCTCCAAAAGAGAGCAGAGCAGAGCAGAGCAGAGGAGAACACCGCTGTCCAGGCCAAAGGTACAACGGGTCTCGGTTCCTGGGTTCCGGGGTCCCAAGACAAAGCAACACTGCAGTTAAAACAGAGATACAGAGATCTACGCCAGAGGTAACCCCGTCGGGTATCCTAGGGCTGAGGCTGAGTAGAGCCAGACTAATACCAATCAAAGCAAATCCATAGAAATGGAGATTATCCGCTTTGGACTCACCGATGACAAAGACCGGATCTTATCCTCACGTATTAACCTCTGGGCAGAGCCACCAGGGAATACCCAAAAATCAGAGATATACAAAGCCAGAGAATATACAAAGCATAGCATAGATCAAAACATAGTACAGAGCGAAGAATAATACAGATATACAGAACGAAGCAAAATGACTGAGGAATGCATAACATAGATTAACAGAACAGAGGGCAAAACCATAAACAATATGCAATGCATCTCAGATTAATACGGAATCAAGGTTCATTACAAACCAAGTCTAATCTAGTTGCATCACTGTCACTAACCGTGCATGTTGATGTAGTTTTAAGTTATTCGATGCACCGTTGCCATCCTAGTGTTGCAATATAATCCTCATGTGCACCGAAGTCCCTTAAACCAACACCCATGGGGAGGTGCTTAACAATGAGCAACCCTCACATGAATAAGTCACAGCCTAACAGACTATTCATGCGCTCCAAAGAATCCATTTGGGCCGGTTTACGGGTATGGTTAACCTGTATTTGAGCCCTACAAGGTCACACCATTAGCCTAAGTTTAACTGATATTTTACAGGTCATACGGTTTAGCCATGGGTGACCTACGGCTTAGCCGTGGCATCCTACGGCGTAGCCGCAATATGCACTACGGCTTAGCCGTGGTTCCCTTCAGAACACGGCTAAACTGTCAGCTTTTCCACCTCTGATCTGATACATCTCACAGCTGAGCTACAGTCAGTATACGGCTTAGCCGTAGACCAATCCACGGCTTAGCCGTAGCATCTCACGGCTTGGCCGTATCCACGCCGTAGAAGTACTGATATCAAAAAAATTTCGACTGATCAGAGATTAAATTCACGGCTGGGGTACGGTTGGGTCACGGCTAGCTTACGGCTCAGCCGTAGGACAAATTACGGCTTAGCCGTAGCCTAGCCGTAGAACAAACTCAGATTTTCGAGTCTCTGGAAAGCGAGCCGTAGAAATTTACGGCTTAGCCGTACAATACAGAATACGAATTCGGGCTGAGTACAGAAACTGAAATTTGATACAGAAACTGAATAAAATGAGTTACAGAGGTTCCAAATTCACCAAATGTGGCTGTAAAACATGCTAGACAAAGAATAAGAAGAAATCAAAGCCATCAAACAAAGTACCCATATGTGTTATCAAAACCTGTACTTATACTTGCCTCAAGGCTCTATCAAATCCACAACCTCAAGCTCCAAAGCAACTAAAAATCAAAACAAATCAAAGCAATAGCACATGCATGAGATGAGGGAAACACACATAGCTTGGAGAAGGAATCCAATCGAAGATGAAGAATGCAAAACCCACTTACCCAAAGCCAAAGCCACAAAACATAGACAGAGAGGAAAGAATGAAGAAGAACCCAATCCAATGAAGAGTAGCAAACCCAAATCAAACAAGGGCTCCAATCCACAATCGAGCAAGAGAAGGAAGAAGAGAGAATGAGACAACGTGGAGCTTCCCTGGAATTCTCCTTGCATGCAACGACCAAGACAGATGGGCAAGGAGTTGGACATCTGGAGCATGACTTATATTTATAGATTTGGAAGTTTAAAACAAGGTCCAATGGTTTTAGACTAATTACAGTTTAAGTCGCACGAAGGTCCATCTTCTCCAATTGACTCCAAACGGATCTGACACAGTTACGGAAATTGTCGAGCTCAATGAAATACACGTGCTGACACCAAGATGATGCAAAGATGATATGAGCAAAGCAAAAGCAAAATTACGAAAAAGGGCTTAGAACTACCTATTCCAGGTCAAAGGTCACTCAACTACCTATCCAAGGCCCAAAACCAAGTCCAAAAGAATAAACAAAACAAAACACACACTAATGAGCCACTAATCCGGCTCAAAGGGGATCGGAGTGTTACATCCTCCCCCACTAGGAATCATTCCGTCCTCGGAATGACTACCTACCTGCGCAAAGAGATGTGGGAACTGGCGTGCTAGCTGCTCCTCTAGCTCCGAAGTAGCCTCATCTGGACCATGATGCTCCCACAACACTTTAACCCATCTGATAGTCCTGGTATGGAGAATATGCTCTCGTGTCCCAACGATGCGAAGCGGACGCTCAACGTAAGTCGCATTAGGCTGAATCTGGATATCATCGTAGCGAATCACATGGCTCGGATCTGGCACATACTTACGGAGCATCGACACATGGAACACATCGTGAACACCGGAGAACTCAACTGGAAGTGTCAACCGATAGGCTAAATCTCCAACTCGGCTCTTGACTTCGAACGGTCCTACATATCTCGGAGCTAACTTGCCCTTCTGACCAAATCGAACTGTGCCCTTCATCGGAGAAACTTTAAGGAACACCCAATCTCCGACTTGGAATGCCAAAGGTCTCCTCCGAGTATCCGCATAGCTCTTCTGCCTGGACCGAGCAATCTTCAGATTCTCTATCACTTTCTGCACTTTCTCTGTCGTCTCAGCAATGATCGTCGGACCATGGAAACTTCTTGTCCCTACCTCTTCCCAGCATACTGGGGTCCTGCACTTACGTCCGTATAGAGCCTCATATGGTGCCATACCAATGCTCTCATGGAAGCTGTTGTTGTAAGCAAACTCACACAATGCTAGATGTGTATCCCATTCCTTTTCAAAGTTCAGCACACTAGCTCTGAGCATATCCTCCAATGTCTGAATGGTACGCTCCGACTGTCCGTCAGTCTGAGGGTGGTATGCTGTACTAAAACTCAACTTCGTACCCATAGCTTCCTGAAATGCTCTCCAGAATGAAGATACAAAACGACTGTCTCGATCTGACACAATCGATACTGGGGTGCCATGCAATCTGACTATCTCGTCAACAAACTTCCTGGCCATCTCCGTGAATGTCATCCCTTTCTTGAACGGAAGGAAATGTGCTGACTTAGTCAATCTGTCCACTATGACCCAGATCGCATTGTTCTTTCTACTGGTCGGTGGAAAACCGGAGACGAAATCCATCGTAATGTGCTCCCACTTCCACTGCGGAGTGTGCAATGGATGCAATGATCCTGGAGGTCGCTGATGATCAGCTTTTACCCTCTGACAGGTCAAACATCGAGCTACGAACCCTGCGATCTCCCGCTTCATATTATTCCACCAAAATCTATCCTTCAAGTTCCGGTACATCTTCGTACTCCCGGGATGCATCGCATATCGGGCATCGTGCGCATCTGTCATCAATTTCTCTTTCAACTCATCCACAGCGGGAACACACAATCTGTTCCTGAAGTACAAAACTCCATCCACCAAGCTGAAATCCGGTCGATCTGCAATCCGATCTCTGAACTTCACCAGGAGGGGGTCCTCAAACTGGCGATCCTTAATCTGCTGAATCACCTCAGGCTGAAACACGACGGTAGTAGCTAATGTCACCAAGTCACCTACCATCCGAACCTCAACAGGCTGATCATGCACAAGCATATAGAATCCTGCCAACACCTGAAGACTGTCTGTCCTCCTGCTGAGTGCATCTGCAACTACATTGCCCTTGCCTGGGTGGTACTTGATCGGAAAGTCGTAATCTTTGATAAACTCCAACCACCTTCGCTGCCTCATATTCAAGTCATGCTGATCAAACAAGTACTGCAGACTGTGATGATCGGAATGGACCTCGAACTTCACACCGTACAAGTAATGTCGCCACAACTTCAATGCAAATACAATGGCTGCTAGCTCCAAGTCATGTGTGGCATAATTCTTCTCATGCTCTTTCAGCTGTCTGGATCCATAGGCAATCACCTTCTGATTCTGCATCAGTACACAGCCTAATCCAACGCGAGAAGCATCGGAATAAATCACAAATCCCTCACTACCATCCGGGAGCGTCAACACTGGCGCCGTAGTGAGCTTTTCTTTCAACATCTGGAAACTACGCTCACACTTCTCTGTCCATTCATATGGAACCTTCTTCCGAGTCAACTGAGTCAGCGGTGCTGAAATCTTCGAAAAGTCCTGCACGAACCTGCGGTAGTATCCCGCCAAACCCAGAAAACTCCGAATCTCTGTCACCGATCTGGGACGGGGCCAATGGACTACTGCTTCAATCTTCGCCGGATCCACCATCAATCCTTCTCGAGAAATCTTATGACCCAAAAATGCAACTTGCTCTAACCAGAAATCACACTTAGACAGCTTTGCATACAACTTGTGATCTCTAAGCAGCTGCAATGCCTTCCTCAGATGGTCTGTATGTTCCTCAGCAGTCTTCGAATAGACCAATATGTCATCTATAAAAACCACAACGAACTGGTCCAAGAAGGAAGTAAACACCCTGTTCATCAACGCCATAAAAGCTGCGGGTGCGTTCGTCAAACCAAACGGCATGACAAGGAACTCGTAGTGTCCATACCGAGTCCTGAAAGCTGTCTTAGGAACATCCTCATCCTTCACCCTGAGCTGGTGATACCCTGACCTCAAGTCAATCTTAGAGAAGTAAGCTGCACCCTGAAGTTGATCGAACAACTCATCAATCCTAGGCAATGGGTATTTGTTCTTGATAGTCACTTTGTTCAACTGCCTGTAGTCAATACACATCCGGAAACTGCCATCCTTCTTCTTGACAAACAATACAGGAGCTCCCCAAGGTGAAACACTTGGGCGTATGAACCCTTTATCCAACAAATCCTGCAATTGTTTCTTCAATTCCAACAACTCTGCAGGTGCCATACGATATGGAGCTCTACTGATGGGTGCTGTACCTGGCATCAAATCAATAGCAAATTCTACCTCCCGAACTGGTGGTAACTCTGGCACATCCTCCGGAAAGACATCCGGAAACTCGCTGACTACTGGGATTTCACTGAGCGGTCGCTGATCTTTCTTCTCTGAAATGAATGCAAGAAATCCCTCACATCCCCTACGAAGCATCCTGTCTGCTTTACAAGCAGAGATCACACGTCTTGGGCACTTCATCTGGCTGCCCTCAAATCGGAATCCGCTGCCCAAATCAAAGTAGATAGCCTTGCTGTAGCAATTGATACACGCATGATATCTCGCAAGCCAGTCCATACCAAGAATCACATCAAAATCCAGTGTCGTGAGCAACACGAGGTCTACTGGGAGCTGATGACCAGCTATCCGCACATCACACTGAGGGTAGAAAACACTGCACTCCACCCGTTTACCAACCGGAGTGGATACCAACAACAAGTATGGAAGTGGTGTGGGTCGCTGCCGAAGCTGCACAGCAAAATGGGGTGCTACGTACGAACGCGTAGACCCGGAGTCAAATAAAGCTAAAGCTTCTGCATCGGAAATTAAAATTTTACCTTCCACTACCGTGGCCTCCTCCGCGCCCTCATGCGTAGCAGCATAGGCTCGGGCTGTCTGGCGATTCGGCTTCTGACCTGGGCGAGCTGGCTGAGATCTGCCCTGTGCTGTAGGTCCTGTCTGTCTCGTCTGTGGAGAGGACTGAAACTTCGGGCATTGGGCCCGCCTGTGGTCCGTAGAGCCACACCCGAAACAAGCCCCACTCTTCCTCCAACACCTGTCGGTGGGGTGATCCTTCCCACAGTGACCGCAAACTACCTGAGTACTGCTCGAACTGCCCTGTTTACCCTTGAACCTTTTCTGAAACTGACTTCTACCACTGGAACCTGCTGCCCTCTTAGCCTCTGTTCGCTCCTCCTCAAAGATGGCCTCTGCATCATAAGCCCTGTCAATAGCGTCATCCAAGGTAGCCGGCCACATACAAGCAACCACATGGCGTTTGTGCCTCGGATTCAGGCCGTTGACGAAGCGAGTCACCTTCTTATGCTCAGTGTTTACCATGTCCTCTGCGAAATGAGACAACTCTGTGAACCTGTGTACATAATCTGCAACTGGCATCTGTCTCTGCTGAAGGTTGAAGAATTCCACTTCCTTGGCTCGCTGAATATGGAGAGGCATGAACTTACGACGGAATTGCTGCTTGAAGGTCTCCCAAACTGTGGCACTGGGCATAGTCTGAAATGAAGTCTTAACACTCCTCCACCATGTCTTGGCTACACTCCGAAGCATAGAGGCTGTGAGAACTACCTTCTGCTTGTTACTGCACACAATCGTGTCAAATAGCTCTTCAGTCTGCTCCAACCATTGCTCCGCCTGCAATGCATCCTCTATCCCATGAAACTCGGTCGCCCCTCGCTTACGGAACTTGTCGAAAAGAGCATTTGGATCTGATTCCTTGGGCTGGAAAATCACTTGCTGATCTATACGGGGTGATGCTACTGCGGCAGCCTGACTCTGCCTATCTACCATGGATGCCATCTGTGCCTGTAATGACTGCATAGACTGCATCATCATCATCATCCGCTCCTCACTACTGATGTGTGGGGGTACCGATCCACTATCACCGTTATGGCCCTGTTGATTCTCATCCCGAGATCCTGATCCTGATGCCATCCTGCAAAAAGGAAAAGAAACACAACACACAAATATAAAATGCCCTGAGTTAGTCAAACCCCAAATCAACATATGAGACCTCGAGTCAAATAGTTGATATCGTTATCTCACCACGATCTTGGATGCCTACATGCTTATAACTAGCATGCTCTGATACCATACAATACGTATGTCACGACCCGAGCCCAGAATTCGGGGGTTAGCGAAAAGCTAAACCGGTGACACACGTACTCCCGTGCACGTGCACCCAAACCCAGTCCAGATGCACGCACACAAGGGATCTAACACGTGCGAACTAAGCGTACGCGGAAGCTGTACATATCATAGCAAGCAACAAAGGAAAATAAAATAGCGGAAGCCAAAGCAAAAACAAATACGGAAGCGACAAAGACAATTACACTGAGATAAAACCGAATACACACCAAAATCAATATACACAAAATATACAGAATACAAGTCCAAAGTCCAAATACAAGTTCTCAAAAACCAAAACGCAAAATAAAAGCCACTGGTATGCATGAACGCACTCGGCAGAGATGATCAGGCCCACTCTGCCAAACCTGAGGGTGCCTCTACACTCGCCCCTGCAGCCTCCTCGACCGCCGGGGAGCTGGGCAAGGTATCTGTGCCTGCAACACCACAGACAACACAAATGAATACAACGATCCAGCAAATATAAGTAACAGGGGTGAAACACGCATAGTATCAAAGGGGATATAATAATGACAGAAGATTAAATACAGAGTCCATCTTAGTATGCTAAGCAAATCGTGCATAGGAGTAAAACATGATAATGGAATCAAAACATAGAATACTGAACTAGTTGGCTACTACGTTAACCATGTTCTCTCCAAAAGAGAGCAGAGCAGAGCAGAGCAGAGGAGAACACCGCTGTCCAGGCCAAAGGTACAACGGGTCTCGGTTCCTGGGTTCCGGGGTCCCAAGACAAAGCAACACTGCAGTTAAAACAGAGATACAGAGATCTACGCCAGAGGTAACCCCGTCGGGTATCCTAGGGCTGAGGCTGAGTAGAGCCAGACTAATACCAATCAAAGCAAATCCATAGAAATGGAGATTATCCGCTTTGGACTCACCGATGACAAAGACCGGATCTTATCCTCACGTATTAACCTCTGGGCAGAGCCACCAGGGAATACCCAAAAATCAGAGATATACAAAGCCAGAGAATATACAAAGCATAGCATAGATCAAAACATAGTACAGAGCGAAGAATAATACAGATATACAGAACGAAGCAAAATGACTGAGGAATGCATAACATAGATTAACAGAACAGAGGGCAAAACCATAAACAATATGCAATGCATCTCAGATTAATACGGAATCAAGGTTCATTACAAACCAAGTCTAATCTAGTTGCATCACTGTCACTAACCGTGCATGTTGATGTAGTTTTAAGTTATTCGATGCACCGTTGCCATCCTAGTGTTGCAATATAATCCTCATGTGCACCGAAGTCCCTTAAACCAACACCCATGGGGAGGTGCTTAACAATGAGCAACCCTCACATGAATAAGTCACAGCCTAACAGACTATTCATGCGCTCCAAAGAATCCATTTGGGCCGGTTTACGGGTATGGTTAACCTGTATTTGAGCCCTACAAGGTCACACCATTAGCCTAAGTTTAACTGATATTTTACAGGTCATACGGTTTAGCCATGGGTGACCTACGGCTTAGCCGTGGCATCCTACGGCGTAGCCGCAATATGCACTACGGCTTAGCCGTGGTTCCCTTCAGAACACGGCTAAACTGTCAGCTTTTCCACCTCTGATCTGATACATCTCACGGCTGAGCTACAGTCAGTATACGGCTTAGCCGTAGACCAATCCACGGCTTAGCCGTAGCATCTCACGGCTTGGCCGTATCCACGCCGTAGAAGTACTGATATCAAAAAAATTTCGACTGATCAGAGATTAAATTCACGGCTGGGGTACGGTTGGGTCACGGCTAGCTTACGGCTCAGCCGTAGGACAAATTACGGCTTAGCCGTAGCCTAGCCGTAGAACAAACTCAGATTTTCGAGTCTCTGGAAAGCGAGCCGTAGAAATTTACGGCTTAGCCGTACAATACAGAATACGAATTCGGGCTGAGTACAGAAACTGAAATTTGATACAGAAACTGAATAAAATGAGTTACAGAGGTTCCAAATTCACCAAATGTGGCTGTAAAACATGCTAGACAAAGAATAAGAAGAAATCAAAGCCATCAAACAAAGTACCCATATGTGTTATCAAAACCTGTACTTATACTTGCCTCAAGGCTCTATCAAATCCACAACCTCAAGCTCCAAAGCAACTAAAAATCAAAACAAATCAAAGCAATAGCACATGCATGAGATGAGGGAAACACACATAGCTTGGAGAAGGAATCCAATCGAAGATGAAGAATGCAAAACCCACTTACCCAAAGCCAAAGCCACAAAACATAGACAGAGAGGAAAGAATGAAGAAGAACCCAATCCAATGAAGAGTAGCAAACCCAAATCAAACAAGGGCTCCAATCCACAATCGAGCAAGAGAAGGAAGAAGAGAGAATGAGACAACGTGGAGCTTCCCTGGAATTCTCCTTGCATGCAACGACCAAGACAGATGGGCAAGGAGTTGGACATCTGGAGCATGACTTATATTTATAGATTTGGAAGTTTAAAACAAGGTCCAATGGTTTTAGACTAATTACAGTTTAAGTCGCACGAAGGTCCATCTTCTCCAATTGACTCCAAACGGATCTGACACAGTTACGGAAATTGTCGAGCTCAATGAAATACACGTGCTGACACCAAGATGATGCAAAGATGATATGAGCAAAGCAAAAGCAAAATTACGAAAAAGGGCTTAGAACTACCTATTCCAGGTCAAAGGTCACTCAACTACCTATCCAAGGCCCAAAACCAAGTCCAAAAGAATAAACAAAACAAAACACACACTAATGAGCCACTAATCCGGCTCAAAGGGGATCGGAGTGTTACAACATAATTTCAAATTCACACTCCCTTTAGTCCTTTAAGTCAAATGACAAATTTTGGATATTTATGGATATGTACAAGGCTTGTTTGAATTCTTTTGATATGTTAGATGGTGGGTTGATATATTGATGGGGGACACTTTGAATTAGATGGTAGATAAGAGGGTGTTGAAATGATCTAGGAAACCTTGATAACCATTACCAAAAAAGGTGGATGTAATAAAGACTAGGCTGTTCCTCTTTGAAAAGAAAAATGAGTGGCTTCCTTTCTTTGTTTATTTTCTAATTTTTTTCTTTCTAGTTGGCAATTATATTGAGGAGACATTTTCAAGGACTCAAAATCACCCATTCAACAACTCCATTTGGCTTGGTGGAGCAAGAAATCATCATCAAATAACCCCGCCTTCAATCCATCAATGAACCATTTCCTGCTACCCATTTCAAATAGAGTAAATCATCCATTTTTATACCAACTACTGGATACCAGATCCGCCCATTATAAATTATTTTTGCAGTGTCACACCTTCATAGTGTAGCCCACCAAACAAACATTTCTTAAATATCATTACTCTATCTATCTTTTTTTTAGATTGACCAATTTGAGTTTAATTGTAAATGAATACATTCTCAACATTAAAAATTAATTACAACCTAAAAATTATATTACAACTATATATTCTTCTTTTAATTCCATTTGGATATAAAATACTCATAAAGCAACTAAACATTGAAGGTTTATAAGAATCTTGTTCAGCAAGTGCTATAAAAGACATATAATAATAAATGATTGAGGATGGAATAAAAACATGAAAGTAAAAAGGAGGCCCGAAATAGGAGTGTGTGCCTGTTTTGGGTTTAGCAATGATGTTTGCTACCATATCAGCCTCCCTCAACACATTAGAGGAGACACCCAAGGTTGCACAATGATGTGGGGTTATTTATTTATTTATTTATTGAGTACACTGTTCATAGGTAGGATGAACCACAAGACAACCAAGAGGTTGCATTTGAGAAATTAGTTTCTACAGTGAGACTACCCAGAAAAGCACATGTAGAAACCTAGAAAAGAACATGAAGAAAGCCTCAAAGCCTCCCTAATAACCAACATCTCCCTATTTAATTCCTTAAAATGGCTATGGGACTTAAGATGCTGGATGTCCCTTTTATTATTTTTGAAAAGCTCATCTAATACTTGCCAAGTTCAACAGGGCACTAATAGCTTGATTCCATATTAACTTGATGATAGTGATGACTTCACCTATTCCCTGGAAAGTTAAGATCTCGTTGGATGGGGCCATATATTTTTCAAGAAGTTTTCCCTTATGGAGTGACCACTTTTCTGGATCCAAAGAATGATTCAACTTTTAAAGTGAATGGGCAACGCTTAAAACCATTCTTGGAGATTGTTTCTGCAGAGGACGTTGAGCTTCCTCTGACTGATCCTGTATATTAGGATTGATGGGCATTGGATCTAACAGTGACCCCTTTTTCTTTGTATTATATGTATATTATTGCTTTTTGCTTTTGTTTTGTCTAACCATGGACAGGGCGCTGAAAGCTCTATACTTAGGTACTTCGTCCACTTTACCCTCCTCTCATTTATTTTCCTCATGTTATCTATAACACTTCGACCCAACTTAATCTTATTTAGCGACTAATTAATGACAAATTAGTTGTTAATTGTGTTTTGGCTTTGTTTTTGTTTTGTTTTGGGTCATGGATAGGTAGTTGGGTTGAGTTTGACCTGGTTTAGGTAGACATGAGCCCTTTTTTGTAATTTTAGATTTTATAAGACGTTGTCATTCATGCATCATTTTGGTGTCAACACGTGTCTTTTGTTGAGCTCGTTAATTTCCGTAACTATCCTATAGGCTAACAACGTCATTTAGTTCCGTTGGACCTTTATTTGACTCGAATTGTAATTAATAGAAACGATCGAGCTGTTCTCCAATTTTCTCTTATCCTTATCTTATATAAGTCTCCACCGACTCTCTCACTCATCTTTCTTCTCAGGTTGGTTTCTTTCTTCTTCTTCTCTGTCTTTGTTTCTTCTTTCATTTTTTCTCCTTTCTGTTCAAGTAAAGAAGAGGAGGATTGGTGCACTTATACTCTCGGTTCATCTCTTGTTATAAATTTAAGGTAAACATGGGTTTTTTATTTTCTTTTTCTCCTTTTTCTCCTCGTTAGTTACTGCGCATGCACTTACCCTTCTCTCTTTCTCTCATGCATGGTGATTAGAATTGTGTTTAGAGATCGGAATTGAGCCCAAGGATAACTGTGCCCTTGTTAGAACCCATTTGAGGCAAGTATAAGCATGATTTGGATGAACTCATGTTGGTATATATTTGATTATGGATACTTTCTTAATTTTGCATGAGAAGTGTGTTTTACAGCCCAATTGTATCAATTTCCATTTCGTTGATGCTATGGTTTTAGCTTGGTATACATCCAGTTCTTTCTGTAATAGGTTTAGGAAATCGACCTTGTGCAGTGTACGGCTAAGTCGTAACTGCCTACGGCTCAAAGTCCAGAGAGCTATAAAAACCAAGTTTCTTCTACGGCTAGGCTACGGCGAAGCCATATCTTGCACTACGACTAAGCCGTAGGTCAGCCGTAACCCTACCATAAGTCAAGTTATGGCTTGACTTCCAGAGAGCAGAAAAGGAAGAAGACCTTCTACGGTCTAGCCACTGCTAAGCCATGTGAAGCGTTACAGCTAAGCCGTGACCAGCCGAGGCTGAGCTGTAGAACAAGCACGGTGACACCGTAAGAGGATACAAAGTGTCACACCTCGATCCCAGGAATTAGGGATTTGAGTGGGCCTCCAGGGCGTGGATACGTAATCCCATAGAAATCATTGCCCTGAAGAGTTGTGCACGAATTCCTACAAGGGAGATTCCACAGGAACGTGTGAGGTCTGCCAACACATGTAGGAATATATCTTGTCATAATCGACTCCTGTGAAATACTCTGTAATGATCATGAGCAAAACAAGAGAAACATATCCTCCAACATTTATAGATAGATATATATATGTAGATGTCAGTACTTAAGTCTTTAAATAACATTTCATACAATCCAAACCATTACCCTACTTAAGAAGTTGGGTACAAAAGGTCCAATTCGCACATTCCCAAGGGTAGACCAAATTACGGCTATAACACCTCCAAAACCGGCGCACTCCATAGGATGACTAATAAAAGACATCGCCATCCTTCCATTCATCTATACCCCGAGGTACCGTTGGGGCACTCTTTAGGGGCGCGTCAATAACCGGGTTGGGATTTGGTTCCGTGCCTACAATACCAAGGGTAACACTGTTAACATGATGGTTAAGCAAGTATAGAGCATATGAGTTAGCATAATGTATCAAATGAACTTATTAATATGCATTGGATAGGAAAGCAATAATAGTCTACTAGGTATAGTGAGCATGAGTAATAATAAGTAAGGAATCATAATCAAGATGCAGTACACACTAATTGGCATCCACGAGGCTCTACTCTCCCAAAAAGGGAGCATATATACATATAGGTCACTAGGAGATCAAGTTAGCTTCCCGAGGAGTGTTGACAACCCTTCCGTAAACTACTGCAGTAGTGACATAAGAATACCCAAAGGGCACAAGCTAAGTGGTGCCGACTCGGATTCACCTCTCTCATACTTCCAATCATACTTGCCATAACATGCATAAGAAATACCAGTAGGAAAAATATAATCAATAATGAATGCAAACGAACAATTAAACGAAGCATATTTATATGAGCTACACAGGCTTGAGCCTCGGCTATAACCCTTTTTGGCTAGCGAGCACACATTCAGTAGAAGCTCTGGCTTATCAGACACACACTCATTAGAAGCTCAGGCCTGAATTGCCTTAGGGTTTGGCTGAGGAAGTGAATGCATAACAAATCATGTTGAGGGCAAGGTATTTAACAATATGCATGCATACGGATTAAGTAAGGGTTAAAGGGAATTACTAGCCAACCCTATACTACATGATTCTGTGATCCCCAAGGTCATTCAACACGATGTACTCATAACAGCCAGTGTCATTGTGTTACCACATTGTGGTATTATCTTGTGTACGTGAAGAACATCCTTTCTTATGCCAACATCCATGACTTGACATTGGGAAGTCATTCGAAAACTCAAAGGAATGAAGGACCGCTCTACACTCATTCCTTTTAACATTTAATTACCGTTGGGCCAGTGTAGTTGTGAGAATGTGCCAATACTGAGGTCCTATAAGGTCTTGGAGAATTCCTAATATCCTAAATTCCCTGGGTTCTTACGGCTTAGCCGTATATAATGTTATGGCTTAGCCGAGTGGTTCAGGTTTCCTCCAATAGTTTATGCGCATTTACGGCTTAGCTGTATATTAGCCTATAGCTTAGCCGAGCTAAGCCTACGGCTAGGTTACAGCTTTGCCGTAAGGCATTGCACGATGCAGCCGTGTTCAAACCGAATAAGAAAACAATCTTTCGAAGTTCTCGGGAAAATTCGCCGTAAGAAGGCTTACAGCTTAGGCACGGGCTGGGTACGGCTTAGCCGTAGTTCATTTTACGGTGCAGCCGTATACAAGTCATAGTATAAAAGCAAATTGTGTTGGTCTTGGGACTTTGAGCAGTAAACACTCATGGCTTAGCCGTGGCTTCGCCGTACGCTTTAGCCAACCTGAAGTCAGTTCTGTAACTCAGTTTCAATACAAAATTGGTACAGAGCCTGAATTGTGGGGAGTCTCTATGGTTTAATTATAGTGTCCTTGAAGGTGTTCAATACCCACACATCCTCCTATTCCATGTTTACATCTTAACTCAATCCATACCACATTTGTACACAGTTAAAACAATGAAAATGGCTGAAGTTTGAGAATCTAAAAAACTAGCCCAAGAATCAATAACTTAATCACACATGCAGCACATATGAACTCTAATACTTGCCTTTTAACAGTGTTAGCCTTCTCTAACCTTTTCTTGTTGTGTGCTTTGGGAAAACCTCCAAATGAAAGTGGGTTCTCTACAAGTAGAACATACAAATGATAAATGTGGTGCAACAATACTCGCATGTCATCGATTTTAGTCTTCTTGACTCCAACAAACCTTAAAATATGAGATGAAAGCAAAGCCCTCACCTTGGTGGGCTATAGCTTGAAGAAGAGGTACTTTCCAAAGAAGAAAATACTCCTATGAAGAAGAGGAAGGTAGGTGAGGACTATCCCTAGTACATGCAAGACTCCCAACCCTAGTAGCACTTCAATTTGCAAAGGAAAAGGAAGAATTATGAAGAAGGGAAAGAACTCTAGCAACAGAGAATGGAAGAAGACATTAAGGAACGTTGAGTTCCTTTTTTAAAACTCAAGTTTCTTGCATTTAACATGCAAGTCCAAATTTTCTAGGAAATTTCAGTTTAAGCCAAATGAACCTCAATTGGCCGAAGATGAATCCACTTTGAATTGGGTCTAACACGAAAGATGATCTACACAAAAAATTACACAAGAGGCGATGGATGTGGTGTCCATAAGATGTAAGAATAATTACAAAAAGGTCCTCAATTACTGATGTAAAGTTCAAACTCAACCCAACTACCTATCCAAGGTCCAACCCAATGGTTTTTATATTAGATTACCCTTAACAAGGTTTAATTAGCATGGAACATGATTAATAAACGTAGATTAAGATTAGTGGGATTCGGAACCTTACACACGGCTCAACCGTAGTTCACCGTAAATGCGAAGGAACAACTTGGGGAGCCACGGCTGAGCCGTAGGACATAATACAGCTAAGCCGTAAGATGTCTATGGCTAAGCCGTAGGTCACCCATGGCTAACCCGTGAGTCCTTTGAAAATTCAGAAAGTTAGGAATTAAAGAGACTCGTAGAGCCTTTGAATAGAAGGTAAGTGACCTAAACCTTACCCAATCGAATATTACAAAATTGGCATGAATAATCTCAAGAGCTGCGACTCATTCATATATGTTATCCAGTTGTTAAGCACCCAAGGAATGTTGGTTTAAGAGACTTCAGTACACCTTTACGATACGATGCAACACCAGACAACTGTGTATCGGATAACTTAAAACTACATCATCATGTGCGGTTAGAAACACTGGATTACTAGAATAGGGTTGGCTAGCAAATGATCTTGATTCGAGTAAATTGAGTTGCATGGCATTTTGCATGACGATCAATTGACCTCCACTTTTCTGTATGGTTTGGCTCGTCCTTGATGTGCCTAATTGACATAGTAAGTTCGATTGGTTTGATTGATTGATATGTTCAGTAACTTGAGTATTGTACGTATGAATTGATAGTATGCAGGTCTACTATATGCTTGATATGATATGATATGCATGATCTACTCAAGTTCTAGTAATTATTTGATTCCATATAGTTAGGCGCTACTCAGCCTCAGTCTTAGGATACTTGACATGGTTGAATTTGGCGTAGTTTATATGGTACCGCTGCAGTGAGTTTCTGTCTTAGGGCTTCCAGAAGCCAGAAACCCGAGACCCATTTGTACCCTGGCCCGGTCGATGGTGTTCTCAGTATGTGTGTCCCCAAAAGGGAGTATAGGGAAAATGTAGTAGCCATCTAGTTATATATGTATCACGTAAGCATTGACTTTGATAGTATGTTTTATTTTATTACACAACAGCCTAGTTTACGGATTTGAAATTCTATGATTTATTAGCTGTTTTTTATTCTATTAGATACAACATGTGTTAACTTATTGTTGCTTATACTCTGTTAAATCGTTGTGTTCATGAGTTGTCCTTGGTATTGCAGGCAGATCCTTCGACTGACCCCTCGTCGGTCAATCAGACTCCAGGGGAGACCCCAGATGTCTCATCAGGACTAGAGGAGTGGGTGTGATCACTCTAACGGAGAGCGACAGTGTTACACATGCATATGGTCTTCCCTAGTTTGGGATGTCAGTGACATTTTGGGTTTATTCATGATCTGTATATCTTGTATTTGGCTCATTTTGTGTAACTCTAAACTTTATATAATCTTTTGTATATACATTATTTTGTTCACGTGCATTTCTCGTGTTATGGTTTGATTTTTACAGCTTCCACGTACTGGTGTTGGCACGTGTGAAATTCCCTTGTGCGTATGCATTTAGACACGATCTAAGTGTATAGGCACGGGAGTACGTGTGTCACTGGTTAGGTTTAAGCTTAACCCCCACTCTCTTGGGCTCGGGTTGTGACATTATCATTTTCATTTATATGCTGCATTTCATGCATATCATTGAGGATGATATTTATCTTAGGTTGGGGGTGGGAACAAGCACATTTATCCACTTTTAGACAAAATTTTTTTGCATTTTTATGTCTAGGTTTTTAGGAAATTTTTTAAGTCTTTTAGAATTTTTTCGGTTTTAGAAATTTTTGTGATCGTAATTTTTTTATCTTTTCGTTTTTACAAAAGAAAGTTTTCAAAAGAATTGAAGCGATTTGAAGATTTATGGGAATATGGAATTTTTAAAACTTTTGAAAGGAAATAAAAAGAAAGTTTGTTGTTTCTAAAGGAGAAAACCTGTTAGAAAATTACCAAAACTTTTTTTTCACATACACACGTATACATTTTTTGACATTTTGGATAGGAAACTTTAATGCTATTTTTTGAATTTTTTCAGGAGAATACGATGTGAACTTAAGATTTAGTTTGTAAAATATTTTTGTTTCCAGTTTCATTTTTGGTGGATTGTATATAGTAGAACCAAAATGAATTAATTCGAGCAAAATGAGAACTGCCACCTAGTGTTTACTTTCGATTTGAAAAAAAAAAGCATATATTGAATAGTTTGTGACTAATATGAGTTCGTAGCCTTTTTAACTGAAGCTAGTAAGCCCGTAGGGGTATTTTCATATCTAATGCCTTAAAACCATCTGGTTTGGGAGTCATTGGCCTAACGCTCGTTACACGGGTTAATTAGAAAGCTTAAAAGACCTAGACATTGCACAGTCACAAAATGATTTATTTAAAAAAAATGATGATGAATTTTGGCCCAACGAGTGTCCATAGAAATCTTCAAGGGGTATGTGCAGAAATGTATAAGGACTAGGTTTGCTCCCTAGATCTCAACTCTTCCTATATCATATGGACTTGGAATTTCTATGTTGGAAAGAGTAAGTGAGTGAAGAGTGTCCACAAGAGTTTATGGGGGAGCATGTGCGAGGATGAACAAGAACCAGGTTTGCTCCCTGGCTCCTAACTTTTCTTATATTATATGAGCTCGGGAACCCTTGTGTCGGAAAAAAGATAGTGAGAGAAAAGAGGCCTATCGAAGTAAACAATAATGTAACAACTATCTTAGTAGCTTTGATAGGAAATTTTTTTTGCTGAATTTCAGGAGATTGGACTATTTGAAGGGAAATATTTCGTTTTTGAAGCATTATCGTGGAATATTTGAAACTAGTTTTTGATGTATACATCTTTCACCATGCACGCAAGTTTGGTTTGAATTTGATAAAGTTTTCGAAAATAGAACTGTAAACCAGACTTTGAAAAGTCTGAAATTTTGATTATTCTAGATTTCAAAAATATTCGATATGAGTGGATTTTCTTTTGGAGAATTTCTTTCACCTTTGTTTTTAGATTGAAAATAAAAAAAAAATTTGTGGGTATATTCACTGCAAACCCTCACGGGGCACAACCCGTCCACTAGGGGGAACCTAAGGATTTAAAGGCTTGCTGCATACGCTAAATGCAATTGAGAGTGCTAGCGAAAGTAGCATTTATTCTTTTTGTTTCCTGCATTTTATTTAGGTTAGTTTAGTTTAGTTTTTCTACTCTAAATTGCATATTTTGCTTAGGACTAGCAAAATGCTGGTTGGGGGTGTGATAAGTCCTTAAAAATGTATAATTTTATGTGTATGTTCAGGAATTTTAAGGACTTATTCATTAGAAATTTCTTCATTTAGTTGGAATTCATGTTTTTATGATTTTAGAATTCATTTTAGAATTTTCTTGCAAAAATCATTGAAAATCCTCAATTTTTCATTAAATCATAAAACTTTCCATTTTTAGATTTACATTTTTAGAAGAAATTCACGATTTTACATAAAAAAATGACAAAGTTTTTATCAAGTTAAATCATGACTAATGATGTGGATTTTTGTTGTCATTTTATGTAAATTGAGCCCACATTAGTGCAATTGTAACTTTCGGTCATAATTGTTATTTTAAATAAAAATCACTTTTCTTTGCAGAGAATTGAAGAGAAGGGACCCACATCAAATCTTGAAGTCAAAGAAAATTTGTTTTGAAGAAATTCAACAAAGAGAAAAGAAAAGGAAATGAAGAAAAGGAATGACAAATTGGAGGAAATGTGACCCATAGATAAAATGGGCCATCGCATGTTGCGTCCCATGTCCAAGGTGGACCCTATTTTATTTGCAAAATTTCAAGTTATATTGCTGGAATTTCTTAAGATAGAGTTTGATTTAAAGAGGAAGGGAAAATAAAGCTAGAATAAAGAGATGAGAAGAACATGAATTTAGATTTAAAGAGGACTCTCCCAAGCAAACTCAGGCCACGTTGGATAACCACTCAGCGGAGATTTTATAAGTTAAATTGTTGTTTGAAGTAGATGGGAATAATCTCTTGTAGAGTTCAAATCCAACAGGAGAGCATTCCACCAGTGGATACACATTGATCATCTCTCCATCTTATTCCAGACATCCCAGATCCTCTCCACTCCTAACAACTACCCATCATCCTACACCAACAGCACATGTCCCTTTTCTTTCATTCCCTATACATCACCAATCCACTTTCCAATTTGAAAAAGCAGTATCTCATCACAAGTCCTTATCAATTCCATGTAGCCAACAATACTCCTACCTACAACTTTCTATTCCTACCCACAATTCACGCCAACTTTCCATCATCTAAGATATCTTCTTATACATAAAGGGGAGGAAGTACAAGAAACCATCTCACCATTCACACGCCCCAGCCCATTCCATCTTTCTTTCTTTCTCACATTTTTTTTAATGTCTCTCCATGTATACTAGCCATCTCCATCTCTTCTCATCAACACCCATCTCGTCACAGTCCAAGTGGGGTTTGGCCAGCCCACTTGGATCCATCCTCTCCATTCCATCTTCACCTTTCATCTAATCCTCCTTGGTATGAAGATTGAAGATAAGAGCTTAGATTGCAAGCGAAGTCCCCTCTTTTTGATGTCTTGATTTAGGGTAAGGGTAGATTTTCTTTTTCTCGTTGTAATTATTTTTGGGATATTATTGGGTGTGTTGGTTCATTTACTTTTAAATACACAATTAGTGAGGTTAAGATGTTCCGCCTTGGATTGGCACCGTGTGTTTGTGTGTGACAGCACGCACTTGGTGTGGTGTTTTTGTAGATTTTTTTATTCTGCCAATCAGTGTTTTAATTTCCAAAAAATAAGAGGAACTAGAATTCTTTTCATTGTTTTTTTTATTATATCTGAATGTTTTATTTCTGTCACAACCCGAGCCCAGAGATCGGGGGTTAGCGAAAAGCCAAACCAGTGACACACGTACTCCCATGCATGTGCATCCAAACCCAGTCCAGATGCACACACACAAGGGATCTAACACGTGCGAAACAAGCGAATACGAAAGCTGTAGATATCATAGTAAGCAACAAAGCAATAGCGGAAGCCAAAAAAAATGCGAAACGGAAAAGATGAAGATAGATATAATACTCGAAAACCAGATACAAATCTGAGTACACCACAAAAACAAGATGTACAAATATACAGAGTAACAAAGTCTCAAGTGCCAAATACAAAATCTCCAAAAACCAAAACTCAAAACAGATAACCACGGAAGATATGCATGTACGCATTCGGCAGAGATGCTCACATGAATAAGTCACAGCCTAATAGACTATTCATGTGATCCAAAGAATCCATTGGGCCGGTTTACATGGGTGGTTAACCTGTGTGAAAAGCCCTACAAAGTCACACCATTATCCTAAATTTTATTTCAGATTTTCCAGGTCTTACGGTTTAGTCATGGGTGACCTACGGCTTAGCCGTATACATCTTACGACCTAGCCGTAACATGCACTACGGCTTAGCCGTGGTTCCCTTCAAAACACGGCTAAACTGTCATCTTCCACCTCTGATCTGATACATTTCACGGCTGGGTCACGGCTAGCTTACGGCTTAGCCGTAGGACATTTTACGGTTCAGCCGTAGCCTAGCCGTAGAACAAATTCAAAAATTTCAAGTCTCTGGAATTTGAGTCATACAAAGTTACGGCTTGGCTGTACAATATAGAACACGAAACTGAAGTGAGTACAGAAACTGAAATTTGGTACAGAAACTGAGCAAAACAAGCTCCAGAGGTTCCAACATCACAGAATGTGGCTGTAAAACATCCTATACATAAAAGAAGATGAAATCAAAGCAATCAAACAGAATACCCATATGTGTTATACAATCCTGTACTTATACTTGCCTCAAAACTCTGTTAAATCCATCGAGATCAAGCTCTAATCAACTAAAACCTAAGCAAAGCAAAGCAAAACACAGTCCATAAGCATGCATACAGAGAGAGAGAGATGGGAACTCCAATTGGAGAAACAGAATGAAGAACCCACTTACCTCAAGTACAAACAGAGATGAGAGAAGAGAAAGAACCCAATCGAACCAAATCCCACACCAACAAGGAAGAGAAGAGAAGAAAGTGTACGTGGAGTCTCCTTGGAGATTGCATGCAACGTTGAAGCAAAGGAGCAGAAATGAAGACATCTGTACAGGTAACTCATATATATATAGTTTCTGAAGTTTAAAACAAAGTCTAGTGAATTTCGGTTATTTACAAATCAAGTCACACGAGGGTCCAACTTCTCCAATTGACTCTGAATGGGTCTGAGACAGTTACGGAAAACAACGAGCTCAACGAAATACACGTGCTGACACCAAGATGATGCAATTATGATGCACTCAAAGCAAAAGCAAAATTACGAAAAAGGGCTTAGGACTACCTATCGCAGGTCAAAGGTTACTCAACTACCTATCCAAGACCCGAAACCAAATCCAAAAGGATTAAACAATAGAAAAGCACACTAATGAGCCACTAATCCGGCTCAAAGGAGATCGGAGTGTTACAATTTCTGATTTTTAATTTAGTGCATGGTTATTTATTTTTTTACATTGGTGGTTTGATCTAGGTAATTGTCTTGTAGTTTCTAGTTTTAGGATTGTTTTAATTTAGGATTTTTTTTAGGTTAGATTTAAATTGTAATTTTTTCAGTTTTAGACTTGTAATTTAATTTTAATTTTCAGAAGTAGTAGTGTGTATTTTTATAGATTTTATTAGGGTAGCTTTAGTTTTTTTTTTTTCAACTAGAACAGGTTTTCTGCGAATATTAGCTCCCTGTGGACACGATCTCAAACTCACTAAGTAAAATTATATCGAGACATTGCACTTGTGGTCCACATTGATCAAGTTTTTGAGCTGGACCTATGATAATTTGGAAAAATATCTAGGAACCTTTGGCTGAAGTGCCCAAATAAAAATGGATTCCTAGTGGGTTTTGGGCCAAGGGTCATGATGGGCCCCACATAGGAAATGTCATCCATGATGAGAATACCTGATGCACCTAATTATAGTATAGGACTTAATTAATCTTGATTAGTTATGCTATCCTCCTAATTAAGGCATGGGACCTTATAGTAAAGGAATAATTGCCACATTGTAACCTATGAGCACTGCTCTGAAAATGAAAAATTATTAAAACCACAAAGTAAAAGTAAAGTGAAAAGGCATCCAAACATCCTATATTCTCTTTTTGACAAAATTTCAAATTTCTATCACTGCCACTAGTTTGGAGGGATTCTAAGAAGATCATCCACATATCTGATCCCCACTGAATCTGGTAGAGTAGTATAACTTTTAATAGTATACCCTCCTAATTGTCCAATATTGCTCTATGATGTTGTAAGCCCATCGTGCATGGGCTAAGATGGGAACATTAACTTTTATCATGACGGTGACTAACTAATGAGTCGGATCATCTAAGGCTTTTCCTCGGCGACCAAAAGTAGATCAAATCAAAGATTTTTATACGATGATTATGAGTAGACCAATCACCATCTGCGATATTACCAAAGAAATTCATTCCATTCACATGAGTCCTGGTATCCCATTCAAAGCAACCTTTTTAAACGATGATGTGGCGGACCGTGATTAACCAGTCACGCATAATTAGTCCGCTCTCACAAATGGTGGATCAAAAGCCTTAGAGGATTCTTAAAAAAAAAGAAAAGAAAAGAAAAAGCCTTGGAGGACCCATACCTAACAATAACAATTGGATGGTCCTCAAATGGTGAAAATTTCAAGTACTTGCATGATTAAGTGACTATCCATGGTGCCTTTTACCTTAAAACCATGGATGAAAATTGCAGTATTGGCCGCGGTATCGGTCGGTCCAAAAAACCAATACGGTATTGGTATCGGTTGCGGTTCACGGTCCATCGCAGTCATCGCGGTGTGAATTTTTTTTAATTCAAAAAAATTGAAAAAATATCCAAAAAATCCAAAATATTAGAAAATGCTAGAAAACAATGTTTTTTTTTCATTAGTAACACATATAAATCAAAATATCGGTCCCCCTAAGTTATGATATCTTGTATCGTTGTATTTTCTACAATTGTGATTTTTTTTTATAAAAACCATAATTATGACTTATGAAATATGAACTATCTATTAGTGTGAAATTTTAGATAATACAACTTATTTTTAATTTATATATAGTGGTTGTACACTTGTACTTGTATCTTATATAGTATATAAATCATTATTTATCGGTCACCATTCATCATTCATCAACCATCAATTCATCACTTAATTATCAAGCAAATTGTAAAATTTAAGAACATGAATATTAACATAGCATATGACATAATAACAATAAAATAAATCATAAAGCAATTGGAGAGAATGTATACATACCTTAATTCCAAATAAAGTGTCTTCCAGGCTCGATATCATCGTTATCATTATTTCTTCTTCTTTGGTATGGGTTATAATAATATGATCCAAACTCTTCCATTGCACTCACATACCCTTGGCAGTGTTGATATTGTTGTTGAGAAGCGAAGATCCCTTCATAATATGATGAGCTATCCTCAGTAGATTGAGATGACTGGGGGCCCATATTTAAATTAAAAAATTCATGAGAAACAAAAATAGCTTGTTGGGGTTTACGTTGGATCATTCCTTGTCCTTGCTCATACCACGATTGTAACAGTGGAACTTGTAACACTCTGACCCAGCTTGACCTCGTTTAGCGATTAATTAAGGATGCGTGAATGATCTCGAGGGCTGCGAATCATTCATGTTCGTTATCCAGTTGTTAAGCACCTCCCTATGGGTGTTGGTTTAAGGGACTTCGGTGCCCTAGCTGATGCAATGCAACACTAGACAACGGTGCAGCGGATAACTTAAAACTACATCATCATGCACGGTTAGAAACACTGGATAATTATATTAGAGTTGGCTAGTAAATGAAGGTGATTCGATCTAGTATGATTTGCTTGCATAACATGTTGTATTTCGATCATTGATCTCCACTCTCTATCAGATCATTGCATGTAACGTCGAAAGTCAGACTATGTGTCCACCTTGAGTATGTATGTATGTTATAAGCTTGCACGTATAAAGTCTGTTTTCGGATATGCACGCAGGATATGCTTGTCACGATCCACTCAGGGTTTTCATGATTGACTCTGTATGGTCAGGCACTACTTAGCCTCAGCCTTAGGATCCCGACGGGGTGAATTTGGTGTAGTTTCATGGCCTTGCTTCAGTAAGGAAACGTCTTGGGGAATCCGGACCCCAGGAAACCTGAGACCCATTTGTACCTTGGCCCGGACAATGGTGTTCTCTACACGGATATAAGATCCCTCTTTTGGGAGCATATGGCAATGTAGTCGCCAACTAGTTATGTACACAGCATGTATACATTGATTCACATGGCATGTTTCTTTCTTGCATGACAGCTTAGTATCCAAATGTGACCTGTTATGATTTACATGATGTTTTTATTCTATTAGACACAGTATGTGTTAACTTGTTATGGTTTATACTTTACTGAATCATTGTATTCACAGTTGTTTTTGGTGTTGCAGGCTCAGATACCCCTGTCGACCCCTCATCGGTCTGCCAGACTCCTAGCGAGGCCCCCGAGGCCCCATCAAGCCTAGAGGAGTGGATGTGATCACTCCACCGGAGAGCGCCCTGGACATTCATGGCATAGGAGTCTTCCCTTTTTTTAAGCTTTGTCACACTTGTATACATCTTGATTTGTACATATTTATTTTATTCATTTTGTAAAACCTTCATCTATATATGTCAGTTCTGTTTTCGTATTCTCTTCTTTCATTGTTTAGCTTGATGTTGTGATATCTACAGCTTCCACGTTCATGTTTGGCACGTGTGAACTTCCCTTGTGCGTGTGCATTTAGACCAGGTCTACGTGTACAGGCACGGGAGTACGTGTGTCATTGGTTTGGCTTTTGCTAACCCTCGAACTCCTGGGCTTGGGTTGTGACAAAACTAGAGGCAATTGAGTTGGCCAATGAAGATTATATACATACGGACATTACCTAGCCTGCTGTTGTCCAACTTTGCCTGTAGAAATACGTTCCCCCCCTCCTTGACCGATGTTACTACCAATCTCTGTATCAATTTGTGAGACATATCTTACATAACTACGATGGGGATCTAACTTTGTAGCACCAGGAAAATGCTCAACTGTCTTATATATTGGTGGCTCATTATCTCTATAGTGACCACTAGTCCCAGGAGAATCAGGAGGAATTCCTGCGGATGAGGAAGATGTAGAGATACTTGACTCACTCTCCTCACTCACCTCCTTTCCTCTTGCTTCTGTAGGATCAACCGTAGTACCCTTTGTTACTGTGTCAAATTAATCTCTTGTAATCTTTTAGAGGCTTTCATTGGCTCAAACTTCTTCCCAGTCAAGTCCTCAACCATTTCTGCTAGCTCTGGATCTCCATCTAATAATGGCTCTTCTGCCTCCTCTAGCCACTCACCTAACAAATCATCTTCTGCTAAAAATATATAGTCTAAATTAATTGGGCAGAAGTAATCTTGTTGATCCTCAAATGCTCTTCTTCTTCGATTTCAACTGTGGAGCTTGAGGTTATAGTGAATGTAGACTAGTTTGTTCAAATTATCCATTATGATTTTATTTCTTACTTTTGTATGAATAAAAGCAAATGTGCTCCAATTTCTTTCGCAGTTTGATGAAGATTTAGTTTGACTAAGAACTTTAATCGCAATCGTCCTTAATGCTGGAGCACTCTCTCCATAATTCAACCACCATTCGGCTAAAAATAAAAGAAAATAAGATTAAACATTCAATTTTTAAATTTTTGAATAATGAAAATATAATTTACTATTTATATTTTACAATACTTACCAGGATATATTTGCGTGACAAGTGCTCTTCGAGCAATGGTGGTGCCAAAACTTTCAATACCTTCATTAAATACATAATCCAATGGCATTAAAGAAGAAAAAGAATTATCAATATCAACTGTTATGAATGAATAATGATATATATTAAATTGAAGAAGACAAAATACATTATATAAAATCTCTACTTTTTAATTTACTTACTTGGTTTATTGCCTTAATAGCCTCATCGGCGTCATTTGCTAGTCTTTCAATAACATTTTTCATGCCCACTTGAATTTCATCAGTTATATTTTGATCCAAAGATACATATCTAAATTGTGGATTGAGAAAGTAACCTATTAAATGCAAAAATTTTAAGTGAATAATGTATTAAAAAGAATTTAATATAATAAAGAAAGTCAATAAGAAATCAATCTCCAATTTCTAGTAGTCTCCAATTTCTAGTAGTGTGTAAGTCATGATGCAATTGACGCTCCCAACGGCTGTTGATGATTTTCTAATGTTTAGTATAATATCTACAATTTGCTTTAATAGCCATCTTTGCTCTCTTCATGGCCTTATGTAAGAAGCTCATAGTTGGCTTGTCATCACCATCATCTAATCGAAGAACTTTTGTTAGAGGATCAAGAACATTTAAGCAATTTTTAACATGAAGCCAAATCTTATTGGACTCAATGGTCTTGCATACTTCTTCTGCTAGGGGAGTTGGCCACTTTCCCCGCTTAGAATTCAGCTATTCATTTAATTTGATGAGTTAGAGAAGCCTTCCTCTATACTTATAAATACTCTCGATGGCAATAAAGTGGGTGGCAAATCGAGTAATGCTAGGCCATAACAATTCATGATTGTTTGTAAGTTACTTCATCATTGAAACAAGTCTATAAGACTGGTAGAAAAAATTAGTGATTTTCTTCATCTTTTCAATTAATTGTGTCATGACTTTTCCTTTGGAAATTTCTTCAAGCATTAAGTCTATGCAATGTGCTGCACATGATGACCAAAACATATTTGCCCTCTGCTGCATAAGCATCATTCCTGCTTTCTTCATATTTGCAGCATTATCTGTGACAACTTGAACTATACAATCTGCCCCAATATCATTAATCACTTCATTAAACAACTTATTGATGTATCTAGCATTTTGAACATAATCAGTTGCATCAACTGATTTGATAAAAAATGTTTCCAAAGGGTAATAAACTAGAAAATTCAAGAGATGACGTTTTGTGAGGGTCGTCCACCCATCACACATTAGTGTGTAGCTCCTTTCTCTCCAAATCCTCTTAAAAGTCTCCACCTAGAGCTGTAACTCCTCATATTCTTTTTTAACACAGAGATGACCAATCTCATATAGGGTAGGTGCCTTTATACCAGGACTATGTTCCGCTGCTACATCTAACATAGTGGTGAAATAAGGAGAGTTTGCTTTATGTGGTGGAATGACTGCATCTAAAAAGAACTTCCCAGTAGCTCTTATCAAATTATCTATTGCTTTATTAAATTTTTCCTTCAGTGCTTTTACAATGCTAGGTTGCTTGATGATTGGTGTTTTATATGCAAATGGGTCTGTTGGACCCACCACACCTAGCCTACGAGGTACCTGTATAGGAGGTTCATCATTGTCCTCAATATTTACTGGGCGGGGCTATCTTTGACTAAGTGCTCGACGCAAATCCCCTCCCTTAGATCCAGATGAGCCACCCTCATCATATTGGCTACCTCTCATAATTATCTCATATTGCATTCTTCTTCTTTACTCTTCTTCCTGAAGTGACCTCAAACTTTCTTTTCTAGCCCTCCTTAAATTTGGATCCTCATCATCGTCGGAGGAAATAATATCTCCCTCTTTAGACCAAAAACTTCTTCTCTACATACTTCAAATTCCTCATCTCTTCTTTTCTCTCTAACAACCTTTTTTTGTTTTCCTGTATCCAACAACTCTTGCATTTCTATTTTCCCATTAGGTGGCACTTGAGGACACTTTGCCACTTGGCCTTACCTTTGAGCCAAGTGTTGCTTCAATCTAGTTATCCCTCTATTTATGATTTTTTGGCAATAATTATATTTAATTTTATGTTTACTTCCAGCTTTTTCATAATGATTCCATGCTGGATCAATGTCACGCACCATTTTAATTTAGCTTCTTCAAAACAAAAAAACAAATTGGCACAATTTATAACATTTGAACTAAGATCCAAAATATAATAGAAACAAAGAAATTAATACATTCATATAAAAGCATTTGGAATCTCAAAAGGGTACATTTTAAATGATATATTAATTATTTAATTTTTCTAATTCCATGTTTTAACAATGCAAAAATAAATTCAGAAATATAAAAAATATTAACATGTTACATGTCACAACCCGAGCCCAGGGACCGGGGGTCAGAGAAAGTCTAACCAATGACACACGTACTCCCGTGCATGTACCCTTAGACCCCGTCCAAGCATATACCCACAAGGGATCATTCACACGTGCAAACAACTGTACGCGGAAGCTGTACGTATCAAGGCATATCACACATACCAAAAGACATAATGGATTACAAAAAATCATGAACTGATGACAAGGACAATTACAAGAACGTATGATACTAAAGAGGGCTTACAAAAATCAAAATACAGATATCAATCAAGCCCACAATACAAATACAGAAAAATTCCCCCAATTAGACCCAGACTCAAATGAATGGGGAAAACAAAATGATGCAAACCGTACTCTGGAGGATGGATCAAGTCCACTCCTCTAGGCCGGAGGGGGCCTCGCGAGCCTCTCCTGGAGTCGGGTCGGCCGACGCAGGATCGGGAGAGGGATCTGAGCCTGCAACACACCAAGACAACTCATAAGTACAACGACTTAGCAAAATATAAGCCACAAGAAGATAACACGAATTGTGTCTAATAATGAGTCATAGTCACAGTGCAAGATCCATAGAAATCATGTTCGTATACTAAGCATTTATGCAAATGAATAAGCATGCTATCAGAATCATAAACAGATAACAGTCAAAGTGGCTACTACATTGGCCATATTCTCCCTTTCGAGAGCAGTCGGAATGAGAACACCAGCGACCGGGCCAGGGTACGCATGGGTCTCTATTTCCCGGGGTCCGGAGTCCCAAGACAGAACACTCTGCAGAGGCAAACACATAAACTAAACCAAAGTCAACCCCGTCGGGCATCCTAAGGCTGAGGCTCAGTAATGCCATATACCAATCACAGTCAAATCGGATGATGCACCTCTATCAATCAATCATATCACATACAAATCTCACATATCACGCTAAACAAACAATAGGAAGTGCATCGCATATACTGATACTAATACTGAATGCAAATAAGCAATAAAATAGGCACTGACAATTGAGTACCAATAGCAATAATCATTGACTCAAGTACTCTACCGGAGCAACAATAAAAACACAGTAACAGAATGGTCCCACCCGGGCTTCGCTCTGGGGTTGCTGCATTTCCCACAGAATCGAGAGGTCCAGCGCAGAACACATAAGAGGGCATAACCGAAGTCAATATGCTACACAAATCAGAGTGCTTTGACGAATCAAGGTCAATTACAAGCCAATCCTAACCTATTTATCCAGTGTTTCTAACCTTGCATGCTGATGTAGTTTTAAGTTATCCGATGCACCATTGTCTAGTGTTGCAGTGTCAGGAGTGTGCACCGAAGTCCCTTAAACCAACACCCATGGGGAGGTGCTAAACAACTGGATAATGGGCATGAATGATCCACAGCCCTCGAGATCATTCATGTCATGTCAGTCAAACATTCCATTGGGCATGTTCAGGTTAGCTACATTCTAACATGAAAGTCATATACTAACTCTCAGTTATTTTCAGATGTCAGTCTGTACTGTTCTACGGTCAGGGTTACGGCTGGGTCTCGGCTTAGCCGTAAGCCATTTCACGGTTCAGCCGTAGCACATTTCACGGTTTAGCCGTGAGTGCACGGAGTCATTTTTCCGGAACAGTTACAGACATACAGAAAACGAGTCTTTCGACTGAAATCGACTGAAAACAGGAAGATAATAGCAAAACTAACTCCATAGGGCTGTCTAACACTGATACATACCACAAAGAGTAAGATACAAACAATCAAAGCAATATCAATCGGTGTTTATACTACTTGTGCTTATACTTGCCTCACAGACAGAAATCACGCGCTCTACGGTCATTGCTTGGCTCAGTCCACTGGAAACACACACACAAACTTGGCTCCTTTCCTCCTTCCTCACGAAACAGAAACGAAGAAGGGAAGAGAGAGAGAGAGAGAGAGAGAGAGAGAGAGCTGAACGAGAGAGAGACGATCGAGAGAAAGAAAGAGCATAGGTAGGATATTTATAAGTTAAAATGAGTCCAATTTACATATAAGTCCAAACAGCTTACATAAATGTCAGTTTGAGTCAACTGATGATCCAACGAGAGCAAACGGAATCATTTGGATCCGAGATAGTTACGAAGATCGACAAACTCAACGAAATACACACGATGACGTCAGAAGTACGCAAAACTGACAAAGTCAATCAAAAGCCAAAATTACGAAAAAGGGCTCGAACTACCTAAACCAAGTCAACTCAACCCAAACGATCTCTCCATGACTCAAAACCAAAGAAAAACAAAATCAAAACACACTTAACGATAAAATCACACACAATTACCCACTAATCCGGATCAACTCGGGTCGGAATGTTACATTACATATTCACATAAATGATGAGACAACTATAAAAAAATTAGCATATATGAAGTATACAATGATTATATAAAATTAGGAAATCATACTTATAGTGAAAATCTAAATATATAATAGTTTAATATAAAATTAATAGAAAATCCAAAAATAAATTAAAAAATATAAAACTAATTACATTAAAGAACAATAAAAAAAAGTAATCCTGCATGAAGTTTACAAAGATTATGCTTACTTAAAAAAAATTATAGTGAAATCCTCAAAATATTCAGTTTAAGTATTAAATTATCATTTCATACAAGAAAATAAAATTTGACAATATAAAACTATTTACATAATATTTTGAAAAAAATGAAAACTTATCATATTCATATCATACATAAAGTATACAATAAAATAATAAAATTGTGATTAAATCCTCAAAAATCTTATTTTAATATTAAAATATTTAAAAATCATAAAATAAATAAACATAAAATGTCCACATCTTGTAGATCTATGTCTTCTACTACTAATTCTATCAAAGTTGCTTCATAAAATCATGTTTTTGCATACTAATAAAATTAAAAATAGTACTTAACATTAAAAGACTCTAAATCTTAGCAAAAGTTAAATTCTTAAAATTTTAAAAAACCAAATAATAGATCCACACTCATAAATCACAATATGTAAATCCATAACATAAAATAAATGGAATCATTATCATGGATCACTTCTAAGCTCTTACTAAACAAATATTAAAAAAATAAAAGAAATTTAATATACTTACCTTGTAAATGTATTTTGTTTACTTTTATAAACTAAATCCACCAAAAAAATTGATTTTATGATGCTTTTGGAAGTTAATAGAGGAAGAGCAGCAAGTTGGCCGTCTTTGGATAGGGGAGAATAAGTAGAGAGGAAGAAAGAGAGGAAAATTTAGGGTTTGCGCTTTTTATATAATATCGGCCGATATATCGTTCTTATTGATATTTTGAAATATCGGTCACTATATCGTGATATTTTGGCAATATTTATCGAGACCGATACACGCCGATTTATCGTATCGATGTCGGTCGACACGTACGGTACCAGTCGATACAAATCGGTAGTAGCCAATCTTTTTATCCATGCTTAAAACTACTCCCACAAATGAGGACAAAATAAAGGTACAATACAATAATTAACTATTATAATGATAGTTCTTTTATCCATGCTTAAAACTACTCCCACTAATAAGGACAAAATAAAGGTACAATACAGTCATTAACTATTATAATGATAGTTCTATACTAAACAACAAATACACTATTATTTTTAGTGTGAATTTAGATGGGCCACAAAAGAGGACAAAAGAAAGGTACAACACAGTCATCGACCATTGTCATGATGGTGACTAGCTACAACTACATGGCCACAAACGAGGATAAAAAAGTATAATGCAGTCATCTCACAGTGCATCTCATGAACAGGTATCAAGCCCAAACCATCAGAGGGCGTGTTTGCTGAGTAACTCCACCTTGAGAGCCTTCATATGCTTGGTCTGAAGACGTAATGCAACAATGAGTCCCCCATCATCTTCCTTGGTTGGGATGATGTAGCCCTTGCCTTCAAATCCTAAGGCAGCAGGGCCCATATACAGAGGAGGGCCCCATCCAAAATCCGCATCGTAGAAAGGAATCCCCAACCAGCTCGTGAGCACCAGGTTGGGGTACCCATAGAACCTGCCCCCTTGGTTGCACCCGAGTGTATGGGACCCACTTCTAAGCGGGGTAAGGTCCTCCTGACCCCTCAAAAAGTCAAGCATTGACCTCAAATAACTGTCCTTCATCTTCTCCACCGTTTCTCTAATCCAGCCCGCCACCTGACCCACTGGGCTCGTCACCAAATCACCCGACCTGGCCACCACGGTCGCACGAAATGTAGCGTTGCCGAAGAACCCTTCAGGCAGCGGCGGCTGGAGGCGGGTCCTGCCTTGGACTGCTATCTGCAGTTGGCTCATCTGATCGCTGTTGAGCCCACGGGCCTTGCATATGGACCGCCACATATGGGCGGCTACTGACACGAAACGGCTGAACTTCGGCCCAGTAGGGCCATTTTGGGCCATGTTGGCGGCTTCCCTGATGGCATTCACCTGTTGCGCTGTGAACTTGAACATCTCAACCGTGGTCTCCTTCCTCCTCTCTTCTTCACCACCATCTTCTCTGTCCAGCAATCGTGGCGGGGGCTTGAATTCCTCGTGTTCGAAAGCGGGTTCGACAGGAGGGTCCCTCGCACGTAACAGGGTCGGGTCCATGCATGGCAGCACGCTGACATTGGACCTGCCGGTACGGGCTATCTTCGCCCAAGCAGAGACGAAGTGGGATAAACTTGGGCCATCCATAACAGTGTGGCTGACGGCCAAGCCCAATGAAATGCCGCCGCATCGAAAGGCAGTGAGTTGCACCAGCACCAACGGCCATTCGGTGATGTGGGTAGTATAGTGACTGTAGTCGATGTGAGGGACTAGGTCTCTAAGCTCTGGGGTGGGCTTGAAGTCGCCGAAATCACCGATCTCAACATCCGATTCAGCTTCGTAGAAGATGACACCCACCTCGTTGCAGTCGATCTCAAGGCGGCCGCTTTCATCGTAGCGGAGGCGGCCGGCCAAAGGGTAGAAGTGCACCAAGGTCCAGCTCAGGGCAATTTTCATGATATCTTGGGAGAAGAAGGTGGCGGTGGTGGTTTGGGGTTTGAAGAAGTAGACGATGGGAGCATGTGTAACGGGCTGAATTATATCTATGTCAGATAGCCAGAGCCGATGTTTCGGTGTCGACACGGCCGGTTTGATGGTAGAAGAAGCCTTCACTGATCTCATGCTCGTGCTCGTCAAGGTACTAAGCTTGAGAGTGTGAAAAATTTCTTGTGAGGCAGAGAGATCATTCCTTGCCTCAATTATTGACAAAGAGAATTGATAAGGCTTTCTTTCACTCTTCAGTTTGATGTGAAAGTCGTGGCCCACATTTAGGCGTACCCTGTTTGCTATAGGAATCTAATTATTAGGGTGCTGTTCCCCATATTCCTTTGCAATCTCCATTTGATTCTAACTATTTCTTAAAAAAGAGAATTTTTGTTTGATGAATTTTCTAAAAAATTCATCTTTAATCTTCACTTTTAACCACTTATGGAATGAACTACATATTTAATTGCTATGCATTTTAATGCAAGTAAACAAGCTCAGCTGATTATTTGACCTTATTTATTAACTAGTAATGTATTACATGATAATTTATCATAAGTTTCTCTTATGAGAAAATATATATGTTTACTGGCTGTTCAAAATGCATAAGATTCTTTTAACTGTAACGATGAAAATCTACATCTGCCCATCAAATAGTCTTTGTTTTTATAAGAAACTTGTTTTTGGTAAATTTTGTAAGGAGTTATTGCTCAAAGTAGTGCTGGTAAATTTATATTAGAGCCTGATGTGTGAGACATTTCCTTTTGGTGGTTCGTCGGTGCTTTGGCATGGTACAAATTACCACAGATTTACGTGTGCCGCGCACCTTGGGGTTAGCCTTCATTCCCTAATTTCATACTCCGGTTGTGACATAATGCACTATGAATTCCTAAAGATCAAAACTAGCTAAAGACACCGGGTTTGAACCTAGAGCACGTGCCATGCCATGAAGATGGAAACCATCACTTGCACGAGATGTTGCAGGTGGTGGGTCACATCTATTGCCATCTGACCAAGTTTCACATACCAAACACAACTTGCCTATTGTGCTCTCACAAAAGGCTGACAGGAGCATTTGTCACAGTAACTGAGATTATACGAGGAAATCCAACAGGGTGACCATGGCGGGACCCAGGTTGGTCCCGCCACGGTCATCGTGGGGTTTTTAATCAAAGGATCCAAACTCTTGTGATCACTGGTGACTAGGTGACGTACATTAATTTGTGTATCCGGGACCTCTGGTTCAATGAGAATGACATTTAGTCCTCCACCAAGTGAGAGAGCTAATGACATTCAGTCCTCTACAAGTGAGAAAGCAAACTAAATACCATTATGATATGTTAAAGACAAGAGTTTTGGATTCAATTTTGACCAAATTCCCTTCAATTTTGAATTTTTATTGAGAATTTTTAAAAGGCTAAAATTGTATAGGTTAAGGAATTGATCTCATGATCTTTTACCCTTTATATGTAATCTCACTACTATAGTACACTCAAATGTTCAAACGCTTGGGTGTATTTGTTTACCAAAAATCTTCAAGACCATATATATGGAGTGTGGACACTAGCTACATAAGTCATGCCGATGCTTAGCATAGGTTACTTATTATATATGAAGCATATAGGATTTGATTTTTTAATTGGAGCTCAATTTTCTAAATGATTTGAGAAATTGAGCTCAATTTTATAATAAATTTGAGAAATTGAGCCAAATTTTTTATTGATGTGAGAATTTGAGTCTTAATTGAGATTTTTTAAATTTTTATTGCAACTTGAATTATTGTGGACTCTTCTCTCTTTTCAATGGTACGGTTGGAATGGTTTGTCTTGTCTTTCCTCCCTTACCAATGTACTTTTAATAAAATTCATGCCAACTTTATCTCTATTTTTTAGGTAGGTTTGTTTCCTCATGTTACTGATTGAGTCACTAGTAAAAGAGGAACATATCTCTTCTCATGTAACTGGCTAGTAGGAGAGGTACATATCTCACTGTCACTGATTGGTTCACAAGAGGAACATATCTCATTGATGCTCCATCTCGATCGACTATACATAGTCTTAAGTATTTGCATATAAATCTTGTGAACCTATCTCATTGATGCTCCATCTCAATCGACTATATATAAAAATCTCTTCGCCACATCATTTTAAATCTTTCATCCCTAAAATCTTTTGGTCTTATTATAAAAATTAACTAGCAACAACGCTCGTGCTAAGTCCGAGCAATATAAAATCAATTATATCTCAAAATGATATTCATAATGACAATAGGTGCATTATAATTTGCACATAATTTAAAATCTACAATGATACTTTATTAAAGAATATTTTAATTTAATTTATTCGATGCAAAAGACTAATAAATGCAGTTAGTATCAAATAAAGAGTTGAAAAAGTAGTTTGGTAATCATTCTTCAAAGTCATTTAATGAAGATCAAATATAAAAAGTTGAGCATAAAAAATAGATTCAATAATGGTAATAAGAGCAGCCCATATTACAATTGCTATTAGAAAAAGAATTCCAATGAAGAAAAAACTTTTTTAATAAGAAACAATGTTAGTTCTAAGAACTCATTAAAAGATTCTGATAACTTAAAAATCTTTAAATTAGGAAAAAGATCATTTTAAAAAATTGTGATTGTGAATAGATGCGTGATCACTTGTTTATTATAAAGGTCAAAAATATGGAAATAAAAAGAAGAAGAACAAAACAAATTAAGAAGTGGATTGACACATGGAAAAAAGAATTCCAAATCTTAAAAAAAAAAAGAATAACTACAAGGCGTTAAAAAAGAATGGTTTGTAGCGGGAAAACTTGACATAGTTGACAAAGAGAAATAAACTAAAAAACAAAAAATTGAAGAAAAAAATATAAAGCACTTTCACAAGAACTATACTTCATTTCATCAATGACTTCCAATATTAGATCTTGAAAATCACTTTTCCCACTACTCACAACATTTTTATTAGGTAATCACTTACGTAATAAAATAAATATTACCACATATATGTAGGAACAAAACCAAATCTCATATCATGTAAAAACAAAAAATAATCCAACATATAACAAAATTTTAAATGTTTGATTTAAAGAAGCAATACCTTATTAGAGTCATCCTTTCTTTGATAGGATTTTAATGAGAGAGAATGCGTAAGAGAGAAGATTAGGAAAAAAACGGGTTTGAGATAGTCAAAGAGGATCATACATGTACCTACCTATACATCATACGGAACTGGAGCATAGTTAAGTAGAGGATGAAAGCCAAGGCGAGGTACTGAGCCAAGAGCCATGTTTTTGAAGGAGGGTTGATGTCAGGACTAAAAGATCCTTGTACAGGCTTCTTCAAACCACGAGAAGCCGGAGCCACTACGCTTCTTCTAATACCAAGTCTACAGAAGAAGCCCTTATTAGACGAAAATGAAGAAGAAGCAGCCGCCATTAGTCTTCATCTTTTTTTAAGTCTTCTTGTTATCAACTTGAACCCGAAATCCAGCATCTGAATCCTCTTTTCAAGTTTTAAAGAGCCTAGATTCTAAACTCCCTAACCCTATGTGGTCTAACATATAATACACAAAGGCTTTGTTATGTTAGTATGATATATGATGATTAGTTCCATGTGGGGCCCCCTGTCCCTCTCCATTAAATTCAACACATCCCCAAATGACTTGCAACCACCAGGTTTATTATTCAAAACACATGCATAGCCAGGAAACTTTAAACTTTAAGTGGATGCAGATAAAGTAGATACCTGTAGTGATTTAAAATTTAAAAATGTATTGGTTTGAAATTTAAAACTGTATATGTTGAGATAGTAATAAAACACATATGAAATCATAAATATCTCTAAGATTGAGGGGAGTTGAAGATAATGAGAGAAAATAGAAGATGCTGACGTGGCACTTTAGAAAAAAAGAAAAAAAAATTGCTAATGTGGCACCCACCAGAGGCCTTGGTTCTTAGAGCTTTAATATATATAATAGGCTTTCATCCAATATAACTCTTTCACAATTCATCCAACCAAAGCCTCTTGGACTTGGACTAGTATAAACATTCAGATTTAAATAGTCAATCCTTATTTATTATATAATTGATGTTTACTTTCAAATGGAATGCATGAATCTCGACCAATACAAAGGACGTTATATAGTTTTGTATTCCTTACCGATGATCCCCCTAGCAGGAAGTGAACCTCCCAAGCGGCTTCAAATTTATTAATGAATGTCGAAATGTATGAATAATATAAAAGAAAATGAGGTTAAATTAAGGTAAGTTGTAATTTTATAAATTAAAAAATTTGACACGTACTCTTTTCCTACACCACCCACTCTCGACAATGATTTATCTAACTACAATTCAAAATAAAAATGACATAATTCTATAATTTATTTGAAAAATAATTAACTCATCATAATTTTCAAGAAGTTCAAAGGAGAAAAGAAAAAATCCAGACAAATGTAAATCAATATTTATAGAATAAATATAAAAATGAATAAAAATTAACGAGTCATATTTGCCATGTTCAAGTCTATTTCCATTTAAAAAGACCAAGCTGCATCAAGGACTAGTGCGCAGTTTTTAGCTCCATTTTTTTGAAAAATATTTAGATCCAAACCCTTCTGTTAAAGCCCATTAGTTTATTTGGTTTGGATCCAAACTTTAGGACCAAAGTTTCTTTTATTAAAAAATAATAAAAACATAAATATCTCTTTCTCTATTACATATTTGCATTATGTGGCAATATTATGTTGTTTCACATATGTACAAAATATAATGCTCACATCAAAAGTAACAGAATAAAAGTAAAACTTTCGAAATGGTGACCGCAAAAGTTTTCGTGTAGGTTGAAAATTAGGTTAGGCATCCTTACTCGAGTTAGCTCAATTCAACATGGGAAATGCTGTAATTACAATTTTTTCCAAGAAGATGAAATATGTATAGGGTGAGAGATAAATACTTAAAACAAAGGATTACTCTAAATGAAAGAGCATTGTCCTATTAATGGAGTCAGATGATTTACAGGTGTCATCCATCAAATTATTATAAGTTCCAAATGACAATCATCCAAATTGTCGATGTTAACAAGGACTCATTCATGATTTACATGTGTCGTCTATCAAATTATTATAGGTACCACATGTCATTCATTTAAATTGTCAAAAAAAAAAAAAAAATGATAGCAAGTGTTGAAGATACAAAAATGGGGTGCATGGGTAAACAGTGAAGGGTAGTATGAGTAGGTTAAACCTGAACTTTATCTATTTACTAGTAGGGATGAAAATGTTAACGGGTCACATTCAAGTTGGGAAATTGGTTTGGTAAGTCAGAGAGCATCCAATATAGATGTGGTCTAGAGTTAACCACAACTCCCCAAAACCCCAGTGCTAATCTCATAAACTTTTATAAAGAAAAAGATAAATACGTGGCAATCTCTCCATCTACACCCACTCTCTCTTTATTTCCCTAATTTTCCTCCTACATACTAATTGACTCCGACTTCCCACTCTTTGCCACAGGTTTTTCTCTCTAAATAACTTCTCACTCCACATTCAAATTTCAACCTCTCCCATTAATCTCTCTCTAGTTTCAATGAAAGGAAGTTTGCCGAAATTCTTGCCAATTCTCTAGAAAAACATTTACCTACATCTATCAATTTTTTTAAACTAGCCATTCCTACAAAAACTTCAAAGTAGAGGTCATTTCTACCAAAACCTCAAGGTGTCAGTAGAGGTAATAAAAACACGTTTCAATATTCTCCATCCCGTTCCCATCCCGTGGAGCCTACTCCTCAATACTCCCCCTCAGGTCTAACCTGGTCGCCGCACTTTTGGCGACACTCTTTTTTTTTTTTAGCATTGAGTCGTTTTTCTTAGGATTCGAACTCACGACCGGTTGGCTTTAATGCTCTATTAAACTTTCTCAGCTAATCATTGCTACCAAAACCTCAAGGTATTAGTAGAGGTGTTCTCCATCGGGGAGAGCCCATTCATCAATACTCTCCCTCAGATGGAACCCGGTCGGCACACTTTTGGTGACACAGTTTTTTTAGAGCCAAGTCGTTCTTCCTAGGATTTGAACTTACAATCGGTTGACTCTGATACCATATTAAATTTCTTTAACTAACCATTCCTACGAAAACTTCAAAAAGTTAATAAAGGTAGCATAAATGCTTTTTAATATTCCCCATCTGATGGAGTCCACTCCTTAATAACACCGAAAACCCACCAACCCAAAGCCGTTTTCTGGCAAGGACACAATTAGGTGGGCCCACAAAATTGTTTCCGCGGACTCAAACCACACTCCATAAAGGTACATGTCCCCTGAAAACCGCCCATATAATCTCTATGCCACTCTCCATCTCTCTATCTTCTCTTACTATACTTTTTTTTTTTATTATTGTCATCCGTTTTTGTGTAGTTATTATCATAGACATGGAATCCAGTCAACAACAAGACGTTTGAGAATCTTTCCTATATGCCACCTCTCTCCGATGACTCAATCGCCAAGCAGATCGACTGTGTGCTCTCCAAGGCCTGAGTCCCTTGCTTGGAATTCGATGAGGCACCCCACTTTCCCATCTTCTCCTCTTAAAGAAAAAAAATCATCATTTCCAGGACACAATCACCAATCCATTTGATAGATTCTTAACAAAAAAATCTCGCCCATGATCACTTGATCATGGAGAGAGAAACTACCTTTTAATCAGAGACTTCTGATAGATTGTCAAAAGGGTGTTATTGTTTATGTAGGAGTGCTAATATTATATTAGACCGGTAGTAACTGAGGTGGTTGATCCAATTCATCTGGGGTGAAATTGGCTAAATCTGAGCTATTCCTCAAATGGGTCCAAATGAGAATGGGCCATTAATCAGAATTCACAGTGATTTGACAATCAGACTCTAACCATTGAACCCGAAATTAGCAATTGATGGACGGTCTAGTGCTATGCATGGACCAGGAAACACCGCACACGTACATATGTAAAACAACCCAAAACTAATTTCTGGAATTCATAAAAGCATGTAACCCGTGAAGCTTTTTGTCTGTCTTATTTTTTTTTCTTTTGTGTCAATTCTTTAAGTTTGGCACGTTTTGTCTTGTCTAATTTCTTCTTTTTTTTTTCTCTTGATTTTTGGCTCGGGTCATTAAAGCTTTCGGGAATTTTCTTTTTTTAATGTTCATTTTCAAGATAGGCCCATATATTTTACATCATTTTTTATTTTCAATAAGGTCCACCTTCCTTTATCATAATTTGGTTTATTTTATGTGAGGGAGTTGAATGTGTGTGGCACAGTGGTTCTTGGCCCAGGTCAAAGGGCCCACCCCCCCCCCCCCCCCCCCCCCATTTTTTTTTTGTTTGGTGTTTATTCTTTAGGTTTGGACTTTATTCTTTAGGTTTGGACCCTTTTTTTTTTTTTTTGCTTAATTTTTTTCTTCTATTATTTTTTCTCTTGTTTTTTGGCTTGGGCCATTAAAGTTTTCAGGAATTTCCTTAGAACAATTCATTTTTTTTAAAATTCTAGCGGTCTCCCGTGCCATGAATGGGGAAGTGAACCAAGGATCTTTTATATATATATATATATATATGATTCTTCACCTTCAATTGTCATGTAAAATGTAGACCTCTTTTTCTTTTCTTTTTTTTTTTCTATTGTTTATTCTTTAGGTTTGGAGCCTTTTGTTTTGCTTAATTTTTCATTTAGTTTTATTTTTTTCCTCTTTGTTTTCGGCTTGGGCCATTAAAGTTTTTCTATTTTTTAGTGGCAATTTATGTTTGTCGCCAAAGGTTTAGTATTTAGTGACATCAAAAAGTTGTCACTAAAATTACTAAGTCTAATACTTTTGATGGCAGTTTATAGTCGTGCCTAAAAGTTATACATTTAGCCGCAACTAAAAGTCCCCACTAAAACTACAATTTCGCATGCTTATGATGATTTTTTATCTTGTGAATAAATATTAGACTTTTAGCTACAATTTTCTTGTCGTGGCTAAAAGTTCAACTTTAAGCGACAATGTTGTAAAATTGCTTCTAAAACAATTAGTGAAACCACTTTTAGCAACAATGTAGCGGTGATGGAAATATTGCCACTGAAACTTTTAGTGGCGACTTTGTTACTTTTAGCCACAAAAAATTATGCTGCTAAATGTCAAGTTTCTTGTAGTGATGTGTCTACCACATATCATGCCACTTTAAGAATATTGTAATTGGTTAATTCATGGATTGGAGAAAACTCTGGGCCATTGAGTTGTATTTTATAATTCTTTTCGAATGAACTGTGGCTCATGTCACCAGAAGAGCTAAAAAAAATAAATCAAAAAAATAGATAGGCACTCAAGCAGACCTACATGTGCTCATGTGGGGGCACATAGAAACTAGTGCGCTCACCTAAGTAATAGAAATTGCATTGAATGAAAAAACTAAAAGTTTTCATCACGTGCTCAAGCAAACCTCACACACGCTCGAGCACATGACATGGTAGAAATTGCTTTCCTGTTACAAAATTATTTTCTATTTATGCCAGAACTAATAACTCTTATTCTAAAAGGAGTATTCTTTTGAAGAACGAATTGTTGGTTATTTAAAGGGTCTTCTCTAAACCTTAAAGTGTAGACCTTTTGTTAGAGAGGTTGTGCTGAAGCTTTGCACTATAAAATGTTGGTTTTGCATCTCTCGTAGAAGATTTAGAGCATCTTGTGTGTTCAAGGTGTAGTACGATTAAGTGGAGAATGGTGTAAGTGAAGGAGTGCCTTGGCAAAAGGAGTTATGCAAAAAGAACTTGGTCCTTTAGTCGAAGGAGTGATTGGATAAGGGTTATGAGTATATCTTATAACTATTCGATATTGCTTTGTAGTTGATCCTTATTGGATATGTGATTTATTACCCTGTTGGGATTGTCTATGTTAAAAATCTACATATTTTCTTCTTGTGTGGTTGATTGTCGGTGGATCTAGGCTAAAAGGTGCAGGAGCCATGCTCGATTGGAGCGAGTATGAAGGTATACCTTTTAGCAAGGTACGGGAAGATCAAGATACTTTCGAGTATCTTCAAAGTAACTTTGAGGATTTATGAAATTCAAGCAAAGGTGGAGATTATTGTATTCCAATTTAGCCTATCAGTTTGTCTAGATTAGCCAGGATTGAGGTTTAGGGTGAAGGGTATTTTACTCATTATGTACAGATTTTCTTGAAGGCCAAGAAAATGCTAACTATATATATTGATATATTATAACCCTAACTCCTGGAAATAGAGAGGGAGATAACTATAGACGATATTTCTCTTCCTCGTGATGTAGGAAATCTTGTCAAATCAAATAAAATTGTTGTGCTTATGTACGCAATTGATTGATGGTGTGATTGTGTTTGTTCATAGTGGTTGATCTGTTGATCGTGGATATTTTTCAATGTGCTAGTTTTCCCAATAGTGTACTTTGTTTCTATAATTCTAGGTTATGGCCTCAAAACTATGCCTGAGTGGTGTTCTGATGTGGCCCTAAATATCTTATATGATGCTTATTGATATATTATGAATGTTTATGTTTATAAAGTAAAGTACACATACGTGCATATGCACATACCTTTTTTTGTTTTTTGTGTGCTAGAAATGTTCACCTAAGACTCTAAAAGTGGAAAACAAGTTGTTCTCATCCAATCTGTCTCTTAGGTGCCCTTCTTCTATCATTCCACCCCTTTTTGCTATGCCCCTCCACTCCCGTTCCGTCATAGTGAGTCAGCAACAAAGTTTCACTCATTAAAAAAAAGTATTTTCCCCTTTTTTGACAAAAAAAAAAAAGACAACTATAAAACCTTCGGGTTCATTAAATCATGGGTTAGAAATATGTGACAACTAATTTTTTGCCCAACCCAAATATGCCTTGCAATAATGAAGAGCTAACACTAACGGCATGTTTGGCACCATAAAAAGAATCCTCTACCAAAGGATTCTTTCCATCTTTTTATACGATCCTATCCTCGGTGAGGATTTCTTGTGAAGATGATTCAATTCATTCCACCTTCGGCAAACACACAGAAGGTGTAGATTTAACTAAGTTATATCCAACGGTCACAAACTTTGTTCCATTTTCTTGCAATCTATGATGAATCAAAATATAAAATTTGAACCTATGGCCGTTCTTATCCCTTTATAGATAATAGAAGGTTTGGATTTTCATTCTGGGTCCCACATAAATTAAAAAAATTATTTTTAAGGTATAGAAGTTTTCACACATATCTCAAAATATTTGATGAATCAATGGCTAAAACCTATCCTAATAGATTTTCTGCACGTTATAAACATGATGGATGGTTCAAATCTTGATTAAGGGACCCATAAGATAGGTTTAGAAATAAAAAATCAATATCCAAAAACTACCACCTAGGTCACACTTTTTATTCCCAGGGAATGTTTTTGTAGGGTGGGTGATCAATGATCAAGACTTGTTTTCTTATTTTATCATCATCAAGATGAATTAGGGTATCAGAATTGACAGCATGGTCGCTTTAGGACTTTCAAAGATAATGAGTGGTTCATATTTTTCAAATGGGGCCCACAAAAACTCAGAAATGATGATCAATGGTCTGGAAACTTTTTGAAAATATCTCAAAATATATGATAGATGAATGGTTAATATGTGGTATATTAGCATTTTTGGACCTTATAAGCATGATCAACAGTTTGGATCATGATTATGGGACCCATAATATAGGTTTATAAAGCAAAAATGGTGACATCTATATCACCGCCCATTTTACTGTTCATCCACAAATTAGTAAGCGCGTGGATTCTCTGAATTCGACGTGAGAGGTCAGATATTAACGCTCTACATTCCTAAAGAGTTTTTATGTATAAAAAAGATTCATCTCATACAGTTGTATGTGAAACCAAACATGGGTTTTCCTTGAATCCAAGGAAACTTACGAGGAATCATCTCTATGGACAGTTGCCAAATGTGCCCTAAGAAAATGGTAAAGTTCAGGCCTTGTGAAAATTGGTTTGAGTATTTTAATAAAAAAAATATTTAACCCTTACTCTGATATCCATAATTAAGTTGGAGAGAACACATATTACCATGAAGTCGATTTGAAGATTTGACATTTATCTCCAGTCTCCACCGTTTTGTAAACCACCTAAGATTTTGGTAGGCTGTAGCCATATGTTGATGCACTGGATCTTTGTAACATCTCTAAAGTATGATTGTTTGATATTTATTTTTAAGCTTTGGAAAGTTCAAATCTATCCTCAAATGCCCATTAGTCATTGATTATTTGTTTGTGGTTACATTTCAAGCGATTGATTAATCTCTGTACCTTCTCTAGTTTTTGATACGTGATTAGGGGTTTCATTTTCATTTCTTATTTGAGCATTGATTGTTATGATATAATATTTTGGATTTTGTTATACACTTATACATCTTGTAATTGACCATTATATGGAATGTGGTCACATACATAACTGTTTTAGTTCTAAGTAAGCTGTTTTAACACTGGTATGCATTTTTGTTGCATGCATGCCATCACTTGCAGTTGTTTTTTTCCTGAATATTCAATTCGAGCATTAAGCTTGAGCTTGGTCTTTCATAAAGGATATCTAATTACCACATCCTAATTACTTTGCCAGAGAGGGACTAGAGTCCAAAAGCACGGAGAATTGGGGGCCACATCACACTTTTTATTTTACCAAAGAGGGACTAGCTATAATATTTTTGATGAAGGTGTGGCACATAGCTGCAAGATGTGCAACACATTTTTCATAGAAGGCCTATGAGAAGTCACTGTCACAATGCAGTTGAGCCCCATGTTCAACACCATAATCATCTCATTTAAGTATGCAGGTTCTTGTCTAAGCTCCTTAATAAGTGCTTCCACCAAGTCCTTCCCCTCCTACAAATGATACCATGCCTGTTCCACCAAGCCATTGCACTTATCAGACATGAAGCATGCTTTCTTTCTTGTTGTTAGCTTGAGTAGTACCACCCCAAAGCTATACACATCGCACTTCTTGTTGGCTCATGCCTAAATGGCATACTCTAGAGCAACGTATTTAAAAGTGTCGGCTATGGCAGACATGGCCTCGTTCTCTCCCTTCACCCGCATCCAGGCCAGCCCGAAATCTGTAATTCGGGCCTTGAATTCAGAGTCCAAAAGGACGTTATTGGACTTAACATCTCAGTGGATGATGGGAGGTGAGCAGGAGTGGTGCATGTAGCAGAGGCCCTAGGCTACATCCACTGCGATTCTTAGCCAGATCGGCTAATCCAACTGTCCTGATTCGAATGTTTTTGTTGTTGTTGTTGTACCGTGTCTCCTCTTATAAAACAACCAATGATCCAAGCTCCCATTCTGCATGTACTCGTACACGAAAAGCTTCGAATCCTTAGTCAACAAGCAACATAGAAGTTTGACGATATTAAAGTGTCAAATCCGGCCTAGTATCTCAATCTTCACTTGGAATTCCTTCTCCAGCATCAAATCTGACTTGTTGCTGTTTGAGATTTTCTTCACAGCCACCACCATATCATTGTCATTGTCATTGTCTGTTTAGGACTTCTCTTAAGCTATAATGATTGACTGGAAGAATAGTTCCTTCCGTTTCTTCTTTGGAATGCATGGCTATGTATGTTTTAATTAATTTTTTATGGATTTGAGGATCTTGCACTTGATCTACAAGATCAATAAGAGACTATTGTTGATTGATGAGCACATTAATACTTAGACCATTCAGTTCAACAATAGCTTTCCAATAATGAGCATTCCTTTATGGAGCAAGGATTAACAGAACAAGGACAGTCTTTATTATTTTCCTGATCTTCAGAAGAAGATTATAGGATAGTTATTTCTTCAGACTCAGAGTCTAATCCTAAAGAGCTAGAAGTAAGAATTAATTTAAACAAGTGTTGCCTAAGATGTTCATCAATCTCAAGACTCTCTAATTTTTGGTTTGTTTTGCATATATTAGCATAGTGGCCAATTTTTCCACATTTATAACATTTAATTTCTTTTCTAGCTACTTTCTTTCCTCTATGAGTCTTATTTTTATTAGAATATGATTCTTTGGAATCTTGCCTTTTAGAGAAAGATGTCTTCTTCTTTTTGTGCAATCTACACAAAGATTTATGCTCTTTCATCTCTCTAAGTTTTGGATACTTAAGAGATGTATCATAGGCAAAATGATTACAGAATTCTCCTAATTCTTTTCGACCAATAAGGTTTTGCCTTTTCAACTGATGTTGCAATTTTAAGTCATTACAAGGAGAAAATCCTTCTTGAAGGACAACACTAATTGATTGTCCATAAGTATTTTGGGAATAAGGAATAGTTATTCCATCAGGGTACTAAGCCTATCATGATGTAACAAATGAAATTAAATAAAATAATGATTAAAAGAGAGCAATAATGGAAACTAGGGAATTTGTGCATGTGAATAAGCATGAATAAAGAATCATAGATAAAAGAAAACATCACACTAATTGGCATCCGCATGGCTATCTTCTCTCTAGTAAGAAAGGATATCATACTGTGGGAAATCACTAATGATCGGGCCAAGACCGTCTAGCTACCTTAAGAGCATCGACCAACTCTTCATATAACTACTGTAGTAGGTAACATATAGAATACCCTTATTCAGTCCCGTCAAACCTCCTATAGGTGCAAACTAATTGGTGCCGACTCAATGTATCAAGATTGATCAGAGTTCATACTTATCATACATAACGATCGACTCGTACATATATAAAAATGTATATCAGTCTTGAGATCGTAACCAATCACAGAATCAGAATTAAACGGAGTAACTAATATCAACAATGCATACATAAATGAGCCATTAGAGTTCGAACCCTCTCAACCTTAGCTATACCTATCTTGGCTCACGGGCTCATGCTCAGTAGAAGCTTCGGCTCCGATTTTTGCCTCAAGGTTCACCAGAAGGAATTGTTACATGATTAAATCATGTTGAAGGCAAGGTTTTCTTAACAATATGAATACATATAGATCGAGAGGTTAACAAGAAAGTTTACTAGCCAATCCTATGCTAAGACGTTCCGTGTTTCCTTAGTCATTCAATACGGCATATTCATAAAACTTCCGATGTCTGTAACACTCCGATCCCCTTTGAGCCAGATTAGTGGCTCATTAGTGTGTGTTTCTGTTGTGTTATTCTTTTGGACTTGGTTTTGGGCCTTGGATAGGTAGTTGAGTAACCTTTGACCTGGAATAGGTAGTTCTAAGCCCTTTTTCGTAATTTTGCTTTTGCTTCGCTTGCATCATATTTGCATCATCTTGGTGTCAGCACGTGTATTTTGTTGAGCTCGTTATATTCCATAACTGTGTTAGATCCGTTCGGAGTCAATTGGAGAAGTTGGACCTTCGTGTGACTTGAACTGTAATTAGTATAAACTCTTCGGACTTTGACCTAAACTACAAAACCTATATATACAATGCATCTCCAGGTGTCTCTCTCCCTGCTCTTTTGTCTTCCACGTTGCATGCAAGGAAAATCTCCAGGAGAAGCTCCCTCCACGTTCGTTTCTCGCTTCTCTTCCCTTCTCTTGCTCGATTGAGGATTTGAAGTCCCATTTTGATTTGGTTCTTTTCCTCTCATCTCTGTTTGTGGCTTTGGTAAGTGGGTTCTCTTCAAAGCTCTTTCTTCTTCATCTCCAATTGCACCCCTTTTTCTCTGATGCTGTGTCTACATCTCATGCATGGTTTATTTCTTTGATTTGCTTTGATTTTAGGTGATTTGGAGCTTGAGTCAGTGGATTGTTAGAGCTTTGAGGTAAGTATCAGTACAGGCTTTGATAACACATATGGGTGTTTTGTTTGATTGCTTTGATTCTCTCTTAATTTTTGTTTAGAATGTTGTACAGCCAAAATTGGTGAATTGGGAACCTCTGTAGCTTGATTTGTTAGGTTTCTGTACCAAATTTTAGTTTCTGCAACTATCCCGAACTCGTGTTCTGTATTGTACGGCTAAGCCGTAAGTTTCTACAGCTCACCATCCAGAGACTTGAAATTTTGATTTTGTTCTACGGCTAGGCTACGGCTGAGCCGTAAATTGTCCTACGGCTGAGCCGTAAGCTAGCCGCGACCCAACCGTAACCCAGCCGTGGATTAAATCTCTGATCAGTCGAAACTTCCCAGAGACAGTGTGCCTACGGTGTGGCTACGGCTAAGCCGTGAATTGCTACGGCTAAGCCGTGGATTGGTCTACGGCTAAGCCGTATACTGACTGTAGCTTAGCCGAAAAAGGTATCAGATCAGAGGTGGAAGATGACCAGTTTAGCTGTGTTTTGAATGGAACCAAGGTGAAGCCGTCGTGCATAATACGACGAGCGCGTAAGATGTCTTTGGCTTAACCATAGGTTCCTCATGGCTAGACCGTTAGGCTTGGCAGTTTTGAATATAACTTAGGATAATGGTGAGATTTGTAGGGCTCAAATGCAGGGTAACCACCTATGTAAACCGGCCCAATGGATTCCTTGGATCGCATGAAGAGTCCGTTAGGCTGTGACTTATTCATGTGAGCGTTGATCACTGTTAAGCACCTCCCCATGGGTGTTGGTTTAAGGGACTTCGATGCACACAAGGATTACATTGCAACACTAGGATGGCAACGGTGCATCGAATAACTTAAAACTACATCAACATGCACGGTTAGTGACAGTGAAGAACCATATTAGGGTTGGCTTGTAATGAACCTTGACTCCGTATTAATCTGAGATGCATTGCATATTGTTTATAGTTTTGCCCTCTGTTCTGCCAATCTATGTATGCATTCCACAGTCATTTTGCTTTCGTCCTGTATGTCTGTTTATTCTTCGATCTGCACTAAGCTTTGATCTATGCTGTGCTTTGACTTAATCTATATTCTGATCTGTATTTGGCTATGCTTTGTATATTTCTGGCTTGTATATTTTGGGTATTCCCTGGTGGCTCTGCCCAGAGATTAATACGTGAGGATAAGATCCGGTCCTTGTTGTCGGTGAGTCCAAAGCGGATAATCTCCCTTTCTATGGATTTGATTTGATTGATATTAGTCTGGCTCTACTCAGCCTCAGCCTAGGATACCCGACGGGGTTACCTTTGGCTTAGATCTCTGTATCTCTGTAACTGCAGTGTCGCTTTGTCTTGGGACCCCGGAACCCAGGAAACCGAGACCCACTTGTACCCTTGGCCCGGACAGTGGTGTTCTCATCTGCTCTGCTTTGCTCTCTATTGGAGAGAATATGGTTAACGTAGTAGCCACTTCGTTCAGTTTTTCTATGCTTTGATCCAAATATCATGCTTTACTTCTATGCACGATTTGCTTAGCATACTAAGATGAAACTCTGAAATTACTTTTCTGTCCTTATTCTATTTGATACTATGAGTGTTTCATCCCTGTTACTTGTATTGCTGGATCGTTGTATTCATTTGTGTTGTCTGTGGTGTTGCAGGCACAGATCCCTTGCCCAACTCCCCGGCGGTCGAGGAGGCTGCAGGGCCGAGTATAGAGGCACCCTCCGGTCTGGCAGAGTGGGCCTGATCACCTCTGCCGAGTGCGTGCATGCATATCAGTGGCCTTTTGTTTTGAGTTGGTTTTGAGATTTTGTATTTTGGTACTTTGGACTATGGACTTTGTACTCTGTATATTTGTACATCTTTATTTTGTCGTGTACTCAGACTTGTATTTGGTTTTTCAGTATTGTATTTATCTTTGTCTTTTCCGTTTTGCATTTGTTTGGCTTCCGCTTTTTTATTTTCCTTTGTTGTTTGCTATGATATATACCGCTTCCGCGTACGTTTAGTTCGCACGTGTTAGATCCCTTGTGTGCGTGCATCTGGACTGGGTTTGGATGCACGTGCACGGGAGTACGTGTGTCACCGGTTTAGCTTTTCGCTAACCCCCGATTTCTGGGCTCGGGTCTGACATACGTATTGTATGGTATCAAAGCATGCTAGTTATAAGCATGTAGGCATTTAAGATCGTGGTGAGATAACGCTATCAACTATTGGACTCGAAGTCTAATATGTTGACTTTTGGGATTTGACTAACTCAGGGCATTTTATATTTGTATGTTGTGTTTCTTTTCCTTTTGCAGGATGGCATCAGGATCAGGATCTCGGGATGAGAATCAACAGGGACATAACGGTGATAGTGGATCGTTACCCCCGCATATCAGTAGTGAGGAACGTTTGATGATGATGATGCAGTCTATGCAGTCATTACAGGCGCAGATGGCATCCATGGTGGATAGGCAAAGTCAGGCTGCTGCGTCAGCATCACCTCGTATAGATCAGCAAGTGATTTTCCAGTCCAAGGAATTAGATCCAAATGCTCTTTTTGACAAGTTCCATAAGCGAGGGGCGACTGAGTTTCATGGGATAGAGGATGCATTGCAGGCTGAGCAAAGGTTGGAGTAGACTGAAAAGCTATTTGATACGATTGTGTGCAGCAACAAACAGAAGGTAGTTCTCACAGCCTCTATGCTTCGCAGTGTAGCCAAGACATGGTGGAGGAGTGTTAAGAGCTCATTTCAGACTATGCCCAGTGCCACCGTTTATGAGACCTTCAAGCAGCAATTCCGTTGGAAGTTCATGCCTCTCCATATTCAGCGAGCCAAGGAAGTGGAATTCTTCAACTTTCAGCAGAGACAGATGTCAGTTGCAGATTATGTACACAAGTTTACAGAGTTGTCTCACTTTGCAGAGGACATGGTAAACACTGAGCAGAAGAAGGTGACTCGCTTCGTCAACGGCCTGAACCCGAGGCATAAACGCCACGTGGTTGCTTGCATGTGGCCGGCTACATTGGATGACGCTATTGACAGGGCCTATGATGCAGAGGCCATATTTGAGGAGGAGCGAACAGAGGCTAAGAGGGCAGCAGGTTCCAGTGGCAGAAGTCAGTTCCAGAAGAAGTTCAAGGGTAAGCAGGGTAGTTCGAGCAGTACTCAGGTGATTTGTGGTCACTGTGGGAAGGATCACCCAACAGACAGATGTTGGAGGAAGAGTGGAGCCTGTTTCGGTTGTGGCTCTACGGATCACAAGCGGGCCCAATGCCCGAAGTTTCAGTCCTCTCCACAGACGAGATCGGCAGGACCTACAGCGCAGGGCAAATCTCAGCCAACTCGCCCAGCCCAGAAGCAGAACCGCCAGACAGCTCGAGCTTATGCTGCAACGCATGAGGGCGCGGAGGAGGCCACGGTCGTGGAAGGTAAAATTTTAATTTCTGATGCTGAAGCTTTAGCCTTATTTGACTCCGGGTCTACGCGTTCGTACGTAGCACCCCATTTTGCTGTGCAGCTTCGACAGCGACCCACACCACTTCCATACTTGTTACTCGTCTCCACTTCGGTTGGTAAACGGGTGGAGTGCAGTATCTTCTACTCTCAGTGTGATGTGCGGATAGCTGGTCATCAGCTCCCGGTAGACCTCGTGTTGCTCACAACACTGGATTTTGATGTGATTCTTGGTATGGACTGGCTTGCGAGATATCATGCGTGTATCAACTGCTACAGCAAGGCTATCTATTTTGATCTGGGCAGCGGTTTTCGATTTGAGGGCAGCCAGACGAAGTGCCCAAGGCGTGTGATCTCTGCTTGCAAGGCAGATAGGATGCTTCGTAGGGGATGTGAGGGATTTCTTGCATTCATTTCAGAAAAGAAAGATCAGCGACAGCTCAGTGAGATCCCAGTAGTCAGCGAGTTTTCGGATGTTTTTCCGGAGGATGTGCCAGAGTTGCCTCCAGTTCGAGAGGTAGAGTTCTCGATTGATGTGATACCAGGTACAGCACCCATCAGCAGAGCTCCATATCGTATGGCACCTGCAGAGTTGTTGGAATTGAAGAAACAGTTGCAGGATCTGTTGGATAAAGGGTTCATACGCCCAAGTGTTTCACCTTGGGGAGCTCCTGTATTGTTTGTTAAGAAGAAGGATGGCAGTTTCCGGATGTGCATTGACTACAGGCAGTTGAACAAAGTGACCATCAAGAACAAATATCCATTGCCTAGGATCGATGAGTTGTTCGATCAGCTTCAGGGTGCAGCTTACTTCTCGAAGATTGACTTGAGGTCAGGATATCACCAGCTCCGAGTGAAGGATGAGGATGTTCCTAAGACAGCTTTCAGGACTCGGTATGGACACTACGAGTTCCTTGTCATGCCATTTGGTTTGACGAACGCACCCGCAGCTTTTATGGCATTGATGAATAGAGTGTTTACTTCCTTTTTGGACCAGTTTGTTGTGGTTTTCATAGATGACATATTGGTCTATTCGAAGACTGCTGAGGAACATACAGACCATCTGGGGAAAGCATTGCAGCTGCTTAGAGATCACAAGTTGTATGCAAAGTTGTCTAAGTGTGATTTCTGGTTAGAGCAAGTTGCATTTCTGGGACATAAGATTTCTAGAGAGGGATTGATGGTGAATCCGGCTAAGATTGAGGCAGTAGTCCATTGGCCCCGTCCTAGATCAGTGACAGAGATTCAGAGTTTTCTGGGATTAGCGGGATATTACCGCAGGTTCGTGCAGGACTTCTCGAAGATCTCAGCCCCGCTGACTCAGTTGACTCGGAAGAAGGTTACATATGAGTCGCAAGAGAAGTGTGAGCATAGTTTTCAGATGTTAAAAGAAAAGCTCACTACGGCGCCAGTGTTGACTCTTCCGGAAGGTAGTGAGGGATTCGTGATTTATTCCGATGCTTCTCGAGTTGGACTAGGCTGTGTACTGATGCAGAATCAGAAAGTGATTGCCTATGGATCCAGACAGCTGAAAGAGCATGAGAAGAACTATGCCACACATGACTTGGAGCTAGCAGCCATTGTATTTGCACTGAAGTTGTGGCGACATTACTTGTACGATGTGAAGTTCGAGGTCCATTCCGATCATCACAGTCTGCAGTACCTGTTTGATCAGCATGACTTGAATATGAGGCAGCGAAGGTGGTTGGAGTTCATTAAGGATTACGACTTTCCGATCAAGTACCACCCAGGCAAAGGGAATGTAGTTGCAGATGCACTCAGCAGGAGGACAGACAGTCTTCAGGTGTTGGCAGGATTCTATATGCTTGTGCATGACCAGCCTGTTGAGGTTCGGATGGTAGGTGGATTAGTGACGTTAGCTACTACCGTCGTGTTTCAGCATGAGGTGATTCAGCAGATCAAGGATCGCCAGTTTGAGGACCCCCTCCTGGTGAAGTTCAGAGATCGGATTGCAGATCGCCCTGATTTCAGCCTGGTAGATGGAGTTTTGTACTTCAGGAATCGGTTGTGTGTTCCCGCTGTGGATGAGCTGAAAGACAAGTTGCTGACAGATGCGCACGATGCCCGATATGCGATGCACCCAGGGAGTACGAAGATGTACCGGAACTTGAAAGATAGATTTTGGTGGAATAATATGAAGTGGGAGATCGCAGGGTTCGTAGCTCGATGTTTGACCTGTCAGAGGGTGAAAGCTGATCATCAGCGACCTCCAGGATCATTGCATCCATTACACACTCCGCAGTGGAAGTGGGAGCACATTACCATGGATTTCGTTTCCGGTTTTCCGCCGACCAGTAGAAAGAACAATGCTATCTGGGTAATAGTGGACAGATTGACCAAGTCAGCACATTTCCTTCCGTTCAAGAAAGGGATGACATTCACAGAGATGGCCAGGAAGTTTGTTGGCGAGATAGTCAGATTGCATGGCACCCCAGTATCGATTGTGTCTGATCGCGATAGTCGTTTTGTGTCTTCATTCTGGAGAGCATTTCAGGAAGCTATGGGCACGAAGTTAAGCTTTAGTACGGCATACCACCCCCAGACGGATGGGCAGTCGGAGCGTACCATTCAGACGTTGGAGGATATGCTCCGAGCGAGTGTGTTGAACTTTGAGAAGGAATGGGATATGCATCTGGCATTGTGTGAGTTTGCCTACAACAACAGCTTCCACGAGAGCATTGGTATGGCACCATATGAGGCTCTATATGGACGCAAGTGCAGGACCCCAGTGTGCTGGGAAGAGGTAGGAACAAGAAGTTTCCACGGTCCGACAATCATTGCTGAGATGACAGAGAAAGTGCAGAAAGTGATAGAGAATCTGAAGATTGCTCGATCTAGACAGAAGAGCTATGCGGATACTCGGAGGAGACCTTTGGTATTCCAAGTCGGAGATTGGGTGTTCTTTAAAGTTTCTCCGATGAAGGGCACGGTGAGGTTTGGTCAGAAGGGCAAGTTAGCTCCAAGATATGTAGGACCGTTTGAAGTCAAGAGCCGAGTTGGAGATTTAGCCTATCGGTTGACGCTTCCAGTCGAGTTCTCCGGTGTTCACGATGTATTCCATGTGTCGATGCTCCGTAAGTATGTCCCAGATCCGAGCCATGTGATTCGCTACGATGACATCCAGATTCAATCTAATGCCACTTACGTTGAGCGTCCGCTTCGCATCGTTGGGACACGAGAGCAGATTCTCTGTACCAGGACTATCAGATGGGTCAAAGTGTTGTGGAACATCATGGTCCAGATGAGGCTACATGGGAGCTAGAGGAGCAGCTAGCGCGCCAGTACCCACAGCTCTTTGCGCAGGTAGGTAGTCATTCCGAGGACGGAATGATTCTTAGTGGGGGAGGATGTAACACTCCGATCCCCTTTGAGCCAGATTAGTGGCTCATTAGTGTGTGTTTCTGTTGTGTTATTCTTTTGGACTTGGTTTTGGGCCTTGGATAGGTAGTTGAGTAACCTTTGACCTGGAATAGGTAGTTCTAAGCCCTTTTTCGTAATTCTGCTTTTGCTTCGCTTGCATCATATTTGCATCATCTTGGTGTCAGCACGTGTATTTTGTTGAGCTCGTTATATTCCATAACTGTGTTAGATCCATTCGGAGTCAATTGGAGAAGTTGGACCTTCGTGTGACTTGAACTGTAATTAGTATAAACTCTTCGGACTTTGACCTAAACTACAAAACCTATATATACAATGCATCTCCAGGTGTCTCTCTCCCTGCTCTTTTGTCTTCCACGTTGCATGCAAGAAAAATCTCCAGGAGAAGCTCCCTCCACGTTCGTTTCTCTCTTATCTTCCCTTCTCTTGCTCGATTGAGGATTTGAAGTCCCATTTTGATTTGGTTCTCTTCCTCTCATCTCTGTTTGTGGCTTTGGTAAGTGGGTTCTCTTCAAAGCTCTTTCTTCTTCATCTCCAATTGCACCCCTTTTTCTCTGATGCTGTGTCTACATCTCATGCATGGTTTATTTCTTTGATTTGCTTTGATTTTAGTTGATTTGGAGCTTGAGTCAGTGGATTGTTAGAGCTTTGAGGCAAGTATAAGTACAGGCTTTGATAACACATATGGGTGTTTTGTTTGATTGCTTTGATTCTCTCTTAATTTTTGTTTAGAATGTTGTACAACCAAAATTGGTGAATTGGGAACCTCTGTAGCTTGATTTGTTAGGTTTCTGTACCAAATTTTAGTTTCTGCAACTATCCCGAACTCGTGTTCTGTATTGTACGGCTAAGCCGTAAGTTTCTATGGCTCACCATCCAGAGACTTGAAATTTTGATTTTGTTCTACGGCTAGGCTACGGTTGAGCCGTAAATTGTCCTACGGCTGAGCCGTAAGCTAGCCGCGACCCAACCGTAACCCAGCCGTGGATTAAATCTCTGATCAGTCGAAACTTCCCAGAGACAGTGTGCCTACGGTGTGGCTACGGCTAAGCCGTGAATTGCTACGGCTAAGCCGTGGATTGGTCTACGGCTAAGCCGTATACTGACTGTAGCTTAGCCGAAAAAGGTATCAGATCAGAGGTGGAAGATGACCAGTTTAGCTGTGTTTTGAATGGAACCAAGGTGAAGCCGTCGTGCATAATACGACGAGCGCGTAAGATGTCTTTGGCTTAACCATAGGTTCCTCATGGCTAGACCGTTAGGCTTGGCAGTTTTGAATATAACTTAGGATAATGGTGAGATTTGTAGGGCTCAAATGCAGGGTAACCACCTATGTAAACCGGCCCAATGGATTCCTTGGATCGCATGAAGAGTCCGTTAGGCTGTGACTTATTCATGTGAGCGTTGATCACTGTTAAGCACCTCCCCATGGGTGTTGGTTTAAGGGACTTCGATGCACACAAGGATTACATTGCAACACTAGGATGGCAACGGTGCATCGAATAACTTAAAACTACATCAACATGCACGGTTAGTGACAGTGAAGAACCATATTAGGGTTGGCTTGTAATGAACCTTGACTCCGTATTAATCTGAGATGCATTGCATATTGTTTATAGTTTTGCCCTCTGTTCTGCCAATCTATGTATGCATTCCGTAGTCATTTTGCTTTCGTCCTGTATGTCTGCTCATTCTTCGATCTGCACTAAGCTTTGATCTATGCTGTGCTTTGACTTAATCTATATTCTGATCTGTATTTGGCTATGCTTTGTATATTTCTGGCTTGTATATTTTGGGTATTCCCTGGTGGCTCTGCCCAGAGATTAATACGTGAGGATAAGATCCGGTCCTTGTTGTCGGTGAGTCCAAAGCGGATAATCTCCCTTTCTATGGATTTGATTTGATTGATATTAGTCTGGCTCTACTCAGCCTCAGCCCTAGGATACCCGACGGGGTTACCTTTGGCTTAGATCTCTGTATCTCTGTAACTGCAGTGTCGCTTTGTCTTGGGACCCCGGAACCCAGGAAACCGAGACCCACTTGTACCCTTGGCCCGGACAGTGGTGTTCTCATCTGCTCTGCTTTGCTCTCTATTGGAGAGAATATGGTTAACGTAGTAGCCACTTCGTTCAGTTTTTCTATGATTTGATCCAAATATCATGCTTTACTTCTATGCACGATTTGCTTAGCATACTAAGATGAAACTCTGAAATTACTTTTCTGTCCTTATTCTATTTGATACTATGAGTGTTTCATCCCTGTTACTTGTATTGCTGGATCGTTGTATTCATTTGTGTTGTCTGTGGTGTTGCAGGCACAGATCCCTTGCCCGACTCCCCGGCGGTCGAGGAGGCTGCAGGGCCGAGTATAGAGGCACCCTCCGGTTTGGCAGAGTGGGCCTGATCACCTCTGCCGAGTGCGTGCATGCATATCAGTGGCCTTTTGTTTTGAGTTGGTTTTGAGATTTTGTATTTTGGTACTTTGGACTATGGACTTTGTACTCTGTATATTTGTACATCTTTATTTTGTCGTGTACTCAGACTTGTATTTGGTTTTTCAGCATTGTATTTATCTTTGTCTTTTCCGTTCTGCATTTGTTTGGCTTCCGCTATTTTATTTTCCTTTGTTGTTTGCTATGATATATACCGCTTCCGCGTACGCTTAGTTCGCACTTGTTAGATCCCTTGTGTGCGTGCATCTGGACTGGGTTTGGATGCACGTGCACGGGAGTACGTGTGTCACCGGTTTAGCTTTTCGCTAACCCCCGATTTCTGGGCTCGGGTCGTGACAATGTCAATGTGTTACCAGAATCTTAATGTTATATTTTATACGTAATGGACACCACTTCTTATGCCAACACCCATAACGTCATGTCAGGAAACAACCAGAAGTCAAGAGGGAATGACTGACAGCTCAACACTCTTCCTTCTTAATATATTATTACTGTTGAGTTGATTTGTCTGACGTAAAGGTTCCACTTCTAAGGCCCTAAATGGTTTTTTATTATACCTACAATTGTAAGGTAGGGTTAGCTTAAAACACCTCAGTTTCACCAAGGATCAAAGGTGTAGCCCCTCCTTGTGCCACACAATGGACTATGGAAGGCCTATGGTCAGTCATGGAACCAAGTTTTAAATGGAATTTTCAAAACAAAACTCTGGGTTACCCTACTGATCGGGTATGGTGTTCGACCGGTCGGACACCTCCCAGAACTAAAATTCGACTGATCAGGCTTCAGAACCAACCGATCGGCCCTAAAGCACTCTGCTCCAGGAGATTCAATTTCAAATTGAATCCTCTTCTTGCTCATTCTATTTCTCCTGCTTTTAAACACTAAAAGGACCTTTTTTTATGCTATATTCTTGGGTCTCTCTACTATCCATTTCCATCATTCACTCAACCATCCAATCATAATCACAAGATCAATCTTACACAACCTTAATTAAGGATTAAAGAGTTAAAAATTGGTACATACAAATAACTCATCAAGAATCAATGAATCAACCATACATGTAGAGAATATACATCCTTATACTTGCCTTAGGTTCAGTGCTTCACCCAAATCAATTTGCCCTTTAGTTAGATGTTGGAGAAGGCTTCACTAAAGAAAGATCTAAAACATGCATTAAGAGAAATGAGAATGTGATGCATGCATATTCAAAGCTTGAATCTCTTGACCCTGTTGAACCTAAGAAATGCAATGGTGATGGGGTTTCTTACCTCAAGTCTTCTACAATTACAAGGAAGGAAATGAGGCTTCAGATTCCAAAGAAGAGAACAAGAAGAGTGAAGAGGAAGAAGAAGAAGCTCAGATTCATTACATGCAACACTTCAATCGCTCAATCTAAAGAGAAAGTGAGGGAGAGAGAGTAGGAAAAGAGGGAGGGACTATTTGCTACAACAGAATGAGGGAAGAAGAATAAGCGCGACGTGTGGGTTTTGGGTTTTTAAATGGATGGGTTTCTCGAAATTACAAACAGGCCCTCTAGTTTTATATATTTCCAGTTTGAGTTAGTTGGGCTTAAAATGGGCCGAGATGAATCCGAATGGAATTAGGCCAAACATGAAAGATGGCCCTCAAGATGAGACACACTCAATGCAATTAATATAATGCCTTAATGATGCAAACTATGAAATTCTAAAATAAGAAAAGGCCTTGACTACCTAAGTAAAGCTCGAACTCGACCTGACTACCTAACCATGACCCAAACCCATGGGGATCTGAGTTAAATTAACCTAATTATGTATTAATTAAACTAAAACAAAATTGATTATTATAAATTATGATTAACTTGGATTTGGACCTTATAATGCGTGATCAAGTGGGGGCACACAGAAGCTAGCGCGCTCATGCTGGATGACTATACACTCAAGCCTAATTGATAGAAATTGCGCTGAATGAAATAACTGTAAGTTTTCATCAAGCGCTTATATGGACCTCACATGCACTTGAGCATATGACACTATAGAAACCCACTTTCTTATTACATAATTGTTTTTTTTTTTTGTGCCAGAATTGGTAATTCTTATTACAAAAGGAGTATTCTTTTAAGGCACAAATTGTCGATTATTTAAAAGGTCCTCCCTTAAAGTACTGATCTCATTATTCTTGTATGGCTTTGATTGTCAATCGTATGTTACATGCTTCCATGTGTGCACAACAACATAAGTGGAGATTATACATTAGAGATCACCTTACTTCCCTAAAGCTTCCATTAGAGAGGTTGTGCTAAAGCTTTGTGCTACAAAATATTGCTTCTAAATCTCTTGTAAAAGATTGAGGGCATTTTGTGCATTCAAGGTATAGTGCGATCAAGTAAAGAATGGTACATCAAAGAAGTATCGTGACAGAAGGAGTTGTGCAAGAAGAACTAAGTCCTTAGGTTAAAGAAGTGATGGATAAAGGTTGTAACTATATCTTATAATCATTCGATATTGCTTGATAGTTGATCCTTGTTAGATTCGTGATTTTTTATCCGGTTGAGATTTTCCTCGTTAAAAATCTGCATGCCTTCTTTTTGTTTGATTATTGTCGGTGCACTAGGGCTAAAAGGGGTAGGAGCTATGCTCAGTTGTAGTAAGTGCGGAGACATACCTTTCAGTGAGGTAGGGGAAGATCAAGATATTGTCGAGTATCTTCAAGGTAGCTCCGAGCATTTACGAAATTCAAGGCAAGGTAGAGATTATTGGGTTTGGTTTTGTATTTCGGTTTAACCAGTCTGTTTGTATGGGTTGGCTAGGACCAAGGTTCAGGGTCAAGGGTATTTTAGTCATTATGTATGAATTTTTTTGGAAGCCAATAAAATGGCAACTATAAATATTGGTGTACTGCAACCCAAACTCCTAAGAACGAAGAGGGGGATAGCTATAGATGATATTTCTCTTCCCTGTGATGTAGGAAATTTTGCCGAACTAAGTAAAATTGTTGTGTTCATGTATGTGATTACTTGATGGTATGATTGTGTTTCTTCATCATGGTTGATCCATTAATCATGAGTATTTTCTACTGTGCCAGTTTTCCTAACAATGTACTATGTTTCTATAATTGCGGTTTATGGCCTCAAAACTGTGCCTGAATAGCATTCTAATGGAGCCCAAATATCTTATATGATGCTTACTCGTGTATTATGAATGTCTATGTTTATAAAGTAAAGTACGCATGCATACACACACACACACCTTTTATTATTATTATTATTATTATTTTCTGAAATGTTCACCTAAGACTCTAAAAGTGGAAAACAAATTGTTCTCATACAGGCTATCTCTTAGGTGCCCTCCTTCAATCATTCCACCCCCTTTCTGCTCTACCTCTCTGCTCTACGAAGTTTTACTCGTTAAAAAGGGGGTAGTTTTCCCTTTTTTTGTAAAAAAAGAAAGCTATAAAACCTTCATGTTCATTAAATCATGGGTTAGAAATATGTGACATGGCTGATTTTTTGCCCAACCCAATATGCCTTGCAATAATGAAGAGCTAACCCTTGAAGCACATTTGGCACCATGAAAAGAATCCTCTATCCAAAGGACTTTTTCCATCTTCTTATACAATCTTATCCACTGTGAGGAATTCTTGCAAAGATGATTCATTGCATTCCACCTTTGGCAAATGCAAGGAAGGTGGGGATATACCTATGTTACATCCAATGATCACAAACATTTTTTTCATTTTCTTGCAATCTATGATGAATCAAAATATAAAATTTGAACCTATGGCCGTTCTTATCCCTTTACAGATAATAGACGATTTGGATTTTCACTGTGCATCCCACATAAATTTAAAAACAGATATTTTTAAGGATTCAAGATAGTGATTGGATCATCATCATACTCGATTTTGACATGACCTTCAAACGTGCTGCTTGAATAGGAGTTTGAATCAGACTCTTGTGATTGAGTTCGAGCTATACGCCGAGTAACTCTTCAAGCTAAGCCTAGCCCGACCATGCAAAACGAGGTCAAGTCTTGATCATCTTCTTCAATCACCCATTTTCAAGTGATCTTGCACTGTGACAGCTTTTGGGTTTGATCCCTATAGCTAGCTAAAACCTTTTTTCTTATCTAATTAGCCAATCTGGCTGCCAAGGTCCAATCTCTAAATTTTACGACAAGTGGCTTGCTGGCTATTCGTTCCCAATCCATGGAATCAGAAGTGGGAAGTGAAAGGATATCGACAACACCCTTCTTGTACTTTTTCTTTTACTCCTTCTTCTATTGGAGCGAATCCTTGAAATAAGCGAGATCGGTTGAATTATTGATGACCAATTGCTCAACTTGGTTTTTGTCTTTAACACCATGTGATAAACGTTAGGGTGAAGATGGCCGGGATGGTGCCATGACGATGGAGGGTAGACGCCTCTTGCCAAACCTTTGTCCCTTTTTTTGAGTCAAAGGGTAAAAGGTATTCTCTTCAAATGAGGCCAAGGGTTTGTTCTCAGCCTTATTGGATTTTGGTGTTCGTGGTTGGGGTGACCACATGCTGTATCCTAGGATGAATGCACCATTCTGGGCCTTCTTGCGAGTCAGGAACTACCGAAGGTCCTCTGGTGCTTGCTTGGTAACGACCCGCTGTTTAGGCTAAGTAGGTGTTGACTTTAAGTCTTGAGCAGTCACTGAATGTGACTTGTCAAGTTTCACTAACTTATGATCCATGAACCGGACTTGCCTTGCTCCCAGACGAGGCTTGGTGATATGAAGACTGTTGCCTTCTGACTTCAGCTTGTGATTTGGTTCCTCCTGAACCTTGTTAAAAACTCCAAATGGATTCTGGGTATATTTGGAAACCCAAGATTTGGGAGTCTTAGTCTTCTTGATGGATTTAAGGGTCACAGATGACCCATTTGGATCAACCAAAGTCATGGAGCCCGTTGCAGTAAAGTCGTTGGAAGACTAAGACTCTCGACGTAAGGGCAGTAGAGTCCGTTTGAGCCTTTTTCGGTGCTCTTGCAGTTGGTGTGTTTTAGGTCATGGAGATTTTAAAGGGCTTCTCCTTGGCCTCATCAAAAGTGATGATTAGGGAACCATGATGTCTCTGTAAAAAGTAAGCCCAATGGACTATATTAGTGGTATAACCAACATGGCTACCTTTTGGGCTAGCCAGAATGCTTTATGAATGTCATTTAAACCAACATGGTTTTGAACCAGAATGGTTAGATACAGGCATAAACCTCATCTCATTCTGCTATGCTGATTGTCCTAGTTGTCAAAATTTTTGCAGCATTTCGGGACTATATAGTCAGACTTAAAAGCATGCCAAGCTGACTAAACTTGGCTACCACAATTTTAGCAACATTACAGGGCTATCTGTGTCAAACTTATAAGCAAGAGAGGATTGGATCTAATCAAAGGGATAGGGCCTGTAGGATCAAACCTACACCACTACCATAATGATCACACGAGATCCATCAGTGCATGACGCTGGACAATACTTCACTACAATGTCATTGGTTTATTGCTAATTTAATAAAACATTTATCTAAGTTGAAGCCCTTTGGATTGAATCACTACTCTTCTAAAGCATGAAAGGGTGTGATTTAGTCTGTGCACATCACGGTGCAAGTTCCTTCAATTAAATCTTTCAATTAAATGGCAAAAGTCTGCACTTTGAGGTGCTTAATGTCTTCATTTGAATGATAAAAAGATACACTTCGAGATGCTAAGTTCCTTCATTAATGCCACTAAACCCATCGTAGACATCAAGGTCTTGCATAGGTGTCTTCAGAGGTCAAATAAGTCATTTTAGAAGCAAAACAGGTTAGTGACCGTAGACCCACAATCACCGCCCATTTTCCATTAGCTCCTGCGGTCACAGCACTTTTTACATAGTCTCCTGCGGCCACTGGCTTTCAGCAGCACTTTTCAGCTTAACAGTAGCAATTTTTAGCTTAACAGCAACACTTTTTAGCACATTTCAGTTATTTTAGCCAATTTTCATATCTTTTGGCCAAATTTAATCACAAATTAAAGCGAGTTTAATTCCCACAGATGGTGCCAATCTTCTGATTGCGCTTGAAAATGGTGAATGTGCAATGGATTCAAGTCCAACATTCACACACTTCAAACGTTAAAGAAGAATGAGAATTAACTATGGTTAATCATTAATTTCCCTTTTGTTTATATGGGTTCAAATGCTCTGATCGCGGAGATATAGGTTGTTTATATATTTTTTGAGAAGTTTACAACCCCTCCCTTAAGTCTCAGATGTAATCCAAATTGAGAAAATACAAGAAAGTACATAAAAAGTAGAAAAATATGCAAAAAAGAAGGAAACAGGGGGAGTGCCCTTGGGTCATGGTCATTGGCTTCCGGCCCACGATCACTGACAGACAGTGGTTAAAAGGCGACTATTTTGCCTTCTATATGGCGTTGTTTCACCTCCATGACTTCTTCAAAGTGCTAAAACTCACTTTTATGATCTTTAGAATGTTAAGTGACCATTAAGAGAATTAAATTCGACCGTGGAATTGATCAAATCCTTTGTTGATCATCACTTTTGTTTACGGACCATTTTTTGTACAAATATGAATAGGGTGCTGTATGAAGCTAAAGTTATGTCATTCTGACCCTATGATTTTCAAAGATCATAATGAAGCCTAGAGAGGCTTGTACATAACTTCCATGATAGCTAGAAACCCCACCCCCCCCCCCCCCCCCCAAGTAAGAAAAGCAAAGGAATTGATCTATCCTTCGAAGGCTCACCAATGCTTGAACATAATCTTCTTTTAAACGATACCCATGCCCCCCTTTCTTCTTTAAACCATCCCTCACCTTAAGTGAATGAGAATAAAAAGAAGAAGTGGGCTGCAATGCTAGAGAATGCCTTGTGACTTACTTGAAATTTTGTAGGAAACTTACATTTGCAATTACTATTTTTGTCCTTTGTATATTTCTGTTTCCCTATTTTGTGTGTTAAACCTCCCTTTTTATAGATTCAGCAGTAGTTTGGGGAGTTATGGGGAGTTAAAAAGAGTTATGGGAAGTTAAGGTTTGAAATAAGGTGGAGGGTGTAACACTCTGACCTAGCTTAATCTGATTTTCCACTTTTGAGTCTTGTTTCGGGTCATGAGAGAGGTTTTGTGAAGAGTTACCCTTAGTTCAATGGTTTGAAGCCCTTTTTGTAATTTTTTCTTTTATCCGAGTTCGTCCTTTGAGGCGTCATCTTGGCGTCAACGCGTGTATCTTGTCGAGCCTATTCACTTCCGTAATTGGCTCAAGGGCTACCGAAGTCGTCTTGTTCAAATGACCCCTGAATTGACTTGAATCGGAATTAAACGGACTTATTGGACTTCTATGTAAAATTGCATTAATCCTTATCTTATATAAAGCCTTCACCAACCTCTTTGCCCCTCAGCCCTTTCTCTCACGTTTCTCTCTCATTTTTCCCAACTCACTCTCCCCTCTCTCTCTGTCCTTCATCTTCTTTCTTTTTTCTTCTTGCAACTAATGTCGAGAAAGAAAGGAGTCTTGTGCACCGGCCTTGCATCTTCTCGTTGGCTTCACCGGTGTCACCTCTACCGTCTCTCTCTCTCTCGTCTTCTCCTTCATCCCTCTTTCCTCCTTGTCGTGGACACGACGTGTGCACCGTTTTCTCGGTTTCTTTGAGGTGAGTAGTGAGCACACGAGCCCTTTTTTTTTATTAGATTGTGTTTCACCGTGTGTCTCCATTTCCCTTTGCTTATTTGTCTTATGAATGGTGTTAGAACTTGCTTCCCGATAACGTCTGGGCCTAAGAACAACCCATTAAAGGAACGAGCGTGTTAAGGCAAGTATAAATATAGTTTGGATGAACACATGTTGATACACATTGATGGTTGTATTTCTTGTTCCTATTCTTGTTGTATGTGATGTTTGGATAGCCCTTATATTTCATTTAAACTGGATATACAGTGTTTTCAGTGTTTTCATGGAAGAAAAACAGGCAGAACAGAAACTCTGTTCTGTACCGAACACAGTTATCCGACCGATCGGAACTGGGGTCCGACCGATCGGACAACTTCCATAACTAGAATTTGACCGGTCGGGTGTCAGGGCCAATCGGTCGGTCTTGATACATTTGGACACCTAGAGAACTGAGGTTCAACGAACTTCAATGCCTTCCCAGTTCCCTTTCCTTGTTTCTTTCGAGACCACGGGTCTTTGTATGTAACCTTGTAGGTCTAGTATGGGACTGAATAAGGCCTTCCCCATGGATTGTTCACCCAGTGACCTTGCCCAATGGATTCCATAATGCATGAATGGTCTTGTGGGCTGTGATTAATTCATGTGTGTTGTTCCCTTGTTAAGCACCTCCCCATGGGTGTTGGTTTAAGGGACTTCGATACACACTGCTCGCTAGAAGGCAATACTTTCGAAAGAACAACGGTATATCGCATACCTTAAAACTACATCATCATGCACGGTTAGTAATATGAGACAACTAAGATAGGGTTGGCCAGTAATAAATCGTGACTCTTACACATAAATCACTTTGCATGGCATATTGCACTCGGTCTTGCCCTCTTATTCACAAGGTAACTGTTCTGCACTGAGGCAACGATTAGACATTCCCTTAGGGCTCTATCCATTGTATATCTCGGGCAGAAATAGCTACTTTTCGTAAGCTTCGTTTAGTTCATATTTAACTTATTTTCCCTTATTTGACTTGCTATTGTCCTTGTCTTGGTTCAAATGTTCAATCATGTATGGGTTTCGTCTTGAGCTAGCATGAGACATGTACTGTATTGCACTGAACTATTGATAGACCGTTGATTACTATCGATTGACATGTATTATATCGGATCTTGTTTTGGCTCTACTTAGCCTAGCCTTAAGATGCCCAACAGGGTTACCTTCAGCGTATATTGTTTGTGCATCTGCAGAGTGCTACCGTCCTAGGACTCCGGACCCCGGGAAATAGAGACCCATTCGTACCCTGGCCCGGTCAATGGTGTTCTCATACCGATTGCTCTCGTTTGAGAGAATATGACGCATATAATAGCCACCTAGTACAGTATTTCTGTTATTGATTCTTTTGGTATGCTTCATTCTATGCACGACCTGCCTAGTACACGCACATGGATTCCATGCATAATGATTGCTTAATTGTTTACGCTTCTGCTATATACAACGCGTGTTAACTTATTGTTGTTTATTACTTTGCTGAGTCTTCGTACTCGTGGGTTATTCATGGTGTTGCAAGCCCAGATTCCTCGTCGATCGGCCAAACTCCTTGAGAGACCCGGGAGACTTCCTCCGGGTTAGAGGAGTGGTCTTGAGCACTCCCTCCGAGCACGGTTCGGCATATCATGCACTTGCACCGTTCTTTTGTTATCATTTTGTATCAGGATTTTGGGGCTCTCCTTATACATTAGATTTTGTCTTGGTCGTTGTCGCACTTTCTCTCTCATCTTGTACCTGTATTGTACATGGTTTACTAATGTCATTTTGTTAGCCTGTTAACTCTGTTGATCGTGTATTATTCCTTTCCTTGCTTGCTATGACACGTACACTTCCGTGTACAAGTTGTTTGCATGCGTGAATGATCCCTTGTATGCGTGTACTTAGACTGGGTCGAGGTATACGTGCACGGGAGTATGTGTGTCACAGGTTAGGTTTTTGCTAACCCCCGATTTCTGGGCTTGGGTCATGACAGAGGGAACCACCGAAAACCGCAGGAACTGCCCTGTAGTTGTCAGCGACGGGCAGCCGCGGTCACTCCCAAGGCCTATTTTTGGACTTTTGCATATGTGACCCGTTTTCGCTTGTTTGGGACCCGAACAATGTTCAATCTTTACAAAACTTGGAGAGATGCTTTTTGCCACTATTTTTAGTTGTCATAGAAATTTCAGCTCGTTTTGACCTTTGGAAGTTGGTCAACCCTCCATTAACTTTTCAGGAAAATGGGCTCTTATTTCACTTGTTTGAGGCCCAAATAACCTCAGTTTGAATTGAAACTTGGAGGGATTGATGTCAGGGGTATCTTGGTGCGTCTATCCAAATTTTATATATTTGGGATTTGTGGAAGTAGGATTTCGAGTAGTATCCACTTATTGCATGTTCTAAGTCACTATTCACCTCACACTGTGGGCAGTAAGCTTGTTTTTTATCCGAGCGACGTTTAATCGACTTAAAACTTTAGGGAACTACCTTTGAACATATTTTGAATCTCTATTCCGAATCCCTTTAGCTTTGCCCTCCTAGAAGAAGGATTTTGATCAGTGACCTCCATGATTTGGGGGTCATTAACTTCTGAGCTGACATGCAGTGAAAGTAGGATCAGACGAAATCCTTTTGACTTGAAAATTTATAGAACCTCTTTGGAGAATGACTGAAGCTTTGTGCCCAAATTTCATCAATTTCAATCGTCGGGAAGCAGGAGTCAGTGACCTCATGACTTAGGGGTCACTAATCCAAAGTTGACATATTTATAAACTTTGGGTCAAATGATATCTGTTTGGCCTAAATTTTTGCCGAGCCTCCCTTGAGTATAATTTGATCTTCCTCTAGGAGTTTCAACTAATTTGATCCTTATGAGGTGTCACTTTGCACCGTGACCCCACGGAGCTAAGTAGACGACCATCTGAACTCAGTTTGGGTCCAAATGATGTCCAAATGCTTTGAAATTTTAGATGATAGTCTTTGAATGTAATTGAAAGCATTCCCCTTAGTTTGAGCTTGTTCTGACATGTAGAAATGTCAATTTTCACAGTAACCCTCACAAAGCTAGCACATAGTCATTGAAGCTTGGTTTTAGCTGAGATGAAGTCCAAATACTTTGAAACTTTGAAACATCATTCCCAGCATGTTTTGAGGTTTTTCATGTGATTTTCATCCACTTTGTAATCCAGAACCTTGATTGTGTTGAGTGACCCTTAGATTTTGAGCCAATAAACCCTGAATTTAGTATTTGGTGAGTTAAGTGGCTGACTGAAGTCCAGTAACTCTGAAATTTGAAATGCTGCATTTTGAGCTCATCTGACGTCTTCTGAGTAGATTGCACCAGTTCTAAACATCTGGATGTAATACTTGACTTTCCATTCCACAAACCCAAGGTTTATGTATCCTTGGTTTTGAATTTGCTTGTAATATTTTCATTGCAACATTTGTAATTTTTTATGAGTCAACTGCATCACTAGAAGAGCTGAAGATAATAAATCATAAAAATAGGTAAGTGCTTGAGCAGACCTACATGCGCGCTCAAGGGGGGGCACACAAAAGTAAATGTGCTCAAGCTAGATGATTATGCACTCAAGCCTAACTAACATAAATTGTGCTGGATGAAATAACCATAAGTTTTCATCAAGCGCTCGATGTCACGCCCCAATCCCAGGAATTTGGGGATTTGAGTGGGTCCCCAGGGCGTGGATACGTAATCTCGTAGAAACCCATGCCCTGGAGAATTATGCACGAATTCCGACAAGGGAGATTCCACAGGAACGTGTGAGGTAGGCCAACACAAGTAGGGATATAACTTCTCATAAGCAAATTCCTACGAAATGCTTGGTAATAATCAAGAGCACTTTAAGAAAACATATCCTCTTAACATTCATAGGTAGACATATATATACAACAGTGTTATAATCTTTTATTACATTCATACAACCCAACTACTACTTAAAAGTTAGATACAAAGGTCCAATGTGCACTTTCCCCAATGTAAGATCCAAAATGTGACTGTAACACCTCCAAAACTGACGCACTCCGTAGGATGGCTAATAAAAGACATCGCCATTCTTCCATTCATCTATATCCCGGGGTACCGTTGGGACACTCTCCGGGGGTGCGTCAATACCCGAGTTGAGATCGGGTTCTGTACCTGCAATACCAAGGGTAACACTGTTAACACGACGGTTAAGCAAGTACTGAGGCATATGAACTAGTACAGCAAATATATCAAATGAACTTAACAGTATATCAACAATGATAGTTATTAGACATATGGTGCATGAGTAGCAATGAATGAGGAATTACAATTAAACGTTATACACACTGATTGGCAACCACGATGCTCTATTCTCCCAAAAAGGAGCATACATATGGGTCGTTAGGGGATCAAGCTAGCTTCCCGAGGAGCGCTGACAACTCCTCCGTAAACCTACTTCAGTAGCGACATAAGAATACCCATAGGGCATAAGCTAAGTGGTGCCGACTCGGATTCAATCATACTAGTCGTATCAGACATAAGGAATATTAGTCAATCATGAAAGCCGACGAGTAATTAAATGAACCATATGCATATGAGCTACAAGGCTCAAACCTCGGCTATACCCTTGGCTAGCAAGTACGCACTCAGTAGAAGTTCTGGCTTGTCAGACACGCACTCATTAGAAGCTCAGGTCTGAATTGACTCAGGGTTGCTAGAGGAAGTGAATCCGATAACAATTCATATTAAAGGTAATGTAATTTAGCAATATGAATGCATTCGGATTGAGTAAGTATCCAAGAAATCACTATCCACCCTATATTAGATAACCCCTAATTCCCAAGGACATTTAACACAATGTACTCATAGAACATCCGGTGTTATTGTGTTACCACGTCTTGGTATCACCTTGTATGTGTAAAGGACACCCCTTTTATGCCAACATCCACGACTTGTCATTGGGAGATCATCCGGAAATCGTTCATTCTCTCTGACGTGTGATTACCATTGGGCTGGTGTGGTGGTCTAGAAGGTACCAATGCTAAGGCCCTACAAAATCATTGAGAGTTCCTAATATCCTAATTCACTGGGTTCTTACGGCTTAGCCATGTACAAAGCTACGGCTTAGCCGAGTGGTTCAGATTCCTTCCTAAATTTCAGGGGCATTTACGGCTCAACTGTATGTTGGCCTACGACTTAACCATGCTAAGCCTACGGCTAGGCTACGGTTAGGTTACGGCGTAGTCGTAGTGTGTTTCACGGTGCAGCCATGGGTAAGCTGTAGAAGGGTTTGGGTTTTTCAAGTTCTCTGGAAAGCTCGCCGTAGGAAGGCTTACGGCTTGGGTACGGGTTGGACACGGCTTAGCCATAGTGAAATTTACGGTGTAGCCGTAGGTAAGCCGTAGTACAAAATCAATTTTGTTGTTGGTCTTTGGAATTTGAGCCGTAAACACCTATGGCTTAGCCGTATCTGCGCTATACGCTTCAGAATTCTGGAGTTAATTCTGTAACTCACTTTCAATACAGAATTCTGATTTGTAGGGAGTTCCTTTGACTTCATCAGAGTGTCCCTGAAGGTATTCGAATACTCACACACCCTCCTATCCCATATTTACATTCGAATTCATTCAACACCTCATATATGGATATGCATTTAACAAGGTAAAAGAGCTGAAATCTGAGATTCAAAGAACAAGTCTAAGAATCAACAATTTGAACACACATGCAGCATATATGCACTCCAATACTTGCCTCTTAACAGTATTTGCCCTCCCTAATTCCTTCTTGCTGTGGGGTTAGGAGAAAACCTCCAAATTGAAATGGGTTTTCTACATGGAAACATGTAAATGGTGAATGTGATGCAACAATGCATGCATGTCATAAGTTTGAGTCTTCTTGACTCCCACAAGCCTTAATACATGGAATGGAAGTAAAGCCCTCACCTTAGTGGGTTGTAACTTGGAAAGGGAGGCACTTCCAAGTAGAAAACACTCCTACTAGGAAGGAGAAGATGGGTGAAGACTATCCTTAATGCATGCACAACCCCCAACCCTAGTAGCACTTCAATTGCAAGGAGAAAGAAGAAGAAATTCAGAAGAGAAGGGAGAGCTCCAGTAGTCGAAATGAAAGAAGAGAGAAAGGAACATTGAGTTCCCTTTTAAACATAAATTTTTTTCCTGGAGTTACATGCAAGTCTACCTTTTTCTATGAAATTTCAGTTTAGGCCAAATGGACTCCAATTGGCCCAAGATGAGTCCGGATCAACTCAAGCCCAACATGAAAGATGGTCTACAAAATTATACGAGAGGCAATGGATGAGGTGTCCAAAAGATGCAAGAACAATTTACAAAAAGGTCCTTGACTACTTAAGTATGGTTCAAACTCCGTCCAACTACCTATCTAAGGCTTAAACCCAATAGTTTTACATTAAATTAACCTCAATAAGGCTTAATTAATACAAAATAAGATTAATTAACATAACTAAGATTAGTGGGATTCGGAACCTTACACTCGAGTGGACCTCACACGTGCTCGAGCTCACAACACTGCAAAAACCCACTTTCTTATTACAGAATTGTTTATTTTTTGTGCCAGACTGGTAATTCTTATTCTAAAAGGAGTATTTTTTTAAGGCACAAATTGTCGGTTATTTAAAAGGTCCTCCCCTAAAGTACTGATCTCATTATTCTTGTATGGCTTTGATTGTCGATCGTAGGTTACACGCTTCCGCATGTGCATAACATAAGTGGAGATTATAAATTTTAGATCACCCTACTTCCCTAGAGCTTCCATTGGAGAGGTTATGCTGAAGCTTTATCCTTGAAAATATTGTTTCAAAATCTCTTGTAAAAGATTAAGAGCATTTTGTGCGTTCAAGGTGTAATGCGATCTAGTAGAGAATGGCACATGTGAAGAAGTGTCGTGACAAAAGGAGTTGTGTAAGAAGACTTGGTCTTTAGGTTAAAGGATTGATGGATAAGGGTTGTGACTATATCTTGTAACCATTTGATATTGTTTGATAGTTGATTCTTGTTGGTAGCTTTTTACCCGGTTGGAATTTTCCTCGTTAAAAATCTACATATCTTCTTCTTATGTGGTTGTTGTCTGTGCACTTGAGTTAAAAGGTGCAAGAGCTATGCTCAGTTATAACAAGTGCGGAGACATACCTTTCAGTGAGGTATAGGAAGATCAAGATATTGTCGGTTATCTTCAAGGTGCCTCCAAGCATTTACGAAATTCAAGCCAAGGTAGAGATTATTAGGTTTTGTCTTGTATTTCGGTTTAGCCAGTCTGTTCTTCTGGGTTAGCCGGGACCAAGGTTCAGGGTTAAGGGTATTTTAGTCATTATGTATGGATTTTCTTGGAAGCCAATAAAATAGCAACTATAAATATTTATGTATTGTAACCCAAACTCCCGAGAACGGAGAGGGAGATAGCTATAGATGATATTTCTCTTCCCTGTGATGTAGGAAATTTTGCCGAACTATGTAAAATTGTTGTGTTCATGTATGTGATTACTTGATGGTATGATTGTGTTTGTTCATCATGGTTGATCCATTAATCATGAGTATTTTCTACTGTGCCAGTTTTCCCAACAATGTACTTTATTTCTATAATTGTGGGTTATGGCCTCAAAACTATGCCTGAGTAGCATTTTGATGGAGCCCCAAATATCTTATATGATGCTTACTCGTGTATTATGAATGTTTATGTTTATAAAGTAAAGTATGCATACATGCACACACACACACACACCTTATTATTATTATTATTATTATTATTTTTGTGAAATGTTCACCTAGTACTCTAAAAGTGGAAAACAAATTGTTCTCATCCAAGCTATTTCTTAGTTGCCCTCCTTCAATCATTCCACCCCCTTTCTGCTCTACCCCTCTACTCCAATTTCGTCACCAGTGAGTCAGCTACGAAGTTTTACTCATTAAAAAAGGGATAGTTTCCCCTTTTTTACAAAAAAAGATAGCTATAAAACCTTTGTGTTCATTAAATCATGGGTTAGAAATATGTGACATGCCTGATTTTTTGACCAACCCAATATGCCTTGCAATAATGAAGAGCTAACCCTTAGAGCACGTTTGGCACCAAGAAGAGAATCCTCTATCTAATGGACTTTTTCCATCTTCTTATACAATCTTATCCACTGTGAGGATTTCTTGTGAAGATGATTCACTACATTCCACCTTTGCCAAATGCAAGGAAATTGGGGATACACCTATGCTATATCCGATGGTCACAAATGTTTTTTCATTTTCTTGCAATCTATTATGAATCAAAATATAAAATTTGAACATATGGCCATTCTTATCCTTTTACAGATAATAGACGGTTTGGGTTTTCATTGTGCATCCCACATAAAATTAAACAAGTTATTTTTAAGGTAGAGAAGTTGTCTCACATATCTCAAAATATTTGATGAATCAACAGCTAGAACCTATCCTACTAGATTTTTTTGACATTATAAACATGATGGACGGCTCGAATCTTGATTAAGGGTCCCATAAGATAGGTTTATAAATAAAAAAATCAATATAAAACAACTACCACCCGAGTAATGCTTTTTACTACTAAAGGTTGTTTTTGTGGGGTGGGTGATCAACGATCAAGACTTGTTTTCCTATTTTATCATATCCAAGTTGAATCAAGGTACCAGAATTGACAACTTGGCCATTTTAGGACTTTTGAAGATAATGAATGGTTCAAAATTTTGAAATGGGGCCATAAAAACTTAGAAATGATGATCAATGGTCTAGGCATTTTGTATAATATCGCAAAATATATGATAGATCAACGGCTAATATTTGGTATATTAGCATTTTTGAATCTTATAAACATGATCAGCGAATTATTCCATGATTATTATGGGACACATAATATAGGTTTCTAAAGCAAAAACGGTGACAATATCTATATCACCATCCATTTCATCGTTCATCCGCAAATTAATGAGCACATGGATTCTCGGAACTTGATGTGAGAGGTGGAATATTAGTGCTCTATGTTCCTGAAGACTTTTAGTGTATAAAAAAGATTCATCTCATATGGTTGCATGCAAAACCAAACATGGGTTTTCCTTGCATCCAACGAAAACATGAGAGGAATCATATGTGTAGACAGTTGCCAAACGTGCCCTTAGAAAAAGGTGAAGTTCAGGCCTAGTGAAAACTTGTCTGAGTATTTTAATAAAAAAATATTTAACCCTTACTCAGTTATCCATAATTAAGTTGGAGAGCACACATGTTACTGTCAAGTCTACTTGAAGATTTGACATATGTCTCCAGTCTCCACCATTTTTAAAACCACCCATGATTTTGGAAGGCTGCAGCTGGTAATGGATCTTTGTAACATCTCTAAATTATGATTGTTTGATATTTACTTTTAAGATATTGTTAGGAAAATTCAAATGTATCCACAAATGCACATTAGTCATTGATTATTTATTTGTGGTTACATTTCAAGTGAATGGCTAATCTCTATAGCTTCACTAGCTCATGATACATGGTTAGGGTTTTTATTTTCATTTCTTATTTAAGCATCGATTGTTATGATATAACATTTTGGATTTCATTATACGTCTTGTCATTAACCATTATATGTAATATGTGACCAACATGACTATGTATTAGTTCTAAGTAAACTGTTTTATGTATTAGTTCTAAGTAAACTGTTTTAACACTGGTATGCATTTTTATTGCATGTATGCCTTCACTTGCAATTGTATTTTATTTTATTTTATTTTATTTTTCTGAATATTCAAAACGGGCAAAAAGCTTGCGCTTGGTTTTACATAAACGATATCTAATTACCACATCCTAATTAAGTTGCCAAAAAGGGACTAGAGTCTAGAGACGTGGAGAAGTGGGGGCCACATCGTATCCTCTACGTTGCCAAATGCTAAAGAGAACTAGTGAGAATATTTCTGATGAAGGTGTGCCACACTGCTGCAAGATGTCCAAGACATGTTTCATGGAAGGCCTATGCAAAGGCACTGTCATAGTGCAGTTAAGCCCCAGATTCAACACCGCAATCATCTCATTCAAGGAAGCAGGTTTTTGTCTAAGCTCCTCATCAAGTCCTTCCACCAAGTCCTTCCCCTCCAGCAAATGATGCCACGCCCATTCCACCAAGCCATTGCACCCATCAGGCATGCAACATCCTTTCTTTCCTGTCTTCAACTCGAGCAGCACCACCCCAAAGCTATACACATCGCACTTCTCGTTGGTTCATGCCCAAACCGCATACTCTGGAGCAATGTATCCGAAAGTACCGGCTATGCTGGACATGGTCTCGGGCTCTCCCTTCTTGGCCCACATCCAGGCTAGCCTGAAATCTGCAACCTGGGCCTTGGATTTAGAGTCCAAAAGGATGTTGCTGGACTTGACATCTCAGTGGATGATGGGAGGTGAGCAGGAGTGGTGCATGTAGCAAAGCCCTTGGGCCAAATCCATAGTGATTCTTAACCGGATCGGCCAATCCAACTATCCTGATTTTGATTCGATTGTTGTTGTTGTTGTTGTTGTTGTTGTTGTACTGTTTCTCTTTTTAAACAGCCAGCGGTCTGAGCTCCCATTCTCCATGTACTCATATACAAGAAACTTCAAATCCTCACTCGAGAAGCAACATAAAAGTTTGACTATATTAGAGTGTCAGATCCGGCCCAGTATCTCAATCTCTACTTGGAATTCCTTGTCCAGCTTTGTGTTGGGTTTGGCTCAAAAGGTCCTTATTGGGCCTGAGTGGAGGGCCCAGTTGATTAGGGTTAACATCATATATATATTCTCTTTGTGGTTTCTTGTTCTAGGGCAACCAAGAGGGCAAGGAGAGGGGAAGAGAAAAACACAGCCAGGGAAGGGAACACTGAGAGCATTGTAAGGGGGTGAGAGAGAGATTTCTAAATAGTGAAATCTTGTGCCCGTGGATGTAGGCAATCTTGCCGAACCACGTAAATCCTTGTGTTCTCTTTGTGTGTGATTGCTCGGTAGTCTTTTCTCTGTTGTGGTGTGTGCTTGGCTAGATCCAGATCTAACAAGTGGTATCAGAGCGTTTGTTGAGATCGTGGGATCGTGGAGATCGGATCAGTGATCTCGGTGAAAGGAAGACCCAGCAGCAGAGACCCAGTGTTGATCTTGGTGAAGGAAGACACAGCAGCACAGTCCCTGTCAAGGTCGGTTTACACCGTCATTGGAGAAAAGGGAGGAGGTGTTCGCTGCTGCCATCGGTGCGATCGCCAGACCAAGGCATCGCACGCTGCTCGTCACCACCAAAATCGTCCACTGCTGCATACATCGTTGGCCAGAACCGGTTCCTGTGCACAGCCAACGCCGGACCCATCACCGCCGCCAGCCGTTGCTGCACCGGTCCCCCGTCGCCGTCGCCGAGCCTCTCTGCGTGTTATCGGACCCGTACGCCGGAGTCGAAGGAGACGGCCCTGCAGCCATCTCGGTTCGGTTGCAGGACACAGACGAACAGGGGCACCTGTTGAAGACGACCCAGTTTCTGGGTCTCGGGTCGGGTCCATTTGACCTGACCCGCCCTGCAGAAATAAGCCCAACGTCCAGTTTCAAGTCAAGTTCCAGTTTCAGGTTGGGTCAGACCCAACCCGTGGTTCAGCCCAGTCCAACAGCAAGAGTACAAGTCGGGTTCGGGTCGGTCCAGGGTCCAGGTCGGGTCGAACCGACCCAGTATCAGCAGCCCAGTCCAGCAGATCGGGTCACAGGTTAGGTCAGGCGGACCGACCCACAGCAAAACCCAGCCCAGTCACCGCCGGATCCAGGTCAGGCTCGGGTCAGGTCAACCTGACCCGGTTCCACAGCCCAGTCCAACAGAACAGGCAGTCTTCAGTTCGGGTCGACCTGACCAGAACCCGTCTCTAGCAGCCCAGTCCGCCAGCACACAGCAGTTTACGGTTTGGGTCAGGCAGACCCGGACCCGTCTGCAGAAGCCCGGTCCAGCAGCAGTGCTGACGTCATCCAAAGTCAGCAGTTGACCAGTTTGACCAGATTCAACGGTCAAAATTCAAACTCAATTTTCGGAGCCATCCGGACTCGGAATTGATCCCCGTTTTTTCCAGTGGACTCCTGGCGACGAGATCTATGACGTGAACGGAGTAGATTCACAGTTTGACAAGCAGATATTTGAGTGAGTTGTTTTTTGAGTTATCTTCATATTTATCATGGCCACAGCGGGGACTTCTACTGCAGGAGGCATCAAATTTGAAATTGAAAATTTTGATGGAAGAATAAACTTTGGTTTATGGCAGCGGAAGATGAAAAATATCTTGATTCAACAAGGTATTAAGGTGGCAATATTAGGCAAAGAAAAGAAGCCTGCTAAGATAAACGATGAAGATTGGGCAGACATAGATGAAAAGGCAGTCAGCTCTATTCAATTCTACCTTTCTGACGAAGTCATGCACAATGTCATGGAAGTGGAGACTGCAAAGGGTCTATGGGACATGTTGGAGAGTCTTTACATAGGTAAGAATCTCACAAACAAGCTGCATCTCAAGAAACAATTATATGGGTTGAAAATGGAAGAAGGTTGTGATGTGCTGGAGCACATGAATACTTTCAACAGAATGATTAATGACTTGTTGAGACTCGATGTGAAATTCGATGATGAAGACAAGTCCTTGCTGTTGTTGAATTCTCTTCTTGACTCATATGATCATTTTGTGACTACCTTACTATATGGAAAGGATACACTCAAATTTGAGGATGTTAGCAAGACATCATCTCCAATGAGGCAAGGAAGAAGGCCTCTAAAACCAAGTCACATGCAGAGGGACTTCTAGTAAAAGAAAGCTCCAGTCAACGTGGCAGGTCCAGCGATAGGAGCAAAGCAAAGAGGAACAACTCCAGATCAAAATCACGAAGCAAGAAAAATTCAGAGTGCTTTTTTTGTAAAAAGAAAGGACACTGGAAGAAAGATTGCAGGGAATACAAGGCATCCAAAGATGGGAAGAATAAAGCTGTCAACAGTGACTCCGCCAGCGTTGCTTCAGAAACTGAAGTGGAACTCCTATCGGTCTCGTAAGCTAACCATTTATCTGATGCTTGGATTTTAGATTCTGGTTGTTCTTATCACATGTGCCCTAATCGTGATTGGTTTGAGACCTATGAGGAGTGTAATGGTGGTAGTGTTCTAATGGGCAATGATGCACCCTGTAAGACCATTGGAATTGGCACCATCAATATTAAAATGGCAGATGGAGTTGTGAGAACCCTAGGTGATGTGAGGCATGTGCCGGCACTCAAGAAAAACCTAATCTCATTAGGCTTGCTTGAATCAAAAGGGTGCACATTCACAGCAAAAGATGGTTTGCTGAAAGTTACAAAAGGTGTTCTCGTAGTAATGAAAGGTACCAGAGTTGGAAACAATCTGTACAGACTTATGAAAAACACAGTTGTAGGTGGAGCGGCAGTCTCCACAGATGATAAAACCAGTGATGATGAGTCTCAGCTATGGCATATGCGTCTAGGGCATATGAGTGAGAGAGGCATGTTAGAACTACACAAAAGACAGTTGTTGAAAGGTGTAAAAACATGCAAGCTGGACTTTTGTAAATAATGAGTTTTTGGCAAGCAGAAAAGGGTGTCATTCCAAACTGTAGGCAACAGTTGTAGAAGCAGTGGTATTCTGGATTATATTCACTCCGATGTGTGGGGACCAGCCCCGGTTATGTCAAAAGGTGGAGCATACTACTTTGTGACATTTATTGATGATTTTTTAAGAAAGGTTTGGGTCTACTTTATGAAAGAAAAATATGAAGTCTTCACCAAGTTCAAAGAGTGGAAGGCAGAAGTAGAAAATCAAACAGGTAGAAAAATCAAGTATCTGAGATCAGATAATGGGGGTGAATACAGAACTGGCAGATTTCTACAGTTTTGCAAGGATGAAGGCATTATAAGGCACTTCACTGTTCCAAAGAATCCTCAGCAAAACGGAGTTATAGAAAGGATAAACAGAACACTTTTAGAAAGAGCAAGGAGTATGAGACTTCATGCAGGGTTGCCTGAAAGTTTTTGGGCAGAAGCAGTTAACCACGCATGTTATGTGGTTAATCGGTCACCATCAAAACCCCTTGATTGTAAAGTTGCAGAAGAAGTGTGGACAGGTAAAGAGGTGGACTATTCTTCATTGAAGGTATTCGGTTGTTCAGCTTATGTACACATTCCTAGTGATGAGAGATCCAAGTTAGACTCCAAGTCACTCAAATGCATATTCCTCGGCTTTGAGAAAGGTGTAAAGGGGTATAAACTATGGGATCCAAAAAACAGGAAAAAGATCTGCAGCAGAGATGTTGTGTTTGATGAAGCTTCTATGCTGAATAGAGAACATAACAGTGAAGTCAAAGGGCACAGTGTTGAAAAAGTGGTCACCGAAGTAATTCCTCTTGCTGATAATACAACCAAGGAACAAGGTCAAAGTTCATCAGAGGTTGGTACATCTGGAGGTGAGGAACAATGTGAGGATCAGCAGGAACCCTCAAGTCTAGCACAAAGAAGGGCAAAGAGAACCATCAAGCCACCTCAACGGTATGGATGGGATGAGGATGACTTTGCTCTTATTACTAGCAGTGGTGATCCGACCTCATTTCAAGAGGCTATGGAAAGCAGTGAAAGACAAGGTTGGATGGGTGCTATGATGGATGAGATGGAATCACTCCAGAAAAACTCAGTCTGGGAGTTAGTTCCTAAACCCAAAGACAGAACAACAGTTGGCTGCAAATGGGTGTTTAGGAGAAAAGAAGCTTTGTAAGAAAATGCAGAACCAAGGTTCAAGGCACGTTTAGTAGCAAAGGGGTACTCACAAAAGGAAGGGGTTGATTATGATGAGATCTTTTCCTCAGTTGTGAAACACACTTCTATCAGGGTGTTGTTGGCATTGGTAGCACAGTTCGACATGGAGCTCGAACAATTGGATGTAAAGACAGCATTCCTTCATGGTGACTTGGAGGAAACAATTTACATGGAGCAACCTGAAGGATTCAAGGAAGTCGGAAAAGAACACCATGTGTGTAAGTTGAAGAGATCATTGTACGGGCTGAAACAATCTCCAAGACAATGGTACAAGCGTTTCGACTCATACATGTTGCAGATCGGCTACCATCGATGTGAGTATGACTGCTGTGTTTATTACAGAATTTTAGATGATAATTCTGTTATTATTTTGCTGCTTTGTGTGGATGATATGCTCATTGCATGTAACGACATGTCAAAAGTTGATGAACTCAAATCTCATTTGAGAAAAGAATTTGACATGAAGGACCTTGGGGCAGCCACAAAAATGTTGGGCATGGAAATTAGGAGAGACAGGAAGGCTGGAAAGCTGTAGTTATCACAGAAAAAGTACATATCAAAGGTACTTGAAAAATTCAATATGCTAAATGCTAAGCCTGTGTCTACTCCACTTGCAAGTCACTTCAGTTTAAGTGCTAAACAATGTCCAAGTGATGATGAGGAAATTGAAGAAATGTCCAGGATACCGTATGCAAATGCGGTAGGATGTTTGATGTATGCCATGGTTTGTACTAGACCAGATATAGCTCAAGCAATGGGTGTAGTGAGTAAGTACATGGCGAATCCAGGAAAAAAGCATTGGAATGCCGTAAAGTGGATTCTGCGGTACTTGAAGGGCACCAAAGACTTGAGTATTCTGTTTGAAAGAAAACAGGGGTCAGAGTGTGTAGTTGGATATGTAGATTTTGATTTTGCAGGAAACCTAGACAAAAGAAGATCCACTACCGGATACGTCTACACACTTGCTAGTAGACCAATAAGTTGGAGGTCGGTGCTTCAGTCTGCAACTGCATTGTCCACTACAGAGGCAGAGTACATGGCAGCTTCAGAGGCTTCTAAGGAAGCAATATGGATGACAGGTTTACTAAATGACATGGGTATCAAACAGAAGTCAATCTTGCTACACTGTGACAGTCAGAGTGCAATATGCCTATCAAAGAATCAGGTATATCACGCAAAGACAAAACACATAGCTGTTACCTATCACAGAATTCGAGATTGGATTGCTACAGGTGAGATCTCCATTCAGAAGATTCACACAGATGATAATCCAGCTGACATGCTTACCAAGCCAGTGACTACAGAGAAGTTCAAGCATTGCTTGGACTTGCTCAATCTCTCCTCTTGTTAAAGAGTGAAGGTGCACCTCATCTCCCTTCGGTGCAGTCAGGGTGGGATTGCGTTCCCACAAGGTATGTGTTCCAAACACTTCAACAATTCTTCAAAGGGTCGGACATTTTTCGCCAAAGTGGAGATTGTTGGGTTTGGCTCAAAAGGTCCTTATTGGGCCTGAGTGGAGGGCCCAGTTGATTAGGGTTAACATCATATATATATTCTCTTTGTGGTTTCTTGTTCTAGGGCAACCAAGAGGGCAAGGAGAGGGGAAGAGAAGAACACAGTCAGGGAAGGGAACACTGAGAGCATTGTAAGGGGGTGAGAGAGAGATTTCTAAATAGTAAAATCTTGTGCCCGTGGATGTAGGCAATCTTGCCGAACCACGTAAATCCTTGTGTTCTCTTTGTGTGTGATTGCTTGGTAGTCTTTTCTTTGTTGTGGTGTGTGCTTGGCTAGATCCAGATCTAACACTTTGCATCCGACTTGTTGCTGTTTGAGATTTTCATCATGGCCACGACCATATCATTGTCATTGTCACCCGTTTGATTGTCCACAGAGATTCGATACACCTTCCCAGATCCTCTGCTCCCACTAAGGTTGCTTTCAACCAGCCCATTTAAGATGTCCTCCTCCGTAAAATCCAGCCGTTGGAACAAGGTAAACTTCCACGTGGCGAGATCCTCCTCAAATCTCTGTTTCCGCTCTTGCTCGTGCTTCTTGTTCTTGTTTCTGTGATGTCGTCATGTAAGTAACCACGTGAGGAAAGCGAGTGTGAAAAGGATCATGAAGCCTGAGGCGGATAAGATGGAGAGTAGAAGTGGGGCTGATATTTTGGAAGAGGAATGGCAGGAGCGGATGTTGTTTTTGATGTTGATGAAGTGATTGGATGCGCATAGTTGGGAGTTGTTAAGGAAGCTAGTCTCGAACTTCAGCTTGTCAAACCCGTCTAGGATCTTTCTGCTGAGTATGTTAGAAGAGAGATCGAGTTTGCTGAGTTGAAGGCATCTGAGTTCCGGCGGGATCTCGCCGGAGAGTTGGTTTCCCGATAGATCAAGAGAGTTGAGCTCGTAAATAAACTTGATCGCTGGAGGAATTCTACCGATCAGCTAATTTTTGCTCAGATTGAGAACCTCGAGAGTAGACCATGAGATGACAATAGATGGTATCTCTCCGGAAATTCTATTTTTTTGTAACTCAAGCGTCTGGAGATAATGGAGAGCAGTCAGACTTGCCGGAATCTCTCCAATAAACTGGTTGTTATTCAGTTGTGCATTAATCAAGTTGGAGCATTTGGCGAGGGACTCCGGTAGGGTTCTGCTGAGATTGTTAGAGGAAATGTCCAACTGAAGGAGTTGGTTGCTGTGGCACAGGTTCTCATGCAGATTGCCTGATAGTCTGTTGTTAGAGAGATCGATGTAAACCACAGAAGGCAGCCGGCCAATACCTGCCGAGATCTCACCAGAATGTTGGTTTTGATTCAGATAAAGTTCTGTCAAATCCACAAGTTTCCCAAAATCTTCCGGAATTGTTCCATTGAGCTGTTTTATGGAGAGATCTATGGAAATTAGGCCGAGAGCGTCAATTGTTTTTGGAATTTCACCAGACAAGCTGTTGTCGAAGAGAGAAACTCACTTCAAACTCTTCATTCTAAATAGATCTCTCAGGACCTCGCCACTCAGTTTGTTCCCTGAGAGGTGGAGCTGCTCTAGATCTATGAGGTTGGTGAGAGATTTAGGAATCTCACCGGCCAGATTTGAGTTATTAATGTAGAGGTCCTTAAGCTTCTTCAACTGGCCGAACTCAGGCGGGATTCTCCACGGCGGCATCATCGAAAGGAGACTGAGATGCAAGGTTTCGAGATTTTCCATATCACCTATCTCCAAGGGGATGGATCCGTTGAAGAGGTTCCGATCGAGCTAGAGAACGATGAGATTTGACATACAACCGATTGCCAGTGGGATGTCACCGGTAAATGTTGAAAGTAGGTGGGTCTCGTGGATAGATTTTCAAAACTTTTGACCCACTTGACACAGGGATCAACTATCCATAAGACCAAAACCCAATCCAGGATGCGTTACCCTCAATCTCGTGACCATGTACAGTAAATATTCTACCAGCACTAAACATCCAAAATAATCTACGACATGCAAGAAGTAGATCATACCTTTGGAAATCCGCAGTGCTCTAATGGATTTCTTCAACACCTCTTAGCCTTCCACGCTATGACCCACGAATTGGATTTCTTTTCTCGAGAAGAATGGTGGAATCTTCAGGAGAAAATTCCCAACTCGAAACTCCAAGGAACTAGAAGAGAGAAGGAGAGAAACTCGTGCAACTCTTGCACGACAGGGTTTTGGGCGTGAGAGAGACTCTTTTGGACGTCCAAGGATATTTATAGACTTCCAAATCTCTCTCTTGTCTAATTGAAATAGAAGTCTTACTTCCAAAGCAATTAGCAAGTTTCTCCTTTCTTATCCTTTCTTTCTAGAGTTCGAGTTGGATTAGTATTTTCCAATAACTTGGGCTAGCGTGGGGACCACTAGGGATTCCTTAGAAAGCTGGCTCCAATTGGAACACTGCGACCCCACATCTCATGTGCAATCCGGGCCCACAGTTAATTGCAAATAACACCACTATATAAATTCAATTGCACTCCAGTCTTAGGAATAAATTACAATGAAAACCCTAAACTTCCCAATTACCACAAGTAGGCCCCTCTATCAATATCCGTGGATCAATTGGAATAAATCCGTCTCTTCCAATCTAAGTTCTACATCTTATTATCCTTGAGCCCCAATTAATCACAGTAATCATCAGTACCATCCAATTCACTCTTAATTGAGATGGGTGCGCACTTACTAATGACAAATCCATTAATTGGCACAAGGGGATAATAGAGATAGATTCCATCTTGATCATTCAAAGTTCCCATAGTTCTACTACCATATACCCAAGACACCGAGGTGTTAACCTATAGTCAGCCTCACTCATTGGTGACTCAAAGCAAATGAATAGATAGAAACTTGAGTTCGTCAATGTCTCAGGATTGAGAGCCTATTGTTAGGGAATTATGAGAGCATACCTTATTATTGAGACGGAATTCCATAAGGTGCATCTCATGGTCCTTCAATACATCCAATGTACCAGCACCGTGATCCAGAATCTTACATTCTGATGATCGAGACAAATCACACTATCTCATAGTGATCAAAGTGCTGCAACCTTATCAAATGAGATGCCTAATCTCATTACTGGTTGTAAAGCTATTTTAAGTATAAGATTTGTGACATATATCTCCCGCGTGTGGATCTCATCCATGCACATATATCACATCTAATATACTAATGGGATCCGGTTCAACTCATGAACCATTATGTCATATGTATTGGTCATGTGCATGAAGTAGTAAAATAACATTCATCTCATGAAAGTAAAGCATGATTTTATTGATAAATAAAGAAATTAATCAATTTATTACATCAACTGATGGATTAAGTCCACAAAAACTAACAGTAAAGCCGTTGCCCTGGAGGTAGAAGTGGCGGAGGGAGGAGAGACGGTCAATGTCGGGAGGCAGGTGATCGATGAAAAGATTCCACGAGAAGTCGAGGTAGTGGAGATTGGAGCAGTTGGAGAGGTAGATGGGGAAAGGGCCGGGGATGTTGTTAAAGTAGACATCGATTTTGGTTAGATTGGTTAGTTCATAGATGGAGGAAGGGACTTTGAAGGAGAGGTTCTTGAAAGAGAGATCGATTTCAGTAATGATGCCATTTGTGGTGCATGTGATCTCAGGCCAGGAGAAGGGGTCTCCATTCGACTAGGTCCAATTGGAGAGGGAAGGTGGGTTTCTCTATTCTCTTTTCAGTTTTAGAAGAATTTCCTGCTGCAGCTCCTGCTTCTGCTTCTGTGGCCTTTTGGGTTGGGACTGAGACCGAAAGGGAAAGGAGTGGACGAAGAGAAGCAGAAGCATGATGCGAGACAGTGAAAGGAAGAGTGTTTTCATCATGCTTTTTTTAGTAAGGAAGGAGTTGTTTTTGGTTACAGTGCTTACAGCTACGATGCACCAACACTTTATAGAGAATCAGGCGACTGTCACTTGAGTCAATACCAGGCCAAGCAGGTCTGTCCGTTTGTGTGGGTCGTGGGAACGCAGCATACTTATCTCCACGCACCGGCCACACTTTTCATCTTTCTCATCTCACAACGCATGCAACAGTCCTAAGTCATTTGTTTTGGTCCAACATTATTATTAGCTTTTTCTGGATGCATTGACCGTTCAACCATAGATTGGTGAATTCATAGGGGTTAATCTGATTCGAAGTTGCCTAGAATGAATCGTTTGCTTTATTGAACAAAGCTTTATTAGGGTTGGCCCCTATTATCAACCATAACTGCTTGTGTCGACGAGCTTTGACAGGGAAGAAAAACCCAGGCAGTGGAAATGTAAAAGAGAAGCGACATGTTATTGGTTCAACCACAAATCTGTTGAATGAAAGTAGCTTGCTTACTGCACTTATGCTCAGTCAAGTGATGCGGGCTATGATTCCATTCGAAGCAACGTAACAGGATTGGATTATATATCTAAGATATTTTGCACATAACATGGCTATTCGTATGGTAATAATGAATATCGTTTTGTGTGACATGTTCGAAATGGCATGAGAAACACTTAAATTTGAGCATTAAGAGGTGAGTATCAAAAAGGACAGTGATACAGGAAAATATTTCTTTTCTAATTTAATGAAAAAGACCTTTTACTTTCAGTAAGCTTTACAAAGCTATTTATATCTTGTGTTTTTAACAAAAAGTCGCTTTGACTTCAAAAAAAACTAAATAGTCGTACCAGAACAAGGGATGCAGAATGCTGCATCCGACGATGCCTAGCCACTTTAGCTACCGACATTAAATCTGATTCCTTTTTTATATCTATGGGACACATTTTTCTAGAACGGTTAATTACACAGTAAGAGGGTCCTAGTTAAGAAAACTCTAAGATGGGTAAGTAGGTCCAAATCCCCACCATAAAAACCCCCCCAATTACAGTCTTCATGGTCATATAATTACACTAGAACCATGTTCAATAGTGCATGCAGGATTGTGTTGCGATCATACAAATGATGGAATATGCAAAGTCGGGCCTCCAGATGGACAGCTCAAACTTAAGATTGAACCTTTACTATATTCATTAGTTGCCTGCTATGCTAATCAATCTTCTCATCAACATGATTTTGAAATTTATTGGCTGCCCAAGGTAGGGTAGATTTTTTACTCGTGGGGGCAGTAACTGGGTGGGACACTCTTTTTAACTAGGGTTTTGGCCCTTTGACATGTGTATTCCGATCGTATATGAACCTCTCAAATAGTGTATAATTCCGTCTATTGAAATTCATCAGTACCATTCAAAGGAAAAACAACTCTTGAGTTACAAAACATGTACAATGATGACAGAAATAGTTAATCTATAATTTGAAACATAGAAATGAGTCAACATCTAGAAAACTAAATCTGAAGTTGTAGGATAAGAAATGAACTTCAAAACCAATTATGATACAAATCACTAGATAATCTAATTATTATCATTGCTTCGCAGTAGGAAAATCACAAGGATTGAGATAACAGGATGAACATTACAACTGGGTGCCTGCAATTTTTTAGAGGACATTGCAAGTCACAGAAGCAGTCCCTTGAGTGTGTTTATGTGTGTCTCCGTGTGTGTTTAAATGGAACCTGAACACTGTTGACATTCACACGAGCAATTCACATTGAAACCTGTATGTTGCAGAAGCCCACTATAGAAGGACTAGACCATATTCTAGTAGTCACGTCGTACCAACCATACAGTTCTTCAATCTCTGTATAACACATGCACAGTAAAAACTAAGAAATTACCAATGGTGCACATTTGAAGTGGTGAAAGAAATATCTACAGATTTGATAATGGGAAAGGTTTTATGGACAAACACCATGAAAAATAATTAGGACCAAATGCACAAGAAAATCAATTTTCTTGTTCATCATGACATGTGACAGTCTATAGAAAACTAAACTAACTTATCACTTTGGGATTTAACTTGCACAACTAAAGGAAATGAATTCAAGACAGAAAATAAACAAGCACATTAGTGTTAGTCAGCTGAGTAACTTAAAAGATGAGATTTCCCATCGTTGAAGCTCAACCCAAATAAAACAATGCATGTGACCTCCGAGCAGTATCACTAAAGTAGGCCGTGATGCCCTTCAATTACCAATCTACATAATTCTCTTCAACCTAAATGTTGCAAACAGGTTAGACTAAGATAACACAATCCTTCGTAAAGATATTGCAAAGAGAATTTTAAGGACAGAAGAAGAAAATAAATCAAGTCCATAATTTGTGCAACCATTTATGAGAGAAAACTAATTATTGCAATGTGTGACGTTCTGATAGGTCCTGTAGAGAGAGAGAGAGAGAGAGAGAGAGAGAGAGAGAGAGAAATGTATTCCCAACCAAAAAACAGACTAATAGTAATATCTCCAAGTCTAAGGGAGGTGATGATAACCAAGAAAACTCTTCCACTTGATTTAAGTCCACATTACGAGGTCAGAACATAATTATATTGGGTGTTATTCTTTCAACAATCTGTAACAAAGAATATCTGCATGTAACTTTCTATTAGTTTTCTCATCAATGTGATGAACATTGAATATGCAACTCCACAAGAACTAATGTAATAGCACCAATTACAACCATGATAAGAAGCATATGATTGTTGTTTGGATCCTCCAAACGACAATACCAGAGTACCTGTGCTAGCCTAAGACATAGGTACATGAAACTGCTGCATCATATCCTACATACCAATCTCTTAAGTATGAGGGTCCTAGGATCCAAATACATGATGCAGCTGACATATGATCCTAGGATCCAGTTTCGAAATATGGTCTATGCAGTTCATAACTGATAAGCAGTTGCTAGCAGTTGGGAAGAACATGCAATTGTTATCTTATCTTGTTACCTTGATAATAAACCATATTAAGTTCAATGATTATTACCAAATTGTCAATCTTCATAAGGAATCTCAAAAACAACACTAGTTGAGGTCAACATGGTGCTTTTAATTATAATAAATTTAATTTATCATGCATCCCCCCCCCCCCCCCCAACAACCCAAGGACTTGGACAATGTCGCAAGTGTTACACATTATAGTTAGCCATTTAGCATAACCATGCGTTATGAGTTTCACTAGGTGACTCACTAAAAAGAACGAATTCATATAGAATTTTATATGAAGCATATTTCTCAACCTTGTATTGTATGGATTCAAAGGTAATGGTGAGTCGAATCAACTAGTTAGGCCACTAGGTCAGCTAGTCAAAGGACTATAAACGACAGTTAGATGGCTTTAGACAATCACCTTGAAGAGCACTCAAATCAAATCAAATTCCCCATCTTTTAAGAGATAATACATACATTTTAGCTAATACTTTGAATCATATTACTCCTTTAACAATCTATAAAGCCCAAATATAGCAATAATCCTCCTTGACCCTGATGGGTTGGTGAAGCTTGATTTAAGCATATTATTTATTTACATGGGTAAATATGTAATTCGGCGGTTTAATCTAAACCCCTTATTATAAGGTTTGATCCGACGGTTGTGAATGACTAGTGTTGTTAATTAAGGCTTCTGTATTTTTCTCAGTGGGGTCAGAGAGTTGTGTTCTGCAGAAAAAAATCCTAGGGAGAGACTCTTGTACTCTTATGATCACAAGAAGAGGACCGTTCTTCTTGTAGGTGATCTCCAACAATAATGAACAGGCTTAAATCTCCTAGTACGTAACTCGCATCCGGTGAACCACGTAAATCTAATGTTTATTGTGTGTGATTGTGTGGTTCTTGTTTATATTCTTTCTCAACAATTGGTATCAAAGCTTCAGTTGTATTGCGCGATCAAAAGGGTTGGATCTCCTTTCCTCTACAAGGTTCATTATAGAGAACAACAGAGATTGGGCTTAATCTTGGTGGACCACCTTGATCGGAAGAAGTAGAGAAAGGACAAGGGTGTTGGGTTTATGTTTTGCATTTTTAATTTAGCCGGATAGGTCCACTAGGTTAGCCAATGACTGGTTTAAAGTCAAGAGTATTTTGGTAATTATACCGGGGCTTTCTTAATGGTCAAAAAAGTAGAGATTATATATGTGGATAGTCTGTAACCCTAGATCTTGCAGTTGAAGAGAGGTAAAAGTTCTCTTGCCTGTGGTGTTCCCACACCACGTAAGAGAGATGATATGAGAGAGTATGAGTCTCTGTATGCTTTATTTGTATAGTGAAGATGATCGTCTCTATGCCATGGATGTAGCACTATTTGGATGACCTACGTAAATCTCTGTGTCTCTTCTTGTACGTGGTCGCTTCTTTGTTGATCTTGTGATTCATATATGTGCATAATATGTGATGTCAAAATCACAACAAATGATATCAGAGCTGCGGTGGTGTTCCTCGGGTTTCTGAGTGAGGTGGAAAATGCTCAGAGATCATCGTTCAATGCCTGGGTTTTCCGAGGCTGGGTTGTGCATGGAGATTGATAGATTGGATCCAAGGGAGATCCGGATTTATGTAAGTGCTGTTGCAAAAAAGAGGGAGAAGAGAGTCTCCGACCTGTTGCAGCCACGGATCAAGTTATTGACCTGACCATCGAAGAGGACGAAGAGATTTTGGGTCTCTGTAGTAGAAGACTAAATTTGGGTTATTGGATTGGGGTTTCTCAATTTTTTGATTGCTACAGAAATTGGAGATGAAGGAGAACCAATTAGGGTGGTGGCTGCCAGATTTCGAGGAGAAGGGATATAATTTGTTTCGATCGCTGCCGAAATTTTGAGGAAGAAGACTGGAGAAAGTGCCACCGGTTTTGTGAATCTCGCTGGAACATGAGACGAGCCATTCTTGCCATGCAACTGCTGCCCAGCGATCACCTCCCACCCATCGCAGCCAGTCGTCGTTGCTGCAATCATCACTAGCAACCACTCGTTATCGTTGCCAGCGTAATTGCTCCACCGGAATGCTGTTCGTTGCAACTGGGGAAGGAAAGAGGTAGTAAGATCGGATCCTTGTTGCAGACTGACGAGAAGAAGAAGAAAGCCTGGGTATATTCCAAGTCATTTCAGGTCAGGTTTGGTCATTCGACCTGACTCGTGGAGAAAGCAGCCTAGTTCAAAAATTGGTTGGGTCGGTTTCAGGTTAGCTAGGCCTGACCCATTAATAATCTAGCCTGCAGCAATAGAACGCTGACGTCAGCACACGTTAGTGGATCGTACGGTTAAAGACCAAATTTGATCGGACCGACGCATAAGTTTGTTTCTGTGATATCTTAATCATCTAACATCAGATCGGAGATTCGTTTGAGCCTATAGACTCATTTCGAGTATATCTACGTGTCTATGGAAGAAGATTGACTGTGTAAGGTTCCAACCCTAGATAATTATGATTTATAGTAATTAAGTTGGGTTTTACTTTAATTAATATATAATCAGGTTAATTGAGCCCAAATCTCAAGAGGTTTGGGCCATGAATAGGTAGTTGGGTCGGGTTCGAACCTTATTAGGTAGTCCAGGACCTTTCGTATTTTGTATTTTCATGGTTTTGCATCAGTAATGCATCATGTTGTTACATTGGGGGAGTTTCATCTTGTGGGACATTTTTCATTTTGGTCCAACTTCATTTGGACCTATCTCAACCCATTTTAAGCCCGTTGATTCATAACCGGAAATATATAAAAATCAAAAGGGCTTCTTTGCAATTTCCAGAAATTTCATTCCTTTAAAAAGCCCCAAAACCCCATCAACCCTTTCTTCCTCTCCTTCCTTCCTTGTTACAACCGGTCCCTTTTCCTTTCTCCCATCATCTTCTTTCTCCTCTAGTTCTCATTCTTGGTGATTGGAGACTTGCATGCAAGAAGATTGGGTTCTTTCTTTTTGCTCCTTGGACTTCTTGCTTTCCTCTTTGGTCTTTTTGCTCTCATCTTGAAATTAGGGCACCATCTTCTTCATCTTGCTTATAAAAGAGTTGAGGTATGGAATCCCATCTTCTTTTAAGTTATTGAGCTTAATAAGAGCCAAGAGATTCAAGTCCTAAACATGCATGCATCTCATTTTCGCTTTCCTCCATGCATGTGTTAGATTCTTCATTAGAGGAGCCTCATTTTTCTTCTAACAAAGGGGCAAATCAGTTTGGGTGAAGCACCAAGCTTGAGGCAAGTATAAGGATACATTTTCTTTACATGCATGGCTTAATTCCTTGATTCTTGATGGTTTCTGTAATTTTACTCATTTTTACGGCTCTATTGAAATGTATGGATTAAATTTGTGTTTTGAGATGATTTTTGATAAATAAATGATAATGGTCCTTTAGGGAACCCAAGTATGTGGAATAGAAGCCTCAATGTTGTTTTGATTATAGGTATAATGGTGGGTTGGAAGAGGAAACCAATTGGAGTAAAAACACTCCTGTAACAGAGTGCTTCAGGGCCGATCGGTCAGTCCTGAAGCCAACTCGGTCGAATTGCCTTTCGGGTAGTCCGACTGGTCGGTCACCTAGCCCGACCGGTCGAATTCCCCTTCTAGAAACGACCAATCGGTCGGACCCAAATCTGACCGGTCGAGTAAGCCAGACCTGAACTTTTTAGAGAAGTGTTCCAAAATGAATTCCTTGCTCTACTATGGATTTTCTATAGTCTATAGGATAGCCTAATGATGGGTTACTCCCTTAAACCTTAGGAAGAGATCGAGGTATCCACCCACACTTATTATAGGCTATAGGTTCAGCCTAAAACCATAGAGGACCATAGAATTGGATCCCTTGCTACCTCAAACTAGCCCAACGGTGAATAAGCACAGAGCAGAAAGAGTGTTGAGCTGTCACCCCTTTCTTCGTGATTCTCCGGTTAGTTTTCAATGCTACGTCATAGGTATTGGCATAAGGTGAAGTGTCCTTTATATATACATGAGGTAACACCAAGAATGGTAATACCGAGACAATGAATGTCTTATGAATACACCGTGTTGAATGACCTAGGAAACCCAGATCATCTAGTATAGAATTGGCTAGTAATTGTCCTTGATAACCTTATAATCTAATTGCATTCATATTGGTGGTAACCTTGACCTCCACATAAGGGTCTATATCAGTTGCATTTTTGATAATCAGTCACTCAGTGACTAATCTATGCTTGATATTGTTCCCAAGGTTGAGTTACCTTCTCATATCAGTATAAACAGATCCGTATACAGTAAGTAAAGATCCCAAATTATTCCTGACATGTTAAGAATTGGCGCCACTTAGCTTATACCCCATAGGTGGTTCAACGGGACCCCATGGGAGTGTTTTATCAGTTGTCTACTGCAGTAGTTATCAGGAGAGTGAGTCGACGCTCTTGCGGGCAGCTAGTCGATCCTGACCCGACCGTTAGTGATTTCTCAAGGATCAATTTACTCTCTTATTAGAGAGGACATAGCCAATGTGGTTGCCATTTTGGTATGATATATTCTTATTCATGATTCACTGTTCATACTAACTCATATGCATCAGTGCGTAGATTTTGATATTGATCTCTTTTAATCAGTATATCATTTAATTCCATTGATCAATCATGTTAAGCCCATGTATCCTTATCTTTACTTAACCGTCGTGTTAACAAAATTACCATGGTGTTATAGGTGCAGAACCCAATGCCAATCCGGCAATCAGTGCGCTCCCGGAGGCAACCCCAACGTTACCTTGGGACGTAAACGAGTGGAACGAGGAGGACATCTTCTCTTGATTCTCCTCAATAGTGCGCAACAGGGATCATTTTGGGATTGGACTTAGGGTTCATCTTGGCATTGATATTCTTTTGTATTATTATGGATTCCCATGTCTTATGCATGCAGATGGGTTAATCAACAGACTTGTTTATTAAATAAATGGAATGAATGGATGTTTAATGGATGCTCATGATATAATTACAGGTGAAATCTCTAGGTTTCTGCTTAAATACCTATATTGATAATACGTGTTTGCGGATCTTCCTCACATGTACCTGTGGGATTACCCTTGTAACAGTTCGTACGTGTCTTTTCATGGCACGAATTATCACGGGTACGTGTATCATTCCTCGGAACCCACGACAAATCTCCAAATTCTCGGGTTTGAGGCGTGACAGACTGTTTGACAGTCAACGAGGAGTTTGACCAATTAGGATCGTAGAAGACTATTTCTGCGATATTGGAGCCATCAAGGGTTAGATTTCAGATTCATTTCTTGCAGCATGTTCATTGTGACGAGATCTACAATTGGTGCAGAAATCTTGGAAAGAGAATATTATTGCTCCCCACTCATCTAAACTGGAGAAATCTGGATCTGCATACCTTGCGTCCTGTCTTGATTACAAAAGGAAGAAAGAGTTTCAAGCAGCACCAACTTCTCTTGTGGAGAAGGTCTGAACAAACATGGGTTCAAGTCAGAACCAAGTCAACTCGACCTAGTTGTAGTTGCGAACCCAATAGTAGAAGTTGCTAGCCTAGTTGCAAAAGGTTTGCAAATTCAAATGAAGTCGTTCATTTGAGATTCACATGTTTCCGAATCACATGTGATGCCATTCATCTTACCAAAGCCAAGCCAATGAAGAAACAACAAGGAGGAGTTGATGCATGATCATATTAGCAGTTGTCAAACATGTGTTTCATTGATCGGAGGCCAGGTCAAATAGAGTTTTTAACCATTCGGAGGCAAAGGTTGTTCTGCAATTGTGAAGTCATTTGGACTTGTATTCCTGATCAGTTTTACTTGCATGCTTGTGGTGATTAGATATTCATAGTGATGTCGAAAATGGAGGAGGATAGTAAGTGATTCAGATATCGATATCACTCAGATTCGTTAATGGATTCGAGCTTTAAGTTCGAGATAGAGTTTGACGAGAAGATGAACTTTGCTCAAAGTTCATGTGCTGGTTCAACATGCCAAAGTGTTGAAGGAAGAAGACTGCACCGTCGGTGCAGTGACGTATCATTCAACAAGGTATGTAAAGACATTACTGGTTTTATCTCCTTGTGGCTCGAGTTTTATGGAATCCAAGCCAAAGTGGAGATTGTTGAGTTTATATCTTAAATTTTGGTTTAGTCGGAGCCGGATAAGTCCATTGGGTTAGCCAATGACCGGTTTAAAGTCAAGGCTATTTTGGTAATTGTACTGGGGCTTTTTTAGTGGCCAAGAAAAAAGAGATTATATATGTGTATAGTTTATAAGCCTAGATTTTGCAGTTGAAGAGAGGTGAGAGCTCTCTTGCCCGTGGTGTTCCCACACCATGTAAGAGAGATGATGTGATAGAGTAAGAGTCTCTGTATGCTTTACTTGTCATAGTAAAGATGATCGTCTATGTGCTGTGGATGTAGCACTATTTGGGTAACCTACGTAAATCTCTGTGTCTCTTCTTGTGTGTGGTTGCTTCTTTGTTGATTTTGTGATTCATATATGTGCACAACATGTGATGTCAAAATCACAACAAAGGGCTCTTCAGATTTCTATTGTATCAGGAAACAGAGAAAGAGATCGAAGTCTGTTTGATCTCTGTGCGCCACACATTCTGTGATTTGGATTTGTAAATTAGAGAAGAAGTTTGAAGAGTTTGGGGTTCTGCAGTTCAATAGTTGAAGAAGAGACCCTGTAGGTTGGAGAGGAGAAGATTGGAGAAAGGGGATTAATTCCAGGCCAGGTCAGGGTCAGTTTGGGTTAGGTTAACTTGAACCATTTCACAGCAAAGACCATCTTTTATTCCGAGTCAGCTTGGGTTTAGGTCAGGTCAACCTAACGCGTTTGCAACATTCCAGCCCGCCAGCAAAATAGCATTGTTGATGTCAACAGTGACATCAGCATTGGTCAACTGCAAGTTTGACCAGATTCAAAGGCTAGAATTCAATTGTGTTTTTTATGGTCATCCGGACTTCGAATTTGTGCTCTGTTTCTTTCTCTACACTCGTACTGACGAGATCTACAAGATAAACGGAATAGATTGATTATTTGTTTGACAAAAAAATAATTAAGCAAATAGAGCTTCAGTTTGAATGAGAGCAATGACGGACGACACAAAGCAGACGATTAAGAAATTTAATGGCCAAAATTTGGCATTTTGGAATATGCAAATAGAAAATCTCCTTTATCAGAAGAATTTCTACTTGCCACGTGGAAGAAAAGCCAAGAAGCATACAACTATGTCAGATCTATATTATGAGGTACTCGACAGAAAAGCCTTAGGTGCGATTAGACTCTCTCTAACAAAGTCTGTTGCATGCAATATTTCAAAAGAGCAAACCACTGAAGATGTTATGGTTGCCCTTTCACAAATGTATAAAAAACAATCAGCTTCAAATAAAGAGATAAGTTCTTAAAAATATATCATTTTATATATACTTTAGGGGATTTTAAGGACTTATTCATTAAAAAATTCTTCATTTAGTTGCAAATCATGTTTTTATGATTTTAGAAATCATTATTGTGTTTTTCTGCAAAATTCATTGAAAATCATTAGTTTTTTATAAAATCATAGAACTTTTCATTTTTAGAAGGTTTTTCAATTTCATAATTTTACATAAAAATGACCCTGTTTTTATCAAGTTAAATCATGATCAATGATGAGAATTTACGATGTCATTTTATGTAAAGTGGGCCCGTATTAGTGCATTTGTGACTTTTAGTCAAAATTGTCATTTTAATTTAAAATTTACTTTTGTGTGTAGGAAAAATCAAGGAAAGGGTGCCACATGTTTATTGTAGCAATTCTTTGAAGAATTATTTCTTGAATTTTAATTAGAATTTGAGAATGAAATTTGGATAAGAAAGGAGAGTTCAAGTAAGAATACATGGCAAATAAATAAGAAGATATGCACATGAGAGAAAAGTGAAGATTTTGTAGGATATCGCATGTCCAAACCCATCCCAGACTTAAGAGTCTCACGGCCAGCATGGTGTTGTGGGTTTTACTCCTCCGAAATTTTAGCACATTGAAAAGAAAATCAAGACACATCATGAGAATTAATTGCAATCAAAGGTGGGCCAAGATTCTTAGCTTTACATGAGAAATGTGTTTGGAAAGAGTGGATTCACATGCAAGCTTCCAGCCATTATGTATAAAGAAAGTAGATGATTGGCCAAGACGATTCATTCCACTTATACATATGAGGGATGTAGGCCACATGCCTATATAAGGCATTAATCCATAATGTGTTGGACTCTATGCCCCCACTTTTGCATACAACACACCAGTCCACACATTAGGTCTCCATACACCACTTTCTATATTCCATGCATGCCAGAACTCAAGTATATATATATATATATATCAGCCATTCACACCCTTCAAAGGAGGACACACCAATCTCTCTCTCTACCATACATCACCACCCATTATCATCTCACACCAAGAATCCCATATAACCATTCTCCTCATCATATGCCCAATCCAAGTGAGGTTTGGCCAAAACCACTTGGATCCATCTTCTCTATTCCATCTTCTTTCTTTCATCTACTCCTCCTTGGTGCAAAGCATGAAGATTGAAACCGGATTATTCGCAAGTCCCCTCCCTTTCTTTATGTCTTGATCTAGGGTAAGGATATTTTTATTTTTAGTTTTAATTATTTTTTGGGTATTATTGGTTGTATTGATTCGTTTTAATTTAAAAAGATACAATTAGTGAGGTCAAGGTGTCCTGCCTTGGATTGGCATCATGTGTTTGCGTATAGTGACAGCACACACTTGGTGCAGTGCTTTTTTGAACTTTTATTAATTTTGCCAATACACTGTTCTAATTTCCCATAATAAAAGAAACTAGAATTCTTTTTAAATTTTTTTCATCCATTATATCTTAATATTTTATTTTTGATTTTAAATTTAGTACATGGTTATTTATCCTTCTACATTGGTGGTTTGATCTAGTTTATTGTTTTGCAGTTTCTAGTTCTAAGATTGTTTTAGTTTAGGAATTTAAGGTTATGTTTAATTTGTGATTTTTTAGATTTGGAATTGTACTTTAAATTTAATTTTCATAATTAGTAGTTGTGTATTTTTGTAGATTTGTTTTAGGATAGCAATTTTTTTTCAATTAGGACAAGTTTTCTACGAAAATTAGCTACCTATGGATATGATCCTGGACTCACCGAGTAAAACTACGTCGAGACCTTATACATGGGGTCCACGTTGATCATAAAGTCCATTTGATGAAAAGATTGTTTAACATGAAGATGGTTGAAGGTGAGATTGTTGCTAAATACGTACATGAGTTCAACATAGTCATGAGCCAGTTGTCATTGGTAAAATTACATTTTGATGATGAGATTTGGGCCCTATTATTTTTATCTTCTTTACCAGACAGTTGAGGTAGTATGGTTGTTTTATTGAGTAATTCATTGGGATCAAGCAAACTAAAGTTTGATGATATTGTGAGCGCTGTTATCGATGAGAAACTTCACAGAAAACCCTCAGGAGAATCATCAGGAAGTCCATTGAATGTGGAAAATAATGGAAGGAAAACTGAGAGAGGGCAAAATTGTGGAAGTTCTAAATCAAGAAGTAAATAAAGATCATTAAAAGGCGGGATCACATGCTAGAATTGTGGCAAAAAGGGACACTTAAAAAATAACTACAAAACTCCACCAAAGAAAAACAAGCAAAGGAAAGATAATAATAACAACGATAATGATGTTTCCACAAATGTTGCAAGTGATACTGTTTAAGATGCTTTAATTCTTTCCTTTGATTATAAATATGAATCTTGGGTTATAGTTTCTGGTGTATCTTTTTATGCCATTATACACAGAGAATATCTCAAAAATTATATGAAAGGTAACTTTGGAAAAGCCTATCTTAGTGATGATGAACCTTGTGAAATAATGGCAAAGAAAATATTCAAATCAAATTGTCAAACAGAGGTACATGGCAATTAAATGATGTTAGGCACGTAACGAGTCTAAGAAGAAACATTATATCTGTTGGTTAACTTAAAAGCTCTGGTTATGTAATAATCTTCACAGGGGATTCATGGAAGGTTACAAAAGGAATATGGTTGTTGCTCGCGATAAGAAAAAAAGTTTTAGAGGATCACATACCTAACGATCATAATTAGATGGGCCACAACTGAGGACAAAAGAAAGGTACAATACAGTCATCTGCCATTATACTGATGTTGCTTTTAAAAAAAAGAAAACACACTATTATTATGATGGTGAATTTAGATGGGCCACAAATGAGGACAAAAGAGAGGTACAATACAGCCATCAACTATTATTATAATGGTGACTAGCTATAACTACTTGGCCACAAACAAGGATTAAAAAGCACAATGCAGTCATCTCACAGTGCATCCCATTCGCTAGGTGAATGGGTATCAAGCCCAAACCATCAGAGGGCGTGTTCGCTGAGTAACTCCGCCTTGAGAGCCTCCATGTGCTTGGTCTGAAGACGTAATGCGACGATGAGTCCCCCATCCTGTTCCTTGGTTGGGATGATGAAGCCCTTGCCTTCAAATCCCAAGGCAGCGGGGCCCATGTATAGAGGAGGGCCCCATCCAAAATCTGCATCGTAGAAAGGAATCCCCAACCAACTCGTGAGCACCAGGTTGGGGCACCCATAGAACCTGCCCCCTTGGGTGCACCCGAGTGTATGGGAACCACTTCTAAGCGGGGTTAGGTCCTCCTGACCCCTCAAAAAGTCAAGCACTGACCTCAAGTAACTGTCCTTCATCTTGTCCACCGTTTCTCTAATCCACCCCGCCACATGACCCACTGGGCTCGTCACCAAATCACCCGACCTGGCCACCAGGGTCGCACGAAATGCAGCGTTGCCGAAGAACCCTTCAGGCAGTGACGGCTGGAGGCGGGTCCTGGCTTGGACTCCTATCTGCAGTTCGCTCATCTGATCGCTGTTGAGTCCACGGGCCTTGCATATGGACCGCCACATATGGGCCGCTACGGACACAAAACGGCTGAATTTCGGCCCAGTGGGGCCATTTTGGGCCATGTTGGCGGCTTCCCTGATGGCATTCACCTGTTGGGCTGTGAACTTGAACATCTCAACCATGGTCTCCTTCCTCCTCTCTTCTTCACCACCATCTTCTCCGTCCGACAACCGTGGCGGGGGCTTGAATTCCTCGTGTTCGAAGGCGGGTTCGACGGGAGGGTCCCTCGCACGTAACAGGGTCCGGTCCATGCATGGCAGCACGCTGACATTGGACGTGCCGGTACGGGCTATCGCCGCCCACGCAGAGACGAAGTGGGATGCACTTGGGCCATCCATGACCTTGTGGCTGGCGGCCAAGCCCAATGAAATGCCTCCGCATCGGAAGACAGTGAGTTGCACCAGCAGCAACGGCCATTCGGTGATGTGGGTAGTGTAGTCGATGTGAGGCACTAGGTCTCTAAGCTCTGGGGTGGGCTTGAAGTCGCCGAAATCACCGATCTCAAAATCCGAATGAGCTTCGTAGAAGATGACACCCACCTCGTTGCAGTCAATCTCAAGGCGGCCGCTTTCATCGTAGCGGAGGCGGCCGGCCAGAGGGTAGAAGTGCACCAAGGTCCAGCTCAGGGCAATTTTCATGATATCTGGGGAGAAGAAGGTGGCGGTGGTCGTTTGGGGTTTGAAGAAGTAGACGGTGGGAGCATGTGTAACGGGCATAATTATATCTAGGTCAGATAGCCAGAGCCGATGTTTCGGTGTCGACACGGCCGGTTTGATGGTAGAAGAAGCCTTCAGTGATCTCATGCTCATGCTCGTCAAGGTACTAAGCTTGAGAGTGTGGAAAATTTCTTGTGAGGCAAAGAGATCATTCCTTGCCCTCTATTATTGACAAGGAGAATTGATAAGGCTTTCTTTCACTCTTCACTTTGATGTGAAATTCGTGGCCCACATTCAGGCCTAACCTGTTTGCTATAGGAATCTAATTATTAGGGTGCTGTTCCCATATTCCTTTACCATCTCCATTTGATTCTAGCTATTTCTTAAAAAAGAAAAAAAATTGTTTGATGAATTCTTTAGGAAATTCATCTTTAATCTTCACTTTTAACCATTTATGGAATGAACTACCTATTTAAATGGAATCACAAATGCAGCAAGTATTCTAGATATTTCAAATCCTACGTCCAGTGTCACATTTAAGAGTGAAAATGAAGTATCACTGACGACTGTTTTTATGACGGGAAGGTTTATGTTCTTATCAATCAATTATATACCATTCAGTATTCTGTTTCCTTTTTTTTCTGTTTTTTTTTTTTTTTTGAAAGTCTACAGTCTTTTTTTCTGTATTTTCTGGAACAATCAGACACATTTTACTTGAGGATCTACACTAGAAAATGGAGCATAAAGTATGCATTCAAGTTATTTTCTTGAACGATATTTGCAATTACTCAATGTAATTTGATCGTATGAAATATGCACACGCAGGCCCACATGTAAGATTACATCCGCGTGCAAAAGTTCTGGGCCATTTGTCAATTGTACATGCCCTGGAAATATTTCAAGTGTTAATAGTATATGGTTAGTGACTATATTCTTCTACCATTTTCAAATGTACATCCAAACCGATGAGTGGACTGGACCATACTAATTTTTGGGCAATGGTACTCACAGTTTGTCCCCACCTAATGAATGACCTGCATCTTGCACACAAGCCGGTGTGATGCAAGAAGGAACCTTTTAGAACTCTATTCTATCAAATACCTTGGCATTGAGAATATACGGCTGTCTCAGTGAATAAGACCCTGCTCTCACGTTACCGCCCAGGACCAATCCCTGTCCAAGTACCTAAGTGACTAGGTGACTAGGTGAGGTACCTTAATTTGTATATCCGGGACCTTTGGTTCAATGAGAATGACATTCAGTCCCCTACCAAGTGAGAGAGCTAATGACATTCAGTCCTCTACAAGTGAGAGAGCTAACTAAATACCATTATGATATATTAAAGAAAAGGGTTTTAAATTCAATTTTGACCAAATTCCCTTCAATTTTGACTTTTTATTGAGAATTTATAAAAGGCTAAAATTGTATAGGTTAAGGATTTGATCTCATGACTTTTACCCTTTATATGTAACCTCACCATTATAGCACTCAAATGTTCAAATGCTTGTATGTATTTGCTTACCAAAAATCTTTTAGACTATATGTATGGAGTGTGGACGCTAGCCACATGAGTCATGTCTGTGCTTAGCACAAGTTACTTATTATATATGAAGTGTATAGGATTTGATTTTTCAATTGGAGCTCAATTTTCCAAATAATTTGAGAAATTGAGCTCAATTTTGTAAGAAATTTGAGAAATTGAGCCAAATTTTTTAATTGATTTGAGAAATTGAGCCTTAATTGAGATTTTTTTTATATTTTTATTGCAATTTGAATTATTGTGGACTCTTCTCTCTTTTCAATGGTACTGATGGAATGGTTTGTCTTATCTGTACTCCCTTACCAATGTACTTTTACTAGAATGCAAGCCAACTTTATCTCTATTTTGTAGGTAGATTTGTTTCCTCATATAACTGATTGAGTCACTGGTAAAAGAGGAACATATCTGTTCTCATGTAACTGACTAGTAAGAGAGGTACGTATCTCATTGTAACTGATGGGTTCACAAGAGGAACATATCTCATTGATGCTCCATCTCGATCGACTATACATAGTCTAAGTATTTGCATATAAATCTTGTGAACCTATCTCATTGATGCTCCATCTCGATCGACTATATATAAAAATCTCTTTGCCACATCATTTTAAATCTTTCATCCCTAAAATCTCTTGGTATTATTATAAAAATTAATAGGGTCCCATCCAATGTAACTCTTTCACAATTTATCCAACCAAAGCCTCTTAGACTTGGACTAATATAAACATTCGGATTTAAATACTCAATCCTTATCTATTATATAATTGATGATTAGTTTCAAATTGAATGCATGAATCTCGACCAATACAAAGGACGTCATATAGTTGTGTATTCCTTACCGATGATGTCCCTAGCGGTAAGTGAACCTCCCAATCGGCTCCAAATTGATTAATGAATGTTGAAATGTATGAATAACATAAAAGAAAATGAGGTTAAATTAAGGTAAGTTGTAATTTTATAAAGTAAAAAATTTTGACACGTACTATTTTCCTATGCCACCCATTCTCGACAATGATTTATCTAACTACAATTCAAAACAAAAATGATATAATTCTATAATTTATCTGAAAAATTATTAACTCGTCATGATTTTCAAGAAGTTCAAAGGAGAAAGGAAAAAATCCAGACAAATAAAAATCAATATTTATAGAATAAATATAAAAATGAATAAAAATTGACGAGTCATATTTGCCATGTCCAAGTCTATTTCCATTTAAAAAGACCAAGCTGCGTCAAGGACTAGTGTGCAGTTTTTAACTCCATTTTTCTGAAAAGTATTTAGATCCAAACCCTTCTGTTAAAGCCCATTCATATATTTGGTTTGGATCCAAACTTTAGGACCAAAGTTTTTTTTATTAAAAAATAATAAAAACATAAAAATCTCTTTTTCTATTACATATTTGCCTTATGTGGCAATACTATGTTGTTTAATATATATACAAAATATAAGGCTCACATCAAAAGTAACAAAATAAAAGTAAAACCTTCGAAATGGTGACTGCAAAAAGTTTTCATGTAGGTTGAAAATTAGGTTAGGCATCTTTACTCAAGTTAGCTCAATTCAATTCAACATGGGAAACGCTGTCATTACAATTTTTTTTCAAGAAGATGAAACATGGATAAGGGTGAGAGATAAATACTTAAAACAAAGGGTTGCTCTAAATGAAAGAGCATTGTCCTATGAAAGACTTTAAACCTTAACACAGGTTTAAGTCACAATCAGATCCAACTATGAAAATAACCAATAACAGTGAATCTAACAACAAATCAATCACTACAAAGAAGATGGACACAAGATTTTTTACGTGGAAAATCCAAATAGGAAAAAACCATGGGACCAACCACCGGTCTACCAAGATCAAACACTATGCAAGAAAGGTTACAAGAACTATTTACTACCCTTTTCCTAATTGAACACAACCTAAAGGACTAGAAGTTCTTCTTCTTGTCGACGCACACGCCGTTCACCTTCTTCTAACTTGATCTTCACGCTTTGATGCCTCTCAAGACTAATCACCAAAGTAGAGAACAAACAGAACCTCAAAAGCCAACTTCACGGCACTTGAATGATATATAGGCTTCAGAGAAAAAGATTTCTCAATAGATTTCTCGGGTTTTTTCTTGGAGAGATGTGATTCCTTTAAAGAAGAGATGATCCTTATATATACACAGCAACCGAGAGACCTTTTCGCTCTGGATTCGAAGAAGATAACGAAGGACTTGATCGCACAAGATGTAGATCCGAAAAATTAGAGTTTTCTGATTCATGATTGCCGACCCAGCCGACTGATCGGATACCCTATCCAACCGATCGGGCATGGGGTTCGACCAATCGTACACCTCAACCAATTGATCGGTCTTCAATTCTGTTTGTATGTTTCTGTATGCATGTAATTCAACCGACCTGCCATGTTATCTGACCGGTCTGACAATTAAAGCACCTGTATTCCATCTTTAGAGTAGAAGACCTTCATCTGTAACTTTTGTAGAGGCTTCAGTCTATCTAGAAAATAAAATTACAGCATTTTAAGCCCAAGTTTTGTCAATCCCATAAACTTGCCAATATTATATGCCTTACAATCTCCCCCTTTGGCAATTCATGGACAAAACTTCCTAAACTGAACAATCAACCCAAATCAAACCCAAAAATATATATATATATAGACATGAAGGCTTGCAGCTTGAATTTGAAACCTGAAAACACAAACAACATGAAGGCTTGCAGTTAGAATTTGAAACCTGAAAACACAAACAACCTTTCTAGGCACATAGAAGATCAGATTAGCATATCACAAATAAAACATAATCAACAGAACAGAAATAAAACATAATCAACGCAAGTCATCAATCTAAACCACTCTTATCAATTAGTTCAGAAACACATGGCTATAAGCTCTCCCGCTTTTTGGTCATGAATTGAGAAGGGGGCTAATAGGGACAAAAATAAACAAAAGACAAACAGAAGACAATTAGTGCAGATGAAGATGATCCAAAATAGATTCAAGTTTGGACTCAAGTACATCGAACCGCCCATGGAGTGTTTGAACTGCGCCATAAAGTGTGTGGACCTCGCCATGAAGGAGATCAAGATAAGCAGCCTAGTCAAATAGTGTATCCTTAAAAACTGAAAACCGGGCATGAAGAGAAGAAGCATCAAGGATATCCTCCTCAGCAACAGGTGCTAGAATGGGCCTCGAGGAACAGGCTGACGAACTTAAGACCTAGACTGCATCAATGTACTCATAGTGATCGGGTTCAGTATCGGTACTGTAGTATCCTACATGTCTAGCAATACACCCTGAGAGAGTAGAAACCGAGAGATCAATACACCGTACGGCAAGGATGCATTCTTAGCTGCAGAGTGAGCCCTATACATGGTGTCAAAGAGAATACGCGGATGTCAATAGGGAGACCACTGCAAATCACATACAACAGATAACCTGCCTCGTGATAGATCTCAGCATGATGACCTCCAGGCTTAATATTGTTTTTCACAAAGATATTGAGTATCTGATATGAATCTGTCAGTTCACTCTGTTTTAATAATGTACCAGTAGGCCAATCATGAGGACTTCTACAAACAGATCCAACCTCATTAAAATCAATAGCCAGAGCACCCTCATCCATATCAGTTGGGTCAAGCATAGGATATTTAGCGTCCGGAGTCCGATCAATACTCAAGAACCGACCAAGAGAAAAGGGAGTGATGTTCAAGTGCTTGCCTCTCACATGCAACTTGATGAGCCCACCGGACATATCGTACATATTATTGTAGAACTCACGAACCAAGTCAGGAAAATCTTCCATATCAAACGTGTAAAGAGAAGTTCAATGACGTTTATCAAGCCATGCACCAAAAGGATACGTCCGAAATTCCAACAGATTGATTGGACGTTCATAGAGTACAGTCTTTTTTGCGGAATATCTTATCATACTGTGTTGTCCTCTCTTCTGAAAGAATCCATTCTATGTTAAAACCGTGAGAAGATGAGGTACTAGCCACATGCTTGTGTTTGGAAACAAGCTTCTTCAGAGCTATATCAGTGAATGATGAATGTATCTTGAAGAGGAAAGCATCAAAGCACAATCCAATGTCAGCAAAAAAGATAGAGAAACATGATTAAACTCATTGGAGCATTTCATCAAACATCTAGCATGCACAGTAAGAATGAAGCTTGAATAAGCACAAGCTCACATGAAAGAGATCCCAATCAGCATACAAACACTATCACATGTATCAAAACATAAATCATAGGGAATAGTTTTGCTAAAAGAGATGGAAAGAAAGCACACAATCCAAAAAGCATCCAACGACAAGATACAACCAAAGAGGATGAATCAATAAAGAAGAAGAAGATGGAATGCTATTGGTTACAATGGAAAAGAAACAAGTAAAAAAAAGTTACCTTGGAGGAAGAACACAATCGAAGGGATCATGGAAATAGGGTTATGCAAGAAGAGTAGAAGTGGAGAAGTCGCAGACCAAAAGAGAAGAAAATAAAGTGAATGGAAACGAGCAGACGCATGCTGAGTTTTAAAGAATCCAGGCGTGCCCGACCGGTCAGATGAATATCCCAATCGGTCGAATTTTAGTTCTGTGAAACTTTATTTGAATAGCCCGACCGATTCAAAAAAGAGTCCGACCAATTGGATTTTAGTTCTGTGAAATATGCACAGACTTGTCCGACTGGTCTGATGTATAGCCCATCCGGTCGATATACACAACTGTGAGTTTTTTTTTTTTTTTTCCTGTGCAAACAAAACTCACAGAGTGTAGTATATGAATGCTCGAGATGAACATGAAAGCCAAGATGAAAATACAACATATCAGAAATAGACTAATCACATGAAAATCGTCAATGCTCAAAAACGATGTTTTACAATAGTTAATGAGCTAGCGATGTCGAGGTGACACAGAGAAGGATAGATATGTCTAGCCAAATGAAGATCGTGAGGAAAGACGTTCACACAAGGAGCTAAATACTCAAGGAAAATCATTTTCTATGGAAAGTACGGGAAATCCATATTGAACATCATCTTGCGATTTTCTATGATACGTGAAGAACTCCCCCTCAATAAGTATCCCACACGCCCCCCCCCCCCCCCCCCCCCCCCTGCCCCCCTTTTTTTTTTCTTTTTGAATAGGAGGAAAGAAGGGAGAAGAAGAATCCAAAGTTTCTTGTGAAGATGATTCACTGCATTCCACCTTTGGCAAATGCAAGGAAGGTGGGGATATACCTATGTTATATCCGACGGTCACGAACGTTTTTTCATTTTCTTGCAATCTATAATGAATCAAAATATAAAATTTGAACCTATGGCCATTCTTATGCTTTTATAGATGATAGATGGTTTGGATTTTCATTGTGCATCCCACATAAATTTAACATAGGTATTTCTTTGCAACATTTTTAAATTATGATTGTTTGATATTTACTTCTAAAATGTTGTTAGGAAAGTTCAAATCTATCCACAAATGCATATTAGTCATTGATTATTTGTTTGTGGTTACATTTCAAGTGATTGACTAATCTCTGTAGCTTCTCTAGCTTATGATACATGATTAGGGTTTCATTTTCATTTCTTATTTGAGCATCGATTGTTATGATATAACATTTTGGATTTCGTTATACGTCTTGTCATTAACCATTATAAGTAATATGTGACCAACATGACTAAGTATCATTAACCATTATATGTAATATGTGACCAACATGACTGTATCAGTTCTATGTAAACTGTTTTAACACTAGTATGCATTTTTATGGCATGCATGCGTTCACTTGCAGTTGTATTTTTGTTCGTGAATATTCAATAGGAGCAAAAAGCTTAAGCTTTGATCTTACATAAAGGATATCTAATTACCACATCCTAATTAAGTTGCCAAAGAGGGACCAGAGTCTAGAGGCATTGAGAAAAGGGGGCCACATCTTATTCTCTACGTTGCCAAATGCTAAAGAGTGACTAGCGAGAATATTTTTGATCAAGGTGGGACACACAGCTGCAAGATGTCCAAGACATGTTTCATGGAAGGCCTATGCGAAGGCACTGTCACAGTGCAATTGAGCCCTAAGTTCAACACCACAATCATCTCATTCAAGTAAGCAGGTTCTTGTCTAAGCTCCTCATCAAGTGCTTCCACCAAGTCCTTCTCCTCCAACAAATGATGCCACGCCCATTCCACCAAGCCATTGCACCCATCAGACATGCAGCATGCTTTCTTTCCTGTTGTCAACTCAAGCAACACCACCCCAAAGCTATACACATCACACTTCTTGTTGGCTCGTGCCCAGACTACATACTTTGGAGCAATGTATCCGAAAGTACCGGCTATGCCGGACATGGTCTCAGGCTCTCCCTTCTTGGCCCATATCCGGGCCAGCCCGAAATCTGCAACCCGGGCCATGAATTCAGAGTCCAAAAGGATGTTGCTAGACTTGACATCTCGGTGGGTGATGGGAGGTGAGCAGGCGTGGTGCATGTAGCAAAGCCCCTGGGCCGAATCCACCGCGATTCTTAACCGGATCAACCAATCCAACTGTCCTGATTCTGATTCGATTGTTGTTGTACTGTTTCTCTTTTTAAACAGCCAGCGGTCCAAGCTCCCGTTCTCCATGTACTCGTACACGAGAAGCTTTGAATCCTCACTCGAGAAGCAACATAAAAGTTTGACTAAATTAGAGTGCCGGATCCAGCCCAGTATCTCAATCTCCGCTTGGAATTCCTTGTCCAGCTTTGCATCCGACTTGTTGCTGTTTGAGATTTTCTTCACGGCCACCACCATATCATTGTCATCTGTTTGATTCTCCACAAAGATCCGATACACCTTGCCGGATCCTCCGCTCCCAATAAGGTTGCTTTCGACCAGCCCGTTTAAGATGTCCTCCTCCGTAAAACCCAGCCGTTGGAACGAGGTAAACTTCCACATGGCGAGATTCTCCACATATCTCTGCTCCTGCTCTTGCTTATTGTTTTTGTTTCTGTGATGTCGTCGTGTAAGGAACCACGTGAGGAAAGCAAAAATGAGAAGAATCATGAAACCTGAGATGGAGACTAGAAGTCGGGCCGATATTTTGGAAGAGGAATGGCAGGAGCGGATGTTGATGAAGTGGTTGTTGGAGTTGGATGCGCATAGTCGGGAGTTGTTGAGGAAGCTGGTCTTGAACTCCAGCTTGTCAAACCCGTCCGGGATCTTTCCGCTGAGTCTGTTAGAGGAGAGATCGAATTTGAGGAGGTGAAGGTATCTGAGTTCCGGCGGGATCTCGCCGGAGAGCTGGTTCCCTGATAGATCAAGAGAGTAGAGCCCGTAAATAAACCCGATCGCTGGAGGAATTCTACCGGTGAGCTGATTTTTGCTGAGATTGAGAGCCTTGAGAGAAAACCATGAGAAGAAATTAGACGGTATCTCTCCGGAGATTATATTTTCTTGTAACTCAAGCGTCTCGAGAAAACAGAGAGCAGTCAGACTTTCAGGAATCTCTCCAATAAACCGGTTGTTATTCAGTCGTGCGAGTTGCAGGCTGGAGCATCTGCCGAGGGACTTGGGCAGGGTTCCGCTGAGATTGTTAGAGGAAACGTCGAGCAGAACGAGTTGGCTGCTGTGGCGCAGGTTCTCAGGCAGCTTGCCTTATAGTCTGTTCATGGAGACAATAAGAAACCCAGGACGGGAAGAATGAAGTCCTAATTCTGAAGGCAGAGCCCCAGTTAAGCTGTTGTTGGAGAGATTGATGTAAAACAGAGAAGGCAGCCGGCCAATACCTGCCGGGATCTCACCGGAAAGTTGGTTTTGATTCAGACAAAGACCTGTCAAATTCACAAGGTTTCCAAAATCTTCTGGAATTGTTCCAGTGAGATGATTGATGGAGAGTTCGATGCAGTTCAGAGAAGGCAACTGGGCAATACCCGGCGGGATTTCACCGGAAAGTTGGTTTTCATTCAGATAAAGAACTCTTAAATTCACAAGTTTGTCAAAATCTTCTGGAATTGTTCCAGTGAGCTGATTTATGGAGAGATCTAAGAAACGTAGGCCGAGAGCGTCAACCGTTTTCGGAATCTCACCAGACAAGCTGGTGTTGGAGAGAATAACTTGCTTCAAACTCTTCATTCTAAATAGATCTCTCGGAATCTCGCCGCTCAGTTTGTTCCCTGAGAGATCGAGCCCCTCTAGATCTGTGAGGTTGGTGAGAAATGCAGGAATCTCACCGACCAGATTCGATTTCCAAATGAAGAGGTTCTTGAGCTTCTTCAACCGGCCGAACCCAGGCGGAATTCTCCACGGCGGCATGATCGGAAGGTCAGCGAGATACAAGGTTTCGAGATTTTCCAGATCGGCCATCTCCGAAGGGACAGATCCGTTGAAGAGGTTCTGATTGAGCAAGAGATCGATGAGATCTGACAAACGACCAATCGTCGGAGGGATGTCGCCGGTAAAGTTGTTGCCATAGAAGGAGAAGTAGCGGAGGGAAGAGAGGCGGTCGATGTCGGGAGGCAGGCGACCGACGAAGTGATTCGCAGAGATGTCGAGGTAGTGGAGATTGGAGCAGTTGGAGAGATAGATGGGGAAAGGGCCAGGCCAAGCTTTCTTTCTCACTGCCTTTCTCACGACTTTGTGACAGTCCTTAGTAGTCATTTGTTTTGGTCCCACATTATTACTAGCTTGTTCTAAATGCATTGTTTGTTCAACTATTGATTGGGGAATTCATAGGGGTTAATCTCATCCAAAGTCGTCTAGAATGAATCATTTGCTTTATTGAATAAAGCTTTATTAGGGTTTGCCCCCTGTTATCAATCATAACAGATGGTCGACCTTATTATCAACCATAATAGTTGGCGTCGACCAGCTTTGCAATAAGTTCAGTCAACAAAGAAAAATGCAGGCAGTGGAAATGCAAAAGAGAAGCGACTCAATGAAAATAGCTTGCTTACTCTCAGCCACTAGTTCGAAAAGGAAATCCCTTGGCTATGCTTATGCTCAGTCAAGTGAGGCGGGCTATGATTCCATTCGAAGCACCGCAACAGGATTGGATTATATATCTGAGATATTTTTCCCATAACATGGCTGTTCTATGATAATGATGAATATCGTTTTGTGTGACGTCTTCCATTTGGCACGAGAAACACTTAAATTTGAGTGTTAAGAGGTGAATATCAAAAAGGACAGTTTTAGAGGAAAATATTTCTTTTCTAATTCAATGAAAAAGACCTTTTACTTTCAGTGAACCTCACAAAGCTGTTTATATTTTGTGTTTTTAACAAAAAGTCAGCTTTAACTTAAAAAAAAAAACTGAATAATGGTACCAGTACAAGGGATGCAGCGATCATGCCCAGCCACTTAGCTACCGGCATTAAATTTGATTCCTTTCTTATATCTGTGGGACACATTTTTCTAGAGCGGTTATTTACACTGTAAGAGGGTCCTAGTTAAGAAAAATCTAAGATGAGTAAGTAGGTTCAAATCCCCACAATAAAAGCCCCTTCAATTGCACTATTCCTGATCGTTTAATCACACTAGAACCATGTTTGATACTCCATGTAGATATTTCTCATTAGCAATCATCTGTTTGCCATGGTTTTGACCAATAGCTTATATCTAGCCCAGAAGCTCTAATATTGAGAGCCTCTACAAAAAGACCGGATTGCTCAGATAACATGATTGCTGAAAACTTTAATACGTCAGTAGAGAGGAAAGGCCCACTAAAAAGATGATTCATATTAGTAATTGGAACCATTTTTAGTACAAATCACGTTAACTATTTAGACAGACCCCACAGGGTAGACAAACATATAAATAATTGGCATTTTAAAACTTCTTATCGATCTTGACCATCCTTTTTTTTTTGTTAGCACACAGATCATATTGTTACGGTCATACAAATGATGGAATATGCAAAGTCAGGCCTCCAGATGGACAGCTCAAAATTAAGATTGAACCTTTACTATTAATTCAGTTGCTCGCTATGCTAATCAATCTTCTCATCAACATGATTTTGAACTTTATTGGCTACCCAAGGTAGGATAGATTTTTTTACTCGTTGGGACAGTAATTGGGTGGGACACTCTTTTTAACTGGGGTTTTGGCCATTTGACACATGTATTCCGACCGTATATGAACCTCTCTCATATTGTATAATTCCAGCTATTGAAATTTCATCACTAACATTCAAAGGAAAAACAACTCGAGTTACAAAACATGTACAATGATGACAGAAACAGTTAATCTATAATCTGAAATATAGAAATAAGTTAAGATCTAGAAAACTAAATCTGAAATTGTAGGATAAGAAAGAAACTTCAAAACCAATTATGATACAAATCACTAGATAATCTAATTATTATCATTGCTTCATAGTAGGAAAATCACAAGGACCGAGCCAACAGGATGAGCATTACAACTGGGTCCCTGCAATTTTTTAGAGGACATTGTAAGTCACGAAAGCAGTCCCTTGAGTGTGTTTATGTGTGTGTCTCCGTGTGTGTATAAATGGAACCTGAACACTGTTGACATTCACACGAGCAATGCACATAGAAGCCCACTACAGAAGGACTGGACCATATTCTAGTAGTCACGTCATACCAACCATACAGTTCTTCAATCTCTGTATAACACATGCACAGTAAAAACTAAGAAATTACCAATGGTGCACATTTCAAGTGGTGAAAGAAATATCTACAGATTTGATAATGGCAAAGGTTTTATGGACAAACACCATGAAAAATAATTAGGACTAAACGCACAAGAAAATCAATTTTCTTGTTCATCATGACATGTGACAGTCTATAGAAAACTAAACTAACTTATCACTTTGGGATTTAACTTGCACAACTAAAGGAAATGAATTCAAAACAGAAAATAAACGAGCACATTAGTGTTAGTCAGCTGAGTAACTTAAAAGATGAGATTTCCCATCGTCAAAGCTTCAACCCAATTAAAACAATGCATGTGACCTCCGAGCAGTATCACCAAAGTAGGTAGTGATGCCCTTCAAGTAACAATCTACATAATTCTCTTCAACCTGAATGTTGCAAACAGGTTAGACTAAGATAACACAATCCTTCTTAAAGATATTGCAAGGAGAATTTTAATGACAAAAGAAGAAAATAAATCAAGTCCATAATTTGTGCAACCATGTATGAGAGATAACTAATTATAGCAGTGTGTGACGTTCTAATAGGTCCTGGAGAGAGAGAGAGAGAGAGAGAGAGAGAGAGAGAGAGAGAGAGAGAGAGCTGTATTCCCAACCAAAAAACAGACTAATAGTAATACCTCCAAGTCTAAGGGAGGTGATGATAACCAAGAAAGCTCTTCCACTTGATTTAAGTCCACATTACGAGGTAAGAACATAATTATATTGGGTGTTATTCTTTCAGCAGCCTGTAAAAAAAAATATCTGCATGTAACTTTCTATTAGTTTTCCCATCAATGTGATGAACATTGAATATGCAACTCCACAAGAACTAATGTAATAGCACCAGTTACAAACCATGATTAGAAGCATATGACAGTTGTTTGGATCCTCCAAACAATACCAGAATACCTGTGCTAGCCTAAGACACAGGTAAACCAAACTGCTGCATCATATCCTAAATACCAATCTCTTAAAAATGAGGGTCCTAGGATCCAAATACAGGATACAGCTGACATATGATCCTAGGATCCAGTTTCGAAATATGGTTTATACAGTTCATAACTGATAAGCAGTTGCTAGCAGTTGGGAAGAACACACGTTTGTTATCTTATCTTGTTACCTTGATAATAAACCATATTAAGTTCAATGATTATTACCAAATTGCCGGTCTCCATGAGGAATCTAAAAAGCAACACTAGTTGAGGTCAACATGGTGCTTTTATTTATAATAAATTTTATTTATCATGCATCTTTCCCTTTCCCAAGGACTTGGACAATGTCCCAAGTGTTACACATCATAGTTAGCCATTTAGCATAACCATGCATTATAAGTTTTACTAGGTGACTCACTGAACAGAACGAATTCATATAGGATTTTATATGAAGCATATTTCTAAACCTTGTACTGTATGTATCCAAAGGTAATGGTGAGTCGAATCAACTAGGTAGGCCACTTGGTCAGGTTAGTCAAAGGACTATAAACGACAGTCAGATGGCTTCAGACAGTCAACTTGAGACCACTGGAATCAAATCAAATTCCCCATCTTTTGAGCGATAATACGTACATTTTAGCTAATACTTTGAATCATATTAGTCCTTTAACAATCTATGAAGCCCAAATATAGCAATGATCCTCCTTGACTCCCTCTCTAACCATTAAACCTCAAAACATTAAATCAGTAGGTAGAAATAGATAATATGACAGTGCCAATTTTTTTTGACATTTGCTAATAAGGATGAGACTTTCATGATCCTACACCAACTAATTCACATGGATATATTATAAGTGTCTCATCTATACGTGCATAAATGAAGTTCAGGCACAAATCCCAAGGTCGTACCAGTTTTGTTGTGGACCCTCCTCTTGGGCCTCTCTTCATATTTCTTTAAATCCTCTTTTATTACCTTGTGGCCCTTATAATTAATCTTCAAGGCATGTTTGGTAAATTGAGAGGAATCTTCTATTTAGAGGATTCCTTCATTCCCTTGGAAGCATGGTATCCTCTCAAAGGACTTTTTATAGGAAGAAAAATGCATCTCAGGTTTGGAAAACACCTAGGATTCACTCTCAGGTGCTTCATAGCCTTCGTGGATGATGGGGGCATCAAGTCAAGGAGTAAAAGGATATTACGTAACATGATCCCGATGTGGATGGATTATCATTTCATGGGGTTGATCCATCATGATTTACAAGATCCACCGTTGGATCGTGGTACGGAGCTAGAAACACCGTTGAAGAGCTCCCTAAACATGCAAGCAGAAGGCCCCACACTGGGATGTGCCAAGGGGAGAAGTTGTTGCTGAATTGAAGATGTTTTAATTTTAAATATGGGTCCCAAGTTGTTTAGTAGAGTTTTGTAATAAAATAAGCATTGTTGTCAAAATCGTACGATATACGATACGAATCGTACGATTCGTATCGTATCGTATAAAAAATGATTCATATCGATATATAAATCGTATTTATTAAAATATCGTATGATATTTTTGTGAATCATACGAAACGAATCGAATCGTATAAATCGTGTGTATCATACGATTTAATCCATGTGGGAATTTGAAGGGTCTAGCACCCCCTAACGTCTAAAAAATGGCATCATGTCAGTAGGGCATTTAAGGCAAGAGGCAACTCTTACAGAGACGATCATCGCTCATCAAAAACAAAAAACAAAAAAAAAGAAGGAACCCATCAACGCAAGCTGCAAACAGCCAAAAGGCAAGAAGAAGAATGCAGAAGCTTGGCTTTCCTTGTCTTCGCCTCTACATGCAGAAAGCCCTCTTCTCAGTGAGGAATAGTGCTGCCGACGAAGAAGCTTGGATCAGCGACAACCAGCGACTGGTTATTTCTTCACTCTGCCTGCAGAAAACCCACTTCTCAGTGAGGATCAACGACACCGACGAAGGTGTTTAAGCCAGCGACAAGCAGCAACAAGAGGTGGAGAACGAAGAAGGTTAGTAGATTTTTTTTCTCTTCTTCTGCCGACCATCTTTCAAAGGCTTTGTCGGTGCTTTTTTTTTTCTTTTCTGATGATCCCAGAGCTTATCAAAACACAGAAGCTTGGCTTTCCTCGTCTTTGCCTCTGCATGCAGAAAGCCCTCTTCTTAGTGAGGAAGTGTGCTGCCAACGAAGAAGGACCAACGACAACCAGCGACGACAAGCTGGGGTTTTTTCTTCGCTCTGCTTGCAGAAAACCCACTTCTCAGAGGATCAGCGACATCAATGAAGGTGCTTAGGCCAACGATAAGTAGCGACAAGAGGAGGAGAACGACGAAGGTGAGTAGATTTTTTTTTTCTTCTTCTACCAATTGTCTTTCAGAGGCTTTGTCGGTTTTTTTTTTCCTTTTGTAACGATCCCAAAGCTTATCAAAACACAGCTCATTTTGTAACGATCCTGGAGCTTATCAAAGGGCATGATCGAATGTTTTTTCTCATCCTTCAGTGGGGCCCATCAATGGGGTTTTATTTTTTATTTTTTATCTTCTGTCTATCGCTTTGGCGAGGGCTCTCTGCTTTTTTTTTTTTTTTCATTTGTACTGGGGCATATCTAAACCAAATTGCTGGGGCATGATGGGGTCTTGATTTTTCTCATCCATCAGTGGAGCCTTGAATGAGTTTTTTTTTTTTTACAGTATGAAAAAAGGCCACTATCTCTCTCTCTCTCTTTCCAGTTTTTATCAATTGGTGGGGCTTGTTCATAGCATTTTGCTACTAGGGCATATCAAATCGAGCTCATCAAAATAGGGCTGTTTCTTCCCATCCATCAGTGGGGCCCACCAATAAATTTTCTTTTTATATGATGGCTAGAATTCTAGAATGCCTTTGCAGTGGGGCCCACCAAGGATTTAGGATGGCTGAAATTGTTGAATGATTTTGCTATGGCCCCATCAGTGGGGCTCTCCAATAAATATTTTTTTCTAAAATGGTTGAAACTTGAAATTCTACAATGATTTTGCTGTATTTTTTTTCCTGAAACAGTGGAAATTCTGAAATGATTTTGCTGTCCTTTTTTTTTTTGAACAATTCATTTTTCTTTTCATTAATATATCAGGCCTGATGTGTAGATGACCTTCCAATCCAATTACTTTTATTTTTCATGAATTTGTGAGGCCTATCTTTAAAAAAAAAAAACCTATGAGGCCCATCAAGAAACTATAGTGATGATTGAATGGATTTTTTTTTTCTTTTACAGTCATAGGTAGGCCAAACAAGGGGAGAGGAAACAACCCAGGAGATGATGACCTTGCATGGAATTATTGCTCCAAGGTTAACCCAAATAGTCACTTGAATGTGAGATGCAATTTTTGTGAAAAAGAGATGTGGGGTGGAGTGTTTCGTATGAAACACCATTTAGCTCGAACAAAACAAAATATAAAGCCATGCCTTCAAGTTGATGATGACGTAGCAAATCAGTTTAAGAAATTGTTACATGATAACAAAGATGAAAAGGAAAAAAAAAAGATGACATGTATGATATTGGGTGTTCATCAAATTATTATTTTCAAGATAATGATGAAGTGATTGAAATACCACAAGATAAAGGAAAAAGAAAAAGCACAATGGATGGCTTTGTGGTTAAAGGAAAAAATCCAAAACAAGCAACAATCAATCACATTTGGAAAAAAAGAGATAGAGAAAGTGTTGTATTGGTAATATGTAGATTTTTTTATGCTAATGCATTGCCTTTTAATGTTGTTAAAAGCCCCTTTTTTGCTCCATTGATGGAGGCAGTGGCTTCATTTGGACTGGGGTTGAAACTTCCAAGTTATCATGAAGTGAGGCACACTTTTCTCCAAAAGGAAGTGCAACTTATTGAGAAATCATTGGATCAATATAGAAAAGAATGGAGTCAATATGGTTGCACATTGATGACAGATGGATGGACCGATGGAAAGAATAGAAGCATCACAAATTTTCTGGTTAACAGCCCACATGGTACTATTTTTATTAAATCTGTGGATACTTCTTCAATTTCTAGAAATGCACAGAATATGTTTGAGTTGATAGATTCAATTGTTGAAGAAATTGGAGAAGAGCATGTTGTGCAAGTGGTGACAGATAGTGCTGCAGCTCTAGTGAAAATGGGTGAATTATTAATGGAGAAGAGAAGAAAGATATTTTGGTCACCATGTTCGGTACATCTACTTGACTTGATGCTAGCAGATATTGGAAAATTGCCCACTCATGCCACAACAGTTGCAAAGGCAAGGAAGATTACTGTTTTTATCTATACACATATATGGGTGTTAAATTTAATGAGAAAATATACAAAGGGAAAGGAGCTTATAAGAGCTGCTATTACCTGTTTTGCTACAAATTTTTTGACATTGAAAAGCATTCATGAACAAAGAGTTAAATTACGGTCAATGCTTGCTTCAAAGGAATGGGAAGAGAGTGCATACTCCACTCAAGTTGATGGAGTGAGAGTGAGGGATATTATCTTAGCAGACAAAGACTTTTGGCCTTCCATTAAGTATTGCATCAAATGTGTAACTCCCTTAGTAAAAGTCCTTCGCTTGGTTGATTCCAATGAAAGACCGCCAATGGGATACATTTACGAAGCAATGGACCGGGCCAAAGAGGCTATTGCCAAAAATTTTGACAATGTGAAGAAACGGTATGATCCCATATGGAGAATCATAGATTCAAGATGGAACCTACAGTTGCATTGTCCCTTGCATGCATCCGCATATTTTTTAAATCCTGCATTTCAATATGATGAGAAATTTAATGCTGATTTGGAAGTTAAAAAGGGATTGTATGACACGCTAGAACGATTTGTTCAAGATAGTAGAAATCGGATTCTTGTTGATGAACAAATTGACTATTTCAAGAGAAAGATCGGCATGTTTGAAAGAGAAACGGCCCAATTAACAATCAAGACAAAACAACCCGGTAAAATACATAGTTTTTTTATATTCCGTAATTCATATTGTTTTTCTTCATTTTGTATTTATGTTATCCTTTTTCAATCATTGACTTTATTCTTATAATATAAACTAGCTTTGTGGTGGGAGAGCTATGGTGATCATTGCCCTGAACTACAAAAGCTAGCACTTTGAATATTAAGTTTAACGTGTAGTTCATTGGGGTGTGAAAGAAATTGGAGTACGTTTGAACAGGTGAGATTTGTTAATTTTAATTTCACTACTTGGTTATATAAATTTATAAATCTCGATGTTTAAATTTAATGATTGAATGAATCTAACTTTTGTGTAGATCCATTCGAAAAGGAGAAACAGACTAGAGCAGCAACATCTTAATTCTTTAGTCTTCGTTAAATACAATCTAATCTCCAAGTCCGTCAAAAAAAAGAGAGAGAGGGATCAAGCTCTTGACCCTATTTGCTTGTAAGATATGGATTCTGATGATGAGTGGATCACTGAAAAAGAAGACCCTACTTTAGATAATGACATGCCATGGATGGACCTAGGAGAATGCTTTACTGAAGGGACAAATAGTAGACAAGACAAATGACGAGGTACTACTAATTTACTAAATGTCAAAAGTCTAAAAATTAATATTTATATTTTATTTTAGCAAACTAAAAGTTCTAATCTTGTTTTATAGGGCCTAGAAAACTTACATTTGGAAGAAAAGATAAAGGAAAGAGGAAAGTTTCTGAGGTTGATGAAGAAGACGCTTTGGTGTCTTCATCTAATAGTGAAGAGGAGGAACTTCAATGTCATGACAGTGGATCATCTTCATGTGGTGATGATGACATTCGGGATGATGATGTTGATGTGGATATAGTCATTGGCAATGATGGGGATATGAGCATCTTTTGATGTATTTTGCCTTTTTGGGATGAAATATTTTGTATTAAGCTCATAGATTAGTTCATGAGCATCTTTTGTTGATAGAACGTTTTCCTTTTTCAACATATAAATGTTGCTAACTTGCTATGTATGGAAAATAGATGAGTTATGCATATCTATAATTTTTATGATTTTTACATATTTTTTTGAATTTTTTAGAACTATTTTGGAAAAAATAAAATGAATCCTACGATTCACAATTCGATTTGATTCGGAACCTAAAACAATTCACGATACGATTCTGATTTTGACAACCTTGAAAATAAGGGTCCCATAATATGTAGTTTTATTTTAATGTGTAAAGAGGGGGGGCCCGCAACTTACAACTAAACAAAAGGATCGTGTAACAGGGGAGACTTGCACACATCTTCCCATGCACAAGCCTCTCCCCCATTCGGCCACTCTTGTTTTTTTTATTTTTATTTTTATTTCTTTATGTTCTTTTCCTTTTTTGGTTTCTCTTCTTTATAAGTTGTAACCCCATCATTGGGAGGATCATCGTTATTGAATAAAGAAAAACCCTTTCTTCTTAAAAGCTTCTTGGAGTTCTCCTTGGAAGATTTCTGATTTCCTTGCCCTAATTGGGGAGTTTGGCATGAGGCCAAGAAACTCATCTTCTCCAAAGGTATCCTTCGTATTTCTCTTTCTTTTGGTTAAGAACCCCAACCCTTATACTCAGATCTCTGCATTCAGCCCCAAGAAAATCTGATTTTTCTTCTTGGATCTAACCTAATCTTGGCCAAACGAGGGAAAACCTTTACAACAGCCCTAGATCTGGCCTTTGGTTTTTCCAAAACCTATATTTAGATCTGAAACCATATGAAATACAGTCCCCACAGCCATTAGATCTGGGTATTATTCATATTGGACAGATCTGAACCCTAGATTGAGACCTTAGACCTCTTCACATTGAAAATACCTTGTTCTGTCATCATACCCAAATATGAATCTAGATTTTTAGATCTGAAAATTGATTGGATTTAAATCCCTAGAGTGATTGGATGTTCTAATTCCTAAAGAGCCACCTCCCACTTTGGGGAAAATCACTTGTGGGACCGATGTACATGACAGATAAAAACAAATAACCCTTGCTGAATTTAATTTTGTCATTGTGCTGGCGCCAATTTTATTTTAATTAGTGTGCATAATAATTTGATAATCGATCTCTCTTTTGCATATCATTCATCATCTCTTAGGTCCTACATCAGTGGATTTGCAAAATTCGATGGGGCAGGTGGTAACTGAGAAATCAATGGAAGAAAGGATTTTTGGTGGATTTAGATAATCCTCTAACTTTTCCTCTCTTCAACTAAGTGTAGATTTTCTTTGCAATAGAGGAAAATCAAAGGATTCATCTCTGAGGATGTGTCCAAACATGCCCCAAATCTTTTATTTCCTCTCATGTGGACTTCCCAATGTGGGCCCTTTAATGTGATTGCTCATATGGGGCCTTCAGTCCTTCGGTTGCTTCATCTAAAGAGATCCAACCATTGATTGTTGTCAAAATAACAATCCAATGGTGGACTTTCTGTCGTGACAATCAAAGATGGGACAATCACCATCCATCCACAAAATAGATAAATCTTCAACCCTACGCCTCCATCACTAGTAGATCTTGAAGGATTTGTTCCCATCAGGTTCATTAACCACTAAGTGCTATGGTCGGTCTGGCCAACTTGGTTAGTGCCAACTCACAGGTGGTATTGAGATGTAAACAAGACCTTAAGGATGAGGAAAGGATCGAGTTTCAGCTCCATCAGATCATCCTAAGGCTACGATTTAATACCTTGAAATTTACTATGTAGAACCATTCTCTTTTCAACAACCAGATCACAGGCTTGGGACAGTAGGATAAGCGTGAAACCTTGACATGTGGTTTCTGATACAAAACAATAACCTTTTCTATTTTTATTTTTTTAATTGGTCTGACATATAACATTTCCTCTACAAAATGTATTAAACCATTGTTCTGGTATGCATATAAACACATGGTATGTTTGTTGTTATGTTCTTTCTGTTGGTAGCTATTGTTTGGTCTTGAATGGCTTTTGAAAGCTTGTCAGTTGTCAGTATCTCTCTTGTACTGCTAGCTTTCTCTAATAAATTTTACCTTTAAAAAAAAAAAAAAGAAACAAACACATGGAATGGATGGAACAACAGAAATCAAATGACAAGGATAAGAAATAGTGGCTTAAAAAACTTGGCCGTTGTCAAGCTTATTCTACATACACACACCATGTTCATGAAATAAATAAAGAATATCTCATACCAATCTTTTGGCTTGAGAAAATCAAGGGTAAAGTTCTCCATCATGCTGTAACTTGGACACCCCATGGTGGTTAAAGAAACACAACATCACCCTGAACAAAAGCAAAGCATACTATGAGAAAAAACTACCTTAAGTTTACAATTTTGAACACTCCAAGCATTAAACTTTCAATTTCACATTTCAACAATTTATAGTTCAAGCGGGCATACGCCCACTTGCAAAACTGACTGATAAAGATTTATAGCATTATAAAAATTAAAAACAGTCTTAAGCATAAAAGAAATTTTTGGTTGATAGCCAACATAACAAGCAACATGAACGCAAGCTTCCAGCAAAAAGCATTAGCCTGAGTTGGTGTCACTGGATAAGCAGTAAATGGCTATAATTTTTTTAATATATAAACAAAGGTCACTAAAGCTCCAAATTGTCTTAAGTATTTACCAAATTTACACAATTTCACTTCACCTTCTCATATTGATATAACGTCTGTATTATGCAGCAATCCACTTATTTTAAGGGTAGTTTAGGCAAGGTTTTATAAACCAGACTGAGACCAGACTCGCCCAGCGCCATTTCCGAGTCAACTTGGCCGACTCGGGTGAGTCGGGTGGGACTTGGGCGAGTCCCTATTCAATTCAGTTGAAAAGAAAAAAAAAAAAAAGCAGCAGCGCTGCAGCAGCTACAGGGCACTGCTTAGGGAGTGGTGTAACAGGACACATAAGAAGAAAAATAAAAGTAGCCTTGCAGGAAAAAGAAGGGTAGCATTGCAGGCAGCAGCAACAATAGACTTCAGGCAGCAACAGCAGTGGACTGCAGGCTACAGCACAGCAAGGAGGTTGGGCACTGGGCAGCAGCATTGACAGGCGCTAGGCGGCGGAGCTTGAAGCACGCAGCAAGTCAACAGGTCAGATAACTTTTTTTTTAAAGTGATGCCCTCTCTCCCTCTCTTGCTGGAAATAGCTGTCCCTTTAGGTTTCTTTTTTTTTTTTTCTCTGTTTTCCTCCCTCCCTCCCTTTCTTTTTTTCTCGCTCAATGATGCAAGACTCCGACAATCTTTTTTTTTTTTTTATGTTCTCTCTCTCTCTCTTGAATGCAAGAAGAAGAAGCTGCTGCCACAACTGTTCTGCAAAGTTCAGACCATCTTTTCTTCCAATTCTACCATGTTTTAAGAGGTATTGTCTGTTTTCTCTCTCTCTTATTGGAAATAGCTGCCCATCTAGCTTTCTTTTTATTTTCTTTTTCTTTTTCTCCCTCCCTTCCCTTTTTTCTTCTTTTTTTTTCTCAATGATGCATGACTCGGTCGAGTCCCATCAGTGCGATACCGCGTTAGAGTGACCCGACTTGGTATGTGCCAAGTCCAAGTCAACTCAAACTCGGCCAATTTTTTAAACCATGAGTTTAGGCACTACATGTCATCGGCTTTCTCACCACGTGCATTATGTTTTTGAAAAATCCAATCCACTTGACCAAGATAAGAAAATGAAAACCATGTCCACTACAGAAATACATGAAAATTCTTTTTTCTTTTTTTGTCTTTAAAGGAAAGTGAATTCCTAAAAATAGAAAAAGAAAATGGAAGTACAGCAACAGGGAAGGAAAGATTCTCAAAGCAATTGCCTCAGCATACCCTAATTCACCTTTCACAACACACTACTGTAATACCCAAGGTTTGGAAATTCTGGCCCTGTTTTTAAATATCTAATTATCGATTTTTATGGTGGGTTCTATTGCTAATTAGTACTATGGGACCCATTCCATTACTACATGAATTAGTCTTCATAAGAGGGAGAAAATTGCACGACATCTTCATCCCAATAGGAAGTAATCTTTGGATGGGATAGGGAGTCCTGTACATGGCCCTATTAGGAAAGGGGATCAGATATATATATATGCATGGAGTCTTCTTATTGCCTCACTTTGCTTCTTCAAAAACCTAGGGGAGAACCACAGGGAGAGAGAAGCCTAAGAAGGAGCACTCAAAGGAGAAAGAAAAAGAGAAACTAAGAAGAAGAGGAAGACAAACAACCAGACAACAGTTGATGTCCTGCTCTTGACCTCAGATAGCCAACATCACAGGAGTTTACAAGAGGTGAGTGATTTTCCTATGTCTATTCCTTAATTTTGGGTGTGTTTCGTACATGAACGAGAAAGCCTGATGCCAAGAATGAGCCAGGAAACCAGGTCGTTCCTGTATGTTGTTCATGTTTGAATTGTGGGCCCCACATGGAACGCAGGGTAGTCAATCAGGAGAACCCTTGGTCGACCTTACTAAGTATGTTCAATGGGGGATAAACTCAGTTGGGTTTATAAGGATGGGTTTTTAGGAAGCTAGCCATTGTAAAACAGTGACTGACGACCATTGTTTGGGCAAGATGATGAGTGAAGACATGAGGAATTGATTTGAAACAAGAAGATAATGATTTCCTTGTGATTGTATACTTCTGAATGTTAATTTAGCAACAAAGACGGATGATATTGACGAAATTCAAAACAGAAGGGAATTTCAAATTTCTGGCCATTAAAAAACATCTAGTGTCGACATGGGTTGTAGGTCCACATGGACCACCTATGTCAGATCTGATCCACAAATCTTGTAGTGGACCCTTGGGCGAACCTTGGGGTGGTGGTCCCAATTGATTTGGACAATTGGGACCCACCATCTGATGACCTAAATAAGACAGGGCGTTAGAGAGCTTTCAATCGAACTGGGTTCTGACGATAACCCATGGTTTTGTATAGATATGGCAAGCATATATTTTATTGGAAGTTTATAAAAGGGTCCATAATGTAATCATAATTTCATAAAAGTCCATTCACATCTTAATAATTAATGATTCACGGAAAGGGTGTGCTGTGATGATAATATGTTATATAGTTGTATCTAAATAAGTCTGTGTCTTAACAATTTTATAACGACCCAAGAATCTGGAGTTCTTTAGATTCTTAAGCCGTTCTCAAATTTTATAATAACACCACATAAATCAAATTCCCATAAGCATCAAAGTCTAAAACAATCAAATTTCATTGTATTTAAATCATTATATTTATATACTAGGAGTCTTGATAACACTACTGAGTAAAAGACAAATCTCTATTTATGGAAGAGAAAACATCTAAGTCTTGGGTTAATCCTAACTACGATTCTATTCTTTGCTTTTCGCCTTATGGATTAGCCACACATGCCAAAATCTATTGGCTGATCTCTGTCACTCCGTCTCACGCACGGCTACGCCGTGAACTATGCTACGGCTACGCCATAACCTAGCCGTAACCCTAGCCGTAAGCTAACATACGATTGAACCATTAATGCATATGAATTAAGGGGAAAACCAGAACCATTCGGCTAAACCGTAACATGTATATAACTAAGCCGTAAGAACACTGTGAACTTAAGATATTAGGGATTTCCAAGGACCTTGTAGGGCCTTAGTGATGGCACATTCTTTCCAACTAAATTAGCTCAATGGTGAACAAATGATAAGGAGGATGAGTGTAGAGCTGTCACTTATCCCCTTCGATGTCACATCATGGGTGTTGGCATAATAAGAGGTGTCTTTTACATACACAACATAACGCCAAAAATTGGTAACACAATGACACCAGACGTTTTATGAATACATCATGTTGATTGACCTTAGGGATCACGGATTATCTAACTTAGGGTTGGTTAGTAAACATCCTTGACACCTATTTAGATCTGAATGCATTCATATTGTTAAGATACCTTGCCCTCAGCATGATTTAGTCATGTGCCCACTCTTCCTGGCACACCTTGAGATAAATCAGACCTAAGCTTCTACTGAGTGCATGTCTGACAAGCCTGAGCTTCTACTGAGTGTGTGCCTGTTATTCAAATGGGTGTAGCTAAGGTTGAGAGGGTTCAAACTCTCTTAGCTTATACAAGTATGCATGGTTCAATTACCTTGTTAATTCTGATTTTCATGATTGGATATGATTTCAAGACCAATATTTTCTTATGTATGATATGATAAGTATGATTGAATGTATGAAATATATGAATTCGAGTCGGTCTTAATACATTGAATCGGCACTACTTAGCTTGTGCCCTTATTAGGTTCGACGAGACCAGTTTGAGTATTTTATGTCGTTACTGCAATAGTCCACAAAGGGGTTGTCCGGAAAAAGCTTGATCTCCTAGCGTCCCATATGTATGCTCTCTTTTGGGAGAATATAGTTTTGTGGCTGCCATTTAATATGTATGATATCCGGTTTATGATTCATTATTCATATTTACTCATGCACAGTTTGTGTAGTGGATTATTATTGCCTTCTTTAATCAGTATATACTCCAAATTCACTTAATACATTATGATAGTTTCATATATCTTAGTATTTGCTTAACCGTCGTATTAACAGTGTTACCATTGGTGTTACAAGTACAGAACCAAATCCTAACATGAAGGTTGACACGTCCCCGGAGCGTGCCCCAGTGGTGCCTGGGGGTGTAAGAGAGTGGAAAGATGATGATGTTTTTTACTAGTCGTCTTTTGGAGTGTGTCAGATCATTATGTTAGGCTAGCTATGTTGGTCTTATGTATGGAGATGTTTAAAACTGGACTTTGTATATAATACATATTTTAGGTTTGTGGATATGTATGTGATGGGAATGTTTAATTAAAAGACTTAAGTTATAGATGATGCGATGATATTCTCTTCTATGTAATGCTTATGATCATTACCGAGGTATTTCACAAGTGTCCGCTTTATGTTGAATTTAATCTACATGTTGTTGGTTTTACCTCACACATTCCTGTGGAATCTCCCTTGTAGTGATTCGTGCGTATCTTCTCATCGCATGTATTACTATAGGATTATGTATTCACACCTTGGGGGCCAACTCTAATCCCCAATTCCCAAGATCGGGGTGTGACATTTTGGCTTTTTCATGACCAACAGCCCAAAAAGTCATTAAATTGAGTTCAACCAAACACAACCTAAACACCTAAATAAGACCGCAATCAAGAGCATTAAGGTTGTTTTTAGCAACTAAGCCTTTTTCTTTTCACTGCTTCCTCCTTGATAGCCCGAATCATTTCTAACTGATATGTGAAATATCAATAATTAATTTAATTCCATTAGCTTAAAATTTTTAATCTATATTGTGGTGCCTAAATTAATAAAACATTGAATCGATCATCCAGTGTTGGAACCAAAGAATAAGGTAATTTCCATATAATGGTTGCTATAAAACACCTTTTTTTCTATTATGGAGTACCTTTTTTCTTCTTCATCTTCTTGTTTATGTTCATTTCTTTCTTTCCTTCTTTCTTTCTGTAATTGTTTGTACTTTTATGCAATTAGACTCAAACTTGGCACTGACATGCACACACTCATATCTCTAACCTGCTGATCTAGTACTGTAGGGAAAAACATTATGTATTGATTTTAGTAAATAACATCACCAATTTATTTTCTCATTACGGTCTGACAGTGTTTTTGTGGGGAGATACTCTAGAATGGATCTCTGCAATCAATCTCAATAATATATATGCAAACAATTAATTACGCAGCAGAAATAAATTAAACCACAAGCACATACCACAAGGGGAAACAATTTTTACGTAGAAACCCAAACCAGGAAAAAAACCATGAGTCCGACCTAAACTAATAATCAAGCACTATAAATTATCATATAATTACAAACCACTTACAGACATTTGGATTACTCTATAGCATCAATCTCTTGTAAAAAATTACTCGACAATGACCGCTTACCATTGCTTGCTTCAAATCTAATCAACTAGACGCATTTTCGTTGTTAGCTTGACTCCTCAAATCTTCTACACTTAGAAGATGATCTTCTATAATAGATGAAGAAGACAAGAATCTATAAAGTAGAACTTCAGCTCTGCAACTTTCCAAAAAAAACTATCTAGAGTACATGATCTCTAATTACCAATCTCTACTTAGACCAATAAGATCTATATGTCATACCTTACGGTGAGAGATAACCCTCTTTTTTAGCCCAATTTCGTACCTCCCTGAAAATAACACGAACATATCTAATTGAATGAGAGTTTATCGCATTTAAAACTCTGTCGACATCTCTTCTTCTTTTTCTTATCACATTCCTCTGCAACAAGAAGATCGTCTTTTCATCCTCAGCAAATCCAGATTCGGATCAGAACTTGTGAAAGCATCGTCTTCATAAATTCGTCTCAATTGATCAAATCTGCAAGGTTATCTTTCTTAATCTTGCTTTTCTCTCATCCGAACATCAATCTACATGGCATCTACTTCTTCTGTTGCGCCTATCTCTGCTGCTCCTACATTTTTGATTTCGAATATTGGTAGTTTGATCTCAATCAAACTCGAGAATCATAACTATCTGTTATGGAAATCTCAGTTCTTGCCAGTTCTTAGAGCTCATAATCTGATGGGCTTTGTTGATGGCTCTAATGAATGTCCGTCTGAATTTGAGTTGGATTCGTGTGGAAATGCTACAAAAGACATAAATCCTCTTTACTCCCGATGGGTCCAACAAGATCAAAGCGTTCTATGTTGGATCAATGCCACTCTCTCTCTCCCAGTGTGCTTGGTCATGTTGTTGGATTGCAGTCATCAAGAGAAGTTTGGCTGTCTCTGGAAAGGAGATTTGCATCTCTCCCAAGACCTCATATTCAACTGAAAACTCAACTTCAGACCATCAGGAAAGGGTCTTCTTCAATCACTGACTGTATTCAAAGGATTAAACATATGTCAGACAGTCTGCTGGCTGTCTTGTGTCCTGTGGATAATGAAGACTTGATCATCTACACACTCAATGGCCTTCCTCTAATGTATGGCCCCTTCAAGACCACAATCCGTACTAGAGCAACTCCAATCACTATCGAGGAACTACATGTATTGCTTCTTTGTGAAGAACTAAACCTGGAGTCTACTCAACAGCTGATATCTGAATTCACTTCATCAGTAATGACAGCATCCAAAGAAGGAAACAAAAAGGGATCAGCTGGTTCGTCCTCTATTGGACAATCACGTGGCCGGGGAAGAGGAAGAAGAGGCAGGTTCCCTGGTAGAGGCCATGGTGTCTCTTCTTCCCAAAATCCCGCAACTTCACAGTCAATAGTCCCAAAACCTCGTTGCCAAATCTGTAACAGAACCAGTCACTTAGCCCTGGACTGCTATCACAGAATGGACTACTCTTTCCACTGCAGACATCCACCAGCCCAGCTTGCAGCAGTGGCTGTTTCCTTCAATTTGTCCACTGAAAAAAATTGGTACGCAGATTCTGGAGCTAACAACTACATCACAAATGACTTGACCAACTTGTCAATTCATTCAGATTATCAGGTAAGTGATCAATTGGCTATTGGTAACGGACAAGGTTTGAACATTACTAGTACTGGTTCTTCTATACTTCAGTCTTCTCCTTCTTCCTCTTTTCATCTAAATCAGATTCTACATGTTCTAGACATTGCTACTAATCTATTGTCTGTCCATAGTTTTAGCAAAGACAATAGCTGTTACTTTCTATTTGGTTCCAATGGCTTCTCAATACAGGATCGATCAACAGGGAGGACTCTTTCAGAGGACTGAGTAAAAATGGCCTCTATCCCTTCCCCATCTCCACTTCCTCCTGTTCTTCTACCTCCAACATGTCCACTGCTTTTCTAGGCATCAAAACTTCTGCTGAAGTATGGCATCAACGTTTGGGGCATCCCTCTACAACTGTGTTTCAAAAATTGAAGCCAGCTCTTTCATTCAATACCAACTCTGCTGCTCCATTCTGCAAGCCATGTCGTCTGGCCAAGAGCTGTAAACTTCCTTTTTCTACATCTGAAACTACTACCAACACACCCCTTGACCTCATCCACAGTGATGTTTGGGGACCATCACCTGTCTCTTCTACACTAGGCTACAAATATTATGTGCTTTTCATTGATGATTTTTCATGGTACACTTGGTTTTGCCCATTGCAATGTAAATCTGAAGTCTTTTCTGTTTTTACTAGTTTCAAATCACATGTAGAAAACATGTTATCTTGCAATATTAAGTCCTTCAGGTCTGATGGTGGTAGTGAATCTCTAATGCCAATTTTTCACAAATGTTTAAACAATGTGGTATTTTACAACAAATTTATTGTCCTTTTACCCCTGAGGAAAACGGTTCTGTAGAAAGAAAGCATAGACACCTTGTTGAAACTGGGTTATCTCTTGTATTTCAGGCTTCCATGCCATTGATGTACTGGCCAGAGGCCTTCTCCACAGCAGCCTGTCTAATAAACAGGTTGATAATGAAATTCAATGCCTATAGTTCTCTATGGCAGCAACTGTTTAATGACACACCTAATTATTCCACTCTAAAAATTTTGGGTGTGCTTGTGATCCTTGGTTTAGACCTTGTTCTTCTCACAAGCTTGAACCTCAAACAAAACAATGTGTTTTTATGGGATATAGTTTGAACTACAAAGGGTACAAATGCTTAGACCTTAACACAGGGAAGGTTTACATGTCTAGACTTGTCATCTTTGACGAAAACAGTTTTCCATTTCAGTCTTCATCACCTAAACCTCCTTCCTCACCTGACATACCCTTCACCTTGATGATATCCAAATGTTTCCTTCATCATCTACGATATATAACCCCTCTTCCTTCACACCACAAGACCCACTTCTCTCACAGATTACCAATTGTGATTTAGACCCTACTACTACTTCATCTCCACCAATTGCTACTAATGCTAGCACAGAATTGCCCAACTCAGTGCCAACTCCCATTGCCAATCAGTCATCTACCACCATTCAACAGCACTCAGTACCCAGTGGTGCACCTGATTCCCCTGCCTCTATCATTCCCTTTAATACACTGCAGCCAACAACATCAACAATCCAACCAAAACAGCCCTTCACTCCACTGCCACGAACTACAAACACTATCCAAACAGACAGCAGTCCCAACCTCTTCTCATCATCCCATGATAGCTAGGTCTAAATCAGGTATTAGTAAAAAGAAGTCTTTTCTAGCAACCAAACTGTTGGGTTTTGTCTTGTATTACAGTTTAGCTGCAACGGTCGTCTGGGTTAACTAGAACCGAAGTCAGGGTTAGGCATATTTTAGTCATTATGTATGGGTTTTTTTGGCACTATTAGGTTTTTTCTTATATTACAGTTTAGCTACATCGGTCGTCTGGGTTAGCTAGAACCAAGGTCAGGGTTAGGCGTATTTTAGTCATTATGTATGGGTTTCCTTGGTGGCCAACAAAACGGGATCTATATATTAATGTGATGTATAACCCTAAATCCTAGTGGAGTTGTGTTGAACACAGCACGGAGAGAAAGGAATTGAGTGAGCTTTCTTCATGGACATAGGCAAGGTTGCCGAACTACGTAACTGCTTGCGTGTCATCTTCTTCGTGGTTGCTTGCTTGATTATTTGTGATTGTGTTGATTTGTGTGTGCCATGGTTGATCACAGATCATGGGTATATTTTCCAACAAGTGATATCAAAGCTTACAAGCTGACTAACAGATCTAAGATTTCTTTTTAGGCTCGGTATATGCCTAACATCATTCAATTGCCTTGTACCTCCATTGGGCAATTTTTTCTGAACATTTCCTTTACCAATTATGTCTGGTTCATCATTACCAAGATAGACTTTTCCAAAGTCCCCTTTTACATAATTTTTGAAATATTCTCTATGTGCAGTGGCATGAAAGGATGTACCAGAATCTATAACCCAAGATTCAGATTTATAATCAAAGAAAAGAATTAGAACATTTTAAACAGTATCACTTGCAACATTTGCGAAAGCATCATTATCGTTGTCATTGTTACCGTTCCTTTGCTTGTGTTTTTTTTTTTTTTTTTTTTTTTTGTGGAGCTTTGCAATCCTTTTTTAAGTGTCCCTTCTTACCACAATTCTAGCATGTGATCTCACCTTTTGATGATCTATATTGTCCTTTTACACATTGTCCTTATCCTTTTGCATGACTTTCTCATTGAATACAACATTTCTACTTTTGATGATATTTTTATTTTCTTGGTGCCTATTAAAGGAAAAGAGAAAGACAAAGTCATGTGTTGGTGACTGTAGTGGATTTCTTTCCTTGAGAAAGAATACAAAACTTCTCTACTAGGACAAGTGAATAGATTTGTCCATTTTTAGAACATAGAAGATCTGATGCCGGATCTGCACACACCATCGTGCATCGTTGCTGCCATCTCTTGATGCCAGATGGTGTGCATCGCCGCGCTCTAGGCCCGCTGGCCGTCGCTGCCGCTTGTCACGCCGGCCTCTAGTCGCATTGCAACGGATTAGAGAGAGGAAAAGGGATGAAAAGAGGGACCATCATCCCTGTGTGCAGGTTATCTTTTGAGAGGAAGAGCAAAAGGTTTGGGCCTGGGTTGTTCAAACCAAGTCTAGGTCAGATCCAGTCAGGTTCGACTCGATCAAAAGCAGCAACCCAGCCAGATAAAGGGAGCAGATCGGGTTGGGTTGACCTGACCCATTCTATAGTCAAGCCCAGCCCACAGTTGCAAGTTCAGGTTCAGTTTCATGTCGGTTCTGACCTAGTTTGTTTTAGAAGCCCAGCAGTGCATTAGGCTATGACATCAGTAGTGACATCAACATAAGTCAAATAGGAAGTTTGACATGATTCAACGGCCAGAATTCAATTGTGTTTTTTTAGGTCATCCCAAATCTAAATTGTGCTCTGTTTTTTTTTTCTGTGCACTTGTAGTGACAAGATCTATGAGATTGATAGAACAGATTGACTATTTGATTGACAAAAAAATAATCAAACAAATAGTGCTTTGGTTTGAGTGAGCGCAATGACGAACAACACAAAGTAGATGATTAAGAAATTTAATGGCCAAGATTTTGCATTTTGGAAAGTGCAGATAGAGTTTCTCCTCTACCAGAAATTTCTACTTGGCACTTGAATAAAAAGCAAAGAAGTCTGCAACTATGTCAGATCTAGAGGATTAAAAGATTGGAATCACTCGAATTTGAAAGGGAAATGCAAGGTCTTCACTTGCTATTACTGTGATGAGAAAGGTCATATCAAGAGGGATTTTCTAAAGTAGAAGGACTTGGAGAAGGAAGAAGAATCCGATTCAGACAGTACAAGTGTGATAGAAAGTTCAGATGGTTGCGAGGTAGCATATTTGGTAAAATTTACTTCGGTCATCAAAGGTACGCATTGCACTGAAGGTTCTTGGATTTTAGATTCTGGTTGTGATTGTCATATGTGCTATTGCAGAGGCATGCTTGACACCTATACATCTTGTGAGGGTAAATCCGTTTTCATGGCAAACAATGCTGAATCCAAGTGCATTGGGGTTGGAACTGTGAAAGTCAAGATGTTTGATGGGATGATAGATGGGATGGTACAGACCCTGACGAATGTATGCATGTTCCGAATTTACAAAGAAATTTTATTTCTTTTGGGGCTTTAGACTCCAAGGGCTGCAAGTGCAGTGTAGCAAGTGGAGTTATGAAGGGGTTATGGGAGCAATGATCATCATGAAGGGTGACTTGGTCAAAGGTCTCTACAGATTAGCAGAAGATACAGTTACAAGTACAAATGGAGTAGCTCTAAGGAAAAAAGAAAAGTTAGTTGAGGTAGATTTAGATGGTAAGTTGGAAGATGGTGCAACAGATATTTCTAAGAAGGCCATTAACAGAGGACGACAATTGCAGGAGAAACAAAAGGAAAAGCCAATTAAGGTGGAGTTAGATGAATAATTGGAAGATGGTATAACAGACATTTCCAAGAAGGCCATTGTCACAACCCGGGCCCAGAAATCGGGGGTTAGCGAAAAGCTAAACCAGTGACACACGTACTCCCGTGCACGTGCATCCAAACCCTGTCCAGATGCGCATACACAAGGGATCTAACACGTGCGAACTAAGCGTACGCGGAAGCTGTACTTATCATAGCAAGCAACAAAGGAAAATAGCGGAAGCCAAAACAAATGCGAAACGGAAAAGACAAGATAATTACAAAGTTGGAAAACCAAGTACAAGTCTGAGTACACGGCAAAATACAGATGTACAATTATACAGAATACAAGTCCAAAGTCCAAATACAATCTCTCAAAATCCCAAAATGAAAAGCCACTGGAAGCATGCATGAACGCACTCGGCAGAGATGATCAGGCCCACTCTACCAAACCTGAGGGTGCCTCTACACTCGCCCCTGCAGCCTCCTCGACCGCCGGGGAGCTGGGCAAGGTATCTGTGCCTGCAACACCACGGACAACACAAATGAATACAACGATCCAGCAAATACAAGTAACAGGGATGAAACACGCATAGTATCAAAGTGAATAAAGTAATGACAGAAGATTAAATACAGAGTTTCATCTTAGTATGCTAAGCAAATCGTGCATAGAATTAAAGCATGATAGGTGAATCAAAACATAGAAATACTGACTAAGTGGCTACTACGTTAACCATGTTCTCTCCGATAGAGAGCAGAGCAAAGCAGATGAGAACACCACTGACCGGGCCAAAGGTACAAGTGGGTCTCGGTTTCCTGGGTTCCGGGGTCCCAAGACAAAGCGACACTGCAGTTACAGAGATACAGAGATCTAAGCCAAAGGTAACCCCGTCGGGCATCCTAGGGCTGAGGCTGAGTAGAGCCAGACTAATACCAATCAAATCAAATCCATAGAAAGGGAGATTATCCGCTTTGGACTCACCGATGGCAAAGACCGGATCTTGTCCTCACGTATTAACCACTGGGCAGAGCCACCCGGGAATACCCAAATAAAATCAGAGATATACAAAGCCAACAAAGCATATATATTAAGCCAAAGCACAGCATAGATCAAAGCTTAGTGTAGAACGAAGAATACAATAGATATACGGAACGAAAGCAAAAATGACTGCGGAATGCATATACATAGATTGACAGAACAGAGGGCAAAACTATAAACAATATGCAATGCATCTCAGATTAATACGGAGTCAAGGTTCATTACAAGCCAGTCCTAATCTAATTGTTCACTGTCACTAACCGTACATGTCGATGTAGTTTTAAGTTAGTCAATGCACCGTTGTCATCAAAGTGTTGCAATGAAATCTTTGCGTGCACCGACGTCCCTTAAACCAACACCCATGGGGAGGTGCTTAACAGTAAATCAACACCCACATGAATAAGTCACAGCCTAACAGACTATTCATGTGATCCAAGGAAATCCATTGGGCCGGTTTACACGGGTGGTTAACCTGTATTTGAGCCCTATAAGTCTCACCATCATCCTAAGTTATATTTCAAAATTGCCATGCCTAACGGTTTAGCCATGAGGGACCTATGGTTAAGCCGAAGACATCTTACGCACTCGTCGTAATATGCACTACGGCTTCTCCTTGGCTCCATTCAAAACACAGCTAAACGGATCATCTTCCACCTCTGATCTGACACCTTTTTTTCGGCTGGGCTACAGCCAGTATACGGCTGAGCCGTAGACCAATTCACGGCTTAGCCGTAGCCACGCCGTAGGAACACTGTCTCTGGAAAGTTTCGACTGATCAGAGATTTAATTCACGGCTGGAGTACGGTTGGGTCACGGCTAGCTTACGGCTTAGCCGTAGCCTAGCCGTAGAGCAAAACTCAAATTTAAGTCTCTGGAAATCAAACAGTAGAAACTTACGGCTTAGCTGTAACACTCCGATCCCCTTTGAGCCGGATTAGTGGCTCATTTGTGTGTGTTTCGTTTTGTTTATTTCTTTTGGACTTGTTTTGGGTCATGGATAGGTAGTTGAGCAACCTTTGACCTGGAATAGGTAGTTCTAAGCCCTTTTTCGTAATTTTGCTTTTGTTTTGCTCATATCATCTTTGCATCATCTTGGTGTCAGCACGCGTATTTCGTTGAGCTCGACAATTTCCGTAACTGTCTCAGAACCGTTTGGAGTCAATTGGGGAAGATGGACCTTCGTGTGACTTGAACTGTAATTAGTCTTAACTCTCCGGACTTTGACTTAACTTTCAACACCCATATATAAGTGAGTCATCTTACAGATGTCTCTCCCTTGCTCATTTCTCTCTTCAACGTGCATGCAATTCCAGAGGAGACTCCAGGAGAAGCTCTCCACGTTTTCTTTCTCTCTCTTCTTTCCTTCTCTTGCTCGATTGTGGGTTGGCTACTCTTCTTTGGATTGGGTTTTGTTTCTTTTCTCTCATCTGTGTTGTGGCTTGGTAAGTGGGTTCTTTCCCAACTTCTTCTTCTCCAATTGCTTCTCACATTCTCTGTTGCTTTGTCTTCATCTCATGCATGTGTGATTGCTTTGATTTGTTTTGGTTTTAGTTGCTTTGGAGCTTGATTCAGAGGATTTGTCACATGTGAGGCAAGTATAAGTACAGGCTTTGATAACACATATGGGTGTTTGTTTGATGGCTTTGATTCACTCTTATTCTTTGTTTAGCATGTTTTACAGCCATTTTCTAAGCTATGAGAATCAGTTGAGCTTGTTGTATTCAGTTTCTGTATCAAAATTTCGTTTCTGTAATCTTCCCGAATTCGCGTCTGTATTGTACGGCTAAGCCGTAAATTTCTACGGCTCGCTTTCCAGAGACTCAAAATCTGAGTTTTGTTCTACGGCTAGGCTACGGCTAAGCCGTAATTTGTCCTACGGCTGAGCCGTAAGCTAGCCGTGACCCAACCGTGACCTAAGCCGTGAATTTAATCTCTGATCAGTCGAAACTTTTCTGATATCAGTGTTCTTACGGTGAGGCTACGGCTAAGCCGTGATGGTCTACGGCTAAGCCGTGGACTCCACCGTAGCTCAGCCGTGAGATGTATCAGATCAGAGGGGGAAAGGATGACAGTTTAGCCGTGTTCTGAAGGGAACCACGGCTAAGCCGTAGTGCATAATACGGCTACGCCGTAGGATGCCACGGCTAAGCCGTAGGTCACCCATGGCTAAACCGTAAGACCTGTAAAATAACACTTAAACGTAGGATAATGGTGTGACCTTGTAGGGCTCAAACACAGGTTAACCATACCCGTAAATCGGCCCAATGGATTCTTTGGATCGCATGAATAGTCTGTTAGGCTGTGACTTATTCATGTGAGCGTTGATCACTGTTAAGCACCTCCCCATGGGTGTTGGTTTAAGGGACTTCGGTGCACATGTAGATTCCCTTGCAACACTAGGATGGCAAATGGTGCATCGAATAACTTAAAACTACATCAACATGCACGGTTAGTGACAGTGATGCAACTAGATTAGACTTGGCTTGTAATGAACCTTGATTCCGTATTAATCTAAGATGCATTTCATATTGTTTATAGTTTTGCCCTCTGTTCTGTTAATCTATGTTTATGCATTCCGCAGTCATTTTGCTTTCGTCCTGTATGTCTATATTATGCTTTGATCTATGCTGTGATGGACTTAATCTATGCTCTGTCTCTGGCTTTGTATATCTCTGATATTTGGGTATTCCCTGGTGGCTCTGCCCAGAGATTAAAACGTGAGGATAAGATCCGGTCTGTGTCATCGGTGAGTCCAAAGCGGATAATCTCCCTTTCTTTTGGATTTGATTTGATTGATATTAGTCTGGCTCTACTCAGCCTCAGCCCTAGGATTTACCCGACGGGGTTACCTCTGGCTTAGATCTCTGTATCTCTGTTCTCTGTATTCACTGCAGTGTCGCTTTGTCTTGGGACCCCGGAACCCAGGAAACCGAGACCCACTTGTGCCCTGGCCCGGACAGTGGTGTTCTTATCTGCTTTGCTCTGTTTTGCTCTGCTCTCTATGTGAGAGAATATGGTTAACGTAGTAGCCAACTAGTTCAGTATTCTATGTTTTGATTCCATTATCATGTTTTACTCCTATGCACGATTTGCTTAGCATACTAAGATGGACTCTGTATTTAATCTTCTGTCCCTATTTCATTCGCTTTGATACTATGCGTGTTTCTTTCCTGTTACTTATATTTGCTGGATCGTTGTATTCATTCGTGTTGTCTGTGGTGTTGCAGGCACAGATACCTTGCCCAGCTCCCCGGCGGTCGAGGAGGCTGCAGGGGCGAGTGTAGAGGCACCCTCCGGTCTGGCAGAGTGGGCCTGATCACTTCTGCCAAGTGCGTGCATGCATACCAGTGGCTTTTATTTTGCATTTTGGTTTTTGAGAGCTTGTATTTGGACTTTGGACTTTGGGACTTGTATTCTGTATATTTTGTGTATATTGATTTTGGTGTGTATTCGGTTTTATCTCAGTGTATTTGTCTTTGTCTTTTCCGGTTCGTATTTGTTTTAGCTTCCGCTATTTTATTTTCCTTTGTTGCTTGCTATGATATGTACAGCTTCCGCGTACGCTTAGTTCGCACGTGTTAGATCCCTTGTGTGCGTGCATCTGGACTGGGTTTGGGTGCACGTGCACGGGAGTACGTGTGTCACCGGTTTAGCTTTTCGCTAACCCCCGAATTCTGGGCTCGGGTCGTGACATACGTATTGTATGGTATCAGAGCATGCTAGTTATAAGCATGTAGGCATCTAAGATCGTGGTGAGACAACGCTATCAACTATTTGACTCGAAGTCTCATAGGTTGATTTGGGATTTGACTAACTCAGGGCATTTTATATTTGTGTGTTGTGTTTCTTTTCCTTGTGCAGGATGGCATCAGGATCAGGATCCCGAGATGAGAATCAACAGGGCCATAATGGTGACAGTGGATCGGTACCCCCACATATCAGTAGTGAGGAGCGCATGATGATGATGATGCAGTCTATGCAGTCATTACAGGCACAGGTGGCATCCATGGTAGATAGACAAAGTCAGGCTGCTGCAGTAGCATCACCCCATGTAGATCAACAAGTGATTTTCCAGCCTAAGGAATCAGATCCGAATGCTCTCTTTGACAAGTTCCGTAAGCGAGGGGCGACTGAGTTCCATGGGATAGAGGATGCATTGCAGGCTGAGCAATGGTTGGAACAGACAGAGGAGCTTTTTGATACGATTGTTTGCAGCAACAAACAGAGAGTAGTGCTCACAGCCTCTATGCTTCGGAGTGTGGCTAAGACATGGTGGAGGAGTGTTAAGACCTCATTTCAGACTATGCCCAGTGCCACAGTTTGGGAGACCTTCAAGCAGCAATTCCGTCGTAAGTTCATGCCTCTCCATATTCAGCGAGCCAAGGAAGTGGAATTCTTCAACCTTCAGCAGAGACAGATGCCAGTTGCAGATTATGTACACAAGTTTACAGAGTTGTCCCACTTCGCAGAGGATATGGTGAACACGGAGCATAAGAAGGTGACTCGCTTCGTCAACGGCCTAAATCCGAGACACAAACGCCACGTGGTTGCTTGTATGTGGCCGGCTACATTGGATGACGCTATTGACAGGGCTTATGATGCAGAGGCCATCTTTGAGGAGGAGCGAACAGAGGCTAAGAGGGCAGCAGGTTTCAGTGGTAGAAGTCAGTTCCAGAAGAAGTTCAAGGGTAAGCAGGGCAGTTCGAGCAGTCCTCAGATAGTTTGCAGTCACTGTGGGAAGGATCACCCCACCGACAGATGTTGGAGGAAGAGTGGGGCTTGTTTCGGGTGTGGCTCTACGGACCACAGGCGGGCCCAATGCCCGAAGTTTCAGTCCTCTCCACAGACGAGACAGACAGGACCTACAGCACAGGGCAGATCTCAGCCAGCTCGCCCAGGTCAGAAGCCGAATCGCCAGACAGCCCGAGCCTATGCTGCTACGCATGAGGGCGCGGAGGAGGCCACGGTAGTGGAAGGTAAAATTTTAATTTCCGATGCAGAAGCTTTAGCTTTATTTGACTCAGGGTCTACGCGTTCGTACGTAGCACCCCATTTTGCTGTGCAGCTCCAACAGCGACCTACACCACTTCCCTACTTGTTGTTAGTATCCACTCCGGTTGGTAAACGGGTGGAGTGCAGTGTTTTCTACCCTCAGTGTGATGTGCGGATAGCTGGTCATCAGCTCCCAGTAGACCTCGTGTTGCTCACGACACTGGATTTTGATGTGATCCTTGGTATGGACTGGCTTGCAAGATATCATGCGTGTATCAATTGCTACAGCAAGGCTATCTACTTTGATTTGGGCAGCGGATTCCGATTTGAGGGCAGCCAGATGAAGTGCCCAAGACGTGTGATCTCTGCTTGTAAGGCAGACAGGATGCTTCGTAGGGGATGTGAGGGGTTTCTTGCATTCATTTCAGAGAAGAAAGATCAGCGACAGCTCAGTGAGATTCCAGTAGTCAGCGAGTTTCCGGATGTCTTTCCGGAAGATGTGCCAGAGTTGCCACCAGTTCGGGAGGTAGAATTTGCTATTGACGTGGTACCAGGTACAGCACCTATCAGTAGAGCTCCATATCGTATGGCACCTGCAGAGTTATTGGAATTGAAGAAACAGTTGCAGGATCTGTTAGATAAAGGGTTCATACGCCCAAGTGTTTCACCTTGGGGAGCTCCTGTACTATTTGTCAAGAAGAAGGATGGCAGTTTCCGAATGTGCATTGACTACAGGCAATTGAACAAAGTGACTATCAAGAACAAATATCCATTGCCTAGGATTGACGAGTTGTTCGATCAACTTCAGGGTGCAGCTTACTTCTCTAAGATTGACTTGAGGTCAGGATATCACCAGCTCAGGGTGAAGGATGAGGATGTTCCGAAGACAGCTTTCAGGACTCGGTATGGACACTACGAGTTCCTTGTCATGCCGTTTGGTTTGACGAATGCACCCGCAGCTTTCATGGCATTGATGAATAGGGTGTTTACTTCATTCTTGGACCAGTTCGTTGTGGTTTTCATAGATGACATATTGGTCTATTCGAAGACAGCTGAGGAACATACAGACCATCTAAGGAAAGCATTGCAGCTGCTTAGAGATCACAAGTTGTATGCCAAGTTGTCCAAGTGTGATTTCTGGCTAGAGCAAGTTGCATTTTTGGGACATGTGATTTCTAGAGATGGATTGATGGTGGATCCAGCTAAGATTGAGGCAGTAGTCCATTGGCCCCGTCCTAGATCAGTGACAGAGATTCGGAGTTTTCTGGGTTTGGCAGGATATTACCGCAGGTTTGTGCAGGATTTCTCGAAGATCTCAGCCCCGCTGACTCAGTTGACTCGGAAGAAGGTCCCGTATGAGTGGACAGAGAAGTGTGAGCGCAGTTTCCAGATGTTGAAAGAAAAGCTCACTACGGCGCCAGTGTTGACTCTCCCGGATGGTAGTGAGGGATTCGTGATTTATTCCGATGCTTCTCGAGTTGGACTAGGCTGTGTACTGATGCAGAATCAGAAGGTGATTGCCTATGGATCCAGACAGCTGAAAGAACATGAGAAGAACTATGCCACACATGACTTGGAGTTAGCAGTTATTGTATTTGCGCTGAAGTTGTGGCGACATTGTTTGTACGGTGTGAAGTTTGAGGTCCATTCCGATCATCACAGTCTACAGTACTTGTTTGACCAGCATGACTTGAATATGAGGCAACGGAGATGGTTGGAGTTTATCAAAGATTACGACTTTCCGATCAAGTACCACCCAGGCAAGGGCAATGTAGTTGCAGATGCACTCAGCAGGAGGACAGACAGTCTTCAGGTGTTAGCAGGATTCTATATGCTTGTGCATGATCAGCCTGTAGAGGTTCAGATGGTAGGAGACTCGGTGACATTAGCTACTACCGTCGTATTTCAGCCTGAGGTGATTCAGCAGATCAAGGATCGCCAGTTTGAGGACCCCCTCCTGGTGAAGTTCAGAGATCGGATTTCAGATCGACCGGATTTTAGCCTAGTAGATGGAATTTTGTACTTCAGGAACAGATTGTGTGTTCCCGCTGTGGATGAGTTGAAAGATAAGTTGATGACAGATGCGCACGATGCCCGATATGCGATGCATCCCGGGAGTACGAAGATGTACCGGAACTTGAAGGATAGATTTTGGTGGAACAATATGAAGCGGGAGATCGCAGGGTTCGTAGCTCGATGTTTGACCTGTCAGAGGGTAAAAGCGGATCATCAGCGACCTCCAGGATCATTGCATCCATTGCACACTCCGCAGTGGAAGTGGGAGCACATTACGATGGATTTCGTCTCCGGTTTTCCGCCGACCAGTAGGAAGAATAATGCGATCTGGGTCATAGTGGACAGATTGACCAAGTCAGCACATTTCCTTCCGTTCAAGAAAGGGATGACATTCACAGAGATGGCCAGGAAGTTTGTTGACGAGATAGTCAGATTGCATGGCACCCCAGTATCGATTGTGTCGGATCGAGACAGTCGTTTTGTATCTTCATTCTGGAGAGCATTTCAGGAAGCTATGGGCACGAAGTTGAGTTTTAGTACGGCATACCACCCCCAGACTGATGGACAGTCGGAGCGTACCATTCAGACGTTGGAGGATATGCTCCGAGCTAGCGTGCTGAACTTTGAGAAGGAATGGGATACACATCTAGCATTGTGTGAGTTTGCTTACAACAACAGCTTCCATAAGAGCATTGGTATGGCACCTTATGAGGCACTATACGGACGCAAGTGCAGGACTCCAGTGTGCTGGGAAGAAGTTGGAACTAGAAGTTTCCATGGTCCGACAATCATTGCTGAGACGACAGAGAAGGTGCAGAAAGTGATAGAGAATCTGAAGATTGCTCGGTCCAGGCAGAAGAGCTATGCGGATACTCGGAGGAGACCTTTGGCATTCCAAGTTGGAGATTGGGTGTTCCTTAAAGTTTCTCCGATGAAGGGCACAGTTCGATTTGGTCAGAAGGGCAAGTTAGCTCCGAGATATGTAGGACCGTTCGAAGTCAAGAGCCGAGTTGGAGATTTAGCCTATCGGTTGACACTTCCAGTTGAGTTCTCCGGTGTTCACGATGTGTTCCATGTGTCGATGCTCCGTAAGTATGTGCCAGATCCGAGCCATGTGATTCGCTACGATGATATCCAGATTCAGCCTAATGCAACTTACGTTGAGCGTCCGCTTCGCATCGTTGGGACACGAGAACAGATTCTTCGTACCAGGACTATCAGATGGGTGAAGGTGTTGTGGGAACATCATGGTCCAGATGAGGCTACTTGGGAGCTAGAGGAGCAGCTAGCACGCCAGTTCCCGCATCTCTTTGCGCAGGTAGGTAGTCATTCCGAGGACGGAATGATTCCTAGTGGGGGAGGATGTAACACTCCGATCCCCTTTGAGCCGGATTAGTGGCTCATTTGTGTGTGTTTCGTTTTGTTTATTTCTTTTGGACTTGTTTTGGGTCATGGATAGGTAGTTGAGCAACCTTTGACCTGGAATAGGTAGTTCTAAGCCCTTTTTCGTAATTTTGCTTTTGTTTTGCTCATATCATCTTTGCATCATCTTGGTGTCAGCACGCGTATTTCGTTGAGCTCGACAATTTCCGTAACTGTCTCAGAACCGTTTGGAGTCAATTGGGGAAGATGGACCTTCGTGTGACTTGAACTGTAATTAGTCTTAACTCTCCGGACTTTGACTTAACTTTCAACACCCATATATAAGTGAGTCATCTTACAGATGTCTCTCCCTTGCTCATTTCTCTCTTCAACGTGCATGCAATTCCAGAGGAGACTCCAGGAGAAGCTCTCCACGTTTTCTTTCTCTCTCTTCTTTCCTTCTCTTGCTCGATTGTGGGTTGGCTACTCTTCTTTGGATTGGGTTTTGTTTCTTTTCTCTCATCTGTGTTGTGGCTTGGTAAGTGGGTTCTTTCCCAACTTCTTCTTCTCCAATTGCTTCTCACATTCTCTGTTGCTTTGTCTTCATCTCATGCATGTGTGATTGCTTTGATTTGTTTTGGTTTTAGTTGCTTTGGAGCTTGATTCAGAGGATTTGTCACATGTGAGGCAAGTATAAGTACAGGCTTTGATAACACATATGGGTGTTTGTTTGATGGCTTTGATTCACTCTTATTCTTTGTTTAGCATGTTTTACAGCCATTTTCTAAGCTATGAGAATCAGTTGAGCTTGTTGTATTCAGTTTCTGTATCAAAATTTCGTTTCTGTAATCTTCCCGAATTCGCGTCTGTATTGTACGGCTAAGCCGTAAATTTCTACGGCTCGCTTTCCAGAGACTCAAAATCTGAGTTTTGTTCTACGGCTAGGCTACGGCTAAGCCGTAATTTGTCCTACGGCTGAGCCGTAAGCTAGCCGTGACCCAACCGTGACCTAAGCCGTGAATTTAATCTCTGATCAGTCGAAACTTTTCTGATATCAGTGTTCTTACGGTGAGGCTACGGCTAAGCCGTGATGGTCTACGGCTAAGCCGTGGACTCCACCGTAGCTCAGCCGTGAGATGTATCAGATCAGAGGGGGAAAGGATGACAGTTTAGCCGTGTTCTGAAGGGAACCACGGCTAAGCCGTAGTGCATAATACGGCTACGCCGTAGGATGCCACGGCTAAGCCGTAGGTCACCCATGGCTAAACCGTAAGACCTGTAAAATAACACTTAAACGTAGGATAATGGTGTGACCTTGTAGGGCTCAAACACAGGTTAACCATACCCGTAAATCGGCCCAATGGATTCTTTGGATCGCATGAATAGTCTGTTAGGCTGTGACTTATTCATGTGAGCGTTGATCACTGTTAAGCACCTCCCCATGGGTGTTGGTTTAAGGGACTTCGGTGCACATGTAGATTCCCTTGCAACACTAGGATGGCAAATGGTGCATCGAATAACTTAAAACTACATCAACATGCACGGTTAGTGACAGTGATGCAACTAGATTAGACTTGGCTTGTAATGAACCTTGATTCCGTATTAATCTAAGATGCATTTCATATTGTTTATAGTTTTGCCCTCTGTTCTGTTAATCTATGTTTATGCATTCCGCAGTCATTTTGCTTTCGTCCTGTATGTCTATATTATGCTTTGATCTATGCTGTGATGGACTTAATCTATGCTCTGTCTCTGGCTTTGTATATCTCTGATATTTGGGTATTCCCTGGTGGCTCTGCCCAGAGATTAAAACGTGAGGATAAGATCCGGTCTGTGTCATCGGTGAGTCCAAAGCGGATAATCTCCCTTTCTTTTGGATTTGATTTGATTGATATTAGTCTGGCTCTACTCAGCCTCAGCCCTAGGATTTACCCGACGGGGTTACCTCTGGCTTAGATCTCTGTATCTCTGTTCTCTGTATTCACTGCAGTGTCGCTTTGTCTTGGGACCCCGGAACCCAGGAAACCGAGACCCACTTGTGCCCTGGCCCGGACAGTGGTGTTCTTATCTGCTTTGCTCTGTTTTGCTCTGCTCTCTATGTGAGAGAATATGGTTAACGTAGTAGCCAACTAGTTCAGTATTCTATGTTTTGATTCCATTATCATGTTTTACTCCTATGCACGATTTGCTTAGCATACTAAGATGGACTCTGTATTTAATCTTCTGTCCCTATTTCATTCGCTTTGATACTATGCGTGTTTCTTTCCTGTTACTTATATTTGCTGGATCGTTGTATTCATTCGTGTTGTCTGTGGTGTTGCAGGCACAGATACCTTGCCCAGCTCCCCGGCGGTCGAGGAGGCTGCAGGGGCGAGTGTAGAGGCACCCTCCGGTCTGGCAGAGTGGGCCTGATCACTTCTGCCAAGTGCGTGCATGCATACCAGTGGCTTTTATTTTGCATTTTGGTTTTTGAGAGCTTGTATTTGGACTTTGGACTTTGGGACTTGTATTCTGTATATTTTGTGTATATTGATTTTGGTGTGTATTCGGTTTTATCTCAGTGTATTTGTCTTTGTCTTTTCCGGTTCGTATTTGTTTTAGCTTCCGCTATTTTATTTTCCTTTGTTGCTTGCTATGATATGTACAGCTTCCGCGTACGCTTAGTTCGCACGTGTTAGATCCCTTGTGTGCGTGCATCTGGACTGGGTTTGGGTGCACGTGCACGGGAGTACGTGTGTCACCGGTTTAGCTTTTCGCTAACCCCCGAATTCTGGGCTCGGGTCGTGACATTAGCCGTACAATACAGAACATGAATTCGGGATAATTACAGAAACTGAAATTTGGTACAGAAACATCTCCAAACAAGCTACAGAGGTTCCAAATTCACAAAATGTGGCTGTAAAACCTTTATACACTGAGAATAAGAGTGAATCAAAGCAATCAAAGAGACAACCCATATGTGTTATCAAAGCCTGTACTTATACTTGCCTCAACTCTGGAAATCCACTGAATCAAGCTCCAAATCAACTAAAATCAAAGCAAAACAAAGAGATACACCATGCATGAGATGAAGACATAGCAATCAGAAAATGAGAGGTCCAATTCGGAGAAGGAACACAAAGAACCCACTTACCTCAAGCAATCCACAGAGAGGAGAGAAGAGAGAAGAAAGAGGAAGAACCCAATCACCAAAGTGCAAGCTCAACACTACAATATTGAAGAAGAGAATGAAGGGAAGGGGAGAAGAACGTGGAGGGAGCTTCTCCTGGAATTTGCATGCAGTCGATGAAGACAAATGGGCAAGGAGATAGACACCTGGGAGCATGACTCATCTTTATAGGTTTGGAAGTTTAAAACAAGATCCAAGGAGTTTAAGCTATTTACAGTTCGAGTCACACGAAGGTCCAACTTCTCCAGTTGACTCCAATTGGATCTGACACAGTTACGGAATATAACGAGCTCAACAAAATACACATGCTGACACCAAGATGATGCAAATGTGATGCAAGCAAAGCAAAAGCAAAATTACGAAAAAGGGCTTAGAACTACCTATTCCAGGTCAAAGGTCACTCAACTACCTATTCATGGCCCAAAACCAAAATCCGAAAGGAATAATCAAAACAAAACACACTAATGAGCCACTAATCCGGCTCAAAGGGGATCGGAGTGTTACATCCTCCCCTACTAGGAATCATTCCGTCCTCGGAATGACTACCTACCTGCGCAAAGAGCTGGGGGTACTGGCGTGCTAGCTGTTCCTCTAGCTCCCAAGTAGCCTCATCTGGACCGTGATGTTCCCACAACACTTTAACCCATCTGATAGTCCTGGTACGGAGAATCTGCTCTCGTGTGCCAACGATGCGAAGCGGACGCTCAACGTAAGTTGCATTAGGCTGAATCTGAATATCATCGTAGCGAATCACATGGCTCGGATCTGGCACATACTTACGGAGCATCGACACATGGAACACATCGTGAACACCGGAGAACTCAACTGGAAGCGTCAACCGATAGGCTAAATCTCCAACTCGGCTCTTGACTTCAAACGGTCCTACATATCTCGGAGCTAACTTGCCCTTCTGACCAAACCGCACCGTGCCCTTCATCGGAGAAACTTTAAGGAACACCCAATCACCGACTTGGAATGCCAAGGGTCTCCTCCGAGTATCCGCATAGCTCTTCTGTCTGGATCGAGCAATCTTCAGATTCTCTATCACCTTCTGTACTTTCTCTGTCGTCTCAGCAATGATTGTCGGACCATGGAAACTTCTTGTTCCAACTTCCTCCCAGCAAACTGGGGTCCTGCACTTGCGTCCGTATAGAGCTTCATATGGTGCCATACCAATGCTCTCGTGGAAACTGTTGTTGTAGGCAAACTCACACAATGCTAGATGCGTATCCCATTCCTTCTCAAAGTTCAACACACTAGCTCTGAGCATATCCTCCAATGTCTGAATGGTACGCTCCGACTGTCCGTCAGTCTGGGGGTGGTATGCCGTACTAAAACTCAACTTCGTGCCCATAGCTTCCTGAAATGCTCTCCAGAATGAAGACACAAAGCGACTGTCGCGATCTGACACAATCGATACTGGGGTGCCATGCAATCTGACTATCTCGTCAACAAACTTCCTGGCCATCTCTGTGAATGTCATCCCCTTCTTGAACGGAAGGAAATGTGCTGACTTGGTCAATCTGTCCACTATTACCCAGATCGCATTGTTCTTTCTACTGGTCGGCGGAAAACCGGAGACGAAATCCATCGTACTGTGCTCCCACTTCCACTGCGGAGTATGCAATGGATGCAATGATCCTAGAGGTCGCTGATGGTCAGCTTTTACCCTCTGACAGGTCAAACATCGAGCTACGAACCCTGCGATCTCCCGCTTCATATTATTCCACCAAAATCTGTCTTTCAAGTTCCGGTACATCTTCGTACTCCCGGGGTGCATCGCATATCGGGCATCGTGCGCATCTGTCATTAACTTATCTTTCAACTCATCCACAGCGGGAACACACAATCTATTCCTGAAGTACAAAACTCCATCTACCAAGCAAAAATCAGGTCGATCTGCAATCCGGTCTTTGAACTTCGCCAGGAGGGGGTCCTCAAACTGGCGATCCTTGATCTGCTGAATCACCTCAGGCTGAAACACGACGGTAGTAGCTAATGTCACCAATCCACCTACCATCCGAACCTCAACAGGCTGATCATGCACAAGCATATAGAATCCTGCCAACACCTGAAGACTATCTGTCCTCCTGCTAAGTGCATCTGCAACTACATTCCCCTTGCCTGGGTGGTACTTGATAGGAAAGTCGTAGTCCTTGATGAACTCCAACCATCTCCGTTGCCTCATATTCAAGTCATGCTGATCAAATAAGTACTGCAGACTGTGATGATCGGAATGGACCTCGAACTTCACACCGTACAAGTAATGCCGCCACAACTTCAGTGCAAATACAATGGCTGCTAGCTCCAAGTCATGTGTGGCATAGTTCTTCTCATGCTCTTTCAGCTGTCTGGATCCATAGGCAATCACCTTCTGATTCTGCATCAGTACACAGGCTAATCCAACTCGAGAAGCATCGGAATAAATCACGAATCCCTCACTACCATCCGGGAGAGTCAACACTGGCGCCGTAGTGAGCTTTTCTTTCAACATCTGGAAACTACGCTCACACTTCTCTGTCCACTCATACGGGACCTTCTTCCGAGTCAACTGAGTCAGCGGGGCTGAGATCTTCGAGAAGTCCTGCACAAACCTGCGGTAATATCCCGCCAAACCCAGAAAACTCCGAATCTCTGTCACTGATCTAGGACGGGGCCAATGGACTACTGCCTCAATCTTAGCCGGATCCACCATCAATCCGACTCTAGAAATCTTATGACCCAGAAATGTAACTTGCTCGAGCCAAAACTCACACTTGGACAACTTTGCATACAACTTGTGATCCTTAAGCAGCTGCAATGCTTTCCGTAGATGATCTGTATGTTCTTCGGCAGTCTTCGAATAGACCAATATGTCATCTATGAAAACCACAACGAACTGGTCCAAGAAGGAAGTAAACACCCTATTCATCAACGCCATGAAAGCTGCGGGTGCGTTCGTCAAACCAAATGGCATGACAAGGAACTCGTAGTGTCCATACCGAGTCCTGAAAGCTGTCTTCGGAACATCCTCATCCTTCACCCTGAGCTGGTGATATCCTGACCTCAAGTCAATCTTAGAGAAGTAAGCTGCACCCTGAAGCTGATCGAACAACTCATCAATCCTAGGCAATGGATATTTGTTCTTGATAGTCACTTTATTCAACTGCCTGTAGTCAATGCACATCCGGAAACTGCCATCCTTCTTCTTGACAAACAATACAGGAGCTCCCCAAGGTGAAACACTTGGGCGTATGAACCCTTTATCCAACAAATCCTGCAACTGTTTCTTCAATTCTAACAATTCTGCAGGTGCCATACGATATGGAGCTCTACTGATGGGTGCTGTACCTGGCATCAAGTCAATAGCAAATTCTACCTCCCGAACTGGTGGCAACTCTGGCACATCCTCCGGAAAGACATCCGGAAACTCGCTGACTACTGGGATCTCACTGAGCTGTCGCTGATCTTTCTTCTCTGAAATGAATGCAAGAAATCCCTCACATCCCCTACGAAGCATCCTGTCTGCTTTACAAGCAGATATTACACGTCTTGGGCACTTCATCTGGCTGCCCTCAAATCGGAATCCGTTGCCCAAATCAAAGTAGATAGCCTTGCTGTAGCAATTGATACACGCATGATATCTTGCAAGCCAGTCCATACCAAGGATCACATCAAAATCCAGTGTCGTGAGCAACACGAGGTCTACTGGGAGCTGATGACCAGCTATCCGCACATCACACTGAGGGTAGAAAACACTGCACTTCACCCGCTTACCAACCGGAGTGGATACTAACAACAAGTACGGGAGTGGTGTGGGTCGCTGTCGAAGCTGCACAGCAAAATGGGGTGCTACGTACGAACGCGTAGACCCGGAGTCAAATAAGGCTAAAGCTTCAGCATCATAAATTAAAATTTTACCTTCCACTACCGTGGCCTCCTCCGCGCCCTCATGCGTAGCAGCATAGGCTCGGGCGGTTCTGCTTCTGGGCTGGGCGAGCTGGCTGAGATCTGCCCTGCACTGTAGATCCTGCCTGTCTCGTCTGTGGAGAGGACTGAAACTTCGGGCATTGGGCCCGCCTGTGATCCGTAGAGCCACACCCGAAACAAGCCCCACTCTTCCTCCAACATCTGTCGGTGGGGTGATCCTTCCCACAGTGACTGCAAATCACCTGAGTACTGCTCGAACTGCCCTGTTTACCCTTGAACTTCTTCTGAAACTGACTTTTGCCGCTGAAGCCTACCGCCCTCTTAGCCTCGGTTCGCTCCTCCTCAAATATGGCCTCTGCATCATAGGCCCTTTCAATAGCGTCATCCAATGTAGCCGGCCACATACAAGCAACCACGTGGCGTTTATGCCTCGGGTTCAGGCCGTTGACGAAGCGAGTCACCTTCTTCTGCTCAGTGTTTACCATGTCCTCTGCAAAGTGGGACAGCTCTGTAAACTTGTGTACATAATCTGCAACTGACAGCTGTCTCTGCTGAAGGTTGAAGAATTCCACTTCCTTGGCTCGCTGAATATGGAGAGGCATGAACTTCCGACGGAATTGCTGCTTGAAAGTCTCCCAAACTGTGGCACTGGGCATAGTCTGGAATGAGCTCTTGACACTCCTCCACCATGTCTTGGCTACACTCCGAAGCATAGAAGCTGTGAGAACCACTTTCTGTTTGTTACTGCACACAATCGTATCAAAAAGCTCTTCAGTCTGTTCCAGCCATTGCTCGGCCTGCAATGCATCCTCTATCCCATGAAACTCAGTCGCCCCTCGCTTACGGAACTTGTCAAAAAGAGCATTTGGATCTGGTTCCTTGGACTGGAAAATCACTTGCTGATCTATACGAGGTGATGCTACTGCAGCAGCCTGACTCTGCCTATCTACCATGGATGCCATCTGTGCCTGTAATGATTGCATAGACTGCATCATCATCATCATGCGCTCCTCACTACTGATATGTGGGGGTACCGATCCACTATCACCGTTATGGCCCTGTTGATTCTCATCCCGAGATCCTGATCCTGATGCCATCCTGCAACTGGAAAAGAAACACAGCACACAAATATAAAATGCCCTGAGTTAGTCAAATCCCAAATCAACCTATGAGACTTCGAGTCAAATAGTTGATAGCGTTATCTCACCACGAGCTTAGATGCCTACATGCTTATAACTAGCATGCTCTGATACCATACAATACGTATGTCACAACCCGGGCCCAGAAATCGGGGGTTAGCGAAAAGCTAAACCAGTGACACACGTACTCCCGTGCACGTGCATCCAAACCCTGTCCAGATGCGCATACACAAGGGATCTAACACGTGCGAACTAAGCGTACGCGGAAGCTGTACTTATCATAGCAAGCAACAAAGGAAAATAGCGGAAGCCAAAACAAATGCGAAACGGAAAAGACAAGATAATTACAAAGTTGGAAAACCAAGTACAAGTCTGAGTACACGGCAAAATACAGATGTACAATTATACAGAATACAAGTCCAAAGTCCAAATACAATCTCTCAAAATCCCAAAATGAAAAGCCACTGGAAGCATGCATGAACGCACTCGGCAGAGATGATCAGGCCCACTCTGCCAAACCTGAGGGTGCCTCTACACTCGCCCCTGCAGCCTCCTCGACCGCCGGGGAGCTGGGCAAGGTATCTGTGCCTGCAACACCACGGACAACACAAATGAATACAACGATCCAGCAAATACAAGTAACAGGGATGAAACACGCATAGTATCAAAGTGAATAAAGTAATGACAGAAGATTAAATACAGAGTTTCATCTTAGTATGCTAAGCAAATCGTGCATAGAATTAAAGCATGATAGGTGAATCAAAACATAGAAATACTGACTAAGTGGCTACTACGTTAACCATGTTCTCTCCGATAGAGAGCAGAGCAAAGCAGATGAGAACACCACTGACCGGGCCAAAGGTACAAGTGGGTCTCGGTTTCCTGGGTTCCGGGGTCCCAAGACAAAGCGACACTGCAGTTACAGAGATACAGAGATCTAAGCCAAAGGTAACCCCGTCGGGCATCCTAGGGCTGAGGCTGAGTAGAGCCAGACTAATACCAATCAAATCAAATCCATAGAAAGGGAGATTATCCGCTTTGGACTCACCGATGGCAAAGACCGGATCTTGTCCTCACGTATTAACCACTGGGCAGAGCCACCCGGGAATACCCAAATAAAATCAGAGATATACAAAGCCAACAAAGCATATATATTAAGCCAAAGCACAGCATAGATCAAAGCTTAGTGTAGAACGAAGAATACAATAGATATACGGAACGAAAGCAAAAATGACTGCGGAATGCATATACATAGATTGACAGAACAGAGGGCAAAACTATAAACAATATGCAATGCATCTCAGATTAATACGGAGTCAAGGTTCATTACAAGCCAGTCCTAATCTAATTGTTCACTGTCACTAACCGTGCATGTCGATGTAGTTTTAAGTTAGTCAATGCACCGTTGTCATCAAAGTGTTGCAATGAAATCTTTGCGTGCACCGACGTCCCTTAAACCAACACCCATGGGGAGGTGCTTAACAGTAAATCAACACCCACATGAATAAGTCACAGCCTAACAGACTATTCATGTGATCCAAGGAAATCCATTGGGCCGGTTTACACGGGTGGTTAACCTGTATTTGAGCCCTATAAGTCTCACCATCATCCTAAGTTATATTTCAAAATTGCCATGCCTAACGGTTTAGCCATGAGGGACCTATGGTTAAGCCGAAGACATCTTACGCACTCGTCGTAATATGCACTACGGCTTCTCCTTGGCTCCATTCAAAACACAGCTAAACGGATCATCTTCCACCTCTGATCTGACACCTTTTTTTCGGCTGGGCTACAGCCAGTATACGGCTGAGCCGTAGACCAATTCACGGCTTAGCCGTAGCATTCCACGGCTTAGCCGTAGCCACGCCGTAGGAACACTGTCTCTGGAAAGTTTCGACTGATCAGAGATTTAATTCACGGCTGGAGTACGGTTGGGTCACGGCTAGCTTACGGCTCAGCCGTAGAACAAGTTACGGCTTAGCCGTAGCCTAGCCGTAGAGCAAAACTCAAATTTAAGTCTCTGGAAATCAAACCGTAGAAACTTACGGCTTAGCCGTACAATATAGAACACGAATTCGGGATAATTACAGAAACTGAAATTTGGTACAGAAACATCTCCAAACAAGCTACAGAGGTTCCAAATTCACAAAATGTGGCTGTAAAACCTTTATACACTGAGAATAAGAGTGAATCAAAGCAATCAAAGAGACAACCCATATGTGTTATCAAAGCCTGTACTTATACTTGCCTCAACTCTGGAAATCCACTGAATCAAGCTCCAAATCAACTAAAATCAAAGCAAAACAAAGAGATACACCATGCATGAGATGAAGACATAGCAATCAGAAAATGAGAGGTGCAATTCGGAGAAGGAACACAAAGAACCCACTTACCTCAAGCAATCCACAGAGAGGAGAGAAGAGAGAAGAAAGAGGAAGAACCCAATCACCAAAGTGCAAGCTCAACACTACAATATCGAAGAAGAGAATGAAGGGAAGGGGAGAAGAACGTGGAGGGAGCTTCTCCTGGAATTTGCATGCAGTCGATGAAGACAAATGGGCAAGGAGATAGACACCTGGGAGCATGACTCATCTTTATAGGTTTGGAAGTTTAAAACAAGATCCAAGGAGTTTAAGCTATTTACAGTTCGAGTCACACGAAGGTCCAACTTCTCCAGTTGACTCCAATTGGATCTGACACAGTTACGGAATATAACGAGCTCAACAAAATACACATGCTGACACCAAGATGATGCAAATGTGATGCAAGCAAAGCAAAAGCAAAATTACGAAAAAGGGCTTAGAACTACCTATTCCAGGTCAAAGGTCACTCAACTACCTATTCATGGCCCAAAACCAAATCCGAAAGGAATAATCAAAACAAAACACACTAATGAGCCACTAATCCGGCTCAAAGGGGATCGGAGTGTTACAGCCATTAATAAAGGACTAAACCTACAAGAACACCAGGTTAAAGGCAAAGTAAGGAAGATCCTCAATGCCGCTGGTCCAAAGAAATGTGCAGTCGAAAGGAGGCTTACTTTTGCTTTACCAGATGAAGGTGAGAAGTCATTGCGTTGAAAGGATGCTTTGATAACAGTTGTAGATATAAAAAAAACAATAAGCACACAATCACGCACAAGAACACACGAAATTTAAGTAGCCCACGTTGGGTGAACCACGTAAATCTCATGTATTCTTGTGCGCGATTGTGTGCTTCTTGTTCTTTTTAATCTCTACAACACAAACATCCTATCTCTTTACTTTCAAACCTCTACTTTAATATCACTAAACCATGAAGCTTCAAAACATGAAAATTGGAGAAGAGCTATGGCAGAAGAATTTACTGCCTTGCAAAGACAAGGTACTTGGTCTTTAGCTCCTCACTCCCCTTCACAACACACTGTTGGCTGTAGATGGGTGTACAAAATTAGACATAATCCTGATGGATCCATAGCATGGTATAAAGCTAGATTGGTGGATAAAGGATTCTATCAATCCTATGGTGTTGATTACACTGATACATTCAGCCCAATTGTCAAACACTCCATCATTCAAATTGTTCTTGCATTAGTTGTACACTTTCAATGGAAACTTTATCAACTTGATGTCACCAATGCTTTTCTACATGCAATTCTTCAAGAGAACATATACATGACACAACCTCAAGGATTTGCAGACAAATGCTTTCCAAATCATGTTTACAACTTGCACAAGTCTCTCTATGGTCTCAAGTAGGCACCAAGGCCCTGGTTTGACAAGTTTTCTGGCTACATAGTTGGGATTGGCTTCGCCAGAACCCACATAGATTCCTCGATATTTGTGAGATGTTACAATGGTTCTATTTCTTCTTTATGAGGATGATGTTGTAACTACTGGAAATGACCCAAATTACATTTTGCACCTTATCTCTGAGTTAAGTGTAGTTTTTGAAATGAAAAATCTGAGGTAACTCCATCATTTTCTGGGTAGTGAAATGAATCATCATGCTACTAGACTGTTCTTATAAGTTAAATATGCTCATCATCTCTTATCTTTGTTGAGATTTTGACATCACCCGTTGTGCACATTTATGATCGCAAGATCAACAAAGAAGCAACTACACACAAAAGAGACACAAAGATTTACGTGGTTTACCCAAATATGCTTACATCCACAGCACAGAGATGATCATCTTTACTATGACAAGTAAAGCATACAGAGGCTCTCTTTCTCTCACATCGTCTCTCCTACGTGTTGTGGGAACACCACGGGCAAAAAAGCTCTTACTTCTCTTCAACTGCAAGATTTAGAGTTACAGACTATATATATAATCTCCGCTTTCTTAGCTACCGAGAAAGCCCTGGTACAATTACCAAAATACCTTGACCTTAAACCAGTCACTGGCTAACCTAGTGGACCCATTCGGCTAAACTAGAATATAAGACATAAACCCAACAATCTCCACCTTGGCTTGGATTCCATACAACTAGAGCCACCAGGAGATAAAATCGGTAATGTCTTCACATACCTTGCTGAATGGTACATCATTGCACCGACGATGCAGTCCCCTTCCTTCAACATTTTGACATATTGAACCAGCAAATGAACTTTGAGCAAAGTTCATCTTCTTGTCAAACTCCACCTTAAACTTAAAGTTCGAATCCATTGACGAATCTGAGTTATATCGATATTTAATTCATTCACTATCCCGCCCCATCTTCAACATCACCATGAAGATCCAATCACCACAAGTATGCAAACAAAACAGATCGAGAATGCAAGTCCAGATGACTCCATAATTGCAGAACAACTTTTGCCTCCGAACGGTCAAAAACTCTATTTGACCTGGCCTCCAATCAATCGAACACATGTTTGACAACTGCTAATGTGAGCAGGCATCAGCTCCTCCTTGCTGCTTCTTCATTGGCTTGGTCATGGCAAGATAAACAATATCACATGCGATCTGGAAAACATGTAAATCCCAAATGAACAGCTTTGTTTGAATCTGCAAACCCTTTGCAACTAAGCTAGCGACTCCTACCATTAGGTTTGCAACTACAACCAGGTCGAGTTGACTCAATTCTGACCTGAACCCACATTTGCTCAGATCTTCTTCACAAGAGAAGTTGGTACTGCCGAAAACTCCCTCTTCCTTTTGTAATTAAGACAGGACATCTCCTGGCAAGGTATGCAAATCCAGATTTCTCCAGTTTAGGCTAGTGAGGAGCAACAATATTCTCTTTTCTATATTTCTGCACCAAGCTATAGATCTTGTCACAATGAGTATGCTGGAAGAAGCGGATCTAAAATCCGAGTCCAGATGGCTCCGATATCACAGAAACAAGTTTCCACTCCGATCGGTCAAACCTCCTTCTTGATTGCCAAATAGCCAATCACCCTTTTCATTGCATAGATCTTCTTAAAACGAGTTTATCTGTTCAAACGGATCTCTGATCAGACACTGGATGATCAAGATATTGCAGAAAGAAGTTTTTGTCGTCGATTCACGGTTAATTGCTTTGACCGTACTTGCTGACGTTAGCCCTGCGCCTGCTGGCGGGCTGGGCTCTGCACACGGACTAGGTCAACCGGACTAGACCCTACCTGCAACCTGTTTTGCTGCCTGTGTTTCGTTGCTAACAAGTCAGGTCTAATTGCAACTCGACCCAACCTAGACTTGACACAAGCCACCTAGGCCTAGTCTTGTACCGTCTCCTTCCTCGCTGTTTCTCTGTAACAAGAAAATGCAGAAGACAAAAATATAATAGAGTCCCTCCAACCCTTTCTTCTCCCTCTGCAAAGGATGATGGTGGATGCAGTCCGGCCACGGACAATGACAAGCGGGCCTGTTCTATAGTGACGACAACTCTAGCAGCAGCAGCGGTGGTTGGCGAACATACCGGTGAGTTTTTTTTTTTTTTTTTCAATTCAAAGACTTTTCCAAAGTCTTTTTCAAATCTCTCCCCTCCGATGAGTTTCTGCTTCTCCGACAAAGTCCAGAACCAAGAACACATAATCCTCTGCGTTCTCCAAACACAATTCAGTCTCTTTTTTTCCAAGTGCCGCAAACAGAGATGGCGAGAGATGCAAGTAACCTTCGTGGCCCACCAATTAGATCCAAAGAATCTGATCACTCCTCTGTTTCAGAACACAAAGATAAATCTCTCTCTTCTTCTCTATTTCTGTAAATAGAAAAACACTCGAAAACCCAAATCCTTTGTCTTCTTCTTCCAATGGCCCAGAGATCACAGTCGAGCTCTTGATTTCGCAAAAATCCGGATCCACAGACGAGATCCGATCCGAGGATCTTCCACGCATAACCTCCAAGCTCTAGGAGACCTTAGGTAGGCTTTGATACCACTTGTTTAGATTTTGACATCACCTGTTGTGCACATATATGAATCACAAGATCAACAAAGAAACAACCACACACAAGAAGAGACACAAAGATTTACGTGGTTCACTCAAATAGGGCTACATCCATGGCATAGAGACGATCATCTTCACTATGACAAGTAAAGTATACAGAGACTCTCACTCTCTCACATCGTCTCTCCTACGTGGTGTGGGAATACTACGGGCAAGAGAGCTTTCACCTTTCTTCAACTGCAAGATCTAGGGTTACAGACTATACATATATATAATCTACGCTTTCTTAGCCACCAAAAAAGCTCTGGTACAATTACCAAAATACCCTTGACCTTAAATCGGTTACTGGCTAACCCAGTGGACCCATCCGGCTAAACCAGAATATAAGACATATACCCAACAATCTCAGCATCAATGCTTGATGCTAAACCCTATAGCTCCCCATCATGGCATAAACTTCCAACACAACCATCAACATCTCAAGCTCTTGTTGATCCTTTCCAGTAGCGAAGTATAACAGGGGCTCTTCAATATCTAACTCCTACCATACCTAATTTAGCCTTTCTAGTGAATCACTTGTGTCAACACATGCATCATCCTACCGCAACTGACTTCACAGCTCTTAAACACATTTTGCGGTACCTTAAAGGGACACTAAATTTTGGAGTCTTCATTCAAAAAAAGCCCTCTTCAGCTCACAGGGTATTCAGATACTGATTGGGCTGGGAATCTTTTAGACAGAAGATCAACTTTAGGTTACTGCATATTTCAGGGAGGATGTCCTATTTCCTGGAGCTCCAAGAAACAACACACAGCGGCTAGGTCTTCCACTGAAGCCGAATACAGGTCATTGGCTCACACCACAGCTGAAATGTGCTCACACCACAGCTGAAATGTGCTGGTCACGGATGCTACCTTAAAATCTGCATATCTTTCTCTCCAAATGTCCACAACTCTGGTGTGACAATATTTCAGCCCTCTTTTTAGCTTCAAACCCTGTGTTCACGCTTGTAGGAAGCACATAAAAGTGGACCACCACTTCATCCGTGAGAAATTTCTTTCTAAAGATCTCCAAGTCCATTATGTTAGTTCAACAGATCAGGTGGCTGATATATTCACAAAAGGATTGCATCCTAAACAATTCCAATACCTACATCCCAAGGTGAAAGTGGCAGCTTACCCCATTAGCTTGGGGGGTGTTGTTGACGAATCAAGCAAAACACAGTCGGCAGTCAGCTGACTGGGAGTTGAACCCCTCTCTCTCTCTTTCATCATGATGTTCTTACTCAATAAACCATAGGAACGAACCTATGAAACTCTCTTCTCCTTTCTTCTTTCTCCCCTCTTCTTCGTCCTTTATTCTCCGTACCCAGAAACTCAAAAAAAAAAAAAAAAAAACTGTGGGGCCCAGCTCAAACCTGCGATTTTTCCTTTCTTTCACTCTTCTTCTACCCAGAAACTCTGTTTTTTTTCAAATGTGTGGCTGAGTGATGCCTACATAAAAAAAAAATTTTTTTTTAATCCAAACTAAGCCCAGGGGAACCGATTAGTGTAGAAAATTAAGGACTAATCATGTTTACTGAACATTTATGGAGTTTTTTCCCATAAAATCCTCCTAGTCAAAAAAGCCATCTACAGAAATAAATAGTAGGAGAAATGAGTCGCACAGCAACAAAAGAGTGTTCAGTAAAAAACAGAGAATGGTTAGGATTAACTCCATGGCCACAAATAGAAATACGATTCCCACCACAAGAAATATCTTTTGCACAAATAACAATTAATGCAAGCAAATTTAGGACAAAAAATTTTCTTATTTTCCATTTTTGAAAGTTCATTTTTACAGGTGGTTTATTATTCACAGATCAAATTGATGAAGGATACAATGTCTATGCTAGTTATTTTTCACCATTCAGAGACTGGTGTAATAGGGACATCCATGGATAGAATGATCACCCTAAAATCATCAGATGGATATTAAGATAAAATGAAATCACATAGGTTCTCTTAAAAGTACCCACTAGTACAAGTCTTTTCATTGCTCAAAACATTCACACAGGCGGTTCCACTAACATGCATGAATGAGCTTACTACATAATAATCACACATGTTTATCAGAGTTTCTCCGGATAAATTGCCCAAGCTTCCAGCTTTCTTTTTGCCCCATTATCCATTCTTTTACATAAACCACATTATCAGAGCTGCATCCCATCTTGAAAAGTATAAAAAGTAAAGATTTTTTCGTAGTTTAGTAATGACTTTTTAATATTTAAAAAAAAAGATAAAGAAAATTTAAAAATATTTTTTAAAAAAAAGAGGAAAAATTTTAAATTTCAAAATTTAATTTTGCTCTACTTCACCCTACTCTTTTGCCAAACATGCCCTGAGATTAGTATTTGGGGCACACGCAGATTTCTAAATGATTTTTGTAACACCCACTATAATACTAATCTGTTAGTCTGACTGATGCCTCTTCTTCCGTTTTCAGTTTCTAAAATTTGATCTTAGAGCCCCACTTTTGATCAACTTAATCATCCTTCTTTATTAGCACCAAATATTCACAACTAGAAATATCACTTACACCCTTCTTTACTGTCCATCACAACCATTGACTATCACCATCCGGGTGTGCCATACAGACTAAGAAAAACACTTGGTCGTTTCTAACGTGGGACCCAAATCGCAAATTGATAATTCCTGTCACCCTGTCACCTCCCGGCGCATGATGGCAAAGCCCTTGGTTTCAATTTCACCTAACCGCTCACAAAAGGAGAGAGAGCGGGCAAGCAAGCAAGCAAGCGAGCAGCAGACAGAGAAGAGAAGAGAAGAGAAGAGAAGAGAAGAGAAAGATGGCTGCTTCTTCGTCTTCTTCAAGCGGAGAGAGCTACAGAAGCGAGCTACGAATCGCAATCTGTCAACTCGCAGACCGTTGCCTCTACTCCGCTTCCAAATGGTATCTCTCTTTCTTTCCTCATTTTCTTCAATTTGCATTTTGCCCCTCCTCTTTTCCCCATTTGACATCTCCACCCCCCATTTCGTGGATTCCAGGGCAGCGGAGCAGCTCGTCGGAATCGAGCAAGATTCCGGCAAGTTCACCCCATCCCACCACGCCCGCTTCTACCGGAGCATCTCCGGCTCCACCACCCGCCCCCACCGCTTCCGCACGCCGGATTCCATCACCACCACCCCACTCGCCGGCGTCTCCTACGTCACCACCCCCGTCTTCCACGACGACCAGGACGACATCGCCGGCAACGACTACCTCCTCCTCCCCAAGTCCTACTTCGATTGCCGCTAATATCGCCGCGCCGCCCACGCCCTCCGCGATCAGACCGGGAAGAAGGCGGTCTTCCTCCGCTGCTATGCCCTTTATCTGGTTCGACCCCCACTCATTACAGCCTTTGAATTGCTTACTTTTTTTTTATTAGCTGCATTCCATCTTTAATTTCAAGTGCCCAGTGTGATTTTTAGGTCTATTGTCTATGTGGGTTTTGAATGCGAAATTGGGAATTGCTTTTGTGGGTGGGTTTTGGATTTGGGGTTGTCCTGCTTTTGCTGCATTGCAAGTGTTTGTTGATTTTTCATTGTCCAGGCAAGGTGAGAAGTATCTACTATCCAGACCGCATCAGAAAGCATGTCAAACCAATATGAACCATGTTTCCATTAAAAATGTATCAAGGTCCAGGTAAGGTTTACTTCTTGTAACCATGTTAGACGCACCCAGTCACTGGAATTGTTGATCATTTTTTGGTCCAAACATACGGACAGGATAATCCAATACAGGGACAATACCATCCAAGATACAGTGAATTCAGCCTCATAAAAAGACTACATCCCATAATTCACAACAAGAAAATATCACCCAAAAAAGATTTCAGGAATTGGAAAACTATCATGAGTCATGACTGCCTAACATTTGATAGAACCAATAACAAGAATATAAACAACCTTTGCATATTCACATTTCATCAACCTCAACACCTGGACAGTAAAGCTCATCTTGGAGAAGGCAAAGAATTTGAAGAAATTGACAAGCCCGTGAAAACATTTGAATAGGACTCCATCAAATATGAGAAATTGGAAATTGGAGGTAGTGCAGGCACTCGTTCCCCCTTTTTCAAGAGCTCTTGCAGGTCCAGCAGCTGCAACGTCAACACTGCCTGACCTTATCTTCCAAACAAATGCGAGAAGTGCATTTTGTGTCACAAACAATGAAACAGGCTAGGAGCCAGGATATCTGAGCCAGTACGTACAAAATTTCCATCTGTGTCCCAAGGGAATGGTTCCAGTGACGGCTCATCAACCTTCACAATGAACATTGCGGAGCCATTTGGGTGAAGAACATAATGAGTGCCTTCCAATATCTTAGTCACAATGAGCGTTCGCCGTCCATCACATTCTTCATAGGAAATCAAAAGGAAGAACAATGCTGTCCTGGCTTGTCCTCAGCCGGCTGAACGGGGGGGCCAACCTAAAGAACCACCCCATTAGCCGGCACACTCTTGTCCAGCGGCCAGCATGCACAATGGCAATTTATACAGAGTGTAACGGTTATCGTGAATATACGGCCAAGCCCAATAACAAGAAAGCATCACACTCAGAGCGCAAACTCTCAATCCAATTGTGTCACTTGCTCTCAGAAATTCTTGATGAGAAACATGCTTACTATCTCTACTGCTGGAAGTACCGCTCTAGGTGAAAATACTACTCCCATTCATTGAATTTGACCTACCAAGAATCTGTTTTATTCCGTCTTTAAAAATCCCTGCGACAGTTTTCCCCTTCGCAGTGGTTCCAGGGTGTCGATCCTCATCGCAATTCGAGTTAAAACTCAGGGGGCAATCTAGAACTTTCTTCATCTTCCCAGATGGAGACTCAATCTGGGTTCCATCAGAACGTAATCCAGGTATCAACTACCAATTGGCAGCTCCTCTGCTGATCCTGGCAAAAAACAGAAACCTCTCTGTTCTCATTCTGAAGTTTCTAAATTTTTCCATCAAAGAAGTTCTAAGTAGAATGAAAAATAGCCAATTAACCTCCTTTAGTATAATGCTCCAAGATCTACAAAGAGAAACTAATAATCAAAAGCAAGAAATCCCTACCCTTGAGTCTACCTGTTTAATTGACAGTGGTTCTAATCTTAATATCATAAGAGAAGGCTTAATCCCTTCCAAATATTTTGAAAAGACAAATTATAAATTAGGACTTGCTGAAATTGGCAAAAAAATGAATATCAATTATAAATTGACCAAAGCCCATGTCTGTAAAAATGGTAGTCGTATAAAGACCAATTTTGTTATAGGGAAAGAATCTATCCAATGATATAATTTTAGGAACTCCATTCCGATCCAATATTCATCCTTTTTCCATTTCTGCTAATGGAATTAAAACTCAAATTAATGAAAAAGAATTAATTTTTGACTTCATAGAAAACCCTTCTATCGTAAAAATAAATCTCATTCAAATGTAAATCACTCCTAAAATAATCATGTTAATTACTTAAAAGAAGAAGTTAATCATCTAAGAATTCAAGATCAACTTCAATCCCAAGAATTTTCTAGATCGATAAAAGACTTTCAGACCTCAATAGAAAAGGAATGTTGTTCTAATATTCCTTCTGCCTTTTGGCATAGGAAGCATCATGAAATCACTCTTCCTTATATTGACAATTTTTACAAAAGAAATATCCAACTAAGGCTAGAGTTGTTCAAATGAATCCTGAACAACTTGCCTTATGTGAAAGGGAAATTTATGATTTATTAAAAAAGAAATTAATTAGAAAGTCTCGCTCCCCTTGGAGTTGTACTACTTTCTATGTTAACAAAGCCGCTGAACAAAAGCGAGGAGCACCTCGATTGTTATAAATTATAAACCCCTCAATAAAGTCCTTAAATCAATAAGTTAGAATCTCCTAGCACCTCTAATCAATCCTCACCTCCATTAGAGGCTACCGCTTATATTAAAGTAGACAAAACTTCTTCTCTAATTAAGGTTCAAAGCAGAATAATTATACAAATCTGCATCTTCAAATTTTTAGACAGCAATTAACCAGCGTTGAAAATCACAATCAATCTTTAGATGAAAAAAGTTCCAGCAAACCAAGTGCTAAAACGCAATTTGTACAAGAAATTCTTATTAAACCTCAAATCCCAATACAGGGATTTAATCTCTCTAATACAAGAGAGAAAAATGATGAGTTCATAAATCAATTATTGAGCCGAATGAAAGGCTTAAGTGTTTTATCCCATGATTCAATTACAGATTTTGTTATAGAATTAGATTCAGAAACTTCTCAGAATGAGCTAATAAAAACTGAAGCTTCATTACAAGCTTTAACAAATGAAATTAACGCTATCGGCTATACTAAAAGTTCCCAAAATACTTGGGATATGAATAGTAGGTTCCATTATCCTAGAACTACTCCCCAGGATTTGCTTTATGAAGAAGATTTTCTCCATCATCAAAAATCATTTTATGGAAAAACCATTTACGAATGGAACATAGATGGTAAATCAAAAATCAGATTTTTGAAGTCATACATCAAATAATGATGCATAGTACGGTTTGTAAACAAAATAATAATTTTGATGCTAATATAGCCAAGCTTATAACCAATAGATTCACTGGTGTGCTAAAAGGTTGGTGGGATAATATCTTGACGGAAATACATAGGCTAGAGATTTTCAATGCAAAGAAAATTGTCAAAAATGAAAATACTCAGCAACAAGAAGCCCATGAAGATGTTGTTTATACCCTGGTTCAGACCATTATCCTACACTTTGTAGGCCTTTGGGATAACCAAAGGGAAAGAAGTCGTGAACTGCTACAGAATTTAAAGTGCCCATCTTTAACCCATTTCAGATGGTATAAAGATGTTTTCCTTGCAAAAGTTATGCCAAGACATGACGCTAATAATGAGCATTGGAAAGCCAAATTTATTGATGGTCTTTCAAATTTAGTTGCTGAAAGAGTTCGAAAGAAGTTCAGGTACAGACATGATGGAATAACTACTCCCTATTCCCAATATACTTATGGACAATTAATTAGTGTTGTCCTTTAAGAAGGATTATCTCTTTGCAATGACTTAAATTTGCAACATTAGTTGAAAAGCCAAAATCTTATTGGTCGAAAAGAATTAGGAGAATTCTATGACCAGTTTGCTTATGATACATCTCTTAAGTATCCAAAACTTAGAAAGATAAAAGAGCATAAATCTTTGCGTAGATTGCACAAAAAGAAAAGGACATCTTCCTCTAAAAGACTAGATTCCAAAGAATCATCTTCTAATAAAAAGAAGAGTCGTAGAGGAAATAAAGTAGCTAGAAAAGAAATTAAATGTTACAAATGTGGCAAAATTGGCCACTATGCTAATAAATGCAAAACAAAGCAGAAATTAGGGAGTTTTGAGATTGATGAACATCTTAAGCAACAATTGTTTAAATTAATACTTACTTCTAGGTCTTTAGAATTTGACTTCGAATCTGAAGAAATAGATATCCTAGAATCTTCCTCTAAAGATCAAGACAATAATAAACAGACTTGTCGATCAAAACGATAGTAAACCAGCCTCTTTATCTAATTTAAAAATGAAAGTTAATTAGATTAAGAATGAAATCCGATAATTGAAAGGATTTCAAGCCAAAACCATACAAGATATAACTTCTATTGAAAATAGATTGTCAAAACTTGAAGAAAATAATTCTTCCTCATCTTAAGAAATTCCTAAATGGAGGATTACTTAAATCTTATAACCCAAATCACTACTCAAAAGTGGCATATTCATATAACAATAGTTATAAATAATGAATATACAATCTCTAATGAAACAGCATTAGTAGACTTAGGCGCAGATTTGAACTGCATCCAAGAAGGGTTAATTCCAAACCAATACTTCCAAAAAACCACTGATAGCCTTAGCACTGCTAATGAGCAAAAAATGGTCATAAAATATCAAATAAAAAATTCTCATATATGTAATAAAGGAATATGTATCCCAGCTCATTTTTATCTTCTCAAAAATCTTTCCCAACAAATTATTTTGGGCAGTCCTTTTCTTGCATCAATTATGCCTATCGAACAAATTGATTCTACCAAATTTAATCACTCTACTCTACTCACTCTATTCTAGTCACATGAAACACTAAGCCAAGGGAGTGCCCACACCACAAAAGATATTATCTCTTGAACTTCGCCAACATGCACCAAGGGAGAAGAACAGTGGAGAGAGAAAATGGATCCATGGAGGTAGATGGTGGTGAGGAGAATGCAATGGTGGAGAGAGAGTGGTTTGGCGTGGTGAAAGTGGAGTGTAGATGGGTGTGGTGGTTTCTGTATCTCCATGGGGAGAGTGAGAGAGGTGGAAAAAAAAATTATAATCGTAAGATGGAGTGGTGGGTGTGAGATGGAGATCCCTTAGGACTGAAACTCCCTTATCTTTTAAATATTTTGAAATATATATGAGATAAGCTCTTGCCCATTTTGAAATTCTCTCTCCAACTTCAAATCTTTCATATAATCGGCCCCCACTTGAGATGGAATAGTCTTCATGATTTGCCCTTTTGGAATCTTCCAAATGCTTGAATTAAAGAGTAGTGGAACCCACTCCAAATTGCTGGCCGTGGAATGCATGTGGTATGTTGGTTGGGAATGTCCACAGTGTAAGGTTTTTGTAATTGGCTAATACATGGGTTGGAGAAAACTCGGGTCCATTGAGTTGCATTTTATAATTCTTTTAGAATGAACTGTAGTTCGCGTCACCAGAAGAGTTGAAGAGAATAAATCATAAAAATAGGCAGGCGCTCAAGCTGACCAACATGTGCGCTTAAGTCGGGGCACACAGAAGCTAGCGCGCTCAAGCTAAATGATTATGCACTCAAGCCTAACTGGCAGAATTGCGCTGAATGAAATAACTATAAGTTTTCATCAAGTGCTCGAGTGGACCTCACACACGCACAAGCACATGACACTGTAGAAACCCACTTTCTTGCTATAGAATTGTTTCTTTTTTGTACTAGAATTGGTAATTCTTATTCTAAAAGGAGTATTCTTTTAAGACACAAATTGTTGGTTATTTAAAAGGTCCTCCCTAAAGTGTTGATCTCATTATTCTTGTATGGCTTTGATTGTCGATTGTAGGTTACACGCTTCCGCACGTGCACAATATAAGTGGAGATTATACATTGGAGATTACCTTACTTCCCTAGAGCTTTCATTGGAGAGGTTGTGCTAAAGCTTTGTGCTAGAAAATATTGCTTCTAAATCTCTTGTAAAAACTAAGAGCATTTTGTCTGTTCAAGGTGTAGTGCAATCATGTAGAGAATGGTACACGCGAAGAAGTGTCATGACAGAAGGAGTTATGCAGGAAGAACTTGGTCCTTAGGTTAAAGGAGTGATGGACAAGGGTTGTGCCTATATCTTGTAACCATTCAATATTGCTTGATAGTTGATCCTTGTTGGATTTGTAGTTTTTTACCGGTTGGGGTTTTCCTCGTTAAAAATCTGCTTGTCTATTTTTTGTGTGGTTGTTGTCGGTGCACCTAGGCTAAAAGGTGCAAGAGCTGTGCTCAATTCTAGCAAGTGCAGAGGCAAACCTTTCAACGAGGTATGGGAAGATCAAGATATCGTCGGGTATGTTCAAGGTGGCTTCGAAGATTTACGAAATTCAAGACAAGGTAGAGATTATTGTTGTGTTCATGTATGTAATTACTTGATGGTATTATTGTGTTTGTTCATCGTGGTAGATCCATTGATCACGATTATTTTCTGTTGTGCCAGTTTTCCCAACAATGTACTATGTTTCTGTAATTGTGGATTATGGCCTCAAAACTATGCCTGGGTAGCACTCTGATGGAGACCCAAATATCTTATATGATGTTTATTCATGTATTATGAACGTTTATGTTTATAAAGTAAAGTATGCTTACATGCATACGCACATACCCTTTTTTTTTTGGTGAAATGTTCACCTAAGACTCTAAAAGTGGAAAACAAATGGTTCTCATCTAGTCTATCTCTTAGATGCCCTCCTTCGATCATTCCAACCCCTTTCTGCTCTCCCCTTTGCTCCCGTTTCGTCACCAGTGAGTCAACAATGAAGTTTTACTCATTAAAAAAAGGGTATTTTTCCCTTTTTTACAAAAGAAAAAAAGCTATAAAACCTTTGTGTTCATCAAATAATGGGTTAGAAATATGTGACATGGCTAATTTTTTGCCCAACCCCATATGACTTGCAATAATGAAGAGCTAACACTTAGAACACATTTGGCAGCATGAAAAGAATCCTATATCCAATGGACTTTTTCCATCTTTTACAATCCTGTCCTCTACAAGGATTTCTTGTGAAGATGATTCACTGCATTCCACCTTAGGCAAATGCAAGGAAGGTGTGCATATACTTGTGTTATATCCGACGGTCACAAATGTTTTTTCATTTTCTTGTGATTTGATGAATCAAAATATAATTTGAACCTGTGGCCGTTCTTATCCTTTTACAGATAATAGACGGTTTGGATTTTCATTTTGCATCCCACATAAATTTAGAAAAGTTATTTTTAAGGTGGAGAAGTTTTCGCACATATCTCAAAATATTTGATGAATCAATAGCTAACCTATCCTACTAGGTTTTTTGGACATTATAAACATGATGGACGGCTCGGATCTTGATTAAGAGACCCATAAGATAGGTTTATAAATAAAAAATCATTATAAAACAACTACCGCTTGAGTCACACTTTTTACTCCTAGAGATTGTTTTTGCAAGGTGGGTGATCAACGATCAAGACTTGTTTTCCTATTTTATCATCATCCAAGATGAATTAGGGTGCCAAAATTGACAATATGGCTGTTTCAGGACTTTTGAAGATAATGAATGGTTCAAAATTTTCAAATGGGGCCACAAAAACTCAAAAATGATGATCAACAGTCTGGACATTTTGTGAAAATATCTCAAAATATATAATAGATCAACAGCTAATATTTGGTATATTAGCATTTTTGGACCTTATAAACACAATCAACGGTTTATATCATGCTTATGGGACACATAATATAGGTTTCTAAAGCAAAAACAGTGACAATATCTATACTACAATCCATTTCACTGTTCATCCGCAAATCAATGAGCAAATGTATTCTTGGAATTCGACATTAGAGGTGGAATATTAATGCTCTACGTTCCTGAAGAGTTATAGTACATAAAAAAGATTTATCTCATATGGTTGTATGCGAAACCAAACATGTGTTTTCCTTACATCGGAGGAAAATATGAGAGGAATCATATGTGTAGACAATTGCCAAACGTGCTCTTAGAAAAAGGTGAAGTTCGGGCCTAGTGAAAACTTGTCTGAGTATTTTAATAAAAAAAATATTTAACCCCTACTCTGGTATCCATAATTAAGTTGGAGAGTAAACATGTTACTATCAAGCCTATTTGAAGATTTGACAACTGTCTCCAGTCTCCACCATCTTGAAAACCACCTATGATTTTAGTACGCTGTAGTTGGTACTGGATCTTTGTAACATCTCTAAATTATGATTGTTTGATATTTACTTTTAAGATGTTGTTAGGAAAGTTCAAATCTATCCACAAATGCACATTAGTCATTGATTATTTGTTTGTGGTTACATTTCAAGTGATTAACTAATCTTTGTAGCCTCTCTAGCTTATGATACATGATTAGGGGTTTCATTTTCATTTCTTATTTGAACATCGACTGTTATGATATAACATTTTGGATTTCGTTATACGTCTTGTCATTAACCATTGTATGTAATATGTGACCAACATGACTATGCATCAGTTCTAAGTAAACTGTTTTAACACTTATATGCATTTTTATTGCATGCATGCCTTCACTTGCAGTTTTTTATTTTTATTTATTTTTTATTTTTATTTTTTGTGAATATTCAATACGAGCAAAAAGCTTGAGCTTGGTCTTACATAAAGATATCTAATTACCACGTCCTAATTAAGTTGCCAAAAAGGGACCAGAGTCTAGAGGTGTGGAGAAGTGGGGGCCACATCGTATTTTCTACGTTGCCAAATGCTAAAGAGGGACTAGCAAGAATATTTCTAATCAAGGTGTGCCACACTGCTGCAAGATGTCCAAGACATGTTTCATGGAAGGCCTATGCAAAGGCACTGTCACAGTGCAGTTGAGGCCCAGGTTCAACACCGCAATCATCTCATTCAAGTAAGCAGGTTCTTGTCTAAGCTCCTCATCAAGTGCTTCCACCAAGTCCTTCCCCTCCAGCAAATGATGCCACGCCCATTCCACCAAGCCATTGCACCCATCAGAAATGCAGCATGCTTTCTTTCCTGTCGTCAGCTCGAGTAGCACCACCCCAAAGCTATACACATCACACTTCTCGTTGGCTCGTGACCAGACCGCATACTCTGGAGCAATGTATCCAAAAGTACCGGCTATGCCTGACATGGTCTCGGGCTCTCCCTTCTTGGCCCGCATCCTGGCCAGCCCGAAATCTGCAACCCGGGCCTTGAATTCAGAGTCCAAAAGGATGTTGCTGGACTTGACATCTCGGTGGATGATGGGAGGTGAGCAAGAGTGGTGCATGTAGCAAAGCCCCTGCGCCGAATCCACTGCGATTCTTAACCGAATCGGCCAATCCAACTGTCTTGATTCTAATTCGACTGTTGTTGTTGTTGTACCGTTTCTCTTTTCAAACAGCCAACGGTCCAAGCTCCCGTTCTCCATGTACTCGTACACAAGAAGCTTCGAATCCTCACTCGAGAAGCAACATAAAAGTTTGACTATATTAGAGTGCCGGATCCGGCCCAGTATCTCAATCTCCGCTTGGAATTCCTTGTCCAGCTTTGCATCCGACTTGTTGCTGTTTGAGATTTTCTTCACGGCCACCACCCTATCATTGTCATCCGTTTGATTCTCCACAGAGATCCGATACACCTTGCCGGATCCTCCACTCCCAATAAGGTTGCTTTCGACCAGCCCGTTTAAGATGTCCTCCTCCGTAAAATCCAGCCATTGGAACGAGGTAAACTTCCACGTGGTGAGATTCTCCACGTATCTCTGCTCCTGCTCTTGCTTATTGTTTTTGTTTCTGTGATGTCTTCGTATAAGGAACCACGTGAGGAAAGCGAAAATGAGAAGAATCATGAAGCCTGAGATGGAGACTAGAAGTCGGGCCGATATTTTGGAAGAGGAATGGCAGGAGCGGATGTTGATGAAGTGGTTGTTGGACTTGGATGCGCATAGTCGGGAGTTGTTGAGGAAGCTGGTCTTGAACTCCAGCTTGTCAAACCCGTCCGGGATCTTTCCGCTGAGTCTGTTAGAGGAGAGATCGAGTTTGCGGAGGTGAAGGTATCCGAGTTCCGGCGGGATCTCGCCGGAGAGCTGGTTCCCCGATAGATCAAGAGAGTGGAGCCCGTAAATGAACCCGATCGCTGGAGGAATGCTGCCTGTGAGCTGGTTTTTGCTCAGATTGAGAGTGTTGAGAAATTTCCATGAGATTTTATTGAATGGTATCTCTCCGGAGATTTTATTTTCTTGTAACTCAAGCGTCCGTAGCAAAGAGAGAGTAGTCACACTCTCCGGAATTTCTCCCATAAATGCGTTGCGATGTAGTCGTGCGGTTTCCAGGATGGAGCATCCGCCGAGGGACTTGGGCAGGGTTCCGCTGAGATTGTTAGAGGAAACGTCGAGCAGAACGAGTTGGCCGCTGTGGCACAGGTTCTCAGGCAGCTTGCCTGATAGTCTGTTCATGGAGACATTAAGAAACCGAGGACGGGAAGAATGAAGTCCTAATTCTGGAGGCAGAGCCCCCGTCAAGCTGTTGTTGGAGAGTTCGATGTCAAACAGAGAAGGCAGCCGGCCAATACCTGCCGGGATCTCACCGGAAAGTTGGTTTTGACTCAGATACAGATATGTCAAATTCACAAGGTTTCCAAAAGCTTCTGGAATTGTTCCAGTGAGCTGATTGACGGACAGATCTACGGAAAATAGGCCAAAAGCGTCAACTGTTTTCGGAATCTCACCAGACAAGCTGGTGTTGGAGAGAATAACTTGCTTCAAACTCTTCATTCTAAATAGATCTCTCGGAATCTCGCCGCTCAGTTTGTTCCCTGAGAGATCGAGGACCTCTAGATGTGTGAGGTTGGTGAGAGATCCAGGAATCTCACCAGACAAGCTGGTGTTGGCGAGAGAAACTCTCTTCAAACTCTTCATTCTAAATAGATCTCTCGGAATCTCGCCGCTCAGTTTGTTCCCTGTGAGATCGAGCCCCTCTAGATCTGTGAGGTTGGTGAGAAATCCAGGAATCTCACCGACCAGATTCGATTTCCAAATGAAGAGGTTCTTGAGCTTCTTCAACCGGCCGAACCCAGGCGGAATTCTCCACGGCGGCATGATCGGAAGGTCAGCGAGATACAAGGTTTCGAGATTTTCCAGATCGGCCATCTCCAAAGGAACAGATCCGTTGAAGAGGTTCTGATCGAGTTCGAGTTCGATGAGATTTGACATACGACCAATCGGCGGAGGGATGTCGCCGGTAAATTTGTTGCCATAGAGGTGGAAGTAGCGGAGGGAGGAGAGGCGGTCGATGTCGGGAGGCAGACGACCGACGAAGAGATTCCCCGAGATGTCGAGGTAGTGGAGATTGGAGCAGTTGGAGAGATAGATGGGGAAAGGGCCGGGGATTTTATTCGAGTAGACTTCGATTCTGGTGAGATTGGTGAGTTCACAGATGGATGAGGGGATTGGGAAGGAGAGTTTCTTGAGAGAGAGATCGATTCCAGTGATGGTGCCATCTGTGGTGCATGTGATCTCAGGCCAGGAGCAGGGGTCTCCGTTCGACTCGGTCCAATTGGAGAGGGAAGGTGGGTTTCTCCATTCTCTTTTCAGTTTTAGAAGAATTCCCTGCTGCAGCTCCTGCTTCTGCTTCTGTGGGCTTTTGGGTTGGGACTGAGACTGCAAGGGAAAGGAGTGGACGAACAGAAGCAGAAGCATGATGCGACAAAGTGAAAGGAAGAGTGTTTTCGTCATGTTTTTTTTAAGAAGGAAAGGAGTTGTTTTTTGTTACAGTGCTTTCAGCTACGCTGCACCAACACTTGTATAGAGAATCAGGCGACTGCCACTTAAGTCAATACCAACTACCAAGTCAAGCAGGTCCGTCCGTTTGCGCGGGTCGTGGGAACGCAGCATTCATATCTCCACAGACCGGCCAAGCTTTCTTTCTCACTGCCTGTCTCACAACGCATGTGACAGTCCTTAGTCATTTGTTTTGGTCCCACATTATTACAAGCTTATTCTAGCTGCATTAATTGTTCAACTATTGATTGGCGAATTTATAGGGGTTAATCTGATCCAAAGCCGTCTAGAATGAACCGTTTGCTTTATTGAACAAAGCTTTATTAGGATTGCCCCCTATTATCAACCATAACAGATGGTCGACCTTATAATCAACCATAGTAGTTGGCGTCGACCAGCTTTGCAATAAGTTCGGTCAACAAAGAAAAATACATACAATGGAAATGCAAAAGAGAAGCGACATATTTTTGACTCAACAAAAGTAGCTTGCTTACTCTCAACCACTAGTTTGAAAAGAAAATCCCTTTGACTTCGTTTATGCTCAGTCAAGTGAGGCGGGCTATGATTCCATCCGAAGCACCGTAAGAGGATTGGATTATATATCTTAGATATTTTTCCCATAACATGGCTGTTCATATGATAATGATGAATATCGTTTTGTGTGATGTGTTTGATTTGGCACGAAAAACACTTAAATTTGAGTGTTAAGGGGTAAATATCAAAAAAGACAGTTCTACAGGAAAATATTTCTTTTCTAATTTAATTAAAAAGACCCTGTACTTTCAGTGAGCATCACAAAGCTGTTTTTATCTTGTGTTTTTAACAAAAAGTCAGCTTTGACTTAAAAAAAAAAACTGAATAGTGGTACCAGTACAAGGGATGCAAAATGCTGCATCCGATCATGCCCAGCCACTTAGCTACCGGTATTAAATCTGATTCCTTTTTTATATCCGTGGGACACATTTTTCTAAAGCGGTTAATTACACTGTAAGAGGGTTCTAGTTAAGAAAAATCTAAGATGGGTAAGTAGGTCAAAATCCCCACCATAAAACCCCCTCAATTACACTATTCATGATCGTTTAATCACACTAGAACCATGTTTGATGGTCCATGTAGATATTTCTCATTAGCAGTCCTCTGTTTGCCATGGTTTTGATCAATAGCTTATCTCTAGCCCAGAAGCTATAATATTGAGAGCCTCTGCAGAAAACCTAGATCACTCAGATAATATGATTGCTGAAAACTTTAAGACGTTAGTAGAGAGGAAAGGCCCACTGAAAAGATGATTCATATCAGTAATTGGAACTATTTTTAGTATAAATCACGTTAACTATTTATACAGACCCCACAGGGCAGACAAATAGATAAATAATTGGCATTTTAAAACTTCTTATCAATCTTGACCATCCATTTTTTTTTGTTAGTCACACAAATCATATTGTTACGGTCATACAAATGATGGAATATGCAAAGTTGGGCCCCGAGATGGACAGCTCAAAATTAAGATTGAACCTTTACTATTAATTCAGTTGCCTACTATGCTAATTAATCTTCTCATCAACATGATTTTGAAATTTATTGGCTACCCAAGGTAGGGTAGATTTTTTTACTCGGGGGGGGGCAGTAACTGGGTGGGACACTCTTTTTAACTGGGGAATTGGCCCTTTGACATGTGTATTCCCACCGTATGTGAACCTCTCCCATACTGTATAATTCCAGCTATTGAAATTTCATCACTACCATTCAAAGGAAAAACAACTCTTGAGTTACAAAACATGTACAATGATGACAGAAACAGTTAATCTATAATCTGAAATATAGAAATAAGTGAAGATCTAAAAAACTAAATCTGAAGTTGTAGGATAAGAAAGAAACTTCAAAACCAATTATGATACAAATCACTAGATAATCTAATTATCATCATTGCTTCACAGTAGGAAAATCTCAAGGGCGGAGCCAACGGGATGAACAATACAACTGGGTGCCTGCAATATTTTAGAGGACAATGCAAGTCAGGGAAACTGTCCCTTGAGTGTGTTTTTGTGTGTGTCTCCATGTGTGTATAAATGGAACCTGAACACTGTTGACATTCACACGAGCAATGCACATTGAAACCTATATGTTGCAGAAGCCCACTTCAGAAGGACTGGACGATATTCTAGTAGTCACGTCATACCAACCATACAGTTCTTCAATCTCTGCATAACACATGCACAATAAAAACTAAGCAGTTACCAATGGTGCACATTTCAAGTGGTGAAAGAAATATCTACAGATTTGATAATGGCAAAGGTTTTATGGACAAACAACATGAAAAAATAATTAGGACTAAACACAAAAGAAAATCAATTTTCTTGTTCATCATGACATGTGACAGTCTATAGAAAACTAAACTAACTTATCACTTTGGGATTTAACTTGCACAACTAAAGGAAATGAATTCAAAACAGAAAATAAACGAGCACATTAGTGTTAGTCAGCTGAGTAACTTAAAAGATGAGATTTCCTATCGTCGAAGCTCAACCCAATCAAAACAATGCATGTGACCTCCGAGCAGTATCCCCAAAGCAGGTAGTGATGCCCTTGCAAGTAACAATCTACATATTCTCTTCAACCTAAATGTTACAAACAGGTTAGACTAAGATAACACAATCCTTCTTAAAGATATTGCAAGGAGAATTTTAAGGACAGAAGAAGAAAATAAATCAAGTCCATAATTTGTGTAACAATGTATGAGAGATAACTAATTATAGCAGTGTGTGACATTCTAATAGGTCCCGCAGAGAGAGAGAGAGAGAGAGAGAGAGAGAGAGAGAGAGAGAGAGAGAGAGCTGTATTCCCAACCAAAAAAACAGACTAATAGTAATACCTCCATGTTGAAGGGAGGTGATGATAACCAAGAAAGCTCTTCCACTTGATTTAAGTCCACATTACGAGGTAGGAACATAATTATATTGGGTGTTATTCTTTCAGCAGCCTGTAACAAAGAATATCTGCTTGTAACTTTCTATTAGTTTTCCCATCAATGTGATGAACATTGAATATGCAACTCCACAAGAACTAATGTAATAGCACCAATTACAAACCATGATAAGAAGCATATGACAGTTGTCTGGATCCTCCAAACAATACCAGAGTACCTATGCTAGCCTAAGACACAAAAGGTACGCAAAACTACTACATCATATCCTACATACCAATCTCTTAAATATGAGGGTCCTTGGATCCAAATACAGGATACAGCTGACATATGATCCTAGGATCCAGTTTTGAAATATGGTTTATATAGTTCATAACTGATAAGCAATTGCTAGTAGTTGGGAAGAACATGCATTTGTTATCTTATCTTGTTGCCTTGATAATAAACCATATTAAGTTCAATGATTATTACCAAATTGCCGGTCTCCATAAGGAATCTAAACGGCAACACTAGTTGAGGTCAACATGGTGCTTTTAATTATAATAAATTTTATTTATCATGCATCTTTCCCTTTCCCAAGGACTTGGACAATGTCCCAAGTGTTACACATCATAGTGAGCCATTTAGCATAACCATGCATTATAAGTTTTACTAGGTGACTCACTGAAAAGAACGAATTCATAAAGGATTTTATATGAAGCATATTTCTAAGCCTTGTACTATATGTATTCAAAGGTAATGGTGAGTCGAATCAACTAGGTAGGCCACTTGGCCAGGTCAGTCAAAGGACTATAAACGATAGTCAGATGGCTTCGGACAGTCAACTTGAGACCACTTGAATCAAATCAAATTCCACATCTTTTAAGCGATAATACGTACATTTTAGCTATACTTTGAATCATATTAGTCCTTTAACAATCTATGAAGCCCAAATATAGCAATGATCCTCCATGACTCCCTCTCTAACCATTAAAACTCAAAACATTAAATCAGTAGGTAGAAATAGATAATATGACAGTGCTAATTTTTTTAACATTCGCTAATCTAGATGAGACTTTCACGACCCTACACCTACTAATTCACATGGATATTTAAAAGTGTCTCATCTATACATGCATAAGTGAAGTTCAAGCACAAATCCCAAGGTGCTATCGGTTTTGTTGTGGGCCCTCCTCTTGGGCCTCTCTTCATATTTCTTTGAATCCTCTTTTATTGCCCTGCAGCCCTCTTAATCAATCTTCAAGGGCATGCTTGGTAAATTGAGAGGAATCTTCTATTTAGAGGATTCTTTTATTCCCTTGGAACCATGGTATCCTCTCTGAGGTTTTTTTATGGGAAGAATAAATGCATCTCAGGTTTGAAAACACCTAGGATTCACTCTCAAGTGCTCCATTGCCTTTGTGGATTTGCAAAATTCAATGGGGGAGGTGGTGACTGAGGAATCAATGGAAGAGAGGATTTTTGGTGGATTTAGATAATCCTCTAACTTTTCCTCTCTTCAACCAAGCATAGATTTTCTTTGCAATCGAGGAAAATCAAAGGATTCATCTCTGAGGATGTTGTCCAAATATGCCCCAAACCTTTTATTTTCTCCAATGTGGCACTTCCCAATGTGGGCCCTTTAATGTGATTGCTCATATGGGGCCTTCAGTCCTTTGGTTGCTTCATCTAAAGAGATCCAACCATTGATTGTTGTCAAAATAACAATCCAATGGTGGACTTTCACTGTCGTGACAATCAAAGATGGAACAATCTATCACAACCCAAGCCCAGAAATTGGGAGTTAGTTAAAAACCTAACCAGTGACACACATACTCTCGTGCACGTATACCCAGACCTTGTCTAAGTATATGCACACAATGGATATTCACACGTGCAAACCAAGTGTATGCGGAAGCTATACGTATCATTACATGACGAAAAGAAACACAAAGAGGAATACTAACTGTAAAACTGATATTAATTACAGAATATACAAACAAAATAGGAAACAGTGTCTTCGAGACAATCACAAGATAAGGCATACAAGAAACAAAACAAGATCCTGATGCAAAATGGAAGTCAATAGATGGATGCAATGCCAAGCCGCTCTCCGTGGGAGTGATCAAGTCCACTCCTGTAACCCTGACTGGGTCTCTCGGATCTCTCCTGGAGTCTGGCCGATCGATGAGAGGTCGGTAGAGGAATCTGGGCCTGCAACACCAAGAACAACTAATGAGTACTACGATTCAGCAAAACATAAGCACCAATAAGTTAACACACATTGTGTCAAGCAGAATAGTTAACAGTTACCAATTAACCATGCATAGAGATCATGTTCATATACTAGGCAGGTCGTGCATATCAATAAGCATGCTTTTCGAATCACAAACAGATAAACTGGCTAGGTGGCTACTACATTTGCCATATTCTCCCTATCAAGAATAGTCAGGACGAGAACACCATCGACCGGGCTAGAGTGCAAATAGGTTTTTGGTTTTCGGGGTCCGGAATCTCAGGACAGGAGCACTCTGCAGAGGCAACAAACAAGCTACGCTAAAGTCAACCCCGTTGGGTATCCTAAGGCTGAGGCTGAGTAGAGCCAAACAGACAAGATCAGTCATATCATGTGGATGCACGTCAATCAATGTTAGTCAGTCGGTCAGGCAGTGCAGTTCAAGATAGTACATGTCATGTCACAATCAGGGAATACAGTACATGCATCACACTGGATCAATACTGTTACAAGTAGTCAATTACAAGTCAAACTAAAAACAAGACAAAGAGCATGGAAGCCAATAATCAAATCAAGATTATTTACTAGCCAACCCTAAGCTAGTTGTCCAATATTTCTAACCATGCATGATGATGTAGTTTTAAGTTATTCGATACACAGTTGTTCCTTAAATCAACACCCATGGGGAGGTGCTTAACAATTGGACAATTCACATGAATGCATCACAACCCGCAAGACCATTCATGCTTTTAAGGTACTCCATTGGACAAGTTCGGTGGTTGATAAGCCCATGTGAAGGCCCTATAAGGTCTCATCATTAACCTTATCCAGTTCATTAAGGAGCAGAAAGACCAAAAGGTAGCATACAAAGGTCCTTTGGGTGCTAAGGAAACAAGAGAGGGAGAAAAAATAAGCTTAGGATTCAGTTAGACACTGCATTACCTAGAGCAGAAATGCTTCAGGGCCGACCGGTCGGCTCTGAAGCCCGATCGGTCAGATTTCGGTTCTAGGAAAATCCGATCGGTCGGATTTTAGGCCCGACCGGTCGGGTAGCATTACCCTGTGCAGAACAGAACGACTTAACTGAAGTCAATAAGTGCACGAATATAACGTGTAACGAGTTCATAAATGCAAGAGGGCTGTCAAACACAACACACTTGAGAGAAAGAGTAAAGGAAACATAACAATCAACGTGTACGAACATGTGTTCATCCATACTGTGCTTATACTTGCCTTAAACAAGTTCTTTCCTTAAATTTAGATGCTCTTTGGCCCAAACAATCCCGAAGATGCAATTCTAAAACCATGCATGTCAAGAATAAGCAAAAGAAAAAGGGTGCATGTAGTGCAATCACAGCCTAAATGCATAATGGAGACTGTGACTCAACTTCTCACCTTAAACGAATCGGGAAGATGGTGCAAGGTTCTTGTCCACGACAAAGCAATAAGGAAAATGAGATCGAAGACGAGTGCAGTGAACGAGAGAGAGACGTCGAGTAAAGAAGCTACCGGCGAACCTAAAGAGATGACAAGCAACTGGCGCACACAAATTTCCCCCTTTCTCTACGTTGATCGCTAATAAGAAGAAGAAAAGATGGAGATCAGGGAGGAGAAAGAGAGAAAATGAGAGAGAGAGAGAGAAAGGACGAAGTAAAATCTAGTCTAATGCAATGTGAAACAATCAGGAAATTAATTAATCAACACAAAGAATTCAGATCTGGCTCATTACCAATAGTCAGTTAATTTTAAGGGATGGATCAGCCATAGATCTAAACCCCTTTTCACAGATCCCGCAGTAATAGTTCTCAGATTTGAGAAGTGGATCTTAATGGAAGGCAAAACTTCCAACACTTAGGGTTAGATTTGTGAAGAAAATGGTTTCATCAAACGAAACAAAGCCAAAGTATTCAATTTCAGGTCTGGGATTACTGGCTCTAGTTTATATTCAGCAGATCTGTAATCTTATGGTTACTTGAAAGTGCTCAGGAAGGGAAAAATAGAAAAGATAGTGGTTACCTTTATTAGGCTCTCACCAAACTCCAATCACATGAGGCGTTAATAGCGGTTGGCAAGAAAGGTGGCTTACAAACCCAAGTGGAGAAGAAGAAGAAAAAGAAGAAGCTCCTTTTCTTATTCCAAAATCAAGTTTCATACATACATAATGGCGAAGATAACCTAGATCTAGAACTTTTAATTGTCTCTTTTTAAAGAAAAAGAAACAAGACAAGACAAGAAAGGAAGAAAGAGAAGAAAATTGGTGTTGGGGGGGGGGGGGGGGGGGGGGGCGCGGAATATCATGCGCAAGATGGACTTGCGTACATTGGGATTCGTGCGCAAGTTCCATCTTGCACACATCATTTTTTTTTTTCAATTATGAATGTAGTCCCCCTTTTTCCCTCTCACTTATTACATAGACAAGATATGGGTCCCTTCTCACTAATAGACTCTAATAAAAACTAACATGGGACCAAACCAATTAAATAATTAAACTATGGGACCAAATCAATTAAAACATGGGACCCAATGACATAAACAAATTAAACCATAGACCCACACAAATTTAAATCTAGGGACCCCTCCACTTTCTTCAATCCATGTGACACTTCCCTATGTAGGGCCTTCAATGTAATTGTGCACATAGGCCTTCGATGCTCCGCCATTGTGATCAATCAAAATCCAACTATCGGATCTCCTTCGAAAGACAATCCAACGGTGGATTTGTGTTTTCTTCGCGATCAAAGTCAGAGTATTGATCATCCAACCAGATTAGAGCTTGATCCGCTGCCATGCCCCTTCTTCTTTGATAAACTTTGAATGATTTTGGGGAATTTGGTATGATGTCCCCATGAGAGAGAGCTGGCGTGAAAGAGATGAAGATGAGAGAGAGAGTCGGTGGCTGTATATATAAGATAAGGATTGCAGAATTTATATGAAAGTCCAACAGTCCAAGATAATTACAGTTTAAGTCAAACGATGGTTCAACAAAAACAAACAACGTTGTTCACATACGAACCAGTTACGGAAGTTGACGAGCTCGACAAACTACACATGTTGACATCAAGATGATGCATGAATGACGAACTTGTACAAAAGCAAAAATTATGAAAAAGGGCTCATAACTACCTAAACTCGGTGCAACTCAACCCAACTACCTATTCATGAACCAAAACGAATCTGTAAAAGAGCAAAACAACAAGTCTCCCACGAACTCATGATAATTGGCCCCAAACCACATTAATTAGTCGTTAAACCGGATTAAGTTGGGTTAGAGTATTACACAATCACCATCCATCCACATATTAGATAAATCTTCAACCCTACGCCTCCATTGCTAGTAGATCTTGAAGAATCTGTTCCCATCAGGTTCATTAACCACTAAGTGCTATGGTCGGTCTAGCCAACTTGGCTAGCGCCAACGCACAGGTGGTACTGAGATGTAAACAGGACCTTAAGGATGAGGAGAGGATTGAGTTTCAGCTCCATCAGATCATCCTAAGGCTATGATTTAATACCTTGAGATTTACTATTTAGAACCATTTTCTTTTCAACAACCAGATCACAGGCTTGGGATAGTAGGATAGGCATGAAACCTTGACGTGTGGTTTCTGATACAAAACAATAACCTTTTCTGTTTTTTTTAATTGGTCTGACATATAACATTTCCTCTACAAAACTTATTAAACCATTGTCCTGGTATGCATATAAACACATGGCATGTTTGTTGTTCTATTCGTTCTCTTGATAGCTATTGTTTGGTTTTGGATGGCTTTTGTAAGCTTGTCAATTGTCAATATCTCTCTTGTACTGCTAGCTTTCTCTAATAAATTTTACCTTTCAGAAAAAAAAAAAAGAAAAAAACGGATGGAATGGATGGAACATCAGAAGTCAAATGACAAGGATAAGAAATAGTGGCTTAAAAAACTTAGCCGTTGTCAAGCTTATTCTACATACACACACCACGTTCATGAAATAAATAAAGAACATCTCATACCCATCTTTTGGCTTGAGAAAATCAAGGGGAAAGTCCTCCATCATGCTGTAACTTGGATCACCCCATGGTGGTGAAAGAAACACAACACCACCCTGAACAAAAGCAAAGCATACAATGAGAAAAAACTACCTTAAGTTTACAATTTTGAACACTCCAAGCATTAAACTTTCAGTTGCACATTTCAACAATTTACAGTCCAAGGGGCATACGCCCACTGGCAGAACTGATTGATAAAGATTTATAGCATTATAAAAATTAAAAACAATCTTAAAAGAAATGTTTGGGTGATAGCTAACATAACAAGCAACATGAACGCAAGCTTCCAGCAAAAAGCATTAGCCTGAGTTGGTGTCACTGGATAAGCAGTAAATGGCTATAATTTTTTTAATATATAAAAAAAGGTCACTAAAGCTACAAATTGTCTTAAGTATTTACCAAATGTACACAATTTCACTTCACCTTCTCGTATAGATATAACGGCTATATTATGCTGTAATCCACTTATTTTAAGGGAAGTTTAGGCAAGGTTTAATAACCCAGACTCGAGACCCGAATCACCCAAGGCCATGTCCAAGTCGACTTGGCTGACTCGGGCGAGTCCCTATTCAATTCAGTTTAAAAGAAGAAAAAAAAAAAGCAGTAGCTACAGGGCACTGCTTAGGGAGTGGTGTAACAGGACACATAAGAAGAAAAAGAAAAGTAGCCTTACAGGAAAAAGAAGAGTAGCCTTGCAGGCAGCAGCAACAGTAGACTTCAGGCAGCAGCAGCAGCAGTGGACTGCAGGCTATAGACAGCAGGCAGTGACTTGCAGGGAGGCTGGGCACTGGGCAGTAGCATTGACAGGCACTAGGCAACAGAGCTTGAAGCACGCAGCAAGTCAAAGGGCCGATAACTTTTTTTTTTAAATGATGCCCTCTCTCCCTCTCTTGCTGGAAATATCTATCTATTTAGGTTTCTTTTTCTTTTCTTTTTTTTTTTTTTTTGGTTTTCCTCCCTTCCTCCTTTTTTTTTTCTTTTTTTTTCATCGCTCAATGTTGTAAGACTTGGCCAATGTTTTTTTTTTTTATGTTCTCTCTCTCCTGTATGCAAGAAGAAGAAGCTGCTGCCACAACTGTTCTGCAAAGTTCAGACCATCTTTTCTTCCAATTCTACCATGTTTTGAGAGGTAGTTTCTGTTTTCTCTCTCTTATTGGAAATAGCTGCCCATCAGGCTTTCTTTTTATTTTCTTTTTCTTTTTCTCCCTCCCTTCCCTTTTTTTTTTCTTTTTTCCTCAATGATGCATGACTCGGTCGAGTCCCATCAGTGCAATACCGAGTTAGAGTGACCCGACTTGGTATGTGCCAAGTCCGAGTCGACTCAAACTCAGCCAATTTTTTAAACTATGAGTTTAGGCACTATATGCCATCGGCTTTCTCACCACGTGCATTATATTTTTGAAAAATCCATTCCACTTGACCAAGAAAAGAAAATGCAAACCATGTCCACGACAGAAATACGTGAAAATTCATTCTTTTTTTTTGTCTTTAAGAGGAAAGTGATCCTAAAAATCGAAAAAGAAAATGGAAGTACAACAACATGGAAGGAAAGATTCTCAAAGCAATTGCCTCAGCATACACTGATTCACCTTTCACAACACACTACCAAGCAGAAGCAGGAGTTGATGTGGAATGAAGATGTGGACTACAAAACAAAAAGTTGGCCCCCAATGACCTGCGTCATACCATAGATGTGGACTGATAACCATTAAAAACAATTCATTTGTTTAACTATTTTAATTAATTATAATAGTTATGATTTAGATATCTTAGATAGCTTGACAAGAGTTTGCTAGTTTAGATGAACGTAGACTTCTCTTTTAACCTCAAGACATCCATAATGTTAGTTTTATAGATATATATATATATATTTGCTGAGTTGGCCCAATGGCAAGAAGTGTGAAAGACAAGGCACTCACTAGGGATCAATCCCTGGTGGGTGCTATGGGAATGGGTGTCTTATCCACCAAGACAACCCTCTAGTCCCAAGGTAGTTATATTATGGGAAGTTAGTAATATTTGAGTTTTTCTGATATTTGATAAAGACCGAGATCAAGGAACGAAAATGTCATGAATATGGTAATTTTGTTTTTGTTTTTGTTTTTTTTTTTGGCATATAAAATGGTCAGCAGATAACTTGATTTAATGTGTTATGCTTCTCATCGATTCTTTTATGACTAAAGGTTCAGTGAGTGTTGCATCAAGATTAAGATTAATTCCTATATGCGTGCTGCTCAATTGTGTTGGAAATAGAAGACAGAATCTGATTGCAAAGTGCTGAAGCCAGAAAGTACATATTTTGTGGGCTGATTTATTGTATTTACAGTTGGGACTTGGTCCATTATTCCGACAACTATTCCTGCATATTGAGTGGGATTGAGGTTATCTAAAACATCAAGCAGTGGTAAGGCTCAGAGCAAATTATTAGGAGCTGTTTTATATGAATTCAGGGATCCAAATTAAACGCAATTAGTTGGTGAGTTTTAAATCAAGGCTGCTGAATTTTGTCCTTTCATTGGCTAAAACAGGTAAAGCTTTCTAAAGAGAATCACCTTGAGTTCAAACCAAACCAATTTTGCAATAATCAGTCAACAAATCATATCTCATCAACAACATCTGAGCCCTATTCATCAATCTGGAGTCAGATTCTATGTATGAAAACTATTACTTCCGGGATTCCAGCCCAATTCTCCTAGGAAAACATAGATTTCTGGCCATAAAATTACAGCTGGGAAGTTTAGCATTGGGTTTGGGGAATTGATAGGCTAGGACAGGTGCAGGTCAAATTGATCATCGTATGGTCAGGCTCCTCTCTGAATTGCATCATTAACTTAATTTGCAAGAGGTACTTTAGTTCCAAAAACCAAATTTGAATTGCATCATTAGCTTAACATGGAAGAGTGACTTTAGTTTCAAAAACCAAAATCAACTGTGATACTAAAAAGTTTAACTAGGATATCAGCTTCCACATTTACCCATCTAAATTTATAAACAAATGATTCGAAAGTTCCCTAACATGTGTACCGTCAACTGCATCTGCTAATTTAAAATTCGAAAGCCCAGCTTCTTGCAAAAGTAAATTTCATCCCATGACTAAGGGCCTTGAATTAAGAGTTCCACTTCTCTTCGGTCAGCCCAAATCGCATCATTGCTCCTTTTAAAGGTGAACCCTTATCGCCAAGAGGTAAATTCTTTAATGCCAGTGATAATTTTGTGGCATTGACACCAACAAGACCCAGCTAATACTGAAAATAAAATGAACGGAACCATCTTACTCAACCTTGTCACTGTTAGGAAGGTGGTTTTTATGACTCATTAACGTGTGATGGAAACTAAAATAAGATGAGTGATACAGGCAGAACCACGAAATGTCAAAAGAGAAAATATTGTTTCTCATGAGAGACTTTTTATTGTTATTACAGCGAATGGAGAGAAATGGGAAATGGAGTAAATGACTTCAAACAGACATTCATTTGAATCATCAATGTCGAAGCATGAGAAGTAAAGATATTACTCGTGTACCTTTAAGCTGTGCAGAAAGTTGGAAAAAATCCCCTATTATGAAATCAGTGTAATCTTCCACTCCATATATCTTCTGATTATTAAAGGCCATTAAAACCTTTTGAGGATCAACATCAATGGAAACAACATAATAAGGCCTACAAGAACAAATGCAACGGTTAAAGCAAACTGTGCAAATCTTCATTCACATCTGAATAGGCCAAAGTAACGGAGAACACACCTTCAGAACTCATTAATGGAAAAAAGTGCATTTGATGATAAAGAAAATACTCGAACAACCACTTCAATAGTTAGAACAAATTAATTCAGCACCACAAACAGAAGAAAATGGAAAACTATTCATGTGTATCAGTTAGGCTCTGACTTAAGTGTTAAGATGAAGTTCAAACCCCAGAAACCAGACATTACAAGATCCTAGCAAATCATACAGCAGGCCTTGCCATCAATAGGCAGAGTTTAAAATCAGATAATTCAGAAAATAGTGCTCTGCTTTCCACTTGCAACAATCCATTTCCTGTCTTTTCAAGTGTTCGGATTTGGTGATTAGAATCACTTGATCAGCATTACATTTTAGAGAATGATCATTCTGACATGGGCCCACCTGATGAGAGCTGGATCTCAGATATGTGTTAACAGCCTCGCATACAAAATTATAGTCACTGTAATATGGAAGGAAGAAGAAAAATTGTGCACATTCTACACAAAATTAAATATAAAGAAACCCATTGAGAACAAGTAACCTGCTTGTTAAATTTTGATGAACATACTGACATAAACATCCACAATTCACACATGGACATCAGACATGAAGACCTACATCTTCATGTCGCAAATACATTTGTATAAAAAAATTTCTAAGCGGCACTCATCCATTTGTTTTTATTGTTTCCCAGTAATTCCTAACCAAGCTCCAAGTAAGATTAGCCACTGAAAACCAAATGCATCAAATATTCATAAGAGCTAAAACAATATCTTCAATGGAAATTAAACATTCTTGCTAAATGAATAGTTACAATTCCATCGTGCTCTTGGGGCTTGGGGCATCATGAAAATAACAAGTGCACATAAGCAAGACACTGATTTTCATTCTCAGTCTGGTATTGTGCATTTGTGCTTGCTGCAGATAATGTTTTAAGACAAAAAGAAGGCAGAAAAGAAGTCTATTACCAAATATGGTTTCTGTTTTGTGTCACCTCGAACACATGGAAGAGAGAATAACCATCCATTAGTCCTATGTAGTCAAACTACTTGTCAGTTGGATGCATCAAAATGCAATGCAAAATCGCAAATGTCAGATAAAAGATTTCAACGTCAGAAAACTAATAACTGTGAACTGCAATCCAACAAATCACAACTTGCAGTAACATCAAGATGAAAATTCGCAATTCCTCCGCAAATAAGAACACCCATAAACTCAAGACTTCTGGTGCAAATTATCAAGATTTGTCATAATATAGTCATGTATCATGATGAATATCAGCACCATTAAAAAGATTACAGTGGCAGTAAATCAAGGTGATAAATATGGTACACATGATACTAAAAGATCAAGTAAATTCTAAATTATATATATATCCTAAAGTTATATCAAACATCCCAAGATATCTTACTTATCTAAACACATATCCAAATACCAGGGACCTACATTCTTGCAAACTGAATTGCATTACTCCTTCAAAACAGTCAATGATAGTTCCACCACCACTCCTCTCAGCATGCCTGATAGCAACATCTTCAGGTGTAACAGAAAACCATCCTTCTTCATCCATCTTAATACCTTCATTATATCTTGAGAATAGACTGCACCTTTGTTGCCAGTACTTAAAAACAAGTGGGTTGATTCCTTCTGAGACTGATGGTTTAGCATCTTGAGTCTCTTAACTAGAGAAAATATGGAGAATAAGGCAAGTTAAGGCTTTCTTGTACTTAGAAAGAAAAGTGACAGCTAAAATACCAATGATCTTCTATAATGAAGAATGAAGGTTATTACAAAAAGTCCTATATAAATTGCCAAAGCAAAGATGAACTATTCATAAATTGATCACAACAATGAACTTTGATGTTATAGATTAAGAAAAAAAAACTTTGAATTTCGGTGTTTGTTTTAAAGGTCCAACTGCAAGGAGCAAAATGCAGAATTGTATGGTACATACAGCTGATATCGTATGATGCCCAAATATGGATCTGGGTACAGATTCGGATCCGGGGATCAGGGATATTTCTCCGCACTTACGAAATCTAGGGCACAGCTATGTATCCGAGTGTCCTAAACACTTCTGAATTAATGAAATTATCATTGATTATGTTACTTTGTAAGAATTTTTATTCTTAGAAGTAAGAAAATTAGAAGAACTATACAAGTAGGATATGCAGAAGTTGCACCCTAAAAGTATTAATGCAGTATTGGATACCAATATGAGTATTATAATAGTTTGACACCAACTGGGCATGTACATGTATTTGGGAATATTTGTGAAATTCAAAAGTACTCACTATTTTCCTTAATTACTTTAGAATCTTTAGAGGATTACCATTATTATAATATTAAAATACTATGTTATTGAATTATAGGAGGAAACAATGAAGACCTGGAGCACGGTAGTGAGAAAAGACATGCTAGATTCTGATGTTACAAAGAGCATGACTTTAAATAGAGCTGAATCGAAAAATATGACTCAAAGCCAACCCCAAATAGATGAAGGGTTTCATGATGAAATTGATGGCGATCGAGATGATAATGGAGTTATTTGAAAATTGACATATAGAAAAGTTAGGCTTGTTAAAATTCATTCTAAACAAAAAGTAATTCTTAATTATTCATAAGAAGTAGATTTTGCTTTAACAAACTCCACTGTAGGAAAGACATACTTCTATCACGTGCCAATTATCACAGTGCCTTTATCTTTCTTTTGGGTGCCATGCATATGATCACCATGATTTGAGCTTTGTTAACTAAGTGTGGTTAAGTGAGGTTCTCATGGGTGTGAAAGAGTGCACAGAGACTAATCAGTGGATGTGAGGAGAGGAATGCAAACACCTTAGACATAAAGATACTCCATAAGCTATTAGCAAAATTTTTGGATTATGCACACATGAATGTGCACACTAATTGGAACCAGATGCATGAGAAAACATTTTCCACTAATCCTAGAGAAATGCTTATATGCAGATATGTAGGTGACTTATAGCAAGCATGGTATGCAAGTGAGAAAAACCTGCACTGTCAATCTTGTTCAGCTGTCTTGGATGCTTTGCTCAGTTCTTACACCTGGCATTGGGTTTACACTATAAGAGGGTCCTAGTTAAGGAAGATCTAATATCAGAAAGTAAATCCAAATCGCCAGCATCAAACCCCCTCGATTACACTATTCATGATCGTCTAATCACACTAGAACCATGTTTGATGGTCCACGCAAATTTTTCTCATTAGCAGTCATCTATTTGCCACGGTTTTGACTAGTAGCTTTTCTCTAGCCCAAAAGCTCTAATTTTGAGAGCCTCTGCAGAAGGACTGGATCACTTAGATAACAAGATTGCTGAAAACTTTAAGACATCAGTAGAAAGGAAAGGCCCACTGAACGGATGATTCATATCAGTAATTGGAACTATTTTTAGTACAAATCATGTTAACTATTTATACAGACCCAGAGGGTAGACATATAGATAAATAATTGGTATTTTAAAATTTCTTATCGATCTTTGACCATCCATTTTTTTGTTAGTCACACAAATCATATTGTTAACGTCATACAAATGATGGAATATGAAAAGTTAGGCCTCCAAATGGACAGCTCAAAAATAAGATTGGACCTTTACTATTAATTCAGTTGCCTGCTATGTTAATCAATCTTCTCATCAACATGTTTTTGAAATTTATTGGCTACCCAAGGTAGGGAAGTCTTTTTAACTAGTGGGGGTAGTAACTGGGTGTGACACTCTTTCTAACTGGGGTTTTGGCCCTTCGACACATGTATTCCTACTATATACGAACCTCTCATATACTGTATAATTCTGGCTATTGAAATTTCATCAGTACCATTCAAAGGAAAAAGAACTTTTGAGTTACAAACATGTACAATGATGACAGAAACAGTTAATCTATTATTTGAAATATAGAAATCAATCAAGATCTAAAAAACCAAATTTGAAGTTGTAGGATAAGAAAGAAACTTCAAATCCAATTAGGATACAAATCGCCAGATAATCTAATCATTATAATTTAGGAAGCATGGATATGCGCCTAGGGTCCCCGTGTCCGTGTCGGACAAGTGTCAACGGCTCAAACATGACCGGACACGTGTCTGACACGACACAAAACATGTCTGTAATTTTTAAAAATTTTTCAAATTTGAACACGGCGGGGACATGGCAAGACAAGTTGGGGATATGGCAGGGACACGGCAAGGACACAACAAGGACATGGCAGGACACGGCGAAGTTATTTTAAATTTTAAATCCCTCTTTTTTTTTTTTATAGTTGAGTACGACCAAAACCTGTTATTAAAAACAAAAAGAAGTTCCAAAAGTTCATAAATAATTCAAGAACAATTTTAGACCAAATATGAAATTTCCCAAACAATCTCTGTTTTTTTTTAGCTACCCTTTGTTGTAACTCTTTTTTTTCTTTTCTGCTAGTCTCATCTTTTTTTACTTTTCCAGTATTAGTTATTTTTTTCTTTTCTATTAATTGCGACATTATGCTTCTTAATTTAGCTAAAACTATAACTATTCTTTAATTTTATGATTATATATAAAATATATATATACTATTTATCGTGTCCAAGCCGTGTCCGTATCCTACCTTTTTAGGATTTGCCATATCGCTGTATATGTGTCATATCGTATCCTGTCCCATGTCCATATCTATGCTTCTTAGATTATAATTGCTTCACAAAAGGAAAATCACACAGACCGAGCCAACGGGATGAACATTACAACTGGGTGCCTACAATTGTTTAGAGGATATTGCAAGTCACAGAAGCAGTCCCTTGTGTGTGTACAAATGGCAGCTGAACACTGTTGATATTCATATGAGCAATGCACATTGATACCAGTATGTTGAAGAAGCCCACTACAGAAGGGTTGGACCATATTCTAGTAGTCGCATCGCACCAACCATACAGTTCTTCAATTTTTGTATAACACATGCACAATAAAAACTAAAAAATTACCAATGGTGCACATTTCAAGCGGCGCAAGAAATATCTATACATTAGCTAATGGCATAGCTTTGATGGACAAACACCATGGAAAATAATTAGAACTAAACGCACAAGAAAATCAATTTTGTTGTTTGTCATGACATGTGACAATCTACACAAAACTAAACTAACTTATCACTTTATGATTTAACTTTGCAAAACTAAAGGACGAATTCCAGCCCAAAAATAAACGAGCACATTAGTGTTAGTTAGCTGAGTAACTTAAAAAGATGAGATTTACCATTGTTGAAGCTCAACCCAGTTAAAAGAATGCATGTGACCTCCAAGCAGTATCACCAAAATAGGCGGTGATGCCCTTCCAAGTAACCATCTACATAATTCTCTTCAACCTGAATGTTGCAAACAGGTTAGACTAAGATTACGCAATCCTACTAAAAGATGTTGCAAGAAGAATTTTAAGGGTAGAAGAAAATCAACAAGTCCATAATTTGTGCAACCATGTATGAGCAATAACTAATTATAGCAGTGTGTGATGTTCTCATAGGCCAAGGACTACATAACTAGATATAGAAGGAAGCAGAGTACATAACTAGATATAGAAGGAAGCAGAAAATTCAAAGTTGAGAGAGAGAGAGAGAGAGAGCAACGACTTCTGTGACGCTGACATAAACTATATCGAACTGACAAGGTGGTTTTCCCAACTCATTCACTGAATCAAAATTGCCCACCATGAATTGTTGTTGGCCCAAGTCTCATTAAAATAGGAATGGTAGTCACTATTGAACTAAACGGTCTTCACCACTTGCAAACATATCCTTCTGTGTGTGTGTATGTGTGTGTGTGAGAGAGAGAGAGAGAGAGAAGATGGGTTGTCTAAATAAATTTATGACAAAGAACTATATTTCCAACAAAAAAGCAGACTAATAGTAATACCTCAAAGTTTAAGGGAGGTGATGATAACCAAGAAAGCTTTTCCACTTGATTAAAGTCCATATTACGAGGTAAGAACACAATTATATTGGGTGTTGCTCTTTGAGTAGCCTGCAACATAGAATATCTGCATGTCAACTTTCTATTAGTTTTCCCATTAATGTCTGATGAACATTGAATCTGTAACTCCACAAGAACTAATGTAATAGCACCAATTACAAACCATGATAAGAAGCATATGACAGTTGTTTGGATCCTCCAAACAATGCCAAAGTACACGACACTGCTCCATCATATCCTGCATACCAATCTCTTAAATATGAGGATACTAGGATCCAGCTATAGGATACGGCTGATATATGATCCTAAGACCCAGTTTCGCAATATGGTTTATACAGTTCATAATTGATAAGCAATTGCTAGCAGTTGGGAAGAACTTGAATTTGTTATCTTATCTTGTTACCTAGATAATAAACCATATTAAGTTCAATGATTATTGCCAAACTGCCGGTCTCCATATAGAGACTCAAAAGCAACACTAGTGCAGGTCAACATGGTGCTCTTGATTATAATAAATCATTTAATTTTGCATGCATCTTTCCCTTTCCCAAGTACTTGGACGATGCCCTAGGCGTTACACCTAGGTGTTACACATCATAGTAAGCCATTTAGCATAACTATACATCACAAGTTTCACTAGGTGACTCACAGAAAAGAATGTATTCATATAGAATTTTATATGAGGCATTTTTCTAAACCTTGTATTGTATGGATTCAAAGGTAATGGTGAGTCGAGTCAACTAGGTAGGCCACTGGGTCAGGTCTGTCAAAGGACTATGAACGACAGTCAGATTGCTAAAGACAGTCACCTTGGTGACTACTCGAATCAAATCAAGCTCCCTAACTTTTAAGTGATAATACGTACGGTTTAGCTAATATATTGAATCATATTACTCCTTTAACAGTCAATAAAGCCTGAATATAGCAATGATCCTCCTTGACTCTCTCTCTAATCAGGAAACCTCGAAACATTAAATCAGTGCTGATTTTTTTTGCCATTCACTAATCCCGATGAGACTCTCATGACCCAACACCCACTAATTCATATGGATATCAAAAAAACATCTCATATATATGTGCATAAATGAAGTTTAGGCACAAATCCCAAGGTGCTTCAGTTAATTGTGTGCCTCCTCTTAGGCCTCTATTCATAATTCTTTAAATCCTCTTCTATTTGCTTGGGCCCCACTTAATTAATCTTCAAATCTTTCACTTCTTCCCATTTGACACTTCCCAATATTAGGCCTTCAATGTGATTGTTCATATGGGGCCTTCAGTCCTTTAGTTGCTTCATCTGAAAGATCTAACCGTTGATTATTGTCAAAATAAAAATCCAACGGTGGATTTTCACTGTCGTGATGGTCAAATCTTGGACAATCATCATCCATCGTTAGATAGATCCACAACCCTACACCTCCAGCACTAGTAGATCTTGAAGGGATTGGGGCTGAGGTCCCCATCAAGTTCATTAACCACTAAGCGCCATGGGACTGTAGGGCCCACTTGGTTAGTGCCAATTCAGAGGGGGTAGTAAGATGTAAACAGGAAATTAAGGATGAGGGGAGGATCAAGTATCAGCTCCATCAGATCATCCTAAGGCTAAGATTTAAGACCTTGAAAATTAACTATTTAGAACCATTTTCTTTTCAACAACCAGATCACAAGCCTTGGGATAGTAGGATAGGCATGAAACTTGAAACTTAAGATGTGATTTCTGATATAGAACAATAACCTTTTTCTTTTTTCTTTTTTAATTGGTCTGACATACAACATTTCCTCTACTAAAATAATTAAACCATTGTACTAGTATGCATATAAACATGTGATATGTTTTGTTTGTTGTGTTCTTTCTTTTGGTAGCTGTTGTTAGGTCTTGGGTGGCTGTTGTAAGCTTGTCAGTATATCTCTTTTGCACTGCTATCTTTCTCTAATGAATTTTACCTTAAAAAAATGAAACAAAAAACAAAAACTCATGGTATGGGTGGAACATCTGAAGTCAAATAACAAGGATAATAAATGGTGGCCTAAAAAACTTAGACATTGTCAAGCTTATTGTACATAAACACACCATGTTCATGAAATAAATAAAGAACATTTCATGCCCATTTTCTGGCTTCAGAAAATCAAGGATAAAGTTCTCCATCGTACTATAACTTGGACCACCCCATGGTGGTGAAAGAAACAAAACATCATCCAGAAAAAAGTAAAGGCATATAATGAGAGAAAACTATGTTAAGTTTACAATTTTGAACACTCCAAGCATTAAAATTTCAGCTGCACATTTCAACAATTAACAGTTGAAGGGGACATAAGCCCACTGGCAGAACTAACTGATAAAGATTTATAACGTCATAAAAATTAAAATCAGTCTAAGCAAAAAAGACATTTTTGGTTGATGGCTAACATAACGAGCACCATGAATGTAAGCTTCCAGCAAAAAGCATTGACTTGAGTTGGGTCTTTCTAGATAAGTAGTAGATGACTGTTATTTTTTACAATATAAAAAAAGGTCATTAAAGGTACAAATTGTCTTAAGTATTTACCAAATTTACACAATTTCACCAGCAGTAAATTCACCTTCTCGTATAGATATAATGTCCCTATTATGCTGTAATTTAATTATTTTAAGGGTAGGTAAGGCACTATTTTCCATCTGCTTTCTCACCCCATGCATTATGTTTTGGTTTTTTTTTCTTGAAATGATAACTTTGATTAAAAGAAGAGGCTATACAGTATAAAAGGATTATACTGAGAAGTAGTTGAAGGGAAAACCCAACAAAAAATAGCTACCACCCAAAGCCACCAAAAGAGAGGGCGACAGGTGCCCAAAACCAAAAGAAGAAGCAGAGAACCCTTATCTAGGGGCGACGACCTCCTTCCAATTGTACATCAAGCAAAATAAAGAGAAGCCCCAAAAGTCAAGGATAATAGAGGCCCATGGAGAAACTCAGAATCTTAAGTTATGGATCATATCTTCTAATAGAGAAGCAATTCCTTCAAAGCAAAAGTGATTTCTTTCTCTCTCTAAATGGACCAAGAACAGGCAAGGAAGGATAAATGCCACAGAATCTTCCCTTTGGGGAAGACTATGGGACAAAACCAAGCATCGTAGAGGTCAGCAAAGGAGCTTGGAAGAACCCAAACATAGCCAAATTCTCTGAACATGAAGGTCTATAAGCTGGTTGCCATTGTACAATTGAGGAGGTGGTTGACAGATCCCTCAGCGTTGAGGCAAAGTGGGTAGGCAGTGATGATGATCATATTGCGCTGGTGAAGGTTGCCATCGTAAGGATCCTCCCACGCAAAGCCAACCAAGCGAAAGCCAAAACTCTCGACAAGGACTTGGACTTCCTCAAAGAGATTCAACATCTAGATGCAGCATGGGGAAGGGATAATGAATTGAAGAAGGAAGAGACAAAGAAGTTTTCATCAGGAGAAGGGGTCCAAATTCTACAGTCCTGGCCGTCGTCAAAGACAAGAGGGGTGTGGATAGCATAAGAGCCTCCAATAGCTCAAAAAGGTGACGTTCTTCATATTCAAGGAGGTATCTTTGAAAATTGGGCTCCAGAAGATATGGGTGGAGGTCATGTCGATGTAATCACTGACCTTAGTGTTGCGGTTTAAAGCACAAGTGTAGATCTGGGCACTGAGATTGAATGCTATAGTTGCCAATCCAAATGTCATGACAAAAGGAGATCCGTTCACCATTTCTGACTTCATATTTGATTGGGAGTGCAAAGGAGTCCTTAATAGAGCATATCATTTTCCAAAAGCTAGAGCAACATATTGAAGGAGAAGAGATGTCCCAGCCGTTCCTTGAGACATTGTATTTGGCCAACAAAATACTTTTTCAAATACTGTCCGAGTCGTCTCTGATTCTCCAAGGCCATTTGCCAAGGAGAGTTTGGTTCATGAGACGTAAGGGTCTTATCCCAGGATCTTTGGGAGAGCAAACCGAGTTCCAATCAACCAGATAGAATTTTCTTCTGTTACCATGACCTTGCCAGAGGAAATCTCGTTGCAACTTCTCTATGCGATTGATAATAGAAATCAGGCATTTTAGAATAGACAAAAACTAAGTTGGGAGGTTGGCAAGGGATAACTAAATCAAAGTTATTCTACCTGCCAAAGATCATGCATTATGTTTTTGCAAAATGCATTCTACTTGACTAAGAAGAAAATACAAACCATGTCCACGAAAGATATACCTGGAGATTTTTTGTCTTTAAAGGAAAGATAATTACTAAAAATAAAAGCAGAAAATGGAAATACAATGACAGGGAAGGAAAGATTCTCAAAGCAACAGCCTCAGGCCCTCAGCATATACTATTTCACCTTCCAGAACACGCTACCGAGCTGATGCAGGAGTTGATGTGAAATGAGTATGTGGACCACAAAAACAAGCAGTCAACCCATCAATGACCTAGGTCATACCACAGAAGTGGACTGATAACCATTAAAACAATTCATTGGTTGAAGTATTTTAATTAATTATAATGGTCATGATTTCGTTATCTTAGATAGCTTGACAAGAGTTTGATGGTTTAGATGAAGGCAAACTTCTCTTTAAGCTAAAGACATCTATAATGCTAGTGGGGTTGGATACTAAGGTAGTTATAATTGAATTTTGCTGAGATTTGATAAAAGACAAGAGATTAAGGACTAAAAAAATCATGAATATGGTATTTTAGTGTTTTATTATTATTTTGGCATATAAAATGGTCGGCAAATAACTTGATTTTACATGTGTAATACTTCTCATCGATTCTTATATGACTACTGTAATAACCCTGTACCAGCCTGGTGGGCCAATTTGGCATAGATAGGCCCACATTCGGCCAGCCCAATTCAAGGCTGGATTGGGCTGCTAGGCCAAGACTTTCATCTTTAATAGGTGGTAGAAACTTGACCCAAGACCCATTTGTAGTGACTGTATAGTTTCCCAAAGGAGGCTCCTCATTGCACACCAATAGGTATGACTTTGTGACTTCTCATGTGACCTTGTGACTTCCTATGTGACTTTGTGACTTCCCATGTAACTCTTCAAAGAAGAGGAATCCAATTTGAATTCCTCCATTGAATGCCCATGCTTAGTAATTAGTTTATAAAGAAGACACATCTCCCTTCTTTGGAGACTTTCCAATAGAGTTAGAGAATCAGAAATAGAGAGAGATCTACTGATTTAACTATGCCATTTGATAATAGAAGCTAAGAATTCCATTAAGGAGCAACTTGCTTAGTGGATGTCCGACTTGAGATCACTCATTGCATATACAGGGTGAGTGGAATTTCCCATTAGATTGTATGAACTGGGAATCTTCTTTGAATATAATTGATCGATAGTCACAAAGGTCCTGTACATAGTATAAAATCTATTTTATGATGTTTTCAGTTAGTGTTTACATAAGATAAGCATGCTACAGTAACAGAATATTACTGCCAACATGATAAACCAAGAGGCTCCTATTTTATTTGGATCATTGATGGTCCACTGTCCATCATCAAAACTGATCTGCCAAAATACTTGAACTGTCGACATTCTTTGTAAGAGTATTTAGCGATCGAAACCCAATTTCAGGTACAAGAAAATTGGTGAATTGATTTCTATGATTAGCATACCTCTAAATCAGTATTTTAGACAACAAACATGATGGATCATCAGAAGTTTCAAACTGGATATGGGATTTTTCCAATTTCAGGTCATCAAAAACAACTATGACTGATTTGAGTTGTGGACCCGCATGGCCCACCTGATCAAAGATCAGTCCCCCACATCTAGTAGGGATTGATGGGTGACCGCTTGGGAGGCGGTCCCAAGAAGTTTGGACCAATAGGTCCCACATCCAAGTGTCCCAAATACAACCAAGAGTGTGGCTCTTTTCCTTTGACTGAGGTTATGTTTGAACCTTATTCTAACATTTATAAAACTTGATGTAATTCTAAATAGTTTCCTAGAATTCTAATACATTTCTTTATGATGAAGATGTCTTTTTTATAATATTTCTTATTAAGAATCCTTAAGTATATTATAGATCAGCCCCCCCTCCCTGAAGTTTTGTATTAATATAACTTGGTTTCTGGAAATTTCTTTAAAACCCCCTGAGGTCTTGGGTTAACTAAAATAAGGTCTTTTCTAAGATTATTTCTTTAGAATGTAAAGTAGGACTGTAACCATTGACATTAACCTTCGATTAGGCCAATTTTCAATGATGTTTTTAAAGAATGGTATAACTGTTAGTGAATACAAGAAATGCATGTGTCAGACTCGACATAAGAATTGCTAAACAACCCTCTTAGTTATTTTATATTGCTGAACTCAATTGAGGGAACCTCATATTTTGATGACTATAATTAATATTGAATAAATCCTGGATTAATTAGGACGATTGAACTTTATTGCTGATTTTAAGATTTTCATATTTACTTAGCCATTATATGTTATGCATCTCTAGGATATAATGTGGACTTTGGTTTAGATCCTATGATGATTATCTGAATACATCCCCAAATTATGATCAAATTTGAATTATTTGTTATAACTGAATTTTATTATTGATGGTGATGAACAAGTAGAATCCGTAATAAGATATGGGCAATGCCACATACCTAGGCACCAATTCTGATCTAGAGTGGGGCGAGAACTAACACAATGTATGTGGGACTAGCCAAATAAAAGAATGAGATAATGCTACACTTTATGATGAATTATATTTAATTTATGAATTGAATCGGATTTGAAACTAAGATTTGAAATGAAGTACCTGATTCCACTGGCACTAGATTCGACCTTTGAATTATGAATCTCGGTGGCAGACTTGTCACAACATGAATATGAGTTTCCCTCACGGAAGTATAAGACAACAGCCATGGTAGTACGACAAGCTATGTTGTTGAATATGAATATGAACTTTTTCTTTGGGGAGAGCCTTTGAATCCCTTCGTGAGACTACGAATTTTCCTTGGGGAGTACATATGAATTTTCCTTCGAGGAGAGCCTCTAAATCCTGTCATGGGACTACGAATTTTCCTTCAGGAGAACATATGAACTTTCCTTTGGGGAGAGCGTTTGAATCTCTTTGGAAGAGACTATGAACTTCTCTTCGGGAGAGACTATGAACTTTTGAACTCCCGTGTGGAGTATTTAAATCGACCAGTGCATGAATGCGGAAAGGTGCTCAAAAAAGAATTTAATTGAGGCATTCACATCACTACATGTTGTGATGTCTTTATTCAATTAAGTTATGTGTAATGGTATGAATAGTGTCGAATTTTAATTATGCTTATTGATTTCCTTTGATTTAGAAATTCTACTCACCAACTATACTAACAAGTGGTTCGCCCTACTTCAGGTAACATGATTGAGGATGAGAATATGATGTTTAAGATGAAGTAGGCATTTGGCATGCGCATTGGGAGGGCGAAAGAAAGCATGAAATGAAAGAATGATATTCATAATGTTATTATTTTTTTCTCATAATTCCAAGATTTATTAATTATGCCCAAGAAACTAAATTGTTTATTTGACTTATGTGTATGGAAAAATGAACACTTATAGTAGCAACACAGAATCCGAAGGGCCCCGGGCTTCGGGTCGTTACAACTACAAGTTGAGTGAGTGGTTGCGTCAAGATTAAGATTGATTCCTATATGTATTTTGCTCATTCGTGTTGGAAATAGAAGACAGAATCTGATCGCAAAGTGCTGAAGCCAGAAAGTACATATTTTGTGGGCTGATTTATTGCACTTACAGTTGGGACTTGGTCCATTATTCTGACAACTAATCCTGCATATTGAGCAAGATTGAGGTTATCTAAAACATCACGCGGTGCTAAGGGTCTGAGTAACTTGTTAGGAGCTGCTTTATATGAGTTCAGGGATCCACATTAAACACAATTAGTTGTTGAGTTTTAAATCAAGGCTGCTGAATTTTGTACTTTTATTGGCTAAAACAGGTAAAGCCTTCTAAAGAGAATCACGTAGCCTTCAAACCAAGCCAAGTCTGCAGTAATCAGTCAACAGATCATATCTCATCATCAACATCTGAGCCCTATTCATCAATCTAGAGTCAGATTGTATGTATGAAAACTGCTACTTCTGGGATTCCAGCCCATATGTCCTAGTAAAACATGGATTTCTGGGCATAAATTACAGCTGGCTAGTTTAGCATTGGGTTTGGGGAATTGCTGGGCTAGGACAGGTGTAGGTCAAATTGATCATGGTCTGGTCAGGCTCCTTTCTGAAATGCATCATTAGCTTAATCTACAAGAGGGACTTTAGTTCCAAAAACCAAAACCGAATTGCATCGTTAGCTTAACATGGCAAAGTCACTTTAGTTCCAAAAACCAAAATCAGCTGTGATACTAAAAGTTTAGCTAGGATATCAGCTTCCCCATTTACCTATCTAAATTTATAAACAAATGATTCGAAAGTTCCTTAACATGTGTATTGTCAACTACACCTGCTGACTTAAAAGGAGTGCAGTTGTGTATCAAAGCAAAGCTAATTACAAAAGTAAATTTCATCCTCCTCTGCACCCTACAGGAAAACACTTCCAATTCTCTACCTACCAGCCCTTCAAAAAAAAAGTTCATGAGTTTCACTCTCACCACTCAAAACATTTTCTAAGTCCCACGAATTGTACCAGATGAATGCAAACAACCATCAACAAAACAGTTTCAATCCTAGCTTTGGTGAAGAGAAGCAACTTTAATCCAATGCATCTAGACATTTACACTTCCCACAAGTGCACTCCATCCATATTTTGGTGATAGAACACTTGGTGATCCTACAAATCAAACCTTTGATCTTCCCTCGTGCAAAGATTTTTTCTTTCTTTTTTTTTGGATATGGTTCCTCAAGTGAAATGATTGGTGTTTGTTTTTCCTATGTAATATCCATTGGTGAAACCGTGGGATGTGGGATCTTCAATCTCATTAACTTCTGGAAGTATCCTAACAAAAGTATGGACCTTTTCACTTTCTAAAAACTTGAGCAAAATGGTGACATGGTACAAAATGCCCAAATGCATCACAGCCCACTGATTCCTATTTATGATTATAAGAGGAGCTGATAATATCCAAAAAAGACAAGTTTTTGCAAATGGGGAATTCACTTGTGCAAGACAAGCCTTCTTCCATGAGATCATGCAAGAAATAAATAAGGGAAAATTAGAAGACATTTTCATATGATTTCATTAGCACTTCTCTGCTCTTGTTTATACAAATTGAAAGCATTTCTCCACATTTCCAAGCTCGTAAGCGATGTGAATGTGTAAGTGGGGTGCATGAGTTCTGTCAAGAGTTGTTAACCATTACAACCAAAATGCCTAGGCATTAGAGTTGTGGGCAAACAATATACGTAACACCCACCAAAGGCGGGACACTGCTCAAACTCAAAGCACGCGCCCTTCATAAAGTGGCATGGGGCCTTCTACCCTATGCACCTGCACCCGCAACATAATACCAAGGACACGGTAGCATGGATTCAAACCCGGGACCTGTGGTAACTCTAATACCATGTCAAGATTTGCTAACCATTACAACTAAAATGCCTAGGCGTTAGAATTGCAGGCAAACAATATACTTAACAAGCTCCAATTCCTAATGTAGCAGGAAAAAAAGAAGGCATTTCTCAGCTGGTAAAGGATGTGATATGTAAGAATTTTGTCTGCTTTTGTTAATATTGACTGTTTTAGGAAGAAAGCATTTGCCTTGCTCAGTTGTCTGAATTCAACATAAGGAACTTTTCATTTTCATATGCAAACATACAAACCTCATTTTGTCACTCAATAATCTGGTTATGGTTACATGAAAGTTTAATATGAAAAATAAAATATCTCTATTCATCCCTCAAAAATCCGTTCATAATTACATGAAAAACCTTACCTCTAAGAGTATAATAGCTCACAGCTTCAAGACGAGTAAATAATTCATACTGAAAGGTGCTCGACATGTTTTCTGAAACAGACTGAGAAAGCATTTCATTTTGTATAAATGACGAGGCATAAACTGAAACCATGATAGAAGGAGATGCCATATAAAATAATGTACCTTAAAGGACAGGTATTTAGGATCAAGATGGCCACAGAATGTTTTGCTTGTTCCTGCGGATAGGGGTAAATATCAAATACATCAGTCGTTAAGATTTGGTCAAGGTTAAAATTTATCTTACCAGTGCTTCATATAATGATTACCTGCAAAAGAGTGTCAACTGATTGGGCCAGCCTGCCAGGACGTCAAGCCCGGCCTGTCACGCAAGGTGCTCATTCCTAGAGGCCATAGACCAGGTTCAGCCCATAAATTCAGGACCGATCATTAACCAGGTTGCGGGCTTGGATGACCATGATTGGTCCATCAGTCAGGTTAGGTGGTGCCACATTCAAAACCAAGAAGAATAATAATCAAAGTCATTATGCTTTTATTTTTGTACACGGTTGAAATATATACTAGAAATTCCGATTTGTGTTGGCTCAGGCCTGCTAAAATTCAAGCTGATCAAGCTTTAGACTTCAAAAATTTTGCACTTCTCACTCAGGTGGGCTTAAACCTATGCATTGTATTGTATCTTCAAGTTGGTTTGGAACTCAGCTCTACACCCAGCCTGGTGAATGGGGACAGTCATCGGTCGGAAAAAAAACAAAAAAAGAGTTTCAAGCATAACAACCGTATCCGCTCCCTTGCTTCAACAATGATAACTCTGCATGATTTGGAGTCCACTGAAGCCTAAAATCTGCAGTCAAGAATGCGATGACTATTATGATTCTGCTTTGGGCACAATTAGTTCACTCAGCAGCTCATCTTGTATTGACTCTGCCGCTTCTCTCGCCTTTCTCCGACCCCAAAATCCACCTACAATGGTACTCCATATACCTTCATCAGGAAGACAACCCTCATGGATCATCTCATCTAAAATACGTGCAGCTTTGAAAACATCTCCCTTCTTACAAAAACAAAGAACAAGAAGCCTGAATGTTTCTGGGTCAGTAGAAACGCCTAGGCTATGCATACGCAAATACATAAGAAAAGCTCGATCCAGAAAATTGCCAGCACACAGTCCTTGAACAACTACATTGTGCATCTTAACATGAACACTACGAGTAACACGATTTGGAGAAATCCCACAGAGAATCATCTCATCAAGGAGGTTTGCAGCTTCCTGGAACTTCCGATTGCTACACAGACCATTTATGACCTTGCCATACAATCCCGCATCCGGCTTACAACCCTGTAGCTTCATCCTATCAAGAATCTCCAATGCTTCCCAAATCTTTTCTTCTCTACAGAGTCCATCAATTAATGTACTGTAAGTGATCCTGTTGGGCGAATGACGCTCGCTGACCATCTTATTCAACAAGCCCACGGCCTGCGACGACCGGCCAGCTTTACATAGGCCATCCATCAAAGAGCTGTAAGTAACCACATTGGGTTCAATACCATTAGTCCTCATTTCTGCAAGCAGGTCCATGGCTTCATCCAAACCATTTGACAGGCAAAGACCATGAATCAATGCACTATAAGTGATGACCGTAGACGAACAAGGACAACTATTTGCACTCATCTCTTTGAAAAGCTCTTGCGCTTCGCGAACCTTCCCAGATTTACACAACCCACTAATCAAAGTACCATAAGTATAAGAATCTGGAATGCACCCGTATTCGGGCATTCGCCTGAAGACCCTCAAAGCTGCTTCTAACGTCGCGCTGCTCCTGCAAAATGCCTTGATCAGAATATTTAGTGAAGCAATAGTATGTGGACTGCCCATTTCCTTCATGTGGCGGTAGAATCTGTGGGCCAGCTTCAACTGGTTTTCGCCAACCAGAATGGCGAAGACGATGCTGTATGACTTTTGGGTTGGCTCACATTGGAATTCCTTCATCTTCTGGAAGACCCTGAGAGCGTCGAGAGGCTTGTGGGCTTTCCCATAGGCTCTGCATATGGAGAGGAAGATGTCCTCGGAGAAGCTGCACTTCTCCTCCTTGATTCTATTCAGGAACTGCTCGGCCAATCTAAACTGGTTGGCATCAGCTAACCTGGAAATGATGAGGCCGAAGGTGGTGAGATCGTGCCTGAAGCCGCTGGCGTACTCCGCTGTGGCAGAATTGAATATGAGGAGGGCTTTCTGTATGTCCTTTTCAGCGCGTATCAGCCGCTCGACTTGGGATGGTGTGATGTTATTGGACCATTTGTTGGTCAGTGATTTGCTCCCCATCAATGCAACACCTATTCTCTTCTGTCGCAAACAAATTCAAATTCTGAGACCAAAAGCAGTAGCAGCAGCAGCAGCAGGACGCTTTCCAAACGACAGAACGGCTGGAGCAGTTTAGAAATCTAGTAGAAACAAGTGACCCCATGGTACCATTTTCCCCTTCTGTGCCAGGAGGAGAAAGAAAGAAATATATGGAAGAGGAGGGGGAAGGAGGCGAACCTTATTGAGATTTCAAACAGGGAGAGGGCGTGGTTGTTTTCGTTGCGGCATTCGATTGCGGAAAGCCATCTAAGAGACAATGAAGTGGAAATGTGGAGTAGGGCTTAAAGGTTTGGATTATTTGCAGTTAGCCCCGTTTTTTTGTTTTTTTAAGAAGGCAGTGCAGTCCACTTGACCATCACTTTTTTGTTTGACTTTATTCCACACTTGCGAGAGGTTTACCATTTTATTTGTATTATTATTAATATTATTTTATACTAAACTGGGATTTGGAAAATGGTCTCTCTCTTCTTGGAGCTACTTTCCCTCCCTCCATTTTAACCACCGGAGAAAGGCTTGGGATTTGAAATTTTTTACAATTATAATTTGTGAGTTTGACTGTATCACCTTACTTTAAATTGAGACATTTATGAATCCACTTGAAGTCCCACCATCTTAGGTAGGCCCACTAGCCTGCTCCCACATGAATATCATTTTGCATTTGAGGTAGGAATGGCAATGGGTCAGAATTAAATGGGGACCTTTGGTAGGGCAATGGTAGGGCTCATGTTGGGTATTGTTTTTTGTACATTGACCCAAGTTTGGGGCAGATTCTAGTTTTTCACTTCATCAATTTGATCCACTCTTATGTGTCTTTACTGCATACTAGCATTATATTCCGATCGATGCACGGATAAATATCTTTCAACACCCCCCTATAGTTTAGTGAAAATACAAGACACCTATTTGATTTTCTGAATTTATATTGGCACCCCTTGTTAGATATTATCCTTGACCAATATGACGGAAAAAGCTATTTTACTCTTTTAACCCTGACAGAATGTCATTTTTTAATTAAAATTTTCATTTTCTCAGCAAGATCCCTAACAAGATTCTAGTTGCGCTTCATATCAATGGTGGGCCCCCCATCTGAACAATCAAGACCCCCTACAATTCAGTCCAAAATGGTCCCCACACTTCAATCTAAACCATTCATCCAACGTACCTTAGATGGTTTTCATTCCACATGGTGTGCCCCACCAGATGATCAATCTAGATCACTGCACCAATCATGATTTTAGATTGCTAGGGCAATTGGGAGAAGTCGATGGAAAAGAAAGGAAAGGAAGGCATCTGATTAGGCAATAACAGTGGAATTTGGTAAGAGTGGCCGAATCATGTATGCTGTGGAAATTTAATGGCAATCATGGGTGTCACTCCTCCGATGATCTTAACCACATAACACTCCCTCTAGATCCATATCAATTGCATTCCTTGTACAAGGTCTCCTCTCATTTCAGCTCCAATACCATCTTCTTCTTCTTCATCATCTAATCTGGAGCTGAAGGAGATTCAGAGGCTTAAAAGGGGCACATAGACAGGGTTTTAAGGCCTGACCTGGAGTTCCATCTATCCAATGCTCACATCTTGTAAGGGAGACAAGATTGTTAGGGTTTGGTAGCAGAATCATGGGAAGAAGTCTGATTCCAATGAATGCAAGTCTGTCTAATCACAATTTCTTTGATTCCTTCTCCTACTTCGCATTTGATCAAGCTTAATTTTTTAATGGAATCATGATGATTGCATGCATATAAAAAATTCACTAGTCAACGAGACATATGAGACTAAAGCAAGGGCACTAGGGGCAGAGAAAGAGTCGAGGAAAGGGAATTTGAAGTGGTAAGAGAGGGTCTGTTGGGAATATGGAGCCCATGGATTGAGGGCAAATGATCAACGGCTGAGATTTGCTGATGTTGGCCATGTTGTTGGTGCTATTAGGTCTATTGTTGCTACTCTTTGTCTTCTCCATCAACGATCAGCAAACTTCCAGACCCTTTCTGCTCTCCTTCTAAGATTTCGGGCGAGAACCCTATGCTTTCATCGGTCTTCTTCTCCGATCACTGACATCTAATAGTGCAACAACAAACCCATATCCCACTTTCAAGATCCCTCTATACACAATGGCAATCAACGAGTGCCTCTTCTTCTTCAAATTTGATCACAAGATGGCCCATCTTTGCTCACAACCCAAGATACACAAAATCCTTTGTCCAAAAAGATCTTAGCATCCTCCTTCACAAATGTGAAGCAGCGACCCCGGATCCCCTTATCCTTCTCTGGTTTAAAACAATGGCTCACTGGAGATGAGAGAGAGAAATAGAGAGGGATAGAATGGTGTGGGGATAAAATGGGCATTATACATGATTTTCTTGCTGACATCATCATCTTTTTGAGCTGTCGGTAACACAGTCTCGGCAGGGCGTAGGGATGTAACCACATATGAATTAAAAGTAGGTACAATGTATTTTTAAAAAATAGAGGGGGCATCCCTATAATTAGGACTAAATATAGGGGGTGTGGATATAATTTTTTTAAAAATTATTCATTGACTTTTCAACTTTGGAAAGAAAAGTACTACATTGTAAAGACAAACAATTACTGTGTAGTGATGTTGACCACTCTCAATTAAGTTGATCTATATGATTTGTAGATTAGCTTATCATAGCCATCTAATTTTGGCTTTATAATAGTATTTTGCCAAATCTTTCCATTAATGTGAAAGAATTTGAAACTTCTTATGGACGATATTGGAACTTGTGATCACATGGTCATATGCTAATACTATCACTACTGGTGAGTGATGTCAAAAGCTAATAAAGCAATGCAAGAAATAGAGAGGGAAAGAAGTGGAGATGAAAATGTATTCCAAAGTAATAATAGTAGGATTTGTAGATGACGTTGGGAGATTTAGAAACAAACCAAAAAAAGAACCTTACCTCTTGAAAAGAAAATGGAGAAGAAGAGAAGGAATGACATGCACCTTAGCATGAGATGAGGCAAGGTAGGAGTTGAGGAAGAAGAAAGACCATTTCCTCAAAAGATGAGCAATTTCCTTGGAAGATAGCATTTTTTTGTGAAGAGGAAATGCCATTTTTGGATAAGATAATGTGCGTTGAGGAAGATAAATTGGTTACAAATGAAACGTTGCATAGGAGGGTGTGTTTTGTTTTCATGAATTTTTTTATAATTATGACTCATGAGTTTGATTATATCACCCTACTTTGGATTGAGATATTTATGAATCCACTTGAACTCCCACCATCTTAAGTGGCCTCACTAGCTTGCTCCCAAGTGAAAGTCATTTTGCATTTGAGGCAGGGATGGCAATGAGTCGGATTTAAAGGGGGACCTTTGATAGGGCAATTGTAGAGTTCAAGTTGGGTATTGTTGTTCATGTATTGACCCAAGTTGGGGTCAGAGCAGGTTTGATGTTTTAAGTACATCAATTTAATCCACCTTATGTTCTGTACTTCTACTCGGTGCAATTTTATCATACAAAATCTCAATAATTCAAATGGTAATGAGAAAGAATTTGATGTCTTGGGTTAAAATTCAATTAACATATATTTTTAATAATTTTCAAATATATATAATAAACCACAGGCATATCTTTTTAATAATTTTTAAATATAAATAACTGGAAGCGACATGTGTTTATCATCCGGCCTGGTGCCATTCCCAATCGACATGTGTTTGAGAGTTGAGATTGATCACAGGTGGGTCCCGCTAGGGCGACGGCTAAATGGTAACTATTTCTCCCCATCGGTGTTAGTTTTAGCTACTAGAAAGACTGATTGATTGTCCGTCCCCAAGCACGACAATCGTTGCAATGGCTGACGACAGCAACGATGGGAGGGCTCTCGAAGAGCAGTTGGAGCTTCAATTGCAAGAGCAAAAGGAGTCTCTTGCTGCCGTGGACGAAGCCCTTCTTTCCGATCCAACCAATTCAGAGCTTCTCTCCGTATGATTTCTTCTTCCCCAAATCTCAATCTCTCTCTCCCTCTCTGATCCTTCTCTGGCTGGCCTTCCTCTTGATTGAATTTTTATTGACAGTTGAGCTGCATTTTATCTGATAGCCACATTCACAGCCAGATGTTTGAGAAAATGCCTCAGTGAATATTTCTGTTAGTAACATGGGTTTCTTTTCTATCTTTATGAGATTTCTGATTAGGGTTTTTTGTAATCTCTTTCTATCATTTGTTTTGGTGATATTCTCTCTCATGGGATAAGGGGGGTCCACCATTTGTTTCAGAAAATAGCTCATTGAAAACTTCTCTCTGTAGAGACATTTTTCAGGATTTAGGGTCTGTATCCTTCTGTTTTCTTCTTTTGCTCGGGTAAATACTCACACTCCCACACACAGCCCACTCACCCAAGTCCTTCACTATCAACACTACAGCCACGAATTGAATCCTAGTTGTTTCGGCGGAATGGAAGTGCTTTCGGTGGATTGGCATATCTTAATTGTTTTCGTTCGTAGGACCCTGTTCGGCATATGATGGTGGTTCGATATCTTTGTTAAAATGTCTTTGGACGCTCTCAGAATAAACTTGGCTTGGATGTTTTGGCAGGAACTGACAACCCCAACCCACCCACACCCCACAACCCATCCCTCTCCTTCCTTTTGTTTTGGTTGCATAAAATGAGATTCATTGCATAACAGAAAGATACATTTTACATAGCACTAGTCATGGACAAAACGTTAAAGCCTATGTAGAAAACAAAGACAAGAGAAAGCTCTTTTCGGTAATTCATGGATAAGGAGAAGAGGAGGTGAAGGGAGCACTGTTGTTTGAAAGAGAAGTGCCTGGCAAAGGAGGGTCATCCCACATAAGAGAGGCTGTCCTCATGTCATGCTCATGACAACGAAATGTATCAGTTCAAGTGGTAGCTTTCTGCATCTCTTCCAAATAGATATCATGAATCATAATACTCTTCTGCAGAACTGATAACCTACGCTCTTCTGTTTGTTGTGGAAGTCTCATTTTTGGGGTCACCTTTCTATCTGGAATAGAGTAAAAAATGCTGAAAATTGGTACTGTTTGATGGGTCGGTGATTCCTCCATTGATGAGCCTCACAAGAACTGATTGATTTGTGACTGATTTAAAGGGAGGGTATAAAGTCAGAAAATATGAGGTATACTGATGGTTGAGAAAAGACTTCAGACTTGCTAGTGTGTCTCTAGATGGTTAGGGTTGATTTTTTAACTAGAACTCAATTGGTTGGTGTGAGATCTATCATTATGGAGTTGTGAACTAATAAATGTGTGATTCAGTAGTAAAAGAATTATAGATATTAATATAATATCTGGAATGACTCCAGTCCCAGGTATAATCTACCTCATTACGCCTGAGTGAGACTCAACTTTGACAATAATCTGTCTTAAATATTACAATTATTGGATTAGATCTGAGCTTCTCTACAGGCAACCTGAATCCGTCCCCTTTCTACAGCTTAGCTGTAAATGGGTCACGTACAGGTTTGGTCAACAAATCACAGTTGCAGACTTAATTGTATTTGGTTTGGTCTAGGCCCAAGTATGTTGGACTAAGATCCAAATTCTCACTGTTATAATCTAGAATAAGCACCTATACAAAGAAATGTATACTATAATAACAAAAATCTTATGATGATATTTGGGTCCAAGCTGGGCCCATCAGCACCTTATAGGAGTATCCCAACGTCCCCTGTCCTATGAACCCAATTCATTCTTGGACCCCACCTAGAGCTCCGTCGGGTCAGGTATTGGGCTCCAGGCCCAATTAAATCCATTTTCACCCTGACCCAAAACTTGCTTTCGAGGGACCCAGAGACTGACTTCAGCAATAGGCACTCTCAAACAACTTGAGATGGCCCACTAAAATGAAAAACCTTTGGATCAATGTACGAAGCTGGGCCATCTATATTGGGGAAGTGCTAAGCTAACGAGGACAATCCCTTCTTCAGCTCTTTTTAAAGAACAAGAAGGCTCGCGAAGAGTGAAGGGGCAACGAAACACTGCAACTCTAGTCTCTGGTAAGTTCATGCTTTCAAATGCAATTTGGGGTCGTTTGGATGAGGATAAAAAATGGTGGGGAATCATCCAAATGGTCCTTAATGTCAAAGATACATGCTCTCTTCAAATGGGTTCCTTTGATTTTCCATGTATTTATGCTTTTTCACTCCATCTTCAGCCTGCAGAGATCAAAAGCTTCAAAAATCAAGAAACAGACTTGAAAAGAAAGGAAATTGAGGAGAACCAAATTTGGTAAAGAAGCAGAAAGCATCAGAAAATGGTGGTTAGGATTCGATTGTCGAGGTTTGGATGCAAAAACCGGCCTTTTTACCGTGTCATGGCGGCTGACAGCCGCTCTCCAAGAGATGGAAAGCATCTGGAAGTCTTGGGTTATTACAATCCTTTGCCAGGTTTGTGTGTGTGTGTTTTTTTTTTTTTAATGTCATCATTACTGGATATTTCCTGCTTTTTTATTTTGTTCCTCCTTTTTCTTTCCCTGTAAATGCTATTTCTTAATTGATTTTAGGACCTATAAATGCTTTTTCTTTCATTAATTTTTAATTTCTCATCTGGGTTTTCTTAATTTTGTTGTATTAGAGGTGGATGATGTTGATATCAGTGCCCCACTTTTTTGTTTTTTTCTCAGGACAGGATGGTGGAAAGGGGATGGGTCTGAATTTTGACAGAGTGAAGTAACTAAGATGTATCTAATTCTAGCAGTTGTTTTATTGGATATTTAGTTGATGTCAATAAAGATTTCATCTTGGAATTATAGCTTAGTTTGATTGGTGTAGAATCTGAAATCAGAACCTGAAAAGTTCATTTCATTTGTATAGAAATTATCGTGCCCATCATGTTCATTTCTTTGTTTTTATGTTTTTACAATTGTTATCTAGAATGAAATGATAATTTTAGGAACGGAGACCTTTTGTTTGTTAATTTTTATTTTTGTTTTCTTCAGAGGTGAAATGATGTTTTCTTGTTTTCTCTTTGCAAAGCATAAAGTGGATATGTTTAGAACGAAGAGAAAGTGGAGATCCCTGAACCCTTCAACCTTCTCAATTTGATTTGCAATCTATTCAATTTCCTCGCCTATGGATCTCATCGATTTTAATAGCACCTAATACAGTCTCTTTACTCCAAATGGAATCGCTGTTGTGAAAATACAACTGTTTCTCTTATCGAGGTGTCCTTTCAATAATTAACAACTTTGAAAACTTTCTATACAGTGTGATCCCAATAAAGATGGCTTCACTAAGTTGCAGTTTGTTAGGCTATTTTGGCAGAATGGTAGAATTTGATGTGCTGTTTGTTAGATAAACTGACATTTAAAATCACATATTGAGGACTGGGTTTCCAAAACACTGCTAAAATCCACTTGTTGAATAAATGTATCAAACTTTGCACTAGTCCAACACATACAACCAATAGTAAATGAGAACAAAATACAAACAAGGAGAACAAAATACAAACTTGTATGGAGCTTCAATGGGAATTCATAGGAAAGAAGAGTTGAATTCCAAACTAGATTTGTAGTTTGTATAAAATAACTACTAGTTACTTATTAACTTCCCAAATTAAAAGATATAACCTAACTTCCTAAATTCAAGCATGAGGATAACTCCTTTGCATATCACATCACTAACAATGTCCGCATAACTTATAATGTAACCATCCAAAATTACAAATAAAAATAATATAAAGAAAACTACCTTTCAGCAGAAGTTGATGAGTTTGGATGTGCACAAGTCCTTGGTTGGACAATTTTGGGAGAATGAATGGCTATGTGATACTCCATACTTTAAATACGGCAGATATTAGATATAGCATGTGTAATATTGTTATTCCTGACATTTTACCTAAAACCTATGTCACTGCCAGATTTAATTATGGTTTTGGGCTGAAAAATCAGAAACACAACATCCTCGCGCACTGTGGTTTCTGAATGTTGTATTTTTCCTGATCATAATGGAACAAATACCAAATTAACCATTTTTTCTCTGAAAATATTCAAACTAGCCTTGCTTAGGTTACATCCAAACACACTTGAACTAAGCGAAATTTCAACTTGGGAGTGCTTGACATGAGATATTGGTTGCATTTAGATTTGCTATTATCTTCCTTATTCACGTCCTCTATATTTCCTAGTAGCACCAAATTTTAATTTTGACCAGCTGCTAGCAGGTTCTATATTGAGGCACCTCACCTTTCTTCCTTTTTCACTAGCCTTTTTTTTTTAATTTTTTAATTTTTTTTAATTTCTGGTGAGTAGTAAGGGTTTAAGGTTCAAGTCGTATGTGAAATAGAAATGTGAATAATTTCTCACTATTTTTGGTAACATACTGAATCACTGGGTCTGATTTTCAGTTGTGAGTCAAATACTGCAGGGTAACTATGGGTTATAACAGTTGTTTTATTCCTTTCAAATCAGTTGCATTCAGTGCCTTGGAGAAGCAGTGACTTGGTGTTTTAGATTTTTATTACTAATAATACTCAACATTATATCACCATCATCGCCATTGAGGCCTCATCTTGATGTACGGATACTTCAAAATGGGCAACATATCATGTCATATCTTATCCGATACTTAACTGTTCATGTGTAACATCCGTGTCCTTGCCTTGTCTATGGCATGTCCCTGCCGTATCCATGCCGTGTCTAGGCATCATAGCTCATCCCACCTATTTGAGTCAACTTTGTGCTTTGTATTTTGTGGCCGTATTTTCACTAACTGGGGCTTTACTGCTCTTTCCCTTCAAGTTAACCCCTTCAACATGCCTTGCTTAGGCTAAATCTGGTATTCTCTATACGGGTTTGTGCCATTTCAAGCAACATTCCTTGATTTTCTCCTCTATTGGTGCTACCTACAAGTTTACTCTTATGGATTAATTCTTATTTTGTCCTTTACTCCACACGTCCCTGTTAGCATGATTATTCCAGTGACATGTATTTTTGCTTCTTCATGTTTCTTCATTGCTCAACATTCAGCTCCATATACGATAGCAAGTCTAACTAATGTCTTGTATAAATACCCCTTTAGTTGAAGTGGTACTCGACCCTAAGTAACCCACTCACTTTTTTCCAGTTTGCCCACCCAGCGTTGGTACTCTATGCTATGCCCAACTCTGACCCAGTTTTTTGCTTCAGAGTTGCTCTCAGGTACTGAAATTTATTCGGCACTAAACAATTTTCAAATTTTCCCTACTCATCTTTCATATTCTCAAATCCCTTTAACTTGGTCTCCATGTATTTTGTCTTTGATCTCCTGATGTTCTAGCCATTTGACTCGAAAGACTTGGTGTCATATGCTAACTTTTAAGTTTGCAATCTCTCTCCATGTATCTTCTCTTCTACTTTCAGGAACAAAAGATTCTCAGTTAAGTATTTTGGCAACAAAATAAAGTTAATTTTTCGAATGGACAAGACAATAATGTAAAATGCATGGATCTTGATTATTGGGCATTTTATCTCTGCACGCATGACACAGGTATACAAGATGAAACTATCCATGACAAAGGAAGATAGGAAGATAAGTCTTGGCCTAGGCTTGGACTTTCACCATGCTGATACAGAGGATGGTGTCAGTTTAGATAAACTTTTTCTCTGAGAGAGAAGGGCTTTGAGTTAGATGGGGATCATGCACCTAATCCAGATGAACGTCCAATTTTATAACATTACATCATTAACTTGGTTCTGAAGTTACATCTCTTATCGAGTTACTGAATTTATTATGGCCATATTCATTCTGGCATTGGATATGGAAGTGGGATACATTTTTGGTGAATCTTTTGAAAGTTATTCACTCTACCATTTTCTTTCGATCATCATTCTTTATATTTGGAATACTGAAGCCCTCCTGGAATGCTGCTTTTTATTGAACAGTGAGTTGAGATAAAATTTGAAAGTGGGTCCTTTGCTGAGTAGATGATATACTTAATATGAATGCGTGTATCATTTGTCTTAGAAATGCAAGGGGAGTTCATTATTTGGCTATGATGGTGGTGGTGGTGGTGACTCTGATGATGAAAATAGTGGGGAAATTCAGGACCATGATGATAGGCAATTAATAGAAGTTTAAATTTGAAACTCATAATCATTTTCTCCACCATCGCATGGTCTCCTTTTCACACCAAGCTTCTTCCCCTATAGCTTTTCCATTGAAGAAAATTGTTTGTGCATAGGCCATCTAATTTTGCCTTGATTTGATGTTATTATTGTTGGAATTTTCATGTTTGACTGTTCATCCATCTATCCTGAAAGATTTCAGAGTCTTTTATTTGTGTTGGATGTGTTGCTGTGATGCCCTTTGCTGTATTCTGCAATATGAATTGGGTGTCATTGAAATGTTATGTCCATATGTTTGTCACTGAATTTTGAATATAAGCGATGATACTATTGAAGTACATGTATATGTGGTTTTTACAGCTTTTGCTGAGCATCCACCAGATGAAAGCACGTGATGAAATTACTCTGTTTGTAGTTGTTTACTTGCTTCACAATTTTATATTAATTGGTGCAGCATATATTGATTTTATATTTAATTGGTGCTGCAGATATTGGTTATCTGTTGGTGCCCAGCCTTCTGAACCTGTGCAGCGCATCCTTTTCAGAGCAGGGCTCTTGCCACCGCCCCCCAATGCTTGCAATGGCCCGCAAAGGCGGCCCTCGTGACACCCTTGCAGTTGATCCTTTGAGTGGCCGCTTTGTGACTTCCATGGAACCCACTATTTCTGATCAATTAGACAATGATGAAGGTGATGAAGCTGAAAGTGATATGTCGAGCCAATGATGTCTTTTATTTGTAGTGTTTGGCGACTGTACCATGAAAAAATATGTAGTATGTTTATTGGGTTGAAAATTTTAATGTCATTCCCATCAGGATTTTCTACTTTGGATGATTGAACTTAAAAACCTGACATGCATTTAAGATGGCCCAATTGCTTCTGATGATGAGATGTAGTCATCACAGAAATTTCAAATATTATTGCATTTTTGGAGAAAATTGAAATCATATTTAGTTAATAGGTATAATTCTTTTTGTCATATGTTGTGATTCAACATGTTTGGGTCTGAAAGTCGGGAGTGGTGTTGGAGGGCAGCCAGCCATATACGACTTTTTAGTCATTTTATAACTAATGAGATGATATGATTTAGTTAGTTTGGAGAAAGAATGCTCTCTGCTACTTGGGAACCGGGTGTTTGAATATGAACCAAACTATTTTTGTACAATGGATATTAACCTTTCTACCATGGAACTGGCTGTTTGCACCAGTACAGAAATTGAAAACCATGGCTGTTTCTTTTCTGTTCATAATCATTTTCAAGCCATACTAACCCTGCGGCAAACAGGCGCCTGAGCATGTTTCTAGGTTGGTGGAAGTCTAATAGGTGGAGTTCTGGGCTTTCTCTGCTAGGTTCCGGATCCAACCTCCTACATCTGAAATGCTCAATCAATGGGAATCATTACATTTTTCCTCCCTCTTATTTATTTATTTTATTTTGGTTTGGTGGGGTGCGGGGTAGGTTGAATTTAAACTACAAGCATTCTTGATCCTGGCCAGGATTCAGGCTTTCTGCAGCTGCATCTAAGCCAGGCCCAAATATTAAATGAGAGAATCCAGGCCCTTCCATGTGCTAATACACTGGCACAGCCCAGGAGTACCACTATGCAAGTTAGGGAAATCCTTCTCCCAAAAATTCCAATGTCTGCTGGTAGATCCACCAAAAAAACCTTAAAACCATTTGTATCCATCACTTTCGGGTGCCAAAAGTGACAACCCCCACAAAATTCCAGTGCCCGCTGGTAGATCCTCCAAAACAACTTAAAACCATTTGTATCCGTTTGTATCCATTAAAACCCCCTTTGCCTTTCACTGAAAGAACGAGCTCTCAAATTGTAATATTCTTATGACCTCCCTCCGCAATACAGCTCACCGGAAAGAATCGGCAATCTAAATGATCATTGTGACTAAAGTTTTTTCCTTTTCTTTTTTGAGTTCATCTCTTTATTATGTCTTTTCTTATCTCACTCGCACTAACATCAGGTTTGCTATTTACTCAAAACAGTATTTATTGATTTTCTATTCTATTGAAACCGCCCATTTATTCCTTTCAATCCCAATGCAGCAATTAATGAAAAATTGAATTTTAACTAGTACTTTTTTTTAAAATTTTTATGTCAACGAGATTGAAGTGAAAAATAAAACAATAATTAGACCGACTATGACATGGAGTAAAATGTTGACTAATCAAGAAGCAACACGTGCATGCAAAAAATGGAGGTAGCATAGATGAGAATATTAAAGTAAATGTATGGTAAAACTAGGAAGATTATATTAGAAATGAGTGATTGAGAGAGCATTTAAAGGTAGCAACAATAGAGGATAAATTTAGAGAAAACATTTTGGGATAGTTTGGGCATGTCTAAAGCGACCCAGTAGTGGCGCACGACAAACTTGATTATGCAGGTTAATGACCCATAAAGACGAAAGAGATAGGCTGAAAAGGATATACATGGAAGTAGTAAAAATAGATATAAAGAAGTACAACTTATCATGATTTGAGTCAAGATAAATAACAGTGGATAAGTTAAGACTTCGATGATGATGATGACGATGACTTTTTTAAAATTTCTCTCCAACTATTTCCCCTTCTGTTACTTTGTGAAATTCTAGGTAAGGTAGATGATGATGATATTCAGTTGTTATTCATAGCAAAATAGTAATTTGTATGAATCACCCCTAATCACGCATATGGGATTTGATCCTATGAGAACTATTCTTATATACCTACTGTGAAAACTTTTTATGAGGCCCACTTGTGGATCCCATTTGGAGATGGGACTGGAGAGGGGGGGAATATTTATATGGGACTACCTCAAATATTAAGTTTGGCCCCAATCACATATCCCTAATCCAATCATCCGTGGCTTACAAATTCAATCCATTTAGATTGGTGTACAGTCGATCCAACGGTCCAATAAATTTAAATTTGAACGAAACTTGGGGCGTGTGACTATTTAGGGGGGGGGGGTCCTCGTGTATTGCAACGTTTCGATTGGGTGATTAATGAACTCCACCTACAGTTCTCACAAAAAAAAATGATGAAAACTAGTTCTCGTAAGAGTATTTCCTTATATATTGGAAGAAAATGAAAATAGAGAAAAGCAATACAAGGTCATCTTGTTTAAGGAAATCTACATTTATTTAGAATAATACTTCAATTAAAGGGGGAAAATCAGAATCATACTTAAATGCAAGGAGCATCTCATGGATGAGCATGACAAGTGAGTAAAAACACAACCCAAACACCCAACTCACTACCCAGTGGGGCGACGTTGAGTCGAATGAACTAGTTGGACATAAGCATTGGCCCTAAATCAGCATTCTAGTGTGATTAAACTCATGAGAATGTCATGCATGATTGGATTAGGTTTCTAAAATAAATAAACAAAAGAATGTCTCCACCCTGGGGGAAAATAAAATAAAGCCCATCTTTCGTCCATTTAAAATTTACATTTTTTTTAAACTGAATATAGTGAGTAAAAACACAAAAAAGGTTACTAAACTCGAAATCCAACTCATCAAATCCATTAGGTTCATGAACACCAGTAGTATGGATCAGCGAGCTGCTCAGGAATAGAAGCAAAAGCTAGAAACTCCATGACACACATCAAGGGAAGAAGGAGCAATGAATGAAGAGCATTATATCTACATATAGTCTCTACGTATGTGCCATATTCTTCTGCCGCTCACAACTATTTTATCTTCTCTTTTGGAAGATATGATACAATAGGTTGATTATGTATTTTCACCTACTTGTCTAAAGAAAAAACCTAATAACGCAACAGCAAGTAGCACACAATTCATTTCTTGGATTTCTTTGCCTAAAAAATAATGCAACAGAATGTAAAACACATCATTTTTTGGATTTCTTTGCCTTTTCCGAAACTTGAGCTTTCCTTCCTCCCATCTTAGGCCGCTTTGCTGTGGTTTTACCCTTCTTTTTCACCACGCCCTTCATAAAATAAGTGAGCAAGCTAGCTTAACAACATTATTATGTGGATCACAGAACACGCACACAGTCAGGTCTAAGACATCACCTAGGTTTACTGTGGTTCAGGTCTAAGATGTCACCTAGGTTTATGGTGGTTCAGGTCTAAGACATTACCTAGGTTTAGGGTCACAACTGGTCTAGCCAGCCCAAGGCTGGTGCAAACCTTTCCGGCCTACTTTGGTCTGTATTTAAGCAAGGGTTGGTCCACTTAATGGCTCACCAATCCGGTCTGATTCAAAAGAAGAAGAAGAAAGGCTCACCAATCTGGCCTGATTCAAAAGAAGAAGAAGAACATCACCTAGGTTTATAGTGGCTCAGGTCTAAGACATCACCAAGGTTTATGCAGGTTCAGGTATAAGACATTACCTAGGTTTAGGGTCACAACTGGTCTAACCAGCCCAAGACTGGTGCAAACCTTTCCAGCTTACTTTGGTCTGTATTAAAGATAATTACGCAAAGGCTGGTCCACTTAAAGGCTCACCAATCTGGCCTGATTCAAAAGAAGAAGAAGAAAAAATCCAAGGTTGAGCATTGAAACCACAATCTACACCTCTTTACGGGAATAATGGTGAAGATAGAATGGTTAGGTCAACTTTTCAGTTTGCTGTATTTTCATAGTTTTAATATATGTACTGAATGAGGCTGCAAAGCATACCAAGGATTTTTCAGCCTTTCCATTAGACTTGGCATCAGTTGGATCAGGTGGATCCTCTTCATTTTCATTTTTTTTTGTTACTTGAACGAGCAGATGGCTTTGGCATCTTGTCACCCTCCTCTTCCGAATCAAATGAAAATCCATCAAGGGTTCCTGCTTACAAGTTACAATGCAGATTAAGGTCATTAACTTCCAATTAGGTGTATGCTAAATCACAAATTATCGCTGTTTGAAAAGCATTTGAAAGGACCATTCAAGTGAAGCGGTGATCTATGATGGGTGGGATTCAGGTTCTTTTCTTCCACGAAATTCAAAGCTGCATGGGAATGAGAAATAATGAAAGGCTAGTAAATGGCTTTTTCACCATTTGAGGGGGCCTAATCCAGATTGGATGGATTCAGACTACCTGAAATTCATCTTAGAATGGTTTCCAAATAAAACTATCCACCAACGCTAGGTGGATGAAACATTCAAATACATCATGAATAAATAAGTCTTTTTTTTTTCCTGTTGGTGTGTGTGTGTGTGGGTGGTCGGTTTTGTTTTGTTGTGGGGGTGGGTTTGGGTTGTTGGGGGTGGGGGGGTGGGGGGTGCGGGTGTGGGGGTGTGGTGTGGTGTGGTGTGTGTGGGGGTGGTTTGGAAAGGAAAAAATTTGAACAATCTCAAAATGCAACGCTTAATCATGTAGCCTAAAGCACTAGGATACATTATAATTATAGAAAAAAAAATACAATCACTACTTGATTACTGCAATTTTCAGCATCCCATCTACATCTGTAGTTCATATAATGCATTATCTGATTGTGTGAATTAAAGGACATGACGAAGATTTTAAGCATTTGGAACAGCATGCAACAATTGCCATGTAAAAAGACATATGAACAAATGAGCATCCAAACTCACCACAAAACACTTCTCAATAAATAAAAAAGTAACCGAAACTACATGGTTACAACATAGTTGTGAATAGAGCCAACCAATAACCAGATAATGGGTCCTGCTTTATCTTTATGCGCCTATCAGCAACTAAAAACAATAAGAAATAATAATTAAAAAAAAGTTCAAAGACTCAAGTACTTGACCAAAAGTCTATTAGCTGAACCGACGACCCCTAATAGATGGGATAAGGCCTTAATGGTGATGATTTAGGGATGAGTATATTCTAACCTGTTCAACAGTTTTGTACAAAATAATAATACCCTGAGGGAAAAATATCTTTCAAAATTAAGTGGGGAAAAAAAAGAATTCACAGAGGTATACTTTTTTATTTTCTTTTATTTTTATAACACACAGGTATACTTTCCACCCTTCAAAGAATTAAAGAGTCAAATTGTTCTTATGACTCAACCAAACTTAGTCAAGGTTTTTTTTTTCTCCTGTGTTTTTTCTTCACAAGGGACTCAAACTAACGCACCCACCCATACTACACATTCCCCCTAAGCAGCTAAGCAATAGTTGGGAACTAATGCACAAACTTGGTCAAGTTTATTCCTCAAAAAAATTTTAAGTTTTAACTGTCATCCCGTTACATGGAGTGGTAGGTTATGTGCAGGCTGGTTGAATCTTGACTCTATGCAATGCAACTATGGACCTCAAGTAAGAAATGAAGCCAATGAAATTATTAAAGAAACTTTAAAATATAACTAACCTTCAATCATAGTTTCAGCCTCGTATACATTAGAATGTGGTTTCAACTGGATAAAGTCGTTCATAATAGCCTCTATCTGATCAAAACAGATGCCATTCAAATTATTTGAAAAAATAAAAACCACATGCTTTCAGTCTAAAGTCAAATGGAAAACAGAGTTCGTCATGCATCCCAATATATCAAGAATAACTGGTATCAAAAACAAAATGTTCAATCTGAGTTGCAATTGACTCGCTGAAACTCACTAACTCCTTTTTGTTTTATGTTGATAATGCACTGTCAACATTCAGTGTTCCAGATGGATTGCTGGAACACAGTTACTTCTTTCATTTAGGTTGATAATGTATTCTCAGTATGAAAAGAGGCAGTGTTCCCAAATTTCAAGCCCTAAGAATATATAATTGGGGTCCACGATTGGGCGACCCAAATTTTCTGTAAGCTATGGATATGCCATGCTCTTTTCTTCTTTCATTTTTTTTTTCCCTGATGATGGAATCACTATGGTATTTGATCCAATAGGACTAATCCCCGAGACGCACTCACGACCTTGCAACACAAAGGTAAATCTGGGGGGTGTCGAACACACATGGGGAGGAAAACCCACGCCTAAAATGATGAACCAACACCCAGGCCAGTTACCATGCTTTTGTTTTTATTGGATGTAAATTTAATAATCAAAGAACAAAGCCCAGAAGCCAGAATTAAAACAGCAGAAATGAACATTGCTATAAGTAATTCTCAGCTATATATGTTGGAGGCCTCAATCTAAAGATAAGGGTAGTCCTAGTAGAGAGATTTATGGGAAGCATAAGCTGCCCTATAGGGGACATACCAATGGTCTTGCCATCAAACCATGGTCATCAATTTCATATGAGGCCCAAGAAACTACATGTGCACTAGGGTTGAGGATTGTAAAGATATAATACCTCAAAAGGTGCATGAGAGGACCTTTGAAGAGGGTATTCAGGATACAAACCTTTGCTTCTGTCTGACCAAAGCTAACCTGAATGAAAGAGATCTGCATTAATAAGCATCAACTGGAATTATTTTAAAAGTGCATGCGTGAGAGAGAGAGAGAGAGAGAGAGAGAGAGAGAGAGAGAGAGATGGTTTGGATGACGTACAACGCAAAATGTTTGTGAAGGAACTATTGTTGTTTTGTAGATGGTTCCAGTATATTGGAAAAATGCATTTGGCTTAATCAGAGTGGGTGAATGTAACAAGGAATAATAAAAAAAAGTGACTCATATCACTAGCTCCGCAAAACAGTAATTGGAGGGCATGGGCATGTCAATCCAGGAGAGAGAGAGAGAGAGAGAGAGAGAGAGAGAGCTGAAATTGAGAGCGGTAGAAATAAAAGTAAAAGTTCTCAGTTCTTCCCTTTTGCTGCCTAAAAGTCAAGGCTTTGAAAGCATTGGAATTTTTCCTTGAAAATTCTTAAATTTTTGTTTGAATGAGGTTGAGTACATGTCAATGTTCCCATCTGCAACAGCCTACCTGTGAACCCATTTCCACCTCCTCCATTACCCGTTCTTTCTTGGGGCAAATTGGCGCCAGTGACCAGCTCCATTTTGACACATTCAAATTGTATTCACAATCCCATGGCACATACCTTGAAAATTTAACACGTGCCCACCGTTGATTTTGAGGCATTAAATACACACAATTAAGAACCCTATTATGTTGAGTTATTTGGGCCATCCCCCGTCAATGCAATTATGCAAAGACAACTTGATACCCAAATCATGATAATCTAAGTGGGCCTCGCGTGCATGTCGCACAGAGTCACCCATGGCAACTGCCGTAGGTGGTCATCAATGCGTAGGAAAAATTATCAGAAACAGCAAGGACTCTATTTCCTAGTTAATGGCCTGGACTGAAGGGCCCACTTATAATCAATCTATTCCTTTCAAACTCAATATTACCCCATAAATTGGCACTGACCCCATATTGGAACTCATGCAACCAACATTTGCAGTTGGATTAACCATGGAGAAAGCATAAAACATGCACTTACCAAAGGGCTAAAATTTGTCTAACCACGAAGTTTTAAAGGGTTAAGGCTTTAGATGCTCAGAAGGTTCCAATTTTTCCACTATCCTAGGTCATACATTAACAGTTCCATCCCCTAATCTCCATAATTTGCTTGCATCCAAGTGGGCCCCAAAGGCCAGGTCACAATTGCTTAATAGCGTATCTTTGATTGTGAGCACTCTCCCTATTTTTCTACCCTTCCTACAATCCATTCCAACCACATCCCTGTCCCAGTTGAATTAATGACCAAATACTGGACCAATTCACCCTTCCACTTCTATAAGAACCCTGATGCCACTTCCTCTTATCTCCAATCCTACCACAGTTGTAACCATTTTGCCACTACATGAAAGGAATAGGTTGTAACATATGCCATGGCCCAGGGCAAACAATATCAATTCTACTATCAACAGCCTCTCTTGCTTCTCCATGAACCAATGGTTCTCGTCCACAATTTTACAGAGCTCAATGGTTCTTCCCTACTACAGTACTACTACTACTAGAAGGAAGAAATGATTATAAGCAAGGCAGTTGAAAATCGGACTCATGGGGTGACTGGATCACACAATCTTGAACTTTAATATTTGTTGTGTTTCTACTTTCATTTATTATTAATAAGTCTAAGCTCCATAGGTACCCACATTTATATTTCATACAGTTGGAAGAATAGACTATCGGTCTTCAAATGCTTGGACTTGTAGAATCAGTCCAAAATGTTCATAAGAGCCCTCCAAAGCTTTTTCCAGTATAAAATCTAAAAAAACAAGCAGTTTGGGGCCCGAAAACCATAGGACGTAGTCCAATATGTGACTTGTTGTGGTGGGGGGGGGGTGGTGTGTTGTTGTGGGGTCTCGGGGGTGTGTGTGGTTACTCAGCACCTACCAACTCCAAGTCGACTCAAACTTAGCAGATATTTAAAACCATGGTTACTAGGTCTAGGATCATGCGTAGTGGGGTTTCCATAGGAAAGAAACAAGGATGTATTTCGGGGTTTTGTGTGGGAGTTTCTTAGGAGGGATGACAGGGTTATAAGAATTTGTTTGATCTGACTTGGACGATTGGATGGTATCAGTCCTAAATTTTCTTTTGCATATTGTTCCATGCAGTTAAATGGTTGCAGGGACTCTCATTCGCTTTTACATAGTGGTCCGCGAAGGACTCCAAAAATCAGCCTAATCAAAATATTATAGCCTATAGGGTGGATCTTAAGGCCCAGAGATCAACAGTGAAACACAATTACGTCAATTCAATAATGGGTAATAGCCAAATGAGCATCCATTGAAAGTGAATGCCAATTTCCATGTGGAGCGGGGGTAGTAGAGGGGTTGAATGATCATAGGTGGGACCCATGGCATGGTCTATATATATGATAGACATTGCTAATTGAAAAACTTGTGAGAAACATGAGACACCCTAGTGGCAACGTTGTCTCAACTCTCATCTCACATGGCCACCTAGGGATTGATCTTTGGGCAGATAGGTTCTCACAAGTAATGTATCACCGAACCAATCTAGCAAAAAAATTTTTGAAAAATTTGTGATTTAGTAATAAGGGAATGGGGGAAAACACTGTTTGACTATCTACTCTTCTCTGAAATGAGAATGGAGAATAGTTGGCCACCTAGGCCCTTGCCCTTCTTGGGGTGGGAAAATTCTTTCCCTAAATTCTTCTTTTTAAAAAATTCATGAAAACGGGAGAGAATCATCTCCATCAAACATCAAGTAGCCAACCCATAATCCTTGAGCTTCAGAAAGGAGAAATGCAGAACTTCGTTATTGTCCAATGATCTTTCAGTTAGTAATACACGTTAATTTTTTTTATAATGATAAACTGTTATTATTATTATTATATTTTTATTTTTTGGAACAGTAAGATGTATTCATTGTTTATAATGATAAACAATAATAAAGCAATATATTGTTGGAAAAAAAGGATTATTGTATTCAATGAAATGCTCAAGCTCACAAAATATAATGTAAAACTAATCAAGCTCGATGTTTTAATAAAAATATAAAATATATTAATGATGGATTAAGACAATCCATAGCGTTGAGTAGCTTTTAAGTCTAAAAGCATTTCCTGACTCCCATTTGGGCTATCTGAAATTGATATTCGCCCAACAGCGCCCACATCTCCACTCATGTCTATGGAATCCACTTCACACTCAACAAGTGCCTACATATAACAAAAAGTTCCCAGCAATAGTATTCATCCAGACATAATAATCTTAGTTACCACATGAATGCTGAAGATCCAAGAAAGAATGGGAGAACCGGATGTTGGTAAACATGAGGATATCAAACAATATGCAAAAGAAACACAACCAGGCACAGCAATTGTATTTCATAACAGAGGACGAATATAATAAATGATTTAATAAAAACGCCTACCTTAGAACGTTGAACTTTCTCAGAGAACACCAAAGGCAGCCTTGATGAAACCTGTGGGTTATGAACAAATTTAAGACACCAGAAGAGTTGTTTAAATTAGATCAAGAAAGCCTTCACCATAAGTAATGGAAACTAAAACCACCAGTACCAAATATTAGATGAGATGGGATACTTTCAGCACTGAATTACATTCTCATGAAGATAACAAATGTAATGAATGCTATAATGGATGAGAATTCCTTAATAAAACTCTAGGATTGAAAGAATATGACCATTTATTAGCCCCATTAGCAACAAACACAACACCAGGCCAAGGGAAATAACCAAATAAGCAAAAGACAAAAAGGCTTTTTTTTTTTTAAATCTTCTAACTCTGATACTTTTCGGTCATTCCCCATATACAACGCAGCCCAGTTAACACAAGCACAATTTGATCCTATTAGGACCCTTTGATATATATTGTTTTGTCGTTCACTAACAACTTGAGGTTTTGGTGATTCTGGTTCTTAACATGGTATGAGTCATGTGTTTGAATACCTAGGGATGTGTTTCTGTTCACGTTGGTCATTTGGCATGTTTTTGTCCACATGCGGAGCCTCATACCAGGGGGGTGGTGTGTTGGCAGCGGCTATCAAGACCATTTGATATACATTGTTCTATCGCTCATTAATAGCTCAAGGTTTTGGTGATTCCAGTTCTTAACAGATCCAACATGCATGGCGTTGTCACTTGTCAGTTCATGGAAATGTTAGATTCCCAGAGATTAGAACCAAATAATTCCTCAATGAATAGATAAATATTTAAAAGGTAATTAGAAATGTTGAGGAATTCAAGTAGCCAATCCCAATATAGTTAGAATTCATGTAGCCGACCCTAACATAGTTGGGACAAGGCTTTGATGATGATGATGATATATATGTGTGTTTATTTATCATGATTCTGAGGAATTGGCTAACGATTAATCGGAATAGAGAAACAAAATTCATGGAGCCCGCCCCAACATAATTGGGATAGCGCTTTGATGATGATGATGATGATGTAATTAGAAATCTTGAGGAAGGCAGTTGCTTTTCTACCTAGTATGGTTTTGGTCTTTTGAACCATCATGAAAACTTGGCAGAGCATATAATAATTTGTTTTTCCGGAATAACTAAGCCACGAGTGGTTTGGAGTACATCCAAACACAACTCCAACTAGTTTGGCTATCTAAGTAACTTGATTAACAGAGTCCAGAAGGCATCAAGTGTAGCCATGGTAGCTACTTACCTGAGGATCAACAGCTTGCTTCTCCAAACTTTCTGTCTCAACAGCTTCTCCCTCATACAGATCTCCTGTATCACTTTCAAATATCACATAAAAAGAATATCTTAGGAAAAGAGTTACTTTCAAAAATGTAGTTTATATTAAAATTGGGCCTAATATAAAATACAAAGTTCCATTTGTAATTTACCTGGTTCAAAGGTATTTCAGTTTCAAAGGATGGTCATTTCTGGACAGAGTTAAACAGTATTGATGCTTGAATGATTTTTTCACATTTCAGGTAGGACCTGAAAAATCCTCATAATGATCTGCAGTAGAGAAGGTGAAAATTCGGATCTGCAGTAGATAAGGTGAAAATTCTGAAATCCCGCGTGTACTTCCAATTATTTGTGCTGGGAAAGGATTGTAATCCTGTATATTTAGAAGGTTTACAATCTGTTCTTTACTTCTTTCAGAATAAAAACTCTGCTCATTATTTGGTGCAGTGTACAACAGGCAGCATGCCAGAATAAATTTGATTACAGGTGGATTTAATGTGACAGAAATCATCCCTTACAAGTGGAAACCAGACCCAAATTTGACACTCATCTAACCTTGGAATGAATCCCAAAAAAATGTATGGCTAAAAGATCACTGAGCTTTGAGGCTATTAAACCAAGGGTTAGATTTCTACTAATAAAATCAAGTGTTAGATAATTCTGATAGGGCTCAATTGTTTTGCCAAACTCTAATCCATGATGAGACCTTTTAACTTCTGCCTCTCCAAACCTCCCACCAACCGATATGTATGTATATGGGCCCCACGAGCTGGACCACCGATGAGTAGCACGTGGTCTAGTCATACGAAACAACCCCCTTTAAGTGAGGTAATTCCATTCAAACACTAACCATATGATTGTACCTTTTTCTAGAGGTTCATTCTCTACTTTCTTTTTGTTTTTTGATGCCTTCACCCTTTGAGCCTTGTTAACTGGAGGCTCTCCTTTGTCATCAATGAGAACTGCATCTGGATTGGGATCATTATCTTGCAAATCATCCATGGCAGGTTCTTCATGCTGGTTATCTTCCTCTCTTACAGGGCTGTTACTTGGAGAAGAATCCAAAGACGATCATAATGTCACCAGTGGATGATTTTGCGCCTGCAAAACAAATGGCATGCCAGCAATTAGAATAAAAGAAAACGTCAATGTATAGTTAAGTAAGTTTTAATTGATTTTTAAAATTTACCAAAATTATTACACTATGAGAGAGAGGTAATTTCCATTTTGAAACGGTTTGACATATGAGCTTAGATGTCAAACCATCACCAGCCTATAAAACTAGGGTTAGCTTTATGAGTTCTACTTTTACACTATAAATCTATGCTCTTACTTCACACTCGCTTATCGTCATTGAAGCTTTGCCATATCTATCTGCGGTTGCACTGTAGTTCTATTTTTAGGCTGAACCACATTTAAATCCATGTTCTATTTTCCATTCCACTTAGATATTCAGTGAGAAACAGAAATGCGTATGAATTTGTAAGAAAATTGTAATTTAAGATTTTAAGTCATTGTTTTTCCAGCAGACACCAGAAACAGCAGTGAAAAGCGGTGCAGCATTCCTACATATAATGAATTTAGCTGTGAGTGTTTTTTTAGGAGGGAAGGAATAACAGGAATCACATTAAGACCATACCAACCATATGCCTATAAATGGGTTTCTATGATCATGCAAATGCAGCATATGCTCTTGAGACCTGAAAGTAGTAAACAATGCTTAAGACTAACAATAATAAAATGGTGCCATCTCCACTTCAAAAAATAAAGAACCTCAAACCAACACCACCACCCCCCCAACACCCAAAAAAAAAAACATTCACACACACACACACACACACACACACCAAAATGAAACAACACAAATGACAGCCATGCCATTTACCAGCAAGTCAAACCCAATCTTCAGATTACCAAGACAGAATGGAATCAAATCAAGTTCAACTGATATTGAGTATTCAACCCAGTTCATAAATACAGAATAAAAAAACTTATATATATTAAGAAACCCAGATCATAGATCATAAATTTAGAGTTAGGCATAGATTCAGCAAGAAATAGAGAGCTGAAATTAAACTGATTACAGAAGCACGAGACCATCCTCATTCTAATCCAAATAAATAAATTTAAAAAATACCAGTTCAAACATTTAAAGACTTCATACTGAGATGGAAAAAAAAAAATCCAAGAGATGGGATAAAGAGTGAGAAGTTTGCATAGTTAGATGAAGATGAAATTGGGTTTTCTTTTCAGTAATGTAGAGGGATGAATGAGAATAGTAGTAGTCGAAGTAACGTATGAATAAGAAAAGGGAAGGGAAAGATAGGGGAGATAAAAGAAAGTGGGTGAATGACTAAAATCGAAATCGACCTTAAAATTATGCAACCAATCCGGCGATTCTTCACGGGAGCTGCTCATTCTCCTTTCCTCTCCTCCTCCCACTTCTCCCTCTGACTATAATTTGTTAGGGCCAATGGGCAGGACGAGACGGTTGGAGATAGAGGTCCAGTGGGTTGCTCTAATCTCAACATGAATCATCTTTCTCCTTTTTCTTGGCTATTAATTTAGGGTGCGTTTGCGCTCATGTTATTCATATTTCCATGTTATTACGGGATAGAAAACATGTTTGGTATCTGCAGTGTTTTGAGTTTTGATTTCATTTGAAGAATTTTAAAATCTTAACCCGCTAGCTTAAAAAATTCGAAATAAAATCTATTTATTTTTTAAATAACTTGTTGGCACAATTAATTTTTATTTTATATATATATTAAAATTCTAAGAATTGTAGAGGGTGTCACATTAACATCTTCTATTTTTCTTTTTTCTAGAGCGCCACATAGGCATCTTAAGTATCTTGGTTGAAACCAACTTTCCATCTTTATCGAACTCTATTTTTATCAAATATCCTATTAATCTTCCTTGTATCTTCCAATGCTTCTAACACTTATCACAGTAAAAGCAAAATAAAAAAGGAGCTGGCACAAGCACTCTTCATTGACATCTCCTCGCATGGTGTCAACATCAGCAACAGCACCTTCCCTCGAAGTCGCCAGCTGTGGCCTTGACTTTGACTCTACAGCCTCGACTCGAACACATATCTAAAGAAGAAGAACCGATTGGGGTTTCTTTCATTCTCTCTTTCTTTCCTGAAGTGATCCATGGTGATCCGTACCTGGTTCATATATCATACACGAAATGGAAGTGAAATTCATTCCTCAATCGAGGCATTGTGATTAAAAGTTCCCCAATCTAGTGATTCTAAGAAGAGATCTCTCCAGATTTCCAGTGTTTTTGTTGAAACTACCGTTTTCTGCAATTGATCTCGAGCATTCACGCAAATCTACATCGAATCTCCCAATTGGAAAATTCCAATATTTGAAACCGAGTGCGAGATCTCATCATTCATAGGTTTTTTAGGGTTTCATTTGGGGGAATCGATGGTTTTTTAAGTGAAATCTAGGGTTTTGTTGAGAAAGTATTCTTTGAGATGAGATCGGGACTAGGACGATGCAGAGGAACGGGAATCATGAGATCTTTTCGAACAATTCGGTTGTAGATGGAGTTGTTGCCAGACGATTTGCTTCTTCAGCGATGGTGGCATCAAATCTCATGGCATATCTCAATATAACTCTACTATTTAATTTTTAAAGTGAAATACCTGGTAACAATCATAAAATATGGGCCGATGATATAATTCTTTTTTTATAATGGTGGGACCATGTTATAAACAATTTGAGTGTGGGTTTAATGTTTTAATTTCTAAATATTGGTTATATGGTTAGAACAATATTATCTTTTAAAAAATATTTAATCTATTAAAAAAAATATAATCTTGCAAAAAAATATTGAATCTTTTAAAAAATATTTAATCTTTCAAAAATAAAATCTAATATTTTTTAAAAAAATAATCATTCAAAAAAATATTTAATCTTTCAAAAAAAATTATTTAATCTGTCAAAAGAAATACTTGATCTTTCAAAAAAATATGAAATATTTCAAAATAAATATTTAATCCTTTAAAAAATATTTAATCTTTCAAAAAAAAAAATTTAATCTTTCGAGAAAATATTTAATCATTTGAAGAAAATAGTTAAAGGTAGGACATAAATCTTATGGATATGGGCCCCATATTCTAATTTTTAAAGGTGGTTACTAAGGTGTAACTTTTACATTTGAGTCCCATGTACACCGATAAATAATATGCCGCTGGGTCCCAAATTTTAAATCCAATGGTTGCCTTGCTTTCGTTTGTTAGAGAAATTTTTTTACACTATTACCAAATAATTTTCTTATGACATATTTTAAGTAGAGTATTTTAATATGAGATTGCGAAACAAGATTTACAGAATTAGTCTCAAGACAACCTGGTTTTAGTACAATCAAATTTGGGCACAAAATTGAGAACAACACGGACAAAATGCCAAGCTGACCCAAATTTTTATGATAAAAAGCTCATGTTGTAATTTTCTTATAAAAAATTTATCGTTTCAAGACAATGATATTTCCAATGTGAGTAGAGATGGTAAAATTTTCCGACTATCTCAATGTTGGGCCCAATTTTAGGTTTTAGATTTTAAATGATAAATAAGGCTGGGTCTTTGAGGACTTCCTCTCTCTCTTTTGAGGCAATTGGAATAATAGCCTCATCTAATCTAAAGACCCGCCCTCACTCTTTTCCCTCTCTATTTTGCAGTCTTGAAGAGAAAAAGCGTGAGAGAGACAGAGAGAAAGAGAGGGATTGAACAAAACCCTCATCTTCTTCTCTATCTCTCCCTCTCTCTCTGCTTTTCTTTCTTTCTTCTTCCATTTCTTACACGCACAGTTCTAGGGTTTTGAAGACGAGAAATGATCTGGATCAGCTTTTGTCACTAGAGTTTTCGTGTTTTTGGTTTAGCAGCTACCCACGTGAAGATTTCTCACAATTCTAGGGTTTATCATTGAGATCCACACTAGGTTTTTGCGGAATCAGTGCAATCGCGGTGGATTTTGGAGAAGAGAGCAAGATCTGCTTGTTTCCTCATAATTTTTCTAAGTATCGGAAATCTCTCTCTCTCTCTTGTTTTTTGTTGTTCAATCTCTTGTTTGTTTCCGTTTTGGATCATGTTGTTTTCTTCCTCGTTCTTCTTCTGCATACGATGCGTCTGTGCTGTGTTCAGCTCAAATTACACTTCAGTTGAAGTGATATTAACCATTGAAGTGCAATGTGTGCTTGTATAAGCTGCTAAAAAAGTTATATATCTAAACTGTTGTTTTAGATCACAGATTCTATTAACTTTCTGTTATTTTGAACACATGGTTATTTGAGTTTGTCTTGTTTACTTAGATTATTGCATGATCTTGGTTATGAGTGTCTTATGAAATCCATAGTTTGCGTTAAAACTAATCTTATAGAAACCGAAGAAAATTAACCAATCCTAGAATGTTAGAAATCTAAATCGCAAAGTTTAGTAGGAGTTTGTGATGTAATTTTGCACTAGCTGTAGTAGGACTAATGGTAGCTGACACCCACTTTCTTGGGACATTCCATGTAAACTTCATTGATGGCAAAGATTCTGATTATGTTTGAGGCATCCAAGTTTCTGTATATTTGGGTGTTGTGATTTATCACTTTAGAAGGCACTTTTGGGGGGGAGTGAAAAATCAAGATGTGGGCAGTATGGAGTACCCAAGGCATCTAGATTTTTCATTTCTTTTTGGTTGGAGACTTTGAGCGAACAAGAGTTCCATAGAAATAACGGTCCATCATCTTTTATGTCCCTCATGGTGCTAATGTTGAGGTAGATAGCCATGCAATTGCAATGTAACTTTGATATACTTTGTTACACTGTTTTCTATCAGCGTGAGCTTTTAGAGTAAGTGGTTGTCAACATGGTATCAAAGTGGGAGGTCGACTATTTGAATTCTAGGGCTGTTGTGCCTTGTATTCTTCCACGGAGGGTGTGATTCCCATGCAGAGCACCTATATTTTCCTATGGAGGATGTAATTCTCATAAAGAAGCCTGCATGTGCGGGGGTGGGGGGGGGGGGGGTTGGGTGTTGTAACCTTGATATACATTGTTACACTGTTCTTTATCAGCTTAAGTTTTTAGAGGAAGTGGTTGTCAACAATAGATGTTATGCATTTTAACTTGGAGATCTTTTGGGAAAAAAAAAAAAAAAAACCCTTTCACTGCTATCTATTTTTGGTTGTTGAAACTTTCATTTCAATTCCTATGTTCATTTTTCCTCTTCTCCACTGAAATTAAGGCTTTTTTTTATATTTTATTTCACTTTCTTACTGAAGTGACATTTTCCTTGCAGAAAACCAGTATTAGTAGGCAAGGTTCGGCCCTTTTTGTCAATTACCCTTACAACAATGATGGACCCAAGGTGTTTAGTGGGGATTGCTGAAGGTTCATATCTTGGTCCTTTATTTTTTTTTTCAGTTATAATTTACTTTTGTTAATAACAAATATTGCTTAAAGAGAAAAGGATCAACAGGTCCACATGCTGTAAAGAAGAGATGTTTTGACCTGGAAGAAATATCTAAGTTAAATAAGTAGCTAACTGAGGGAATTGGCACTGATGATTGGTGAACCAACATGGTAGTTTGGCTTATAGGCTTTAAAGTATAGACACCTGAATTAGCTAGAAGATCTGCTACTTTCTCGGCTAACCAGTTGACAACTGGAAAGAGACAATGAGTGGTTCCAATAGTTTCTTGATCTCATTGTAACGACCCAAGAATCTGGAGCTCTTCAAATTCTTAAGCCGCACTCAAATTTTTATAATAACACCACATAAATCAAATTCTCATGAGCATCAAGGTCATAAACAATCAAATTTCATTGTATGTCAACTATTATGTAGTTATTAGGAGTCTTGATAACACTACTGAATAAGACAATCTCTGTTTGTAGAAAAGAAAAATATCTAAGTCTTGCGCTAATCCCAACTGCAATCTATTCTTTGCTTTTCCGCGCTCTGGATCAGCTACGCATGCCAAAATCCACTGGCTGATCCCCATCACTCCCCCAACCTCCACGACTGCATTACCTGAAGTGGGGCGAACCACTGATCAGTAACACCGGTGAGCAGAATAAGAAACATTAAGATAAAGCATATTTTAATCATTCAGAGAACATATATATATTCAATGGTATAATTACAATAACATTCTAATCAATTTCTTTCTTGAGAAATTTCCCACTGTGGCATCAAATAGTTCCGATACCCCATACGGTGTATCTATATTTCTGTCAACAACATGGCTTATCATCCACCATGAATGTTGAGCCTGTTCCGATACTCCCAACTGGAGTATCTACATTTCTATCAACAACATGGCCTATCATACCACCATGATTGCTGAACCTCTTCCCCTCGACCAACATCCACGAGGGAAGTTCTATATTCAGTGCCAGCAGTTGGTATTACGCTTATTTCGATCATCAATGGTAAATTCATTTCAAATACTTTAGTATAGATTCATCTCCACTATAATTGGCTACATCATCTTACTCTTTTCTTTGGCCAGTACCACACAACACTGGTTAATCCTCGCCCCACTCCGAATCGGAGTTGCTACCAAGCGGTGGTATTTCCCATGTCTTATTAAGGTAATCAATTATTTATCATAAAATTCCCACAGGCATCAAGATTAATTTAATAAATCCAGGTAGAAATATCACATTGAAGGAACTAGGTGTAAAATTTATCATAGAAAATCAAGTCATAGGGAATAATTAGTGGCTATGAAAAGCCCACATACATTCAATTAATTGATCCCCTTACAAGTTTAGGTAATTAAACAATATTGGATCATAACATATCACGCTGTAAGTCAATCAAAGTTTTAACGGGGTTCTTTGGGTATAACTAGAATAACAGGGGCCAATTTGTAAAATTTTAACAAGTTTATAAAAATATCTGCTCGTCAGTCACCCCACCTATTCCTCACCATTTCTGTTCTTCTCTTCTGTTGCATGTTTCGACCGTCAGAAGGTGGCACCGCCAAGCTCAACTGGAGGAATTTACAAGGTGGGGCCCAACGGTTTGATGCGTGTGGAACCTACAACATAGTGGTCGCCCAAGGGTCTACTCTAAGATGTGTGGATGTGATCTGTGATCTGGGAACCCAGGTGGGCCCATAACTTCTGACGACCAAAACCACCCCCGACGGTCCAGAAATTTCAAATCTCAGTTCAGATCTGAGATTCGAGTGTAATCAGTCCTCTTTCCACCCTAAATCGAAGTCCTAGAGGTGTGTTATTTAGAGGATGTTGTCACAGCAAGTTTTCATCTGAAGAATGGGATTTTTCGACAATGTTTCCAATCTGTGCTGGGTCGACAACTACCGAAAGGGCTTCGTTTCGTAGTCAAAGTTTCAGGTGAGTTGATTTCCATCCCAAACAAGGCCAAAGGGTGTCGATTAGGCGTCATCCAGCATGTCAACGAGTCTGATTATTGTTTTGATGATCGGTTTGGGCTCTAAATCAAATCTAGCCGATAATCACTGTAACAGTACAATATATAATGGCCACTGTTTAACGGGGAATCAAATAGGTCTAATCTCCTACTCTTATTCAGATAATCAAGTTAGATTCTACTCACCTGGTATAGTATTGTATTGCTTCGGCGATGATTGGTCTCGCGTCAGACATCCACCATTGTCCCGCTGGGGTCTTCTTCTCGTCCTAACAATTTCACAGCCAAGTCAGTCTTCTTCTCTCTCTCTCTCCTTCTCTCTTGTAATTTCTATTGTTGCTGTACATACGATAGGTTCTGCCTGCTGTCTAATCTATATATGTATTTAGTGTTTGGAGGGGAGTCCTGTTTGGAAACTACAGGGAATCTTATAGGAAACATATTCTGAGAGAGGAAGTCTATTGGGACTCCTACAATGGACTTACCAAAAGTCTAATTCCATGACTTACAAATATTCCGATCAAATTAGGAGTCCAAACATGGTTTGGACCATCATGGCCTGTAACACTCCGACCCGAGTTGATCCGGTTTAGTGTGTAATTTCGTGTGTTTTTATCGCTAAGAGTGTTTTGATTTTGTTTCTGTTTGGTTTGAGTTGTAGAGAGATCGTTTGGGTTGAGTTTGACTTGGTCTAGTTAGTTTGAGCCCTTTTTCGTAATTTTCGCTTTTGATTGACCTTGTCAGTTTTGCGTCATTTTGACGTCAGCGCGTGTATTTCGTTGAGCTTGTCGTTTTTCGTAACTGTCTTGGATCTAAATGAGTTCGTTTGCTCTCGTTGGACCGCCATTTGACTCAAACTGACAATTGTGGTAGCTGTTTGGACTTAGACGTAAATTTGACTCATTTTAAGTATAAATATCCTACCAAACCCCTTTTCTCTCTCGATCGTCTCTGTCTCTCAGCTCACTCTCTCAGCTCGTTTCTCTTTCTCTCTGTTCAGCTCTCTCTTTCTCTCCTCTCCTTCTCTGTTGCTCGTGGCTTAAGGGAGGAAGAAAGGAGCTCTTGTTCGTGTGTGATCCCGGTGGACTGAGCCAATTAGCGTGTGGATTTCGTCCGTGAGGCAAGTATAAGCCCAAGTTGTATGAACATCGATTGGTAGTGATTTGATTGTTGTGTTCTTGTTCTTTATTGTGTTTCTCAGTATTAGACAGCCCCATTCAGTTCATTTCACTGTTATCTTTCGGTTTCCAGCCATTTCGCACACTTTCTGTATGACTGTAACAAGTTCAGGAAAATGAGTCCGTGCACTCACGGCTAAGCCGTGAAATGTGCTACGGCTAAGCCGTAAAATGGCTTACGGCTAAGCCGAGACCCAACCGTAAACCTAACCGTAGAGCAGTACAGACTGTTAGCTGAAAATAACTGGATGTTGGCAAAATGCCATTCTTCTACGGCCCAGCCTGATCTACGCCGTACATTGGCTTACGGCTAAGCCGTGGACCAGGATACGGCTGAGCCGTAGAGTAAAATACGGTTGAGCCGTAAATCCGGATGGATATTTGGGGAGCCTCGGCTCAGCCGCAGTGCATAGTACGGCTAAGCCGTAAGATGCCACGGCTAAGCCGTAAGGTCACCTACGGCTACACCGTGAGACCCTGAGAATTGAATGAAAAGGGACTAGGTTTAAGTAACAGACCGTACATGACTTTCATGTTAGAATGTAGCTAACCTGGTTTGAATGACGTGAATGATCTCAAGGGCTGTGAATCATTCATGCTTGTTATCCAGTTGTTTAGCACCTCCCCATGGGTGTTGGTTTAAGGGACTTCGGTGCACACTCCAGACACTGCAACACTAGACAATGGTGCATCGAACATCTTAAAACTACATCAACATGCACGGTTAGAAGCACTGGATAATTAGTGTAGGATTGGTTTGTAATTGACCTTGATTCGTATAAGCATTCTGAATTGTACAGCATATTGATTACGGTTTATGCCCTCTTATGTGTTCTACGCTGGACCTCTCGATTCTGTGGGAAATGCAGCAACCCCAGAGCGAAGCCCGGGTGGAACCATTCTATTATTGTGTATTATGTTTACCGTTGCTCCACTGGAGTACTTGCATCAGTTATGAGTCAGTGATTGTGATTGCTACTTAGTGTCAGCACTTCTTGTACTTGTTTATGTACATTCAGTATCAGTTAGTGTCCTTATGATTTGCATTTCGTATCAGCTTCAGTATCCGTATCAGTATCCGTATTATGTGCATGCAGTATTTGCATTCAGTATCAGTTATGTGATGCACTTCCTATTGTTCGTTCAGTATGATAAGTGATAAGTGATAAGTGATAAATGCTAAGTGATAAGTGATAAGTAATAAGTGATCGAGGTGCATCAGCTATTTGATTGTGATTGGTATTGGCACTACTGAGCCTCAGCCTTAGGATACCCGACGGGGTTGACTTTGGTGTAGTTTATGTGTTTGCCTCTGCAGAGTGTTTCCGTCCTGGGACTCCGGACCCCGGGAACTAGAGACCCATGCGTGCCCTGGCCCGGTCGCTGGTGTTCTCATTCCGTCCGCTCTCGTAAGGGAGAAAATGGCCAATGTAGTTGCCACTTTGAGTGTTATCTGTTTGTGATTCTGATAGCATGCTTATTCATTATGCATTTGCACACTTGCTTAGTATACGATCATGGTTTCTATGGATATTGCATCATGACTATTGTTCAGTATTATTCAGTATTAGACACGATTCGTGTTATCTTCTTGTTGGCTTATACTTTGCTAAGTCGTTGTACTTATACGTTTGTCTTGTGTGTTGCAGGCTCAGATCCCTCTTCCGATCCTGCGTCGGTCGACCCGACTGCAGGAGAGGCTCGCGAGGCCCCCTCCGGCCTAGAGGAGTGGACTTGATCCATCCTCCAGAGTACGGTTTGCATCATTTTGGTTTTTTTCCCCATTCCTTGTGTTGGAGTCTATTGAGGGGATTTTTCTGTAATTGCACTAAGGGCTTCGAGTGCTACCTGTATATTGTATTTTGAGTTTTGGGAGCCCTCTTCCGTTACATACGTTCCTGTATTTTGTTATTGTTATTGTTATCAGTTTATGATCGTTTGTAATCTCCTATGTCTTTTGGTATATTGTGGTATGCCTTGATACGTACAGCTTCCGCGTTCAGTCTTTTGCTCGCGTGATTGATCCCTTGTGTGTGCATGTTTGGACGGGGTCTAGGTGTGCATGCACGGGAGTACGTGTGTCACTGGTTAGACCTTCCTCTGACCCCCGGTCCCTGGGCTCGGGTCGTGACATACGTATTGTATGGTATCAGAGCATTGTCTCTCAGAGCTTTGTCTCTCAGGGCCTTGTCTCTATCTTAGTGTGTAAGCATGTAGGCATATAGGACGTGGTGAGATTTCGTAGTCCAGTTTTGGACTGTTGTGTTTGGTCCCCTTGTCTTGTGAGTCTGTGTGCGTTCCCTAGTGTGTTAGCAGATTGACTTTTGTGTTTTGCAGGCTATGGCATCGGGATCTGGAACACACAACAACAATGATCAGGGAGATAACGAGAGTGGGTCAGCCGCTCCACAGCCACTTGTGAATTTCGATGAGCGCTTCTTGACTATGCTACAGGCTATCCATTCCTTGCAAGCGCAGGTTGTTTCGATCGTAGACCGACAGAGCCAAACGCCAGTTCGGCCTGCAGAGCAGCCAGTGGTTATCCAACCTAAGGAGAGCGATCCGAATGCGTTATACGACAAATTCAGGAAACGTGGAGCCACAGAGTTCTATGGTAATGAAGATGCGTTGAAGGCTGATCAGTGGCTAGAGCATACTGGAGATCTCTTCTCTACCATTGTTTGTGATGACCGGCAAAAGGTTCTGCTTACGGCCTCGATGTTTCGAGAGATGGCTAAGACCTGGTGGAAGAGCGTTAGTGCAGCCTATCTGACCATGCCGAGTGAAACAGTGTGGGAGACGTTCCAGAAACAGTTTAGAAGGAAGTTCATTCCTGCTCATGTTCGACGTGTGAAGGAGGTTGAGTTTCTGGCCTTACAGCAGCAGCAGCTTACCGTCTCGGAGTACATTCACCGCTTTACCCAGTTGTCCCATTTTGTTGAGGACATGATCAATACCGAGGAGAAGAAGGTGAATCGTTTTATTTCTGGTCTACATCCGAGATATGCGAATTTTGTGACTGCCTTTCAGAGACCAGCTACTTTCGATGATGCGGTCGACAGAGCACACGCTGCGGAAGCCAACCACCTAGCAGAGAGAGCCATGGACTATAAGAGGAGTGCACCCGTGAGTTCCAGGGGACAGAGTCAGAAGAAATGGAAAGGGAAGCAAGGCACTTCGCGTTTCTCTGGGAGCAGATGCGAGTTTTGTGGATTGGGACATCCGACGGAGAGATGTTGGAAGAAGTCCGGAGCTTGTTTGAGTTGCGGATCGAGGGAGCATAAGATAGCTCAGTGCCCGACAGCTAGGCCTCTCCAGTCATCTAGATCTATGGGGTCATCCAAGTCTCTCAGTTCAGCAGCTTCGAACAGCCCCCATCCGTCTCGCCAGAGTCAGAAGCCCCAGCGTCAGACTGCTCGTGTGTATGCAGCCTCTCATGATCATGCAGAAGATGCGAAAGTGGTGGAAGGTAAAGTTCTCATTGCCCGAGCTGAAGCACATACACTATTTGATTCGGGATCTACGCGTTCCTATGTTGCCCCTCGTTTTGCGGAACAGTTACCGCAACCCCCTCGACCGCTACCCTATTTGCTAGTGGTGTCCACTCCTGTGGGCAAGAGAGTGGAGTGTAGTGTATACTACCCTCAGTGCGACGTGGTGATTGCAGGTCGCCAGCTGCCAGTTGATTTGATTTTGTTGTCCATGTTGGATTTCGATGTGATCCTTGGAATGGACTGGCTAGCGCGGTATCGTGCCTGTGTTAACTGTTACAACAGGTCGATTTACTTCGATTTTGCGAAGGGGTTTCGTTTCGAGGGCAATCAGGAGAGATGCCCGAGGCGTGTCATCTCCGCATGCAAGGCGGATCGTTTGATACGCAGAGGTTGTGCAGGATTTCTTGCTTTTGTCTCGGAGAAGAAGGAGGTGAAGCAGTTGAGCGATATTCCGGTAGTACGTGAGTTCCCGGATGTATTTCCGGAGGAAGTACCCGAGTTACCCCCTGTCCGAGATGTAGAGTTTGCGATCGATCTAGTGCCCGGTACAGCACCCATTAGTTTAGCTCCTTACCGTATGGCCCCTGCTGAGTTACTCGAATTGAAAACGCAATTGCAAGATCTGTTGGAGAAAGGTTTCGTACGGCCGAGTGTGTCACCGTGGGGAGCGCCAGTGCTGTTTGTGAAGAAGAAGGACGGTACCTTACGGATGTGTATAGATTACCGGCGGTTGAACAAAGTCACGATCAAGAATAAATATCCATTGCCGCGTATTGATGAGTTGTTTGACCAACTTCAAGGTGCTGCCTATTTTTCCAAGATTGATCTGAGATCAGGGTATCATCAACTTCGGGTGAAGGAAGAAGATATTGTGAAGACTGCTTTCAGGACACGGTATGGACATTTTGAGTTTCTCGTGATGCCATTTGGATTAACCAATGCGCCTGCTGCCTTTATGGCTTTGATGAATAGGATCTTCGCTCCTTTTCTGGATCGTTTTGTAGTGGTCTTTATTGATGACATTTTGGTGTATTCGAAGACCCCAGAGGAGCATGAGGAACATCTACGTCGAGCCTTGCAGTTGTTGAAAGAGCATCGTTTATATGCCAAGTTGTCGAAGTGTGATTTTTGGCTCGAGCAGGTAGCTTTTCTTGGTCATACCATTTCACGAGATGGGTTGGCAGTGGATCAGATGAAAGTTGAGGCAGTGATGAATTGGCCCAGCCCAAGGACTGTGACGGAGATACGGAGTTTTCTTGGATTAGCTGGATATTATCGTCGCTTTATTCAAGATTTTGCCAAGATTTCTGCACCATTGACTCGATTGACCAGGAAGAATGTTCCTTTTCTGTGGACGGACGAATGCGAGTGCCATTTCCGGATGTTGAAGGAGAAGCTTACTTCGGCTCCAGTTTTGACGTTACCAGATGGGCATGAAGGATTTATGATCTATTCAGATGCTTCTCGAGTCGGTTTGGGATGCGTTTTGATGCAACATGGCAAAGTGATTGCCTATGGCTCGAGACAACTTCGGGAGCACGAGAAGAACTATGCCACGCATGATTTAGAGTTGGCAGCCATTGTTTTTGCGTTGAAGATGTGGAGACACTATTTGTATGGCGTGACATTTGAAGTGCATTCAGATCATCATAGTCTACAGTATCTCTTCACGCAGTCTGAGTTGAATATGCGACAGCGAAGGTGGCTTGAGTTGATCAAGGATTTTGATTTCCCCATCAAATATCATCCAGGGAAAGGCAATGTTGTTGCAGATGCCTTGAGTAGGAAGTCGGAGATTCTTCAGGCTTTGGACAGCCTTTATTTTGTGAGGCATGCTCAGCCAGTGGAACTACAATTAGTGGAGAATGGTTTGACACTTGCCAGTACAGTGAGCTTTCAGCCGGATATTATTCAGCGGATTAAAGACCAGCAGTTTGAAGATGCGATGTTGAAGCGAATTCGGGATAGCATTGCAGATCGACCAGACTTTCGTTTGGAGGGTGATGTTTTGTATTTCAGGAGCAGATTATGTGTGCCAGCAGTAGAGGCTTTAAAGGAGAGTTTGATGACCGAAGCACACCATGCACGTTATTCTATGCATCCTGGAAGTACGAAGATGTACCGAGCTCTCAAGGACAGATTCTGGTGGAACAACATGAAGAGAGAAATTGCTGGGTTTGTTGCCAGATGTTTGACTTGCCAGAAGGTGAAAGCTGACCATCAGAACCCTCCAGGTTCCTTACATCCATTGCACATTCCCCAGTGGAAATGGGAGCACATTTCGATGGACTTTGTTTCGGGTTTACCCCTGACGAGCAAGAAAAACAGTGCCATTTGGGTAATCGTGGACAGATTGACGAAGACAGCTCATTTTCTTCCATTCAAGAAAGGCATGACATTTTCCGAGATGGCGAAGAAGTTCGTTGATGAGATCGTGAGACTACATGGTACGCCCGTGTCGATTGTGTCAGATCGAGATAGCCGTTTTGTTTCTTCGTTTTGGAGAGCATTTCAGGAAGCCATGGGAACGAAGTTGAGTTTCAGTACAGCATATCACCCGCAGACTGATGGACAGTCGGAACGAACTATTCAGACGCTCGAAGACATGTTACGGGCCAGTGTGCTGAATTTCGAGAAAGAATGGGATTTGCATCTCTCGTTGTGCGAGTTTGCGTATAATAATAGTTTCCACGAGAGTATTGGAATGGCACCCTATGAAGCTCTGTATGGACGGAAATGTAGGAGTCCTGTTTGCTGGGAAGAAGTTGGAACAAGGAGTTTCCACGGACCGACGATCATTGCTGAGACTACAGAGAAAGTTCAGAAAGTTATTGACAATTTGAAGATTGCCCGATCGAGACAGAAGAGCTATGCAGATACGCGTAGAAGAACCTTGACATTTCAGGTTGGCGATTGGGTATTCTTGAAGGTCTCACCGATGAAGGGTACGGTACGATTCGGTCAAAAAGGCAAGTTAGCGCCAAGATATGTGGGTCCATTTGAGATCAAGAGTCGGATTGGTGATCTAGCGTACAGATTGATTCTACCCGTGGAGTTTTCTGGAGTACACGATGTTTTTCATGTGTCTATGCTTCGCAAGTATGTTCGAGACCCGACGCACGTGATTCGTTACGATGACATTCAGATGCAACCTAACGCGTCATACGTTGAGCGCCCGCTCCGTATTGTTGGGACTAGAGAACAGCTCTTGCGTACGAGGACTATTCGATGGGTTAAGGTACTTTGGGAACATCATGGACCTGATGAAGCCACGTGGGAATTAGAAGATCAGATGGCGCGTCAGTATCCTTCTCTGTTTGCTCAGGTACGCTTTCATTCCGAGGACGGAATGATGTCCAAGTGGGGGAGGATGTAACACTCCGACCCGAGTTGATCCGGTTTAGTGTGTAATTTCGTGTGTTTTTATCGCTAAGAGTGTTTTGATTTTGTTTCTGTTTGGTTTGAGTTGTAGAGAGATCGTTTGGGTTGAGTTTGACTTGGTCTAGTTAGTTTGAGCCCTTTTTCGTAATTTTCGCTTTTGATTGACCTTGTCAGTTTTGCGTCATTTTGACGTCAGCGCGTGTATTTCGTTGAGCTTGTCGTTTTTCGTAACTGTCTTGGATCTAAATGAGTTCGTTTGCTCTCGTTGGACCGCCATTTGACTCAAACTGACAATTGTGGTAGCTGTTTGGACTTAGACGTAAATTTGACTCATTTTAAGTATAAATATCCTACCAAACCCCTTTTCTCTCTCGATCGTCTCTGTCTCTCAGCTCACTCTCTCAGCTCGTTTCTCTTTCTCTCTGTTCAGCTCTCTCTTTCTCTCCTCTCCTTCTCTGTTGCTCGTGGCTTAAGGGAGGAAGAAAGGAGCTCTTGTTCGTGTGTGATCCCGGTGGACTGAGCCAATTAGCGTGTGGATTTCGTCCGTGAGGCAAGTATAAGCCCAAGTTGTATGAACATCGATTGGTAGTGATTTGATTGTTGTGTTCTTGTTCTTTATTGTGTTTCTCAGTATTAGACAGCCCCATTCAGTTCATTTCACTGTTATCTTTCGGTTTCCAGCCATTTCGCACACTTTCTGTATGACTGTAACAAGTTCAGGAAAATGAGTCCGTGCACTCACGGCTAAGCCGTGAAATGTGCTACGGCTAAGCCGTAAAATGGCTTACGGCTAAGCCGAGACCCAACCGTAAACCTAACCGTAGAGCAGTACAGACTGTTAGCTGAAAATAACTGGATGTTGGCAAAATGCCATTCTTCTACGGCCCAGCCTGATCTACGCCGTACATTGGCTTACGGCTAAGCCGTGGACCAGGATACGGCTGAGCCGTAGAGTAAAATACGGTTGAGCCGTAAATCCGGATGGATATTTGGGGAGCCTCGGCTCAGCCGCAGTGCATAGTACGGCTAAGCCGTAAGATGCCACGGCTAAGCCGTAAGGTCACCTACGGCTACACCGTGAGACCCTGAGAATTGAATGAAAAGGGACTAGGTTTAAGTAACAGACCGTACATGACTTTCATGTTAGAATGTAGCTAACCTGGTTTGAATGACGTGAATGATCTCAAGGGCTGTGAATCATTCATGCTTGTTATCCAGTTGTTTAGCACCTCCCCATGGGTGTTGGTTTAAGGGACTTCGGTGCACACTCCAGACACTGCAACACTAGACAATGGTGCATCGAACATCTTAAAACTACATCAACATGCACGGTTAGAAGCACTGGATAATTAGTGTAGGATTGGTTTGTAATTGACCTTGATTCGTATAAGCATTCTGAATTGTACAGCATATTGATTACGGTTTATGCCCTCTTATGTGTTCTACGCTGGACCTCTCGATTCTGTGGGAAATGCAGCAACCCCAGAGCGAAGCCCGGGTGGAACCATTCTATTATTGTGTATTATGTTTACCGTTGCTCCACTGGAGTACTTGCATCAGTTATGAGTCAGTGATTGTGATTGCTACTTAGTGTCAGCACTTCTTGTACTTGTTTATGTACATTCAGTATCAGTTAGTGTCCTTATGATTTGCATTTCGTATCAGCTTCAGTATCCGTATCAGTATCCGTATTATGTGCATGCAGTATTTGCATTCAGTATCAGTTATGTGATGCACTTCCTATTGTTCGTTCAGTATGATAAGTGATAAGTGATAAGTGATAAATGCTAAGTGATAAGTGATAAGTAATAAGTGATCGAGGTGCATCAGCTATTTGATTGTGATTGGTATTGGCACTACTGAGCCTCAGCCTTAGGATACCCGACGGGGTTGACTTTGGTGTAGTTTATGTGTTTGCCTCTGCAGAGTGTTTCCGTCCTGGGACTCCGGACCCCGGGAACTAGAGACCCATGCGTGCCCTGGCCCGGTCGCTGGTGTTCTCATTCCGTCCGCTCTCGTAAGGGAGAAAATGGCCAATGTAGTTGCCACTTTGAGTGTTATCTGTTTGTGATTCTGATAGCATGCTTATTCATTATGCATTTGCACACTTGCTTAGTATACGATCATGGTTTCTATGGATATTGCATCATGACTATTGTTCAGTATTATTCAGTATTAGACACGATTCGTGTTATCTTCTTGTTGGCTTATACTTTGCTAAGTCGTTGTACTTATACGTTTGTCTTGTGTGTTGCAGGCTCAGATCCCTCTTCCGATCCTGCGTCGGTCGACCCGACTGCAGGAGAGGCTCGCGAGGCCCCCTCCGGCCTAGAGGAGTGGACTTGATCCATCCTCCAGAGTACGGTTTGCATCATTTTGGTTTTTTTCCCCATTCCTTGTGTTGGAGTCTATTGAGGGGATTTTTCTGTAATTGCACTAAGGGCTTCGAGTGCTACCTGTATATTGTATTTTGAGTTTTGGGAGCCCTCTTCCGTTACATACGTTCCTGTATTTTGTTATTGTTATTGTTATCAGTTTATGATCGTTTGTAATCTCCTATGTCTTTTGGTATATTGTGGTATGCCTTGATACGTACAGCTTCCGCGTTCAGTCTTTTGCTCGCGTGATTGATCCCTTGTGTGTGCATGTTTGGACGGGGTCTAGGTGTGCATGCACGGGAGTACGTGTGTCACTGGTTAGACCTTCCTCTGACCCCCGGTCCCTGGGCTCGGGTCGTGACATGGCCCACCCTATAAGGCTGACCCACCAAGACAGGTTAGGTTATTACATACTCCCCTCTTTAGGAAATTTAGTCCTCCAAATTTAAATCATACCCGATGGAAAAAGTTGCGGATATTTTTCACGGACCTCCTCCTCTGTCTCCCACGTGGCCTCGAGTTGATTATGATGTTGCCATAGGACCTTAACTAATCGAATAATCTTGTTCCACAGGGCTCTTTCCTTTGTCTCTAGAATAGCCACCGGCTTCTCTTCATAGGACAAATCTTGTTGTAATTGGAGAGGCTCGAAGTCAATAACATGCGAGGGATCTGAGTTGTATTTCTTTAGCATAGACACATGAAAGACATTGTGGACGCCTGACAATTGAAGTGGTAGTGCGAGCTCATAAGCATTCCCATCACTGACTCGTCCCGTTACTTCGAATGGTCCAATATAACGCGGACTCAACTTACCCTTTTTCCCGAATCGCATTACTCCCTTGGTTGGGGATACTTTGAGAAAAACATGGTCTCCCACGGCGAATTCCAATTCTCTCCTGCGGTGGTCAGCATAACTTTTCTGTTTGCTTTGAGCAGTCTTTAGCCTATCTCGGATTTTCTTGATATTATCCGTTGAAGTCTGCACCCAATCTGGCCCAAGTATTCTTCGATCACCTACCTCTTCCCAGGAAATAGGAGTTCGACAATTTCGTCCATACAACGCCTCAAAAGGTGCCATCTGAATGCTTGAATGATAACTATTATTATAAGCAAACTCCACAAGTGGTAATTGCTCATCCCAACTGTCTTTGAAATCTAAGGCACATGCTCGCAACATATCTTCAAGGGTTTGGTTAGTCCTTTCGGTCTGGCCGTCTGTTTGGGGATGGTATGCCGTACTAAAGCGTAATTGTGTTCCCATAGCCATCTGTAGTTTCCTCCAAAAATTAGACACAAACCTGGAATCCCTGTCTGAAACAATAGAAACCGAAATGCCATGTAACCGGACAATTTCCTTGACATATTTTTGAGCCAATTCCTTCATCGATGTCTTATTCTTGAGAGGAATAAAATGTGCGGATTTAGTCAAACGATCCACAATAACCCAAATAACTTCGTTGTTCCGAAAGGTTCGTGGAAATCCCGACACAAAATCCATAGTAATATGTTCCCATTTCCATTCAGGAATAGGAAGTGGTTGTAACAATCCTCCTGGCTTCTGGTGATCTGCCTTTATTTGTTGACATGTTAGACATCTTCCTACAAATTCAGAAATGTCATTTTTCATCCCAATCCACCAAAATTGTTTCCTGAGGTTTTGGTACATCTTGGTATTCCCTGGGTGTATGCTGTACCGAGTATGGTGTGCGTCAAGTAATATCTCATCCTTGATCTCTCGAATATTAGGAACACATAGCCGATCTTGGAAATATAAAGTACCATTGGCGAGTGAAAATTCTGGCTTGTTATCCATCTTGTTGAAAATTTCCAAAAGTGCCGCATCATCCCTTTGGTGATCCTTGATTCGCTGTATGAGTTCTGGCTGAACCTTGAAATTTCCCAATAAAATCTTATCACTTATGGGCCAAAGAGTTACTTTTAGATCTTTGATTTCTTCTAATAATCTCCATTCTGCTGTCAACCAGGCTAATTGAATTGATTTTCGACTCAAAGCATCGGCTACTACATTTGCTTTACCAGGGTGGTAGGAAATAGAGAAATCATAATCTTTTAGAAACTCCAACCATCGCCTCTGTCTCAAGTTCAAGTCTTTTTGAGAGAAAACATATTTCAGGCTCTTATGATCTGTATATACTTGGAATTCTTCTCCATAAAGATAGTGTCTCCAAATCTTGAGAGCAAAGACGACTGCAGCCAATTCTAAATCATGTGTCGCATAATTTTGTTCATGAGTCTTTAGTTGTCTGGAAGCATAAGCAATCACTTTACCATTCTGCATGAGTACACATCCCAGTCCATGAAGAGACGCATCGCAAAATATCACAAAACCACCACTGCCAGATGGTAGGGCTAGGATTGGTGCTGAGGTTAGCTTGTCCTTTAGTGTCTGAAAACTAGACTCACATTTATCATCCCAGTTGAACTGGACATTCTTCCTAGTGAGCCGAGTCAAAGGTCCCGCAAGAGAAGAAAAACTTTTCACAAACTGTCTGTAATATCCTGCGAGTCCTAAGAAACTTCGGATTTCTGCCACCGTAGTTGGTCCTTTCCAATTAGTGATAGCTTCGATTTTTGCAGGATCCACTGACAAGCCTTCGCCTGAAATGTTGTGGCCTACGAAATTTACCTGTGCTAACCAAAAGTTGCATTTACTTAACTTTGCATACAATTGATTATCTCTTAGCAATTGCAGTGCAGTGCGCAAGTGATTCCCATGTTCCGCTTCTGTTTTTGAATAAATTAGGATGTCATCAATGAATTCCACTACAAACTGATCCAAATATGGCTCGAAAATTTGATTCATGAGTGCTATGAACACCGCTGGTGCATTTGTTAGCCCGAACGGCATTACTAGGAACCCATAATGTCCGTACCGTGTTCGGAAAGCTGTCTTTGGTATATCTTCATTTCTCACCCTTAGCTGACGGTATCCAGACTGTAAATCAATCTTTGAGAAGCATCTTGCACCTTGGAGTTGGTCAAATAATTCATCTATCCGCGGCAGTGGATACTTATTCTTAATAGTGATTTGGTTTAATTGCCGGTAATCAATGCACATGCGCAAGGTTCCATCTTTCTTCTTAACAAACAGTACAGGTGCTCCCCACGGTAAGATACTAGGTCTGATGAATCCCTTATCCATCAATTCCTACAACTGTTCTTTTAGTTTTCTTAGTTCAGCAGGCGCCATGCGGTAGGGTGCCCTTGGTGATGCAGTCTAGGGCCCAGCCGCCTCTCAGCCCCCTCTTCCACATTAAATTAGGATTATTATTATTATTATTAGGAAAGTTTCTATTTTTTTTGCCTAGGGTTTTCTTGCTTATTAAGATTGTTTTCCTATATATATGGCTTTGTAGAGAAGAACTTCAGAGATTTGGTTGATTAATAGAATTGGGTTTTTCCCAGAGGTGTTCTGGCGTGACTGTGAGAAATTTTGTTGGTCCTGCTGCGACTGCTGTCCTTGTCGCTGTGTCTGATTTTTCTTTTGCCATTTTGGACAGTCCTTACGCCTATGACCCACTTGGCCGCATGTAAAGCACGCATCGCGCTGCCATGGGCACTGCTCCAGTTCATGGTTCTTGCTACAGCGACTGCATTCAACCTGAGAATCCACCTTTTGCTTCTTTCGGGATAGATGGTTTTCTCGTTTTCTCTTTCCATTTCCTGTCGTTGTTGGTGGAGTCACCTCATTGATCTCATCGGTAGCTTCTTCTGATACATATGCCCTTTTCAAAGCATCCGCATAAGTTACTGGCTGTCCCAGCCGTACATCCTTTTTAATATCCGGACGCAACCCTTCAATGAACTTATTACGTTTCATCTCCTCTGTTGCTATCAAGCACTCCGCAAAATAAGACAGCTCAGTAAATTTATTATTATATTTTGTCACTGTCATGTCTCCTTGCACTAGATTCTGGGATTCTCTTCTCTTCCTTTCCTTAATATGCTCCGGTATAAACTTCATAATGAATTCCTTTTTAAAGAAAACCCAAGTAATCTCGCCCTCCGGACATGGATAGGTTTTCTTTGCAGATTTCCACCACTCTTTTGCATCTCCTTCCAGTTTAAATGCTGCCAATAGGGCTTTCTGGTGATCCGTGCAGCCCATCACTTCAAAGATTGCTTCCATGTTTTCAATCCATTTGTTCGCCTCCCATGGATTTATGGTGTCATCAAAGTATCGAGGACAAAACTCATTGAACCTCTTGTATAACGAGTCTCGCTCTCTATCTCTGCCTCCCCCAGCATTGACCCCGCCTTGTGGTCGATCATTGTCATTTAGTCGTTGTGCCAAAGTCTGTATCTGTTCTTGTACCTGATTATATGCTCTCATGAAAGTATCAAACATAGTTTTCACATATTCGGGCACTTGAGTCTGTCCCTCATTCAAATTCGATGCACCACTTTCAGTTCCTGATGCAGTCTAGGGCCCAGCAGCCCTCTTCAAATTAGATTAGGATTATTATTATTATTATTATTAGGAAAGTTTCTATTTTTAGCCTAGGGTTTTCTTGCTTATTAAGATTGTTTTCCTATATATATGGCTTTGTAGAGAAGAACTTCAGAGATTTGGTCGATTAATAAAATTGGGTTTTTCCCAGAGGTGTTCCTCGTGTGTGTTGAAGTCCTTTGTGACCGTTCGAAGTGTCATTGGACACGTGCTCAGGCACCTCCACGCAGCCCTAGTCCTTGGGCTGCATCAGTTCCATTCTGATTGGAATTACGGATGGGGTTTCCTTGGAAAGTCATGTTCTTTCTCCTATAGTGGAAGTACAGCTGTTAGTATGTAGTAAATAAATTCCTTATCTAAATACCCAATCCACGACCTCACCACGTTGCCTAGTGGTTTCTAAGGCTTTTAGAGTTTGCCCAAGACCTTGCTCTGATACCACTTTGTAACGACCCAAGAATCTGGAGCTCTTCAGATTCTTAAGCCGCACTCAAATTTTTATAATAACACCATATAAATCAAATTCTCATGAGCATTAAGGTCATAAACAATCAAATTTCATTGTATGTCAACTATTATGTAGTTATTAGGAGTCTTGATAACACTACTGAATAAGACAATCTCTGTTTGTAGAAAAGAAAAATATCTAAGTCTTGCGCTAACCCCAACTACAATCTATTCTTTGCTTTTTCGCGCTCTGGATCAGCTACGCATGCCAAAATCCACTGGCTGATCTCCATCACTCCCCCAACCTCCACGACTGCATTACCTGAAGTGGGGCGAACCACTGATCAGTAACACCGGTGAGCAGAATAAGAAACATTAAGATAAAGCATATTTTAATCATTCAGAGAACATATATATATTCAATGGTATAATTACAATAACATTCTAATCAATTTCTTTCTTGAGAAATTTCCCACTGTGGCATCAAATAGTTCCGATACCCCATACGGTGTATCTATATTTCTGTCAACAACATGGCTTATCATCCACCATGAATGTTGAGCCTGTTCCGATACTCCCAACTGGAGTATCTACATTTCTATCAACAACATGGCCTATCATACCACCATGATTGCTGAACCTCTTCCCCTCGACCAACATCCACGAGGGAAGTTCTATATTCAGTGCCAGCAGTTGGTATTACGCTTATTTCGATCATCAATGGTAAATTCATTTCAAATACTTTAGTATAGATTCATCTCCACTATAATTGGCTACATCATCTTACTCTTTTCTTTGGACAGTACCACACAACACTGGTTAATCCTCGCCCCACTCCGAATCGGAGTTGCTACCAGGCGGTGGTATTTCCCATGTCTTATTAAGGTAATCAATTATTTATCATAAAATTCCCACAGGCATCAAGATTAATTTAATAAATCCAGGTAGAAATATCACATTGAAGGAACTAGATGTAAAATTTATCATAGAAAATCAAGTCATAGGGAATAATTAGTGGCTATGAAAAGCCCACATACATTCAATTAATTGATCCCCTTACAAGTTTAGGTAATTAAACAATATTGGATCATAACATATCACGCTGTAAGTCAATCAAAGTTTTAACGGGGTTCTTTGGGTATAACTAGAATAACAGGGGCCAATTTGTAAAATTTTAACAAGTTTATAAAAATATCTGCTCGTCAGTCACCCCACCTATTCCTCACCATTTCTGTTCTTCTCTTCTGTTGCATGTTTCGACCGTCAGAAGGTGGCACCGCCAAGCTCAACTGGAGGAATTTACAAGGTGGGGCCCAACGGTTTGATGCGTGTGGAACCTACAACTTAGTGGTCGCCCAAGGGTCTACTCTAAGATGTGTGGATGTGATTTGTGATCTGGGAACCCAGGTGGGCCCATAACTTCTGACGACCAAAACCACCCCCGACGGTCCAGAAATTTCAAATCTCAGTTCAGATCTGAGATTCGAGTGTAATCAGTCCTCTTTCCACCCTAAATCGAAGTCCTAGAGGTGTGTTATTTAGAGGATGTTGTCACAGCAAGTTTTCATCTGAAGAATGGGATTTTTCGACAATGTTTCCAATCTGTGCTGGGTCGACAACTACCGAAAGGGCTTCGTTTCGTAGTCAAAGTTTCAGGTGAGTTGATTTCCATCCCAAACAAGGCCAAAGGGTGTCGATTAGGCGTCATCCAGCATGTCAACGAGTCTGATTATTGTTTTGATGATCGGTTTGGGCTCTAAATCAAATCTAGCCGATAATCACTGTAACAGTACAATATATAATGGCCACTGTTTAACGGGGAATCAAATAGGTCTAATCTCCTACTCTTATTCAGATAATCAAGTTAGATTCTACTCACCTGGTATAGTATTGTATTGCTTCGGCGATGATTGGTCTCGCGTCAGACATCCACCATTGTCCCGCTGGGGTCTTCTTCTCGTCCTAACAATTTCACAGCCAAGTCAGTCTTCTTCTCTCTCTCTCTCCTTCTCTCTTGTAATTTCTATTGTTGCTGTACATACGATAGGTTCTGCCTGCTGTCTAATCTATATATGTATTTAGTGTTTGGAGGGGAGTCCTGTTTGGAAACTACAGGGAATCTTATAGGAAACATATTCTGAGAGAGGAAGTCTATTGGGACTCCTACAATGGACTTACCAAAAGTCTAATTCCATGACTTACAAATATTCCGATCAAATTAGGAGTCCAAACATGGTTTGGACCATCATGGCCCACCCTATAAGGCTGACCCACCAAGACAGGTTAGGTTATTACATACTCCCCTCTTTAGGAAATTTAGTCCTCCAAATTTAAATCATACCCGATGGAAAAAGTTGCGGATATTTTTCACGGACCTCCTCCTCTGTCTCCCACGTGGCCTCGAGTTGATTATGATGTTGCCATAGGACCTTAACTAATCGAATAATCTTGTTCCACAGGGCTCTTTCCTTTGTCTCTAGAATAGCCACCGGCTTCTCTTCATAGGACAAATCTTGTTGTAATTGGAGAGGCTCGAAGTCAATAACATGCGAGGGATCTGAGTTGTATTTCTTTAGCATAGACACATGAAAGACATTGTGGACGCCTGACAATTGAAGTGGTAGTGCGAGCTCATAAGCATTCCCATCACTGACTCGTCCCGTTACTTCGAATGGTCCAATATAACGCGGACTCAACTTACCCTTTTTCCCGAATCGCATTACTCCCTTGGTTGGGGATACTTTGAGAAAAACATGGTCTCCCACGGCGAATTCCAATTCTCTCCTGCGGTGGTCAGCATAACTTTTTTGTTTGCTTTGAGCAGTCTTTAGCCTATCTCGGATTTTCTTGATATTATCCGTTGAAGTCTGCACCCAATCTGGCCCAAGTATTCTTCGATCACCTACCTCTTCCCAGCAAATAGGAGTTCGACAATTTCGTCCATGCAACGCCTCAAAAGGTGCCATCTGAATGCTTGAATGATAACTATTATTATAAGCAAACTCCACAAGTGGTAATTGCTCATCCCAACTGTCTTTGAAATCTAAGGCACATGCTCGCAACATATCTTCAAGGGTTTGGTTAGTCCTTTCGGTCTGGCCGTCTGTTTGGGGATGGTATGCCGTACTAAAGCGTAATTGTGTTCCCATAGCCATCTGTAGTTTCCTCCAAAAATTAGACACAAACCTGGAATCCCTGTCTGAAACAATAGAAACCGAAATGCCATGTAACCGGACAATTTCCTTGACATATTTTTGAGCCAATTCCTTCATCGATGTCTTATTCTTGAGAGGAATAAAATGTGCGGATTTAGTCAAACGATCCACAATAACCCAAATAACTTCGTTGTTCCGAAAGGTTCGTGGAAATCCCGACACAAAATCCATAGTAATATGTTCCCATTTCCATTCAGGAATAGGAAGTGGTTGTAACAATCCTCCTGGCTTCTGGTGATCTGCCTTTATTTGTTGACATGTTAGACACCTTCCTACAAATTCAGAAATGTCATTTTTCATCCCAATCCACCAAAATTGTTTCCTGAGGTTTTGGTACATCTTGGTATTCCCTGGGTGTATGCTGTACCGAGTATGGTGTGCGTCAAGTAATATCTCATCCTTGATCTCTCGAATATTAGGAACACATAGCCGATCTTGGAAATATAAAGTACCATTGGCGAGTGAAAATTCTGGCTTGTTATCCATCTTGTTGAAAATTTCCAAAAGTGCCGCATCATCCCTTTGGTGATCCTTGATTCGCTGTATGAGTTCTGGCTGAACCTTGAAATTTCCCAATAAAATCTTATCACTTATGGGCCAAAGAGTTACTTTTAGATCTTTGATTTCTTCTAATAATCTCCATTCTGCTGTCAACCAGGCTAATTGAATTGATTTTCGACTCAAAGCATCGGCTACTACATTTGCTTTACCAGGGTGGTAGGAAATAGAGAAATCATAATCTTTTAGAAACTCCAACCATCGCCTCTGTCTCAAGTTCAAGTCTTTTTGAGAGAAAACATATTTCAGGCTCTTATGATCTGTATATACTTGGAATTCTTCTCCATAAAGATAGTGTCTCCAAATCTTGAGAGCAAAGACGACTGCAGCCAATTCTAAATCATGTGTCGCATAATTTTGTTCATGAGTCTTTAGTTGTCTGGAAGCATAAGCAATCACTTTACCATTCTGCATGAGTACACATCCCAATCCATGAAGAGACGCATCGCAAAATATCACAAAACCACCACTGCCAGATGGTAGGGCTAGGATTGGTGCTGAGGTTAGCTTGTCCTTTAGTGTCTGAAAACTAGACTCACATTTATCATCCCAGTTGAACTGGACATTCTTCCTAGTGAGCCGAGTCAAAGGTCCCGCAAGAGAAGAAAAACTTTTCACAAACTGTCTGTAATATCCTGCGAGTCCTAAGAAACTTCGGATTTCTGCCACCGTAGTTGGTCCTTTCCAATTAGTGATAGCTTCGATTTTTGCAGGATCCACTGACAAGCCTTCGCCTGAAATGTTGTGGCCTACGAAATTTACCTGTGCTAACCAAAAGTTGCATTTACTTAACTTTGCATACAATTGATTATCTCTTAGCAATTGCAGTGCAGTGCGCAAGTGATTCCCATGTTCCGCTTCTGTTTTTGAATAAATTAGGATGTCATCAATGAATTCCATTACAAACTGATCCAAATATGGCTCGAAAATTTGATTCATGAGTGCTATGAACACCGCTGGTGCATTTGTTAGCCCGAACGGCATTACTAGGAACCCATAATGTCCGTACCGTGTTCGGAAAGCTGTCTTTGGTATATCTTCATTTCTCACCCTTAGCTGACGGTATCCAGATTGTAAATCAATCTTTGAGAAGCATCTTGCACCTTGGAGTTGGTCAAATAATTCATCTATCCGCGGCAGTGGATACTTATTCTTAATAGTGATTTGGTTTAATTGCCGGTAATCAATGCACATGCGCAAGGTTCCATCTTTCTTCTTAACAAACAGTACAGGTGCTCCCCACGGTAAGATACTAGGTCTGATGAATCCCTTATCCATCAATTCCTACAACTGTTCTTTTAGTTTTCTTAGTTCAGCAGGCGCCATGCGGTAGGGTGCCCTTGGTGATGCAGTCTAGGGCCCAGCCGCCTCTCAGCCCCCTCTTCCACATTAAATTAAGATTATTATTATTATTATTAGGAAAGTTTCTATTTTTTTTGCCTAGGGTTTTCTTGCTTATTAAGATTGTTTTCCTATATATATGGCTTTGTAGAGAAGAACTTCAGAGATTTGGTTGATTAATAGAATTGGGTTTTTCCCAGAGGTGTTCTGGCGTGACTGTGAGAAATTTTGTTGGTCCTGCTGCGACTGCTGTCCTTGTCGCTGTGTCTGATTTTTCTTTTGCCATTTTGGACAGTCCTTACGCCTATGACCCACTTGGCCGCATGTAAAGCACGCATCGCGCTGCCATGGGCACTGCTCCAGTTCATGGTTCTTGCTACAGCGACTGCATTCAACCTGAGAATCCACCTTTTGCTTCTTTCGGGATAGATGGTTTTCTCGTTTTCTCTTTCCATTTCCTGTCGTTGTTGGTGGAGTCACCTCATTGATCTCATCGGTAGCTTCTTCTGATACATATGCCCTTTTCAAAGCATCCGCATAAGTTACTGGCTGTCCCAGCCGTACATCCTTTTTAATATCCGGACGCAACCCTTCAATGAACTTATTACGTTTCATCTCCTCTGTTGCTATCAAGCACTCCGCAAAATAAGACAGCTCAGTAAATTTATTATTATATTTTGTCACTGTCATGTCTCCTTGCACTAGATTCTGGGATTCTCTTCTCTTCCTTTCCTTAATATGCTCCGGTATAAACTTCATAATGAATTCCTTTTTAAAGAAAACCCAAGTAATCTCGCCCTCCGGACATGGATAGGTTTTCTTTGCAGATTTCCACCACTCTTTTGCATCTCCTTCCAGTTTAAATGCTGCCAATAGGGCTTTCTGGTGATCCGTGCAGCCCATCACTTCAAAGATTGCTTCCATGTTTTCAATCCATTTGTTCGCCTCCCATGGATTTATGGTGTCATCAAAGTATCGAGGACAAAACTCATTGAACCTCTTGTATAACGAGTCTCGCTCTCTGTCTCTGCCTCCCCCAGCATTGACCCCGCCTTGTGGTCGATCATTGTCATTTGGTCGTTGTGCCAAAGTCTGTATCTGTTCTTGTACCTGATTATATGCTCTCATGAAAGTATCAAACATAGTTTTCACATATTCGGGCACTTGAGTCTGTCCCTCATTCAAATTCGATGCACCACTTTCAGTTCCTGATGCAGTCTAGGGCCCAGCAGCCCTCTTCAAATTAGATTAGGATTATTATTATTATTATTATTAGGAAAGTTTCTATTTTTAGCCTAGGGTTTTCTTGCTTATTAAGATTGTTTTCCTATATATATGGCTTTGTAGAGAAGAACTTCAGAGATTTGGTCGATTAATAAAATTGGGTTTTTCCCAGAGGTGTTCCTCGTGTGTGTTGAAGTCCTTTGTGACCGTTCGAAGTGTCATTGGACACGTGCTCAGGCACCTCCACGCAGCCCTAGTCCTTGGGCTGCATCAGTTCCATTCTGATTGGAATTACGGATGGGGTTTCCTTGGAAAGTCATGTTCTTTCTCCTATAGTGGAAGTACAGCTGTTAGTATGTAGTAAATAAATTCCTTATCTAAATACCCAATCCACGACCTCACCACGTTGCCTAGTGGTTTCTAAGGCTTTTAGAGTTTGCCCAAGACCTTGCTCTGATACCACTTTGTAACGACCCAAGAATCTGGAGCTCTTCAGATTCTTAAGCCGCACTCAAATTTTTATAATAACACCATATAAATCAAATTCTCATGAGCATTAAGGTCATAAACAATCAAATTTCATTGTATGTCAACTATTATGTAGTTATTAGGAGTCTTGATAACACTACTGAATAAGACAATCTCTGTTTGTAGAAAAGAAAAATATCTAAGTCTTGCGCTAACCCCAACTACAATCTATTCTTTGCTTTTTCGCGCTCTGGATCAGCTACGCATGCCAAAATCCACTGGCTGATCTCCATCACTCCCCCAACCTCCACGACTGCATTACCTGAAGTGGGGCGAACCACTGATCAGTAACACCGGTGAGCAGAATAAGAAACATTAAGATAAAGCATATTTTAATCATTCAGAGAACATATATATATTCAATGGTATAATTACAATAACATTCTAATCAATTTCTTTCTTGAGAAATTTCCCACTGTGGCATCAAATAGTTCCGATACCCCATACGGTGTATCTATATTTCTGTCAACAACATGGCTTATCATCCACCATGAATGTTGAGCCTGTTCCGATACTCCCAACTGGAGTATCTACATTTCTATCAACAACATGGCCTATCATACCACCATGATTGCTGAACCTCTTCCCCTCGACCAACATCCACGAGGGAAGTTCTATATTCAGTGCCAGCAGTTGGTATTACGCTTATTTCGATCATCAATGGTAAATTCATTTCAAATACTTTAGTATAGATTCATCTCCACTATAATTGGCTACATCATCTTACTCTTTTCTTTGGACAGTACCACACAACACTGGTTAATCCTCGCCCCACTCCGAATCGGAGTTGCTACCAGGCGGTGGTATTTCCCATGTCTTATTAAGGTAATCAATTATTTATCATAAAATTCCCACAGGCATCAAGATTAATTTAATAAATCCAGGTAGAAATATCACATTGAAGGAACTAGATGTAAAATTTATCATAGAAAATCAAGTCATAGGGAATAATTAGTGGCTATGAAAAGCCCACATACATTCAATTAATTAATCCCCTTACAAGTTTAGGTAATTAAACAATATTGGATCATAACATATCACGCTGTAAGTCAATCAAAGTTTTAACGGGGTTCTTTGGGTATAACTAGAATAACAGGGGCCAATTTGTAAAATTTTAACAAGTTTATAAAAATATCTGCTCGTCAGTCACCCCACCTATTCCTCACCATTTCTGTTCTTCTCTTCTGTTGCATGTTTCGACCGTCAGAAGGTGGCACCGCCAAGCTCAACTGGAGGAATTTACAAGGTGGGGCCCAACGGTTTGATGCGTGTGGAACCTACAACTTAGTGGTCGCCCAAGGGTCTACTCTAAGATGTGTGGATGTGATTTGTGATCTGGGAACCCAGGTGGGCCCATAACTTCTGACGACCAAAACCACCCCCGACGGTCCAGAAATTTCAAATCTCAGTTCAGATCTGAGATTCGAGTGTAATCAGTCCTCTTTCCACCCTAAATCGAAGTCCTAGAGGTGTGTTATTTAGAGGATGTTGTCACAGCAAGTTTTCATCTGAAGAATGGGATTTTTCGACAATGTTTCCAATCTGTGCTGGGTCGACAACTACCGAAAGGGCTTCGTTTCGTAGTCAAAGTTTCAGGTGAGTTGATTTCCATCCCAAACAAGGCCAAAGGGTGTCGATTAGGCGTCATCCAGCATGTCAACGAGTCTGATTATTGTTTTGATGATCGGTTTGGGCTCTAAATCAAATCTAGCCGATAATCACTGTAACAGTACAATATATAATGGCCACTGTTTAACGGGGAATCAAATAGGTCTAATCTCCTACTCTTATTCAGATAATCAAGTTAGATTCTACTCACCTGGTATAGTATTGTATTGCTTCGGCGATGATTGGTCTCGCGTCAGACATCCACCATTGTCCCGCTGGGGTCTTCTTCTCGTCCTAACAATTTCACAGCCAAGTCAGTCTTCTTCTCTCTCTCTCTCTCTTTCTCTCTTGTAATTTCTATTGTTGCTGTACATACGATAGGTTCTGCCTGCTGTCTAATCTATATATGTATTTAGTGTTTGGAGGGGAGTCCTGTTTGGAAACTACAGGGAATCTTATAGGAAACATATTCTGAGAGAGGAAGTCTATTGGGACTCCTACAATGGACTTACCAAAAGTCTAATTCCATGACTTACAAATATTCCGATCAAATTAGGAGTCCAAACATGGTTTGGACCATCATGGCCCACCCTATAAGGCTGACCCACCAAGATAGGTTAGGTTATTACATACTCCCCTCTTTAGGAAATTTAGTCCTCCAAATTTAAATCATACCCGATGGAAAAAGTTGCGGATATTTTTCACGGACCTCCTCCTCTGTCTCCCACGTGGCCTCGAGTTGATTATGATGTTGCCATAGGACCTTAACTAATCGAATAATCTTGTTCCACAGGGCTCTTTCCTTTGTCTCTAGAATAGCCACCGGCTTCTCTTCATAGGACAAATCTTGTTGTAATTGGAGAGGCTCGAAGTCAATAACATGCGAGGGATCTGAGTTGTATTTCTTTAGCATAGACACATGAAAGACATTGTGGACGCCTGACAATTGAAGTGGTAGTGCGAGCTCATAAGCATTCCCATCACTGACTCGTCCCATTACTTCGAATGGTCCAATATAACGCGGACTCAACTTACCCTTTTTCCCGAATCGCATTACTCCCTTGGTTGGGGATACTTTGAGAAAAACATGGTCTCCCACGGCGAATTCCAATTCTCTCCTGCGGTGGTCAGCATAACTTTTCTGTTTGCTTTGAGCAGTCTTTAGCCTATCTCGGATTTTCTTGATATTATCCGTTGAAGTCTGCACCCAATCTGGCCCAAGTATTCTTCGATCACCTACCTCTTCCCAGGAAATAGGAGTTCGACAATTTCGTCCATACAACGCCTCAAAAGGTGCCATCTGAATGCTTGAATGATAACTATTATTATAAGCAAACTCCACAAGTGGTAATTGCTCATCCCAACTGTCTTTGAAATCTAAGGCACATGCTCGCAACATATCTTCAAGGGTTTGGTTAGTCCTTTCGGTCTGGCCGTCTGTTTGGGGATGGTATGCCGTACTAAAGCGTAATTGTGTTCCCATAGCCATCTGTAGTTTCCTCCAAAAATTAGACACAAACCTGGAATCCCTGTCTGAAACAATAGAAACCGAAATGCCATGTAACCGGACAATTTCCTTGACATATTTTTGAGCCAATTCCTTCATCGATGTCTTATTCTTGAGAGGAATAAAATGTGCGGATTTAGTCAAACGATCCACAATAACCCAAATAACTTCGTTGTTCCGAAAGGTTCGTGGAAATCCCGACACAAAATCCATAGTAATATGTTCCCATTTCCATTCAGGAATAGGAAGTGGTTGTAACAATCCTCCTGGCTTCTGGTGATCTGCCTTTATTTGTTGACATGTTAGACATCTTCCTACAAATTCAGAAATGTCATTTTTCATCCCAATCCACCAAAATTGTTTCCTGAGGTTTTGGTACATCTTGGTATTCCCTGGGTGTATGCTGTACCGAGTATGGTGTGCGTCAAGTAATATCTCATCCTTGATCTCTCGAATATTAGGAACACATAGCCGATCTTGGAAATATAAAGTACCATTGGCGAGTGAAAATTCTGGCTTGTTATCCATCTTGTTGAAAATTTCCAAAAGTGCCGCATCATCCCTTTGGTGATCCTTGATTCGCTGTATGAGTTCTGGCTGAACCTTGAAATTTCCCAATAAAATCTTATCACTTATGGGCCAAAGAGTTACTTTTAGATCTTTGATTTCTTCTAATAATCTCCATTCTGCTGTCAACCAGGCTAATTGAATTGATTTTCGACTCAAAGCATCGGCTACTACATTTGCTTTACCAGGGTGGTAGGAAATAGAGAAATCATAATCTTTTAGAAACTCCAACCATCGCCTCTGTCTCAAGTTCAAGTCTTTTTGAGAGAAAACATATTTCAGGCTCTTATGATCTGTATATACTTGGAATTCTTCTCCATAAAGATAGTGTCTCCAAATCTTGAGAGCAAAGACGACTGCAGCCAATTCTAAATCATGTGTCGCATAATTTTGTTCATGAGTCTTTAGTTGTCTGGAAGCATAAGCAATCACTTTACCATTCTGCATGAGTACACATCCCAATCCATGAAGAGACGCATCGCAAAATATCACAAAACCACCACTGCCAGATGGTAGGGCTAGGATTGGTGCTGAGGTTAGCTTGTCCTTTAGTGTCTGAAAACTAGACTCACATTTATCATCCCAGTTGAACTGGACATTCTTCCTAGTGAGCCGAGTCAAAGGTCCCGCAAGAGAAGAAAAACTTTTCACAAACTGTCTGTAATATCCTGCGAGTCCTAAGAAACTTCGGATTTCTGCCACCGTAGTTGGTCCTTTCCAATTAGTGATAGCTTCGATTTTTGCAGGATCCACTGACAAGCCTTTGCTTGAAATGTTGTGGCCTACGAAATTTACCTGTGCTAACCAAAAGTTGCATTTACTTAACTTTGCATACAATTGATTATCTCTTAGCAATTGCAGTGCAGTGCGCAAGTGATTCCCATGTTCCGCTTCTGTTTTTGAATAAATTAGGATGTCATCAATGAATTCCACTACAAACTGATCCAAATATGGCTCGAAAATTTGATTCATGAGTGCTATGAACACCGCTGGTGCATTTGTTAGCCCGAACGGCATTACTAGGAACCCATAATGTCCGTACCGTGTTCGGAAAGCTGTCTTTGGTATATCTTCATTTCTCACCCTTAGCTGACGGTATCCAGACTGTAAATCAATCTTTGAGAAGCATCTTGCACCTTGGAGTTGGTCAAATAATTCATCTATCCGCAGCAGTGGATACTTATTCTTAATAGTGATTTGGTTTAATTGCCGGTAATCAATGCACATGCGCAAGGTTCCATCTTTCTTCTTAACAAACAGTACAGGTGCTCCCCACGGTAAGATACTAGGTCTGATGAATCCCTTATCCATCAATTCCTACAACTGTTCTTTTAGTTTTCTTAGTTCAGCAGGCGCCATGCGGTAGGGTGCCCTTGGTGATGCAGTCTAGGGCCCAGCCGCCTCTCAGCCCCCTCTTCCACATTAAATTAGGATTATTATTATTATTATTAGGAAAGTTTCTATTTTTTTTGCCTAGGGTTTTCTTGCTTATTAAGATTGTTTTCCTATATATATGGCTTTGTAGAGAAGAACTTCAGAGATTTGGTTGATTAATAGAATTGGGTTTTTCCCAGAGGTGTTCTGGCGTGACTGTGAGAAATTTTGTTGGTCCTGCTGCGACTGCTGTCCTTGTCGCTGTGTCTGATTTTTCTTTTGCCATTTTGGACAGTCCTTACGCCTATGACCCACTTGGCCGCATGTAAAGCACGCATCGCGCTGCCATGGGCACTGCTCCAGTTCATGGTTCTTGCTACAGCGACTGCATTCAACCTGAGAATCCACCTTTTGCTTCTTTCGGGATAGATGGTTTTCTCGTTTTCTCTTTCCATTTCCTGTCGTTGTTGGTGGAGTCACCTCATTGATCTCATCGGTAGCTTCTTCTGATACATATGCCCTTTTCAAAGCATCCGCATAAGTTACTGGCTGTCCCAGCCGTACATCCTTTTTAATATCCGGACGCAACCCTTCAATGAACTTATTACGTTTCATCTCCTCTGTTGCTATCAAGCACTCCGCAAAATAAGACAGCTCAGTAAATTTATTATTATATTTTGTCACTGTCATGTCTCCTTGCACTAGATTCTGGGATTCTCTTCTCTTCCTTTCCTTAATATGCTCCGGTATAAACTTCATAATGAATTCCTTTTTAAAGAAAACCCAAGTAATCTCGCCCTCCGGACATGGATAGGTTTTCTTTGCAGATTTCCACCACTCTTTTGCATCTCCTTCCAGTTTAAATGCTGCCAATAGGGCTTTCTGGTGATCCGTGCAGCCCATCACTTCAAAGATTGCTTCCATGTTTTCAATCCATTTGTTCGCCTCCCATGGATTTATGGTGTCATCAAAGTATCGAGGACAAAACTCATTGAACCTCTTGTATAACGAGTCTCGCTCTCTATCTCTGCCTCCCCCAGCATTGACCCCGCCTTGTGGTCGATCATTGTCATTTAGTCGTTGTGCCAAAGTCTGTATCTGTTCTTGTACCTGATTATATGCTCTCATGAAAGTATCAAACATAGTTTTCACATATTCGGGCACTTGAGTCTGTCCCTCATTCAAATTCGATGCACCACTTTCAGTTCCTGATGCAGTCTAGGGCCCAGCAGCCCTCTTCAAATTAGATTAGGATTATTATTATTATTATTATTAGGAAAGTTTCTATTTTTAGCCTAGGGTTTTCTTGCTTATTAAGATTGTTTTCCTATATATATGGCTTTGTAGAGAAGAACTTCAGAGATTTGGTTGATTAATAAAATTGGGTTTTTCCCAGAGGTGTTCCTCGTGTGTGTTGAAGTCCTTTGTGACCGTTCGAAGTGTCATTGGACACGTGCTCAGGCACCTCCACGCAGCCCTAGTCCTTGGGCTGCATCAGTTCCATTCTGATTGGAATTACGGATGGGGTTTCCTTGGAAAGTCATGTTCTTTCTCCTATAGTGGAAGTACAGCTGTTAGTATGTAGTAAATAAATTCCTTATCTAAATACCCAATCCACGACCTCACCACGTTGCCTAGTGGTTTCTAAGGCTTTTAGAGTTTGCCCAAGACCTTGCTCTGATACCACTTTGTAACGACCCAAGAATCTGGAGCTCTTCAGATTCTTAAGCCGCACTCAAATTTTTATAATAACACCATATAAATCAAATTCTCATGAGCATTAAGGTCATAAACAATCAAATTTCATTGTATGTCAACTATTATGTAGTTATTAGGAGTCTTGATAACACTACTGAATAAGACAATCTCTGTTTGTAGAAAAGAAAAATATCTAAGTCTTGCGCTAACCCCAACTACAATCTATTCTTTGCTTTTTCGCGCTCTGGATCAGCTACGCATGCCAAAATCCACTGGCTGATCTCCATCACTCCCCCAACCTCCACGACTGCATTACCTGAAGTGGGGCGAACCACTGATCAGTAACACCGGTGAGCAGAATAAGAAACATTAAGATAAAGCATATTTTAATCATTCAGAGAACATATATATATTCAATGGTATAATTACAATAACATTCTAATCAATTTCTTTCTTGAGAAATTTCCCACTGTGGCATCAAATAGTTCCGATACCCCATACGGTGTATCTATATTTCTGTCAACAACATGGCTTATCATCCACCATGAATGTTGAGCCTGTTCCGATACTCCCAACTGGAGTATCTACATTTCTATCAACAACATGGCCTATCATACCACCATGATTGCTGAACCTCTTCCCCTCGACCAACATCCACGAGGGAAGTTCTATATTCAGTGCCAGCAGTTGGTATTACGCTTATTTCGATCATCAATGGTAAATTCATTTCAAATACTTTAGTATAGATTCATCTCCACTATAATTGGCTACATCATCTTACTCTTTTCTTTGGACAGTACCACACAACACTGGTTAATCCTCGCCCCACTCCGAATCGGAGTTGCTACCAGGCGGTGGTATTTCCCATGTCTTATTAAGGTAATCAATTATTTATCATAAAATTCCCACAGGCATCAAGATTAATTTAATAAATCCAGGTAGAAATATCACATTGAAGGAACTAGATGTAAAATTTATCATAGAAAATCAAGTCATAGGGAATAATTAGTGGCTATGAAAAGCCCACATACATTCAATTAATTGATCCCCTTACAAGTTTAGGTAATTAAACAATATTGGATCATAACATATCACACTGTAAGTCAATCAAAGTTTTAACGGGGTTCTTTGGGTATAACTAGAATAACAGGGGCCAATTTGTAAAATTTTAACAAGTTTATAAAAATATCTGCTCGTCAGTCACCCCACCTATTCCTCACCATTTCTGTTCTTCTCTTCTGTTGCATGTTTCGACCGTCAGAAGGTGGCACCGCCAAGCTCAACTGGAGGAATTTACAAGGTGGGGCCCAACGGTTTGATGCGTGTGGAACCTACAACATAGTGGTCGCCCAAGGGTCTACTCTAAGATGTGTGGATGTGATCTGTGATCTGGGAACCCAGGTGGGCCCATAACTTCTGACGACCAAAACCACCCCCGACGGTCCAGAAATTTCAAATCTCAGTTCAGATCTGAGATTCGAGTGTAATCAGTCCTCTTTCCACCCTAAATCGAAGTCCTAGAGGTGTGTTATTTAGAGGATGTTGTCACAGCAAGTTTTCATCTGAAGAATGGGATTTTTCGACAATGTTTCCAATCTGTGCTGGGTCGACAACTACCGAAAGGGCTTCGTTTCGTAGTCAAAGTTTCAGGTGAGTTGATTTCCATCCCAAACAAGGCCAAAGGGTGTCGATTAGGCGTCATCCAGCATGTCAACGAGTCTGATTATTGTTTTGATGATCGGTTTGGGCTCTAAATCAAATCTAGCCGATAATCACTGTAACAGTACAATATATAATGGCCACTGTTTAACGGGGAATCAAATAGGTCTAATCTCCTACTCTTATTCAGATAATCAAGTTAGATTCTACTCACCTGGTATAGTATTGTATTGCTTCGGCGATGATTGGTCTCGCGTCAGACATCCACCATTGTCCCGCTGGGGTCTTCTTCTCGTCCTAACAATTTCACAGCCAAGTCAGTCTTCTTCTCTCTCTCTCTCCTTCTCTCTTGTAATTTCTATTGTTGCTGTACATACGATAGGTTCTGCCTGCTGTCTAATCTATATATGTATTTAGTGTTTGGAGGGGAGTCCTGTTTGGAAACTACAGGGAATCTTATAGGAAACATATTCTGAGAGAGGAAGTCTATTGGGACTCCTACAATGGACTTACCAAAAGTCTAATTCCATGACTTACAAATATTCCGATCAAATTAGGAGTCCAAACATGGTTTGGACCATCATGGCCCACCCTATAAGGCTGACCCACCAAGACAGGTTAGGTTATTACATACTCCCCTCTTTAGGAAATTTAGTCCTCCAAATTTAAATCATACCCGATGGAAAAAGTTGCGGATATTTTTCACGGACCTCCTCCTCTGTCTCCCACGTGGCCTCGAGTTGATTATGATGTTGCCATAGGACCTTAACTAATCGAATAATCTTGTTCCACAGGGCTCTTTCCTTTGTCTCTAGAATAGCCACCGGCTTCTCTTCATAGGACAAATCTTGTTGTAATTGGAGAGGCTCGAAGTCAATAACATGCGAGGGATCTGAGTTGTATTTCTTTAGCATAGACACATGAAAGACATTGTGGACGCCTGACAATTGAAGTGGTAGTGCGAGCTCATAAGCATTCCCATCACTGACTCGTCCCGTTACTTCGAATGGTCCAATATAACGCGGACTCAACTTACCCTTTTTCCCGAATCGCATTACTCCCTTGGTTGGGGATACTTTGAGAAAAACATGGTCTCCCACGGCGAATTCCAATTCTCTCCTGCGGTGGTCAGCATAACTTTTCTGTTTGCTTTGAGCAGTCTTTAGCCTATCTCGGATTTTCTTGATATTATCCGTTGAAGTCTGCACCCAATCTGGCCCAAGTATTCTTCGATCACCTACCTCTTCCCAGCAAATAGGAGTTCGACAATTTCGTCCATGCAACGCCTCAAAAGGTGCCATCTGAATGCTTGAATGATAACTATTATTATAAGCAAACTCCACAAGTGGTAATTGCTCATCCCAACTGTCTTTGAAATCTAAGGCACATGCTCGCAACATATCTTCAAGGGTTTGGTTAGTCCTTTCGGTCTGGCCGTCTGTTTGGGGATGGTATGCCGTACTAAAGCGTAATTGTGTTCCCATAGCCATCTGTAGTTTCCTCCAAAAATTAGACACAAACCTGGAATCCCTGTCTGAAACAATAGAAACCGAAATGCCATGTAACCGGACAATTTCCTTGACATATTTTTGAGCCAATTCCTTCATCGATGTCTTATTCTTGAGAGGAATAAAATGTGCGGATTTAGTCAAACGATCCACAATAACCCAAATAACTTCGTTGTTCCGAAAGGTTCGTGGAAATCCCGACACAAAATCCATAGTAATATGTTCCCATTTCCATTCAGGAATAGGAAGTGGTTGTAACAATCCTCCTGGCTTCTGGTGATCTGCCTTTATTTGTTGACATGTTAGACACCTTCCTACAAATTCAGAAATGTCATTTTTCATCCCAATCCACCAAAATTGTTTCCTGAGGTTTTGGTACATCTTGGTATTCCCTGGGTGTATGCTGTACCGAGTATGGTGTGCGTCAAGTAATATCTCATCCTTGATCTCTCGAATATTAGGAACACATAGCCGATCTTGGAAATATAAAGTACCATTGGCGAGTGAAAATTCTGGCTTGTTATCCATCTTGTTGAAAATTTCCAAAAGTGCCGCATCATCCCTTTGGTGATCCTTGATTCGCTGTATGAGTTCTGGCTGAACCTTGAAATTTCCCAATAAAATCTTATCACTTATGGGCCAAAGAGTTACTTTTAGATCTTTGATTTCTTCTAATAATCTCCATTCTGCTGTCAACCAGGCTAATTGAATTGATTTTCGACTCAAAGCATCGGCTACTACATTTGCTTTACCAGGGTGGTAGGAAATAGAGAAATCATAATCTTTTAGAAACTCCAACCATCGCCTCTGTCTCAAGTTCAAGTCTTTTTGAGAGAAAACATATTTCAGGCTCTTATGATCTGTATATACTTGGAATTCTTCTCCATAAAGATAGTGTCTCCAAATCTTGAGAGCAAAGACGACTGCAGCCAATTCTAAATCATGTGTCGCATAATTTTGTTCATGAGTCTTTAGTTGTCTGGAAGCATAAGCAATCACTTTACCATTCTGCATGAGTACACATCCCAATCCATGAAGAGACGCATCGCAAAATATCACAAAACCACCACTGCCAGATGGTAGGGCTAGGATTGGTGCTGAGGTTAGCTTGTCCTTTAGTGTCTGAAAACTAGACTCACATTTATCATCCCAGTTGAACTGGACATTCTTCCTAGTGAGCCGAGTCAAAGGTCCCGCAAGAGAAGAAAAACTTTTCACAAACTGTCTGTAATATCCTGCGAGTCCTAAGAAACTTCGGATTTCTGCCACCGTAGTTGGTCCTTTCCAATTAGTGATAGCTTCGATTTTTGCAGGATCCACTGACAAGCCTTCGCCTGAAATGTTGTGGCCTACGAAATTTACCTGTGCTAACCAAAAGTTGCATTTACTTAACTTTGCATACAATTGATTATCTCTTAGCAATTGCAGTGCAGTGCGCAAGTGATTCCCATGTTCCGCTTCTGTTTTTGAATAAATTAGGATGTCATCAATGAATTCCATTACAAACTGATCCAAATATGGCTCGAAAATTTGATTCATGAGTGCTATGAACACCGCTGGTGCATTTGTTAGCCCGAACGGCATTACTAGGAACCCATAATGTCCGTACCGTGTTCGGAAAGCTGTCTTTGGTATATCTTCATTTCTCACCCTTAGCTGACGGTATCCAGATTGTAAATCAATCTTTGAGAAGCATCTTGCACCTTGGAGTTGGTCAAATAATTCATCTATCCGCGGCAGTGGATACTTATTCTTAATAGTGATTTGGTTTAATTGCCGGTAATCAATGCACATGCGCAAGGTTCCATCTTTCTTCTTAACAAACAGTACAGGTGCTCCCCACGGTAAGATACTAGGTCTGATGAATCCCTTATCCATCAATTCCTACAACTGTTCTTTTAGTTTTCTTAGTTCAGCAGGCGCCATGCGGTAGGGTGCCCTTGGTGATGCAGTCTAGGGCCCAGCCGCCTCTCAGCCCCCTCTTCCACATTAAATTAAGATTATTATTATTATTATTAGGAAAGTTTCTATTTTTTTTGCCTAGGGTTTTCTTGCTTATTAAGATTGTTTTCCTATATATATGGCTTTGTAGAGAAGAACTTCAGAGATTTGGTTGATTAATAGAATTGGGTTTTTCCCAGAGGTGTTCTGGCGTGACTGTGAGAAATTTTGTTGGTCCTGTTGCGACTGCTGTCCTTGTCGCTGTGTCTGATTTTTCTTTTGCCATTTTGGACAGTCCTTACGCCTATGACCCACTTGGCCGCATGTAAAGCACGCATCGCGCTGCCATGGGCACTGCTCCAGTTCATGGTTCTTGCTACAGCGACTGCATTCAACCTGAGAATCCACCTTTTGCTTCTTTCGGGATAGATGGTTTTCTCGTTTTCTCTTTCCATTTCCTGTCGTTGTTGGTGGAGTCACCTCATTGATCTCATCGGTAGCTTCTTCTGATACATATGCCCTTTTCAAAGCATCCGCATAAGTTACTGGCTGTCCCAGCCGTACATCCTTTTTAATATCCGGACGCAACCCTTCAATGAACTTATTACGTTTCATCTCCTCTGTTGCTATCAAGCACTCCGCAAAATAAGACAGCTCAGTAAATTTATTATTATATTTTGTCACTGTCATGTCTCCTTGCACTAGATTCTGGGATTCTCTTCTCTTCCTTTCCTTAATATGCTCCGGTATAAACTTCATAATGAATTCCTTTTTAAAGAAAACCCAAGTAATCTCGCCCTCCGGACATGGATAGGTTTTCTTTGCAGATTTCCACCACTCTTTTGCATCTCCTTCCAGTTTAAATGCTGCCAATAGGGCTTTCTGGTGATCCGTGCAGCCCATCACTTCAAAGATTGCTTCCATGTTTTCAATCCATTTGTTCGCCTCCCATGGATTTATGGTGTCATCAAAGTATCGAGGACAAAACTCATTGAACCTCTTGTATAACGAGTCTCGCTCTCTGTCTCTGCCTCCCCCAGCATTGACCCCGCCTTGTGGTCGATCATTGTCATTTGGTCGTTGTGCCAAAGTCTGTATCTGTTCTTGTACCTGATTATATGCTCTCATGAAAGTATCAAACATAGTTTTCACATATTCGGGCACTTGAGTCTGTCCCTCATTCAAATTCGATGCACCACTTTCAGTTCCTGATGCAGTCTAGGGCCCAGCAGCCCTCTTCAAATTAGATTAGGATTATTATTATTATTATTATTAGGAAAGTTTCTATTTTTAGCCTAGGGTTTTCTTGCTTATTAAGATTGTTTTCCTATATATATGGCTTTGTAGAGAAGAACTTCAGAGATTTGGTCGATTAATAAAATTGGGTTTTTCCCAGAGGTGTTCCTCGTGTGTGTTGAAGTCCTTTGTGACCGTTCAAAGTGTCATTGGACACGTGCTCAGGCACCTCCACGCAGCCCTAGTCCTTGGGCTGCATCAGTTCCATTCTGATTGGAATTACGGATGGGGTTTCCTTGGAAAGTCATGTTCTTTCTCCTATAGTGGAAGTACAGCTGTTAGTATGTAGTAAATAAATTCCTTATCTAAATACCCAATCCACGACCTCACCACGTTGCCTAGTGGTTTCTAAGGCTTTTAGAGTTTGCCCAAGACCTTGCTCTGATACCACTTTGTAACGACCCAAGAATCTGGAGCTCTTCAGATTCTTAAGCCGCACTCAAATTTTTATAATAACACCATATAAATCAAATTCTCATGAGCATTAAGGTCATAAACAATCAAATTTCATTGTATGTCAACTATTATGTAGTTATTAGGAGTCTTGATAACACTACTGAATAAGACAATCTCTGTTTGTAGAAAAGAAAAATATCTAAGTCTTGCGCTAACCCCAACTACAATCTATTCTTTGCTTTTTCGCGCTCTGGATCAGCTACGCATGCCAAAATCCACTGGCTGATCTCCATCACTCCCCCAACCTCCACGACTGCATTACCTGAAGTGGGGCGAACCACTGATCAGTAACACCGGTGAGCAGAATAAGAAACATTAAGATAAAGCATATTTTAATCATTCAGAGAACATATATATATTCAATGGTATAATTACAATAACATTCTAATCAATTTCTTTCTTGAGAAATTTCCCACTGTGGCATCAAATAGTTCCGATACCCCATACGGTGTATCTATATTTCTGTCAACAACATGGCTTATCATCCACCATGAATGTTGAGCCTGTTCCGATACTCCCAACTGGAGTATCTACATTTCTATCAACAACATGGCCTATCATACCACCATGATTGCTGAACCTCTTCCCCTCGACCAACATCCACGAGGGAAGTTCTATATTCAGTGCCAGCAGTTGGTATTACGCTTATTTCGATCATCAATGGTAAATTCATTTCAAATACTTTAGTATAGATTCATCTCCACTATAATTGGCTACATCATCTTACTCTTTTCTTTGGACAGTACCACACAACACTGGTTAATCCTCGCCCCACTCCGAATCGGAGTTGCTACCAGGCGGTGGTATTTCCCATGTCTTATTAAGGTAATCAATTATTTATCATAAAATTCCCACAGGCATCAAGATTAATTTAATAAATCCAGGTAGAAATATCACATTGAAGGAACTAGATGTAAAATTTATCATAGAAAATCAAGTCATAGGGAATAATTAGTGGCTATGAAAAGCCCACATACATTCAATTAATTGATCCCCTTACAAGTTTAGGTAATTAAACAATATTGGATCATAACATATCACGCTGTAAGTCAATCAAAGTTTTAACGGGGTTCTTTGGGTATAACTAGAATAACAGGGGCCAATTTGTAAAATTTTAACAAGTTTATAAAAATATCTGCTCGTCAGTCACCCCACCTATTCCTCACCATTTCTGTTCTTCTCTTCTGTTGCATGTTTCGACCGTCAGAAGGTGGCACCGCCAAGCTCAACTGGAGGAATTTACAAGGTGGGGCCCAACGGTTTGATGCGTGTGGAACCTACAACATAGTGGTCGCCCAAGGGTCTACTCTAAGATGTGTGGATGTGATCTGTGATCTGGGAACCCAGGTGGGCCCATAACTTCTGACGACCAAAACCACCCCCGACGGTCCAGAAATTTCAAATCTCAGTTCAGATCTGAGATTCGAGTGTAATCAGTCCTCTTTCCACCCTAAATCGAAGTCCTAGAGGTGTGTTATTTAGAGGATGTTGTCACAGCAAGTTTTCATCTGAAGAATGGGATTTTTCGACAATGTTTCCAATCTGTGCTGGGTCGACAACTACCGAAAGGGCTTCGTTTCGTAGTCAAAGTTTCAGGTGAGTTGATTTCCATCCCAAACAAGGCCAAAGGGTGTCGATTAGGCGTCATCCAGCATGTCAACGAGTCTGATTATTGTTTTGATGATCGGTTTGGGCTCTAAATCAAATCTAGCCGATAATCACTGTAACAGTACAATATATAATGGCCACTGTTTAACGGGGAATCAAATAGGTCTAATCTCCTACTCTTATTCAGATAATCAAGTTAGATTCTACTCACCTGGTATAGTATTGTATTGCTTCGGCGATGATTGGTCTCGCGTCAGACATCCACCATTGTCCCGCTGGGGTCTTCTTCTCGTCCTAACAATTTCACAGCCAAGTCAGTCTTCTTCTCTCTCTCTCTCCTTCTCTCTTGTAATTTCTATTGTTGCTGTACATACGATAGGTTCTGCCTGCTGTCTAATCTATATATGTATTTAGTGTTTGGAGGGGAGTCCTGTTTGGAAACTACAGGGAATCTTATAGGAAACATATTCTGAGAGAGGAAGTCTATTGGGACTCCTACAATGGACTTACAAAAAGTCTAATTCCATGACTTACAAATATTCCGATCAAATTAGGAGTCCAAACATGGTTTGGACCATCATGGCCCACCCTATAAGGCTGACCCACCAAGATAGGTTAGGTTATTACATACTCCCCTCTTTAGGAAATTTAGTCCTCCAAATTTAAATCATACCCGATGGAAAAAGTTGCGGATATTTTTCACGGACCTCCTCCTCTGTCTCCCACGTGGCCTCGAGTTGATTATGATGTTGCCATAGGACCTTAACTAATCGAATAATCTTGTTCCACAGGGCTCTTTCCTTTGTCTCTAGAATAGCCACCGGCTTCTCTTCATAGGACAAATCTTGTTGTAATTGGAGAGGCTCGAAGTCAATAACATGCGAGGGATCTGAGTTGTATTTCTTTAGCATAGACACATGAAAGACATTGTGGACGCCTGACAATTGAAGTGGTAGTGCGAGCTCATAAGCATTCCCATCACTGACTCGTCCCGTTACTTCGAATGGTCCAATATAACGCGGACTCAACTTACCCTTTTTCCCGAATCGCATTACTCCCTTGGTTGGGGATACTTTGAGAAAAACATGGTCTCCCACGGCGAATTCCAATTCTCTCCTGCGGTGGTCAGCATAACTTTTCTGTTTGCTTTGAGCAGTCTTTAGCCTATCTCGGATTTTCTTGATATTATCCGTTGAAGTCTGCACCCAATCTGGCCCAAGTATTCTTCGATCACCTACCTCTTCCCAGGAAATAGGAGTTCGACAATTTCGTCCATACAACGCCTCAAAAGGTGCCATCTGAATGCTTGAATGATAACTATTATTATAAGCAAACTCCACAAGTGGTAATTGCTCATCCCAACTGTCTTTGAAATCTAAGGCACATGCTCGCAACATATCTTCAAGGGTTTGGTTAGTCCTTTCGGTCTGGCCGTCTGTTTGGGGATGGTATGCCGTACTAAAGCGTAATTGTGTTCCCATAGCGATCTGTAGTTTCCTCCAAAAATTAGACACAAACCTGGAATCCCTGTCTGAAACAATAGAAACCGAAATGCCATGTAACCGGACAATTTCCTTGACATATTTTTGAGCCAATTCCTTCATCGATGTCTTATTCTTGAGAGGAATAAAATGTGCGGATTTAGTCAAACGATCCACAATAACCCAAATAACTTCGTTGTTCCGAAAGGTTCGTGGAAATCCCGACACAAAATCCATAGTAATATGTTCCCATTTCCATTCAGGAATAGGAAGTGGTTGTAACAATCCTCCTGGCTTCTGGTGATCTGCCTTTATTTGTTGACATGTTAGACACCTTCCTACAAATTCAGAAATGTCATTTTTCATCCCAATCCACCAAAATTGTTTCCTGAGGTTTTGGTACATCTTGGTATTCCCTGGGTGTATGCTGTACCGAGTATGGTGTGCGTCAAGTAATATCTCATCCTTGATCTCTCGAATATTAGGAACACATAGCCGATCTTGGAAATATAAAGTACCATTGGCGAGTGAAAATTCTGGCTTGTTATCCATCTTGTTGAAAATTTCCAAAAGTGCCGCATCATCCCTTTGGTGATCCTTGATTCGCTGTATGAGTTCTGGCTGAACCTTGAAATTTCCCAATAAAATCTTATCACTTATGGGCCAAAGAGTTACTTTTAGATCTTTGATTTCTTCTAATAATCTCCATTCTGCTGTCAACCAGGCTAATTGAATTGATTTTCGACTCAAAGCATCGGCTACTACATTTGCTTTACCAGGGTGGTAGGAAATAGAGAAATCATAATCTTTTAGAAACTCCAACCATCGCCTCTGTCTCAAGTTCAAGTCTTTTTGAGAGAAAACATATTTCAGGCTCTTATGATCTGTATATACTTGGAATTCTTCTCCATAAAGATAGTGTCTCCAAATCTTGAGAGCAAAGACGACTGCAGCCAATTCTAAATCATGTGTCGCATAATTTTGTTCATGAGTCTTTAGTTGTCTGGAAGCATAAGCAATCACTTTACCATTCTGCATGAGTACACATCCCAATCCATGAAGAGACGCATCGCAAAATATCACAAAACCACCACTGCCAGATGGTAGGGCTAGGATTGGTGCTGAGGTTAGCTTGTCCTTTAGTGTCTGAAAACTAGACTCACATTTATCATCCCAGTTGAACTGGACATTCTTCCTAGTGAGCCGAGTCAAAGGTCCCGCAAGAGAAGAAAAACTTTTCACAAACTGTCTGTAATATCCTGCGAGTCCTAAGAAACTTCGGATTTCTGCCACCGTAGTTGGTCCTTTCCAATTAGTGATAGCTTCGATTTTTGCAGGATCCACTGACAAGCCTTTGCTTGAAATGTTGTGGCCTACGAAATTTACCTGTGCTAACCAAAAGTTGCATTTACTTAACTTTGCATACAATTGATTATCGCTTAGCAATTGCAGTGCAGTGCGCAAGTGATTCCCATGTTCCGCTTCTGTTTTTGAATAAATTAGGATGTCATCAATGAATTCCACTACAAACTGATCCAAATATGGCTCGAAAATTTGATTCATGAGTGCTATGAACACCGCTGGTGCATTTGTTAGCCCGAACGGCATTACTAGGAACCCATAATGTCCGTACCGTGTTCGGAAAGCTGTCTTTGGTATATCTTCATTTCTCACCCTTAGCTGACGGTATCCAGATTGTAAATCAATCTTTGAGAAGCATCTTGCACCTTGGAGTTGGTCAAATAATTCATCTATCCGCGGCAGTGGATACTTATTCTTAATAGTGATTTGGTTTAATTGCCGGTAATCAATGCACATGCGCAAGGTTCCATCTTTCTTCTTAACAAACAGTACAGGTGCTCCCCACGGTAAGATACTAGGTCTGATGAATCCCTTATCCATCAATTCCTACAACTGTTCTTTTAGTTTTCTTAGTTCAGCAGGCGCCATGCGGTAGGGTGCCCTTGGTGATGCAGTCTAGGGCCCAGCCGCCTCTCAGCCCCCTCTTCCACATTAAATTAAGATTATTATTATTATTATTAGGAAAGTTTCTATTTTTTTTGCCTAGGGTTTTCTTGCTTATTAAGATTGTTTTCCTATATATATGGCTTTGTAGAGAAGAACTTCAGAGATTTGGTTGATTAATAGAATTGGGTTTTTCCCAGAGGTGTTCTGGCGTGACTGTGAGAAATTTTGTTGGTCCTGTTGCGACTGCTGTCCTTGTCGCTGTGTCTGATTTTTCTTTTGCCATTTTGGACAGTCCTTACGCCTATGACCCACTTGGCCGCATGTAAAGCACGCATCGCGCTGCCATGGGCACTGCTCCAGTTCATGGTTCTTGCTACAGCGACTGCATTCAACCTGAGAATCCACCTTTTGCTTCTTTCGGGATAGATGGTTTTCTCGTTTTCTCTTTCCATTTCCTGTCGTTGTTGGTGGAGTCACCTCATTGATCTCATCGGTAGCTTCTTCTGATACATATGCCCTTTTCAAAGCATCCGCATAAGTTACTGGCTGTCCCAGCCGTACATCCTTTTTAATATCCGGACGCAACCCTTCAATGAACTTATTACGTTTCATCTCCTCTGTTGCTATCAAGCACTCCGCAAAATAAGACAGCTCAGTAAATTTATTATTATATTTTGTCACTGTCATGTCTCCTTGCACTAGATTCTGGGATTCTCTTCTCTTCCTTTCCTTAATATGCTCCGGTATAAACTTCATAATGAATTCCTTTTTAAAGAAAACCCAAGTAATCTCGCCCTCCGGACATGGATAGGTTTTCTTTGCAGATTTCCACCACTCTTTTGCATCTCCTTCCAGTTTAAATGCTGCCAATAGGGCTTTCTGGTGATCCGTGCAGCCCATCACTTCAAAGATTGCTTCCATGTTTTCAATCCATTTGTTCGCCTCCCATGGATTTATGGTGTCATCAAAGTATCGAGGACAAAACTCATTGAACCTCTTGTATAACGAGTCTCGCTCTCTGTCTCTGCCTCCCCCAGCATTGACCCCGCCTTGTGGTCGATCATTGTCATTTGGTCGTTGTGCCAAAGTCTGTATCTGTTCTTGTACCTGATTATATGCTCTCATGAAAGTATCAAACATAGTTTTCACATATTCGGGCACTTGAGTCTGTCCCTCATTCAAATTCGATGCACCACTTTCAGTTCCTGATGCAGTCTAGGGCCCAGCAGCCCTCTTCAAATTAGATTAGGATTATTATTATTATTATTATTAGGAAAGTTTCTATTTTTAGCCTAGGGTTTTCTTGCTTATTAAGATTGTTTTCCTATATATATGGCTTTGTAGAGAAGAACTTCAGAGATTTGGTCGATTAATAAAATTGGGTTTTTCCCAGAGGTGTTCCTCGTGTGTGTTGAAGTCCTTTGTGACCGTTCAAAGTGTCATTGGACACGTGCTCAGGCACCTCCACGCAGCCCTAGTCCTTGGGCTGCATCAGTTCCATTCTGATTGGAATTACGGATGGGGTTTCCTTGGAAAGTCATGTTCTTTCTCCTATAGTGGAAGTACAGCTGTTAGTATGTAGTAAATAAATTCCTTATCTAAATACCCAATCCACGACCTCACCACGTTGCCTAGTGGTTTCTAAGGCTTTTAGAGTTTGCCCAAGACCTTGCTCTGATACCACTTTGTAACGACCCAAGAATCTGGAGCTCTTCAGATTCTTAAGCCGCACTCAAATTTTTATAATAACACCATATAAATCAAATTCTCATGAGCATTAAGGTCATAAACAATCAAATTTCATTGTATGTCAACTATTATGTAGTTATTAGGAGTCTTGATAACACTACTGAATAAGACAATCTCTGTTTGTAGAAAAGAAAAATATCTAAGTCTTGCGCTAACCCCAACTACAATCTATTCTTTGCTTTTTCGCGCTCTGGATCAGCTACGCATGCCAAAATCCACTGGCTGATCTCCATCACTCCCCCAACCTCCACGACTGCATTACCTGAAGTGGGGCGAACCACTGATCAGTAACACCGGTGAGCAGAATAAGAAACATTAAGATAAAGCATATTTTAATCATTCAGAGAACATATATATATTCAATGGTATAATTACAATAACATTCTAATCAATTTCTTTCTTGAGAAATTTCCCACTGTGGCATCAAATAGTTCCGATACCCCATACGGTGTATCTATATTTCTGTCAACAACATGGCTTATCATCCACCATGAATGTTGAGCCTGTTCCGATACTCCCAACTGGAGTATCTACATTTCTATCAACAACATGGCCTATCATACCACCATGATTGCTGAACCTCTTCCCCTCGACCAATATCCACGAGGGAAGTTCTATATTCAGTGCCAGCAGTTGGTATTACGCTTATTTCGATCATCAATGGTAAATTCATTTCAAATACTTTAGTATAGATTCATCTCCACTATAATTGGCTACATCATCTTACTCTTTTCTTTGGACAGTACCACACAACACTGGTTAATCCTCGCCCCACTCCGAATCGGAGTTGCTACCAGGCGGTGGTATTTCCCATGTCTTATTAAGGTAATCAATTATTTATCATAAAATTCCCACAGGCATCAAGATTAATTTAATAAATCCAGGTAGAAATATCACATTGAAGGAACTAGATGTAAAATTTATCATAGAAAATCAAGTCATAGGGAATAATTAGTGGCTATGAAAAGCCCACATACATTCAATTAATTAATCCCCTTACAAGTTTAGGTAATTAAACAATATTGGATCATAACATATCACGCTGTAAGTCAATCAAAGTTTTAACGGGGTTCTTTGGGTATAACTAGAACAACAGGGGCCAATTTGTAAAATTTTAACAAGTTTATAAAAATATCTGCTCGTCAGTCACCCCACCTATTCCTCACCATTTCTGTTCTTCTCTTCTGTTGCATGTTTCGACCGTCAGAAGGTGGCACCGCCAAGCTCAACTGGAGGAATTTACAAGGTGGGGCCCAACGGTTTGATGCGTGTGGAACCTACAACATAGTGGTCGCCCAAGGGTCTACTCTAAGATGTGTGGATGTGATTTGTGATCTGGGAACCCAGGTGGGCCCATAACTTCTGACGACCAAAACCACCCCCGACGGTCCAGAAATTTCAAATCTCAGTTCAGATCTGAGATTCGAGTGTAATCAGTCCTCTTTCCACCCTAAATCGAAGTCCTAGAGGTGTGTTATTTAGAGGATGTTGTCACAGCAAGTTTTCATCTGAAGAATGGGATTTTTCGACAATGTTTCCAATCTGTGCTGGGTCGACAACTACCGAAAGGGCTTCGTTTCGTAGTCAAAGTTTCAGGTGAGTTGATTTCCATCCCAAACAAGGCCAAAGGGTGTCGATTAGGCGTCATCCAGCATGTCAACGAGTCTGATTATTGTTTTGATGATCGGTTTGGGCTCTAAATCAAATCTAGCCGATAATCACTGTAACAGTACAATATATAATGGCCACTGTTTAACGGGGAATCAAATAGGTCTAATCTCCTACTCTTATTCAGATAATCAAGTTAGATTCTACTCACCTGGTATAGTATTGTATTGCTTCGGCGATGATTGGTCTCGCGTCAGACATCCACCATTGTCCCGCTGGGGTCTTCTTCTCGTCCTAACAATTTCACAGCCAAGTCAGTCTTCTTCTCTCTCTCTCTCCTTCTCTCTTGTAATTTCTATTGTTGCTGTACATACGATAGGTTCTGCCTGCTGTCTAATCTATATATGTATTTAGTGTTTGGAGGGGAGTCCTGTTTGGAAACTACAGGGAATCTTATAGGAAACATATTCTGAGAGAGGAAGTCTATTGGGACTCCTACAATGGACTTACCAAAAGTCTAATTCCATGACTTACAAATATTCCGATCAAATTAGGAGTCCAAACATGGTTTGGACCATCATGGCCCACCCTATAAGGCTGACCCACCAAGATAGGTTAGGTTATTACATACTCCCCTCTTTAGGAAATTTAGTCCTCCAAATTTAAATCATACCCGATGGAAAAAGTTGCGGATATTTTTCACGGACCTCCTCCTCTGTCTCCCACGTGGCCTCGAGTTGATTATGATGTTGCCATAGGACCTTAACTAATCGAATAATCTTGTTCCACAGGGCTCTTTCCTTTGTCTCTAGAATAGCCACCGGCTTCTCTTCATAGGACAAATCTTGTTGTAATTGGAGAGGCTCGAAGTCAATAACATGCGAGGGATCTGAGTTGTATTTCTTTAGCATAGACACATGAAAGACATTGTGGACGCCTGACAATTGAAGTGGTAGTGCGAGCTCATAAGCATTCCCATCACTGACTCGTCCCGTTACTTCGAATGGTCCAATATAACGCGGACTCAACTTACCCTTTTTCCCGAATCGCATTACTCCCTTGGTTGGGGATACTTTGAGAAAAACATGGTCTCCCACGGCGAATTCCAATTCTCTCCTGCGGTGGTCAGCATAACTTTTCTGTTTGCTTTGAGCAGTCTTTAGCCTATCTCGGATTTTCTTGATATTATCCGTTGAAGTCTGCACCCAATCTGGCCCAAGTATTCTTCGATCACCTACCTCTTCCCAGGAAATAGGAGTTCGACAATTTCGTCCATACAACGCCTCAAAAGGTGCCATCTGAATGCTTGAATGATAACTATTATTATAAGCAAACTCCACAAGTGGTAATTGCTCATCCCAACTGTCTTTGAAATCTAAGGCACATGCTCGCAACATATCTTCAAGGGTTTGGTTAGTCCTTTCGGTCTGGCCGTCTGTTTGGGGATGGTATGCCGTACTAAAGCGTAATTGTGTTCCCATAGCGATCTGTAGTTTCCTCCAAAAATTAGACACAAACCTGGAATCCCTGTCTGAAACAATAGAAACCGAAATGCCATGTAACCGGACAATTTCCTTGACATATTTTTGAGCCAATTCCTTCATCGATGTCTTATTCTTGAGAGGAATAAAATGTGCGGATTTAGTCAAACGATCCACAATAACCCAAATAACTTCGTTGTTCCGAAAGGTTCGTGGAAATCCCGACACAAAATCCATAGTAATATGTTCCCATTTCCATTCAGGAATAGGAAGTGGTTGTAACAATCCTCCTGGCTTCTGGTGATCTGCCTTTATTTGTTGACATGTTAGACACCTTCCTACAAATTCAGAAATGTCATTTTTCATCCCAATCCACCAAAATTGTTTCCTGAGGTTTTGGTACATCTTGGTATTCCCTGGGTGTATGCTGTACCGAGTATGGTGTGCGTCAAGTAATATCTCATCCTTGATCTCTCGAATATTAGGAACACATAGCCGATCTTGGAAATATAAAGTACCATTGGCGAGTGAAAATTCTGGCTTGTTATCCATCTTGTTGAAAATTTCCAAAAGTGCCGCATCATCCCTTTGGTGATCCTTGATTCGCTGTATGAGTTCTGGCTGAACCTTGAAATTTCCCAATAAAATCTTATCACTTATGGGCCAAAGAGTTACTTTTAGATCTTTGATTTCTTCTAATAATCTCCATTCTGCTGTCAACCAGGCTAATTGAATTGATTTTCGACTCAAAGCATCGGCTACTACATTTGCTTTACCAGGGTGGTAGGAAATAGAGAAATCATAATCTTTTAGAAACTCCAACCATCGCCTCTGTCTCAAGTTCAAGTCTTTTTGAGAGAAAACATATTTCAGGCTCTTATGATCTGTATATACTTGGAATTCTTCTCCATAAAGATAGTGTCTCCAAATCTTGAGAGCAAAGACGACTGCAGCCAATTCTAAATCATGTGTCGCATAATTTTGTTCATGAGTCTTTAGTTGTCTGGAAGCATAAGCAATCACTTTACCATTCTGCATGAGTACACATCCCAATCCATGAAGAGACGCATCGCAAAATATCACAAAACCACCACTGCCAGATGGTAGGGCTAGGATTGGTGCTGAGGTTAGCTTGTCCTTTAGTGTCTGAAAACTAGACTCACATTTATCATCCCAGTTGAACTGGACATTCTTCCTAGTGAGCCGAGTCAAAGGTCCCGCAAGAGAAGAAAAACTTTTCACAAACTGTCTGTAATATCCTGCGAGTCCTAAGAAACTTCGGATTTCTGCCACCGTAGTTGGTCCTTTCCAATTAGTGATAGCTTCGATTTTTGCAGGATCCACTGACAAGCCTTTGCTTGAAATGTTGTGGCCTACGAAATTTACCTGTGCTAACCAAAAGTTGCATTTACTTAACTTTGCATACAATTGATTATCTCTTAGCAATTGCAGTGCAGTGCGCAAGTGATTCCCATGTTCCGCTTCTGTTTTTGAATAAATTAGGATGTCATCAATGAATTCCACTACAAACTGATCCAAATATGGCTCGAAAATTTGATTCATGAGTGCTATGAACACCGCTGGTGCATTTGTTAGCCCGAACGGCATTACTAGGAACCCATAATGTCCGTACCGTGTTCGGAAAGCTGTCTTTGGTATATCTTCATTTCTCACCCTTAGCTGACGGTATCCAGACTGTAAATCAATCTTTGAGAAGCATCTTGCACCTTGGAGTTGGTCAAATAATTCATCTATCCGCAGCAGTGGATACTTATTCTTAATAGTGATTTGGTTTAATTGCCGGTAATCAATGCACATGCGCAAGGTTCCATCTTTCTTCTTAACAAACAGTACAGGTGCTCCCCACGGTAAGATACTAGGTCTGATGAATCCCTTATCCATCAATTCCTACAACTGTTCTTTTAGTTTTCTTAGTTCAGCAGGCGCCATGCGGTAGGGTGCCCTTGGTGATGCAGTCTAGGGCCCAGCCGCCTCTCAGCCCCCTCTTCCACATTAAATTAGGATTATTATTATTATTATTAGGAAAGTTTCTATTTTTTTTGCCTAGGGTTTTCTTGCTTATTAAGATTGTTTTCCTATATATATGGCTTTGTAGAGAAGAACTTCAGAGATTTGGTTGATTAATAGAATTGGGTTTTTCCCAGAGGTGTTCTGGCGTGACTGTGAGAAATTTTGTTGGTCCTGCTGCGACTGCTGTCCTTGTCGCTGTGTCTGATTTTTCTTTTGCCATTTTGGACAGTCCTTACGCCTATGACCCACTTGGCCGCATGTAAAGCACGCATCGCGCTGCCATGGGCACTGCTCCAGTTCATGGTTCTTGCTACAGCGACTGCATTCAACCTGAGAATCCACCTTTTGCTTCTTTCGGGATAGATGGTTTTCTCGTTTTCTCTTTCCATTTCCTGTCGTTGTTGGTGGAGTCACCTCATTGATCTCATCGGTAGCTTCTTCTGATACATATGCCCTTTTCAAAGCATCCGCATAAGTTACTGGCTGTCCCAGCCGTACATCCTTTTTAATATCCGGACGCAACCCTTCAATGAACTTATTACGTTTCATCTCCTCTGTTGCTATCAAGCACTCCGCAAAATAAGACAGCTCAGTAAATTTATTATTATATTTTGTCACTGTCATGTCTCCTTGCACTAGATTCTGGGATTCTCTTCTCTTCCTTTCCTTAATATGCTCCGGTATAAACTTCATAATGAATTCCTTTTTAAAGAAAACCCAAGTAATCTCGCCCTCCGGACATGGATAGGTTTTCTTTGCAGATTTCCACCACTCTTTTGCATCTCCTTCCAGTTTAAATGCTGCCAATAGGGCTTTCTGGTGATCCGTGCAGCCCATCACTTCAAAGATTGCTTCCATGTTTTCAATCCATTTGTTCGCCTCCCATGGATTTATGGTGTCATCAAAGTATCGAGGACAAAACTCATTGAACCTCTTGTATAACGAGTCTCGCTCTCTGTCTCTGCCTCCCCCAGCATTGACCCCGCCTTGTGGTCGATCATTGTCATTTGGTCGTTGTGCCAAAGTCTGTATCTGTTCTTGTACCTGATTATATGCTCTCATGAAAGTATCAAACATAGTTTTCACATATTCGGGCACTTGAGTCTGTCCCTCATTCAAATTCGATGCACCACTTTCAGTTCCTGATGCAGTCTAGGGCCCAGCAGCCCTCTTCAAATTAGATTAGGATTATTATTATTATTATTATTAGGAAAGTTTCTATTTTTAGCCTAGGGTTTTCTTGCTTATTAAGATTGTTTTCCTATATATATGGCTTTGTAGAGAAGAACTTCAGAGATTTGGTCGATTAATAAAATTGGGTTTTTCCCAGAGGTGTTCCTCGTGTGTGTTGAAGTCCTTTGTGACCGTTCGAAGTGTCATTGGACACGTGCTCAGGCACCTCCACGCAGCCCTAGTCCTTGGGCTGCATCAGTTCCATTCTGATTGGAATTACGGATGGGGTTTCCTTGGAAAGTCATGTTCTTTCTCCTATAGTGGAAGTACAGCTGTTAGTATGTAGTAAATAAATTCCTTATCTAAATACCCAATCCACGACCTCACCACGTTGCCTAGTGGTTTCTAAGGCTTTTAGAGTTTGCCCAAGACCTTGCTCTGATACCACTTTGTAACGACCCAAGAATCTGGAGCTCTTCAGATTCTTAAGCCGCACTCAAATTTTTATAATAACACCATATAAATCAAATTCTCATGAGCATTAAGGTCATAAACAATCAAATTTCATTGTATGTCAACTATTATGTAGTTATTAGGAGTCTTGATAACACTACTGAATAAGACAATCTCTGTTTGTAGAAAAGAAAAATATCTAAGTCTTGCGCTAACCCCAACTACAATCTATTCTTTGCTTTTTCGCGCTCTGGATCAGCTACGCATGCCAAAATCCACTGGCTGATCTCCATCACTCCCCCAACCTCCACGACTGCATTACCTGAAGTGGGGCGAACCACTGATCAGTAACACCGGTGAGCAGAATAAGAAACATTAAGATAAAGCATATTTTAATCATTCAGAGAACATATATATATTCAATGGTATAATTACAATAACATTCTAATCAATTTCTTTCTTGAGAAATTTCCCACTGTGGCATCAAATAGTTCCGATACCCCATACGGTGTATCTATATTTCTGTCAACAACATGGCTTATCATCCACCATGAATGTTGAGCCTGTTCCGATACTCCCAACTGGAGTATCTACATTTCTATCAACAACATGGCCTATCATACCACCATGATTGCTGAACCTCTTCCCCTCGACCAACATCCACGAGGGAAGTTCTATATTCAGTGCCAGCAGTTGGTATTACGCTTATTTCGATCATCAATGGTAAATTCATTTCAAATACTTTAGTATAGATTCATCTCCACTATAATTGGCTACATCATCTTACTCTTTTCTTTGGACAGTACCACACAACACTGGTTAATCCTCGCCCCACTCCGAATCGGAGTTGCTACCAGGCGGTGGTATTTCCCATGTCTTATTAAGGTAATCAATTATTTATCATAAAATTCCCACAGGCATCAAGATTAATTTAATAAATCCAGGTAGAAATATCACATTGAAGGAACTAGATGTAAAATTTATCATAGAAAATCAAGTCATAGGGAATAATTAGTGGCTATGAAAAGCCCACATACATTCAATTAATTGATCCCCTTACAAGTTTAGGTAATTAAACAATATTGGATCATAACATATCACGCTGTAAGTCAATCAAAGTTTTAACGGGGTTCTTTGGGTATAACTAGAATAACAGGGGCCAATTTGTAAAATTTTAACAAGTTTATAAAAATATCTGCTCGTCAGTCACCCCACCTATTCCTCACCATTTCTGTTCTTCTCTTCTGTTGCATGTTTCGACCGTCAGAAGGTGGCACCGCCAAGCTCAACTGGAGGAATTTACAAGGTGGGGCCCAACGGTTTGATGCGTGTGGAACCTACAACATAGTGGTCGCCCAAGGGTCTACTCTAAGATGTGTGGATGTGATCTGTGATCTGGGAACCCAGGTGGGCCCATAACTTCTGACGACCAAAACCACCCCCGACGGTCCAGAAATTTCAAATCTCAGTTCAGATCTGAGATTCGAGTGTAATCAGTCCTCTTTCCACCCTAAATCGAAGTCCTAGAGGTGTGTTATTTAGAGGATGTTGTCACAGCAAGTTTTCATCTGAAGAATGGGATTTTTCGACAATGTTTCCAATCTGTGCTGGGTCGACAACTACCGAAAGGGCTTCGTTTCGTAGTCAAAGTTTCAGGTGAGTTGATTTCCATCCCAAACAAGGCCAAAGGGTGTCGATTAGGCGTCATCCAGCATGTCAACGAGTCTGATTATTGTTTTGATGATCGGTTTGGGCTCTAAATCAAATCTAGCCGATAATCACTGTAACAGTACAATATATAATGGCCACTGTTTAACGGGGAATCAAATAGGTCTAATCTCCTACTCTTATTCAGATAATCAAGTTAGATTCTACTCACCTGGTATAGTATTGTATTGCTTCGGCGATGATTGGTCTCGCGTCAGACATCCACCATTGTCCCGCTGGGGTCTTCTTCTCGTCCTAACAATTTCACAGCCAAGTCAGTCTTCTTCTCTCTCTCTCTCCTTCTCTCTTGTAATTTCTATTGTTGCTGTACATACGATAGGTTCTGCCTGCTGTCTAATCTATATATGTATTTAGTGTTTGGAGGGGAGTCCTGTTTGGAAACTACAGGGAATCTTATAGGAAACATATTCTGAGAGAGGAAGTCTATTGGGACTCCTACAATGGACTTACCAAAAGTCTAATTCCATGACTTACAAATATTCCGATCAAATTAGGAGTCCAAACATGGTTTGGACCATCATGGCCCACCCTATAAGGCTGACCCACCAAGACAGGTTAGGTTATTACATACTCCCCTCTTTAGGAAATTTAGTCCTCCAAATTTAAATCATACCCGATGGAAAAAGTTGCGGATATTTTTCACGGACCTCTTCCTCTGTCTCCCACGTGGCCTCGAGTTGATTATGATGTTGCCATAGGACCTTAACTAATCGAATAATCTTGTTCCACAGGGCTCTTTCCTTTGTCTCTAGAATAGCCACCGGCTTCTCTTCATAGGACAAATCTTGTTGTAATTGGAGAGGCTCGAAGTCAATAACATGCGAGGGATCTGAGTTGTATTTCTTTAGCATAGACACATGAAAGACATTGTGGACGCCTGACAATTGAAGTGGTAGTGCGAGCTCATAAGCATTCCCGTCACTGACTCGTCCCGTTACTTCGAATGGTCCAATATAACGCGGACTCAACTTACCCTTTTTCCCGAATCGCATTACTCCCTTGGTTGGGGATACTTTGAGAAAAACATGGTCTCCCACGGCGAATTCCAATTCTCTCCTGCGGTGGTCAGCATAACTTTTCTGTTTGCTTTGAGCAGTCTTTAGCCTATCTCGGATTTTCTTGATATTATCCGTTGAAGTCTGCACCCAATCTGGCCCAAGTATTCTTCGATCACCTACCTCTTCCCAGCAAATAGGAGTTCGACAATTTCGTCCATGCAACGCCTCAAAAGGTGCCATCTGAATGCTTGAATGATAACTATTATTATAAGCAAACTCCACAAGTGGTAATTGCTCATCCCAACTGTCTTTGAAATCTAAGGCACATGCTCGCAACATATCTTCAAGGGTTTGGTTAGTCCTTTCGGTCTGGCCGTCTGTTTGGGGATGGTATGCCGTACTAAAGCGTAATTGTGTTCCCATAGCGATCTGTAGTTTCCTCCAAAAATTAGACACAAACCTGGAATCCCTGTCTGAAACAATAGAAACCGAAATGCCATGTAACCGGACAATTTCCTTGACATATTTTTGAGCCAATTCCTTCATCGATGTCTTATTCTTGAGAGGAATAAAATGTGCGGATTTAGTCAAACGATCCACAATAACCCAAATAACTTCGTTGTTCCGAAAGGTTCGTGGAAATCCCGACACAAAATCCATAGTAATATGTTCCCATTTCCATTCAGGAATAGGAAGTGGTTGTAACAATCCTCCTGGCTTCTGGTGATCTGCCTTTATTTGTTGACATGTTAGACACCTTCCTACAAATTCAGAAATGTCATTTTTCATCCCAATCCACCAAAATTGTTTCCTGAGGTTTTGGTACATCTTGGTATTCCCTGGGTGTATGCTGTACCGAGTATGGTGTGCGTCAAGTAATATCTCATCCTTGATCTCTCGAATATTAGGAACACATAGCCGATCTTGGAAATATAAAGTACCATTGGCGAGTGAAAATTCTGGCTTGTTATCCATCTTGTTGAAAATTTCCAAAAGTGCCGCATCATCCCTTTGGTGATCCTTGATTCGCTGTATGAGTTCTGGCTGAACCTTGAAATTTCCCAATAAAATCTTATCACTTATGGGCCAAAGAGTTACTTTTAGATCTTTGATTTCTTCTAATAATCTCCATTCTGCTGTCAACCAGGCTAATTGAATTGATTTTCGACTCAAAGCATCGGCTACTACATTTGCTTTACCAGGGTGGTAGGAAATAGAGAAATCATAATCTTTTAGAAACTCCAACCATCGCCTCTGTCTCAAGTTCAAGTCTTTTTGAGAGAAAACATATTTCAGGCTCTTATGATCTGTATATACTTGGAATTCTTCTCCATAAAGATAGTGTCTCCAAATCTTGAGAGCAAAGACGACTGCAGCCAATTCTAAATCATGTGTCGCATAATTTTGTTCATGAGTCTTTAGTTGTCTGGAAGCATAAGCAATCACTTTACCATTCTGCATGAGTACACATCCCAATCCATGAAGAGACGCATCGCAAAATATCACAAAACCACCACTGCCAGATGGTAGGGCTAGGATTGGTGCTGAGGTTAGCTTGTCCTTTAGTGTCTGAAAACTAGACTCACATTTATCATCCCAGTTGAACTGGACATTCTTCCTAGTGAGCCGAGTCAAAGGTCCCGCAAGAGAAGAAAAACTTTTCACAAACTGTCTGTAATATCCTGCGAGTCCTAAGAAACTTCGGATTTCTGCCACCGTAGTTGGTCCTTTCCAATTAGTGATAGCTTCGATTTTTGCAGGATCCACTGACAAGCCTTCGCCTGAAATGTTGTGGCCTACGAAATTTACCTGTGCTAACCAAAAGTTGCATTTACTTAACTTTGCATACAATTGATTATCTCTTAGCAATTGCAGTGCAGTGCGCAAGTGATTCCCATGTTCCGCTTCTGTTTTTGAATAAATTAGGATGTCATCAATGAATTCCACTACAAACTGATCCAAATATGGCTCGAAAATTTGATTCATGAGTGCTATGAACACCGCTGGTGCATTTGTTAGCCCGAACGGCATTACTAGGAACCCATAATGTCCGTACCGTGTTCGGAAAGCTGTCTTTGGTATATCTTCATTTCTCACCCTTAGCTGACGGTATCCAGATTGTAAATCAATCTTTGAGAAGCATCTTGCACCTTGGAGTTGGTCAAATAATTCATCTATCCGCGGCAGTGGATACTTATTCTTAATAGTGATTTGGTTTAATTGCCGGTAATCAATGCACATGCGCAAGGTTCCATCTTTCTTCTTAACAAACAGTACAGGTGCTCCCCACGGTAAGATACTAGGTCTGATGAATCCCTTATCCATCAATTCCTACAACTGTTCTTTTAGTTTTCTTAGTTCAGCAGGCGCCATGCGGTAGGGTGCCCTTGGTGATGCAGTCTAGGGCCCAGCCGCCTCTCAGCCCCCTCTTCCACATTAAATTAAGATTATTATTATTATTATTATTAGGAAAGTTTCTATTTTTTTTGCCTAGGGTTTTCTTGCTTATTAAGATTGTTTTCCTATATATATGGCTTTGTAGAGAAGAACTTCAGAGATTTGGTTGATTAATAGAATTGGGTTTTTCCCAGAGGTGTTCTGGCGTGACTGTGAGAAATTTTGTTGGTCCTGCTGCGACTGCTGTCCTTGTCGCTGTGTCTGATTTTTCTTTTGCCATTTTGGACAGTCCTTACGCCTATGACCCACTTGGCCGCATGTAAAGCACGCATCGCGCTGCCATGGGCACTGCTCCAGTTCATGGTTCTTGCTACAGCGACTGCATTCAACCTGAGAATCCACCTTTTGCTTCTTTCGGGATAGATGGTTTTCTCGTTTTCTCTTTCCATTTCCTGTCGTTGTTGGTGGAGTCACCTCATTGATCTCATCGGTAGCTTCTTCTGATACATATGCCCTTTTCAAAGCATCCGCATAAGTTACTGGCTGTCCCAGCCGTACATCCTTTTTAATATCCGGACGCAACCCTTCAATGAACTTATTACGTTTCATCTCCTCTGTTGCTATCAAGCACTCCGCAAAATAAGACAGCTCAGTAAATTTATTATTATATTTTGTCACTGTCATGTCTCCTTGCACTAGATTCTGGGATTCTCTTCTCTTCCTTTCCTTAATATGCTCCGGTATAAACTTCATAATGAATTCCTTTTTAAAGAAAACCCAAGTAATCTCGCCCTCCGGACATGGATAGGTTTTCTTTGCAGATTTCCACCACTCTTTTGCATCTCCTTCCAGTTTAAATGCTGCCAATAGGGCTTTCTGGTGATCCGTGCAGCCCATCACTTCAAAGATTGCTTCCATGTTTTCAATCCATTTGTTCGCCTCCCATGGATTTATGGTGTCATCAAAGTATCGAGGACAAAACTCATTGAACCTCTTGTATAACGAGTCTCGCTCTCTGTCTCTGCCTCCCCCAGCATTGACCCCGCCTTGTGGTCGATCATTGTCATTTGGTCGTTGTGCCAAAGTCTGTATCTGTTCTTGTACCTGATTATATGCTCTCATGAAAGTATCAAACATAGTTTTCACATATTCGGGCACTTGAGTCTGTCCCTCATTCAAATTCGATGCACCACTTTCAGTTCCTGATGCAGTCTAGGGCCCAGCAGCCCTCTTCAAATTAGATTAGGATTATTATTATTATTATTATTAGGAAAGTTTCTATTTTTAGCCTAGGGTTTTCTTGCTTATTAAGATTGTTTTCCTATATATATGGCTTTGTAGAGAAGAACTTCAGAGATTTGGTCGATTAATAAAATTGGGTTTTTCCCAGAGGTGTTCCTCGTGTGTGTTGAAGTCCTTTGTGACCGTTCGAAGTGTCATTGGACACGTGCTCAGGCACCTCCACGCAGCCCTAGTCCTTGGGCTGCATCAGTTCCATTCTGATTGGAATTACGGATGGGGTTTCCTTGGAAAGTCATGTTCTTTCTCCTATAGTGGAAGTACAGCTGTTAGTATGTAGTAAATAAATTCCTTATCTAAATACCCAATCCACGACCTCACCACGTTGCCTAGTGGTTTCTAAGGCTTTTAGAGTTTGCCCAAGACCTTGCTCTGATACCACTTTGTAACGACCCAAGAATCTGGAGCTCTTCAGATTCTTAAGCCGCACTCAAATTTTTATAATAACACCATATAAATCAAATTCTCATGAGCATTAAGGTCATAAACAATCAAATTTCATTGTATGTCAACTATTATGTAGTTATTAGGAGTCTTGATAACACTACTGAATAAGACAATCTCTGTTTATAGAAAAGAAAAATATCTAAGTCTTGCGCTAACCCCAACTACAATCTATTCTTTGCTTTTTCGCGCTCTGGATCAGCTACGCATGCCAAAATCCACTGGCTGATCTCCATCACTCCCCCAACCTCCACGACTGCATTACCTGAAGTGGGGCGAACCACTGATCAGTAACACCGGTGAGCAGAATAAGAAACATTAAGATAAAGCATATTTTAATCATTCAGAGAACATATATATATTCAATGGTATAATTACAATAACATTCTAATCAATTTCTTTCTTGAGAAATTTCCCACTGTGGCATCAAATAGTTCCGATACCCCATACGGTGTATCTATATTTCTGTCAACAACATGGCTTATCATCCACCATGAATGTTGAGCCTGTTCCGATACTCCCAACTGGAGTATCTACATTTCTATCAACAACATGGCCTATCATACCACCATGATTGCTGAACCTCTTCCCCTCGACCAACATCCACGAGGGAAGTTCTATATTCAGTGCCAGCAGTTGGTATTACGCTTATTTCGATCATCAATGGTAAATTCATTTCAAATACTTTAGTATAGATTCATCTCCACTATAATTGGCTACATCATCTTACTCTTTTCTTTGGACAGTACCACACAACACTGGTTAATCCTCGCCCCACTCCGAATCGGAGTTGCTACCAGGCGGTGGTATTTCCCATGTCTTATTAAGGTAATCAATTATTTATCATAAAATTCCCACAGGCATCAAGATTAATTTAATAAATCCAGGTAGAAATATCACATTGAAGGAACTAGATGTAAAATTTATCATAGAAAATCAAGTCATAGGGAATAATTAGTGGCTATGAAAAGCCCACATACATTCAATTAATTGATCCCCTTACAAGTTTAGGTAATTAAACAATATTGGATCATAACATATCACGCTGTAAGTCAATCAAAGTTTTAACGGGGTTCTTTGGGTATAACTAGAATAACAGGGGCCAATTTGTAAAATTTTAACAAGTTTATAAAAATATCTGCTCGTCAGTCACCCCACCTATTCCTCACCATTTCTGTTCTTCTCTTCTGTTGCATGTTTCGACCGTCAGAAGGTGGCACCGCCAAGCTCAACTGGAGGAATTTACAAGGTGGGGCCCAACGGTTTGATGCGTGTGGAACCTACAACATAGTGGTCGCCCAAGGGTCTACTCTAAGATGTGTGGATGTGATCTGTGATCTGGGAACCCAGGTGGGCCCATAACTTCTGACGACCAAAACCACCCCCGACGGTCCAGAAATTTCAAATCTCAGTTCAGATCTGAGATTCGAGTGTAATCAGTCCTCTTTCCACCCTAAATCGAAGTCCTAGAGGTGTGTTATTTAGAGGATGTTGTCACAGCAAGTTTTCATCTGAAGAATGGGATTTTTCGACAATGTTTCCAATCTGTGCTGGGTCGACAACTACCGAAAGGGCTTCGTTTCGTAGTCAAAGTTTCAGGTGAGTTGATTTCCATCCCAAACAAGGCCAAAGGGTGTCGATTAGGTGTCATCCAGCATGTCAACGAGTCTGATTATTGTTTTGATGATCGGTTTGGGCTCTAAATCAAATCTAGCCGATAATCACTGTAACAGTACAATATATAATGGCCACTGTTTAACGGGGAATCAAATAGGTCTAATCTCCTACTCTTATTCAGATAATCAAGTTAGATTCTACTCACCTGGTATAGTATTGTATTGCTTCGGCGATGATTGGTCTCGCGTCAGACATCCACCATTGTCCCGCTGGGGTCTTCTTCTCGTCCTAACAATTTCACAGCCAAGTCAGTCTTCTTCTCTCTCTCTCTCCTTCTCTCTTGTAATTTCTATTGTTGCTGTACATACGATAGGTTCTGCCTGCTGTCTAATCTATATATGTATTTAGTGTTTGGAGGGGAGTCCTGTTTGGAAACTACAGGGAATCTTATAGGAAACATATTCTGAGAGAGGAAGTCTATTGGGACTCCTACAATGGACTTACCAAAAGTCTAATTCCATGACTTACAAATATTCCGATCAAATTAGGAGTCCAAACATGGTTTGGACCATCATGGCCCACCCTATAAGGCTGACCCACCAAGACAGGTTAGGTTATTACATACTCCCCTCTTTAGGAAATTTAGTCCTCCAAATTTAAATCATACCCGATGGAAAAAGTTGCGGATATTTTTCACGGACCTCCTCCTCTGTCTCCCACGTGGCCTCGAGTTGATTATGATGTTGCCATAGGACCTTAACTAATCGAATAATCTTGTTCCACAGGGCTCTTTCCTTTGTCTCTAGAATAGCCACCGGCTTCTCTTCATAGGACAAATCTTGTTGTAATTGGAGAGGCTCGAAGTCAATAACATGCGAGGGATCTGAGTTGTATTTCTTTAGCATAGACACATGAAAGACATTGTGGACGCCTGACAATTGAAGTGGTAGTGCGAGCTCATAAGCATTCCCATCACTGACTCGTCCCGTTACTTCGAATGGTCCAATATAACGCGGACTCAACTTACCCTTTTTCCCGAATCGCATTACTCCCTTGGTTGGGGATACTTTGAGAAAAACATGGTCTCCCACGGCGAATTCCAATTCTCTCCTGCGGTGGTCAGCATAACTTTTCTGTTTGCTTTGAGCAGTCTTTAGCCTATCTCGGATTTTCTTGATATTATCCGTTGAAGTCTGCACCCAATCTGGCCCAAGTATTCTTCGATCACCTACCTCTTCCCAGCAAATAGGAGTTCGACAATTTCGTCCATGCAACGCCTCAAAAGGTGCCATCTGAATGCTTGAATGATAACTATTATTATAAGCAAACTCCACAAGTGGTAATTGCTCATCCCAACTGTCTTTGAAATCTAAGGCACATGCTCGCAACATATCTTCAAGGGTTTGGTTAGTCCTTTCGGTCTGGCCGTCTGTTTGGGGATGGTATGCCGTACTAAAGCGTAATTGTGTTCCCATAGCGATCTGTAGTTTCCTCCAAAAATTAGACACAAACCTGGAATCCCTGTCTGAAACAATAGAAACCGAAATGCCATGTAACCGGACAATTTCCTTGACATATTTTTGAGCCAATTCCTTCATCGATGTCTTATTCTTGAGAGGAATAAAATGTGCGGATTTAGTCAAACGATCCACAATAACCCAAATAACTTCGTTGTTCCGAAAGGTTCGTGGAAATCCCGACACAAAATCCATAGTAATATGTTCCCATTTCCATTCAGGAATAGGAAGTGGTTGTAACAATCCTCCTGGCTTCTGGTGATCTGCCTTTATTTGTTGACATGTTAGACACCTTCCTACAAATTCAGAAATGTCATTTTTCATCCCAATCCACCAAAATTGTTTCCTGAGGTTTTGGTACATCTTGGTATTCCCTGGGTGTATGCTGTACCGAGTATGGTGTGCGTCAAGTAATATCTCATCCTTGATCTCTCGAATATTAGGAACACATAGCCGATCTTGGAAATATAAAGTACCATTGGCGAGTGAAAATTCTGGCTTGTTATCCATCTTGTTGAAAATTTCCAAAAGTGCCGCATCATCCCTTTGGTGATCCTTGATTCGCTGTATGAGTTCTGGCTGAACCTTGAAATTTCCCAATAAAATCTTATCACTTATGGGCCAAAGAGTTACTTTTAGATCTTTGATTTCTTCTAATAATCTCCATTCTGCTGTCAACCAGGCTAATTGAATTGATTTTCGACTCAAAGCATCGGCTACTACATTTGCTTTACCAGGGTGGTAGGAAATAGAGAAATCATAATCTTTTAGAAACTCCAACCATCGCCTCTGTCTCAAGTTCAAGTCTTTTTGAGAGAAAACATATTTCAGGCTCTTATGATCTGTATATACTTGGAATTCTTCTCCATAAAGATAGTGTCTCCAAATCTTGAGAGCAAAGACGACTGCAGCCAATTCTAAATCATGTGTCGCATAATTTTGTTCATGAGTCTTTAGTTGTCTGGAAGCATAAGCAATCACTTTACCATTCTGCATGAGTACACATCCCAATCCATGAAGAGACGCATCGCAAAATATCACAAAACCACCACTGCCAGATGGTAGGGCTAGGATTGGTGCTGAGGTTAGCTTGTCCTTTAGTGTCTGAAAACTAGACTCACATTTATCATCCCAGTTGAACTGGACATTCTTCCTAGTGAGCCGAGTCAAAGGTCCCGCAAGAGAAGAAAAACTTTTCACAAACTGTCTGTAATATCCTGCGAGTCCTAAGAAACTTCGGATTTCTGCCACCGTAGTTGGTCCTTTCCAATTAGTGATAGCTTCGATTTTTGCAGGATCCACTGACAAGCCTTCGCCTGAAATGTTGTGGCCTACGAAATTTACCTGTGCTAACCAAAAGTTGCATTTACTTAACTTTGCATACAATTGATTATCTCTTAGCAATTGCAGTGCAGTGCGCAAGTGATTCCCATGTTCCGCTTCTGTTTTTGAATAAATTAGGATGTCATCAATGAATTCCACTACAAACTGATCCAAATATGGCTCGAAAATTTGATTCATGAGTGCTATGAACACCGCTGGTGCATTTGTTAGCCCGAACGGCATTACTAGGAACCCATAATGTCCGTACCGTGTTCGGAAAGCTGTCTTTGGTATATCTTCATTTCTCACCCTTAGCTGACGGTATCCAGATTGTAAATCAATCTTTGAGAAGCATCTTGCACCTTGGAGTTGGTCAAATAATTCATCTATCCGCGGCAGTGGATACTTATTCTTAATAGTGATTTGGTTTAATTGCCGGTAATCAATGCACATGCGCAAGGTTCCATCTTTCTTCTTAACAAACAGTACAGGTGCTCCCCACGGTAAGATACTAGGTCTGATGAATCCCTTATCCATCAATTCCTACAACTGTTCTTTTAGTTTTCTTAGTTCAGCAGGCGCCATGCGGTAGGGTGCCCTTGGTGATGCAGTCTAGGGCCCAGCCGCCTCTCAGCCCCCTCTTCCACATTAAATTAAGATTATTATTATTATTATTAGGAAAGTTTCTATTTTTTTTGCCTAGGGTTTTCTTGCTTATTAAGATTGTTTTCCTATATATATGGCTTTGTAGAGAAGAACTTCAGAGATTTGGTTGATTAATAGAATTGGGTTTTTCCCAGAGGTGTTCTGGCGTGACTGTGAGAAATTTTGTTGGTCCTGCTGCGACTGCTGTCCTTGTCGCTGTGTCTGATTTTTCTTTTGCCATTTTGGACAGTCCTTACGCCTATGACCCACTTGGCCGCATGTAAAGCACGCATCGCGCTGCCATGGGCACTGCTCCAGTTCATGGTTCTTGCTACAGCGACTGCATTCAACCTGAGAATCCACCTTTTGCTTCTTTCGGGATAGATGGTTTTCTCGTTTTCTCTTTCCATTTCCTGTCGTTGTTGGTGGAGTCACCTCATTGATCTCATCGGTAGCTTCTTCTGATACATATGCCCTTTTCAAAGCATCCGCATAAGTTACTGGCTGTCCCAGCCGTACATCCTTTTTAATATCCGGACGCAACCCTTCAATGAACTTATTACGTTTCATCTCCTCTGTTGCTATCAAGCACTCCGCAAAATAAGACAGCTCAGTAAATTTATTATTATATTTTGTCACTGTCATGTCTCCTTGCACTAGATTCTGGGATTCTCTTCTCTTCCTTTCCTTAATATGCTCCGGTATAAACTTCATAATGAATTCCTTTTTAAAGAAAACCCAAGTAATCTCGCCCTCCGGACATGGATAGGTTTTCTTTGCAGATTTCCACCACTCTTTTGCATCTCCTTCCAGTTTAAATGCTGCCAATAGGGCTTTCTGGTGATCCGTGCAGCCCATCACTTCAAAGATTGCTTCCATGTTTTCAATCCATTTGTTCGCCTCCCATGGATTTATGGTGTCATCAAAGTATCGAGGACAAAACTCATTGAACCTCTTGTATAACGAGTCTCGCTCTCTGTCTCTGCCTCCCCCAGCATTGACCCCGCCTTGTGGTCGATCATTGTCATTTGGTCGTTGTGCCAAAGTCTGTATCTGTTCTTGTACCTGATTATATGCTCTCATGAAAGTATCAAACATAGTTTTCACATATTCGGGCACTTGAGTCTGTCCCTCATTCAAATTCGATGCACCACTTTCAGTTCCTGATGCAGTCTAGGGCCCAGCAGCCCTCTTCAAATTAGATTAGGATTATTATTATTATTATTATTAGGAAAGTTTCTATTTTTAGCCTAGGGTTTTCTTGCTTATTAAGATTGTTTTCCTATATATATGGCTTTGTAGAGAAGAACTTCAGAGATTTGGTCGATTAATAAAATTGGGTTTTTCCCAGAGGTGTTCCTCGTGTGTGTTGAAGTCCTTTGTGACCGTTCGAAGTGTCATTGGACACGTGCTCAGGCACCTCCACGCAGCCCTAGTCCTTGGGCTGCATCAGTTCCATTCTGATTGGAATTACGGATGGGGTTTCCTTGGAAAGTCATGTTCTTTCTCCTATAGTGGAAGTACAGCTGTTAGTATGTAGTAAATAAATTCCTTATCTAAATACCCAATCCACGACCTCACCACGTTGCCTAGTGGTTTCTAAGGCTTTTAGAGTTTGCCCAAGACCTTGCTCTGATACCACTTTGTAACGACCCAAGAATCTGGAGCTCTTCAGATTCTTAAGCCGCACTCAAATTTTTATAATAACACCATATAAATCAAATTCTCATGAGCATTAAGGTCATAAACAATCAAATTTCATTGTATGTCAACTATTATGTAGTTATTAGGAGTCTTGATAACACTACTGAATAAGACAATCTCTGTTTGTAGAAAAGAAAAATATCTAAGTCTTGCGCTAACCCCAACTACAATCTATTCTTTGCTTTTTCGCGCTCTGGATCAGCTACGCATGCCAAAATCCACTGGCTGATCTCCATCACTCCCCCAACCTCCACGACTGCATTACCTGAAGTGGGGCGAACCACTGATCAGTAACACCGGTGAGCAGAATAAGAAACATTAAGATAAAGCATATTTTAATCATTCAGAGAACATATATATATTCAATGGTATAATTACAATAACATTCTAATCAATTTCTTTCTTGAGAAATTTCCCACTGTGGCATCAAATAGTTCCGATACCCCATACGGTGTATTTATATTTCTGTCAACAACATGGCTTATCATCCACCATGAATGTTAAGCCTGTTCCGATACTCCCAACTGGAGTATCTACATTTCTATCAACAACATGGCCTATCATACCACCATGATTGCTGAACCTCTTCCCCTCGACCAACATCCACGAGGGAAGTTCTATATTCAGTGCCAGCAGTTGGTATTACGCTTATTTCGATCATCAATGGTAAATTCATTTCAAATACTTTAGTATAGATTCATCTCCACTATAATTGGCTACATCATCTTACTCTTTTCTTTGGACAGTACCACACAACACTGGTTAATCCTCGCCCCACTCCGAATCGGAGTTGCTACCAGGCGGTGGTATTTCCCATGTCTTATTAAGGTAATCAATTATTTATCATAAAATTCCCACAGGCATCAAGATTAATTTAATAAATCCAGGTAGAAATATCACATTGAAGGAACTAGATGTAAAATTTATCATAGAAAATCAAGTCATAGGGAATAATTAGTGGCTATGAAAAGCCCACATACATTCAATTAATTGATCCCCTTACAAGTTTAGGTAATTAAACAATATTGGATCATAACATATCACGCTGTAAGTCAATCAAAGTTTTAACGGGGTTCTTTGGGTATAACTAGAATAACAGGGGCCAATTTGTAAAATTTTAACAAGTTTATAAAAATATCTGCTCGTCAGTCACCCCACCTATTCCTCACCATTTCTGTTCTTCTCTTCTGTTGCATGTTTCGACCGTCAGAAGGTGGCACCGCCAAGCTCAACTGGAGGAATTTACAAGGTGGGGCCCAACGGTTTGATGCGTGTGGAACCTACAACATAGTGGTCGCCCAAGGGTCTACTCTAAGATGTGTGGATGTGATCTGTGATCTGGGAACCCAGGTGGGCCCATAACTTCTGACGACCAAAACCACCCCCGACGGTCCAGAAATTTCAAATCTCAGTTCAGATCTGAGATTCGAGTGTAATCAGTCCTCTTTCCACCCTAAATCGAAGTCCTAGAGGTGTGTTATTTAGAGGATGTTGTCACAGCAAGTTTTCATCTGAAGAATGGGATTTTTCGACAATGTTTCCAATCTGTGCTGGGTCGACAACTACCGAAAGGGCTTCGTTTCGTAGTCAAAGTTTCAGGTGAGTTGATTTCCATCCCAAACAAGGCCAAAGGGTGTCGATTAGGCGTCATCCAGCATGTCAACGAGTCTGATTATTGTTTTGATGATCGGTTTGGGCTCTAAATCAAATCTAGCCGATAATCACTGTAACAGTACAATATATAATGGCCACTGTTTAACGGGGAATCAAATAGGTCTAATCTCCTACTCTTATTCAGATAATCAAGTTAGATTCTACTCACCTGGTATAGTATTGTATTGCTCCGGCGATGATTGGTTTCGCGTCAGACATCCACCGTTGTCCCACTGGGGTCTTCTTCTCGTCCTAACAATTTCACAGTCAAGTCAGTCTTCTTCTCTCTCTCTCTCTCTTTCTCTCTTGTAATTTCTATTGTTGCTGTACATACGATAGGTTCTGCCTGCTGTCTAATCTATATATATATATATATTTAGTGTTTGGAGGGGAGTCCTGTTTGGAAACTACAGGGAATCTTATAGGAAACATATTCTAAGAGAGGAAGTCTATTGGGACTCCTACAATGGACTTACCAAAAGTCCTAATTCCATGACTTACAACTATTCCGATCAAATTAGGAGTCCAAACATGGTTTGGACCATCATGGCCCACCCTAAAAGCTGACCCACCAAGACAGGTTAGGTTATTACACTCATCCACTAGGGTGTTTGATCTACATTGACTCTTGGCTTTATTCTTTGCCCATGCTAGTGCAATTTCTCATTTCTATTATAAAATCAGAGGGTCTAGAGGGGATTTTATGAATAATCAAGTTTCCTATCTCAGTTTTGTAAAGAGTCATTTATAAGCTGGACTTGAGAAATAAAAGCCACTTTCAATTATCATTTTCTAGAATGCTGCCAATCCGAAAGGGTTTATTTTATTGCCACCATTCACAGTATGCTCCTAGATCATTTGGGTTTTTTTTTGCATGAATTTCTATGTTTCAATAAACACTTGTTTCCTAATTTCCTTTTGCTCTTCCTTTCCCATTGTAAATTATGTTCAGCTGGAACTAAAATGCACGATAAGAATTTGGCAGAAGAAATGATCGAGTTGAGGAAAGTATGGACGGCTGTCATGATGGAGAAATGTCGCTTCAAGAATGAAGCAGTTGCATGTCCCAAACCAAGGAGGCGGCATGCCCGGTTAGTAGATGTTTCTTGCTTTATTGTGTCTGTAATGGATTCAGTGGAGCTTACTGTTTGTATACTGCCTTGAATCAACTGGAATTTTACCGAGTTAGATTTTCTTGCTTTTTATCGTTTGGATAATGGCGAATTCCATCTATAAGGAGAATTGTGAACTAAATTTGTTTTCCTAGTGCCTAAAGTATAATTGGCAATTAAGGTCATAAAGCTGGAAGATCAACTTAGGCTTGATGGGTGCCCTAATCTGTGCCAACTTGATGTAGCAATGGGCCTCAAGAACTAGAGGAGGAGGTCTAAGAAGAGGTCCACAGTAGGCCAGCCCGTTGGGCCTAAAACCATAGTGGACCACCCCCATTGGAGTAAGCCCATAAGCTCATTGATATCTGGCCCATTGGAGTAAGGTTGAGGTCAACTAGTCCATTGGCCTTATCATATCTACTTTAATTTTATAGCAATTTCCAATAAATTTTCCTAGCTTTACATTCTTAATTTAACAAGGTTTCAAAGAATATCTTATACAAAACATATTATTGGTTTTAGAAAATACCATGAAGATTTTCTAGATCTAGCAAGGTAATTGATGGGCATGTAATCAATTTGAGAGGGGGAAGATCCTATTTAGATAAAAAGAAAAGAAAAGAAAAGAAAAGAGATTGCAATGTGAACATCTCATGGAGGGGAAACAAAATCCTAGCTAAGGTCCCTATTAGGCAATATTGTCATCATCATCACCGAAGCTTTGTCTTGATTATGTTGGGTCTGCTATATGAATTATATTGCTTTATTCCAATCTATCCTAGGCTAAATCCTTGGATAGGTAGCGGTTCTTCTAATCTCTCCTGTACTACTTCTGTCAATGTCCTAATCGGCCTCACCCTTTTCCTTGAGGCGCCACCAACTTGTGCTAGCTTGCATTGAACATTTCCAAACCATCTCAAAAAGCTCTTTTAATTTATCATGTATTGATGCTAACCCTAAATGCACCTAAATGCGCTTATTTCTATTTCCGTCTTTCCTAGACACATCCTTCTCAACATTCTCATCTAATGCCGCACTCATTTTTTTCCGTGTGCTGTTTCCTGATTGGCCAACATTCTACTTTGTTTTTTGGAGATTGTTGCTGTGAGAAAATTATTAGGTTCCCTTGTTTCTTGGATGGTGTGATTGCATCTCCTTCATGGTGCGGAGTAATGAAGACTCTCCTGCAGAGGTAGTAAGGGGTGAATCTAAGGCATCATGAGTAAGTTCAAAGATACCTCTAAAAGGTGTGAATGAGGAAATTCCTGAAGATCCTAGTGTAGAGAACCCACCAATCATTTGCCAATACAAAGAGCATGTGAATGTTGATTCTATGGCAAAGCATTACTAAGAAGAGCCAGTGGTGCAAGACCATACACATCCGAAGATGTTACATATGATCAGTCACTGGGATGACTAATTCAGGTAGTCAAGGACAAATCAGAGCTCGGATGAGTGATAAGAGTGGTGAGTGGCAATCTGGTGGTCAGATGGAGAAATATACAACTATATTACCATCCAACTGTTGAACATAAGATCATAACCCTATCTGTAGCGCTGCAGAATTAGGTCATGGTTTGGTTAGTGTTTGATCTGGATGGATGTTTAGAAACTTGAGGTCAAGTTTCTCTTGACTCGGGAAGAATTATATCTGCACATAAAGAGGGCCCGCTTAGGACCAGCCAAAAGTTTATGAACCTGAAGAGATTTGCTCAGAGCCAACTTGCACCAATCCCCTTTGTGCATCAATTTTTTCCTGTTAGGTATGGGTTTTGATTGTTTAGGAAATTTGTTGGTCACATGTAAATATGTAATGGCTGAAATTGATTGCCATTAAGCCAACAGATGGTATTAGAGATACATTTGTTTTTGGCTTTATCGTTTGTTTAAGCATTGCATGAACATTCATAAAGCTCCAAGAACTTTCTTGGTCAAATGGGTGCTCAAATAAGAAACTGCAAGAACTTTCCTGGTCAAATGGTCTTACAATGCTCAAATAAGAAACTATCTTTTGTTCGGTACTCCTATGACATGAGACCATATGTTTTTACCCAATTCCCTTTGGATTCCAAGTTCCAACCAAAGAGGGTAGGCACAGGGCCGTTTCCTACTTTCAGCACAATATCTGCCTTTTTCCCACTTTCCATGTTGCTACGTTTCTCCTCTTAACCTTTGGTTCAACCCAAGGGTTGTGTCAGGTTTAGATTGCATAATCACATACCTGCATATCTACTTTTTGCCTGAGATCTTTTTTATTTCGACAAGTAATTGTTAAATTTTTTATTCCAGGCAAAGTGTCATGGAAAATGATCTTAAACTTGCAGTGGAGCTTTCTGATATCCTTTAGACAAGGTTTGTTATTAATGTATTTTCTCTTTAGTTATGTGACTGCTTATCTCTTTTTTGTCAAGCAAGCCCAAGTCCATTAGGCTCATTTCATGTCAAGCAAGCCCAAGTCCATTAGGCTCATTTATTGTACCTTTTTGTTACGTTGTAATTAGTCAAAGGTTGTTACTTAATTTGTGGCTTTAGTTTAGGATCTAAGATTTGTAATTGATTGTAATTAGGGACTTAATTTGTGGCTTCCGTTTAGGATCTAAGATTTGTAATTGATTGTAATTAGGGACTTAATTTGTGGCTTTAGTTTAGGATCTAAGATTTGTAATTGATTGTAATTAGGGAATTAAACCCTTATATAAGAACAGTCGATCCTCAAAAGAGGCACGACATTCATCTCTCTTATGTTCTGTATTTCATCTCTCTCTAAATATCATGGTATCAGAGCTCGATCATCTGTGATCTTCTCCTACATCATCTTCCAACCATTGGAAGCCAGTATATGATCATCTGTGATCATTCTCTTCAGCCAGATCATCCTGATCATCTCAGATCCGACGTGGCCCACCTGTGATTCTCACCAACTCATTAGCGGAATCCTACCATCTTGGTCGCCTGAAGCTTCCAGGATTTATGAAGAATTTGTTTCTGATTTATTAATCATCAGAGTCATCTTCCAAGATCTGGAAGCCTTGATCATCCCTGTTCATCTCAGATCTGAAGTGGCCCACCTGCGATCATCATCGCCATTCAGCTGGACCAGCCCATCTTGGTCGTCTGGATTTCTACATTTTTTTTGAAGATTTTCTCACCATTTATGGATCATCTGAGGTAGGCCATCTACCCTTTATTGTAGAAATTCTGTTTTGTCCATTTCTTTTTATCTCGGCCATCCAAAAGATATTGTTTTGCCAATATCCTTTCCGGACTGCTTTGTGCGGGTTTCTTCCTTCTCTTTAGTCATGGACAAACATGAGATTGCCCTGATTCGCTTTGATGGTACAAATTATACCTCCTGGGCCTTCCAATTTCAAATTTATTTGGAAGGAAAAGAACTCTGGGGACACATTGATGGATCTGAACCTCAACCTGCAGAAGATGATAAGAAAATTTTAGCTTGGAAAACAAAGGATGCTAAAATCAAGACCTGGTTGCTGGGCTCTGTTGAGTCACATTTTATTCTCAACCTCAAACCCTGCCACACTGCCCGTGCAATGTGGGAGTATCTTCAGAAAATTTACCAATAGGGCAATGCTGCTCGCCAGTTTCAATTAGAACTTGAAATCTCGCAATTCACTCAAGGCACCCAGTCTATTCAGGAGTATTATAATGGCTTCCGCAGACTGTGGTCCGAATATGATGCGATTAAGTTTGCCTCGGTATCTGCAGCTCTTCTCCAGGAATTACTTCCATTACAGCAATGTAGTCATCGGGATCAGTTTCTTATGAAACTTCGTCTCGAGTTTGAGACAGTTCGATCTAACTTAATGAGCAGGGCTTCTCTTCCTAGCTTGAATGATTGTCTTCAGGAACTTCTACGGGAAAAACAACGTCGGGTCACTCAAACTACACTGGAACAACAGAGATCTGTTGAGACTCCCCTTGCCTATGTTGCTACAACTAGACCACCTTCTAGGGACATCAGTAAAGTTCAGTGCCATACCTGCAAGAAATATGGTCACTATGCAAATCAATGTAAGGCAAAAATCTGCCGATATTGTAAGGCCACTGGTCATGTTCTTGAAGAGTGCAGGAAGAAGAATCGCACTTCTCTTTCCCGCAACTATGTGCAGCCAGCCCCTGGTACTTACAGCGTGCAGTCAGCTCCTAGTGCTTACACTGTGACTACTCCACCATATGCTTCACCTGACTTCAGTGGTTCTCTGCAGTCTGATTCTTCATCCCAACCTGGTTCCTCCCAATCTACGTCAACAACTCCCCTCACCCCTGAGATGGTAAACCAAATGATCATCAATGCCTTAGCTTCCATGCACATCGCAGGTACTGCTTCCTCTCTTTCCAATACCTGGTACTTAGATTCTGGTGCAAGTAACCATATGACCACTTCAGCCCTAAAATTACACAATGTTGTTCCTTACACTGGTCATCTTACTGTCCAAGCTGCCAATGGAGATCATCTTCCTATCACCTCTGTTGGTGATATCCCTAGCCCCTTACCATTAACCAATGTTTTAGTTTCTCCTCATCTTGCTACCAATTTGGTTTCTGTGGGTCAACTTGTTGAAAATAACTGCAATGTTTTGTTTTCTCCTTCTGGTTGTGTTGTGCAGGACCGGGAGTCGGGGGAAGTGATCGCGAGGGGGCCTAAGCGTGGAAGACTTTTTTCCTTACCAGTGTCTTCATTTATTCATGATAAAACTTTACATCAGTTATTTTGTTTTTTCATTAAGAATAATTCTCGGTTGTGGCATAATAGACTAGGTCATCCGACTGCTTCTACAATGTCTACTTTATTTCAATCTGGATTAATAAATAAACCTGTTGATTCTGCTTCTTTTGACTGTGATGCTTGTAAATTAGGGAAGAGTCAAACTTTACCCTTTCCAACTTCTAACACACGGAGCACTACATGTTTTGACTTAATTCACAGTGATGTTTGGGGCATTGCTCCGACCATTTCACATAGTCATTTCAAGTACTTTGTAACATTCATTGATGACTACAGCAGATTTACTTGGATTTATTTATTACATTCAAAGTCTGATGTTCTTAATGCATTTAAATTTTTTGTTCAATATGTTAAAAACCAATTCTCTAAATGCATTAAAACTTTGCGCTCAGACTCAGGGGGGGATTATGTTTCCAAGGATTTTCAATCATTTTTAAACAATAATGGAATCATTTCCCAACGTACCTGTCCATATACTCCACAACAAAATGGAGTCGCGAAACGGAAAAACAGACATCTTCTTGCTGTCACTAGAACTCTTCTGATTGAAGCATCCGTTCCCCCTCGTTTTTGGACTGAAGCTCTCACCACAGCTGTCTATCTCATAAACCGCCTTCCATCACATACCATTGCTCATTTAACGCCTCATTTTAAATTGTTTGGTCATCATCCTGTGTTTGATCACTTACATACCTTTGGCTGTGTTTGCTTTGTTCATTTACCTCCCACAGAAAGAACGAAACTAACAGCACAATCTCGCAGGTGTGCTTTTTTGGGTTATGCCACTAATCAAAAAGGTTTTGTTTGTTATGATCCCATTGGTCGTCGTATCAGGGTTTCTCGGAATGTTATTTTCTTTGAAAATCAATATTTCTTCCCCACTCACATGGACAGTCCTCATCCCTTTTCCCCAGCTCTCTTACCAGGTTTTTCGGATCAAACCTCTGTTACTCGGTTTAATCCTGCTTTTGTATACCACCGTCAGGAGAAACCTCCCACTGCGGATGGTCCTCCCCCTGATCCTCCACCGACACATGGTTCCACACCTACTCCTCCCTTACGTCGCTCCTCCAGAACTTCTAGACCGCCTGATAGGTATGGATTTACCTATACTTCCTTGATGACCACTCTCTCTTCTATCTCTATCCCAAGTTCTTATTTGCAGGCTGTCCAACATGATTGCTGGAACCAGGCTATGAAGGAGGAATTGGATGCATTGGATCAGAATCACACTTGGGATATTGTGGATTGTCCTTCCGGAGTTAAACCCATCGGTTGCAAATGGATCTACTCGATCAAGCTTAAATCTGATGGGTCATTGGATAGATACAAAGCTAGACTTGTAGCACTCGGAAACAGACAAGAGTATGGCATTGACTATGAGGAAACGTTTGCACCTGTGGCAAAAATGACATCTGTTCGGTTACTTCTCGCCATTGCTGCCTCTAAATCCTGGCCTTTATACCAAATGGATGTCAAAAATGCATTTCTCCATGGGGACCTGCACGAAGAAGTCTATATGCGGATACCACAAGGCGTCTCCTCTCCCTTCAAGAGGTCTGTCTGTCGCCTGCGCAAATCGCTTTATGGTTTAAAGCAAGCTCCTCGCGCTTGGTTTGAAACCTTCAAGGCTCGCTTATGCGAGAGTGGCTTTACCCAGAGTCCTTCTGATCCATCTCTCTTTTTATGCCACACATCTACTGGTGTTACTGTGCTTCTCTTCTATGTTGACGATATTATTATCACTGGCACGGATGATCGTATGATCAAATCTCTCCAAGCTTCTCTCAGGGATTCTTTCCGTATGAAGGATTTGGGTCCTTTGCATTATTTCTTGGGCCTCGAGGTGCATCAATCTCCAAAAGGTTTATTTGTTAATCAGCACAAATACACATCAGATCTTATCGAGTTGGCTGACCTCAATGATTCTTCACCTGTTGATACGCCTGTAGAGGTCAATCTCAAGTTGAGTAAAGATGATGGCGATCTTCTTCCTGATCCTCATACCTACCGGCGTCTGGTGGGAAGTCTTGTCTATCTCACCATCACTAGACCTGACATCTCATATGCTGTTCATCTTGTGAGCCAATTCATGACAGCTCCTCGACACCTTCATTTGACAGCTGTGAAGCGCATTATCCGTTATCTGCTCAAAACTGTCCCTCGTGGTTTATATTATCCAAAGGATAATCCTCTTCATCTGACCGCTTATGCAGATGCTGACTGGGCTGGCTGTCAAGACACACGCCGTTCTACTACTGGTTGGTGCATGTACCTTGGAACATCTCTCGTTTCTTGGAAATGCAAGAAACAATAACGGGTGTCCCGCTCTTCCACGGAAGCTGAATATAGGGCTATGTCTTCTGCTTATTCTGAGATCTTATGGTTACGGGGACTTCTTTCGGAACTCGGGTTTTCTCAAACCTCTCCTACTCCATTGCATGCCGATAATACTGGGGCTATCCGAATCACTGAAAATCCTGTCTTCCATGAACGCACCAAACATATCGAAGTTGACTGCCACTTTATTCGCGATGAATATAAGCGTGGTGTCATTACTCTTCCTCATGTTCCTACAGCATTTCAGTTTGCCGATATCTTCACAAAGGGACTTCCTCGTCCTCGTCATCAATTTCTTGTTTCCAAATTGCTGCTTTATGACTCCCCAGCATCAATTTGAGGGGGGGTGTCAAGCAAGCCCAAGTCCATTAGGCTCATTTCATGTCAAGCAAGCCCAAGTCCATTAGGCTCATTTATTGTACCTTTTTGTTACGTTGTAATTAGTCAAAGGTTGTTACTTAATTTGTGGCTTTAGTTTAGGATCTAAGATTTGTAATTGATTGTAATTAGGGACTTAATTTGTGGCTTCCGTTTAGGATCTAAGATTTGTAATTGATTGTAATTAGGGACTTAATTTGTGGCTTTAGTTTAGGATCTAAGATTTGTAATTGATTGTAATTAGGGAATTAAACCCTTATATAAGAACAGTCGATCCTCAAAAGAGGCACGACATTCATCTCTCTTATGTTCTGTATTTCATCTCTCTCTAAATATCATTTTTGTTCATTTTTTAATCAAGATTCTCAGTTAACATTTTTTTTTGTGATTTCCTTTGTGATAAATAAATTTCATTTACATAGTCTTTTGGGTCTTCCAGGCTTCACCTCCTTACTATGCAGGGTCTCCTCCAATCCGTTCCAGCAACCCTCTCATTCAAGATGCTTATTTCCAGGAGCAGAGGGTCTTAGGGGGCATACGCCCTCTTTGTGTGGGCTTAGATGGCGTCAATCGGAAATGTAGGGCGCAAAGCGTCCTGATGAAGGCGTGAAATCTTTGTGGCAGGAATTGTTTTATTTAACCTTTGAGAAGAGCTGGTAAATAGTGTACAAAGTTTATTTCTTTCAGTAGATTTTGACATGTAAGACCCTCGTCTGCCATATTCTGTTGGCATTCCAGTTCACTTATTTCTTTTTTTCAATGTATAGATGCTGATGGGCCATCAGCCTTTCATAACCTTTTGTTTTGTTAAATGAGTGCAAAAGACTGCTGATAAATATGTGGTCGAGGTATATGGTCTATATGCATTTCTCAAATCTCTGTGCTAAATGATATTGTGTATATAATTGATTTCCCTGTCCATTTTTTAACACATTAAACTTGGGATCTATTTTGGCTGCACCACTACACCAAATTACAAATGGAGGTGGATTTTGGGTTGAGAGGTCCCCACATCCACCAAAGCATATGTGGTGGCACAGAAAGGGCGAGTCGTGTAAGGTAGGTCCTGGGTCATTCTGCTTGTGAAATTACATGCACCAGCATACTGAGCAAAAATTTCTCCTTGGGTCTATCTGGCTGAGTCCCCGTTTAGAGGCCTTGACACTCCTGAATTGAAGGCATCCACCCGTAGGGTGGGAACACTCTATGCGGACATTCCCATACGAAAAAATCCCCCGGAGCTGTAAATATGTTAGATTTAGGCTAGAGCTTTGAAGAGTAATGAGGCATTACATGGGTTCTGTCAGCCTGTATATTACTTTATTTATAGGGTCAGGGAAATCTGCTTAGTAGCAACTACAAGTACACAGCAAACAGTGGGCTGGGCGTGGCCCTAATTATTATTATATTATTATAACAATATCTTCTTTAGTGAGAGAGTGACATGTGGTACTTCTTTTCGCAGGAAAGCGACACGTAGTACACTCTAATTAAAGTCTTAAAATCTATTTATATCTTATCTACTCTCTTTCCTATATATTTTCCTAAAATCTCTCTCCAAGCAATTTATCGTATTAAATTAATCTAGAATGAACTTTACAAGCAAGTTGTATTCTCTTATGTGGTGGAATTCCATTGAAAATCACTATACGTGAGGTGGGACATGGATCTACACATTATTACATGACATGGCATTAGTCCGACCTTCACAAATGAGACCAAGTTTATCAGTCAAGGAGATTGGATCATGTGCTTTTACACATAAGTGGGACCCAGTTTATCAACCTGTCTTCATTCAGTCCTAAAAGTGGGCCCAATCCATGTGTTGCTTTTATCCAATATCAAATACAAGATCTCTTAATTTTTAGAATTTCATAGCATCCTTGGCCCCACATAAATAGATTAAGTGCATATGTTTGGGCTTCTGTAAAATCGTTTGTATAGGATTTGAGCATGTACTTTTACAAGTAGCGGGTTCTTAATTATGAGCATGTTCTTCCTTGGGTATTTATAAAGTAGAACCAGCTCACACTTATATGCATCCAAATTTTTATTTCAAAATTAAACATGATCTCAGGGTTTTTTTTTCCTCTAATTTCTATGACAAACTTCAATAACTACTAATATCAATTTTGCATACCCAGTTGCCCACTATGTGATCGATTATGTAAAAAAATAAATAATATAACATCTAATTGAAATGGGCCTACTGTTAGATTGATCATGTTTGAAACAATTTACATCTTGAAAAATGAATAGAATGCTTAAAAGATTCCTACATATAATATATATACACTTATTTATATGTGTTTATACAAGTTTAATTTCAAAGGGTACCACTTTATCATGGAATAACAATTGGCCAAAATCTTATACAAGAGGATTTCAATTGGTGAGGTGGGCCCATTATTAGAAGATTTGCTGGGAAGAGAGAGAAAGAGAGAGAGAAAAAAAAAGATGACATATAAAAAGAGAGTAAAAGCCCATTATAATTAGATCTGACATTTGCTTCAAACAATCGAAATTTTCCACCCATACTCATAACAGATTGATCAACATTCTCTTAATTCTTTCAATGAAATGAAATTCATGCATCAATGGAGTTAAAGTAGTGGGCTAAGACAATTTCAGTCCTGTCCTTTTCAAAAAAAAAAAAAAAAAAGAATAAGAAGAAGAATTTGATTCCAGCCCTTCGAAATTTGAACTCTTCAACAGGAGGTAGCCACAAATTACAACTACAGAAGGACTTTCTTAAAAAAAAAAAAACTGGTCTAAATCATTAAAGCTCTTTTATGGCCATAAAATTCCTTCCTAATTAAAGCAATGATCAATCCAAATTTCACAAATGACCAGTCCAACACTCCAAGTTGGATAATCAAAATTCGACAGTTTGGATGGCTTGATCAACATTTACATTACCCCATCTGAAGTAAGTCCCATATGTGGATAATGTAGTTATCTAAGAGAAAAGAGAGAGTAACTTTCATGGAATTCATCCCATTTTCAGTGGTAGCACCAACAACTGTAATACAAATAGGAGGTATCATTTCCCATGTTTGATACTAGACACCAAAGCACATCTTTCTGTTCCACAACAATGATCATGCTTGGATTCTAAACAATACATACACAATATTTTTCATTGCTGTAACATTATGGCATGTTTGAGTGCCAGATATTTCTGTAAGTTTATGTACATCAGATAAAGACTATATATTTGAAAAAGAGGAAATTAGGGAACATTGACAAAGCGTATATGTTGTCAAGATTGCCGATTGTTGGACTTTGAAAAGCATGCAATTTTGCCCTTAGAGATTCAATTCAATATTGTTGGACTTTCGTAGGAAGGCGACACGTGGTGCACCCCTCTTTGTGAGAGGGGGACAAGTGATGCAATCTAAGAATTCCATTCATGTTAGCTAAATTCTATACATACCAAATATCTAAAATCTCTCAATTTTCCTAAAATTTCTCCTTGGTTCTCAATAAAATCTCTCTCCCCCTAATTTCTCTTTCTCATCTCTCTACAACTTCATTAAAGTCCTACCATTTGTAATAGAGGACACCTTGGGTGCAGACCAATTTGCGTATATTTTGGCAGTGGAGGCTCTTAAATAGGTTGGGTCCATGGTGTAAATCTGTAACCTGATTTTCAATGGAGCTTGCCATGTATACCTACATCCATTGTTGGTTACACCCAGACCTGAATGATTAATCTTTTTATTTTTAGTTTATATTTTGCCTTTTGGGTTTAGGGGATAGGGACGTATACATAAATACACATGGGTTAAAAAAAATTAAAAGACATATATTAATGTTTGCCATGCAGTATTAAATTATAAAGAAAATGTGAAATTCCAAGATGTCGGACCAAGTAGTTCTATTGCAATACCGAAAACAAATGACTTTATTGAGATAAGCACACAAATTAAAATAAGTGCAGGACTTAAAAGATCTGTATAAGATAACACACGCGCAACTATCGAGATAAGTGAAGAAGATGAACCAAATATAACTAATGAAACAAGTGTATGCCAATAAACAAATATCAACATTTTTTTCCTTAGACCACATTTATTTCTTTTAATCATTCAAGGATGACCTAATATCAATGGTTTTTTTTTCACACTTAACTTTTATACATCTATGATTCAAAGAAAATATATCTCCTTTTAAAAAAAATAAAGATTCAATATTTTAACTATGTTTTCACTATGACTTCTGTCATAACATTTATTAATAAATTATTTAAATTATCAATAATTTTTAATTAATTATTGTTTTTTCATGGCCTGGGTTAGGTGCGAGCCCTGAATCACTAGTTATATATATTATGACAATACCTCTTTTTGCCAGAGAGCGTGGGAGAACGACATGTGGCTCTCCTTTTACGTGACAAGTGGCTAAATTTCAGATCTGTACAAAATCTCTCTTCCTAAAATGTCTCATTCAAATTGGATCTTTACAACCCACGTAAAATCTCTCCTTAATTTCTCTTTCATTCATCTACAGCTTCTCCCAAATGATCTCTCTCTTATCTCTAAGAATCCTTCTCCAAACCAATCTCTCTCCTATCTCTTAAAACACTTCTCTTCCTCTACAACTTCTCCCAACCCTATCTATCATTGCGTCTGCTAATAAATAAATCGATTTATCATCAGTTTTTGTACAACCCGCCAATAAATAACTCGAACTATCATCACTCCCTCTGCCTTATTGATTCCCCTAGTGGTATAGCAACTACAATGACTCCCACATAATAGCTAGTGCATTCACTCTATTTGTTGGCTGTGGTTTTTTTTTTTTTTCAGGATCTGAAAAGGTTCTCAAGATCAAGTCATGTGTTTCCCCATAAAATTTAATTCCAATATGGGGATCCAAGTTGGTAATATCTATATGCATTATATATCTTCACTTCTCTCATTCCAAGGTTTAAAGGGATCTTTAATTTTCATTTGAGATTTTTAATTCTTTGCTTATTCTTTGGTATGGATTTAAAATAAAACTAATACTGTATTGTTCAAGATCTTTATTTACATTTATAATTAATGTTAGTATAGCTTGCCAATCTGATATCAATAGAGAGGATAAAAAGACATGCATACGAAACCCATGTCAGATCCTCCAAATTTCTAACCCAGTATCAGTGGATTTGAGTTGAGTTGGGCCTGACAAGATGGATCCATATTCATTGAAAAAAAAAATGTAATATAAGTCGGTGAGATTCATAAAATATGAGCCCCACTTGAATTAAATTTCTTAATGCATGGGTCCATGTATTGGTCTTGAGATGTATTTTTATTTCATCAGCCAATTTTATCTTTCATTAGGCCACAAGTTTTTTAAAGTTCTTTATTCTATTCATTCATATCTCTAAGTTTTTTTTTATATCTTTTGTTTTTTCAAATCTTTTTTCCCATGAGTAATCACCTTTATATATTTGAAATTTAAATTTATTTAAGATCACTCATTCCTTAAAGCACTACCTGCTAATTTTGATTTCTTAATTCTCCTTAAAATCCTTCATAATATGCGGTTTTCTGTGCCTAAAATCTTAATAAAATTTACTTGATCCAAACTACTCTATTTTTCTTTATAGATGACATCCGACTACACTTATTCTATTTCCATGTATAAATATTTTTAATTTTTTTAATGATTTGGCCAGGCCCAATTCATTAAATGGTGACATCGGGCTTGAATTTTATAGGTCGTGTCAGGCTTGGGCCAGGCCTAGGCCAACACTTCTAAAGTTGGGTTAGGCTTGAATATGCCTTAAGCTTCTCTACACATCCTAAACACTCGCTATGTTTTTTTTTTTTTTTTTTTTTAAGTTGGCCTAGCAGCCAGGAGTGAGGCAAGGCACCCACCTACATATATTTATCAAATGGACAGCATTGGATGTTGGTCTATTTTCTTTTTTATTCAATTCCAACTAATCAACTTTTTTCATAGTGAGAAGGTTGGTCGACTTAATAATTCTTGTATATTGGACTATTCTATCTATTTTTTTTACTATATAATATTTCTTATAGGGTTCCCTGGGAATGGACTTTTTATAGATAGTACCACCAAAGTAAACCAAAATGATTGCCAACCGTTCATCTAAAGAAAGTAAATCCCATGAATGTGATTTGCAATACTTCATTCAGTTAGGCCGTGTTATGTGTCATATGGCACCTATATGGCTTGGACGTGACCCAACTGAATAGACCCAATCATTTATATAAAAAAATGTATTTGTGTATATAACAAAGGTGGTGGTATTGGGTGTTCTGATCCTCGGTAGCCAAATTCTGAAGAGAGCACCGCTGAAGTTGTTGAGCCAATTGTTCTTGCTTCATTGTCTTCTTGTTTTGGGCCTGAGGAGCCACTATTATAGGCTCCATCCCGTTAATTAGTTAGTTTGAAGTACTTTTAACGCCTACGTATTTTGGGTGTATTGCTTAGCAACTTAAAATGGTATTAGTGGTGTATTCAAATCCTTGGAGACGTGTTTTTGTTCAAGTTGGTCATTTTGTGTGCTTTTGTCCACGTGCGAATCTCCACACATGAGGGTGGCTATTAGGATCTTTTGGTAAACATTGTTCTATCGTTCACTACCAGCTTGAGCTTATGGTTTTTCTGGTTATTAATATGGTTTCACAAAAAGGCCCCATGCCTCGTCTTGTGCAAGCATGTACTTTGAGTTTGGGTGATGTCCCGCCTGAGGGGTGTACTAAGTAGCTATTTTGTTGAACCTTCAATGACTAGGCATTTTGGATGCACTTTGGATGTATTGGTAAGCAACTTGTGATTTCCTCCCTCCGGCTAATGGCTTACTTTACAAGTAAGAGAAAATATACCCTTTATAATTATTTTATAAAAGACAAAAGATGTCATTCAGTTTTAAAAGGGCTCAAGAAAAAATTATGATTGGATTGCAACGATTTTACATTGGATGTTAACTTACCTAACACAACCCCCCTTTATTCGAGCTTGGGACTAACAGTAAAAACTGGTTAAGTACTCATGGAGGGAGCAGTAACGACTAACGAGTGTGAAAACTACCCCTGGAGAGACAGGTAAGTTTTTAGTGACCCCAAGTTTCCATCAGCCGTCAACCTTAAGCCCTTCTTTCTTTACGCTAGTTTTGGATAAGTTAACTGCTCATATTCAAGGGCAGATACATTAGTGTGCATTGTTTGCAAATGATATAGTATTTGTATTTGAATTAACAAATGGCATGAATGCAACACTCATGCAAAGATAGAATATATGGATTTCAACTTTAGTGGGCATGTGCAAAGAACTAAATTTACTATGAGTATTAAAGCTCAAGAGATGCCACAGATAGATTCATTTTGATACCTTGCTTCGATAATTACTAAGATTGAGAGGTTGAAGAAGATGTCTAGCATAAGATAAAAGTGGAATGTTTGAAGTAGACACTTATACCCTACTTTGTGGGAGCATACCAATAAGAATGAAGGAAAATTTTCACAAGACAATAATTAGGCCAACTATGACCTCTCAAGCAGAAGGTTCGCCAATCAAGAAGCAACACATGCACAAAATGAGTGTAGTAAAGATGAGAATATTTAGGTGGATGTGTGGTAAAACTGTGAATGACAAAATTAGAAATGAGTGCTTTTGGGAGCATTTGAGAGTAGCATTAATGAGTGATAAAAAAAAAGGAAAACCCATTTGAAATATTTTAAACATGTCTAATGCAAGCCAGCAAAGTGCTAATGAGGAGAAATTTTTTATTTTTAAAGTAGATTGATTGCCCACTAGGGGGAAGAGGGAGGTTGAAGAGGATGTAGATGTAAGCGGTAATAATAGATTTGAAGAAGCGCAATTTATCCAAGAAAATTGCTCAAGATAGATTAAAATGGAGAAATAGAATGTATGTAGTTGACTCAACATGGTTGGGTCCAGGCTTTGATGATAATGACGAAAAGGCCTCAAAACAAATATTGAGAACAAAATGAATAACAAGAAAAAAAAAGAAAGAGCTAGTTCCATTGTTTAAGGATTTGGAAGGAATTACGATACTTGCTTCAAAAAAATTGAGTATAATAACACTCAAACTATGAATTGTAATTTATAAATTCTATCCAAATAAATAAATAAGAATTTTACAAAGAGGGGATTCACAAATAAGATTTATATCATTTTCATAAGGATTTGATTCAAATCATAAATCAAAATGATAGATCGAAAAACAAATAAAAAATTCATAAATCAGAATATTTTAATGACAATGGTATATATTCCAAATTTTTACCTAAACAACCGCATATAAGCTGTGAACTACCTTGTAGGGCCACTTGGCCCCACCTATGATCAACCTAACTCCCCCACACCCACTACCCCCATCGCAAGATGAATTTTCACAAAGCCCCCACCCCACATTGACTTTCGTCTACCTGTTACTCTTGGATAGAACACTCCGTACTTTCATATGTTTCCACTGGGGCTTATAATCCATAAAAGTGTGATATCATAAGACTGGCAAGTACGATTTCAGTGTTGACTTCAAATTTAAGTGCTTAATCTTCATTTCATTGTTGTGTATAAAATACTTAATTATTTTACATAAAACAGAAGACCCAAATCCCGAATTCAAATTCGAAATCTAAATTCAAAATTAAAATCCAAATTAGAATTCCAAATGCATTCTAATCTAAATTCAATCATCTCCAATTATATCTTAATAAAATTCTAATCCAACTAACTAAAATACCAATCACAAGTAACTAAATTCCCATTAAAATTATAATAAAATCTAATTACAATTCTAATCACCTAATTAAATATTAATTAAGGTTCTAATCAAGTCACGGTTAAATCCAAACCAATAATCTAAACAAGTTGTAATTTAGTGATCTAATTATCCCAAACCTATTATGGCAAACCCAAAATAAGTATAAAATACAAATCCTAAAAAAAATCTAACCCATGTTTTAGTCTTTGGGCCCACCTGACTCTGCAGCAAGGACCCCCAAAAATCCCAGCCTAGGCTCGCCAGCAGCCCAACCCACCAGCAGGCAGCCCAGCTCAGGCAGCAGGCCCGCTGCCTGGGCATGCCTGGCAACCGTGCTGCCTGGCATGTGCAGGCAACGCCTACACTGCTACCGGACAATATTTTTCTTATGTATTTTCTTATTTAAATCAAAAATCAAATCTTCAATAATAAACCTTAATCAAGACATTAAAATCAATCAAATAAATCATATCTTAGAGCATGGCATTCATCAAAGTAATAAAAAACATATTGTTTACAGTTATTCACTTGTTTGGATTTTGATGTCAAAAGAAAATTTAAAGATCAAACCTTGGTTCCCTTATAGAGCTACTAGGGCTTGGTTTCAGAGGAAAATAAGAGGATAGAAGAATTGGGAAAACTCTTAAGGGTTGTATTATGTAAATGTTTTTCTAAATTACAAGGAATGGCTCCTTACTTTCTAGTAGGTTTTATAAAATTTCAGAAAAGGACTTTTGGCTTAAAAGGGTCAAATAACTCAGGCCCAAGGCCCAAGAGTGTTTAATCAGCCCATCTAACTCCTCTCAATCTGACTCAAACCCGACAAACCAATTCAACCAAAATTAAAAATCTAGAGCCTGACAAGACATGGAGCAGATTGAAATCAGAACAAGCTTGTGAGATTATATATGATAAAATGGTAACAAAACAAAATAACTCAGTACCTGAATGGAGTGGTACAATAATCTGAGGATGGTCAATTTGATATGTCATTGGATCAGGAGGAGACTGGTATGCTATTAATGTTCTGATAATGAATAGGACCAATGAAGGCTTTAAACTTTGCAGTTGTTCGCCTGACGGGGACGATATATAGGATACTGCCCTGCTTATCATGACTTTTACCGTCTAATTAAGCATTAACAAATTAAATTGATAACAGAATGGTCAGAAAGAAACAAAATAAGAAAGAAGTTCCACATCTACAATTAAGTATGTAAACATACCCACTAAGATAGACCAACACAGGTTGAAGAAAGATCCCAACATTAATTGCCACAGTTGCAGGAAAAAGAAAGCTTCCGATAAATGCACTCTGAGCTTCTACTGCAGCAGACTATACACTAAAAAGGGCCCGTTTGTTTATTTCCCTTCAATGTAAAGTTAAAGTCATCTCTCATTTCACCACACAACTACCCAAAAAAGTCAAATCAAAATACCACATCTCCAAAAAATTCTTTTACCTTTTTACAAAAAAAAGTCAAAAAATTACTTTTTTATTCCACTAACAAATAAAAAATTTTCACTTTTCACATAAAAAGTCAAAAAGTCACATTCACTTTTTACTAAAAAACAAAAATCAATCATTGAATTGATTTAACCCCTCTCATTTTTTTATCTTTTAAATTTACAATTCACCTCACTTCACCCCACCGATTAAATAAACAAATGAGCCCAGAGCCCAAAAGGAAAGAACAGATTAGTCAAATGACATGACAGGAAGAGCAATTGAAAATATAAGCATTAAGTAGGAAAGTTGACTGGGTAAATGAAATGTCTGGAAGCATTTCATGGACAAAAATCCTAGGCTTCCTTCCACAATACTGAACGCGAAGATGGCCACAGTTATCCAATGTGAATTAACAAGGAATTTAATTACATCCCTCATTGGGAATTGCACGAAGTGGTCTGCCTGCCACGGAAATTACATATATGACCCAAATACTTCCCAATCATGTCACATCTACAGTCTTAGAAGGAAAGCAATTTTCCTTTGAGAATACAACAATAAGATCCAGAATGATCCCACTTCTTGGATGGAACTCACAGAAAATGAGAAAGGAGAAGAATATTAAGAAAAAGTGACTGGTAAGTTGTCCTATGAAATCCAAAAAGGCATGATTGAATAGATGTGCATTTAGTAAAAGATCACATAAATGCACATGTTAGAATGGTTAATGAGGTGATTCGTACTCGAGCACCAAAAGGAAAATTAGTGCAGAGCAATGGAAAATACTAGAGTAAAAATACAATATTAAATGTACATATGATATATTTCATCTCTCAAGAGAGAACAAGGATCGAAGTAGTAAGAATAGAAATAGAAGTGCAACCTGGTAGAGGATTTGGCACAAGATAGCCTGGAATGGAGAAACAGAATTTCTGTAGATTTTGATATGGCACAAGATAGCCTGGAATGGAGAAACAGAATTTCTGTAGATTTTGATATCCCAATACCTACTTATTAGAGTTTCATTCTTGTTTTATTGTTAGAGACTAGGGTTTCCCTTAGTGTAGAGTGTAATTTTTGAGGGTTTTCGATGGATTTTGGCGGTTTTCTATGACTTTCGATAGATTCTCAACCCTCTTTCTTCAGCGCAATTGGTGCAGTTAGTGAAGGAAGATGCATTTCCTTATTGGTTCACGAAGAGGTTGAGTAACACTTGAAGACTCCTTTCCAGCTATTCGAGGACCATCACGCAGTAAGCTAAGGCAAGGAAGTGTAAAGTTTTGGTGGATTCAGGCAAAGTTTTGGGAGATTCGAGCCATTTTTCTAAGTCAGAGCACTTCAAAACAAGGTTTAAAAACCCGGACTCGAGACTTGACTCATCTGAGTCAGCTCGAATTCTCTTATAGTACAAAAAAAAATCTAGAAAAATATTAGAAAAAAAATCAAAGGGTCGCCTCTCTACAAAATCCCCATGAGTTTCTCTTGTAGTCTCACTCCAAGGTTGCACCAAACTAGTGAACTAGAAAAAAACAGAAGAAGAAGAAGAAGTAGAAAAAATTGCAAGAGACTGCTGTAGCCTGTAGTAGAAAGAAGAAAAGAAGTTGATTAGTAATAGTAGGCAGTAGCAGCACAGCAAAAAAAAAAAAAAAACAAAACAAAAAAACAAAACAAAACAAAAAAACGGCTAGCAGCAGCACAACAAATAGGTAACAACACTACAAATAGCTCAGCACAGCAAGCATCAACCATCACAGTAGACAGCACATCATATCAGAGCAGGGCAGCAGGCAGCACAATACAGTTGCTATAACAGGAAACACAGCCTTTTAGACTGATGCAAACCAAATCCATGATTAGACAGCTCATTGGGTTCAAAACCAACAAAGCCCAGTAATGAATATTAGTTTTTATTATTAGTAGGAGTCTTATATTTTATAATAGTAGTTGCTTTTTTAATTGTTTAGAATTCATTTATTTTTAAAAGTTCATCTTATGTTTAGTTTAAGATTTTTTGTTTGGATTGCATTAGGTTATTTATTTAATTACAGAGCATCTTAGCTATAAATAAAGACATATTCCCTCTTCATGGGATACACAATATTGATATCAATAAACTTATGAGTTTGGTTCTCAGTTGAGAGAGTTATTGTTTGCCTTTCGATGAGGCACCTAAACATCCTATCCTTAAGCCTTTTGGTCTGAAAATTAGCCCGTTGGCTATTCTTCTTCCCTATGCTGCTTTTGATTTGTGTTTATTTTTTGACTCTTTAATTGATGGTGATGAGGTAGATAAAGAGGTTACTGGTTGTAATAGACCACAGTCAACATATCGTTTTTTCCAAGAGAAAGAACAGATATTCTTTTGTTTTTCATATTGCATTTTCCGATCAAAAAGCCATGATTGTCCCAAAAGAATATGAGTGATATTCATGGGAATTACATCACACCAAATTTTATCTTCATATATACTAATCTTGAAAGATACTAGACTTCTATGAGTTATAGTAATAACAGAAGCATTAGACCGTGTGTAACACTCCGACCTAACTTAATCCAGTTTAATGACTAATTAAGGTTCTTGTGGTGCGAATTAGTTTAATGCCTGATGTTTTGTCTTTTGAGTTTTGTTTTGGATCATAGATATGTAGTTGGGTTGAGTTTACCTTGGCCTAGGTAGATACAAGCCCTTTTTTTTAATTTTAGATTATGTAAGCTTTCGTCATTCATGCATTATCTTGGTATCATCGTGTGTATCTAGTCAAGCTTGTTAATTTCCGTAACTGACTTGCATGCAAACGACTTTGTTTATTCCCGTTGGACGGTTACTGACTTGAATTGTAATTATCTTGAACTGTTTGTCACGCCCCAAACCCGAGAATTGGGGATTAGTTGTGGGTTCCGAGGAATGACACACGTACCCGTGACAATTTGTGCCATAATTAGACACGTACGAACTGTCACAAGGGTGATCCCACAGGTACGTGCGAGGAAAATCCACAAACACGTATTATCATCAAAAGGCATTTAAGGAGAACCCTGGAGATTTCACCTGTATATATATCATAAGCATCCATAAACATTCATTTCAATCCATTAAATAACAAAGTCTGTTGATTAACCCAACTACATACATAAGACATGAAAATTCATAAGTAATACAAAAGATATCAAATGCCAAGATGAACCTTAAGCCGCTATATGGCTAAGCCATGACAACCCCAAAATATCCCTGTTGCGCACTGATGAGGAGGATCACGAAAAGACATCTTCCTCATTCCACTCGTTCACGTCCCGAGGTAATGCTGGGGTTCCCTCCAGGAGCGCGCTGATTGCCGGGTTGGCATCGGGTTTCAAACCTGTAACACTATGGTAACTTGTTTAACACGACGGTTAAGCAAAGATAAGGATACATAAGCTTAACATGATGTAACAATTGCATTAAATGACGAAATAATTAAAAGATATCAATACCGAAACCTAGGCACATATGCAATGAGTTAGCATGAATAAGGGATCATGAATAAAGTATACATCATACCAAAATTGCAACCACATTGCTACTTCCTCTCTAATAAGAGAGTAACTGATCCGTGGGAAATCACTAATGATCGGGCCAGGACCGACTAGCTACCCTAAAAGCGTCGACTCACTCTTCTGATAACTACTGCAGTAGACAACTGATAAAATACTCCCATGTGGTCCCGTCGAACATCCTATGGGGTATAAGCTAAGTGGCGCCGACTCTACGTATGTCGGAATCAATCTGATATCAATACTTATCATATACTGATCTGATTATACTGATACAGAAAGGTAACTCAATCTTGTTGGAGATGTTAATCAAAGAATTTCAATTAAGTAAAATACTTGTTCATCATTGATGCAACTGATATAAACACTCATGTGGAGGTCAAGGTTACTATCAATATGAATGCAATTAGATTGTATGGTTATCAAGGAGAGTTATTAGCCAACCCTATGCTAGATAATCCAAGTTTCCAAGGTCATTCAATACGGTGTATTCATAAGGCATTCGATGTCATTGTGTTACCATTCTTGGCGTTACACTCTACATGTAAAAGACATTTCACCTTATGCCAATACCCTTGACGTAACATTGAAAACTAACTGGAGAATCAAGAAGAAAAGAGTGACAGCTCGACACTCTTTTTTCTCAATGTTTATTCACCGTTGGGCTAGTTTGGGGTAGCAAAGGATCCAATTCTATGGTCCCAAATGGTCTTCGGTTGAACCTACAACCTATGGTAAGGGTGGATGGATACCTCGGTCTCTTTCGAAGGTTAAAGGGAGTAACCTATTATTAGGCTATCCTATAGACTATAGAAAGTCCATAGTCAAGCATAGAATTCATTTTGAAACACTTTTCTATGAACTACAAGTCAGGCTTACCCGACTGATCGGGTATGGGTCCGACCGGTCAGATCGTCTCCAGAAGTGAAATTCAACCAGTTGGGTTGGGTAGCCGACCGGTCGGACTACCGGAAGAGGCAATCGACCGATAGAGCTTCAGGACTGACCGATCAGCCCTGAAGTGCTCTGTTATGGGAGAGTTTGTTTTCTAATGGGCTTCAGGACCGACCGGTCGGCCTTGAAGTGCTTTGTTACGGGAGAGTTTGGTTTCCAATGGATTTTGTCTTCCATTCTACCCTTCCACCTGCAATCAAACCAACACAAGGCTTCCATTCCACACTCTTGGGTTCCCTAAGGACCACTATCAATTTATTCATCAAAAATCATTACAAATCATAAACCAATTTCGTGCATTATCTATTGAGCTGTAAAAGGGAAAATCATAAGAATATATCAAGAATCAAAGAAATATGCCATGCATGTAAAGAAAATGTATCCTTATACTTGCCTTAAGCTTGGTGCTTCACTCAAATTGGATTGCCCCTTGTTAGAGGATGGAGAAGACTTCACAAATGAAGAATCTAACACATGCATGGAGGAAAACGAAAATGAGATGCATGCATGCCAATAGATTGGGTCTCTTGACCCTTATTGAACTGAATAATCCAATTGGAGATGGGTTTCCATACCTCAAGTCTATGTAAGCTCAAGAGAAGAAGATGGGACTACAAATCGTTGGAAGGAGAAGAGAAGAGGAGAAAGAGAAAGGGGAAGACACTATAATCCTTTTGCATGTAGCTTCAATCACCGAAAAATGGAGGCTATATTTGTGAAGAAGATGATGAGAGAAGAAAGGAGAAGAAGACGTCTTGCTACAATTGAGTACAGGAGAGTAATGAGAGAGGGACGATGGGTTTAGGGTTTAAATGGGTTGAGTTTTCTGAAATTACAGATAGGCCCTCTGGTTATGTGTATATTCTAGTTTAAATCAATTGGGCTTCAATGGCTGAAATGGGTCCAAATGAAATTGAACCAAACATGAAAGATGTCCCATAAGATGAAACTCACCTGATGCAACCCATATGATGCATTAATGATGCAAAACCATGAAAATGCGAGAATACAAAAGGTCCTGGATTACCTAAATAGGTTCGAACTCAACCCAACTACCTATTCATGATCCAAACCTCTTGAGATTTGGGCTCAATTAGCCTAATAACATATTAATTAAAGTAAAACCAACTTAATTACTATAAATCATAATTATCTAGGGTTTGGACCTGACACTTTTGGACTTTCTTATAATTTGTGTTTCATACTTATCTTATAAAGAGGAGATGCATGCACCGACTCATCTCCATTTGCTCTCTTTCGACGTCGGTTCTTCTTTTTTTCTTCTTCTACTAGCAAAGCAAAGGGGAGAAGCCTTTTGGCATTCATTCTCTCGATCCATCTTTTGTGTATTCTAAGATAAGAATTTGAGTCATGGTATCATCTATGAGTATAAAATCTTTCATGCACTGCATGCACACGTTTCTTCTCACTCTTAGCCTGCATGGTGACTAGGATTGCATAGATTCATTCAATTTGAGCCAAGGACAGCAATTCACATGAAAAAGCTTAATTAAGGTAAGTATAAGCACTTTATGGATGAACCCACGTTAGTATACAATGATTGCTAATATTCTTCTTACTCTTGCATGTGGTTTGTGTTTTACAGCCCTTCTATGTCCGAATATGCACACTTGTTCTTTGTGTTTTCAAATTTGTACAAATTCAGTTTATCTGTAACAGGTTTAGAATTGAACTTCTGAAGCTTACGGTTAAGCTATAGAGCTCCACGGCTCACTCTCTAGATAACAGTCAATTTCAACTTTACACTACGGTTAGGCTATGGCTAAGCCGTATGACGTATTGCGGCTAAGCCGTAGGCTAACCATGACCCAACCATAGGTCAAGCTACGACTTGATATCCAGAGAGCAGTAAATTGGAGAAATCTTCTGTGGTCCAACCATAGCTAAGCAGTATAGTAAGCGTTTATGTTTATAAAGTAAAGTATGCCTACATGCATATGCACATAACTTTTTCTTTCTTTCTTTCTTTTTTTTTATGTGAAATGTTCACCTAAGACTCTAAAAGTGGAAAAAAAAATTGTTCTCATCCAGTCTATCTCTTAGGTGCCCTCCTTCGATCATTCCACACCCTTTCTGCTCTGCTCCTCTGTTCCCATTTTGTCACCAGTGAGTCAGCAACGAAGTTTTACTCATTAAAAAAAAGGATATTTTCTCCTTTTTTACAAAAGAAAAAAAAGTATAAAACCTTTGTGTTCATTAAAAAATGGGTTAGAAATATGTGACACGGCTGATTTTTGCCCAACCCAACATGCCTTGCAATAATGAAGAGCTAACACTTAGAACACGTTTGGCACCATGAAAAGAATCCTCTATCCAAAGGACTTTTTCCATCTTATACAATCCTATCCTATACGAGATTTCTTATGAAGATGATTCACTACATTCCACCTTTGGCAAATGTAAGGAAGGTATGGATATACCTATGTTATATCCGACGGTCACAAACATTTTTTCATTTTCTTGCAATTTGATGAATCAAAATATAAAATTTGAACCTATGGCTGTTCTTATCGTTTTACAGATAATAGACGGTTTGGATTTTCATTGTGCATCCCACATAAATTTAAAAAAGTTATTTTTAAGGTAGAGAAGTTTTTGCACATATCTCAAAATATTTGATGAATCAACAGCTAACCTATCCTACTAGATTTTTTGGACATTATAAACATGATGGACGGCTCAGATCTTGACTAAGGGACCCATGAGATAGGTTTATAAATAAAAAATCAATATAAAACAACTACCACCTAAGTCACGCTTTTTACTCGTAGAGGTTGTTTTTGCAGGGTTGGTGATCAATGATCAAGCCTTGTTTTCCTATTTTATCATCATCCAAGATGAATCAGGGTACCAGAATTGACAACATGGCCATTTTAGGACTTTTGAAGATAATGAATGGTTGAAAATTTTCAAAGGGGGCCACAATAACTTAGAAATGATGATCAATGGTCTAGACATTTTGTGAAAATATCTCAAAATATATGATAGATCAACGGCTAATATTTGGTATATTAGCATTTTTGGACCTTATAAACATGATCAACGGTTTATATCATGATTATGGGACATATAATATAGGTTCTAAAGCAAAAATGGTGACAATATCTATACCACCATCCATTTCACTGGTCATCTGCAAATCAATAAGCAAATGAATTCTCAGAATTCGACATGAGTGGTGGAATATTAATGCCCTACGTTCCTGAAGAGTTTTAGGGTATAAAAAAGACTCATCTCATATGGTTGTATGTGAAACCAAACATGGGTTTTCCTTGCATCTCGGGAAAACATTAGAGAAGTCATATGTCTAGATAGTTGCCAAACGTGCCCTTAGAAAAAGGTGAAATTTAGGCCTGGTGAAAACTTTTCTGAGTATTTTAATAAAAAAAATATTTAACCCTTACTCTAGTATCCATATAATTAAGTTGGAGAGCACACATGTTACTATTAAGTCTATTTGAAGATTTGACATCTGTTTCCAGTCTCCACCATTTTGAAAACCACCTATGATTTAGTATGCTGCAGCTGGTACTGGATCTTTGAAACATCTCTAAATTATGATTGTTCGATATTTACTTTTAAGATGTTGTTAGGAAAGTTCAAATCTATCCACAAATGCACATTAGTCATTGATTATTTGTTTGTGGTGACATTTCAAGTGATTGACTAATCTCTGTAGCTTCTCTAGCTTATGATATATACATGATTAGAGGTTTCATTTTCATTTCTTATTTGAGCATCGATTGTTATGATATAACATTTTGGATTTCGTAATACGCATTATCATTAACCATTATATGTAATATGTGACCAACATGACTATGTATCAGTTCTAAGTAAATTGTTTTAACACTTGGTATGCATTTTTATTGCATGCATGCCTTCACTTGCAGTTTTTTTTTTTTTTTTTTTTGTGAATAGTCAATACGAGCAAAAAGCTTGAGCTTGGTCTTACATGAAGGATATCTAATTACCACATCCTAATTAAGTTGCCAAAGAGGGATCAGAGTCTAGAGGCGTGGAAAAGTGGGGGCCACATCGTATTCTCTACGTTGCCAAATGCTAAAGAGGGACTAGCAAGAATATTTCTAATCAAGGTGTGCCATACCGCTGCAAGATGTCCAAGACATGTTTCATGGAAGGCCTATGCGAAGGCACTGTCACAGTGCAGTTGAGCCCCAGGTTCAACACTGCAATCATCTCATTCAAGTAAGCAGGTTCTTGTCTAAGCTCTTCATCAAGTGCTTCCACCAAGTCCTTCCCCTCCAGCAAATGATGCCACGCCCATTCCACCAAGCCATTGCACCCATTAGAAATGCAGCATGCTTTCTTTCCTGTCGTCAGCTCAAGCAGCACCACCCCAAAGCTATACACATCGCACTTCTCGTTGGCTCGTGCCCAAACCGCATACTCTGGAGCAATGTATCCGAAAGTACCGGCTATGCCGGATATGGTCTCGGGCTCTCCCTTCTTGGCCCGCATCCTGGCCAGCCCGAAATCTGCAACTCGGGCCTTGAATTCAAAGTCCAAAAGGATGTTGCTGGACTTGACATCTCGGTGGATGATGGGAGGTGAGCAGGCGTGGTGCATGTAGCAAAGCCCCTGGGCCGCATCCACCGCAATTCTTAACCGGATCGGCCAATCCAACTGTCCTGATTCTGATTTGGTTGTTGTTGTACTGTTTCTCTTTTTAAACAGCCAGCAGTCCAAGCTCCCGTTCTCCATGTACTCGTACACGAGAAGCTTCGAATCCTCACTCGAGAAGCAACATAAAAGTTTGACTATATTAGAGTGCCGGATCCGGCCCAGTATCTCAATCTCGGCTTGGAATTCCTTGTCCAGCTTTGCATCCGACTTGTTGCTGTTTGAGATTTTCTTCACGGCCACCACCCTATCATTGTCATTCGTTTGATTCTCCATAGAGATCCGATACACCTTGCCCGATCCTCCGCTCCCAATAAGGTTGCTTTCGACCAGCCCGTTTAAGATGTCCTCCTCCGTAAAATCTAGCCATTGGAACGAGGTAAACTTCCACGTGGTGAGATTCTCCACATATCTCTGCTCCTGCTCTTGCTTATTGTTTTTGTTTCTGTGATGTCTTCGTGTAAAGAACCACGTGAGGAAAGCGAAAATGAGAAGAATCATGAAGCTTGAGATGGAGACTAGAAGTCGGGCCGATATTTTGGAAGAGGAATGGCAGGAGCGGATGTTGATGAAGTGGTTGTTGGAGTTGGATGCGCATAGTCGGGAGTTGTTGAGGAAGCTGGTCTTGAACTCCAGCTTGTCAAACCCGTCCGGGATCTTTCCGCGAAGTCTGTTAGAGGAGAGATCAAGTTTGCGGAGGTGAAGGTATCCGAGTTCCGGCGGGATCTCGCCGGAGAGCTGGTTTCCCGATAGATCAAGAGAGTGGAGCCCGTAAATAAACCCAATCGCTGGAGGAATTCTGCCTGTGAGCTGGTTTTTGCTCAGATTCAGAGTGTCGAGAAATTTCCATGAGATTTTATTGGATGGTATCTCTCCGGAGATTTTATTTTCTTGCAACTGAAGCGTCCGTAGCAAAGAGAGAGTAGTCACACTCTCCGGAATTTCTCCCACAAATGCGTTGCGATGTAGTCGTGCGACTTGCAGGATGGAGCATCTGCCGAGGGACTTGGGCAGGGTTCCGCTGAGATTGTTCGAGGAAACGTCGAGCAGAACGAGTCGGCCGCTGTGGCACAGGTTCTCATGCAGATTGCCTGATAGTCTGTTCATGGAGACATTAAGAAACCAAGGATTGGAAGAATGAAGTCCTAATTCTGGAGGCAGAGCCCCCGTCAAGCTGTTGTTGGAGAGATCGATGTCAGACAGAGAAGGCAGCCGGCCAATACCCGCCGGGATCTCACCGGAAAGTTGGTTTTGACTCAGATAAAGATTTGTCAAATTCACAAGGTTTCCAAAATCATCTGGAATTGTTCCAGTGAGATGATTGACGGAGAGATCTACGGACAACAGGCCGAGAGCGTCAACTGTCTTCGGAATCTCACCAGACAAGCTGGTGTTGGAGAGCAAAACTGCCTTCAAACTCTTCATTCTAAATAGTTCTCTCGGAATCTCGCCGCTCAGTTTGTTCCCTGAGAGAACGAGCCGCTCTAGATGTGTGAGGTCGGTGAGAGATCCAGGAATCTCACCAGACAAGCTGTTGTCGGGGAGATAAACTTCCTTCAAACTCTCCATTCTAAATAGATCTCTCGGAATCTCGCCGCTCAATTTGTTCCCTGAGAGAACGAGCCGCTCTAGATGTGTGAGGTCGGTGAGAGATCCAGGAATCTCACCGACCAGATTCGCTTTCCAAATGTAGAGGTTCTTGAGCTTCTTCAACCGGCCGAACTCAGGCGGAATTCGCCACTGTGGCATGATCGGAAGGTCACCGAGATACAAGGTTTCGAGATTTTCCAGATCGGCCATCTCCAAAGGAACAGATCCGTTGAAGAGGTTCTGATCGAGCTCGAAATCGATGAGATTTGACATACGACCAATCGTCGGAGGGATGTCGCCGGTAAATTTGTTGCCATAGAGGTGGAAGTAGCGGAGAGAGGAGAGGCGGTCGATGTCGGGAGGCAGACGACCGACGAAGAGATTCCCCGAGATGTCGAGGTAGTGGAGATTGGAGCAGTTGGAGAGATAGATGGGGAAAGGGCCGGCGATTTTATTCGAGTAGACTTCGATTCTGGTTAGATTGGTGAGTTCACAGATGGAGGAGGGGATTGGGAAGGAGAGTTTCTTGAGAGAAAGATTGATTCCAGTGATGGTGCCATCTGTGGTGCATGTGATCTCAGGCCAGGAGCAGGGGTCTCCATTCGACTCGGTCCAATTGGAGAGGGAAGGCGGGTTTCTCCATTCTCTTTTCAGTTTTAGAAGAATTTCCTGCTGCAGCTCCCGCTTCTGCTTCTCTGCGCTTTTGGGTTGGGACTGAGACTGCAAGGGAAAGGAGTGGAGGAAGAGAAGCAGAAGCATGATGCGACAAACTGAAAGAAAGTGCGTTTTCGTCATGTTTTTTTAATAAGGAAAGGAGTTGTTTTTGGTTACAGTGCTTACAGCTACGCTGTACTAACACTTCTATACAGAATCGGGCGACTGCCACTTGAGTCGATACCAACTACCAAGTCAAGCAGGTCCGTCCGTTTGCGTGGGTCGTGGGAACGCAGCATTCATATCTCCACAGACCGGCCAAACTTTCTATCTCACTCCCTATTTCTCAACGCATGTGACAGTCGTTAGTCATTTGTTTTGGTCACACATTATCAACTATAATAGCTGGCATCGACCAGCTTTCCGATAAGGTCGGTCAATGAAGAAAAATGCAGGCAGTGGAAATGCAAAAGAGAAGCGACATGATATTGACTCAATGAAAGTAGCTTGCTTACTCTCAGCCACTAGTTCAAAAAGGGAATCTCTTCACTATGCTTACGCTCAGTCAAGTGAGGCGGGCTACGATTCCATTCCATTCGAGATATTTTTCCCATAACATGGCTGTTCGTAAGGTAATGATGAATACCGTTTTATGTGACGTGTTCGATTTGGCACGAGAAATACTTAAATTTGAGTGTTAAGAGGTGAATATCAAAAAGGACAGTTTTACGGGAAAATATTTCTTTCCTAATTTAACGAAAAAGGCCTTTTACTTTCAGTGAGCCTCACAAAGCTATTTATATCTTGTGTTTTTAACAAAAAGTCAGCTTTGACTTAAAAAAAAAAAAACTGAATACTGGTACCAGTACAAGGGATGCAGAATGCTATATCCGATCATGCCCAGCCACTTAGCTACCGACATTAAATCTAATTCCTTTTTAATATCCGTGGGACACATTTTTCTAGAGTGGTTAATTACACTATAAGAGGGTCTTAGTTAAGAAAAGTCTAAGATGGGTAAGTAGGTCCAAATCCCCACCATAAAACCCCCTCAATTACACTATTCATGATCGTTTAATCACACCAGAACCATGTTTGATGGTCCATGTAGATATTTCTCATTAGCAGTCATATGTTTGCCATGGTTTTGACCAATAGCTTATCTCTAGCCCAGAAGCTCTAATATTGAGAGCCTCTGCAAAAAGACTGGATCGCTCAGATAACATGATTGCAGAAAACTTCAAGACATCAGTAGCGAGGGAAGGCCCATTGAAAAGATTATTCATATCAGTAATTGGAACTATTTTTAGTACAAATCACATTAACTATTTATACAGACCCCACAGGGTTAAATAATTGGCATTTTAAAACTTCTTATCAATCTTGACCATCCATTTTCTTTTTTATTAGTCCCACAATTCATATTGTTACGGTCATACAAATGATGGAATATGCAAAGTCGGGCCTCCAGATGGATAGCTCAAAATTAAGATTGAACCTTTACTATTAGTTCAGTTGCCTGCTATGCTAATCAATCTTCTCATCAACATGATTTTGAAATTTATTGGCTACCCAAGGTAGGGTAGATTTTTTCATTCGTGGGGCAGTAACTGGGTGGGACACTCTTTTTAACTGGGGTTTTGGCCCTTTGACACATGTATTCCAACCGTATATGAACCTCTCTCATACTGTATATTTCCGGCTATTGAAATTTCATCGCTACCATTCAAAGGAAAAACAACTCGAGTTACAAAACATGCACAATGATGACAGAAACAGTCAATCTATAATCTGAAATATAGAAATAAGTCAAGATCTAGAAAACTAAATCTGAAGTTGTAGGATAAGAAAGAAACTTCAAAACCAATTATGATACAAATCATCAGATAATCTAAATATTATCATTGCTTCACAGTAGGAAAATCACAAGGACCCAGCCAACAGGATGAACATTACAACTGGGTGCCTGCAATTTTTTAGAGGACATTGCAAGTCACGGAAGCAGTCCCTTAAGTGTGTTTATGTGTGTGTCTCCGTGTGTGTATAAATGGAACCTGAACACTGTTGACATTCATACGAGCAATGCACATTGAAACCTGTATGTTGCAGAATCCCACTACAGAAGGACTGGACCATATTCTAGTAGTCACGTCGTACCAACCATACAGTTCTTCAATCTCTGTATAACACATGCACAGTAAAAACTAAGAAATTACCAATGGTGCGCATTTCAAGTGGTGAAAGAAATATCTACAGATTTGATAATGGCAAAGTTTTTATGGAAAAACACCATGAAAAATAAATAGAACTAAATGCACAAGAAAATTAATTTTCTTGTTCATCATGACATGTGACAGTCTATAGAAAACTAAACTAACTTATCACTTTGGGATTTAACTTGCACAACTAAAGGAAATGAATTCAAGACGTAAAATAAACAAGCACATTAGTGTTAGTCAGCTGAGTAACTTAAAAGATGAGATTTCCCATCGTCGAAGCTCAACCCAATTAAAAAAATGCATGTGACCTCCGAGCAGTATCACCAAAGCAGGTAGTGATGCCCTTCAAGTAACAATCTACATAATTCTCTTCAACCTGAATGTTGCAAACAGGTTAGACTAAGATAACACAATCCGTCTTAAAGATATTGCAAGGAGAATTTTAATGACAGAAGAAGAAAATAAATCAAGTCCATAATTTGTGCAACCATATATGAGAGATAACTAATTATAGCAGTGTGTGACACTCTAATAGGTCCTGTAGAGAGAGAGAGAGAGAGAGAGAGAGAGAGAGAGCTGTATTCCCAACCAAAAAACAGACTAATAGTAATACCTCCAAGTCTAAGGGGGGTGATGATAACCAAGAAAGCTCTTCCACTTGATTTAAGTCCACATTACGAGGTAAGAAACATAATTATATTGGGTGTTATTCTTTCAGCAGCCTGTAACAAAGAATATCTGCATGTAACTTTCTATTAGTTTTCCCATCAATGTGATGAACATTGAATATGCAACTCCATAAGAACTAATGTAATAGCACCAGTTGCAAACCATAATAAGAAGCATATGACAGTTGTTTGGATCCTCCAAACAATACCAGAGTACCTGTGCTAGCCTAAGACACAGTTACACAAAACTGCTGCATCATATCCTACATACCAATCTCTTAAATATGGGGGTCCTAGGATCTAAATACAGGGTACAGCTGACATATGATCCTAGGATCCAGTTTCGAAATATGGTTTATACAGTTCATAACTGATAAGCAGTTGCTAGCAGTTGGGAAGAACATGCATATGTTATCTTATCTTGTTGCCTTGATAATAAACCATATTAAGTTCAATGATTATTACTAAATTGCCGGTCTCCATAAGGAATCTAAAAAGCAACACTAGTTGAGGTTAACATGGTGCTTTTAATTATAATAAATTTAATTTATCATGCATCTTTCCCTTTCCCAAGGACTTGGACAATGTCCCAAGTGTTACACATCATAGTTAGCCATTTAGCATAACCAAGCATTATAAGTTTTACTAGGTGCGTCACTGAAAAGAGCGAATTCATATAGGATTTTATATGAAGCATATTTCTAAACCTTGTACTATATGTATTCAAAGGTAATGGTGAGTCGAATCAACTAAGTAGACCACTGGGTCAGGTCAGTCAAAGGACTATAAACGACAGTCAGATGGTTTCAGACAATCAACTCGAGACCACTCAAATCAAATCAAATTCCCCATCTTTTAAGCGATAATACGTACATTTTAGCTAATACTTTGAATCATATTACTTACTCCTTTAACAATCTATGAAGCCCAAATATAGCAATGATCTTCCTTGACTCCCTTTCTAACCATTAAACCTCAAAACATTAAATCAGTAGGTAGAAATAGATAATATGACAGTGCTAATTTTTTTGACATTCGCTAATCCAGATGAGACTTTCACAACCCTACACCTACTAATTCACATGGATATTTAAAAGTGTCTCACTTATACGTGCATAAGTGAAGTTCAGGCACAAATCCCAAGGTGGTACCGGTTTTGTTGTGGGCCCTCCTCTTGGGCCTCTCTTCATATTTCTTTAAATCCTCTTTTCTTACCTTGCGGCCCTCTTAATTAATCTTCAAGGGCATGTTTGTTAAATTGAGAGGAATCTTCTATTTAGAGGATTTCTTCATTCCCTTGGAACCATGGTATCCTCTCTAAGGACTTTTTATGGGAAGAATAAATGCATCTTAGGTTTGGAAAACACCTAGGATTCACTCTCAAGTGCTTCATTGCCTTTGTGAATTTGCAAAATTCGATGGGGAAGGTGGTAACTGAGGAATCAATGGAAGAAAGGATTTTTGGTGGATTTAGATAATCCTCTAACTTTTCCTCTCTTCAACCAAGTGTAGATTTTCTTTGCAATTGAGGAAAATCAAAGGATTCATCTCTGAGGATGTTGTCCAAACATGCCCCAAATCTTTTATTTCCTCCCATGTGGACTTCCTAATGTGGGCCCTTTAATGTGATTGCTCATATGGGGCCTTCAGTCCTTCGGTTGCTTCATCTAAAGAGAGCCAACCATTGATTGTTGTCAAAATAACAATCCAATGGCGGACTTTCACTGTCGTGACAATCAAAGATGGGACAATCAAAATCCATCCACAAAATAGATAAATCTTCAACCCTACGCCTCCATCGCTAGTAGATCTTGAAGGATTTGTTCCCATCAGGTTCATTAACCACTAAGTGCAATCGTCGGTTTGGCCAACTTGGTTAGCGCCAACTCACAGGTGGTACTAAGATGCAAACAGGACCTTAAGGATGAGGAGAGGATCGAGTTTCAGCTCCATCAGATCATCCTAAGGCTACGATTTAATACCTTGAAATTTACTATTTAGAACCATTCTCTCTTCAACAACCAGATCACAGGCTTGGGATAGTAGGATAGGCATGAAACCCTGACATGTGGTTTCTGATACAAAACAATAACCTTTTCTATTTTTATTTTTTTAATTGGTCTAACATATAACATTTCCTCTACAAAACGTATTAAACCATTGTTCTGGTATGCATATAAACACATGGTAAGTTTGTTGTTATGTTCGTTCTGTTGGTAGCTATTGTTTGGTCTTGGATGGCTTTTGAAAGCTTGTCAGTTGTCAGTATCTCTCTTGTACTACTAGCTTTCTCTAATAAATTTTACCTTTCAGAAAAAAAAAAGAAAAAAACACATGGATTGGATGGAACATCAGAAGTCAAATGACTAGGATAAGCAATATTGGCTTAAAAAACTTGGCCATTGTCAAGCTTATTCTACATACACACACCATGTTCATGAAATAAATAAAGAATATCTCATACCAATCTTTTGGCTTGAGAAAATCAAGGGTAAAGTTCTCCATCATGCTGTAACTTGGACCACCCCATGGTGGTTAAAGAAACACAACATCACCCTGAACAAAAGCAAAGCATACTATGAGAAAAAGCTACCGTAAGTTTACAATTTTGAACACTCCAAGCATTAAACTTTCAGTTGCACATTTCAACAATTTGTAGTTCAAGGGGGCATACGCCCACTTGCAAAACTGACTGATAAACATTTATAGCATTATAAAAATTAAAAACAGTCTTAAGCATAAAAGAAATTTTTGGTTGATAGCTAACATAACAAGCAACATGAACGCAAGCTTCCAACAAAAAGCATTAGCCTGAGTTGGTGTCACTGGATAAGCAGTAAATGGCTATAATTTTTTTAATATATAAATAAAGGTCACTAAAGCTACAAATTGTCTTAAGTATTTACCAAATTTACACAATTTCACTTCACCTTCTCATATTGATATAACGTCTGTATTATGCTGCAATCCACTTATTTTAAGGGTAGTTTAGGCAAGGTTTAATAAACCAGACTCGAGACCAGACTCGCCCAAGGCCATTTCCGAGTCAACTCGGCCGACTCGGGCGAGTCCCTATTCAATTTAGTTTAAAAGAAACAAAAAAAAAAAAAAAAAGCAGCAGTGCTGCAGCAGCTACAGGGCACTGCTTAGGGAGTGGTGTAACAGGACACATAAGAAGAAAAAGAAAAGTAGCTTTGCAGTAAAAAGAAGAGTAGCCTTGCAGGCAGCAGCAACAGTAGACTTCAGGCAGCAACAGCAGTGGACTGCAGGCTACAGCACAGCAGGTAGTGACTTGCAGGGAGGCTGGGCACTAGGCAGCAGCATTGACAAGCACTAGGCAGCAGAGCTTGAAGCACACAGCAAGTCAACAGGTCAGATAACTTTTTTTTTAAGTGATGCACTCTCTTCCTCTCTTGCTGGAAATAGCTGTCTATTTAGGTTTCCTTTTTTTTTTTTCTGTTTTCCTCCCTTCCTCCCTTTTTTTTTATTTTTTTTTTCTCGCTCAATGATGCAAGACTCGGCCAATCTTTTTTTTTTTTTTATGTTCTCTCTCTCTTGTATGCAAGAAGAAGAAGCTGCTGCCATAACTGTTCTGCAAAGTTCAGACCATTTTTTCTTCCAATTCTACCATATTTTGAAAGGTAGTTTCTATTTTCTCTCTCTCTTATTGGAAATAGCTGCCCATCTAGCTTTCTTTTTATTTTCTTTTTCTTTTTCTCCCTCCCTTCCCTTTTTTCTTCTTTTTTTCTCAATGATGCATGACTTGGTCGAGTCCCATCAGTGCGATACCGAGTCGGAGTGACCTGACTCGGTATCAGCCAAGTCCAAGTCAACTCAAACTCGGCTGATTTTTTAAACCATGAGTTTAGGCACTACATGTCATCGGCTTTCTCACCACGTGCATTATGTTTTTGAAAAACCCAATCCACTTGAACGAGATAAGAAAATGAAAACCATGTCCACGACAGAAATACGTGAAAATTCTTTTTTTTTTGTCTTTAAAAGAAAAGTGAATTCCTAAAAATAGAAAAAGAAAATGGAAGTACAGCAACAGGGAAGGAAAGATTCTCAAAGCAATTGCCTCAGCATAGACTGATTCACCTTTCACAACACACTACCGCAATACGCAAGGTCTGGAAATTCTGTCCCTGTTTTTAAATATCTAATTATTGATTTTTATGGTGGGTTCTATTGCTAATTAGTACTATGGGACCCATTCCATTACTACATGAATTAGTCTTCATAAGAGGGAGAAAATTGCACGACATCTTCATCCAATAGGAAGTAAACTTTTGGATGGGATAGGAAGTCCTGTACATGGCCCTATCAGGAAAGGGGATAAGATGTATATATATATATATATTCATGGAGTCTTTTATTGCCTCACTTTGGTTCTTCAAAACCCTAGGGGAGAACCACATAGAGAGAGAAGCCTAAGAAGGAGCACTAGGAGGAGAAAGAAAGAGAGAAACTAAGAAGAAGAGGAAGACAAACAACCAGGCAACAGTTGATGTCCTGCTCTCGACCTCAGATAGCCAACATCACAAGAGTTTACAAGAGGTGAGTGATTTTCCTATATCTATTCCTTAAGTTTGGGTGTGTTTCGTACGTGAATGAGAAAGCCTGATGCCAAGAATGAGCCAGGAAATCAGGTCGTTCCTGTATGTTGTTCATGTTTGAACTGTGGGCCCCACATGGAATGCGGGGTAGTCAATCAGATCCGATGATCTAAAAGAGAACCCTTGGTCGACCTTGCTAGGTATGTTCAATGGGGGAGAAACTCAGTTGGGTTTATAAGGATGGGTTTTTAGGAAGCCAGCCATTGTAAAATAATGATTGACGACCATTGTTTGGGCAAGATGATGAGTGAAGACATGTGGAATTGATTTGAAACAAGAAGATAATGATTTCCTTGTGATTGTATACTTCTGAATGTTAATTTAGGCAACAAAGATGGATGATATTGACGAAATTCAAAACAAAAAGGGGATTTTCAAATTTCTAGCCGTTAAAAAACGTCTGGTCTCGACATGGGTTGTGGGTCCACATGGACCACCGAATGTCAGATCTGATCCATAGATCTTGTAGTGGACCCTTGGGCGAACCTTGGGGTGGTGGTGGTGGTCCCAATTGATTTGGACCATTGGGCCCCACCATCTGATGACCTAAATAAGGCAGGGCATGAGAGAGCTTTCAATCGAACTGGGTTCTGACGATAACCCATGCTTTTGTATAGATATGTCGAGCATATATTTTATTGGAAGTTTATAAAAGGGCCCCTAATGTAATCATAATTTCATAAAAGTCCATTCACATCTTAATAATTAATGATTAAAGGAAAGGGTGTACTGTGATGATAATATGTTATATAGCCTGTATCTAAATAAGTCTGTGTCCTAACAATTTGATATGTGCGAATGAAACTGTGGCATATACAAATTAGTAAAAAAGAAAATATTTTGAATTATAAATTCTATTGTGCATGATTTTATTAAGATGGGGTATGATCTGAACTACTAGCATGATATGATTTATTGTGTAATTCTGGACCATTGGGTTCGATTTGAAGTTTGGTTATGTTTCTATGGAAGTGGATAATAGGACACTAAGATCCTGATACTGTGGGTCCTACGGGATGCTGGGTGAAGAGATGTATGAGTGGCATCTCGACAAATGAGATAAATCAAGATAGTGCAGTGATGTAGACTGGGTGCAAAGATATAGTTGAGAGATGTGTCATGGAGTATGCTATATTCATTGATTGAATTATTTATGGTCTATTAATAATTTGTTTCTAATGATGCTATTCTATTACTTGTGGATGTATATTAGAATAGGAAATTCATTCATCAGTTTATACTGATGTTGAGTTGCTCCTTTCAGATAACCGAGTTGCGGGTGGACCAGAGAATGGCGAAGATCAGCCCATAGTGTTTGGCATACGTGGCTAAGGAGAGCGTTACCTCAATATTTAGTAGATTAGGGAAATAGATAGTATAGAGTATTTAATTGTTACAACGAATTTTATTATGGGCATTGTTTAGACACTGGAAATATAATTAGTTGGTCATTTAATTTGCTTGAGTAATACAAAGACAAATTTTAATTTAATGATGCTCATGCCTAACGTGTTTATTTGATTTAAGTATGTGAATTGTATGCCAATGCATTATAACTCAGATTCCTACAGGGCCTCAGAATTTGGGCTGTGACAACTACCTAGAAGATACAGGAGTTGATGTGGAATGAAGATGTGGACTACAAAACAAAAAGTTGGCCCCCCAATGACCTGTGTCATACCAAAGATATGGACTGATAACCATTAAAAACAATTCATTGGTTTAACTATTTTAATTAATTATAATGGTTATGATTTAGATATCTTAGATAGCTTGACAAGAGTTTGCTAGTCTAGATGAAGGCAAACTTCTCTTTAACCTAAAGACATCCATAATGCTAGTGGAGCTGGATACTAAGGTAGTTATATATATATATATGTGTGTGTGTATTTTTTTGCTGAGTTGGCCCAGTGGCTAAGAGTGTGAAAGACAAGGTACCCACTAGGGATCGATCCCTTGTAAATGCTATGAGAATGGGTGTCTTATCCATGAAGACAACCCTCTAGTCCCAAGGTAGTTATACTATAGGAAGGTAGTAATATTTGAGTTTTTCTGATATTTGATAAAGACTGAGATCAAGGATCGAAAATGTCATGAATATGGTATTTTTGTGGTTTATTTTATTTTTGTTTTTTGGCATATAAAATGGTCAGCAGATAACTTGATTTTATGTGTTATGCTTCTCATCGATTCTTATACGACTACAGGTTCAGTGAGTGTTGCATCAAGATTAAGATTAATTCCTATATGTGTGCTGCTCATTGGTGTTGGAAATAGAAGACAGAATCTGATTGCAAAGTGTTGAAGCCAAAAAGTACATATTTTGTGGGCTGATTTATTATACTTACAGTTGGGACTAGGTCCATTATTTCGACAACTATTCCTGCATATTGAGTGGGATTGAGGTTATCTAAAACATCAAGCAGTGGTAAGGCTCTAAGCAAATTATTAGGAGTTGTTTTATATGAATTCAGGGATCCAAATTAAACGCAATTAGTTGGTGAGTTTTAAATCAAGGCTGCTGAATTTTGTACTTTCATCGGCTAAAACAGGTAAAGCTTTCTAAAGAGAATAACCTAGAGTTCAAAACAAACCTAGTCTGCAGTAATTAGTCGACAAATCATATCTCATCAACAATGTCTGAGCCCTATTCATCAATCTGGAGTCAGATTCTATGTATGGAAACTGTTACTTCCAGGATTCCAGCCCAATTCTCCTAGTAAAACATAGATTTCTAGCCATAAAATTACAGCTGGAAAGTTTAGCATTCGGTTTGGGGAATTGATAGGCTAGGACAGGTGCAGGTCAAATTGATCATGGTACAGTCACGCTCCTCTCTGAATTGCATCATTAGATTAATCTGCAAGAGGTACTTTAGTTCCAAAAACCAAAATTGAATTGCATCATTAGCTTAACATGGAAGAGTGACTTTAGTTCTAAAAACCAAAATCAGCTGTGATACTAAAAAGTTTAGCTAGGATATTAGCTTCCACATTTACCCATCTAAATTTATAAACAAATGATTCGAAAGTTCCCTAACATGTGTATCGTCAACTCCATCTGCTAATTTAAAATTCGAAAGCCCAGCTTCTTGCAAAAGTAAATTTCATCCCATGACTAAGGGCCTTGAATTCAGAGTTCCACTTCTCTTTGGTCAGCCCTAATCACGTCATTGCTTCTTTTAAAGGTGAACCCTTATCGCAAAGAGGAAAATTCTTTAATGCCAGTGACAATTCTGTGGCATTGCCACCAACAGGACCCACCTAATATTGAAAATAAAATGAACGGAACCATCTTACTCAACCTTGTCACTGGTAGGAAGGTGGTTTTTACGACTCATTAATGTGTGATGGAAACTAAAATAAAACGAGTGATACAGGCAGAACCACCAAATGCGAAAAGAGAAAATATTGTATCGCATGAGATACTTTTTATTGGTATTGTAACGAATGGAGAGAAATGGAGTAAATGACTTCAAACAAACATTCATTTGAATCATCAATATCAAAGCTTAAGAAGTAAAGATATTTCGTGTACCTTAAGATGTGCAGAAAGTTGGAAAAAATCCCCTATTATGAAATCAGTGTAATCTTCCACTCCATATATCTTCACATTATTAAAGGCCATTAAAATCTGTTGAGGATCAACATCAATGGCAACAACATAATAAGACCTACTAGAACAAATGCAACGGTTAAAGCAAACTGCGCAAATCTTCATTCACATCTGAATAGGCCAAAGGAACAGAGAACACAGCTTTAGAACTCATTAATGGAAAAAAGTGCATTTGATGATAAAGAAAATACTCAAACAGCCACTTCAATAGTTAGAACAAACTAATTCAGCACCACAAACAGAAGAAAATCGAAGACTATTCATGTGTATGAGTTAGGCTGTGACTTAAGTGGTAAGATGAAGTTCAAACCCCAGAACCCAGACATTACAAGATCCTAGCAAATCATCCAGCAGGCCTTGCCATCAATAGGCAGAGTTTAAAATCAGATAATTCAGAAAATAGTGCTCTGCTTTCCACTTGCAACAATCCATTTCCTGTCTTTTCAAGTGTTCAGATTTGGTGATTAGAATCACTTGATCAGCATTACATTTTAGAGAATGATCATTCTAACATTGGCCCACCCGATGAGAGCTGGATCTCAGATATGTGTTAACAGCCTCGCATACAAAATTATAGTCACTGTAATATGGAAGGGAGAAGAAAAATTGTGCACATTCTACACAAAATTAAATATAAAGAAGCCCATTGAGAAAAAGTAACCTGCTAGTTAAATTTTAATGAACATACTAACATAAACATCCACAATTCACACATGGACATCAGACATGAAGATCTACATCTTCATGTCGCAAATACATTTGTATAACAAAATTTCTAAGCGGCACTCATCCATTTGTTTTTATTTTTTCCCAGTGATTCCTAACAAAGCTCCAAGTAAGATTAGCCACTGGAAACCAAATGCATCAAATATTCGTAAGAGCTAAAACAATATCTTCAATGGAAATTAAACATTTTGGCTAAATGAATAGTTACCATTCCATCGTGCTCTTGGGGCTTTGGGCATCATGAAAATAACAAGCGCACATAAGCAAGATACTGATTTTCATTCTCAGTCCAGTATTGTGCATTTGTGCTTGCTGCAGATAATGTTTTAAGACAAAAAGAAGGCAGAAAAGAAGTCTATTATCAAATATGATTTCTGTTTTGTGCCACCTCAAACACATGGAAGAAAAAATAACCATCCATTAGTCCTAAGTAGTCAAACTACTTGTCAGTTGGATGCATCAAAATGCAATGCAAAATTGCAAATGTCAGATAAAAGATTTCAATACCAGAAAAATAATAAATGTGAACTGCAATCCAACAAGTCACAACTTGCAGTAACATCAAGATGAAAATTCGCAATTCCTCCACAAGTAAAAACACCAATAAACTGAAGACTACTGGTGCAAATTATCAAGATTTGTCATAATATAGTCATATATCATGATGAATACCGGCATCATTAAAAAGATTTACAGTGGCAGTAAATCAAGGTCATAAATATGGTACACATGATACTAAAAGATCAAGTAAATTCTAAATTATATATATCCTAAAGTTATATCAAACACCCCAAGATATCTTAATTATCTAAACACATCCAAATATCAGGGACCTACATTCTTGCAAACAGAATTGCATTGCCACCAACTCCTGCAAAACAGTCAATGATAATTCCACCACCACTCCTTTCAGCATGCCTGATAGCAACATCTTCAGGTGTAACAGAAAACCATCCTTCTTCATCAATCTTAATACCTTCATTATATCATGAGAATAGACTGCACCTTTGGTGCCAGTACTTAAAAACAAGTGGGCTGATTCCTTCTGAGACGGATGGTTTAGCATCTTGAGTCTCTTAACTAGAGAAAATATAGAATAAGACAAGTTGAGGCTTTCTTGTACTTAGAAAGAAAAGTGACAGTTAAAATTCCAATGACCTTCTATAATGAAGAATGAAGGTTATTAAAAAAAGTTCAATAAATTGCCAAAGCAAAGATGAACTATTCATAAATTGATCACAACAATGAACTTAGATGTTACAGTTTAAGAAAAAAAAACATTGAATTTCGGTCTTTGTTTTAAAGGTCCAACAGCAAGAAGCAAAATGCAGAATTGTATGGCACATACAGCCAATATCCTATGATGCCCAAATACGGATCCGGGTACAGATTCGGATCTGAGGATCAAGGACACTTCTCCGCACTTATGAAAATCTAGGCACAGCTATGTATCCAAGTGTCCTAAACACTTCTGAATTAATGAAATTATCATTTTTTACGTTACTTTCTAAGAATTTTTATTCTTAGAAGTAAGAAAATTAGAAGAACTGTACAAGTAGGATATGCTGAAGTTGTACCCTAAAAGGATTAATGCAGTATTGGATACCAATACGAGTGTTATAGTAGTTTGACACGAACATGCTAGGCATGTACATGTATCTGGGAATTTTTGTGAAATTCAAAAGTACTTACTATTTTCCTTAATTAGTTTAGAGTCTTTAGAGGATTACCATTATTGCAATATTAAAATACTATGTTATTGAATTATATACAATGAAGACTTGGAGCATAGTAGTGAGAAAAGACGTGCTAGATTTTGATGTTACGAAGAGCATGACTTTACATAGAGTTGAATCGAAAATATGACTCAAAGCCAACCCCAAATAGATGAAGGGTTGGATGATGATGGCGATGGAGATGATAATGGAGTTATTTGAAAATTGACATATAGAAAAGTTAGGCTTGTTAAAATTCATTCTAAACAAAAAATAATTCTTAAATATTCATAAGAAGTAGATTTTGCTTTAACAAACTTCACTGCAGGAAAGGCATACTTCTGTCACGTGCCAATTATCACAATGACTTTATCTTTCTTTTGGATGCCATGCATATGATCACCATGATTCGAGCTTTGTAACTAAGTGTGGGTAAGTGAGGCTCTCATGGGTGTGAAAGAGTGCACAAAGACTAATCAGTGGATGTGAGGAGAGGAATGCAAACACCTTAGACATAAGGATACTCCATAAGCTATTAGCAAAATTTTTGGATTGTGCACACATGAATGTGCACACTAATTGGAACCAGATGCATGAGAAAACATTTTCCACTAATCCTAGAGAAATGCTTATATGCAGATATGTAGGTGACTTACAGCAAGCATGGTATGCAAGTGAGAAAAACCTGCACTGTCAATGTCGTTCAGCTGTCTTGGATGCTTTGCTCAGTTCCTACACCTGGCATTGGGTTTACACTACAAGAGGGTCCTAGTTAAGGAAAATCTAAGATCAGAAAGTAGGTCCAAATCACCACCATAAAACCCCCTCGATTACACTATTCATGATCGTTTAATCACACAAGAACCATTGTTTGATGGTCCATCCAGATTTTTCTCATTAGCAGTAATCTGTTTGCCACGATTTTGACCAGTAGCTTTTCTCTAGCACAAAAGCTCTAATTTTGAGAGCCTTTGCAGAAGTACTGGATCACTCAGATAATATGATTGCTGAAAACTTTAAGACATCAGTAAAGAGGAAAGGCCCACGGAACGGATGATTCATATCAGTAATTGGAACTATTTTTAGTACAAATCATGTTAACTATTTACACAGACCCACAGGGGTAGACATACAGATAAATAATTGGCATTTTAAAATTTCTTATCGATCTTTGACCATCCATTTTTTTGTTAGTCACACGGATCATATTGTTACAATCATACAAATGATGGAATATGAAAAGTGGGCCTCCAGATGGGCAACTCAAAATTAAGATTGAAACTTTACTATTAATTCAGTTGCCTGCTCATCAACATGTTTTTCAAATTTATTGGCTACCCAAGGTAGGGAAGGTTTTTTTACTAATGGGGGTAGTAACTGGGTGTGACACTCTTTCTAACTGGAGTTTTGGCCCTTCCAACACATGTATTCCTACTGTATATGAACCTCTCCAATACAGTATAATTCCGGCTATTGAAATTTCATCAGTACCATTCAAAGGAAAAAGAACTCGAGTTACAAAATATGTACAATGATGACAGAAACAGTTAATCTATTATCTAAAATATAGAAATTAGTCAAGATCTAGAAAACTAAATCTAAAGTTGTATTTAAGAAAGAAACTTCAAATCCAATTACGATACAAATCACCAAATAATCTAATCATTATAATCTAGGAAGCATGGACATGCGCCTAGAGTCCCCGTGTCCGTATCGGACAAGTGTGGACGGCTCAGACACGGCTGGACACGTGTCCGACACGCCACAAAATGTGTCGGTTTTTTTTTTGAAAAAATTTTTCAAATTTGAACTCGGCGGGGACACTGCAGGACATAGTGGGGACATGGCAGGGACACGGCGAGGACACGATAGTGACATGGCAGGACAGGGCGAAATTATTTTAAATTTTAAATCCCTCTTTTTTTTATAGTTGAGTATGATCAAAACCTGTGATTAAAAACAAAAAGAAGAGTGTTAAATGAAGTTTCAAAAGTTTATAAATAATTCAAGAACAATTTCAGACCAAATATGAAATTTTCCAAACAATCTCTGTTTTTTTTTTTTTGGCTACCCTCTATTGTAACTCTTTTCTTTCGTTTTTGCTAGTCTCATATTTTTTACTTTTCCAGTGTTAGTTATGTTTTTCTTTTCTATTAATTGTGACATTATGCTTCTTAATTTTGCTAAAAATATAACTATTCTTTAATTTTATGATTATATATAAATATATATATTTATTATTTGTCTGGCCTAGCCGTGTCCATATCCTACCTTTTTAGGATTTGTTGTATCACCGTATCCGTGTCATGTCGTATCCTGTCCCGTGTCCATATCTGTGCTTCTTAGATTATAATTGCTTCACAACAGGAAAATCACACAGACCGAGCCAACGATATGAACATTACAACTGGGTGCCTGCAATTTTTTAGAGGATATTGCAAGTCATGGAAGTAGTCCCTTGTGTGTGTATAAATGGCAGCTGAACACTGTTGACATTCATATGAGCAATGCACATTTATACTAGTATGTTGCAGTTGCCCACTACAGAAGGGCTGACCATATTCTAGTAGTCGCATCGCACCAACCATACAGTTCTTCAATCTTTGTATAACACATGCACAGTAAAAACTAAACAATTACCAATGGTGCACATTTCAAGTGGTGCAAGAAATATCGATAGATTAGCTACTGGCATAGCTTTGATGGACAAACACCATGGAAAATAATTAGAACTAAACACACAAGAAAATCAATTTTGTTGTTTGTCATGACATGTGACAATCTACATAAAACTAAACTAACTTATCACTTTATGATTTAACTTTGCAAAACTAAAGGAAACGAATTCAAGCACAAAAATAAACAAGCACATTAGTGTTAGTCAGCTGAGTAACTTAAAAAGATGAGATTCACCATCGTTGAAGCTCAACCCAATTAAAAGAATGCATGTGACCTCCGAGCAGTATCACCAAAATAGGCAGTGATGCCCTTCCAAGTAACCATTTACATAATTCTCTTCAACCTGAATGTTGCAAACAGGTTAGACTAAGATTACGCAATCCTTCTAAAAGATGTTGCAAGGAGAATTTTATGGACAGAAGAAAATCAACAAGTCCATAATTTGTGCAACCATGTATGAGCAATAACTAATTATAGCAGTGTGTGACGTTCTCATAGGCCAAGGACTACATAACTAGATATAAAAGGAAGCAGAGTACATATCTAGATATAGAAGGAAGCAGAAAATTCAAAGTTGAGAGAGAGGGAGAGAGAGCAATGACTTTTGTGACGCTGACATAAACTATACCGATCTTACAAGGTGGTTTTCCCTACTCATTCACTGAATCAAAATTGCCCACCATGAATTGGTGTTGGCCCAAGTTTCATTAAAATAGGAATGGTAGTCACTATTGAACTAAACGGTCTTCACCGCTTGCAAACATATCCTTCTCTCAGTGAGTGTGTGTGTGTGTGTGTGTGTGTGTGTGTGTGTGTGAGAAAGAGAAAGAGAGAGAAAGAGAGAGAAGATGGATTGTCTAAATAAATTTGTGACAAAGAACTATATTTCCAACAAAAAAGCAGACTAATAGTAATACCTCAAAGTTTAAGGGAGGTGATGATAACCAAGAAAGCTCTTCCACTTGATTTAAGTCCATAGTACGAGGTAAGAACACAATTATATTGGGTGTTGCTCTTTGAGGAGCCTGCAACATAGAATATCTGCATGTCAACTTTCTATTAGTTTTCCCATAAATGTCTCATGAACATTGAATTTGTAACTCCACAAGAACTAATGTAATAGCACCAATTACAAACCATGATAAGAAGCATACGACAATTGTTTGGATCCTCCAAACCATGCCAGAGTACACAACACTGCTCCATCATATCCTGCATACCAATCTCTTAAATATGAGGATACTAGGATCCAGATATAGGATACGGCTGACATATGATCCCAGGACCCAGTTTCGCAATTTGGTTTATACAGTTCATAACTGATAAGCAATTGCTAGCGGTTGGGAAGAACGTGCATGTGTTATCTTATCTTGTTACCTTGATAATAAACCATATCAAGTTCAATGATTATTGTCAAACTGCCGGTCTCCATAAAGAAACTCAAAAGCAACACTAGTTCAGGTCAACATGGTGCTCTTAATTATAATAAATCATTTAATTTTGCATGCATCTTTCCATTTCCCAAATACTTGGACAATGCCCTAGGTGTTACACATCATAGTAAGCCATTTAGCATACCTATGCATCATAAGTTTCACTAGGTGACTCACTGAAAAGAATGTATTCAAGTAGAAATTTATATGAAGCATATTTCTAAACCTTGTATTGTATGGATTCAAAGGTAATGGTGAGTCGAATCAACTAGGTAGGCCGCTGGGTCAGGTCAGTCAAAGGACTATGAACGACGGTCAGATTGCTAGAGACGGTCAACTTGGTGACTACTCGAATCAAATCAAGTTCCCTAACTTTTAAGCGATAATACGTACATTTTAGCTAATATCTTGAATCATAATACTCCTTTAACAGTCTATAAAGCCCAAATATAGCAATGATCCTCCCTGACTCCCTCTCTAACCAGGAAACCTCGAAACATTAAATCAGTGCTGATTTTTTTTTGCCATTCACTAATCCCGATGAGACTGTCATGACCCAACACCCACTAATTCATATGGATATCTAAAAAATATCTCATATATGTGCATAAGTGAAGTTCAGGCACAAATCCCAGGGTGCTTCGGTTAATTGTGTCCCTCCTCTTCGGCGTCTCTTCATAATTTCTTCGGCGTCTCTTCATAATTCTTTAAATCCTCTTCGATTTCCTTGGGCCCCACTTAATTAATCTTCAAATCTTTCATTTCCTCTCATGTGACACTTCCCAATATTAGGCCTTCAATGGGATTGCACATATGGGGCCTTCAGTACTTTAGTTGCTTCATCTAAGGGGATCTAATCATTGATTGTTGTCAAAATAACAATCCAACGGTGGATTTTCACTGTCATGACCTAAGAAGCACAGACACAGACACGAGACACAGACACAGACACGACACGGATATGCCGACACAGCATTTCTTAAAAAAGTAGGATACGGACACATTGGGGGACACGTTAATAATATATATTAATTTATATATATAATCATCTACTAAAAAATAATATCATTTTAATTTTTTTAATCAATTTAGCAATCAAAAAATAAAAATTCAAATACCAACTCACAAGCATATCAAATTATCAAATATCAATACAACACTAAAACATACTTCATAATCATTAAACATGAAATATCCATAGTTCCATAAAATCCATATAAATAAAAGGCGGATCATCTCTTTCCCCTCCCTAAAAAATAAAAATAAAAAATAAAGCAAAAAAAAAAAAGCTAATCTTGAGGCCTATTTTTTAGTGAAATATTTATTTGTCTTTTGCTTGTAATATAATTAATATTTACAATCATACATTTTTCCATGATACAAAATTGTCATATATCAAGTTTACAAGTTTTAATAACCATATGTTAACAAAGTGTCCAAGAGATATCAGTCACATGTTTATTTTTTAGTCATAGACACAGGCTAGGAATTGTGGGACACGTTGCAAAAAGAGTATCGAACAAGTGTCTGAAATTAAAATTTTTAGTTCTTAAATATAACTACGGTTAAATAGTATTGGACACGTCTCCGAGAGTGTCCAAGGAGTGTCGGTGTCCGACACATGTCTAACACAGATACGTCACTTTCTTAGAAGTGTCCGTGCTTCTTAGGTCATGACAGCCAAATCTTGGACAACCATCATCCATCGTCAGATACATCCGCAACCCTATGCCTCTAGCACTAGTAGATCTTAAAGGGATTGGGGTTGAGGACCCCATCAAGTTCATTAACCACTTAGCGCTATGGGACTGTAGGGCCCACTTGGTTAGTGCCAATTCACAGGGGGTAGTGAGATGTAAATAGAAAATTAAAGATGAGGAGAGGATCAAGTATCAGCTCCATCAGATCATCCTAAGGCTAAGATTTAAGACCTTGAAAATTTACTATTTAGAACCATTTTCTTTTCAATAACCAAATCACAGGCCTTGGGATAGAAGGATAGGCGGGAAACTTGAAACTTGAGATGTGGTTTCTGATATAGAACAATAACCTTTTTTCTTTTTTCTTTTTCAATTGGTCTGGCATATAACATTTCCTCTGCTAAAATAATTAAACCATTATACTGGTATGCATATAAACATGTGATATGTTTTGTTTGTTGTGTAGTTTTTTTTGGTAGCTGTTGTTTCGTCTTGGGTGGCTGTTGTAAGCTTGTCAGTATATCTCTTTTGCACTGCTAGCTTTCTCTAATGAATTTTACCTTAAAAAAAACAAAAAAAAAAGGCAAAAACTCATGGTATGGGTGGAACATCCGAAGTCAAATGAAAAGGATAAGAAATGGTGGTCTAAAAAACTTGGACATTGTCAAGCTTATTGTACATAAACACACCATGTTCATAAAATAAATAAAGAACATTTCATGCCCATCTTTTGGCTTCAAAAAATCAAGGATAAAGTTCTCCATCGTACTATAACTTGGACCACCCCATGGTGGTGAAAGAAACAAAACATCACCCTGAACAAAATAAAGGCACACAATGAGAGAAAACTATGTTAAGTTTACAATTTTGAACACTCCAAGCATTAAACTTTCAGTTGCACATTTCAACAATTAACAGTTGAAGGGGACATAAGCCCACTGGCAGCACTGATTGATAAAGATTTATAACGTCATAAAAATTAAAATCAGTCTTAAGCAAAAAAGACATTTTTGGTTGATAGCTAACATAACGAGCACCATGAATGCAAGCTTCCAGCAAAAAGCATTGACTTGAGTTGGTCTTTCTAGATAAGCAGTAGATGACTGTAATTTTTTACTATATAAAAAAAGGTCATTAAAGGTACAAATTGTCTTAAGTATTTGCCAAATTTACACAATTTCACCAGTAGTAAATTCACCTTCTCGTATAGATATAATGTCCCCATTATATATGCTGTAATTTAATTATTTTAAGGGTAGTTTAGGCACTATTTTCCATCTGCTTTCTCACCCCATGCATTATGTTTTTTGGTTTTTTTTTTTTTTTGAAATGATAACTTTGCTTAAAAGAAGAGGTTATACAGTATAAAAGGATTACACTGAGAAGCAGCTGAAGGGAAACCTAACAAAAAACAGCTACCACCCAAAGCCACCAAAAGAAAAGGGAGGGCGACAGGTGCCCAAAACCAAAAGAAGAAGCAGAGAACCCTTATCTAGGGGCGACGACCTCCTTCCAATTGTACATCAAGCAAAATAACAAGAAGCCCCAAAAGTCTGGGAGAATAGAGGCACATGAAGAGACACAGAATCTTAAGTTCTGGATCATATCTTCTGATAGAGAAGCAATTCCTTCAAAGCAACGGTGATTTCTTTCTCTCTCTAAATGGACCAAGAACAAGCAAAGGAGGATAAATGCCACAGAATCTTCCCTTTGGGGAAGACTATTGAGCAAAACCAAGCATCGTAGAGCTCAGCGAAGGAGCTTGGAAGAACCCAAACTTAGCCAAATTCTCTAAACATGAAGGTCCATTAGCTGGTTGCCATTATACAATTGAGGAGGAGGTGATCGACAGATCCCTCAGCGTCATGGCAAAGCGAGTAGCAATGATGACAATCATATTGCGCTTGCGAAGGTTGCCATCGTAAGGATCCTCCCGTGCAAAACCAGCCAAGCGAAAGCCAAAACTCTCGATGGGGCCTTGGACTTCCACAAAGAGATCCAACATCCAGATGCAGCATGGGGATGAGATAACGAATTGAAGAAGGAAGAGACAGAGATGTTTTCATCAGGAGAGGGGGTCCAGATTCTGCTGTCCTAGCCATCGTCAAAGACAAGAGGGGTGTGAATACCATTGCCTCCAATAGCTCAAAAAGGTGACATTCTTCATATTCGAGGAGGTATCTTTGAAAATTGGGCTCAAGAAGATACGGGTGGAGGTCATGTCGATGTAGTCACTGACCTTAGCGTTGTGGTTTAAAGCACAGGTGTAGAGATCTGGGTACTAAGATTGAAGGCTATAGTCGCCACTCACCAATCCAAATGTCATGCCAAAAGGAGATCCATTCACCATTTCTGACTTCATATTTGATTGAGAGTGCAAAGGAATAGAGCATATCGCTTTCCAAAAGCTGGAGCAACCTATTGAAGGAGAAGAGAAGTCCTAGCCGTTCCTTGAGACATTGTATTTGGCCAACAAAATACTTTTCCAAATATTGTCCGAGCTGTCTCCAATTCTCCAAAGCCATTTGCCAAGGAGAGCTTGGTTCATGAGACATAAGGGTCTTATCCCAAGGCCACCAGAATCTTTGGGAGAGCAAACCGAGTTCCAATCAACCAGATAGAATTTTCTTCTGTTACCACGACCTTGGTAGATGAAATCTCGTTGCAACTTCTCTATGTGATTGATAATAGAAATTAGGCATTTTAGAATAGACAAAAAGTAAGTTGGCAAGTTGGCAAAGGATAACTAAATCAAAGTTATTCTACCCCCCAAAGATCATGCATTATGTTTTTGCAAAATGCATTTTACTTGACTGAGAAGAAAATAAAAACCATGTCCACGAAAGATATACGTGGGGATCTTTTTGTCTTTAAAAGAAAGATAATTACTAAAAATAAAAGCAGAAAATGGAAATACAATGACAGGGAAGGAAAGATTCTCAAAGCAACAGCCTCAAGCCCTCAGCAAATACTGTTTCACCTTCCACAACACGCCACCTAGCTAATGCAGGACTTGATGTGAAATGAGTATGTGGACCACAAAAACAAGCAGTCAACCCATCAATGACCTAAGTCATACCAGAGATGTGGACTGATAACATTAAAACAATTCATTGGTTGAAGTATTTTAATTAATTATAATGGTTATGATTTCGTTATCTTAGATAGCTTGACAAGAGTTTGATGGCTTAAATGAAGGCAGACTTCTCTTTAAGCTAAAGACATCTATAATGCTAGTGGGGTTGGATACTAAGGTAGTTATAATTGAATTTTGCTGAGACTTGATAAAAGAAAGGAGATTAAGGACTTAAAAAATCATGAATATGGTATTTTAGTGTTTTATTGTTATTATTATATTGGCATATAAAATGGTCGGCAGATAACTTGATTTTACATGTATTATACTTCTCATCGATTCTTATATGACTACTGAAATAACCCTGTACCAGCCTGGTTGGCCAATTTGGCATACATAGGCCCACATTCAACCAAACCAGTTCAAGGTTGGATTGGGCTGCTAGGCTGTAACGACCCAAAAAATCTGGAGCTCTTCAAATTCTTAAGTCATTATCATGATTATAATACAATAACATTCATTAAGTAAATTCTAAGAGCAAGTCCAAGCAAAGATGAAGATTAAAAATTTTAATATTAATGTCTTAACAAGTCTTTATAGGTTCAGCTAGAAAAGACAATAAATCTAAAAAATTATTTCAAAATAGGGCTGGCCTCATCTAATAATCTAGAAAGTGCTTCGATCTCTCAATTAACGATGCATGCCAAAATCTATAAGCTGATCTCCGTCGTTCCTAGATCCCCCTACGAATGCATTACTTGTAGTGAGGCGAACCACTAGTCAGTATTACTGGTGAGTAAAATTTCCAAATCAAGAGAACAATATAAACTAACACGAAAACAAAACTAAAATATTACAATTGTTCTATCATATCATTTCCAATCATATAACCTTATCAATACATCTCACGTAATTTAGAACTCATACGTTTTCATGAAAAGAAAAATTCATAGATTTACCCCGAAGAGTAAGTTCAGACTCTTATTCATCAACTTGGCTTAATGTACACCATTATTATTTGAACTTTCATAAGGGATTCATATTCTTGTCATGACAAAACTGCCACCATTCATAATTCATATTAGTTGCATAATCATGAGGATTCATATTCGTGTCGTGAGAAGATAGTCACTCGTGTAATTCAAAGGAATTCATATTCGTGTCGTGACAAGACAGTCACCCACATAATTCAAAGAATTTCATATTCGTGTCGTGACAAGATTGTCACCCATCTTAATTCATAATAATAAAAGGAATTCATATTCATGCCGTAACAAGACTGTCACCCAATCTCAATTCATAGGATGTTCCCACCAAGAGAATTCATAATCTTGTCGTAACAAAACTGTCACCATTCATCGTTCGAAGATTAATCCAAAACCAGCACAAAATCAGTTACTCTGTAGCAATCAAATTCTGATTTCAATTTTAGTTAATAGGTTTTATAATAAATATTATCACTATTACCATTAGCGAATCCCACATACTTCATGTTGAAGTCTCGCCCCACTCGGAATCATTATTGGTGTCACAAGCAAGGAATAAAATAGCGGCCGCTACGAAGCGTAGCGGCCGCTATATCGGCCGTAGCGGCCCTACCCGCTACGCTATTTGGGTGTTAGCGGCGCTAACACCCGTAGCGGCCCGTAGCGGCCGCTACGTAGCGGCCGCATCATGTCTGGGCTATTTAAAGCCCAGACGAACTTCTTTCCCCATTTTTCACCTTTTGCACTGCTGTCTCCATCTCTCATTTTCGTTTTCCACTGTATTTTGGTCCTACCACCCTCTTTCTTCAAATCAAAAGCAACAAGAGTCCAAAAACACATCAAGATCTACAAATCTAGAGCATTCATCTTCTTTGGAGCCAAAAAGCTTTTTTCAAAAGGTATTTTCTATGTGATTTTTTTAGATCTATGGCTCTATTCTTCTTTTCTCCTTCATGAATCTCTTGGGAATGGCTTGTAAGTGATAGATCTATGTTTCCCATAGATCAAATCCCCAATTTCTATAGTTTATTTATTTATTATTTATTTTTTATTCTCGGATTTTTTTTATTTTTTGAAAAAAAAAATTTTTTTCTTGAAAAAACACCAACCAAATCACTTGAAAATTATTCTCAAGTGTTAGATCTATGAATCCCATGAATGAATCACACTTTTTTTCTTGTTTATTTGAATTTATTTAATTTTTTATGTTCATTTTAATAGGACTTTTTGAAAAAAATAAATTTTATTTAAATTTGGCCAACTAAATTGCTTAAAATCACTCCCAAGTAGCCTAGATCTATCATTCTCATAGATCAAACCCCCATTTTTTTGGGTTTTATAATTTATTTTTTATTTATTATTCTCGGATTTTATTTATTTATTTATTTTAAAAAAATTTTCTTTAAGAAACACCAACAAAATTGCTTGAAAATCACTCCCAAGTGTTAAATCTATGAATCCCAAGATTGAATCACACTTTCTTTCTTGTTATTTTAATTTATTTAATTTTTTATGATCATATTAATAGGATTTTTTGAAAAAAGATAATTTTTATTCAAATGTGGTCAATCAAATCACTTAAAATCACTCCCAAGTAGCTAGATCTATAATTCTCATAGATCAAACCCCCATTTTTATTTGTTATTTATTCTTTTTTATTTTTTATTTTCGGATTTTTTAATTTTTTAAAAAAAAAATTTTTTTCTTGAAGAAACACTAACCAAATTGCTTGAAAATCACTCCCAAGTGTTAGATCAATGAATCCCATGGATGAATCACACATTCACACATTCTTTTTTTCTTTTTTTTGAATTTATTTAATTTTTCATGTTCATAGTTCATACTTCATACGCCATATTAATGGGATTTTTTGAAAAAAAAATATTTAAATGTGGTCAACTAAGTCATATATGCATTATGCAGGTATTTATTGTGTGCCTCAAAGTTCAACTTCTCTCATCATTTCCATTTGTGATTTGCTAAGAATTAAGATGGTGCGCGATGTAGATCCTGCATGGGCACACGGTGAAGCAATTAATGGAAATAAGTCAAAAATAAAATGTAATTTGTGTGGTAAAATCACTAATGGGGGTATTACAAGATTCAAGCAGCACTTGGCTCATGTTTCAGGCAATGTTGCGGGATGTACAGTTGCACCAAAAGAGGTTAGAGAAGAGATGAAAAAGCTTCTAAATAAAGGAAAAGAAAGAAAAGTAGAGATCAAAGAAAAAAGAAGCCAAGAAGTTGATGATGCCCGCTATGAGGTGTTTGGAGAGCAAATTCCTTCTGATTTTGATGATGAGGGTGATGACCCAGAAATGGAAGCTGCAAGAAGAGAGTCACTTATGACGGCACAAATGGATGAAATGCGAAGAAGTACTGGTAGACAGTTTGAATCTGGGGGCTCATCTAGGGGAGGGGGGCCAGGGGACTCATCCAGGGGCAAAGGTATAGCTAGAACAATGCGTCGAGTATTCAGCACTCGACAACAGGAGGATGATATTGAGATTATTTCTTCTCGTAAAGCATTACGGACTCCTAGTAGTGCTATACCCGGTCCAATTGATCCTCTAGCACATAGAAATGAGTCAGCTAAACAGCCTAAAATCTCAAAGTTGTTTAAGGGGGCCTTGAAAAGTGCAAGAGACAGATTAGCATCAGCTACAGCAAAGTGGTTAATTCACAAGAACATACCCCCTCAAGCTGTGGATTCTCCTTACTTCCAAACTATACTAGATGTTGCAGCTACCGCTGGTCCTGGTATAACAGCACCTTCTGTCTATGATGTGGGGACCAAGTATTTAGAAATTGAGTATGAAGATATAAAGAGTTGGGTAGCTACTTTTAAAGGTATATGGGAGGAAAGGGGAGTCACAATTATGTGTGACGGATGGACGAGCAGCACACAAACACAGTTAATAAATTTTTTAGTGTACTCTGCTGCTGGGACCGTCTTTGTTAAGTCCGTTGATGCATCTGAACATATACGGACTGCAAAATATATTTTCCGCCTTATGGATAAAGTTGTTGAAAGTGTTGGTGAGGAAAATGTTGTGCAAATTGTTACAGATAATGGTGCCAATTTCAAGAAAGCCGGGCAGTTGTTAATGGAAAAGAGAAATAACTTGTTTTGGACCCCATGTGCGGCACATTGTATAGATTTAATGTTGGAGGACATTGGAAAGAGGAAAAATGTGAAAACTGTCATCATGTCTTGTAGAAGCATCACAAGATTTATCTATGATCACTCGTGGTTGTTGGCATTAATGAAGACATTCACAAATGGAAGAGCCTTGGTGCGTCCAGCTGCAACAAGGTTTGCCACCCACTTCATTGCCATGGATAGCCTTGTGCAACATAGAAATGAGTTGATTCAGATGTTTGCATCAGAAAAATGGCTTAATTCAAAATGGGGAGCAGCAACGAGTGGTCCTGGCTTTGATGTCCCCAATCTTGTTAGAGATAATAAATTTTGGTCCAAAGTTAGAAATATTTTGAAGGTCTTTGAACCCTTAGTGAAAGTGTTGCGGCTTGTAGATAATGATGATAAGCCGACAATGGGCTATATTTATGAGGCAATGGATCGAGCAAAACTAGCAATACAAGAAAATTGCAGGTATTATCAAGAATTCTTGCAAATAATTGATGCTCGATGGAATGATCAATTGCACCATCCATTGCATGCTGCAGGTGAAATAAACTTTTACACTATTGGCCTATGATTTTACAAGAGTTTTACTTTTATTTTGTATTGTATAGAGATGTACTTATGCAAATTTGACATTTGAATTGTAGGATATTTTTTAAACCCTCAATTCTACTATTCGAACGAGAAACAACATACAAAAACAATTGATACCGAGTTGCGAATAGGATTGAAGGAGGTGTTGAAGAAAGTAATTCTTAATCACAATGACCAGGTTTTAGCCTTAAAAGAAGTGACATGTCATATATGATATAACGTTTATTATAGTTTAAATGTATTGTGATTTTTACCTAAGTTTTGAGTTGTGACAAATTTAAAATGATTTGTACTTTGTATATGTTAGATTTCTATATACACAATGAGACAAGGGAGATTTGCAGACCCGTTGGCAATTAGATCAATAACCAGCTTATATCCTGGTACAAATAGTTTTAACCTAGTCACGTACTAGTTTTAAGTTTATATATATTATTTGACATGGAATGGGGATTGTGGATGACTATTTTTTTATGTTCATTTTTTTTTCCAATTTCAGCCGAGTGGTGGATCAATTTTGGAGAAAGTGCTCCACACTTGAGAATTGCTGCCATTCGGGTCCTTAGCCAAACAACGTCTTCATCGAATTGTGAAAGAAACTGGAGTACTTTCTCATTAATTCACACAAAATTGAGAAATCGGATAGCAATGCAGAAGCTGAATAAGCTAGTATATTGTCACTACAATTTGAAGCTGAGAGTCAGAAATAGACAAAGGAAGCAAAGGGATGATCCGAATTATTGCCCTATAAATTTGGATAATATCTTTCAGGAAGATGATCCCTTACTTCCATGGTTAGTTGATGTAGAAGATCCATTGTTAGATGGAGATGAGAATTTACACCAGGATATACGAGGAATAATGGACGAAGACAAAAGAGAAGGGGAAAGTGAGCCTCAGCCACCTACAGAAACTAGAACATCAAGGGGCATTGAACCTGAGCCCTCCCATGTAGTATCTACAGTGAGCTCTGATAGTTCGAGTTCAAGCATTGCTCCAAGTAGTGACTCTCCATCTGGAGGAGGTAACGGGGCCGAGCCAAGTGATTCTTACCATGAAGACGAATTAAATGCTCCTGCTCAGACTGTAGATGAATTTCCAAATCCATCTCGTATGAGGTCAGGTCATGTTTATGTACGCCAAAGACCCCGTGATGGACAAGGAAATGATGGTACAAGTGCAAATGTTGAAAGGCAACAAACAGCAAAGTGGTACCCTATTTTCCATGACCCATATTCTGGGTACCAACCGTATGTCCCACCAGACTACGCACATGGTCAAGCGGAATCATCCTCACAACAATATTCAGAATCAGGGTCATTTGATCAATATCCTCATCCAAATCCAAGTCCATCCCATTTCTTTATGTTTGAGGATCCTAATGCCTACCAATATGGAGGGGAGTTGCACTATGTTGGTACAAGTGGGAGTGGTGCCAATGATAACAACTATGGGGATGAAGACAGTGATGCCAGTGTCATATATCCTGCTAGACATTCATTTTGGTGGTAGAGGTATTCCTCTAATCATTTCTTAAATCTCAACTTTATATTAACTCTCAGAGTCTAATGTCTCAACTCTTTAAATACAATGTTATTTATGAAGTTATTATTTATTATGTCATTTATTGTGTTGAATGTTGATTGTTAAGTCACTGACTTTAGTGACTAATCTCTCTAAGTCTTAAATTCTTGACTCTTGAGTCTTGACTTTCAGTGTTGAATATTGATTCTTGATACCATGTGAAAAATCGGATTGATACTATTATTTTTTAATTATACAGCGATACAGGACATTATGCATTTAGGGGACCGCTACACCCCCTTATTTTAGGCTTTTTTGCAAAACAAACACATATTCTAGTTATTTACAATTTTCTGGATTTTCTAGAATTTTTTCAAAATTTTTTGATAATTTTTTTGAATCACACCGCGAACCGCTACGTAGCCCCGCTACCGCTACGTAGCGCCCGCTACGTAGCGTTTTGGCGACCGGCCGCGACGCTATCCGCTACCGCTATTTTGATCCTTGGTCACAAGTACGTGGCATTGATAGTATCTTTTATTCAGTCAAATAAACACTTTACTCAAAATTCATTAGTCATAGAATCAACACTTTACTCACAATTCATCAGTCATATCATTAACATTCTATTCATAATTTATCATTAAACTTAGATCAAATATTATGATCAAGTGTTCCAAAAGCACCATATTAACTTTTCCTTCTATACACATGTTCAAAGGATGATATCCATATAGAAATGTCCAGTAATAGTAGAGGATATAACACAACAAAACAGATAACGACAGTCAATGATTGAGTTTGAAACTAAATACAGCATTGTTTCCATCTTGTACTCATGTTCTTCGTAGTTTCGCAAATAAAAGATCTTTCTTAAATGAAAGAAATATGGTTTTTAGAACCCAGAGGCTTCAATATAATTCTCTAGTATTAGTGGTGTGTGAATAAAGTCATACACAGCAACAAGAAAATTGTTTAACAAAACCAGTAAAAAAAAATATAATCTTACGCCTAGTCTTGTTTGAGTTCTTTGGATGAAGAGTACCAACGGTCCTCTCCTAATGGGTCCACCACCATGGTGATCGACTACCTGTCCCACACCAGATGTAGGGACCTAATCTTAAATCAGGTGGGCCACATGGGCCCACAATTCACAAACAGTCTAGTTTCATTTTGATGACCTGAACTGGATTTTCTTTCCAGTTTCTGAATTCATTTACACTTAGTTTCATCATAATCAGTGGTGGAAATAGTCATCAGGAAACTCCTCGACCATACCAACAAACTGAACTAACATCTAAACAGAAAAGAGGGATTTTTAGTACTCATTTCCTACAAATTGGGTTCGACAGTCTTTATATTTATTTTTCATCAGATCTGATCTTGCATTAGTGAATCCTTACTGATCCAAAACAGAGAAAGAATATATCCTTGGGTCATTAGGCAGTCCCAAAGATGATTTCACATTTTAATACTAAGTCGTATATATATATATTGATAAAGTATTTGCTCAACATGTAATTTTCAGTAAAAAAGATCTGTGAAAAACATTTTATTCAGTTCTGAATCTGATAATTGTAAGGGAAGTTCTACTCACCTAGTGTAAGTGATGAGTGACCTCAAATCAGACATCCACTAGGCAAAAGCTCTTTGTAGAAACTCGTTGCTTTAGTTATCCAATATCAAAGTATTAGACCATTATCTTTCTACCATAGAAGAAGTGACCATAGAAGAGAAGAAGTCTCTATTTAGAAGGCATTGGACATCCAAAGGAGGAGTCCTAATTGGAATTTTCTTCTATGAAAGGTCACATTAAGAAGTCTAAAAGTCATTACTATTGGTGGAAAACGAAAAGTCTTTATTAGGGGAGCAACACAGTCACAACTAAGTGGATTTGGGTCATATATCTAGACCTGAAAGTTATTACTCAACAGCCCAGTCCAAACATGAATTGAGCTGGACGAAACAGAGCCTTTCTAAGCCCAATTGACCCACTAAAAAAATTTTTTAGGGTTATTACATAGGCCAAGACTTTCAGGTCTTTAATAGGTGGTAGAAACTTGACCCAAGACCCATTTGTAATGACTGTATAGCTTCTCAAAGGAGGCTCCTCGTTGCACACCAATAGGTGTGACTTTGTGACTTCCCATGTGACCTTGTGACTTCCTATGTGCCTTTGTGACTTCCTATGTGACTTTGTGACTTCCCATGTAACTCTTTAAAGAAGAGGAATCCAATTTGAATTCCTCCATTGGATGCCCATGCTTAGTATATAAAGAAGACACATCTCCTTTCTTTGGAGACTTTCCAATAGAGTTAGATAATCAAAAATAGAGAGAGATCTAATGATTGAACTATGCCATTTGATAATAGAAGCAAAGAATTTCATCAAGGAGCAGCTAGCTTAGTGGATGTCAGACTTGAGATCACTCATTGCATATACAAGGTGAGTGGAATTTCCCATTAGATTGTATGAACTGGGAATCTTCTTTGAATCTAATTCATCGGCAATCACAAAGGGCCTGTATGGCTGTACATAGCATAAAATCTGTTTTATGATGTTTTCAATTAGTGTTTACATAAGATAAGCATGCGATAGTAATAGAATATTATTGTCAACATGATAAACGAAGAGGCTCCTATTTAATTTGGATCATTGATGGTCCACTGTCCATCATCAGAACTGATCACCAAAATAGTTGAACTGTCGACGTTCTTTGTATGAGTATTTAGTAATCAAAACCCAATTTCAGGTACAAGAAAATTGGTGAATTGATATCTGTGATTAGCTTACCTCTAAATCAGTATTTTAGACAACAAACATGATGGATTATTAGAAGTTTCAAACCGGATATGGGATTTTTCCAATTTTAGGTCGTCAAAAACAACTGTGACTTATTTGAGTTGTGGACCCACATGGCCAACCTGATCAAAGATCAGTCCCCCACATCTAGTAGGGGATTGATGGGTGACCACTTGGGAGGCAGTCCCAGGAAGTTTGGACCAATAGGTCCCACATCCAAGTGTCCCAAATGCAACCAGGAGTGTGGCTCTTTTACTCTGACTAACGTTCTGTTTGAACCTTATTCTAACATTTATAATACTTGATGTAATTCCAAATAGTTTCCTGGAATTCTAATACATTTCTTTATGATGAAGATGTCTTGTTTATAATATTTCTTATTAAGAATCCTTAAGTATATTACAGATCAGCCCCCCTGCCCTGAAGTTCTGTATTAATATAACTTGGTTTCTAGAAATTTCTTTAAAACCCCCTGAGGTCTTGGGTTGACTAAAATAAGACCTTTTCTAAGATTATTTCTTTAAAATGTAAAGTAGGACTGTAACCATTGACATTAACCTTTGATTAGGCCAATTTTCAATGATGTTATGATTCTTTTACCAAGTATAAACTTCTAGTTTTTAAATTCTGATTTATTTTGAATAGTATATCCCATGTATTAAAGAATGATATAACTATTAGTGAATACAAGGAATGCATGTGTCAGATTCGACATGAGAATTGCTAAACAACCCTCTTAGTTATTTTATATTGCTGAACTCAATCAAGGGAACCTCAGATTTTGATGACTATAATTAATATTGAATAAATCCTAGATTAATTAGGATGATTGAACTTTATTGCTGATTTTAAGATTCTAATATTTACTTGGCCATTATATGTTATGCATCTACAGGATATAATGTGGACTTTCATATAGATCCTATGATGATTATCTGAATATATCCCCGAATTATAATCAAATTTGAATTATTTGTTATAACTGAATTTTATTATTGATGGTGATGAACAAGTAGAATCCATAATAAGACATGGGCAATGCCACATACCTAGGCACCAATTCCAATTCAGAGTAAGGCGAGAACTAACCCAGTGTACGTGGGACTGGCCAAATAAAAGAATGAGATAATGCTACATGCTATGATGAATTATATTTAATTTATGAATTGAATCGTATGTGAAACTTAAGATTTGAAATGAAGTGATTCCACTAGCACTGGATTCGACCTTTGAATTATGAATCTTGGTGGTAGACTTATCACGACACGAGTATGAATTTCCCTAATGGAAGTATAAGACAACAGTCACGATGGTATGACAAACCATGTTATTGAATATGAATATGAACTTTTCCTTCGGGGAGAGCCTTTGAATCCCTTCGTGAGACTATGAATTCTCCTTCGGGAGAACATATGAACTTTCCTTCAGGGAGAGCCTTTGAATCTCTTTGGAAGAGACTATGAACTTCCCTTCAAGAGAGACTATAAACTTTTGAACTCCCGTGTGGAGTATTTGAATCGACCAGTGCATTAATGCGGAAAGGTGCTCAAGAAAGAATTTAATTGAGGCACTCACATCACTACACGCTGTCACGTCTTTATTCAATTAATTTATGTGTAATGGTATGAATAGTGTCGAATTTTAATTATACTTATTGATTTCCTTTGATTTAGAAATTCTACTCACCAGCTATACTAACAAGTGGTTCGCCCCACTTCAGGTAACATGATTGAGGATGAGCATATGGTGTTCAAGATGAAGTAGGCATTTGGCATGCACATTGTGAGGGCAAAAGACAGCATGAAATGAAAGAATGATATTCATAATGTTATTTTTTTTTCTTATAATTCTAACAAGATTTATTAATTATGCCCACAAAACTAAATTGTTTATTTAACTTATGTGTAAGGAAAAATGAACACTTATAGTAGCAACACGGAATCCGAAGGGCCCCGGTTTCTGGGTTGTTACAACTACAAGTTGAGTGAGTGGTTGCATCAAGATTAAGATTGATTCCTATATGTATTTTGCTCATTTGTGTTGGAAATAGATGACAGAATTTGATTGCAAAGTGCTGAAGCCAAAAAGTACATATTTTGTGGGCTGATTTACTGCACTTACAGTTGGGACTTGGTCCATTATTCCGACAACTAATCCTACATATTGAGTGAGATTGAGGTTATCTAAAACATCACACGGTGCTAAGGGTCTGAGTAACTTATTAGGAGCTGCTTTATATGAGTTCAGGGATCCACATTAAACACAATTAGTCATTGAGTTTTAAATCAAGGCTGCTGAATTTTGCACTTTTATTGGCTAAAACAGGTAAAGCTTTCTAAAGAGAATCACCTAGCCTTCAAACTGTAATGACCTGAATTTTTTAGTGGGCCAACTGGGCTCAGAGAAAAGCCCCACTTTCGGCCAACCCAATTCATGGTTAAATTGGGCTGTTGGACATAAACTGTCATTTCTTTAACTTGACCCAAGATCCATTTGTAGTGACTATTTAGTTTCCAAGGGAAGCTCTTTGTTTTCCATCAATAGATGTGACCATTCAGCTTTCCCATGTGACTCTTCAAGGAAGAGAAATTCACCAACAGTTGTGACTGTTTAACTACCCAAAGAAGACTCATTGTTTTTCACCAATAGTCATGATTTTTAGACTTCTCAAAGTGACCTTTCATTCCAGGTAGGACACCTCCTTTGAACGTCCAATGCCCTATAAATAGGGACTTCTTCTATGGTCACTTCTTCTATGGTAGAAAGATAAAGGTCTAACACTTTGACATTTGATAACTGAAGCAAAGAATTTCTACAAAGAGCTTTTGCCTAGTGGATGTCTGATCTAGGGTCACTCATCACTTACACCAGCTGAGTAGAACTTCCTTTACAATTATCAAATTCAGAAATGAATAAAAAATGTTTTTCCAAATCTTTCTTATTGAAAATTATATATTGAGCAAATACTTTATCAATATATATATGACTTAGTATTCAAATGTGAAATCATCTTTGGGACTGTCTAATGACCCAAGGATGTATTTTTTTTTTTTTCTCTCTTTTGAATCAGTAGGGAATTCACTAATCAAAGAACAGACCTAATGAAAAATAAATTTGGAGACTGTTGAACACAATTTCTAGAAAATGAGTACTAAAAATCTCTCTTTTCTGTTTAGATGTTAGTTCGGTTTGTTGATATGATTAAGGAGTTTCCTAATGACTATTTTCATCACTGATTATGATGAAATTAAGTGTAAATGAAATCAGAAACTGGATCATGTCCGGTTCAGGTCGTCAAAATGATATTGGACTGTTTGTGAACTGTGGGCCCATGTGGCCCACCTGATCTAAGATCAGTCCCCCACATCTAGTAGGGGATTGATGGGCGACTACTTGCGTGGTAGTCCCAGAAGGATTGGACTAATGGGTCCCTCATCCAAGTGTTTCAAATACAGCCCAGTCATGTGACTTTTCTTCCCTGATTAGAGTTCTAAATAAACCTTGTTCTGCTAGATATAATATGAATGAAGATGTCAATAGTCTCTAGAATTCTAGAACATCTCTACATGATGAGGATGTCCTTTCATATTATTTCCTACTAAGAATCCTTTGTATAATATAAACAGTTCCCTAGTTTTACTAGAAGACCTCTCTCTATTATTACCTTCCTAATGTTCATAAGAATAACTGGGCAACTGCTGAAATAACTGCTGCTGAACAAGTATTTTTTTTACTGTTCATCTTATGATTATACGTTAATTCTGAATACTGTAACTTAGATTTTTGATGTTATATATATGAATTAGAATTATGGCTGAAAACGAGGATTGTACAGAACATTTGAGTGCAGACTAAGTTATTTACTACAGATTTTAAGTTGATCATTGTGTTTTATCTATGAGCAACTTAATAAATGGGCAACTATCAAAATAACTGTTATTATGCATTGCTTCTGAATTCTGTAACTTAGATTTTGATGTCATTATGACTGAAAATAAGGATTTTTACAGAACATTTGAGTATGATTTAAGTTAAATGTTACAGGTTATAAGTTTATTAATGTGCCTTATATATTAATACCTTCGACCTCAAAGGATATATGGACAATGCCACATATGCGATTACCAATAATGATTCAGAGTGGGGCGAGATTTTAATATGACATACGTGGGATTGGCTAATAGAAAAAGTGATGGTACTTATAATAAAACCTATGAACTATAATTGAAATCAAAATTATGATTGTTTTTACGCTGGTATTGGATCGATCTTTGAACGTTGAAAGGTGACAGTTTTGTCACAACAAGATTATGAATTCCCTTCGTGGAAATATGAGAACTTCTATGAACTAAGATGGGTGACAAACTGATCACGACACGAATATGAATTCCTTTATTCAAAACATCTACTATGAATTAAGATGGCTGATAGTTTGATCACGACACGAATATGAATTCCTTTGTGGGCGACAGTTTTGTTACGACAAGAATATGAATTCCCCTTGTGGGAACATAAAAATTCCTATGAATTAAGAAGGGTGACAGCCTTATCACAACATGAATATAAATTCCCTCATTCAATCAATTACTATGAATTAAGGATGGTCGCAGTTTTTTCACGGGAAGAATATGAATCCCTTATGAAAATTCAATATGACAATCTTAGACAATGTTGTTGAATAGGATTATGAACTTATTCTTCGGGGAAACCCTATGAACTTTCTTTTCAAAGAAACATATGAATCTCGAAGCTTTGTGTGATGAATTTGATTCTATCAATACACTGATGAGGGTGGATAAACGAAAGTGATGTGATAGAACAACTATAATGTAATATTTTGTTATCATGCCAGTTTTTATTGCTCTCTCATGATTTAAAAATTCTACTCACCAGTAATACTAACTAGTGGTTCGCCCCACTACAGGTAACGCATTTGTAGGGGGATATGGGAACAACAGAGATTAGCTTATAGAATTTGGCATGCATCGTTGATTGAGAGATCAAAGCACTTCCAGTTTATTCAATGTGGCCAGCCCTATTTTGGAATACCTTCTTAGATTTTTTGTCTTTTCTAGCTGAACCTGTAAATACTTGTTAAGACTTTAATATTGAAATTTTAAATTTTCATCTTTGCTTAGACTTGCTCTTGGAATTTACCTTATGAAAGTTATTGTATTATTATAATCATGATAACGACTTAAGAATTTGAAGAGCTCCAGACTCCAGGGTCGTTACACAAACCAAACCAAGTCCGCAGTAATCAGTCAACAAATCACATCTCATCATCAACATCTGAGCCCTGTTCATCAATCTAGAGTCAGATTGTATGTATGAAAACTGCTACTTCTGGGATTCCAGCCCATATCTCCAAGTAAAACATGGATTTATGGGCATAAACAGCTGGCTAGTTTAGCATTGGGTTTGGGGAATTGCTGGGCTAGGACAGGTGCAGGTCAAATTGATCATGGTCCGGTCAGGCTCCTTTCTGAATTGCATCATTAGCTTAATTTGCAAGAGGGACTTTAGTTCCAAAAACCAAAACCGAATTGCATCATTAGCTTAACATGGAAAAGTGACTTTAGTTCCAAAAACCAAAATCAGCTGTGATAATAAAAGTTTAGCAAGGATATCAGCTTCCCCATTTACCCATCTAAATCTATAAACAAATTATTCGAAAGTTCCTTAACATGTGTACTGTCAACTCCATCTGCTAACTTAAAAGGAGTGCAGTTGTGTTTCAAAGCAAAGCTTATTACAAAAGTAAATTTCATCCTCCTCTACACCCTACTGGAAAACACTTCCAATTTTCTACCTACCAGCTCTTCGAGAAAAAAGTTCATGAGTTTCACTTTCACGACTCCATAACATTTTCTTAAGCCCCATGAATTGTACCTGATGAATGCAAACAATCATCAACAAAACAGTTTCGATCCTAGCTTTGGTGAAGAGAAGCAACTTTTATCCAATGCATCTAGACATTTACACTTCCCACAAGTGTACTCCATCCATATTTCGGTGATAGAACACTTGGTGATCCTACAAATCAAACCTTTGATGTTCACTCATGTAAAGATTTTTTGTTTCTCTCTTTTGGATATGGTTCCTCAAGTGAAATGATTGGTGTTTGTTTTTTCTATGTAATATCCATTGGTGAAACCATGGGAAGTGAGATCTTCAATCCCATGAACTTCCAGAAGTATCCTAACAAAAGTATGGACCCATCACTTTCCAAAAACTTGAGCAGAATGGTGAAATGGTACAAAACGCCCAAATGCATCACAGCCCACCGATTCCTATTTATGATTATAAGAGGAGCTGAAAATATCCAAGAAAGACAAGTTTTTGCAAATGGGGAATTCACTTGTGCAAGACAAGCCTTCTTCCATGAGATCAAGGCAGAAATAAATGAGGGAAAATTAGAAGAAATTTTCGTATGATTCCATCAGCACTTCTCTGCTCTTGCTTATACAGATTGAAAGCATTTCTCCACATTTCCAAGCTGGTAAGGGATGTGAATGTGTAAGTGGGGTGCATGAGTTCTGTCAAGAATTATTAACCATTACAACCAAAATGCCTAGGCGTTAGAGTTTTAGGCAAACAATATACGTAACCCTAACCCCCCCCCCCCCCCCCCCCCCACCACAACAACACAAACAACCAAAGGCGAGACACCGCTTGGACTCGTAGCACGCAACCTTCATAGAGCAGCATGGGGCCTTCTACCCTATGCACCTGCACTTGCAATATAATTCCAAGGACGCGGTAACATGGATTCGAACCCAGGACCTGTGGTAACTCTAATACCATGTCTAGATTTGCTAACCATTGCAACTAAAATGCCTAGGCGTTAGGGTTGCGGGCAAACAATATACTTAACAAGTTTGAGTTCCTAATGTAGCAGGAAAAAAAAAAGGCATTTCTCAGCTGGTAAAGGATGTAATGTGTAAGAATTTTCTCTGCTATTGTTACTATTGACTGTTTTAGGAAGAAAGCATTTGCTTTGCTCAGTTGTCTGAATTCAACATAAGTAACTTTTCATTTTCATATGCAAACATACAAACCTCATTTTGTCACTCAATAATCCGGTTATGGTTACATGAAAGTTTAATATGAAAAATAAGATATCTCTATTCATCCCTCAAAAATCTGTTCATAATTACAAGAAAAACCTTACCTCTAAGAGTATAATAGCTCACAGCTTCAAGACAAGAGTCAATAATTCATACTGAAAGGTGCTCGACACGTTTTCTGAAACAGATTGAGAAAGCATTTCATTTTGTATAAATGACAAGGCATAAACTGAAACCATGATAGAAGGAGATGCCATATAAAATAATGTACCTTAAAGGACAGGTATTTAGGATCAAGATGGCCACAGAATGTTTTGCTTGTTCCTGCGGATCGGGGTAAATATCAAATACATCAGTCATTAAGATTTGGTCAAGGTTAAAATTTATCTTACCAGTGCTTCATATAATGGTTACCTGCAAAACAGTGTCAACTGATTGGGCCAGCCTGCCAGAACGTCAAGCCCGGCCTGTCGTGCAAGGTGCTCATTCCTAGAGGCCATAGACCAGGCTCAGCCCATAAATTCAGGACCAATCCTTAACCAGGTTGCGGGCTTGGGTGACCGTGATTGGTCCATCAGTCAGGTTAGGTGGTGCCACATTCAAAACCAAGGAGAATAATAATCACAGTCATTATGCTTTTATTTTTGTACACGATTGAAATATATACTAGAAATTCCAATTTGTGTTGGCTCAGGCCTGCTAAAATTCAAGCTGATTAAGCTTTAAACTTCAAAAATTTTGCACTTCTCACTCAGGTGGGCTTAAACCTATGCATTGTATTGTATCTTCAAGTTGGTTTTGGAACTCAGCTCTACACCCAGCCTGGTGAATGGGGACAGTCATCGGTCGGAAAAAAAACAAAAAAAGAGTTTCAAGCATAACAACCGTATCCGCTCCCTTGCTTCAACAACGATAACTCTGCATGACTTGGAGTCCACTGAAGCCTAAAATCTGCAGTCAAGAACGCGATGACTATTATGATTCTGCTTTGGGCACAATTAGTTCACTCAGCGGCTCATCTTGTATTGACTCTGCCGCTTCTCTCGCCTTTCTCCGACCCCAAAATCCATCTACAATGGTACTCCATATACCTTCATCAGGAACACAACCCTCATGGATCATCTCATCTACAATACGTGCAGCTTTGAAAACATCTCCCTTCTTACAAAAACCAAAAACAAGAAGCCTGAATGTTTCCGGGTCAGTAGAAATGCCTTGGCTACGCATACGCAAATGCATAAGAAAAGCCCGATCTAGAAAATTGCCAGCACACAGTCCTTGAACGACTACATTGTGCATCTTAACATGAACACTACGAGTAACACGATTTGTAGAAATCCCAGAGAGGATCATCTCATCAAGGAGGTTTGCAGCTTCCTGGAACTTCCGATTGTCACACAGACTATTTACGACCTTGCCATACAATCCCGCGTCCAGCTTACAACCCTGAAGCTTCATCCTATCAAGAATCTCCAATGCTTCCCAGATCTTTTCTTCTCTACAGAGTCCATCAATTAATTTACTGTAAGTGATCCTGTTCGGCGAATGATGCTCACCGGCCATCTTATTCAACAAGCCCATGGCTTGCGAAGACCGGCCAGCTTTACATAGGCCATCCATCAAAGAGCTGTAAGTAACCACATTGGGTTCAATACCCTTAGTCCTCATTTCTGCAAGCAGGTCCATGGCTTCATCCAAACCATTCGACAGGCAAAGACCATGAATCAATGCACTATAAGTGATGACTGTAGGCGAACAAGGACAACCACTTGCACTCATCTCTTTGAAAAGCTCTTTCGCTTCGCGAATCTTCCCAGATTTACACAACCCACTAATCAAAGTACCATAAATATAAGAATCTGGAATGCACCCGTATTCGGGCATTCGCCTGAAGACCCTCAAAGCTGCTTCTAACGTCGCGCTGCTCCTGCAAAATGCCTTGATCAGAATATTTAGTGAAGCAACAGTATGTGGAATGCCCATTTCCTTCATGTGGCGGTAGAATCTGTGGGCCAGCTTCAACTGGTTTTCGCCAACCAGAATGGCAAAGACGGTGCTGTATGACTTTTGGGTTGGCTCACATTGGAATTCCTTCATCTTCTGGAAGACCCTGAGAGCGTCGAGAGGCTTGTGGGCTTTCCCATAGGCTCTGCATATGGAGAGGAAGATGTCCTCGGAGAAGCTGCACTTCTCCTCCTTGATTCTATTCAGGAACTGCTCGGCCAATCTAAACTGGTTGGCATCAGCTAGCCTGGAAATGATGAGGCCGAAGGTGGTGAGATCGTGCCTGAAGCCGCTGGCGTACTCCGCTGTGGCAGAATTGAATATGAGGAGAGATTTCTGTATGTCCTTTTCAGCGCGTATCAGCCGCTCGACTTGGGATGGTGTGATGTTCTTGGACCATTTGATGGTCAGTGATTTGCTCCCCATCAATGCAACACCTATTCTCTTCTGTCGCAAACAAATTCAAATTCTGAGACCAAAAGCAGTAGCAGCAGCAGTAGCAGGACGCTTTCCAAACGACAGAACGGCTGGAGCAGTTTAGAAATCTAGTAGAAACAAGTGACCCCATGGTACCATTTTCCCCTTCTGTGCCAGGAGGAGAAAGAAAGAAATATATGGAAGAGGAGGGGGAAGGAGGCGAACCTTATTGAGATTTCAAACAGGGAGAGGGCGTGGTTGTTTTCGTTGCGGCATTCGATTGCGGAAAGCCATCTAAGAGACAATGAAGTGGAAATGTGGAGTAGGGCTTAAAGGTTTGGATTATTTGCAGTTAGCCCCGTTTTTTTGTTTTTTTAAGAAGGCAGTGCAGTCCACTTGACCATCACTTTTTTGTTTGACTTTATTCCACACTTGTGAGAGGTTTACCATTTTATTTGTATTATTATTAATATTATTTTATACTAAACTGGGATTTGGAAAATGGTCTCTCTCTTCTTGGAGCTACTTTCCCTCCCTCCATTTTAACCACCGGAGAAAGGCTTGGGATTTGAAATTTTTTACAATTATAATTTGTGAGTTTGACTGTATCACCTTACTTTAAATTGAGACATTTATGAATCCACTTGAAGTCCCACCATCTTAGGTAGGCCCACTAGCCTGCTCCCACATGAATATCATTTTGCATTTGAGGTAGGAATGGCAATGGGTCAGAATTAAATGGGGACCTTTGGTAGGGCAATGGTAGGGCTCATGTTGGGTATTGTTTTTTGTACATTGACCCAAGTTTGGGGCAGATTCTAGTTTTTCACTTCATCAATTTGATCCACTCTTATGTGTCTTTACTGCATACTAGCATTATATTCCGATCGATGCACGGATAAATATCTTTCAACACCCCCCTATAGTTTAGTGAAAATACAAGACACCTATTTGATTTTCTGAATTTATATTGGCACCCCTTGTCAGATATTATCCTTGACCAATATGACGGAAAAAGCTATTTTACTCTTTTAACCCTGACAGAATGTCATTTTTTAATTAAAATTTTCATTTTCTCAGCAAGATCCCTAACAAGATTCTAGTTGCACTTCATATCAATGGTGGGCCCACCATCTGAACAATCAAGACCCCCTACAATTCAGTCCAAAATGGTCCCCACACTTCAATCTAAACCATTCATCCAACGTACCTTAGATGGTTTTCATTCCACATGGTGTGCCCCACCAGATGATCGATCTAGATCACTGCACCAATCATGATTTTAGATTGCTAGGGCAATTGGGAGAAGTCCATGGAAAAGAAAGGAAAGGAAGGCATCTGATTAGGCAATAACAGTGGAATTTGGTAAGAGTGGCCGAATCATGTGTGCTGTGGAAATTTAATGGCAATCATGGGCGTCACTCCTCCGATGATCTTAACCACATAACACTCCCTCTAGATCCATTTCAGTTGCATTCCTTGTACAAGGTCTCCTCTCATTTCAGCTCCAATACCATCTTCTTCTTCTTCTTCATCTAATCTGGAGCCGAAGGAGATTCAGAGGCTTAAAAGGGGCACATAGACAAGGTTTTAAGGCCTAACCTGGAATTCCATCTATCCAATGCTCACATCTTGTAAAGGAGACAAGATTGTTAGGGTTTGGTAGCAGAATCATGGGAAGAAGTCTGATTCCAATGAATGCAAGTCTGTCTAATCACAATTTCTTTGATTCCTTCTCTTACTTCACATTTGATCAAGCTTAATTTTTTAATGGAATCATGATGATTGCATGCATATAAAAAATTCACTAGTCAACGAGACATATGAGACTAAAGCAAGGGCACTAGGGGCAGAGAAAGAGTCGAGGAAAGGGAATTTGAAGTGGTAAGAGAGGGTCTGTTGGGAGTATGGAGCCCATGGATTAAGGGCAAATGATCAACGGCTGAGATTTGCTGATGTTGGCCATGTTGTTGTTGCTATTAGGTCTATTGTTGCTACTCTTTGTCTTCTCCATCGACGATCAGCAAACTTCCAGACCCTTTCTGCTCTCCTTCTAAGATTTCGGGCGAGAACCCTATGCTTTTATCGGTCTTCTTCTCCGATCACTGACATCTAATAGTGCAACAACAAACCCATATCCCACTTTCAAGATCCCTCTATACACAATGGCAATCAACGAGTGCCTCTTCTTCTTCAAATTTGATCACAAGATGGCCCATCTTTGATCACAACCCAAGATACACAAAATCCTTTGTCCAAAAAGATCTTAGCATCCTCCTTCACAAATGTGAAGCAGCGACCCCGGATCCCCTTTTCCTTCTCTGGTTTAAAACAATGGCTCACTGGAGATGAGAGAGAGAAATAGAGAGGGATAGAATGGTGTGGGGATAAAATGGGCATTATACATGATTTTCTTGCTGACATCATCATCTTTTTGAGCTGTCGGTAACACAGTCTCGGCAGGGCGTAGGGATGTAACCACATATGAATTAAAAGTAGGTATAATGTATTTTTAAAAAATAGAGGGGGCATCCCTATAATTAGGACTAAATATAGGGGGTGTGGATATAATTTTTTTAAAAATTATTCATTGACTTTTCAACTTTGGAAAGAAAAGTACTACGTTGTAAAGACAAACAATTACTGTGTAGTGATGTTGACCACTCTCAATTAAGTTGATCTATATGATTTGTAGATTAGCTTATCATAGCCATCTAATTTTGGCTTTATAATAGTATTTTGCCAAATCTTTCCATTAATGTGATAGAATTTGAAACTTCTTATGGACGATATTGGAACTTGTGATCACATGGTCATATGCTAATACTATCACTACTGGTGAGTGATGTCAAAAGCTAATAAAGCAATGCAAGAAATAGAGAGGGAAAGAAGTGGAGATGAAAATGTATTCCAAAGTAATAATAGTAGGATTTGTAGATGACGTTGGGAGATTTAGAAACAAACCAAAAAAAGAACCTTACCTCTTGAAAAGAAAATGGAGAAGAAGAGAAGGAATGACATGCACCTTAGCATGAGATGAGGCAAGGTAGGAGTTGAGGAAGAAGAAAGACCATTTCCTCAAAAGACGAGCAATTTCCTTGGAAGATAGCATTTTTTTGTGAAGAGGAAATGCCATTTTTGAATAAGATAATGTGCGTTGAGGAAGATAAATTGGTTACAAATGAAACGTTGCATAGGAGGGTGTGTTTTGTTTTCATGATTTTTTTTTATAATTATGACTCATGAGTTTGATTATATCACCCTACTTTGGATTGAGATATTTATGAATCCACTTGAACTCCCACCATCTTAAGTGGCCTCACTAGCTTGCTCCCAAGTGAAAGTCATTTGCATTTGAGGCAGGGATGGCAATGAGTCGGATTTAAAGGGGGACCTTTGATAGGGCAATAGTAGAGTTCAAGTTGGGTATTGCTGTTCATGTATTGACCCTAAGTTGGGGTCAGACCAGGTTTGAGTTTTTAAGTACATCAATTTAATCCACCTTATGTTCTGTACTTCTACTCGGTGCAATTTTATCATACAAAATCTCAATAATTCAAATGGTAATGAGAAAGAATTTGATGTCTTGGGTTAAAATTCAATTAACATATATTTTTAATAATTTTCAAATATATATAATAAACCACAGGCATATCTTTTTAATAATTTTTAAATATAAATAACTGGAAGCGACATGTGTTTATCATCCGGCCTGGTGCCATTCCCAATCGACATGTGTTTGAGAGTTGAGATTGATCACAGGTGGGTCCCGCTAGGGCGACGGCTAAATAGTAACTATTTCTCCCCATCGGTGTTAGTTTTAGCTACTAGAAAGACTGATTGATTGTCCGTCCCCAAGCACGACAATCGTTGCAATGGCTGACGACAGCAACGATGGGAGGGCTCTCGAAGAGCAGTTGGAGCTTCAATTGCAAGAGCAAAAGGAGTCTCCTGCTGCCGTGGACGAAGCCCTTCTTTCCGATCCAACCAATTCAGAGCTTCTCTCCGTATGATTTCTTCTTCCCAAATCGAATCTCTCTCTCCCTCTCTGATCCTTCTCTGGCTGGCCTTCCTCTTGATTGAATTTTTATTGACAGTTGAGCTGCATTTTATCTGATAGCCACATTCACCGCCAGATGTTTGAGAAAATGCCTCAGTGAATATTTCTGTTTGTAACATGGGTTTCTTTTCTATCTTTATGAGATTTCTGATTAGGGTTTTTTGTAATCTCTTTCTATCATTTGTTTTGGTGATATTCTCTCTCATGGGATAAGGGGGTCCACCATTTGTTTCAGAAAATAGCTCATTGAAACCTTCTCTCTGTAGAGACATTTTTCAGGATTTAGGGTCTGTATCCTTCTGTTTTCTTCTTTTGCTTGGGTAAATACTCACACTCCCACACACAGCCCACTCACCCAAGTCCTTCACTATCAACACTACAGCCAGGAATTGAATCCTAGTTGTTTCGGCGGAATGGAGGTGCTTTCGGTGGATTGGCATATCTTAATTGTTTTCGTTCGTAGGACCCTGTTCAGCATATGATGGTGGTTCGATATCTTTGTTAAAATGTCTTTGGACGCTCTCAGAATAAACTTGGCTTGGATGTTTTGGCAGGAACTGACAACCCCAACCCACCCACACCCCACAACCCATCCCTCTCCTTCCTTTTGTTTTGGTTGCATAAAATGAGATTCATTGCATAACAGAAAGATACATTTTACATAGCACTAGTCATGGACAAAACGTTAAAGCCTATGTAGAAAACAAAGACAAGAGAAAGCTCTTTTCGGTAATTCATGGATAAGGAGAAGAGGAGGTGAAGGGAGCACTGTTGTTTGAAAGAGAAGTGCCTGGCAAAGGAGGGTCATCCCACATAAGAGAGGCTGTCCTCATGTCATGCTCATGACAACGAAATGTATCAGTTCAAGTGGTAGCTTTCTGCATCTCTTCCAAATAGATATCATGAATCATAATACTCTTCTGCAGAACTGATAACCTACGCTCTTCTGTTTGTTGTGGAAGTCTCATTTTTGGGGTCACCTTTCTATCTGGAATAGAGTAAAAAATGCTGAACATTGGTACTGTTTGATGGGTCGGTGATTCATCCATTGATGAGCCTCACAAGAACTGATTGATTTGTGACTGATTTAAAGGGAGGGTATAAAGTCAGAAAATATGAGGTATACTGATGGTTGAGAAAAGACTTCAGACTTGCTAGTGTGTCTCTAGATGGTTAGGGTTGATTTTTTAACTAGAACTCAATTGGTTGGTGTGAGATCTATCATTATGGAGTTGTGAACTAATAAATGTGTGATTCAGTAGTAAAAGAATTATAGATATTAATATAATATCTGGAATGACTCCAGTCCCAGGTATTATCTACCTCATTACGCCTGAGTGAGACTCAACTTTGACAATAATCTGTCTTAAATATTACAATTATTGGATTAGATCTGAGCTTCTCTACAGGCAACCTGAATCCGTCCCCTTTCTACAGCTTAGCTGTAAATGGGTCACGTACAGGTTTGGTCAACAAATCACAGTTGCAGACTTAATTGTATTTGGTTTGGTCTAGGCCCAAGTATGTTGGACTAAGATCCAAATTCTCACTGTTATAATCTAGAATAAGCACCTATACAAAGAAATGTATACTATAATAACAAAAATCTTATGATGATATTTGGGTCCAAGCTGGGCCCATCAGCACCTTATAGGAGTATCCCAACGTCCCCTGTCCTATGAACCCAATTCATTCTTGGACCCCACCTAGAGCTCCGTCGGGTCAGGTATTGGGCTCCAGGCCCAATTAAATCCATTTTCACCCTGACCCAAAACTTGCTTTCGAGGGACCCAGAGACTGACTTCAGCAATAGGCACTCTCAAACAACTTGAGATGGCCCACTAAAATGAAAAACCTTTGGATCAATGTACGAAGCTGGGCCATCTATATTGGGGAAGTGCTAAGCTAACGAGGACAATCCCTTCTTCAGCTCTTTTTAAAGAACAAGAAGGCTCGCGAAGAGTGAAGGGGCAACGAAACGCTGCAACTCTAGTCTCTGGTAAGTTCATGCTTTCAAATGCAATCTGGGGTCGTTTGGATGAGGATAAAAAATGGTGGGGAATCATCCAAATGGTCCTTAAAGTTAAAGATACATGCTCTCTTGAAATGGGTTCCTTTGATTTTCCATGTATTTATGCTTTTTCACTCCATCTTCAGCCTGCAGAGATCAAAAGCTTCAAAAATCAAGAAACAGACTTGAAAAGAAAGGAAATTGAGGAGAACCCAATTTGGTAAAGAAGCAGAAAGCATCAGAAAATGGTGGTTAGGATTCGATTGTCGAGGTTTGGATGCAAAAACCGGCCTTTTTACCGTGTCATGGCGGCTGACAGCCGCTCTCCAAGAGATGGAAAGCATCTGGAAGTCTTGGGTTATTACAATCCATTGCCAGGTTTGTGTGTGTTTTTTTTTTTTTTAATTTCATCATTACTGGATATTTCCTGCTTTTTTATTTTGTTCCTCCTTTTTCTTTCCCTGTAAATGCTATTTCTTAATTGATTTTAGGACCTATAAATGCTTTTTCTTTCATTAATTTTTAATTTCTCATCTGGGTTTTCTTAATTTTGTTGTATTAGAGGTGGATGATGTTGATATCAGTGCCCCACTTTTTTGTTTTTTTCTCAGGACAGGATGGTGGAAAGGGGATGGGTCTGAATTTTGACAGAGTGAAGTAACTGAGATGTATCTAATTCTAGCAGTTGTTTTATTGGATATTTAGTTGATGTCAATAAAGATTTCATCTTGGAATTATAGCTTAGTTTGATTGGTGTAGAATCTGAAATCAGAACCTGAAAAGTTCATTTCATTTGTATAGAAATTATCGTGCCCATCATGTTCATTTCTTTGTTTTTATGTTTTTACAATTGTTATCTAGAATGAAATGATAATTTTAGGAATGGAGACCTTTTGTTTGTTAATTTTTATTTTTGTTTTCTTCAAAGGTGAAATGATGTTTTCTTGTTTTCTCTTTGCAAAGCATAAAGTGGATATGTTTAGAACGAAGAGAAAGTGGAGATCCCTGAACCCTTCAACCTTCTCTCAATTTGATTTGCAATCTATTCAATTTCCTCGCCTATGGATCTCATCGATTTTAATAGCACCTAATACAGTCTCTTTACTCCAAATGGAATCGCTGTTGTGAAAATACAACTGTTTCTCTTATCGAGGTGTCCTTTCAATAATTAACAACTTTGAAAACTTTCTATACAGTGTGATCCCAATAAAGATGGCTTCACTAAGTTGCAGTTTGTTAGGCTATTTTGGCAGAATGGTAGAATTTGATGTGCTGTTTGTTAGATAAACTGACATTTAAAATCACATATTGAGGACTGGGTTTCCAAAACACTGCTAAAATCCACTTGTTGAATAAATGTATCAAACTTTGCACTAGTCCAACACATACAACCAATAGTATATGAGAACAAAATACAAACAAGGAGAACAAAATACAAACTTGTATGGAGCTTCAATGGGAATTCATAGGAAAGAAGAGTTGAATTCCAAACTAGATTTGTAGTTTGTATAAAATAACTACTAGTTACTTAGTAACTTCCCAAATTAAAAGATATAACCTAACTTCCTAAATTCAAGCATGAGGATAACTCCTTTGCATATCACATCACTAACAATGTCCGCATAACTTATAATGTAACCATCCAAAATTACAAATAAAAATAATATAAAGAAAACTACCTTTCAGCAGAAGTTGATGAGTTTGGATGTGCACAAGTCCTTGGTTGGACAATTTTGGGAGAATGAATGGCTATGTGATACTCCATACTTTAAATACGGCAGATATTAGATATAGCATGTGTAATATTGTTATTCCTGACATTTTACCTAAAACCTATGTCACTGCCAGATTTAATTATGGTTTTGGGCTGAAAAATCAGAAACACAACATTCCCGCGCACTGTGGTTTCTGAATGTTGTATTTTTCCTGATCATAATGGAACAAATACCAAATTAACCATTTTTTCTCTGAAAATATTCAAACTAGCCTTGCTTAGGTTACATCCAAACACACTTGAACTAAGCGAAATTTCAACTTGGGAGTGCTTGACATGAGATATTGGTTGCATTTAGATTTGCTATTATCTTCCTTATTCACGTCCTCTATATTGCCTAGTAGCACCAAATTTTAATTTTGACCAGCTGCTAGCAGGTTCTATATTGAGGCACCTCACCTTTCTTCCTTTTTCACTAGCCTTTTTTTTTTAATTTTTTAATTTTTTTTAATTTCTGGTGAGTAGTAAGGGTTTAAGGTTCAAGTCGTATGTGAAATAGAAATGTGAATAATTTCTCACTATTTTTGGTAACATACTGAATCACTGGGTCTGATTTTCAGTTGTGAGTCAAATACTGCAGGGTAACTATGGGTTATAACAGTTGTTTTATTCCTTTCAAATCAGTTGCATTCAGTGCCTTGGAGAAGCAGTGACTTGGTGTTTTAGATTTTTATTACTAATAATACTCAACATTATATCACCATCATCGCCATTGAGGCCTCATCTTGATGCACGGATACTTCAAAATGGGCAACATATCATGTCATATCTTATCCGATACTTAACTGTTTATGTGTAACATCCGTGTCCTTGCCTTGTCTATGGCATGTCCTTGCCGTATCCATGCCGTGTCTAGGCATCATAGCTCATCCCACCTATTTGAGTCAACTTTGTGCTTTGTATTTTGTGGCCGTATTTTCACTAACTGGGGCTTTACTGCTCTTTCCCTTCAAGTTAACCCCTTCAATATGCCTTGCTTAGGCTAAATCTGGTATTCTCTATACGGGTTTGTGCCATTTCAAGCAACATTCCTTGATTTTCTCCTCTATTGGTGCTACCTACAAGTTTACTCTTATGGATTAATTCTTATTTTGTCCTTTACTCCACACGTCCCTCTTAGCATGATTATTCCAGTGACATGTATTTTTGCTTCTTCATGTTTCTTCATTGCTCAACATTCAGCTCCATATACGATAGCAAGTCTAACTAATGTCTTGTATAAATACCCCTTTAGTTGAAGTGGTACTCGACCCTAAGTAACCCACTCACTTTTTTCCAGTTTGCCCACCCAGCGTTGGTACTCTATGCTATGCCCAACTCTGACCCAGTTTTTTGCTTCAGAGTTGCTCTCAGGTACTGAAATTTATTCGGCACTAAACAATTTTCAAATTTTCCCTACTCATCTTTCATATTCTCAAATCCATTTAACTTGGTCTCCATGTATTTTGTCTTTGATCTCCTGATGTTCTAGCCATTTGACTCGAAAGACTTGGTGTTATATGCTAACTTTTAAGTTTGCAATCTCTCTCCATGTATCTTCTCTTCTACTTTCAGGAACAAAAGATTCTCAGTTAAGTATTTTGGCAACAAAATAAAGTTAATTTTTCGAATGGACAAGACAATAATGTAAAATGCATGGATCTTGATTATTGGGCATTTTATCTCTGCACGCATGACACAGGTATACAAGATGAAACTATCCATGACAAAGGAAGATAGGAAGATAAGTCTTGGCCTAGGCTTGGACTTTCACCATGCTGATACAGAGGATGGTGTCAGTTTAGATAAACTTTTTCTCTGAGAGAGAAGGGCTTTGAGTTAGATGGGGATCATGCACCTAATCCAGATGAACGTCCAATTTTATAACATTACATCATTAACTTGGTTCTGAAGTTACATCTCTTATCGAGTTACTGAATTTATTATGGCCATATTCATTCTGGCATTGGATATGGAAGTGGGATACATTTTTGGTGAATCTTTTGAAAGTTATTCACTCTACCATTTTCTTTCGATCATCATTCTTTATATTTGGAATACTGAAGCCCTCTTGGAATGCTGCTTTTTATTGAACAGTGAGTTGAGATAAAATTTGAAAGTGGGTCCTTTGCTGAGTAGATGATATACTATAATATGAATGCGTGTATCATTTGTCTTAGAAATGCAAGGGGAGTTCATTATTTGGCTATGATGGTGGCGGTGGTGGTGACTCTGATGATGAAAATAGTGGGGAAATTCAGGACCATGATGATAGGCAATTAATAGAAGTTTAAATTTGAAACTCATAATCATTTTCTCCACCATCGCATGGTCTCCTTTTCACACCAAGCTTCTTCCCCTATAGCTTTTCCATTGAAGAAAATTGTTTGTGCATAGGCCATCTAATTTTGCCTTGATTTGATGTTATTATTGTTGGAATTTTCATGTTTGACTGTTCATCCATCTATCCTGAAAGATTTCAGAGTCTTTTATTTGTGTTGGATGTGTTGCTGTGATGCCCTTTGCTGTATTCTGCAATATGAATTGGGTGTCATTGAAATGTTATGTCCATATGTTTGTCACTGAATTTTGAATATAAGCGATGATACTATTGAAGTACATGTATATGTGGTTTTTACAGCTTTTGCTGAGCATCCACCAGATGAAAGCACGTGATGAAATTGCTCTGTTTGTAGTTGTTTACTTGCTTCACAATTTTATATTAATTGGTGCAGCATATATTGATTTTATATTTAATTGGTGCTGCAGATATTGGTTATCTGTTGGTGCCCAGCCTTCTGAACCTGTGCAGCGCATCCTTTTCAGAGCAGGGCTCTTGCCACCGCCCCCCAGTGCTTGCAATGGCCCGCAAAGGCGGCCCTCGTGACACCCTTGCAGTTGATCCTTTGAGTGGCCGCTTTGTGACTTCCATGGAACCCACTATTTCTGATCAATTAGACAATGATGAAGGTGATGAAGCTGAAAGTGATATGTCGAGCCAATGATGTCTTTTATTTGTAGTGTTTGGCGACTGTGCCATGAAAAAATATGTAGTATGTTTATTGGGTTGAAAATTTTAATGTCATTCCCATCAGGATTTTCTACTTTGGATGATTGAACTTAAAAACCTGACATGCATTTAAGATGGCCCAATTGCTTCTGATGATGAGATGTAGTCATCACAGAAATTTCAAATATTATTGCATTTGTGGAGAAAATTGAAATCATATTTAGTTAATAGGTATAATTCTTTTTGTCATATGTTGTGATTCAACATGTTTGGGTCTGAAAGTCGGGAGTGGTGTTGGAGGGCAGCCAGCCATATACGACTTTTTAGTCATTTTATAACTAATGAGATGATATGATTTAGTTAGTTTGGAGAAAGAATGCTCTCTGCTACTTGGGAACCGGGTGTTTGAATATGAACCAAACTATTTTTGTACAATGGATATTAACCTTTCTACCATGGAACTGGCTGTTTGCACCAGTACAGAAATAGAAAACCATGGCTGTTTCTTTTCCGTTCATAATCATTTTCAAGCCATACTAACCCTGCGGCAAACAGGCGCCTGAGCATGTTTCTAGGTTGGTGGAAGTCTAATAGGTGGAGTTCTGGGCTTTCTCTGCTAGGTTCCGGATCCAACCTCCTACATCTGAAATGCTCAATCAATGGGAATCATTACATTTTTCCTCCCTCTTATTTATTTATTTTATTTTGGTTTGGTGGGGTGCGGGGTAGGTTGAATTTAAACTACAAGCATTCTTGATCCTGGCCAGGATTCAGGCTTTCTGCAGCTGCATCTAAGCCAGGCCCAAATATTAAATGAGAGAATCCAGGCCCTTCCATGTGCTAATACACTGGCACAGCCCAGGAGTACCACTATGCAAGTTAGGGAAATCCTTCTCCCAAAAATTCCAATGTCTGCTGGTAGATCCACCAAAAACACCTTAAAACCATTTGTATCCATCACTTTCGGGTGCCAAAAGTGACAACCCCCACAAAATTCCAGTGCCCGCTGGTAGATCCTCCAAAACAACTTAAAACCATTTGTATCCGTTTGTATCCATTAAAACCCCCTTTGCCTTTCACTGAAAGAACGAGCTCTCAAATTGTAATATTCTTATGACCTCCCTCCGCAATACAGCTCACCGGAGAGAATCGGCAATCTAAATGATCATTGTGACTAAAGTTTTTTCCTTTTCTTTTTTGAGTTCATCTCTTTATTATCTCTTTTCTTATCTCACTCGCACTAACATCAGGTTTGCTATTTACTCAAAACAGTATTTATTGATTTTCTATTCTATTGAAACCGCCCATTTATTCCTTTCAATCCCAATGCAGCAATTAATGAAAAATTGAATTTTAACTAGTACTTTTTTTTAAAATTTTTATATCAACGAGATTGAAGTGAAAAATAATACAATAATTAGACCGACTATGACATGGAGTAAAATGTTGACTAATCAAGAAGCAACACGTGCATGCAAAAAATGGAAGTAGCATAGATGAGAATATTAAAGTAAATGTATGGTAAAACTAGAAAGATTATATTAGAAATGAGTGATTGAGAGAGCATTTAAAGGTAGCAACAATAGAGAATAAATTTAGAGAAAACATTTTGGGATAGTTTGGGCATGTCTAAAGCGACCCAGTAGTGGCGCACGACAAACTTGATTATGCATGTTAATGACCCATTAAGACGAAAGAGATAGGCTGAAAAGTATATAAATGGAAGTAGTAAAAATAGATATAAAGAAGTACAACTTATCATGATTTGAGTCAAGATAAATAACAGTGGATAAGTTAAGACTTCAATGATGATGACGACGATGACTTTTTTAAAATTTCTCTCCACCTATTTCCCCTTCTGTTACTTCGTGAAATTCTAGGTAAGGTAGATGATGATGATATTCAGTTGTTATTCATAGCAAAATAGTAATTTGTATTAATCACCCCTAATCACACATATGGGATTTGATCCTATGAGAACTATTCTTATATACCTACTGTGAAAACTTTTTATGAGGCCCACTTGTGGATCCCATTTGGAGATGGGACTGGAGAGGGGGGGAAGATTTATATGGGACTATCTCATATAGTAAGTTTGGCCCCAATCACATATCCCTAATCCAATCATCCGTGTCTTACAAATTCAATCCATTTATATTAGTGTACAGTCGATCCAACGGTCCAATAAATTTAAATTTGAACGAAACTTGGGCGTGTGACTATTGTGTGTGTGTGGGGGGGGGGAGGGGGGTGTCCTCGTGTATTGCAACGTTTGGATTGGGTGATTAATGAACTCCACCTACAGTTCCCACAAAAAAAAAAGGATGAAAACTAGTTCCCGTAAGAGTATTTCCTTATATATTGGAAGAAAATGAAAATAGAGAAAAGCAATATAAGGTCATCTTGTTTAAGGAAATCTATATTTATTTAGAATAATACTTCAATTAAAGGGGGAAAATCAGAATCATACTTAAATGCAAGGAGCATCTCATGGATGAGCATGACAAGTGAGTAAAAACACAACCCAAACACCCAACTCACTACCCAGTGGGGCGACGTTGAGTCGAATGAACTAGTTGGACATAAGCATTGGCCCTAAATCAGCATTCTAGTGTGATTAAACTCATGAGAATGTCATGCATGATTGGATTAGGTTTCTAAAATAAATAAACAAAAGAATGTCTCCACCCTGGGGGAAAATAAAATAAAGCCCATCTTTCTTCCATTTAAAATTTACATTTTTTTTAAACTGAATCTAGTGAGTAAAAACACAAAAAAGGTTACTAAACTCGAAATCCAACTCATCAAATCCATTAGGTTCATGAACACCAGTAGTATGGATTAGAGACCTGCTCAGGAATAGAAGCAAAAGCTAGAAACTCCATGACACACATCAAGGGAAGAAGGAGCAATGAATGAAGAGCATTATATCTACATATAGTCTCTACGTATGTGCCATATTCTTCTGCCGCTCACAACTATTTTATCTTCTCTTTTGGAACATATGATACAATAGGTTGATTATGTATTTTCACCTACTTGTCTAAAGAAAAAACCTAATAACGCAACAGCAAGTAGCACACAATTCATTTCTTGGATTTCTTTGCCTAAAAAATAATGCAACAGAATGTAAAACACATCATTTTTTGGATTTCTTTGCCTTTTTCGAAACTTGAGCTTTCCTTCCTCCCATCTTAGGCCGCTTTGCTGTGGTTTTACCCTTCTTTTTCACCACGCCCTTCATAAAATAAGTGAGCAAGCTAGCTTAACAACATTATTATGTGGATCACAGAACACGCACACAGTCAGGTCTAAGACATCACCTAGGTTTACGGTGGTTCAGGTCTAAGATGTCACCTAGGTTTATGGTGGTTCAGGTCTAAGACATTACCTAGGTTTAGGGTCACAACTGGTCTAGCCAGCCCAAGGCTGGTGCAAACCTTTCCGGCCTACTTTGGTCTGTATTTAAGCAAGGGTTGGTCCACTTAATGGCTCACCAATTTGGTCTGATTCAAAAGAAGAAGAAGAAAGGCTCACCAATCTGGCCTGATTCAAAAGAAGAAGAAGAACATCACCTAGGTTTATAGTGGCTCAGGTCTAAGACATCACCAAGGTTTATGCAGGTTCAGGTATAAGACATTACCTAGGTTTAGGGTCACAACTGGTCTAACCAGCCCAAGACTGGTGCAAACCTTTCCAGCCTACTTTGGTCTGTATTAAAGATAATTACGCAAAGGCTGGTCCACTTAAAGGCTCACCAATCTGGCCTGATTCAAAAGAAGAAGAAGAAAAAATCCAAGGTTGAGCATTGAAACCACAATCTACACCTCTTTACGGGAATAATGGTGAAGATAGAATGGTTAGGTCAACTTTTCAGTTTGCTGTATTTTCATAGTTTTAATATATGTACTGAATGAGGCTGCAAAGCATACCAAGGATTTTTCAGCCTTTCCATTAGACTTGGCATCAGTTGGATCAGTTGGATCCTCTTCATTTTCATTTTTTTTTGTTACTTGAACGAGCAGATGGCTTTGGCATCTTGTCACCCTCCTCTTCTGAATCAAATGAAAATCCATCAAGGGTTCCTGCTTACAAGTTACAATGCAGATTAAGGTCATTAACTTCCAATTAGGTGTATGCTAAATCACAAATTATCGCTGTTTGAAAAGCATTTGAAAGGACCATTCAAGTGAAGCGGTGATCTATGATGGGTGGGATTCAGGTTCTTTTCTTCCACGAAATTCAAAGCTGCATGGGAATGAGAAATAATGAAAGGCTAGTAAATGGCTTTTTCACCATTTGAGGGGGCCTAATCCAGATTGGATGGATTCAGACTACCTGAAATTCATCTTAGAATGGTTTCCAAATAAAACTATCCGCCAATGCTAGGTGGATGAAACATTCAAATACATCATGAATAAATAAGTCTTTTTTTTTTTCCTGTTGGTGTGTGTGTGTGTGGGTGGTTGGTTTTGTTTTGTTGTGGTGGTGGGTTTGGGTTGTGGGGGCGGGGGGGGGCGGGGTTGGTGTGGTGTGTGTGGGGGTGGTTTGGAAAGGAAAAAATTTGAACAATCTCAAAATGCAACGCTTAACCATGTAGCCTAAAGCACTAGGATACATTATAATTATAGAAAAAAAAAAATACAATCACTACTTGATTACTGCAATTTTCAGCATCCCATCTACATCTGTAGTTCATATAATGCATTATCTGATTGTGTGAATTAAAGGATATGACGAAGATTTTAAGCATTTGGAACAGCATGCAACAATTGCCATATGATTCAGTAAAAAGACATATGAACAAATGAGCATCCAAACTCACCACAAAACACTTCTCAATAAATAAAAAAGTAACCGAAACTAGATGGTTACAACATAGTTGTGAATAGAGCCAACCAATAACCAGATAATGGGTCCTGCTTTATCTTTATGTGCCTATCAGCAACTAAAAACAATAAGAAATAATAATTAAAAAAAAGTTCAAAGACTCAAGTACTTGACCAAAAGTCTATTAGCTGAACCGACGACCCCTAATAGATGGGATAAGGCTTTAATGGTGATGATTTAGGGATGAGTATATTCTAACCTGTTCAACAGTTTTGTACAAAATAATAATACCCTGAGGGAAAAATATCTTTCAAAATTAAGTGGGGAAAAAAAAGAATTCACAGAGGTATACTTTTTTATTTTCTTTTATTTTTATAACACAGAGGTATACTTTCCACCCTTCAAAGAATTAAAGAGTCAAATTGTTCTTATGACTCAACCAAACTTAGTCAAGGTTTTTTTTTTCTCCTGTGTTTTTTCTTCACAAGGGACTCAAACTAACGCACCCACCTATACTACACATTCCCCCTAAGCAGCTAAGCAATAGTTGGGAACTAATGCACAAACTTGGTCAAGTTTATTCCTCAAAAAAATTTTAAGTTTTAACTGTCATCCCGTTACATGGAGTGGTAGGTTGTGTGCAGGCTGGTTGAATCTTGACTCTATGCAATGCAACTATGGACCTCAAGTAAGAAATGAAGCCAATGAAATTATTAAAGAAACTTTAAAATATAACTAACCTTCAATCATAGTTTCAGCCTCGTATACATTAGAATGTGGTTTCAACTGGATAAAGTCGTTCATAATAGCCTCTATCTGATCAAAACAGATGCCATTCAAATTATTTGAAAAAATAAAAACCACATGCTTTCAGTCTAAAGTCAAATGGAAAACAGAGTTCGTCATGCATCCCAATATATCAAGAATAACTGGTATCAAAAACAAAATGTTCAATCTGAGTTGCAATTGACTTGCTGAAACTCACTAACTCCTTTTTGTTTTATGTTGATAATGCACCGTCAACATTCAGTGTTCCAGATGGATTGCTGGAACACAGTTACTTCTTTCATTTAGGTTGATAATGTATTCTCAGTATGAAAAGAGGCAGTGTTCCCAAATTTCAAGCCCTAAGAATATATAATTGGGGTCCACGATTGGGTGACCCAAATTTTCTGTAAGCTATGGATATGCCATGCTCTTTTCTTCTTTCATTTTTTTTCCCTGATGATGGAATTACTTTGGTATTTGATCCAATAGGACTAATCCCCGAGACGCACTCACGACCTTGCAACACAAAGGTAAATCTAGGGGGTGTCGAACACACATGGGGAGGAAAACCCACGCCTAAAATGATGAACCAACACCCAGGCCAGTTACCATGCTTTTGTTTTTATTGGATGTAAATTTAATAATCAAAGAACAAAGCCCAGACGCCAGAATTAAAACAGCAGAAATGAACATTGCTATAGGTAATTCTCAGCTATATATGTTGGAGGCCTCAATCTAAAGATAAGGGTAGTCCTAGTAGAGAGATTTATGGGAGGCATAAGCTGCCCTATAGGGGACATACCAATGGTCTTGCCATCAAACCATGGTCATCAATTTCATATGAGGCCCAAGAAACTACATGTGCACTAGGGTTGAGGATTGTAAAGATATAATACCTCAAAAGGTGCATGAGAGGACCTTTGAAGAGGGTATTCAGGATACAAACCTTTGCTTCTGTCTGACCAAAGCTAACCTGAATGAAAGAGATCTGCATTAATAAGCATCAACTGGAATTATTTTAAAAGTGCATGCGTGAGAGAGAGAGAGAGAGAGAGAGAGAGATGGTTTGGATGACGTACAACGCAAAATGTTCGTGAAGGAACTATTGGTGTTTTGTAGATGGTTCCAGTATATTGGAAAAATGCATTTGGCTTAATCAGAGTGGGTGAATGTAACAAGGAATAATAAAAAAAGTGACTCATATCACTAGCTCCGCAAAACAGTAATTGGAGGGCATGGGCATGTCAATCCAGGAGAGAGAGAGAGAGAGAGAGAGCTGAAATTGAGAGCGGTAGAAATAAAAGTAAAAGTTCTCAGTTCTTCCCTTTTGCTGCCTAAAAGTCAAGGCTTTGAAAGCATTGGAATTTTTCCTTGAAAATTCTTAAATTTTTGTTTGAATGAGGTTGAGTACATGTCAATGTTCCCATCTGCAACAGCCTACCTGTGAACCCATTTCCACCTCCTCCGTTACCCGTTCTTTCTTGGGGCAAATTGGCGCCAGTGACCAGCTCCATTTTGACACATTCAAATTGTATTCACAATCCCATGGCACTTACCTTGAAAATTTAACACGTGCCCACCGTTGATTTTGAGGCATTAAATACACACAATTAAGAACCCTATTATGTTGAGTTATTTGGGCCATCCCCCGTCAATGCAATTATGCAAAGACAACTTGATACCCAAATCATGATAATCTAAGTGGGCCTCGCGTGCATGTCGCACAGAGTCACCCATGGCAACTGCCGTAGGTGGTCATCAATGCGTAGGAAAAATTATCAGAAACAGCAAGGACTCTATTTCCTAGTTAATGGCCTGGACTGAAGGGCCCACTTATAATCAATCTATTCCTTTCAAACTCAATATTACCCCATGAATTGGCACTGACCCCATATTGGAACTCATGCAACCAACATTTGCAGTTGGATTAACCATGGAGAAAGCATAAAACATGCACTTACCAAAGGGCTAAAATTTGTCTAACCACGAAGTTTTAAAGGGTTAAGGCTTTAGATGCTCAGAAGGTTCCAATTTTTCCACTATCCTAGGTCATACATTAACAGTTTCATCCCCTAATCTCCATAATTTGCTTGCATCCAAGTGGGCCCCAAAGGCCAGGTCACAATTGCTTAATAGTGTATCTTTGATTGTGAGCACTCTCCCTATTTTTCTACCCTTCCTACAATCCATTCCAACCACATCCCTGTCCCAGTTGAATTAATGACCAAATACTGGACCAATTCACCCTTCCACTTCTTTAAGAACCCTGATGCCACTTCCTCTTATCTCCAATCCTACCACAGTTGTAACCATTTTGCCACTACATGAAAGGAATAGGTTGTAACATATGCCATGGCCCAGGGCAAACAATATCAATTCTACTATCAACAGCCTCTCTTGCTTCTCCGTGAACCAATGGTTCTCGTCCACAATTTTACAGAGCTCAATGGTTCTTCCCTACTACAGTACTACTACTACTAGAAGGAAGAAATGATTATAAGCAAGGCAGTAGAAAATCGGACTCATGGGGTGACTGGATCACACAATCTTGAACTTTAATATTTGTTGTGTTTCTACTTTCATTTATTATTAATAAGTCTAAGTTCCATAGGTACCCACATTTATATTTCATACAGTTGGAAGAATAGACTATCGGTCTTCAAATGCTTGGACTTGTGGAATCAGTCCAAAATGTTCATAAGAGCCCTCCAAAGCTTTTTCCAGTATAAAATCTAAAAAAACAAGCAGTTTGGGGCCCGAAAACCATAAGACGTAGTCCAATAGGTGACTGGGGGGTGGGGGTGGGGGTGGGGGGGTGTTGTTGTGGGGTCTCGGGGGTGTGTGTGGTTACTCAGCACCTACCAACTCCAAGTCGACTCAAACTTAGCAGATATTTAAAACCATGGTTACTAGGTCTAGGATCGTGCGTAGTGGGGTTTCCATAGGAAAGAAACAAGGATGTATTTCGGGGTTTTGTGTGGGAGTTTCTTAGGAGGGATGACAGGGTTATAAGAATTTGTTTGATCTGACTTGGACGATTGGATGGTATCGGTCCTAAATTTTCTTTTGCATATTGTTCCATGCAGTTAAATGGTTGCAGGGACTCTCATTTGCTTTTACATAGTGGTCCGCGAAGGACTCCAAAAATCAGCCTAATCAAAATATTATAGCCTATAGGGTGGATCTTAAGGCCCAGAGATCAACAGTGAAACACAATTACGTCAATTCAATAATGGGTAATAGCCAAATGAGCATCCATTGAAAGTGAATGCCAATTTCCACGTGAAGCGGGGGTAGTAGAGGGGTTGAATGATCATAGGTGGAACCCATGGCATGGTCTATATATATGATAGACATTGCTAATTGAAAAACTTGTGAGAAACATGAGACACCCTAGTGGCAACGTTGTCTCAACTCTCATCTCACATGGCCAACTAGGGATTGATCTTTGGGCATATAGGTTCTCACAAGTAATGTATCACCGAACCAATCTAGCAAAAAAAATTTTGAAAAATTTGTGATTTAGTAATAAGGGAATGGGGGAAAACACTGTTTGACTATCTACTCTTCTCTGAAATGAGAATGGAGAATAGTTGGCCACCTAGGCCCTTGCCCTTCTTGGGGTGGGAAAATTCTTTCCCTAAATTCTTCTTTTTAAAAAAGTCATGAAAACGGGAGAGAATCATCTCCATCAAACATCAAGTAGCCAACCCATAATCCTTGAGCTTCAGAAAGGAGAAATGCAGAACTTGGTTATTGTCCAATGATCTTTCAGTTAGTAATACACGTTAATTTTTTTTATAATGATAAACTGTTATTATTATTATTATATTTTTATTTTTTGGAACAGTAAGATGTATTCATTGTTTATAATGATAAACAATAATAAAGCAATATATTGTTGGAAAAAAAGGATTATTGTATTCAATGAAATGCTCAAGCTCACAAAATATAATGTAAAACTAATCAAGCTCGATGTTTTAATAAAAATATAAAATATATTAATGATGGATTAAGACAATCCATAGCGTTGAGTAGCTTTTAAGTCTAAAAGCATTTCATGACTCCCATTTGGGCTATCTGAAATTGCTATTCGCCCAACAGCGCCCACATCTCCACTCATGTCGATGGAATCCGCTTCACACTCAACAAGTGCCTACATATAACAAAAAGTTCCCAGCAATAGTATTCATCCAGACATAATAATCTTAGTTACCACATGAATGCTGAAGATCCAAGAAAGAATGGGAGAACCGGATGTTGGTAAACATGAGGATATCAAACAATATGCAAAAGAAACACAACCAGGCACAGCAATTGTATTTCATAACAGAGGACGAATATAATAAATGATTTAATAAAAACGCCTACCTTAGAACGTTGAACTTTCTCAGAGAACACCAAAGGCAGCCTTGATGAAACCTGTGGGTTATGAACAAATTTAAGACACCAGAAGAGTTGTTTAAATTAGATCAAGAAAGCCTTCACCATAAGTAATGGAAACTAAAACCACCAGTACCAAATATTAGATGAGATGGGATACTTTCAGCACTGAATTACATTCTCATGAAGATAACAAATGTAATGAATGCTATAATGGATGAGAATTCCTTAATAAAACTCTAGGATTGAAAGAATATGACCATTTATTAGCCCCATTAGCAACAAACACAACACCAGGCCAAGGGAAATAACCAAATAAGCAAAAGACAAAAAGGCTTTTTTTTTTTTTTAAATCTTCTAACTCTGATACTTTTCGGTCATTCCCCATATACAACGCAGCCCAGTTAACACAAGCACAATTTGATCCTATTAGGACCCTTTGATATATATTGTTTTGTCGTTCACTAACAACTTGAGGTTTTGGTGATTCTGGTTCTTAACATGGTATGAGTCATGTGTTTGAATACCTAGGGATGTGTTTCTGTTCACGTTGGTCATTTGGCATGTTTTTGTCCACATGCGGAGCCTCATACCAGGGGGGTGGTGTGTTGGCGGCGGCTATCAAGACCATTTGATATACATTGTTCTATAGCTCATTAATAGCTCAAGGTTTTGGTGATTCCAGTTCTTAACAGATCCAACATGCATGGCGTTGTCACTTGTCAGTTCATGGAAATGTTAGATTCCTAGAGATTAGAACCAAATAATTCCTCAATGAATAGATAAATATTTAAAAGGTAATTAGAAATGTTGAGGAATTCAAGTAGCCAATCCCAATATAGTTAGAATTCATGTAGCCGACCCTAACATAGTTGGGACAAGGCTTTGATGATGATGATGATATATATGTGTGTTTATTTATCATGATTCTGAGGAATTGGCTAACGATTAATCAGAATAGAGAAACAAAATTCATGGAGCCCGCCCCAACATAATTGGGACAGCGCTTTGATGATGATGATGATGATGTAGTTAGAAATCTTGAGGAAGGCAGTTGCTTTTCTACCCAGTATGGTTTTGGTCTTTTGAACCATCATGAAAACTTGGCAGAGCATATAATAATTTGTTTTTCCGGAATAACTAAGCCACGAGTGGTTTGGAGTACATCCAAACACAACTCCAACTAGTTTGGCTATCTAAGAAACTTGATTAACAGAGTCCAGAAGGCATCAAGTGTAGCCATGGTAGCTACTTACCTGAGGATCAACAGCTTGCTTCTCCAAACTTTCTGTCTCAACAGCTTCTCCCTCATACAGATCTCCTGTATCACTTTCAAATATCACATAAAAAGAATATCTTAGGAAAAGAGTTACTTTCAAAAATGTAGTTTATATTAAAATTGGGCCTAATATAAAATACAAAGTTCCGTTTGTAATTTACCTGGTTCAAAGGTATTTCAGTTTCAAAGGATGGTCATTTCTGGACAGAGTTAAACAGTATTGATGCTTGAATGATTTTTTCACATTTCAGGTAGGACCTGAAAAATCCTCATAATGATCTGCAGTAGAGAAGGTGAAAATTCGGATCTGCAGTAGATAAGGTGAAAATTCTGAAATCCCGCGTGTACTTCCAATTATTTGTGCTGGGAAAGGATTGTAATCCTGTATATTTAGAAGGTTTACAATCTGTTCTTTACTTCTTTCAGAATAAAAACTCTGCTCATTATTTGGTGCAGTGTACAACAGGCAGGATGCCAGAATAAATTTGATTACAGGTGGATTTAATGTGACAGAAATCATCCCTTACAAGTGGAAACCAGACCCAAATTTGACACTCATCTAACCTTGGAATGAATCCCAAAAAAATGTATGGCTAAAAGATCACTGAACTTTGAGGCTATTAAACCAAGGGTTAGATTTCTACTAATAAAATCAAGTGTTAGATAATTCTGATGGGGCTCAATTGTTTTGCCAAACTCTAATCCATGATGAGACCTTTTAACTTCTGCCTCTCCAAACCTCCCACCAACCGATATGTATGTATATGGGCCCCACGAGCTGGACCACGGATGAGTAGCACATGGTCTAGTCATACAAAACAACCCCCTTTAAGTGAGGTAATTCCATTCAAACACTAACCATATGATTGTACCTTTTTCTAGAGGTTCATTCTCTACTTTCTTTTTGTTTTTTGATGCCTTCACCCTTTGAGCCTTGTTAACTGGAGGCTCTCCTTTGTCATCAATGAGAACTGCATCTGGATTGGGATCATTATCTTGCAAATCATCCATGGCAGGTTCTTCATGCTGGTTATCTTCCTCTCTTACAGGGCTGTTACTTGGAGAAGAATCCAAAGACGATGATAATGTCACCAGTGGATGATTTTGCGCCTGCAAAACAAACGGCATGCCAGCAATTAGAATAAAAGAAAACGTCAATGTATAGTTAAGTAAGTTTTAATTGATTTTTAAAATTTACCAAAATTATTACACTATGAGAGAGAGGTAATTTCCATTTTGAAACGGTTTGACATATGAGCTTAGATGTCAAACCATCACCAGCCTATGAAACTAGGGTTAGCTTTATGAGTTCTACTTTTACACTATAAATCTATGCTCTTACTTCACACTCGCTTATCGTCATTGAAGCTTTGCCATATCTATCTACGGTTGCATTGTAGTTCTATTTTTAGGCTGAACCACATTTAAATCCATGTTCTATTTTCCATTCCGCTTAGATATTCAGTGAGAAACAGAAATGCGTATGAACTTGTAAGAAAATCGTAATTTAAGATTTTAAGTCATTGTTTTTCCAGCAGACACCAGAAACAGCAGTGAAAAGCGGTGCAGCATTCCTACATATAATGAATTTAGCTGTGAGTGTTTTTTTAGGAGGGAAGGAATAACAGGAATCACATTAAGACCATACCAACCATATGCCTATAAATGGGTTTCTATGATCATGCAAATGCAGCATATGCTCTTGAGACCTGAAAGTAGTAAACAATGCTTAAGACTAACAAAAATAAAATGGTGCCATATCCACTTCAAAAAATAAAGAACCTCAAACCAACACCACCACGCCCCCAACACCCAAAAAAAAACATTCACACACACACACACACACACACACACACACACACACACACACCCACCAAAATGAAACAACACAAATGACAGCCATGCCATTTACCAGCAAGTCAAACCCAATCTTCAGATTATTGCCAAGACAGAATGGAATCAAATCAAGTTCAACTGATATTGAGTATTTAACCCAGTTCATAAATACAGAATAAAAAAACTTATATATATTAAGAAACCCAGATCATAGATCATAAATTTAGAGTTAGGCATAGATTCAGCAAGAAATAGAGAGCTGAAATTAAACTGATTACAGAAGCACGAGACCATCCTCATTCTAATCCAAATAAATAAATTTAAAAAATACCAGTTCAAACATTTAAAGACTTCATACTTAGATGGAAAGAAAAAATCCAAGGGATGGGATAAAGAGTGAGAAGTTTGCATAGTTAGATGAAGATGAAATTGGGTTTTCTTTTCAGTAATGTAGAGGGATGAATGAGAATAGTAGTAGTCGAAGTAAAGTATGAATAAGAAAAGGGAAGGGAAAGATAGGGGAGATAAAAGAAAGTGGATGAACGACTAAAATCGAAATCGACCTTAAAATTATGCAACCAGTCCGGCGATTCTTCACGGGAGCTGCTCATTCTCCTTTCCTCTCCTCCTCCCACTTCTCCCTCTGACTATAATTTGTTAGGGCCAATGGGCAGGACGAGACGGTTGGAGATGGAGGTCCAGTGGGTTGCTCTAATCTCAACATGAATCATCTTTCTCCTTTTTCTTGGCTATTAATTTAGGGTGCGTTTGCGCTCATGTTATTCATATTTCCATGTTATTACGGGATAGAAAACATGTTTGGTATCTGCAGTGTTTTGAGTTTTGATTTCATTTGAAGAATTTTAAAATCTTAACCCGCTAGCTTAAAAATTTCGAAATAAAAACTATTTATTTTTTAAATAACTTGTTGGCACAATTAATTTTTATTATATATATATATTAAAATTCTAAGAATTGTAGAGAGTGTCACATTAGCATCCTCTATTTTTCTTTTTTCTAGAGCGTCACATAGGCATCTTAAGTATCTTCGTTGAAACCAACTTTCCATCTTTATCGAACTCTATTTTTATCAAATATCCTATTAATCTTCCTTGTATCTTCCAATGCTTCCAACACTTATCACAGTAAAAGCAAAATAAAAAAGGAGCTGGCACAAGCACTCTTCATTGACATCTCCTCGCAGGGTGTCAACATCAGCAACAGCACCTTCCCTCGAAGTTGCCGGCTGTGGCCTTGACTTGGACTCTGCAGCCTCGACTCGAACACATATCTAAAGAAGAAGAACCGATTGGGGTTTCTTTCATTCTCTCTTTCTTTCCTGAAGTGATCCATGGCGATCCATACCTGGTTCATATATCATACACGAAATGGAAGTGAAATTCATTCCTCAATTGAGGCGTTGTGATTAAAAGTTCCCCAATCTAGTGATTCTAAGAAGAGATCTCTCCAGATTTCCAGTGTTTTTGTTGAAACTACCGTTTTCTGCAATTGATCTCGAGCATACACGCAAATCTGCGTCGAATCTCCCAATTGGAAAATTCCAATCTTTGAAACCGAGTGTGAGATCTCATCATTCATAGGTTTTTTAGGGTTTCATTTGGGGGAATCGATGGTTTTTTAAGCGAAATCTAGGGTTTTGTTGAGAAAGCGTTCTCTGAGATGAGATCGGGACTAGGACGATGCAGAGGAACGGGAATCATGAGATCTTTTCGAATGATTCAGTTGTAGATAGAGTTGTTGCCAGACGATTTGCTTCTTCAGCGATGGTGGCGTTAAATCTCGTGGCATATCTCAATATAACTCTACTATTTAATTTTTAAAGTGAAATACCTGGTAACAATCATAAAATATGGGCCGATGATATAATTCTTTTTTTATAATGGTGGGACCATGTTATAAACAATTTGAGTGTGGGTTTAATGTTTTAATTTCTAAATATTGGTTATATGGTTAGAACAATATTATCTTTTAAAAAATATTTAATCTATTTAAAAAAATCTAATCTTACAAAAAAATATTGAATCTTTTAAAAAATATTTAATCTTTCAAAAATAAAATCTAATCTTTTTTTAAAAAATAATCTTTCAAAAAAATATTTAATCTTTCAAAAAAATTATTTAATCTGTCAAAAGAAATACTTGATCTTTCAAAAAAATATGAAATATTTCAAAATAAATATTTAATCCTTTAAAAAATATTTAATCTTTCAAAAAAAATATTTAATCTTTCGAGAAAATATTTAATCATTTGAAGAAAATAGTTAAAGGTAGGACATAAATCTTATGGATATGGGCTCCATGTTCTAATTTTTAAAGGTGGTTATTATGGTGTAACTTTTACATTTGAGTCCCATGTACACCGATAAATAATATGCCGATGGGTCCCAAATTTTAAATCCAATGGTTGCCTTGCTTTCGTTTGTTAGAGAAATTTTTTTACACTATTACCAAATAATTTTCTTATGACATATTTTAAGTAGAGTATTTTAATATGCGATTGCGAAACAAGATTTACAGAATTAGTCTCGGGACAACCTGGTTTTAGTACAATCAAATTTGGGCACAAAATTGAGAACAACATGGACAAAATGCCAAGCTGACCCAAATTTTTATGATAAAAAGCTCATGTTGTAATTTTCTTATAAAAAATTTATCGTTTCAAGACAATGATATTTCCAATGTGAGTAGAGATGGTAACCGTGTATTTGATTTTCCGACTATCTCAATGTTGGGCCCAATTTTAGGTTTTAGATTTTAAATGATAAATAAGGCTGGGTCTTTGAGGACTTCCTCTCTCTCTTTTGAGGCAATTGGAATAATAGCCTCATCTAATCTAATCTAATCTAAAGACCCGCCCTCACTCTTTTCCCTCTCTATTTTGCAGCCTTGCAGAGAAAAAGCGGGAGAGAGACAGAGAGAAAGAGAGGGATTGAACAAAACCCTCTTCTTCTTCTTCTCTCTCTCTCTCTCTCTCTCTCTCTCTCTCTCTCTCTCTGGTTTTCTTTCTTTCTTCTTCCATTTCTTACACGCACAGTTCTAGTGTTTTGAAGACGAGAAATGATCTGGATCAGCTTTTGTCACTAGAGTTTCCGTGTTTTTGGTTTAGCAGCTACCCACGTGAAGATTTCTCACAATTCTAGGGTTTATCATTGAGATCCACACTAGGTTTTTGCGGAATCAGTGCAATCGCGGTGGATTTTGGAGAAGAGAGCAAGATCTGCTTGTTTCCTCATAATTTTTCTTTAAGTATCGGAAATCTCTCTCTCTCTCTCTCTCTCTCTCTCTCTCTCTTGTTTTTTGTTGTTCAATCTGTTGTTTGTTTTCGTTTTGGATCTTGTTGTTTTCTTCCTCGTTCTTCTTCTGCATACGATGCGTCTGTGCTGTGTTCAGCTCAAATTGCACTTCAGTTGAAGTGATATTAACCATTGAAGTACAATGTGTGCTTGTATAAGCTGCTAAAAAAGTTATATATCTGAACTGTTGTTTTAGATCACAGATTCTATTAACTTTCTGTTATTTTGAACACATGGTTATTTGAGTTTGTCTTGTTTACTTAGATTATTGCATGATCTTGGTTATGAGTGTCTTATGAAATCCATAGTTTGCGTTAAAACTAATCTTATAGAAACCGAAGAAAATTATCCAATCTAGAATGTTAGAAATCTAAATCGCAAAGTTTAGTAGGAGTTTGTGATGTAATTTTGCACTAGCTGTAGTAGGACTAATGGTAGCTGACACCCACTTTCTTGGGACATTCCATGTAAACTTCATTGATGGCAAAGATTCTGATTATGTTTGAGGCATCCAAGTTTCTGTATATTTGGGTGTTGTGATTTATCACTTTAGAAGGCACTTTTGGGGGGGAGTGAAAAATCAAGATGTGGGCAGTATGGAGTACCCAAGGCATCTAGATTTTTCATTTCTTTTTGGTTGGAGACTTTGAGCGAACAAGAGTTCCATAGAAATAACGGTCCATCATCTTTTATGTCCCTCATGGTGCTAATGTTGAGGTAGATAGCCATGCAATTGCAATGTAACTTTGATATACTTTGTTACACTGTTCTCTATCAGCGTGAGCTTTTAGAGTAAGTGGTTGTCAACATGGTATCAAAGTGGGAGGTCGACTATTTGAATTCTAGGGCTGTTGTGCCTTGTATTCTTCCACGGAGGGTGTGATTCCCATGCAGAGCACCTATAGTTTCCTATGGAGGATGTAATTCTCATAAAGAAGCCTGCATGTGTGGGGGTGGGGGGGGGGGGTGGGTTGGGTGTTGTAACCTTGATATACATTGTTACACTGTTCTTTATCAGCTTAAGTTTTTAGAGGAAGTGGTTGTCAACAATAGATGTTATGCATTTTAACTTGGAGATCTTTTGGGGAAAAAAAAAAAAACCCTTTCATTGCTATCTATTTTTGGTTGTTGAAACTTTCATTTCAATTCCTATGTTCATTTTTCCTCTTCTCCACTGAAATTAAGGCTTTTTTTTTATTTTATTTCACTTTCTTACTGAAGTGACATTTTCCTTGCAGAAAACCAGTATTAGTAGGCAAGGTTCGGCCCTTTTTGTCAATTACCCTTACAACAATGATGGACCCAAGGTGTTCAGTGGGGATTGCTGAAGGTTCATATCTTGGTCCTTTATTTTTTTTTTCAGTTATAATTTACTTTTGTTAATAACAAATATTGCTTAAAGAGAAAAGGATCAACAGGTCCACATGCTGTAAAGAAGAGATGTTTTGACCTGGAAGAAATATCTAAGTTAAATAAGTAGCTAACTGAGGGAACTGGCACTGATGATTGGTGAACCAACATGGTAGTTTGGCTTATAGGCTTTAAAGTATAGACACCTGAATTAGCTGGAAGATCTGCTACTTTCTCGGCTAACCAGTTGACGAATGGAAAGAGACAATGAGTGGTTCCAATAGTTTCTTGATCTCATTGTAACGATCCAAGAATCTGGAGCTCTTCAGATTCTTAAGCCGCACTCAAATTTTTATAATAACACCACATAGATCAAATTCTCATGAGTATCAAGGTCATAAACAATCAAATTTCATTGTATGTCAACTATTATATAGTTATTAGAAGTCTTGATAACACTACCGAATAAGACAATCTCTGTTTGTAGTAAAGAAAAATATCTAAGTCTTGCGCTAATCCCAACTACAATCTATTATTTGCTTTTCCACGCTCTGGATCAGCTACGCATGTCAAAATCCACCGGCTGATCCCCATCACTCCCCCAACCTCCACGACTGCATTACCTGAAGTGGGGCGAACCACTGATCAGTAACACTGGTGAGCAGAATAAGAAACATTAAGATAAAGCATATTTTAATCATTCAGAGAACATATATATATTCAATGGTATAATTACAATAACATTCTAATCAATTTCTTTCTTGAGAAATTTCCCACTGTGGCATCAAATAGTTCCGATACCCCATACGGTGTATCTATATTTCTGTCAACAACATGGCTTATCATCACTATGAATGTTGAGCCTGTTCCGATACTCCCAACTGGAGTATCTACATTTCTATCAACAACATGGCCTATCATACCACCATGATTGCTGAACCTCTTCCCCTCGACCAACATCCACGAGGGAAGTTCTATATTCAGTGCCAGCAGTTGGTATTTACGCTTATTTCGATCATCAATGGTAAATTCATTTCAAATACTTTAGTATAGATTCATCTCCACCATAATTGGCTACATCATCTTACTCTTTTCTTTGGCCAGTACCACACAACACTGGTTAATCCTCGCCCCACTCCGAATTGGAGTTGGTACCAGGCGGTGGTATTGCCCGTGTCTTATTAAGGTAATCAATTATTTATCATAAAATTCCCACAGGCATCAAGATTAATTTAATAAATCCAGGTAGAAATATCACATTGAAGGAACTAGATGTAAAATTTATCATAGAAAATCAAGTCATAGGGAATAATTAGTGGCTATGAAAAGCCCACATACATTCAATTAATTGATCCCCTTACAAGTTTAGGTAATTAAACAATATTGGATCATAACATATCATGCTGTAAGTCAATCAAAGTTTTAACGGGGTTCGTTGGGTATAACTAGAATAACAGGGGCCAATTTGTAAAATTTTAACAAGTTTATAAAAATATCTGCTCGTCAGTCACCCCACCTATTCCTCACCATTTCTGTTCTTCTCTTCTATTGCATGTTTCGACCGTCAGAAGGTGTCACCGCCAAGCTCAACTGGAGGAATTTACAAGGTGGGGCCCAACGGTTTGATGCGTGTGGAACCTACACCATAGTGGTCGCCCAAGGGTCTACTCTAAGATGTGTGGATGTGATCTGTGATCTGGGAACCTAGGTGGGCCCATAACTTCTGACGACCAAAACCACCCCCGACGGTCCAGAAATTTCAAATCTCAGTTTAGATCTGAGATTCGAGTGTAATCATTCCTTTTTCCACCCTAAATCGAAGTCCTAGAGGTGTGTTATTTAGAGGATGTTGTCACAGCAAGTTTTCATCTGAAGAATGGGATTTCTCGACAATGTTTCCAATCTGTGCTGGGTCGATAACTACCGAAAGGGCTTCGTTTCGTAGTCAAAGTTTCAGGTGAGTTGATTTCCATCCCAAACAAGGCTAAAGGGTGTCGATTAGGCGTCATCCAGCATGTCAACGAGTCTGATTATTGTTTTGATGATCGGTTTGGGCTCTAAATCAAATCTGGCCGATAATCACTGTAACAGTACAATATATAATGGCCACTGTTTAACGGGGAATCAAATAGGTCTAATCTCCTACTCTTATTCAAATAATCAAGTTAGATTCTACTCACCTGGTATAGTATTGTATTGCTTCGGCGATGATTGGTCTCGCGTCAGACATCCACCGTTGTCCCGTTAGGGTCTTCTTCTCCTCCTAACAATTTCACAGCCAAGTCAGTCTTCTTCTCTCTCTCTCTCTCTTTCTCTATTGTAATTTCTATTGTTGCTGTACATATGATAGGTTCTGCCTGCTGTCTAATCTATATATATATATATTTAGTGTTTGGAGGGGAGTCCTGTTTGGAAACTACAGGGAATCTTATAGGAAACATATTCTGAGAGAGGAAGTCTATTGGGACTCCTAAAATGGACTCACCAAAAGTCCTAATTCCATGACTTACAAATATTCCGATCAAATTAGGACTCCAAACATGGTTTGGACTATCATGGCCCACCCTAAAAGGCTGACCCACCAAGACAGGTTAGGTTATTACATACTCCCCTATTTAGGAAATTTGGTCCTCCAAATTTAAATCATACCTGATGGAAAAAGTTGCGGATATTTTTCACGGACCTCCTCCTCTGTCTCCCACGTGGCCTCGAGTTGATTATGATGTTGCCATAGGACCTTAACTAATCGAATAGTCTTGTTCCGCAGGGCTCTTTCCTTTGTCTCTAGAATAGCCACCGGCTTCTCTTCATAGGACAAATCTTGTTGTAACTGGAGAGGCTCGAAGTCAATAACATGCGAGGGATCTGAGTTGTATTTTTTTAGCATAGACACATGAAAGACATTGTGGACGCCTAACAATTGAAGTGGTAGTGCGAGCTCATAAGCATTCCCATCACTGACTCGTCCCGTTACTTCGAATGGTCCAATATAACGCGGACTCAACTTACCCTTTTTCCCGAATGGCATTACTCCCTTGGTTGGGGATACTTTGAGAAAAACATGGTCTCCCACGGCGAATTCCAATTCTCTCCTGCGGTGGTCAGCATAACTTTTCTGTCTGCTTTGAGCAGTCTTTAGCCTATCTCGGATTTTCTTGATATTATCCGTTGAAGTTTGCACCCAATCTGGCCCAAGTATTCTTCGATCACCTACCTCCTCCCAGCAAATAGGAGTTCGACAATTTCGTCCATACAACGCCTCAAAAGGTGCCATCTGAATGCTTGAATGATAACTATTATTATAAGCAAACTCCACAAGTGGTAATTGCTCATCCCAACTGTCTTTGAAATCTAAGGCACATGCTCGCAACATATCTTCAAGGGTTTGGTTAGTCCTTTTGGTCTGGCCGTCAGTTTGGGGATGGTATGCCGTACTAAAGCGCGATTGTGTTCCCATAGCCATCTGTAGTTTCCTCCAAAAATTAGACACAAACCTGGAATCCCTGTCTGAAATAATGGAAACCGAAATGCCATGTAACCGGACAATTTTCTTGACATATTTTTGAGCCAATTCCTTCATCGATGTCTTATTCTTGAGAGGAATAAAATGTGCGGATTTAGTCAAACGATCCACAATAACCCAAATAACTTCGTTGTTCCGAAAGGTTCGTGGAAATCCCGACACAAAATCCATAGTAATATGTTCCCATTTCCATTCAGGAATAGGAAGTGGTTGTAGCAATCCTCCTGGCTTCTGGTGATCTGCCTTTATTTGTTGACATGTTAAACACCTTCCTACAAATTCAGAAATGTAATTTTTCATCCCAATCGACCAAAATTGTTTCCTGAGGTTTTGCTACATCTTGGTATTCCTTGGGTGTATGGTGTACCGAGTATGGTGTACGTCCCATAATATCTCATCCTTGATCTCTCGAATATTAGGAACACATAGCCGATCTTGGAAATATAAAGTACCATTGGCGAGTGAAAATTCTGGCTTGTTATCCATCTTGTTGAAAATTTCCAAAAGTGCCGCATCATCCCTTTGGTGATCCTTGATTCGCTGTATGAGTTCTGGCTGAACCTTGAAATTTCCCAATAAAATCTTATCACTTATGGGCCAAAGAGTTACTTTTAGATCTTTGATTTCTTCTAATAATCTCCATTCTGCTGTCAACCAGGCTAATTGAATTGATTTTCGACTCAAAGCATCGGCTACTACATTTGCTTTACCAGGGTGGTAGGAAATAGAGAAATCATAATCTTTTAGAAACTCCAACCATCGCCTCTGTCTCAAGTTCAAGTCTTTTTGAGAGAAAACATATTTCAGGCTCTTATGATCTGTATATACTTGGAATTCTTCTCCATAAAGATAGTGTCTCGAAATCTTGAGAGCAAAGACGACTGCAGCCAATTCTAAATCATGTGTCGCATAATTTTGTTCATGAGTCTTTAGTTGTTTGGAAGCATAAGCAATCACTTTACCATTCTGCATGAGTACACATCCCAGTCCATGAAGAGACGCATCGCAAAATATCACAAAACCACCACTGCCAGATGGTAGGGCTAGGATTGGTGCTGAGGTTAGCTTGTCCTTTAGTGTCTGAAAACTAGACTCACATTTATCATCCCAGTTGAACTGGACATTCTTCCTAGTGAGCCGAGTCGAAGGTCCCGCAAGAGAAGAAAAACCTTTCACAAACTGTCTGTAATATCCTGCGAGTCCTAAAAAACTTCGGATTTCTGCCACCGTAGTTGGTCGTTTCCAATTAGTGATAGCTTCGATTTTTGCAAGATCCACTGACAAGCCTTCGCCTGAAATGATGTGGCCTAAGAAATTTACCTGCGCTAACCAAAAGTCGCATTTACTTAACTTTGCATACAATTGATTATCTCTTAGCAATTGCAGTGCAGTGCGCAAGTATTCCCATGTTCCGCTTCTGTTTTTGAATAAATTAGGATGTCATCAATGAATTCCACTACAAACTGATCCAAATATGGCTCGAAAATTTGATTCATGAGTGCTATGAACACCGTTGGTGTATTTGTTAGCCCGAACGGCATTACTAGGAACTCGTAATGTCCGTACCGTGTTCGGAAAGCTGTCTTTGGTATATCTTCATTTCTCACCCTTAGCTGATGGTATCCAGACCGTAAATCAATCTTTGAGAAGCATTTTGCACCTTGGAGTTGGTCAAATAATTCATCTATCCGCGGCAGTGGATACTTATTCTTAATAGTGACTTGGTTTAATTGCCAGTAATCAATGCACATGCGCAAGGTTCCATCTTTCTTCTTAACAAACAGTACAGGTGCTCCCCACGGTGAGACACTAGGTCTGATGAATCCCTTATCCATCAATTCCTACAACTGTTCTTTTAGTTTTCTTAGTTCAGCAGGCGCCATGCGGTAGGGTGCCTTGGAAATTGGGGTTGTTCCTGGTATCAATTCAATAGTGAAATCGATCTCTTGTATCGGCGGTAAACCGGGTAAGTCATCTTGGAAGACATCAGGAAATTCTCTCACTACTGGTATATCCTCCAACTCAGGCTTTTGTTTTTTGGTGCAGCCCTGGATCTTGGATGGATAGTAGAACAATCTCCCGAGGGATTGTTCGAATCCGAGGATTCAATGGCAGTCACGATGACCATATAGAACGAAAAATTCTGGAACAACTGAAAATTTTATTGATAAAAAGCATACTTTTACAATGTAAGTGACTGTTGCTCAAAATAAAAGACTAGTTCTAAACAGACATGACCTTCTAAACACAAAATAGGAAGTAAATAAATAACTACTAAAAAAAAATAGAAAGTGCATCAATCGGTATCCTTGAAGAAGCCAAGGATCAATCGGATGTCCTTCGGGCCTGTGATCTGGGCCGGACTTGGGTTCGGCCTGCATCAGCTCTCCCCGGCTTGGAAAAACTCGACTCCGGCGAGTTGAGTGCTTGATATCTCTCATAAAGATCAGGATTGATGCGCTGGAAGTCAGTACCTGTAATCCACGTAGCATCAGAGATAGGACGATTCCGCCAATGTACATAAAACTTCTGATAACCTCCTTGACGTGTAGAAACAATTTGATCATCAAGGACATCAATAATTTCATCAGGAGGTGGAGAATTAACTGGTAAAGAAATAAGCTGCTCTTCATTTTCTCCTTCAGTATCATGGCCACGATAGAGAGTAAGATCATTGACATTAAATGAAGAACTGACGCCTGAATCAGTAGGGATATTAAGAATATAGGCGTTGGGATTAATCTTCTGGAGAATCTTGAAAGGACCTGAGTTACGAGGATGTAATTTCTTGTTAGCTCCAGGTGGCAATCTCTCAGGTCTAATACGCACCATAACCATATCGCCTTCATTAAATTCAACAAAACGACGATGTTTGTCAACTTGCTGCTTATACACATCATTGCTGGCAGATATATGGCGACGTACTTCATTATGGACTTGCTGCATGTGTTGGAAGAAAGTTTCAGCATCTGCACTCACTCTGGCATCAACTGGTAACGGAACAAGATCAACAGGGAGTCGAGGACGAACTCCTGTAACAGCTGCAAATGGTGAAAGTCCAGTTGATCGGTTGACAGAATTATTGTAAGCAAATTCTGCCATAGGGAGCACTTGATCCCAGTTTGTGATACGATCACGTACAAGGCAGCGTAACAATTGGCCATGATACTTACAATGCAGTATACTTTCGCTTGGCATCAGAAAGTTTCTCACTGAAGAATGCAATAGGATGTCCTTCCTGGCTAAGGACTCCGCCAATGCCAACATTTGAGGCATCGCAAGCAATTTCAAATAACTTGCTAAAATCAGGAACTTGCAGAACGGGCGCTGCAGTAATCTTTTGCTTGATCTTCTCAAAAGCCCTGGTGGCTGCATTGGTCCACTTGAAGTCACCTTTCCTCATGCAATCAGTAATAGGAGCCATAACGGTACTGAAGTTTCTGATAAACCTTTTGTAAAAATTGGCAAGACCATGAAAACTGCGAACTTCAGTAAGGGTAATAAGAATTGGCCAATCAAGAATAGCGCTTACTTTTGCAAGATCCATTTTAATTCCTTGTGCAGATACTACAGATCCCAAGAAAACAACAGAGTCACTCATGAAAGCGCATTTTTTGAGATTGATATAGAAACGCTCCCGGCGGAGAAGTTGGCAGACCTTATCTAAATGCTGAAGGTGATCTTCTTTTGACTGGCTGTAAATAAGAATATCATCGAAGTAGACAACAACAAATTTTCCAATATAAGGCTGCAATAATTGTGTCATAACCCGCATAAAAGTACTAGGAGCATTGGTTAAACCGAAAGGCATAACCATCCATTCAAAGAGACCATCTTTTGTTTTGAAGGCAGTTTTCCATTCATCTCCTGATCTTATGCGAATTTGATGATATCCGCTCCGCAGGTCAATTTTAGAAAATATACATGCACCAGTCATCATATCTAACGTATCATCCAAACGAGGGATAGGGAAGCGATATTTTACCGTGATTTTGTTGATTGCACGGCTATCTACACACATTCGCCAGCTTTCATCCTTCTTCGGAGTGAGAAGTGCTGGAACACCACATGGACTGAGACTTTCCTTTTTATAACCTTTTTGAAGCAAATCATCAACTTGCCTTTTTAACTCTGCATGTTCTGCTGGGCTCATCCGATAAGCAGGTAAGTTAGGCAAGGAAGCTCCTAGAACCAGATCAATAGCATGCTGAATATCCCTTAGTGGGGGTAGTTCCTTGGGTAACTCATTAGGAACTAGGTCGGCAAATTTGTCCAATAATGGCTTCACTTCCTGAGGAATAGCATGAGAATCATCAGCAACTTGTTTAGTAACTAAGGCATACATGACAGCTTGCTCTTTGCTTTCAACTTTAAATTTCCGCATGGTTAAAATATGCGATATAGGAGAAGCTGCGGCGGTGGCGGGAGAAGAGGTAGGAGAGGATGGCAACGTTTGCAATGGACGCAGCACGATACGTCTACCTTTCCAATTGAAAGCTTAGGTATTGTGTTCATGATCTGTGATCACTTTAAGCTTCTGTAACCATGGCCGCCCGAAAAGAATATGTGTGACGTTCATTGGTATGACATCACAGAGAAGAGTATCCTCATAATTGCCAATCTTAAAAGGCACACAGCATTGCTGACGAACAGGAATAGAATAGTTATCAACCCATGCAACTTTATATGGCCTTGGATGCTTTACTGTGGGAAGTTTAAGCTTATCAACTGCTTCTTGGGAAATAACATTTATAGCACTTCCATCATCAATAATCATATTACATGCTCTGTCCATACATCTGACACGAGACCGAAAAATAGAAGCATGATTCCAGTCGTCTTCCTCTTTAGCATCTGCTACTAGTAAACGACGATCTAGAAAAAGAAGCGGAATACCATCATCAGCGTCTGCATAATCTACTTGATCTGCTTGATCTTCATAAGGAGGATCTATATCAGTTTGCCCTGATTCGACATGCTCATCATGCTGAGTATCAATATCAGGCTCATTGGAAGTATATAAATTACGATGAGGGCATTCATTGGCATAATGTCCTCGTTGCTTGCAAGCATGACAAACAATATCCCTCTTGCCTGTTCTGGCATAAGCACGATTATCAGGTTGGTTCTGTGGACCCCTCTGATTCTGTTGGGGATTCATCTGTCTTTGTTGCATCCCTGGACGAGGATTTTGAGGAGGATGCTGAACTTGACGCTGAGGAGTAGGCCTATAAACTGTTGCTTGATTGCGATTATAAGTAGGATCAGGACCTCTTTTTATGGAAAACTCCCCGGCTTGAAAAAGATTACGCTTTCACAACTGAATTTCATGTTGGGCTTTGCGGGCTTTATTGAATATTTCATCCACTGTGGCATAATCAAACATTGCCACCTCTCGTCTGATATCGGCACGCAGATTATCCATGTATCTAGTGATAGTCAGACGATCATCAGTCCTCAAGTTACAGTGAACAATGTATTCGCGAAACTTATTGGTATATTCTTCCACAGTCATAGTGCCTTGCTGGAGACTCAGATATTCTTGGTGAAGTGTATCCATATAATCAGAAGGAAAGAAATTGCCCTTGAGCTTTTTTTTCATAATATTCCACCGGAGAATCAGCTGGCCTACTGCAAGCTTATTGTTTTCAACACCATACCACCAAATGCGAGCAGGACCCTTCAGTTTAACCTTGGTAAAGGCTATCCGTTGTGCATCATTCATACCATATCAAGCAAAATAGTCCTCCAAAGAATTAAGCCAATCAACAAAAACTTTTGGGCTTGCATCACCACTAAAGTTAGCAATTTCAATTTTGACTTTCCTAGTGATATCATCAGGTGGGGGTGCAACATGGTGAGCTTGATGATCTCGTTCAGCCAGAAGGCGCTGCATAAAATCACGAATGGATTCATGATTTTCAGGTCTTTTTGGTTGAACGGGCGTGTAAATCATAGACGCATTGGAAGATCCTTCTTGATTAACAAATTGCTTTGTTTGTAGCTCAGCAATGGCGGTTTCTGCAATTTTAAGACGTCCCATGACATCTTCTAATTCTTGACTTAGCTTAAGGATGGTTTCATCCCTTTGCCGGTCAGTCATCCAATGCTGAAGATCATCACCACGCCTAGGCATGATTGCTGGTTTTTTTTTTTTTTTTTGTTAATAACCAAAAACGGGTCGGTTGGGCCGGATCTACTCAAGTCCGTATGCAGACCCGAATCCACACGAGAGGATCAAAGAGCAGATCCTCGCCTGCTGCGTCTCGGTTTGCGTGCACAGAAGAAATTAAAACAGGGAAAGGAGCGACTTATCTGATGAATGCAAGAGGAGGAAAAAAAAACGGAGAGGCTGGCGATGGAGGCGGTCGTTGACCGTGTGCTTGGCCGCTGCGATGACGGTGACGACGAAACGGCAGGAGGCCGCCGCCGCTGCTGACATGGCTGGAGGCCGCCGCCGCCGCTGACACGGCTGGAGGCCGCCGCCGCTGCTGACAGTGACGACGAGGCCAACGTTGGACGTCACCGGTGCTAGGTACTTTGTCTTTCCCCTTGCTGCTGCTCTTTCGCTCCGGCTGATCTTTGTCTCTTTTTTTTTTTTTTGTTTTTGTTGTTTTTCACTCTGGGTTGGGGAGGGGGAAGATATGGCCGAAAAAGTGGGATTTTGCAGGGCTGGGGTTCTCGGTGGCGGATTGGGGTTACGAGCAGGGGGTTTTGAAGAAAAGTCGGCCAGTGGGAAAAGTCGGCCAGTGGGATCTGGGGTTTCGGTAGTGGAACAGGGTGAGGGTTACTGATACGGAAGGGTTCCGACGAATGGGTTTTAACAGAGGCGTAGGATTAGGGGTTGTGGATTTAGAAAGGGATAGGGAGTTGGTGTCGGCAGGATGATCGGCGGTATGGGATTGGGTTTGTCCGAAGAGGATTTGGCTGCTGTAGGGCTTCGGTGTTGGCGGTGCGGAATGGAATCTGTCGTAGTCTGGGCTGATCGGGAATGGGCTTAAGGGTGTGAACAGAGGCCTCGGTTGGTCTGGGAGTTGAGGAATTTGCGAGTCAGGCAGGGTCGCCTGGTGGTGGTGGAGAGGATAACCGGTGAGCAGAGTGGATTGAGCGATGAATTCCGGAAACGACAGAGGTTGCCGACGGCCGGATCTGGGCTTTGATACCAATCTGGTGCAGCCCTGGATCTTGGATGGATAGTAGAACAATCTCCCGAGGGATTGTTCGAATCCGAGGATTCAATGGCAGTCACGATGACAATATAGAACGAAAAATTCTGGAACAACTGAAAATTTTATTGATAAAAAGCATATTTTTACAATGAAGAATTCCTCCTTATATAGGAGTGACTGTTGCTCAAAATAGAAGACTAGTTCTAAACAGACATGACCTTCTAAACACAAAATAGGAAGTAAATAAATAACTACTAAAAAAAAATAGAAAGTGCATCAATCGGTATCTTTGAAGAAGCCAAGGATCAATCGGATGTCCTTCGGGCCTGTGATCTGGGCCGGACTTGGGTTCGGCCTTCATCATTTTTCCTCAGTGACGAATGCAAGGTATCCCCTGCACCCATTTCTTAGTAATTGGTTGGCTTTAATTGCCGAAATTACCCTAGACTCCATGGGTCTCCTGGTGCCCACTATTTGTACTTCCTTATATCCTTTTGATTTGAATCGAACTATCTTATTGAAACAATCTAACACACCCATATACTTTGCTCACCTATCCATTCCCAAAATGATGTCAAAATCATGCATTGGTAATACTATTAGATTTGCGGGCATGACGACTTTATCATGATTCAGGGGGCAATCATAGAATATTGTTCTAGTGTTCACTTGTCCTCCAGTGGGGGTTGATACAATTAAAGCTGAGGAAAGTTTAGAGGGTTGCATGTTTAGTTTCGGGGCAAACACATGTGAAACAAAACTGTGTGTAGAACCAGAATCAAATAATGTAATGGCTTTAATACCAAGGATAAAAAGAGTACCCTCAACTACATTGTTTGCCATGTCTGCCTCCTGCTGTGTGATTGCATAAGCCCTAGCATTGGGTTGTTATCTCTGCTGATTTCTGCCTTGATTGTTCCTTCCCTAGTTATAATTCTGCCCCTGTGGTGGATTCTGTGGATATCCCCTCTGCTGGTTCTGACCGTTCTGTTGGTTCCTCTGTGGTGGCTGATTCTGCTGATTACTCTGCTGTGGGTTTCCTTGATTCCAAGGAGGGTAATTTTGGTGGTTCTGGCATGACTGTGAGAAATTTTGTTGGTCCTGCTGCGACTGCTGTCCTTGTCGCTGTGTCTGATTTTTCTTTTGCCATTTTGGACAGTCCTTACGCCTATGACCCACCTGGCCGCATGTAAAGCACGCATCACGCTGCCATGGGCGCTGCTCCAGTTCATGGTTCTTGCTACAGCGACTGCATTCAACCTGAGAATCCACCTTTTGCTTCTTCCGGGATGGATGGTTTTCTTGTTTTCTCTTTCCATTTCCTGTTGTTGTTGGTGGAGTCACCCCATTGATCTCATCGGTAGCTTCTTCTGATACATATGCCCTTTTCAAAGCATCCGCATAAGTTAGTGGCTGTCCCAGCCGTACATCCTTTTTAATATCTGGACGCAACCCTTCAATGAACTTATTACGTTTCATCTCCTCTGTTGCTATCAAGCACTCCGCAAAATAAGACAGCTCAGTAAATTTATTATTATATTTTGTCACTGTCATGTCTCCTTGCACTAGATTCTGGGATTCTCTTCTCTTCCTTTTCTTAATATGCTCCGGTATAAACTTCATAATGAATTCCTTTTTAAAGAAAACCCAAGTAATCTCGCCCTCTGGACCTGGATAGGTTTTCTTTGCAGATTTCCACCACTCTTTTGCATCTCCTTCCAGTTTAAATGCTGCCAATAGGGCTTTCTGGTGATCCGTGCAGCCCATCACTTCAAAGATTGCTTCCATGTTTTCTATCCATTTGTTCGCCTCCCATGGATTTATGGTGTCATCAAAGTATCGAGGACGAAACTCATTGAACCTCTTGTATAACGAGTCTCGCTCTCTGTCTCTGCCTCCCCCAGCATTGACCCCGCCTTGTGGTCGATCATTGTCATTTGGTCGTTGTGCCAAAGTCTGTATCTGTTCTTGTACCTGATTATATGCTCTCATGAAAGTATCAAACATAGTTTTCACATATTCGGGCACTTGAGTCTGTCCTTCATTCAAATTCGATGTACCACTTTCAGTTCCATTCTGATTGGAATTATGGATGAGGTTTCTTTGGGAAGTCATGTTCTTTCTCCTACAGTGGAAGTACAGTTGTTAGTATGTAGTAAATAAATTCCTTATCTAAATACCCAATCCACGACCTCACCACGTTGCCTAGTGGTTTCTAAGGCTTTTAGAGTTTGCCCAAGACCTTGCTCTAATACCACTTTGTAACGACCCAAGAATCTGGAGCTCTTCAGATTCTTAAGCCGCACTCAAATTTTTATAATAACACCATATAAATCAAATTCTCATGAGCATCAAGGTCATAAACAATCAAATTTCATTGTATGTCAACTATTATGTAGTTATTAGGAGTCTTAATAATACTACTGAATAAGACAATCTCTGTTTGTAGAAAAGAAAAATATCTAAGTCTTGCGCTAATCCCAACTACAATCTATTATTTGCTTTTCCGCGCTCTGGATCAGCCACGCATGCTAAAATCTACCGGCTGATCTCCATCACTCCCCGCAACCTCCACGACTGTATTACCTGAAGTGGGGCGAACCACTGATCAGTAACACTGGTGAGCAGAATAAGAAACATTAAGATAAAGCATATTTTAATCATTCAGAGAACACATATATATTCAATGGTATAATTACAATAACATTCTAATCAATTTCTTTCTTGAAAAATTTCCCACTGTGGCATCAAATAGTTCCGATACCCCATACGGTGTATCTACATTTCTGTCAGCAACATGGCTTATCATCCACCATGAATGTTGAGCCTGTTCCGATACTCCCAACTGGAGTGTCTACATTTCTATCAACAACATGGCCTATCATACCACCATGATTGCTGAACCTCTTCCCCTCGACCAACATCCACGAGGGAAGTTCTATATTCAGTGCCAGCAGTTGGTATTTACGCTTATTTCGATCATCAATGGTAAATTCATTTCAAATACTTTAGTATAGATTCATCTCCACCATAATTGGCTACATCATCTTACTCTTTTCTTTGGCCAGTACCACACAACACTGGTTAATCCTCGCCCCACTCCGAATCGGAGTTGGTACCAGGCGGTGGTATTGCCCATGTCTTATTAAGGTAATCAATTATTTATCATAAAATTCCCACAGGCATCAAGATTAATTTAATAAATCCAGGTAGAAATATCACATTGAAGGAACTAGATGTAAAATTTATCATAGAAAATCAAGTCATAGGGAATAATTAGTGGCTATGAAAAGCCCACATACATTCAATTAATTGATCCCCTTACAAGTTTAGGTAATTAAACAATATTGGATCATAACATATCATGCTGTAAGTCAATCAAAGTTTTAACGGGGTTCTTTGGGTATAACTAGAATAACAGGGGCCAATTTGTAAAATTTTAACAAGTTTATAAAATATCTGCTCGTCAGTCTCCCCACCTATTCCTCACCATTTCTGTTCTTCTCTTCTGTTGCATGTTTCGACCGTCAGAAGGTGGCACCGCCAAGCTCAACTGGAGGAATTTACAAGGTGGGGCCCAACGGTTTGATGCGTGTGGAACCTACACCATAGTGGTCGCCCAAGGGTCTACTCTAAGATGTGTGGATGTAATCTGTGATCTGGGAACCCAGGTGGGCCCATAACTTCTGACGACCAAAACCACCCCCGACGGTCTAGAAATTTCAAATCTCAGTTCAGATCTGAGATTCGAGTGTAATCAGTCCTTTTTCCACCCTAAATCGAAGTCCTAGAGGTGTGTTGTTTAGAGGATGTTGTCACAGCAAGTTTTCATCTGAAGAATGGGATTTTTCAACAATGTTTCCAATCTGTGTTGGGTCGACAACTACCGAAAGGGCTTCGTTTCGTAGTCAAAGTTTCAGGTGAGTTGATTTCCATCCCAAACAAGGCCAAAGGGTGTCGATTAGGCGTCATCCAGCATGTCAGCGAGTCTGATTATTGTTTTGATGATCGGTTTGGGCTCTAAATCAAATCTGGCCGATAATCACTGTAACAGTACAATATAAACTGGCCACTGTTTAAGGGGGAATCAAATAGGTCTAATCTCCTACTCTTATTCAGATAATCAAGTTAGATTCTACTCACCTGGTATAGTATTGTATTGCTCCGGCGATGATTGGTTTCGCGTCAGACATTCACCGTTGTCCTGCTGGGGTCTTCTTCTCCTCCTAACAATTTCACAGCCAAGTTAGTCTTCTTCTCTCTCTCTCTCTCTTTCTCTCTTGTAATTTCTATTGTTGCTGTACATACGATAGGTTCTGCCTGCTGTCTAATCTATATATATATATATATATTTAGTGTTTGGAGGGGAGTCCTGTTTGGAAACTACAGGGAATCTTATAGGAAACATATTCTGAGAGAGGAAGTCTATTGGGACTCCTACAATGGACTTACCAAAAGTCCTAATTCCATGACTTACAAATATTCCGATCAAATTAGGACTCCAAACATGGTTTGGACCATCATGGCCCACCCTAAAGGCTGACCCACCAAGACAGGTTAGGTTATTACACTCATCCACTAGGGTGTTTGATCTACATTGACTCTTGGCTTTATTCTTTACCCATGCTAGTGCAATTTCTCATTTCTATTATAAAATCAAAGGGTCTAGAGGGGATTTTATGAATAATCAAGTTTCCTATCTCAGTTTTGTAAAGAGTCATTTATAAGCTGGACTTGAGAAATAAAAGCCACTTTCAATTATCATTTTCTAGAATGCTGCCAATCCGAAAGGGTTTATTTTATTGCCACCATTCACAGTATGCTCCTTGATCATTTGGGTTTTTTTTCGCATGAATTTCTATGTTTCAATAAACACTTGTTTCCTAATTTCCTTTTGCTCTTCCTTTCCCATTGTAAATTATGTTCAGCTGGAACTAAAATGCACGATAAGAATTTGGCAGAAGAAATGATGGAGTTGAGGAAAGTATGGACGGCTGTCATGATGGAGAAATGTCGCTTCAAGAATGAAGCAGTTGCATGTCCCAAACCAAGGAGGCGGCATGCCCGGTTAGTAGATGTTTCTTGCTTTATTGTGTCTGTAATGGATTCAGTGGAGCTTACTGTTTGTATACTGCCTTGAATCAACTGGAATTTTACCGAGTTAGATTTTCTTGCTTTTTATCGTTTGGATAATGGCGAATTCCATCTATAAGGAGAATTGTGAACTAAATTTGTTTTCCTAGTGCCTAAAGTATAATTGGCAATTAAGGTCATAAAGCTGGAAGATCAACTTAGGCTTGATGGGTGCCCTAATCTGTGCCAACTTGATGTAGCAATGGGCCTCAAGAACTGGAGGAGGAGGTCTAAGAAGAGGTCCACAGTAGGCCAGCCCGTTGGGCCTAAAACCATAGTGGACCACCCCATTGGAGTAAGCCCATAAGCTCATTGATATCTGGCCCATTGGAGTAAGGTTGAGGTCAACTAGTCCATTGGCCTTATCATATCTACTTTAATTTTATAGCAATTTCCAATAAATTTTCCTAGATTTACATTCTTAATTTAACAAGGTTTCAAAGAATATCTTATACAAAACATATTATTGGTTTTAGAAAATACCATGAAGATTTTCTAGATCTAGCAAGGTAATTGATGGGCATGTAATCAATTTGAGAGGGGGAAGATCCTATTTAGATAAAAAGAAAAGAAAAGAAAAGAGATTGCAATGTGAACAACTCATGGAGGGGAAACAAAATCCTAGCTAAGTTCCCTATTAGGCAATATTGTCATCATCATCACCGAAGCTTTGTCTTGATTATGTTGGGTCTGCTATATGAATTATATTTCTTTATTCCAATCTATCCTAGGCTAAATCCTTGGATAGGTAGCGGTTCTTCTAATCTCTCCTGTACTACTTCTGTCAATGTCCTAATCGGCCTCACCCTTTTCCTTGAGGCGCCACCAACTTGTGCTAGCTTGCATTGAACATTTCCAAACCATCTCAAACAAGCTCTTTTAATTTATCATGTATTGATGCTAACCCTAAATGCACCTAAATGCGCTTATTTCTATTTCCGTCTTTCCTAGACACATCCTTCTCAACATTCTCATCTAATGCCGCACTCATTTTTTTCCGTGTGCTGTTTCCTGATTGGCCAACATTCTACTTTGTTTTTTGGAGATTGTTGCTGTGAGAAAATTATTAGGTTCCCTTGTTTCTTGGATGGTGTGATTGCATCTCCTTCATGGTGTGGAGTAATGAAGACTCTCCTGCAGAGGTAGTAAGGGGTGAATCTAAGGCATCATGAGTAAGTTCAAAGATACCTCTAAAAGGTGTGAATGAGGAAATTCCTGAAGATCCTAGTGTAGAGAACCCACCAATCATTTGCCAATACAAAGAGCATGTGAATGTTGATTCTATGGCAAAGCATTACTAAGAAGAGCCAGTGGTGCAAGACCATACACATCCGAAGATGTTACATATGATCAGTCACTGGGATGACTAATTCAGGTATTCAAGGACAAATCAGAGCTCGGATGAGTGATAAGAGTGGTGAGTGGCAATCTGGTGGTCAGATGGAGAAATATACAACTATATTACCATCCGACTGTTGAACATAAGATCATAACCCTATCTGTAGCGCTGCAGAATTAGGTCATGGTTTGGTTAGTGTTTGATCTGGATGGATGTTTAGAAACTTGAGGTCAAGTTTCTCTTGACTCGGGAAGAATTATATCTGCACATAAAGAGGGCCCGCTTAGGACCAGCCAAAAGTTTATGAACCTGAAGAGATTTGCTCAGAGCCAACTTGCACTAATCCCCTTTGTGCATCAATTTTTTCCTGTTAGGTATGGGTTTTGATTGTTTAGGAAATTTGTTGGTCACATGTAAATATGTAATGGCTGAAATTGATTGCCATTAAGCCAACAGATGGTATTAGAGATACATTTGTTTTTGGCTTTATCGTTTGTTTAAGCATTGCATGAACATTCATAAAGCTCCAAGAACTTTCTTGGTCAAATGGGTGCACAAATAAGAAACTGCAAGAACTTTCCTGGTCAAATGGTCTTACAATGCTCAAATAAGAAACTATCTTTTGTTCGGTACTCCTATGACATGAGACCATATGTTTTTACCCAATTCCCTTTGGATTCCAAGTTCCAACCAAAGAGGGTAGGCACAGGGCCGTTTCCTACTTTCAGCACAATATCTGCCTTTTTCCCACTTTCCATGTTGCTACGTTTCTCCTCTTAACCTTTGGTTCAACCCAAGGGTTGTGTCAGGTTTAGATTGCATAATCACATACCTGCATATCTACTTTTTGCCTGAGATCTTTTTTATTTCGACAAGTAATTGTTAAATTTTTTATTCGAGGCAAAGTGTCATGGAAAATGATCTTAAACTTGCAGTGGAGCTTTCTGATATCCTTTAGACCAGGTTTGTTATTAATGTATTTTCTCTTTAGTTATGTGACTGCTTATCTCTTTTTGTTCATTTTTTAATCAAGATTCTCAGTTAACATTTTTTTTGTGATTTCCTTTGTGATAAATAAATTTCATTTACATAGTCTTTTGGGTCTTCCAGGCTTCACCTCCTTACTATGCAGGGTCTCCTCCAATCCGTTCCAGCAACCCTCTCATTCAAGATGCTTATTTCCAGGAGCAGAGGGTCTTAGGGGGCATACGCCCTCTTTGTGTGGGCTTAGATGGCGTCAATCGGAAATGTAGGGCACAAAGCGTCCTGATGAAGGCGTGAAATCTTTTTGTGGCAGGAATTGTTTTATTTAACCTTTGAGAAGAGCTGGTAAATAGTGTACAAAGTTTATTTCTTTCAGTAGATTTTGACATGTAAGACCCTCGTCTGCCATATTCTGTTGGCATTCCAGTTCACTTATTTCTTTTTTTCAATGTACAGATGCTGATGGGCCATCAGCCTTTCATAACCTTTTGTTTTGTTAAATGAGTGCAAAAGACTGCTGATAAATATGTGGTCGAGGTATATGGTCTATATGCATTTCTCAAATCTCTGTGCTAAATGATATTGTGTATATAATTGATTTCCCTGTCCATTTTTTAACACATTAAACTTGGGATCTATTTTGGCTGCACCACTACACCAAATTACAAATGGAGGTGGATTTTGGGTTGAGAGGTCCCCACATCCACCAAAGCATATGTGGTGGCACAGAAAGGGCGAGTCGTGTAAGGTAGGTCCTGGGTCATTCTGCTTGTGAAATTACATGCACCAGCATACTGAGCAAAAATTTCTCCTAGGGTCTATCTGGCTGAGTCCCCGTTTAGAGGCCTTGACACTCCTGAATTGAAGGCATCCACCCGTAGGGTGGGAACACTCTATGCGGACATTCCCATACGAAAAAATCCCCCGGAGCTGTAAATATGTTAGATTTAGGCTAGAGCTTTGAAGAGTAATGAGGCATTACATGGGTTCTGTCAGCCTGTATATTACTTTATTTATAGGGTCAGGGAAATCTGCTTAGTAGCAACTACAAGTACACAGCAAACAGTGGGCTGGGCGTGGCCCTAATTATTATTATATTATTATAACAATATCTTCTTTAGTGAGAGAGTGACATGTGGCACTTCTTTTCGCAGGAAAGCGACACGTGGTACACTCTAATTAAAGTCTTAAAATCTATTTATATCTTATCTACTCTCTTTCCTATATATTTTCCTAAAATCTTTCTCCAAGCAATTTATCGTATTAAATTAATCTAGAATGAACTTTACAAGCAAGTTGTATTCTCTTATGTGGTGGAATTCCATTGAAAATCACTATACGTGAGGTGGGACATGGATCTACACATTATTACATGACATGGCATCAGTCCGACCTTCACAAATGAGACCAAGTTTATCAGTCAAGGAGATTGGATCATGTGCTTTTACACATAAGTGGGACCCAGTTTATCAACCTGTCTTCATTCAGTCATAGAAGTGGGCCCAATCCATGTGTTGCTTTTATCCAATATCAAATACAAGATCTCTTAATTTTTAGAATTTCATAGCATCCTTGGCCCCACATAAATAGATTAAGTGCATATGTTTGGGCTTCCGTAAAATCGTTTGTATAGGACTTGAGCCTGTACTTTTACAAGTAGCGGGTTCTTAATTATGAGCCTGTCCTTCCTTGGGTATTTATAAAGTAGACCCAGCTCACACTTATATGCATCCAAATTTTTATTTCAAAATTAAACATGATCTCAGGGTTTTTTTTTTCCTCTAATTTCTATGACAAACTTCAATAACTACTAATATCAATTTTGCATACCCAGTTGCCCACTATGTGATCGATTATGTAAAAAAATAAATAATATAACATCTAATTGAAATGGGCTTATTGTTAGATTGATCATGTTTGAAACAATTTACATCTTGAAAAATGAATAGAATGCTTAAAAGATTCCTACATATAATATATATACACTTATTTATATGTGTTTATACAAGTTTAATTTCAAAGGGTACCACTTTATCATGGAATCACACTTGGCCAAAATTTTATACAAGAGGATTTCAATTGGTGAGGTGGGCCCATTATTAGAAGATTTGCTGGGAGGAGAGAGAAAGAGAGAGAGAGAGAGAAAAAAAGATGACATATAAAAAGAGAGTAAAAGCCCATTATAATTAGATCTGACATTTGCTTCAAACAATCGAAATTTTCCACCCAGACTCATAACAGATTGATCAACATTCTCTTAATTCTTTCAATGAAATGAAATTCATGCATCAATGGAGTTAAAGCAGTGGGCTAAGACAATTTCAGTCCTGTCCTTTTCAAAAAAAAAAAAAAAAAGAATAAGAAGAAGAATTTGATTCCAGCCCTTCGAAATTTGAACTCTTCAACAGGAGGTAGCCACAAATTACAACTACAGAAGGACTTTCTTTAAAAAAAAAACTGATCTAAATCATTAAAGCTCTTTTATGGCCATAAAATTCCTTCCTAATTAAAGCAATGATCAATCCAAATTTCACAAATGACTAGTCCAACACTCCAAGTTGGATAATCAAAATTCGACAGTTTGGATGGCTTGATCGACATTTACATTACCCCATCTGAAGTAAGTCCCATATGTGGATAATGTAGTTATCTAAGAGAAAAGAGAGAGTAACTTTCATGGAATTCATCCCATTTTCAGTGGTAGCACCAACAACTGTAATACAAATAGGAGGTATCATTTCCCATGTTTGATACTAGACACCAAAGCACATCTTTCTGTTCCACAACAATGATCATGCTTGGATTCTAAACAATACATACACAATATTTTTCATTGCTGTAACATTATGGCATGTTTGAGTGCCAGATATTTCTGTAGGTTTATGTACATCAGATAAAGACTATATAGTTGAAAAAGAGGAAATTAGGGAACATTGACAAAGCGTATATGTTGTCAAGATTGCCGATTGTTGGACTTTGAAAAGCATGCAATTTTGCCCTTAGAGATTCAATTCAATATTATTGGACTTTCGTAGGAAGGCGACACATGGTGCACCCCTCTTTGTGAGAGGGGGACAAGTGATGCAATCTAAGAATTTCATTCATGTTAGCTAAACTCTATACATACCAAATTTCTAAAATCTCTCAATTTTCCTAAAATTTCTCCTTGGTTCTCAATAAAATCTCTCTCCCCCTAATTTCTCTTTCTCATCTCTCTACAACTTCATCAAAGTCCTACCATTTGTAATAGAGGACACCTTGGGTGCAGACCAATTTGCGTATATTTTGGTAGTGGAGGCTCTTATATAAATAGGTTGGGTCCATGGTGTAAATCTGTAACCTGATTTTCAATGGAGCTTGCCATGTATACCTACATCCATTGTTGGTTACACCCAGACCTGAATGATTAATCTTTTTATTTTTAGTTTATATTTTGCCTTTTGGGTTTAGGGGATAGGGATGTATACATAAATACACATGGGTTAAAAAAAATTAAAAGACATATATTAATGTTTGCCATGCAGTATTAAATTATAAAGAAAATGTGAAATTTCAAGATGTTGGACCAAGTAGTTCTATTGCAATACCGAAAACAAATAACTTTATTGAGATAAGCACACAAATTAAAATAAGTGCAGGACTTAAAAGATCTGTACAAGATAGCACACGCGCAACTATCGAGATAAGTGGAGAAGATGAGCCAAATATAACTAATGAAACAAGTGTATGCCAATAAACAAATATCAACATTTTTTCCTTAGACCACATTTATTTCTTTTAATCATTCAAGGATGACCTAATATCAATGGTTTTTTTTTTCACACTCAACTTTTATACATCTATGATTCAAAGAAAATATATCTCCTTTTAAAAAAAATAAAGATTCAATATTTTAACTATGTTTTCACTATGACTTCTGTCATAATATTCATTAATAAATTATTTAAATTATCAATAATTTTTAATTAATTATTGTTTTTTCATGGCCTGGGTTAGGTGCGAGCCCTGAATCACAAGTTATATATATTATGACAATACCTCTTTTTGCCAGAGAGCGTGGGAGAACGACATGTGGCTCTCCTTTTACGTGACAAGTGGCTAAATTTCAGATCTGTACAAAATCTCTCTTCCTAAAATGTCTCATTCAAATTGGATCTGTACAACCCACGTAAAATGTCTCCTTAATTTCTCTTTCATTCATCTACAGCTTCTCCCAAATGATCTCTCTCTTATCTCTAAGAATCCTTCTCCAAACCAATCTCTCTCCTATCTCTTAAAACACTTCTCTTCCTCTACAACTTCTCCCAATCCTATCTATCATTGCGTCTACTAATAAATAAATCAATTTATCATCAGTTTTTGTACAACCCGCCAATAAATAACTCGAACTATCATCACTCCCTCTGCCTTACTGATTCCCCTAGTGGTATAGCAACTACAATGACTCCCACCATAATAGCTAGTGCATTCACTCTATTTGTTGGCTGTGGTTTTTTTTTTTTTTTCAGGATCTGAAAAGGTTCTCAAGATCAAGTCATGTGTTTCCCCATGAAATTTAATTCCAATATGGGGATCCAAGTTGGTAATAGCTATATGCATTATATATCTTCACTTCTCTCATTCCAAGGTTTAAAGGGATCTTTAATTTTCATTTGAGATTTTTAATTCTTTGCTTATTCTTTGGTATGGATTTAAAATAAAACTAATATTGTATTGTTCAAGATCCTTATTTACATTTATAATTAATGTTAGTATAGCTTGCCAATCTGATATCAATAGAGAGGATAAAAAAGACATGCATACAAAACCCATGTCAGATCCTCCAAATTTCTAACTCAATATCAGTGGATTTGAGTTGAGTTGGGCCTGACAAGATGGATCCATATTCATTGAAAAAAAAATGTAATATAAGTCGGTGAGATTCATAAAATATGAGCCCCACGTGAATTAAATTTCTTAATGCATGGGTCCATGTATTGGTCTTGAGATGTATTTTTATTTCATCGGCCAATTTTATCTTTCATTAGGCCACAAGTTTTTTAAAGTTCTTTATTCTATTCATTCATATCTCTAAGTTTTTTTTTATATCTTTTGTTTTTTTAAATCTTTTTTCCCATGAGTAATCACCTTTATATATTTGAAATTTAAATTTATTTAAGATCACTCATTCCTTAAAGCACTACTTGCTAATTTTGATTTCTTAATTCTCCTTAAAATCCTTCATAATATGCGGTTTTCTGTGCCTAAAAATCTTACTTGATCCAAACTACTCTCTTTTTCTTTATAGATGACATCCGACTACACTTATTCTATTTCCATGTATAAATATTTTTAATTTTTTTAATGATTTGGCCAGGCCCAATTCATTAAATGGTGACATCGGGCTTGAATTTTATAGGTCGTGTCGGGCTCGGGCCAGGCCTAGGCCAACGCTTCTAAAGTTGGGTCAGGCTTGAATATGCCTTAAGCTTCTCTACACATCCTAAACACTCGCTATGTTTTTTTTTTTTTTTTTAAGTTGGCCTAGCAGCCAGGAGTGAGGCAAGGCACCCACCTACATATATTTATCAAATGGACATCATTGGATGTTGGTCTATTTTCTTTTTTATTCAATTCCAACTGATCAACTTTTTTCATAGTGAGAAGGTTGGTCGACCTAATAATTCTTTTATATTGGACTATTCTATCTATTTTTTTTACTATATAATATTTCTTATAGGCTTCCCTGGGAATGGACTTTTTATAGATAGTACCACCAAAGTAAACCAAAATGATTGCCAACCGTTCATCTAAAGAAAGTAAATCCCATGAATGTGATTTGCAATACTTCATTCAGTTAGGCCGTGTTATGTGTCATATGGCACCTATATGGCTTGGACGTGACCCAACTGAATAGACCCAATCATTTATATAAAAAAATGTATTTGTGTATATAACAAAGGTGGTGGTATTGGGTGTTCTGATCCTCGGTAGCCAAATTCTGAAGAGAGCACCGCTGAAGTTGTTGAGCCAATTGTTCTTGCTTCATTGTCTTCTTGTTTTGGGCCTGAGGAGCCACTATTATAGGCTCCATCCAGTTAATTAGTTAGTTTGAAGTACTTTTAACGCCTATGTATTTTGGGTGTATTGCTTAGCAACTTAAAATGGTATTAGTGGTGTATTCAAATCCTTGGAGACGTGTTTTTGTTCAAGTTGGTCATTTTGTGTGCTTTTGTCCACGTGCGAATCCCCACACATGAGGGTGGCTATTAGGATCTTTTGCTAAACATTGTTCTATCCTTCACTACCAGCTTGAGCTTATGGTTTTTCTAGTTATTAATATGGTTTCACAAAAAGGCCCCATGCCTCGTCTTGTGCAAGCATGTACTTTGAGTTTGGGTGATGTCCCGCCTGAGGGGGTGTACTAAGTAGCTATTTTGTTGAACCTTTGATGACTAGGCATTTTGGATGCATTTTGGATGTATTGGTAAGCAACTTGTGATTTCCTCCCTCCGGCTAATGGCTTACTTTACAAGCAAGAGAAATATACCCTTTATAATTATTTTATAAAAGACAAAAGATGTCATTCAGTTTTAAAAGGGCTCAAGAAAAAATTATGATTGGATTGAGACGATTTTACATTGGAAGTCAACTTACCTAACACAACCCCCCTTTATTCGAGCTTGGGACTAACAGTAAAAACTGGTTAAGTACTCATGGAGGGAGCAGTAACGACTAACGAGTGTAAAAACTACCCCTGGAGGGACAGGTAAGTTTTTAGTGACCCCAAGTTTCCATCAGCCGTCAACCTTAAGCCCTTCTTTCTTTACGCTAGTTTTGGATAAGTTAACTGCTCATATTCAAGGGCAGATACATTAGTGTGCAATGTTTGTAAATGATATAGTATTTGTATTTGAATCAACAAATGGCATGAATGCAACACTCATGCAAAGATAGAATATATGGATTTCAACTTTAGTGGGCATGTGCAAAGAACTAAATTTACTATGAGTATTAAAGCTCAAGAGATGCCACAGATAGATTCATTTTGATACCTGGCTTCGATAATTACTAAGATTGAGAGGTTGAAGAAGATGTCTAGCATAAGATAAAAGTGGAATGTTTGAAGTAGACACTTATACCCTATTTTGTGGGAGCATACCAATAAGAATGAAGGAAAATTTTCACAAGACAATAATTAGGCCAACTATGACCTCTGAAGCAGAAGGTTGGCCAATCAAGAAGCAACACATGCACAAAATGAGTGTAGTAAAGATGAGAATATTTAGGTGGATGTGTGGTAAAACTGTGAATGACAAAATTAGAAATGAGTGCTTTTGGGAGCATTTGAGAGTAGCATTAATGAGTGATAAAAAAAAAGGGAAAACCCATTTGAAATATTTTAAACATGTCTAATGCAAGCCAGCAAAGTGCTAATGAGGAGAAATTTTTTATTTTTAAAGTAGATTGATTGCCCACTAGGGGGAAAAGGGAGGTTGAAGAGGATGTAGATGTAAGCGGTAATAATAGATTTGAAGAAGCGCAATTTATCCAAGAAAATTGCTCAAGATAGATTAAAATGGAGAAATAGAATGTATGTAGTTGACTCAACATAGTTGGGTCCAGGCTTTGATGATAATGACGAAAAGGCCTCAAAACAAATATTGAGAACAAAATGAATAACAAGAAAAAAAAAAGAAAGATCTAGTTCCATTGTTTAAGGATTTGTAAGGAATTATGATACTTGCTTCAAAAAAATTGAGTATAATAACACTCAAACTATGGATTGTAATTTATAAATTCTATCCAAATAAATAAATAAGAATTTTACAAAGAGGGGATTCACAAATAAGATTTATATCATTTTCATAAGGATTTGATTCAAATCATAAATCAAAATGATAGATCGAAAAACAAATAAAAAATTCATAAATCAGAATATTTTAATGACAATGGTATATATTCCAAATTTTTACCTAAACAACCGCATATAAGCTGTGAACTACCTTGTAGGGCCACTTGGCCCCACCTATGATCAACCTAACTCCCCCACACCCACTACCCCCATGGCAAGATGAATTTTCACAAAGCCCCCACCCCACATTGACTTTCGTCTACCTGTTGCTCTTGGATAGAACACTCCGTACTTTCAAATGTTTCCACTGGGGCTTGTAATCCATAAAAGTGTGATATCATAAGACTGGCAAGTACGATTTCAGTGTTGACTTCAAATTTAAGTGCTTAATCTTCATTTCATTGTTGTGTATAAAATACTTAATTATTTTACATAAAACAGAAGACCCAAATCCCGAATTCAAATTCGAAATCTAAATTCAAAATTAAAATCTAAATTAGAATTCCAAATGCATTCTAATATAAATTCAATCATCTCCAATTACATCTTAATAAAATTCTAATCCAACTAATTAAAATACCAATCACAAGTAACTAAATTCCCATTAAAATTATAATAAAATCTAATTACAATTCTAATCACCTAATTAAATATTAATTAAGGTTCTAATCAAGTCACGGTTAAATCCAAACCAATAATCTAAACAAGTTGTAATTTAGTGATCTAATTATCCCAAACCTATTATGGCAAACCCAAAATAAGTATAAAATACAAATCCTAAAAAAAATCTAACCCATGTTTTAGTCTTTGGGCCCACCTGACTCTGCAGCAAGGACCCCCAAAAATCCTAGCCTAGGCTCGCCAGCAGCACAACCCACCAGCAGGCAGCCCAGCTCAGGCAGCAGGCCCACTGCCTGGGCATGCCTGGCAACCGTGCCGCCTGGCATGTGCAGGCAACGGCTACACTGCTACCGAACAATATTTTTCTTATGTATTTTCTTATTTAAATCAAAAATCAAATCTTCATTAATAAACCTTAATCAAGACATTAAAATCAATCAAATAAATCATATCTTAGAGCATGGCATTCATCAAAGTAATAAAAAACATATTGTTTACAGTTATTCACTTGTCTGGATTTTGATGTCAAAAGAAAATTTGAAGATCAAACCTTGGTTCCCTTATAGAGCTACTAGGGCTTGGTTTCAGAGGAAAATAAGAGGATAGAAGAATTGGGAGGGAAAACTCTTAAGGGTTGTATTATGTAAATGTTTTTCTAAATTACAAGGAATAGCTCCTTACTTTCTAGTAGGTTTTATAAAATTTCAGAAAAGGACTTTTGGCTTAAAGGGGTCAAATAACTCAGGCCCAAGGCCCAAGAGTGTTTAATCAGCCCATCTAACTCCTCTCAATCTGACTCAAACCCGACAAACCAATTCAACCAAAACTAAAAATCTAGAGCCTGACAAGACATGGAGCAGATTGAAATCAGAACAAGCTTGTGAGATTATATATGATAAAATGGTAACAAAACAAAATAACTCAGTACCTGAATGGAGTGGTACAGTAATCTGAGGATGGTCAATTTGATATGTCATTGGATCAGGAGGAGACTGGTATGCTATTAATGTTCTGATAATGAATAGGACCAATGAAGGCTTTAAACTTTGCAGTTGTTCGCCTGACGGGGACGATATATAGGATACTGCCCTGCTTATCATGATTTTTACCGACTAATTAAGCATTAACAAATTAAATTGATAACAGAATGGTCAGAAAGAAACAAAATAAGAAAGAAGTTCCACATCTACAATTAAGTATGTAAACATACCCACTAAGATAGACCAACACAGGCTGAAGAAAGATCCCAACATTAATTGCCACAGTTGCAGGAAAAAGAAAGCTTCCGATAAATGCACTCTGAGCTTCTACTGCAGCAGACTATACACTAAAAAGGGCCCGTTTGTTTATTTCTCTTCAATGTAAAGTTAAAGTCATCTCTCATTTCACCACACAATTACCCAAAAGAGTCAAATCAAAATATCACATCTCCAAAATATTCTTTTACCTTTTTATAAAAAAAAGTCAAAAAATTACTTTTTTATTCCACTAACAAACAAAAAATTTTTATTTTTCACACAAAAAGTCAAAAAGTCACATTCACTTTTCACTAAAAAATAAAAATCAATCATTGAATTGATTTAACCTTTTTTATTTTTTTATCTTTTAAATTTACAATTCACCTCACTTCACTCCACCGATTAAATAAACAAACGAGCCAGAGCCCAAAAGGAAAGAACAGATTAGTCAAATGACATGACAGGAAGAGCAATTGAAAATATAAGCATTAAGTAGGAAAAGGAAAGAACAGATTAGTCAAATGACATGACAGGAAGAGCAATTGAAAATATAAGCATTAAGTAGGAAAGTTGACTGGGAAAATGAAATGTCTGGAAGCATTTCATGGACAAAAATCCTAGGCTTCCTTCCACAATACTGAACGCGAAGATGGCCACAGTTATCCAATGTGAATTAACAAGGAATTTAATTACATCCCTCATGGGGAATTGCACGAAGTGGTCTGCCTGCCACGGAAATTACATATATGACCCAAATACTTCCCAATCATGTCACATCTACAGTCTTAGAAGGAAAGCAATTTTCCTTTGAGAATACAACAATAAGATCCAGAATGATCCCACTTCTTGGATGGAACTCACAGAAAATGAGAAAGGAGAAGAATATTAAGAAAAAGTGACTGGTAAGTTGTCCTATGAAATCCAAAAAGGCATGATTGAATAGATGTGCATTTAGTAAAAGATCATATAAATGCACATGTTAGAATGGTTAATGAGGTGATTCGTACTCGAGCACCAAAAGGAAAATTAGTGCAGAGCAATGGAAAATACTAGAGTAAAAATACAATATTAAATGTACATATGATATATTTCATCTCTCAAGAGAGAACAAGGATCGAAGTAGTAAGAATAGAAATAGAAGTGCAACCTGGTAGAGGATTTGGCACAAGATAGCCTGGAATGGAGAAATAGAATTTCTGTAGATTTTGATATGGCACAAGATAGCCTGGAATGGAGAAACAGAATTTCTGTAGATTTTGATATCCCAATACCTACTTATTAGAGTTTCATTCTTGTTTTATTGTTAGAGACTAGGGTTTCCCTTAGTGTAGAGTGTAATTTTTGAGGGTTTTCGATGGATTTTGGCGGTTTCTATGACTTTCGATAGATTCTCAACCCTCTTTCTTCAGCGCAATTGGTGCAGTTAGTGAAGGAAGATGCATTTCCTTATTGGTTCACAAAGAGGTTGAGTAACACTTGAAGACTCCTTTCCAGCTATTTGAGGACCATCACGCAGTAAGCTAAGGCAAGGAAGCGTAAAGTTTTGGTGGATTCAGGCAAAGTTTTGGGAGATTCGAGCCATTTTTCTAAGTCAGAGCACTTCAGAACAAAGTTTAAAAACCCGGACTCGAGACTTGACTCATCTGAGTCAGCTCGAATTCTCTTATAGTACAAAAAAAAAATCTAGAAAAATATTAGAAAAAAATCAAAGGGTCCCCTCTCTGCAAAATCCCCATGAGTTTCTCTTGTAGTCTCACTCCAAGGTTGCACCAAACTAGTGAAGTAGAAAAAAACAGAAGAAGAAGAAGTAGAAAAAATTGCAAGAGACTGCTGTAGCCTGTAGTAGAAAGAAGAACAGAAGTTGATTAGTAATAGTAGGCAGTAGCAGCACAGCAAAAAAAAACAAAAAAAACAAAACAAAAACAAAACAAAACAAAAAACCGGCTAGCAGAAGCACAACAAATAGGCAACAACACTACAAATAGCTCAGCACAGCAAGCATCAACCATCACAGTAGACAGCACATCATATCAAAGCAGGGCAGCAGGCAGCACAATACAGTTGCTATAATTGGAAACACAGCCTTTTAGACTGATGCAGACCAAATCCATGATTGGGCAGCTCATTGGGTTCAAAACCAACAAAGCCCAGTAATGAATATTAGTTTTTATTATTAGTAGGAGTCTTATATTTTATAATAGTAGTTGCTTTTTTAATTGTTTATGATTCATTTATTTTTAAAAATTCATCTTATGTTTAGTTTAAGATTTCTTGTTTGGATTGAATTAGGTTATTTATTTAATTACAAAGTATCTTAGCTATAAATAAAGACATATTCCCTCTTCATGGTATACACAATATTGATATCAATAAACTTATGAGTTTGGTTCTCAGTTGAGAGAGTTATTGTTTGCCTTTCGATGAGGCACCTAAACATCCTATCCTTAAGCCTTTTGGTCTGAAAATTAGCCCGTTGGCTATTCTTCTTCCCTATGCTGCTTTTGATTTGTGTTTATTTTACCTAACTTAATCCAGTTTAATGACTAATTAAGGTTCTTGTGGTGCGAATTAGTTTAATGCCTGATGTTTTGTCTTTTGAGTTTTGTTTTGGATCATAGATATGTAGTTGGGTTGAGTTTACCTTGGCCTAGGTAGATACAAGCCCTTTTTCTTAATTTTAGATTATGTAAGCTTTCGTCATTCATGCATCATCTTGGTATCATCGTGTGTATCTAGTCAAGCTTGTTAATTTCCGTAACTGACTTGCATGCAAACGACTTTGTTTATTCCTGTTGCACGGTTACTGACTTGAATTGTAATTTTCTTGAACTGTTTGTCACGCCCCAAACCCAAAAATTGGGGATTAGTTGTGGGTTCCAAGGAATGACACACGTACCCGTGACAATTTGTGCCATAATTAGACACGTACGAATTGTCACAAGGGTGATCCCACAGGTACGTGCGAGGAAAATTCACAAACATGTATTATCATCATAAGGCATTTAAGCAGAACCCTGGAGATTTCACCTGTATATATATCATAAGCATCCATAAACATTCATTTCAATCCATTAAATAACAAAGTCTGTTGATTAACCCAACTACATACATAAGACATGAAAATTCATAAGTAATACAAAAGATATCAAATGCCAAGATGAACCTTAAGCCGCTATATGGCTAAGCCATGACAACCCCAAAATATCCCTGTTGCGCACTGATGAGGAGGATCACGAAAAGACATCTTCCTCATTCCACTCGTTCACGTCCCGAGGTAATGCTGGGGTTCCCTCCAGGAGCGCGCTGATTGCCGGGTTGGCATCGGGTTCCAAACCTGTAACACCATGGTAACTTGGTTAACACGACGGTTAAGCAAAGATAAGGATACATAAGCTTAACATGATGTAACAATTGAATTAAATGACGAAATACTTAAAAGATATCAATACCGAAACCTAGGCACATATGCAATGAGTTAGCATGAATAAGGGATCATGAATAAAGTATACATCATACCAAAATTGCAACCACATTGCTACTTCCTCTCTAATAAGAGAGTAAACTGATCCGTGAGAAATCACTAATGATCGGGCCAGGATCGACTAGCTACCCTAAAAGCGCCGACTCACTCTTCTGATAACTACTGCAATAGACAACTGATAAAATACTCCCATGTGGTCCCGTCGAACATCCTATGGGGTATAAGCTAAGTGGCGCCGACTCTACGTATGTCGGAATCAATCTGATATCAATACTTATCATATACTGATCTGATTATACTGATACAGAAAGGTAACTCAATCTTGTTGGAGATGTTAATCAAAGAATTGCAATTAAGTAAAATACTTGTTCATCATTGATGCAATTGATATAAACACTCATGTGGAGGTCAAGGTTACTATCAATATGAATGCAATTAGATTGTAGGGTTATCAAGGAGAGTTATTAGCCAACCCTATGCTAGATAATCCAAGTTTCCATGGTCATTCAATACGGTGTATTCATAAGGCATTCGGTGTCATTGTGTTACCATTCTTGGCATTACACTCTACATGTAAAAGACATTTCACCTTATGCCAATACCCTTGACGTAACATTGAAAACTAACTGGAGAATCAAGAAGAAAAGAGTGACAGCTCGACACTCTTTTTTCTCAATGTTTATTCACCATTGGGCTAGTTTGGGGTAGCAAAGGATCCAATTCTATGGTCCCAAATGGTCTTCGGTTGAACCTACAACCTATGGTAAGGGTGGATGGATACCTCGGTCTCTTTCGAAGGTTAAAGGGAGTAACCCATTATTAGGCTATCCTATAGACTATAGAAAGTCCATAGTCAAGCATAGAATTCATTTTGGAACACTTTTCTATGAACTACAAGTCAGGCTTACCCGACTGATCGGGTATGGGTCCGACCGGTCAGATCGTCTCCAGAAGTGAAATTCAACCAGTTGGGTTGGGTAGCCGACCGGTCGGACTACCGGAAGAGGCAATCGACCGATAGAGCTTCAGGACTGACCGATCAGCCCTGAAGTGCTCTGTTATGGGAGAGTTTGTTTTCTAATGGGTTTCAGGACCGACCGGTCGGCCTTGAAGTGCTTTGTTACGGGAGAGTTTGGTTTCCAATGGATTTTGTCTTCCATTCTACCCTTCCACCTGCAATCAAACCAACACAAGGGCTTCCATTCCACACTCTTGGGTTCCCTAAGGACCACTATCAATTTATTCATCAAAAATCATTACAAATCATAAACCAATTTCGTGCATTATCCATTGAGCTGTAAAAGGGAAAATCATAAGAATATATCAAGAATCAAAGAAATACGCCATGCATGTAAAGAAAATGTATCCTTATACTTGCCTTAAGCTTGGTGCTTCACTCAAATTGGATTGCCCTTGTTAGAGGATGGAGAAGACTTCACAAATGAAGAATCTAACACATGCATGGAGGAAAACGAAAATGAGATGCATGCATGCCAATAGATTGGGTCTCTTGACCCTTATTGAACTGAATAATCCAATTGGAGATGGGTTTCCATACCTCAAGTCTATGTAAGCTCAAGAGAAGAAGATGAGACTACAAATCGTTGGAAGGAGAAGAGAAGAGGAGAAAGAGAAAGGGGAAGACACTATAATCCTTTTGCATGTAGCTTCAATCACCGAAAAATGGAGGCTATATTTGTGAAGAAGATGATGGGAGAAGAAAGGAGAAGAAGACGTCTTGTTACAATTGAGTACAGGAGAGCAATGAGAGAGGGACGATGGGTTTAGTGTTTAAATGGGTTGAGTTTTCTGAAATTACAAATAGGCCCTCTGGTTATGTGTATATTCTAGTTTAAATCAATTGGGCTTCAATGGCTGAAATGGGTCCAAATGAAATTGAACCAAACATGAAAGATGTCCCATAAGATGAAACTCACCTGATGCAACCCATATGATGCATTAATGATGCAAAACCATGAAAATGCGAGAATACAAAAGGTCCTGGATTACCTAAATAGGTTCGAACTCAACCCAACTACCTATCCATGACCCAAACCTCTTGAGATTTGGGCTCAATTAGCCTAATAACATATTAATTAAAGTAAAACCAACTTAATTACTATAAATCATAATTATCTAGGGTTTGGACCTGACACTTTTGGACCTTCTTATAATTTGTGTTTCATACTTATCTTATAAAGAGGAGATGCATGCATCGACTCATCTCCATTTGCTCTCTTTCGACGTTGGTTCTTCTTTTTTTCTTCTTTTCCTTTCTTCTTCTACTAGCAAAGCAAAGGGGAGAAGCCTTTTGGCATACATTCTCTCGATCCATCTTTTGTGTATTCTAAGATAAGAATTTGAGTCATGGTATCATCTATGAGTATAAAATTTTTCATGCACTGCATGCACACGTTTCTTCTCACTCTTAGCCTGCATGGTGACTAGGATTGCATAGATTCATTCAATTTGAGCCAAGGGCAGCAATTCACATGAAAAAGCTTAATTAAGGTAAGTATAAGCACTTTATGGATGAACCCACGTTAGTATACAATGATTGCTAATATTCTTCTTACTCTTGCATGTGGTTTGTGTTTTACAGCCCTTCTATGTCCGAATATGCACACTTATTCTCTGTGTTTTCAAATTTGTACAAATTCAGTTTATCTGTAACAGGTTCAGAATTAAACTTCTGAAGCTTACGGTTAAGCTGTAGAGTTCCACGGCTCACTCTCTAGATAACAGTCAATTTCAACTTTACACTTCGGTTAGGCTACGGCTAAGCCGTATGATGTATTGCGGCTAAGCCGTAGGCTAACCATGACCCAACCATAGGTCAAGCTATGGCTTGATATCCAGAGAGCAGTAAATTGGAGAAATCTTCTGCGGTCCAGCCATAGCTAAGCAGTATAGTAGGCGTTTATGTTTATAAAGTAAAGTATGCCTACATGCATATGCACATAACTTTTTCTTTCTTTCTTTCTTTTTTTTTTTTATGTGAAATGTTCACCTAAGACTCTAAAAGTGGAAAAAAAAATTGTTCTCATCCAGTCTATCTCTTAAGTGCCCTCCTTCGATCATCCCACACCCTTTCTGCTCTGCTCCTCTGTTCCCATTTCGTCACCAGTGAGTCAGCAACGAAGTTTTACTCATTAAAAAAAAGGATATTTTCTCCTTTTTTACAAAAGAAAAAAAAGTATAAGACCTTTGTGTTCATTAAAAAATGGGTTAGAAATATGTGACACGGCTGATTTTTGCCCAACCCAGCATGCCTTGCAATAATGAAGAGCTAACACTTAGAAAACGTTTGGCACCATGAAAAGAATCCTCTATCCAAAGGACTTTTTCCTTCTTATACAATCCTATCCTTTACGAGATTTCTTATGAAGATGATTCACTACATTCCACCTTTGGCAAATGTAAGGAAGGTATGGATATACCTATGTTATATCCGACTGTCACAAACATTTTTTCATTTTCTTGCAATTTGATGAATCAAAATATAAAATTTGAACCTATGGCTGTTCTTATCGTTTTACAGATAATAGACGGTTTGGATTTTCATTGTGCATCCCACATAAATTTAAAAAAGTTATTTTTAAGGTAGAGAAGTTTTTGCACATATCTCAAAATATTTGATGAATCAACAGCTAACCTATCCTACTAGATTTTTTGGACATTATAAACATGATGGACGGCTCGGATCTTGACTAAGGGACCCATGAGATAGGTTTATAAATAAAAAATCAATATAAAACAACTACCATTGAAGTCACGCTTTTTACTCGTAGAGGTTGTTTTTGCAGGGTTGGTGATCAATGATCAAGCCTTGTTTTCCTATTTTATCATCATCCAAGATGAGTCAGGGTACCAGAATTGACAACATGGCCGTTTTAGGACTTTTGAAGATAATGAATGGTTGAAAATTTTCAAAGGGGGCCACAATAACTCAGAAATGATGATCAATGGTCTAGACATTTTGTGAAAATATCTCAAAATATATGATAGATCAACGGCTAATATTTGGTATATTAGCATTTTTGGACCTTATAAACATGATCAGTGGTTTATATCATGATTATGTGACATATAATATAGGTTTTAAAGCAAAAATGGTGACAATATCTATACCACCATCCATTTCACCGGTCATCTGCAAATCAATACGCAAATGAATTCTCAGAATTCGACATGAGAGGTGGAATATTAATGCCCTACGTTCCTGAAGAGTTTTAGGGTATAAAAAAGACTCATCTCATATGGTTGTATGTGAAACCAAACATGGGTTTTCCTTGCATCTCGGGAAAACATTAGAGAAGTCATATGTGTAGATAGTTGCCAAACTTGCCCTTAGAAAAAGGTGAAATTTAGGCCTGGTGAAAACTTTTCTGAGTATTTTAATAAAAAAAATATTTAACCCTCACTCTAGTATCCATATAATTAAGTTGGAGAGCACACATGTTACTATTAAGTCTATTTGAAGATTTGACATCTGTTTCCAGTCTCCACCATTTTGAAAACCACCTATGATTTAGTATGCTGCAGCTGGTACTGGATCTTTGAAACATCTCAAAATTATGATTGTTCGATATTTACTTTTAAAATGTTGTTAGGAAAGTTCAAATCTATCCACAAATGCACATTAGTCATTGATTATTTGTTTGTGGTGACATTTCAAGTGATTGACTAATCTCTGTAGCTTCTCTAGCTTATGATATATACATGATTAGAGGTTTCATTTTCATTTCTTATTTGAGCATCAATTGTTATGATATAACATTTTGGATTTCGTAATATGCATTATCATTAACCATTATATGTAATATGTGACCAACATGACTATGTATCAGTTCTAAGTAAATTGTTTTAACACTTGGTATGCATTTTTATTGCATGCATGCCTTCACTTGCAGTTTTTTTTTTTATTATTTTTATTTTTTGTGAATATTCAATACGAGCAAAAAGCTTGAGCTTGGTCTTACATAAAGATATCTAATTACCACGTTCTAATTAAGTTGCCAAAGAGGGACCAGAGTCTAGAGGTGTGGAGAAGTGGGGGCCACATCGTATTTTCTACGTTGCCAAATGCTAAAGAGGGACTAGCAAGAATATTTCTAATCAAGGTGTGCCACACTGCTGCAAGATGTCCAAGACATGTTTCATGGAAGGCCTATGCAAAGGCACTGTCACAGTGCAGTTGAGGCCCAGGTTCAACACCGCAATCATCTCATTCAAGTAAGCAGGTTCTTGTCTAAGCTCTTCATCAAGTACTTCCACCAAGTCCTTCCCCTCCAGCAAATGATGCCACGCCCATTCCACCAAGCCATTGCACCCATCAGAAATGCAGCATGCTTTCTTTCCTGTCGTCAGCTCAAGCAGCACCACCCCAAAGCTATACACATCGCACTTCTCGTTGGCTCGTGCCCAGACCGCATACTCTGGAGCAATGTATCCGAAAGTACCGGCTATGCCGGACATGGTCTCGGGCTCTCCCTGCTTGGCCCTCATTCGAGCTAGCCCGAAATCTGCAACCCGGGCCTTGAATTCAGAGTCCAAAAGGATGTTGCTAGACTTGACATCTCGGTGGATGATGGGAGGTGAGCAGGCGTGGTGCATGTAGCAAAGCCCCTGGGCCGAATCCACCGCGATTCTTAACCGGATCAGCCAATCCAACTGTATTGATTCTGATTCGACTGTTGATGTTGTTGTTGTACTGTTCCTCTTTTTAAACAGCCAGCGGTCCAAGCTCCCCTTCTCCATGTACTCGTACACGAGAAGCTTTGAATCCTCACTCGAGAAGCAACATAAAAGTTTGACTATATTAGAGTGCCGGATCCGGCCCAGTATCTCGATCTCCGCTTGGAATTCCTTGTCCAACTTTGCATCCGACTTGTTGCCATTTGAGATTTTCTTCACGGCCACCACCATATCATTGTCATCTGTTTGGTTCTTCACAGAGATCCGATACACCTTGCCGGATCCTCCGCTCCCAATAAGGTTGCTTTCGACCAGCCCGTTTAAGATGTCCTCCTCCGTAAAATCCAGCCATTGGAACGAGGTAAACTTCCACGTGGTGAGATTCTCCACATATCTCTGCTCCTGCTCTTGCTTATTGTTTTTGTTTCTGTGATGTCTTCGTATAAGGAACCACGTGAGGAAAGCAAAAATGAGAAGAATCATGAAGCCTGAGATGGAGACTAGAAGTCGGGCCGATATTTTGGAAGAGGAATGGCAGGAGCGGATGTTGATGAAGTGGTTGTTGGACTTGGATGCGCATAGTCGGGAGTTGTTGAGGAAGCTGGTCTTGAACTCCAGCTTGTCAAACCCGTCCGGGATCTTTCCGCTGAGTCTGTTAAAGGAGAGATCGAGTTTGCGGAGGTGAAGGTATCCGAGTTCCACCGGGATCTCGCCGGAGAGCTGGTTCCCCGATAGATCAAGAGAGTGGAGCCCGTAAATGAACCCGATCGCTGGAGGAATGCTGCCTGTGAGCTGGTTTTTGCTCAGATTGAGAGTGTTGAGAAATTTCCATGAGATTTTATTGAATGGTATCTCTCCGGAGATTTTATTTTCTTGTAACTCAAGCGTCCGTAGCAAAGAGAGAGTAGTCACACTCTCCGGAATTTCTCCCATAAATGCGTTGCGATGTAGTCGTGCGGTTTCCAGGATGGAGCATCCGCCGAGGGACTTGGGCAGGGTTCCGCTGAGATTGTTAGAGGAAACGTCGAGCAGAACGAGTTGGCCGCTGTGGCACAGGTTCTCAGGCAGCTTGCCTGATAGTCTGTTCATGGAGACATTAAGAAACCGAGGACGGGAAGAATGAAGTCCTAATTCTGGAGGCAGAGCCCCCGTCAAGCTGTTGTTGGAGAGTTCGATGTCAAACAGAGAAGGCAGCCGGCCAATACCTGCCGGGATCTCACCGGAAAGTTGGTTTTGACTCAGATACAGATATGTCAAATTCACAAGGTTTCCAAAAGCTTCTGGAATTGTTCCAGTGAGCTGATTGACGGAGAGATCTACGGAAAATAGGCCAAAAGCGTCAACTGTTTTCGGAATCTCACCAGACAAGCTGGTGTTGGAGAGAATAACTTGCTTCAAACTCTTCATTCTAAATAGATCTCTCGGAATCTCGCCGCTCAGTTTGTTCCCTGAGAGATCGAGGACCTCTAGATGTGTGAGGTTGGTGAGAGATCCAGGAATCTCACCAGACAAGCTGGTGTTGGCGAGAGAAACTCTCTTCAAACTCTTCATTCTAAATAGATCTCTCGGAATCTCGCCGCTCAGTTTGTTCCCTGTGAGATCGAGCCCCTCTAGATCTGTGAGGTTGGTGAGAAATCCAGGAATCTCACCGACCAGATTCGATTTCCAAATGAAGAGGTTCTTGAGCTTCTTCAACCGGCCGAACCCAGGCGGAATTCTCCACGGCGGCATGATCGGAAGGTCAGCGAGATACAAGGTTTCGAGATTTTCCAGATCGGCCATCTCCAAAGGAACAGATCCGTTGAAGAGGTTCTGATCGAGTTCGAGTTCGATGAGATTTGACATACGACCAATCGGCGGAGGGATGTCGCCGGTAAATTTGTTGCCATAGAGGTGGAAGTAGCGGAGGGAGGAGAGGCGGTCGATGTCGGGAGGCAGACGACCGACGAAGAGATTCCCCGAGATGTCGAGGTAGTGGAGATTGGAGCAGTTGGAGAGATAGATGGGGAAAGGGCCGGGGATTTTATTCGAGTAGACTTCGATTCTGGTGAGATTGGTGAGTTCACAGATGGAGGAGGGGATTGGGAAGGAGAGTTTCTTGAGAGAGAGATCGATTCCAGTGATGGTGCCATCTGTGGTGCATGTGATCTCAGGCCAGGAGCAGGGGTCTCCGTTCGACTCGGTCCAATTGGAGAGGGAAGGTGGGTTTCTCCATTCTCTTTTCAGTTTTAGAAGAATTCCCTGCTGCAGCTCCTGCTTCTGCTTCTGTGGGCTTTTGGGTTGGGACTGAGACTGCAAGGGAAAGGAGTGGACGAACAGAAGCAGAAGCATGATGCGACAAAGTGAAAGGAAGAGTGTTTTCGTCATGTTTTTTTTAAGAAGGAAAGGAGTTGTTTTTTGTTACAGTGCTTTCAGCTACGCTGCACCAACACTTGTATAGAGAATCAGGCGACTGCCACTTAAGTCAATACCAACTACCAAGTCAAGCAGGTCCGTCCGTTTGCGCGGGTCGTGGGAACGCAGCATTCATATCTCCACAGACCGGCCAAGCTTTCTTTCTCACTGCCTATCTCACAACGCATGTGACAGTCCTTAGTCATTTGTTTTGGTCCCACATTATTACTAGCTTGTTCTAAATGCATTGATTGTTCAACTATTGATTGGGGAATTCATAGGGGTTAATCTCATCCAAAGTCGTCTAGAATGAATCATTTGCTTTATTGAATAAAGCTTTATTAGGGTTTGCCCCCTGTTATCAATCATAACAGATGGTCGACCTTATTATCAACCATAATAGTTGGCGTCGACCAGCTTTGCAATAAGTTCAGTCAACAAAGAAAAATGCAGGCAGTGGAAATGCAAAAGAGAAGCGACTCTATGAAAATAGCTTGCTTACTCTCAGCCACTAGTTCGAAAAGGAAATCCCTTGGCTACGCTTATGCTCAGTCAAGTGAGGCGGGCTATGATTCCATTCGAAGCACCGCAACAGGATTGGATTATATATCTGAGATATTTTTCCCATAACATAGCTGTTTGTATGATAATGATGAATATCGTTTTGTGTGACGTCTTCCATTTGGCACGAGAAACACTTAAATTTGAGTGTTAAGAGGTGAATATAAAAAAGGACAGTTTTACAGGAAAATATTTCTTTTCTAATTCAATGAAAAAGACCTTTTACTTTCAGTGAACCTCACAAAGCTGTTTATATTTTGTGTTTTTAACAAAAAGTCAGCTTTGACTTTAAAAAAAAAACTGAATAATGGTACCAGTACAAGGGATGCAGAGTGCTGCATCCGATCATGCCCAGCCACTTAGCTACCGGCATTAAATTTGATTCCTTTCTTATATCTGTGGGACACATTTTTCTAGAGCGGTTAATTACACTGTAAGAGGGTCCTAGTTAAGAAAAATCTAAGATGAGTAAGTAGGTTCAAATCCCCACAATAAAAGCCCCTTCAATTACACTATTCCTAATCGTTTAATCACACTAGAACCATGTTTGATAGTCCATGTAGATATTTCTCATTATCAATCATCTGTTTGCCATGGTTTTGACCAATAGCTTATATCTAGCCCAGAAGCTCTAATATTGAGAGCCTCTACAAAAAGACCGGATTGCTCATATAACATGATTGCTGAAAACTTTAAGACGTCAGTAGAGAGGAAAGGCCCACTAAAAAGATGATTCATATTAGTAATTGGAACCATTTTTAGTACAAATCACGTTAACTATTTAGACAGACCCCACAGGGTAGACAAACATATAAATAATTGGCATTTTAAAACTTCTTATCGATCTTGACCATCCTTTTTTTTTTTTTGGTTAGTCACACAGATCATATTGTTACGGTCATACAAATGATGGAATATGCAAAGTCAGGCCTCCAGATGGACAGCTCAAAATTAAGATTGAACCTTTACTATTAATTCAGTTGCCCGCTATGCTAATCAATCTTCTCATCAACATGATTTTGAACTTTATTGGCTACCCAAGGTAGGGTAGATTTTTTTACTCGTGGGGACAGTAACTGGGTGGGACACTCTTTTTAACTGGGGTTTTGGCCATTTGACACATGTATTCCGACCGTATATGAACCTCTCTCATACTGTATAATTCTAGCTATTGAAATTTCATCACTAACATTCAAAGGAAAAACAACTCGAGTTACAAAACATGTACAATGATGACAGAAACAGTTAATCTATAATCTGAAATATAGAAATAAGTTAAGATCTAGAAAACTAAATCTGAAATTGTAGGATAAGAAAGAAACTTCAAAACCAATTATGATACAAACCACTAGATAATCTAATTATTATCATTGTTTCATAGTAGGAAAATCACTAGGACCAAGCCAACAGGATGAACATTACAACTGGGTGCCTGCAATTTTTTAGAGGACATTGTAAGTCGCGAAAGCAGTCCCTTGAGTGTGTTTATGTGTGTGTCTCCATGTGTGTATAAATGGAACCTTAACACTGTTGACATTCACACTAGCAATGCACATAGAAGCCCACTACAGAAGGACTGGACCATATTCTAGTAGTCATGTCGTACCAACCATACAGTTCTTCAATCTCTGTATAACACATGCACAATAAAAACTAAGAAATCACCAATGGTGCACATTTCAAGTGGTGAAAGAAATATCTACAGATTTGATAATGGCAAAGGTTTTATGGACAAACATCATGAAAAATAATTAGGACTAAACGCACAAGAAAATCAATTTTCTTGTTTATCATGACATGTGACAGTCTATAGAAAACTAAACTAACTTATCACTTTGGGATTTAACTTGCACAACTAAAGGAAATGAATTCAAGACAGAAAATAAACAAGCACATTAGTGTTAGTCAGCTGAGTAACTTAAAAGATGAGATTTTCCATCGTCAAAGCTTCAACCCAATTAAAACAATGCATGTGACCTCCGAGCAGTATCACCAAAGTAGGTAGTGATGCCCTTCAAGTAACAATCTACATAATTCTCTTCAACCTGAATGTTGCAAATAGGTTAGACTAAGATAACACAATCCTTCTTAAAGATATTGCAAGGAGAATTTTAATGACAAAAGAAGAAAATAAATCAAGTCCATAATTTGTGCAACCATGTATGAGAGATAACTAATTATAGCAGTGTGTGACGTTCTAATAGGTCTTGTAGAGAGAGAGAGAGAGAGAGAGAGAGAGAGAGAGAGAAAGCTGTATTCCCAACCAAAAAACAGACTAATAGTAATACCTCCAAGTCTAAGGGAGGTGATGATAACCAAGAAAGCTCTTCCACTTGATTTAAGTCCACATTACGAGGTAAGAACATAATTATATTGGGTGTTATTCTTTCAGCAGCCTGTAAAAAAGAATATCTGCATGTAACTTTCTATTAGTTTTCCCATCAATGTGATGAACATTGAATATGCAACTCCACAAGAACTAATGTAATAGCACCAGTTACAAACCATGATAAGAAGCATATGACTGTTGTTTGGATCCTCCAAACAATACCGGAATACCTGTGCTAGCCTAAGACACAGGTACACCAAACTGCTGCATCATATCCTAAATACCAATCTCTTAAATATGAGGGTCCTAGGATCCAAATACAGGATACAGCTGATATATGATCCTAGGATCCAGTTTCGAAATATGGTTTGTACAGTTCATAATTGATAAGCAGTTGCTAGCAGTTGGGAAGAACACACATTTGTTATCTTATCTTGTTACCTTGATAATAAACCATATTAAGTTCAATGATTATTACCAAATTGCCGGTCTTCATGAGGAATCTAAAAAGCAACACTAGTTGAGGTCAACATGGTGCTTTTATTTATAATAAATTTTATTTATCATGCATCTTTCCCTTTCCCAAGGACTTGGACAATGTCCCAAGTGTTACACATCATAGTTAGCCATTTAGCATAACCATGCATTAGAAGTTTTACTAGGTGACTCACTGAACAGAACGAATTCATATAGGATTTTATATGAAGCATATTTCTAAACCTTGTACTGTATGTATTCAAAGGTAATGGTGAGTCGAATCAACTAGGTAGGCCACTTGGTCAGGTTAGTCAAAGGACTATAAACGACAGTCAGATGGCTTCAGACAGTCAACTTGAGACCACTCGAATCAAATCAAATTCCCCATCTTTTGAGCGATAATACGTACATTTTAGCTAATACTTTGAATCATATTACTCCTTTAAGAATCTATGAAGCCCAAATATAGCAATGATCCTCCTTGACTCCCTTTCTAACCATTAAACCTCAAAACATTAAATCAGTAGGTAGAAATAGATAATATGACAGTGCTAATTTTTTTGACATTTGCTAATAAGGATGAGACTTTCATGACCCTACACCAACTAATTCACATGGATATATTATAAGTGTCTCATCTATACATGCATAAGTGAAGTTCAGGCACAAATCCCAAGGTCGTACCGGTTTTGTTGTGGACCCTCCTCTTGGGCCTCTCTTCATATTTCTTTAAATCCCCTTTTATTACCTTGTGGCCCTCATAATTAATCTTCAAGGCATGTTGGTAAATTGAGAGGAATCTTCTATTTAGAGGATTCCTTCATTCCCTTGGAACCATGGTATCCTCTCAAAGGACTTTTTATAGGAAGAAAAATGCATCTCAGGTTTGGAAAACACCTAGGATTCACTCTCAAGTGCTTCATAGCCTTCGTGGATGATGGGGGCATCAAGTCAAGGAGTAAAAGGATATTACATAACATGATCCCGATGTGGATGGATTATCATTTCATGGGGTTGATCCATCTCGATTTACAAGATCCACCGTTGGATCGTAGTACGGAGCTAGAAACACCGTTGAAGAGCTCCCTAAGCATGCAAGCAGAAGGCCCCACACTGGGATGTGCCAAGGGGAGAAGTTGTTGTTGAATTGAAGATGTTTTAATTTTAAATATGGGTCCCAAGTTGTTTAGTAGAGTTATGTAATAAAATAAGCATTGTTGTCAAAATCGTACGATATACGATACGAATCGTACGATTCGTATCGTATCGTATAAAAAAACGATTCATATCGATATATAAATCGTATTTATTAAAATATCGTATGATATTTTTTTGAATCGTATGATACAAATCGAATCGTATAAATCATGTGTATCATACGATTTAATCCAGGCGGGAATTTGAAGGGTCTAGCACCCCCTAATGTCTAAAAAATGGCATCATGTCAATAGGGCATTTAAGGCAAGAGGCAACTCTTACATAGACGATCATCACTTATCAAAAACAAAAAAAAAAAAAAAGAAGGAACCCATCAACGCAAGCTGCAAACAGCCAAAAGGCAAGAAGAAGAACGCAGAAGCTTGGCTTTCCTTGTCTTCGCCTCTGCATGCAGAAAGCCCTCTTCTCAGTGAGGAATAGTGCTGCCGACGAAGAAGCTTGGATTAGCGACAACCAGCGACTGGTTATTTCTTCGCTCTGCCTGCAGAAAACCCACTTCTCAGTGAGGATCAACGACACCGACGAAAGTGTTTAGGCCAGCGACAAGCAGCAAGAAGAGGTGGAGAACGAAGAAGGTTAGTAGATTTTTTTTCTCTTCCTCTGCTAATCATCTTTCAAAGGCTTTGTCGGTGCTTTTTTTTTTCTTTTCTGACGATCCCAGAGCTTATCAAAACGCAGAAGCTTGGCTTTCCTTGTCTTTGCCTCTGCATGCAGAAAGCCCTCTTCTCAGTGAGGAAGTGTGCCGCCAACGAAGAAGGACCAACGACAACCAGCGATGACAAGCCGGGGTTTTTTCTTCACTCTACTTGCAGAAAACCCACTTCTCAGAGGATCAGCGACATCAATGAAGGTGCTTAGGCCAACGATAAGTAGCGAAAAGAGGAGGAGAACGACGAAGGTGAGTAGATTTTTTTTTTTCTTCTTCTACCGATCGTCTTTTAGAGGCTTTGTCAGTTTTTTTTCCTTTTGTGACGACCCCAAAGCTTATCAAAACACAGCTCATTTTGTAACGATCCTGGAGCTTATCAAAGGGCATGATCGAATGTTTTTTCTCATCCTTCAGTGGGGCCCATCAATGGGGTTTTATTTTTTATTTTTTACCTTCTGTCTATCGCTTTGGCGAGGGCTCTCTCCTTCTTTTTTTTTTTTTTTCATTTGTACTGGGGCATATCTAAACCAAATTGCTGGGGCATGATGGGGTCTTGATTTTTCTCATCCATCAGTGGAGCCTTGAATGAGTTTTTTTTTTTTTTACAGTATGAAAAAAGGCCACTCTCTCTCTCTCTCTCTTTCCAGTTTTTATCAATTGGTGGGGCTTATTAATAGCATTTTCTACTAGGGCATATCAAATCGAGCTCATCAAAATAGGGCTGTTTCTTCCCATCCATCAGTGGGGCCCACCAATAAATTTTCTTTTTATATGATGGCTAGAATTCTAGAATGCCTTTGCAGTGGGGCCCACCAATGATTTAGGATGGCTGAAATTGTTGAATGATTTTGCTATGGCCCCATCAGTGGGGCTCTCCAATGAATATTTTTTTCTAAAATGGTTGAAACTTGAAATTCTACAATGATTTTGCTATATTTTTTTTCCTGAAACAGTGGAAATTCTGAAATGATTTTGCTGTCCTTTTTTTTTTTTGAAAAATTCATTTTTCTTTTCATTAATATATCAGGCCTGATGTGTAGATGACCTTCCAATCCAATTACTTTTATTTTTCATGAATTTGTGAGGCCTATCTTTAAAAAAAAAACCTATGAGGCCCATCAAGAAACTATAGTGATGATTGAATGGATTTTTTTTTCTCATGGGTAGGCCAAACAAGGGGAGAGGAAACAACCCAGGAGATGATGACCTTGCATGGAATTATTGCTCCAAGGTCAACCCAAATAGTCACTTGAATGTGAGATGCAATTTTTGTGAAAAAGAGATGTGGGGTGGAGTGTTTCGTATGAAACACCATTTAGCTCGAACAAAACAAAATATAAAGCCATGCCTTCAAGTTGATGATGATGTAGCAAATCAGTTTAAGAAATTGTTACATGATAACAAAGATGAAAAGGAAAAAAAAAAAGATGACATGTATGATATTGGGCGTTCATCAAATTATTATTTTCAAGATAATGATGAAGTGATTGAAATACCACAAGATAAAGGAAAAAGAAAAAGCACAATGGATGGCTTTGTGGTTAAAGGAAAAAATCCAAAACAAGCAACAATCAATCACATTTGGAAAAAAGGAGATAGAGAAAGTGTTGTATTGGCAATATGTAGATTTTTTTATGCTAATGCATTGCCTTTTAATGTTGTTAAAAGCCCCTTTTTTGCTCCATTGATGGAGGCAGTGGCTCCATTTGGACTGGGGTTGAAACTTCCAAGTTATCATGAAGTGAGACACACTTTTCTCCAAAAGGAAGTCCAACTTATTGAGAAATCATTGGATCAATATAGAAAAGAATGGAGTCAATATGGTTGCACATTGATGACAGATGGATGGACCGATGGAAAGAATAGAAGCATCACAAATTTTCTATTTAACAGCCCACATGGTACTATTTTTATTAAATCTGTGGATACTTCTTCAATTTCTTGAAGTGCACAGAATATGTTTGAATTGATAGATTCAATTGTAGAAGAAATTGGAGAAGAGCATGTTGTGCAAGTGGTGACAGATAGTGCTGCAGCTCTAGTGAAAATGGGTGAATTATTAATGGAGAAGAGAAGAAAGATATTTTGGTCACCATGTTCGGCACATCTACTTGACTTGATGCTAGCAGATATTAGAAAATTGCCCACTCATGCCACAACAGTTGCAAAGGCGAGGAAGATTACTGTTTTTATCTATACACATATATGGGTGTTAAATTTAATGAGAAAATATACAAAGGGAAGGGAGCTTATAAGAGCTGCTATCACCCGTTTTGCTACAAATTTTTTGACATTGAAAAGCATTCATGAACAAAGAGTTAAATTACGGTCAATGCTTGCTTCAAAGGAATGGGAAGAGAGTGCATACTCCACTCAAGTTGATGGAGTGAGAGTGAGGGATATTATCTTAGCAGACAAAGACTTTTGGCCTTCCATTAAGTATTGCATCAAATGTGTAACTCCCTTAGTAAAAGTCCTTCGCTTGGTTGATTCCAATGAAAGACCGCCAATGGGATACATTTACGAAGCAATGGACCGGGCCAAAGAGGCTATTTCCAAAAATTTTGACAATGTAAAGAAGCGGTATGATCCCATATGGAGAATCATAGATTCAAGATGGAACCTACAGTTGCATCGTCCCTTGCATGCATCTGCATATTTTTTAAATCCTGCATTTCAATATGATGAGAAATTTAATGCTGATTTGGAAGTTAAAAAGGGATTGTATGACACGCTAGTACGATTTTTTCAAGATAGTAGAAATCGGATTCTTGTTGATGAACAAATTGACTATTTCAAGAGAAAGATCGGCATGTTTGGAAGAGAAATGGCCCAATTAACGATCAAGACAAAACAACCCGGTAAAATACATAGTTTTTTTTATATTCTATAATTCATATTGTTTTTCTTCATTTTGTATTTATGTTATCCTTTTTCAATCATTGACTTTATTCTTATAATATAAACTAGCTTTGTGGTGGGAGAGCTATGGTGATCATTGCCCTGAACTACAAAAGCTAGCACTTCGAATATTAAGTTTAACGTGTAGTTCATTTGGGTGTGAAAGAAATTGGAGTACGTTTGAACAGGTGAGATTTGTTAATTTTATTTTCATTACTTGGTTATATAAATTTATAAATCTCGATGTTTAAATTTAATGATTGAATGAATCTAACTTTTGTGTAGATCCATTGGAAAAGGAGAAATAAACTAGAGCAACAACGTCTTAATTCTTTAGTCTTCATTAAATACAATCTAATCTCCAAGTCCGTTAAAAAAAGAGAGAGAGGGATCAAGCGCTTGACCCTATTTGCTTGTAAGATATGGATTCTGATGATGAGTGGATCACTGAAAAAGAAAACCCTACTTTAGATAATGACATGTCATGGATGGACCTAGGAGAATGCTTTACTGAAGGGACAAATAGTAGATAAGACAAACGACGAGGTACTATTAATTTACTAAATGTCAAAAGTCTAAAAATTAATATTTATATTTTATTTTAGCAAACTAAAAGTTCTAATCTTGTTTTATAGGGCTTAGAAAACTTACATTTGGAAGAAAAGATAAAGAAAAAAGAAAAGTTTCTGAGGTTGATGAAGAAGACGCTTTGGTGTCTTCATCTAATAGTGAAGAGGAGGAACTTCAATGTCTTGACAATGGATCATCTTCATGTGGTGATGATGATATTGGGGATGATGATGTTGATGTGGATATAGTCATTGGCAATGATGGGGATATGAGCATCTTTTGATGTATTTTGCCTTTTTGGGATGAAATATTTTGTATTTAGCTCATAGATTAGTTCATGAGCATCTTTTGTTGATAGAACGTTTTCCTTTTTCAACATATAAATGTTGCTAACTTGCTATGTATGGAAAATAGATGAGTTATGCATATCTATAATTTTTATGATTTTTACATATTTTTTTGAATTTTTTAGGACTATTTTGGAAAAAATAAAATGAATCCTACGATTCACGATTCGATTTGATTCGGAACCTAAAACAATTCACGATACGATTCTGATTCTGACAACCTTGAAAATAAAGGTCCCATAATATGTAGTTTTATTTTAATGTGTAAAGAGGGGGGCCCGCAACTTACAACTAAACAAAAGGATCGTGTAACAGGGGAGACTTGCACACATCTCTCCATGCACAAGCCTCTCCCCCATTCGGCCACTCTTGTTTTTTTTATTTTTATTTTTATTTCTTTATGTTCTTTTCCTTTTTTGGTTTCTCTTCTTTATAAGTTGTAACCCCATCATTGGGAGGATCATCGTTATTGAATAAAGAAAAACCCTTTCTTCTTAAAAGCTTCTTAGAGTTCTCCTTGGAAGATTTCTGATTTCCTCGCCCTAGTTGGGGAGTTTGGTATGAGGCCAAGAAACTCATCTTCTCCAAAGGTATCCTTCGTATTTCTCTTTCTTTTGGTTAAGAACCCCAACCTTTATACTCAGATCTCTGCATTCAGCCCCAAGAATATCTGATTTTTCTTCCTGGATCTAACCTAATCTTGGCCAAACGAAGGAAAACCTTTACAACAGCCCTAGATCTGGCATTTGGTTTCTCCAAAACCTATATTCAGATCTGAAACCATATGAAATACAGTCCCCATAGCCATTAGATCTGAGAATTATTCATATTGGACAGATCTGAACCCTAGATTGAGACCTTAGACCTCTTCATATTGAAAATACCTTGTTCTGTCATCATACCCAAATCTGAATCTAGATTTTCAGATATGAAAATTGATTGGATTTAAATCCCTAGAGTGATTGGATGTTCTAATTCCTAAAGAGCCACCTCCCACTTTGGGGAAAATCACTTGTGGGACCGATGTACATGACAGATCAAAACAAATAACCCTTGCTGAATTTAATTTTGTCATTGTGCTGGCGCCAATTTTATTTTAATTAGTGTGCATAATAATTTGGTAATCGATCTCTCTTTTGCATATGATTCATCATCTCTTAGGTCCTACATCAGTGGATTTGCAAAATTCGATGGGGCAGGTGGTAACTGAGAAATCAATGGAAGAAAGGATTTTTGGTGGATTTAGATAATCCTCTAACTTTTCCTCTCTTCAACTAAGTGTAGATTTTCTTTGCAATAGAGGAAAATCAAAGGATTCATCTCTAAGGATGTATCCAAACATGCCCCAAATCTTTTATTTCCTCTCATGTGGACTTCCCAATGTGGGCCCTTTAATGTGATTGCTCATATGGGGCCTTCAGTCCTTCGGTTGCTTCATCTAAAGAGATCCAACCATTGATTGTTGTCAAAATAACAATCCAATGGTGGACTTTCTGTCGTGACAATCAAAGATGGGACAATCACCATCCATCCACAAAATAGATAAATCTTCAACTCTACGCCTCCATCACTAGTAGATCTTGAAGGATTTGTTCCCATCAGGTTCATTAACCACTAAGTGCTATGGTCGGTCTAGCCAACTTGGTTAGCACCAACTCACAGGTGGTACTTAGATGTAAACAGGACCTTAAGGATGAGGAAAGGATCGAGTTTTAGCTCCATCAGATCATCCTAAGGCTATGATTTAATACCTTGAAATTTACTATGTAGAACCATTCTCTTTTCAACAACCAGATCACAGGCTTGGGACAGTAGGATAAGCGTGAAACCTTGACATGTGGTTTCTGATACAAAACAATAATCTTTTCTATTTTTATTTTTTTAATTGGTCTTACATATAACATTTCCTCTACAAAATGTATTAAACCATTTTTCTGGTATGCATATAAACACATGGTATGTTTGTTGTTATGTTCTTTCTGTTGGTAGCTATTGTTTGGTCTTGAATGGCTTTTGAAAGCTTGTCAGTTGTCAGTATCTCTCTTGTACTGCTAGCTTTCTCTAATAAATTTTACCTTTAAAAAAAAAAAAGAAACAAACACATGGAATGGATGGAACAACAGAAATCAAATGACAAGGATAAGAAATAGTGGCTTAAAAAACTTGGCCGTTGTCAAGCTTATTCTACATAGACACACCATGTTCATGAAATAAATAAAGAATATCTCATACCAATCTTTTGGCTTGAGAAAATCAAGGGTAAAGTTCTCCATCATGCTGTAACTTGGACCACCCCATGGTGGTTAAAGAAACACAACATCACCCTGAACAAAACCAAAGCATACTATGAGAAAAAACTACCTTAAGTTTACAATTTTGAACACTCCAAGCATTAAACTTTCAATTTCACATTTCAACAATTTATAGTTCAAGCGGGCATACGCCCACTTGCAAAACTGACTGATAAAGATTTATAGCGTTATAAAAATTAAAAACAGTCTTAAGCATAAAAGAAATTTTTGGTTGATAGCCAACATAACAAGCAACATGAACGCAAGCTTCCAGCAAAAAGCATTAGCCTGAGTTGGTGTCACTGGATAAGCAGTAAATGGCTATAATTTTTTTAATATATAAACAAAGGTCACTAAAGCTCCAAATTGTCTTAAGTATTTACCAAATTTACACAATTTCACTTCACCTTCTCATATTGATATAACGTCTGTATTATGCAGCAATCCACTTATTTTAAGGGTAGTTTAGGCAAGGTTTAATAAACCAGACTGAGACCAGACTCGCCCAACGCCATTTCCGAGTCAACTCGGCCGACTCGGGTGAGTCGGGTGGGACTTAGGCGAGTCCCTATTCAATTCAGTTTAAAAGAAAAAAAAAAAAGCAGCAGCGCTGCAGCAGCTACAGGGCACTGCTTAGGGAGTGGTGTAACAGGACACATAAGGAGAAAAATAAAAGTAGCCTTGCAGGAAAAAGAAGAGTAGCATTGCAGGCAGCAGCAACAATAGACTTCAGGCAGCAACAGCAGTGGACTGCAGGCTACAGCACAGCAAGGAGGTTGGGCACTGGGCAGCAGCATTGACAGGCGCTAGGCAGCAGAGCTTGAAGCACGCAGCAAGTCAAAATGTCAGATAACTTTTTTTTTAAAGTGATGCCCTCTCTCCCTCTCTTGCTGGAAATAGCTGTCTATTTAGGTTTCTTTTTTTTTTTTCTCTGTTTTCCTCCCTCCCTCCCTTTTTTTTTCTCGCTCAATGATGCAAGACTCCGACAATCTTTTTTTTTTTTTATGTTCTCTCTCTCTCTTGTATGCAAGAAGAAGAAGCTGCTGCCACAACTGTTCTGCAGAGTTCAGACCATCTTTTCTTCCAATTCTACCATGTTTTAAGAGGTAGTGTCTGTTTTCTCTCTCTCTCTTATTGGAAATAGCTGCCCATCTAGCTTTCTTTTTATTTTTTTTTTCTTTTTCTCCCTCCCTTCCCTTTTTTCTTCTTTTTTTTCTCAATGATGCATGACTCGGTCGAGTCCCATCAGTGCAATACCGAGTTAGAGTGACCCGACTCGGTATGTGCCAAGTCCAAGTCAACTCAAACTCGGCCAATTTTTTAAACCATGAGTTTAGGCACTACATGTCATCGGCTTTCTCACCACGTGCATTATGTTTTTCAAAAATCCAATCCACTTGACCGAGATAAGAAAATGAAAACCATGTCCACTACAGAAATACATGAAAATTCTTTTTTCTTTTTTTGTCTTTAAAAGGAAAGTGAATTCCTAAAAATAGAAAAAGAAAATGGAAGTACAGCAATAGGGAAGGAAAGATTCTTAAAGCAATTGCCTCAGCATACCCTAATTCGCCTTTCACAACACACTACTGTAATACCCAAGGTTTGGAAATTCTGGCCCTGTTTTTAAATATCTAATTATCAATTTTTATGGTGGGTTCTATTGCTAATTAGTACTATGGGACCCATTCCATTACTACATGAATTAGTCTTCATAAGAGGGAGAAAATTGCACGACATCTTCATCCCAATAGGAAGTAAACTTTGGATGGGATAGGGAGTCCTGTACATGGCCCTATCAGGAAAGGGGATCAGATATATATATATATTCATGGAGTCTCTTATTGCCTCACTTTGCTTCTTCAAAACCCTAGGGGAGAACCACAAGGAGAGAGAAGCCTAAGAAGGAGCACTCAAAGGAGAAAGAAAAAGAGAAACTAAGAAAAAGAGGAAAACAAACAACCAGACAACAGTTGATGTCCTGCTCTTAACCTCAGATAGCCAACATCACAGGAGTTTACAAGAGGTGAGTGATTTTCCTATGTCTATTCCTTAATTTTGGGTGTGTTTCGTACATGAACGAGAAAGCCTGATGCCAAGAATGAGCCAGGAAACCAGGTCGTTCCTGTATGTTGTTCATGTTTGAACTGTGGGCCCCACATGGAACGCAGGGTAGTCAATCAGGAAAACCCTTGGTCGACCTTACTAAGTATGTTCAATGGGGGATAAACTCAGTTGGGTTTATAAGGATGGGTTTTTAGGAAGCCAGCCATTGTAAAACAGTGACTGACGACCATTGTTTGGGCAAGATGATGAGTGAAGACATGAGGAATTGATTTGAAACAAGAAGATAATGATTTCCTTGTGATTGTATACTTCTAAATGTTAATTTAGCAACAAAGACGGATGATATTGACAAAATTCAAAACAGAAGGGATTTTCAAATTTCTGGCCATTGAAAAACATCTAGTGTCGACATGGGTTGTAGGTCTACATGGACCACCGGATGTCAGATCTGATCCACAAATCTTGTAGTGGACCCTTGGGCGAACCTTGGGGTGGTGGTCCCAATTGATTTGGACAATTGGGACCCACCATCTGATGACCTAAATAAGACAGGCCGTTAGAGAGCTTTCAATCGAACTGGGTTCTGACGATAACCCATGGTTTTGTATAGATATGGCAAGCATATATTTTATTGGAAGTTTATAAAAGGGTCCATAATGTAATCATAATTTCATAAAAGTGCATTCACATCTTAATAATTAATGATTCACGAAAAGGGTGTGCTGTGATGATAATATGTTATATAGTCTGTATCTAAATAAGTCTGTGTCTTAACAATTTTATAACGACCCAAGAATCTGGAGCTCTTCAGATTCTTAAGCCGTTCTCAAATTTTATAATAACACCACATAAATCAAATTCCCATGAGCATCAAGGTCTAAAACAATCAAATTTCATTGTATTTAAATCATTATATTTATATACTAGGATTCTTGATAACACTACTGAGTAAAAGACAAATCTCTATTTGTGGAAGAGAAAACATTGAAGTCTTGGGTTAATCCTAACTATGATTCTATTATTTGCTTTTCGCGTTATAGATCAGCCACACATGCCAAAATCTACTGGCTTATCTCTGTCACTCCCCGCAACTTCCATGACTGCATTACCTGAAGTGGGGCGAACCACTGGTCAGTAACACTAGTGAGTAGAATAAGAAAACATTAAGGTATAGCATATTTTCAATCATTCAGACGTAGGCTATTCTACGGTGAACCTTTCGGAGAGCCCTAAACCAAGACTTCCTCTACGTCTCACGCACGGCTACGCCGTGAACTATGCTACGGCTACGCCATAACCTAGCTGTAACCCTAGCCGTAAGCTAACATACGATTGAACCATTAATGTATATGAATTAAGGGGAAAACCTGAACCACTCGGCTAAACCGTAACATGTATATAAGTAAGCCGTAAGAACACTGTGAACTTAAGATATTAGGGATTTCCAAGGACCTTGTAGGGCCTTAGTGATGGCACATTCTTTCCAACTAAATTAGCTCAATGGTGAACAAATGATAAGGAGGATGAGTGTAGAGCTGTCACTTATCCCCTTCGATGTCACATCATGGGTGTTGACATAATAAGAGGTGTCTTTTACATACACAACGTAGCGCCAAAAATTGGTAACACAATGACACCAGACGTTTTATGAATACATCATGTTGAATGACCTTAGGGATCACGGATTATCTAACTTAGAGTTGGTTAGTAAACATCCTTGACACCTATTTAGATCTGAATGCATTCATATTATTAAGATACCTTGCCCTCAGTATGATTTAGTCATGTGCCCACTCTTCCTGGCACACCTTGAGATAAATCGGACCTAAGCTTCTACTGAGTGCATGTCTAACAAGCCTGAGCTTCTACTGAGTGTGTGCCTGTTATTCAAATGGGTGTAGCTAAGGTTGAGAGGGTTCAAACTCTCTTAGCTTATACAAGTATGCATGGTTCAATTACCTTGTTAATTCTGATTTTCATGATTGGATATGATTTCAAGACCAATATTTTCTTATGTATGATATGATAAGTATGATTGAATGTATAAAATATATGAATTTGAGTCGGTCTTGATACATTGAATCGGCACTACTTAGCTTGTGCCCTTATTAGGTTCGATGAGACCAGTTTTGAGTATTTTATGTCGCTACTGCAGTAGTCCACGAAGGGGTTGTCCGGAGAAAGCTTGATCCCCTAGCGTCCCATATGTATGCTCTCTTTTGGGAGAATATAGCTTTGTGGCTGCCATTTAGTATGTATGATATCCGGTTTATGATTCATTATTCATGTTTACTCATGCACAGTTTGTGTAGTGGATTATTATTGCCTTCTTTAATCAGTATATACTCCAAATTCACTTAATACATTATGATAGTTTCATATATCTTAGTATTTGCTTAACCGTCGTATTAACAGTGTTACCATTGGTGTTACAAGTACAGAACCAAATCCTAACATGAAGTTGACACGTCCCCGAAGCGTTCCCCAATGGTGCCTGGGGGTGTAAGAGAGTGGAAAGATGATGATGTCTTTTACTAGTTGTCTTTCGGAGTGTGTCAGATCGTTATGTTAGGCTAGCTATGTTGGTCTTATGTATGGAGATGTTTAAAACTGGACTTTGTGTATAATACATATTTTAGGTTTGTGGCTATGTATGTGATGGGAATGTTTAATTAAAAGACTTAAGTTCTAGATAATGCTATGATATTCTCTTCTATGTAATGCTTATGATTATTACCGAGGTATTTCACAGGTGTCCGCTTTATGTTGAATTTAATTAACATGTTGTTGGTTTTACCTCACACGTTCCTGTGGAATCTCCCTTGTAGTGATTTGTGCGTATCTTCTCATCGCATGTATTACTATGGGATTATGTATTCACACCCTGGGGGCCCACTCTAATCCCCAATTCCCGAGATCGGGGTGTGACATTTTGGCTTTTTCATGACCAACAGCCCAAAAAGTCATTAAATTGAGTTCAACCAAACACAACCTAAACACCAAATAAGACCGCAATCAAGAGCATTAAGGTTGTTTTTAGCAACTAAGCCTTTTTCTTTTCACTGCTTCCTCCTTGATAGCCCGAATCATTTCTAACTGATATGTGAAATATCAATAATTAATTTAATTCCATTAGCTTAAAATTTTTAATCTATATTGTGGTGACTAAATTAATAAAACATTGAATCGATCATCCAATGTTGGAACCAAAGAATATGGTAATTTCCATATAATGGTTGCTATAAAACACCTTTTTTTCTATTATGGAGTACCTTTTTTCTTCTTCATCTTCTTGTTTATGTTCATTTCTTTCTTTCCTTCTTTCTTTTTGTAATTGTTTGTACTTTTATGCAATTAGACTCAAACTTGGCACTGACATGCACACACTCATATCTCTAACCTGCTGATCTAGTACTGTAGGGAAAAACATTATGTATTGATTTTAGTAAATAACATCACCAATTTATTTTCTCATTAAGGTCTGACAGTTTTTTTGTGGGGAGATACTCTAGAATGGATCTCTGCAGTCAATCTCAATAATATATATGCAAACAATTAATTACGCAGCAGAAATAAATCAAACCACAAGCACACACCACAAGGGGAAACAATTTTTACGTAGAAACCCAAACCAGGAAAAAAACCATGAGTCCGACCTGAACTAATAATCAAGCACTATGAATTATCATATAATTACAAACCACTTACAGACACTTGGATTACTCTATAGCATCAATCTCTTGTAAAAAATTACTCGACAATGACCGCCTACCATTGCTTGATTCAAATCTAATCAACTAGATGCATTTTCGTTGTTAGCTTGACTCCTCAAATCTTCTACACTTAGAAGATGATCTTCTATAATAGATGAAGAAGACAAGAATCTATAGAGTAGAACTTCAGCTCTGCTACTTTTCAAAAAAAACTATCTAGAGTACATGATCTCTAATTACCAATCTCTACTTAGACCAATAAGATCTATATGTCATACCTTACGGTGAGAGATAACCCTATTTTTTAGCCCAATTTCGTACCTCCCTGAAAATAACACGAACATATCTAATTGAATGAGAGTTTATCGCACTTAAAACTCTGTCGACATCTCTTCTTCTTCTTCTTATCACATTCCTCTGCAACAAGAAGATCGTCTTTTCATCCTCAGCAAATCCAGATTCGGATCAGAGCTTGTGAAAGCATCGTCTTCACAAATTCGTCTCAATTGATCAAATCTGCAAGGTTATCTTTCTTAATCTTGCTTTTCTCTCATCCGAACATCAATCTACATGGCATCTACTTCTTCTGTTGCGCCTATCTCTGCTGCTCCTACATTTTTGATTTCGAATATTGGTAGTTTGATCTCATTCAAACTCGAGAATCATAACTATCTGTTATGGAAATCTCAGTTCTTGCCAGTTCTTAGAGCTCATAATCTGATGGGCTTTGTTGATGGCTCTAATGAATGTCCGTCTGAATTTGAGTTGGATTCGAGTGGAAATGCTACAAAAGACATAAATCCTCTTTACTCCCAATGGGTCCAACAAGATCAAAGCGTTCTATGTTGGATCAATGCCACTCTCTCTCTCCCAGTGTGCTTGGTCATGTTGTTGGATTGCAGTCATCAAGAGAAGTTTAGCTGGCTCTGGAAAGGAGATTTGCATCTCTCCCAAGACCTCATATTCAACTGAAAACTCAACTTCAGACCATCAGGAAAGGGTCTTCTTCAATCACTGACTGTATTCAAAGGATTAAACATATGTCAGACAGTCTGCTGGCTGTCTTGTGTCCTGTGGATAATGAAGACTTGATCATCTACACACTCAATGGCCTTCCTCTAATGTATGGCCCCTTCAAGACCACAATCCGTACTAGAGCAACTCCAATCACTATCGAGGAACTACATGTATTGCTTCTTTGTGAAGAACTAAACCTGGAGTCTACTCAACAGCTGATATCTGAATTCACTTCATCAGTAATGACAGCATCCAAAGAAGGAAACAAAAAGGGATCAGCTGGTTCGTCCTCTATTGGACAATCACGTGGCCGGGGAAGAGGAAGAAGAGGCAGGTTCCCTGGTAGAGGCCATGGTGTCTCTTCTTCCCAAAATCCCGCAACTTCACAGTCAATAGTCCCAAAACCTCGTTGCCAAATCTGTAACAGAACCAGTCACTTAGCCCTGGACTGCTATCACAGAATGGACTACTCTTTCCACTGCAGACATCCACGAGCCCAGCTTGCAGCAGTGGCTGTTTCCTTCAATTTGTCCACTGAAAAAAATTGGTACGCAGATTCTGGAGCTAACAACTACATCACAAATGACTTGACCAACTTGTCAATTCATTCAGATTATCAGGTAAGTGATCAATTGGCTATTGGTAACGGACAAGGTTTGAACATTACTAGTACTGGTTCTTCTATACTTCAGTCTTCTCCTTCTTCCTCTTTTCATCTAAATCAGATTCTACATGTTCTAGACATTGCTACTAATCTATTGTCTGTCCATAGTTTTAGCAAAGACAATAGCTGTTACTTTCTATTTGGTTCCAATGGCTTCTCAATATAGGATCGATCAACAGGGAGGACTCTTTTCAGAGGACTGAGTAAAAATGGCCTCTATCCCTTCCCCATCTCCACTTCCTCCAGTTCTTCTACCTCCAACATGTCCACTGCTTTTCTAGGCATCAAAACTTCTGCTGAAGTATGGCATCAACGTCTGGGGCATCCCTCTACAACTGTGTTTCAAAAATTGAAGCCAGCTCTTTCATTCAATACCAACTCTGCGGCTCCATTCTGCAAGCCATGTCGTCTGGCCAAGAGCTGTAAACTTCCTTTTTCTACATCTAAAACTACTACCAATAAAACCCTTGAACTCATCCACAGTGATGTTTAGGGACCATCACCTGTCTCTTCTACACTAGGCTACAAATATTATGTGCTTTTCATTGATGATTTTTCATAGTACACTTTGTTTTGCCCATTGCAATGTAAATCTGAAGTCTTTTCTGTTTTTACTAGTTTCAAATCACATGTAGAAAACATGTTATCTTGCAATATTAAGTCCTTCAGGTCTGATGGTGGTAGTGAATCTCTAATGCCAATTTTTCACAAATGTTTAAACAATGTGGTATTTTACAACAAATTTATTGTCCTTATACCCCTGAGCAAAACGGTTCTGTAGTAAGAAAGCATAGACACCTTGTTGAAACTGGGTTATCTCTTTTATTTCAGGCTTCCATGCCATTGATGTACTGGCCAGAGGCCTTCTCCACAGCAACCTATCTAATAAACAGGTTGATAATGAAATTCAATGCCTATAGTTCTCTATGGCAGCAACTATTTAATGACACACCTAATTATTCCACTCTAAAAGTTTTGGCTGTGCTTGTGATCCTTGGTTTAGACCTTGTTCTTCTCACAAGCTTGAACCTCAAACAAAACAATGTGTTTTTATGGGATACAGTTTGAACTACAAAGGGTACAAATGCTTAGACCTTAACACAGGGAAGGTTTACATGTCTAGACTTGTCATCTTTGATGAAAACTGTTTTCCCTTTCAGTCTTCATCACCTAAACCTCCTTCCTCACCTGACATACCTTTCACCTTGATGATATCCAAATGGTTTCCTTCATCATCTACGATACATAACCCCTCTTCCTTCACACCACAAGACCCACTTCTCTCACAGATTGCCAATTGTGATTTAGACCCTACTACTACTTCATCTCCACCAGTTGCTACTAATGCTAGCACAGAATTGCCCAACTCAGTGCCAACTCCCAGTGCCAATCAGTCATCTACCACCATTCAACAGCACTCAGTACCCAGTGGTGCACCTGATTCCCCTGCCTCTATCATTCCCTTTAATACACTGCAGCCAACAACATCAACAATTCAACCAAAACAGTCCTTCACTCCACTGCCACGAACTACAAACACTATCCAAACAGACAGCAGTCCCAACCTCTTCTCACCATCCCATGATAGCCAGGTCTAAATCAGGTATTAGTAAAAAGAAGTCTTTTCTAGCAACCAAACTGTTGGGTGTTGTCTTGTATTACAGTTTAGCTACATCGGTCGTCTGGGTTAGCTAGAACCGAAGTCAGGGTTAGGCATATTTTAGTCATTATGTATGGGTTTTCTTGGTGGCCAACAAAACGAGATCTATATATTAATGTGATGTATAACCCTAAATCCTGGTGAAGTTGCATTGAACACAGCACGGAGAGAAAGGAATTGAGTGAGCTTTCTTCATGGACATAGGCAAGGTTGCCGAACTACGTAACTGCTTGCGTGTCATCTTCTTCATGGTTGCTTGCTTGATTATTTGCGATTGTGTTAATTTGTGTGTGCCATGGTTGATCACAGATCATGGGTATATTTTCCAACAAGTGGTATCAAAGCTTGCAAGCTGACTAACAGATCTAAGATTTCTTTTTAGGCTCGGTATATGCCTAACATCATTCAATTGCCTTGTACCTCCGTTGGGCAATTTTTTTTGAACATCTCCTTTGCCAATTATGTCCGGTTCATCATTACCAAGATAAACTTTTCCAAAGTCCCCTTTTACATAATTTTTGAAATATTCTCTATGTGCAGTGGCATGAAAGGATGTACCAGAATCTATAACCCAAGATTCAGATTTATAATCAAAGGAAAGAATTAGAACATCTTAAACAGTATCACTTGCAACATTTGCGAAAGCATCATTATCGTTGTCATTGTTACCGTTCCTTTGCTTGTGGTTTTTTTTTTTTTTTTTTTGTGGAGCTTTGCAATCCTTTTTTTAGTGTCCCTTCTTACCACAATTCTAGCATGTGATCTCACCTTTTGATGATCTATATTGTTCTTTTACACATTGTCCTTATCCTTTTGCATGACTTTCTCATTGAATACAACATTTCTACTTTTGATGATATTTTTATTTTCTTGGTGCCTAGTAAAGGAAAAGAGAAAGACAAAGTCATGTGTTGGTGACTGTAGTGGATTTCTTTCCTTGAGAAAGAATACAAAACTTCCCTACTGGGACAAGTGAATAGATTTGTCCGTTTTTAGAACATAGAAGATCTGATGCCAGATCTGCACACACCATCGTGCATCGTTGCTGTCATCTCTTGATGCCAGATGGTGTGCACCGCCGCTCTCTAGGCCTGCTCGCCGTCGCTGCCGCTTGTCACGCCGGCCTCTAGTCGCATTGCAACGGATTAGAGAGAGGAAAAGGGATGAAAAGAGGGACCATCATCCCTGTGTGCGGGTTATCTTTTGAGAGGAAGAGCAAAAGGTTTGGGCCTGGGTTGTTCAGACCAAGTCTAGGTCAGATCCAGTCAGGTCCAACTCGATCAAAAGCAGCAACCCAGCCAGATAAAGGGAGCAGATTGGGTTGGGTTGACCTGACCCATTCTATAGTCAAGCCCAGCCCACAGTTGCAAGTTCAGGTTCAGTTTCAGGTCGGTTCTGACCTAGTTTGTTTTAGAAGCCCAGCAGCGCATTAGGCTGTGACATCAGTAGTGACATCAGCATCAGTCAAATAGGAAGTTTGACATGATTCAACGGCCAAAATTCAATTGTGTTTTTTTAGGTCATCCGAAATCTAAATTGTGCTCTGTTTTTTTTTTTTTTTTTTTTTTTTTTGTGCACTTGTAGTGACAAGATCCATGAGATTGATAGAACAGATTGACTATTTGATTGACAAAAAAATAATCAAACAAATAGTGCTTTGGTTTGAGTGGGAACAATGACGAACAACACAAAGCAGATGATTAAGAAATTTAATGGCCAAGATTTTGCATTTTGGAAAGTGCAGATAGAGTTTCTCCTCTACCAGAAATTTCTACTTGGCACTTGAATGAAAAGCAAAGAAGTCTGCAACTATGTAAGATCTAGAGGATTAGAAGATCGGAATCACTTGAATTTGAAAGGGAAATGCAAGGTCTTCACTTGCTATTACTGTGATGAGAAAGGTCATATCAAGAGGGATTTTCTGAAGTAGAAGGACTTGGAGAATGAAGAAGAATCTGATTCAGACAGTACAAGTGTGATAGAAAGTTCAGATGGTTACGAGGTAGCATATTTGGTAGAATTTACTTCGGTCATCAAAGGTACGCATTACACTGAAGGTTCCTGGATTTTAGATTCTGGTTGTGATTGTCATATGTGCTATTGTAGAGGCATGCTTGACACCTATACATCTTGTGAGGGTAAATCTGTTTTCATGGCAAACAATACTGAATCCAAGTGCATTGGGGTTGGAACAGTGAAAGTCAAGATGTTTGATGGGATGATAGATGGGATGGTACAGACCCTGACGAATGTGATGCATGTTCCGAATTTACAAAGAAATTTTATTTCTTTTGGGGCTTTAGACTCCAAAGGCTGCAAGTGCAGTGTAGCAAATGGAGTTATGAAGGGGTTATGGGAGCAATGATAATCATGAAGGGTGACTTGGTCAAAGGTCTCTACAGATTAGCAGAAGATACAATTACAAGTGCAAAGGGAGTAGCTCTAAGGAAAAAAGAAAAGTAAGTTGAGGTAGATTTAGATGGTAAGTTGGAAGATGGTGCAACAGACATTTCTAAGAAGGCATTAACAGAGGACGGCAATTGCAGGCGAAACAAAAGGAAAATCCAATTAAGGTGGAGTTAGATGAATAATTGGAAGATGGTACAACAGACATTTCCAAGAAGACCATTAATAAAGGACTAAAACTACAAAAACACCAGGTTAAAGGCAAAGTACGGAAGATCCTCAATGCCGCTGGCCCAAAGAAACGTGCAGTCGAAAGGAGGCTTACTTTTGCTTTACCAGATGAAGGTGAGAAGTCATTGCGTTGAAAGGATGCTTTGATAACAGTTGTAGATATAAAAAAAACAAGAAGCACACAATCACGCACAAGAACACACGAAATTTAAGTAGCCCACGTTGGGTGAACCGCGTAAATCTCATGTATTCTTGTGCGTGATTGTGTGCTTCTTGTTCTTTTTAATCTCTACAACACAAACATCCTATCTCTTTACCTTTAAACCTCTACTTCAATATCACTAAACCATGAAGCTTCAAAACATGAAAATTGGAGTAGAGCTATGGCAGAAGAATTTACTACCTTGCAAAGACAAGGTACTTGGTCTTTAGCTCCTCACTCCCCTTCACAACACACTGTTGGCTGTAGATGGGTGTACAAAATTAGACATAATCCTGATGGATCCATAGCATGGTATAAAGCTAGATTGGTGGATAAAGGATTCTATCAATCCTATGGTGTTGATTACACTGATACATTTAGCCCAATTGTCAAACACTCCACCATTCAAATTGTTCTTGCATTAGTTGTACACTTTCAATGGAAACTTTATCAACTTGATGTCACCAATGCTTTTCTACATGCAATTCTTCAAGAGAACATATACATGACACAACCTCAAGGATTTGCAGACAAATGCTTTCCAAATCATGTTTACAACCTGCACAAGTCTCTCTATGGTCTCAAGTAGGCACCAAGGCCCTGGTTTGACAAGCTTTCTGGCTACATAGTTGGGATTGGCTTCGCCAGAACCCACATAGATTCCTCGATATTTGTAAGATGTTACAATGGTTCTATTTCTTCTTTATGAGGATGATGTTGTAACTACTGGAAATGACCCAAATTACATTTCGCACCTTATCTCTAAGTTAAGTGTAGTTTTTGAAATGAAAAATCTGAGGTAACTTCATCATTTTCTAGGCATTGAAATGAATCATCATGCTACTAGACTGTTCTTATCTCAAGTTAAATATGCTCATCATCTCTTATCTTTGTTGAGATTTTGACATCACTCGTTGTGCACATATATGAATCACAAGATCAACAAAGAAGCAACCACACACAAAAACAGACACAAAGATTTACGTGGTTTACCCAAATATGATTTCATCCACAGCACAGAGATGATCATCTTTACTATGACAAGTAAAGCATACAGAGGCTCTCTTTCTCTCACATCGTCTCTCCTACGTGTTGTGGGAACACCGCGGGCAAGAAAGTTCTCACCTCTCTTTAACTGCAAGATTTAGAGTTACAGACTATATATATAATCTCCGCTTTCTTGGCCACCAAGAAAGCCCTGGTATAATTACCAAAATACCTTGACCTTAAACCAGTCACTGGCTAACCTAGTGGACCCATTCGGCTAAACCAGAATATAAGATATAAACCCAATAATCTCCACCTTGGCTTGGATTCCATACAACTCGAGCTACCAGGAGATAAAACCGGTAATGTCTTCACATACCTTGCTGAATGGTACGTCATTGCACCGACGATGCAGTCTCCTTCCTTCAATATTTTGACATATTGAACCAGCAAATGAACTTTGAGCAAAGTTCATCTTCTTGTCAAACTCCACCTCAAACTTAAAGTTCGAATCCATTGACGAATCTGAGTTATATCGATATTTGATTCATTCACTATCCTGCCCCATCTTCAACATCACCATGAAGATCCAATCACCACAAGTATGCAAACAAAACAGATCGAGAATGCAAGTTTAGATGACTCCATAATTGCAGAACAACTTTTGCCTTCGAACGGTCAAAAACTCTATTTGACCTGGCCTCCGATCAATCGAACACATGTTTGACAACTGCCAATGTGAGCATGCATCAGCTCCTCCTTACTGCTTCTTCATTGGCTTAGTCGTGGCAAGATAAACAACATCACATGCGATCTGGAAAACATGTGAATCCTAAATGAACAGCTTTGTTTGAATCTGGAAACCCTTTGCAACTAGGCTAGCGACTCCTACCATTAGGTTTGCAACTACAACCAGGTCGAGTTGACTCAATTTTGACCTGAACCCACATTTGCTCAGATCTTCTTCATAAGAGAAGTTGGTACTACCGAAAACTCCCTCTTCCTTTTGTAATTAAGACAGGACGTCTCCTGGCAAGGTATGCAAATCCAGATTTCTCCAGTTTAGGCTAGTGAAGAGCAACAATATTCTCTTTTCAATATTTCTGCACCAAGGTATAGATCTTGTCACAATGAGCATGCTGGAAAAAGCGGATCTGAAATCCGAGTCCAGATGGCTTCGATATCGCAGAAACAAGTTTCCACTCCGATCGGTCAAACCTCCTTCTTGAGTGCCAAACAGCCAATCACCCTTTTCATTGCATAGATCTTCTTAAAATGAGTCTATGTGTTCAAACGGATCTCTGATCAGACACTGGATGATCAAGATATCGTTGAAAGAAATTTTTTCCGTCGATTCACGGTTAATTGTTTTGACCGTATGTGCTGACGTTAGCCCTGCGCTTGCTGGTGGGCTGGGCTCTGCACACGGACTAGGTCAACCGGACTAGACCCTACCTGCAACCTGTTTTGCTTCCTGTGTTTCGCTGCTAACAGGTCAGGTCTAATTGCAACTCGACCCGACCTAGACTTGACACAAGCCACCCAGGCCTAGTCTTGTACCGTCTCCTTCCTCGCTGTTTCTCTGTAACAAGAAAATGTAGAAGAAAAAAATATAATAGAGTCCCTCCAACCCTTTCTTCTCCCTCTGCAGAGGATGATGGTGGATGCAGTCCGGCCACGGACAACGACAAGCGGGCCTGTTCTATAGTGACGGCAACTCTAGCAACGGCAGCGGTGGTTGGCGAACCTACCGGTGAGTTTTTTTTTTCAATTCAAAGAATTTTCCAAAGTCTTTTTCAAATCTCTCCTCTCCAATGAGTTTCCGCTTCTCCGACAAAGTCCAGAACCAAGAACACATAATCCTCTGCGTTCTCCAAACACAATTCAGTCTCTTTTTTTCCAAGTGCCGCAAACAGAGATGGCGAGAGATGCGAGTAACCTTCGTGGCCCACCAATTAGATCCAAAGAATCTGATCACTCCTCTGTTTCAGAACACAAAGATAAATCTCTCTCTTCTTCTCTATTTCTGTAAATAGAAAAACACTTGAAAACCCAAATCCTTTGTCTTCTTCTTCCAGTGGCTCAGAGATCATAGTCAAGCTCTTGATTTCGCAAAAATCCGAATCCGCAGATGAGATCCGATGATCTTCCACGCATAACCTCCAAGCTCTAGGAGACCTTAGGTAGGCTTTGATACCACTTGTTTAGATTTTGACATCACCTGTTGTGCACATATATGAATCACAAGATCAACAAAGAAGCAACCACACACAAGAAGAGACACAAAGATTTACGTGGTTCACTCAAACAGGGCTACATCCATGGCATAGAGACGATCATCTTCACTATGACAAGTAAAGTATACAGAGACTCTCACTCTCTCACATCGTCTCTCCTACATGGTGTGGAAATACTACGGGCAAGAGAGCTTTCACCTTTCTTCAACTGCAAGATCTAGGGTTACAGACTATACATATATATAATCTACGCTTTCTTAGCCACAAAAAAAGCTCCGGTACAATTACCAAAATACCCTTGACCTTAAATCGGTCACTGACTAACCCAATGGACCCATCCGGCTAAACCAGAATATAAAACATATACCCAACCATCTCGGCATCAATGCTTGATGCTAAACCCTATAGTTCTCCATCATGTCATAAACTTTCAACACAACCATCAACATTTCAAGCTCTTGTTGATCCTTTCCAGTAGCGAAGTATAACAGGGGCTCTTCAATATCTAACTCCTACCATACCTAATTTAGCCTTTCCAGTGAATCACTTGTGTCAACACATGCATCATCCTACCGCAACTGACTTCACAGCTCTTAAACACATTCTGCGGTACCTTAAAGGGACACTAAATTTCGGAGTCTTCATTCAAAAAAAGCCCTCTTCAGCTCATAGGGTATTCAGATACTGATTGGGCTGGGAATCCTTCAAACAGAAGATCAACTTTAGGTTACTGCATATTTCAGGGAGGATGTCCTATTTCCTGGAGCTCCAAGAAACAACACACAGTGGCTAGGTCTTCCACTGAAGCCGAATACAAGTCATTGGCTCACACCACAGCTGAAATGTGCTGGTCACGGATGCTACCTTAAAATCTGCATATCTTTCTCTCCAAATGTCCACAACTCTGGTGTGACAATATTTCAGCCCTCTCTTTAGCTTCAAACCCTGTGTTTCACGCTTGTAGGAAGCACATAAAAGTGGACCACCACTTCACCCGCGAGAAATTTCTCTCTAAAGATCTCCAAGTCCATTATGTTAGTTCAACAGATCAGGTGGCTGATATATTCACAAAAGGAATGCATCCTAAACAATTCCAATACCTTCATCCCAAGGTGAAAGTGGCAGCTTACCCCATTAGCTTGGGGGGTGTTGTTGACGAATCAAGCAAAACACAGTCGGCAGTCAGCTGACTGGGAGTCGAACCCCTCTCTCTCTCTCTCTCATCATGATGTTCTTACTCAATAAACCATAGGAACGAACCTATGAAACTCTCTTCTCCTTTCTTCTTTCTCCCCTCTTCTTCGTCCTTTATTCTCCGTACCCAGAAACTCAAAAAAACAAAAAAAAAAAAAAAATCTGTGGGGCCCAGCTCAAACCTGCGATTTTTCCTTTCTTTCACTCTTCTTCTACCCAGAAACTCTGTTTTTTTTCAAATGTGTGGCTGAGTGATGCCTACATAAAAAAAAATTTTTTTTTTTAATCCAAACTAAGCCCAGGGGAACCGATTAGTGTAGAAAATTAAGGACTAATCATGTTTACTGAACATTTATGGAGTTTTTTCCCATAAAATCCTCCTAGTCAAAAAAGCCATCTACAGAAATAAATAGTAGGAGAAATGAGTCGCACAGCAACAAAAGAGTGTTCAGTAAAAAACAGAGAATGGTTAGGATTAACTCCATGGCCACAAATAGAAATACGATTCCCACCACAAGAAATATCTTTTGCACAAATAACAATTAATGCAAGCAAATTTAGGACAAAAAATTTTCTTATTTTCCATTTTTGAAAGTTCATTTTTACAGGTGGTTTATTATTCACAGATCAAATTGATGAAGGATACAATGTCTATGCTAGTTATTTTTCACCATTCAGAGACTGGTGTAATAGGGACATCCATGGATAGAATGATCACCCTAAAATCATCAGATGGATATTAAGATAAAATGAAATCACATAGGTTCTCTTAAAAGTACCCACTAGTACAAGTCTTTTCATTGCTCAAAACATTCACACAGGCGGTTCCACTAACATGCATGAATGAGCTTACTACATAATAATCACACATGTTTATCAGAGTTTCTCCGGATAAATTGCCCAAGCTTCCAGCTTTCTTTTTGCCCCATTATCCATTCTTTTACATAAACCACATTATCATAGCTGCATCCCATCTTGAAAAGTATAAAAAGTAAAGATTTTTTCGTAGTTTAGTAATGACTTTTTAATATTTAAAAAAAAAGATGAAGAAAATTTGAAAATATTTTTAAAAAAAAAGAGGAAAAATTTTAAATTTCAAAATTTAATTTTGCTCTACTTCACCCTACTCTTTTGCCAAACATGCCCTGAGATTAGTATTTGGGGCATACGCACATTTCTAAACGATTTTTGTAACACCCACTATAATACTAATCTGTTAGTCTGATTGATGCCTCTTCTTCCGTTTTCAGTTTCTAAAATTTGATCTTAGAGCCCCACTTTTGATCAACTTAATCATCCTTCTTTATTAGCACCAAGTATTCACAACTAGAAATATCACTTACACCCTTCTTTACTGTCCATCACAACCATTGACTATCACCATCCGGGTGTGCCATACAGACTAAGAAAAACACTTGGTCGTTTCTAACGTGGGACCCAAATCGCAAATTGATAATTCCTGTCACCCTGTCACCTCCCGGCGCATGATGGCAAAGCCCTTGGTTTCAATTTCACCTAACCGCTCACAAAAGGAGAGAGAGCGGGCAAGCAAGCAAGCAAGCAAGCGAGAGAAGAGAAGAGAAGAGAAAGATGGCTGCTTCTTCGTCTTCTTCAAGCGGAGAGAGCTACAGAAGCGAGCTACGAATCGCAATCCGTCAACTCGCAGACCGTTGCCTCTACTCCGCTTCCAAATGGTATCTCTCTTTCTTTCCTCATTTTCTTCAATTTGCATTTTGCCCCCTCCTCTTTTCCCCATTTGACATCTCCACCCCCCATTTCGTGGATTCCAGGGCAGCGGAGCAGCTCGTCGGAATCGAGCAAGATTCCGGCAAGTTCACCCCATCCCACCACGCCCGCTTCTACCGGAGCATCTCCGGCTCCACCACCCGCCCCCACCGCTTCCGCACGCCGGATTCCATCACCACCACCCCACTCGCCGGCGTCTCCTACGTCACCACCCCCGTCTTCCACGACGACCAGGACGACATCGCCGGCAACGACTACCTCCTCCTCCCCAAGTCCTACTTCGATTGCCGCTAATATCGCCGCGCCGCCCACGCCCTCCGCGATCAGACCGGGAAGAAGGCGGTCTTCCTCCGCTGCTATGCCCTTTATCTGGTTCGACCCCCACTCATTACAGCCTTTGAATTGCTTACCTTTTTTTTTATTAGCTGCATTCCATCTTTAATTTCAAGTGCCCAGTGTGATTTTTAGGTCTATTGTCTATGTGGGTTTTGAATGCGAAATTGGGAATTGCTTTTGTGGGTGGGTTTTGGATTTGGGGTTGTCCTGCTTTTGCTGCATTGCAAGTGTTTGTTGATTTTTCATTGTCCAGGCAAGGTGAGAAGTATCTACTATCCAGACCGCATCAGAAAGCATGTCAAACCAATATGAACCATGTTTCCATTAAAAATGTATCAAGGTCCAGGTAAGGTTTACTTCTTGTAACCATGTTAGACGCACCCAGTCACTGGAATTGTTGATCATTTTTTGGTCCAAACATACGGACAGGATAATCCAATACAGGGACAATACCATCCAAGATACAGTGAATTCAGCCTCATAAAAAGACTACATCCCATAATTCACAACAAGAAAATATCACCCAAAAAAGATTTCAGGAATTGGAAAACTATCATGAGTCATGACTGCCTAACATTTGATAGAACCAATAACAAGAATATAAACAACCTTTGCATATTCACATTTCATCAACCTCAACACCTGGACAGTAAAGCTCATCTTGGAGAAGGCAAAGAATTTGAAGAAATTGACAAGCCCGTGAAAACATTTGAATAGGACTCCATCAAATATGAGAAATTGGAAATTGGAGGTAGTGCAGGCACTCGTTCCCCCTTTTTCAAGAGCTCTTGCAGGTCCAGCAGCTGCAACGTCAACACTGCCTGACCTTATCTTCCAAACAAATGCGAGAAGTGCATTTTGTGTCACAAACAATGAAACAGGCTAGGAGCCAGGATATCTGAGCCAGTACGTACAAAATTTCCATCTGTGTCCCAAGGGAATGGTTCCAGTGACGGCTCATCAACCTTCACAATGAACATTGCGGAGCCATTTGGGTGAAGAACATAATGAGTGCCTTCCAATATCTTAGTCACAATGAGCGTTCGCCGTCCATCACATTCTTCATAGGAAATCAAAAGGAAGAACAATGCTGTCCTGGCTTGTCCTCAGCCGGCTGAACGGGGGGGCCAACCTAAAGAACCACCCCATTAGCCGGCACACTCTTGTCCAGCGGCCAGCATGCACAATGGCAATTTATACAGAGTGTAACGGTTATCGTGAATATACGGCCAAGCCCAATAACAAGAAAGCATCACACTCAGAGCGCAAACTCTCAATCCAATTGTGTCACTTGCTCTCAGAAATTCTTGATGAGAAACATGCTTACTATCTCTACTGCTGGAAGTACCGCTCTAGGTGAAAATACTACTCCCATTCATTGAATTTGACCTACCAAGAATCTGTTTTATTCCGTCTTTAAAAATCCCTGCGACAGTTTTCCCCTTCGCAGTGGTTCCAGGGTGTCGATCCTCATCGCAATTCGAGTTAAAACTCAGGGGGCAATCTAGAACTTTCTTCATCTTCCCAGATGGAGACTCAATCTGGGTTCCATCAGAACGTAATCCAGGTATCAACTACCAATTGGCAGCTCCTCTGCTGATCCTGGCAAAAAACAGAAACCTCTCTGTTCTCATTCTGAAGTTTCTAAATTTTTCCATCAAAGAAGTTCTAAGTAGAATGAAAAATAGCCAATTAACCTCCTTTAGTATAATGCTCCAAGATCTACAAAGAGAAACTAATAATCAAAAGCAAGAAATCCCTACCCTTGAGTCTACCTGTTTAATTGACAGTGGTTCTAATCTTAATATCATAAGAGAAGGCTTAATCCCTTCCAAATATTTTGAAAAGACAAATTATAAATTAGGACTTGCTGAAATTGGCAAAAAAATGAATATCAATTATAAATTGACCAAAGCCCATGTCTGTAAAAATGGTAGTCGTATAAAGACCAATTTTGTTATAGGGAAAGAATCTATCCAATGATATAATTTTAGGAACTCCATTCCGATCCAATATTCATCCTTTTTCCATTTCTGCTAATGGAATTAAAACTCAAATTAATGAAAAAGAATTAATTTTTGACTTTATAGAAAACCCTTCTATCGTAAAAATAAATCTCATTCAAATGTAAATCACTCCTAAAATAATCATGTTAATTACTTAAAAGAAGAAGTTAATCATCTAAGAATTCAAGATCAACTTCAATCCCAAGAATTTTCTAGATCGATAAAAGACTTTCAGACCTCAATAGAAAAGGAATGTTGTTCTAATATTCCTTCTGCCTTTTGGCATAGGAAGCATCATGAAATCACTCTTCCTTATATTGACAATTTTTACAAAAGAAATATCCAACTAAGGCTAGAGTTGTTCAAATGAATCCTGAACAACTTGCCTTATGTGAAAGGGAAATTTATGATTTATTAAAAAAGAAATTAATTAGAAAGTCTCGCTCCCCTTGGAGTTGTACTACTTTCTATGTTAACAAAGCCGCTGAACAAAAGCGAGGAGCACCTCGATTGTTATAAATTATAAACCCCTCAATAAAGTCCTTAAATCAATAAGTTAGAATCTCCTAGCACCTCTAATCAATCCTCACCTCCATTAGAGGCTACCGCTTATATTAAAGTAGACAAAACTTCTTCTCTAATTAAGGTTCAAAGCAGAATAATTATACAAATCTGCATCTTCAAATTTTTAGACAGCAATTAACCAGCGTTGAAAATCACAATCAATCTTTAGATGAAAAAAGTTCCAGCAAACCAAGTGCTAAAACGCAATTTGTACAAGAAATTCTTATTAAACCTCAAATCCCAATACAGGGATTTAATCTCTCTAATACAAGAGAGAAAAATGATGAGTTCATAAATCAATTATTGAGCCGAATGAAAGGCTTAAGTGTTTTATCCCATGATTCAATTACAGATTTTGTTATAGAATTAGATTCAGAAACTTCTCAGAATGAGCTAATAAAAACTGAAGCTTCATTACAAGCTTTAACAAATGAAATTAACGCTATCGGCTATACTAAAAGTTCCCAAAATACTTGGGATATGAATAGTAGGTTCCATTATCCTAGAACTACTCCCCAGGATTTGCTTTATGAAGAAGATTTTCTCCATCATCAAAAATCATTTTATGGAAAAACCATTTACGAATGGAACATAGATGGTAAATCAAAAATCAGATTTTTGAAGTCATACATCAAATAATGATGCATAGTATGGTTTGTAAACAAAATAATAATTTTGATGCTAATATAGCCAAGCTTATAACCAATAGATTCACTGGTGTGCTAAAAGGTTGGTGGGATAATATCTTGACGGAAATACATAGGCTAGAGATTTTCAATGCAAAGAAAATTGTCAAAAATGAAAATACTCAGCAACAAGAAGCCCATGAAGATGTTGTTTATACCCTGGTTCAGACCATTATCCTACACTTTGTAGGCCTTTGGGATAACCAAAGGGAAAGAAGTCGTGAACTGCTACAGAATTTAAAGTGCCCATCTTTAACCCATTTCAGATGGTATAAAGATGTTTTCCTTGCAAAAGTTATGCCAAGACATGACGCTAATAATGAGCATTGGAAAGCCAAATTTATTGATGGTCTTTCAAATTTAGTTGCTGAAAGAGTTCGAAAGAAGTTCAGGTACAGACATGATGGAATAACTACTCCCTATTCCCAATATACTTATGGACAATTAATTAGTGTTGTCCTTTAAGAAGGATTATCTCTTTGCAATGACTTAAATTTGCAACATTAGTTGAAAAGCCAAAATCTTATTGGTCGAAAAGAATTAGGAGAATTCTATGACCAGTTTGCTTATGATACATCTCTTAAGTATCCAAAACTTAGAAAGATAAAAGAGCATAAATCTTTGCGTAGATTGCACAAAAAGAAAAGGACATCTTCCTCTAAAAGACTAGATTCCAAAGAATCATCTTCTAATAAAAAGAAGAGTCGTAGAGGAAATAAAGTAGCTAGAAAAGAAATTAAATGTTACAAATGTGGCAAAATTGGCCACTATGCTAATAAATGCAAAACAAAGCAGAAATTAGGGAGTTTTGAGATTGATGAACATCTTAAGCAACAATTGTTTAAATTAATACTTACTTCTAGGTCTTTAGAATTTGACTTCGAATCTGAAGAAATAGATATCCTAGAATCTTCCTCTAAAGATCAAGACAATAATAAACAGACTTGTCGATCAAAACGATAGTAAACCAGCCTCTTTATCTGATTTAAAAATGAAAGTTAATTAGATTAAGAATGAAATCCGATAATTGAAAGGATTTCAAGCCAAAACCATACAAGATATAACTTCTATTGAAAATAGATTGTCAAAACTTGAAGAAAATAATTCTTCCTCATCTTAAGAAATTCCTAAATGGAGGATTACTTAAATCTTATAACCCAAATCACTACTCAAAAGTGGCATATTCATATAACAATAGTTATAAATAATGAATATACAATCTCTAATGAAACAGCATTAGTAGACTTAGGCGCAGATTTGAACTGCATCCAAGAAGGGTTAATTCCAAACCAATACTTCCAAAAAACCACTGATAGCCTTAGCACTGCTAATGAGCAAAAAATGGTCATAAAATATCAAATAAAAAATTCTCATATATGTAATAAAGGAATATGTATCCCAGCTCATTTTTATCTTCTCAAAAATCTTTCCCAACAAATTATTTTGGGCAGTCCTTTTCTTGCATCAATTATGCCTATCGAACAAATTGATTCTACCAAATTTAATCACTCTACTCTACTCACTCTATTCTAGTCACATGAAACACTAAGCCAAGGGAGTGCCCACACCACAAAAGATATTATCTCTTGAACTTCGCCAACATGCACCAAGGGAGAAGAACAGTGGAGAGAGAAAATGGATCCATGGAGGTAGATGGTGGTGAGGAGAATGCAATGGTGGAGAGAGAGTGGTTTGGCGTGGTGAAAGTGGAGTGTAGATGGGTGTGGTGGTTTCTGTATCTCCATGGGGAGAGTGAGAGAGGTGGAAAAAAAAATTATAATCGTAAGATGGAGTGGTGGGTGTGAGATGGAGATCCCTTAGGACTGAAACTCCCTTATCTTTTAAATATTTTGAAATATATATGAGATAAGCTCTTGCCCATTTTGAAATTCTCTCTCCAACTTCAAATCTTTCATATAATCGGCCCCCACTTGAGATGGAATAGTCTTCATGATTTGCCCTTTTGGAATCTTCCAAATGCTTGAATTAAAGAGTAGTGGAACCCACTCCAAATTGCTGGCCGTGGAATGCATGTGGTATGTTGGTTGGGAATGTCCACAGTGTAAGGTTTTTGTAATTGGCTAATACATGGGTTGGAGAAAACTCGGGTCCATTGAGTTGCATTTTATAATTCTTTTAGAATGAACTGTAGTTCGCGTCACCAGAAGAGTTGAAGAGAATAAATCATAAAAATAGGCAGGCGCTCAAGCTGACCAACATGTGCGCTTAAGTCGGGGCACACAGAAGCTAGCGCGCTCAAGCTAAATGATTATGCACTCAAGCCTAACTGGCAGAATTGCGCTGAATGAAATAACTATAAGTTTTCATCAAGTGCTCGAGTGGACCTCACACACGCACAAGCACATGACACTGTAGAAACCCACTTTCTTGCTATAGAATTGTTTCTTTTTTGTACTAGAATTGGTAATTCTTATTCTAAAAGGAGTATTCTTTTAAGACACAAATTGTTGGTTATTTAAAAGGTCCTCCCTAAAGTGTTGATCTCATTATTCTTGTATGGCTTTGATTGTCGATTGTAGGTTACACGCTTCCGCACGTGCACAATATAAGTGGAGATTATACATTGGAGATTACCTTACTTCCCTAGAGCTTTCATTGGAGAGGTTGTGCTAAAGCTTTGTGCTAGAAAATATTGCTTCTAAATCTCTTGTAAAAACTAAGAGCATTTTGTCTGTTCAAGGTGTAGTGCAATCATGTAGAGAATGGTACACGCGAAGAAGTGTCATGACAGAAGGAGTTGTGCAGGAAGAACTTGGTCCTTAGGTTAAAGGAGTGATGGACAAGGGTTGTGCCTATATCTTGTAACCATTCAATATTGCTTGATAGTTGATCCTTGTTGGATTTGTAGTTTTTTACCGGTTGGGGTTTTCCTCGTTAAAAATCTGCTTGTCTATTTTTTGTGTGGTTGTTGTCGGTGCACCTAGGCTAAAAGGTGCAAGAGCTGTGCTCAATTCTAGCAAGTGCAGAGGCAAACCTTTCAACGAGGTATGGGAAGATCAAGATATCGTCGGGTATGTTCAAGGTGGCTTCGAAGATTTACGAAATTCAAGACAAGGTAGAGATTATTGTTGTGTTCATGTATGTAATTACTTGATGGTATTATTGTGTTTGTTCATCGTGGTAGATCCATTGATCACGATTATTTTCTGTTGTGCCAGTTTTCCCAACAATGTACTATGTTTCTGTAATTGTGGATTATGGCCTCAAAACTATGCCTGGGTAGCACTCTGATGGAGACCCAAATATCTTATATGATGTTTATTCATGTATTATGAACGTTTATGTTTATAAAGTAAAGTATGCTTACATGCATACGCACATACCCTTTTTTTTTTGGTGAAATGTTCACCTAAGACTCTAAAAGTGGAAAACAAATGGTTCTCATCTAGTCTATCTCTTAGATGCCCTCCTTCGATCATTCCAACCCCTTTCTGCTCTCCCCTTTGCTCCCGTTTCGTCACCAGTGAGTCAACAATGAAGTTTTACTCATTAAAAAAAGGGTATTTTTCCCTTTTTTACAAAAGAAAAAAAGCTATAAAACCTTTGTGTTCATCAAATAATGGGTTAGAAATATGTGACATGGCTAATTTTTTGCCCAACCCCATATGACTTGCAATAATGAAGAGCTAACACTTAGAACACATTTGGCAGCATGAAAAGAATCCTATATCCAATGGACTTTTTCCATCTTTTACAATCCTGTCCTCTACAAGGATTTCTTGTGAAGATGATTCACTGCATTCCACCTTAGGCAAATGCAAGGAAGGTGTGCATATACTTGTGTTATATCCGACGGTCACAAATGTTTTTTCATTTTCTTGTGATTTGATGAATCAAAATATAATTTGAACCTGTGGCCGTTCTTATCCTTTTACAGATAATAGACGGTTTGGATTTTCATTTTGCATCCCACATAAATTTAGAAAAGTTATTTTTAAGGTGGAGAAGTTTTCGCACATATCTCAAAATATTTGATGAATCAATAGCTAACCTATCCTACTAGGTTTTTTGGACATTATAAACATGATGGACGGCTCGGATCTTGATTAAGAGACCCATAAGATAGGTTTATAAATAAAAAATCATTATAAAACAACTACCGCTTGAGTCACACTTTTTACTCCTAGAGATTGTTTTTGCAAGGTGGGTGATCAACGATCAAGACTTGTTTTCCTATTTTATCATCATCCAAGATGAATTAGGGTGCCAAAATTGACAATATGGCTGTTTCAGGACTTTTGAAGATAATGAATGGTTCAAAATTTTCAAATGGGGCCACAAAAACTCAAAAATGATGATCAACAGTCTGGACATTTTGTGAAAATATCTCAAAATATATAATAGATCAACAGCTAATATTTGGTATATTAGCATTTTTGGACCTTATAAACACAATCAACGGTTTATATCATGCTTATGGGACACATAATATAGGTTTCTAAAGCAAAAACAGTGACAATATCTATACTACAATCCATTTCACTGTTCATCCGCAAATCAATGAGCAAATGTATTCTTGGAATTCGACATTAGAGGTGGAATATTAATGCTCTACGTTCCTGAAGAGTTATAGTACATAAAAAAGATTTATCTCATATGGTTGTATGCGAAACCAAACATGTGTTTTCCTTACATCGGAGGAAAATATGAGAGGAATCATATGTGTAGACAATTGCCAAACGTGCTCTTAGAAAAAGGTGAAGTTCGGGCCTAGTGAAAACTTGTCTGAGTATTTTAATAAAAAAAATATTTAACCCCTACTCTGGTATCCATAATTAAGTTGGAGAGTAAACATGTTACTATCAAGCCTATTTGAAGATTTGACAACTGTCTCCAGTCTCCACCATCTTGAAAACCACCTATGATTTTAGTACGCTGTAGTTGGTACTGGATCTTTGTAACATCTCTAAATTATGATTGTTTGATATTTACTTTTAAGATGTTGTTAGGAAAGTTCAAATCTATCCACAAATGCACATTAGTCATTGATTATTTGTTTGTGGTTACATTTCAAGTGATTAACTAATCTTTGTAGCCTCTCTAGCTTATGATACATGATTAGGGGTTTCATTTTCATTTCTTATTTGAACATCGACTGTTATGATATAACATTTTGGATTTCGTTATACGTCTTGTCATTAACCATTGTATGTAATATGTGACCAACATGACTATGCATCAGTTCTAAGTAAACTGTTTTAACACTTATATGCATTTTTATTGCATGCATGCCTTCACTTGCAGTTTTTTATTTTTATTTATTTTTTATTTTTATTTTTTGTGAATATTCAATACGAGCAAAAAGCTTGAGCTTGGTCTTACATAAAGATATCTAATTACCACGTCCTAATTAAGTTGCCAAAAAGGGACCAGAGTCTAGAGGTGTGGAGAAGTGGGGGCCACATCGTATTTTCTACGTTGCCAAATGCTAAAGAGGGACTAGCAAGAATATTTCTAATCAAGGTGTGCCACACTGCTGCAAGATGTCCAAGACATGTTTCATGGAAGGCCTATGCAAAGGCACTGTCACAGTGCAGTTGAGGCCCAGGTTCAACACCGCAATCATCTCATTCAAGTAAGCAGGTTCTTGTCTAAGCTCCTCATCAAGTGCTTCCACCAAGTCCTTCCCCTCCAGCAAATGATGCCACGCCCATTCCACCAAGCCATTGCACCCATCAGAAATGCAGCATGCTTTCTTTCCTGTCGTCAGCTCGAGTAGCACCACCCCAAAGCTATACACATCACACTTCTCGTTGGCTCGTGACCAGACCGCATACTCTGGAGCAATGTATCCAAAAGTACCGGCTATGCCTGACATGGTCTCGGGCTCTCCCTTCTTGGCCCGCATCCTGGCCAGCCCGAAATCTGCAACCCGGGCCTTGAATTCAGAGTCCAAAAGGATGTTGCTGGACTTGACATCTCGGTGGATGATGGGAGGTGAGCAAGAGTGGTGCATGTAGCAAAGCCCCTGCGCCGAATCCACTGCGATTCTTAACCGAATCGGCCAATCCAACTGTCTTGATTCTAATTCGACTGTTGTTGTTGTTGTACCGTTTCTCTTTTCAAACAGCCAACGGTCCAAGCTCCCGTTCTCCATGTACTCGTACACAAGAAGCTTCGAATCCTCACTCGAGAAGCAACATAAAAGTTTGACTATATTAGAGTGCCGGATCCGGCCCAGTATCTCAATCTCCGCTTGGAATTCCTTGTCCAGCTTTGCATCCGACTTGTTGCTGTTTGAGATTTTCTTCACGGCCACCACCCTATCATTGTCATCCGTTTGATTCTCCACAGAGATCCGATACACCTTGCCGGATCCTCCACTCCCAATAAGGTTGCTTTCGACCAGCCCGTTTAAGATGTCCTCCTCCGTAAAATCCAGCCATTGGAACGAGGTAAACTTCCACGTGGTGAGATTCTCCACGTATCTCTGCTCCTGCTCTTGCTTATTGTTTTTGTTTCTGTGATGTCTTCGTATAAGGAACCACGTGAGGAAAGCGAAAATGAGAAGAATCATGAAGCCTGAGATGGAGACTAGAAGTCGGGCCGATATTTTGGAAGAGGAATGGCAGGAGCGGATGTTGATGAAGTGGTTGTTGGACTTGGATGCGCATAGTCGGGAGTTGTTGAGGAAGCTGGTCTTGAACTCCAGCTTGTCAAACCCGTCCGGGATCTTTCCGCTGAGTCTGTTAGAGGAGAGATCGAGTTTGCGGAGGTGAAGGTATCCGAGTTCCGGCGGGATCTCGCCGGAGAGCTGGTTCCCCGATAGATCAAGAGAGTGGAGCCCGTAAATGAACCCGATCGCTGGAGGAATGCTGCCTGTGAGCTGGTTTTTGCTCAGATTGAGAGTGTTGAGAAATTTCCATGAGATTTTATTGAATGGTATCTCTCCGGAGATTTTATTTTCTTGTAACTCAAGCGTCCGTAGCAAAGAGAGAGTAGTCACACTCTCCGGAATTTCTCCCATAAATGCGTTGCGATGTAGTCGTGCGGTTTCCAGGATGGAGCATCCGCCGAGGGACTTGGGCAGGGTTCCGCTGAGATTGTTAGAGGAAACGTCGAGCAGAACGAGTTGGCCGCTGTGGCACAGGTTCTCAGGCAGCTTGCCTGATAGTCTGTTCATGGAGACATTAAGAAACCGAGGACGGGAAGAATGAAGTCCTAATTCTGGAGGCAGAGCCCCCGTCAAGCTGTTGTTGGAGAGTTCGATGTCAAACAGAGAAGGCAGCCGGCCAATACCTGCCGGGATCTCACCGGAAAGTTGGTTTTGACTCAGATACAGATATGTCAAATTCACAAGGTTTCCAAAAGCTTCTGGAATTGTTCCAGTGAGCTGATTGACGGACAGATCTACGGAAAATAGGCCAAAAGCGTCAACTGTTTTCGGAATCTCACCAGACAAGCTGGTGTTGGAGAGAATAACTTGCTTCAAACTCTTCATTCTAAATAGATCTCTCGGAATCTCGCCGCTCAGTTTGTTCCCTGAGAGATCGAGGACCTCTAGATGTGTGAGGTTGGTGAGAGATCCAGGAATCTCACCAGACAAGCTGGTGTTGGCGAGAGAAACTCTCTTCAAACTCTTCATTCTAAATAGATCTCTCGGAATCTCGCCGCTCAGTTTGTTCCCTGTGAGATCGAGCCCCTCTAGATCTGTGAGGTTGGTGAGAAATCCAGGAATCTCACCGACCAGATTCGATTTCCAAATGAAGAGGTTCTTGAGCTTCTTCAACCGGCCGAACCCAGGCGGAATTCTCCACGGCGGCATGATCGGAAGGTCAGCGAGATACAAGGTTTCGAGATTTTCCAGATCGGCCATCTCCAAAGGAACAGATCCGTTGAAGAGGTTCTGATCGAGTTCGAGTTCGATGAGATTTGACATACGACCAATCGGCGGAGGGATGTCGCCGGTAAATTTGTTGCCATAGAGGTGGAAGTAGCGGAGGGAGGAGAGGCGGTCGATGTCGGGAGGCAGACGACCGACGAAGAGATTCCCCGAGATGTCGAGGTAGTGGAGATTGGAGCAGTTGGAGAGATAGATGGGGAAAGGGCCGGGGATTTTATTCGAGTAGACTTCGATTCTGGTGAGATTGGTGAGTTCACAGATGGATGAGGGGATTGGGAAGGAGAGTTTCTTGAGAGAGAGATCGATTCCAGTGATGGTGCCATCTGTGGTGCATGTGATCTCAGGCCAGGAGCAGGGGTCTCCGTTCGACTCGGTCCAATTGGAGAGGGAAGGTGGGTTTCTCCATTCTCTTTTCAGTTTTAGAAGAATTCCCTGCTGCAGCTCCTGCTTCTGCTTCTGTGGGCTTTTGGGTTGGGACTGAGACTGCAAGGGAAAGGAGTGGACGAACAGAAGCAGAAGCATGATGCGACAAAGTGAAAGGAAGAGTGTTTTCGTCATGTTTTTTTTAAGAAGGAAAGGAGTTGTTTTTTGTTACAGTGCTTTCAGCTACGCTGCGCCAACACTTGTATAGAGAATCAGGCGACTGCCACTTAAGTCAATACCAACTACCAAGTCAAGCAGGTCCGTCCGTTTGCGCGGGTCGTGGGAACGCAGCATTCATATCTCCACAGACCGGCCAAGCTTTCTTTCTCACTGCCTATCTCACAACGCATGTGACAGTCCTTAGTCATTTGTTTTGGTCCCACATTATTACAAGCTTATTCTAGCTGCATTAATTGTTCAACTATTGATTGGCGAATTTATAGGGGTTAATCTGATCCAAAGCCGTCTAGAATGAACCGTTTGCTTTATTGAACAAAGCTTTATTAGGATTGCCCCCTATTATCAACCATAACAGATGGTCGACCTTATAATCAACCATAGTAGTTGGCGTCGACCAGCTTTGCAATAAGTTCGGTCAACAAAGAAAAATACATACGATGGAAATGCAAAAGAGAAGCGACATATTATTGACTCAACAAAAGTAGCTTGCTTACTCTCAACCACTAGTTTGAAAAGAAAATCCCTTTGACTTCGTTTATGCTCAGTCAAGTGAGGCGCGCTATGATTCCATCCGAAGCACCGTAAGAGGATTGGATTATATATCTTAGATATTTTTCCCATAACATGGCTGTTCATATGATAATGATGAATATCGTTTTGTGTGATGTGTTTGATTTGGCACGAAAAACACTTAAATTTGAGTGTTAAGGGGTAAATATCAAAAAAGACAGTTCTACAGGAAAATATTTCTTTTCTAATTTAATTAAAAAGACCCTGTACTTTCAGTGAGCATCACAAAGCTGTTTATATCTTGTGTTTTTAACAAAAAGTCGGCTTTGACTTAAAAAAAAAAAAAACTGAATAGTGGTACCAGTACAAAGGATGCAAAATGCTGCATCCGATCATGCCCAGCCACTTAGCTACCGGTATTAAATCTGATTCCATTTTTATATCTGTGGGACAGATTTTTCTAAAGCGGTTAATTACACTGTAAGAGGGTCCTAGTTAAGAAAAATCTAAGATGGGTAAGTAGGTCAAAATCCCCACCATAAAACCCCCTCAATTACACTATTCATGATTGTTTAATCACACCAGAACCATGTTTGATGGTCCATGTAGATATTTCTCATTAGCAGTCCTCTGTTTGCCATGGTTTTGATCAATAGCTTATCTCTAGCCCAGAAGCTATAATATTGAGAGCCTTTGCAGAAAACCTAGATCACTCAGATAATATGATTGCTGAAAACTTTAAGACGTCAGTAGAGAGGAAAGGCCTACTGAAAAGATGATTCATATCAGTAATTGGAACTATTTTTAGTACAAATCACGTTAACTATTTATACAGACCCCACAGGCAGACAAACAGATAAATAATTGGCATGTTAAAACTTCTTATCAATCTTGACCATCCTTTTTTTTTTTGTTAGTCACACAAATCATATTGTTACGGTCATACAAATGATGGAATATGCAAAGTCGGGCCCCGAGATGGACAGCTCAAAATTAAGATTGAACCTTTACTATTAATTCAGTTGCCTACTATGCTAATCAATCTTCTCATCAACATGATTTTGAAATTTATTGGCTACCCAAGGTAGGGTAGATTTTTTTACTCGGGGGGGCAGTAACTGGGTGGGACACTCTTTTTAACTGGGGTTTTGGCCCTTTGACATGTGTATTCCCACCGTATGTGAACCTCTCCCATATTGTATAATTCCAGCTATTGAAATTTCATCACTACCATTCAAAGGAAAAACAACTCTTGAGTTACAAAACATGTACAATGATGACAGAAACGGTTAATCTATAATCTGAAATATAGAAATAAGTGAAGATCTAAAAAACTAAATCTGAAGTTGTAGGATAAGAAAGAAACTTCAAAACCAATTATGATACAAATCACTAGATAATCTAATTATCATCATTGCTTCACAGTAGGAAAATCTCAAGGACCGAGCCAACGGGATGAACAATACAACTGGGTGCCTGCAATAATTTAGAGGACATTGCAAGTCAGGGAAACTGTCCCTTGAGTGTGTTTATGTGTGTGTCTCCATGTGTGTATAAATGGAACCTGAACACTGTTGACATTCACACGAGCAATGCACATTGAAACCTATATGTTGCAGAAGCCCACTTCAGAAGGACTGGACCATATTCTAGTAGTCACGTCATACCAACCATACAGTTCTTCAATCTCTGCATAACACATGCACAATAAAAACTAAGCAATTACCAATGGTGCACATTTCAAGTGGTGAAAGAAATATCTACAGATTTGATAATGGCAAAGGTTTTATGGACAAACAACATGAAAAAATAATTAGGACTAAATGCACAAGAAAATCAATTTTCTTGTTCATCATGACATGGGACAGTCTATAGAAAACTAAAACTAACTTATCACTTTGGGATTTAACTTGCACAACTAAAGGAAATGAATTCAAAACAGAAAATAAATGAGCACATTAGTGTTAGTCAGCTGAGTAACTTAAAAGATGAGATTTCCCATCGTCGAAGCTCAACCCAATCAAAACAATGCATGTGACCTCCGAGCAGTATCCCCAAAGCAGGTAGTGATGCCCTTGCAAGTAACAATCTACATATTCTCTTCAACCTAAATGTTACAAACAAGTTAGACTAAGATAACACAATCCTTCTTAAAGATATTGCAAGGAGAATTTTAAGGACAGAAGAAGAAAATAAATCAAGTCCATAATTTGTGTAACAATGTATGAGAGATAACTAATTATAGCGGTGTGTGACATTCTAATAGGTCCCGCAGAGAGAGAGAGAGAGAGAGAGAGAGAGAGAGAGAGAGAGAGAGAGAGCTGTATTCCCAACCAAAAAAACAGACTAATAGTAATAACTCCATGTTGAAGGGAGGTGATGATAACCAAGAAAGCTCTTCCACTTGACTTAAGTCCACATTACGAGGTAAGAACATAATTATATTGGGTGTTATTCTTTCAGCAGCCTGTAACAAAGAATATCTGCTTGTAACTTTCTATTAGTTTTCCCATCAATGTGATGAACATTGAATATGCAACTCCACAAGAACTAATGTAATAGCACCAGTTACAAACCATGATAAGAAGCATATGACTGTTGTCTGGATCCTCCAAACAATACCAGAGTACCTGTGCTAGCCTAAGACACAAAAGGTACACAAAACTACTACATCATATCCTACATACCAATCTCTTAAATATGAGGGTCCTTGGATCCAAATACAGGATACAGCTAACATATGATCCTAGGATCCAGTTTTGAAATATGGTTTATATAGTTCATAACTGATAAGCAATTGCTAGTAGTTGGGAAGAACATGCATTTGTTATCTTATCTTGTTGCCTTGATAATAAACCATATTAAGTTCAATGATTATTACCGAATTGCCGGTCTCCATAAGGAATCTAAAAGGCAACACTAGTTGAGGTCAACATGGTGCTTTTAATTATAATAAATTTTATTTATCATGCATCTTTCCCTTTCCCAAGGACTTGGACAATGTCCCAAGTGTTACACATCATAGTGAGCCATTTAGCATAACCATGCATTATAAGTTTTACTAGGTGACTCACTGAAAAGAACGAATTCATAAAGGATTTTATATGAAGCATATTTCTAAGCCTTGTACTGTATGTATTCAAAGGTAATGGTGAGTCGAATCAACTAGGTAGGCCACTTGGCCAGGTCAGTCAAAGGACTATAAACGATAGTCAGATGGCTTCGGACAGTCAACTTGAGACCACTTGAATCAAATCAAATTCCACATCTTTTAAGCGATAATACGTACATTTTAGCTATACTTTGAATCATATTAGTCCTTTAACAATCTATGAAGCCCAAATATAGCAATGATCCTCCATGACTCCCTCTCTAACCATTAAACCTCAAAACATTAAATCAGTAGGTAGAAATAGATAATATGACAGTGCTAATTTTTTTAACATTCGCTAATCTAGATGAGACTTTCACGACCCTACACCTACTAATTCACATGGATATTTAAAAGTGTCTCATCTATACATGCATAAGTGAAGTTCAGGCACAAATCCCAAGGTGCTATCGGTTTTGTTGTGGGCCCTCCTCTTGGGCCTCTCTTCATATTTCTTTGAATCCTCTTTTATTGCCCTGCAGCCCTCTTAATCAATCTTCAAGGGCATGTTTGGTAAATTGAGAGGAATCTTCTATTTAGAGGATTCCTTCATTCCCTTGGAACCATGGTATCCTCTCTGAGGATTTTTTATGGGAAGAATAAATGCATCTCAGGTTTGAAAACACCTAGGATTCACTCTCAAGTGCTCCATTGCCTTTGTGGATTTGCAAAATTCAATGGGGGAGGTGGTGACTGAGGAATCAATGGAAGAGAGGATTTTTGGTGGATTTAGATAATCCTCTAACTTTTCCTCTCTTCAACCAAGCATAGATTTTCTTTGCAATCGAGGAAAATCAAAGGATTCATCTCTGAGGATGTTGTCCAAACATGCCCCAAATCTTTTATTTTCTCCAATGTGGCACTTCCCAATGTGGGCCCTTTAATGTGATTGCTCATATGGGGCCTTCAGTCCTTTGGTTGCTTCATCTAAAGAGATCCAACCATTGATTGTTGTCAAAATAACAATCCAATGGTGGACTTTCACTGTCGTGACAATCAAAGATGGAACAATCTGTCACAACCCAAGCCCAGAAATTGGGAGTTAGTTAAAAACCTAACCAGTGACACACATACTCCCGTGCACGTATACCCAGACCTTGTCTAAGTGTATGCACACAATGGATATTCACACGTGCAAACCAAGTGTATGCGGAAGCTGTACGTATCATTACATGATGAAAAGAAACACAAAGAGGAATACTAACTGTAAAACTGATATTAATTACAGAATATACAAACAAAATAGGAAACAGTGTCTTCGAGACAATCACAAAATAAGGCATACAAGAAACAAAACAAGATCCTGATGCAAAATGGAAGTCAATAGATGGATGCAATGCCAAGCCATTCTCCGTGGGAATGATCAAGTCCACTCCTCTAACCCTGACTGGGTCTCTCGGATCTCTCCTGGAGTCTGGCGGATGAATGAGAGGTCGGTAGAGGAATCTGGGCCTGCAACACCAAGAACAACTAATGAGTACTACGATTCAGTAAAACATAAGCACTAATAAGTTAACACACATTGTGTCAAGCAGAATAGTTAACAGTTACCAATTAACCATGCATAGAGATCATGTTCGTATACTAGGCAGGTCGTGCATATCAATAAGCATGCTTTTCGAATCACAAACAGATAAACTGGCTAGGTGGCTACTACATTTGCCATATTCTCCCTATCAAGAACAGTCAAGACGAGAACACCATCGATCGGGCCAGAGTACAAATAGGTTTTTGGTTTCCGGGGTCCGAAATCTCAGAACAGGAGCACTCTGCAGAGGCAACAAACAAGCTACGCTAAAGTCAACCCCGTTGGGTATCCTAAGGCTGAGGCTGAGTAGAGCCAAGCAGATAAGATCAGTCATATCATGTGGATGCACGTCAATCAATGTCAGTCAGTCGGTCAGGCAGTGCAGTTCAAGATAGTACATGTCATGTCACAATCAGGGAATACAGTACATGCATCACACTGGATCAATAATGTTAGAAGTAGTCAATTACAAGTCAAACTAAAAAAAAGACAAAGAGCATGGAAGCCAATAATCAAATCAATATGCAATGCAAGTCAAGGTATTACTGTGAGTCAAGATTATTTACTAGCCAACCCTAAGCTAGTTGTCCAATGTTTCTAACCATGCATGATGATGTAGTTTTAAGTTATTCGATACACAGTTGTTCCTTAAACCAACACCCATGGGGAGGTGCTTAACAATTGGGCAATACACATGAATGCGTCACAACCCGCAAGACCATTCATGCTTTTAAGGTACTCCATTGGACAAGTTCGGTGGTTGATAAGCCCATGTGAAGGCCCTATAAGGTCTTATCATTAACCTTATCCAGTTCATTAAGGAGCAGAAAGACCAAAAGGTAGCATACAAAGGTCCTTTGGGTGCTAAGGAAACAAGAGAGGGAGAAAAAGTAAGCTTAGGATTCAGTTAGACACTGCATTACTTAGAGCAGAAATGCTTCAGGGCCGACCAGTCGGCTCTAAAGCCCGATCGGTCAGATTTCGGTTCTAAGAGAATCCGATCGGTCGGATTTTAGGCCCGACCGATCGGGTAGCATTACCCTGTGCAGAACAGAACGACTGAACTAAAGTCAATAAGTGCACGAATACAACGTGTAACGAGTTCATATATGCAAGAGGGCTGTCAAACACAACACACTTGAGAGAAAGAGTAGAGGAAACATAACAATCAACGTATACGAACATGTGTTCATCCATACTGTGCTTATACTTGCCTTAAACAAGTTCTTTCCTTAAATTTAGATGCTCTTTGGCCCAAACAATCTCGAAGATGCAATTCTAAAACCATGCATGCCAAGAATAAGCAAAAGAAAAAGGGTGCATGTAGTGTAATCACAGCCTAAATGCATAATGGAGACTGTGACTCAACTTCTCACCTTAAGCGAATCGGGAAGATGGTGCAAGGTTCTTGTCCACGACGAAGCAACAAGGAAAACGAGATCGAAGACGAGTGCAGTGAACGAGAGAGAGACGTCAAGTAAAGAAGCTACCGGCGAACCTAAAGAGATGACAAGCAACTGGCGCACACAAATTTCCCCCTTTCTCTACGTTGATCGCGAATAAGAAGAAGAAAAGATGGAGATCAGGGAGGAGAACAGAGAGAAAATGAGAGAGAGAGAGAGAGAGAGAAAGGACGAAGTAAAATCTAGTCTAATGCAATGTGAAACAATCAGGAAATTAATTAATCAACACAAAGAATTCAGATCTGGCTCATTACCAATAGTCAGCTAATTTCAAGGGATGGATCAGCCATAGATCTAGACCCCTTTTCACAGATCCCGCAGTAATAGTTCTCAGATTTGAGAAGTAGATCTTAATGGAAGGCAAGACTTCCAACACTTAGGGTTAGATTTGTGAAGAAAATGGTTTCATCAAACGAAACAAAGCAAAGTATTCAATTTCAGGTCTAGGATTACTGGCTCCAGTTTATATTCAGCAAATCTGTAATCTTATGGTTACTTGAAAGTGCTCAGGAAGAGAAAAGTAGAAAAGATAGTGGTTACCTTTATTGGGCTCTCACCAAACTCCAATCACATGAGGCGTTAATAGCGGTTGGCAAGAAAGGTGGCTTACAAACCCAAGTGGAGAAGAAGAAGAAAAAGAAGAAGCTCCTTTTCTTATTCCAAAATCAAGTTTCATACATACATAATGGCGAAGATAACCTAGATCTAGAACTTTTAATTGTCTCTTTTTAAAGAAAAAGAAACAAGACAAGACAAGAAAGGAAGAAAGAGAAGAAAATTGGTGTTGGGGCCCGGGGGGGGGGGGTGGATATCGTGCGCAAGATGGACTTGCGTACATTGGGATTCGTGCGCAAGTTCCATCTTGCACACATCATTTTTTTTTTCAATTATGAATGTGGTCCCCCTTTTTCCCTCTCACTTATTACATAGACAAGATATGGGTCCCTTCTCACTAATAGACTCTAATAAAAACTAACATGGGACCAAACCAATTAAATAATTAAACTATGGGACTAAATCAATTAAAACATGGAACCCAATGACATAAACAAATTAAACCATAGACCCACACAAATTTAAATCTAGGGACCCCTCCACTTTCTTCAATCCATGTGACACTTCCCTATGTGGGGCCTTCAATGTAATTGTGCACATAGGCCTTCAATGCTCCGCCATTGTGATTAATCAAAATCCAACTGTCGGATCTCCTTCGAAAGACAATCCAACGGTGGATTTGTGTTTTCTTCGCGATCAAAGTCAGAGTATTGATCATCCAACCAGATTAGAGCTTGATCCGCTGCCATGCCCCTTCTTCTTTGATAAACTTTGAATGATTTTGGGGAATTTGGTATGATGTCCCCATGAGAGAGAGCTGGCGTGAAAGAGAAGAAAATGAGAGAGAGAGTCGGTGGCTGTATACATAAGATAAGGATTGCAGAATTTATATGAAAGTCCAACAGTCCAAGATAATTACAGTTTAAGTCAAACGATGGTTGAACAAAAACAAACGACGTTGTTCACATACGAACCAGTTACGGAAGTTGACGAGCTCGACGAACTACACATGTTGACATCATGATGCATGAATGACGAACTTGTACAAAAGCAAAAATTATGAAAAAGGGCTCATAACTACCTAAACTCGGTGCAACTCAACCCAACTACCTATTCATGAACCAAAATATATCTGTAAAAGAGCAAAACAACAAGTCTCCCATGAACTCATGATAATTGGCCCCAAACCACATTAATTAGTCGTTAAACCGGATTAAGTTGGGTTAGAGTATTACACAATCACCATCCATCCACATATTAGATAAATCTTCAACCCTACGCCTCCATTGCTAATAGATCTTAAAGAATTTGTTCCCATCAGGTTCATTAACCACTAAGTGCTATGGTCGGTCTAGCCAACTTGGTTAGCGCCAACTCACAGGTGGTACTGAGATGTAAACAGGACCTTAAGGATGAGGAGAGGATTGAGTTTCAGCTCCATCAGATCATCCTAAGGTTATGATTTAATACCTTGAGATTTACTATTTAGAACCATTTTCTTTTCAACAACCAGATCACAGGCTTGGGATAGTAGGATAGGCATGAAACCTTGACATGTGGTTTCTGATACAAAACAATAACCTTTTCTATTTTTTTTAATTGGTCTGACATATAACATTTCCTCTACAAAACTTATTAAACCATTGTCCTGGTATGCATATAAACACAAGGCATGTTTGTTGTTATATTCGTTCTCTTGATAGCTATTGTTTGGTTTTGGATGGCTTTTGTAAGCTTGTCAATTGTCAATATCTCTCTTGTACTGCTAGCTTCCTCTAATAAATTTTACCTTTCAGAAAAAAAAGAAAAAAACGGATGGAATGGATGGAACATCAGAAGTCAAATGACAAGGATAAGAAATAGTGGCTTAAAAAACTTAGCCGTTGTCAAGCTTATTCTACATACACACACCACGTTCATGAAATAAATAAAGAACATCTCATACCCATCTTTTGGCTTGAGAAAATCAAGGGTAAAGTCCTCCATCATGCTGTAACTTGGATCACCCCATGGTGGTGAAAGAAACACAACACCACCCTGAACAAAAGCAAAGCATACAATGAGAAAAAACTACCTTAAGTTTACAATTTTGAACACTCCAAGCATTAAACTTTCAGTTGCACATTTCAACAATTTACAGTCCAAGGGGCATACGCCCACTGGCAGAACTGATTGATAAAGATTTATAGCATTATAAAAATTAAAAACAATCTTAAAAGAAATGTTTGGTTGATAGCTAACATAACAAGCAACATGAACGCAAGCTTCCAGCAAAAAGCATTAGCCTGAGTTGGTGTCACTGGATAAGCAGTAAATGGCTATAATTTTTTTAATATATAAACAAAGGTCACTAAAGCTACAAATTGTCTTAAGTATTTACCAAATGTACACAATTTCACTTCACCTTCTCGTATAGATATAACGGCTATATTATGCTGTAATCCACTTATTTTAAGGGAAGTTTAGGCAAGGTTTAATAACCCAGACTTGAGACCCGAATCACCCAAGGCCATGTCCGAGTCGACTTGGCCGACTCAGGCGAGTCCCTATTCAATTCAGTCTAAAAGGAGAAAAAAAAAAAAACAGTAGCTACAGGGCACTGCTTAGGGAGTGGTGTAACAGGACACATAAGAAGAAAAAGAAAAGTAGCCTTACAGGAAAAAGAAGAGTAGCCTTGCAGGCAGCAGCAAAAGTAGACTTCAGGCAGCAGCAGCAGTGGACTGCAGGCTATAGACAGCAGGCAGTGACTTGCAGGGAGGCTGGGCACTGGGCAGTAGCATTGACAGGCACTAGGCAACAGAGCTTGAAGCACGCAGCAAGTCAAAGGGCCGACAACTTTTTTTTTTTAAATGATGCCCTCTCTCCCTCTCTTGCTGGAAATATCTATCTATTTAGGTTTCTTTTTCTTTTCTTTTTTTTGGTTTTCCTCCCTTCCTCCTTTTTTTTTTCTTTTTTTTTCATCGCTCAATGTTGTAAGACTTGGCCAATGTTTTTTTTTTTATGTTCTCTCTCTCCTGTATGCAAGAAGAAGAAGCTGCTGCCACAACTGTTCGACCATCTTTTCTTCCAATTCTACCATGTTTTGAGAGGTAGTTTCTGTTTTCTCTCTCTTATTGGAAATAGCTGCCCATCAGGCTTTCTTTTTATTTCCTTTTTCTTTTTCTCCCTCCCTTCCCTTTTTTTTTTCTTTTTTCCTCAATGATGCATGACTCGGTCGAGTCCCATCAGTGCAATACCGAGTTAGAGTGACCCGACTTGGTATGTGCCAAGTCCGAGTCGACTCAAACTCAGCCAATTTTTTAAACTATGAGTTTAGGCACTATATGCCATCGGCTTTCTCTCCACGTGCATTATATTTTTGAAAAATCCATTCCACTTGACCAAGAAAAGAAAATGCAAACCATGTCCACGACAGAAATACGTGAAAATTCATTCTTTTTTTTTTGTCTTTAAGAGGAAAGTGATCCTAAAAATCGAAAAAGAAAATGGAAGTACAACAACATGGAAGGAAAGATTCTCAAAGCAATTGCCTCAGCATACACTGATTCACCTTTCACAACACACTACCAAGCAGAAGCAGGAGTTGATGTGGAATGAAGATGTGGACTACAAAACAAAAAGTTGGCCCCCAATGACCTGCGTCATACCATAGATGTGGACTGATAACCATTAAAAACAATTCATTTGTTTAACTATTTTAATTAATTATAATGGTTATGATTTAGATATCTTAGATAGCTTGACAAGAGTTTGCTAGTTTAGATGAACGCAGACTTCTCTTTTAACCTCAAGACATCCATAATGTTAGTTTTATAGATATATATATATATATATATTTGCTGAGTTGGCCCAATGGCAAGAAGTGTGAAAGACAAGGCACTCACTAGGGATCAATCCCTGGTGGGTGCTATGGGAATGGGTGTCTTATCCACCAAGACAACCCTCTAGTCCCAAGGTAGTTATATTATGGGAAGTTAGTAATATTTGAGTTTTTCTGATATTTGATAAAGACCGAGATCAAGAAACGAAAATGTCATGAATATGGTATTTTTGTTTTTGTTTTTGTTTTTTTTTTTTGGCATATAAAATGGTCAGCAGATAACTTGATTTAATGTGTTATGCTTCTCGTCGATTCTTTTATGACTAAAGGTTCAGTGAGTGTTGCATCAAGATTAAGATTAATTCCTATATGCGTGCTGCTCAATTGTGTTGGAAATAGAAGACAGAATCTTATTGCAAAGTGCTGAAGCCAGAAAGTACATATTTTGTGGGCTGATTTATTGTATTTACAGTTGGGACTTGGTCCATTATTCCGACAACTATTCTTGCATATTGAGTGGGATTGAGGTTATCTAAAACATCAAGCAGTGGTAAGGCTCAGAGCAAATTATTAGGAGCTGTTTTATATGAATTCAGGGATCCAAATTAAACGCAATTAGTTGGTGAGTTTTAAATCAAGGCTGCTGAATTTTGTCCTTTCATTGGCTAAAACAGGTAAAGCTTTCTAAAGAGAATCACCTTGAGTTCAAACCAAACCAATTTTGCAATAATCAGTCAACAAATCATATCTCATCAACAACATCTGAGCCCTATTCATCAATCTGGAGTCAGATTCTATGTATGAAAACTGTTACTTCCGGGATTCCAGCCCAATTCTCCTAGGAAAACATAGATTTCTGGCCATAAAATTACAGCTGGGAAGTTTAGCATTGGGTTTGGGGAATTGATATGCTAGGACAGGTGCAGGTCAAATTGATCATCGTATGGTCAGGCTCCTCTCTGAATTGCATCATTAACTTAATCTGCAAGAGGTACTTTAGTTCCAAAAACCAAATTTGAATTGCATCATTAGCTTAACATGGAAGAGTGACTTTAGTTTCAAAAACCAAAATCAACTGTGATACTAAAAAGTTTAGCTAGGATATCAGCTTCCACATTTACCCATCTAAATTTATAAACAAATGATTCGAAAGTTCCCTAACATGTGTACCGTCAACTGCATCTGCTAATTTAAAATTCGAAAGCCCAGCTTCTTGCAAAAGTAAATTTCATCCCATGACTAAGGGCCTTGAATTAAGAGTTCCACTTCTCTTCGGTCAGCCCAAATCGCATCATTGCTTCTTTTAAAGGTGAACCCTTATCGCCAAGAGGAAAATTCTTTAATGCCAGTGATAATTTTGTGGCATTGACACCAACAGGACCCAGCTAATACTGAAAATAAAATGAACGGAACCATCTTACTCAACCTTGTCACTGTTAGGAAGGTGGTTTTTACGACTCATTAACGTGTGATGGAAACTAAAATAAGATGAGTGATACAGGCAGAACCACGAAATGTCAAAAGAGAAAATATTGTTTCTCATGAGATGCTTTTTATTGTTATTACAGCGAATGGAGAGAAATGGGAAATGGAGTGAATGACTTCAAACAAACATTCATTTGAATCATCAATGTCGAAGCATGAGAAGTAAAGATATTACTCGTGCACCTTTAAGCTGTGCAGAAAGTTGGAAAAAATCCCCTATTATGAAATCAGTGTAATCTTCCACTCCATATATCTTCTGATTATTAAAGGCCATTAAAACCTTTTGAGGATCAACATCAATGGAAACAACTTAATAAGGCCTACTAGAACAAATGCAACGGTTAAAGCAAACTGTGCAAATCTTCATTCACATCTGAATAGGCCAAAGTAACAGAGAACACAGCTTCAGAACTCATAAATGGAAAAAAGTGCATTTGATGATAAAGAAAATACTCGAACAACCACTTCAATAGTTAGAACAAATTAATTCAGCACCACAAACAGAAGAAAATGGAAGACTATTCATGTGTATCAGTTAGGCTCTGACTTAAGTGTTAAGATGAAGTTCAAACCCCAGAAACCAGACATTATAAGATCCTAGCAAATCATCCAGCAGGCCTTGCCATCAATAGGCAGAGTTTAAAATCAGATAATTCAGAACATAGTGCCCTGCTTTCCACTTGCAACAATCCATTTCCTGTCTTTTCAAGTGTTTGGATTTGGTGATTAGAATCACTTGATCAGCATTACATTTTAGAGAATGATCATTCTAACATGGGCCCACCTGATGAGAGCTGGATCTCAGATATGTGTTAACAGCCTCGCATACAAAATTATAGTCACTGTAATATGGAAGGAAGAAGAAAAATTGTGCACATTCTACACAAAATTAAATATAAAGAAACCCATTGAGAACAAGTAACCTGCTTGTTAAATTTTGATGAACATACTGACATAAACATCCACAATTCACACATGGACATCAGACATGAAGACCTACATCTTCATGTCGCAAATACATTTGTATAAAAAAATTTCTAAGCAGCACTCATCCATTTGTTTTTATTGTTTCCCAGTAATTCCTAACCAAGCTCCAAGTAAGATTAGCCACTGAAAACCAAATGCATCAAATATTCATAAGAGCTAAAACAATATCTTCAATGGAAATTAAACATTCTTGCTAAATGAATAGTTACAATTCCATCGTGCTCTTGGGGCTTGGGGCATCATGAAAATAACAAGTGCACATAAGACACTGATTTTCATTCTTAGTCCGGTATTGTGCATTTGTGCTTGCTGCAGATAATGTTTTAAGACAAAAAGAAGGCAGAAAAGAAGTCTATTACCAAATATGGTTTCTGTTTTGTGTCACCTCGAACACATGGAAGAGAGAATAACCATCCATTAGTCCTATGTAGTCAAACTACTTGTCAGTTGGATGCATCAAAATGCAATGCAAAATTGCAAATGTCAGATAAAAGATTTCAATGTCAGAAAACTAATAGCTGTGAACTGCAATCCAACAAATCACAACTTGCAGTAACATCAAGATGAAAATTCGCAATTCCTCCGCAAATAAGAACACCCATAAACTCAAGACTTCTGGTGCGAATTATCAAGATTTGTCATAATATAGTCATGTATCATGATGAATATCAGCACCATTAAAAAGATTACAATGGCAGTAAATCAAGGTCATAAATATGGTACACATGATACTAAAAGATCAAGTAAATTCTAAATTATATATATATATCCTAAAGTTATATCGAACATCCCAAGATATCTTACTTATCTAAACACATATCCAAATACCAGGGACCTACATTCTTGCAAACTGAATTGCATTGCCACCAACTCCTTCAAAACAGTCAATGATAGTCCCACCACCACTCCTCTCAGCATGCCTGATAGCAACATCTTCAGGTGTAACAGAAAACCATCCTTCTTCATCCATCTTAATACCTTCATTATATCTTGAGAATAGACTGCACCTTTGTTGCCAGTACTTAAAAACAAGTGGGTTGATTCCTTCTGAGACTAATGGTTTAGCATCTTGAGTCTCTTAACTAGAGAAAATATGGAGAATAAGGCAAGTTAAGGCTTTCTTGTACTTAGAAAGAAAAGTGACAGCTAAAATACCAATGATCTTCTATAATGAAGAATGAAGGTTATTACAAAAAGTCCTATATAAATTGCCAAAGCAAAGATGAACTATTCATAAATTGATCACAACAATGAACTTTGATGTTATAGATTAAGAAAAAAAACATTGAATTTTGGTGTTTGTTTTAAAGGTCCAACTGCAAGGAGCAAAATGCAGAATTGTATGGTACATACAGCTGATATCGTATGATGCCCAAATATGGATCTGGGTACAGATTCGGATCCGGGGATCAGGGATACTTCTCCGCACTTACGAAATCTAGGGCACAGCTATGTATCCGAGTGTCCTAAACACTTCTGAATTAATGAAATTATCATTGTTTATATTACTTTGTAAGAATTTTTATTCTTAGAAGTAAGAAAATTAGAAGAACTATACAAGTAGGATATGCAGAAGTTGCACCCTAAAAGTATTAATGCAGTATTGGATACCAATATGAGTATTATAATAGTTTGACACCAACATGCTGGGCATGTACATGTATCTGGGAATATTTGTGAAATTCAAAAGTACTCACTATTTTCCTTAATTACTTTAGAATCTTTAGAGGATTACCATTATTGCAATATTAAAATACTATGTTATTGAATTATAGGAGGAAACAATGAAGACCTGGAGCACGGTAGTGAGAAAAGACGTGTTAGATTCTGATGTTACAAAAAGCATGACTTTAAATAGAGTTGAATCGAAAAATATGACTCAAAGCCAACCCCAAATAGATGAAGGGTTTGATGATGAAATTGATGGCGATGGAGATGATAATGGAGTTATTTGAAAATTGACATATAGAAAAGTTAGGCTTGTTAAAATTCATTCTAAACAAAAAGTAATTCTTAATTATTCATAAGAAGTAGATTTTGCTTTAACAAACTCCACTGCAGGAAAGACATACTTCTATCACGTGCCAATTATCACAGTGCCTTTATCTTTCTTTTGGGTGCCATGCATATGATCACCATGATTTGAGCTTTGTTAACTAAGTGTGGTTAAGTGAGGTTCTCATGGGTGTGAAAGAGTGCACAGAGACTAATCAGTGGATGTGAGGAGAGGAATGCAAACACCTTAGACATAAAGATACTCCATAAGCTATTAGCAAAATTTTTGGATTATGCACACATGAATGTGCACACTAATTGGAACCAGATGCATGAGAAAACATTTTCCAGTAATCCTAGAGAAATGCTTATATGCAGATATGTAGGTGACTTACAGCAAGCATGGTATGCAAGTGAGAAAAACCTACACTGTCAATCTTGTTCAGCTGTCTTGGATGCTTTGCTCAGTTCTTACAGCTAGCATTGGGTTTACACTATAAGAGGGTCCTAGTTAAGGAAGATCTAATATCAGAAAGTAGATCCAAATCGCCAGCATCAAACCCCCTTGATTACACTATTCATGATCGTCTAATCACACTAGAACCATGTTTGATGGTCCACGCAGATTTTTCTCATTAGCAGTCATCTGTTTGCCACGGTTTTGACTAGTGGCTTTTCTCTAGCCCAAAAGCTCTAATTTTGAGAGCCTCTGCAGAAGGACTGGATCACTTAGATAACAAGATTGCTGAAAACTTTAAGACATCAGTAGAGAGGAAAGGCCCACTGAACGGATGATTCATATCAGTAATTGGAACTATTTTTAGTACAAATCATGTTAACTATTTATACAGGCCCAGAGGGTAGACATATAGATAAATAATTGGTATTTTAAAATTTCTTATCGATCTTTGACCATCCATTTTTTTGTTAGTCACACAGATCATATTGTTAACGTCATACAAATGATGGAATATGAAAAGTTGGGCCTCCAAATGGACAGCTCAAAATTAAGATTGAACCTGTACTATTAATTCAGTTGCCTGCTATGTTAATCAATCTTCTCATCAGCATGTTTTTGAAATTTATTGGCTACCCAAGGTAGGGAAGTCTTTTTAACTAGTGGGGGTAGTAACTGGGTGTGACACTCTTTCTAACTGGGGTTTTGGCCCTTCGACACATGTATTCCTACTATATATGAACCTCTGCTATACTGTATAATTCTGGCTATTGAAAGTTCATCAGTACCATTCAAAGGAAAAAGAACTTTTGAGTTACAAAACATGTACAATGATGACAGAAACAGTTAATCTATTATTTGAAATATAGAAATCAATCAAGATCTAAAAAACTAAATTTGAAGTTGTAGGATAAGAAAGAAACTTCAAATCCAATTAGGATACAAATCGCCAGATAATCTAATCATTATAATTTAGGAAGCATGGATATGCGCCTAGGGTCCCCGTGTCTGTCACAACCCGAACCCAGAAATCGGGGGTTAGCGAAAAGCCAAACCTGTGACACACGTACTCCCGTGCACGTGCATCCAAACCCAGTCCAGATGCACACACACAAGGGATCCAACACGTGCGGAACAGACGAACGCGGAAGCTGTAGATATCATAGCAAGCAACAAAGAAATAGCGGAAGCCAAAACAAATGCGGAACGGAAAAAGATAAAGCTAAATACAATACTTGAAAACCAGATACAAGTCTGAGTACACGACAAAATCAAGATGTACAAATATACAGCTCCAAAAACCAAAACCCAAAAGTCACGGAAGATATGCATGTACGCACTCGGCAGAGGTGATCAGGTCCACTCTGCCAACCCGGAGGGTGCCTCTAGGCTCTGCCCTGCAGCCTCCTCGACTGCCGAGGAGCCGGGCAAGCACAGACAATACAGTGAATACAACGATCCAGCAAATATAAGTAACAGGGATGAAACACTCATAGTATCAAATTGAATAAGGACAGAATAGTAATTACAGAGTTTCATATTAGTATGCTAAGCAATATTGTGCATAGAAGTAAAGCATGATAAGTGAATCAAAACACATAAATACTGAACTAGGTGGCTACTAGGTTAACCATATTCTCTCTAATAGAGAGCAGAGCAGAGCAGATGAGAACACCACTGACCGGGCCAAGGGTACAAGTGGGTCTCGGTTTCCTGGGTTCCGGAGTTCCAAGACAAAGCGACACTGCAGTGGTACAGAGATACAGAGATCTAAGCCAGAGGTAACCCCGTCGGGCATCCTAGGGCTGAGGCTGAGTGAGCCAAACTAATACCAATCAAATCAAATCCCAAAAGAAGAGAGATTATCCGCTTTGGACTCACTGATGGCAAAGACTGGATCTCATCCTCACGTATTAATCTCTGGGCAGAGCCACCAGAGAATACCCACCGAAATCCCTTAAACCAACACCCATGGGGAGGTGCTTAACAGTGAATCAACGCTCACATGAATACGTCACAGCCTAACAGACTATTCATGCGATCCAAAGAATCCATTGGGCTGGTTTACATGGGTGGTTAACCTGTATGTTAGCCCTACAAGGTCACACCATTATCCTAAGTTTTATTTCAGATTTTCCAGGTCTTACGGTCTAGCCATGGGTGACCTACGGCTTGGCCGTATACACCTTACGGCCTAGCCGTAACATGCACTACAGCTTAGCCATGGTTTCCTTCAGAACACGGCTAAACTGTCATCGACCACCTCTGATCTGATACATTCCACGGCTGAGTCACGGCTAGCTTACGGCTCAGCCGTAGAACAATTTACGGTTCAGCCGTAGCCTAGCCGTAGAACAAAATACGAAAATGCAAGTCTCTGGAATCTGAGCCGTACAAAGTTACGGCTTAGCCGTACAATACAGAACCGAATTCGAGCTGAGTACAGAAACTGAAATCTGATACAGAAAGTCAGCAAAACAAGTTCCAGAGGTTCCAAAATCACAGAATTTGGCTGTAAAACACAACAGACATGTATAGGATGTAATAGATGAAATCAAAGCAGTCAAACCAAAATACCCATATGTGTTATACAATCCTGTACTTATACTTGCCTCAAAGCTCTGTCAATCATTGAAGCCAAGCTCAAATCCAACTACAACCCAAGCAAAACAAATCCAAACACAAACCATGAGCATGCAGAGAGAGAGAGATGGGAGATCCAATTGGAGAAAAAGAAGAAGACTTGGAGAGAACCCACTTACCTCAAGCAAAGACAAGACAGAGATGAGATAGAAAACCCAATCGGAAGAGATGTAACTCCCAACACAACAAGACTGAAGAAGAGAATGAAGAGAATGAAGAGAAGAGAAGAAAACGTGGAGATGTTGCATGCAAGCATCGAAGGGAATGAGACATCTGGACTGATGACTCATATTTATAGGTTTTGGAGTTTAAATCAACAGCCAAAGAGTTTTAGCTATTTACAGTTTAAGTCACACGAAGGTCCAACTTCTCCAATTGACTCCGAATGGGTCTGAGATAGTTACAGAAAACAACGAGCTCAACAAACTACACGTTCTGACACCAAGATGATGCAAAGATGATGCACTCAAAGCAAAAGCAAAATTACGAAAAAGGGCTTAAAACTACCTATCCCAGGTCAAAGGTTACTCAACTACCTATCCAAGACCCGAAACCAAGTCCGAAAGAATTAATTAACAGAAACGCACACTAATGAGCCACTAATCTGGCTCAAAGGGGATCGGAGTGTTATAGTGTCCGTGTCGGACAAGTGTGGACGGCTCAGACACGACCGGACACGTGTCTGACACGACACAAAACATGTCTGTAATTTTTAAAAATTTTTCAAATTTGAACACGGCGGGGACATGGCAAGATAAGGTGGGGATACGGCAGGGACACGGCGAGGACACAACAAGGACATGGCAAGACACGGCGAAGTTATTTTAAATTTTAAATCCCTCTTTTTTTTTATAGTTGAGTACGACCAAAACCTGTTATTAAAAACAAAAATAAGTTTCAAAAGTTCATAAATAATTCAAGAACAATTTTAGACCAAATATGAAATTTCCCAAACAATCTCTGTTTTTTTTTTTAGCTACCCTTTGTTGTAACTCTTTTTTTTCTTTTCTGCTAGTCTCATCTTTTTTTACTTTTCCAGTATTAGTTATTTTTTTCTTTTCTATTAATTGCGACATTATGCTTCTTAATTTAGCTAAAACTATAACTATTCTTTAATTTTATGATTATATATAAAATATATATTTACTATTTATCGTGTCCAAGCCGTGTCCATATCCTACCTTTTTAGGATTTGCCGTATCGCTGTATACGTGTCATATCGTATCTTGTCCCATGTCCATATCTATGCTTCTTAGATTATAATTGCTTCACAACAGGAAAATCACACAGACCGAACCAACGGGATGAACATTACAACTGGGTGCCTACAATTGTTTAGAGGATATTGCAAGTCACAGAAGCAGTCCCTTGTGTGTGTACAAATGGCAGTTGAACACTGTTGACTTTCATATGAGCAATGCACATTGATACCAGTATGTTGAAGAAGCCCACTACAGAAGGGTTGGACCATATTCTAGTAGTCGCATCGCACCAACCATACAGTTCTTCAATTTTTGTATAACACATGCATAATAAAAACTAAAAAATTACCAATGGTGCACATTTCAAGCAGCGCAAGAAATATCTATAGATTAGCTAATGGCATAGCTTTGATGGACAAACACCATGGAAAATAATTAGAACAACACACAAGAAAATCAATTTTGTTGTTTGTCATGACATGTGACAATCTACACAAAACTAAACTAACTTATCACTTTATGATTTAACTTTGCAAAACTAAAGGACGAATTCCAGCCCAAAAATAAATGAGCACATTAGTGTTAGTTAGCTGAGTAACTTAAAAAGATGAGATTTACCATTGTTGAAGCTCAACCCAGTTAAAAGAATGCATGTGACCTCCAAGCAGTATCACCAAAATAGGCAGTGATGCCCTTCCAAGTAACCATCTACATAATTCTCTTCAACCTGAATGTTGCAAACAGGTTAGACTAAGATTAGGCAATCCTACTAAAAGATGTTGCAAGGAGAATTTTAAGGGCAGAAGAAAATCAACAAGTCCATAATTTGTGCAACCATGTATGAGCAATAACTAATTATAGCAGTGTGTGATGTTCTCATAGGCCAAGGACTACATAACTAGATATAGAAGGAAGCAGAGTACATAACTAGATATAGAAGGAAGCAGAAAATTTAAAGTTAAGAGAGAGAGAGAGAGAGAGAGAGAGAGCAATGACTTCTGTGACGCTGACATAAACTATATCGAACTGACAAGGTGGTTTTCCCAACTCATTCACTGAATCAAAATTGCCCACCATGAATTGTTGTTGGCCCAAGTCTCATTAAAATAGGAATGGTAGTCACTATTGAACTAAACGGTCTTCACCAATTGCAAACATATCCTTCTGTGTGTGTGTGTGTGTGTGTGTGTGTGTGTGTGAGAGAGAGAGAGAGAGAAGATGGGTTGTCTAAATAAATTTGTGACAAAGAACTATATTTCCAACAAAAAAGCAGACTAATAGTAATACCTCAAAGTTTAAGGGAGGTGATGATAACCAAGAAAGCTTTTCCACTTGATTTAAGTCCATATTACGAGGTAAGAACACAATTATATTGGGTGTTGCTCTTTGAGGAGCCTGCAACATAGAATATCTGCATGTCAACTTTCTATTAGTTTTCCCATTAATGTCTGATGAACATTGAATCTGTAACTCCACATGAACTAATGTAATAGCACCAATTACAAACCACGATAAGAAGCATATGACAGTTGTTTGGATCCTCCAAACAATGCCAAAGTACACGACACTGCTCCATCATATCCTGCATACCAATCTCTTAAATATGAGGATACTAGGATCCAGCTATAGGATACGGCTGACATATGATCCTAGGACCCAGTTTCGCAATATGGTTTATACAGTTCATAACTGAAAAGCAATTGCTAGCAGTTGGGAAGAACTTGAATTTGTTATCTTATCTTGTTACCTAGATAATAAACCATATTAAGTTTAATGATTATTGCCAAACTGCCGGTCTCCGTATAGAGACTCAAAAGCAACACTAGTGCAGGTCAACATGGTGCTCTTGATTATAATAAATCATTTAATTTTGCATGCATCTTTCCCTTTCCCAAGTACTTGGACGATGCCCTAGGTGTTACACCTAGGTGTTACACATCATAGTAAGCCATTTAGCATAACTATACATCACAAGTTTCACTAGGTGACTCACAGAAAAGAATGTATTCATATAGAATTTTATATGAGGCATTTTTCTAAACCTTATATTGTATGGATTCAAAGGTAATGGTGAGTCGAATCAACTAGGTAGGCCACTGGGTCAGGTCAGTCAAAGGACTATGAACGACAGTCAGATTGCTAAAGACAGTCAACTTGGTGACTACTCAAATCAAATCAAGCTCCCTAACTTTTAAGTGATAATACGTACAGTTTAGCTAATATATTGAATCATATTACTCCTTTAATAGTCAATAAAGCCTGAATATAGCAATGATCCTCCTTGACTCTCTCTCTAACCAGGAAACCTCGAAACATTAAATCAGTGCTGATTTTTTTTGCCATTCACTAATCCCGATGAGACTCTCATGACCCAACACCCACTAATTCATATGGATATCAAAAAAACATCTCATATATATGTGCATAAGTGAAGTTTAGGCACAAATCCCAAGGTGCTTCAGTTAATTGTGTGCCTCCTCTTGGGCCTCTATTCATAATTCTTTAAATCCTCTTCTATTTGCTTAGGCCCCACTTAATTAATCTTCAAATCTTTCACTTCTTCCCATGTGACACTTCCCAATATTAGGCCTTCAATGTTTTTGTTCATATGGGGCCTTCAGTCCTTTAGTTGCTTCATCTGAAGAGATCTAACCGTTGATTATTGTCAAAATAACAATCCAACGGTGGATTTTCACTGTCGTGATGGTCAAATCTTGGACAATCATCATCCATCGTTAGATAGATCCGCAACCCTACACCTCCAGCACTAGTAGATCTTGAAGGGATTGGGGCTGAGGTCCCCATCAAGTTCATTAACCACTAAGCGCCATGGGACTATAGGGCCCACTTGGTTAGTGCCAATTCAGAGGGGGTAGTAAGATGTAAACAGGAAATTAAGGATGAGGGGAGGATCAAGTATCAGCTCCATCAGATCATCCTAAGGCTAAGATTTAAGACCTTGAAAATTAACTATTTAGAACCATTTTCTTTTCAACAACCAGATCACAGGCCTTGGGATAGTAGGATAGGCGTGAAACTTGAAACTTAAGATGTGATTTCTGATATAGAACAATAACCTTTTTCTTTTTTCTTTTTTCTTTTTTAATTGGTCTGACATACAACATTTCCTCTACTAAAATAATTAAACCATTGTACTGGTATGCGTATAAACATGTGATATGTTTTGTTTGTTGTGTTCTTTCTTTTGGTAGCTGTTGTTAGGTCTTGGGTGGCTGTTGTAAGCTTGTCAGTATATCTCTTTTGCACTGCTAGCTTTCTCTAATGAATTTTACCTTAAAAAAAACGAAACAAAAAACAAAAACTCATGGTATGGGTGGAACATCTGAAATCAAATAGCAAGGATAACAAATGGTCGCCTAAAAAACTTAGACATTGTCAAGCTTATTGTACATAAACACACCATGTTCATGAAATAAATAAAGAACATTTCATGCCCATCTTCTAGCTTCAGAAAATCAAGGATAAAGTTCTCCATCGTACTGTAACTTGGACCACCCCATGGTGGTGAAAGAAACAAAACATCACCCAGAAAAAAGTAAAGGCATATAATGAGAGAAAACTATGTTAAGTTTACAATTTTGAACACTCCAAGCATTAAAATTTCAGCTGCACATTTCAACAATTAACAGTTGAAGGGGACATAAGCCCACTGGCAGAACTAACTGATAAAGATTTATAACGTCATAAAAATTATAATCAGTCTAAGAAAAAAAGACATTTTTGGTTGATAGCTAACATAACGAGCACCATGAATGTAAGCTTTCAGCAAAAAGCATTGACTTGAGTTGGGTCTTTCTAGATAAGTAGTAGATGACTGTTATTTTTTACAATATAAAAAAAGGTCATTAAAGGTACAAATTGTCTTAAGTATTTACTAAATTTACACAATTTCACCAGCAGTAAATTCACCTTCTCGTATAGATATAATGTCCCTATTATGCTGTAATTTAATTATTTTAAGGGTAGGTAAGGCACTATTTTCCATCTGCTTTCTCACCCCATGCATTATGTTTTGGTTTTTTTTTCTTGAAATTATAACTTTGATTAAAAGAAGAGGCTATACAGTATAAAAGGATTATACTGAGAAGTAGTTGAAGGGAAACCCAACAAAAAATAGCTACCACACAAAGCCACCAAAAGAAAAGGAAGGGCGACATGTGCCTAAAACCAAAAGAAGAAGCAGAGAACCCTTATCTAGGGGCGACGACCTCCTTCCAATTGTACATCAAGCAATATAAAGAGAAGCCCCAAAAGTCAAGGAGAATAGAGGCCAATGAAGAAACTCAGAATCTTAAGTTATGGATCATATCTTCTAATAGAGAAGCAATTCCTTCAAAGCAACGGTGATTTCTTTCTCTCTCTAAATGGACCAAGAACAGGCAAGGAAGGATAAATGCCACAGAATCTTCCCTTTGAGGAAGATTATGGGACAAAACCAAGCATCGTAGAGGTTAGCAAAGGAGCTTGGAAGAACCCAAACATAGCCAAATTCTCTGAACATGAAGGTCCATAAGCTGGTTGCCATTGTACAATTGAGGAGGTGGTCGACAGATCCCTCAGCGTCGAGGCAAAGTGGGCAGGCAGTGATGATGATCATATTGCGCTGGTGAAGGTTGCCATCGTAAGGATCCTCCCACGCAAAGCCAACCAAGCGAAAGCCAAAACTCTCGACAGGGACTTGGACTTCCTCAAAGAGATTCAACATCTAGACGCAGCATGGGGAAGGGATAATGAATTGAAGAAGGAAGAGACAAAGAAGAAGTTTTCGTCAGGAGAAGGGGTCCAGATTCTACAGTCCTGGCCGTCGTCAAAGACAAGAGGGGTGTGAATAGCATAAGAGCCTCCAATAGCTCAAAAAGGTGACATTCTTCATATTCGAGGAGGTATCTTTGAAAATTGGGCTCCAGAAGATACCGGTGGAGGTCATGTCTATGTAATCACTGACCTTAGTGTTGCGGTTTAAAGCGCAAGTGTAGATCTGGGCACTGAGATTGAAGGCTATAGTTGCCAATCCAAATGTCATGACAAAAGGAGATCCGTTCACCATTTCTGACTTCATATTTGATTGGGAGTGCAAAGGAGTCCTTAATAGAGCATTTCATTTTCCAAAAGCTGGAGCAACATATTGAAGGAGAAGAGATGTCCCAGCCGTTCCTTGAGACATTGTATTTGGCCAACAAAATACTTTTTCAAATACTATCCGAGTCGTCTCCGATTCTCCAAGGCCATTTGCCAAGGAGAGTTTGGTTCATGAGACGTAAGGGTCTTATCCCAAGATCTTTGGGGGAGCAAACCGAGTTCCAATCAACTAGATAGAATTTTCTTCTGTTACCATGACCTTGCCAGAGAAAATCTCGTTGCAACTTCTCTATGCGATTGATAATAGAAATCAAGCATTTTAGAATAGACAAAAACTAAGTTGAGAGGTTGGCAAGGGATAGCTAAATCAAAGTTATTCTACCTGCCAAAGATCATGCATTATGTTTTTGCAAAATGCATTCTACTTGACTAAGAAGAAAATACAAACCATGTCCACGAAAGATATACCTGGAGATTTTTTGTCTTTAGAGGAAAGATAATTACTAAAAATAAAAGCAGAAAATGGAAATACAATGACAGGGAAGGAAAGATTCTCAAAGCAACAGCCTCAGGCCCTCAGCATATACTATTTCACCTTCCAGAACACGCTACCTAGCTGATGCAGGAGTTGATGTGAAATGAGTATGTGGACCACAAAAACAAGCAGTCAACCCATCAATGACCTAGGTCATACCACAGAAGTGGACTGATAACCATTAAAACAATTCATTGGTTGAAGTATTTTAATTAATTATAATGGTCATGGTTTCGTTATCTTAGATAGCTTGACAAGAGTTTGATGGTTTAGATGAAGGCAAACTTCTCTTTAAGCTAAAGACATCTATAATGCTAGTGGGGTTGGATACTAAGGTAGTTATGAATTTTGCTGAGATTTGATAAAAGAAAGGAGATTAAGGACTCAAAAAATCATGAATATGGTATTTTAGTGTTTTATTATTATTAATATTTTGGCATATAAAATGGTCGGCAAATAACTTGATTTTACATGTGTAATACTTCTCATCGATTCTTATATGACTACTGTAAGAACCCTGTACCAACCTGGTGGGCCAATTTGGCATAGATAGGCCCACATTCGGCCAGCCCAATTCAAGGCTGGATTGGGCTGCTAGGCCAAGACTTTCATCTGTAATAGGTGGTAGAAACTTGACCCAAGACCCATTTGTAGTGACTGTATAGTTTCCCAAAGGAGGCTCCTCGTTGCACACCAATAGGTATGACTTTGTGACTTCTCATGTGACCTTGTGACTTCCTATGTGACTTTGTGACTTCCCATGTAACTCTTCAAAGAAGAGGAATCCAATTTGAATTCCTCCATTGAATGCCCATGCTTAGTAATTAGTATATAAAGAAGACACATAACCCTTCTTTGGAGACTTTCCAATAGAGTTAGAGAATCAGAAATAGAGAGAGATCTAATGATTTAACTATGCCATTTGATAATTGTAACACTCCGACCCAGCTTGACCTCGTTTAGCGGCTAGTTAATCTTGTTTTCGTTGCTAATCGTGTTTTGTTTGTGTTTTGATGTTCGTTGCGAGTCATGGATAGGTAGTTGGGTTGAGTTTGACCTGGATTAAGTAGACCAAGCCCTTTTTCGTAATTTTAGCTTTTCTAAGACATGGTCATTTTTGCATCATCTTGATGTCAACATGTGTCTTTCGTTGAGCTCGTTAACTTTCGCAACTACGTCATTTGCAACCGATGTCGTGTGATTCGATTGGACCCAGATTTGACTCAAACTGAAAATAGCATTCTAACTTGGCCCTTATTGTAATTTGGCCACCCCATTAACTTACATATACTTCATTCATCGACCAAGAACCCACGCTCTCTCTCTCTTTTTCTTCCTCAACTGCACGTGGAAACTTCTCTCTCTCTCTCCCTCTTGAATTCTCTCGATCATCGACCTCCATCGATCAAGCTTACTTGAGACGTTTGGGTCTTGCATGTGAGGTGAGTGGAATTCCTTCCATTCCCCTCATCTCCTTTCTCTATTTCTTCTCCTTCTTGTTTCTCATTGCATGGTGTGTCTGTGATTCCAATTCTCATGCATGCATGTGGTTTGAATTGTGTTAGGTTGTGTTTGGGCTTTAGGACAACAAATCGTGCAATTGAATTCCAATTGAGGCAAGTATAACCATAGTTGTGAGAACCCATGTTGGTATGCATTTGATTTGATTAGTTTACATGAATTGATGTGGAAAAATGTGTTTACAGCCCATTTGCTTACTTATTGATTCAGTACTTGTCTATCTCCATTGGAGAATTGCAATGTTGATGGTGTTACAGGCATTCTGTATGTGTTTCAGAAATTTGACTTCGTGCAGGTACGGCTAAGCCATATACCACTTACGGCTTAAAGTCCAGAGAGGATAAAAACCCAGTTTTCCTCTACGGCTAGGGCACGGCTAAGCCGTGAATTGCCCTATGGCTAAGCCGAAGCTCAGCCGTGGCCCAGCCGTAGATCAATACAGGGTGCATTTTCTGGATTTAACTGAGAGTCATCAATTGACAGACCTTCTACGGCCCAGCCATGGCTAAGCCGTAGAACACACACGGCTAAGCCGTAGCACACACACGGCTGAGCCGTATCCACACTAGACTAATGAAAGAAAAACAAGGATAGGTGTAATGGAAAGACCGATATGGCCTTCATGCTAGAATGTAGAGCACCTAGACTTGCCCAACGGAATGTGACACAACGCGTGAATGATCTCGAGGGCTGCGAATCATTCATGTTCGTTATCCGGATGTTAAGCACCTCCCCATGGGTGTTGGTTTAAGTAACTTCGTGCACCGCCCGATTCAATGCAACACTAGACAACGGTGCATCGAATAACTTAAAACTACATCATCATGCACGGTTAGAAACACCGGATAATTAGATTAGAATTGGTTTGTAAATAAAGATGATCCGATTTCGCGTGACTTGTTGCATAACATATTGCATTCGATCATTGATCTCAACTTTCTGCTATGTTTACTTGTGTCCAGTTACATTCACATTGTGGTTCTTTACCTTGAGTATGCATGTATGATATGTTCACTCACAGATATGCACGTATGATATGTTGTCACGATCTACTTAGGGTTTTCATGATTGACTCTGTATGGTCAGGCACTACTTAGCCTCAGCCTTTGGATCCCGGCGGGGTGAATTTGGTATAGTTATATGGACTTGCTGCAGTAAGGATACGTCTTGGGGAACCGGACCCCAGGAAACCGAGACCCATTGTACCCTGGCCCGGACAATGGTGTTCTTTGCATGTTATAAGATCCCTCTTTTGGGAGCATATGGCAATGTAGTAGCCACTAGTATGTACACCGCATGTATCCATTGATTCGCATAGCATATTTCTTTCTTGCATGACAGCCTAGTATACGAAAATGCCTTCTTTAAATTACATAATGTTCTTTATTCTATTAGACACAGCGTGTGTTAACTTGCTATGGGTTATACTTTGCTGAATCGTCGTATTCACAGTTGTTTTTGGTGTTGCAGGCCCAGATCCCCCTGCCGAACCCTCGCCGGTCGGCCAGACTCCAGACGAGACCCCCGAGGCCCCATCAGGCCTAGAGGAGTGGATGTGATCACTCCACGGGAGAGCGTTCTTGGCATGCATAGCATTGGAGTCTTATTCTTGTTGTTTTGAGGATTTCAGACTTGTGTATTTGACATGATTGTATATATTCTTTTGTTCTTTTTGTAAGACCTTTGCATATAATTATGTCAGTTCTTTCTTCGTATTCTCTTTTGCACAGTTAGTTTGATGTTTCTGATATTTACAGCTTCCGCGTACATGTTTGGCACGTGTGAATGTTCCCTTGTGCGTGTGCATTTAGACTCGGTCTACGTGTACAGGCACGGGAGTACGTGTGTCACTAGGTTTGGCTTTTGCTAACCCCCGAACCCTGGGCTCGGGTTGTGACAATAATAGAAGCTAAGAATTCCATTAAGGAGCAACTTGCTTAGTGGATGTCTGACTTGAGATCACTCATTGCATATACAAGGTGAGTGGAATTTCCCATTAGATTGTATGAACTGGGAATCTTCTTTGAATATAGTTGATCGATAGTCACAAAGGTCCTGTACATAGTATAAAATCTATTTTATAATGTTTTCAGTTAGTGTTTACATAAGATAAGCATGCGACAGTAACAGAATATTACTGCCGACATGATAAACCAAGAGGCTCCTATTTTATTTGGATCATTGATGGTCCACTGTCCATCATCAAAACTGATCTGCCAAAATACTTGAACTGTCGACATTCTTTGTAAGAGTATTTAGCGATCAAAACCCAATTTCAGGTACAAGAAAATTGGTGAATTGATTTCTATGATTAGCATGCCTCTAAATCAGTATTTTAGACAACAAACATGATGGATCATCAGAAGTTTCAAACTGGATATGAGATTTTTCCAATTTGAGGTCATCAAAAACAACTGTGACTGATTTGAGTTATAGACCCGCATGGCCCACCTGATCAAAGATCAGTCCCCCACATCTAGTAGGGATTGATGGGTGACCGCTTGGGAGGCGGTCCCAAGAAGTTTGGACCAATAGGTCCCACATCCCCAAATACAACCAAGAGTGTGGCTCTTTTCCTTTGACTGAGGTTCTGTTTGAACCTTATTCTAACATTTATAATACTTGATGTAATTCTAAATAGTTTCCTGGAATTCTAATACATTTCTTTATGATGAAGATGTCTTGTTTATAATATTTCTTATTAAGAATCCTTAAGTATATTATAGATCAGCCCCCCCTCCCTGAAGTTTTGTATTAATATAACTTGGTTTCTGGAAATTTCTTTAAAACCCCCTGAGGTCTTGGGTAAACTAAAATAAGGTCTTTTCTAAGATTATTTCTTTAGAATGTAAAGTAGGACTGTAACCATTGACATTAACCTTCGATTAGGCCAATTTTCAATGATGTTATGATTCTTTTACCAAGTATAAACTTCTGGTTTTTAAATTCTGATTTATTTTGAATAGTATAAGCCATGTATTAAAGAATGGTATAACTGTTAGTGAATACAAGAAATGCATGTGTCAGACTCGACATAAGAATTGCTAAACAACCCTCTTAGTTATTTTATATTGCTGAACTCAATCGAAGGAACCTCATATTTTGATGACTATAATTAATATTGAATAAATCCTGGATTAATTAGGACGATTGAACTTTATTGCTGATTTTAAGATTTTCATATTTACTTAGCCATTATATGTTATGCATCTCTAGGATATAATGTGGACTTTGGTTTAGATCCTATGATGATTATCTGAATACATCCCCAAATTATGATCAAATTTGAATTATTTGTTATAACTGAATTTTATTATTGATGGTGATGAACAAGTAGAATCCGTAATAAGATATAGGCAATGCCACATACCTAGGCACCAATTCTGATCTAGAGTGGGGCGAGAACTAACACAGTGTATGTGGGACTAGCCAAATAAAAGAATGAGATAATGCTACACGTTATGATGAATTATATTTAATTTATGAATTGAATCGGATTTGAAACTGAGATTTGAAATGAAGTACCTGATTCCACTGGCACTGGATTCGACCTTTGAATTATGAATCTCGGTGGCAGACTTGTCACAACATGAATATGAGTTTCCCTCACGGAAGTATAAGACAACAACCATGGTAGTACGACAAGCTATGTTGTTGAATATGAATATGAACTTTTTCTTTGGGGAGAGCCTTTGAATCCCTTCGTGAGACTACGAATTTTCCTTGGGGAGTACATATGAATTTTCCTTCGAGGACAGCCTCTAAATCCTGTCATGGGACTACGAATTTTCCTTCAGGAGAACATATGAACTTTCCTTTGGGGAGAGCGTTTGAATCTCTTCGGAAGAGACTATGAACTTCTCTTCGGGAGAGACTATGAACTTTTGGGGACATAAGCCCACTGGCAGAACTAACTGATAAAGATTTATAACGTCATAAAAATTATAATCAGTCTAAGAAAAAAAGACATTTTTGGTTGATAGCTAACATAACGAGCACCATGAATGTAAGCTTCCAGCAAAAAGCATTGACTTGAGTTGGGTCTTTCTAGATAAGTAGTAGATGACTGTTATTTTTTACAATATAAAAAAAGGTCATTAAAGGTACAAATTGTCTTAAGTATTTACTAAATTTACACAATTTCACCAGCAGTAAATTCACCTTCTCGTATAGATATAATGTCCCTATTATGCTGTAATTTAATTATTTTAAGGGTAGGTAAGGCACTATTTTCCATCTGCTTTCTCACCCCATGCATTATGTTTTGGTTTTTTTTTCTTGAAATTATAACTTTGATTAAAAGAAGAGGCTATACAGTATAAAAGGATTATACTGAGAAGTAGTTGAAGGGAAACCCAACAAAAAATAGCTACCACCCAAAGCCACCAAAAGAAAAGGAAGGGCGACATGTGCCTAAAACCAAAAGAAGAAGCAGAGAACCCTTATCTAGGGGCGACGACCTCCTTCCAATTGTACATCAAGCAATATAAAGAGAAGCCCCAAAAGTCAAGGAGAATAGAGGCCAATGAAGAAACTCAGAATCTTAAGTTATGGATCATATCTTCTAATAGAGAAGCAATTCCTTCAAAGCAACGGTGATTTCTTTCTCTCTCTAAATGGACCAAGAACAGGCAAGGAAGGATAAATGCCACAGAATCTTCCCTTTGAGGAAGATTATGGGACAAAACCAAGCATCGTAGAGGTTAGCAAAGGAGCTTGGAAGAACCCAAACATAGCCAAATTCTCTGAACATGAAGGTCCATAAGCTGGTTGCCATTGTACAATTGAGGAGGTGGTCGACAGATCCCTCAGCGTCGAGGCAAAGTGGGCAGGCAGTGATGATGATCATATTGCGCTGGTGAAGGTTGCCATCGTAAGGATCCTCCCACGCAAAGCCAACCAAGCGAAAGCCAAAACTCTCGACAGGGACTTGGACTTCCTCAAAGAGATTCAACATCTAGACGCAGCATGGGGAAGGGATAATGAATTGAAGAAGGAAGAGACAAAGAAGAAGTTTTCGTCAGGAGAAGGGGTCCAGATTCTACAGTCCTGGCCGTCGTCAAAGACAAGAGGGGTGTGAATAGCATAAGAGCCTCCAATAGCTCAAAAAGGTGACATTCTTCATATTCGAGGAGGTATCTTTGAAAATTGGGCTCCAGAAGATACCGGTGGAGGTCATGTCTATGTAATCACTGACCTTAGTGTTGCGGTTTAAAGCGCAAGTGTAGATCTGGGCACTGAGATTGAAGGCTATAGTTGCCAATCCAAATGTCATGACAAAAGGAGATCCGTTCACCATTTCTGACTTCATATTTGATTGGGAGTGCAAAGGAGTCCTTAATAGAGCATTTCATTTTCCAAAAGCTGGAGCAACATATTGAAGGAGAAGAGATGTCCCAGCCGTTCCTTGAGACATTGTATTTGGCCAACAAAATACTTTTTCAAATACTATCCGAGTCGTCTCCGATTCTCCAAGGCCATTTGCCAAGGAGAGTTTGGTTCATGAGACGTAAGGGTCTTATCCCAAGATCTTTGGGGGAGCAAACCGAGTTCCAATCAACTAGATAGAATTTTCTTCTGTTACCATGACCTTGCCAGAGAAAATCTCGTTGCAACTTCTCTATGCGATTGATAATAGAAATCAAGCATTTTAGAATAGACAAAAACTAAGTTGAGAGGTTGGCAAGGGATAGCTAAATCAAAGTTATTCTACCTGCCAAAGATCATGCATTATGTTTTTGCAAAATGCATTCTACTTGACTAAGAAGAAAATACAAACCATGTCCACGAAAGATATACCTGGAGATTTTTTGTCTTTAGAGGAAAGATAATTACTAAAAATAAAAGCAGAAAATGGAAATACAATGACAGGGAAGGAAAGATTCTCAAAGCAACAGCCTCAGGCCCTCAGCATATACTATTTCACCTTCCAGAACACGCTACCTAGCTGATGCAGGAGTTGATGTGAAATGAGTATGTGGACCACAAAAACAAGCAGTCAACCCATCAATGACCTAGGTCATACCACAGAAGTGGACTGATAACCATTAAAACAATTCATTGGTTGAAGTATTTTAATTAATTATAATGGTCATGGTTTCGTTATCTTAGATAGCTTGACAAGAGTTTGATGGTTTAGATGAAGGCAAACTTCTCTTTAAGCTAAAGACATCTATAATGCTAGTGGGGTTGGATACTAAGGTAGTTATGAATTTTGCTGAGATTTGATAAAAGAAAGGAGATTAAGGACTCAAAAAATCATGAATATGGTATTTTAGTGTTTTATTATTATTAATATTTTGGCATATAAAATGGTCGGCAAATAACTTGATTTTACATGTGTAATACTTCTCATCGATTCTTATATGACTACTGTAAGAACCCTGTACCAACCTGGTGGGCCAATTTGGCATAGATAGGCCCACATTCGGCCAGCCCAATTCAAGGCTGGATTGGGCTGCTAGGCCAAGACTTTCATCTGTAATAGGTGGTAGAAACTTGACCCAAGACCCATTTGTAGTGACTGTATAGTTTCCCAAAGGAGGCTCCTCGTTGCACACCAATAGGTATGACTTTGTGACTTCTCATGTGACCTTGTGACTTCCTATGTGACTTTGTGACTTCCCATGTAACTCTTCAAAGAAGAGGAATCCAATTTGAATTCCTCCATTGAATGCCCATGCTTAGTAATTAGTATATAAAGAAGACACATAACCCTTCTTTGGAGACTTTCCAATAGAGTTAGAGAATCAGAAATAGAGAGAGATCTAATGATTTAACTATGCCATTTGATAATTGTAACACTCCGACCCAGCTTGACCTCGTTTAGCGGCTAGTTAATCTTGTTTTCGTTGCTAATCGTGTTTTGTTTGTGTTTTGATGTTCGTTGCGAGTCATGGATAGGTAGTTGGGTTGAGTTTGACCTGGATTAAGTAGACCAAGCCCTTTTTCGTAATTTTAGCTTTTCTAAGACATGGTCATTTTTGCATCATCTTGATGTCAACATGTGTCTTTCGTTGAGCTCGTTAACTTTCGCAACTACGTCATTTGCAACCGATGTCGTGTGATTCGATTGGACCCAGATTTGACTCAAACTGAAAATAGCATTCTAACTTGGCCCTTATTGTAATTTGGCCACCCCATTAACTTACATATACTTCATTCATCGACCAAGAACCCACGCTCTCTCTCTCTTTTTCTTCCTCAACTGCACGTGGAAACTTCTCTCTCTCTCTCCCTCTTGAATTCTCTCGATCATCGACCTCCATCGATCAAGCTTACTTGAGACGTTTGGGTCTTGCATGTGAGGTGAGTGGAATTCCTTCCATTCCCCTCATCTCCTTTCTCTATTTCTTCTCCTTCTTGTTTCTCATTGCATGGTGTGTCTGTGATTCCAATTCTCATGCATGCATGTGGTTTGAATTGTGTTAGGTTGTGTTTGGGCTTTAGGACAACAAATCGTGCAATTGAATTCCAATTGAGGCAAGTATAACCATAGTTGTGAGAACCCATGTTGGTATGCATTTGATTTGATTAGTTTACATGAATTGATGTGGAAAAATGTGTTTACAGCCCATTTGCTTACTTATTGATTCAGTACTTGTCTATCTCCATTGGAGAATTGCAATGTTGATGGTGTTACAGGCATTCTGTATGTGTTTCAGAAATTTGACTTCGTGCAGGTACGGCTAAGCCATATACCACTTACGGCTTAAAGTCCAGAGAGGATAAAAACCCAGTTTTCCTCTACGGCTAGGGCACGGCTAAGCCGTGAATTGCCCTATGGCTAAGCCGAAGCTCAGCCGTGGCCCAGCCGTAGATCAATACAGGGTGCATTTTCTGGATTTAACTGAGAGTCATCAATTGACAGACCTTCTACGGCCCAGCCACGGCTAAGCCGTAGAACACACACGGCTAAGCCGTAGCACACACACGGCTGAGCCGTATCCACACTAGACTAATGAAAGAAAAACAAGGATAGGTGTAATGGAAAGACCGATATGGCCTTCATGCTAGAATGTAGAGCACCTAGACTTGCCCAACGGAATGTGACACAACGCGTGAATGATCTCGAGGGCTGCGAATCATTCATGTTCGTTATCCGGATGTTAAGCACCTCCCCATGGGTGTTGGTTTAAGTAACTTCGTGCACCGCCCGATTCAATGCAACACTAGACAACGGTGCATCGAATAACTTAAAACTACATCATCATGCACGGTTAGAAACACCGGATAATTAGATTAGAATTGGTTTGTAAATAAAGATGATCCGATTTCGCGTGACTTGTTGCATAACATATTGCATTCGATCATTGATCTCAACTTTCTGCTATGTTTACTTGTGTCCAGTTACATTCACATTGTGGTTCTTTACCTTGAGTATGCATGTATGATATGTTCACTCACAGATATGCACGTATGATATGTTGTCACGATCTACTTAGGGTTTTCATGATTGACTCTGTATGGTCAGGCACTACTTAGCCTCAGCCTTTGGATCCCGGCGGGGTGAATTTGGTATAGTTATATGGACTTGCTGCAGTAAGGATACGTCTTGGGGAACCGGACCCCAGGAAACCGAGACCCATTGTACCCTGGCCCGGACAATGGTGTTCTTTGCATGTTATAAGATCCCTCTTTTGGGAGCATATGGCAATGTAGTAGCCACTAGTATGTACACCGCATGTATCCATTGATTCGCATAGCATATTTCTTTCTTGCATGACAGCCTAGTATACGAAAATGCCTTCTTTAAATTACATAATGTTCTTTATTCTATTAGACACAGCGTGTGTTAACTTGCTATGGGTTATACTTTGCTGAATCGTCGTATTCACAGTTGTTTTTGGTGTTGCAGGCCCAGATCCCCCTGCCGAACCCTCGCCGGTCGGCCAGACTCCAGACGAGACCCCCGAGGCCCCATCAGGCCTAGAGGAGTGGATGTGATCACTCCACGGGAGAGCGTTCTTGGCATGCATAGCATTGGAGTCTTATTCTTGTTGTTTTGAGGATTTCAGACTTGTGTATTTGACATGATTGTATATATTCTTTTGTTCTTTTTGTAAGACCTTTGCATATAATTATGTCAGTTCTTTCTTCGTATTCTCTTTTGCACAGTTAGTTTGATGTTTCTGATATTTACAGCTTCCGCGTACATGTTTGGCACGTGTGAATGTTCCCTTGTGCGTGTGCATTTAGACTCGGTCTACGTGTACAGGCACGGGAGTACGTGTGTCACTAGGTTTGGCTTTTGCTAACCCCCGAACCCTGGGCTCGGGTTGTGACAATAATAGAAGCTAAGAATTCCATTAAGGAGCAACTTGCTTAGTGGATGTCTGACTTGAGATCACTCATTGCATATACAAGGTGAGTGGAATTTCCCATTAGATTGTATGAACTGGGAATCTTCTTTGAATATAGTTGATCGATAGTCACAAAGGTCCTGTACATAGTATAAAATCTATTTTATAATGTTTTCAGTTAGTGTTTACATAAGATAAGCATGCGACAGTAACAGAATATTACTGCCGACATGATAAACCAAGAGGCTCCTATTTTATTTGGATCATTGATGGTCCACTGTCCATCATCAAAACTGATCTGCCAAAATACTTGAACTGTCGACATTCTTTGTAAGAGTATTTAGCGATCAAAACCCAATTTCAGGTACAAGAAAATTGGTGAATTGATTTCTATGATTAGCATGCCTCTAAATCAGTATTTTAGACAACAAACATGATGGATCATCAGAAGTTTCAAACTGGATATGAGATTTTTCCAATTTGAGGTCATCAAAAACAACTGTGACTGATTTGAGTTATAGACCCGCATGGCCCACCTGATCAAAGATCAGTCCCCCACATCTAGTAGGGATTGATGGGTGACCGCTTGGGAGGCAGTCCCAAGAAGTTTGGACCAATAGGTCCCACATCCCCAAATACAACCAAGAGTGTGGCTCTTTTCCTTTGACTGAGGTTCTGTTTGAACCTTATTCTAACATTTATAATACTTGATGTAATTCTAAATAGTTTCCTGGAATTCTAATACATTTCTTTATGATGAAGATGTCTTGTTTATAATATTTCTTATTAAGAATCCTTAAGTATATTATAGATCAGCCCCCCCTCCCTGAAGTTTTGTATTAATATAACTTGGTTTCTGGAAATTTCTTTAAAACCCCCTGAGGTCTTGGGTTAACTAAAATAAGGTCTTTTCTAAGATTATTTCTTTAGAATGTAAAGTAGGACTGTAACCATTGACATTAACCTTCGATTAGGCCAATTTTCAATGATGTTATGATTCTTTTACCAAGTATAAACTTCTGGTTTTTAAATTCTGATTTATTTTGAATAGTATAAGCCATGTATTAAAGAATGGTATAACTGTTAGTGAATACAAGAAATGCATGTGTCAGACTCGACATAAGAATTGCTAAACAACCCTCTTAGTTATTTTATATTGCTGAACTCAATCGAAGGAACCTCATATTTTGATGACTATAATTAATATTGAATAAATCCTGGATTAATTAGGACGATTGAACTTTATTGCTGATTTTAAGATTTTCATATTTACTTAGCCATTATATGTTATGCATCTCTAGGATATAATGTGGACTTTGGTTTAGATCCTATGATGATTATCTGAATACATCCCCAAATTATGATCAAATTTGAATTATTTGTTATAACTGAATTTTATTATTGATGGTGATGAACAAGTAGAATCCGTAATAAGATATAGGCAATGCCACATACCTAGGCACCAATTCTGATCTAGAGTGGGGCGAGAACTAACACAGTGTATGTGGGACTAGCCAAATAAAAGAATGAGATAATGCTACACGTTATGATGAATTATATTTAATTTATGAATTGAATCGGATTTGAAACTGAGATTTGAAATGAAGTACCTGATTCCACTGGCACTGGATTCGACCTTTGAATTATGAATCTCGGTGGCAGACTTGTCACAACATGAATATGAGTTTCCCTCACGGAAGTATAAGACAACAACCATGGTAGTATGACAAGCTATGTTGTTGAATATGAATATGAACTTTTTCTTTGGGGAGAGCCTTTGAATCCCTTCGTGAGACTACGAATTTTCCTTGGGGAGTACATATGAATTTTCCTTCGAGGACAGCCTCTAAATCCTGTCATGGGACTACGAATTTTCCTTCAGGAGAACATATGAACTTTCCTTTGGGGAGAGCGTTTGAATCTCTTCGGAAGAGACTATGAACTTCTCTTCGGGAGAGACTATGAACTTTTGAACTCCCGTGTGGAGTATTTAAATCGACCAGTGCATTAATGCGGAAAGGTGCTCAAAAAAGAATTTAATTGAGGCATTCACATCACTACATGTTGTGACGTCTTTATTCAATTAAGTTATGTGTAATGGTATGAATAGTGTCGAATTTTAATTATGCTTATTGATTTCCTTTGATTTAGAAATTCTACTCACCAACTATACTAACAAGTGGTTCGCCCTACTTCAGGTAACATAATTGAGGATGGGAATATGATGTTCAAGATGAAGTAGGCATTTGACATGCGCATTGGGAGGGCGAAAGAAAGCATGAAATGAAAGAATGATATTCATAATTTTATTATTTTTTTCTCATAATTCCAAGATTTATTAATTATGCCCACGAAACTAAATTGTTTATTTGACTTATGTGTATGGAAAAATGAACACTTATAGTAGCAACACAGAATCCGAAGGGCCCCGGGCTTCGGGTCGTTACAACTACAAGTTGAGTGAGTGGTTGCGTCAAGATTAAGATTGATTCCTATATGTATTTTGCTCATTTGTGTTGGAAATAGAAGACAGAATCTGATCGCAAAGTGCTGAAGCTAGAAAGTACATATTTTGTGGGCTGATTTATTGCACTTACAGTTGGGACTTGGTTCATTATTCTGACAACTAATCCTGCATATTGAGCAAGATTGAGGTTATCTAAAACATCACGCGGTGCTAAGGGTCTAAGTAACTTGTTAGGAGCTGCTTTATATGAGTTCAGGGATCCACATTAAACACAATTAGTTGTTGAGTTTTAAATCAAGGCTGCTGAATTTTGTACTTTTATTGGCTAAAACAGGTAAAGCCTTCTAAAGAGAATCACCTAGCCTTCAAACCAAGCCAAGTCTGTAGTAATCAGTCAACAGATCATATCTCATCATCAACATCTGAGCCCTATTCATCAATCTAGAGTCAAATTGTATGTATGAAAACTGCTACTTCTGGGATTACAGCCCATATGTCCTAGTAAAACATGGATTTCTGGGCATAAATTACAGCTGGCTAGTTTAGCATTGGGTTTGGGGAATTGCTGGGCTAGGACAGGTGCAGGTCAAATTGATCACGGTCTGGTCAGGCTCCTTTCTGAATTGCATCATTAGCTTAATCTGCAAGAGGGACTTTAGTTCCAAAAACCATAATCGAATTGCATCATTAGCTTAACATGGCAAAGTCACTTTAGTTCCAAAAACCAAAATCAGCTGTGATACTAAAAGTTTAGCTAGGATATCAGCTTCCCCATTTACCTATCTAAATTTATAAACAAATGATTCGAAAGTTCCTTAACATATGTATTGTCAACTACACCTGCTGACTTAAAAGGAGTGCAGTTGTGTATCAAAGCAAAGCTTATTACAAAAGTAAATTTCATCCTCCTCTGCACCCTACAGGAAAACACTTCCAATTCTCTACCTACCAGCCCTTCAAGAAAAAAGTTCATGAGTTTCACTCTCACCACTCAAAACATTTTCTAAGTCCCACGAATTGTACCAGATGAATGCAAACAACCATCAACAAAACAGTTTCAATCCTAGCTTTGGTGAAGAGAAGCAACTTTAATCCAATGCATCTAGACATTTACACTTCCCACAAGTGCACTCCATCCATATTTTGGTGATAGAACACTTGGTGATCCTACAAATCAAACCTTTGATCTTCCCTCGTGCAAAGATTTTTTCTTTCTTTTTTTTTGGATATGGTTCCTCAAGTGAAATCATTGGTGTTTGTTTTTTCTATGTAATATCCATTGGTGAAACCATGGGATGTGGGATCTTCAATCTCATTAACTTCCGGAAGTATCCTAACAAAAGTATGGACCTTTTCACTTTCTAAAAACTTGAGCAAAATGGTGACATGGTACAAAATGCCCAAATGCATCACAGCCCACTGATTCCTATTTATGATTATAAGAGGAGCTGATAATATCCAAAAAGACAAGTTTTTGCCAATGGGGAATTCACTTGTGCAAGACAAGCCTTCTTCCATGAGATCATGCAAGAAATAAATAAGGGAAAATTAGAAGACATTTTCATATGATTTCATTAGCACTTCTCTGCTCTTGTTTATACAAATTGAAAGCATTTCTTCACATTTCCAAGCTCATAAGTGATGTGAATGTGTAAGTGGGGTGCATGAGTTCTGTCAAGAGTTGTTAACTATTACAACCAAAATGCCTAGGCATTAGAGTTGCGGGCAAACAATATATGTAACACCCACCAAAGGCGGGACACTGCTCAAACTCAAAGCACGCGCCCTTTATAAAGCGGCATGGGGCCTTCTACCCTATGCACCTGTACCCGCAACATAATACCAAGGACACGGTAGCATGGATTCAAACCCGGGACCTGTGGTAACTCTAATACCATGTCAAGATTTGCTAACCATTACAACTAAAATGCCTAGGCGTTAGGATTGCAGGCAAACAATATACTTAACAAGCTCCAATTCCTAATGTAGCAGGAAAAAAAAAAGGCATTTCTCAGCTGATAAAGGATGTGATATGTAAGAATTTTGTCTGCTTTTGTTAATATTGACTGTTTTAGGAAGAAAGCATTTGCCTTGCTCAGTTGTCTGAATTCAACATAAGGAACTTTTCATTTTCATATGCAAACATACAAACCTCATTTTGTCACTCAATAATCTGGTTATGGTTACATGAAAGTTTAATATGAAAAATAAAATATCTCTATTCATCCCTCAAAAATCCGTTCATAATTACATGAAAAACCTTACCTCTAAGAGTGTAATAGCTCACAGCTTCAAGACAAGAGTAAATAATTCATACTGAAAGGTGCTCGACATGTTTTCTGAAACAGACTGAGAAAGCATTTCATTTTGTATAAATGACAAGGCATAAACTGAAACCATGATAGAAGGAGATGCCATATAAAATAATGTACCTTAAAGGACAGGTATTTAGGATCAAGATGGCCACAGAATGTTTTGCTTGTTCCTGCGGATAGGGGTAAATATCAAATACATAAGTCGTTAAGATTTGGTCAAGGTTAAAATTTATCTTACCAGTGCTTCATATAATGATTACCTGCAAAAGAGTGTCAACTGATTGGGCCAGCCTGCCAGGACGTCAAGCCCGGCCTGTCGCGCAAGGTGCTCATTCCTAGAGGCCATAGACCAGGTTCAGCCCATAAATTCAGGACCGATCATTAACCAGGTTGCGGGCTTGGGTGACCTTGATTGGTCTATCAGTCAGGTTAGGTGGTGCCACATTCAAAACCAAGAAGAATAATAATCACAGTCATTATGCTTTTATTTTTGTACACAATTGAAATATATACTAGAAATTCCAATTTGTGTTGGCTCAGGCCTGCTAAAATTCAAGCTGATTAAGCTTTAAACTTCAAAAATTTTGCACTTCTCACTCAGGTGGGCTTAAACCTATGCATTGTATTGTATCTTCAAGTTGGATTTGGAACTCAGCTCTACACCCAGCCTGGTGAATGGGGACAGTCATTGGTGGGAAAAAAACCAAAAAAGAGTTTCAAGCATAACAACCATATACGCTCCCTTGCTTCAACAACGATAACTCTGCATGACTTGGAGCCCACTGAAGCCTAAAATCTGCAAACAAGAATGCAATGACTATAATGATTCTGCTTTGGGCACAATCAGTTCACTCAGCAGCTCATCTTGTATGGACTCTGCCGCTTCTCTCGCCTTTCTCCGACCCCAAAATCCACCTACAATGGTACTCCATATACCTTCATCAGGAACACAACCCTCATGGATCATCTCATCTACAATACGTGCTGCTTTGAAAACATCTCCCTTCTTACAAAAACCAAAAACAAGAAGCCTGAATGTTTCCGGGTCAGTAGAAATGCCTTGGCTACGCATACGCAAATGCATAAGAAAAGCCCGATCTAGAAAATTGCCAGCACACAGTCCTTGAACGACTACATTGTGCATCTTAACATGAACACTACGAGTAACACGATTTGTAGAAATCCCAGAGAGGATCATCTCATCAAGGAGGTTTGCAGCTTCCTGGAACTTCCGATTGTCACACAGACTATTTACGACCTTGCCATACAATCCCGCGTCCAGCTTACAACCCTGAAGCTTCATCCTATCAAGAATCTCCAATGCTTCCCAGATCTTTTCTTCTCTACAGAGTCCATCAATTAATTTACTGTAAGTGATCCTGTTCGGCGAATGATGCTCACCGGCCATCTTATTCAACAAGCCCATGGCTTGCGAAGACCGGCCAGCTTTACATAGGCCATCCATCAAAGAGCTGTAAGTAACCACATTGGGTTCAATACCCTTAGTCCTCATTTCTGCAAGCAGGTCCATGGCTTCATCCAAACCATTCGACAGGCAAAGACCATGAATCAATGCACTATAAGTGATGACTGTAGGCGAACAAGGACAACCACTTGCACTCATCTCTTTGAAAAGCTCTTTCGCTTCGCGAATCTTCCCAGATTTACACAACCCACTAATCAAAGTACCATAAATATAAGAATCTGGAATGCACCCGTATTCGGGCATTCGCCTGAAGACCCTCAAAGCTGCTTCTAACGTCGCGCTGCTCCTGCAAAATGCCTTGATCAGAATATTTAGTGAAGCAACAGTATGTGGAATGCCCATTTCCTTCATGTGGCGGTAGAATCTGTGGGCCAGCTTCAACTGGTTTTCGCCAACCAGAATGGCAAAGACGGTGCTGTATGACTTTTGGGTTGGCTCACATTGGAATTCCTTCATCTTCTGGAAGACCCTGAGAGCGTCGAGAGGCTTGTGGGCTTTCCCATAGGCTCTGCATATGGAGAGGAAGATGTCCTCGGAGAAGCTGCACTTCTCCTCCTTGATTCTATTCAGGAACTGCTCGGCCAATCTAAACTGGTTGGCATCAGCTAGCCTGGAAATGATGAGGCCGAAGGTGGTGAGATCGTGCCTGAAGCCGCTGGCGTACTCCGCTGTGGCAGAATTGAATATGAGGAGGGCTTTCTGTATGTCCTTTTCAGCGCGTATCAGCCGCTCGACTTGGGATGGTGTGATGTTCTTGGACCATTTGATGGTCAGTGATTTGTTCCCCATCAATGCAACACCTATTCTCTTCTGTCGCAAACAAATTCAAATTCTGAGACCAAAAGCAGTAGCAGCAGCAGCAGCAGGACGCTTTCCAAACGACAGAACGGCTGGAGCAGTTTAGAAATCTAGTAGAAACAAGTGACCCCATGGTACCATTTTCCCCTTCTGTGCCAGGAGGAGAAAGAAAGAAATATATGGAAGAGGAGGGGGAAGGAGGCGAACCTTATTGAGATTTCAAACAGGGAGAGGGCGTGGTTGTTTTCGTTGCGGCATTCGATTGCGGAAAGCCATCTAAGAGACAATGAAGTGGAAATGTGGAGTAGGGCTTAAAGGTTTGGATTATTTGCAGTTAGCCCCGTTTTTTTGTTTTTTTAAGAAGGCAGTGCAGTCCACTTGACCATCACTTTTTTGTTTGACTTTATTCCACACTTGTGAGAGGTTTACCATTTTATTTGTATTATTATTAATATTATTTTATACTAAACTGGGATTTGGAAAATGGTCTCTCTCTTCTTGGAGCTACTTTCCCTCCCTCCATTTTAACCACCGGAGAAAGGCTTGGGATTTGAAATTTTTTACAATTATAATTTGTGAGTTTGACTGTATCACCTTACTTTAAATTGAGACATTTATGAATCCACTTGAAGTCCCACCATCTTAGGTAGGCCCACTAGCCTGCTCCCACATGAATATCATTTTGCATTTGAGGTAGGAATGGCAATGGGTCAGAATTAAATGGGGACCTTTGGTAGGGCAATGGTAGGGCTCATGTTGGGTATTGTTTTTTATACATTGACCCAAGTTTGGGGCAGATTCTAGTTTTTCACTTCATCAATTTGATCCACTCTTATGTGTCTTTACTGCATACTAGCATTATATTCCGATCGATGCACGGATAAATATCTTTCAACACCCCCCTATAGTTTAGTGAAAATACAAGACACCTATTTGATTTTTTGAATTTATATTGGCACCCTTTGTTAGATATTATCCTTGACCAATATGACGGAAAAAGCTATTTTACTCTTTTAACCCTGACAGAATGTCATTTTTTAATTAAAATTTTCATTTTCTCAGCAAGATCCCTAACAAGATTCTAGTTGCACTTCATATCAATGGTGGGCCCACCATCTGAACAATCAAGACCCCCTACAATTCAGTCCAAAATGGTCCCCACACTTCAATCTAAACCATTCATCCAACGTACCTTAGATGGTTTTCATTCCACATGGTGTGCCCCACCAGATGATCAATCTAGATCACTGCACCAATCATGATTTTAGATTGCTAGGGCAATTGGGAGAAGTCGATGGAAAAGAAAGGAAAGGAAGGCATCTGATTAGGCAATAACAGTGGAATTTGGTAAGAGTGGCCGAATCATGTGTGCTGTGGAAATTTAATGGCAATCATGGGCGTCACTCCTCCGATGATCTTAACCACATAACACTCCCTCTAGATCCATATCAATTGCATTCCTTGTACAAGGTCTCCTCCCATTTCAGCTCCAATACCATCTTCTTCTTCTTCATCATCTAATCTAGAGCCGAAGGAGATTCAGAGGCTTAAAAGGGGCACATAGACAGGGTTTTAAGGCCTGACCTGGAGTTCCATCTATCCAATGCTCACATCTTGTAAGGGAGACAAGATTGTTAGGGTTTGGTAGCAGAATCATGGGAAGAAGTCTGATTCCAATGAATGCAAGTCTGTCTAATCACAATTTCTTTGATTCCTTCTCTTACTTCGCATTTGATCAAGCTTAATTTTTTAATGGAATCATGATGATTGCATGCATATAAAAAATTCACTAGTCAACGAGACATATGAGACTAAAGCAAGGGCACTAGGGGCAGAGAAAGAGTCGAGGAAAGGGAATTTGAAGTGGTAAGAGAGGGTCTGTTGGGAATATGGAGCCCATGGATTGAGGGCAAATGATCAACGGCTGAGATTTGCTGATGTTGGCCATGTTGTTGTTGCTATTAGGTCTATTGTTGCTACTCTTTGTCTTCTCCATCGACGATCAGCAAACTTCCAGACCCTTTCTGCTCTCCTTCTAAGATTTCGGGCGAGAACCCTATGCTTTCATCGGTCTTCTTCTCCGATCACTGACATCTAATAGTGCAACAACAAACCCATATCCCACTTTCAAGATCCCTCTATACACAATGGCGATCAACGAGTGCCTCTTCTTCTTCAAATTTGATCACAAGATGGCCCATCTTTGATCACAACCCAAGATACACAAAATCCTTTGTCCAAAAAGATCTTAGCATCCTCCTTCACAAATGTGAAGCAGCGACCCCGAATCCCCTTATCCTTCTCTGGTTTAAAACAATGGCTCACTGGAGATGAGAGAGAGAAATAGAGAGGGATAGAATGGTGTGGGGATAAAATGGGCATTATACATGATTTTCTTGCTGACATCATCATCTTTTTGAGCTGTTGGTAACACAGTCTCGACAGGGCGTAGGGATGTAACCACATATGAATTAAAAGTAGGTACAATGTATTTTTAAAAAATAGAGGGGGCATCCCTATAATTAGGACTAAATATAGGGGGTGTGGATATAATTTTTTTAAAAATTATTCATTGACTTTTCAACTTTGGAAAGAAAAGTACTACGTTGTAAAGACAAACAATTACTGTGTAGTGATGTTGACCACTCTCAATTAAGTTGATCTATATGATTTGTAGATTAGCTTATCATAGCCATCTAATTTTGGCTTTATAATAGTATTTTGCCAAATCTTTCCATTAATGTGAAAGAATTTGAAACTTCTTATGGACGATATTGGAACTTGTGATCACATGGTCATATGCTAATACTATCACTACTGGTGAGTGATGTCAAAAGCTAATAAAGCAATGCAAGAAATAGAGAGGGAAAGAAGTGGAGATGAAAATGTATTCCAAAGTAATAATAGTAGGATTTGTAGATAACGTTGGGAGATTTAGAAACAAACCAAAAAAAGAACCTTACCTCTTGAAAAGAAAATGGAGAAGAAGAGAAGGAATGACATGCACCTTAGCATGAGATGGGGCAAGGTAGGAGTTGAGGAAGAAGAAAGACCATTTCCTCAAAAGACGAGCAATTTCCTTGGAAGATAGCATTTTTTTGTGAAGAGGAAATGCCATTTTTGGATAAGATAATGTGCGTTAAGGAAGATAAATTGGTTACAAATGAAACGTTGCATAGGAGGGTGTGTTTTGTTTTCATGAATTTTTGTATAATTATGACTCATGAGTTTGATTATATCACCCTACTTTGGATTGAGATATTTATGAATCCACTTGAACTCCCACCATCTTAAGTGGCCTCACTAGCTTGCTCCCAAGTGAAAGTCATTTTGCATTTGAGGCAGGGATGGCAATGAGTCGGATTTAAAGGGGGACCTTTGATAGGGCAATGGTAGAGTTCAAGTTGGGTATTGTTGTTCATGTATTGACCCAAGTTGGGGTCAGAGCAAGTTTGAGTTTTTAAGTACATCAATTTAATCTACCTTATGTTCTGTACTTCTACTCGGTGCAATTTTATCATACAAAATCTCAATAATTCAAATGGTAATGAGAAAGAATTTGATGTCTTGGGTTAAAATTCAATTAACATATATTTTTAATAATTTTCAAATATATATAATAAACCACAGGCATATCTTTTTAATAATTTTTAAATATAAATAGCTGGAAGCGACATGTGTTTATCATCTGGCCTGGTGCCATTCCCAATCGACATGTGTTTGAGAGTTGAGATTGATCACAGGTGGGTCCCGCTAGGGCGACGGCTAAATAGTAACTATTTCTCCCCATCGGTGTTAGTTTTAGCTACTAGAAAGACTGATTGATTGTCCGTCCCCAAGCACGACGATCGTTGCAATGGCTGACGACAGCAACGATGGGAGGGCTCTCGAAGAGCAGTTGGAGCTTCAATTGCCAGAGCAAAAGGAGTCTCTTGCTGCCGTGGACGAAGCCCTTCTTTCCGATCCAACCAATTCAGAGCTTCTCTCCGTATGATTTCTTCTTCCCAAATCGAATCTCTCTCTCCCTCTCTGATCCTTCTCTGGCTGGCCTTCCTCTTGATTGAATTTTTATTGAAATTTGAGCTGCATTTTATCTGATAGCCACATTCACCGCCAGATGTTTGAGAAAATGCCTCAGTGAATATTTCTGTTTGTAACATGGGTTTCTTTTCTATCTTTATGAGATTTCTGATTAGGGTTTTTTGTAATCTCTTTCTATCATTTGTTTTGGTGATATTCTCTCTCATGGGATAAGGGGGTCCACCATTTGTTTCAGAAAATAGCTCATTGAAAACTTCTCTCTGTGGAGACATTTTTCAGGATTTAGGGTCTGTATCCTTCTGTTTTCTTCTTTTGCTCGGGTAAATACTCACACTCCCACACACAGCCCACTCACCCAAGTCCTTCACTATCAACACTACAGCCAGGAATTGAATCCTAGTTGTTTCGGCGGAATGGAGGTGCTTTCGGTGGATTGGCATATCTTAATTGTTTTCGTTCGTAGGACCCTGTTCAGCATATGATGGTGGTTCGATATCTTTGTTAAAATGTCTTTGGACGCTCTCAGAATAAACTTGGCTTGGATGTTTTGGCAGGAACTGACAACCCCAACCCACCCACACCCCACAACCCATCCCTCTCCTTCCTTTTGTTTTGGTTGCATAAAATGAGATTCATTGCATAACAGAAAGATACATTTTACATAGCACTAGTCATGGACAAAACGTTAAAGCCTATGTAGAAAACAAAGACAAGAGAAAGCTCTTTTCGGTAATTCATGGATAAGGAGAAGAGGAGGTGAAGGGAGCACTGTTGTTTGAAAGAGAAGTGCCTGGCAAAGGAGGGTCATCCCACATAAGAGACGCTGTCCTCATGTCATGCTCATGACAACGAAATGTATCAGTTCAAGTGGTAGCTTTCTGCAGCTCTTCCAAATAGATATCATGAATCATAATACTCTTCTGCAGAACTGATAACCTACGCTCTTCTGTTTGTTGTGGAAGTCTCATTTTTGGGGTCACCTTTCTATCTGGAATAGAGTAAAAAATGCTGAAAATTGGTACTGTTTGATGGGTCGGTGATTCATCCATTGATGAGCCTCACAAGAACTGATTGATTTGTGACTGATTTAAAGGGAGGGTATAAAGTCAGAAAATATGAGGTATACTGATGGTTGAGAAAAGACTTCAGACTTGCTAGTGTGTCTCTAGATGTGATTTTTTAACTAGAACTCAATTGGTTGGTGTGAGATCTATCATTATGGAGTTGTGAACTAATAAATGTGTGATTCAGTAGTAAAAGAATTATAGATATTAATATAATATCTGGAATGACTCCAGTCCCAGGTATAATCTACCTCATTACGCCTGAGTGAGACTCAACTTTGACAATAATCTGTCTTAAATATTACAATTATTGGATTAGATCTGAGCTTCTCTACAGGCAACCTGAATTCGTCCCCTTTCTACAGCTTAGCTGTAAATGGGTCACGTACAGGTTTGGTCAACAAATCACAGTTGCAGACTTAATTGTTTTTGGTTTGGTCTAGGCCCAAGTATGTTGGACTAAGATCCAAATTCTCACTGTTATAATCTAGAATAAGCACCTATACAAAGAAATGTATACTATAATAACAAAAATCTTATGATGATATTTGGGTCCAAGCTGGGCCCATCAGCACCTTATAGGAGTATCCCAACGTCCCCTGTCCTATGAACCCAATTCATTCTTGGACCCCACCTAGAGCTCCGTCGGGTCAGGTATTGGGCTCCAGGCCCAATTAAATCCATTTTCACCCTGACCCAAAACTTGCTTTCGAGGGACCCAGAGACTGACTTCAGCAATAGGCACTCTCAAACAACTTGAGATGGCCCACTAAAATGAAAAACCTTTGGATCAATGTACGAAGCTGGGCCATCTATATTGGGGAAGTGCTAAGCTAACGAGGACAATCCCTTCTTCAGCTCTTTTTAAAGAACAAGAAGGCTCGCGAAGAGTGAAGGGGCAACGAAACACTGCAACTCTAGTCTCTGGTAAGTTCATGCTTTCAAATGCAATTTGGGGTCGTTTGGATGAGGATAAAAAATGGTGGGGAATCATCCAAATGGTCCTTAATGTTAAAGATACATGCTCTCTTCAAATGGGTTCCTTTGATTTTCCATGTGTTTATGCTTTTTCACTCCATCTTCAGCCTGCAGAGATCAAAAGCTTCAAAAATCAGGAAACAAACTTGAAAAGAAAGGAAATTGAGGAGAACCCAATTTGGTAAAGAAGCAGAAAGCATCAGAAAATGGTGGTTAGGATTCGATTGTCGAGGTTTGGATGCAAAAACCGGCCTTTTTACCGTGTCATGGCGGCTGACAGCCGCTCTCCAAGAGATGGAAAGCATCTGGAAGTCTTGGGTTATTACAATCCATTGCCAGGTTTGTGTGTGTGTGTGTGTGTTTTTTTTTTTTAATTTCATCATTACTGGATATTTCCTGCTTTTTTATTTTGTTCCTCCTTTTTCTTTCCCTGTAAATGCTATTTCTTAATTGATTTTAGGACCTATAAATGCTTTTTCTTTCATTAATTTTTAATTTCTCATCTGGGTTTTCTTAATTTTGTTGTATTAGAGGTGGATGATGTTGATATCAGTGCCCCACTTTTTTGTTTTTTTCTCAGGACAGGATGGTGGAAAGAGGATGGGTCTGAATTTTGACAGAGTGAAGTAACTGAGATGTATCTAATTCTAGCAGTTGTTTTATTGGATATTTAGTTGATGTCAATAAAGATTTCATCTTGGAATTATAGCTTAGTTTGATTGGTGTAGAATCTGAAATCAGAACCTGAAAAGTTCATTTCATTTGTATAGAAATTATCGTGCCCATCATGTTCATTTCTTTGTTTTTATGTTTTTACAATTGTTATCTAGAATGAAATGATAATTTTAGGAACGGAGACCTTTTGTTTGTTAATTTTTATTTTTGTTTTCTTCAGAGGTGAAATGATGTTTTCTTGTTTTCTCTTTGCAAAGCATAAAGTGGATATGTTTAGAACGAAGAGAAAGTGGAGATCCCTGAACCCTTCAACCTTCTCTCAATTTGATTTGCAATCTATTCAATTTCCTCGCCTATGGATCTCATCGATTTTAATAGCACCTAATACAGTCTCTTTACTCCAAATGGAATCGCTGTTGTGAAAATACAACTGTTTCTCTTATCGAGGTGTCCTTTCAATAATTAACAACTTTGAAAACTTTCTATACAGTGTGATCCCAATAAAGATGGCTTCACTAAGTTGCAGTTTGTTAGGCTATTTTGGCAGAATGGTAGAATTTGATGTGCTGTTTGTTAGATAAACTGACATTTAAAATCACATATTGAGGACTGGGTTTCCAAAACACTGCTAAAATCCACTTGTTGAATAAATGTATCAAACTTTGCACTAGTCCAACACATACAACCAATAGTATATGAGAACAAAATACAAACAAGGAGAACAAAATACAAACTTGTATGGAGCTTCAATGGGAATTCATAGGAAAGAAGAGTTGAATTCCAAACTAGATTTGTAGTTTGTATAAAATAACTACTAGTTGCTTATTAACTTCCCAAATTAAAAGATATAACCTAACTTCCTAAATTCAAGCATGAGGATAACTCCTTTGCATATCACATCACTAACAATGTCCGCATAACTTATAATGTAACCATCCAAAATTACGAATAAAAATAATATAAAGAAAACTACCTTTCAGCAGAAGTTGATGAGTTTGGATGTGCACAAGTCCTTGGTTGGACAATTTTGGGAGAATGAATGGCTATGTGATACTCCATACTTTAAATACGGCAGATATTAGATATAGCATGTGTAATATTGTTATTCCTGACATTTTACCTAAAACCTATGTCACTGCCAGATTTAATTATGGTTTTGGGCTGAAAAATCAGAAACACAACATCCCCGCGCACTGTGGTTTCTGAATGTTGTATTTTTCCTGATCATAATGGAACAAATACCAAATTAACCATTTTTTCTCTGAAAATATTCAAACTAGCCTTGCTTAGGTTACATCCAAACACACTTGAACTAAGCGAAATTTCAACTTGGGAGTGCTTGACATGAGATATTGGTTGCATTTAGATTTGCTATTATCTTCCTTATTCACGTCCTCTATATTTCCTAGTAGCACCAAATTTTAATTTTGACCAGCTGCTAGCAGGTTCTATATTGAGGCACCTCACCTTTCTTCCTTTTTCACTAGCCTTTTTTTTTAATTTTTTAATTTTTTTTAATTTCTGGTGAGTAGTAAGGGTTTAAGGTTCAAGTCGTATGTGAAATAGAAATGTGAATAATTTCTCACTATTTTTGGTAACATACTGAATCACTGGGTCTGATTTTCAGTTGTGAGTCAAATACTGCAGGGTAACTATGGGTTATAACAGTTGTTTTATTCCTTTCAAATCAGTTGCATTCAGTGCCTTGGAGAAGCAGTGACTTGGTGTTTTAGATTTTTATTACTAATAATACTCAACATTATATCGCCATCATCGCCATTGAGGCCTCATCTTGATGCAGGGATACTTCAAAATGGGTAACATATCATGTCATATCTTATCCGATACTTAACTGTTTATGTGTAACATCCGTGTCCTTGCCTTGTCTATGGCATGTCCCTGCTGTATCCATGCCGTGTCTAGGCATCATAGCTCATCCCACCTATTTGAGTCAACTTTGTGCTTTGTATTTTGTGGCCATATTTTCACTAACTGGGGCTTTACTGCTCTTTCCCTTCAAGTTAACCCCTTCAATATGCCTTGCTTAGGCTAAATCTGGTATTCCCTATACGGGCTTGTGCCATTTCAAGCAACATTCCTTGATTTTCGCCTCTATTGGTGCTACCTACAAGTTTACTCTTATGGATTAATTCTTATTTTGTCCTTTACTCCACACGTCCCTCTTAGCATGATTATTCCAGTGACATGTATTTTTGCTTCTTCATGTTTCTTCATTGCTCAACATTCAGCTCCATATACGATAGCAAGTCTAACTAATGTCTTGTATAAATACCCCTTTAGTTGAAGTGGTACTCGACCCTAAGTAACCCACTCACTTTTTTCCAGTTTGCCCACCCAGCGTTGGTACTCTATGCTATGCCCAACTCTGACCCAGTTTTTTGCTTCAGAGTTGCTCTCAGGTACTGAAATTTATTCGGCACTAAACAATTTTCAAATTTTCCCTACTCATCTTTCATATTCTCAAATCCATTTAACTTGGTCTCCATGTATTTTGTCTTTGATCTCCTGATGTTCTAGCCATTTGACTCGAAAGACTTGGTGTTATATGCTAACTTTTAAGTTTGCAATCTCTCTCCATGTATCTTCTCTTCTACTTTCAGGAACAAAAGATTCTCAGTTAAGTATTTTGGCAACAAAATAAAGTTAATTTTTCGAATGGACAAGACAATAATGTAAAATGCATGGATCTTGATTATTGGGCATTTTATCTCTGCACGCATGACACAGGTATACAAGATGAAACTATCCATGACAAAGGAAGATAGGAAGATAAGTCTTGGCCTAGGCTTGGACTTTCACCATGCTGATACGGAGGATGGTGTCAGTTTAGATAAACTTTTTCTCTGAGAGAGAAGGGCTTTGAGTTAGATGGGGATCATGCACCTAATCCAGATGAACGTCCAATTTTATAACATTACATCATTAACTTGGTTCTGAAGTTACATCTCTTATCGAGTTACTGAATTTATTATGGCCATATTCATTCTGGCATTGGATATGGGAGTGGGATACATTTTTGGTGAATCTTTTGAAAGTTATTCACTCTACCATTTTCTTTCGATCATCATTCTTTATATTTGGAATACTGAAGCCCTCCTGGAATGCTGCTTTTTATTGAACAGTGAGTTGAGATAAAATTTGAAAGTGGGTCCTTTGCTGAGTAGATGATATACTATAATATGAATGCGTGTATCATTTGTCTTAGAAATGCAAGGGGAGTTCATTATTTGGCTATGATGGTGGTGGTGGTGGTGACTCTGATGATGAAAATAGTGGGGAAATTCAGGACCATGATGATAGGCAATTAATAGAAGTTTAAATTTGAAACTCATAATCATTTTCTCCACCATCGCATGGTCTCCTTTTCACACCAAGCTTGTTCCCCTATAGCTTTTCCATTGAAGAAAATTGTTTGTGCATAGGCCATCTAATTTTGCCTTGATTTGATGTTATTATTGTTGGAATTTTCATGTTTGACTGTTCATCCATCTATCCTGAAAGATTTCAGAGTCTTTTATTTGTGTTGGATGTGTTGCTGTGATGCCCTTTGCTGTATTCTGCAATATGAATTGGGTGTCATTGAAATGTTATGTCCATATGTTTGTCACTGAATTTTGAATATAAGCGATGATACTATTGAAGTACATGTATATGTGGTTTTTACAGCTTTTGCTGAGCATCCACCAGATGAAAGCATGTGATAAAATTGCTCTGTTTGTAGTTGTTTACTTGCTTCACAATTTTATATTAATTGGTGCAGCATATATTGATTTTATATTTAATTGGTGCTGCAGATATTGGTTATCTGTTGGTGCCCAGCCTTCTGAACCTGTGCAGCGCATCCTTTTCAGAGCAGGGCTCTTGCCACCGCCCCCCATGCTTGCAATGGCCCGCAAAGGCGGCCCTCGTGACACCCGTGCAGTTGATCCTTTGAGTGGCCGCTTTGTGACTTCCATGGAACCCACTATTTCTGATCAATTAGACAATGATGAAGGTGATGAAGCTGAAAGTGATACGTCGAGCCAATGATGTCTTTTATTTGTAGTGTTTGGCTACTGTGCCATGAAAAAATATGTAGTATGTTTATTGGGTTGAAAATTTTAATGTCATTCCCATCAGGATTTTCTGCTTTGGATGATTGAACTTAAAAACCTGACATGCATTTAAGATGGCCCAATTGCTTCTGATGATGAGATGTAGTCATCACAGAAATTTCAAATATTATTGCATTTGTGGAGAAAATTGAAATCATATTTAGTTAATAGGTATAATTCTTTTTGTCATATGTTGTGATTCAACATGTTTTGGTCTGAAGGTCGGGAGTGGTGTTGGAGGGCAGCCAGCCATATACGACTTTTTAGTCATTTTATAACTAATGAGATGACATGATTTAGTTAGTTTGGAGAAAGAATGCTCTCTGCTACTTGGGAACCGGGTGTTTGAAGATGAACCAAACTAGTTTTGTACAATGGATATTAACCTTTCTACCATGGAACTGGCTGTTTGCACCAGTACAGAAATCGAAAACCATGGCTGTTTCTTTTCTGCTCAGAATCATTTTCAAGCCATACTAACCCTGCCGCAAACAGGCGCCTGAGCATGTTTCCAGGTTGGTGGAAGTCTAATAGGTGGAGTTCTGGGCTTTCTCTGCTAGGTTCCTGATCCAACCTTCTACATCTGAAATGCTCAATCAATGGGAATCATTACATTTTTCCTCCCTCTTATTTATTTATTTTATTTTGGTTTGGTGGGGTGGGGGGTAGGTTGAATTTAAACTACAAGCATTCTTGATCCTGGCCAGGATTCAAGCTTTCTGCAGCTGCATCTAGAGGTAGCATAGATGAGAATATTAAAGTGAATGTATGGTAAAACTGGAAAGATAATATTAGAAATGAGTGATTGAGAGAGCATTTAAAGGTAGCAACAATAGAGGATAAATTTAGAGAAAACCTTTTGGGATAGTTTGGGCATGTCTAAAGCGACCCAGTAGTGGCGCACGACAAACTTGATTATGCAGGTTAATGACCTATTAAGACGAAATAGATAGGCTAAAAAGGACATAAATGGAAGTAGTAAAAATAGATATAAAGAAGTGCAACTTATCATGATTTGAGTCAAGATAAATAAAAATGGATAAGTTAAGACTTCGATGATGATGATGACGATGACTTTTTTAAAATTTCTCTCCAACTATTTCCCCTTCTGTTACTTTGTGAAATTCTAGGTAAAGTAGATGGTGATGATATTCAGTTGTTATTCATAGCAAAATAATAATTTGTATGAATCACCCCTAATCACGCATATGGAGTTTGATCCTATGAGAACTATTCTCATACACCTACTGTGAGTACTTTTTATGAGGCCCACTTGTGGATTCCATTTGGAGATGGGACTAGGGAGGGGGGAAGATCTATATGGGACTACCTCAAATATCAAGTTTGGCCCCAATCACATATCCCTAATCCAATCATCCGTGGCTCACAAATTCAATCCATTCATATTGGTGCACAGTCGATCCAACGGTCCAATAAATTTAAATTTGAACGAAACTTGGGACATCTGACTATCAGGGGAGGTCCTTGTGTATTGCAACGTTTAGATTGGGTGATTAATGAACCCAACCTACAGTTCTCACAAAAAAAAAAAAAAAACAAAAAAAGATGAAAACTAGTTCTCATAGGAGTATTTCCTTATATATTGGAAGAAAAAGAAAATAAAGAAAAGCAATATAAGGTCATCTTGTTTAAGGAAATCTATATTTATTTACAATAATACTTCAATTAAAGGGGGGAAAATCAGAATCGTACTTAAATGCAAGGAGCATCTCATGGATGAGCATGACAAGTGAGTAAAAACACACAACCCAAACACCCAACTCACTACCCAGTGGGGCCACGTTGAGTCGAATGAACTAGTTGGACATAAGCATTGGCCCTGAATCAGCATGCCAGTGTGATTAAACTCATGAGAATGTCATGCATGATTGGATTAGGTTTCTAAAATAAATAAACAAAAGAATGTCTCCACCCTGGGGGAAAATAAAATAAAGCCCATCTTTCTCCCATTTAAAATTTACATTTTTTTTTAAACTGAATCTAGCGAGTAAAAACACAAAAAAGGTTATTAAACTCGAAATCCAACTCATCAAATCCATTAGGTTCATGAACACCAGTAGTATGGATTAGAGACCTGCTCAAGAATAGAAGCAAAAGCTAGAAACTCCATGACACACATCAAGGGAAGAAGGAGCAATGGATGAAGAGCATTATATTTACATATAGTCTCTACCGTATGTACCATATTCTTCTGCCGCTCACAACTATTTTATCTTCTCTTTTGGAAGATATGATACAATAGGTTGGTTGTGTATTTTCACCTACTTGCCTAAAGAAAAAAATAATAACGCAACAGCAAGTAGCACACAATTCATTTCTTGGATTTCTTTGCCTGAAAAATAATGCAACAGAATTTAAAACACATCATTTTTTGGATTTCTTTGCCTTCTTCGAAACTTGAGCTTTCCTTCCTCCCATCTTAGGCCGCTTTGCTGTGGTTTTACCCTTCTTTTTCACCACGCCCTTCATAAAATAAGTGAGCAAGCTAGCTTAACAACATTATTATGTGGATCACAGAACACGCAAACATTCAGGTCTAAGACATCACCTAGGTTTACGGTGGTTCAGGTCTAAGATGTCACCTAGGTTTATGGTGGCTCAGGTCTAAGACATTACCTAGGTTTAGGGTCACAACTGGTCTAGCCAGCCCAAGGCTGGTGCAAACCTTTCCAGCCTACTTTGGTCTATATTTAAGCGAGGGCTGGTCCACTTAATGGCTCACCAATCTGCTCTGATTCAAAAGAAGAAGAAGAAAGGCTCACCAATCTGGCCTGATTCAAAAGAAGAAGAAGAACATCACCTAGGTTTATAGTGGCTCAGGTCTAAGACATCACCAAGGTTTATGCAGGTTCAGGTATAAGACATTACCTAGGTTTAGGGTCACAACTGGTCTACCCAGCCCAAGACTGGTGCAAACCTTTCCAGCCTACTTTGGTCTGTATTAAAGATAATTACGCAAGGGCTGGTCCACTTAAAGGCTCACCAATCTGGCCTGATTCAAAAGAAGAAGAAGAAAAAATCCGAGGTTGAGCATTGAAACCACAATCTACACCTCTTTACGGGAATAATGGTGAAGATAGAATGGTTAGGTCAACTTTTCAGTTTGCTGTATTTTCATAGTTTTAATATATGTACTGGATGAGGCTGCAAAGCATACCAAGGATTTTTCAGCCTTTCCATTAGACTTGGCATCAGTTGGATCAGTTGGATCCCCTTCATGTTCATTTTTTTTGTTACTTGAACAAGCAGATGGCTTTGGCATCTTGTCACCCTCCTCTTCCGAATCAAATGAAAATCCATCAAGGGTTCCTGCTTACAAGTTACAATACAGATTAAGGTCATTAACTTCCAATTAGGCGTATGCTAAATCATAAATTATCCCTGTTTGAAAAGCATTTGAAAGGACCATTCAAGTGAAGCAGTGATCTATGATGGGTGGGATTCAGGTTCTTTTCTTCCACGAAATTCAAAGCTGCATGGAAATGAGAAATAATGAAAGGCTAGTAAATGGCTTTTTCACCATTTGAGGGGGCCTAATCCAGATTGGATGGATTCAGACTACCTGAAATTCATCTTAGAATGGTTTCCAAATAAAACTATCCACCAACGCTAGGTGGATGAAACATTCAAATACATCATGAATAAATAAGTCTTTTTTTTTTCCTGTTGGTGTGTGTGTGTGTGTGGGTGGTTGGTTTTGTTTTGTGGTGGTGGTGGGTTTTGTGTGTGGGGAGGGGGGGGTTGGTGTGGTTTGGTTTGGAAAGGAAAGAAATTTGAACAATCTCAAAATGCAACGCTTAACCATGTAGCCTAAAGCACTAGGATACATTATAATTATAGAAAAAAAAAATACAATCACTACTTGATTACTGCAATTTTCAGCATCCCATCTACATCTGTAGTGCATATAATGCATTATCTGATTGTGTGAATTAAAGGACATGACGAAGATTTTAAGCATTTGGAACAGCATGCAACAATTGCCATATGATTCAGTTCAAAGACATATAAACAAATGAGCATCCAAACTCACCACAAAACACTTCTCAATAAATAAAAAAGTTAACCGAAACTAGATGATTACAACATAGTTGTGATAGAGCCAACCGATAACCAGATAATGGGTCCTGCTTTATCTTTATGCGCCTATCAGCAACTAAAAACAATAAGAAATAATAATTAAAAAAAGTTCAAAGACTCAAGTACTTGACCAAAAGTCTATCAGCTGAACCGACGACCCCTAATAGATGGGACAAGGCTTTAATGGTGATGATTTAGGGATGAGTATATTCTAACCTGTTCAACAGTTTTGTACAAAATAATAATACCCTGAGGGAAAAATATCTTTCAAAATTAAGTGGGGAAAAAAAAGAATTCACAGAGGTATACTTTTTTATTTTCTTTTATTTTTATAACACAGAGGTATACTTTCCACCCTTCAAAGAATTAAAGAGTCAAATTATTCTTATGACTCAACCAAACTTAGTCAAGGTTTTTTTTTTTTTTTCTCCTGTGTTTTTTCTTCACAAGGGACTCAAACTAACGCACCCACCCATACTACACATTCCCCCTAAGCAGCTAAGCAATAGTTGGGAACTAATGCACAAACTTGGTCAAGTTTATTCCTCAAAAAAATTTTAAGTTTTAACCATCATCCCGTTACATGGAGTGGTAGGTTATGTGCAGGCTGGTTGAATCTTGACTCTATGCAATGCAACTATGGACCTCAAGTAAGAAATGAAGCCAATGAAATTATTAAAGAAACTTTAAAATATAACTAACCTTCAATCATAGTTTCAGCCTCGTATACATTAGAATGTGGTTTCAACTGGATAAAGTCATTCATAATAGCCTCTATCTGATCAAAACAGATGCCACTCAAATTATTTGAAAAAATAAAAACCACATGCTTTCAGTCTAAAGTCAAATGGAAAACAGAGTTCGTCATGCATCCCAATATATCAAGAATAACTGGTATAAAAAACAAACTGTTCAATCTGAGTTGCAACTGACTTGCTGAAACTCACTAACTCCTTTTTGTTTTATGTTGATAATGCACTGTCAACATTCAGTGTTCCAGATGGATTGCTGGAACACAGTTACTTCTTTCATTTAGGTTGATAATGTATTCTCAGTATGAAAAGAGGCAGTGTTCCCAAATTTCAAGCCCTAAGAGTGTATAATTGGGGTCCATGATTGGGTGATCCAAATTTTCTGTAAGCTATGGATATGCCATGCTCTTTTCTTCTTTCATTTTTTTTTCCCTGATGATGGTATCACTATGGTATTTGATCCAATAGGACTAATCCCCGAGACGCACTCACGACCTTGCAACACACAGGTAAATCTGGGGGGTGTCGAACACACGTGGGGAGGAAAACCCATGCCCTAAAATGATGAACCAACACCCAGGCCAGTTACCATGCTTTTGTTTTTATTGGATGTAAATTTAATAATCAAAGAACAAAGCCCAGAAGCCAGAATTAAAACAGCAGAAATGAACATTGCTATAAGTAATTCTCAGATATATATGTTGGAGGCCTCAATCTAAAGATAAGGGTAGTCCAAGTAGAGAGATTTATGGGAAGCATAAGCTGCCCTATAGGGGACATACCAATGGTCTTGGCCATCAAACCATGGTCATCAATTTCATATGAGGCCCAAGAAACTACATGTGCACTAGGGTTGAGGATTGTAAAGATATAATACCTCAAAAGGTGCATGAGAGGACCTTTGAAGAGGGTATTCAGGATACAAACCTTTGCTTCTGTCTGACCAAAGCTAACCTGAATGAAAGAGATCTGCACTAATAAGCATCAACTGGAATTATTTTAAAAGTGCATGCGTGAGAGAGAGAGAGAGAGAGAGAGAGATGGTTTGGATGACATACAACGCAAAATGTTCGTGAAGGAACTATTGTTGTTTTGTAGATGGTTCCTGTGATATTGGAAAAATGCATTTGGATTAATCAGAGTGGGTGAATGTAACAAGGAATAATAAAAAAAGTTACTCATATAACTAGCTCTGCAAAACAGTAATTGGAGGGCATGGGCATGTCAATCCAGGAGAAAGAGAGAGAGAGAGAGAGAGAGAGAGCTGAAATTGAGAGCGGTAGAAATAAAAGTAAAAGTTCTCAGTTCTTCCCTTTTGCTGCCTAAAAGTCAAGGCTATGAAAGCATTGGAATTTTTCCTTGAAAATTCTTAAATTTTTGTTTGAATGAGGTTGAGTACACGTAAATGTTCCCATCTGCAACAGCCTACCTGTGAACCCATTTCCACCTCCTCCGTTACCCGTTCTTTCTTGGGGTAAATTGGCGCCAGTGACCAGCTCCATTTTGACACATTCAAATTGTATTCACAATCCCATGGCACTTACCTTGAAATTTTAACACTTGCCCACAGTCGATTTTGAGGCCTTAAATACACACAATTAAGAACCCTATTATGTTGAGTTATTTGGGCCATCCCCTGTCAATGCAATTATGCAAAGACAACTTGATACCCAAATAATGATAATCTAAGTGGGCCTCGCATGCATGTCGCACAGAGTCACCCATGGCAACTGCCGTAGGTGGTCATCAATGCGTAGGAAAAATTATCAGAAACAGCATGGACTCTATTTCCTAGTTAATGGCTTGGACTGAAGGGCCCACTTATAATCAATCTATTCCTTTCAAACTCAATATTACCCCATGAATTGGCACTGACCCCATATTGGAACTCATGCAACCAACATTTGCAGTTGGATTAACCATGGAGAAAGCATAAAACATGCACTTATCCAAGGGCTAAAATTCGTCTAACCACGAAGTTTTAAAGGGTTAAGGCTTTAGATGCTCAGAAGGTTCCAATTTTTCCACTATCCTAGGTCATACATTAACAGTTCCATCCCCTAATCTCCATAATTTGCTTGCATCCAAGTGGGCCCCAAAGGCCAGGTCACAATTGCTTAATAGTGTATCTTTGATTGTGAGCACTCTCCCTATTTTTCTACCCTTCCTACAATCCATTCCAACCACATCCCTGTCCCAGTTGAATTAATGACCAAATACTGGACCAATTCACCCTTCCACTTCTTTAAGAACCCTGATGCCACTTCCTCTTATCTCCAATCCTACCACAGTTGTAACCATTTTGCCACTACATGAAAGGAATAGGTTGTAAGCCCAACATATGCCATGGCCCAGGGCAGACACTATCAATTCTACTATCAACAGCCTCTCTTGCTTCTCCATGAACCAATGGTTCTCGCCCACAATTTTACAGAGCTCAATGGTTCTTCCCTACTACAGTACTACTACTAGTAGAAGGAAGAAATGATTATAAGCAAGGCAGTAGAAAATCGGACTCATGGGGTGACTGGATCACACAATCTTGAACTTTAATATTTGTTGTGTTTCTACTTTCATTTATTATTAATAAGTCTAAGTTCCATAGGCACCCACATTTATATTTCATTCAGTTGGAAGAATAGACTATCGGTCTTCAAATGCTTGGAATTGTAGAATCAGTCCAAAATGTTCATAAGAGCACTCCAAAGCTTTTTCCAGTATAAAATCCAAAAAAACAAGCAGTTTGGGGCCCGAAAACCATAGGACGTAGTCCAATAGGTGACTCGGCGGGGCGGCGGCCGGGGGGGGGGGGGGGGGGGGGGGGGGTGGGGGGGTGTGGTTACTCAGCACCTACCAACTCCAAGTTGACTCAAACTTAACTGATATTTAAAACCATGGTTACTAGGTCTAGGATCTTGGGTAGTGGGGTTTCCATAGGAAAGAAACAAGGATGTATTTCGGGGTTTTGTGTGGGAGTTTCTTAGGAGGGATGACAGGGTTACAAGAATTTGGTTGATCTGACTTGGACGATTGGATGGTATCGGTCCTAAATTTTCTTGTGCATATTGTTCCATGTAGTTAAATGGTTGCAGGGACTCTCATTCGCTTTTACATAGTGGTCCACGAAGGACTCCAAAAATCAGCCTAATCAAAATATTATAGCCTATAGGGATGGATCTTAAGGCCCAGAGATCAACAGTGAAACACAATTACGTCAATTCAATAATGGGTAATAGCCAAATGAGCATCCATTGAAAGTGAATGCCAATTTCCACGTGAAGCGGGGGTAGTAGAGGGGTTGAATGATCATAGGTGGGACCCACGGCATGGTCCATATATATGATAGACATTGCTAATTGAAAAACTTGTGAGAAACATGAGACACCCTAGTGGCAACGTTGTCTCAACTCTCATCTCACACGGCCACCTAGGGATTGATCTTTGGGCAGATAGGTTCTCACAAGTAATGTATCACCGAACCAATCTAGCAAAAAAAATTTTGAAAAAATTGTGATTTAGTAATAAGGGAATGGGGCAAAACACTGTTTGACTATCTACTCTTCTCTGAAATGAGAATGGAGAATAGTTGGCCACCTAGGCCCTTGCCCTTCTTGGGGTGGGAAAATTCTTTCCCTAAATTCTTCTCTTTTAAAAAATTCATGAAAACGGGAGAGAATCATCTCCATCAAACATCAAGTAGCCAACCCATAATCCTTGAGCTTCAGAAAAGAGAAATGCAGAACTTGGTTATTGTCCAATGATCTTTCAGTTAGTAATACACATTAATTTTTTTTATAATGATAAACTGTTATTATTATTATTATTATATTTTTATTTTTTGGAACAGTAAGATGTATTCATTGTTTATAATGATAAACAATAATAAAGCAATAAATTGTTGGAAAAAAAGGATTATTGTATTCAATGAAATGCTCAAGCTCACAAAATATAATGTAAAACTAATCAAGCTCGATGTTTTAATAAAAATATAAAATATATTAACGATGGATTAAGACAATCCATAGCGTTGAGTACCTTTTAAGTCTAAAAGCATTTCATGACTCCCATTTGGGCTATCTGAAATTGATATTCGCCCAACAGCGCCCACATCTCCACTCATGTCTATGGAATCCCCTTCACACTCAACAAGTGCCTACATATAACAAAAAGTTCCCAGCAATAGTATTCATCCAGACATAATAATCTTAGTTACCACATGAATGCTGAAGATCCAAGAAAGAATGGGAGAACCGGATGTTGGTAAACATGAGGATATCAAACAATATGCAAAAGAAACACAACCAGGCACAGCAATCGTATTTCATAACAGAGGACGAATATAATAAATGATTTAATAAAAACGCCTACCTTAGAACGTTGAACTTTCTCAGAGAACACCAAAGGCAGCCTTGATGAAACCTGTGGGTTATGAACAAATTTAAGACACCAGAAGAGTTGTTTACATTAGATCAAGAAAGCCTTCACCATAAGTAATGGAAACTAAAACCACCAGTACCAAATATTAGATGAGATGGGATACTTTCAGCACTGAATTACATTCTCATGAAGATAACAAATGTAATGAATGCTATAATGGATGAGAATTCCTTAATAAAACTCTAGGATTGAAAGAATATGACCATTTATTAGCCCCATTAGCAACGAACACAACACCAGGCCAAGGGAAAAAACCAAACAAGCAAAAGACAAAAAGGCCTTTTTTTTTTTTTAAATCTTCTAAGTCTGATACTTTTCGGTCATTCCCCATATACAATGCAGCCCAGTTAACACAAGCACAATTTGATCCTATTAGGACCCTTTGATATATATTGTTTTGTCGTTCACTAACAACTCTAGGTTTTGGTGATTTTGGTTCTTAGCATGGTATGAGTCATGTGTTTGAATACCTAGGGATGTGTTTCTGTTCACGTTGGTCATTTGGCATGTTTTTGTCCACATGCGGAGCCTCATACCGGGGGGGTGGTGTGTTGGCGGCGGCCATCAAGACCATTTGATATACATTGTTCTATCACTCATTAATAGCTCAAGGTTTTGGTGATTCCAGTTCTTAACAGATCCAACATGCATGGCGTTGTCACTTGTCAGTTCATGGAAATGTTAGATTCCCAGAGATTAGAACCAAATAATTCCTCAATGAATAGATAAATATTTAAAAGGTAATTAGAAATGTTGAGGAATTCAAGTAGCCAATCCCAATATAGTTAGAATTCATGTAGCCGACCCTAACATAGTTGGGACAAGGCTTTGATGATGATGATGATGATGATGATATATATGTGTGTTTATTTATCATGATTCTAAAGAATTGGCTAACGATTAATCGGAATAGAGAAATAAAATTCATGGAGCCCGCCCCGACATAATTGGGACAGCGCTTTGATGATGATGATGATGATATAGTTAGAAATCTTGAGGAAGGCAGTTGCTTTTCTACCCAGTATGGTTTTGGTCTTTTGAACCATCATGAAAACTTGGCAGAGCATATAATAATTTGTTTTTCCAGAATACCTAACCCACGAGTGGTTTGGAGTACATCCAAACACAACTCCAACTAGTTTGGCTATCTAAGTAACTTGATTAACAAAGTCCAGAAGGCATCAAGTGTAGTCATGGTAGCTACTTACCTGAGGATCAACAGCTTGTTTCTCCAAACTTTCTGTCTCAACAGCTTCTCCCTCATACAGATCTCCTGTATCACTTTCAAATATCACATAAAAAGAATATCTTAGGAAAAGAGTTACTTTTAAAAATGTAGTTTATATTAAAATTGGGCCTAATATAAAAAACAAAGTTCCATTTGTAATTTACCTGGTTTCAAGGTATTTCAGTTTCAAAGGATGGTCATTTCTGGACAGAGTTAAATAGTATTGATGCTTGAATGATTTTTTCACATTTCAAGTAGGACCTGAAAAATCCTCATAATGATCTGCAGTAGAGAAGGTGAAAATTCGGATCTGCAGTAAAAAAGGTGAAAATTCTGAAATCCCGTGTGTACTTGAAATTATTTGTGCTGGGAAAGGATTGTAATCCTGTATATTTAGAAGGTTTACAACCTGTTCTTACTTCTTTCAGAATAAAAACTCTGCTCATTATTTGGTGCAGTGTACAACAGGCAGGATACCAGAATAAAAAACCCCTTTGATTACAGGTGGATTTTATGTGACAGAAATCATCCCTTACAAGTGGAAACCAGACCCAAATTTGACACTCATCTAACCTTGGAATGAATCCCAAAAAAATGTATGGCTAAAAGATCACTGAACTTTGAGGCTATTAAATCAAGGGTTAGATTTCTACTAATAAAATCAAGTGTTAGATAATTCTGGTGGGGCTCGATTGTTTTGCCAAACTCTAATCTATGATGAGACCTTTTAACTTCTGCCTCTCCAAACCTCCCAACAAACGATATGTATGTATATGGGCCCCACGAGCTGGACCACAGATGAGTAGCACGTGGTCTAGTCATACAAAACAACCCCCTTTAAGTGAGGTAATTCCATTCAAACTCTAACCATATGATTGTACCTTTTTCTAGAGGTTCATTCTGTACTTTCTTTTTGTTTTTTGATGCCTTCACCCTTCGAGCCTTGTTAACTGGAGGCTCTCCTTTGTCATCAATGAGAACTGCATCTGGATTGGGATCATTATCTTGCAAAACATCCATGGCAGGTTCTTCATGCTGGTTATCTTCCTCTCTTACAGGGCTGTTACTTGGAGAAGAATCCGAAGACGATGATAATGTCACCAGTGGATGATTTTGCGCCTGCAAAACAAACGGCATGCCAGCAATTAGAATAAAAGAAAACGTCAATGTATAGTTAAGTAAGTCTTATTTGATTTTTAAAATTTGCCAAAATTATTACACTATGAGAGAGAGGTAATTTCCATTTTGAAACGGTTTGACATATGAGCTTAGATGTCAAATGAACCACATTTAAATCCATGTTCTATTTTCCATTCCGCTTAGATATTCAGTGAGAAACAGAAATGCGTATGAACTTGTAAGAAAATTGTAATTTAAGATTTTAAGTCATTGTTTTTCCAGCAGACACCAGAAACAGCAGTGAAAAGTGGTGCAGCATTCCTACATATAATGAATTTAGCTGTGAGTGTTTTTTTAGGAGGGAAGGAATAACAGGAATCACATTAAGACCATACCAACCATATGCCTATAAATGGGTTTCTATGATCATGCAAATGCAGCATATGCTCTTGAGACCTGAAAGTAGTAAACAATGCTTAAGACTAACAATAATAAAATGGTGCCATCTCCACTTCAAAAAATAAAGAACCCCAAACCAACACCCACACACCACCCCCACCCCCCCACCCCAACAACACCCAAAAAAAAAAAACATTTACACACACACACACACACACACACACACACACACACACACACACACACACACACACACACACACACACACACACACACACACACACACACACACACACACACACACACACACACACACCAAAATGAAACAACACAAATGACAGCCATGCCATTTACCAGCAAGTCAAACCCAATCTTCAGATTACCAAGACAGAATGGAATCAAATCAAGTTCAACTGATATTGAGTATTTAACCCAGTTCATAAATACAGAATAAAAAAACTTATATATATTAAGAAACCCAGATCATAGATCATAAATTTAGAGTTAGGCATAGATTCAGCAAGAAATAGAGAGCTGAAATTAAACTGATTACAGGAGCACGAGACCATCCTCATTCTAATCCAAATAAATAAATTTAAAAAATACCAGTTCAAACATTTAAAGACTTCATAGTGAGATGGAAAAAAAAATCCAAGGGATGGGATAAAGAGTGAGAAGTTTGCATAGTTAGATGAAGATGAAATTGGGTTTTCTTTTCAGTAATGTAGAGGGATGAATGAGAATAGTAGTAGTCGAAGTAAAGTATGAATAAGAAAAGGGAAGGGAAAGATAGGAGAGACAAAAGAAAGTGGATGAATGACTAAAATCGAAATCGACCTTAAAATTATGCAACCAATCCGGCGATTCTTCACGGGAGCTGCCCATTCTCCTTTCCTCTCCTCCTCCCACTTCTCCCTCTGACTATAATTTGTTAGGGCCAATGGGCAGGACGAGACGGTTGGAGATGGAGGTCCAGTGGGTTGCTCTAATCTCAACATGAATCATCTTTCTCCTTTTTCTTGGCTATTAATTTAGGGTGCGTTTGCGCTCATGTTATTCATATTTCCATGTTATTACGGGATAGAAAACATGTTTGATATCTGCAGTGTCTTGAGTTTTGATTTCATTTGAAGAATTTTAAAATCTTAACCCGCTAGCTTAAAAAATTCGAAATAAAAACTATTTATTTTTTAAATAACTTGTTGGCACATAATTTTTATTTTATATATATATTAAAATTCTAAGAATTGTAGAGGGTGTCACATTAGCATCCTCTATTTTTCTTTTTTCTAGAGCGCCACATAGGCATCTTAAGTATCTTCGTTGAAACCAACTTTCCATCTTTATCGAACTCTATTTTTATCAAATATCCTATTAATCTTCCTTGTATCTTCCAATGCTTCCAACACTTATCACAGTAAAAGCAAAATAAAAAAGGAGTTGGCACAAGCACTCTTCATTGACATCTCCTCGCAGGGTGTCAACATCAGCACAGCACCTTCCCTCGAAGTCGCCGGCTGTGGCCTTGACTTGGACTCTGCAGCCTCGACTCGAACACATATATGAAGAAGAAGAACCGATTGAGGTTTCTTTCATTCTCTCTTTCTTTCCTGAAGTGATCCATGGCGATCCGTACCTGGTTCATATATCATACACAAAATGGAAGTGAAATTCATTCCTCAATCGAGGCGTTGTGATTAAAAGTTCCCCAATCTAGTGATTCTAAGAAGAGATCTCTCCAGATTTCCAGTGTTTTTGTTGAAACTACCGTTTTCTGCAATTGATCTCGAGCATTCAAGCAAATATGCGTCGAATCTCCCAATTGGAAAATTCCAATATTTGAAATCGAGTGCGAGATCTCATCATTCATAGGTTTTTTAGGGTTTCATTTGGGGGAATCAATGGTTTTTTAAGTGAAATCTAGGGTTTTGTTGAGAAAGTATTCTTTGAGATGAGATCGGGACTAGGACGATGCATAGGAACGGGAATCATGAGATTTTTTCGAACGATTCGGTTGTGGATGGAGTTGTTGCCAGATGATTTGCTTCTTCAGCGATGGTGGCGTCAAATCTCATGGCATATCTCAATATAACTCTACTATTTAATTTTTAAAGTGAAATACCTGGTAACAATCATAAAATATGGGCCGATGATATAATTCTTTTTTTATAATGGTGGGACCATGATATAAACAATTTGAGTGTGGGTTTAATGTTTTAATTTCTAAATATTGGTTATATGGTTAGAACAATATTATCTTTTAAAAAATATTTAATCTATTAAAAAAAATCTAATCTTGCAAAAAAATATTGAATCTTTTAAAAAATATTTAATCTTTCAAAAATAAAATCTAATCTTTTTTTAAAAAATAATCATTCAAAAAAATATTTAATCTTTCAAAAAAATTATTTAATCTGTCAAAAGAAATACTTGATCTTTCAAAAAAATATGAAATATTTCAAAATAAATATTTAATCCTTTAAAAAATATTTAATCTTTCAAAAAAAATATTTAATCTTTCGAGAAAATATTTAATCATTTGAAGAAAATAGTTAAAGGTAGGACATAAATCTTATGGATATGGGCCCCATGTTCTAATTTTTAAAGGTGGTTACTAAGGTGTAACTTTTACATTTGAGTCTCATGTACACCGATAAATAATATGTCGCTGGGTCCCAAATTTTAAATCCAATGGTTGCCTTGCTTTAGTTTGTTAGAGAAATTTTTTTACACTATTACCAAATAATTTTCTTATGACATATTTTAAGTAGAGTATTTTAATATGAGATTGCGAAACAAGATTTACAGAATTAGTCTCGGGACAACCTGATTTTAGTACAATCAAATTTGGGCACAAAATTGAGAACAACACGGACAAAATGCCAAGCTGACCCAAATTTTTATGATACAAAGCTCATGTTGTAATTTTCTTATAAAAAATTTATCGTTTCAAGACAATGATATTTCGAATGTGAGTAGAGATGGTAACCGTGTATTTGATTTTCCAACTATCTCAATGTTGGGCCCAATTTTAGGTTTTAGATTTTAAATGATAAATAAGGCTGGGTCTTTGAGGACTTCCTCTCTCTCTTTTGAGGCAATTGGAATAATAGCCTCATCTAATCTAATCTAATCTAAAGACCCGCCCTCACTCTTTTCCCTCTCTATTTTGCAGCCTTGCAGAGAAAAAGCGGGAGAGAGACAGAGAGAAGGAGAGGGATTGAACAAAACCCTCATCTTCTTCTCTCTCTCTCTCTCTCTCTCTCTCTCTCTCTGGTTTTCTTTCTTTCTTCTTCCATTTCTTACACGCACAGTTCTAGGGTTTTGAAGACGAGAAATGATCTGGATCAGCTTTTGTCACTAGAGTTTCCATGTTTTTGGTTTAGCAGCTACCCACGTGAAGATTTCTCACAATTCTAGGGTTTATCATTGAGATTCACACTAGGTTTTTGCGGAATCAGTGCAATCGCGGTGGATTTTGGAGAAGAGAGCAAGATCTGCTTGTTTCCTCATAATTTTTCTAAGTATCGGAAATCTCTCTCTCTCTCTCTCTCTCTCTCTTGTTTTTTGTTGTTCAATCTCTTGTTTGTTTTCGTTTTGGATCTTGTTGTTTTCTTCCTCGTTCTTCTTCTGCATACGATGCGTCTGTGCTGTGTTAAGCTCAAATTACACTTAAGTTGAAGTGATATTAACCATTGAAGTGCAATGTGTGCTTGTATAAGCTGCTAAAAAAGTTATATATCTGAACTGTTGTTTTAGATCACAGATTCTATTAACTTTCTGTTATTTTGAACACATGGTTATTTCAGTTTGTCTTGTTTACTTAGATTATTGCATGATCTTGGTTATGAGTGTCTTATGAAATCCATAGTTTGCGTTAAAACTAATCTTATAGAAACCGAAGAAAATTAACCAATCCTAGAATGTTAGAAATCTAAATCGCAAAGTTTAGTAGGAGTTTGTGATGTAATTTTGCACTAGCTGTAGTAGGACTAATGGTAGCTGACACCCACTTTCTTGGGACATTCCATGTAAACTTCATTGATGGCAAAGATTCTGATTATGTTTGAGGCATCCAAGTTTCTGTATATTTGGGTGTTGTGATTTATCACTTTAGAAGGCACTTTTGGGGGGGAGTGAAAAATCAAGATGTGGGCAGTATGGAGTACCCAAGGCATCTAGATTTTTCATTTCTTTTTGGTTGGAGACTTTGAGCGAACAAGAGTTCCATAGAAATAACGGTCCATCATCTTTTATGTCCCTCATGGTGCTAATGTTGAGGTAGATAGCCATGCAATTGCAATGTAACTTTGATATACTTTGTTACACTGTTTTCTATCAGCGTGAGCTTTTAGAGTAAGTGGTTGTCAACATGGTATCAAAGTGGGAGGTTGACTATTTGAATTCTAGGGCTGTTGTGCCTTGTATTCTTCCACGGAGGGTGTGATTCCCATGCAGAGCACCTATATTTTCCTATGGAGGATGTAATTCTCATAAAGAAGCTTGCATGTGCGGGGGTTGGGGGGGGGGGGGGGGGGGGGGTTGTAACCTTGATATACATTGTTACACTGTTCTTTATCAGCTTAAGTTTTTAGAGGAAGTGGTTGTCAACAATAGATGTTATGCATTTTAACTTAGAGATCTTTTGGAAAAAAAAAAAAAAAAACCCTTTCATTGCTATCTATTTTTGGTTGTTGAAACTTTCATTTCAATTCCTATGTTCATTTTTCCTCTTCTCCACTGAAATTAAGGCTTTTTTTTTTTTTATTTCACTTTCTTACTGAAGTGACATTTTCCTTGCAGAAAACCAGTATTAGTAGGCAAGGTTCGGCCCTTTTTGTCAATTACCCTTACAACAATGATGGACCCAAGGTGTTCAGTGGGGATTGCTGAAGGTTCATATCTTGGTCCTTTATTTTTTTTTTTCAGTTATAATTTACTTTTGTTAATAACAAATATTGCTTAAAGAGAAAAGGATCAACAGGTCCACATGCTGTAAAGGAGAGATGTTTTGACCTGGAAGAAATATCTAAGTTAAATAAGTAGCTAACTGAGGGAACTGGCACTGATGATTGGTGAACCAACATGGTAGTTTGGCTTATAGGCTTTAAAGTATAGACACCTGAATTAGCTAGAAGATCTGCTACTTTCTCGGCTAACCAGTTGACAACTGGAAAGAGACAATGAGTGGTTCCAATAGTTTCTTGATCTCATTGTAACGACCCAAGAATCTGGAGCTCTTCAGATTCTTAAGCCGCACTCAAATTTTTATAATAACACCACATAAATCAAATTCTCATGAGCATCAAGGTCATAAACAATCAAATTTCATTGTATGTCAACTATTATGTAGTTATTAGGAGTCTTGATAACACTACTGAATAAGACAATCTCTGTTTGTAGAAAAGAAAAATATCTAAGTCTTGCGCTAATCCCAACTACAATCTATTCTTTGCTTTTCCGCGCTCTGGATCAGCCACGCATGCTAAAATCCACCGGCTGATCCCCATCACTCCCCCAACCTCCACGACTGCATTACCTGAAGTGGGGCGAACCACTGATCAGTAACACTGGTGAGCAGAATAAGAAACATTAAGATAAAGCATATTTTAATCATTCAGAGAACATATATATATTCAATGGTATAATTACAATAACGTTCTAATCAATTTCTTTCTTGAGAAATTTCCCACTGTGGCATCAAATAGTTCCAATACCCCATACGGTGTATCTATATTTCTGTCAACAACATGGCTTATCATCCACCATGAATGTTGAGCCTGTTCCGATACTCCCAACTGGAGTATCTACATTTCTATCAACAACATGGCCTATCATACCACCATGATTGCTGAACCTCTTCCCCTCGACCAACATCCACGAGGGAAGTTCTATATTCAGTGCCAGCAGTTGGTATTACGCTTATTTCGATCATCAATGGTAAATTCATTTCAAATACTTTAGTATAGATTCATCTCCACCATAATTGGCTACATCATCTTACTCTTTTCTTTGGCCAGTACCACACAACACTGGTTAATCCTCGCCCCACTCCGAATCGGAGTTGGTACCAGGCGGTGGTATTGCCCGTGTCTTATTAAGGTAATCAATTATTTATCATAAAATTCCCACAGGCATCAAGATTAATTTAATAAATCCAGGTAGAAATATCACATTGAAGGAACTAGATGTAAAATTTATCATAGAAAATCCAGTCATAGGGAATAATTAGTGGCTATGAAAAGCCCACATACATTCAATTAATTGATCCCCTTACAAGTTTAGGTAATTAAACAATATTGGATCATAACATATCATGCTGTAAGTCAATCAAAGTTTTAACGGGGTTCTTTGGGTATAACTAGAATAACAGGGGCCAATTTGTAAAATTTTAACAAGTTTATAAAAATATCTGCTCGTCAGTCACCCCACCTATTCCTCACCATTTCTGTTCTTCTCTTCTGTTGCATGTTTCGACCGTCAGAAGGTGGCACCGCCAAGCTCAACTGGAGGAATTTACAAGGTGGGGCCCAACGGTTTGATGCGTGTGGAACCTACACCATAGTGGTCGCCCAAGGGTCTACTCTAAGATGTGTGGATGTGATCTGTGATCTGGGAACCCAGGTGGGCCCATAACTTCTGACGACCAAAACCACCCCCGACGGTCCAGAAATTTCAAATCTCAGTTCAGATCTGAGATTCGAGTGTAATCAGTCCTCTTTCCACCCTAAATCGAAGTCCTAGAGGTGTGTTATTTAGAGGATGTTGTCACAGCAAGTTTTCATCTGAAGAATGGGATTTTTCGACAATGTTTCCAATCTGTGCTGGGTCGACAACTACCGAAAGGGCTTCGTTTCGTAGTCAAAGTTTCAGGTGAGTTGATTTCCATCCCAAACAAGGCCAAAGGGTGTCGATTAGGCGTCATCCAGCATGTCAACGAGTCTGATTATTGTTTTGATGATCGGTTTGGGCTCTAAATCAAATCTGTCCGATAATCACTGTAACAGTACAATATGTAATGGCCACTGTTTAACGGGGAATCAAATAGGTCTAATCTCCTACTCTTATTCAGATAATCAAGTTAGATTCTACTCACCTGGTATAGTATTGTATTGCTTCGGCGATGATTGGTCTCGCGTCAGACATCCACCGTTGTCCCGCTGGGGTCTTCTTCTCGTCCTAACAATTTCACAGCCAAGTCAGTCTTCTTCTTCTCTCTCTCTCCTTCTCTTTTGTAATTTCTATTGTTGCTGTACATACGATAGGTTCTGCCTGCTGTCTAATCTATATATATATTTAGTGTTTGGAGGGGAGTCCTGTTTGGAAACTACAGGGAATCTTATAGGAAACATATTCTGAGAGAGGAAGTCTATTGGGACTCCTACAATGGACTTACCAAAAGTCCTAATTCCATGACTTACAAATATTCCGATCAAATTAGGAGTCCAAACATGGTTTGGACCATCATGGCCCACCCTATAAGGCTGACCCACCAAGACAGGTTAGGTTATTACATACTCCCCTCTTTAGGAAATTTAGTCCTCCAAATTTAAATCATGCCTGATGGAAAAAGTTGCGGATATTTTTCACGGACCTCCTCCTCTGTCTCCCACGTGGCCTCGAGTTGATTATGATGTTGCCATAGGACCTTAACTAATCGAATAGTCTTGTTCCGCAGGGCTCTGTCCTTTGTCTCTAGAATAGCCACCGGCTTCTCTTCATAGGACAAATCTTGTTGTAACTGGAGAGGCTCGAAGTCAATAACATGCAAGGGCTCTGAGTTGTATTTCTTTAGCATAGACACATGAAAGACATTGTGGACGCCTGACAATTGAAGTGGTAGTGCGAGCTCATAAGCATTCCCATCACTGACTCGTCCCGTTACTTCGAATGGTCCAATATAACGCGGACTCAACTTACCCTGTTTCCTGAATCGCATTACTCCCTTGGTTGGGGATACTTTGAGAAAAACATGGTCTCCCACGGTGAATTCCAATTCTCTCCTGCGGTGGTCAGCATAACTTTTCTGTCTGCTTTGAGCAGTCTTTAGCCTATCTCGGATTTTCTTGATATTATCCGTTGAAGTCTGCACCCAATCTGGCCCAAGTATTCTTCGATCACCTACCTCCTCCCAGCAAATAGGAGTTCGACAATTTCGTCCATACAACGCCTCAAAAGGTGCCATCTGAATGCTTGAATGATAACTATTATTATAAGCAAACTCCACAAGTGGTAATTGCTCATCCCAACTGTCTTTGAAATCTAAGGCACATGCTCGCAACATATCTTCAAGGGTTTGGTTAGTCCTTTCGGTCTGGCCGTCTGTTTGGGGATGGTATGCCGTACTAAAGCGTAATTGTGTTCCCATAGCCATCTGTAGTTTCCTCCAAAAATTAGATACAAACCTGGAATCCCTGTCTGAAACAATAGAAACCGAAATGCCATGTAACCGGACAATTTCCTTGACATATTTTTGAGCCAATTCCTTCATCGATGTCTTATTTTTGAGAGCAATAAAATGTGCGGATTTAGTCAAACGATCCAAAATAACCCAAATAACTTCGTTGTTCCGAAAGGTTCGTGGAAATCCCGACACAAAATCCATAGTAATATGTTCCCATTTCCATTCAGGAATAGGAAGTGGTTGTAGCAATCCTCCTGGCTTCTGGTGATCTGCCTTTATTTGTTGACATGTTAGACACCTTCCTACAAATTCAGAAATGTCATTTTTCATCCCAACCACCAAAATTGTTTCCTGAGGTTTTGGTACATCTTGGTATTCCCTGGGTGTATGGTGTACCGAGTATGGTGTGCGTCCCGTAATATCTCATCCTTGATCTCTCGAATATTAGGAACACATAGCCGATCTTGGAAATATAAAGTACCATTGGCGAGTGAAAATTCTGGCTTGTTATCCATCTTTATTTCCAAAAGTGCCGCATCATCCCTTTGGTGATCCTTGATTCGCTGTATATGAGTTCTGGCTGAACCTTGAAATTTCCCAATAAAATCTTATCACTTATGGGCCAAAGAGTTACTTTTAGATCTTTGATTTCTTCTAATAATCTCCATTCTACTGTCAACCAGGCTAATTGAATTGATTTTCGACTCAAAGCATCGGCTACTACATTTGCTTTACCAGGGTGGTAGGAAATAGAGAAATCATAATCTTTTAGAAACTCCAACCATCGCCTCTGTCTCAAGTTCAAGTCTTTTTGAGAGAAAACATATTTCAGGCTCTTATGATCTATATATACTTGGAATTCTTCTCCATAAAGATAGTGTCTCCAAATCTTGAGAGCAAAGACGACTGCAGCCAATTCTAAATCATGTGTCGCATAATTTTGTTCATGAGTCTTTAGTTGTCTGGAAGCATAAGCAATCACTTTACCATTCTGCATGAGTACACATCCCAGTCCATGAAGAGACGCATCGCAAAATATCACAAAACCACCACTGCCAGATGGTAGGGCTAGGATTGGTGCTGAGGTTAGCTTGTCCTTTAGTGTCTGAAAACTAGACTCACATTTATCATCCCAGTTGAACTGGACATTCTTCATAGTGAGCCGAGTCAAAGGTCCCGCCAGAGAAGAAAAACCTTTCACAAACTGTCTGTAATATCCTGCGAGTCCTAAGAAACTTCGGATTTCTGCCACCGTAGTTGGTCGTTTCCAATTAGTGATAGCTTCGATTTTTGCAGGATCCACTGACAAGCCTTCGCCTGAAATGTTGTGGCCTACGAAATTTACCTGTGCTAACCAAAAGTTGCATTTACTTAACTTTGCATACAATTGATTATCTCTTAGCAATTGCAGTGCAGTGCGCAAGTGATTCCCATGTTCCGCTTCTGTTTTTGAATAAATTAGGATGTCATCAATGAATTCCACTACAAACTGATCCAAATATGGCTCGAAAATTTGATTCATGAGTGCTATGAACACCGCTGGTGCATTTGTTAGCCCGAACGGCATTATTAGGAACTCATAATGTCCGTACCGTGTTCGGAAAGCTGTCTTTGGTATATCTTCATTTCTCACCCTTAGCTGATGGTATCCAGACCGTAAATCAATCTTTGAGAAGCATCTTGCACCTTGGAGTTGGTCAAATAATTCATCTATCCGCGGCAGTAGATACTTATTCTTAATAGTGACTTGGTTTAATTGCCGGTAATCAATGCACATGCGCAAGGTTCCATCTTTCTTCTTAATAAACAGTACAGGTGCTCCCCACGGTAAGACACTAGGTTTGATGAATCCCTTATCCATCAATTCCTACAACTGTTCTTTTAGTTTTCTTAGTTCAGCAGGCGCCATGCGGTAGGGTGCCTTGGAAATTGGGGTTGTTCCTGGTATCAATTCAATAGTGAAATCGATCTCTCGTATCGGCGGTAAACCGGGTAAGTCATCTTGGAAGACATCAGGAAATTCTCTCACTACTGGTATATCCTCCAACTCAGGCTTTTGTTTTTTGGTGCAGCCCTGGATCTTGGATGGATAGTAGAACAATCTCCCGAGGGATTATTCGAATCCGAGGATTCAATGGCAGTCACGATGATAATATAGAACGAAAAATTCTGGAACAACTGAAAATTTTATTGATAAAAAGCATACTTTTACAATGAAGAATTCCTCCTTATATAGGAGTGACTCTTGCTCAAAATAGAAGACTAGTTCTAAACAGACATGACCTTCTAAACACAAAATAGGAAGTAAATAAATAACTACTAAAAACAAAATAGAAAGTGCATCAATCGGTATCCTTGAAGAAGCCAAGGATCAATCGGATGTCCTTCGGGCCTGTGATCTGGGCCGGACTTGGGTTCGGCCTGCATCAGCTCTCCCCGGCTTGGAAAAACTCGACTCCGGCGAGTTGAGTGCTTGATATCTCTCATAAAGATCAGGATTGATGCGCTGAAAGTCAGTAGCTGTAATCCACGTAGCATCAGAGATAGGACGATTCCGCCAACGTACATAAAACTTCTGATAACCTCCTTGACGTGTAGAAACAATTTGATCATCAAGGACATCAATAATTTCATCAGGAGGTGGAGAATTAACTGGTAAAGAAATAAGCTGCTCTTCATTTTCTCCTTCAGTATCATGGCCACGATAGAGAGTAAGATCCTCGACATTAAATGAAGAACTGACGCCTGAATCAGTAGGGATATTAAGAATATAGGCGTTGGGATTAATCTTCTGGAAAATCTTGAAAGGACCTGAGTTACGAGGATGTAAGGCAATCTCTCAGGTCTAATACGCACCATAACCATATCGCCTTCATTAAATTCAACAAAACGACGATGTTTGTCAACTTGCTGCTTATACACATCATTGCTGGCAGATATATGGCGACGTACTTCATTATGGACTTGCTGCATGTGTTGGAAGAAAGTTTCAGCATCTGCACTCACTCTGGCATCAACTGGTAACGGAACAAGATCAACAGGGAGTCGAGGACGAACTCCTGTAACAGCTTCAAATGGTGAAAGTCCAGTTGATCGGTTGACAGAATTATTGTAAGCAAATTCTGCCATAGGGAGCACTTGATCCCAGTTTGTGATACGATCACGTACAAGGCAGCGTAACAATTGGCCATGATACTTACAATGCAGTATACTTTCGCTTGGCATCAGAAAGTTTCTCACTGAAGAATGCAATAGGATGTCCTTTCTGGCTAAGGACTCCGCCAATGCCAACATTTGAGGTGTCGCAAGCAATTTCAAATAACTTGCTAAAATCAGGAACTTGCAGAACGGGCGCTGCAGTAATCTTTTGCTTGATCTTCTCAAAAGCCCTGGTGGCTGCATTGGTCCACTTGAAGTCACCTTTCCTCATGCAATCAGTAATAGGAGCCATAAAAGTACTGAAGTTTCTGATAAACCTTTTGTAAAAATTGGCAAGACCATGAAAACTGCGAACTTCAGTAAGGGTAGTAGGAATTGGCCAATTAAGAATAGCGCTTACTTTTGCAGGATCCATCTTAATTCCTTGTGCAGATACTACAGATCCCAAGAAAACAACAGAGTCACTCATGAAAGTGCATTTCTTGAGATTGATATAGAAACGCTCCCGGCGGAGAAGTTGGCAGACCTTATCTAAATGCTGAAGGTGATCTTCTTTTGATTGGCTGTAAATAAGAATATCATTGAAGCAGACAACAACAAATTTTCCAATATAAGGCTGCAATAATTGTGTCATAACCCGCATAAAAGTACTAGGAGCATTGGTTAAACCGAAAGGCATAACCATCCATTCAAAGGGACCATCTTTTGTTTTAAAGGTAGTTTTCCATTCATCTCCTGATCTTATGCGAATTTGATGATATCCGCTCCGCAGGTCAATTTTAGAAAATATACATGCACCAGTCATAATATCTAACATATCATCCAAACGAGGGATAGGGAAGCGATATTTTACCGTGATTTTGTTGATTGCACGGCTATCTACACACATTCGCCAGCTTCCGTCCTTCTTCGGAGTGAGAAGTGCTGGAACACCACATGGACTGAGACTTTCATTTATATAACCTTTTTGAAGCAAATCATCAACTTGCCTTTTTAACTCCGCATGTTCTGCTGGGCTCATCCGATAAGCAGGTAAGTTAGGCAAGGAAGCTCCTGGAACCAAATCAATAGCATGCTGAATATCCCTTAGTGGGGGTAGTTCCTTGGGTAACTCATTAGGAACTAGGTCGGCAAATTTGTCCAATGATGGCTTCACTTCCTGAGGAATAGCATGAGAATCATCAGCAACTTGTTTAGTAATTGAGGCATACATGACACCTTGCTCTTTGCTTTCAACTTTAAATTTCCGCATGGTTAAAATATGCGATGTAGGAGAAGCTGCGGCGGTGGCGGGAGAAGAGGTAGGAGAGGATGGCGGCGTTTGCAATGGACACAGCACGATACGTCTACCTTTCCAATTGAAAGCATAGGTTTTGTGTTCATGATATGTGATCACTTTAAGTTTCTGTAACCATGGCCGCCCGAAAAGAATATGTGTGACGTTCATTGGTATGATCACAGAGAAGAGTATTCTCATAATTGCCAATCTTAAAAGGCACACAGCATTGCTGACGAACAGGAATAGAATAGTTATCAACCCATGCAACTTTATATGGCCTTGGATGCTTTACTGTGGGAAGTTTAAGCTTATCAACTGTTTCTTGGGAAATAACATTTATAGCACTTCCACCATCAATAATCATATTACATGCTCTGTCCATACATCTGACACGAGACCGAAAAATAGAAGCATGATTCCAGCCGTCTTCCTCTTTAGCATCTGCTACTAGTAAACAACGATCTAGAAAAAGAAGCGGAATACCATCATCAGCGTCTGCATAATCTACTTGATCTGCTTGATCTTCATAAGGAGGATCTATATCAGTTTGCCCTGATTCGACATGCTCATCATGCTGAGTATCAATATCAGGCTCATTGGAAGTATATAAATTACGATGAGGGCATTCATTGGCATAATGTCCTCGTTGCTTGCAAGCATGACAAACAATATCTCTCCTGTCTGTTCTGGCATAAGCACGATTATCGGGCTGGTTCTGTGGACCCCTCTGATTCTGTTGGGGATTCATCTGTCTTTGTTGCATCCCTTGCCGAGGATTCTGAGGAGGCTGCTGAACTTGACGCTGAGGAGGAGGCCTATAAACTGTTGCTTGATTGCGATTATAAGTAGGATCAGGACCTCTTTTTATGGAAGACTCCCCGACTTGAAAAAGATTACGCTTCCGCAACTGAATTTCATGTTGGGCTTTGCGGGCTTTATTGAATATTTCATCCACTGTGGCATAATCAAATATTGCCACCTCTCGTCTGATATCGGCACGCAGATTATCCCTGTATCTAGTGATAGTCAGACGATCATTAGTCCTCAAGTTACAGCGAACAATGTATTCGTGAAACTTGTTGGTTTATTCTTCCACAGTCATAGTGCCTTGCTGGAGACTCAGATATTCTTGGTAAAGTGTATCCATATAATCAGAAGGAAGGAAATTGCCCTTGAGCTTTTCTTTCATAATATTCCACCGGAGAATCGGCTGGCCTACTGCAAGCTCATTGTTTTCAACACCATACCACCAAATGCAAGCAGGACCCTTCAGTTTAACCTTGATAAAGGCTATCCGCTGTGCATCATTCATATCATACCAAGCAAAATAGTCCTCCAAAGAATTAAGCCAATCAACAAAAACTTTCGGGCTCGCATCACCACTAAAGTCAGCAATTTCAATTTTGACTTTCCTAGTAATGTCATCAGGTGGGGGTGCAACATGGTGAGCTTGATGATCTCGTTCAGCCAGAAGGCGCTGCATAAAATCACGAATGGATTATGATTTTCAGGTCTTTCTGGTTGAACGGGCGTGTAAATCATAGACGCATTGGATGATCCTTCTTGATTAACAAATTGCTTTGTTTGTAGCTCAGCAATGGCGGTTTCTGCAATTTTAAGACGTCCCATGACATCTTCTAATTCTTGACTTAGTTTAAGGATGGTTTCATCCCTTTGCCGGTCAGTCATCCAATGCTGAAGATCATCACCACGCCTAGGCATGATTGCTGGTTTTTTTTTTTTTTTTTTTTTTTGTTAATAACCAAAAAACGGGTCGGTTGGGCCGGATCTACTCAAGTCCATATGCAGACCCGAATCCACACGAGAGGATCAAAGAGCAGATCCTCGCCTGCTGCGTCTCGGTTTACGTGCACAGAAGAAATTAAAACAGGGAAAGGAGCGACTTATCTGATGAATGCAAGAGGAGGAAAAAAAAATGGAGAGGCTGGCGATGGAGGCGGTCGTCGACCGTGTGCTTGGCCGCTGCGATGACGGTGACGACGAAACGGCAGGAGGCTGCCGCTGCTGACGAAACGGCTGGAGGCCGCCACTGCTGCTGACACGGCTGGAGGCCGCCGCTGCTGCTGACAGTGACGACGAGGCCAACGTTGGACGTCACTGGTGCCAGGTACTTTGTCTTTCCCCTTGCTGCTGCTCTCTCGCTCCGGCTGCTCTCTGTCTCTTTTTTTTTTTTTTGTTTTTGTTTTTGTTGTTTTTCACTCTGGGTTGGGGAGGGGGAAGATATGGCCGAAAAAGTGGGATTTTGCAGGGCTGGGGTTCTCGGTGGCGGATCGGGGTTACGAGCAGGGGGTTTGAAGAAAAGTCGGCCAGTGGGATCTGGGGTTTCGGTAGTGGAATAGGGTGAGGGTTACTGATACGGAAGGGTTCCGACGAATGGGTTTTAACAGAGGCGTAGGATTAGGGGTTGTGGATTTAGAAAGGGACAGGGAGTTGGTGTCGGCAGGATGATCGGCGGTATGGGATTGGGTTTGTCCGAAGAGGATTTGGCTGCTGTAGGGCTTCGGTGTTGGCGGTGCGGAATGGAATCTGTCGTAGTCTGGGCTGATCGGGAATGGGCTTAAGGGTGTGAACAGAGGCCTCGGTTGGTCTGGGAGTTGAGGAATTTGCGAGTTGGGCAGGGTCGCCTGGTGGTGGTGGAGAGGATAACCGGTGAGCAGAGAGGATTGAGCGATGAATTCCGGAAACGACAGAGGTTGCCGGCGGTCGGATCTGGGCTTTGATACCAATCTGGTGCAGCCCTGGATCTTGGATGGATAGTAGAACAATCTCCCGAGGGATTGTTCGAATCCGAGGATTCAATGGCAGTGACGATGACAATATAGAACGAAAAATTCTGGAACAACTGAAAATTTTATTGATAAAAAGCATACTTTTACAATGAAGAACTCCTCCTTATATAAGAGTGATTGTTGCTCAAAATAGAAGACTAGTTTTAAACAGACATGACCTTCTAAACACAAAATAGGAAGTAAATAAATAACTACTAAAAACAAAATAGAAAGTGCATCAATCGGTATCTTTGAAGAAGCCAAGGATCAATCGGATGTCCTTCGGGCCTGTGATCTGGGCCGGACTTGGGTTCGGCTTGCATCATTTTTCCTCAGTGACGAATGCAAGGTATCCCCTGCACCCATTTCTTAGTAATTGGCTGGCTTTAATTGCCGAAATTACCCTAGACTCCATGGGTCTCCTGGTTCCCACTATCTGTACCTCCTTATATCCTTTTGATTTGAAGCGAACTATCTTATTGAAACAATCCTACACAGCTATATACTTTGCTAACCAATCCATTCCCAAAATGATGTCAAAATCATGCATTGGTAATACTATTAGATTTGCGGGCATGACGACTTTATCATGATTCAGGGGGCAATCATAGAATATTGTTCTAGTGTTCACTTGTCCTCCAGTGGGGGTTGATACAATTAAAGCTGAGGAAAGTTTAGAGGGTTGCATGTTTAGTTTCGGGGCAAACACATGTGCAACAAAACTGTGTGTAGAACCAGAATCAAATAATGTAATGGTTTTAATACCAAGGATAAAAAGCGTACCCTCAACTACATTGTTTGCCATGTCTGCCTCATGCTGTGTGATTGCATAAGCCCTAGCATTGGGTTGTTGTCTCTGCTGATTTCCGCCTTGATTGTTCCTTCCCTGGTTATAATTCTGTCCCTGTGGCGGATTCTATGGATATCCCCTCTGCTGGTTCTAACCGTTCTGTTGGTTCCTCTGTGGTGGCTGATTCTGCTGATTACTCTGCTGTGGGTTTCCTTGATTCCAAGGAGGGTAATTTTGGTGGTTCTGGCGTGACTGTGAGAAATTTTGTTGGTCCTGCTGCGACTGCTGTCCTTGTCGCTGTGTCTGATTTTTCTTTTGCCATTTTGGACAGTCCTTATGCCTATGACCCACCTGGCCGCATGTAAAGTACGCATCGCGCTGCCATGGGCACTGCTCCAGTTCATGGTTCTTGCTACAGCGACTGCATTCAACCTGAGAATCCACCTTTTGCTTCTTCCGGGATAGATGGTTTTCTCGTTTTCTCTTTCCATTTCCTGTCGTTGTTGGTGGAGTCACCCCATTGATCTCATCGGTAGCTTCTTCTGATACATATGCCCTTTTCAAAGCATCCGCATAAGTTACTGGCTGTCCCAGCCGTACATCCTTTTTAATATCCGGACGCAACCCTTCAATGAACTTATTACGTTTCATCTCCTCTGTTGCTATCAAGCACTCCGCAAAATAAGACAGCTCAGTAAATTTATTATTATATTTTGTCACTGTCATGTCTCCTTGCACTAGATTCTGGGATTCTCTTCTCTTCCTTTCTTTAATATGCTCCGGTATAAACTTCATAATGAATTCCTTTTTAAAGAAAACCCAAGTAATCTCGCCCTCCGGACCTGGATAGGTTTTCTTTGCAGATTTCCACCACTCTTTTGCATCTCCTTCCAGTTTAAATGCTGCCAATAGGGCTTTCTGGTGATCCGTGCAGCCCATCACTTCAAAGATTGCTTCCATGTTTTCTATCCATTTGTTCGCCTCCCATGGATTTATGGTGTCATCAAAGTATCGAGGACGAAACTCATTGAACCTCTTGTATAACGAGTCTCACTCTCTGTCTCTGCCTCCCCCAGCATTGACCCCGCCTTGTGGTCGATCATTGTCATTTGGTCGTTGTGCCAAAGTTTGTATCTGTTCTTGTACCTGATTATATGCTCTCATGAAAGTATCAAACATAGTTTTCACATATTCGGGCGCTTGAGTCTATCCCTCATTCAAATTCGATGTACCACTTTCAGTTCCATTCTGATTGGAATTACGGATGGGGTTTCCTTGGGAAGTCATGTTCTTTCTCCTACAGTGGAAGTACAGTTGTTAGTATGTAGTAAATAAATTCCTTATCTAAATACCCAATCCACGACCTCACCATGTTGCCTAGTGGTTTCTAAGGCTTTTAGAGTTTGCCCAAGACCTTGCTCTGATACCACTTTGTAACGACCCAAGAATCTGGAGCTCTTCAGATTCTTAAGCCGCACTCAAATTTTTATAATAACACCATATAAATCAAATTCTCATGAGCATCAAGGTCATAAACAATCAAATTTCATTGTATGTCAACTATTATGTAGTTATTAGGAGTCTTGATAACACTACTGAATAAGACAATCTCTGTTTGTAGAAAAGAAAAATATCTAAGTCTTGCGCTAATCCCAACTACAATCTATTCTTTGCTTTTCCGCGCTCTGGATCAGCCACGCATGCTAAAATCCACCGGCTGATCCCCATCACTCCCCCAACCTCCACGACTGCATTACCTGAAGTGGGGCGAACCACTGATCAGTAACACTGGTGAGCAGAATAAGAAACATTAAGATAAAGCATATTTTAATCATTCAGAGAACATATATATATTCAATGGTATAATTACAATAACGTTCTAATCAATTTCTTTCTTGAGAAATTTCCCACTGTGGCATCAAATAGTTCCAATACCCCATACGGTGTATCTATATTTCTGTCAACAACATGGCTTATCATCCACCATGAATGTTGAGCCTGTTCCGATACTCCCAACTGGAGTATCTACATTTCTATCAACAACATGGCCTATCATACCACCATGATTGCTGAACCTCTTCCCCTCGACCAACATCCACGAGGGAAGTTCTATATTCAGTGCCAGCAGTTGGTATTACGCTTATTTCGATCATCAATGGTAAATTCATTTCAAATACTTTAGTATAGATTCATCTCCACCATAATTGGCTACATCATCTTACTCTTTTCTTTGGCCAGTACCACACAACACTGGTTAATCCTCGCCCCACTCCGAATCGGAGTTGGTACCAGGCGGTGGTATTGCCCGTGTCTTATTAAGGTAATCAATTATTTATCATAAAATTCCCACAGGCATCAAGATTAATTTAATAAATCCAGGTAGAAATATCACATTGAAGGAACTAGATGTAAAATTTATCATAGAAAATCCAGTCATAGGGAATAATTAGTGGCTATGAAAAGCCCACATACATTCAATTAATTGATCCCCTTACAAGTTTAGGTAATTAAACAATATTGGATCATAACATATCATGCTGTAAGTCAATCAAAGTTTTAACGGGGTTCTTTGGGTATAACTAGAATAACAGGGGCCAATTTGTAAAATTTTAACAAGTTTATAAAAATATCTGCTCGTCAGTCACCCCACCTATTCCTCACCATTTCTGTTCTTCTCTTCTGTTGCATGTTTCGACCGTCAGAAGGTGGCACCGCCAAGCTCAACTGGAGGAATTTACAAGGTGGGGCCCAACGGTTTGATGCGTGTGGAACCTACACCATAGTGGTCGCCCAAGGGTCTACTCTAAGATGTGTGGATGTGATCTGTGATCTGGGAACCCAGGTGGGCCCATAACTTCTGACGACCAAAACCACCCCCGACGGTCCAGAAATTTCAAATCTCAGTTCAGATCTGAGATTCGAGTGTAATCAGTCCTCTTTCCACCCTAAATCGAAGTCCTAGAGGTGTGTTATTTAGAGGATGTTGTCACAGCAAGTTTTCATCTGAAGAATGGGATTTTTCGACAATGTTTCCAATCTGTGCTGGGTCGACAACTACCGAAAGGGCTTCGTTTCGTAGTCAAAGTTTCAGGTGAGTTGATTTCCATCCCAAACAAGGCCAAAGGGTGTCGATTAGGCGTCATCCAGCATGTCAACGAGTCTGATTATTGTTTTGATGATCGGTTTGGGCTCTAAATCAAATCTGGCCGATAATCACTATAACAGTACAATATATAATGGCCACTGTTTAACGGGGAATCAAATAGGTCTAATCTACTACTCTTATTCAGATAATCAAGTTAGATTCTACTCACCTGGTATAGTATTGTATTGCTCCGGCGATGATTGGTTTCGCGTCAGACATCCACCGTTGTCCCGCTGGGGTCTTCTTCTCGTCCTAACAATTTCACAGCCAAGTCAGTCTTCTTCTCTCTCTCTCTCTTTCTCTCTTGTAATTTCTATTGTTGCTGTACATACGATAGGTTCTGTCTGCTATCTAATCTATATCTATATATATTTAGTGTTTGGAGGGGAGTCCTGTTTGGAAACTACAGGGAATCTTATAGGAAACATATTCTAAGAGAGGAAGTCTATTGGGACTCTTACAATGGACTTACCAAAAGTCCTAATTCCATGACTTAAAAATATTCCGATCAAATTAGGAGTCCAAACATGGTTTGGACCATCATGGCCCACCCTAAAGGCTGACCCACCAAGATAGGTTAGGTTATTACACTCATCCACTAGGGTGTTTGATCTACATTGACTCTTGGCTTTATTCTTTGCCCATGCTAGTGCAATTTCTCATTTCTATTATAAAATCAGAGGGTCTAGAGGGGATTTTGTGAATAATCAAGTTTCCTATCTCAGTTTTGTAAAGAGTCATTTATAAGCTGGACTTGAGAAATAAAAGCCACTTTCAATTATCATTTTCTAGAATGCTGCCAATCCGAAAGGGTTTATTTTATTGCCACCATTCACAGTATGCTCCTAGATCATTTGGGTTTTTTTTCGCATGAATTTCTATGTTTCAATAAACACTTGTTTCCTAATTTCCTTTTGCTCTTCCTTTCCCATTGTAAATTATGTTCAGCTGGAACTAAAATGCACGATAAGAATTTGGCAGAAGAAATGATGGAGTTGAGGAAAGTATGGACGGCTGTCATGATGGAGAAATGTCGCTTCAAGAATGAAGCAGTTGCATGTCCCAAACCAAGGAGGCGGCATGCCCGGTTAGTAGATGTTTCTTGCTTTATTGTGTCTGTAATGGATTCAGTGGAGCTTACTGTTTGTATACTGCCTTGAATCAACTGGAATTTTACCGAGTTAGATTTTCTTGCTTTTTATCGTTTGGATAATGGCGAATTCCATCTATAAGGAGAATTGTGAACTAAATTTGCTTTCCTAGTGCCTAAAGTATAATCGGCAATTAAGGTCATAAAGCTGGAAGATCAACTTAGGCTTGATGGGTGCCCTAATCTGTGCCAACTTGATGTAGCAATGGGCCTCAAGAACTAGAGGAGGAGGTCTAAGAAGAGGTCCACAGTAGGCCAGCCCGTTGGGCCTAAAACCATAGTGGACCACCCCCATTGGAGTAAGCGCATAAGCTCATTGATATCTGGCCCATTGGAGTAAGGTTGAGGTCAACTAGTCCATTGGCCTTATCATATCTACTTTAATTTTATAGCAATTTCCAATAAATTTTCCTAGATTTACATTCTTAATTTAAAAAGGTTTCAAAGAATATCTTATACAAAACATATTATTGGTTTTAGAAAATACCATGAAGATTTTCTAGATCTAGCAAGGTAATTGATGGGCATGTAATCAATTTGAGAGGGGGAAGATCCTATTTAGATAAAAAGAAAAGAGATTGCAATGTGAACATCTCATGGAGGGGAAACAAAATCCTAGCTAAGGTCCCTATTAGGCAATATTGTCATCATCATCACCGAAGCTTTGTCTTGATTATGTTGGGTCTGCTATATGAATTATATTTCTTTATTCCAATCTATCCTAGGCTAAATCCTTGGATAGGTAGCGGTCCTTCTAATCTCTCCTGTACTACTTTTGTCAATGTCCTAATCGGCCTCACCCTTTTCCTTGAGGCGACCCAACTTGTGCTAGCTTGCATTGAACATTTCCAAACCATCTCAAAAAGCTCTTTTAATTTATCATGTATTGATGCTAACCCTAAATGCACCTAAATGCGCTTATTTCTATTTCCGTCTTTCCTAGACACATCCTTCTCAACATTCTCATCTAATGCCGCACTCATTTTTTACCGTGTGCTGTTTCCTGATTGGCCAACATTCTACTTTGTTTTTTGGAGATTGTTGCTGTGAGAAAATTATTAGGTTCCCTTGTTTCTTGGATGGTGTGATTGCATCTCCTTCATGGTGTGGAGTAATGAAGACTCTCCTGCAGAGGTAGTAAGGGGTGAATCTAAGGCATCATGAGTAAGTTCAAAGATACCTCTAAAAGGTGTGAATGAGGAAATTCCTGAAGATCCTAGTGTAGAGAACCCACCAATCATTTGCCAATACAAAGAGCATGTGAATGTTGATTCTATGGCAAAGCATTACTAAGAAGAGCCAGTGGTGCAAGACCATTCACATCCGAAGATGTTACATATGATCAGTCACTGGGATGACTAATTCAGGTAGTCAAGGACAAATCAGAGCTCGGATGAGTGATAAGAGTGGTGAGTGGCAATCTGGTGGTCAGATGGAGAAATATACAACTATATTACCATCCAACTGTTGAACATAAGATCATAACCCTATCTGTAGCGCTGCAGAATTAGGTCATGGTTTGGTTAGTGTTTGATCTGGATGGATGTTTAGAAACTTGAGGTCAAGTTTCTCTTGACTCGGGAAGAATTATATCTGCACATAAAGAGGGCCCGCCTAGGACCAGCCAAAAGTTTATGAGCCTGAAGAGATTTGCTCAGAGCCAACTTGCACTAATCCCCTTTGTGCATCAATTTTTTCCTGTTAGGCATGGGTTTTGATTGTTTAGGAAATTTGTTGGTCACATGTAAATATGTAATGGCTGAAATTGATTGCCATTAAGCCAACAGATGGTATTAGAGATACATTTGTTTTTGGCTTTATCGTTTGTTTAAGCATTGCATGAACATTCATAAAGCTCCAAGAACTTTCTTGGTCAAATGGGTGCTCAAATAAGAAACTGCAAGAACTTTCCTGGTCAAATGGTCTCACAATGCTCAAATAAGAAACTATCTTTTGTTCGGTACTCCTATGACATGAGACCATATGTTTTTACCCAATTCCCTTTGGATTCCAAGTTCCAACCAAAGAGGGTAGGCACAGGGCCGTTTCCTACTTTCAGCACAATATCTGCCTTTTTCCCACTTTCCATGTTGCTACGTTTCTCCTCTTAACCTTTGGTTCAACCCAAGGGTTGTGTCAGGTTTAGATTGCATAATCACATACCTGCATATCTACTTTTTGGCTGAGATCTTTTTTATTTCGACAAGTAATTGTTAAATTTTTTATTCCAGGCAAAGTGTCATGGAAAATGATCTTAAACTTGCAGTGGAGCTTTCTGATATCCTTTAGACAAGGTTTGTTATTAATGTATTTTCTCTTTAGTTATGTGACTGCTTATCTCTTTTTGTTCATTTTTTAATCAAGATTCTCAGTTAACATTTTTTTTTGTGATTTCCTTTGTGATAAATAAATTTCATTTACATAGTCTTTTGGGTCTTCCAGGCTTCACCTCCTTACTATGCAGGGTCTCCTCCAATCCGTTCCAGCAACCCTCTCATTCAAGATGCTTATTTCCAGGAGCAGAGGGTCTTAGGGGGCATACGCCCTCTTTGTGTGGGCTTAGATGGCGTCAATCGGAAATGTAGGGCGCAAAGCGTCCTGATGAAGGCGTGAAATCTTTTTGTGGCAGGAATTGTTTTAATTAACCTTTGAGAAGAGCTGGTAAATAGTGTACAAAGTTTATTTCTTTCAGTAGATTTTGACATGTAAGACCCTCGTCTGCCATATTCTGTTGGCATTCCAGTTCACTTATTTCTTTTTTTCAATGTATAGATGCTGATGGGCCATCAGCCTTTCATAACCTTTTGTTTTGTTAAATGAGTGCAAAAGACTGCTGATAAATATGTGGTCGAGGTATATGGTCTATATGCATTTCTCAAATCTCTGTGCTAAATGATATTGTGTATATAATTGATTTCCCTGTCCATTTTTTAACACATTAAACTTGGGATCTATTTTGGCTGCACCACTACACCAAATTACAAATGGAGGTGGATTTTGGGTTGAGAGGTCCCCACATCCACCAAAGCATATGAGGTGGCACAGAAAGGGCGATTCTTGTAAGGTAGGTCCTGGGTCATTCTGCTTGTGAAATTACATGCACCAGCATACTGAGCAAAAATTTCTCCTAGGGTCTATCTGGCTGAGTCCCCGTTTAGAGGCCTTGACACTCCTGAATTGAAGGCATCCACCCGTAGGGTGGGAACACTCTATGCGGACATTCCCATACGAAAAAATCCCCGGAGCTGTAAATATGTTAGATTTAGGCTAGAGCTTTGAAGGGTAATGAGGCATTACATGGGTTCTGTCAGCCTGCATATTACTTTATTTATAGGGTCAGGGAAATCTGCTTAGTAGCAACTACAAGTACACAGCAAACAGTGGGCTGGGCGTGGCCCTAATTATTATTATATTATTATAACAATATCTTCTTTAGCGAGAGAGTGACATGTGGCACTTCTTTTCACATGAAAGCGACACGTAGTACACTCTAATTAAAGTTTTAAAATCTATTTATATCTTATCTACTCTCTTTCCTATATATTTTCCTAAAATCTCTCTCCAAGCAATTTATCATATTAAATTAATCTAGAATGAACTTTACAAGCAAGTTGTATTCTATGTGGTGGAATTTCATTGAAAATCACTATACGTGAGGTGGGACATGGATCTACACATTATTACATGACATGGCATCAGTCCGACCTTCACAAATGAGACCCAGTTTATCAGTCAAGGAGATTGGATCATGTGCTTTTACACATAAGTGGGACCCAGTTTATCAACCTGTCTTCATTCAGTCATAGAAGTGGGCCCAATCCATGTGTTGCTTTTATCCAATATCAAATACAAGATCTCTTAATTTTTAGAATTTCATAGCATCCTTGGCCCCACATAAATAGATTAAGTGCATATGTTTGGGCTTCCGTAAAATCGTTTGAATATGATTTGAGCCTGTACTTTTACAAGTAGCGGGTTCTTAATTATGAGCCTGTCCTTCCTTGGGTATTTATAAAGTAGACTTAGCTCACACTTATATGCATCCAAATTTTTATTTCAAAATTAAACATGATCTCAGGGTTTTTTTTTTCCTCTAATTTCTATGACAAACTTCAATAACTACTAATATTAATTTTGCATACCCAGTTGCCCACTATGTGATCGATTATGTATAAAAATAAATAATATAACATCTAATTGAAATGGGCTTACTGTTAGATTGATCATGTTTGAAACAATCTACATCTTGAAAAATGAATAGAATGCTTAAAAGATTCCTACATATAATATATATACACTTATTTATATGTGTTTATACAAGTTTAATTTCCAAGGGTACCACTTTATCATGGAATAACACTTGGCCAAAATCTTATACAAGAGGATTTCAATTGGTGAGGTGGGCCCATTATTAGAAGATTTGCTGGGAGGAGAGAGAAAGAGAGAGAGAGAAAAAAAAGATGACATATAAAAAGAGAGTAAAAGCCCATTATAATTAGATCTGACATTTGCTTCAAAAACTCGAAATTTTCCACCCAGACTCATAACAGATTGATCAACATTCTTTTAATTCTTTCAATGAAATGAAATTCATGCATCAATGGAGTTAAAGCAGTGGGCTAAGACAATTTCAGTCCTGTCCTTTTCAAAAAAAAAAAAAAGAATAAGAAGAAGAATTTGATTCCAGCCCTTCGAAATTTGAACTCTTCAACAGGAGGTAGCCACAAATTACAACTACAGAAGGACTTTCTTTAAAAAAAAAAACTGGTCTAAATCATTAAAGCTCTTTTATGGCCATAAAATTCCTTCCTAATTAAAGTAATGATCAATCCAAATTTCACAAATGACCAGTCCAACACTCCAAGTTGGATAATCAAAATTCGACAGTTTGGATGGCTTGATCGACATTTACATTACCCCATCTGAAGTAAGTCCCATATGTGGATAATGTAGTTATCTAAGAGAAAAGAGAGAGTAACTTTCATGGAATTCATCCCATTTTCGGTGGTAGCACCAACAACTGTAATACAAATAGGAGGTATCATTTCCTATGTTTGATACTAGACACCAAAGCACATCTTTCTGTTCCACAACAATGATCATGCTTGGATTCTAAACAATACATACACAATATTTTTCATTGCTGTAACATTATGGCATGTTTGAGTGCCAGATATTTCTGTAAGTTTATGTACATCAGATAAAGACTATATATTTGAAAAAGAGGAAATTAGGGAACATTGACAAAGCGTATATGTTGTCAAGATTGCCGATTGTTGGACTTTGAAAAGCATGCAATTTTGCCCTTAGAGATTCAATTCAATATTGTTGGACTTTCGTAGGAAGGCGACACGTGGTGCACCCCTCTTTGTGAGAGGGGGACAAGTGATGCAATCTAAGAATTTCATTCATGTTAGCTAAACTCTATACATACCAAATCTCTAAAATCTCTCAATTTTCCTAAAATTTCTCCTTGGTTCTCAATAAAATCTCTCTCCCACTAATTTCTCTTTCTCATCTCTCTACAACTTCATCAAAGTCCTACCATTTGTAATAGAGGACACCTTGGGTGCAGACCAATTTGCGTATATTTTGGCAGTGGAGGCTCTTAAATAGGTTGGGTCCATGGTGTAAATCTGTAACCTGATTTTCAATGGAGCTTGCCAGGTATACCTACATCCATTGTTGGTTACACCCAAACTTGAATGATTAATCTTTTTATTTTTAGTTTATATTTTGCCTTTTGGGTTTAGGGGATAGGGACGTATACATAAATACACACGGGTTAAAAAAAATTAAAAGACATATATTAATGTTTGCCATGCAGTATTAAATTATAAAGAAAATGTGAAATTTCAAGATGTCGGACCAAGTAGTTCTATTGCAATACCGAAAACAAATAACTTTATTGAGATAAGCACACAAATTAAAATAAGTGCAGGACTTAAAAGATCTGTACAAGATAACACACGCGCAACTATCGAGATAAGTGGAGAAGATGAACCAAATATAACTAATGAAACAAGTGTATGCCAATAAACAAATATCAACATTTTTTTCCTTAGACCACATTTATTTCTTTTAATCATTCAAGGATGACCTAATATCAATGGTTTTTTTTTTTCACACTCAACTTTTATACATCTATGATTCAAAGAAAATATATCTCCTTTTAAAAAAAATAAAGATTCAATATTTTAACTATGTTTTCACTATGACTTCTGTCATAATATTCATTAATAAATTATTTAAATTATCAATAATTTTTAATTAATTATTGTTTTTTCATGGCCTGGGTTAGGTGCGAGCCCTGAATCACTAGTTATATATATTATGACAATACCTCTTTTTGCCAGAGAGCGTGGGAGAACGACATGTGGCTCTCCTTTTACGTGACAAGTGGCTAAATTTCAGATCTGTACAAAATCTCTCTTCCTAAAATGTCTCATTCAAATTGGATCTGTACAACCCACGTAAAATCTCTCCTTAATTTCTCTTTCATTCATCTACAGCTTCTCCCAAATGATCTCTCTCTTATCTCTAAGAATCCTTCTCCAAACCAATCTCTCTCCTATCTCTTAAAACACTTCTCTTCCTCTACAACTTCTCCCAACCCTATCTATCATTGCGTCTGCTAATAAATAAATCAATTTATCATCAGTTTTTGTACAACCCGCCAATAAATAACTCGAACTATCATCACTCCCTCTGCCTTACTGATTCCCCTAGTGGTATAGCAACTACAATGACTCCCACCATAATAGCTAGTGCATTCACTCTATTTGTTGGCTGTGGTTTTTTTTTTTTTTTCAGGATCTGAAAAGGTTCTCAAGATCAAGTCATGTGTTTCCCCATAAAATTTAATTCCAATATGGGGATCCAAGTTGGTAATATCTATATGCATTATATATCTTCACTTCTCTCATTCCAAGGTTTAAAGGGATCTTTAATTTTCATTTGAGATTTTTAATTCTTTGCTTATTCTTTGGTATGGATTTAAAATAAAACTAATATTGTATTGTTCAAGATCCTTATTTACATTTATAATTAATGTTAGTATAGCTTGCCAATCTGATATCAATAGAGAGGATAAAAAAGACATGCATACGAAACCCATGTCAGATCCTCCAAATTTCTAACCCAGTATCAGTGGATTTGAGTTGAGTTGGGCCTGACAAGATGGGATCCATATTCATTGAAAAAAAAATGTAATATAAGTCGGTGAGATTCATAAAATATGAGCCCCACGTGAATTAAATTTCTTAATGCATGGGTCCATGTATTGGTCTTGAGATGTATTTTTATTTCATCGGCCAATTTTATCTTTCATTAGGCCACAAGTTTTTTAAAGTTCTTTATTCTATTCATTCATATCTCTAAGTTTTTTTTTATATCTTTTGTTTTTTTAAATCTTTTTTCCCATGAGTAATCACCTTTATATATTTGAAATTTAAATTTATTGAAGATCACTCATTCCTTAAAGCACTACTTGCTAATTTTGATTTCTTAATTCTCCTTAAAATCCTTCATAATATGCGGTTTTCTGTGCCTAAAATCTTAATAAAATTTACTTGATCCAAACTACTCTATTTTTCTTTATAAATGACATCCGACTACACTTATTCTATTTCCATGTATAAATATTTTTAATTTTTTTAATGATTTGGCCAGGCCCAATTCATTAAATGGTGACATCGGGCTTGAATTTTATAGGCCGTGTCAGGCTTGGGCCAGGCCTAGGCCAACGCTTCTAAAGTTGGGTCAGGCTTGAATATGCCTTAAGCTTCTCTACACATCCTAAACACTCGCTATGTTTTTTTTTTTTTTAAGTTGGCCTAGCAGCCAGGAGTGAGGCAAGGCACCCACCTACATATATTTATCAAATGGACAGCATTGGATGTTGGTCTATTTTCTTTTTTATTCAATTCCAACTTATCAACTTTTTTCATAGTGAGAAGGTTGGTCGACCTAATAATTCTTTTATATTGGACTATTCTATCTATTTTTTTTACTATATAATATTTCTTATAGGGTTCCCTGGGAATGGACTTTTTATAGATAGTACCACCAAAGTAAACCAAAATGATTGCCAACCGTTCATCTAAAGAGAGTAAATCCCATGAATGTGATTTGCAATACTTCATTCAGTTAGGCCGTGTTATGTGTCATATGGCACCTATATGGCTTGGACGTGACCCAACTGAATAGACCCAATCATTTATATAAAAAAATGTATTTGTGTATATAACAAAGGTGGTGGTATTGGGTGTTCTGATCCTCGGTAGCCAAATCCTGAAGAGAGCACCGCTGAAGTTGTTGAGCCAATTGTTCTTGCTTCATTGTCTTCTTGTTTTGGGCCTGAGGAGCCACTATTATAGGCTCCATCCAGTTAATTAGTTAGTTTGAAGTACTTTTAATGCCTATGTATTTTGGGTGTATTGCTTAGCAACTTAAAATGGTATTAGTGGTGTATTCAAATCCTTGGAGACGTGTTTTTGTTCAAGTTGGTCATTTTGTGTGCTTTTGTCCACGTGTGAATCCCCACACATGAGGGTGGCTATTAGGATCTTTTGCTAAACATTGTTCTATCGTTCACTATCAGCTTGAGCTTATGGTTTTTCTAGTTATTAATATGGTTTCCCAAAAAGGCCCCATGCCTCGTCTTGTGCAAGCATGTACTTTGAGTTTGGGTGATGTCCCGCCTGAGGGGTGTACTAAGTAGCTATTTTGTTGAACCTTTGATGACTAGGCATTTTGGATGTATTGGTAAGCAACTTATGATTTCCTCCCTCCGGCTAATGGTTTACTTTACAGGCAAGAGAAATATACCATTTATAATTATTTTATAAAAGACAAAAGATGTCATTCAGTTTTAAAAGGGCTCAAGAAAAAATTATGATTGGATTGAGACGATTTTACATTAGATGTCAACTTACCTAACACAACTCCCCTTTATTCGAGCTTGGGACTAACAGTAAAAACTGGTTAAATACTCATGGAGGGAGCAGTAACGACTAACGAGTGTAAAAACTACCCCTGGAGGGACAGGTAAGTTTTTAGTGACCCCAAGTTTCCATCAGCCGTCAACCTTAAGCCCTTCTTTCTTTACGCTAGTTTTGGATAAGTTAACTGCTCATATTCAAGGGCAGATACATTAGTGTGCATTGTTTGTAAATGATATAGTATTTGTATTTGAATCAACAAATGGCATGAATACAACACTCATGCAAAGATAGAATATATGGATTTCAACTTTAGTGGGCATGTGCAAAGAACTAAATTTACTATGAGTATTAAAGCGCAAGAGATGCCACAGATAGATTCATTTTGATACCTGGCTTCGATAATTACTAAGATTGAGAGGTTGAAGAAGATGTCTAGCATAAGATAAAAGTGGAATGTTTGAAGTAGACACTTATACCCTACTTTGTGGGAGCATACCAATAAGAATGAAGGAAAATTTTCACAAGACAATAATTAGGCCAACTATGACCTCTCAAGCAAAAGGTTGGCCAATCAAGAAGCAACACATGCACAAAATGAGTGTAGTAAAGATGAGAATATTTAGGTGGATGTGTGGTAAAACTGTGAATGACAAAATTAGAAATGAGTGCTTTTGGGAGCATTTGAGAGTAGCATTAATGAGTGATAAAAAAAAAGGGAAAACCCATTTGAAATATTTTAAACATGTCTAATGCAAGCCAGCAAAGTGCTAATGAGGAGAAATTTTTTATTTTTAAAGTAGATTGATTGCCCACTAGGGGGAAAAGAGAGGTTGAAGAGGATGTAGATGTAAGCGGTAATAATAGATTTGAAGAAGCGCAATTTATCCAAGAAAATTGCTCAAGATAGATTAAAATGGAGAAATAGAATGTACGTAGTTGACTCAACATAGTTGGGTCCAGGCTTTGATGATAATGACGAAAAGGCCTCAAAACAAATATTGAGAACAAAATGAATAACAAGAAAAAAAAAGAAAGAGCTAGTTCCATTGTTTAAGGATTTGTAAGGAATTACGATACTTGCTTCAAAAAAATTGAGTACAATAACACTCAAACTATGAATTGTAATTTATAAATTCTATCCAAATAAATAAATAAGAATTTTACAAAGAGGGGATTCACAAATAAGATTTATATCATTTTCATAAGGATTTGATTCAAATCATAAATCAAAATGATAGATCGAAAAACAAATAAAAAATTCATAAATCAGAATATTTTAATGACAATGGTATATACTCCAAATTTTTACCTAAACAACCGCATATAAGCTGTAAACTACCTTGTAGGGCCACTTGGCCCCACCTATGATCAACCTAACTCCCCCACACCCACTACCCCCATGGCAAGATGAATTTTCACAAAGCCCCCACCCCACATTGACTTTCGTCTACCTGTTACTCTTGGATAGAACACTCCGTACTTTCATATGTTTCCACTGGGGCTTATAATCCATAAAAGTGTGATATCATAAGACTGGCTAGTACGATTTCAGTGTTGACTTCAAATTTAAGTGCTTAATCTTCATTTCATTGTTGTGTATAAAATACTTAATTATTTTACATAAAACAGAAGACCCAAATCCCGAATTCAAATTCGAAATCTAAATTCAAAATTAAAATCCAAATTAGAATTCCAAATGCATTCTAATCTAAATTCAATCATCTCCAATTACATCTTAATAAAATTCTAATCCAACTAAGTAAAATACCAATCACAAGTAACTAAATTCCCATTAAAATTATAATAAAATCTAATTACAATTCTAATCACCTAATTAAATATTAATTAAGGTTCTAACCAAGTCATGGTTAAATCCAAACCAATAATCTAAACAAGTTGTAATTTAGTGATCTAATTATCCCAAACCTATTATGGCAAACCCAAAATAAGTATAAAATACAAATCCTAAAAAAAATCTAACCCATGTTTTAGTCTTTGGGCCCACCTGACTCTGCAGCAAGGGCCCCCAAAAATCCCAGCCTAGGCTCGCCAGCAGCCCAACCCACCAGTAGGCAGCCCAGCTCAGGTAGCAGGCCCGCTGCCTGGGCATGCCTGGCAACCGTGCCGCCTGGCATGTGCAGGCAATGCCTACACTGCTACCGGACAATATTTTTCTTATGTATTTTCTTATTTAAATCAAAAATCAAATCTTCATTAATAAACCTTAATCAAGACATTAAAATCAATCAAATAAATCATATCTTAGAGCATGGCATTCATCAAAGTAATAAAAAAAATATTGTTTACAGTTATTCACTTGTCTGGATTTTGATGTCAAAAGAAAATTTGAAGATCAAACCTTGGCTCCCTTATAGAGCTACTAGGGCTTGGTTTCAGAGGAAAATAAGAGGATAGAAGAATTGGGAAAACTCTTAAGGGTTGTATTATGTAAATGTTTTTCTAAATTACAAGGAATGACTCCTTACTTTCTAGTAGGTTTTATAAAATTTCAGAAAAGGACTTTGTCTTAAAGGGGTCAAATAACTCAGGCCCAAGGCCCAAGAGTGTTTAATCAGCCCATCTAACTCCTCTCAATCTGACTCAAACCCGACAAACCAATTCAACCAAAATTAAAAATCTAGAGCCTGACAAGACATGGAGCAGATTGAAATCAGAACAAGCTTGTGAGATTATATATGATAAAATGGTAACAAAACAAAATAACTGAGTACCTGAATGGAGTGGTACAGTAATCTGAGGATGGTCAATTTGATATGTCATTGGATCAGGAGGAGACTGGTATGCTATTAATGTTCTGATAATGAATAGGACCAATGAAGGCTTTAAACTTTGCAGTTGTTCGCCTGACGGGGACGATATATAGGATACTGCCCTGCTTATCATGATTTTTACCGTCTAATTAAGCATTAACAAATTAAATTGATAACAGAATGGTCAGAAAGAAACAAAATAAGAAAGAAGTTCCACATCTACAATTAAGTATGTAAACATACCCACTAAGATAGACCGACACAGGTTGAAGAAAGATCCCAACATTAATTGCCACAGTTGCAGGAAAAAGAAAGCTTCCGATAAATGCACTCTGAGCTTCTACTGCAGCAGACTATACACTAAAAAGGGCCCGTTTGTTTATTTCCCTTCAATGTAAAGTTAAAGTCATCTCTCATTTCACCACACAACTACCCAAAAGAGTCAAATCAAAATACCACATCTCCAAAAAATTCTTTTACCTTTTTACAAAAAAAAAGTCAAAAAATTACTTTTTTATTCCACTAACAAACAAAAAATTTTCATTTTTCACACAAAAAGTCAAAAAGTCACATTTACTTTTCACTAAAAAACAAAAATCAATCATTGAATTGATTTAACCCCTCTTATTTTTTTATCTTTTAAATTTACAATTCACCTTACTTCACCCCACGGATTAAATTAACAAACGAGCCCAGAGCCTTAGTCAAATGACATGACAGGGAGAGCAATTGAAAATATAAGATTAAGTTGGAAAAGGAAAGAACATATTAGTCAAATGACATGACAGGAAGAGCAATTGAAAATATAAGCATTAAGTAGGAAAGTTGACTGGGTAAATGAAATGTCTGGAAGCATTTCATGGACAAAAATCCTAGGCTTCCTTCCACAATACTGAACGCGAAGATGGCCACAGTTATCCAATGTGAATTAACAAGGAATTTAATTACATCCCTCATTGGGAATTGCACGAAGTGGTCTGCCTGCCACGGAAATTACATATATGACCCAAATACTTCCCAATCATGTCACATCTACAGTCTTAGAAGGAAAGCAATTTTCCTTTGAGAATACAACAATAAGATCCAGAATGATCCCACTTCTTGGATGGAACTCACAGAAAATGAGAAAGGAGAAGAATATTAAGAAAAAGTGACTGGTAAGTTGTCCTATGAAATCCAAAAAGGCATGATTGAATAGATGTGCATTTAGTAAAAGATCACATAAATGCACATGTTAGAATGGTTAATGAGGTGATTCGTACTCGAGCACCAAAAGGAGAATTAGTGCAGAGCAATGGAAAATACTAGAGTAAAAATACAACATTAAATGTACATATGATATATTTCATCTCTCAAGAGAGAACAAGGATCGAAGTAGTAAGAATAGAAATAGAAGTGCAACCTGGTAGAGGATTTGGCACAAGATAGCCTGGAATAGAGAAACAGAATTTTTGTAGATTTTGATATGGCACAAGATAGCCTGGAATGGAGAAACAGAATTTCTGTAGATTTTGATATCCCAATACCTACTTATTAGATTTTCATTCTTGTTTTATTGTTAGAGACTAGGGTTTCCCTTAGTGTAGAGTGTAATTTTTGAGGGTTTTCGATGGATTTTGGCGGTTTTCTATGACTTTCGATAGATTCTCAACCCTCTTTCTTCAGCGCAATTGGTGCAGTTAGTGAAGGAAGATGCATTTCCTTATTGGTTCACGAAGAGGTTGAGTAACACTTGAAGACTCCTTTCCAGCTATTCGAGGACCATCACGCAGTAAGCTAAGGCAAGGAAGTGTAAAGTTTTGGTGGATTCAGGCAAAGTTTTGGGAGATTCGAGCCATTTTTCTAAGTCAGAGCACTTCAGAACAAGGTTTAAAAACCCGGACTCGAGACTTGACTCATCTGAGTCAGCTCGAATTCTCTTATAGTACAAAAAAAAAAATCTAGAAAAATATTAGAAAAAAATCAAAGGGTCCCCTCTCTACAAAATCCCCATGAGTTTCTCTTGTAGTCTCACTCCAAGGTTGCACCAAACTAGTGAACTAGAAAAAAACAGAAGAAGAAGAAGTAGAAAAAATTGCAAGAGACTGCTGTAGCCTGTAGTAGAAAGAAGAACAGAAGTTGATTAGTAATAGTAGGCAGTAGTAGCACAGCAAAAAAAAAAAAAAAAAAACAAAACAAAAAAACAAAACAAAACAAAAAAACGGCTAGCAGCAGCACAACAAATAGGTAACAACACTACAAATAGCTCAGCACAGCAAGCATCAACCATCACAGTAGACAGCACATCATATCAGAGCAGGGCAGCAGGCAGCACAATACAGTTGCTATAACAGGAAACATAGCCTTTTAGACTGATGCAGACCAAATTCATGATTGGGCAGCTCATTGGGTACAAAACCAATAAAGCCCAGTAATGAATATTAGTTTTTATTATTAGTAGGAGTCTTATATTTTATAATAGTAGTTGCTTTTTTAATTGTTTAGAATTCATTTATTTTTAAAAGTTCATCTTATGTTTAGTTTAAGATTTCTTGTTTGGATTGAATTAGGTTATTTATTTAATTACAGAGTATCTTAGCTAAAAATAAAGACATATTCCCTCTTCATGGGATACACAATATTGATATCAATAAACTTATGAGTTTGGTTCTCAGTTGAGAGAGTTATTGTTTGCCTTTCGATGAGGCACCTAAACATCCTATCCTTAAGCCTTTTGGTCTAAAAATTAGCCCGTTGGCTATTCTTCTTCCCTATGCTGCTTTTGATTTGTGTTTATTTTTTGACTCTTTAATTGATGGTGATGAGGTAGATAAAGAGGTTACTGGTTGTAATAGATCACAGTCAACATATCGTTTTTTCCAAGAGAAAGAACAGATATTCTTTTGTTTTTCATATTGCATTTTCCGATCAAAAAGCCATGGTTGTCCCAAAAGAATATGAGTGATATTCATGGGAATTACATCACACCAAATTTTATCTTCATATATACTAATCTTGAAAGATACTAGACTTCTATGAGTTATAGTAATAACAGAAGCATTAGACCGTGTGTAACACTCCGACCTAACTTAATCCAGTTTAATGACTAATTAAGGTTCTTGTGGTGCGAATTAGTTTAATGCCTGATGTTTTGTCTTTTGAGTTTTGTTTTGGATCATAGATATGTAGTTGGGTTGAGTTTACCTTGGCCTAGGTAGATACAAGCCCTTTTTCTTAATTTTAGATTATGTAAGCTTTCGTCATTCAGTCATTATCTTGGTATCATCGTGTGTATCTAGTCAAGCTTGTTAATTTCCGTAACTGACTTGCATGCAAACGACTTTGTTTATTCCCGTTGGACGGTTACTGACTTGAATTGTAATTATCTTGAACTGTTTGTCACGCCCCAAACCCGAGAATTGGGGATTAGTTGTGGGTTCCGAGGAATGACACACGTACCTGTGATAATTTATGCCATAATTAGACACGTACGAACTGTCACAAGGGTGATCCCACAGGTACGTGCGAGGAAAATCCACAAACATGTATTATCATCATAAGGCATTTAAGCAGAACCCTGGAGATTTCACCTGTATATATATCATAAGCATCCATAAACATTCATTTCAATCCATTAGATAACAAAGTCTGTTGATTAACCCAACTACATACATAAGACATGAAAATTCATAAGTAATACAAAAGATATCAAATGCCAAGATGAACCTTAAGCCGCTATATGGCTAAGCCATGACAACCCCAAAATATCCCTGTTGCGCACTGATGAGGAGGATCACGAAAAGACATCTTCCTCATTCCACTCGTTCACGTCCCGAGGTAATGCTGGGGTTCCCTCCAGGAGCGCGCTGATTGCCAGGTTGGCATCGGGTTCCAAACCTGTAACACCATGGTAACTTGGTTAACACGACGGTTAAGCAAAGATAAGGATACATAAGCTTAACATGATGTAACAACTGAATTAAATGATGAAATAATTAAAAGATATCAATACCGAAACCTAGGCACATATGCAATGAGTTAGCATGAATAAGGGATCATGAATAAAGTATACATCATACCAAAATTGCAACCACATTTCTACTTCCTCTCTAATAAGAGAGTAAACTGATCCGTGGGAAATCACTAATGATCGGGCCAGGACCGACTAGCTATCCTAAGAGCGTCGACTCACTCTTCTGATAACTACTGCAGTAGACAACTGATAAAATACTCCCATGTGGTCCCGTCGAACATCCTATGGGGTATAAGCTAAGTGGCGCCGACTCTACGTATGTCGGAATCAATCTGATATCAATACTTATCATATATTGATCTGATTATACTGATACAGAAAGGTAACTCAATCTTGTTGGAGATGTTAATCAAAGAATTGCAATTAAGTAAAATACTTGTTCATCATTGATGCAACTGATATAAACACTCATGTGGAGGTCAAGGTTACTATCAATATGAATGCAATTAGATTGTAGGGTTATCAAGGAGAGTTATTAGCCAACCCTATGCTAGATAATCCAAGTTTCCAAGGTCATTCAATACGGTGTATTCATAAGGCATTCGTTGTCATTGTGTTACCATTCTTGGCGTTACACTCTACATGTAAAAGACATTTCACCTTATGCCAATACCCTTGACGTAACATTGAAAACTAACTGGAGAATCAAAAAGAAAAGAGTGACAGCTCGACACTCTTTTTTCTCAATGTTTATTCACCGTTGGGCTAGTTGGGGTAGCAAAGGATCCAATTCTATGGTCCCAAATGGTCTTCGGTTGAACCTACAACCTATGGTAAGGGTGGATGGATACCTCGGTCTCTTTCGAAGGTTAAAGGGAGTAACCCATTATTAGGCTATCCTATAGACTATAGAAAGTCAAGTATAGAATTCATTTTGAAACACTTTTCTATGAACTACAAGTCAGGCTTACCCGACTGATCGGGTATGGGTCCGACCGGTCAGATGGTCTCCAGAAGTGAAATTTGACTAGTTGGGTTGGGTAGCCAACCGGTCGGACTACCGGAAGAGGCAATCGACTGATAGAGCTTCAGGACTGACCGATTAGCCCTGAAGTGCTATGTTATGGGAGAGTTTGTTTTCTAATGGGCTTCAGGACCGACCGGTAGGCCTTGAAGTGCTTTGTTACGGGAGAGTTTGGTTTCCAATGGATTTTGTCTTCCATTCTACCCTTCCACCTGCAATCAAACCAACACAAGGGCTTCCATTCCACACTCTTAGGTTCCCTAAGGACCACTATCAATTTATTCATCAAAAATCATTACAAATCATAAACCAATTTTGTGCATTATCCATTGAGCTGTAAAAGGGAAAATCATAAGAATATATCAAGAATCAAAGAAATATGCCATACATGTAAAGAAAATGTATCCTTATACTTGCCTTAAGCTTGGTGCTTCACTCAAATTGGGTTGCCCCTTGTTAGAGGATGGAGAAGACTTCACAAATGAAGAATCTAACACATGCATGGAGGAAAACGAAAATGAGATGCATGCATGCCAATAGATTGGGTCTCTTGACCCTTATTGAACTGAATAATCCAATTGGAGATGGGTTTCCATACCTCAAGTCTATGTAAGCTCAAGAGAAGAAGATGGGACTACAAATCGTTGGAAGGAGAAGAGAAGAGGAGAAAGAGAAAGGGGAAGACACTATAATCCTTTTGCATGTAGCTTCAGTCACCGAAAAATGGAGGCTATATTTGTGAAGAAGATGATGGGAGAAGAAAGGAGAAGAAGACGTCTTGCTACAATTGAGTACAGGAGAGCAATGAGAGAGGGACGATGAGTTTAGTGTTTAAATGGGTTGAGTTTTCTGAAATTACAGATAGGCCCTCTGGTTATGTGTATATTCTAGTTTAAATCAATTGGGCTTCGATGGCTGAAATGGGTCCAAATGAAATTGAACCAAACATGAAAGATGTCCCATAAGATGAAACTCACCTGATGCAACCCATATGATGCATTAATGATGCAAAACCATGAAAATGCGAGAAAACAAAAGGTCCTGGATTACCTAAATAGGTTCGAACTGAACCCAACTACCTATCCATGACCCAAACCTCTTGAGATTTGGGCTCAATTAGCCTAATAACATATTAATTAAAGTAAAACCAACTTAATTACTATAAATCATAATTATCTAGGGTTTGGACCTGACACTTTTGGACCTTCTTATAATTTGTGTTTCATACTTATCTTATAAAGAGGAGATGCATGCACCGACTCATCTCCATTTGCTCTCTTTTGACGTCGGTTCTTCTTTTTTTCTTCTTTTCCTTTCTTCTTCTACTAGCAAAGCAAAGGGGAGAAGCCTTTTGGCATTCATTCTCTCGATCCATCTTTTGTGTATTCTAAGATAAGAATTTGAGTCATGGTATCATCTATGAGTATAAAATTTTTCATGCACTGCATGCACACGTTTCTTCTCACTCTTAGCCTGCATGGTGACTAGGATTGCATAGATTCATTCAATTTGAGCCAAGGACAGCAATTCACATGAAAAAGCTTAATTAAGGTTAAGTATAAGCACTTTATGGATGAACCCACGTTAGTATACAATGATTGCTAATATTCTTCTTACTCTTGCATGTGGTTTGTGTTTTACAGCCCTTCTATGTCCGAATATGCACACCTGTTCTCTGTGTTTTCAAATTTGTACAAATTCAGTTTATCTGTAACAGGTTCAGAATTGAACTTCTGAAGCTTACGGTTAAGCTGTAGAGCTCCACGGCTCACTCTCTAGATAACAGTCAATTTCAACTTTACACTACGGTTAGGCTACGGCTAAGCCGTATGATGTATTGCGGCTAAGCCGTAGGCTAACCATGACCCAACCATAGGTCAAGCTACGGCTTGATATCCAGAGAGCAGTAAATTGGAGAAATCTTCTGCGGTCCAGCCATAGCTAAGCAGTATAGTAAGCGTTTATGTTTATAAAGTAAAGTATGCCTACATGCATATGCACATAACTTTTTCTTTCTTTCTTTCTTTTTTTTTTTATGTGAAATGTTCACCTAAGACTCTAAAAGTGGAAAAAAAAATTGTTCTCATCCAGTCTATCTCTTAGGTGCCCTCCTTCGATCATTCCACACCCTTTCTGCTCTGCTCCTCTGTTCCCATTTCGTCACCAGTGAGTCAGCAACGAAGTTTTACTCATTAAAAAAAGGATATTTTCTCCTTTTTTACAAAAGAAAAAAAAGTATAAAACCTTTGTGTTCATTAAAAAATGGGTTAGAAATATGTGACACGGCTGATTTTTGCCCAACCTAACATGCCTTGCAATAATGAAGAGCTAACACTTAGAACACGTTTGGCACCATGAAAAGAATCCTCTATCCAAAGGACTTTTTCCATCTTATACAATCCTATCCTATACGAGATTTCTTATGAAGATGATTCACTACATTCCACCTTTGGCAAATGTAAGGAAGGTATGGATATACCTATGTTATATCTGACGGTCACAAACATTTTTTCATTTTCTTGCAATTTGATGAATCAAAATATAAAATTTGAACCTATGGTTGTTCTTATCGTTTTACAGATAATAGACGGTTTGGATTTTCATTGTGCATCCCACATAAATTTAAAAAAGTTATTTTTAAGGTAGAGAAGTTTTTGCACATATCTCAAAATATTTGATGAATCAACAGCTAACCTATCCTACTAGATTTTTTGGACATTATAAACATGATGGACGGCTTGGATCTTGACTAAGGGACCCATGAGATAGGTTTATAAATAAAAAATCAATATAAAACAACTACCACCTAAGTCACGCTTTTTACTTGTAGAGGTTGTTTTTGCAGGGTTGGTGATCAATGATCAAGCCTTGTTTTCCTATTTTATCATCATCCAAGATGAACCAGGGTACCAGAATTGACAACATGGCCGTTTTAGGACTTTTGAAGATAATGAATGGTTGAAAATTTTCAAAGGGGGCCACAATAACTCAGAAATGATGATCAATGGTCTAGACATTTTGTGAAAATATCTCAAAATATATGATAGATCAACGGCTAATATTTGGTATATTAGCATTTTTGGACCTTATAAACATGATCAGCGGTTTATATCATGATTATGGGACATATAATATAGGTTCTAAAGCAAAAATGGTGACAATATCTATACCACCATCCATTTCACCGGTCATCTGCAAATCAATAAGCAAATGAATTCTCAGAATTCGACATGAGAGGTGGAATATTAATGCCCTACGTTCCTGAAGAGTTTTAGGGTATAAAAAAGACTCATCTCATATGGTTGTATGTGAAACCAAACATGGGTTTTCCTTGCATCTCGGGAAAACATTAGAGAAGTCATATGTGTAGATAGTTGCCAAACGTGCCCTTAGAAAAAGGTGAAATTTAGGTCTGGTGAAAACTTTTCTGAGTATTTTAATAAAAAAAATATTTAACCCTTACTCTAGTAACCATATAATTAAGTTGGAGAGCACACATGTTACTATTAAGTCTATTTGAAGATTTGACATCTGTTTCCAGTCTCCACCATTTTGAAAACCACCTATGATTTAGTATGCTGCAGCTGGTCGTGGATCTTTGAAACATCTCTAAATTATGATTGTTCGATATTTACTTTTAAGATGTTGTTAGGAAAGTTCAAATCTATCCACAAATGCACATTAGTCATTGATTATTTGTTTGTGGTGACATTTCAAGTGATTGACTAATCTCTGTAGCTTCTCTAGCTTATGATATATACATGATTAGAGGTTTCATTTTCATTTCTTATTTGAGCATCGATTGTTATGATATAACATTTTGGATTTCGTAATACGCATTATCATTAACCATTATATGTAATATGTGACCAACATGACTATGTATCAGTTCTAAGTAAATTGTTTTAACACTTGGTATGCATTTTTATTGCATGCATGCCTTCACTTGCAGTTTTTTTTTTTTTTTTTGTGAATATTCAATACGAGCAAAAAGCTTGAGCTTGGTCTTACATAAAGGATATCTAATTACCACATCCTAATTAAGTTGCCAAAGAGGGATCAGAGTCTAGAGGCATGGAAAAGTGGGGGCCATATCGTATTCTCTACGTTGCCAAATGCTAAAGAGGGACTAGCAAGAATATTTCTAATCAAGGTGTGCCACACCGCTGCAAGATGTCCAAGACATGTTTCATGGAAGGCCTATGCGAAGGCACTGTCACAGTGCAGTTGAGCCCCAGGTTCAACACCGCAATCATCTCATTCAAGTAAGCAGGTTCTTGTCTAAGCTCTTCATCAAGTGCTTCCACCAAGTCCTTCCCTTCCAGCAAATGATGCCACGCCCATTCCACCAAGCCATTGCACCCATCAGAAATGCAGCATGCTTTCTTTCCTGTCGTCAGCTCAAGTAGCACCACCCCAAAGCTATACACATCGCACTTCTCGTTGGCTCGTGCCCAGACCGCATACTCTGGAGCAATGTATCCGAAAGTACCGGCTATGCCGGACATGGTCTCGGGCTCTCCCTGCTTGGACCGCATTCGAGCTAGCCCGAAATCTGCAACCCGGGCCTTGAATTCAGAGTCCAAAAGGATGTTGCTAGACTTGACATCTCGGTGGATGATGGGAGGTGAGCAGGCGTGGTGCATGTAGCAAAGCCCCTGGGCCGAATCCACCGCGATTCTTAACCGGATCAGCCAATCCAACTGTATTGATTCTGATTCGACTGTTGATGTTGTTGTTGTACTGTTCCTCTTTTTAAACAGCCAGCGGTCCAAGCTCCCCTTCTCCATGTACTTGTACACGAGAAGCTTTGAATCCTCACTCGAGAAGCAACATAAAAGTTTGACTATATTAGAGTGCCGGATCCGGCCCAGTATCTCGATCTCCGCTTGGAATTCCTTGTCCAACTTTGCATCCGACTTGTTGCCATTTGAGATTTTCTTCACGGCCACCACCATATCATTGTCATCTGTTTGGTTCTTCACAGAGATCCGATACACCTTGCCGGATCCTCCGCTCCCAATAAGGTTGCTTTCGACCAGCCCGTTTAAGATGTCCTCCTCCGTAAAATCCAGCCATTGGAACGACGTAAACTTCCACGTGGTGAGATTCTCCACATATCTCTGCTCCTGCTCTTGCTTATTGTTTTTGTTTCTGTGATGTCTTCGTATAAGGAACCACGTGAGGAAAGCGAAAATGAGAAGAATCATGAAGCCTGAGACGGAGAGTAAAAGTGGGGCCGATATTTTGGAAGAGGAATGGCAGGAGCGGATGTTGATGAAGTGGTTGTTGGAGTTGGATGCGCATAGTCGGGAGTTGTTGAGGAAGCTGGTCTTGAACTCCAGCTTGTCAAACCCGTCCGGGATCTTTCCGCTGAGTCTATTAGAGGAGAGATCGAGTTTGCTTAGGTGAAGGTATCCGAGTTCCGGCGGGATCTCGCCGGAGAGCTGGTTCCCCGATAGATCAAGAGAGTGGAGCCCGTAAATAAACCCGATCGCCGGAGGAATGCTGCCTGTGAGCTGGTTTTTGCTCAGATTGAGAGTGTTGAGAAATTTCCATGAGATTTTATTGAATGGTATCTCTCCGGAGATTTTATTTTCTTGTAACTCAAGCGTCCGTAGCAAAGAGAGAGTAGTCACACTCTCCGGAATTTCTCCCATAAATGCGTTGCGATGTAGTCGTGCGGTTTCCAGGATGGAGCATCTGCCGAGGGACTTGGGCAGGGTTCCGCTGAGATTGTTAGAGGAAACGTCGAGCAGAAGGAGTTGGCCGCTGTGGCACAGGTTCTCATGCAGATTGCCTGAAAGTCTGTTCATGGAGACATTAAGAAACCAAAGACTGGAAGAATGAAGTCCTAATTCTGGAGGCAGAGCCCCCGTCAAGCTGTTGTTAAAGAGATAGATGTAAAGCAGAGAAGGCAGCCGGCCAATACCTGCCGGGATCTCACCGGAAAGTTGGTTTTGATTCAGAAAAAGATATGTCAAATTGACAAGTTTTCCAAAATCTTCTGGAATTGTTCCAGTGAGATGATTGATGGAGAGACCTACGAAAATTAGGCCGAGAGCGTCAACTGTTTTCGGAATTTCACCAGACAGGCTGTTGTCGGAGAGATAAACTCTCTTCAAACTCTTCATTCTAAATAGATCGCTCGGAATCTCGCCGCTCAGTTTGTTCCCTAAGAGATCGAGGACCTCTAGATGTGTGAGGTTGGTGAGAGATCCAGGAATCTCACCGACCAGATTCGCGTTCCAAATGTAGAGCTTCTTAAGCTTCTTCAACCGGCCGAACTCAGGCGGAATTCTCCACGGCGGCATGATCGAAAGGTCAGCGAGATACAACGTTTCGAGATTTTCCAGATCGGCCATCTCCAAAGGAACAGATCCGTTGAAGAGGTTCTGACCGAGCTCGAGATCGATGAGATTTGACATACGACCGATCGTCGGAGGGATGTCGCCGGTGAAGTTGTTGCCATAGAGGGAGAAGTAGCGGAGGGAGGAGAGGCGGTCGATGTCGGGAGGCAGGCGACCGACGAAGTGATTCCCCGAGATGTCGAGGTAGTGGAGATTGGAGCAGTTGGAGAGGTAAATGGGGAAAGGGCCGGGAATGTTGTTCTCGTAGACTTCGATTTTGGTTAGATTGGTGAGTTCACAGATGGAGGAGGGGATTGGGAAGGAGAGGTTCTTGAGAGAGAGATCGATTCCAGTGATGGTGCCATCTGTGGTGCATGTGATCTCAGGCCAGGAGCAGGGGTCTCCATTCGACTCGGTCCAATTGGAGAGGGCAGGTGGGATTCTCCACTCTCTTTTCAGTTTTAGAAGAATTTCCTGCTGCAGCTCCTGTGGGCTTTTGGGTTGGGACTTTGACTGCAAGGGAAAGGAGTAGACGAGGAGAAGCAGAAACATGATGCGAGAGAGTGAAAGGAAGAGTGTTTTCGTCATGTGTTTTCCTAGTAAGAAAGGTGTTGTTTTTGGTTCAGTGCTTTCAGCTAGGCTGCTGCAACGCTTGTATAGAGAATTGGGCGACTGCCCTAGTTAAGAAAAATCTGACTAGATTGGAAAGTAGGTGCAAATCCCCACCGTAAAACCCCCTGGATTGCACAATTCATGATCGTTTAATCACACAAGAACAATTGATAGTCCACGTACATATTTCTCATTAGCAGTTGGCACTTTATTTATTAATTAATTAATTTAATTACTGTCGGGCCCACTTATGAATAGAAGAAACTATTAAGTCTCACACCCAAATAGGCAGGTGGGTTTTCTGGGCAAACAGAGTAGATTTTGGGGACGGCCCTATATTTTTTTGGAAGAATTTCCGGTGGATTTTACATATTGAGGTCTTTTGGGACATAATGTGATGACTTGTGAGGTGCCATTTCCAAATGTGTTGTTTATTTGTAAGAATTTTTGAATTCCAACCATTTACAAGTACTTAATTAAATTTTGAAAATTTCAAAATTCTACTTCCTTCACCTTTCACTATAATTTTTGGATGTTAAAGTACAACGGAGCATCCAAGAATTTATTCAACTATTGTTTGAGAATTTCAGAATTTGCCAAACATGAATTTCAATAAATTCTAGCAAAAAACATGCTCTAAAGTTTTATGTAAGCATTGGTGGCAAACCCAAGTCTGATAGAGCCATTGCCAGACACACACACACACACACACATATATATATATATGTGGGAGTATGCCCTCAGTAGAGCCCACCTGTAATCTAGTCTGCTCTTGGGAAGTACGCCCCATAATGAAAAATATTTGGTTTATTCCTCTTAAATAATAGGCTGGGCATGTGTTGGCCATAGGTACTCAATCTGCCCATCCATGTCTTCATAGGTCCCTGCATTTTCGGGTACATGTAAAATCATCTTTTTCATTTTTATCTCAAGAGTTACTAATTTTTTTCTAACATAAATCAGTGAAATAAAGAAAATAAGAGACCAATAAAGGAGAAGTTACTGTACAGTTTGATTGTCAGTCAAAGAAGATTTTAGTGAAAACATAAAATGGAGAGGCCTTTTGAGATTTCATAAAAAATAAATTATAGGCATCGTTTTGTAAAAAGCTTCTATGCTTGATGCTTCAAAGCCGTGTTCTTACAAGGAATCAACCCCATAAGTGACTTAATACCGGCATAGGCATGTTTGGCAATAGTCCTTGCATAAGATTCTTGCCAGTTTTTCATGATAGCGCGGAAAATTTGCATTTGAACCTACTATTTTGTGGAAAAATATTTGTAGAATTGATTTTTTTTTTCAAAAACAAAAAAAAGAAAGAAAAGAAAATCCTTTAATATTGTGGTCTCCAGAGTAATCAAGCTCTAAAAACTTTATACCAAACATTATTAGGTGACTTTTGTGGAGGTCTGTTTCATGTAAAAAGTTGTAAAGGGAAACTTTTTTGGAAAAGAAAACCCACTTAAAGCTGTGGTCTAAGGAATCAATCTGATCTAGTGACTTTCTACCGACAATAGGAAAAATGTGTGCAGCCACTGTTTCATGGAAAATGTGTGAAAAGTGATATTTAAGAGAGAGAGAGAGAGCTGCTAAATGAACGCCGACTTTTGCTAAGTCTATACAGCAAAACAAAAAAGAATAAATAAATAATAAATAAATAATTACTAAAATGCCAACACCCCTTCTCTCCCCACACCTTTCCTCTTCCTCCCCCTTCTCTCCTCCCCTTCACCACCTCCCCCTTCGGCTGGTGACGAGCTCTGGCAGTGGAGGGGGGCTCTCCTTCTCCATCGTCCTCTTCCTCTTCCTCTCCCTCTATTCTCTCTTTCCTAAGAGTGTGTTTTTATTTATACATCACTTTTCATCCATTTTTCAAGTTCTCAAAAATATCCTTTCAAATCTGTCCATAGTAGTTTAGCAAAAAAAAAAAAAAAAAAAGGTTATGTCCATAGTAAATTCTTGAGCAGAGCAAGTAGAAGTAATTGATGGGCCTCATGGATTGATGACCATTAAGAAGTTCAAACCTTGATGGGCTTGATAGATTGATGACAATTTTGAAGAACAACGACTTACCTTAGTGGTAAGGAGTGTTGGTTCTTATTAGGAGGTTTGAAGTTCAAACCTCACCTCCCCCTCTTTGTATATGTGAGTTTTATCACCTTATATGTGTAAGTTGAATTGTGTTTTGTCACACATGCGAGTCCCCATTACCTAGCATGTGTAAGTTAAGTGTGTCCCTCACATGTGTGTGGCCCCATTGTCCTGAATGTGTGTGTTGTGTGCTTCCCTCACATGTGTGAGCCCATTACCTTACATGTGTGAGTTGTGTGTGTCTTTAACATGTGCAAGCCTTCATTATCTCGTATGTGTGAGTTGGTGTTGGTGTTGTATTGGTGTTTGAATACGACCCCAACCACTCAACTTAGTTACAAAAAAAAAAAAAAAAAAAAAAAGAAGAAGTTGTTATAATATAAATATCGTAGGGTGAATGACCACATTGGGACCGACATGATATAAAGAGCTTGTATGAGATAAGAGTCATACCCTAACATGTTACTTGAGAGGAAGTCTTCTCATTCAATAAATTAGACTTTCCTCCTCTTATTATGTACACACAAATCTCTCATTAAAAAAATCTCCTTCTTTCTCCACCTATTCCTCTCTCTTCTTGTTCTATTCTTTTCTTCTAGTATTTTCTTTTTAACACGTTATTAGCACGAAGAGGCTCTTCTTCTTCTTCTTCTTTTTTAGTTCTAGTTGAAAAAAAAAAAAAAAAGCCGCCAGCGCTGTTGACCCATAAAATTTTGCAAATAATGCAGCGAAGGCATTATAAGCTTTGGATTATAAAGTTCCAAAGTTTTCAAAGCACTTGGACCTCATCTCAACTGAAATCAGCTTCAGAGACTCTTTGCTAGCTCCTTGGGAATCACTGCGGGACCTGGCACTTCCACATGTTGAAGCAAGCTCCTATTCAACGAAATACTTTTAAGTAGATTTAAAGACTACTCCTCAAGGATTTAGAGTATTTGGACATCATTTAGATCCAAACTTGGTCCAGATGATCATATACTATGCTTTGCGGGTCCCTATATAGAGTGACATCCCATGCAGATCAAATTAGCTGAAACTCTCAGAGGAAGCTAAAATGATGCTAAGACAGGCCCTACGAAGTTTTGGGTTGAACGGATGTAACACCCCGACCCAGCTTGATCCAGTTTAGCACTAAGTAATGTTGTTTTTGTTGCTAATGGTGTTATATTCCTGTTTTAGTTTTGTTATGGGTCATGGATAGGTAGTTGGGTTGAGTTTGACCTGGTTTAGGTAGACCAAGCCCTTTTTCGTAATTTGTATTTTTTCAAGATCTCATCATTTATGCATCATCTTGGTGTCAACACGTGTCTTTTGTTGAGCTCATTAAATTCTGTAACTGTGTCAATGGCAAAAGATGTCGCATGGTTCCGTTGGACCCAGATTTGACTCGAATTGTAAATGGCCTTCATCATTGGACTTGGTTGCAATTGGACCTTTAACCTTATCCTATATAAGAGCTTGCCACCGACCTTTTCTCTCTCACTCTCTTCTCTCCTTAGTTTCTTCTCTCATGTTCGTCTCTCTCTTGATTTTCTCTCCTTCCCTTCTCTTTGATTCAGTCAAGCTAGAAGAAGGGTGAAATACCCACTTGTTTTCTCTCCTTCCTCCTGTGCTTTGTGGTAAGTGTATGTCTTGGATTCCTTCTCTCCTTTCTTTTGCTCGTTCTCCATGACTGTACTCATGTGTTTTCCTTCTCTTTCGCATGCACGATAGCTGTGGGTTGTGGCTGGCAGTGATTTAAGCCCCAAGGACAACAAGTGGAGTGTTAGAATCGAATTGAGGCAAGTATAAGCATAACTTGTATGAACCCATGATGATATGTGTGTGATTGAGATGATTTTCATGATCTTATATGTAAAGTATGTCTACAGCCCAGTTGAGCTCAGTTCTTCTCTTTTAGTTGTTTTCCTTCGTTTCCAGTTATTCTGTAATCACTTTTTTTATAATTAGCCTTGTGCATTCACTGCTGAACCGTGAATTGTGCTACGACTAAGCCGTAACATGCAGTACGGCTAAGCTGTAATTCCCACCGTGACCCAGCCATAGATCAATACTGGGTGTTCCTGAAAATAACTGAGAGTATGCAAATCTGCATCTCTTCTACAACGTGGCCACGGCTAAGCCGTGCCCTCTTTTACGGCTAAGCCGTAAGGAGCCTACGGCTGAGCTGTAAGGTCTCCTACGGCAGAGTTGAGAGAAATGTACAGGTGAAAAGGTAGGAAAAGAACGCGACTTGGTAGGGCGTAACCATGACTTGCCCAATGGACTGTGAGACTACTACGTGAATGATCTCGAGGGCTGCGAATCATTCATGTTCGTTATCCAGCGGTTAAGCACCTTCCCATGGGTGTTGGTTTAAGGGATTTCGGTGTATTCTCAGATAGAATGCAACACTAGACAACAATACATCGGAGACCTTAAAACTACATCAACATACACGGTTAGAACCACTAGATAACTAGAATAGGGTTGGATTGTAAGTACCCTTGACTCGGTATTGATTCATTGCACTGTATCTTGCATGTTAAGCATTGATCTTTATTCTTTAATATGATTATGTGATTTCATCTACACGTCACTTTGATGGATTAATTGATATGTTTCTTACACCTTGAGTATACACGTATGTTGATCACGATTATGCACGTATGATATACTTGTTGGCATGTTTGACTCGAGGTGCAGCGCATGATTGACTCGACATGGTCAGGCACTACTCTGCCTCAGCCTTAGGAGCCCGACGGGGTGACTTTGGTATAGTTATATGACCTTGCTGCAGTAAGGACACGTCTTGGGGAATCCGGACCCCAGGAAACCAGAGACCCATTGTACCCTAGCCCGGACAATAGTGTTCTCATCATGTTTATAAGATCCCTCATTTGGGAGCATATGGCATGTGTAGTAGCCGACTAGTTATGTACAGTGTAAGTATTTTTGATTCACTAGAGCATGCTGTATTTCTCGCACGATTGCTTAGTTTACAAGCATTGACATGTTATGATTTACTTCTGTTTTTTAATTTGATTAGAGATAGCATGTGTTATCTTGTTACTATTTATACCTTGCTGGATCGTTGTATTCATGCTTTGTCCTTGGTGTTGCAGGCTCAAATATCTAGACCGACCCCTCGTCGGTCAATCAGATTACATGAGAGACCTCCGAGGCCCCATCCGGGCTAGAGGAGTGGGTGTGATCCCCCCTTTCGGAGAGCGTCAAGACCTCATCTTGTATACGAGCCTTTATTCTTTTGAGATCTATCATGACTACATCCATTCATGAGTTGTATACAGTATTTTGTCTCCTTTTGTAAAACTGTCAAATATTATGTATGTAAATTCTAGTTTTCTACTCTGTTCCTACATATTATGTTGTGATGTTTTGATATCTACAGCTTTCGCGTATATGTTTGCACGTGTGAATCTTCCTTCGTACGTGTACATTTGGACTGGGTTTAAGTGCAGGCACGGGAGTACGTATGTCATTGGTTAGGCTTTTGCTAACCCCCGAACTCCTGGGATCGGGTTGTGACAACAGACATCATCGAACACAAAAGCCATAAGCATGTCAACTTGGGGTCAGTCCCCCCCAAGCCATGGGGTCACTAACCAAAGTCTTGCTTCCTGAATCCAAAATTGATGAAATTTGGGCGAGAATCTTCAGTTATGCTCAGAAGATATTCTGCAAATTTTCAAGTTAAAAGAACTCCGTTTGGTTTGAATTTCACTGCATGTCAACTTAGTGGACAGTGACACCGAGTTATGGAGGTCACTAGCTAAAATCTTACTTCCAACAGGCCAAAGCTGATGAAATTCGGAACAAATACTCAAAGAATGCTCAAAGTTGCTCTTCCAAATTTTCAAGTCAATTGGATGTTGTTCGGGTAGAAAACAAGCTGACTACCTATAGTGTGCGGTGAATAGTGACTTAACAAATGCAATGAATAGGCCACTGCTCGAAATCCTACTTCCTCAAATCCAAACTGCATGAAATTTTATCCAAGATATCCCTGATGTAAGTTCCTCCAAGTTTTGAACCAAACTGAAGTCATTTGGGCCTCACACAGCTGAGACAAGGGCCCACTTTCATAAAAAGTCAACTGGAGAGTTGACCAACTTTTGAAAGTCAAAACAGGTTGAAACTTCTATGAAATGCTCAAAATAGTGTCAAGAAGCAACCCTCCAAGTTCTGTGGCGATCAGACATCGTTCGAGCCCTAAACTGGTGAAAACGGGTCACATATACAAAAGTCCGAAAACGGGCCTTATCCATGACAGCGGCCCAATCAATGAAGGAGTTGACCAACTTTAGATGGTCAAAGTGAGTTGAAAGTTCTATGACACACTCAAAATAGTGTCAAGAAGCATTCCTCTAAGTTTTGTGGCGATTGGACTTCGTTTGGGCCCCAAACAAGTGAAAACGGGGGCAAATGCAAAAACCCGAATTGGGCCTTGGGAGTGACCGTGCCCTGTTCATCAAGGGAGTTGACCAACTTCAGGTAGTCAAAATGAGTTGAAACTTCTATGACACACTCAAAATAGTGTCAAAAAGCATCCTTCCAAGTTTCGTCAAGATTGGACTTCATTTGGGCCCTAAACAAGTGAAAATAGGTTGCAAATTCAAAAGTCCAAAAATGGGCCTTGGGAGTGACCGCGGCCTGTTCATGAAGGGAGTTGACCAACTTCAGGTGGTCAAAAAGAGTTGAAACTTCTATGACACATTCAAAATAGTGTCAAAAATCATTCTTCCAAGTTTCATCAAGATTGGACTTCGTTCGGACCCCAAACAGGTGAAAACGGGTCGCCAATGCAAAAACCCGAAATTGGGCCTTGTCCATGACCGCAGCTGCGGTCACGGACCCTCAAAGGGCACTTCCTGCGGTTTTGGATAGTTTTTCTCCAATTCGTTTCGAAGTGTAACCTCCCAAAACCTCCCTTAACTCCCTGGAACTGCAAGAAATTGCTGGGGAAGTCTACAAAAGGCTAAGATTTGAAAAGAAAAAGGGAGAGAACAGAGACACACGGACAGTGAACATACAGAGAATTTAAAGAACACAAAAGGCAATCAAAAGCAATCAAGCAAGATGACAGCAGCATTCCACAACCTTTTCCCCTCCTTTTCTCAATTACCAAGGTGAGCAAGAAGGTTCAAAAGAGGAGGAGAAGAGAGGGTGACTAAAGAAAAAGCCATGTCCATGCATTGACGACGATTCGATGGATTACGTTGTCATCTTTGTTTTTCTCATTCGGAGGGGATTCTTGGCCATCACAGAGGTTGTGAACAAGCATGCGACAGAAGTTAAAATTGCCATTAAAACTTCAAATCGAGATATCTTGGCTATTCGGAGTCTGATCTATGATCCGTTTATAATTTGAGAAAGCTTGTGCGCAGATTTATACATTGAAAGCAAAAAGAAGAAGATTCAACAGTTAAGTAATTTTTCATATTTTATGATCTTTTATTAGTTTGATAATTACATATATGTCTTTATCTTTACTCTTTTTGAGATTGCAAGTATTTAGAATTTTACTTTGCATGATGAATGATTTATTTCTCCTATCAAAGGGAGATTAGGATAGAATTATAAATCATGGATCATATATAGAACCATAAGATCTATATCAAGTAAATAACTTGGATTCGAAGTTCCGTACATTATTTTAATCTGGAGCCAGAAGTTGTAATCGGGACAGGAAGATCCGTAATTTATTCTAACCTAGAACTTGATGTTCTATATCCAGACCAGTAGTCCTAGAAGTTTTAATACTGATACGAACCTATAGATTCATATCCATGAATCAAAACTTAAAGTCTTTGATTCAAATCCAAATAAATTATATCATATGAAAAGACTATGAAATTAATCATGAAGAATTGAAAAAACCAGAAGTTCTGATCTATATTTGAAACATTTGATTTATGTTTAATAGAATCAGAAGTCTTGCTTAAACTAAAAAATTGAGATATAGAGATTGATTCAAGCAAGTTCGTTAAAGTAATAACCTAATTGATCTATTTACCAAGTCTTTGCCAAAATTAGTATTCCAGAAACTTGTATACAAGATTGGCATGCGAAGAGTTCATCATCAAACTATGTGAAAGACTGTTGTCATCAGTGTGAGTAGTTGATCAGGGGGAGGCATCCTGAAGTATGCTATTCTGGACATCTGTGTGCTGTACTCTTTTTTCTTTTTTTAAGTTTTATCTCACTAAGTTTTCCTACTTAAGGTTTTAACAAGGTAGCATTATGCACATCCAACACCTAATTCAATGATTCTTAAGAATGTTGTACTCTTTCTCCTTCACTTTGGTTTTTCCCATTGGGTTTTCCTTTGCAAGGTGTCACAACCCGAGCCCAGGAGATCGGGGGTTAGCAAAAACCTAACCAGCGACACACGTACTCCCGTGCATATGCACTTAGACCCGGTCTAGATGCACACGCACAAGGGAAAACACACGTGCAAAACAGGTATGCGGAAGCTAAAAATATCAAGAAGAGATACGAGGCACACAAGAACAAAGACATAATATCCAAAGGCTGATACAAAAGTCTGAACATACACACGGGATCCAATCACAATGTATAGAACATGAGTACAATCAATGACATGAAAAGAAAACAAGATGCATGCATGCAGAGAACAGTCGCGCTCTAATGGAGTGATAGCACACACCCCGCGAACCTTAAGAGACAGCTGGAGTCTCCCAAGCAAACTGACGACCGACAAGAACACGGTCGAGGGTACCTGAGCCTGCAACACCAAGGACAACTCATGAATACAACAATTCAGCAAAGTATAAGCAGTAACAAGTTAACACGTATGGTCTCTAATAGAATAAAAGACATAAACAAGCACAATAAGTCAATGTAGTAGTCTAGGCACTTGTGCATTCAAATTAACATATGCTCTGTGTGAATCAATGGATCTATAACATGTACATACTAGGTGGCTACTACGTACGCCATATGCTCCCAAAATAGGGATCTTATAAACATGCTGAGAACACCATGGGCCAGATGGGTCTCGGTTTCCTGGAGTCCGGATTCCCCAAGACGTGTCCTTCTGCAGTAAGGCCATATAAACTATACCCAAGTCACCCCGTCGGGATCCTAAGACTGAGGCTCAGTAGTGCCGGACTATATCGAGTCAATCAATATAAGAACATGCATATTATAACGTGCATATCATAACGTGCATAGCTGAACATATATCTTACCAGAACGTGACGTGCATGTCTTGTTAAGCATATATCAACAACCATATCCAACTGAACAGATCAAACCAACAAGATAATAGATGATAACGAAGTAAAGGCATCTCAACTCATGTATATCAAATAGTAAGATCGAACATGCAAGACCGCTGTTCCACCCAGGATTAACCATGGACAGAGCTAGAAATATCCAATCTTGTGCCCCAGCATAGAACGCGTATAAGAGGACAAGAACCGAAATCAATATGCCATGCGATCAGATTTCCTTGTAAGGATCACGAGCTTTTACTAGCCAATCCTATTCTAGTTATCCAGCGTCTCTAACCGTGCATGATGATGTAGTTTTAAGTTGTCAGATGCACTTTATCTAGTGTTGCAGTGTATCGGGAATGTGCACCGGAGTCCCTTAAGCCAAAACCCATGGGGAGGTGCTAAACAACTGGATAACGTGCATGAATGATTCACAGCCCTCGAGATCATTCATGTCATACACTCATACCATTGGGCAAGTCTAGGCGATCTACATTCTATCATGAAGGCCATATCAGTCTCTTTCTTAATCCTAATCCTATCCTTTCATTCATTTCTCAGGAGTGGCATGGCTTAGCCGTAGGTGAACATACGGCTTAGCCGTAGGCATCTTACGGCCTAGCCGTAATCTGCACTGCGGCTCCACCGCGGTTCCCTTTACTGTTCATCCGCAATTACGGTTCACCCGTATTTTGTTCTACGGCTTAGCCGTGTGCTGTTCTACGGCTTAGCTGTGGCTGGGCCGTAGAAGGTCTGTCAATTGCTTACTTTCAGTTAATCCAGAAACAGGCACCCTGTATTGATCTACGGCTGGGTCACGGCTGAGCTACGGCTTACCCGTAGGACAATATACGGCTTAGCCGTGTCCTGACCGTAGAGGAAAACTGGGTTTTTCCCCTCTCTGGACTCTAAGCCGAAGGTGAGTTACGGCTTAGCCGTGGTACACACGAAGCAGTTTCTGAACTGATTACAGAGTTATCGAAACATGACCAAACTGACGAAATCACTTAGAGTAGAAGGAAATGATCACGAAATGGGCTGTAAACACCATTCATACTCAAGAATACATGATTTAATCTTAACCAAATACATACCCACATGGTTAAACCAAGTTATGCTTATACTTGCCTCAAATGGAGTCTAACACCCTCTTTGTTGTCCTTGGGCTCAATCACACTGCCAACAAGCTTCTAATCGCCATGCATGCAAAAGAAGAGGAAGAAGAGGAAACGAGAAGCGTGAGTACAGTACCAAGCAATCATGAGAACAAGAGGAAGAAGGAAGAGAAGAAGCACAGCAAAAAACTCAAGCTCACCTCCAATCACACGAGTGATACTCGACATGGACATGCACCGATGCTCTCCCTGACTTGAAAGCAAGGAGAAACGAGAAGAAGAAAGAGAAAAACCTGGAGAGAAAAAAAAACAGAACAGTGAGAGTGAGCAGGAGACGAAGAACGTCTGTGGCTTATAAGGATAAATGTCAAGGCCATTTGCAATAAAGTCCAATCGTTTCAATGTAATTCCAGTTCAATTCAATTGCGGGTCTAACGGAAACAAATGACATATTCGGCAAACGACGTAGTTACGGGAATCAACAAGCCTAACAAAAGACACGCGTTAATACCAAGATGATGCATGAATGACGACATCACACAAAATGCAATATTACGAAAAAGGGCTTATGTCTACCTAAACCAAGTCAAACTCAACCCAACTACCTATCCAGCACCTGAAACTAAACAAACACAAGAACAAAACACCATTAGCAACCAAATCATCCGAAATTAGCCGCTAATCCATATCAACTCGGGTCGGAGTATTACACAAGGTTTTAATGAGGCAACTGCAATTAAATGGTGGTCATCCAAGAAGGAGTATTATAATATCAATATCATAGGGTGGATGCCACATTCTGACCCAAATGAGATAAAGAGCTTACATAGGATAAGAGTCCCCTTAACATGTTACTTGGAGAAGAAGTCTTCTCATTCTATAAATGCAGCTCCTCTCCTCCTATTATGTGCACACAAATCTCTCACTAATAAAATCTCTTTCTTTCTCCCCCTACTCCTCTCTCTTCTTGTTCTATTCTCTTCTTTTATTATGTTTTTTTCAACAGAAGTTCAATTTTGTTCAACTCTTTAATTGACAAATTTGTGCAAGAGATGTGTCCGTGGCAACGTAAAATAAAAGACTGCGCGGGGGCGCCATATACCACATCATAGGGCATTATTTTCATAGAAGAATGGGTACAAGAGTTTTCAGTGGTAGCGGGAATTGGGAACATAAAAGGCTTTTTTCTTCACGCTGACCATGAATACGCCAATCACGGCCTGCTACATCAGCATGAGGATGCCCCCTTGGATGGGGCTCCCACTAACCATGTGAATTGGTAGGCTCCCCTAGTTGGCATAGTGGACCATGATTGATCCACTTACGGTTAGCGTGGGGGAAAACCTCAAAGGATTTGGACCTGTGGTAGCAAGCCGAATTTTTGTTTAAGCGGGCAGGCCCAAATAGGTAGTTGAATTTTGAGAGTAAACCAAGGATTTTCATGTGGGTTTTTTGAATGGATCTAAAACTGTATGTGAATTTTAGAGGTGGACAAAAGATTTTTGGGAGTTTTGGACTTTTATGAGATGAAAATGACAAGAATGTGCCTCACACACACATGATAAATGGAATTACATGATAAATGGAATTTGGGCTTACATTAATTTCATCATTTGAGAGAGTGTGCAAGTTTTAACATCCATTAGCTTCACCACAAGAAAATTTTTTTTATTAAGCACACCACAATATCGTTGGGTTAGGGCCTTTTGATATGCCATTATTCATGCATGGGGGATTAAACCATTATGTTGGCGAGGTCCTCCTAAGTAATTTATAGCTAGGCTAGACAAGCTAAGCTAATTTGAACTACCTTCCTTCACATCCCGGTCGGGCATCGGGCCCACATCTATAATACGTGGGTCAACCCTTGTCCATTCAGCAATTAGATTATGGAAAGGATATCAATTTTATCATCAGCAAAATTTAAAGTCCAGGCATGGTGAAAACTTTCTTGAGTATTTTCAATCACAAATATTTAACTTTTGCTTTGGTATCTTTTTTTTTTTGTGTAAGAGAATTCATTTTTTAGAAAAATAAGGAACAAAACAACGACCAATAACAAGAAAAAGGACCAGACACCTAGGGTTGGTCCTGAGCAAAGTGTGGCAAAGGCACATCTTTGGCCCCCCTAATTTGACAAAAAAATATGGGCCCCATATTTAGCTAACTCTTTATACTAAGTTCAAGGATAAAAAAGTAATTTCTCAACAAGGTGCCTGACAGCCTGGGTCCAAAAGTAAAAAAAAAAATTGGCTAATCCTAAATCTAAATGGAGATGGTAATTTAGCCTAAAATTACACAAAGAAAATAGGTTAGATTGATAGACCTAATGGTGTTTCGTGGAAACTAAGGGGGGTCAAGTCTGGGAGTAAAATAGATTTAGAAAATAGAAAGGAAAAGAAAAAAAGTAACGAGACTACGAGAGCATTCAACGTCGTGACGAGTAATGCACTCTAATCCAGAGCTAGTCTTACATTCGATCAACCATGTCACAAGAAAGATTGAATGGATTATCTATGCCATCCATTGAGAAGGATTTGGTGGAGAAACTTGATTATTCAAGTTTAATTAGTAATTTTACTTTTGAAATGTAAGAAGAGTAATGTTTAAGTGATACTTTCTCATAGTTGGTTCAATTTTTTTGGTATTGTAGCTTTAGATTATATATGATGGTTTTCCCTTCATTCAATCTAAGTGAATTTTAATACACAATTTTAATAATTATGTAAGTGAATGTGTGTTTATTTTTTGTCGATACTAACAAATGATGTAATAATTTGAGTACTTACCATTACATTTATAATTTTATATGAATATATATAGGGCCCCCATTGTAGAACTTCACTTTAAACCCCAAAAATCTCAAAGCTGACCCTACAGACACCACACACAACCAAACAACAAGAAAGATAGAAAGAAACCAAACAAAACCCACAAAACCTACAAAACTAAAGACTAATAACATCACGGCCTAAATAATAACATATTCTAGCCAAAATAAAAAATTTGAGCCACCTTGTTATGTCTTCTAGGGATGAAAGCAAAATTAACGAATTCAAAATTTGAAAATAGACTCTGAATATCTAAAACAATAACATTGATGGACCAATCACTGAAGCCATTCTAAGCCATCAGTGCCTCCTTCGAATCAGACAAAATAGAGACCTTTGCCAAATTCATATCTTTAGCTCTCATATGGGCATGTTGGATCCCCCTGCTTCGGCCTTTTTGGCGGAGAAGACCTTCAAGTCATAGATGGCTCTTGCATGGAGAAAATTATTATTTAATTTAATAGCAAAACTAAAAGTGGCACTCCCATTTGAAGCCTTAAAGGCAACATCATCAAAAACACAAGCTTGAGATGTTAAGATCAATCTAGGAAAAGATCTGGATGAATATCACCAGATTTTATGGGACCATTATAATTTGGAAGGTTCCCCATATAGCTATCAATAACCATAAGAATTGAGAAGGGATTTATTCTAAGATTTCTAAAAATAAAATCATTTCTAGCCTTCCAAATCACCCACTAAGATATCAGAATTCTCATCTTAGAGTGATCATTGGTAATAGGGGAGGAAGAAGCATCATTTTCAAATACTTTAGCCACCATTCTCTCAAGTTTTGATTTGAAAAATTATGAAATAGAAAGCTGAAATATGATCCAAACCAACATGCTCTTCCATGATCACAAAGACAAAGAGCATGAATAACCATTTCCTTCCCTATAACACAAACTAGACAATTTTCACAAAATAACTAATTTAGAATTAATAAATTCTCTTACCATGATAGCATTATTGAGACATTTCCAACCAAACAAAAAAAGTCTTTGGGGAAAAGGAAATTTCCAAAAGACTTTCTAATTTGGTTGGATTTGATTGTTAGGAACATCCTTGTCCAACAAGCGCTTATAAACTGACTTGGTGGTAAGTTGACCATTTATGGTCCATAGCCAAATCCTCTTATCACCTCTATTAACATTAGGTATGTAAATCTCACAAATGTCCTCCACATCCTTTTTGTCATCAAAATAAGTCTTTAATTTATTAATATCCCAGTTTGTATTCGGACTTAGAAACTCACAAACTGAAAAATTAGGATCCCTAGTTGATGAAAAGGGCTTCCTAAAGCCCTATTTACTTGGGATCCAATTACATTGCCAAGCATTAATATTGTTCCCTCTTCGTATAATTCATCTAACATTTTCCTTTACAAACTCCACCGCTTCAGCAAAACCCTTTCAAAACTAAGAATTTTCCCTTTTAACTCTTGGTTCCCATAAAGATCTATTAAGCCAGTACTTGGCCTTTAAAGTTTTGGAGCATAAAAGGTCATCGTTAGTAAGATATATCCAACAAGTTCTAGCCAAGAGAGCCATATTATTAGATTTTGTATCTCTAATCCCTAAGCCCACCCCCCTGCCCCACTTGAGTAATAGGTTTGCAAATATCATTCCATTTGATTGTATGCATTTTTTTTTCTTCCCTTACACCTCCCCCACCCAAAATTTCCTCTGCACTTTGTCAATAAAATCAATAATTTTCTTTGGAAGTCTTAGGATTGACATATTAGAAACAAGGATTATTGAAGAAATAGATTTTATTAATGTACTTCTCCCTGCTTGGGATAATAGAGGAATTTGCCTATACCCAATTTTGTTTTGCATTTTTTTTATTAGGAACTCAAACTAAGGTTTTTATTTTTCCTTAATATTAAAGGATTCCCAAGGTACTTTTCTTCATTCCCCAGCAACCTCATTCCAAGGATTTAGGCTTTATGCATTCATCTTCTTTGGCAAGCACATTTGCTAAAATAAATGGCAGATTTATGAAAATTAATAAGTTTCCCAGACATTCCGCAGAAATCTTCGAGAAGATCTTTGAGTTCCCTAGTCTCAGCCGGGGAAGCTCTACAAAAGATAAAACTATCATCTGTGAAAAGAAGATTCGAAATGCTCAGGGCCCATAATTGGCAATCTTAACCTCCATGTAAAAATCCTTCCTTTTCAGTTTTGACAAGGAGACTTCAGAGAACTTCCACCCCCAAAATAAATAAATAAGGAGATAGGTGGTCTCCTTGCCAAAGGCCTCTAGTAGGAATGATTTTTACGAAGGGGTATCCATTCAGCAAAAAGAGAAGGAAATAGAGGAATGACATTCTTTTATCAAATTATTGGATTTTTCATGGAAACCAAAAGCTCTAAGAGTTACTTCAATGAAATTCCATTCCATTCTATCATAAGCCTTAGTCATTTCAAGCTTTAGACCCATATACTTACATTTTCTTCTAGACTTAAAAGAGTGGATTATCTCATGGGCTATGATGTAATTATCTGAGATTTGCCTCCCCTTTAGAAAAGCACTCTGAAAGGGACCAATAATTTTTTCAAGAATCTCTTTTAGTCTATTGGCGATCACTTTAGATATAATCTTATAAACAACATTACAAAAAGCTAATGGGTCAACATCATAAGCATTGGTGGCACGTGACTTTTTTGGGATAAGAACTACAAAAGTAGAATTAATAGGTTTAAGAGAAAATTTATTTGAAAAAAAACTCTGCACAATATTAGTGATTTCAAAGCAAATATCCTCCCACATGACCTGATAAAATTTTGCCGGGAATCCATCCGGACTAGGGGATTTCAATGAACTCATCTAAAACAGCACCTCCTTGATTTCAGAGGTTGAGGGAATGGAAGTAAGATATTTTTTATCTATCTCAGAGACTAATGGGTTTATAATCTCGAAAATGTGAGATAAATCTCTATGTCCTCTTGTCATCATAATGTCCTGAAAATGCTTACATAATTCAAGCCTAATCTCCTCTCTATCGCCTAACCAAATTCCTTCATTATCCTTGATTTTACCAATTCTATTTAATCTTCTTCTATCAACTGTAGAGGAGAAGAAATTTTGGTATTTTTATCGCCTTCACTTAACCATAATTCTCTAGATTGTTGCCTCCACATATCCTCCTTTCTAGACAAATATTCTTCAAGTTTTGAACCTAATTCCAATTCCTTGTCATTATTGGAGGCATGTTGGCCTTCTAACTTAAAGTTTTCAAGCTCGACTCGAATACTCCCTATAGCATGTTCTATCTTACGAAATTTTAATCTGTTCCATTTAATTAATTCCTTTCCTAAATATTAAAGGTTTTAGCAGCACCACAAACGTTTTGAACATTAGACTCAAGCCATCTACTCTTAATAAGTTCCCTACAGCTATCATCCCTTCACCACATATTACAAAATCTAAATGGCCGAGGGAGTCTAAATTTTGAGGGGTTAGATTGGAGAAAAATCGGAGAATGATCGAATCACCTGCTGTTTGCTCTGTTAGAAACGACTCAGGAGACTTATTTAACCAATGAACATTACCCATTACCTTGTCCAATCTTTCCTTAATGTGGGCAAACCCACTTCTTTTATTTGACCAGGTAAATTTAGGTCCAATGGACCTTAAATCAATCATACCTAAATCATTCAGAACATATTCACAATAATTTGACTTTCCAAAATCAAACCCTTTTCCGCCCCATTTTTCAGATTTATTAAACACTTCATTAAGTTGGAGAGCACACATGGTACTGTCGAGTCTAAATGAAAAGTTCACAATTGTCTCCACCACTTTGAAAACCACCAACATTGATGGGTTGCAGTAGTTGATATCCTGGATCTTTTTAGCTCCTCTAAATTATTATGCTTTGACATTTATTTTTAAGTTGTTTTTTGCAAAGTTCAGATCTAATCTTCAGATGCTTTTTTTTTATAGGAATCTTCAAGTACTTGTTATTTATTGGTTGTGGTTACCTTTCTAGTAATTGACTAGTCTCTGCAACTTTTTTATAGCTTATGATGATTAGGATTTCAGTTTCATTTCTTATTTTAGCAGACTGCTATCTATGACATGACATTTTGGATTTTGTTAGTCTCGTAATTTACTATTTTATGGAACCTTTGGATAACATGACTATATACCAGTTCTAAGTAAGCTGTCATATGGCATTTTCGTTGCATGCCTTCACTTGCATTAGCCTGTTCCTACAGCCTAGTGGCTAGAATTTATTTTTTCTAAAATTTCATATCTACAGTACTCATGTTTATGATTCTGCATTCAATGAATCCTTCTGTTCGTTCATACTCTGTACTCGTAGAAAGGAACTGAAATTTTTGATGCAATAACCAAGTTTTGTAGTGGAATGATTATGCAGGACACCTAATGTATCTGCCATGCATCATGACACCCCCATTGATCTTCGAGTGGTTGGGAGTAAGTTTAAGGATAACTTGAGGGTATGATTTTCTCACTGAACTTGTTGGGGATTTTGCATTTTGTAGTTTGATTGGATGTGTCTTCATGTTTTAAGCTTGATTTTCATGCATGTTTTTAACTTTCAAACTTGAGTTTTTCATGCATTTTGGTTTATTTTAATTTCATATCATTTTAGATATCTTAGGTTCATGTTTTGAAAATGAACTTTTAAATACTTTAAGCATGACTCTACGTGTGATTTTCATGTGTTTAGTATGACTCTACATGTGATTTTCATGTGTTTCAAGCTCCCTTTTAATCCCAAATTAAGTTGAAAATCTGGAAATTTTCGGTTAATTGCCACCCATTTGCGGTTTCATTTTTCAAGAGCAACAACTTTCAAATTATGAATGTTGTTCACCTCGAGGTCAACTGTCGGTTAACTTACCTATGAAAGTTGGTTAACCTCTTGTTAAAGTCGGTTAACCTACCTGTGTTGACCTGAAGTCAAACTAGCCGCTGAGACGACCATTGGAACCTTTTCTATATATTCAAAGCTCGTCCAAATGACTTTAACCAATGAGTGAAAAGAAAGGGTTTGAGCTAAAGGACGTTAGAGAATGAGATAAAAAGTTGCCATGCTTTGTTATAACTATTGATTTCTTTAATAACATAATTTATATGCTTGGTTGAAACTTTGTTTATTTGATTCCATCACATGAAAATCACTTGCAAATTATTTGATTCCATCACATGAAAATTACTTTCAAATATATTTTGGGTTGTTGCTTCAAATATGCTTAGACATAACTTTTGATATCTTTCATAATATGTCTTCTTGCTTGGTTGAATTTTATTTCTTGATTCCATCACATCAAAATCATTTTCAATCTATTATATATTTTGGATTCAAGAATGCTCCTTCATCTCTCCTTCATCACGTCATGTTTTTAAAAATTTGATAAACTTATTGTGCTTTATCTTTTTCATTTTTAGGGATAGGCTTATTAAGTTTTTCTCTAGGGTAAGTCTGTACAATTTGACTATCAATTGAAGATTTTAGTGAAAACATAAAATGGAGAGCCCTTTTGTTTGTTTGTTTGTTTCCCTTTTTTTTTTTTTTTTTTTTGAGGATTTTACTGGAAAAATCCTCTTAGATTTCCTCTTTACCAAAAAGGACTCCAAACAAATGACTCCACCGTAGTAGTCCCGAGGCTCCTTTTCAGTTTAAGTATTTTATAAATGAGTTGGGCAGGGATATCTCTGCTCACCCATATACACAAGCAGGGATATCCTCACTCATTTTCTTCTTCTTCTTCCTCTTCCTTTCTCCTCTACTTTACTCAATCTTTTTTCTTCCTCCTTCCTCCATTCTCTTCCTTATTTCCTAAACCACCACCTCTAAGTAAAACCCCATCTCAACACAGCCTATTAATCCAATCTCCACCCCACAACCACAACCACCACCCCTCCGCCACCACCACCACTTCTTGTGTCAAACTCATCACGGTCAACGTCCACATCATCACACCAAAGGCATCCCCGCCCTCTCCTTCAACGTCTTCTTTGCCTTGATTTTGCTGGAAAGAGGTTTTAAAAAATTGATTTTATTGCCTTGAAAGAAGCATTGAAAAAATGGGATTTTTTTCTTTTGGAATGTTGCTTACAAAAAATGGAATAATGCTTACAAAAATGATTTTTTTATGGAGATTTTAATAAGAAGTGTGGAAAGAGTTTTTTTTTCTTTATTCTAAAGATAGGATGGAGCATGTGTTTGTTGTGTTCCAAAGACAGGAAGGAGGAGGAAGAAGGAGAAGAAAAAAAAAACCGAGCAGAGAAGGAAAGAAGATGAAGAAGAAGATACAAGAAAAAACGAGTGGGTGGAGATATCCCCACTCATGTATTTGGTGACCAGGGATATCCCTGCCCAACTTAGATTCGAAAAAATTAAATTGAAAAGGACCATTGGGATCATTATGGTGGAATCATGTCATGTCTTTAGGATCCTTTTTTGTATTGATGGACTTTAAAAGGAATTTTTTTTGGGCAAAATCCTCTTTTTTTTTTTTTTATAAATTTGGGGATCATTTTATAAAAATTAAAGCATTTATGTGTGGTCTTCCAGATGGAATCCATCCCTACTAACATTATACTTATCAAGGAATGGGCTCTACCGATGGAGAATATTGAAAAGTATTTCCGCTACTTCTACCGGTACCTTTGGTTATGGTAGCAATGGTTAGCTAAGGAATTTTAATATGGTATCAGAGCCAACTATTCGTTAGTTCAAATCCCAAGAAAAATGACTCAGCGTAAAAAAAAAAAAAAGCGTGTTGCCAAAAATACACTGAAATATTGAAAAGTATTTTGGTAGGAATTGTTAGCTAAGAAATTTTAATAATACTGATATGTTTGGCAATAGTCCTCTCATGGGATTCTTAGCCAGTTTCCCATGATAGCTCGGAAGGCATTTGCAGCTGCTACTTTTTGCAAATAGCGTGTAGAACTGAATTCTTATTCTAAAGAAAAATACTTTAATGCTGTGGTCTTCAAAGGAGTCAATTTCTATTGACGTTATACCAAACATAATTGGGTGACTTTTGTTCAGGGCTGTTTCATCATGGAAAAAGAATGGAAAGTGAACCTTTTAAAAAGAAAAAGAAAATCCACTTAATGCTGGGGCTGTTTCATCCTGGGAAAAGAATAAAAAGTGAACCTTTAAAAAAAAAAAAGGAAAATCCACTTCATGCTGGGTGTTTCAAGGAATCAATCTCTAATGACTTTCTTCCGACAAGAAGATGACAAAACGTTATGCAGTCACTCCTCAATGGAAAATGTACGAAAAAGTGACATTCTTTTTCAAAAAGAGAAAGTGTGAAAGGTGAATTGTTTAAAAAAAAAAAAAAACAGTGTGAAAGTTTCACGTGAAGTGCACCGATGTTTTGCCAGAAAAAAACAAAAAATGAATAAAGAGAGTAAAAGAGCCTAATTTTTGCGACGCCTTTTCCACAATGGGGAAGAGGACAAATTTGACCACATTAATGTGATTTTTCGACTTTTTAAAAAAATGCGATATGTCACAAAAGGCAACCCTTTACGGTGTATATTCCTGATTTTAGCATGTGAGGGTTTTGAGGCCTCGGATTTTTAAATTATAGGTTAAAAATGTTATTTTTATACAGCAAAAATAAATGTAATCAACCACACAAATGAAGTAATACAATATTTAACGTGAAAACCCAAATGAAAAAAAACCACAAGCCTAAAGTGGACTAAATCAAACACTAACTTTTACAATTACAAAATATACTTACAACCCTATAGTCAGTCTTTAAACACAAGGCATTGTAATTGTTCTTGCTAGATTTCTTCAACATGTAGTCCCTTGGTGCCCCGCTATTAGTACTTGACCACCACCTCAAACGAATCTCTTCAGTAAGACAGTAATTTTCTACGAAGATGTAGAAATAACAAATCTCTTACAATAAAGTAAAGCACTGACTCTAAAACTTGAAGCCTTTAGCCCAATTCTCCAATAGAAGCTTTAGATGAGATCTTCAATATAAAATTTCAACTCAAATTATGGAGATTGATACATAGGGTCGAGAGAAACACTCTTTTATAGCTTACAATTTGTGCATTAGGGTTAGAGTCCAAATATGTACAAAGCAGGCAATTCTAGCACAAACAAAAAAGGTTTTCATGCAATGTTGGTGGGTTACTGGCCTTTGTCTGATTGATTGATTTATGGTTCTGCCTCTAATCCTATCAATCAAGCAACCATCCGATCGATTGTGCCCTTCGTCTAGTTTTTCTGAATTTCTTCTCTTTAACTTTTCTGGTGACTTGAACCATAGTCCATCTTCAAAAAACATAATATACAACTTCAGTAGACCCAAGTTTTGTCCAACCCTTGAATTAGCTAATATAAAAATCCTAACAGCATGGCATATGAGATGAATTAAGATTTTTTTACCATTGTCTGGTGTGGGTCATGCCAACAAGTGAGATGCAGTTCAAGGTCAATTGGGACAATTCATTTCCAGGTTGGGCTATTGGCCAAGGAGAGTTTTTGGTGAGGACATAGATCAATCTTGTGGGTATGTAGTTTATTTCTTTGCTAGAATTTCTAACATAAATTTGAGATGTTGGGTGGGCTTTTGGACATGATATGATGGATTGTCACCTAGCATTTGAAAAAGCTATATTTCTTGACAAGAATCTCAAAATTATAGCCACCTGAAAGGCCTCATATGCTTTAGTAGAATTTTGAAATTTCAATCCCTTTATTATGAAATTCCTAAATACTCCAATCCAAAGGATAATTTAGGGATTCCACTGTATTTGGGCATTTACAAATTTTGAGGATAAAAATTCTTTGAAATCCAATAAAAAGAAAGCCATTGTTTCTTTACTTGTATTCATGAATTCTTGTCTTCCATAATACAGTGAAAATTTCTAAATGCTTTATTATACTTGAACATCAAAAAGTTTCACAAAAAAGCAAAGAAGCTAGAATTTAGGAATTTAATAGAGACTTTTTTAGACGAGTAGATGACATTTGCTAATGCAAGCAACAAGATGTCTCATGAAGTAAAAAAAGAATCTCATCATGGCATATTCTTGTTAGAAAGTGTCTGGTGCATAGGCAAGAGTGTGTCGGCATAAAACTGTATATTTTCTGGTCTGCATGAGTGCAATTTTTGGTAGAAAGGTTGCACGAGTCAGAAAGGTTGCATGGGTGCTCACACAGTTTCCCTAGTAAACAAACTAGCCTTTTTTTTTTTTTTCTAATTACCCCAGCCTTAGGGGGGTTGAGACCCTAGCCCTCTAGTGAAGGACCCCTCAGGTGAGGTTGGCGAATCCTCTGATGAGGAAAGAAGGCCTTCAATGAGGCAATATGTCTTAAGGTGAGGAAAAGTGCCTGGTCAGATTTGAACCTTAATCAAGCAGATAAGAACCAACACCTCTTATCAATAGAATAAGAGATTGTTCTTAACAAACCAGTGTCAACACCTCCTACCACTAGAGTAAGAGGTTGTTCTTAACAAACTAGCATTAACACCTCCTAACCACGAGAGTAAGAAGTTATTCTTAACAAACCAGCTTTAATGATCAAGCAAGCTACCGTCCTCATCTTCGAGAGAGGATCTCTAATTTCGACCTCTCTTATTTCGACCTCCTTTGTTACCAAAGACGGGACTAGAAGCCTCGAGGAGTGGGACCACATCATACTCAGTATCGGCTTTCTTACTCCTTAAATTCAGAGGTGGGCCACACCGGGGCAGGATGCGCTGCACGTCTTCCACAAAGGCCCAGTGGAAGGCAGCGTCGCCGTACAGAACACCACCAGTTTAAACTAACTGCCCCATTCAAGCCTTAAACAGTCGTCCTTCCAGTTCATCTTTATCCTTCCATTTGACCAATCGTTTAAAAGCCATCTAATTCAGCCAGTAAACTACCCAAATTTCAACGCATGTACACTTGGCTAAACACCCAAAGCGTGTCCCAGAATTTCAGACCATTAACTTGCAGGAATCAGGCCTATCAAGGAGATTCAGATCAACTTTGAGATGTGTTGCGCCTTTCTAGTGCTACAAAACTGATTTCTTTGAACGTTGAGCGGCACATTTGAGCATGCCCTAAATCTTAGAATAAGTACAATTCATATACCTCTAGGCACTAGCTTGCCCTTGAGTATGATTCCAATGACAGTGAAGAAATATCCTAAACGATCTAAGAAAACTCTGATGGTTGTAGAACACACTGAAAAATCGGATAAATAAAGTACCCATGGAAGATCTTGTAGTAGAAGATTGCCAGAAGGAAATTCCATGGTAAAAGAAATTTCTACATTTTAAGTCATGCATGCTACTCTTATGTTCTTTGGTGTTTGATTAATTCCTTTATATTTTATTGCAAACAACAATATGTACTTTACAGCTTCCCTAATGATGGCATTTTAAACATGATTATTAAGGAACTAATTTTTTTCTAGTCAAATCTGTTACGTCCATGAATTTGCACAATTTAGGCATCATTTTAGATTGGATTAGGGACTTAATTAGGTTAAATGCATCATTATTCATTTAATTTCATCATTTCATGCATTTTCACCTAATTATTGGAATTTGTACAATTTTTGCACATTTTATGCATTAATTAAGAATGTTTGCAATTTTTCTCCGAAGAACCCCAGTTGGAGTAGAACTCTGTCCGGACGGGTTCCACTTCAATGTGGGCTCTTCAGTATTTGATGTGTTCAATCAGAATGTGCAGGAAATGAAATTAATAGGACCCACAGAACCCTAGGATAATTTGGGTCCCACTGCTTGAAGATCCACACTCTTAGAGTTCATCTGCCCGTGGATCCCATCTGAAGATCAGCTAAGGCTTCCAGAAGATCTTATCTCATCCTATTGAACCAAGAAATATTCTTCGAGATAGAGTCAATTGCAAATTAAAATTCAAAATACAATCCCGTTTTTCTCAGAATAGCCTATCTTAAAATGACCATAACTCTCAATCCAGACGTTGGATCAGTGCAAATGACCTACCGTTGGAAAGCTCTTTCAGAGTAGATGTCCGTGGAGCCCAAGATTGCACAAATCGGAGCTGAAATGAGAAAGTTATGGGCCTGAGAAGTTGCATGTACATTTTTAGACGGGATTGCAATTGTATCTACACCATTGAAGAACAACTGTTGCACATTTCTTTGTGGAGCCCATAAGAAGATCAGATAAGAATGCTTAAAGCTTCCACTTCATCTTATCTCTAAAATCTCTCTCATCTAAGGAGATAAACCCAATCAACATGCAGCGGATCTTATCTCTCAATCCACCAAAAAGAGGTCCAGATTCAATGAACCCAAGGAGCTAGAAAACTATAAAAGGAGGCTATGAGAGGCTCTTCCTCATTCCCAGCCAGATCTGGAAGTCCCAGATCTCTCTCTCTCTCTCTTCTCCACCTCTCCCTTCCATTAATTTCTATTTTTATTTTAAAGGTATTCTGGAGCCTTGTTCCAGAAGCTAGGATCTAGAAGAGAGAATTCTGAGAGACCATTGTATAAGAAGAAGGAATCAATGAAGTTATTTTTGATGTTCTTTGCAATGGTGGGCTGAGTTTCTGATTAGAGCGAAAGATGAAGCTAAGTATTTTAATGTTCTAATTTATATTTATTATTTTACTCTTTTCTGATTGTCTCTTGTTAATGTGCTTTTAAAATATAATAATAGATCTGTCTTCATGCCAAAGGCAAACCTCTGATTTGTATTCTTAATGAATAAATTTTGATCATTTATACTTACTTTGATAGATTATGCTTAGATCTATAGTTATCTTTGATAGTTTATGCTTAGTTTGATAGGTGATGCTTAGGATGTTCATTCTTTTATGAGGTGAAGGAGGTCTTGGGTATTGATTTTGTTTTTCTTAATTAAAGTTGGTTTTTGCAATAGTCAAATCATCCGGATCAGAAACATTGACTTGTTTCTGATCTGAGTAATAATTGAGACAAAAGGGTAAATTAATAACATAAATTGGAATTTTAAATAATTTAGTGGATTCTGGCTGCTCTGATCTATTTCTTATCATTATTATTAATTTATTTAGTTTCTGATTTGCATATCACATTTTTTTTATTATTGTTCTTCTTTTGAAAAAAAAATTCAGATTGTTAATTAAAAAGTTCAAAAGTGCTCTCTGTGGGATCGACCTGTATTTGCCACTGTCTCAACAAGACAACTGTGCACTTGCAGTTTTAAGTAGATTGATTAAATTCACATCAAGTTTTTGGCGCCGTTGCCGGGGAGCCAATTCTGAATTTTTTTTTTATTAAAATCTGAATTTTTTTTTTTTCATATTTAGGTTCATGAGCATACATAGGTTGCATTAGTTTGCATCATCCATACAATTGTATTTTACATCATTAGTTTTTATTTAGTTAGTTTTTCTAAAAAATTTTTTTTTTCCTGATTTTTTTAATGATTTTTCTGATTTTCTTTTCATTTTATTGAATTTTCGGAATTTTTTTTTAAGAAAAAAGAAAAAAAGAATTTCTAGATTAGATTAGATAGAATTTCAGATTTTTTAGGATTAGATTAGAGTTTTTTGTATTTTTCTACTAACTTTTGAATTTTACATTTGAATTTCCAAAGTTGTTGAGATAAGTTTGAATTTCAAATCTGAAAATTATGATTAGATAAGATTTGATCAATTTGGATAGCTTTTCATTTTGAATTCTAATCATATCTTGCAACTTGAGTAGATAGGTTTGAATTTCTAATTTTCTAGATTAGATTAGATAGGATTTTGATTTTTGTTACTAATTTGAATTTGCTTGTAATAGAGTTTGGATTAACTTTGTCATCTTTTGATTTTTTTTTATCTCTTTTTATAGATTAGGATAAGATTGCAACTTTTATATTAAGTTAGATATAGTTTTATTTTTTTTATTATCTTAGGTGATAAGATTTACTAATTTTTGAATTTTCTTTGGATAGGTTGCTTGTTTCAGGAGATTTGGATAGGTTGCTTGTGGGAACAGGAAACTGCTGGATTTGCTTTTAGGCAAACAAGATTGCTCTCAAAAATTCAAATTGGAAAATCAAATTGAAGTTAAAGATAAGCTTGCAAGAAGATAAGATTGCTTGGATTGGTTGTAAGATTCTCTATCTTTAACCCACGAATCTTTATCTGCAAGTGGGCTTGTGTGATTTAAATTTCCTCAAATTGTGATTGCTTGCTTGTCACACAAACTAAATTGGACCCACACACTTAGTTAAGGGCAGGCTATCCAAACAAGATAAGGACTGGATTTCATCACCAGATCCTTGCCCACCTAAGTCTAATCATTTCACACTAGCACCTAATTTAAATTAAAATCAAGTAGCAACGAGACCATAGGACTCGAGCTCAGTAGGACGAAGACCACTGACGGTTGCACCAGTTGTGTTCTTTGACCAAAGTTGATGTCTAGAAAAGCCTTTGCTCCTGAGAGTGCGACAGCTTGTTTGTTCAGGGTACTGGTTCTTAAGCGGGTTCATCCCCACCACTCCCTGGTGGCTCACCTGGTCAACTGAGGTTTCATAAGATCGAATTGGAGGCCCACGTGTTCTTTTCAACTAGTTAGGAGCTATCTAGTGATCTAGGATAACCCTATGAACCTTCTTGTGCTCAATGATTGTGCATGACTGCTTGTGCATCATACTAGGATTATTAGGACCTTGCATGTAGGTTAGACTTAGTTGCCTCTTTTTGCGTAAAAAAAATACAAAAACAAAATTGGCCAACCTTTTCCTCTTACATCATGGATCAATATGAATACATGAACAAGGGGGAACGCAATAATTATGATCATCCATGGAATAGTATGGCTGGATTTTTTGCATATAATGGGCAATCTAGTGGGCAAGAAATTGATAGTGATCAACCAATGAGGGCCCCACATGATTACTCATACCCGACACAATCATTCCCTCCTAATATGGACATGTGGGGAAATGGGCTTTGTGAAATGGGTAACATGTTTGATTCAAGTTGGCAAAATTACTTTCCTTACAATTGGAACAATGGGCCCATTATAGATCAAGAATATTGTCCTTACAAGTTTACTCCAGGTGGGTTGTATGAGTGTCCTTCCCAGGATATGCCATATGCACCCCCATCTTCATAGTCATATGCACCACTTAATCCTCCTCCACCCAAATGGTCATATGAACCACCACCACTACCACTGGAGGAATCTTCAGAGGATTTTCTTTCTATAATCAGACAAAATACACAATCCATGGCAACCAACATCAAAGCTATAGAAAGCCTAAAAATGCAAGCCCTAGAAAGACTAAACTCAATTAGTCTACTTGGAGAAAAAATCAATGACATCCTTAGAGATGAAGTAGAATTTCAGAGACATGATCCAACAATTATTGTAAATCCTACATATGTGGATCACACAAATACAAATCGGATATCTGAGGATAACAATGAGCTTGAGGATGCGGGTATGATGGGTGAGCCGGAATCTGAGCTATATGGGCCTGTGACAATAATACCCGCACAGGTTACCCAAATTAATCAGGATTTTGAGGATTCAATTATTTTGGATTGCCCATACTATGAGATTCCTCATGAGATCGCATTGGATGATCCAATTAGATGCATTCTTGAAAAAGAAACACTTGTCTTTGAGGAAAATGATGTGGCAATGATTGTGCAACTAGATGATATCAGTCTAAAGGAAATTACCCATCCAACTCTTGAATTCCATAAATTGCCCGAAGACGAGGAAACCCATTGTTTAGAAAAACATTTAGAACTTGAGGAAATTGACCCAATTCAGACCCCCAAGTCTACAATTTTCACTACACATGTGGCTTTGTTTACAGTTTCAAATCAAGAGGTTGCCACTAACATTTGTGTACCCATGCCGGAGGAAACTGAAAAAATTAATTTTATAGAAATATTGGCATGGGAGGACCAACCACCGGTCCATTTTTCATTGCCACCTCTTTTCATAAAATTCAAAGATCCATTCTTAGGGGAGGAGGAGACATTCTTTATGGTGGTATTTTTTTCACCAAATCATAGGCAACATGTGGTTCTCATGTTCATTGAGCTCAATATTCTTATGCTTACATCCTTTTTAGTGCTTCTTGTGCTTTGTGTGAAGGAAAATTTCATTTGGGATCCTGGTGGACCCCAAGCTTTAGATCCAGTAGTGTACATTTTTATTTTTAGCATTTTTTTTTCATGTTAGTAGAATAGCTTCATTTCTTTTCATTAGGTGCTTACTTTCGCATTTCCCGCCATCATTTAATTATTCCTCATGTTATTTCATTCATTTCGGTGTTGCATTCCATGTATAACATCAAGGACGATGTTTAGTTTAGGTTGGGGGGTGGGAACATGCACACTTGTCATTTTTTTTTTTTTTTCAGTTTTTCTCTGTTTTTTTTTTTTAGGTAAAATTCTTGAATTTTTTTTTTTTTAGTGTGATCCTTAATAAGAAAAAGAATTTTTCAAAGGAATTGAAGCAAATTGAAAATATATAAGGAATCTGGAATTTTCATACATTTGGAAGGAAGTAAAAAGAAAGTCCACTTTTTCTGAATGAAGAAGCTTATTAGAGGATTACCTAAATTTGTCCATACTATATACACTTTACATTTCTTGAAGTTTGGATAGGAAGCTAAAATGGTTGCTTTCAGAATTTCCCTGAGGATTCGATGAGAACCTGAGATTTAGTTTACAAATATTTTCACTCCTGGTTCATCAAAGAGAATTAATTCGGGCAAATTGAAAAAGGCTACCTTTTGTTCGGGGATCAAAGTGCTTCTCCATGTTTCTTTGCAACAAAAAAAAAAAAAAAAAAGAAAAAGTGATGAATAATGTTTTGTGACTAGTTTGGGTTCGTAGCCTTTTTAACTCGAGCTAGTAAGCCCGTAGGGGTATAACCATACCTAGTGCCCTAAAGCCATCTGGTTTGGGAGTCATTGGCCTAACGCTTGTTACATGGGTTAATTAGAAAGCTTAAGGGACCTGGGCATTGCACAGTCACATAAGATTAAAATGGTGTGTGTTCAAAAAAAAAAAAAAAAAAAAAAAGGGGAGAAGAATGGGGAAGTTTTCTGACCCTTACCAACAGTGTGAAGCCGTCATAGTAGCCTTGAGAGGAGGAATTTATTTTGGCTAGATTTTTGGGGGATCAGACGATTCAAAGAAGAATTATGTTTAAGTGGCATTGGTGTGGAATATTCAAAGCTGATAGTTCTGTATACATTTTTCACCGTGCACACAAGTTTTGGTATGAATTTGAGAAAGTTTTTGACAATAGAATAGTGGACCGAATTTTGAAAAGTCTAAATTCTCGATCATTCCGGATTTCGAATGTATTCGATAGGAGTGGATTTTCTTTTGAGAAAAAAAAAATTTTTTTTTTTTTGGCTACTTTTGAAAAAAAAGAATTTTGTGGGTATATTCACTGCAAACCCTCACGAGGCACAACTCGTCCACTAGGGGGAACCTAGGGGTTTAAGGGCTTGTTGCATATGCTAAATGCGACCGAGAGTACCAGCGAAAGTGGTTTTGTTTTCATTCTTACTTGTTTTCTTAGATTAAGTCAAAGAACTTCAAACTTTTTATTCGCAACTTTTGCTAAGGGACTAGCAAAATGCTGGTTGGGGGGTGTGTTACGTCCATGAATTTGCACAATTTAGGCATCATTTTAGATTGGATTAGGGACTTAATTAGGTTAAATGCATCATTATTCATTTAATTTCATCATTTCATGCATTTTCACCTAATTATTGGAATTTGTACAATTTTTGCACATTTTATGCATTAATTAAGAATGTTTGCAATTTTTCTCCGAAGAACCCCAGTTGGAGTAGAACTCTGTCCGGACGGGTTCCACTTCAATGTGGGCTCTTCAGTATTTGATGTGTTCAATCAGAATGTGCAGGAAATGAAATTAGTAGGACCCACAGAACCCTAGGATGATTTGGGTCCCACTGCTTGAAGATCCACACTCTTAGAGTTCATCTGCCCGTGGATCCCATCTGAAGATCAGCTAAGGCTTCCAGAAGATCTTATCTCATCCTATTGAACCAAGAAATATTCTTCGAGATAGAGTCAATTGCAAATTAAAATTCAAAATACAATCCCGTTTTTCTCAGAATAGCCTATCTTAAAATGACCATAACTCTCAATCCAGACGTCGGATCAGTGCAAATGACCTACCGTTGGAAAGCTCTTTCAGAGTAGATGTCCGTGGAGCCCAAGATTGCACAAATCGGAGCTGAAATGAGAAAGTTATGGGCCTGAGAAGTTGCATGTACATTTTTAGACGGGATTGCAATTGTATCTACACCATTGAAGAACAACTGTTGCACATTTCTTTGTGGAGCCCATAAGAAGATCAGATAAGAATGCTTAAAGCTTCCACTTCATCTTATCTCTAAAATCTCTCTCATCTAAGGAGATAAACCCAATCAACATGCAGCGGATCTTATCTCTCAATCCACCAAAAAGAGGTCCAGATTCAATGAACCCAAGGAGCTAGAAAACTATAAAAGGAGGCTATGGGAGGCTCTTCCTCATTCCCAGCCAGATCTGGAAGTCCCAGATCTCTCTCTCTCTCTCTTCTCCACCTCTCCCTTCCATTAATTTCTATTTTTATTTTAAAGGTATTCTGGAGCCTTGTTCCAGAAGCTAGGATCTAGAAGAGAGAATTCTGAGAGACCATTGTATAAGAAGAAGGAATCAATGAAGTTATTTTTGATGTTCTTTGCAATGGTGGGCTGAGTTTCTGATTAGAGCGAAAGATGAAGCTAAGTATTTTAATGTTCTAATTTATATTTATTATTTTACTCTTTTCTGATTGTCCCTTGTTAATGTGCTTTTAAAATATAATAATAGATCTGTCTTCATGCCAAAGGCAAACCTCTGATTTGTATTCTTAATGAATAAATTTTGATCATTTATACTTACTTTGATAGATTATGCTTAGATCTATAGTTATCTTTGATAGTTTATGCTTAGTTTGATAGGTGATGCTTAGGATGTTCATTCTTTTATGAGGTGAAGGAGGTCTTGGGTATTGATTTTGTTTTTCTTAATTAAAGTTGGTTTTTGCAATAGTCAAATCATCCGGATCAGAAACATTGACTTGTTTCTGATCTGAGTAATAATTGAGACAAAAGGGTAAATTAATAACATAAATTGGAATTTTAAATAATTTAGTGGATTCTGGCTGCTCTGATCTATTTCTTATCATTATTATTAATTTATTTAGTTTCTGATTTGCATATCACATTTTTTTTATTATTGTTCTTCTTTTGAAAAAAAAATTCAGATTGTTAATTAAAAAGTTCAAAAGTGCTCTCTGTGGGATCGACCTGTATTTGCCACTGTCTCAACAAGACAACTGTGCACTTGCAGTTTTAAGTAGATTGATTAAATTCACATCAAGTTTTTGGCGCCGTTGCCGGGGAGCCAATTCTGAATTTTTTTTTTATTAAAATCTGAATTTTTTTTTTTCATATTTAGGTTCATGAGCATACATAGGTTGCATTAGTTTGCATCATCCATACAATTGTATTTTACATCATTAGTTTTTATTTAGTTAGTTTTTCTAAAAAAATTTTTTTTTTCCTGATTTTTTTAATGATTTTTCTGATTTTCTTTTCATTTTATTGAATTTTCGGAATTTTTTTTTAAGAAAAAAGAAAAAAAGAATTTCTAGATTAGATTAGATAGAATTTCAGATTTTTTAGGATTAGATTAGAGTTTTTTGTATTTTTCTACTAACTTTTGAATTTTACATTTGAATTTCCAAAGTTGTTGAGATAAGTTTGAATTTCAAATCTGAAAATTATGATTAGATAAGATTTGATCAATTTGGATAGCTTTTCATTTTGAATTCTAATCATATCTTGCAACTTGAGTAGATAGGTTTGAATTTCTAATTTTCTAGATTAGATTAGATAGGATTTTGATTTTTGTTACTAATTTGAATTTGCTTGTAATAGAGTTTGGATTAACTTTGTCATCTTTTGATTTTTTTTTATCTCTTTTTATAGATTAGGATAAGATTGCAACTTTTATATTAAGTTAGATATAGTTTTATTTTTTTTATTATCTTAGGTGATAAGATTTACTAATTTTTGAATTTTCTTTGGATAGGTTGCTTGTTTCAGGAGATTTGGATAGGTTGCTTGTGGGAACAGGAAACTGCTGGATTTGCTTTTAGGCAAACAAGATTGCTCTCAAAAATTCAAATTGGAAAATCAAATTGAAGTTAAAGATAAGCTTGCAAGAAGATAAGATTGCTTGGATTGGTTGTAAGATTCTCTATCTTTAACCCACGAATCTTTATCTGCAAGTGGGCTTGTGTGATTTAAATTTCCTCAAATTGTGATTGCTTGCTTGGCACACAAACTAAATTGGACCCACACACTTAGTTAAGGGCAGGCTATCCAAACAAGATAAGGACTGGATTTCATCACCAGATCCTTGCCCACCTAAGTCTAATCATTTCACACTAGCACCTAATTTAAATTAAAATCAAGTAGCAACGAGACCATAGGACTCGAGCTCAGTAGGACGAAGACCACTGACGGTTGCACCAGTTGTGTTCTTTGACCAAAGTTGATGTCTAGAAAAGCCTTTGCTCCTGAGAGTGCGACAGCTTGTTTGTTCAGGGTACTGGTTCTTAAGCGGGTTCATCCCCACCACTCCCTGGTGGCTCACCTGGTCAACTGAGGTTTCATAAGATCGAATTGGAGGCCCACGTGTTCTTTTCAACTAGTTAGGAGCTATCTAGTGATCTAGGATAACCCTATGAACCTTCTTGTGCTCAATGATTGTGCATGACTGCTTGTGCATCATACTAGGATTATTAGGACCTTGCATGTAGGTTAGACTTAGTTGCCTCTTTTTGCGTAAAAAAAATACAAAAACAAAATTGGCCAACCTTTTCCTCTTACATCATGGATCAATATGAATACATGAACAAGGGGGAACGCAATAATTATGATCATCCATGGAATAGTATGGCTGGATTTTTTGCATATAATGGGCAATCTAGTGGGCAAGAAATTGATAGTGATCAACCAATGAGGGCCCCACATGATTACTCATACCCGACACAATCATTCCCTCCTAATATGGACATGTGGGGAAATGGGCTTTGTGAAATGGGTAACATGTTTGATTCAAGTTGGCAAAATTACTTTCCTTACAATTGGAACAATGGGCCCATTATAGATCAAGAATATTGTCCTTACAAGTTTACTCCAGGTGGGTTGTATGAGTGTCCTTCCCAGGATATGCCATATGCACCCCCATCTTCATAGTCATATGCACCACTTAATCCTCCTCCACCCAAATGGTCATATGAACCACCACCACTACCACTGGAGGAATCTTCAGAGGATTTTCTTTCTATAATCAGACAAAATACACAATCCATGGCAACCAACATCAAAGCTATAGAAAGCCTAAAAATGCAAGCCCTAGAAAGACTAAACTCAATTAGTCTACTTGGAGAAAAAATCAATGACATCCTTAGAGATGAAGTAGAATTTCAGAGACATGATCCAACAATTATTGTAAATCCTACATATGTGGATCACACAAATACAAATCGGATATCTGAGGATAACAATGAGCTTGAGGATGCGGGTATGATGGGTGAGCCGGAATCTGAGCTATATGGGCCTGTGACAATAATACCCGCACAGGTTACCTAAATTAATCAGGATTTTGAGGATTCAATTATTTTGGATTGCCCATACTATGAGATTCCTCATGAGATCGCATTGGATGATCCAATTAGATGCATTCTTGAAAAAGAAACACTTGTCTTTGAGGAAAATGATGTGGCAATGATTGTGCAACTAGATGATATCAGTCTAAAGGAAATTACCCATCCAACTCTTGAATTCCATAAATTGCCCGAAGACGAGGAAACCCATTGTTTAGAAAAACATTTAGAACTTGAGGAAATTGACCCAATTCAGACCCCCAAGTCTACAATTTTCACTACACATGTGGCTTTGTTTACAGTTTCAAATCAAGAGGTTGCCACTAACATTTGTGTACCCATGCCGGAGGAAACTGAAAAAATTAATTTTATAGAAATATTGGCATGGGAGGACCAACCACCGGTCCATTTTTCATTGCCACCTCTTTTCATAAAATTCAAAGATCCATTCTTAGGGGAGGAGGAGACATTCTTTATGGTGGTATTTTTTTCACCAAATCATAGGCAACATGTGGTTCTCATGTTCATTGAGCTCAATATTCTTATGCTTACATCCTTTTTAGTGCTTCTTGTGCTTTGTGTGAAGGAAAATTTCATTTGGGATCCTGGTGGACCCCAAGCTTTAGATCCAGTAGTGTACATTTTTATTTTTAGCATTTTTTTTTCATGTTAGTAGAATAGCTTCATTTCTTTTCATTAGGTGCTTACTTTCGCATTTCCCGCCATCATTTAATTATTCCTCATGTTATTTCATTCATTTCGGTGTTGCATTCCATGTATAACATCAAGGACGATGTTTAGTTTAGGTTGGGGGGTGGGAACATGCACACTTGTCATTTTTTTTTTTTTTTCAGTTTTTCTCTGTTTTTTTTTTTTAGGTAAAATTCTTGAATTTTTTTTTTTTTAGTGTGATCCTTAATAAGAAAAAGAATTTTTCAAAGGAATTGAAGCAAATTGAAAATATATAAGGAATCTGGAATTTTCATACATTTGGAAGGAAGTAAAAAGAAAGTCCACTTTTTCTGAATGAAGAAGCTTATTAGAGGATTACCTAAATTTGTCCATACTATATACACTTTACATTTCTTGAAGTTTGGATAGGAAGCTAAAATGGTTGCTTTCAGAATTTCCCTGAGGATTCGATGAGAACCTGAGATTTAGTTTACAAATATTTTCACTCCTGGTTCATCAAAGAGAATTAATTCGGGCAAATTGAAAAAGGCTACCTTTTGTTCGGGGATCAAAGTGCTTCTCCATGTTTCTTTGCAACAAAAAAAAAAAAAAAAAAGAAAAAGTGATGAATAATGTTTTGTGACTAGTTTGGGTTCGTAGCCTTTTTAACTCGAGCTAGTAAGCCCGTAGGGGTATAACCATACCTAGTGCCCTAAAGCCATCTGGTTTGGGAGTCATTGGCCTAACGCTTGTTACATGGGTTAATTAGAAAGCTTAAGGGACCTGGGCATTGCACAGTCACATAAGATTAAAATGGTGTGTGTTCAAAAAAAAAAAAAAAAAAAAAAAAGGGGAGAAGAATGGGGAAGTTTTCTGACCCTTACCAACAGTGTGAAGCCGTCATAGTAGCCTTGAGAGGAGGAATTTATTTTGGCTAGATTTTTGGGGGATCAGACGATTCAAAGAAGAATTATGTTTAAGTGGCATTGGTGTGGAATATTCAAAGCTGATAGTTCTGTATACATTTTTCACCGTGCACACAAGTTTTGGTATGAATTTGAGAAAGTTTTTGACAATAGAATAGTGGACCGAATTTTGAAAAGTCTAAATTCTCGATCATTCCGGATTTCGAATGTATTCGATAGGAGTGGATTTTCTTTTGAGAAAAAAAAAATTTTTTTTTTTTTGGCTACTTTTGAAAAAAAAGAATTTTGTGGGTATATTCACTGCAAACCCTCACGAGGCACAACTCGTCCACTAGGGGGAACCTAGGGGTTTAAGGGCTTGTTGCATATGCTAAATGCGACCGAGAGTACCAGCGAAAGTGGTTTTGTTTTCATTCTTACTTGTTTTCTTAGATTAAGTCAAAGAACTTCAAACTTTTTATTCGCAACTTTTGCTAAGGGACTAGCAAAATGCTGGTTGGGGGGTGTGTTACGTCCATGAATTTGCACAATTTAGGCATCATTTTAGATTGGATTAGGGACTTAATTAGGTTAAATGCATCATTATTCATTTAATTTCATCATTTCATGCATTTTCACCTAATTATTGGAATTTGTACAATTTTTGCACATTTTATGCATTAATTAAGAATGTTTGCAATTTTTCTCCGAAGAACCCCAGTTGGAGTAGAACTCTGTCCGGACGGGTTCCACTTCAATGTGGGCTCTTCAGTATTTGATGTGTTCAATCAGAATGTGCAGGAAATGAAATTAGTAGGACCCACAGAACCCTAGGATGATTTGGGTCCCACTGCTTGAAGATCCACACTCTTAGAGTTCATCTGCCCGTGGATCCCATCTGAAGATCAGCTAAGGCTTCCAGAAGATCTTATCTCATCCTATTGAACCAAGAAATATTCTTCGAGATAGAGTCAATTGCAAATTAAAATTCAAAATACAATCCCGTTTTTCTCAGAATAGCCTATCTTAAAATGACCATAACTCTCAATCCAGACGTCGGATCAGTGCAAATGACCTACCGTTGGAAAGCTCTTTCAGAGTAGATGTCCGTGGAGCCCAAGATTGCACAAATCGGAGCTGAAATGAGAAAGTTATGGGCCTGAGAAGTTGCATGTACATTTTTAGACGGGATTGCAATTGTATCTACACCATTGAAGAACAACTGTTGCACATTTCTTTGTGGAGCCCATAAGAAGATCAGATAAGAATGCTTAAAGCTTCCACTTCATCTTATCTCTAAAATCTCTCTCATCTAAGGAGATAAACCCAATCAACATGCAGCGGATCTTATCTCTCAATCCACCAAAAAGAGGTCCAGATTCAATGAACCCAAGGAGCTAGAAAACTATAAAAGGAGGCTATGGGAGGCTCTTCCACATTCCCAGCCAGATCTGGAAGTCCCAGATCTCTCTCTCTCTCTCTTCTCCACCTCTCCCTTCCATTAATTTCTATTTTTATTTTAAAGGTATTCTGGAGCCTTGTTCCAGAAGCTAGGATCTAGAAGAGAGAATTCTGAGAGACCATTGTATAAGAAGAAGGAATCAATGAAGTTATTTTTGATGTTCTTTGCAATGGTGGGCTGAGTTTCTGATTAGAGCGAAAGATGAAGCTAAGTATTTTAATGTTCTAATTTATATTTATTATTTTACTCTTTTCTGATTGTCCCTTGTTAATGTGCTTTTAAAATATAATAATAGATCTGTCTTCATGCCAAAGGCAAACCTCTGATTTGTATTCTTAATGAATAAATTTTGATCATTTATACTTACTTTGATAGATTATGCTTAGATCTATAGTTATCTTTGATAGTTTATGCTTAGTTTGATAGGTGATGCTTAGGATGTTCATTCTTTTATGAGGTGAAGGAGGTCTTGGGTATTGATTTTGTTTTTCTTAATTAAAGTTGGTTTTTGCAATAGTCAAATCATCCGGATCAGAAACATTGACTTGTTTCTGATCTGAGTAATAATTGAGACAAAAGGGTAAATTAATAACATAAATTGGAATTTTAAATAATTTAGTGGATTCTGGCTGCTCTGATCTATTTCTTATCATTATTATTAATTTATTTAGTTTCTGATTTGCATATCACATTTTTTTTATTATTGTTCTTCTTTTGAAAAAAAAATTCAGATTGTTAATTAAAAAGTTCAAAAGTGCTCTCTGTGGGATCGACCTGTATTTGCCACTGTCTCAACAAGACAACTGTGCACTTGCAGTTTTAAGTAGATTGATTAAATTCACATCAAGTTTTTGGCGCCGTTGCCGGGGAGCCAATTCTGAATTTTTTTTTTATTAAAATCTGAATTTTTTTTTTTCATATTTAGGTTCATGAGCATACATAGGTTGCATTAGTTTGCATCATCCATACAATTGTATTTTACATCATTAGTTTTTATTTAGTTAGTTTTTCTAAAAAAATTTTTTTTTTCCTGATTTTTTTAATGATTTTTCTGATTTTCTTTTCATTTTATTGAATTTTCGGAATTTTTTTTTAAGAAAAAAGAAAAAAAGAATTTCTAGATTAGATTAGATAGAATTTCAGATTTTTTAGGATTAGATTAGAGTTTTTTGTATTTTTCTACTAACTTTTGAATTTTACATTTGAATTTCCAAAGTTGTTGAGATAAGTTTGAATTTCAAATCTGAAAATTATGATTAGATAAGATTTGATCAATTTGGATAGCTTTTCATTTTGAATTCTAATCATATCTTGCAACTTGAGTAGATAGGTTTGAATTTCTAATTTTCTAGATTAGATTAGATAGGATTTTGATTTTTGTTACTAATTTGAATTTGCTTGTAATAGAGTTTGGATTAACTTTGTCATCTTTTGATTTTTTTTTATCTCTTTTTATAGATTAGGATAAGATTGCAACTTTTATATTAAGTTAGATATAGTTTTATTTTTTTTATTATCTTAGGTGATAAGATTTACTAATTTTTGAATTTTCTTTGGATAGGTTGCTTGTTTCAGGAGATTTGGATAGGTTGCTTGTGGGAACAGGAAACTGCTGGATTTGCTTTTAGGCAAACAAGATTGCTCTCAAAAATTCAAATTGGAAAATCAAATTGAAGTTAAAGATAAGCTTGCAAGAAGATAAGATTGCTTGGATTGGTTGTAAGATTCTCTATCTTTAACCCACGAATCTTTATCTGCAAGTGGGCTTGTGTGATTTAAATTTCCTCAAATTGTGATTGCTTGCTTGGCACACAAACTAAATTGGACCCACACACTTAGTTAAGGGCAGGCTATCCAAACAAGATAAGGACTGGATTTCATCACCAGATCCTTGCCCACCTAAGTCTAATCATTTCACACTAGCACCTAATTTAAATTAAAATCAAGTAGCAACGAGACCATAGGACTCGAGCTCAGTAGGACGAAGACCACTGACGGTTGCACCAGTTGTGTTCTTTGACCAAAGTTGATGTCTAGAAAAGCCTTTGCTCCTGAGAGTGCGACAGCTTGTTTGTTCAGGGTACTGGTTCTTAAGCGGGTTCATCCCCACCACTCCCTGGTGGCTCACCTGGTCAACTGAGGTTTCATAAGATCGAATTGGAGGCCCACGTGTTCTTTTCAACTAGTTAGGAGCTATCTAGTGATCTAGGATAACCCTATGAACCTTCTTGTGCTCAATGATTGTGCATGACTGCTTGTGCATCATACTAGGATTATTAGGACCTTGCATGTAGGTTAGACTTAGTTGCCTCTTTTTGCGTAAAAAAAATACAAAAACAAAATTGGCCAACCTTTTCCTCTTACATCATGGATCAATATGAATACATGAACAAGGGGGAACGCAATAATTATGATCATCCATGGAATAGTATGGCTGGATTTTTTGCATATAATGGGCAATCTAGTGGGCAAGAAATTGATAGTGATCAACCAATGAGGGCCCCACATGATTACTCATACCCGACACAATCATTCCCTCCTAATATGGACATGTGGGGAAATGGGCTTTGTGAAATGGGTAACATGTTTGATTCAAGTTGGCAAAATTACTTTCCTTACAATTGGAACAATGGGCCCATTATAGATCAAGAATATTGTCCTTACAAGTTTACTCCAGGTGGGTTGTATGAGTGTCCTTCCCAGGATATGCCATATGCACCCCCATCTTCATAGTCATATGCACCACTTAATCCTCCTCCACCCAAATGGTCATATGAACCACCACCACTACCACTGGAGGAATCTTCAGAGGATTTTCTTTCTATAATCAGACAAAATACACAATCCATGGCAACCAACATCAAAGCTATAGAAAGCCTAAAAATGCAAGCCCTAGAAAGACTAAACTCAATTAGTCTACTTGGAGAAAAAATCAATGACATCCTTAGAGATGAAGTAGAATTTCAGAGACATGATCCAACAATTATTGTAAATCCTACATATGTGGATCACACAAATACAAATCGGATATCTGAGGATAACAATGAGCTTGAGGATGCGGGTATGATGGGTGAGCCGGAATCTGAGCTATATGGGCCTGTGACAATAATACCCGCACAGGTTACCCAAATTAATCAGGATTTTGAGGATTCAATTATTTTGGATTGCCCATACTATGAGATTCCTCATGAGATCGCATTGGATGATCCAATTAGATGCATTCTTGAAAAAGAAACACTTGTCTTTGAGGAAAATGATGTGGCAATGATTGTGCAACTAGATGATATCAGTCTAAAGGAAATTACCCATCCAACTCTTGAATTCCATAAATTGCCCGAAGACGAGGAAACCCATTGTTTAGAAAAACATTTAGAACTTGAGGAAATTGACCCAATTCAGACCCCCAAGTCTACAATTTTCACTACACATGTGGCTTTGTTTACAGTTTCAAATCAAGAGGTTGCCACTAACATTTGTGTACCCATGCCGGAGGAAACTGAAAAAATTAATTTTATAGAAATATTGGCATGGGAGGACCAACCACCGGTCCATTTTTCATTGCCACCTCTTTTCATAAAATTCAAAGATCCATTCTTAGGGGAGGAGGAGACATTCTTTATGGTGGTATTTTTTTCACCAAATCATAGGCAACATGTGGTTCTCATGTTCATTGAGCTCAATATTCTTATGCTTACATCCTTTTTAGTGCTTCTTGTGCTTTGTGTGAAGGAAAATTTCATTTGGGATCCTGGTGGACCCCAAGCTTTAGATCCAGTAGTGTACATTTTTATTTTTAGCATTTTTTTTTCATGTTAGTAGAATAGCTTCATTTCTTTTCATTAGGTGCTTACTTTCGCATTTCCCGCCATCATTTAATTATTCCTCATGTTATTTCATTCATTTCGGTGTTGCATTCCATGTATAACATCAAGGACGATGTTTAGTTTAGGTTGGGGGGTGGGAACATGCACACTTGTCATTTTTTTTTTTTTTCAGTTTTTCTCTGTTTTTTTTTTTAGGTAAAATTCTTGAATTTTTTTTTTTTTAGTGTGATCCTTAATAAGAAAAAGAATTTTTCAAAGGAATTGAAGCAAATTGAAAATATATAAGGAATCTGAAATTTTCATACATTTGGAAGGAAGTAAAAAGAAAGTCCACTTTTTCTGAATGAAGAAGCTTATTAGAGGATTACCTAAATTTGTCCATACTATATACACTTTACATTTCTTGAAGTTTGGATAGGAAGCTAAAATGGTTGCTTTCAGAATTTCCCTGAGGATTCGATGAGAACCTGAGATTTAGTTTACAAATATTTTCACTCCTGGTTCATCAAAGAGAATTAATTCGGGCAAATTGAAAAAGGCTACCTTTTGTTCGGGGATCAAAGTGCTTCTCCATGTTTCTTTGCAACAAAAAAAAAAAAAAGAAAAAGTGATGAATAATGTTTTGTGACTAGTTTGGGTTCGTAGCCTTTTTAACTCGAGCTAGTAAGCCCGTAGGGGTATAACCATACCTAGTGCCCTAAAGCCATCTGGTTTGGGAGTCATTGGCCTAACGCTTGTTACATGGGTTAATTAGAAAGCTTAAGGGACCTGGGCATTGCACAGTCACATAAGATTAAAATGGTGTGTGTTCAAAAAAAAAAAAAAAAAAAAAAAAACGGGGAGAAGAATGGAGAAGTTTTCTGACCCTTACCAACAGTGTGAAGCCGTCATAGTAGCCTTGAGAGGAGGAATTTATTTTGGCTAGATTTTTGGGGGATCAGACGATTCAAAGAAGAATTATGTTTAAGTGGCATTGGTGAGGAATATTCAAAGCTGATAGTTCTGTATACATTTTTCACCGTGCACACAAGTTTTGGTATGAATTTGAGAAAGTTTTTGACAATAGAATAGTGGACCGAATTTTGAAAAGTCTAAATTCTCGATCATTCCGGATTTCGAATGTATTCGATAGGAGTGGATTTTCTTTTGAGAAAAAAAAATTTTTTTTTTTTTGGCTACTTTTGAAAAAAAAGAATTTTGTGGGTATATTCACTGCAAACCCTCACGAGGCACAACTCGTCCACTAGGGGGAACCTAGGGGTTTAAGGGCTTGTTGCATATGCTAAATACGACCGAGAGTACCAGCGAAAGTGGTTTTGTTTTCATTCTTACTTGTTTTCTTAGATTAAGTCAAAGAACTTCAAACTTTTTATTCGCAACTTTTGCTAAGGGACTAGCAAAATGCTGGTTGGGGGGTGTGTTACGTCCATGAATTTGCACAATTTAGGCATCATTTTAGATTGGATTAGGGACTTAATTAGGTTAAATGCATCATTATTCATTTAATTTCATCATTTCATGCATTTTCACCTAATTATTGGAATTTGTACAATTTTTGCACATTTTATGCATTAATTAAGAATGTTTGCAATTTTTCTCCGAAGAACCCCAGTTGGAGTAGAACTCTGTCCGGACGGGTTCCACTTCAATGTGGGCTCTTCAGTATTTGATGTGTTCAATCAGAATGTGCAGGAAATGAAATTAGTAGGACCCACAGAACCCTAGGATGATTTGGGTCCCACTGCTTGAAGATCCACACTCTTAGAGTTCATCTGCCCGTGGATCCCATCTGAAGATCAGCTAAGGCTTCCAGAAGATCTTATCTCATCCTATTGAACCAAGAAATATTCTTCGAGATAGAGTCAATTGCAAATTAAAATTCAAAATACAATCCCGTTTTTCTCAGAATAGCCTATCTTAAAATGACCATAACTCTCAATCCAGACGTCGGATCAGTGCAAATGACCTACCGTTGGAAAGCTCTTTCAGAGTAGATGTCCGTGGAGCCCAAGATTGCACAAATCGGAGCTGAAATGAGAAAGTTATGGGCCTGAGAAGTTGCATGTACATTTTTAGACGGGATTGCAATTGTATCTACACCATTGAAGAACAACTGTTGCACATTTCTTTGTGGAGCCCATAAGAAGATCAGATAAGAATGCTTAAAGCTTCCACTTCATCTTATCTCTAAAATCTCTCTCATCTAAGGAGATAAACCCAATCAACATGCAGCGGATCTTATCTCTCAATCCACCAAAAAGAGGTCCAGATTCAATGAACCCAAGGAGCTAGAAAACTATAAAAGGAGGCTATGGGAGGCTCTTCCTCATTCCCAGCCAGATCTGGAAGTCCCAGATCTCTCTCTCTCTCTCTTCTCCACCTCTCCCTTCCATTAATTTCTATTTTTATTTTAAAGGTATTCTGGAGCCTTGTTCCAGAAGCTAGGATCTAGAAGAGAGAATTCTGAGAGACCATTGTATAAGAAGAAGGAATCAATGAAGTTATTTTTGATGTTCTTTGCAATGGTGGGCTGAGTTTCTGATTAGAGCGAAAGATGAAGCTAAGTATTTTAATGTTCTAATTTATATTTATTATTTTACTCTTTTCTGATTGTCCCTTGTTAATGTGCTTTTAAAATATAATAATAGATCTGTCTTCATGCCAAAGGCAAACCTCTGATTTGTATTCTTAATGAATAAATTTTGATCATTTATACTTACTTTGATAGATTATGCTTAGATCTATAGTTATCTTTGATAGTTTATGCTTAGTTTGATAGGTGATGCTTAGGATGTTCATTCTTTTATGAGGTGAAGGAGGTCTTGGGTATTGATTTTGTTTTTCTTAATTAAAGTTGGTTTTTGCAACAGTCAAATCATCCGGATCAGAAACATTGACTTGTTTCTGATCTGAGTAATAATTGAGACAAAAGGGTAAATTAATAACATAAATTGGAATTTTAAATAATTTAGTGGATTCTGGCTGCTCTGATCTATTTCTTATCATTATTATTAATTTATTTAGTTTCTGATTTGCATATCACATTTTTTTTATTATTGTTCTTCTTTTGAAAAAAAAATTCAGATTGTTAATTAAAAAGTTCAAAAGTGCTCTCTGTGGGATCGACCTGTATTTGCCACTGTCTCAACAAGACAACTGTGCACTTGCAGTTTTAAGTAGATTGATTAAATTCACATCAAAATCCATCTTGGTTTATAGAACACATCCACCACAAAAAACCCATCCCTATGGTATGGTGGGATGTTAGGTTTTTGAGTGTTGACTAATTCATGAATTTCGGACAAAACTTAGGTCTAAATTGACATGTAATATCTTATTTTATAGTTTTGGTCTATAGCAAGGGTCATTTGAATGAAGAAAGGATATCATCGAATAAAACGGTTACAAGTCTCAAATCGAGCGTTGATTAAGGAAATCTACCTATCATTGGAAAGCTCTTTTTGAAGAGCCACAGAATTTAAGATTGCGTTAATCAGAATTAAAATGACAAAGTTATGGTCTTGGAAAATTCACAGAAATTGTGCAGAACACTTGCTCACGCGAGCAAAACGTTGAGTTCTCTAACCAAGTCTAGTCCACTCGAGTGAGCCTGTGTGATTTTTCAAAACGCATTCCATGTTTTCCTTTCCTGTTTCCACTCAACTTACCTGTTTAAGCTCTAACTGGATTCTATCCTTAAGCCACAACCCTTGGGCTATAAAAGAAATCTTGTGAGAATCCTAACCTATCCATCTTCCAATTCTAAACCTAGAATATTTATTGAAGATCTTCTTCTTCTCGCTGGAGCAACTATTGAAGGGTCCTACCATGGCACAATGCTTTTGCTTCCAGAGGTTTTCGCTTCTACACTCTCATAGGAGATTTGCATCTTTACAGGCATCAAGGCGGGTCGCGTCAAGCATGGAAAACAATGAACAACACGTTCGTTGGCAAGAAGAATTACAACCCTTCGGCTGTGTTCAACTGGGGAAAAAGGTTGTAAGTATGTTTTATAACCTTTTGTTCTTACTAGTGCTTGGTTTTCCTTAAACCAAGGAGATTGGTCTTGTGGTTTTTTCTGTATTTGGATTATTCATATAAAAAATCTCGTGTCCTCTCTGTGGTGATTAATTTGATTTAATTCTTCTTGCATACTAGAAATTTGGTTGGGACCTTAACTCTAATCGGGTTTAAACCTTTCCCTGATGGGAGGAGCCATTTTCATCCTTCACCTTTCAATTTTTACAGTAATAGACTACACTACTAATACTGGAACAGTGAAACCTCAGCAGTTTCTTCAATTAGGCTTTGTAACTGGATGGAACCTTAGAAGTTCATCTTTCAAACTATAGTAAATGCCATGCCACATGTTGATACTGGAAAATACTTAGTGGTTTTGTTCTACTTAGTAGTTTTGTTCTACTAAGTAGTTTGAAGAGTAAATCATACAAAATTAGGCCATGGAGATTCTCAGAGTCGCCCGCAGCCACAGTCGAGTAAATCAAGCAGTATAAAACCCCAACAAATTACACTCATTACCACCATCCTACTATCACACCTCTGTTACAGAAGCAACCGACGACTTTTCATAATTAGAATCATAAACGTCGATTGAAATACCCCTGTGAAGAAAATCATCACACATTTGGTTTGATTACGCTAGAGCAGCAGTAGATCTGTGTGATTTCTCGTGTAATAATCACAGGCCCCGCTTTGCACACAAAAAAAAAAAAAAAAAAAAAAAAAAATCAAAGGCCCAGCTGCATGTACATGGCAGCAATGCATGATGTCTAAACCTTTTTCATCGTGTCATGGTGAGCATTTCGCTTTTTCCTTCATATCTTTCTCATTAACAGCAATGAGCTAAGAGGGAAATGAATTTATGAAAATGGTATTTGATATTTCTTTAGGCACTCTCTTTCATTAAGTGCCCGGAATCCAACTCTCTTGATTACGGCCATCCCGTTTCCCAATCCCACCAGCATCTCCTTGAGGTTCATCATCTGATGAGAATTAGATAATTTAGATGGAATCCTACAGAGACTAGAAGAATATTCAAGTCATCAAAAGTGACCCCTCCTTAATCTAGCAGCTAATTGAGGCTTCTGACCATTAATTAAGGCACACTAGATGACAGACAATCAGCTGTCCGATCCTGAGCAAGTGTGTTTGATCTTTGATCTAGTGGGCAGACTATAAGCAAAATCAAGGATGAGTTGTTTTCAAGCTAGGGAGAATGATGCAAATATAGGCCTTGGAAGATCCCAAAGGGTGGTCCACATCGGAAACATGGGTCCTGTAAACGTGGTTTTGTTCTCTAATACTCTTGGGACCCTTTAATTGTTTGTGCCATCTTCTTTTTTGAGACTCCAGTTGTACAAGTGTCCCCTACGCACACTAATTCACTTGCATCTGGGCGGGCACCATGACTGGGTCACATTTGAACATATGTGTTCTGCTTATGGGGGGCATCCAGGTGGGCCCCAAACTTGTTCTTGCACTTGCGTTTTTCCAGGTTTCACCTAAGTCCATTGAATCATGCAGGTGTGACTTCTAGCTAGGCTTATCTAAACGCAGAAGAGTCCCAAAGTGTGACCCTAAAGGCCTCGATTGCATTTCTGCATGTAATAAAAATCAAAATGCAGGCCCGGCCCGGGGAAACGGAGCCCAAGCAGTGTCTTGGGTGCCCAGTTTCAAGCAGCAGCAACAACAACAAGAAGAGCTTTTAGATGTTCTCACAAAAACCAGAGAGAAGACTGGCATTTCCAAACCAAGGCCAGCTCTAATCGTCTCTCCAATTTTAACTTCTCTCAGTATCTTTCCCTCTAATGTCTCTCTTTTCTACCTATTTATCCGTTTCGATTCCTTGTATTCTTGTTAGATCCTTATCTTGATCTTCCTTTGCTTGTTCTTTCTCTCTGTCACACGATGCTCATTGACGCTTTCTTACCTGCGAAATCCATGATGTCCAAATCCCAAATGCATAGATATGTGGGGGATTGTTGAAAGTGTTTGATTTGTAGGTTAGGGTTTCTGATATGCCCCTGTTGCTGCAGATTTGTGAAACTTCTGTTTTTTTTTTTTTTTTTACTCGACGTATGGTCAAGTTCTTCAATAGGGAGGGCTGCAATGGCTGCTGGGCCACACCTTGTAGGGCCCCATTTGGGCTACTACCTATGCGCACAATGCATGATGGATGGTTTGATGAGAAACATCATGTAATGATTATATTATCACCATACATTGATTCACGATGCTGTAAGAATAAACAGAGTTGCAAAAAATGCAATAAGATCGCGATAAGATTCGAATAAAATAGTGAAAATTGTATGAGTTCTGCTTTAACAGAAAATTTTAACTATTGTTTGTTTTACTCTAATGTTTGGAGGGCTCCATTTTGAGAGCTCGCTTGGGGTTCTGAAAATCCCATGGCGAGCCTATATAGGTCATGGGAAGATGAAGATAGTGAAACTAGAAGGCATTTGATGATGTGCTTGTCATGTAACAGGTTATCAACATGGAGTGGGGAAATTTCCGCTCATCTCATCTTCCAATAACAGAATATGATCATGCATTAGACGTCCAGAGCTTAAACCCTTGTGAAGAAGCAATTTTTCAGTTGGAATTTCTTGTCATGTAGTTTTTGCTTGGCAGATTTGCATAGATTATGCGCAGAGATTAATTTTTTATTGTTGAAAGATCTTTGAGAAGATGATTTCGGGAATGTATTTGGGAGATATTTGTACACACTAGGCATGGCTAAAGAAGCTGCCTTTTGTTGTGATCCTCCTGATCTTTAGGGCCTCTTTCTTTGCCATAAAGTAGAATAAAAAAGGGTTGAAATGTGCTACAACAGTTATATTTTTTACTCAAAGAGTCAAAGAGGTGTTTGAAGAGATTTTAAGGTTTGGGTAGAGTAAACAATTTTGTGAGTTAGGCTTGCTTACTTTTTTTACTTTATCCTCCCTCAAGTTACCCCACTCAATTTGGATAACTTTGTTTACTCCTCCCGGCCTTTCAACTTTTCCTCCACTTTCTCTGTCCACCATCTCCTCTTCCTCTTTTTTATATTTTTCCATCCATCAGTAGTGGGCCCCATGATATTAAGCTTCTATCTTGTCTTATTTATGGGGCCCACTGAGATGTCCAATCAATCATTAGTGAGGCAAACTTTCCGTTCAAGCATTTTAGACGTGGGCCTTACTATGAAATTCCTTGTATGGGCCCCTCTAATGGATGAAATCCTTACCGCTTCTCCTTTTTTTGCTTGGATATGGATCCATTGATGGGTCCCCATTCTAAATCTATATCATAACACAACCCACAGATGGATAATTTTCTCTTCTCTCTTTTACATTTGCTCTTACCTATCTCATTTTTTTAATCATAAATGGGGCCCAACTTATTCAAATATTTTATGTGGGTCCCACTAATGGGTGAATTTTCCCCACTATTATAGCCCCACTGGTGGGATTTTTCACCAGTGGTGTCCATTGATGGACATTTGTCACCATCTAATTGAAGGCTTTTGAATATATGGTTAGATCAAGAGCATATCTTTTGTACACTCATTAGGGTAGGCCTTATAATAAATACAAGGTGTCCACATATATTGATCCTTTTTTGAAAAGTATTAATGTGCAAAATGACAAAATAATCGCACCTCACAAACCTTTTTTACCTTAATAGGTCCAAAAAAGGAAGTGTTCCTCACCAAAATTATAAGGGACATATGCACATGAAGAGTATATATATAAGTACAATTCATTTTTATTATTTTGAAAGTGGATAGCTCCAAAACTAAAAAAGGTAATTTTTTTCCTCTACTTCATACTTTCCAAACACATGAAGCATAAATCTATTTTACTTTACCCCAATTTTCCAAATTCAACAAAAATAACTCGTCACTCATTTATTTCAACCCACTTCTCTTTAACTTTATTTGCATGCGATATTTTACTCCTCTTCTATTCCTCCCCTCATGCAAACAAACGGGCCCTCCAAATTGAGGTATACTATTATTTCTATGGATTTTTTTTTCATCATACTCCTCTTCCTCACACAAAACCTTTTTGAAAAAATTATATAGAAAGAGTGAACTTTCTCGACTGCATAAAATATTAAACTAATGGGCCTCTCTCCCTCTAAATAAGAATATACTTCATTGATTACACCAATCCACTTATTGGTGCATTAGAAAGAATTTTGTGAGAGTGTACAATTCTTTTGACTTGATAACTTGAGTGAGTTCCTAATAGTATTCTTTGATGTAATCTTGTCCCTATGGATTTATCTGATATCAACGTAGGTTATGGAATCTATTGAATACTGTAACTAGTAATCCTTCTGTTGGGTGATATCTTCTGCTTCTGGTCAAAGTTTTTGGTGAACAAGCATTTTGTTAAAACCAGAACGAGGGCAAAAAATGCCAAAGAAGCAAATCAAATGACAGCCCACCGGCACCTAAAAAAAGAACAAGAAGAAGAAGAAGAAGATCACACAACAACTAGAGTAGATCCATAAGCAAGAGAGTATGCATTCTCAAAAAGCAAATACCTCAAGATGCCTTGCAAGAATGAAGAGCTATTATTACGTCTTGGAGTCCCACATCGACTATGGAGAGGAAAGTGATTGGGCTTATATGTAGGCTTGCACCCTTATCTTGCATGAGGCCTTTTGGTAGGTTGAGGCCCATCAGAAGCAAAATCATGAGGCTCATGGGCCAAAGTGGGGCCGACTCTCAACTAGCTTTGGTATCCATCAAGTTGGAGAGCACACATGTTGAGTTGCAGTAGTTGATCTACTGGGTCTTTGTAATGGTGGCTACATTTTAAGTAATTGACTAATCTCTGTAAATTCTCTAGCTTATGATGATTAGTGATTTCAGTTTCATTTCTCAGTTGAGCATTGACTGTTATGATATAACATTTTGGATCTTATTAGTCTTCTAATTGACTATATTGAACTTGTGGCCAACACGATTATATGTCAGCTCTAAGTAAGCTGTTCTGACATGGCATTTTGTTGCATGCCTTTACTTGAAACAGTTTCTTCCTAAAGTCTAGCAGCTGAAATTTGTCTTTGCTAAAGTTTCATGTCTGCCCTTCGTGTTTGTGATTCTGCAATTGACGAACCTTTCTGTTTGGTTGTATAGTTAGAAAGGAATTGAAGGTGGGATGCAATAATTAAATTGTGTGTTGGAATGATTATGCAAGACACCTGATGTGTCTGCCATGCATCATGACATCTCCCCTGATCTTCAAGTGGTTAGGAGTAAGTTGAAGGATGTTTTGGGGGTATGATTTTCTTGCTGAACGTTGCTTAACTTTCTAACCTCGACCAAAGAAATGCTTTGGCTACTTGGATGTGTCATGCCCCCAAAACTGAACTAGATTCAAATCCAATTTCAAGGGTGTGAGAGTAGGGGCCATCACTTGCATGTCAGGAATTGCCTTTTAAATTTAAAGCCTCAAATCTGACTAGTAGTTCAGCTTAGAAAAAAAAATTAAAATAATTAAATGTAAATAAATTGGGGGTTGACAAATATACTACTAAGAAGTGGCTAAATTTTACCTTGTTTGTCCCACCCAAGATTTTGAAAGCCCCACATGCCCCCCCAGACCGAAATTCAAAGGCCCCGAAAATTCTTGCAAATTATTGACAAATTTTGTTTTTTGCTTTTTTTTCATAGAAATAAAAAGAGAAGCGGAGAACCCAAAATACCAAAATTAAAAGAAAAAAAAAATAAAGAAAGAACAATATAACTTGCAACACAAGACACCAACCCAATAAGACAAGCCCTTCCCTACAAGTAAAGAATATCTGACAGAACCCACTTTTCTGCACTTCTCCATTCAAATCCTATTGGGAAAAGTCCTTCCCAATCCAAAAGCACAAGCAAAATGCTCAAGCCAGACACACCCACCTCTTCTTTCCTCATCACACACCCCTGTATGATTTGATGTTTGTGGGAAATTGGAGTCATGGCTAGACCACCAATATCAATTAATGAGATGAGGGGTGATATTTGAGCTCTTCATCTATCAAGTTGAACAAATCAAAGCGATAATGGGTAATCCCAGCAATCAAAGTTGAATCATTATTCATGTACTGATGGAAAAGGGGGGAAATGAAAAAATGGAAGAAAGAAGAGGGAAGGAATATACCTAGGTTAGATGAAACTTCTCTGGGGGAAGAGGATGCACAGGTCCTATGATTTCTCTCGGAGAAGAAGAAAGGTGAGATTTCTGATGGAGAAGATGAAGCTTTGGCGCCAAGAAGAATGCGATTTTGTTGGAGAAGATGAAGGTTTGGCGCTAAAAGGAAAGTCTTCTCTCTTTGTCATTTTGTGTTTGGGTTTTGTAAAATCATGTTTTCTTGAGCCATATCCAAATTTCAGGTGTTGCAATGCCACTTGCCAACTAACACTCAAGCTTATTATAACAGCAATGGAGGATCTGGACACCATATTGAGGCATGAGCATGGACATTATTATTAGCTCTTTTTAGATGCATAAGACCGTTCAACTGTAGATATAGCTGACATATTTACCACATAACATGGCTCGTACAGTAATGATGAATATCATTTTATGTGACATGCGTGATATGGCTCGAGAAACACTTCAATTTGAGTGTGAAGAGGTGAATATCAAAAAGGATAGTTTTACGGAAAAATATTTCTTTTTTAATTTAATAAAAAAGATTTTTTTTATGCCATAAGGTATTCCTTGTTAGCTCAAACGTTCGATCCTTTAGCCTCCAGCCCGATGATTATTTGATTCTGATGAGCAAAGACTATTTTTTTAGGGACACATGCATAGCCGTACACATAGTACTCAGTTAAAAGTTTTTTAACTTTAAATAATAAGCCTTTGTGAAGTGTTTATATCTTGCATCTTTAACAAAAAGTCACTTTGACTTCCAAAAAACTGAATGGACGTACCAGGACAAGAGATGCAGAATGCTGCGTCCGACCATGCCCATCCTCTTAGCTACCCGCATTAAATCTGATTCATTTTTTCTAACTGTGGACCACATTTTTCCAGAGCGGTTTACACTGTCAGAGGGTCCTAGTTAAGGAAAATCTAAAATCAGAAACTAGGTCCAAATCCCCACCATAAAACCCCTCGATTAGACTATTCATGATCGTTTAATCACACCATAACCATGTTTGATGGTCCATGCAGATAATTCTCATTAGTAGATATTTCTCATTAGCAGTCATCTGTTTGCCACGGTTTTCACCAGTAGCTTATCTCTAGCCCAAAAGCTCTAATTTTGAGAGCCTCTGCAGAAGGATTGCGTCACTCAGATAACATGATTGTTGAAAACTTTTAAGACATCAGTAGAGAGAAAAGGCCCACTGAATAGATGATTCATATCAGAAATTGGAACTATTTATAGTGCAAATCACGTTAACTATTTATACAGACCCATAGGGTAGACAAACAGATAAATAACTAGTATTTTAAAACTTCTTATCGATCTCGACCATCCATTTTTTTTTTGTTAGTCACACAGATTATATTGTTACGGTCATACAAATGATGGAATATGCAAACTCGGGCCTCCAGATGGACAGCTCAAAATTAAGATTGAACCTTTACTATTAATTCGGTTGCCTGCTATGTTAATCAATCTTCTCATCAACATGTTTTTGAAATTTATTGGCTACCAAAGGTAGGGTAGGTTTTTTTACTAGTGGGGGCAGGAACTGGGTGGGAGACCTTTTTTAACTGGGATTTTGGCCCTTTGACACGTGTATTCCTACCGTATATGAACCTCTTTCCTATACTGTATAATTTTGGCTATTGAAATTTCATCAGTACCATGTTGTGGTTATCTGACAACCACCCGTTGTGCGCATTCACGGAATCACAAGATCAACACGAACAAGCCACACAAGAAGAGACACCAAGATTTACGTGGTTCACCCAAATAGGGCTACATCCACGGGCACAGGAGGACGAACATCTTTACTATAACAAGTAAAGCATACAAGAGATTCCCACACTCTCACCTCATCTCTCCTACGTGGTGTGGGAGCACCACGGGCAACTGCCGCCGCTGCTGCTGCAAGGTCTAGGGTTACAGACTATACAATATATAATCTTTGCTTTCTTGGCCACCAAGAAAGCCCCGGTACAATTACCAAAATACCATTGACCTTAAACCAGTCCCTGGCTAACCCAGTGACTCATCCGGCTAAACCGGAATACAAGACATAAACCTAACATACCATTCAAAGGAAAAAGAACTCTGGAGTTACCGAATATGTGCAATGATGATAACAACAGTTAATCTACAATTTGAACTATAGAAATCAGTCAAGATCTAGAAAACTAAATCTGAAGTCATAGGTTAAGAAAGAAACTTCAAATCCAATTATGATACAAATCACCAAATAATCTAATTATTATCATTGCTTCACGGTAGGAAAATCACAAGGACCGAGTCAACAAGATGAACATTACAATTGGGTGCCTACGATTTTTTAGAGCACATTGCAAGTCACAGAAGCAGTCCCTTGAGTGTGTGTGTGTGTGTGTGTGTAAATGGAAGCTGAACACTGTGAACACCGTTTGACATTCACATGAGCAATGCACATAGGTACCTATATGTTGCAGAAGCCCACTACAGAAGGACTGGACCATATTCTAGTAGTCACGTCGCACCAACCATACAGTTCTTCAATCTCTGTATAGCACATGCACAGTAAAAACTAAGAAATTACCAATGGATCACATTTCAAGTGGTGAAAGAAATATCTATAGATTAGATAATGGCAAAGTTTTTATGGACAAATACCATGAAAAATAATTAGAACTAAACGCACAAGAAAATCAATTTTCTTGTTCATCATGACATGTGAAAGTTAATAGAAAACTCGACTAACTCGTCACTTTAGGATTTAACTTGCACAACTAGAGGAAATGAATTCAAGACAGAAAATAAATGAGCATATTAGTGTTAGTCAGCTAACTAACTTAAAAGATGAGATTTACCATCGTCGAAGCTCAACCCAATTAAAACAATGCATGTGACCTCCGAGCAGTATCACCAAAGTTGGTAGTGATGCCCTTCAAGTAACAATCTACATAATTCTCTTTGGCATGAATGTTGCAAATAGGTTAGACTAAGATGACACAATCCTTCTTAAAGATACTGTGAGGAGAATTTTAAGGACAGAAGAAGAAAATAAATCAAGTCCATAATTTGTGCAACCATGTATGAGCAATAACTAATTATAGTAGTGTGTGACGTTCTGATAGGTCCTGTAGAGAGAGAGAGAGAGAGAGAGAGAGAGAGAGAGAGAGAGAGCGCGCTGTATTCCCAACCAAAAAGCAGACTAATAGTAATACCTCCGAGTCTAAGGGAGGTGATGATAACCAAGAAACCTCTTCCACTTGATTTTAGTCCACATTACGAGGTAAGAACATAATTATATTGGGTGTTATTCTTTGAGCAGCCTGCAACAAAAAATATCTGCATGTGACTTTCTATTAGTTTTCCCATCAACGTCTGATGAGCATTGAATCCGTAACTCCACAAGAACTAATGTAATAGCACCAAATACAAACCATGATAAGAAGCATATGACAGTTGTTTGGATCCTCCAAACAATACCAGAGTACCTGTGCTAACCTAAGACACAGGTACACGAAACTGCTGCATCACATCCTACATTCTCTTAAATACGAGGGTCCTAGGATCCAAATACAGGATACAGCTGACATATGATCCTAGGATCCAGTTTCGAAATATGGTTATACAGTTCATAAATGGTAAGCAATTGCTTTTCTACCAAAAAAAAAAATTCTGATAAGCAATTGCTAGCAGTTGGGAAGAACATGCATTTGTTATCTTATCTTGTTATCTTGATAATAAACCATATTAAGTTCAGTGATTATTGCCAAATTGTCGTTCTCCATAAAGAAACTCAAAAGCAACATTAGTTGAGGTCAACATGGTGCTTTTAATTATAATAAATTTTATTTATCATGCATCTTTCCCTTTCCCAAGGACTTGGAGAATGTCCTAGGTCTTACACATCATAGTTAGCCATTTAGCATAACCATGCATTATACGTTTTACTAGGTGACTCACTGAAAAGAACAAATTCATATAGAATTTTATATGAAGCATATTTCTAAACCTTGTATTGTATGGATTCAAAGGTAATGGGGAGTTGAATAAACTAGGTAGGAAGCTGGGTCAGGTCAATCAAAGGACTATAAACGACAGTCATATGGCTTCAGACAGTCAACTTGGAGACCACTCGAATCAAATCAAATTCACCTTCTTTTAAGTGATAATATGAACATTTTAGCTAATATCTTGAATCATATTACTCCTTTAACAATCTATGAAGCCCAAATATGGCAATGATCCTCCTTTAACCCCTCTCTAACCATTAAACCTAAAAACATTAAATTAGTAGTTAGAAATAGATAATATGACAGTGCTGTTTTTTTGCCATTCGCTAATCTGGATGAGACTTTCATGACCCTACACCTACTAATTCACATGAATATTTAGAAGTATCTCATATATACATGCACACGTGAAGTTCAAGCAGTTATTGGTCGGTTCTTAGGAAAAAGACCAACAGTGGAATGGTTCTCAGTATTCAACATCACACTGGAATCTCTCAAAACCCTGCCTTAGCTCTTTAACAGAAAGGGGTTACTTCCTATTCAGACTCAACTCCAGAGAAGAGAAAGCCATGCTGCTCTCCCAATCCCCAATTTCTGTGTCAAATAAGAAGCTCCAACTCTTAACCATGGTCTCCAGGCAAAGACTCGTTTGAATGGCCTTCCCTCTTTCCAGTTTGGATCAAGCTACAGGGCATCCCTTACCACTGTTGGAGCAGCAATATTCTCCTCTCTATTGCAAGCTCTGTAGGTCTTCCAATCAAGCTTGATGATATCACAGCTTCTCAAAAAATGCTAACCTATGCAGCAATCTTGGTAAATCTAGATATTTCAAAACTAAAGCCTCAGCAGATCCTGGTTGATCTTGAGGGAGAAACAGAGGTCCTGGTCTCCATCTATTATGAAAACATGCCTTGCTCTAAGTGCTTCTCCATGGCCATTTAGAAGGCAACTGCCGTTCAACAAATACCCTGTGGCTAAGGTAATCCCTCTGGAAGTTCCAAATAGTCCAGGTATCCTTGGCAAAGTCCCCTCCACATCAGCTACATCATCTAAGTCCCCCGTCTCTAGCCCTCTTCCTCCTCCTTCAATCACCACAAATGCTGTTGTCAACCCAGTTGAAGCTCTTCTTCAGCTAGAAGAAGAAGGTCAAACTGCTGACTCTGGCCCCGACAGAGCTGTTTAAGTCTCCCCCCAGGCCACTCTGCTCCTGACGCCTCTCTCCTAGATCAAGTGTCACTGCCAGTGCCTCCCACTCCCAACATGCCCATCAGCAGAGCTATATCTGTAAGACATCTTAACTCTCCTTGAGCCAATGCAGGGCCGTCAATCTCTAGACTTCAGCTTCTCCCCAAAGAACTGATGATGGAAATCCTATCTAATATCCGCGCGCCTGTTATTGACACCTCCAACCTGTTCTCCATCTTGGAACACTGTACCATCAGAGACAAAATGTCTTAAGTCCCCTTCTCAAACCTTATCCCTCCACAACCTTTGCTCCTAGAAAATGAAGAGGAAATCACACAAATGAACCATCATCTCCAGTCTACCCCATCTGTTAGCTCAACCCAGGCTGTGCTTCCTCTGGAACCCCATATCAACAAGCCATTTCTCTGGAAGTAGACCTCTCTTCTTACTAAAAAAAAACCAAGAAAAAAAAAATAATTGCAAAGCAAATTCCACCACCTCCCATCCCAAAACAAGGAGCTCAAATGGTAACCCTCGCCAAACCACCCATTTAAAATGATCAAAGTCCTCTTCTGGAGCTGCAGGGGAATAGTTAATTCCCCCACTCTCAGAGCCTTGCACCACATGGTTTCCTCTCACTCCCCTGACATTATTTTCCTTTTTGAGCCAATGTCCTCTTCCCCTCCTTCCTATCTTCAGTCCTGCCTTGGTTATGATGGCTTCCTCTCAAATAACAGTCTCCCACCAGTTCCTTATGGTGCCTTTACGAAATGGGCTCTGCCATTAATACCTCCCTTATTGAATTCTCTTCCTAATTCTTAACTGTCTCATTCACTAACCCTTCAAATGGTAGTAAATGCCTGCTCACTGGAATCTATGGCTCCACCAACGAAATTAAGAGAAGAGAATTATGGAATTACCTATCTAGCTCTGCCTTTTCAAACCTCCCTTGGTGTTTCTTGGGTGACTTCAACGCCATACTCTACTCTTCAGAAAAGCTGAGCTCTAAGCCTCCTCGCCAAGTCAAGGACTTCCTTCAAATGGTGCTGTCCTCAAGGCTGCAGGACATGGGCTTCAGAGGTAATAAATATACCTGGTCCAATAATCGTCGGGGAATGGCTTATATTGCTGCAAGGCTTGATAGAGCCTTACGCAATGCTTCCTGGAGCTCTTCCTTTAATGACCCTTTAGTCTCTCAGCTCCCAAAATATTCCTCAAACCACTGTCCCATTCTCCTCGCCCATAAACCTCCTTCCTCCCCAGCTAATATCCCATTCAAGTTCGAATCAATGTGGCTTCAGCACCCTGACTTTCTGAATCTGGTTGAGACCACTTGGAATAGAGACCTGGAAGGAAATCCGCAAATTTCATTGGCACAAAACTTGAAGTCCATGACAGTTGCTCTCAAGCAGTGGAACAAGAATTTTTTTGGGGACTCAACAAAAATGTAGAAAATACAGAATCTGAAGTTCTCAAAATTCAATGTCTTCATGATGAAGGTCCAACAGACCAACTTCACTTAGACCTCATACAAACTAAAGCTTCCCTTCATAACTGGCTTCCAATCAAGGAAACTCACTGGCGCCAAAAATCCGGAATCAAATGGTTAAATGAAGGTGACCGTAACACTATTTTCTTCCATGCCTATGCTAAGTCAAGAGGAACCATCAACTGAATAGACAAGATCCACATATTAGAAACTAAAGCAAAGGAAAAGGATTTGTGGAAAAACGGGTTTTCCTTGTGATCACATATATCTTTAAATATGCAACTACTTATCCAAATACAGAATGTTTGACCCATTGATTGGGTGATTTAGAAATTAAAAAAGGGAAACTACAACTAATGTACACTAAGCATTTGACTGTACAGATTTGATTCTTGATTGGGTCAAGTTAGCTTGGTTAGACTTTAGATTGGCCCAATAGGTTAAGTTGATCTAGTGTGCTGAGATGATCCATTGAGGTTGCCACTATCTTTACACCCCTCGTCAAGCTCTAGAGGTGAAAATGTGAGCATCGAGAGCTTGGAGACCAGCTCCCAAAACTGTGGTAAGGTTTGGCCTTTGGTAAAGAAATCAGCAATTTGTGCATCAGAAGGACTATGAGAGAGTTGAATGGTGTGATCTCGAATGTGTTGATGAATGAAGTAACAGTCGGCCTCTACATGCTTAGTTCTTTCATGGAAAAATTCATTACAAACTAAGTATTTAGCACTTTCGCTATCAGTGTAAAGAGGAGTGGAACCTTTAATGGGAACTCCTAAATCGTGGAGTAACAAACGAAGCCAGATAATTTCAGTAGTGGTATGGCCAATGGCATGGTATTCTGATTTTGTGGAGGATCTAGAGACAGTTTCCTGTCTCTTGTTTTTCCATGAAAGTAAGGAAGAGCCAAGAAAAGTGGCAAATCCTGTTGTAGACCGACTGTTATTTACATAACCAGCCCAGTTTGAATCTGTAAATCCGTGTAAAGCAAGACTGGAATTGGAAGACATGAGCAGATCTGTATTAGTTGTCCCTTGTAAGTATCTCAATATTCGAAGACTAGTGGACCAATGGACGGAGGTTGGATGAGCAATAAATTGACTCAACACATGTACAGCATGAGCAATATCTGGCCTAGTAATTGTGAAATAAATTAAGCTGCCAACAATTTCTCGATAGCAAGTATCATCAAGTAGTTGGACACCATCAGAAGTTCAAAGTTTTAGGTTATGTTCCATCGGAGTGGATACAGGTTTCTGATCTGTCAATCTTGATTGCCGAATAACATCGTTACAATACTTTGTTTGGGATAGAAGGTATTCAGCAGGAAAATATGCAACTTCTATTATTAAGAAGTATCGAAGATGGCCCAGGTCCGTCATTTCAAATTGTTGGTACAGGAATTGTTTAAGTAATTGAATACCCATTGAGTCCAAACCGGTAATAAGCATGTCATCTACATAAAGTAGAAGAAAGACAGAGTCGTTGTTTGAATTGCGAATAAACAGAGCAGAATCATAGTCACTTTAGCAAAAACCAACGCTAAGAATTGCAGATGTAAACCTGTCTTAAGACCATAGAGAGCACGCTGAGTTGGATACTAAGGTAGTTATATATATTTTTTGCTGAGTTGGCCCAATGGCCAGGAGTGTGAAAGACAGGGCCCAATGGCCAGGTGCTATGGGAATGAGTGTCGTATCCACCAAGACAAACCTCTAGTCCCAACATAGTTATACTATGGGAAGGTAGTTATATTTGAGTTTTGCTGATATTTGATAAAGACTGAGATTAAGGATCGAAAATGTCATGAATATGGTATTTTTGTGTTTTTTTTTTTTTGGAATATAAATGGTCAGCAGATAACTTGATTTTCTGTGTTATGCTTCGCATCAATTCTTATGTGACTACAGGCTGAGTGAGTGTTGCATCAAGATTAAGATTAATTCCTATATGTGTGCTGCTCATTTGTGTTGGAAATAGAAGACAGAAATTGATTGCAAAGTGCTGAAGCCAGAAAGTACATATTTTGTGGGCTGATTTATTGTACTTACAGTTGGGACTTGGTCCATTATTCCGACAACCATTCCTGCACATTGAGTGGGATTGAGGTTATCTAAAACATCAAGCAGTAGTAAGGATTAGAGTAAATTATTAGGTGCTGTTTTATATGAAGTCAGGGATCCAAATCAAACACAATTAGTTGGTGAGTTTTAAATCAAGGCTGCTGAATTTTGTACTTTCATTGGCTAAAACAGGTAAAGCTTTCTAAAGAGAATCACCTAGAGTTCAAACCAAATCAAGTCTACAGTAATCAGTCAACAAATCATATCTCATCATCAACATCTAGCCCTATTCATCAATCTGGAGTCAGATTATATGTATGAAAATTGTTACTTTTGGGATTCCAGCCCAATTCTCCTAGTAAAACATGGATTTCTAGCCATAAAATTACAGCCGGAAAGTTTAGCTTTGGGTTTGGGGAATTGATAGGCTAGGACAGGTGCAGGTCAAATTGATCATGGTATGCTCAAGCTCCCTTATAAATTGCATCATTAGCTTAATCTGCAAGAGGGACTTTAGCTCCAAAAACCAAAATCGAATTGCATCATTAGCTTAACATGGAAGAGTGACTTTAGTTCCAAAACCAAAATCAGCTGTGATACTAAAAAGTTTAGTTTTGATATTAGCTTCCATAATTTCCCATCTAAATTTATAAACAAATGATTCGAAAGTTCCCTAACATGTGTATCATCAACTGCATCTGCTAATTTAAAATTCGAAAGCCCAGCTTATTGCAAAAGTAAATTTCATCCCATGACATGACTAAGGGCCTTGAATTCAGGGTTCCACTTCTCTTCGGTCAGTCCTAATCGTGTCATTGCTTCTTTTAAAGGCTAACCCTTATTGCCAAGAGGAAAATTCTTTAATGCCAGTGACAATTCCGTGGCATTGCCACCAACAGGACCCAGCTAACACTGAAAATAAAATGATCAGAACCATCTTACTCAACTTTGTCACTGGTAGGAAGGTGGTTTTTACAACTCATTAATGTGTGACAGAAACTAAAATAAGTTGAGTTAATGATACAGGCAGAACCATGAAATGTCAAAACAGAAAATATTGTATCTCATGGGAGACTTTTTATTCGTATCACAGCGAATGGAAAGAAATGGAGTAAATGACTTCAAACAAACATTCATTTGAATCATCAGTGTCTAAGCATGAGAAATAAAGATATTACTCGTGTAACTTAAGATGTGCAGCGAGTTGGAAAAAATCCCCTATTATGAAATCAATTTAAATCTTCCACTCCATATATTTCGCATTATTAAAGGCCATTAAAACCTTTTGAGGATCAACATCAATGGCAACAACATGATATGACCTATTAGAACAAATGCAATGGTAAAAGCATACTGTGCAAATCTTCATTCACATCTGAATAGGCCTTAGTAACAGAGAACACAGCTTTAGAACTCAATAATTGAAAAAAGTGCATTTGATGATAAAGAAAATACTCAAACAGCCATTTCAATAGTTAGAACAAATTAATTCAGCACCACAAACAGAAGAAAATGGAAGACTATTCATGTGTATGAGTTAGGCAGTGACTTAAGCGGTAAGATGAAGTTCAAACCCCAGAACCCAAACATTACAAGGTCCTAGTAAATCATCCAGCAGGCCTTGCCATCAATAGGCAGAGTTTAAAATCAGATAATTCAGAAAGTAGTGTTTTGTTTTCCACTTGCAACAATCCATTTCCTGTCTTTTGAGGTGCTCAGATTTGGTGATTAGAATCACTTGATCAGCATGACATTTTAGAGAATAATCATTCTGACATGGGCCCACCTGATGAGACTGGATCTCAGATATGTGTTAACAGCCTCGCATTCAAAATTATAGTCACTGTAATATGGAAGGGAGAAGAAAATTTGTGCACATTCTACACAAAATTAGATATAAAGAAACCCATTGAGAACAAGTAACCTGTTTGTTAAATTTTGATGAACATACCAACATAAATATCCACAATTCACACAGGGATATCAGACATGAAGATCTACATCTTCATGTCGCAAATACATTTGTATAACAAAATTTCTAAGCGGCACTCATCCATTTGTTTTTATTTCTTCCCAGTAATTCCTAACCAAGCTCCAAGCAAGATTACCATTGAAAACCAAATGCATCAAATATTCGTAAGAGCTAAAACAAAATCTTCAATGGAAATTAAATATTTTGGCTAAATGAATAGTTACCATTCCATCATGCTCTTCGAGCTTGGGGTATCATGAAAATAACAAGCGCACATAAGCAAGATACTGATTTTCATTCTCAGTCCAGTATTGTGCATTTGTGCTTGCTGCGGATAATGTTTTAAGACAAAAAGAAGGCAGAAAAGAAGTCTATTACCAAATATGGTTTCTGTTTTGTGCCACCTCAAACACATGGAAGAGAGAATAACCATCCATTAGTCCTAAGTAGTCAAACTGCTTGTCAGTTGGATGCATAAAAATGCAATGCAAAATTGCAAATGTCAGATAAAAGATTTCAATATCAGAAAACTAATAGATGTGAACTGCAATCCAACAAATCACAACTTGCAATAACATCAAGATGAAAATTCACAATTCGTCTACAAATAAAAACACCTAAAAACTCAAAGACTTCGGTAAAAATTATCAAGATTTGTCATAATATATTATAGTCATGTATCATGATGGATATCAGCATCATTAAAAAGATTACAGTGGCAGTAAATCAAGGTGATAAATATGGTACACATGATAATAAAAGATCAAGTAAATTCTAAATTATATATATCCTAAAGTTATATCAAACATCCCAAGATATCTTAATTATCTAAACACATATCCAAATATCAGGGACCTACATTCTTGCAAACTGGATTGCATTGCCACCAACTCCTGCGAAACAGTCAATGATAGTTCCACCACCACTCCTCTCAGCATGCCTGGTAGCAACATCTTCAGGTGTAACAGCAAACCATCCTTCTTCATCCATCTTAATACATTCATTATATCTTGAGAATAGACTGCACCTTTGGTGCCAGTACTTAAAAACAAGTGGGCTGATTCCTTCTGAGACTGATGGTTTAGCATCTTGAGTCTCTTAACTAAAGAAAATATGGAGACTAAGGCAAGTTAAGGCTTTCTTGTACTTAGAAAGAAAAGTGACAGCTAAAATACCAATGATCTTCTATAATGAAGAATGAAAGTTATTACAACAAGTTCTATATAAATTGCCAAAGCAAAGATGAACTATTCATAAATTGATCACAACAATGAACTTTGATGTTACAGATCAAGAAAAAAAAAAAACATTGAATTTCAGTGTTTGTTTTGAAGGTCCAACAGCAAGGAGCAAAATGCAGAATTGTATGGCACATACAGCTGATATCCTATGATGCCCAAATACGGATCCGGGTACAGATTTGGATCCAAGGATCAGGGATACTTCTCTGCACTTATGAAATCTAGGGCACAGCTATGTATCCAAGTGTCCTAAACACTCCAAATTAATGAAATTATCATTGTTTATATTACTTTCTAAGAATTTTTATGCTTAGAAGTAAGAAAATTAGAAGAACTATACAAGTAGGATAAGCTGAAGTTGTACCCTAAAAGTATTAATGCAGTATTGGATACCAATATAAGTGTTATAATAGTTTGACACAAACATGCTGGCCATGTACATGTATCCGGGAATTTTTGTGAAATATAAAAGTACTTACTATTTTCCTTAATTAGTTTTAGAGTCTTTAGAGGATTACCACTATTGCAATATTAAAATTCTATGTTACTGAATTATAGGAGGAAACAATGAAGACTTGGAGCACAACAGTGAGAAAAGACATGCTAGATTCTGATGTTACAAAGAGCATGACTTTAAATAGAGTTGAATCGAAAAATATGACTCAAAGCCAACCCCAAATAGATTAAGGGTTGGATGATGATGGCAATGGAGATGATAATGGAGTTATTTGAAAATTGACATATAGAAAAGTTAGGCATCTTAAAATTCATTCTAAACAAAAAGTAATTATTAAATATTCATAAGAAGTAGATTTTGCTTTAACAAACTCCACTACAGGAAAGGCATACTTCTGTCATGTGCCAATTATCACAATGACTTTATCTTTCTTTTGGGTGCCATGCATATGATCAACAGGATTCTAGCTTTGTAACTAAGTGTGGTTAAGTGAGGTTCTCATCGGTGTGAAAGAGTGCACAGAGACTAATCAGTGGATGTGAGGAGAGGAATGCAAACACCTTAGACATAAAGATACTCCGTAAGCTATTAGCAAAATTTTTGGTTTGTGCAAAGTAATTGGAACCAGATGCATGAGAAAACATTTTCCACTAATCCTAGAGAAATGCTTATATGCAGATATGTAGGTGACCTACAGCAAGCTTGGTATGCAAGTGAGAAAAACCTGCACTGTCAATGTTGTTCAGCTGTCTTGGATGCTTTGCTCAGTTCCTACACCCGGCATTGGGTTTACACTACAAGAGGGTCCTAGTTAAGGAAAATCAGGTCCAAATCCCCACCACAAAACCCCCTCGATTACACTATTCATGATCATTTAATCACACCAGAACCATGTTTGTTGGTCCATGCAGATATTTCTCATTAGTAGATATTTCTCATTAGCAATCATCTGGTTGCCACAGTTTTCACCAGTGGCTTTTGTCTAGCCCAAAAGCTCTAATTTTGAGAGCCTCTGCAGAAGGAATGGATCACTCAAATAACATGATTGCTGAAAACTTTAAGACATCAGTAGAGAGGAAAGAACCACTGAACAGATGATTCATATCAGTAATTGGAACTATTTTTAGTACAAATCATGTTAACTATTTATACAGACCCACAGGGTAGACATACAGATAAATAATTGGCATTTTAAAATTTCTTATCGATCTTTGACCATCCATTTTTTTGTTAGTCACACAGATCATATTGTTACGGTCATACAAATGATGGAATATGAAAAGTTAGGCCTGCAGATGGATGGCTCAAAATTAAGATTGAACCATTACTATTAATTCAAATGCTTGCTATGTTAATCAATCTTCTCATCAACATGTTTTTGAAATTTATTGGCTACCCAAGGTAAGGTAAATTTTTTTACTAGTGGGAGAAGTAACTGGGTGTGACACGCTTTTTAACTGGGGTTTTGGCCCTTCAACTCATGTATTCCTACCGTATATGAACCTCTCCTATACTGTATAATTCTAGCTATTGAAATTTCATTAGTACCATTCAAAGGAAAAAGAACTCTTGAGTTACAGAACATGTACAATGATGACAGAAACAGTTAATCTATAATCTGAAATATAGAAATCAGTCAAGATCTAGAAAACTAAATTTGAAGTTGTAGGATAAGAAAGAAACTTCAAATCTAATTATGATATGAATCACCAGATAACCTAATCATTATAATCTAGGAAGCATGGACATGCGCCCCATGTCGGTGTCGGACAAGTGTCGACCGCTCAAACACAGACACAGCCGGACACCTGTCGATACGCTAAAAAACGCATCTGTTATTTATTTTTAAAAATTTTTAAGTTTGGATACGGCAGGGACATGGGAAGGACACGGCGGGGACATGGCAAGGACATGACAGGTCACGGCTAGGTTATTTTAAATTTTTAAATCCGTCTTTTTTTTCTTTATAGTTGAGTATGACCAAAGCTTGTTATTAAAAATAAAAAGAAGAGTGTTAAATGAAGTTTCAAAAGTACATAAATAATACAAGAACAATTTTAGACCAAATTTGAAATTTCCCAAACAGTCTCTGTTTTTTTTTTTTTTTTCTGGTTACCCTTTGTTGTAACATTTTAATTTCTTAATAAAGTGAGTGAGAAGATTGCTTTTCCTTGTTAAAATCCAAAGTTGCAAATGAGTAAAGAAGAAGCCCCTTGTTACAAACTAGTAACTGTTCATGACCATGTGTCCAAAATTCTCATCATTTTCATGAGAAAGATTGTGAACTGATTTTAACTTGATGCTTACCCCCCATGCCCAAAAAAAAAAAAAAAAAAAAAAAAGATGTATATGACTTTTATAGTCATACTCATCTGGTATTGGGCAATGCAATGGATGGCGCCGGTGAATAGCTCAACATAATCTCCTCAGATTAGATATGGGCAAAGTCCTATGGATATGATTCTTTGTCTATGGCTAATCCACAATATTTCTTCCATCTTGTGCGGCCTACATTATTTCGTGTCATTTCTGAAAAATTCATTGGATTTTATACATACTGCAACTGTAGAGTGTTGATTGTCTTGTTCAGTTTGAAGTTTTATAGGGTGTGTGGAGTTGATTGATCATGAATTTCTGATTTGAGGTACTCCTTTTTCATCTTGTTAGGTCAATAATTAGAAGGAGTTTTATTTTTCCTGATAAAAGGTTCTCGTAACAACTTAACATACAAATAGAAGATTTGGAATCAGATGGGACCAAATTTACAATAAGAATTTTACTCTATTAAAAAAAGAAGCATTTCTTTTTCTTTTCTGGTTTAGAAATATATTGTATGTTTTTTTTTTCTTAATTTGTAAGGCACTGCAAAAGATATGTTCTGAAACGATTTTTTTTACCAATAAATAGAATTATCTGAATGTTGGAGAATTGACTCATTTTGATGCCTTTTTACATTTATTTTTCTATTGTTCTCTTATGGGTTTGACTTCTGGAAGTTGGTTCGGATTAGGCGCACGTCATGTTTAACTATAACCATTTGTTTCTACCCCTTTTCAAATAATAGGCGTTGGTGTGACCATCAAAAGAAAGTGGTTCGTTCCAATTTTATCCATGCAAAAGAGAAGGTGTAGCACAGAGTCCAGAGGCTTGAAATTTCTATGTATTAGAATAATAACCATCCATTCTTCACGAATAGCTAAATTCTCCCCAACCCTTTGTTCATCTAAGTGTGGAATGATGGTTTTCTTCATTCTCTATTTCTTTGTGTAGGAGGGTTAAAGAGTCTTCAAAATCACAAAGTAGATTTGCCTTTTCCGGCTTGCTAGTCCTTTTACTTCAATCTATAGAGTTTGTTATTTTAATCTATGCTTGTTTATTAGCATCTTTGCTGATTGTCCGAATTTTTTCTATTTGATACTTGTACTGTGTTTAGCCGGTTTTTTTTTAGATATATTCATTTCCACATAGAACAATGTCTTAGTGTAACTATGCTTTTGAATTTTGTGATGTTATGTAACATGGACGTTTTTATAAAGATGATAACTTAGATGCTTTCTATGCAATAATGTAAATGCAAAATCTTTTTTTTTTAATAGTAATTTGTATTAATCAAAAGCTTTACAGTATAAAAGATCTATACTGAGAAGTGGCAGGGCTAGATCCACAAAAAACAGCCACCACTCAAAAAAAGGAAGCAACAGAAAGCCTCAAGAAAGCTAGAAAGAGAAAAAACAAAGTCAAGTGTAGATGACGACGCTCCAACTGGACACGAGAAAGTCCATAAGGATGCCCCAAAAATCTGGAAGAATGGAGACCCATGAGGCGACTAGAAACTTCATTTTGGAGATTATGTCATTTTTAGACGAGGCTATTCCATCAAAATACCTTCTATTTCTCTCCTTCCATATAGTCCAAATACACACCAAGAAGGAGAGGCGCCACAACATCTTCCCTTTTGGGGAGGAAATTGAACAAGACCACTCATTAAACGGATCATTGATCGAACTCGGAAGGACCTAGTTACAGTTAAAAGCGGATAGGATCACTGACCAAAGCATATTAGCCAAGTTACAATGAAGGAGAAGTTGGTCCACTGATTGCTCCACAGCAAGGCAAAGAGAGCAGGCAGTGAGTACAATCATGTTTCGACTGTGTAGGTTGTCTTGGGTGAGAATTCGCTTTCGAAAGGCAAGCCAAGCAAAAGCTTTCACTCTCGGAGGGGCCTTGAGCTTCCACAAGGATGACCATCGAGCCACTGACGTGGGTGGGTGATAGAAATATTCGAAGAATAAGGTCACCGAAGGGCATCATCACCAGTAAAAGCCCAGAGTCTGCTATCTTGACACCCTTCTGGAACATGGGTTCCATATAAGATGTTGAAGAGGTGGAGGGCTTCTGATTCCAAAAGGTTTCTTCTAAAAATGAGGGTCCAAATGGAGTTGTTTGAACTACAATGAGATAACCCTTTACTTCGGCATTTTGGTTTCACACACGATTATATAGATTTGGAAACTGAGTCGCGAGAAAGGAGGTACCTGTCCAAACATCGTCCCAAAAGGAAATCTTTTCTCCATTTCCAATAAGAAACCGAATGAAGTCAAGAAAGGCATCCTTCATGGAGCAGATCTCTTTCCAAAAACTGGAGCATCTCTGGGGGGTTGGAGATATCCCACCCATTCCTACCAATGATGTATTTTGCCAAAAGAATGTCTCTCCAGAGGCCATTAGTTTCTTCCCCCGGTCTCCAAAGCTACTTTCCTAACAAGGCTTGGTTCATGGCTCGAAGAGGTCTTAAGCCAAGACCACCCGATGATATGGGGGTACAAACAGTATTCCAATCGACCTTCGAGCAACCCTGCCAAAGAAGGTCACACTGCAACTTCTTGATGCGGATGATGATCTCAGTTGGGCAATTGAGGATGGACAAGTAGTAGATTGGAAAGTTAGCGAGAGAGGATTGAATCAAGCAAAATCTGTTGGGTTTATCTGCTGTATTCCCGTTTATCCAGATGGGTCCATTGGGGTTATCTAGTGACCGGTTTAAGGTCAAAGGTATTTTGGTAATTGTATCGGAACTTTCTCGATAGTCAAAAAAAGCAGAGATTATATATGTGTATAATATATAACCCTAGTTATTGCAGTTGAAGAGAGATAAGAGCTCTTTGAACTTAGTGTTCACATACCATGTAGGAGAGATAATGTGAGAGGGTGAGAGTCTATGTATATTTTACTTGTCATAGTGAAGATGATCGTCTTTGTGCCATAGATGTAGCCCTGTTTGGGTGAACCACGTAAATCTCTATGTCTTTTTTTTTTTGTGTCTGGTTGGTTCTTTGTTGATCTTAGATTCATGTATGTGCACAACGGGTGATGTCAAAATCACAATAAGTGGTATCAGAGCGGAGGATGCATTTCTCGGGTTTCTAAGCAAGGTGGAGATTGCTCGGCGATCATCGTTCAAAGCCTGGCTAGGGTTTCCTAAGGCTTGGAGGTTGTGCATGGAAGATCGACGGATTGAATCCTCATCGAAGGGTTAAAAGAACTCTTTTCCGGAAACAGAAAAGAAGAAGGGACTGGAGGCTCTGTGTTTAGCCACACATAGTTGTTGAAGAAGAAGAAAAGAAGATTGGGTTTTTGGTTCTCGGTTTTGGTGGACAAATCGGAGATCTTCGCTGGAGAAGATCAACAGGGTTCTCAATTCTCTGATTGTTGTAGAAATCAGAGATGAATGAGAACCAATTGGGGCGTGGCTGCCATCGAGGAGAAGGGATCCAAATTTCTTTCAATCGCTGCTGCGCCACACGGTTGCTGGTTTGAAGGAAAAGACAGATCCGAAGAGGATTGTGGTTCCTGTTACAGACTGAGTTTGATTCTGTTTATCGATTGTCCTCTGCAAATCGAAATCGGAGAGAACAGGGCTATCCTGTTGATCAGAGGATCCGGTGCCCAGATTCTGACAGTTTTTCGCTACATTCGTCGGAGTGCATGCATGCCGCCATTCTCGCCACTCAATCGCCACCGCTGTGATCGCCTCCTGCCCATCGAAGCCAATCATCGTCGTTGCAATCGTCACCTGCAGCCACTCGCTGTAGTCGCCGGAGAAACTGCTCGGCCGGTCCCTGTCCATCGCTGCCAGGTTGAGGAGAGGCAGCAAGATTTTTCTGTCCCTATTGCAGAACAGGGAAGGTGGGAGGAAGAAGACGCTTGGGAAGTCCAAGCTGGTTCAGGTCGATTGCAGGTCGGGTTGGGCCATTCCGACCTGACCCGTCGTGGAGAAAGCAGCCCAGTTCTAGAACAGGTTGGGCCGGTTCCAGGTTGGGTACGTCCTACCTGTCTACAGTCCAACCCGCAGCAGCCGAGTGTTGACGTCAGCCGACGTCAGTGAAGGTACAGTCAAAGGCGAGATTTGACTAAATAGATGGCAGAATTTTGTTTCTGCGATATCTTGATCATTCGACGTCCGATCAGAGATCTATATATGCCTACGGACTCATTTTGAGCAGATCTAGTCATTGGAAGAGGGTGATTGGCTAGTTGATGGTCAACGAAGAGGTTTGACTGATCGAAGCATAGAAACTTGTTTCTGCGATATCGGAGCCATCCGATGTCAAGTTTCAGATCCGTTTCTTACAGCCTGCTCGTTGTAACGAGATCTACAACTTGTCGCAAAAATCTTAAAAAGAGAAGATTGTTGCTCCCCACTCGCCTAAAACTAGAGAAATATGGATCTACATACCTTGCTAAGAGACATCCAGTCTTGATTACAGAAGGAAGGAGTTTCAGGCAGCACCTATTTCTCTTGTAGAGAAGATTTGAATAAATGTGGATTCAGGTCAGAATCAAGTCGACTCGACCTGGTTGTTGTTGTAAACCCAATAGTGGGAGTCACCGCCTCACCGGCCTAGTTGCAAAGGGTTTGTCGATTCAAGCGAAGTTGTTCGTTTGGGATTCACATGTTTTTCGGATCACATGTGATGCCATTTATCTTGCCAAAGCCAAGCCAATGAAGAAGCAGCAAGGAGAAGCTGATGCATCAGTAGTTGTCAAACATGTGTTTGATTGATCGGAGGCCAGGTCAAATAGAGTTTCTTAACCGCTCAGAGGCAGAGATTTTTTGCAATTGTAAAGTCATCTAAACTTGTGTTCCCGATCTATTTTGCTTGAATACTTGTGGTGATTGGATCTTCAAAGTGATGTTGAAGATGGAGCGGAATAGTGAGTGATTCAGATATCAATGTCACTTAGATTTGTCAATGGTTTTGAGCTTTAAGTTTGAGGTGGAGTTTGACGAGAAGATGAACTTTGCTCAAAGTTCATGTGCTGGTTCAACATGTCAAAATGTTGAAGGAAGAAGACTGCATCGTCAGTGCAGTGACGTACCATTTAGCAAGGTATGTGAAGATATTACCCATGTTATCTCCTGGTGGCTCGAGTGGTACGAAATCCAAGCCAAGGTGGAAATTGTTGGGTTTATGTCTTGTATTTCGGTTTAGTCGGATGAGTTAGCTAGTGACCAGTTTAAGGTCAAGGGTATTTTGGTAATTGTACTGAGGATTTCTTGGTGGCTAAAAAAGCGAAGATTATATATGTGTATAATCTATAACACTAGATCTTTCAATTGAAGAGAGGTGAGAGCTTTCTTGCCCGTGGTGTTCCCGCACCACATAAGAAAGATGATGTGAGAGGGTGAGAGTCTCTGTATGCTTTACTTTTCATAATGAAGATGATCATCTCTATGCCGTGGATGTAGCCCTGTTTGGGTGAACCACGTAAATCTTTGTGTTTCTTCTTATGTGTGGTTGGTTCTTTGTTGATCTTGGATTCATGTATGTGCACAACGGGTGAAGTTAAAATCACAACAAAATCTTTCTATAGGATTTGAGTTTAACATTACAAATAGGATTAGCATAGGTGGCAAAATGGAAATAAGTTAATGGGGTTGTATGGCATGTCAAGTTGCCATTTCAATGTAGTAAGGCAAGACATTATAGATAGTTTACTTACAATGAGCATTGTTGTGAATAGAGTGACATGGAAAAGTAGCAGTCACAAATCCGACCTTAGTTTGATGGACTCGGACTTCAATGATGGGAAGGATGGATGTTTTATGAAGCCCTTATAATTAAAAAACTCTTTCTTTTCTGTTCTTGATATATATGCTCACCAGTCTAGATATCCAAAAATGTGGGCCTCCACTATGGTTAGTTTGTAGCATTAAAATCACATTAATAAGATGTCCTGAACCATTGAACTTTTCCCTTGGAATTTTGATTGCTAACCACTTGCTTAGTCATCTTTAATGGAAATCAATCAGATTTGGAATTCTGATCACTGATGATTTTCTTAGCCCTCTGTTTAGTGAATGTCAATTGGATGGGTGAGATCGTCTGACCACTGTGAAATTTGGGACATCCCAGTAGTCAGACAATATGGACATCCCAAATTGTCCTACATGTATGTTATGTAAATGTTTTTAATTTTATACAGAGTTTTTGCTTTGTGGAAGATTGAAATAAGCGTATTCGTAGTACTTATTCCAAGACTGACATAAACTTGGTGTGGCCAAACCCAAGGTTTTAAGTATTGATTATTCTGATTGCAATTTCTGCTTTACATTTTGTTTTTATGATGTGGCATTTCCCACTTCAAATTAATAGTTGATTTTTTCTTCATTTTATGTGCATTTGCCTCCACTCACTGTCCACTGCCTTGATCGATCGTAGGTTCACATGCTTTTTATTGCTCTTTAAGTAAAAAATTAAAAGTATAGTTGCTCTCACACGAAAAAGGAAGTAGCATGCTATTGGAGTTAAATCTATCTCATGTAGATTTGTATAAGAATGCCCTTTACTTTAGTCATGCATTCTGGTTTCCTTTCTTTTTTCTACGGTTTCTTTGATAAACATAAACTTTAGACAAGAAAAATGAAAACAAGGAAGTTGTAGTCAATGAGTTTCTTTCTGCATCTACTGCCCATGAAGCCATCCACTATTCAATCTGTTTGAGTAACCTGTGTGGTCAAATTATTTGGAATATACGACTGGTTATACATAGTTGCTCCTTTCACTTTTAAGGCTATGTAGGTAATTGGATGCTTTTGCAATTTTTAAGGGATTTGTATGCAACATACATTGTGGAGAGCCTGAGGAGGTAAGATTCATCAAACAACTGGAAATGCTAAGAATGCCTTTTGAAAAATCCAATGTCTCCAAGTTCGCAGTGATGGCACTGCAAGTTTGCAACTTCATATTATCCCTGTCTTTGAATGTCTGTAGCACTATGACTTAATACACTTACCAGCATCTGTATCCTGAATCCAGCGGAATTTGTGTTGGCCTAGTTCATGGTGAAGAACTTATTAAGACAGTTCATGACTTGATTGCTAGGTTACAATCTTAATTACCATATGAATTGGGTTACTTAATTTCTACTTTAATTCCATACCATATTCATTTGTGGTTACTAGGAAGACTACTTTCAGTGCTCTTTGATAGCTAAGTGATAATCTTAATTACCCATGCTATATATGCATCCCAAAGTTCTCTATAATTGGATGCTTTGAACCGACAACTAGAAAAATATAATCAGCATAATTATCAGCTATAATCTTTTCTTTTTAATCTTTTGATTATATGATTTTGCCATTTATTTATGTCATCATTCATCAGGCATTGTCACAGGTGCGAACTTGGAGATGCATTATTAAATTGATGAGGCCTCCCTAGCATAAATTTTCTTGGAGACTTTTATCTAATTATTTATATTAAGGCATACTTCTATAAACTAGTTAGCTAATAAAGTACATTTTTTCCCCATGCTATTAAACTCTGCTTTAAAAGAGAATCAGGAAATAAGGAGGGAGAATAGGCAGCCAAATGCACCTACCTATAGGAATTTAATTACCCAAATAGTCTTATAACTGGTGAGCCTGGACCATTGTTAGCCTATTTGGTCGATGGTTTTGTGCAATTTGAACCAACTTAGAGGTATTTATGGGATTTGGGAAGTAGACTTCATGGCTAAAGCTAGGCTGTGCCTAAACCAAGGCCATGGATACCTCTTTCCATACCTAAAAATACCATAGTTTCAATGGATAGCTGTTAAAGTCCTTAATTAGATGGCTATTTCTAACAGGAAAAAAAAAAAAGATGGTTATAGTCTTCAGATCATGCTCATGTGAGGCTTATCTATTACTCTATAAAAATAGATGATCATAGCCCCCACCTCTCGTCTCTATTTCTATTGGCCCAAGATTGTCGACTTTCTTCAGTTGTTCTCAGTTATGCATTACAATTGCAATAGCAATATATGAATGGGAGTATCATATGCAATATAAAAATGTGCATATCCACTAAACCATGGAATATAATGAACCGTTCATATATCACCTAAACTAGGATGTCATCCTTTGCCTAGGTATCAATCCCTGGGTACTCAAAAGTATCACTTCTGAAGTGCGGCATAGAGCAAAAGAAGAAGGAAAAAACACCTCTGTAGCAAGCATGTGCAATGCATGTGAGATTTAGTACGACGTTCATTAAAAATGTTTGAGGCAAGTAGAAAGATCGTCTCATTTTTCCATGTTTCATCTTTGTATATGTATTGTGGATTTCTTTATTTAAAATAAAATAAATGGATATATCGTTTATGTATCCGGACCACTTTATTTGAGATTATTATGCACTTGAACCAGCGTTAGTAAGAGAGAAAGGGAACATTATCTGACACAAATGTTTGATAAGATAGGTTATATAGTGTGTTTTTGTTTCTTTTACATGAGTGAAATGGAAAGCCAAGGCTGTTGGGGGTAAAGCTGAGACAATGATGATGATGATGAGTGCATGATCTTCAGCTCACATGATGATCAAAACCGTTTTAAACATCGGTTGGTCCATAGTGCAAAAGATCTGGTGTTCTTCCATTCTATTGTTCCTGTAGGTGTCGCTTATCGTTATCTTAACAATTTGTCATCTAGTGTTGGTTTTGATGATCACAAAATATTTAGTCATTGTACCATCCATTGTGAAAAACAAGAGTGAGAATCCTCGGCTCCAATTAGAGAATTATAATAGATTGCACTACTGATTTCTGAAATCTTTTTGCTGTCTCCTGCTTTTCTTCTATACAACTTGGGCCTTTTCCATTGTATTTGTAGTGTACTCGGTTGCCTTGGGAGCCAACTTTTAAAGAAGACTCTTACTAAAATCATGAGAGTTCCAGCTACTATGTGTGTGGCCATGGATATACCCTAGGGGATTAGTCCTTGCTCGTCAGAATTGGATAACCCCTAGGCCAGAGGCCAAAGTTCTTTTAGCTACGCTGGCAAGGGATATCCTTGGTCATAAAAATAAAAATAGAAAAACTAAAATCGTGGGAGTAGGTCTGATTGCTAGCTTTGCATTTGATGCCTACATCTTCCTCTTCAAATTGAAGGCACTAACTTTTACCCAAAATAATAATAATAATTAAATTTGAAGGCACAAGGGCCCCACCATGTACATATGACCTTCCTAGTGAGTTGGGAATGTCGTTCTTTAAGCAGGCTCCATGCTTGTTATTATGCGGTCAATTCATCAGATCCACCTAGATGCATGCATATATAGGATTTTAGATCCTCCGAGTCTAAGTTTTTTCCCTGAGTTGAAAGGGTGGAACTCTCTAATGGGGCCCATCTATTAAAAATTCAATCTTCTCAAAATGAATGCCCTCATCGTCCATGCAATATTTCAAATTTTATTGTATATGAGTTGGTTGTACCATAAGATTGAACATATAATGAATATTGTGATTATTGAGTTAAATTACATGCATTCCTTACACAAGTTGGGCCGGGTTGGGCCTTCTATCACTTAATCCAATCCTAGCCCAAAGCGGGCTGGGCCCGGATTGGGCTTCTGCTTGCTCTCCCATGAGCACCCCTAGACATGACATTCACTAGCAGTGTTTATTTAAAGAGATTCAAATTTTTAATAGGTGGGCCCTATTATAGAGTTTCATGCTTATAAACCTTTCAAAATAAAATAAAATAAACCTTCAAAAAACTTAGACATGTCTCTGTGCTCTTTTGCTTAATATAATTGAATAGATGGAATTATAACTTATATTTCTAACAAAAGGTTAAAATTGAACAAAAAATGTGAACCTTTAAAAGTAATCATCAGATTGTCTCGCCTCTAATAGAAAATTAAGGAACAGAAGGTGGGAAATGAATGCCCAGCCATCTCCCCAAGTAACTCAAATCCTAGCAAAGTGATAGTTGCATCTTCATTGCTATCTTATATTCTTAGTACTCACGGAATACACTTTAAGCTTTCAACTTTTCATAATCCTCCGGCAGAGCTCATTTAATCATGAATTCATATATATTAAATGTAAACAACAATGCCCTTATGACTAGTTCTTTTATTAAAATTTCTAACTAAATTTTGGTATGTTTAGATTTCATGGAAATAATGTGACGGCATGTCCCTGCACTGGCAAATGTCTTTTTTTTTTTTACGGAATTTTGAATTTCAGTCACCTAAAAATTTTCAAATGACATTTGGAATTCCAACCTCTTTGAATTTTACTAGGATTTTTGGATACTTCACCTAAGAAGATGGTTTATGAATTCCACCCAAGGATAGCTTTTGAAGAATTTGAAATTATCCAACCGCAAAAAGTTTGTGAATTCTTGTATAGAGAATTCAATTAATTATGTGCAACTTAACGGACCCTATATGCCATTGGTGTTCTTGGTGTAGCCATTAAGCACCACAGTGATGGCAGCCATAAATTGGTCCACAAAATCCATGGTACTATCCCATGGCTATCTAACCTAATGCATTCAAAGTGGCCACTAGACAAAGTGATTCATCAAAATAAATCGCTCGACGGTATGTATTGATCGGCCAACCCTCCACATCAATATTTCCAATGTTAGACATTCTTTAGAAAAAAGAAGGGGAGTTGTGCTCGTGGGGAGCTATAGTAGTTTGCAAACATAATTTTGAAGGCCCACTAGCCGTTTGCAATACAAAAATATAACCTCACCAAGCCCTTATGAGCAAGAAATTAATATCCCCAATTAACCCGAATTAACGAGAAATTTCAAAGATCAACATCATACATTTATCCGTCGTCGATCGTATTAAATAAAGAAATAATCAATAAACAGAATTTGCATGAATTGAGTTTTATTGAGAGACATAACTAATTACACAAGAATAACCATTTACATTTGAACGAATAAGAAGAAAAGGAAAAGGCCAAAATTATCTAAAAATAACAACAAGAAAATTATATGCACATCCAAAGTAAAGTATAAATTTGTGGAATTTGGTTTTTGAAAATGGTATGCAACAGAGGTTTGCGCGGGTATCAACATTCATTAGAATCACTCACCGACGTCTCTATCTTCAAAGAACTTATTAACAACAATTGAAAGCCAATCATAGTCGTCATCAAAGCCAAGCCCACACTCATTACATGATGAAGAGATGGGATTTGTAACAAACCCATACTGATTGCTGGATCCTCCTTGCTCAATCAAATTCAAGAATTAGGCTACATCAAAGTGAGGATCAAACTCATAAACTGTCACTTTGTCACCCATCCGAACATCTTCTTTTTCCTCCACTTCCTTTTCTTGCAAGACTTTATCAATGGCATCCATTGAAAGCCAATCATCACCATCTTGGAACCCACACTGATCATAAGAAGATGAAGAGATGAGATTAGGAAGTGACAACCCATCATCTAGTGGCTGCGGTTGTGGTTGAGCATCTTTGATCATCTTTTCTTGAAATCCAATATCAGTCGTCATCTGCTGATCAGACCTAGCCAACATCAAGTTACTGATGTGATCTAATGAAAGCAATCATCATCACCCTTGAACCCACACTGATCATGAGACGATAATGAATAGATGAGATCAGGAAGGGACAGGGATGACCCATCTGCTTGTGGTTGTGGCTCGAGGTCTTTCATCACATTTTCTTGAATTCCACCATTCATCATCTACTGATGCAAAGACCTAAACAGCATCAAACTCTGATGCTCGTTCTGACGATTTTGGGTCTTTTGGCTTTGGTAGCTATCAATGACGGAACTGGGGTTGGGCGATCCGAACGTTGTGACCTGATTTCCAGTAGAGATGAGGACGACAGTCAACTTGAGATAGGCGTGATCCTGTTTCTCATCTAACTTCCTCTTACCCATATCTTTAGAAAACAACAGCAACAAGCAACAATAACTAGAAGAAGAACAAGAAGACCAAAAAAAAAAAAAAATTCATGAAACCCTCCTGTTCTCAATCTTCTTTGTGAAGAAGAAAACAATGGTAGCCGTAGATAAGAAACAAACCCTCTCTTTCTTTCTAATTTCTCTTTTAAATCAATGATGATGCACAATAGCACAAGTAAAGAAGTGAGCGAGGGAGGGTGGGTAATGGGTTTGTGTTTTTGAAAAATTTGCCGTTGACGTTCGTGGGGACTCACGAATGGATCAGGACTGAGGAGAAACAGCGGGCGTTGTTGCCATCAAAACTTGGATTATAATTGTGTCAATTGGATTTGTTCCCTGTTTAAATTTATTAATTCCTCTTTTCTTCCATTTAACAAAGCTGATAGGATGTATTCAAACAAATCTTCCATCTAACCGTGGCCTCTGCTTTGAATTTGCTTTAAAAGATTGGGCAGAATCTGGAAAAGAAAAAAAAGAAGAGTGGGTGTGGCCCACAGATCGATTAGCAAAATGCTGTACTCAAATGAGTTACTAGGAATTCTGAGACTCTATTTGAAAGGGTTAAAAATGAAGAATCAAATATAAAAAGCTAATGTTAAAAAAAATGAAAATTACACCTTAGGAAAGTCCAGTCTCATCTATCACCTCATTAACTTTGGTCCTAGAAAAGTCTAAGGCACATGTACATCGCCAATTTAGGTCCAAAGAAAGTCAAGTCCCATCTGCATTTCAATTGTGTGGGAAGTGTGTTTTTTTTTTTTTTTTTGCCCCACTTTTTATTCATATTACCTTAAAAGGAAACATTGTTTGATGCTCATTTTTTATTTTTTACTATTTGTGACTCAATCTTAATCATTCTTAAAAACACATGCTTTATAATTCCTGGAAATTCAATTAGATGAAAATTAAGTGTCCCATTTACATTTTTACATGAATTGAACTCAAGAAAATTTTACAAAATAAAATTTTAAAAGAAATTAAAATAAAAATAAAAAAGTGAAGATTTACAGGCTATGAAGCACGGGTATTGGTATGGGTACTGATACGGGTACGATATAGGTACGCCAATGTGGCACAATCCTAAAAAAATAGGATATGAGTACAGCTAAAGTATGTCCAGTAAAGAATTATTTTTTAAAAAAAAATTTTATAATGCAATATACAAATAATCAAAATATGTTAGAATTCTTAGATGCAACAAGCCAACAATTACTTAATACCATTACAAGTTCAACATAATGAAAAAAAGGAGCAACATCAATATTATTTTTTATATTTCATAATCCAACATTTTTTTCCTTCTTCTTCTTCTTCCTCCTTTCCATTGTTTTATTTTTTATTTTACTAGAAATGAGGGGATTGGAGATCGATTAGGGCTAAAGCCTTTTTCTCCCTTTTAAGTTCGTCGAGAAGGGTTAAGGCTAAAGTTAAAATTTGCATTTTTAGCTTTTTCAAAACTCTTACAAAAGTTTTTACAAAAAAAAAACCCTTTTACAAAAATACCAAGAACGTACCCAGGATACACGCACAAAGTCAAAACGTATCGGGTATGTTTGACTGTGCCTGGTACATTTTTTGCCATACCCATACCCAGTATAGGTATGGGTATGTACCCTATACTGGTACATATTCATTTTGGAAGTACCCGTGGAAGTACCCGTGCTTCATAGTTTATAGGTAGCCATCAAATAGTCTCCTATTGTGAAAACAATTAATAGGATGAGGATCGTACTAGAAAGTCAAATCATAAGAAGGTGAGGTCTCATCCCATCTTCACATTAAATCCATCATCTTTCACCTCTTTGAATCATTTGTTGGAATCAATTTTACCTAGAATTCTTAGGAATTCAATTCCATGCAAACATGCCTATGTGATTTAATTTTTTTATTCTTTTAACATCATGTAATTTATATTTTTCTCAACAATCACGTAAGTTGTTTCTTTCTTCTTTCTTTTCATGTCTTTAGATTAGAAACCTATCAATATCTAATATATTTGGTTTCTACAAAACGGTAAATGAAACCGCGGTCATGCCACATAAAAATTACGATGAGAAAAATACAATGTATTTGGTTGAGGCCTCTTCATATTAAGGATATTTTATTTGGTTTTTGATACATTCAGGTGGACTGTGTACTCTACTCATTTGATTGTTAAATGCAAGATCTAAAGATTGTAAACTTGATTTTGCAATGATTGTTAAATGCTTGTTTACAGTTGAGAACATTGTTGTATTGTATGGATATGAACATTTTCCAATGATTGTTAAGAGTGTTGAAATACTTGGGTCAGCGTGAGTGAGTACATACTAGAGCTTGTTTATTTTCATTATCTTTGAACTGTGAACCATGGTTTAGCCACAATCTTATCCAAATATTTCAAATCAAATTCACCCAATTTTCTAAAACACCCATCATTGCTGCTGATCATGTCTATCAGAACTATTCAATTCTGCCATTATTCCCATGGAACAATGTTTATTTTAGGCCTACTTAAAGGCATGCAAGTTCTTCGGCTAAAAAAAATAAAAAAAAAAGAAAAAAAAAGAAAAAAGAAGAAAGCATGCATGTTATAAAGAGCTTGATTAGAAGGATTTGATAAGGACTGTTATGTTCCTTTTTTGTAGTCATTTTTTCCAACAGTTGGCAAGAAGAACTAGCAATGTCAATGTGTCACTAACAACTTAGATATCAACAGATTGTTCCACATATCATCTAGCATTTTTTGGTTGAGACAGTGTAATGCCATACGATCATTCACAAAATCATTTTTCCAATAGTCAATATAAATTTACAAAAAAAAAATAGTCAATATAAATGATTTTGTAGCAACATTCATTATCAATGCTCCCATTATCTTTGTTTTTACATTCAACGTCAATGGTCATGCAGCAACATTGAATATAAAATGACATTCAAAACTAATATCAATGAGGTTGTATCAACAACGTCAAACTAATATAAAGAAAACACAACATAGACCATTCAACATCATTTGGAACCTGAAATACAAGATTGACAATAGCTCCAAGCTTGTAATTACAAGCTGAACCCAACATCGACAAGAGATTTACGCCCTGCAAGTCCATGAATGCTACAAGCCAAATGAAACCAACAAAATTATAGGACCCATGACGTGCAGAATCTTTAAAATGAAATACTTTAATCTTGTTGTGCCTCCTATCAGCAATCTCTTTGAACTTTAACACTGCACATGGACAATAAGGACTTGAGCAAGATATGATGAAAACTGTATAAAATTAGTTATACAAGGACATGGTGACCAACACATGATCAAACATATTAGTAATACAAGTATTCCTGCACTACTTTTGTTAGGTAAGCCATGTAACAAATTTGTCTGGTATATAGTCTCAAGAGCATCTAATTATATTTATTCATTTGAAAGTCTTGCTCATATTAAAAAGTACACATGGTCTATAAATGACAACTAACAATGGAATCCAAGACCAAAATAACAATGATGACCAGGACCAAAATAAGAAGAAAATTGCAATTAGATGAAGGAGCCCATATAGCTGGACTGAACTGCATATGCAATCACTTGCGGGAGTAACATTTTCCCCACTAAACTTAGCACCTTTTTGTTTAGAGGATATGTAAATTCCTGTTGGACGTATACTAATGTTCCAAATATTGTCTTCTATTGGCCTCTTCAAATTTGGAAAAGGTGACCATTACAAGTTAGGGCATTTACTAATTTTCCTGTTAGTGCCCCATTTTTGGGCAACCTATATCAAGTTACTAAAATCCCCTGTGCCACAAGCCATTTGATGCCTCCCATCCATCACAAGCTGGACCACAGAATCTCCCTACTAGTAGCAAAACTAAGAATCTCCCACAATAATTCAATTTCCTTATCTGATAAAATGGTCAAAGACCCAATCTCAAAACACCTATGATTCCAAAGCCATTCTTGGCATACTCAGTCCACTCCACAGATAATGAAGAAATGACTACAAACCTTAAACACAACTTCAAAATGAAGGTTAAGGTGATTGACCATTTCCTCTTCCCCGGATACTATTTCCATTCTAAGATAATCAAAGCCATTAATTTTTAGAAGAAAAAGAGTGGAAGACACATCGGTTATTGTAGCTTCTTTATCTACTTCTCATTAGTTTGTTCTTTTTCTATCATTTGTTTTCCAAACTATGATCTTGCTCTATTATTCTATTTAGATATAATGTGTTACCTCGATCTGATTAAGGCATCTAGTTAAGTACAACCTGCACAGCATCAACACATTGTCTTGCCCCGATCTTGGGATTAGGGATTAGAATGGGCCCCTAAGGTATGAATACGTAATCCCGTAGTGATCCATGTCATGTGAAGACATACACAAATTCCTAAAAGGGAGACTGCACAAGAACGTGTGAAGCATATCCTCCAATAGGCAAATTCAATTTCATACATAAACGGAACCTATGAAGTCCTCTTATAATGATCACAAGCAACCATAGAAGGAGCATTATACAATTATAACATAACTTAAGTCTTTCACTTAATCATTCCCATCACATACATAAGCAAAGAAATCCCTAAACATGTCTTATATAAAATGTCCAGTTCAACCGTCTCCATACACAAGACCAACATCACTAGCCCAACAAAACTACTTGATGCTCTCTGGAAGACAACTAGTAGAAGACGTCGTCATCTTTCCACTCCTCTATACCCGTAGGTACCGTTGGGGCACCCTACCGGGACACGTCGACATTCATTTTGGGATTTGGTTCCATACCTGTAACACCAAGGGTAGCACTGTTAACATGACAGTTAAGCAAATACAGAGATATATAAGACTGTCATAATGTATCAAGTGAATTAAGGGGTATATATTTATTAAAAGAAAGCAATAAATGTACACTAGGCCTGTTGTGCATTAGTGAGCATGTGTAACGAATCATAAACAAGATATCATTCATAATAGTTGGCATCCATGAGGCTATATTCTCTCAAAAGAGAGCGTATAACATACATATGAGAATTATGTTAGGGGATCAAGCTAGCTTCTCGAGCAGCGCCGATAACTCCTCCATAACTACTGCAGTAGTGACATAAGGGATACCCAAATTGGTCTCGTCGAACTTAGTAAGGGTACAAGCGAAGTGGTGCCGACTTAACATATTAAGACCAACTCGAATTTGTATCTTTCATACCTATGATCAATCATAATGATCGTCTTTTATTCATACTTATTCATTCATACCTATCATATCATACGTAACGAGTTGCGGTCTTGAGATTATATTCGGTCATAAAATTCGGAATTTAATAAGTAACTAACAATCAGACAATGCATACTTAATTGAGATGATCGAGCTTAGACCCTCTCAACCTTGGCTACACCCATTTCAGTTCATGGACATACACTCAGTAGAAGCTCAGGACCAATTACCTCAAGGTTCGCCAGGAAGAATGGGAACACGACTACATCATGTTGAGGGCAAGGATTCTTACAATATGAATGCATTTGTATTGAGGAGTATCAAGGAGATTTACTAGCCAACCTTATGCTAGATAATCCGTGATCCCGAGGTCATTTAACACGATGTGTATTCATAAAACATCTGGTATCACTGTGTTACCATATCTTGGTATTACATTGTGTACGCAAAAGACACCTCTTCTTATGCCAACACCCATGACGTGACATCTAGAAATCATCCGGAAAATCAAAGGGGATAAGTGATAGCTCTACACTCGTCTTTCTTGTCATTTGATCACCATTGGGCTAATTTAATTGGGAAAAATGTGCCATATCTAAAGCCTTGCAAAGTCATTGGAAATCCCAAATATCTTAAGTTCACAGTGTTCTTACAGCTTAGCTGTATACATGTTACAGTTAGCCGAATGGCTTAGTTTTTCCCTCAAGTTCATGCGCATTTACTGTTCAACCGTATATTAGCCTACGGCTTGGCCGTGCTAAGCCTACGGCTAGGATATTGCTTAGCCGTAGCACAATCCACGGCTTCCCCATGTGTGAGCCGTAGAATAAAGATAGGTTTTAGGCTCTCGGGAAAGCTCGCCGTAAACTGACTTACGGCTTGGTCACGGGATGGTTACGGCTTAGCCGTAGTTCATTCCATGGCTTAGCCAAAGGTTAGCCTTAGTACAAAAATGGGTTTTAGTACTCTCGAGATTTTGAGCCATATGCACTTACAACTTAGCCGTGGCTCCGCTGTCAACTTCAGAAATTCTGAAAGAAACTCTGAAGTTCGAGTTCAGTACAGAACTCTTAATTTAAAGGGTCACCTTGAGCTTCCTATTGCCTTAACATATCATTGTAGGTTTTAATGATCACATAACTCCCCCATTTTATAACCATATTCCTAATTCATTCAATTCAACACATATATGCTTTGATCAAGAGAAAGGAACTGTAACTTGAAATTAAAGTAATCAATCCAAGAATCAACAATTTTGACATACATGTAGTGTCATATATACTCTAATACTTGCCTTTTACACAGTGCTTGACCTTACCCAACTTCTCCTTGGTGTGTAGTTAGGGAAAGCCTCAATAAGAAGATGAGTTCTCTACATGAAAGACATGCAAATGGTGAATGTAATGTAGAATGCATGCATGTTGTGTAATTGAATCTTCTTGACTCTATCAAGCCCAAAGAAGTGAAATGGAGATAGAATTTTCACCTTAAGGGCTGTAGCTTGATGAAGGTTGTGATTTCTAAGAGAGAGATGCCCAAAGGAAGAAAAAGAAGAACAATAGAGGCTGTCCCTCTTGCATGCAAGACTTCAAACCTTGTTTCCAGCTCTAAGGTGAAGTGAGGATGAAGAAAGGTGAAGAGAGGGAGTGCCTTCAACGAAAAACAGGAAGAGGAAGAAGAAAGACATTGGGTTCTCCTTTTTAATCAAAGTTTTCCTGAAGTTTACATTCAAGTCCACATTTTTGGAATAATTACAGTTTGGGTCACATGGGCCTCAATTAGGCTACGATAGATCCAAATTAAGTTGGACCAAACATGAAGGGTGTTCTACAAGATAAATTACACAAGATACAACTAATGAGGTGCCAATATGATGCAAACCTTGAGACTCTAAATTACAAGAAGGCCCTTGACTACCTAGGTAAAATTTGAACCCAATCCAACTACCTATCCATAATCCAAGTCCAAAAATGTTTAGTTAATTTAGCCTAAACAAAGTTTAATTAGTATAAAACAAAATTAACTATCACAAATCGAAGTCAGTTGGGATTAGGACCTTACACACATCACAAGATAAGATTGCTACATTGCAAGTTTGAGGCAACAAAATAAACAAGCAATGTAGGTTGGGAGCCTATGAAAGCATCTGATCAATAGAAAGCTACCACCATTATTTTAGCTTGTAATCAATAGGAAAAACCATTATATGTGAATGGAAAATGAATAGAAGAATAAGATTTTACAAGTGCATAAGCTAGTTTGGTTTTCATATTGCCTCTCCTGCTGTTACCTTTGTTTTAGTTGCTCTACAACAAACCTCTAATGGCTTGCAGGATCTTGACCTAAAACATAACTCTAGTATAATGATTTGCACACATGCTTATTGGTTTTCAGAAATCTCTTGCTAACACCACCACTGATTTATTACTATGAAGCTTCGCCATCCACATACAAAGTAGAAAATTGCATGGAGGCGGATCGGCATGTAAGCGCTGATGGCTCTTTGTTTCAATCACTTTCACCAACAGCTAGTGCCTTCACGGATGTAAAAGATAAAAGGTGACAAGATTACTTTGAATCCATGGTTAAAAAATGTGGGTTCAGTGTGCCTGCCATATACCCCACAGACGAGGAACTTATAAATATTTGTGTGGTCAATCAATGTAAAGATTAAGGTTTAGGGCTGGATGAACATTTTCATAAAGATATAGGTGTTACATGGTTTTTACAGGGCAGAGATGAGAGAAAGAGGGAGAGAAAAAGAGAGGAGAGGAGAGGAAAAGGGAGGGAGAGGAGGAAAAAGAAGAATAGGAGGAGGAAGAGGGAGAGGAAGAGGAGGAGGAAACGGAAGAGGAAGAGGAGGAAAAAAAAGAGGAAGAGGAAAGAAGGGGGAGAGGGAAAGAGAGAGAATAAAGAGAGGGAGAGGGAGAGGAAGAGGAGGAAGCGTGACAGAGAGAGGAAGGGGAAGGAGAGGGAGAGCCCTCCGCTGGCCGGTGCTCCTTGCCGGCTGGAGGGGTAGGTGGGGAAGGGGAGGAGAGAGTAGGGAGAGAGAAGTGTAGGGAAAGAAGGGTTGATGGGTATTTTGGAAAGTTTGGAATTTTTTATTTTTTTTTTAAATGAGCTGTGTAGGAAGAGAAAAACCTGGTATATGAATAGCAGTTCCCTTTTGATAGGCTATAGCTGGTAATGGATCTTTGTAACATCTCTAAATTATGATTGTTTGATATTTACTTTTAAGATGTTGTTAGGAAAGTTAAATCTATCCACAAATGCACATTAGTTATTGATTATTTGTTTGTGGTTACATTTCAAGTGAATGACTAATCTCTATAGCTTCACTAGCTTATGATACATGGTTAGGGGTTTCATTTTCATTTGTTATTTGAGCATCGATTGTTATGATATAACATTTTGGATTTCGTTATACGTCTTGTCATTAACCATTATATGTAATATGTGACCAACATGACTATGTATCAGTTCTAAGTAAACTGTTTTAACACTGGTATGCATTTTTCTTGCATGCATGCCTTCACTTGCAGTTTTTTTTTTTTTTTTGGGAATATTCAATACAGGGAAAAAGCTTGAGCTTGGTCTTACATAAAGGATATCTAATTACCACATCCTCATTAAGTTGCAAAAGAGGGACCAGAGTCTAGAGGCGTGGAAAAGTGGGGGCCACATCGTATTCTCTACGTTGCCAAATGCTAAAGAGGGACTAGCAAGAATATTTCTAATCAAGGTGTGCCACACCACTGCAAGATGTCCAAGACATGTTTCATGGAAGGCCTATGCAAAGGCACTGTCACAGTGCAGTTGAGCCCCAGGTTCAACACCGCAATCATCTCATTCAAGTAAGCAGGTTCTTGTCTAAGCTCTTCATCAAGTGCTTCCACCAAGTCCTTCCCCTCCAGCAAATGATGCCACGCCCATTCCACCAAGCCATTTCACCCATCAGAAATGCAGCATGCTTTCTTTCCTGTCGTCAGCTCAAGTAGCACCACCCCAAAGCTATACACATCACACTTCTCGTTGGCTCGTGACCAGACCGCATACTCTGGAGCAATGTATCCAAAAGTACCGGCTATGCCAGACATGGTCTCGGGCTCTCCCTTCTTGGCCCGCATCCTGGCCAGCCCGAAATCTGCAACCCGGGCTTTGAATTCAGAGTCCAAAAGGATGTTGCTGGACTTGACATCTCGGTGGATGATGGGAGGTGAGCAGGAGTGGTGCATGTAGCAAAGCCCCTGGGCCGAATCCACTGCGATTCTTAACCGAATCGACCAATCCAACTGTCTTGATTCTAATTCGACTGTTGTTGTTGTTGTACCGTTTCTCTTTAAAAACAGCCAGCGGTCCAAGCTCCCGTTCTCCATGTACTCGTACACAAGAAGCTTCGAATCCTCACTCGAGAAGCAACATAAAAGTTTGACTATATTGGAGTGCCGGATCCGGCCCAGTATCTCAATCTCCGCTTGGAATTCCTTGTCCAACTTTGCATCCGACTTGTTGCCATTTGAGATTTTCTTCACGGCCACCACCATATCATTGTCATCTATTTGATTCTTCACAGAGATCCGATACACCTTCCCAGATCCTCCGCTCCCAATAAGGTTGCTTTCGACCAGCCCGTTTAAGATGTCCTCCTCCATAAAATCCAGCCGTTGGAACGACGTAAACTTCCACGTGGCGAGATCCTCCTCAAATCTCTGCTTTCGCTCTTGCTCTTGCTGTTGCTTCTTGTTCTTGTTTCTGTGATGTCTTCGTGTAAGTAACCACGTGAGGAAAGCGAGAGTGAGAAGAACCATGAAGCCTGAGATGGACAAGATGGAGAGTAAAAGTGGGGCTGATATTTTGGGAGAGGAATGGCAGGAGCGGATGTTGATGAAGTGGTTGTTGGAGTTGGATGCGCATAGTTGGGAGTTGTTGAGGAAGCTGCTCTTGAACTCCAGCGTGTCAAACCGGTCTGGGATCTTTCCGCTGAGCCTGTTAGAGGAGAGATCCAGTTTGCGGAGGTGAAGGTATCCAAGTTCCGGCGGGATCTCGCCGGACAGCTGGTTCCCCGATAGATCAAGAGTGTTGAGCCCGTCAATAAACCCGATCGCTGGAGGAATTCTGCCAGTGAGCTGGTTTTTGCTCAGATTGAGAGTGTTGAGAAATTCCCATGAGATTTTATTGGATGGTATCTCTCCGGTGATTTTATTTTCTTGCAACTCAAGCGTCTGGAGCAAAGAGAGAGTTGTCACACTCTCCGGAATTTCTCCCATAAATGCGTTGCGATGTAGTTGTGCGACTTGCAGGATGGAGCATCTGCCGAGGGACTTGGGCAGGATTCCGCTAAGATTGTTAGAAGAAACGTCGAGCTGAAGGAGTTGGCCGCTGTGGCACAGGTTCTCATTCAGATTGCCTGAAAGTCTGTTCATGGAGACATTAAAAACCTTGGAAGAATGAAGTCCTAATTCTGGAGGCAGAGCCCCCGTCAAGCTGTTGTCAGAGAGATCGACGTAAAGCAGAGAAGGCAGCCGGCCAATACCTGCCGGGATCTCACCGGAAAGTTGGTTTTGATTCAGATAAAGATATGTCAAATTCACAAGTTTTCCAACATCTTCTGGAATTGTTCCAGTGAACTGATTGATGGAGAGATCTACGGACAATAGGCCGAGAGCGTCAACTGTTTTCGGAGTCTCACCAGACAAGCTGGTGTTGGAGAGATTAACTTGCTTCAAACTCTCCATTCTAAATAGACCTCTCGGAATCTCGCCGCTCAGTTTGTTCCCCGAGAGAACGAGCCGCTCTAGATGTGTGAGGTTGGTGAGAGCTTCAGGAATCTCACCGACCAGATTTGCTTTCCAAATGTAGAGGTTCTTGAGCTTCTTCAACCGGCCAAACTCAAGCGGAATTCGCCACTGCGGCATGATCGAAAGGTCACCGAGATACAAGGTTTCGAGAATTTCCAGATCGGCCATCTCCAAAGGAACAGATCCGTTGAAGAGGTTCTGATCGAGTTCGAGTTCGATGAGATTTGACATACGACCGATCGTCGGAGGGATGTCGCCGGTAAAGTTGTTGAGATAGAGGGAGAAGTAGCGGAGGGAAGAGAGGCGGTCGATGTCGGGAGGCAGGCGACCGACGAAGTGATTCCCCGAGATGTCGAGGTGGTGGAGATTGGAGCAGTTGGAGAGGTAGATGGGGAAAGGACCAGGGATGTTGTTCAGGAGACATCGATTTTGGTTAGATTGGTGAGTTCACAGATGGAGGAGGGGATTGGGAAGGAGAGGTTCTTGTTAGAGAGATTGATTTCAGTGATGGTGCCATCTGTAGTGCATGTGATCCCAGGCCAGGAGCACGGGTCTCCATTCGACTCGGTCCAATTGGAGAGGGAAGGTGGGTTTCTCCATTCTCTTTTCAGTTTTAAAAGAATTTCCTGCTGCAGCTCCTGCTTCTGCTTCTGTGGGCTTTTGGGTTGGGACTGAGACAGCAAGGGAAAGGAGTGGAGGAAGAGAAGCAGAAGCATGATGCGACAAAGTGAAAGGAAGAGTGTTTTCGTCATGTCTTTTTTAATGAGGAAAGGAGTTGTTTTTGGTTACAGTGCTTACAGCTACGCTGCACCAACACTTGTATAGAGAATCAGGCGACTGCCAGTTGAGTCAATACCAACTACCAAGCCAAGCAGGTCCGTCCGTCTGCGCGGGTCGTGGGAACGCAGCATTCATATCTCCACAGACCGGCCAAGCTTTCTATCTCATTACCTATCTCACGAGGCATTACCTATCTCACAAGGCATGTGATAGTCCTTAGTCATTTATTTTGGTCCCACATTATTACTAGCTTGTTTTAGATGCATTGATTGTTCAACTGTTGATTGGGGAATTCATAGGGGTTAATCTGATCCAAAGTCATCTAGAATGAATCATTTGCTTTATTGAACAAAGCTTTATTAGCGTTTACCCGCTGTTATCAACCATAACAGATGGTCGACCTTATTATCAACCATAATAGTTGGCGTCGACCAGCTTTGCAATAAGTTCGGTCAACAAAGAAAAATGCAGGCAGTGGAAATGCAAAAGAGCAGCAACATGATATTGACTCAATGAAAGTAGCTTGCTTACTCTCAGCCACTACTTCAGAAAGGAAATCTCTTCACTATGCTTATGCTCAGTCAAGTAAGGCAGGCTATGATTCCATTCCATTCAAAACTATGCTTATGCACAATCAAGTGAGGTCAGGGTTGGCTCAAGATAATTTGAGGCTTAAAGCGACAATCCTAAATGGCATATTTTTTTATTTTTAATATTATTATAATATTTTATTTAAAATTTATTTTTTTTATTTTTTGTAATGCAATATTACTATTTAAGTTTTATATTTAAATTTCACTAATATATCTTTTTCAATTAATAGTATGGCTAGTTTATTTAATATTTTTTTGTGACATTTTTGTTCTAAGTTAGGATTTTATCAATTTTAATTTTGAAAAACTTTTTTCTATAAAAGAAACAGTTGCAGGTATTGTCAATATTATTCTAGTAGACATAGTTAATATTTATAAATTATAACTAATAATATTTACAAATAAAACGAACACTAAGTATAATAAATATATAACATGATCATGTAATTAAATTTTTTAAAAGCATAGAACCATAAAAGCTAATTTAGTGATTTATCAGTGTTGGCCACAAAAATTATAGATGTGGATTACTTTTAAATTTGATGCAACTTCTGCAACATGAAAAAAAAAAATTATATTTGAAGTTGTCTTCTAAGGATTTCAAGCAGCATAGATATAGAAGGAAAAATGTACAAACTGAATGATTGTCAAAACAGAAAATGATTTCTTGCCTGTTGTAATTTTAGGATTTTTTTTAATGGTAACATTATCTCAATGGTGAAAATAGTCTTTAATTCTTTCTTTGAAATATGAAAAGATAACACTTGCTTTTTTTGAAATATGAAATGATAGTATTTTCTTTAATTACTTTTATGAGGCCTTAAGTTGCTACAATTATTTTTTTTTTTTTTGAGGTCTTATTTTTTGGATTAAAAAAAGGATAAAATTTACTTTTTGGGGGACCTTATTTTTTGGGGGATATAAAGCAAAGGCTTTTCTGGCCCAATGGTCAAGCCACCCCTGAGTGAGGCGGGCTATGATTCCATTCCATTCAAAGCCCCGTAACAGGATTGGATTATATATCTGAAATATTTTTCCCATAACATGGTTGTTCGTATGGTAATGATGAATATCGTTTTGTGTGACTTGTTCGATTTGGCACGAGAAACACTTAAATTTTAGTGTTAAGAGGTGAATATCAAAAAGGACAGTTTTACGGCAAAATATTTATTTTCTAATTTAATGAAAAAGACCTTTTACCTTTAGTGAGCCTCACAAAGCTGTTTTTATCTTGTGTTTTTAACAAAAAGTCAACTTTGACTTAAAAAGAAAAACTGAATAATGGTACCAGTATAAGGGATCCAGAGTGCTGCATCCGATCATGCCCAGCCACTTAGCTACCGACATTAAATCTGATTCCTTTTTTATATCTGTGGGACACATTTTTCTAGAGTGGTTAATTACACTGTAAGAGGGTCCTAGTTAAGAAAAATCTAAGATGAGTAAGTAGGTTCAAATCCCCACCATAAAAGCCCCTTCAATTACACTATTCCTGATCGTTTAATCACACTAGAACCATGTTTGATAGTCCATGTAGATATTTCTCATTAGCAATCATCTGTTTGCCATGGTTTTGACCAATAACTTATATCTAGCCTAGAAGCTCTAATATTGAGAGCCTCTGCAAAAAGACTGGATCGCTCAGATAACATGATTGCTAAAAACTTTAAGACGTCAGTAGAGAGGAAAGGCCCACTGAAAAGATGATTCATATCAGTAATTGGAACCATTTTTAGTACAAATCACGTTAACTATTTAGACAGACCCCACAGGGTAGACAAACAGATAAATAATTGGCATTTTAAAACTTCTTATCGATCTTGACCATCCTTTTTTTTTTTTTGGGTTAGTCACACAGATCATATTGTTACAGTCATACAAATGATGGAATATGCAAAGTCAGGCCTCCAGATGGACAGCTCAAAAATTAAGATTGAACCTTTACTATTAATTTAGTTGCCTGCTATGCTAATCAATCTTCTCATCAACATGATTTTGAAATTTATTGGCTAACCAAGGTAGGGTAGATTTTTTCACTCGTGGGGGCAGTAACTGGGTGGGACACTCTTTTTAACTGGGGTTTTAGCCCTTTGACACATGTATTCCGACCGTATATGAACCTCTCCCATACTGTATAATTCCGGCTATTGAAATTTCATCACTACCATTCAAAGGAAAAACAACTCTTGAGTTATGAAACATGTACAATGATGACAGAAACAGTTAATCTATAATCTGAAATATAGAAATAAGTCAAGATCTAGAAAACTAAATCTGAAGTTGTAGGATAAGAAAGAAACTTCAAAACCAATTATGATACAAATCACTAGATAATCTAATTACTATCATTGCTTCACAGTAGGAAAATCTCAAGGACCGAGCCAACAGGATGAACATTATAACTAGGTGCCTGCAATTTTTTAGAGGACATTGCAAGTCACGGAAGTAGTCCCTTGAGTGTGTTTATGTGTGTGTCTCCGTGTGTGTATAAATGGAACCTAAACACTGTTGACATTCACACGAGCAATGCACATTGAAACCTGTATGTTGCAGAAGCCCACTACAGAAGGACTGGACCATATTCTAGTAGTCACATCACACCAACAATACAGTTCTTCAATCCCTGTATAACACATGCACAGTAAAAACTAAGAAATTACCAATGGTGCACATTTCAGGTGGTGAAAGAAATATCTACAGATTTGATAATGGCAAAGGTTTTATGGACAAACACCATGAAAAATAAATAGAACTAAACGCACAAGAAAATCAATTTTCTTGTTCGTCGTGACATGTGACAGTCTATAGAAAACTAAACTAACTTTTCACTTTGGGATTTAACTGGCACAACTAAAGGAAATGAATTCAAGACAGAAAATAAACAAGCACATTAGTGTTAGTCAGCTGAGTAACTTAAAAGATGAGATTTCCCATCGTCGAAGCTCAACCCAATTAAAACAATGCATGTGACCTCCGAGCAGTATCACCAAAGTAGGTAGTGATGCCCTTCAAGTAACAATCTACATAATTCTCTTCAACCTGAATGTTGCAGACAGGTTAGACTAAGATAACACAATCCTTCTGAAAGATATTGCAAGGAGAATTTTAATGACAGAAGAAGAAAATAAATCAAGTCCATAATTTGTGCAACCATGTATGAGAGATAACTAATTATAGCAGTGTGTGACATTCTAATAGGTCCTGTAGAGAGAGAGAGAGAGAGAGAGAGAGAGAGAGAGAGAGAGAGCTGTATTCCCAACCAAAAAACAGACTAATAGTAATACCTCCAGGTCTAAGCGGGGTGATGATAACCAAGAAAGCTCTTCCACTTGATTTAAGTCCACATTACGAGGAAAGAAACATAATTATATTGGGTGTTATTCTTTCAGCAGCCTTTAACAAAGAATATCTGCATGTAACTTTCTATTAGTTTTCCCATCAATGTGATGAACATTGAATATGCAACTCCACAAGAACTAATGTAATAGCACCAGTCACAAACCATGATAAGAAGCATATGACAGTTTTTTGGATCCTCCAAACAATACCAGAGTACCTGTGCTAGCCTAAGACACAGTTACACAAAACTGCTGCATCATATCCTACATACCAATCTCTTAAATATGAGGGTCCTAGGATCTAAATACAGGGTACAGCTGACATATGATCCTAGGATCCAGTTTCGAAATATGGTTTATATAGTTCATAACTGATAAGCAGTTGCTAGCAGTTGGGAAGAACATGCATTTGTTATCTTAACTTGTTGCCTTGATAATAAACCATATTAAGTTCAATGATTATTACCAAATTGCCGGTCTCCATAAGGAATCTAAAAAGCAACACTAGTTGAGGTTAACATGGTGCTTTTAATTATAATAAATTTAATTTATCATGCATCTTTCCCTTTCCCAAGGACTTGGACAATGTCCCAAGTGTTACACATCATAGTTAGCCATTTAGCATAACCATGCATTATAAGTTTTACTAGGTGCCTCACTGAAAAGAGCGAATTCATATAGGATTTTATATGAAGCATATTTCTAAACCTTGTACTGTATGTATTCAAAGGTAATGGTGAGTCGAATCAACTAAGTAGACCACTGGGTTAGGTCAGTCAAAGGACTATAAACGACAGTCAGATGACTTCAGACAGTCAACTCGAGACCACTCAAATCAAATCAAATTCCCCATCTTTTAAGCGATAATACGTACATTTTAGCTAATACTTTGAATCATATTACTCCTTTAACAATCTATGAAGCCCAAATATAGCAATGATCTTCCTTGACTCCCTTTCTAACCATTAAACCTCAAAACATTAAATCAGTAGGTAGAAATAGATAATATGACAGTGCTAATTTTTTTGACATTCGCTAATCCAGATGAGACTTTCATGACCCTACACCTACTAATTCACATGGATATTTAAAAGTGTCTCACCTAGACATGCATAAGTGAAGTTCAGGCACAAATCCCAAGGTGGTACCGGTTTTGTTGTGGGCCCTCCTCTTGGGCCTCTCTTCATATTTCTTTAAATCCTCTTTTATTACCTTGTGGCTCTCTTAATTAATCTTCAAGGGCATGTTTGTTAAATTGAGAGGAATCTTCTATTTAGAGGATTCCTTCATTCCCTTGGAACCATGGTATCCTCTCTAAGGACTTTTTATGGGAAGAATAAATGCATCTTAGCTTTGGAAAACACCTAGGATTCACTCTCAAGTGCTTCATTGCCTTTGTGGATTTGCAAAATTCGATGGGGAAGGTGGTAATTGAGGAATCAATGGAAGAAAGGATTTTTGGTGGATTTAGATAATCCTCTAACTTTTCCTCTCTTCAACCAAGTGTAGATTTTCTTTGCAATCGAGGAAAATCAAAGGATTCATCTCTGAGGATGTTGTCCAAACATGCGCCAAATCTTTTATTTCCTCCCATGTGGACTTCCCAATGTGGGCCCTTTAATGTGATTGCTCATATGGGGCCTTCAGTCCTTCAGTTGCTTCATCTAAAGAGATCCAACCATTGATTGTTGTCAAAATAACAATCCAATGGTGGACTTTCACTGTCGTGACAATCAAAGATGGGACAATCACCATCCATCCACAAAATAGATAAATCTTCAACCCTACGCCTCCATCGCCAGTAGATCTTGAAGGATTTGTTCCCATCAGGTTCATTAACCACTAAGTGCTATGGTCGGTTTGGCCAACTTGGTTAGCACCAACTCACAGGTGGTACTAAGATGTAAACAGGACCTTAAGGATGAGGAGAGGATCGAGTTTCAGCTCCATCAGATCATCCTAAGGCTACGATTTAATACCTTGAAATTTACTATTTAGAACCATTCTCTCTTCAACAACCAGATCACAGGCTTGGGATAGTAGGATAGGCGTGAAACCTTGACATGTGGTTTCTGATACAAAACAATAACCTTTCTATTTTTTTTTTAATTGGTCTAACATATAACATTTCCTCTACAAAACGTATTAAACCATTGTTCTGGTATGCATATAAACACATGGTATGTTTGTTGTTATGTTCGTTCTGTTGGTAGCTATTGTTTGGTCTGGGATGGCTTTTGAAAGCTTGTCAGTTGTCAGTATCTCTCTTGTACTGCTAGCTTTCTCTAATAAATTTTACCTTTCAGAAAAAAAAGAAAAAAACACATGGAATGGATGGAACATCAGAAGTCAAATGACAAGGATAAGAAATAGTGGCTTAAAAAACTTGGCCGTTGTCAAGCTTATTCTACATACACACACCATGTTCATGAAATAAATAAAGAATATCTCATACCAATCTTTTGGCTTGAGAAAATCAAGGGTAAAGTTCTCCATCATGCTGTAACTTGGACCACCCCATGGTGGTTAAAGAAACACAACATCACCCTGAACAAAAGCAAAGCATACTATGAGAAAAAACTACCGTAAGTTTACAATTTTGAACACTCCAAGCATTAAAGTTTTCAGTTGCACATTTCAACAATTTATAGTTCAAGGGGGCATACGCCCACTTGCAAAACTGACTGATAAAGATTTATAGCATTATAAAAATTAAAAACAGTCTTAAGCGTAAAAGAAATGTTTGGTTGATAGCTAACATAACAAGCAACATGAACGCAAGCTTCCAACAAAAAGCATTAGCCTGAGTTGGTGTCACTGGATAAGCAGTAAATGGCTATAATTTTTTTAATATATAAATAAAGGTCACTAAAGCTACAAATTGTCTTAAGTATTTACCAAATTTACACAATTTCACTTCACCTTCTCATATTGATATAACGTCTGTATTATGCTGCAATCCACTTATTTTAAGGGTAGTTTAGGCAAGGTTTAATAAACCAGACTCGAGACCAGACTCGCCCAAGGCCATTTCTGAGTCAACTCAGCCGACTTGGGCAAGTCCCTATTCAATTCAGTTTAAAAGAAACAAAAATAAAAAAAAAAAGCAGCAGCGCTGCAGCAGCTACAGGGCACTGCTTAGGGAGTGGTGTAACAGGACACATAAGAAGAAAAAGAAAAGTAGCCTTGCAGTAAAAAGAAGAGTAGCCTTGCAGGCAGCAGCAACAGTAGACTTCAGGCAGCAACAGCAGTGGACTGCAGGCTACAGCATAGCAGGTAGTGACTTGCAGGGAGGCTGGGCACTGGGCAGCAGCATTGACAGGCACTAGGCAGCAGAGCTTGAAGCACGCAGCAAGTCAACAGGTCAGATAATTTTTTTTTAAGTGATGCCCTCTCTTCCTCTCTTGCTGGAAATAGCTGTCTATTTAGGTTTCTTTTTTTTTTTTTCTGTTTTCCTCCCTTCCTCCCTTTTTTTTTATTTTTTTTTTCTCGCTCAATGATGCAAGACTCGGCCAATCTTTTTTTTTTATTTTCTCTCTCTCTTGTATGCAAGAAGAAGAAGCTGCTGCCACAACTGTTCTGCAAAGTTCAGACCATCTTTTCTTCCAATTCTACCATGTTTTGAAAGGTAGTTTCTGTTTTCTCTCTCTCTTATTGGAAATAGCTGCCCATCTAGCTTTCTTTTTATTTTCTTTTTTTTTTCTCCCTCCCTTCCCTTTTTTCTTCTTTTTTTCTCAATGATGCATGACTTGGTCGAGTCCCATCAGTGCGATACCGAGTCAGAGTGACCTGACTCGGTATCAGCCAAGTCCAAGTCAACTCAAACTCGGCTGATTTTTTAAAACATGAGTTTAGACACTACATGTCATCGGCTTTCTCACCACGTGCATTATGTTTTTGAAAAATCCAATCCACTTGACCGAGATAAGAAAATGAAAACCACGTCCACGACAGAAATAGGTGAAAATTCTTTTTTTTTCTTTTTGTCTTTAAAAGAAAAGTGAATTCCTAAAAATAGAAAAAGAAAATGGAAGGACAGCAACAAGGAAGGAAAGATTCTCAAAGCAATTGCCTCAGCATACACTGATTCACCTTTCACAACACACTACTGCAATACCCAAGGTCTGGAAATTCTGGCCCTGTTTTTAAATATCTAATTATTGATTTTTATGGTGGGTTCTATTGCTAATTAGTACTATGGGACCCATTCCATTACTACATGAATTAGTCATCATAAGAGGGAGAAAATTGCACGACATCTTCATCCAAATAGGAAGTAAACTTTGGATGGGATAGGAAGTCCTATACATGGCCCTATCAGGAAAGGGGATCAAATGTATATATATATATATATTCATGGAGTCTTTTATTGCCTCACTTTGCTTCTTCAAAACCCTAGGGGAGAACCACATAGAGAGAGAAGCCTAAGACAGAGCACTAGGAGGAGAAAGAAAGAGAGAAACTAAGAGGAAGAGGACGAGAAACAACCAGGCAACAGTTGATGTCCTGCTCTCGACCTCAGATAGCCAACATCACAAGAGTTTACAAGAGGTGAGTGGTTTTCCTATGTCTATTCCTTAAGTTTGGGTGTGTTTCGTACGTGAACGAGAAAGCCTGATGCCAAGAATGAGCCAGGAAATCAGGTCGTTCCTGTATGTTGTTCATGTTTGAACTGTGGGCCCCACATGGAATGCGGGGTAGTCAATCAGATCCGATGATCTGAAAGAGAACCCTTGGTCGACCTTGCTAGGTATGTTCAACAGGGGAGAAACTCAGTTGGGTTTATAAGGATGGGTTTTTAGGAAGCCAGCCATTGTAAAACAGTGACTGACGACCATTGTTTGGGCAAGATGATGAGTGAAGACATGAGGAATTGATTTGAAACAAGAAGATAATGATTTCCTTGTGATTGTATACTTTTGAATGTTAATTTAAATCAAATTCTCATGAGCATCAAGGTCTAAAACAATCAAATTTCATTGTATTTAAATCATTATATATATATACTAGGAGTCTTGATAACACTACTGAGTAAAAGACAAATCTCTATTTGTGGAAGAGAAAACATCTAAGTCTTGGGTTAATCCCAACTACGACTCTATTCTTTGCTTTTCGCACTTTGGATCAGCCACACATGCCAAAATTCACCGGCTGATCTCCGTCACTCCCCGCAACTTTCATGACTACATTACCTGAAGTGGGGCGAACCACTGGTCAGTAACACTAGTGAGCAGAATAAGAAAACATTAAGGTATAGCATATTTTCAATCATTCAGTGAATATTTATATATATTCAATAATGGTGTTCAAACGACATCTTAATCAATTTCTTTCTTGAGTAATTTCCTACTGCAGCATCAAATGGTTCCGATACCCCATACGGGTGTATTTACGTTTCTGTCAACAACATGGCTTGTCATCCACCATGAATGTTGAGCCTGTTCCAATACTCCTACATTGGAGCATCTACATTTCTATCAACAACATGGCCTGTCTTGCCACGATGATTGTTGAACCTACTTCCCTCAACCAACATCCACGAGAGAAGTTCTATACTCATTGCCAGCAGTTGGTATTACTCTATTTCAATCATCAATGGCAAATTCATTTCAATAAATTCATTATAGATTCATCTCTACAATAATTGGCTACATAATCTTATTCTTTTCTTTGGCCAGTACTACATAACACTGGTTAATTCTCACCCCACTCCAAGTCGGAGTTGGTACCAGGCTGTGGCATTATCCTTATCTTATTGAGGGAATCAATTGTTCATCGTATAATTATCCACAAGAATCAAGATATAATTAATAAATTCAGGTGGAAATATCTTATTGAAGGAGCTAATTATTCATTATAAAATTTACCATGGAAATCAAGGCATAAGGAATAATTAATTGCTATGAAAAAGGCCCACATAAACATTCAAATAATTGATCCCCACTAGTTTAGGTAATTAGACGACATTGGGTTCATAACTTATCATGCTGTAAAATTTATCATAAAGCCTTAACGGGGTTCCTAAGATATAACTAAAATAACAGGGGCTAATTTGTAAATTTAAGAAGTTTATAAATATCTCCCCCAAGTCGTCAACGCCCTCAAAGAATCACCTATTCACCTATTTCGTTCATCAGAAGAAAGTATCACCAGGCTTGACTTGAGGCAGTTGCAGGGTGGGGCCCAACGGTACGATGCACATGGGACCTACACCTAAGTGGTCACCCAGGGGTCCACCCCAAGATGTGTGGACCTGATCTTGGATCAGGTGGCCCCACGTGGCCCATAACTCCAGTCGGCCAAGCAAGTCTTTGACGGCCTGGGAAATTAGAAATTTCAGTTCTGATCTGGATTTGCAAGTTAATCCATCATCTTCTCAACCGAAATCAAAGTTGCAAAGGTATGTAAATCACAAGATTTTAATTTGCCACATTCCCATCTAAGAAATAGGTTTTTGAAAGTAGTTTCTACCATTACACTGCCGACAGATTTTGGTAATTCCTTGAATCTTCACTCAAGGGTCCAGATTTGTTGATTTCCATTCCAAAACAAGGCCAAAAAGGGGTCGATTAACAGTCCCACTCCTTACCATCAGATCCAATCATTAATTTGATGATTGATTTTGGGTTTAACCAAATCTGGCCGATACCATGTGCTGACAATCACTATAGCACTAGTAGTATATAATATTCACAGTTCGTCATAGGATCAAGTGGATTCTACTCACCTTCTATAGAAGTAAGTTGCTCGGCCAGTGATCGGTCTCTCGTCAGACATCCGCTGCGCGTCCCGCTATTGATCTTCCTCTCCTCCCAACAATTCCACAGCCAAATCAGTCTTCTACTCTCTCTCTCTCTCTCTCTCTCTATGTCTCTGTCTCTTTCTCTTTCTCTTGTAATTTCTGTTGTTGCTGTGTATGTGATAAGGGAAGCTTATTGTCCAATATATATTATAGTGCTTGGGGGGGAGTCCTGTTTGGAAACTACAGGGAAATCCTATTGGAAACATATTCTTAGAGAGAAAAAGTCTGTTGGGACTCCTTATTCTCCAAATAATCCTATTTTAGCCTACTATGGACTTACCAAAAGTCCTAATCCATGACTTATAAACATTCCGATTAAATTAAGACTCCCTGTTAGGCTCCAAACATGGTTTGGACTATCATGGCCCACCTGGTAAAGGGTTGGCCTACAAAAGTAGGTTAGGTTATTATAACTTTGATATGTGGGAATAAAATTGTGGCATATACAAATTAGTAAACAAGAAAATATTTTGAATTATAAATTCTATTGTGCATGATTTTATTAAGATAGGGCTTAATCTGAACTACTAGCACGATATGATTTATTGTGTGATTCTAGACCATTGGGTTCGATTTGAAGTTTGGTTATGTTGTATATAGAAGTGGATAATAGGACACTAAGGTCCTGATACTGTGGGTCCTACGGGACGCTGGGTGAGGAGATGTATGAGTGGCATCTCGACAAATGCGATATATCAAGATAGTGCAGTGATGTAGACTGGGTGCAAGGATGTAGTTCAGAAATGTGTCATGGAGTATGATATATTCATTGATTGAATTATTTATGGTCTATTAATAATTTGTTTCTAATGATGCTATTCTATTACTTGTGGATGTATATTAGAATAAGAAATTCATTCACCAGTTTATACAGATATTGAGTTGTTCCCTTCAGATAACCAAGTTGCGGGTGGGACCAGAGAATGGCGAAGATCAGCCCGTAGTGTTTGGCATGCGTGGCTGAGGAGAACGTTACCTCAATATCCAGTAGTTTAGGGAAATAGATAGTATAGAGTATTTAATTGTTACGATGAATTTTATTATGGGCATTGTTTAGACACTGGAAATATAATTAGTTGGTCACTTAATTTGCTTGAGTAATAGAAAGACAAATTTTAATTTAATGATGCTCATGCCTTATGTGTTCATTTGATTTAAGTATGTGAATTGTATGCCAATGCGTTGTAACTCAGATTCCGACAACGCCTCTGAATTTGGGTTGTGACAACTACCTAGAAGATGCAGGAGTTGATGTGGAATGAAGATGTGGACTACAAAACAAAAAGTTGGCCCCCCAATGACCTGCGTCATACCAAAGATGTGGACTGATAACCATTAAAAACAATTCATTTGTTTAACTATTTTAATTAATTATAATGGTTATGAATTAGATATCTTAGATAGCTTGACAAGAGTTTGCTAGTCTAGATGAAGGCAGACTTCTCTTTAACCTAAAGACATCCATAATGCTAGTGGGGCTGGATACTAAGGTAGTTTTATATATATATATATATATATATTTTTTTTTTGCTGAGTTGGCCTAGTGGCTAGGAGTGTGGAAGACAAGGTACGCACTAGGGAACGATCCCTTGTGAATGCTCTATGGGAATGGGTGTCTTATCCACAAAGACAACCCTCTAGTCCCAAGGTTGTAATACTATGGGAAGGTAGTAATATTTGAGTTTCTCTAATATTTGATAAAGACTGAGATCAAGGATCGAAAATGTCATGAATATGGTATTTTTGTGTTTTTTTTTTTTGGCATATAAAATGGTCAGTAGATAACTTGATTTTAAGTGTTATGCTTCTCATCGATTCTTATATGACTACAGGTTCAGTGAGTGTTGCATCAAGATTAAGATTAATTCCTATATGTGTGCTACTCATTTGTGTTGGAAATAGAAGACAGAATCTGATTGCAAACTGTTGAAGCCAGAAAGTACATATTTTGTGGGCTGATTTATTATACTTACAGTTGGGACTTGGTCCATTACTCCGACAACTATTCCTGCATATTGAGTGGGATTGAGGTTATCTAAAACATCAAGCAGTGGTAAGGCTCTGAGCAATTTATTAGGAGCTGTTTTATATGAATTCAGGGATCCAAATTAAATGCAATTAGTTGGTGAGTTTTAAATCAAGGCTGCTGAATTTTGTACTTTCAATGGCTAAAACAGCTAAAGCTTTCTAAAGAGAATAACCTAGAGTTTAAACCAAACCTAGTCTGCAGTAATCAGTCAACAAATCATATCCCATCAACAACATCTGCGCCCTATTCATAAAGCTGGAGTCAGATTCCATGTATGAAAACTGTTACTTCTGGGCAAGGATGCAAATAGCGGTTGCGGCGGGCGTAGTGGCTCGTCGTCAAAACGATACGTAGCGGGCGATACGTAGTGGTAGCAGCAATACGTAGCGGCGTAGCGGTGTGATTTAAAAAAGTCTTTAAACAAATCCGAAAAAATTCCAGAAAATCCAGAATATTGGAAAATGATGGAATATGTGTTTGTTTTGTAAAAGCAACTAGTATATGAGTATGTAGCGGTCCCCTCATTGCATTAGATCCTGTATCGCTGTATCAATAGAAAAGAATATAAATAATCAATGTTTTTCATATGGATTCATGTTGTTTAGTTATGTCAATTTAAATAGTAACTGAAGGCTTATAAAAAAAATGTTATAAACAAATTTCATCAAGATTCATTCAAGAATGAAAGATAAACTATGTTCAAACTTTATAGAAAAACAATATACTAATCTACTTAAAGAGCACAAAGTAGAAAAAAAAAAGCTTCAAAACTCACCCTTTTTGAGCTTGATGCTTGAATCTTAAATGCCACCTTAATCTTTAGATGTTTTTGATGTTTTTGTTGATGATTTTGATGTTTTTTTGAGATGATTTGAAAAATGGAGGCAAGGAAAGGGGCTTGGAGCTGTGAAGAGGAGAGAAAAGAGGGGAGAAGATAAAAGTTAAAAGGGAAAGGTGGGTAGAAAAATCGGCTGGAAGGTTTTAAACCCCCCAGCCGATATGTATCGGCCGATACACATGTGAACGGCGATTTTTTTAAAAATGGGCGCTACGCCCGATTTATCGGCCGATACGAAACGCCCGATTAATCGGCCTATACGCTTCGTATCGGCCGATATTTATATACATGCTTCTGGGATTCAAGCCCAATTATCCTAGTAAAACATAGATTTCTAGCCATAAAATTACAGCTGGAAAGTTTAGCATTGGGTTTGGGGAATTGATAGGCTAGGACAGGTGCAGGTCAAATTGATCATGGAATGGTCACGCTCCTCTCTGAATTGCATCATTAGCTTAATCTGCAAAAGGTACTTTAGTTCCAAAAACCAAAATTGAATTGCATCATTAGCTTAACAAGGAAGAGTGACTTTAGTTCCAGAAACCAAAATCAGCTGTGACACTAAAAAGTTTACTAGGATATCAGCTTCCACATTTACCCATCTAAATTTATAAACAAATGATTCGAAAGTTCCCTAACATGTGTATCGTCAACTCCATCTGCTAATTTAAAATTCGAAAGCCCAGCTTCTTGCAAAAGTAAATTTCATCCCATGACTAAGGGCCTTGGATTAAGAGTTCCACTTCTCTTTGGTCAGCCCTAATCACGTCATTGCTTCTTTTAAAGGTAAACCCTTATCGCCAAGAGGAAAATTCTTTAATGCTAGTGACAATTCTGTGGCATTGCCACCAACAGGACCCAGCTAATACTGAAAATAAAATGAACGGAACCATCTTACTCAACCTTGTCACTGGTAGGAAGGTGGTTTTTACGACTCATTAACGTGTGATGGAAACTAAAATAAGACAAGTGATACAGGCAGAACCACAAAATGTCAAAAGAGAAAATATTGTATCTCAGGAGATACTTTTTATTGGTATTACAGCGAATGGAGAGAAATGGAGTAAATGACTTCAAACAAACATTCATTTGAATCATCAATGTCGAAGCCTGAAAAGTAAAGATATTTCGTGTACCTTAAGATGTGCAGAAAGTTGGAAAAAATCCCCTATTATGAAATCAATGTAATCTTCCACTCCATATATCTTCGCATTATTAAAGGCCATTAAAACCTGTTGAGGATCAACGTCAATGGCAACAACATAATAAGACCTACTAGAACAAATGCAACAGTTAAAGCAAACTGCGCAAATCTTCATTCACATCTGAATAGGCCAAAGTAACAGAGAACACAGCTTTAGAACTCATTAATGGAAAAAAGTGCATTTGATGATAAAGAAAATACTCAAACAGCCACTTCAATAGTTAGAACAAATTAATTCAGCACCACAAACAGAAGAAAATGGAAGACTATTCATGTGTATGAGTTAGGTTGTGACTTAAGTGGTAAGATGAAGTTCAAACCCCAGAACCCAGACATTACAAGATCCTAGCAAATCATCCAGCAGGCCTTGCCATCAATAGGCAGAGTTTAAAATCAGATAATTCAGAAAATAGTGCTCTGCTTTCCACTTGCAACAATCCATTTCCTGTCTTTTCAAGTGTTCGGATTTGGTGATTAGAATCACTTGATCAGCATGACATTTTAGAGAATGATCATTCTAACATGGGCCCACCTGATGAGAGCTGGATCTCAGATATGTGTTAACAGCCTCGCATACAAAATTATAGTCACTGTAATATGGGAGGGAGAAGAAAATTTGTGCACATTCTACACAAAATTAAATATAAAGAAACCCATTGAGAAAAAGTAACCTGCTAGTTAAATTTTGATGAACATACTGACATAAACATCCACAATTCACACATGGACATCAGACATGAAGATCTACATCTTCATGTCGCAAATACATTTGTATAACAAAATTTCTAAGCGGCACTCATCCATTTGTTTTTATTTTTTCCCAGTGATTCCTAACCAAGCTCCAAGTAAGATTAGCCACCGGAAACCAAATGCATCAAATATTCGTAAGAGCTAAAACAATATCTTCAATGGAAATTAAATATTTTGGCTAAATGAATAGTTACCATTCCATAGTGCTCTTGGGGCTTGGGGCATCATGAAAATAACAAGCGCACATAAGCAAGATACTGATTTTCATTCTCAGTCCAGTATTGTGCATTTGTGCTTGCTGCAGATAATGTTTTAAGACAAAAAGAAGGCAGAAAAGAAGTCTATTACCAAATATGGTTTCTGTTTTGTGCCACCTCGAACACATGGAAGAAAGTATAACCATCCATTAGCCCTAAGTAGTCAAACTACTTGTCAGTTGGATGCATCAAAATGAAATGCAAAATTGCAAATGTCAGAAAAAGATTTCAATACCAGAAAACTAATAGATGTGAACTGCAATCCAACAAATCACAACTTGCAGTAACATCAAGATGAAAATTTGCAACTCCTCCACAAGTAAAAACACCCATAAACTGAAGACTGCTGGTGCAAATTATCAAGATTTGTCATAATATAGTCATATACCATGATGAATACCAGCATCATTAAAAAGATTTATAGTGGCAGTAAATCAAGGTCATAAATATGGTACACATGATACTAAAAGATCAAGTAAATTCTAAATTATAAATATATCCTAAAGTTATATCAAACATCCCAAGATATCTTAATTATCTGAACACATCCAAATATCAGGGACCTACATTCTTGCAAACTGAATTGCATTGCCACCAACTCCTGCAAAACAGTCAATGATAATTCCACCACCACTCCTCTCAGCATGCCTGATAGCAACATCTTCAGGTGTAACAGAAAACCATTCTTCTCCATCAATCTTAATACCTTCATTATATCATGAGAATAGACTGCACCTTTGGTGCCAGTACTTAAAAACAAGTGGGCTGATTCCTTCTGAGACGGATGGTTTAGCATCTTGAGTCTCTTAACTAGAGAAAATATAGAATAAGACAAGTTAAGGCTTTCTTGTACTTAGAAAGAAAAGTGACAGTTAAAATTCCAATGATCTTCTATAATGAAGAATGAAGGTTATTACAAAAAGTTCAATAAATTGCCAAAGCAAAGATGAACTATTCATAAATTGATCACAACAATGAACTTTGATGTTACAGTTTAAGAAAAAAAAACATTGAATTTCGGTGTTTGTTTTAAAGGTCCAACAGCAAGAAGCAAAATGCAGAATTGTATGGCACATACAGCTGATATCCTATGATGCCCAAATACGGATCCGGGTACAGATTCGGATCTGAGGATCAAGGACACTTCTCTGCACTCATGAAAATCTAGGCACAGCTATGTATCCAAGTGTCCTAAACACTTCTGAATTAATGAAATTATCATTTTTTACGTTACTTTCTAAGAATTTTTATTCTTAGAAGTAAGAAAATTAGAAGAACTATACAAGCAGGATATGCTGAAGTTGCACCCTAAAAGTATTAATGCAGCATTGGATACCAATATGAGTGTTATAGTAGTTTGACACGAACATGCTGGGCATGTACATGTATTTGGGAATTTTTGTGAAATTCAAAAGGACTTACTATTTTCCTTAATTACTTTAGAGTCTTTAGAGGATTACCATTATTGCAATATTAAAATACTATGTTTTTGAATTATAGGACGAAACAATGAAGACTTGGAGCATAGTAGTGAGAAAAGAGGTGCTAGATTTTGATGTTACGAAGAGCATGACTTTACATAGAGTTGAATCGAAAATATGACTCAAAGCCAACCCCAAATAGATGAAGGGTTGGATGATGATGGCGATGGAGATGATAATGAAGTTATTTGAAAATTGACATATAGAAAAGTTAGGCTTGTTAAAATTCATTCTAAACAAAAAGTAATTCTTAAATATTCATAAGAGGTAGATTTTGCTTTAACAAACTTCACTGCAGGAAAGGCATACTTCTGTCACGTGCCAATTATCACAATGACTTTATCTTTCTTTTGGATGCCATGCATATGATCACCATGATTCGAGCTTTGTAACTAAGTGTGAGTAAGTGAGGCTCTTATGGGTGTGAAAGAGTGCACAAGGACAAATTAGTGGATGTGAGGAGAGGAATGCAAACACCTTAGCAAAATTTTTGGATTGTGCACACATGAATGTGCACACTAATTGGAACCAGATGCATGAGAAAACATTTTCCACTAATCCTAGAGAAATGCTTATATGCAGATATGTAGGTGACTTACAGCAAGCATGGTATGCAAGTGAGAAAAACCTGCATGTCAATGTTGTTCAGCTGTCTTGGATGCTTTGCTCAGTTCCTACACTTGGCATTGGGTTTACACTACAACAGGGTCCTAGTTAAGGAAAATCTAAGATCAGAAAGTAGGTCCAAATCACCACCATAAAACCCCCTCGATTACACTATTCATGATCGTTTAATCACACAAGAACCATTGTTTGATGGTCCATGCAGATTTTTCTCATTAGCAGTGATCTGTTTGCCACGATCTTGACCAGTAGCTTTTCTCTAGCACAAAAGCTCTAATTTTGAGAGCCTTTGCAGAAGGACTGGATCACTCAGATAACATGATTGCTGAAAACTTTAAGACATCAGTAAGGAGGAAAGGCCCACTGAACAAATGATTCATATCAGTAATTGGAACTATTTTTAGTACAAATCATGTTAACTATTTATACAGACCCACATGGGTAGACATACAGATAAATAATTGGCATTTTAAAATTTCTTATCGATCTTTGACCATCCATTTTTTTGTTAGTCACACGGATCATATTGTTACAGTCATACAAATGATGGAATTTGAAAAGTTGGGCCTCCAGATGGGCAACTCAAAATTAAGATTGAACCTTTACTATTAATTCAGTTGCCTGCTATGTTAATCAATCTTCTCATCAACATGTTTTTGAAATTTATTGGCTACCCAAGGTAGGGAAGGTTTTTTTACTAGTGGGGGTAGTAACTGGGTGTGACACTCTTTCTAACTGGGGTTTTGGCCCTTCCAACACATGTATTCCTACTGTATATGAACCTCTCCTATACAATATAATTCCGGCTATTGAAATTTCATCAGTACCATTCAAAGGAAAAAGAACTCGAGTTACAGAACATGTACAATGATGACAGAAACAGTTAATCTATTATCTAAAATATAGAAATTAGTCAAGATCTAGAAAACTAAATCTAAAGTTGTAGGAAAAGAAAGAAACTTCAAATCCAATTATGATACAAATCACCAAATAATCTAATCATTATAATCTAGGAAGCATGGACATGCGCCTAGGGTCCCCGTGTCCGTATCAGACAAGTGTGGACGGCTCAGACACGGCTAGACACATGTCCGACACGCCACAAAACGTGTCGGTTTTTTTTTTTTTTGAAAAATTTTTTCAAATTTGAACTCGACGGGGACACTACAGGACACAGTGGGGACATGGCAGGGACATGGCGAGGACACGACAGTGACATGGCAGGACACGATGAAATTATTTTAAATTTTAAATCCCTCTTTTTTTTATAGTTGAGTATGATCAAAACCTATGATTAAAAACAAAAAGAAGAGTGTTAAATGATGTTTCAAAAGTTCATAAATAATTCAAGAACAATTTCAAACCAAATATGAAATTTCCCAAATAATCTCTGTTTTTTTTTTTTTTTGGCTACCTTTATTGTAACCCTTTTCTTTCTTTTTTGCTAGTCTCATATTTTTGACTTTTCCAGTATTAGTTATGTTTTTCTTTTCTATTAATTACGACATTATGCTCCTTAATTTTGCTAAAAATATAACTATTCTTTAATTTTATGATTATATATAAATATATATATTTATTATTTGTCGTGTCCTAGCCGTGTCCATATCCTACCTTTTTAGGATTTACTGTATCTACGTATCCATGTCATGTCGTATCTTGTCCCGTGTCCATATATGTGCTTCTTAGATTATAATTGCTTCACAACAGGAAAATCACACAGACCGAGCCAACGGGATGAACATTACAACTGGGTGCCTGCAATTTTTTAGAGGATATTGTAAGTCATGGAAGTAGTCCCTTGTGTGTGTATAAATGGCAGCTGAACACTGTTGACATTCATATGAGCAAGGCGCATTGATACTAGTATGTTGCAGTTGCCCACTACAGAAGGGCTGGACCATATTCTAGTAGTCGGATCGCACCAACCATACAGTTCTTCAATCTTTGTATAACACATGCACAGTAAAAACTAAAAAATTACCAATGGTGCACATTTCAAGTGGTGCAAGAAGTATCGATAGATTAGCTACTGGCATAGCTTTGATGGACAAACACCATGGAAAATAATTAGAACTAAACACACAAGAAAATCAATTTTGTTGTTTGTCATGACATGTGACAATCTACATAAAACTAAACTAACTTATCACTTTATGATTTAACTTTGCAAAACTAAAGGAAACGAATTCAAGCACAAAAATAAATGAGCACATTAGTGTTAGTCAGCTGAGTAACTTAAAAAGATGAGATTTACCATCGTTTAAGCTCAACCCAATTAAAAGAATGCATGTGACCTCCGAGCAGTATCACCAAAATAGGCAGTGATGCCCTTCCAAGTAACCATCTACATAATTCTCTTCAACCTGAATGTTGCAAACAGGTTAGACTAAGATTACACAATCCCTCTAAAAGATGTTGCAAGGAGAATTTTAAGGACAGAAGAAAATCAACAAGTTCATAATTTGTGCAACCATATATGAGCAATAACTAATTATAGCAGTGTGTGGCGTTCTCATAGGCCAAGGACTACATAACTAGATATAGAAGGAAGCAGAGTACATATCTAGATATAGAAGGAAGCCGAAAATTCAAAGTTGAGAGAGAGAGAGAGAGCAATGACTTTTGTGACGCTAACATAAACTATACCGATCTTACAAGGTGGTTGTCCCTACTCATTCACTAAATCAAAATTGCCCACCATGAATTGGTGTTGGCCCAAGTTTCATTAAAATAGGAATGGTAGTCACTATTGAACTAAACGGTCTTCACCGCTTGCAAACATATCCTTCTCTCAGTGTGTGTGTGTGTGTGGGTGTGTGTGTGTGTGTGTGTGTGTGTGTGTGTGAGTGAGAGAGAGAGAGAGAAAGAAGATGGATTGTCGAAATAAATTTGTGACAAAGAACTATATTTCCAACAAAAAAGCAGACTAATAGTAATTCCTCAAAGTTTAAGGGAGGTGATGATAACCAAGAAAGCTCTTCCACTTGATTTAAGTCCATATTACGAGGTAAGAACACAATTATATTGGGTGTTGCTCTTTGAGGAGCCTGCAACATAGAATATCTGCATGTCAACTTTCTATTAGTTTTCCCATAAATGTCTGATGAACATTGAATTTGTAACTCCACAAGAACTAATGTAATAGCACCAGTTACAAACCATGATAAGAAGCATATGACAATTGTTTGGATCCTCCAAACCATGCCAGAGTACACGACACTGCCCCATCATATCCTGCATACCAATCTCTTAAATATGAGGATACTAGGATCCAGATATAGGATACGGCTGACATATGATCCCAGGACCCAATTTCGCAATTTGGTTTATACAGTTCATAACTGATAAGCAATTGCTAGCAGTTGGGAAGAACGTGCATGTGTTATCTTATCTTGTTACCTTGATAATAAACCATACTAAGTTCAATGATTATTGTCAAACTGCCGGTCTCCATATAGAAACTCAAAAGCAACACTAGTTCAGGTCAACATGGTGCTCTTAATTATAATAAATCATTTAATTTTGTGTGCATCTTTCCCTTTCCCAAATACTTGGACAATGCCCTAGGTGTTACACATCTTAGTAAGCCATTTAGCATAACTATGCATCATAAGTTTCACTAGGTGACTCACTGAAAAGAATGTATTCAAGTAGAATTTTATATGAAGCATATTTCTAAACCTTGTATTGTATGGATTCAAAGGTAATGGTGAGTCGAATCAACTAGGTAGGCCACTGGGTCAGGTCAATCAAAGGACTATGAACGACGGTCAGATTGCTAGAGACGGTCAACTTGGTGACTACTCGAATCAAATCAAGTTCCCTAACTTTTAAGCAATAATACGTACATTTTAGCTAATATCTTGAATCATAATACTCCTTTAACAGTCTATAAAGCCCAAATATAGCAATGATCCTCCCTGACTCCCTCTCTAACCAGGAAACCTCGAAACATTAAATCAGTGCTGATTTTTTTTTGCCATTCACTAATCCCGATGAGACTTTCATGACCCAACACCCACTAATTCATATGGATATCTAAAAAATATCTCATATATATGTGCATAAGTGAAGTTCAGGCACAAATCCCAGGGTGCTTCGGTTAATTGTATCCCTCCTCTTCAGCGTCTCTTCATAATTCTTTAAATCCTCTTCTATTTCCTTGGGCCCCACTTAATTAATCTTCAAATCTTTCATTTCCTCTCATGTGACACTTCCCAATATTAGGCCTTCAATGTGATTGCACATATGGGGCCTTCAGTCCTATAGTTGCTTCATCTAAGGGGATCTAATCGTTGACTGTTGTCAAAATAACAATCCAACGGTGGATTTTCACTGTCGTGACTCGTGCAGTCAAATCTTGGACAACCATCATCCATCGTTAGATAGATCCGCAACCCTATGCCTCCAGCACTAGTAGATCTTGAAGGGATTGGGGCTGAGGACCCCATCAAGTTCATTAACCACTTAGCGCTGTGGGACTGTAGGGCACACTTGGTTAGTGCCAATTCACAGGGGGTAGTGAGATGTAAATAGAAAATTAAGGATGAGGAGAGGATCAAATGTCAGCTCCATCAGATCATCCTAAGGCTAAGATTTAAGACCTTGAAATTTTACTATTTAGAACCATTTTCTTTTCAATAACCAGATCTCAGGCCTTGGGATAGAAGGATAGGCGGGAAACTTGAAACTTGAGATGTGGTTTCTGAGACAGAACAATAACCCTTTTTCTTTTTTCTTTTTCAATTGGTCTGACATATAACATTTCCTCTGCTAAAATAATTAAACCATTGCACTGGTATGCATATAAACATGTGATATGTTTTGTTTGTTGTGTTCTGTTTTTTGGTAGCTGTTGTTTCGTCTTGGGTGGCTGTCGTAAGCTTGTCAGTATATCTCTTTTGCACTGCTAGCTTTCTCTAATGAATTTTACCTTAGAAAAAAAACAAAAAAAAAAAAGAAAAACAAAAAGACAAAAACTCATGGTATGGGTGGAACATCCTAAGTCAAATGACAAGGATAAGAAATGGTGGTCTAAAAAACTTGGACATTGTCAAGCTTATTGTACATAAACACACCATGTTCATAAAATAAATAAAGAACATTTCATGCCCATCTTTTGGCTTCAAAAAATCAAGGATAAAGTTCTCCATCGCACTGTAACTTGGACCACCCCATGGTGGTGAAAGAAACAAAACATCACCCTGAACAAAATAAAGGCATACAATGAGAGAAAACTATGTTAAGTTTACAATTTTGAACACTCCAAGCACTAAACTTTCAGTTGCACATTTCAACAATTAACAGTTGAAGGGGACATAAGCCCACTGGCAGCACTGATTGATAAAGATTTCTAACGTCATAAAAATTAAAATCAGTCTTAAGCAAAAAAGACATTTTTGGTTGATAGCTAACATAACGAGCACCATGAATACACGCTTCCAGCAAAAAGCATTGACTTGAGTTGGTTTTTCTAGATAAGCAGTAGATGACTGTAATTTTTTACTATATAAAAAAAGGTCATTAAAGGTACAAATTGTCTTAAATATTTACCAAATTTACACAATTTCACTAGCAGTAAATTCACCTTCTCGTATAGATATAATGTCCCTATTATGCTGTAATTTAAATGTTTTAAGGGTAGTTTAGGCACTATTTTCCATCTGCTTTCTCACCCCATGCATTATGTTTTTGGTTTTTTTTTTTTTTTTTTTGAAATGAAAACTTTGATTAAAAGAAGAGGTTATACAGTATAAAAGGATTATACTGAGAAGCAGCTGAAGGGAAACCCAACAAAAAACAGCTACCACCCAAAGCCACCAAAAGAAAAGGGAGGGCGACAGGTGCCCAAAACCAAAAGAAGAAGCAGAGAACCCTTATCTAGGGGCGATGACCTCCTTCCAATTGTACATCAAGCAAAATAATGAGAAGCCCCAAAAGTCTGGGAGAATAGAGGCCCATGAAGAGACACAGAATCTTAAGTTATGGATCATATCTTCTAATAGAGAAGCAATTCCTTCAAAGCAATGGTGATTTCTTTCTCTCTCTAAATGGACCAAGAACAAGCAAGGAAGGATAAATGCCACAAAATCTTCCCTTTGGGGAAGACTATCGAGCAAAACCAAGCATCGTAGAGGTCAGCGAATGAGCTTGGAAGAACCCAAACTTAGCCAAATTCTCTAAACATGAAGGTCCATAAGCTGGTTGCCATTGTACAATTGAGGAGGAGGTGGTCGACAGATCCCTCGGCGTCATGGCAAAGCGGGTAGCAATGATGACAATCATATTGTGCTTGCGAAGGTTGCCATCGTAAGGATCCTCCCACGCAAAACCAGCCAAGCGAAAGCCAAAACTCTCGATGGGGCCTTGGACTTCCACAAAGAGATTCAACATCCAGATGCAGCATGGGGATGAGATAACGAATTGAAAAAGGAAGAGACAGAGAAGTTTTCATCAGGAGAGGGGGTCCAAATTCTGCTGTCCTAGCCGTCGTCAAAGACAAGAGGGGTGTGAATAGCATAGCCTCCAATAGCTCAAAAAGGTGACGTTCTTCATATTCGAGGAGGTATCTTTGAAAATTGGGCTCAAGAAGATACGGGTGGAGGTCATGTCGATGTAGTCACTGACCTTAGCATTGTGGTTTAAAGCACAGGTGTAGAGATCTAGGTAATAAGATTGAAGGCTATGGTCGCCACTCGCCAATCCAATTGTCATGCCAAAAGGAGATCCATTCACCATTTCTGACTTCATATTTGATTGGGAGTGCAAAGGAATAGAGCATATCGCTTTCCAAAAGCTAGAGCAACCTATTGAAGGAGAAGAGATGTCCCAGCTGTTCCTTGAGACATTGTATTTGGCCAACAAAATACTTTTCCAAATATTGTCCGAGTCATCTCCAATTCTCCAAAGCCATTTGCCAAGGAGAGCTTGGTTCATAAGACGTAAGGGTCTTATCCCAAGGCCACCAGAATCTTTGGGAGAGCAAACCGAGTTCCAATCAACCAGATAGAATTTTCTTCTGTTACCACGACCTTGGCAGAGGAAATCTCGTTGCAACTTCTCTATGCGATTGATAATAGAAATTAGGCATTTTAGAATAGACAAAAAGTAAGTTGGCAAGTTGGCAAAGGATAACTAAATCAAAGTTATTCTACCCCCCCAAGATCATGCATTATGTTTTTGCAAAATGCATTTTACTTGACCGAGAAGAAAATACAAACCATGTCCACGACAGATATACGTGGAGATCTTTTTGTCTTTAAAGGAAAGATAATTACTAAAAATAAAAGCAGAAAATGGAAATACAATGACAGGGAAGGAAAGATTCTCAAAGCAACAGCCTCAGGCCCCCAGCAAATACTATTTCACCTTCCACAACACGCCACCTAGCTGATGCAGGACTTGATGTGAAATGAGTATATGGACCACAAAAACAAGCAGTCAACCCATCAATGACCTAAGTCATACCACAGATGTGGACTGATAACATTAAAACAATTCATTGGTTGAAGTATTTTAATTAATTATAATGGTTATAATTTCATTATCTCAGATAGCTTGACAAGAGTTTGATGGTTTAGATGAAGGCAGACTTCTCTTTAAGCTAAAGACATCTATAATGCTAGTGGGGTTGGATACTAAGGTAGTTATAATTGAATTTTGCTGAGATTTGATAAAAGAAAGGAGATTAAGGACTGAAAAAATCATGAATATGGTATTTTAGTGTTTTATTATTATTATTATTTTGGCATATAAAATGGTCGGCAGATAACTTGATTTTACATGTATTAAACTTCTCATCGATTCTTATATGACTACTAAAATAACCCTGTACCAACCTGGTGGGCCAATTTGGCATACATAGGCCCACATTCAACCAAACCAGTTCAAGGCTAGATTGGGCTGCTAGGCTGTAACAACCCAAAAAATCTGGAGCTCTTCAAATTCTTAAGTTGTTATCATGATTATAATACAATTACATTCATTAAGTAAATTCTAAAAGCAAGTCCAAGCAAAGATGAAGATTAAAAATCTTAATATTAATGTCTTAAAAAAGTCTTTATAGGTTCAACTAGAAAACACAATAAATCTAAAAAAGTATTTCAAAATAGGGCTGGCCTCATCTAATAATCTAGAAAGTGCTTCGATCTCTCAATTAGCGATGCGTGCCAAAATCTATAAGCTGATCTCCGTCGTTCCTAGATCCCCCCTACGAATGCATTACCTCTAGTGGGGCGAACCACTAGCGAACCACTAGTCAGTCTTACTGGTGAGTAAAATTTCCAAATCAAGAGAACAATATAAACTAACACGAAAACAAAACTAAAATATCACAATTGTTCTATCATATCATTTTCAATCATATAACCTTATCAATATGATGCAGTCTAGGCCCCAGCAGCCCCTCTTCAAATTAGATTAGGATTATTATTGTTATTAGGAAAGTTTCCATTTTTAGCCTAGGGTTTTCTTGCTTATTAAGTTTGTTTTACTATATGTATGGCATTGTAGAGAAGAAATTCTCAGATTTGGTTGATTAATAGAATTGGGTTTTCCCCTGAATGGTGCATCCTCGTGTGTGTAAAGTCATCTTGACGGTTCGAAGTGTCTTTGGACACGTGCCTAGGCACCTCCACGCAAGCCCTAACCCTAGGGCTGCATCACAATACATCTCACATAATTTAGAACTCATACGTTTCATGCGAAGAAAAATTCATAGATTTACCCCGAAGAGAAAGTTCAGACTCTTATTCATCAACTTGGCTTAATGTACGCCATTATTATTTGAACTTTCATAAGGGATTTATATTCTTGTCGCAACAAAACTACCACCATTCATAATTCATATTAGTTGCATAATCATGAGGATTCATATTCGTGTCTTGACAAGACAGTCACCCGTGTAATTCAAAGGAATTCATATTCATGTCGTGACAAGACAGTCACCCACATAATTCAAAGAATTTCATATTCGTGTCATGACAAGATTGTCACCCATCTTAATTCATAATAATAAAAGGAATTCATATTCGTGCTGTAACAAGACTGTCACCCAATCTCAATTCATAGGATGTTCCCACCAAGAGAATTCATAATCTTGTCGTAACAAAACTGTCACCATTCATCGTTCGAAGATTAATCCAATACCAGCACAAAATCAGTTACTCTGTAGCAATCAAATTCTGATTTCAATTTTAGTTCATAGGTTTTATAATAAATATCATCACTATTACCATTAGCCAATCCCACATACTTCATGTTGAAGTCTCGCCCCACTTGGAATCATTATTGGTGTCACAAGTATGTGGCATTGATAGTATCTTTTATTTAGTCAAATAAACACTTTACTCATAATTCATTAGTCATATAATCAACACTTTACTCACAATTCATCAGTCATATCATTAACATTCTATTCATAATTTATCATTAAACTTAGATCAAATATTATGATCAAGTGTTCCAAAAGTACCATATTAACTGTTCCTTCTATACACATGTTCAAAGGATAATATCCATATAGAAATGTCCAGTAATAGTAGAGGATATTACACAACAAAACAGATAATGACAGTCAATGATTGGGTTTGAAACTAAATACAGCATTGTTTCCATCTTGTACTCATGTTCTTCGTAGTTTCGCAAATAAAAGATCTTTCTTAAATGAAAGATATATGGTTTTTAGAACCCAGAGGCTTCAACATAATTCTCTAGTATTAGTGGTGTGTGAATAAAGTCATACACAGCAACAAGAAAATTGTTAAACAAAACCAGTAAAAAAAAATATAATCTTACGCCTAGTCGTGTTTGAGTTCTTTGGATGAAGAGTACCAACGGTCCTCTCCTAATGGGTCCACCACCATGGTGGTCGACTACCTGTCCCACACCAGATGTAGGGACCTAATCTTAAATCAGGTGGGCCACATGGGCCCACAACTCACAAACAGTCTAGTTTCATTTTGATGACCTAAACTGGATTTTTTTTTCTAGTTTCTGAATTCATTTACACTAAGTTTCATCATAATCAGTGGTGGAAATAGTCATCAGGAAACTCCTCAACCATACCAACAAACTGAACTAACATCTAAACAGAAAAGAGGGATTTTTAGTACTCATTTCCTTCAAATTGGGTTCGACAGTCTTTATATTTATTTTTCATCAGATCTGATCTTGCATTAGTGAATCCTTACTGATCCAAAACAGAGAAAGAATACATCCTTGGGTCATTAGGCAGTCCCAAAGATGATTTCACATTTTAATACTAAGTCGTATATATATATATTGATAAAGTATTTGCTCAACATGTAATTTTTAGTAAAAAAGATCTGTGAAAAAAACATTTTATTCAGTTCTGAATCTGATAATTGTAAGGGAAGTTCTACTCACCTGGTGTAAGTGATGAGTGACCTCAAATCAGACATCCACTAGGCAAAAGCGCTTTGTAGAAACTCTTTGCTTTAGTTATCCAATATCAAAGTATTAGACCATTATCTTTCTACCGTAGAAGAAGTAACCATAGAAGAGAAGAAGTCTCTATTTATAAGGCATTGGACGTCCAAAGGAGGAGTCCTAATTGGAATTTTCTTCTATGAAAGGTCACATTGAGAAGTCTAAAAGTCATGACTATTGGTGGAAAACGAAAAGTCTTTATTGGGGGAGCAACACAGTCACAACAAAGTGGATTTGGGTCATATATCTAGACCTGAAAGTTAGGACCCAACAGCCCAGTCCAAACATGAATTGAGCTGGACAAAACAGAGCCTTTCTAAGCCCAATTGACCCACTAAAAAAAATTTTTAGGGTTATTACATAGGCCAAGACTTTCAGGTCTTTAATAGGTGGTAGAAACTTGACCCAAGACCCATTTGTAATGACTATATAGTTTCTCAAAGGAGGCTCCTCGTTGCACACCAATAGGTGTGACTTTGTGACTTCCCATGTGACCTTGTGACTTCCTATATGCCTTTGTGACTTCCTTTGTGACTTTGTGACCTCCCATGTAACTCTTCAAAGAAGAGGAATCCAATTTGAATTCCTCCATTGAATGCCCATGCTTAGTATATAAAGAAGACACATCTCCCTTCTTTGGAGACTTTCCAATAGAGTTAGAGAATCAGAAATAGAGAGAGAACTAATGCTTGAACTATGCCATTTGATAATAGAAGCAAAGAATTTCATCAAAGAGCAGCTAGCTTAGTGGATGTCAGACTTGAGATCACTCATTGCATATACAAGGTCAGTGGAATTTCCCATTAGATTGTATGAACTGAGAATCCTCTTTGAGTCTAATTATTCGGCAATCACAAAGGTCCTGTACGGATGTACATAGCATAAAATCTATTTTATGATGTTTTCAGTTAGTGTTTACATAAGATAAGCATGCGACAGTATTAGAATATTATTGTCAACATGATAAACCAAGAGGCTCCTATTTAATTTGGATCATTGATGGTCCACTATCCATCATCAGAACTGATCCACCAAAATATTTGAACCGCCGACGTTCTTTGTATGAGTATTAGTAATCAAAACCCAATTTCAGGTACAAGAAAATTGGTGAATTGATTTCTGTGATTAGCATACCTCTAAATCAGTATTTTAGACAACAAACATGATGGATTATTAGAAGTTTCAAACCGGATATGGGATTTTTCCAATTTCAGGTCGTCAAAAACAACTTTCTTTTCAAAGAAACATATGAATCTCGAAGCTTTGTGTGATGAATTTGATTCTATCAATACACTGATGAGGGTGGATAAGCGAAAGTGATGTGATAGAACAACTATAATGTAATATTTTGTTATCATGCCAGTTTTTATTGCTCTCTCTTGATTTAGAAATTCTACTCACCAGTAATACTAACTAGTGGTTTGCCCCACTACAGGTAACACATTTGTAGGGGGATATGGGAACGACAGAGATCAGCCTATAGAATTTGGCATGCATCGTTGATTGAGAGATCAAAGCACTTCCTAGTTTATTCGATGTGGCCAGCCCTATTTTGGAATACCTTCTTAGATTCTTTTGTCTTTTCTAGCTGAGCCTGTAAATACTTGTTAAGACTTTAATATTGAAATTTTAAAATTTCATCTTTGCTTAGACTTGCTCCTAGAATTTACCTTATGAAAGTTATTGTATTATTTTAATCATGATAACAACTTAAGAAACTAAAGAGCTCCAGACTCTTGGGTCGTTACACAAACCAAACCAAGTCTGCAGTAATCAGTCAACAAATCACATCTCATCATCAACATCTGAGCCCTGTTCATCAATCTAGAGTCAGATTATATGTATGAAAACTGCTACTTCTGGGATTCCAGCCCATATCTCCAAGTAAAGCATGGATTTATGGGCATAAACAGCTGGCTAGTTTAGCATTGGGTTTGGGGAATTGTTGGGCTAGGACAGGTGCAGGTCAAATTGATCATGGTCCGGTCAGGCTCCTTTCTGAATTGCATCATTAGCTTAATTTGCAAGAGGGACTTTAGTTCCAAAAACCAAAACCGAATTGCATCATTAGCTTAACATGGAAAAGTGACTTTGGTTCTAAAAACCAAAATCAGCTGTGATAATAAAAGTTTAGCTAGGATATCAGCTTCCCCATTTACCCATCTAAGTTTATAAACAAATGATTCGAAAGTTCCTTAACATGTGTATTGTCAACTACATCTGCTAACTTAAAAGGAGTGCAGTTGTGTTTCAAAGCAAAGCTTATTACAAAAGTAAATTTCATCCTCCTCTACACCCTACTAGAAAACACTTCCAATTCTCTACCTACCAGCTCTTCGAGAAAAAAGTTCATGAGTTTCACTCTCACCACTCCAAAACATTTTCTTAAGCCCCATGAATTGTACCTGATGAATGCAAACCATCATCAACAAAATAGTTTCGATCCTAGCTTTGGTGAAGAGAAGCAACTTTAATCCAATGCATCTAGACATTTACACTTCCCACAAGTGTACTCCATCCATATTTCGGTGATAGAACACTTGGTGATCCTACAAATCAAACCTTTGATGTTCCCTCATGTAAAGATTTTTTCTTTCTTTCTTTTGGATATGGTTCCTCAAGTGAAATGATTGGTGTTTGTTTTTTCTATATAATATCCATTGGTGAAACCCTAAGAAGCACGGACACGGACACGGGATACGGATATGACACGACACAGACACGGCGATACAGCAAATCCTAAAAAATTAGGATACGGACACGGCTAGGACACAGCAAATAATAAATATATATTTATATATAATCATAAAATTAAAGAATAGTTATATTTTTAGCCAAATTAAGATGCATAATGTCACAATTAATAAAGAAGAAACATAAGTAATACTAGAAAAGTCAAAAATAAAATCCATACTGCATAATGTAATACAAGAGTAGGCCATAGTACATCATCAACATTACAAGTCACAATTACATCATAATCAAAACAACAAAAAAGATCCCTCCTCCATTACCCCACTCCATAAATAAAAAAAATCCTCGCTTCATTCATGATCCATCATTTGACACAACTTCAATGGTATCATCATCCCTACCAACACTCCTATCATCAATAAATAGCACAGGCTCTAATTTTGGCGCATCAATTGAAAAATAAACTATGAAAAAAATATATATAGCAGTTTTGGAGAAAAAAATGCAACAACAGCAATAGTTCTGAAAAAAAAAAAAGCAGCAATGGCAATTCGGAAAAGAAAGAAAGAAAGAAAACAGAAGCAGCAGCAGCAGCACAACAATTCTAGAAAAAAAAACAAGCAGCAGCAATTCTGAAAAGATTACAAAAAAACAGCAATAGCAAATTAGAAAAAACAACAGCTGCAAAAACAAAACGAAAAAAAAAAACAGCAACAGAAATTCTGAAAAGACTACAAAAAAAGCAGCAGCAAAAAAAAAAAAAAAAAAACTGTGGCAACAATTCTGAAAAAGAGAAAAAAACAGCAGCTAAAAAAAGAAAAAAAAACAATAGAAGCTTCTTCTTCTTCCCGCCATGTCCGAACATGTCCTGATGTGTCCACCCCGTGTCCTGACGTGTCCGGCCCGTGTCCGAGCCGTGTCCATCCCGTGTCTGAGCTGTGTCCATCCCGTGTCCGAGCCGTGTCCGCATCTTAAAAAATTTTTTAAAAAGACAGGACACGTTTTTGGCGTGTCAGACACATGTCCGGCCGTGTCCAAGTCTGACACGGACACGAGGACCCTATACAAGTGTCCGTGCTTCATAGGTGAAACCATGGGAAGTGAGATCTTCAATCCCATGAACTTCCAGAAGTATCCTAACAAAAGTATGGACCCATCACTTTCCAAAAACTTGAGCAGAGTACAAAACGCCCAAATGCATCACAGCTCACGGATTCCTATTTATGATTATAAAAGGAGCTCATAATATCCAAGAAAGACAAGTTTTTGCAAATGGGGAATTCACTTGTGCAAGACAAGCCTTCTTCCATGAGATCAAGGCAGAAATAAATGAGGGAAAATTACAAGACACTTTCGTATGATTCCATCAGCACTTCTCTGCTCTTGCTTATACAGATTGAAAGCATTTCTCCACATTTCCAAGCTGGTAAGGGATGTGAATGTGTAAGTGGGGTGCATGAGTTCTGTCAAGAATTATTAACCATTACAACCAAAATGCCTAGGCGTTAGAGTTTTAGGCAAACAATATACGTAACCACACCCCCCCCACCCCCCACCACAACAACCAAAGGCGAGACACCGCTCGACTCAAAGCACGCAACCTTCATAGAGCGGCATGGGGCCTTCTGCCCTATGCACTTGCACTTGCAACATAGTTCCAAGGACGCGGTAACATGGATTCGAACCCAGGACCTGTGGTAACTCTAATACCATGTCTAGATTTGCTTACTATTGCAACTAAAATGCTTAGGCGTTAGGGTTGCGGGCAAACAATATACTTAACAAGTTTGAGTTCCGAATGTAGCAAGAAAAAAAAGAAAGGCATTTCTCAGCTGGTAAAGGATGTGATGTGTAAGAAGTTTCTCTGCTCTTGTTAATATTGACTGTTTTAGGAACAAAGCATTTGCCTTGCTCAGTTGTCTGAATTCAACATAAGGAACTTTTCATTTTCATATGCAAACATACAAACCTCATTTTGTCACTCAATAATCTGGTTATGGTTACATGAAAGTTTACTATGAAAAATAAAATATCTCTATTCATCCCTCAAAAATCTGTTCATAATTACATGAAAAACCTTACCTCTAAGAGTATAACAGCTCACAGCTTCAAGACAAGAGTAAATAATTCATACTGAAAGGTGCTCGACACATTTTCTGAAACAGATTGAGAAAGCATTTCATTTTGTATAAATGACATGGCATAAACTGAAACCATGATAGAAGGAGATGCCATATAAAATAATGTACCTTAAAGAACAGGTATCTAAGATCAAGATGGCCACAGAATGTTTTGCTTTTTCCTGCAGATGGGGGTAAATATCAAATACATCAGTCATTAAGATTTATTCAAGGTTAAAATTTATCTTACCAGTGCTTCATATAATGGTTACCTGCAAAAGATTTATTCCTTCATGTGGCGGTAGAATCTGTGGGCCAGCTTCAACTGGTTTTCGCCAACCAGAATGGCGAAGACAGCAATGTATGACTTTTGGGTTGGCTCACATTGGAATTCCTTCGTCTTCTGGAAGACCCTGAGGGCGTCGAGAGGCTTGTGGGCTTTCCCATAGGCTCTGCATATGGAAAGGAAGATGTCCTCGGAGAAGCTGCACTTCTCCTCCTTGATTCTATTCAGGAACTGCTCGGCCAATCTAGACTGGTTGGCATCAGCTAGCCTGGAAATGATGAGGCCGAAGGTGGTGAGGTCGTGTCTGAAGGCGCTGGCGTACTCCGCTGTGGCAGAATTGAATATGAGGAGAGCTTTCTGTATGTCCTTTTCAGCGCGTATCAGCCGCTCGACTTGGGATGGTGTGATGTTCTTGGACCATTTGATGGTCAGTGATTTGCTCCCCATCAATGCAACACCTATTCTCTTGTGTCGCAAACAAATTCAAATTCTGAGACCAAAAGCAGCAGCAGCAGCACGCTTTTCAAATGACAGAATGGCTGGAGCAGTTCAGAAATCTAGAAGAAACAAGTGACCCCATGGTACCATTTTCCCCTTCTGTGCCAGGAGGAGAAAGAAAGAAAGATGTGGAAGAGGAGGGAGGAGGAGGTGGCTAACCTTTTTGAGATTTCAAACAGAGAGAGGGCTTAAAGCCACCTCAGAGACAATGAAGTGGAAATGTGGAATAGGGCTTAAAGGTTTGGATTATTTGCAGTTAGCCCCCTTTTATGTTTTTTGAAGAAGGCATTGCAGTCCACTTGACCATCACCTTTTCTTTTTCTTTTTTTTTTCTTTTTTTTTGACTTTTTTCCTCACTTGTGAGAGGTTTACCATTTTATTTGTATTATTATTAATATTATTTTATACTAAACGGGGATTTGAAAATGGTCTCTCTCTTCTTGGAGCTACTTTCGCTCCCTCCATTTTAACCATCGAAAAAAGGCTTGAGATTTGAAATTTTTTACAATTATAATTTGTGAGTTTGACCATATCAGCCTAATTTGTGAGTTTTACAATTATAGGGACCTTTGGTAGAGCAATGGTAGGGTTCAAGTTGGATATTGTTTTTCGTACATTGACCCAAGTTCGCAGCAAGTTCAAGTTTTTGAGCTCATCAATTTGATTCGCCTTATGTGTCTTTACTGCATACTAACATTATCTTTCGTACGATGCAAGGATAAATATCTTTCAAATTATATAGTTATTTTAAATATTTTTTAACTTAATTATCAATTAGTACAAAATTAATAAAAAAATTATGGGAAATTTACATCAACACCCCCTGTAGTATAGTGAAAATACAAGACACCCATTTGATTTTTTGAATTTACACTGGCAGCCCTTATCAGATATTGTCTCCTGACCAATATGACGGAAAAAGTTGTTTTCCTTTTTTAACCCTGATGGAATGTCATTTTTTAATTAAAATTTTCATTTTCTTAGAGAGCTCCTTAGCAAAATTCTAGTTGCATTTCATATCAATGGTGGGCCCTACCATGTGAAAAATCAAGACCCCCTACAATTCAATCCAAAATGGGTCTCACACTTCAATCTAGACCATTCATCGAACAAAACCCCAAATGATTTTCATTTCACATGGTGGGCCCCACCAAATGATGGATTTGGATCGCTGCAACAATCATGATTTCTAATTGCTAGGGCTATTGGGATAAATGGATGGAGAAGAAAGGAGAGGAAGGAATTTCATTAGGCAATAACAATGGGATCTGGCAAGAGTGGCTGGATCATGTGTGCTCTAAAAATCTAATGGCAATCATGGGCGCCACTCCTCCGATGATCTCAACTGCACAACACTCCCTCTAGATCCATATCAATTGCATTCCTTGTATAAGGTCTCCTCTCATTTCAGCTCCAATGCCATATTCTTCTTCTTATTCATTTAATCTAGAGTTGAAGGAGATTCAGAGGCTTGAAAGGCACATGGACAGGGTTTAGGGCCTGGCCTAGAATTCCATCTATCCAATGCTCACGTCTTGCAACGGAGACAAGATTGTTAGGGTTTGGCAGCAGAATCATGGGAAGAAGTCTGATTCCTATCCATGCAAGGTCTGTCTGATCACAATTACTTTGATTCCTTCCCTTGCTTCGTTTTTTTATCAAGCTTAACTTTTTAGTGGAATCGCTATGATCACATGCATATAAAAAATTCCCAAGTCAACGAGATATATGATATTGGAAGTAGGGGCATCGGGGCCAGATAAGGAGTCAGGGAAGGGGAATCCAAAGCCGTCAAAGAGGGTCTGTTGGGAGTGTGGAGCCCATGGATTGATGGGCAAATGAATTAACGGTTGAGATCTACTGCCATTGGGTCTGTTGTTGCTACCGTTGGGTCTATTGCCGATGCTCTTCATCTTCTTCATCGATGATCAGCAAACTTCCAGACCCCTTCTACTCTCTTCTTGAGATTTCGGCTGAGAACCCTATGCTTTCATTGGTCTTCTTCTCCGATCACTGGCATCTAACAGTGTTGCAACAAATCCATCTCCCACCTTTAAGATCCCACTTTACACAGTGGCAAGCGGCGAGTGCCTCTTCTTTTTCAAATCTGATCACAAGATGGCCCATCTTTGATCACAACCCAAGATACACCAAATCCTGTGTCCAAAAACGATCTTAGCATCCTCTTTCACAAACGTGCAATGCGCGACTCCGGATCCCCTTATCCTTCTTTGGTTTGAAACAACGGCTCACTACAGATCAAAGAGAGAAATATGGAGGGATAGAACGGTGTGGGGGGGTAAAATGGGTATTATATATGATTTTCTTGCAGCATCGTCACCTTTTTAAGTTGTCGGGGGTAGGGATGTAACCACATATGAATTAAAAATAGGTGCAATGCATTTAAAAAAAATAGAGGGGACATCCTTATACTTAGGGCAAAATACAGGGGGTGTGGATATAATTTTTTCAAAAATTATCCATTGAACTTTCAGCTTTGAAAAGAAAAGTACTACAATGTAAAGACAAACAATTATGTGTAGTGATCTTGACCACTCTCAATTAAGTTGATCTATATGATTTTTCGATCAGCTTATCATAGCCATCTAATTTGGCTTTATAATAGTATTCTGCCAAATCTTTCCATTAATGTGATAGAATTTGAATACTTCTAATGGACGATATTGGAACTTGTGATCACATGATCATATGCTAATACTATCACTATCGGTGACTGAGTCAAAAGCTAATAAAGCAGTGCAAGAAATAGAGAGGGAGAAGTGGAGCTGAAAATGTATTCTACAGTAATAATAGTAAGAATTTGTAGATGACGTTGGGAGATTTGGAAACATACCAAAAAAAAAAAAAAAAAAAAAAACCTTAGCTCTTGAAAATGGAGAAGAAGAGAAGAAGGAATGACATGCACTCTAGCATGGAATGAGGCAAGGTAGGAGTTGAGGAAGATAAGAGAGCATTTCCTCAAAAGATAAGCAATTCCCTCAGAAGATGAGCATTTTTTTGTTAAGAGGAAATGTCATTTCTGGATAAGATAATGTGTGTTGAGGAAAATAAAGGGGTTACAAATGAAACGTTGCATAGGAGGGTGTGTCTCATTTTCGTAAATTTTTTTACAATTATGACTCGTGAGTTTGACTATAACACCCACTCTAAACTGAGATATTTATGAACCCACTTGAACTCCCACCATCTTAAGTGGGCCCCACTAGCTTGCTCCCAAGTGAAAGTCATTTTGCCTTTGAGGCAAGGATGGCAATGACTCGAATTTAAATGGGGACCTTTCATAGGGCAATGATAGAGTTTAATTTGAAATTTGTTTTTCATATATTGACCCAAATTGAGGCCAGAGCAGGTTTGAGTTTTTTAGTACATCAATCTAACCCATCGGACATCCTTTACTTCATTTATTACTCGATGCATTTTTATCATATGAAAGCTCAATAATTCAAATGGCAATGAGAAAGAATTTGATGTCATGGGTTAAAATTCCCTTAACATACATTTTTAATAATTTTAAAATATAAATAATAAACCATAGGCATATCTTTTTAATAATGTTAAATATATATAACTGGAAGCGACATGAGTTTATCATCCGGCCTGTTGCCATCCCCCAATTTGAGAGTTTAGATTGATCACAGGTGGGTCCCGCTAGGGGGACGGCTAAATAGTAACTATTTCTCGTTCCATCGGTGCGAATTTGAGCTACTGGAGAGATTGGTTCGTTGCCCGTCTCCAAACACGAAAATCGTTGCAATGGCTGACGACAGCAGCGAGGGGAGGGCTCTCGAGGAGCAGTTGGAGCTTCAATTGCAAGAGCAAAGGGAGTCTCTTGCTGCCGTAGACGAAGCCCTTCTTTCCGATCCAACCAATTCAGAGCTTCTCTCCGTATGATTTCTTCTTCCCCAAATCTCAATCTCTCTCTCCCTCTCTGATCCTTCTCTGGCTGGCTTTCCTCTTGCTTGAATTGTTATTGAAATTTAAGCTTCATTTCATCTGATAGCCACATTCACCGCCAGATGTTTGAGAAAATGCCTCAGTGAATATTTCTGTTTGTAACATGGGTTTCTTTTCTATCTTTATGACATTTCTGATTAGGGTTTTTTGCAATCTCTTTCTATCATTTGTTTTGGTGATATTCTCTCTCATGCGTCCACCATGTGTTTGAGAAAATAGCTCATTGAAAACTTCTCTTTGTAGAGACATTTTTCAGGATTTAGGGTCTGTATCCTTCTGTTTTCTTCTTTTGCTCTGGTAAATACTCACACACCCATACACAGCCCACCCACCTATGTCCTTCACTATTAGCAGTATAGCCAGGAATTGATCCCTAGTTGTTTCGGTGGAATGGAGGTGCTCTTGGTGGATTGGCATATCTTAATTGTTTTTGTTCGTAGGACCCTGTTCAGCATACGATGGTGGTTCGATTCTTTGTTAAAATGTCTCTGGACGCTCTCAGAATAAACTTGGCTTGGATGTTTTGGCAGGAACTGACAACCCCAACCCACCCACACCCCACAACCCATCCCTCTCCTTCCTTTTGTGTTGGTTGCATAAAATGAGATTCATTGCATAGCACTAGTCATGGACGAAACGTTAAGGCCTACGTGCAAAACAAAGACAAGAGAAAGCTCTTTTCGGTAATTCATGGATAAGGACAAGAGGAGGTGAAGGGAGCACGGCTGTTTGAAAGAGAAGTGCTTGGCAAGGTAGGGCCATCCCACATAAGAGAGGCTGTCCTGATGTCATGCGCATGACGACCAAATGTATCAGTTCAAGTGGTAGCTTTCTGCATCTCTTCCAAATAGATATCATGAATCATAATACTCTTCTGCAGAACTGATAACCTAAGCTCTTCTGTTTGTTGTGGAAGTCTCATTTTTGGGGTCACCTTTCTATCTGGAATAGAGTAAAAAATGCTGAAAATTGGTACTGTTGGATGGGTCGGTGATTCAGCCATTGATGAGCCTCACAAGAACTGATTGATTTGTGACTGATTTAAAGGTAGGGTATAAAGTCAGAAAATATTTACTCAGGTGGAAAATACTTTGAGGTATACTGATGGTTGAGAAAAGACTTCAGACTTGGTAGTGTGTCTCTAGACGGTTAGGGTTGATTTTTTAACTAGTACTCAATTGGTTGGTGGGAGATTTATCATTTTGGAGTTGTGAACTAATAAATGTGTGATTCAGGAGGTAAAGAATTTCTTCACAGCGAACTTGTCATTAAAGTCCTGATTATAATTGTCTGCCTTGAAAGTGCATCAGATGGATTTCTTTTCATCCCTTATGGAGAAATGATCTGCTGGCCCTGTTCAGTAGAGGGACCAAGTTCTGTGGAGGATGGTCACACGTGAAATTTTGTGGGGAGCTTGGAAGGCAAGAAACAAGTGCATCTTCAATGGAAGTGGTCCATAATTGCAGTGTATCAAATAAGATAAAAATTGGGTCTGGGTAGGGCCAAGTCCATAGAAGTTCAAGAGTGAGATATGCAAAGAGAGTGGTTTCTGACCATTAAAGCAAAGCCCAACTTGGTGCCGTTGTCATGCTTTTCTGTCAGTCATCAACATATGTACTTAAATTAAATGGAACGGGTTCTGTATTGGAAATCCAGGCCCATGAGGAATAAGGGCATGATTAAAGATGATAGAGGAAGTATTCTCGTGGTTATATTGAAGATATAAATGGGGCTGAAATTTTAGTGGTGTAAGCCTAAAGTGTTAAAAAGGACCTGGGGTGGGGCTCATTGCGAAAGGAGACTCATTGATTTCTATTACTTAGGTGGCTGAAAGATGAACTGTGAAAAGCATATAATGGGGATTTGCTTTTTATTTGTAATGAGATTAGGTCCTTGTTAACCTCAGTGGAGGTTTGCTTCGAATGAGTTCCAAGGGAAGCCAAATGGGAGGCTGATCTGATGGCTAAGTCAAGGTTCAAAAGGGATGAACTAGTTATTCTTCCAGTCTGTACCTTCTCACTTCATCTTGTTGGAGTGTCTTTGCAGTAACTTCATTATTGTGAACTATCGTAGTTTTCTATTCTATATCAATAATTTTTTGTTAATTTTACCAAAAAGTCTGGTTTTTCCCACTTCAATGCAATATCCAAAATGTTAGTTGTGGGCTTGTGGAATTACAAGAATTCCTCCTCACTCTTGCTTGCCATGCAAACGGAATATCAATTATGTCATTGTGAACATGGAAAGAGACTCTGTTTTCTGCTCAAGCATTGGAATATGCATCAAAACTCGAAAGGGAGGTCCATTAATTGATGTGCATCAAATTAAGCATAGAAAGAATGCCTACAATCATATCTGAAGTGGAATCCCATTTTGCATTGAAGATAATTTCCATTGCTAGATATGGATCATTTACTTCCAGATTTTATTATATGGGGTAGGCCTTTTTGAACCAGTTCCATTGGATCCAAGGCGCATGGACCTTTCAGGTCCATATATGTGTCTTCACACAGTGGAGCCCTCTTCTGGAATTCAAATTGCTCAATGTACCACCATGTATTAGATTTGGGCTAAGTTTCAACCCACTCGCAGTTTTCTTTTGCCATCAAATTTATCACATGTAAAATTTGTGATTAAGATAAGAAATAGAAAGGACTGAATCATCTGTAAAACACATGATGAATTTAGCAGTGGACCAAAATCAGATTGGAGTGAAAATTTGGCTCAAAAGACAAAGCGAGGTGGGATAATGATTTTGAACAATTTGAATTTTATAGATGGGCTTAGAGAATCTAAATGACCAGCCTATAGGGGATCCAAATTCTCCTCCTTGAGTTCAAAGAATCTAGATTATGATGGAATTTTCATTCATGATCTTAACAAACTGCCCTTTTACTTTTATTTTGATGCACGTAAATTCATGACCACAAAGACATATAAAACAAGTGGCATGCAGGTACAGCCCAATAACCATTTGCATAAAAGTGGATTTTTCGAAGCAACAGATGATGTCATTCCATAGATCAGCTATCTATATTAAAAATTGGCTATTGAAGGTTGCTGCTAGTCAACTGATTTTAAGATGATTATGAACCATTCACTGTTTCTATATTTATTACTCTCTTTTATTATCTTTGATCGAATGGCTATTATTGTCAAATGGGTCTAAATTTTTGTAAATAGCTAATCTACTTTATGCATGTTTCTATAGTTGGGTTGCCAGGTCAAAACTAACATGCTAAGTTCCTCATATATAAAATGTTGTTATGCTTATCATATTCTTTATGTTGGGAGGATCTGTTCAGTAGTCTTCCCTTCAGTCACTAGCTGAGACTAGGGATTCTCCACATTAAAGTATCAGTCACTATCTGAGACTATGGATCATCCATCATTACATTTTCTTCATTATCCCAACGGCACCAAGGCCCATTATTTTTTAAGCTTCAGGTTGATGTACATCTGTGCCATGTTAGCATTTGATAGCCCATCAATTTATAATCCACCATTGTCAACTGTGATATATTATGTATCCTCTTCAAATTACAAATAATGTTGATTTTGAACTACATCAGATTATTATCCAAGTGAGTGTCTTGGAATTAGCAAGCATCATCATTGGGAAGATCTTGTGGGAAATAACAATTTTAAGAATATTAGTTAATGCAGGCGGTGACCGATTACTATATGAATATTAATGAGGGAAAGTATGAGGTGGGTCCTCTTGATCATATAAGAGTGGAGGCAAAACCCATAGATGTAACGACCTAAGAATCTGGAGTTGTTCAGTTTCGTAAGACGTTCTCAATTTTATAATAACATGACATAAATCAAATTCCCATGAGCATCAAGGTCTAAAACATTCAAATTCCATTGTATTTAAATCATAAAGTATATATTAGAATTCATGATAAAGACTACTGAGTAAAAGACAAATCTCTAATTTGCAATAGAATAATCAACTAAGTGTTGGGCTAGTCCCATCTACGAATCTATTTTTTTGCTTCTCGCGCTCTGGATCAACTAGCATGCCAAAATCCACTGGCTGATCTCCGTCACTCCCCGCAACCTCTACAAATGTATTACTTGGAGTAGGGCGAACCACTGGTCAGTAACACTGGTGAGTAGAATAAGAACACATTAAGGTATAGCATATTTCAATTATTCAAATGAATCTTCATACATTCAATAAAGGTATTAAATAACATCTTAATCAATTTCTTTCTTGAGTAATTTCCCACTGCAGCATCAAATGATTCCGATACCCCATATGGGTGTATTTACGTTTCTATCAACAACATGGCTTGTCATCCACCATGAATGTTGAGCCTGTTTCGATACTCCCACATTGGAGCATCTACCTTTTTATCAACAACATAGCTTGTTTTGCCACCATGATTGTTGAACCTACTTTCCTCGACCAATATCTACGAGAGAAGCTCTATATTCAGTGTCAGCAATTGGTATTACTCTATTTCAATCTTCAAAGGCAAGTTCATTTTAATAAATTTATTATAGATTCATCTCCACTATGATTGGTTACATCATCTTATTCTTTTCTTTGGCCAGTACCACATAACACTAGTTAATCCTCACACCACTCCGAGTCGGAGTTGGTACGAGGTTGTGGCATTGTCCATATCCTATTGAAGAAGTTAGTTAATCATTGTAAAATCAAGATAATTATTAAATTAATATGGAATCATATTCCGTTATATTCAATTATCTAGTAAAATTCCATAGAAATTTACACCATTTCCAAATTATGTAAAGCATGCGATTAATTTCAATCTAAAAGATTCAAAACTAATATTTGGTGAGGAAAAGTCCTCACTTTTGGTCTAAAGAAAAACATTCGAACACTGGGCCTCATGAATTGGATATCCAAATAATATTAGGTTATAACATATCAGTTTGTATTTACAAAAAAAGGCCTTAGGGGATTCTTAAAATACACTACCACAATAGGGGCCAATTTGTAATTTTGTATAAGCTTATAATCTCATCTGTAGGTCGACAGTGACCATCTGCATAATACAGAAGAAGCAGTCTTCACGCTCAGTAAAAAGGGGGTTTCCGCTAAGCTGTTTTGAAGCCTCAAGATGTATGGACCCAATGGTCAAAATCACAAGGAACCATCATCTTTGGGATTGCCCTAGGGTCCATTAGCAGATATGGGGATGTGATCTTTGATTAGGTGGGTAGCGTGGGCCCACAACTCAAGTCGATCACAACAAGTTTTGACGACAAGAATTTCTGAAACTTCCAAATCTGATTTCGATACAACAGAAACCACTGATCTCTGCTATCTACCCCCCTGTCCATCATACCTATTGATCTTAGAAACCCAGTTCGACAAGTTTTGTGCAAGATTTATGGATTTTTAGAGGATGTCTTCCTCTTTACTAATGTCGACAGTAACGATAGTAGTATTATAGGGTCGGGGATAGTCCATCAATCGATCATATCTTTAAACTTCATCAAATCCAGACTTTACAATAATAAGTTCAGGGATTCTACTCACCTGGTATAGTAGTGTATTGCTCCGGCAGTGATTGGGCTCGCATCAGACATCCACTGTCGTCCCGCCGTCGATCTTCCTCGTCTTCTTCGTGATCTTCTTTCTCTACAAATTTTCCAACTCAGGTCAGTCCCTCTCTCTCTCTCTCTCTCTCTCCTTCTCTTCCTCTGTCGTGGATATGTGTAGGACAAGACTAGGCTCTCCTCTATTTTATATTAGTGCAAGGAGGGGAGTCCTTCTAGGAGTCTATTTTCCTCCTTATGAGAGAGTCCCGTTTACTTTAAGAGGGAGTCTTGTCCAAAATTCTTAGTTTTCTAATAACTTTAAGTTAGTCTAATTACAATTTTACCAAGAGTTCTAGTAGGGATATTGCAATAGAAATCAAAAGTTACTCCCTCAGAATGAAGTGTAGAGTTCATTCACACGTGTCATAGGCATTGTAGGAAAAGAAAGTGATGCAAACATCCAATATTGGACATGGATGTGCAACATGCCTATTTAAGGCCTCATATTGTATTATCTAGAGGGAAATTTTCATCAATAAAATTCCAGAAACTCTTCTCCTTTTAGATTGCTTTGGTTTCTACTCTTTCAACCCTAGAATCAATAGTTTTGGCTACTCCATTTTTTTTTTTCATTTTTCTGTTATTTTCTTAATAATCTGTTACATGTTTGTTTTGATTAATATGCATGTAATTGTAACGTTGATTTCATGTGTTTTAAGTTATGATGATGTAACAACCCACGAATTTGGAGCTCTTCATATTCTTAAGTCGTTAGCATGTTTATAATACAATTAACATTCATAAAGTAAATTCCAAGAGCAAGTCCAAGCAAAGATGAAAATTTAAATTTCAATATTAAAGTCTTAACAAGCCTTTACAAATTCAGCTAGAAAAAACAATAAATCTAAGAATGTATTCCAAAATAGGGCTGGCCACATCTAATAATCTAGAAAGTGCTTCGATCTCTCAATCAACGATGCATGCCAAATTCTATAGGCTGATCTCCGTCGTTCCCAGATTCCCTTACGAATGCATTACCAGTAGTGGGGCGAACCACTGGTTAGTATTATTGGTGAGTAGAATTTCTGAATCAAAATATAAACTATCACAATTACAAAGTTAAAATATTACAATTTCTCTACCATATCATTCCTGGTCATACTTTCTCAAAAAAATCAAATATGTCACACAAAGCTTCAAGATTCATATTATTCTAAGAAAAAAAAATTCATAGGTTTATTCAGAAAAGTAAGTTCATAATCTTGTGCATCAACATGGCTTATTGTACACCGATCATATCATTTGTACTATGATAGGGGATTTATATTCTTGTCATGACCAGACTGTCACTATCCTCAGTTCATAGATATTGTTTAAATGAGGGAATTCATATTCATGTTGTGACAATATTGTTGTCCATCTTAATTCATAAGAGTTCTTATGTTCCCATAAGGGAATTCATATTCTCATCGTGGCAAAGCTATTACCTACAAAAGAATTTCATAGTTGTGTCATGATCAGACTAACACCCATCTTAATTCTTAGTAGATGTTTTAATAAATGAATTCATATTCGTGTCGTGTTCAGCCTGTCACCCATTTTAATTCATAGAAGTTCTTTCGTTCCCACACATGGTTCATATTCTTGTCGTGACAAGATTGTCACCATCCATCATTCGAAGATCAATTTCAAAAACAGTTACTTGTAATAATCAAAATGCTGATTTCAGTTTAGTATATAGGCTTTATAATAAGTTCCATTAGCCAAGCCCACATACTTCATATTAAAGTCTCGCCCCACTTGAAATCGTTATTTGTATCACAAGTATGTGGCATTAACCATATCTTTTACTCAGTCATAGGTTAAACACTTTACTTTTAATTTCCTTAGTCATAACACTTTACTCATAATTCATCAATCATATAATTATCACTTTACTCATAATTCATCAGTCATAATATTATCATTTTACTTATAATTCATCAGTCATATAGTTATCATTTTACTCATAATTCATCAATCATAGAGTTGATATGTATCATTACACTTAGATCAATATTATGATCAGGGGTTCTAAAAGTACTATATTTACTATTCCTTCTAAGCACATGTTCTAATGATGATATCCATCCCTTCTAGAAATGTTCAGTAAAGAATATTACACAATGAAACAAATGATATCAGTTAATGATTGGGTTTGAAACTAAAACCAGCATTATTTCCATCTTGTGCTCATGTACTTTGTAGTTTCTCAATAAAAGATTTTTCTTAAATGAAAGATATATGATTTTAGAACTCAGAGCTTCATCATAAATTTCTAGTGTTAGTGGTGCGTGAATAAAGTCATACACAGCAACAAGAAAATTTTTATATAGAACCAATAACAGGACAGGGGTCTTATGTCTAGTTCTATTTGAGTTCTTTGGATGAAGAGTACCAACGGTCCTCTCCTAATGGGTCCACTTCCATGGTGGTCGACTACCTGTCCCAGACCAGATGTAGGGACCTAATTTTAGATCAGGTGGGCCACATGGGCCCACAACCCACAAACAGTCCGGCTTCATTTTGACGACTTGAACTGGACTGTATTCAGTTTCTGAATTCATTTACACATAATTTCATCATAATTAGTGGTGAAAGTAGTCTTCAGGAAACTCCTCAAACATACCAACAAATTGAACTAACTTCTAAACAGAAAATATGGATTTTTAGTACTCATTTCCTACAAATTGGGGTTCGTTAATTTTCATATTTATTCTCTTCAGGTCTGATCTTGAATTAATGAAACCCCACTGATCCAAAATAGTGAAAGAATACATCCTTGAGTCATTAGACAGTTCAAAGATGATTTCACAATTTAATACTAAGTCATATCTATATATATTGATAAAGTATTTGCTCAATATGTAATTTTCAGTAAAATAAATTTGGAAAAACATTTTATCGTTCAGTTCTGAATCTGATAATTATAAGGGAAATTCTACTCACCTTGTGTAAGTAATGATTGACCTCAATCTAGACATCCACTAAGCCAAGGCTCTTTGTAGAAATTCTTTGCTTCAATTTTCAAATGCCCAGATATTAGACTACTATTCCTCTTCCATGAAAAGTAACCAAAGAAGAGGAGGAGTCTCTATTTATAGAGTATTGGACGTCCAAAGGAGGTGTCCTAATTGGAATTTCCTTTTATGAAAGGTCACATAGAGAAGTCCAACAGTCATGACTATTGGTGAAAAACAAGGAGTCTTCCTTGGGGAGTTAAACAGTCACATCTTAAGTGGATTTGGGTCTTGGGTCCAGTTTTCAACCACTTAAAGAGGTCAAAAGGCCTTGGCCCAGCAGCCCAGTCTACACATAAAGTGGGCTGGCTGAATATGGGCTTTTCTAAGCCCAGTTGGCCCATTCTAAATTTAGGGCTATTACAGATGATATACATTCATGCTTTTTATGAGCCTCATTATGAGCTATTTGGATAATGAAGTGTGCTTGAGAAAGTTATTTTACGGGAGCAAAAAACCATCTTTTATAAGTTGTTTCTTATGCTTCTATTGTACTTGCCATTGTTAGGTTGCTTTTTTATGATAGTAGATTATGTCAATCATTCAAGTTTATATATGTTGATGATTCTTCTTTTGAAGGTACATGAGGAGCTCATTCTGGCAATCAGGGCTGTAGAGGAAGGACTTTTGAATCTAAAACGCTCACGGCTATTGCAAGAAATTGATTCGGGGAATGGACCCGAATCTGTTTTTGAGGATGTTGAGGTGAAGCCTCTTGATCCTACAAAAGTGGAAGCAGAACCCTTGGAGATGAAAAGTTTCTCCATTGGATCAAAGTGTAGATTTCGGCACACAGATGGGCGTTGGTATAATGGGCATATAGTTGGATTGGAAGGTGTTAGTTCAGCAAGGATCTCTTTTCTTACACCCACATCTGAAAGCATGCTGGTGTGTACATTTTACTACGTCTGTATTTATTTTACTGCTTTACCCCATTTCTTAATAATGTCTATTATTGGTTTCTTGTGACACCTAATATTTGAGTTGCTGTGGTATTTTACCGAAATGGCCACCGTTGTGGATAGCTTCAACAGATGAATGGATATATCTTATTTCCATTTTCATTTTCATAAAATCATGGTTTATTCTATTTTTGTTAACTACTAGGAGTTTTTTGTTGATCTTGGTGATCCTATTTTGAGTATTTTTGTGTTAAATAAAATGGGTTTTTTCATATATCTTTTGCGTCACTTTGTTTTTGGGTCTGATCTAGCTTGATGCCCTCCTTGATTTGCTTGTCTTTTGTTGGGTGCATTTTTCTTCTTTTGAGGTTCGTTCCTTTTGCAATTCTTTGGTTGGCTTGGAAGGAGAGGAATAGTCTGATCTTTAGGGGTGAATCATCTTCCATTCAAGATCTTCTTTTAGTGGTAATTCTTGGGGTTGTTATAGGAAATAATTTATTTATATTGGTATTAATGATATTGTTTCTAATTGTGAGGCTTGTATACTGTGGTTCATCCAAGGAGAAGAGGTTGGCTTCTTGGATAAGGCATGCAAGTAGAGGAAAGACAGCTCTGGTGGGCATTGGAGGGGCCTTACATAATAATGGGGGTGATTTTGTTTATGTTGTCTAAATGTGTAAGGGTGGACTCAAATGAAGTTGTGGTGTTCGCTATCTTGGAGGCTTTGAGGATTTTTTTCCTCATTCTTTCTAGAGTTATTTGATTGTGGAATGTGACTCATTTAATTTAGTCTCGTGGGTGAATCACATTGGAGCTAAAGGTTCAGTTTTTCTTTCATGAGATAAAGGCTTTGTTTTCTAATCTATTGGCGAGGAGTTTACACGTGCTTAGGTCAACCACGGAAGATGTTTTTGCTAACCAGGGGTTTAATAGTATCGACTTGTGCCTGGAGTGCCGTTGTGCTTGTTGTAAGTAGTTGATTTATTTTTATAAAATCTTTACCATTAGTGGTGCAGCCATGAATCCATGATCGAGAAAAATAGTCCAATCGCTCGTAGGATTGATTGAATTCAAAAGGATTCAGCCATTAGGCACCCTCACAAGAGGAGAAAACACCATAACTATGGAGAAAACTCTCACAACTCGAAATATTATTGATAATAAGCAATTTGTCCCTACAATGAAGCCTAATCATCCTTATGTAGGAGTTGGCATGAACCCCTAAGAAATAAGGCTTCCTAATATTGGAATAAGCCTAAACATAAAAGGAAACTCACTACTATTTATCATAATAAAGTCGAATACTAAATATTATTCCTAAATAATTGGATGCCTGGTTGGGCCGTGGACTGAGCCCAACGGGTTCGTAGACCCATGGTCTGGCCTGGATCAATTCTCCCCTGCTTGGAAAAACTCTACTCCGGCGAGTTGCCAATTGATAAATGCATGAGAGAATTCGACCGCAAGTTTGTAGTTTTGAACTCTTCATTGGGCTTGGCCCCAATGAGCTGGCCAATCATGGATCTGGCCTATATCAATTAGTCTGTTATTACTATAGAAAGATAAAAATAAAAATAAATAGAGGATTTCACTGAAAACTCCTCTTGGAGTCACTCTATACCGAAAAGGGCCTCAAAGACATGATTCCACCATATTGGTCACGGGGGTCCTTTCTTGTTTAAGTTTTTGGAATGTGAGTTGGGCGAGGATATCTTCGCTCACCCACGTACATAAGCAAGGATATCCCCACTTGTTTTTTTTATTTTTTATTTTTTTTTCTTTTTCCTTCATTCTTCCTCTTCCTTCCTCATCTGCTTGTTTTTTTTTTTTTTTCATCCCCTCCTTCCTCCAACTCCAACTCAACCTCAAATCCAAATCTAATGACCCAAGTCTAGTGTACTACACTCACTCATTAAACCTAAACCCATTAAACCCAAACCCAAATCCAAGTCCTTCCCTCCTTCACCAACCAACCAACATGATTCTCTCTCTATCCCATTTTCCTCTTCCCCTTTCCCTTAAACCCACCGGAACTCATCATCATCAATCCCTACTTTCTTCTCTTCCCTTTCATTTCTCCAACCTTCAAAGCTCTAGATCTCTGTATCTCCTTCAAAGATATGTCTTCCACCACTTTCTCTTATCTCCACCTAAGGTTTCTGAGAACAGTGTGTCTGATCAGTAATCCTCTATCTTTTTTTTAAATCTCTAGGGTCTATCTTTGGAGTTAGAGGAAGAAGGATGAGAAAGGAAGAGGAGGACGAAGAAGAAAGACATCCCCACTCATGTCAAATAATGGCACCGTTCAAAAGGAAAAAAATGAAGAGGAGGAAGAGAAAAAGAAAAAACGAGCAGAGATATCCCTGCTTATGCACGTGGGTGAGTGGGGATATCCTTGCTCAACTCAGATTCCAAAAACTTAAACAAAAAAAGACCCCTGGGACCACTATGGTGGAATCATTTTTTTGGGGTCCTTTTTGGTATAGAGGCCTAAGAGGATATTTTCGTGAAAGATGGATTTGATTTAGTGTAGAAACTCATTTAGAACTCTGCTGAGTTGACCAAGTTTTCCAGCTGCAAAGTGTCTAGTTTGGACTGACATTGTTCCTGTCATTAAGTTCTGATGTAATTATTTTACTCCACTTTTGAAATATCTATTCTGGGTAGATGTTTACTGTGATGCTGTTACTGTTTGTAAAGGTTATTTGTCTCCAAAAACTTTAATAGAATTTTGTTAGGCTATTTTTGTTAGGATTCTTGAATCGAAAATGGGAGGTGCTGATGAGGGTTCAGTGTTGTAGGAGTTTTGTCCTTCCAAAAGTTTGTTGAGATGTTTTTGACAAGAAGGTGAAGGGACATTGGTGCTTGTGACTGGAAAAAAAGCAAGCAACAAGAGAGATTTTAGGGTAGTGTTTGAATAAGGGAGAACTGCATTTTCAAGGAAAGTTTATTATTTTAGACTTACATATTTGGAATGGCTACTTGATTTATAGAGATATAAACAGGTCAACTGACCCACCTTGACAAAGCCTAGATCTAAAAGCCCACGTGTGGGATCTTTTGAGGGATTTGGTTAAAGGACAAAGATCCTCCATAGACATGCTTACTTTTATAATTGTAATCATATCCAGAGTTTCCATATTTGCTTGTAATTAGACTGTAATGATTGTAATTATTGCCTGTGATTTGGCAACGGTAATTGTATTTAAACACTATCAGTCCCTATCTTGGGACATGACAATTATTCTCCAACTTCCTCTTCTTCTTCTTATTGTCTTCATACAGGATCTGAGAATCCTTACATGGTATCAGATATATAGGGTCTCTGTTCTTGCTTTCTTCCTCAAGCATCTACTGTTCTTCAAAAAACAATCAATAGTCATTGTCTTTTATCGTCCATTGTCCAACAAAGAAACAGCGACTTTGGTCTTTCGATACAGCAGGAAGGGAGGAGAGTTCCATAAACATTGCTTTTAGCAATTAGAGAATACATCTCAGTCATTCAGAGCATTGGGTTCTGAAAACAAAAGACACTAGCACCATTCTCTGTGCCTGTTGACTGCTATTTCCACCATATCTAACAAGTCGGCCCCACTTCCAATTGCTGGACCTCCAGACAGCAGCATCTTGGTTGCCCATTCATTCTGGGATTTCTCCATATTTTTGTCGATTTTTTCAATCATATGAAGTAGGCCATCTTTCTGGATTTGTTATCTCACAAATTCTTACAGCATTTTAATTAGATCTGTCCAATTACTTGGATCCTTGGAATTTTTTCATCAAACTTCATCTAGAGTGTGGAAACTAAGAAACCTACAAAGTATTGGAAACTGATTGATCATCAGACCTCACTGTGGGCCCCACGAGATCAACAGATCCCATTTCTGCAACTTGCCTAGCTTATTTTGAGCCATTTCAGTGATCAGATCATAGATCGTATTTGTTGGATCACTGATCAAGCACCCCTTAAAGACATCCTAATTCTGCTTAATATTTTTAGTGGATTGATTAAGTATTACTTGATTTCTTTGAACAACTAGGCCTAATTTCTTTTGAAATACAGACATCAAGCCATCTGTGGGGATTGCCTAATGCTTTTCTTTATTATTTCTGCACTTTTTCTTGTGATTGTTCTACTACCTTGCTTAATTGCTTACCTTTGCAACTTTTCTTACAAATGGACAAAGTAGACATCGTTCCTATAAAATTTAATGGTACAAACTACATGTCTTGGCCCTTCCATCTTAAAAACTTTGTTGAGGGACAAGGAATGTTGGGATGCCTAGATGGATCAGACTCAAAACCAACTGTGGATGTCAAAACCATTGCTACTTGGAACCAACGTAATGCCAAGGTCGTAACATGGATCCTTAACTTTGTTAATCCCTCTTTTTCAATGGCACTTCAAGCCTTGGACGCACAAGGAAAATTTATCATTAGCAAAACAAGGCCCACGGATTTCATCTTGATATAGAATTGGCCAAGTATTGCCAAAATGACAGATCTGTTCAAGAATACTGTAATGGTTTTCTCGCCCTGTGGACAAAAACAGATGAGATATTACTTCAATCTGTTTCAATAGAATTTCTTCCCCAGGCCCTCATACTACAGGAAGAACAGCATGTTAGCCAGTTCCTTATGAACCTTCATCCTGAATTTGAACTTGTCCACGCTGTGTTTATAATTCGAGAAATCTCTCCCAATTTGGATACATGCATCTAGGAAGTTTTTTCGTGAAAAAACCCGTTTTTTATCCACTCATTTTATTACTGCGGAACCAAAAGCTCTCCTTACACCACCAGGACCATCCTTCATCGAAGATACAGCTCTTTTCACTACCATGGTCGGAACTTACAGTGTTTTGAATGTAAGAAGTATGGACATGTGGCTTGTGATTGCTGCAGGAAATTATTTTGCAACTATTGCAAATAAAATGGACATATTATCTTTGCTTGCACTTGAAGGTCTGAGAAGAAACCTAACAATAGTAAAAAACACGGCTAGGCTGCTCTTCAAGCTCAGCATAGCACTCCACTTGGCCTGAGTTCTCCCAATATTGGCTCTATCACATTGACTACTTCTCAGCTATAGGACTTAATCAATTCATCTGTGACATCTGCTTTTACCTCCATAGGTAATAATGATCTGTTCTCTTTCTCTGTTGCTCTCCATGCCTTTCATTCATCTAATTCATTCATTCCATCATTTACACCCACCACGTGGTTCCTAGACTCGGGCGCCTCAAACCATATGACATCTATGGCCCAAAATTTACACGATCATAAACCATATGTTGGCCATGATTCCATCACTACTGCAAATGGTCAAAAATTGCCCATCTTTGGTACAGAAACTATTTCAGTTGAGTCCCTTACCTTGTCTAATGCTTATTTTGTTCCCAATTTGGCTACAAATCTCATTTTCATTGGCCAGCTTATTGATAATGGTTATCTGATTAACTTTTCTCGTTCTGGTTGTGTCATATAGGAACGGCAAACTGGAAAGGTGATTGGGATGGGGAGTAAGCATGAAAGGCTGTTTCTTTTGGAGTTGACAAAAAAATCATTTTTTGCTTCTTTTATTAGTACTCTGAATAATGTGTGGACTACTTAACATAAACACCTTGGTCATTTGAATAATGCCAAATTGTTATCTTTATTTAAACTTGGGCATTTGGATAAATCTATTACAAGTTCTGTTGTTTCTACTTCTGCTAAATCAAAATGTGAAACTTGTTGCTTAAGCAACAGTCATGTGTTGCCCTTTCCAATTCATTATTCACATACCACTGCCCCCTTTGATGTAATTCACACGGATGTTTGGGGGATTGCCCCATATTTTAGTAGGCTTGGGTATAAGTATAATGTTGCTTTTATAGATGATCACTTTCGTTACACATGGATTTATTTTTTAAAAGCCAAATCTGAAATTCTCTCCATATTTCAAAAATTCTATGCTATGGTCAACACTCAATTCTAGAAAACCATTAAGATTCTACATTCGGACTCAAGGGGAGAGTATACATTGACTGCTTTTAACACCTTTTTATTTGAAAAAGAAATTATTCATAAAAATTCTGCCCACACACACGATAACAAAACGGGGTTGCGGAGAGAAAGAATCGCCATCTTTTGAAAACTGTAAGGGCTCTCCTTGTGGAATCCTTGGTTCCCCCTAAGTTCTAGTATGAGGCAGCCCACACAGCAGTTCACACCATCAACCGATTACCTAGCTCTGTCTTAAGTTTGGTCTCCCCATATGAGTACCCATTTGGTGATCCTCTTTTCTACTCACATTTACAGGTTTTTGGGTGCTCATGTTTTGTCCACCTCTCATCCCTTGAATAGGACAAACTATCCCCTCAGGCGGCTTGCTGCATGTTTCTTAGCTATAGTGTTGAACACAAAGGTTTTCAGTGTTATTATCCCAAAGAGTGCCGGCTTCGAATCTCACGAAATGTTGTTTTCTTAGAGCATGTTCCGTTTCATTCCCCAAGTACTCCCACTATCCAAGAGTCCTATCTCCTTCAGTTTTCACTGCCTGATTATCCTCCCACCATTACATAAGTCTATACCCGTCAATAAAGACAACCGCCTCCTACTGTTGCTACTACCAATACGCCCGTTCCTGAAGGAAGTGCTACTACAACTGAAGGTAATTCTCTTGCATTTATCTTGCGACGATCTAGTCATACTTTTGTTCCTCCTGATCAAAATGGTTTTCCAATGATGTTTACTTCTTCAGACCTTATTCTTATCCCAAAATCTTATTCATAGGCCTCTAATATACTCTGTTGGTTGGATGCAATGGTAAATGAATTTCTCACTTTTGAAGCAAATAACACTTGGGAACTAGTGCCCCAACTAGCAGATACTTCTATCATTGGAAGGAAATGGGTCTACCCCATTAAGGTTCGCTTTGATGGTAGTATTATTCGATAAAAAGTTTGACTAGTTGAACAGGGGTATAAATAGGAGTGTGGAATGGACTATATGAGGAAACTTTCACACCAATCACTAAAATGATTACAGTCTGATGTTTACTTGGTGTAGCCGTAACTCGTAGCTGGCCTCTTTGGCAAATGGATGTCAAGAACGGTTTCCTCCTTGGGAATCTCAAGGAGATTGTGTATGTGTTCTCCACCAGGCTATGCTTGTCCTTCCAACCATGTGTGTAAATTAAATAAATCCTTATATGGCCTTAAGCAAGCTCCTCGTGCCTGATTTGACAAATTCTGCTCTACCATTATTAACACACATTTTCACAAAGCTCAAATGACAGCTCTTTCTTCATTCGAAGAACCTTCCATGGCTGTACTATTCTTTTTATATATGTTGATGATATGATCATCAGTGGCAACGATGTGGTTGGCATTTCTGACCTCAAAACTCATCTCATGAGTACTTTTAAAATGAAAGATCTTGGTCCCTTAACTTACTTTCTAGGTTTGGAAGTTGCAAGGAACAAGGCTGGCATTCGGGTTACTCAATGCAAATATGCTAATGAGTTAATTCATTCTGCCAGACTTGGTGATGCAAAAACATTTGCCACCCTTATCGAGCTCAATGTAAAGATCAGCAAAGAGGATGTGCATCTTCTTGATGATACAACCCTGTTTCGCAAATTGGTTGGTAGAATTTTCTATTTAACCATGAGACGACCTGATATATCCCATGCGATTCAGACCATCAGTCAATTTATCAGCAATCCTCATAAACTACATCTTCGAGCTGTCTTTTGAATTCTTCGGTATGTTGAAGGTTCTCGTGATTGAGGATTGTTCTATCCTTCAGTCTCCTCATTACAATTACAAGCATATGCGGATGCTGATTGGGCAGGGTGTCCTGGCACTCATTGCTCAACAATAGATTGGTGCATATTTCTAGGATCCTTTCTCATCTCTTGGAAAAGTAAGATCACTTCTTCAAAATCTACTGCTGAGGCTGAATATCGATCAATGTCATCTGCTAGTAGCAAGATTGTTTGGTTTCATCATCTTCTTCATGAGTTTGGTGTCTTTCTTAAAAACCCTACTCCACTTTATGCTAATACACTAAGGCAATCTGAATTGCAAAAAATACCATCTTCTATGAGCATAAAGCATATTAAGATTGATTGCCACTTCATTTGTTAAAATGTCGTCCCCGACACCATCCATCTCCCCTACGTCTCCTGATATGATCAATTGGCAGATATTCTCTCAAAAGACTTGACATGGGATTATCATGATTATATCCTTTTCAAATTGATTGTTTGTTCTACACCGCATCAATTTGAGGGGGAGTGTAGAGATATAAATAGGTCAACTAACCCATTGGACCCAACTTGACAAAGCCCAAATCCAAAAGCCCATGTGTGGGATCTTTTGAGGGATTTGGTCAAAGATCCTCTATAGACATGCTTACTTGTATAATTGTAATCATATCCAGAGTTTCCATATTTGCTTGTAATTAGATTGTAATGATTGTAATTATTGCCTATGATTAGGCAACGATAATTGTATTTAAACACTGTCGATCCCTATCTTGGAACATGACAATTATTCTCCAACTTCCTCTTCTTCTTCTTATTGTCTTTATATGAGGATCTTAGAATCCTTACATGACACATACTTAAGTACAATGAGATTTTCACTTATTCTCCAACTTCCTCTTCTTCTTCTTATTGTCTTTATACAAGGATCTTAGAATCCTTACATGACACACTTAATTACAATGAGATTTTCACTTTGGGAAAAAAGTCAGGGAGTGAGAATCCTATGTGCTAAATATTGCCAATGGCATAAAAGATATTTGATGTTAGAGTTCTTAGTATTAGTTTGCGTCAATATTGCTACGTATGGTTCTGTTGTTCTATTGTTTAACTACTTTCAGGATTTTGCTGAGAGTGCTAAAACTTAGCTTCGAAGGGTTTGGGGCTAGTTTGAATCTGTGTCACTATGATCTGAACAGCTATGGACTAACCTGAGTGTGATATGGACTCTAAAATAATTTTGATTTACATCAAGGCCTCTCATAGGCCTCTTGAATCCAATGGTTTTGAAAAATCTTTGAGACTTAAGAAGCACGGATACGGACATGGGGAACGGATACGACATGATATGAACACGATGATATGGCAAATCCTAAAAAAGTAGGATACAAGCATAGCTAGGACATGGCAAATAATATCATCATCATTATCATTATCAAAGCCTTATCCCAACCATGTTGGGGTCCGTTACATGAATTCTGTTTTTTCATTCCGTTCTATTTTGAGCCAAATCCTTGGATAAGTTATATCATTTTCTCAAAATTTATGTTTGAGCTGTGACAAAATTTTACGTTGGTTGTCAACCTATCTAACGCAACCCTCTTTTTTTATCTAGGCTTGGGACCGGCAGCAAGAACTGGCGGAGTTACATGGCAAATAATATATATATATATTTATATAATGATAAAATTAAAGAATAGTTATAAAAAGGAAGAATAATTGTATATATACTTATCATAGGGCTCAAATATTGTGAGGCCCACCATGTGGATCAAATTTTCAATGAGGTGGGCCTCACTAGACAATATCTCAACATGGAAGAAAAAGACAAAGAAAAGAAAAGAACAAAAAAGTAGGCTAGACAATATCTCAATATAAAAGAAAAAAAAGAAAAAAAAAACACAAAAGAAATGTGGGCCAAGTGGCTGGCTGGCTCAGTAGCCCAACATTAAAAAAAAGGAATAATAAAAATACTCAATGGGCCCTGCTCCTTTATAAAAAGCGATGAGTTATTTACCCTTGTCATTGGCATCTCTAGCCTCTAGGGCATGCTCGAATGGGAAAAGAAAAAAAGAAGACTGAAGAAAATCTATTGAAAATGGAAGAAAATCCGCTGAAAATTTAGAGGAGCCATGTCCCCGATGTGTTTGAGCTGTGTCCACCCGTGTCCGGGCCATGTCCAACCGTGTCTGAAATTAAAAAATAAGAAAAAAAATTGGACACGTTTTTTGGAGTGTCAAACACGTGTCCAAGCCATGTCCGTGTCCGACACGGACCTGGGGACCCTAGATGCGTGTCCGTGCTTCTTAGGTGAGAATCTATTATTTTGGTTCTCCATTTTTCTGTCCATCAGCATATTTCATTTGGGACAACCAAACTAGTTTAGATGTGTTTTTTTCCTTGTTTAAATGGCCAAACAAAAGAAGATTGTGTTCAGGATTTTTTCTAGACAAATCCTTTTTCGTACAATAGTCACTTTCCCTGAACTGGGTTTCATATAACCAAAAAAGCCCTAATCTCTAAGTGGGAATAAAAAAGAAGAAACGGCTTCCTGGAATGTTACGGATTGGTGACAAGAAAAATGCAGTTACTGACAGATCTGCAACCCAGTACTATCCAAGTGACAAATTTCTTTTGGGATTTTAGAGTAATTCTGGATTCTGTTCTTCTCAGTGACAATATCAATAGGTGCAAACATGCCTTACTGTAGGCGGGTTTGACCTGAAATGTACATGAGAGGGCCTACATGATCTGGATTGGAGGACAATGGAGGAGAGGGGTTGCTTTTCGGTTGAATTCTGTATTGAAGCCCATCACCGCTGAGAAAGCAGGATTTGGAAATGGAGCACAGAGACAAAGGTTGTAGAAAGTGCTTGGGCCATTGCATACAGTATAGGACCTATGATGCCCAGATTTAGCATGGATACAGCAGGGACATGCCATGGATAAATACGTGATGGGCCCAGATTTTATGCATAACAAGTGAGTATCAGATACAATAGGACATGACATGTTGCCTACTGTGGACTATCGGGGTATCATAGTATGTGACATACACGGCAGGTTGTAAGTCTCGGAGTCGAGGCACTCTTCATAAGAGGGGAAAATTTTTATGTAGGAAGCTATTCCGACTGCAGTGTAGTGGTGAGGAAAGCGAATAGAAGATTTTATGAAAATAAGGAGTTGATTGTAGCGGAGGTGCTCAATATATTAAAGATTAATCTTGCATGATGGCTCCAGGTGAGGTCATAGTTTAATGAATTCAATGTATCACACTTCTGGCAAATTGGAACATGGTGATGTTGGGTGAGGATCAAAGGTATGATGATCCAAAGGTGTTCCATGCCACGCTCTGGTATTGGAAGTTAAATCTGGTTGATGCTAAATTGCTAATATCCCTCAGAATGTGGCAAGTGTAGTTAGGGAGATCAGAGAATTGTCTGTTGAGGGGAGTTCTATTAAGACATTTGAACCCAAGCTTTTAAAACTCACAATCAGAGGGAGGGGTAGGGGGGGACTTGGACTCTCTCAATCTGAGTGGAATCAACTGAGTCATGTGCAACTCAAAAACCTAAAGTGAAATAAACTTGGAAACAGAGACATATATCCTTTAAATTTAAGCCATATGTGTTATAATTATTTATAATGAATTTGAGTGATAAGAAGTTACATTTGATTTCATTCCACTGGATGAACATTGGTTTTTGATCTATGAATGCTTCAATCTTCCAGTGTGATTTTTTATTTTCAAAAAGCCTTAAATATTTCAATCTGCTTGAAAAATGGAAAGCAAAAATGGAGAAAGGTTTAAAACGTTTTCCCACTAGTACTTGGCTGGAGAAAATTTTTTTTTTCATTAGCAAAGTCAGGAATTGACAGGGTGATGTTATCTGGAGCTTGGAAGAACTCATTAATGCAGGCACTCCCAGCCAGTGGGCCTCATTTAGCATGCCTAGAACTTACAAATTTGGGTTTGTGGTTTCATTGAGTAGCTTATGTAGTTTCATGGAAATTCACTACTTTTGGTTTTTGAGTTCCCTTATGCAGTTTTCTCCCCTCTTTCTTCTAACGGCATGTTACGTTGTATGCTCTTATACTATATAGTTTCCATATATTTCTTCCTTCATTGAGTTTGTCTCTGAAAAGAGTATTTTGTCTTAGTGGGCCCATGGTTCTTTGATCCATGTGGTTGATATTGTGAGTCTCACCTTTAGATATGCAGTTTGGAGTGGGCTTAGCTTTTTGCGTGGCTTCGTTTTGATGGAGAAATTTGGCCATCTTGTAGGCAATATTTTTGTCCATAAGAATCACTTGATTTCTGAACAAGAGTGGTTTTGCATGCAAGGGTATTTGGGTTGTATGAAAGAATTGTCTTCAAGACTTTTAGGTTCAGGCTAGCTGCATGCATCTCTTTAGAAACTCTCGAAGCCTAATATTTTGGCTACTTCACTGACAATGAGTTAACACAAGTGCAGATGTGCAGATTCTTTCTGCAGCAGCGTTGCCGATTTGGTAGTAACTGCCGCTTGTCACATGGTATGTCATTATTTGTCCGCCCTAGGGTGTTGCACAGACTGATCCTTTAGAGGAGGTATTGGTCCTTTGTAAAGCGTGCTGAGGTGCTTCAATCTGTACATGGGTTCCATGTTTGCTGATCCATAGGGTTGAAATGGTGGACCTCATTGTGGATGGAAGAAAGTCCCAAGAATTTCTCAGTTTCAAGACCGTATCCACGCGTCAGTTGTACTTCTTTTCTTGAGGATTGCAAACCTACTTTCTCAAAGTGCTTGCATGCAACCAGGGAGTGAATCATCCAATTCTTGGCCTCCCCCATCCACAGTGGATCCATCTGATCAATATACTGGATCAGTTAACCAGGGCCTTGCATGCATTGATTGTGAACAGTAAACTATACATTTTTCTGAAGTACCAGATCCTATAGTTCCTCTAAATTTGTAGCTCCTATAAATTTTCTAATTTCCTTTCAAAGCCCCTTGAATGCATTATTATTATTATTATTATTATTATTATTATTATTATTATTATTCAGATCACTTTTGAGGTAGACAATGACCAATTATGTGTAATTGATCTAGTTTTCTGTCTTCTATTTATATGACAAAATCCTATTTACATTTTTTTCTTTTTTTCAGGATGGACCTATTACTTACTTGGTTCACCTCATCATTGATATTACGATCTAAATCATTGATATTACAATCTAAATGAAAAAGCAAAGGGATCCTAATCTGATAGAGATAATCTGTGCAGGAGTTAATGTTCCATTATCTTCATTGAAGCACTATATTCCGACGGCATGGCATCAGTCGTTGGTGGGATCTAGCATTTGGGCTGAGTCAGGGAGCCGTGCTGGTCTCTGGCGGGAAGCTGAGCTTGAGTCATGGGATGACCAACTTAAGTTGGCACAAGTTATTTTCCGTGATGATGGAAGCTCGGCGAAGCTTGGGTGTGAGGCACTTTCTTTGTCTGAATATGCCCAAATGAGTGACGAGGAATCAGAAGATGACTTGAGCTCAGAAGGATCTGATTCTGCCGATGACTTTCAGGAGAATGGAACAAATACTCGAGGTATTGGCTTTTTAGAATCTACCACATTACAGCGTGGCGTTCAAACAGAAACTGCCGTGTTTGCAAAGTGGGAGCATCACACGCGGGGCGTTGCTTCTAAAATGATGGCCAACATGGGTTACCGTGAGGGAATGGGCTTGGGCGTATCAGGTCAAGGAATGGTTGATCCTGTCCCTGTAAGAGTCCTCCCACCAAGGCAGTCACTTGATCATGCACTCGTTTCTAATGAGCAAGAAGGCAATGACGGTGGTCAGGGGAAAAAGCGTAGCAGAGGTGGTAAAAGAAAACGCGATAAGAAACATGCAGCTGCTGTGCGAGCTGCTAAAGCTGCAGAAGAGCAGCAGCCAGATGTCTTCAATTTCATCAACAATCAGCTTGCAGTGCAAGGTGAAGCAGAAAACAGATCAGGCAAGAAGCAGAATATGGGCTCAAGTGAGGCCAAACATGTGAAGAAGGAAGACCGGCGTTCCCTGATTGCCTATGACGATGAGGTGAAAGAGTTAAGAAACAGGGTTGAGAAGCTGGAAGAGATGGTGATACGGAACCGCAAAGAGAAGGCAGTGTTTGAAGCTGTTTCCCGGAAGTTAGAAGAGACTCGTAGAGCTTTAGCAGATGCTGAGGCAACTCATGCATCTGTTGTGAATGCTGTAGTTAGCAAGGAGAAAGAGAAGAGATGGCTAAAGTTCTGATGTTATGAGTATCTGATTGTTGTATATTCCTATGTATTAATTTTTGGGGGGTTTTTGTTTTGCGGCCGGTTGCACGTCAACATTCATACACCAGCTTAAGAATGTCTTTACGAGTGCCTCTATCAGATCCTACTGTCATGACATGGGAGCTTATTTCACTTTTCCTTGATAAGCAGGACCTTGAAAATTTTCTTCTTGACTGTAAGCCAGGTTGTTATAATTTATGATCTGCGATGCCCTCTTGTGAATTGTTTGTCAAAAGGGGCTTTATTTATTTTCATTATTTTGTATTTTTGAAATAGGGATAGTACTTTTAGGTGGGTTAGCCAGATACTGAATTGAATGGGACAGCTAGGACTTGTTCCACCAACATGCGAAGTTCCTACATATGGAATGATGCTCTCGATCTCGTGCAGATTTTTACCGTTGAATGCATTTCCCTTTGATTTCTTTTTCACCCTTCCTCATTTCAGAAGTTTCCATCTCACTTTCTCATAATCATCGATACACTTTCATCCAATGATATCCCAGGGCTGGGTTTAGAGAGTGCAGGTAAATAGTTTATGCGTAAATGAAGCGTTGTGTTTTGGGTTATTGATCAGTGACGGTTTTGTTCATATTTGCAACTACATTGAGGGTAGATAACCTAGCAACCGTTAGGTACTTATTTTATTTACTTTTTTTTTTCATTAGATATCAGATGTGCAGTTTTTATTGGGAGGTCAGGGGTTTGACCATAAACTCCTTCCTCTCTTGCACACGCGAGTTCTTCTCCTTGCCTATATGAGTTTGTGCTCTCCTTGAATGTGCCAGTACCCTTCTCACATGTGAGTTTGTCTTTGCATGTGTTGGTTTCTATCTCTTCACACGTGCAAGTCTCTGAAGAGGTCCAACTCCTTAGCAGGGTTACAAACCGATAAAAAAGATAGTTTGGATTGCTTTCTGTTAATTTAGGAAAAAAAAAGAGGGGGGGGGGGGGGGGGGGGGGGGTACCAATCACTCAAAAACAAATTTAGAATTAACCTGGTAAAATATTACTAATTAGCCTTGCAATGGATTAAGGCTGTCTCAACCAATCCTAGTATCATTTTCCCTGTTTGGATCCCGGGTAGATAAGGTTCTTGAAGAGGACATTCTCTTTGTCCGTAGTTGGTCATGAACAAAGAAAAGAGCAGCTCTCACGGGGTGAAAACTCAGGTCGTCCAAACCAATCAACCTATGCTTCATCGAGTTACCTGAGCTTATTTGACAAAGATCTGCAAGCATTTTATTTAGTTAAGATATTTTTGCCTATGGCATGCCAGTATCAGAGCCCCCAAATCAATAGTGAAGTTCACAGTCATCCACAAACGGAACAGTATAGACATACTTGTAGAGAAACTATAAAATGCATTGCTGGAGAGGATCCATGGTTAAATAGCAAATGTTTTTTACCAGATAACAATCCAATAATCAATCAAATGGGATCTTCCTCAAGGTGAAAAGAAAACATTCAGATGCAAAGGAAAGCATCTTGGTCAAGAACTGTGACAATGCAGACACGAATTTAATTGGATGAAAAAATGCTTTTAGTTTCTTAGGACATGTTCATTTGGTCCTGAAAGAGAGGGTGCGGCATATGGTCAGCAATACAATTAATGGTATTAAGCGGAGGGTAAAACATAAATAGAAACTAGATCTCCACCATTATAGGGCCTTCACCACTCCTCTTTTCAAAGAAACAAGTCCAAAGGGATAAGAGGAGCATGAACTCAAGTAAATCACTTACCAGAAATGCATTGGAACATGCACATTACAACGAAAAAACTTTCCACTCAAATGGTTTTCTTTCATACCATTACATAATGAAACCAACTAAAACAAACACTAACCTAACTCCTAATTTTCGTCAGTAATATTTATTCATTGTCCTATTTTCAATCTTAACAAACCATTACAATGCACGAGTTCTAATAGTAAAATACAGCTCCTATATATCTTCTTCATTACCTTTTTAGACCAAATATTGTTTCAATAATGAAATCTTTGACAGCAGGTTTCAGCTACTAATGCACGTCCTTTTTAGAATGCAACAGGTAATGACAACTAATGCCTCCTGCTTTTAGATAGGATACCTTGACAGAAGAAGCTAAAATCTCCTGTAAGATACAGATTAGGCTTTCATTCATAACGGTTGCTAATTCACAATCACAACCATGGAAACATCCATCCACCTGGGAAAAAAAATTAATAAAGCAACCTTTGATGATCATAACTGCAAATGAAGTTTTTATGAAGGATATGTCTTAGTCACTGAAGACGGACAACAAAACTGTCAAAATCACCAAGATTCCTTTTAAGATCAAATAAGCAAGTCAGAGTGCATCACTACGGGTAAGCCATCAACCTATTATTATCATCAAAGCCTTGTCGCAACTATATTGGATTTGGCTACATGAATTTTACCTCTTCATTCTGATCTATTCTGAGCCAAATCCTTGGGTAGCTTGCACTTCTTCAAATTTATTCTGTATTCAAAATTGTATTAAAAAAAAGACTTAGAAACATTTAGATGACCTTTAGTGTGAGTGAAAAGAAGGGCAAAATCTAGCTAGGAACATACGACCCCATCTGAAGATTTGAACTAAAGAACTATTACAGATGGATGAACTTCAATACCATGTGTAATGACTGAACAGCAGCACTGCTGGATCCAGATGGGTCTGCATGCTATCACAGTGTAGTGTAAGATAGAAAAATTCCCAATGTGGATTTCATGTGGCCAACAATATACCTTCATTAAGGGGTCTATGGCAATCCAATAATGATTGGTAATGGTCCCATAGATGACGTTTGCTCTAAATATCCATTTTTAATATTTTCAAAACAGGATAGAAAAAAATCATTTTTTGTCAATGATTATAAGTATTAGTGGATGTTGATTATAAGTAAGCATGATTCCTCTGACACAAACTAACAAAATAGTAACATCGGGCACAAAAGTAACCTTGACAAACCAACATGGCAACACCATTGCAGCACCACCCACCACACATCTCAAACACAACTACAAAAACATATCAAATGTGAAAGCTCAATGAGAGAGCAATTGTAATAACACCCTAAGTTGCTTTCCAGTAATGCATTTATTGCACTCTTTAAGCATTAACCAGAAATTCAGTAATTTAACAAAAAATTTGGGACAGTAGCTCCATGAAGTGCCTACATGCATATAAAACCACTCCCTTCCATGCAGAACCAAATTCAGTGCCTTAATCAACACAAGGCTCAATAAAAGTACATATGAGGCCATCGGTAATGTGCTGAATTGCTAACCACTGGTTCACAAAGAGCAGCCCTCAATCATGCAAACACCCAACCCCGCCTACACGTATATCAGTTCCGTGTATGGGTGGATTCCCATAACAAAGAAGAGTGATAAGAATCTGAGAGACATGTAACATCCAAGTGGCCCCACAGTTAGCCAGAAGGATACCATGTAGAAGCCCATGTTTTGAGAAATTTCAGGAAAAATAAAACTCCCCTTTCATGGCTATCTCATGCAATGGAGAGCGCAAAAGGGTAAAGGAAGAAGATCAGTGTCCTAAACATGGTAACAAAACCCAGAATCCACGAGGAAGAACTACGGAAAACACTAGCAATGACTTATATAAAGTCCAAAACCTTAACTATTCCGAAATAATAAAAATCACTCGCTGTAAATAGTAAAACCAATAACAACAAAACCCTTGGACAAGCTCTAAATTACTTGCTAAAACCTTCCACAAAAGTTCATACTCAAACAAACTTAAAAACTCCAAAAATTAGGAAAAAAATAAAAAAAATAAAAACTTAGTATAGATGGCAAGTTTTGCATGAAAATTGTGTTTTTGAACTTCAAAAAATATGATTTCACCTTTGATGATAGGGCTATCTAGCAACAGGTGTCTAGAGTGCAGAGAACGTTGATAGCTCCAAAAAGAGTCCTCGTGCATCAAAATATTATACCGGGATCAAAAGTTGTGGCTGTTTGAAATTAAAACTATCATTCAAGCCTTCCAGCTTGATTTTATGGGATATTATTCCAAAAATTGTTTAGCCACTTGTTCTACACCGCTATTTTGAGTAACTTTTTCACACCACACTTTCAACTTGCATTTTAGAAACTAGAGTTTGCAACAAGACAAATCATACACTTAGAACAAACTCCACCATTATCTAACCTTATATAAAAAAAAACATCAAGAGATAAATGAAGAAGGAGCATATGATGTCCGACTGAGTCCTAATCAAGCCCAAAATGGACATGTAGAGCTGGCCGATGTGCACAGCACTTTGATTGGTTCTACTCAAAACATTAGACCCACAACCCACATAATGTGGGATGCCCATTAGCTTCTTATGCTAGCAATGACAATTGTCAACATTCTAAAAACAACCCATTGTCTGTCCATGAAGGCATCTCAAATTAAGAACTTTCGATGGAACGAGTATGACTTGAGAAAACTATTCAAAGATCGTGTGGAAAAGATCTACAAGAAGATACATGGAGTCATTCAAGGAAGGGAACGTCAATGGATGAGGGAATTTATGCACTTTTTATTTTCAAGGAACTCCTAATTGATGAGGGACTTTATGCACGTTTTTTTTTTTTTTTGGAAAACTTTGATTAAAGGAAAAGGCTATATAGCATAAAAAAAAATTATATTGAGAAGCAGATGAAGGGAAACTCAACAAAAAGCAGCTACCACAGAAATCCATTAAAAAAAAAAGAAGAAGAAAACAGACAAGGGAGGGCAATAGGTGCCCAAAACCAAAAGAAGAGGGAGAGAACCCTTATCTAGGAGTAACCATCTGCATCCAATTGTACATCAAGCAATCTAGAGAGAAACACCAAAGGTTCGGGAGAACAGAGGCCCATGAAGCAACACAAGGTCTCAACTCTTAAGTTATAGAACATATCTTCTAGGTGGGAACTTTTCTTTCAAAGCAACGATGATTTCTCTCTCTCCAGATGGACCACGAACAGGCAATGAAGGATAAATGCCACAACATTTTCCCTTTGGGGGAACCAATAGAGCATAACCAAGCGTCATAGAGACTAATGAAGGAGCTTGGAAAAACCCAGATGCATTCGAATTCTCTGAGGATGAAGTTCCATAAGCTGGTTGCCAGCTTGCAATTAAGAAAGAGGTGGTCAATAGATTCCTCAGTAGCAAGGCAAAGTGGGCAAGCATTGATGACAATCATGTTGTGCGTACGAAGGTTATCCATGGTGAGGATCCTCCCACGGAAAGCCAACCAAGCGAAAGCCAAAACTTTTAGTGGGGCCTTGGACTTCCACAAAGAGATCCAACGTTTAGATGGGGCAGGGGGTTGAGAAAGCAAATTGAAATTGCCTTTAGGAGAGGGGTCCAAATTCTGCAGTCCTAGCCGTCACCAAAGATGAGAGGAATATGAATAGCATGAAGGGCCTCCAGAAACTTTCTATTTTCTTTATTCACAAGAAGAGACTTTATGCATTTTCGATTTTCTTATATCTTAATTATTAAGTAATTATGTAATTACTAAGGACTATTAATATTGAATTTCCATCTTTAGCCATTTAGGAACATATCTTATAAATATTGAAAAGTAGATCAGGACTTCCTACTCACTGGAGATATTATAGACACACTATGTATGACATGTCCAAACCATGTTTTATAATTTATTCTTTTAATTAAAATGATACATGGTTGCTCCTTTATCTTGTTCTCCGTTGGATTGAGAGTATGTTTCTCAAAGGATTGAAGACAATCAAATGGGAATTAGTGATTTGGAGTTTCCTCCTTTGCATAATTGGTTGTAGTCTAGGTATAGCTAATCTTTAATTATGGTTTTTTGATTCAATCCAATTAAATCCATTTGTGCGCACTATTATACAGTCCTCCAATTTTGCTAATCCGGATTGTGTCAATTGGTATTGGAGCCGAAGGATCCTAATCGATTGATTGTTGATTCAATTCTTAACACCATGCCACCACAAATGGGGACAAGGTTGTACCCATTGGCAAGATGTAGAAAATGATAAGGGAAGCCAATTAGATCCTTGTGAACTTATGATCTGGGGATTGTGACAACAAATTGAGATTTTGACTTGATGATTGATATGACTCAAGCCCCGAAATGGCGAAACCTATATTTTGAAGATGGTTACAATGATAATCTAGATTATGATGATGATTCATATGATGTTGATTGTGATTTTGTGATGATGATTACGAGGATCCGAATTTCTGTAATGAGTATGATGGAGATAGGCACATATATGAAAAATTGTATAGATGATAAAAAGTATGATTTGCACATATCAGATGTACTAGCAACATGTTATGAAAATTCTTTTTAGGAAGGAATCCTATAATAACTTGACTTAGACTTGATAGACCAACCTGTACAAGGTGGGCATACTCGACCAACACATGCTAAGAGTTAGACTAAGATTTTTGGTCAAATTGTTGTTCTAGTTCAGTTAGAGATTTATTTATTGTATAATTCTTTGAGACTCATTAATTGTATTATTACTTAGATTAGTATTTGAGGCTCAAAAACTTGTTAGGATTCTGCCTAGGCCATTAAGTGTTTAATGAGTTCCAATCAGGACTCTCTCTCTCTAGGTGTTTAATTCAAATAGAAAAAGTCTAGGTAGTATCCGATTAGAACTTCGAGAGCATGGAAGACCAAGCAGAATCATGAATAAAGGGCAGGTCTTCCCTTCCTTCTTCACCAATCATATAAACCGAGAGAGAGAGAGAGAGAGAGAGAGAGAGTCCAATCTGAGTTGTGAAATTTGTAGAAGAAGAAGAGGATTGCGAAGAGAATAAGGAAGATCGACAGCGGGACACAACGAACTTCTATACAAGGTGAGTAGAACTTCTAAATTAGATGTTGTAATATCTAAATTGAGTAGAAAATTAGAGGTACCTGATCATCTAATGAACTGTTGCTATTATATACTGTTGTTACAGTGACTGTTAATGGCATGTAGTATTAGTTGGATTTGATTTAGTGCCCAGGAGAATCTTCAAATCATCAATCAAACCTGAGAATATGGAGTGGGACTTATGATCAGTCACCTTTTGCCCTGTTTTAGGTTGTAAATAAACGCATTTGAACCTACGAATAAAAGATGAAAATTTCCTCTAGCTCTGGCGACCTTGTAATGGTGGAAACTATCATCAAAATCCTAATTCTTGGATGGGAACTTGGCAAATTGAAATTCTATGATTAACATACATGTGGAACTTTGATTTAGGTAGAACAGTTGAGGAATTAACTTGAAGATTTAAATTTGAATTGTAATTTCATATTTCAGGCTATTAAAAAGATATTTTGGTCGATTTGAGTTATGGGCCACGTTGGACCACTTGATCAAAGATCAGGTCCACCCATCTTATAGAGGACCCATGGGCGACCCTAGAGATGGGTCCCTTTGTGATTTGGACCGTTGGGTCCCACTATCTAGAGTTTCCAAAATACCCAGTCGAGAACCCTTTCTACCGAGCGTGAAGTCTGGGTTCTGTAACATGAAATTGGGTTCTGTCGACATACACTTTATAAGAATAGTTGAACAAATTTACATATAGGCCCCTGATGTGCTAGATTGATTAAATTAGACCCTTTTGAGATTATTTGCTTGAAGATATGTAAAGAAGAATTGCAACTAATACCCTAGACATCATATATTGTCATTATTGTTAATTATTCCTAAAAGTCTCATAAGGACTAGTAATAGTAATTTTAGACTATTCCATTGTAGTTACAAGAATCAGATTTAAAACCTTATTTCAAGTGATCTATCCATGATTATATAAAAAGGAATGATGATATTAGAATCAAACATTAGTTTAGGCCCAATAAAAGTTCTATTAACTCTCATGATATGCTGATAATTTATTTCAATGTTTGATTCTTAAATTAAATAATATTCATCTATCCATTGTGTTCTGTAATTAATGTAGACCAAGACTTTGAATTGATTTATGTAAGTTAGGACGATTGAATTCCTCAATAAGTTATGGGCAATGCCACATACCAGGGTACCAATTTCGATTCGGAGTGGGGCGAGAACTAACCTAGCGTTTTGTGTTAATAAACAAGGAAGGGAGCAAGTTATGATACCTATTATGATGGAGATGAATCTCTAATAAGCTTATTGAATTTGAACTTAATGATTAAAATAGAGTAACACAAACCACTAATACTGAGTATAGAACTTCTCTCATAGATGTTGATCGAGGGAAGTAGCTTTAACAATCATGGTGGTAAAACAGGCCATGTTGTTGACAGAAATGTAGATACTTCAGTGTAGGAGTATCGGAACAAGCTCAACAATTATGGTGAATGACAAGACATGTTGTTGACAGAAAAGTAGATACACTCGTATGGGATATCGGAACCATTCATTGCTTGCGATGTAAAAATACTCAAGAAAGAATTGATTAAGATAATATTTTTAACACCATTATTGAATATATAAATATTCATATGAATGATTGAAAATATATTATACTCAGTGTTTACTTATTCTACTCACCAGTATTACTGACCAATGGTTTGCTCTATTTCAGGAAATGCATTCATAGAGGTTATTGAGAATGACGAAAATCAGCTGGTGGATTTTAGCATGTATGGCTGATCCAGAGCTTAAGGAACAATGATTAGATTTGTAGATGAGATTAGCCCGATGTTTAGATATTTTCTCTACTTGATTTAGAGACTTGTCTTTTACTCAATAGCTTTTATTATGACTCTTAATCTATGATGCCTGAAAATGGGCATGGATACGGATAGAATACGGATATGGATAAAAGAAATGGGAACTCGACATGCCAACTTTAAAATTTTAGGATACGGATGCGGTACGGTATTACCTAAGAAATGATACGGATACTAAGATATGATATGAATACGGATATGGACATAATTTGATTATAATTACTTAGAATTAGTATATTGAAACATGATTAAAATTTATAATCCTAAAAATTCATTAGTATAAGAACACATATATTACATAAAAGAAGTAAAGATAAAATAAGAGCTGATGTTACGTACCTTGATTTTCTGCAAGTCTCAATTCATGAAGAAATGTTACAATTTACTTACTTGATCAGTGATGACTTATATGAGTATATCTGTATTCTGCATCATAGTTCTAAAGTCTACTATTTTTAAAGAACAGTAGTTAAACAAAAAAGATTCTATCCATAAACACAATATATATTGAGAATTTGCATCATAACTTATAATACATGAATTGAAAATACAACACAAAATCATAAAACATCATCAAAGTCTATTGCTCAATATGTTAATAAAATATGTCAATAAGGACTAATAAGTAACATCTTAAAGAAAATTATGTCAAAAAACTCTAACAAGCAACAATTATAACAACTTAAATAGCTACCATTCAAATTCAAGTTCACTATTAATAATCATCATCAGAATCAAATACTTATTCAAATTGAGATCACTCTTTATTCTTTCCATGCATATGAGAGGATGATGTGCCAATATTTATTTATTTCGTATTTTGTTCTTCAATCCTCGAAAGTATTTCTTCATTATCATTCAATGTTGAACAACCATTGCCTGGTTCTTGATGGAATTCATCTCCAACTCCAACATCCTAATATTGTGATAGCCCTTTTCTGATATGAAAAATAGTAAACCAATTATTGTGCAATCATGAGAAATAAATATTTTAAAATTAAATAAAAAAATATAATAGGTGTGACTTACTTGTATTCTTCCTTTCTTCTTGAAAGTAAACGGAGATTACTATGCACATATATCAAATCTTCTGCCTTTCCAGTTGTTATCTTATTTCTTTTAACGGTATGAGTTTGAGAATATATACTCTAATTTGTTTCACAACAAGATGATGAAGCAAATTGGGAAAGAAGCTTTGATGCTAATTTCAACAACATTGGAGCACAAAATCCATGCATCCCCCACTATACAATAGGATCAGAAGTGTTCATATCTTCTGTCACATGTAAATTATTAAAATAACCAGAAGGTGTGCAAAACTTTCCAAACTCCACATTCACCTCTCTAACATTTTTCGGTGGAAACAGACGACCAAAACATGCAACTCGGTTACATGATTCTTTTGCATCTTTACTTGGAGCAACACGTTTTACTCCTATACCTCCTCCATTAAGCCATGCATAGCTATAGTATTTGGATTGAATAAGTGTGAAGCATAGTGTAGAGAGTTAAAACTTCTGTTCCACCTTGAAACAAGTATTTCATGCAATATATCAAAAATTCTGAATGAATAACTAATTTCTCTTTTTTTTCATGTTGAAACACCTAACTTTTACATCTTTAATCATTATATTCCGCATTTTATATACTAAGTGTAAAATTGGTGTATCTGTGTTCGCAATTTTTACCATATTAATTATGATTTCTGTAAAATCCAGAAGGTAGTCAACTTTATCCCACCATTCATCATTTAAAACACATTCTTTTATGAATTGAGCTTTCTCCTCATCTTCTTTTTTTAAGTATTTCTAATCTTAGTCAATGACCATTTTTTGCAAAACATCTTTTACTTTCTTAATTCTCTTTATTATTGCTATTGTAGATGCAAAACGTGTTTCAGTCATACGTAACAACTTCAACTTTGAAAAAGAATTGAAATTGAAAGAGCCATATTGTAGTTAAGAATAAAATTTTTACTTTCTTCTCTGGTTCTTTAAATTTCAACTATCCACTCTAATCGTGCAACCCTTCTTTCATTTTATGGCATATTTTTCTGTTAACAAATGTTTTTCAATGCCAAATTTTGCGTATGAATTACTCATGGCATCCAGAATATGTAAGGATATTTACCCTCAATGATTTTTCTAGCTGCCTTGCAAACTACAGCATTGTCTTTTAATATTTGCACCACCTTAGATGGACCTACCTCTTTAACAACTTGCACGACTAATTTTGACATATATGTTGCATCTTTGTAAATTTGTGATGTATCAACTGCTTTGAAAAACATTGCTCCATGCGATGAAACAGCTATAAAGTTGATCAATGGTCTCCTTTGAACATCAGTCCAACCATCAGATACAATAGAAACCCCTATAGCATCCCATGATCTCTTAAATGTATTCATCAAGTTTTCTATGTTGCTTTTCTCTTGCACCAATAATGACTTGCGCAATCGGTTATATGATGGTGGAACTTAACCTAATAAACGTGAGTTATCATCATACGTAATGTAATCAATGGAGTATGGATTCTTGGAAATTTTAAACGGAATGTCACCTGAATAAAACATTTTTGCACACTTTTTATCTAGTTTATCAATGGCGGTCAACTTGAATGATTGCTCAATTGACCCTTCTGAAAATTTTCTTTTTTTTCCATCATCTAGTGGAGGTAATGCGATATTTAAGGGTGCTTTTTTTTTTTTTTTGCTCTTCATTATTTGAGCATCAACTTGCTCTTTTTCCAATTCTTTTTTAAGCTTTAGATCTACTTTTAAGCAACTTTACATCCCCACTCATCTTAAGTATATGGGCTTTCACTCTAGAGTATGATCTATTAAATGACTTCTTACAAAAATTATACGTCCAACTTCTATTACCACCACCCATGGTTTTACCACCACTCACACATGTTACATATTTACATAATGGAACTTCTAGTTCTACTTTGTCTTTTTTCAAAGTGCTGCTAGCTTGAGATTGGATCTCATTACTTATTGAAGATGTAGTTGTTTGAGCGATTAAGAAGAAAATATAAAGAGAGCGGCTTTACAAAAAAAAAAAATCTATTGTGAGAAAAAAAAATAATGGTATGAGAGTAGAAATCCCTTGCAACTGTGATGAGATCCATATATACAAGTAAGAGAAGAGAAAATAATGATAAACTAGAGAGGAAGAGAAAATAATCATAAAAAATTAAATAAAATGTTTGCATTTTCACCTTTGATGAATCTCACTGATGAGAAAGAAGGTTGATGATGCAAGCTGAGATTGAATCAAACTTGAAAGATGAAATGAGGAATGCAGAACTAGAAGTTTGGAACATTGGAACTGAACTTGGAACTTAGAAGATGAACTATTGAGAAAAGAACAGAACTGAGTGAGATTGAAGACTGAAATGTAGTAATATAGTATAAGTGACTAGTATGCTATTCTTCCACAATTTAGTATGGGTACTTTTATAGCCTTATCTTCCATTATTCATACAACTGAAAATGAGAATAAGGTGTAAGGTCCCAATCCCAACTAACCCTGATTTATTTTAATTAACCTTGCTTATATTAATTAAAATTTATTTAGGCTAATTTAACTCAAACGCTTGAGCTTGGGTCATGGATAGGTGATTGGGTCGGATTCAAACTTTACCTAGGTAGTTAAGAGCCCTCTTGTAATTTAGAATCCTTGCATCATATTGACACCTCATTAATTGTATCTTGTCTAATTCATTGTGTAGATCATCTTTCAAGTTGGGCCCAACTTAATTCGGATCCATTTTGGCCTAATTGAGGTCCATTTGACCTAAATTGTAATTTTTCCAAATTTATTGTACTTGCATGCAAAGTCCAGGAATTTTAATATAAAGAGGATGGTCATCGTTCCTCTCTTCCTCTCTTTTCTCTTTTCTCTCCATTCTCTACTCGAGCTGCATTTCTCCTTCCATTCCTTAGCCTCTTCTTCACCAACTTGGCTAGAAGCCTTGCATGCAAGAGGAATGCCTTCCATTCATCTTCATCTTTAATTTTTTGTGCATCTCTCGTACTAGAATCACCATACTCACCATCTTTTTCAAGCTGCAATTCCCCAAGGTGAAACCTCTACCTCCATTTCAATTCTCTAGGTCTAATATAGTCAAGGAGACTCAAAAGAATAGCATGTATGCACCTTATATTAGATTCACTCATTGCATGTCTTTTATGCAGAAAACCCATCTTCTATCCTGGCTTCCTCTAACTACACACCAAGGAAAAGTTGATAGGGTTAAGCACTAAGTTAAAGGCAAGTTTTAGAGTATATATATTACTACATGTATGTCTAAATTTGTTGATTCATGAACTAATCACTCTAATTTCAAGTTACAGCTCATTCACCTTTGATTAAGTATACATGTGTTGGATTAAATGAATTGGAGTATGGTTATATGATGTGAGCATTGTAAAAACCATAGTGATAATTTGAGGCAAAAGGAAGCTCATTGTAACCAACAATTTGAGAGTTCTATACTGAACTCGAGCTTCAGAATTATTTCTAGAATTTCTGAAGCTTACGGCGAAGCCACGGTTAAGCCGTATGTATGTATGGCTCAGAATCCAAAGAGCACAGAAACCCACTTTTAAACTACGGCTGACCCTCGATTAAGCTGGAGAATGAACTACAATTAAGCCGTAATCATCTCGTGACCAAGCTGTAAGTTATTTTACTACGAGTTTTTCCGAGAGCCCGAAATTCCATTTTTATCCCACGGCTAAACCGTGGACTGTGCTATGGCTAAGCTGTAACACAGCCGTAGGTTTAGCACAGCTAAGCCATAGGTCAACATACGGCTAAGCTATAAATACGTATGAAATTGAGGGAAAGACTAAGACACTCGGTTAAGCTGTAACATATATACAGCTACGCCGTAAGAATACTATGAACTTAGGATATTAGGGATTTCAATGACCTTGTAGGGCTTCAAACATGACACCTTTTCCCCAACTAAATTAGCCCAGTGGTGATTAAATGATAAAAAGGACAAGTGTAGAGCTGCTACTTATCCCTTCGATTTTTTGGATAATTTTCTGATGTCACGTCATGGGTATTGGCAAAAGAAGAGGTGTCCTTTGCATACACAATGTAATGCCAAATTTTGATAACACAATGACACCGGACATTTTATGAATACATCGTATTAAATGCCCTCGGAATTATGGATTATCTAGCTTAGAGTTGGCTAATAAATTTCCTTGATACTTTCTCAATTTAAATGCATTCATATTGTTAAGAAACCTTGCCCTCAACATGATTTAGTCATGTACCCATTCTTCTTGACGAACTTTGAGGCAATTGGTTTGAAGCTTCTACTGAGTGTGTGTCCATAAACCAAAATCGGTGTAGCTAAGGTTAAGAGAGTTCGAGCTCTATTAGTACAATTAAGTATGCATTAATTGATTATCAGATAGTTGTTAATTTCAATTTCTATGATTGAATATGATCTCAAGACCGAAATTCCCATATATATAATATGATAAGTATGATTGATATATATGAATATGAGACGATTACTGTGATTGATCATAAGCAGGAAAAATATGAACTCAAGTCAATCTTGATATGTTGATTTGGCACCACTTAGCTTATACCTTTATTAGGTTCGACAGGACCAATTTGGGTATCCCTTATATCACTGTTATAGTAGTTTATATAGGAGTTAGTCGGCGCTCCTTAAGAAGTTAGCCTAATCTTTTAGCGTAATCCCCATATATATATATGTTATACGCTCTTTTTAGATGATACATTCTTTTGGGAGAATATAACCCTGTGGATGCCCACTAGTATGTAATGGTACTTTATTTATGATTCGTTATACATACTTACTCATGCACAACATGCTTAGTTTATGGTTATTACCTTCTTTTAATCAATATATTTCTTAAATTCATTTGGTACATCATGATGGTCTTATATATCTCTATATTACTTAACCGTTGTGTTAACAGTGCTACCATTGGTGTTACAGGTTCTGAACCTAATCCCAGCACGACTGCCAACACGTATCTAGAGTGTACCTCAATGGTATCTAGGGGTATAAAAGAGTGGAATGAAGGTGATATATATTATTAGTCGTTTTATAAAGAGCGATAAAAAGGGGTTTAATTGAGTTGATAAGTTTAGTGATGTTGGGACTTTGATTGTTGGACATGTGCCGAAGATTGTATAACTGAACATGTTTAAGTGATTGTAGATTGTGTGATGGGAATGGAAAATTAAAAGACTTTAAGTTTATTTTATAGTCGTATAATGTTCCTTCTATGTTTGCTTATGATCATTACATGTGTATTTCACAGGTTTCCGTATTATGATTGAAATTAAATTTACGTGTTGGTGGATTTTTCTCACACATTCCTATGGAATCTCCCTGATAGTGATTCTTGCTTATCTTCACATGGCACGGATTACTATGAGATTATATATCCACACCCTAGGGGCCCATTCTAATCCCTAATTCTCAGGATCGAGGTGTAATATAAGGTATACGAAACTCATAATACAAAAGGCTACTTTGAAATGGGAGAACCAATTGGAAAGGAGGATTTGCCTTCTTTTTTCATGCCTTGCATTTAATGCTTGATAGGTGAAGAGACATGTGGGTAAATACTTGTATAATACTTATTTATTCTTTTTGGGCAAAATGCTAGTATATATATTCACATATATATGTATATACTATGATATAAATAAGTATTTTAATTGGGTATAGTGTAAATGAACTATGAAGTCTTTATTTATTTATTTTTTGGGGGGTAAACTACAAGTATTTATATTGACATATATATGGTATGGGCCTACTATACCATCTAAAATGGGCCTAGATGATAGTATACTATATAAAATGGGCCTATTATAGATACATGTGAAAAAAAAAAGTTTGACAAAATTGGCTCTATTTGTAGCCCTTGATTTAATAGCTATAAGAATTAAGAACTAGTGGTCTTTTAAGTATAGATTTCTTTTTCAAATTCAATCCAAAGGTCGATGAAGGTTTGATGAGTGAGATTGGGCCTGGTGCCAAATTATGACAGGTGAAAATTAGAGATTTTGAGCTTATTTACATATTAGAGATATTGTTAAACCTCTAGTTATTTTTCTACTTTTAGAGTTAACTTAAAACTTTTGCCTTTAAAGAAATCTAGGGATGCTACTTATTTATTCTTAGAGACTTTTAGATAAATTGGATAGTGGTGTGGTCTGTGTGGATAGTTTCATGTTTATATATTTTAGGTGAAAATAACATTGTAATCCAATTACCTAGAGGTGGATAATCCAAAATGATACAAATGGTAGATTCTATATTACAATTTTTAAAAGATGGGCTCAATTACCTTGATTCAAATGGTAGACCTTTTATTTTATAGCATAATATATTTAGCTTTTATTAATTATATTAGAGTCTTGAAACAACACCACACCTAATTTTAGCGGCGGACCCAGATGGATGTATGTAGGTCCGCCCTTGCCTAATTTAGTAGCCCATAAGATTGGTGGTCAGTTGATAGTGAATTTTTTTTATATTAAATTCAAAGGTGTATAAAAGATTTGATGAGAGTGAATTTAGGCCTGGTGCCAAATTGTGGGGGATTGCAGGTTAAAAAGGCATTCAATTACCACTGTGATCTATCTTTACAAATTTGGTCACACAAACGTTAAATTGTAAATAAATGTCAAAACTTGAAAAATTAATTAAAGGTTTATTTGATATTTTTAATTTTTAATATGCAAAGAAGTTCTAAATTACAATTATAAAATAAGAGCTTATTTTTAGAGTTGCCAAATGGGATAATACATGAGTAGACTCAAATATGGGTATTGTGGGTGCTACGTGTTTCCGAAATCTGTATGAAAATTTTTAGTCCACTTCCAAAAGTTACAATAAAAACTGTGGGTCCATCCTAAAAAGCCACATGAAAATGCTCAGTTTGCCCCCAAACTATCAAGTTCTACCCCCCTCAAATAAAAATGTCGAGTCCACCACCGGGTAAAACTAACTTATTAATCAAGTCTTATTTGATAATGTGACCATGAATATCACCCCAATTGTCAACTAGATTATGCATTACTTAAAATTTTGACCAGTTAGTGATAAAAAAATATTTCACCCAAAGTCATGTATCATTATTTTTTGTGATAAAAATCCAATATTGATTTTTTACCGGCCATTAAAATGAAGGGAGAGAAAGTAGCTTCAACTTTTGAAGAAATGGAAAATATATTAAGAGTTTAGGACATTGCACAAGATATATCATTTTCCAATTCACTTTCCTACTCTAGTATAAAATAATGTTAATAATAATACAAGTAATATTTTAAGCTCTTACAAGTTACAAGTTTCAAGTGAGAGATAGAGTAAAAAAATAAAAAAGGAGGGATATGATAATTGACAAGTCGGTACCCACTTGCATCTTATGTGATAGTTGATAAGTTTGTACCCACTTGCATCTTATGTTTATTGGATAATGTCGAATCAGCTCAAAAAATTAAGTGTTTGCCAATGAAATCTCTTAACGGATTGATTTAGATGGGGAAAAAGCACAGGAAATCTCTACTTCATCAATTCCAAATCATATATTTTGTTCCCAAATTGTATAATAACGGAGAAGTAAAAGCAAGTAGTGTTCGCTACTTGCAACTTGGACTGAACTTAAATGCTGTATGTTGAGGTAAGGTTCAATCAACATCATTTACACTTAGTTGAAAAGAATGTGAGTCCTGCAAGCAGAAATTCTATTGGTTACTGTGCAATGTCTTTTTAAATGAAAAATGAAAGGAAAAGGTGGGCTGCTGCAAATACTTAAAATCCCATTTAAAAGCCCTAAGAATTTCGACTGTTTTGTCTTCTACTCTTTTGGCGACAAAACATAAGTTCGCCTTCTTTTTCGCACGGGCAGTCGCCTCGCCCACGAGGGCCACCACGGTGTCATCCTCCAAGCCATCTTGTCTCCCTCTATTTCGCAATGCCATGCCAACGCCGATGCTCTCTTCCTCCCTGCAAGCTTCTCTTCACTCTCCAATGGAGTTCTTTGATGGAAATGGAAGGTCTACTTTGAAATCTCTACTATCTGTCACCATGTAAGGAGTTTGGACATCTTTAATCTCTTCACTCTTCAACTTTAAGGTTAGCTTTCTCTTCTTCTTAATCAATATCTTCTTTCTCCTCCTGGAACAAAAGGGAAAATAGTTAGGGCTTTTCTTCCCCTTTCTAATTAATTAAAAAATCACATGAATCTTTACAACACAATGAAAGAGCATTTGAACTGCTATTTTTGTTTTGTTAAATCTCTAATGATTCCCTCTATTATTATTATTATTTTTTTGAATAAAACACAACATTGCCGTATCTGATTTTTTTGGACGTATTCCTACCGTATCTTGTGGTATCCCATACCTATATCCATATCGAATCGTATCCATACGGGTACCTTGGGTAAAACCACGTATCCGGGTATCATAGCTTTTAATATACTTTAATGATTTAAGTACAACTGAATATAAATATTTCAGTGCTCATTAAAATTAGGTTTATGTTGTGTTTAAGTAATCTTGAGAATCTAAAGAACTCCAGATTTTTGGGGCGTTACAAATCCAACTGCAAAATCTACCATAGATAAAGTTGCAAGCCCAAATGAATCACAACAGTCTATTTTTCAAACCAAGTCACGATAGATCTCCAACTATTCAAGTGCCACTAGAGGTAGAAGTGAAAGCAGAAGACTAGAAAGCGAAAATGAAAGCGCCAAGCGGTGGATACAGATTCAAGGTTAATCTTTTTCAAGCAGCAGAGGATACAGATTCAAGGTTAATCTTTTTCAAGCAGCAGAGTCTGAAGCAAGAGCACATGAAGCCCAATTGAGTCCTAGTTAGGCCCACAGTAGGTCTGGCGCATGTGTGCACCACTTTAATTGGTTCTACATGCTCAAACCATGGGACCTACAAAACCACGTAGTGTGAGACGCCATTAGCTTCTTATGCAAGAATGACATTGAGAGATGCCAACTTTCTAAAAACACCTATCGATTGTCCATGGACCATGAAAGCATATCAAATTAAGAACTTTTGAAGGAATGGGTATGACTTAAGAAACCTACTCAAGGAAAACGTGCAAAGATCTACAAGAAGATACATGGAGCCATACAAGAAAGGGAACATCCAATGCATGAGGGACTTTATGATGTAATTAGTAACGATTGTTAATATTGATTTTCTTTCCTTAGCCGTTTAGATCCTTATGAACATTGGAAAGCAGATTAGGGTTTTTTAATTCACTGGAGATATTATAATACACTTATGTATTGGACATCCAACCCATGCTGGGATGACTTATTTCTTTCAGTTAAAGTGACACGTGGTTGCCTCTTTATCCTCCTCTGTTGGATTAAGAGAGTGTCTCCCAAAGGATTGAAGAAAATCAAGTGGGATTAGCGATTTGGAGTAAGTTGATATTCTACTTTCCTCCATGTTACTGCTTTATTGGCTTTAGATCAGGGTAAAGTAGATCTTTAATTTGGATTTCTCGATTCAATCAAGTTAAATTCATTTGGAATCATCAGATAGTCCAATTTTGCTAAGCGTCAGCATGCATTCTCAAACATAAAGAGGTCATAGACCCCAATCAACTACCCGCCATGTTTAAATTGATCAAATAATGATTGACGAACATCCTAAAAGAACAATTTAGTGAGGTTGTTGGGGTCCGGGGACAAAGAAATGACTACGAATTGGGTCCCTCAATTTTAGTAAAATGTGGAGGGAAAGGAATTGGCCATAGCACTCTAATACATACTACTAGAAAAAAAAAGTGGAGAGTTGCTATTTCAACATCAACTTTTACTCGGTCTACACCATTTCAAAAAAAAAATTAAAAATTTTCCAAAATACCCTCACCCTTTCTCTCTTTACACACCTTCCCTCTCCCTCCCTCCCTCCCTCCTCCCCCCCTCCTCCCCCCTCCAGCAGGCGACGAGCTCCAACAATGGAGGGGGACTCTCCCTCTCCCTCTTCCTCCTCATTTTCCTCGCCCTCCCTCTATTCCCTCTCCCTCCCTCTCCCTTTCTCTCCCTCCCCATAGGTAGTCTCGTTGCTGCAGGAAGATCAGACAATGTGGGGAGAGAAGGGGGTGAGGGTATTTTGAAAAATTTTTAAATTTTTTTAAAATTGTGTATAAACTGAGTAAAAGTTGGTGTTGAAATATCAGCTCTTAAAAAGTATAGCCTTGTTGCTCTTGATGGAGTTGTATAATAAAACCAAAAAGGATAGGAGCTCTAATCTAGAGTTTGTGACCATTGTGAATATTGGGGTGAGTGTCGTTTAAACCAAGGTTCTCTTCTTTTCTGTTCATATGAGCAACCTATGGAAGCATAGAAATATGTCTAGTCCATATGGTACTCGAACCCAAATTACCGAATGTGGCTGGCTTTGGAACAAAAAAAGGACACATACCCATATGCAAATTTCAACCAAAGCAGGAACCAAGCACAAATAAAAAGGGCCTGGACCCACACTCAAACCAAGACCCAAATACTTATATATCACAGTTGGAAAGCTCCATGAGTTGATTTTGGGCTCTCCTAAGTCATCTTATTTTGACAAAAAAATAATGTCTTGCTTGCATCTAAACCATTTGATAGGTAGATTTAATTTTAAACAATTAACGTTCATTTATATGGAAATGTGCATGAGATTTGGAGATGGCAACTTAAGAATGATGATTGGAATGTAGTTTGAGACTTATATTTGATTTTTTACACTTGACATTTGGACTAACATACAATGTAAAAAGCAATCTCTTTTTTCTTTTATTTTCCTTAGTATAGTATTTTCTTGCATATATAAACTTAATGTTCTTTTACGCTTGAATCTTGGCCGATTGCATGTGTTGGCCATGTGGGTCCAGACCATGTTTGGGTTCTATATCTGGGGTGGTTTCCTAATGTATTAGGAATTTCCTATTTTGTTAAATAGTTGTTTTCTAATGGGTTAGGACTTTCCTTTTTCTTGAGATAGAGTTCTTGGGGGATAAGGATGTACTGGTTATATATATGAGATGTAATCTGTAACCCTAGAAGGGCAGTCAGTCAGAGAGGCTGAGATTCCAAGGCTGTGGTTTCACAGATTGGAGGAGAACCCAATGGAAATTGGTTTTCCGTGAACGTAGGCATCTTTGCCGAACCACGTAAATCTTCTTGTCTTCTTGTGTGGTGATTGGTTGATCTTGGTTGCGTTTGCACACACGAGCACAACAAGTGGTATCAGAGCGATTGATTGTGCGTGGAAGATCATCAGGTAGAAGAGATCACGTGATTGATCTCTACTGGGCCACACCACAGGTGAAATCGCATCTCTGTTACAGTTAACAGAGATCGATTTTGCAGTTCACCGGAGAAGAAGCAAGAGAGGGTTCGACTGCTGCAGATCTTCATTGGAAAAGGGAAGATCGGCCGAACCGGTTCTGAGGAAGAAGACCGGAGAAACGTCGGTTCTAAGGAAGAAGACCGGAGAAACGTCGCTGCAAAAAAAAAAAAAACCTGCACAACTCACCGGTCGCCGCTGCCAGAGGTCGCCGGCAGGTCGCACGTTGCCGCCGCCAGTCGCCGTGCCCTCGCCGCCTCTCTCCGCTGGTCGCCGGGAGAGCTCGCCCGTCTGCAACTGGGTTGCAGACCCAGGCGCAGCGAAAACAGGTTGAAGACGACCCAGTTTTCTGGGTCTGGGTCTTCTGGGTACGGGTCGGGTCAGTTCCACCGACCCGCGGAGGAGTACAGCCCAGCGCCTGTTTTTCAGGTTGGGTCAAGCGTTGGGTTGGGTCCGAACCAACCCGCGGTTCCAGCCCTGTTCAGTCAGCAGTGCAGTTCGGGTCGGGTCGGGTCGACCTGAACTCGTAAGCAGACGGTCCAGCCCGTCAGCACCGCGCAGACGTCAGCAGCGTGACGTCATCAGGCTGACGTCAGCCCACGTCATCGGACAGACTGTCAACGGCCAGAGTTGACCAGATTGACGGCATAAACTTGTTTCTGCGATATCTTGATTATCCGAAGTCCGATCGGAGATCTGTTTGCACCTACGGACTCGTTTCGAGCAGATCTACGTGTTAGTGGAAGAAGACTGGCTGTTTGACGGTCAACAAGGAGTTTGACTAAATCGGGAGCGCAGAAAACCGTTTTTGCGATATCGGAGCCATCCGGGGTCGGATTTCAGATCCGTTTCTTCCAGCGTGCTCGTGTTGACGAGATCTACAGCTTGGTGCAGGAGTTGAGGTCAGTGTTAATTATTTGTTTTTCTGTTACTTAATTTGATTAAGATGGAGAACAATACTATCAACACTACCATGGTTAAGCTCAACCATTCCAATTGGTTGATCTGGAAACCGAAGATGGAGGATATTCTCTATTGTAAAGACCTCCATGATCCCGTTGAGGGGGATAGTGCCCGACCGAAAGATATGCAAGATGCTGATTGGATCAAATTGCATAGAAAAGCGATTGGTCACATCAGACAGTGGGTTGATAACAGTATATTTCACCACGTGTCTAATGAAACCAATACGAATACCCTTTGGAAAAAGTTAGAAGCAATGTATGATAAAAAGACCTCGGTAAACAAAACCTTCTTGATCAGAAAGCTTGTGAACATGAAATTCAAGGATGGTGGTCAGATCGAAGATCACATTAATGAGTTCCAAAGTGTGGTAAATCAGTTAGCCACTATGAAGATGATCCTTGATGATGACATGCAAGCTTTGTTGCTTCTGAGTTCTTTACCAGATTCATGGGAGACATTGGTTGTTTCCTTGAGCAATTCTACTCCAGATGGTGTGTTATCTATGAGTCAGGTTACCAGTAGCCTACAGAATGAAGAAACAAGACGGAAACCTGCAGGGACAGATAATGCACAGGCCTTTGTTACTGAGAACAGGGGGAGGAGTAAGAGTAGAGGACCAAAAGGGGGTCGTGGCAAGTCTAGAGGTGAATCACAGTCTAAGTCTAGCAGTGAATCACAGAGCAAGAAAAAGTCTGTAAAGTGCTTTTTCTGTGGCAAGATGGGCCACATCAGGAAAAATTGTTTTGCCATGAAGGAACAGAAAGGATCCAACAATGAGAAGAAGAATGACAATGATAACACTACAGCTACTTTGGAACAGGAAGTAGTGGTGCTCGCCGGCGATGATGATAAGTGTTTGAGTGTTGCAGATGGTCAGATTGAGTGCGTTGTTGACACAGCAACATCCTACCATGCTACTCCCGGCAGGGAGATGTTCACGACGTACAAAGCAGGTGACTTTGGTACTGTGAAGATGGGCAACACGAGTCATTCAGATATTGTTGGTATCGGTGATGTCTGCATTAAAACCGATATTGGTTGCACAATGACGCTGAAAGATGTGCGACATGTTCCTGATCTGCGGTTGAATCTGATTTCCGGGACTGCATTGGACCGTGCAGGTTATGAGAATTACTTCGGAAATGGCAGATGGAAGCTCACTAAAGGGTCTCTTGTTATTGCGAGAGGTACAGCAGGTAATACTCTTTATAAAACACAAGTAAAGCTGTGCAAAGATGCGTTGAATGCAGTTCAAGACAATTCCTCTCTGAATCTGTGGCATAAGAGGCTTGGTCATATGAGTGAGAAAGGCTTGCAGATGTTGGCAAAGAAGGATTTAATTCCTTGCTCCAAAGGTATATCCCTTGACCCTTGTGATTATTGTTTATATGGTAAACAGCATAGGGTTGCTTTCTCTTCGACATCAAAATTGAAATCCAATGTGTTGGATTTGGTATATTCTGATGTTTGTGGTCCCATAGAGGTAGAATCATTGGGTGGCAATAAGCACTTTGTCACGTTCATCGATGATGCATCCAGGAAAGTCTGGGTTTATCCATTGAAATCAAAGAATCAAGTATTCCAGATGTTTCAACAGTTTCATGTCCAGGTTGAAAGAGAAACAGGTAAACTCTTGAAGTGTCTCCGTTCAGATAATGGGGGTGAATACACATCCAACCAGTTCAAAAGTTATTGCTTGAAGCATGGCATTCGACATGAAAAGACAGTTCCTGGTACTCCACAGCACAATGGTGTGGCAGAGAGAATGAACTGTACTATTCTTGAGAAGATGAGATGCATGATAAAATTAGCATGGTTGCCTAAGTCATTCTGGGGTGAAGCCGTTCTGACTGCCGTTTATCTGATTAACAGATCCTTCTCAGTTCCTTTGAATTATGATCTTCCAGAGAGAAGATGGACAGGTAAAAATGTTTCCTATTCACATCTGAAGGTGTTTGGGTGTAAAGCGTTTGTACATGTACCAAAGGAGCAGCGTTCCAAGTTGGACGATAAGGCAGTGAGTTGCATCTTTCTTGGTTATGGTGGAGATGAGTTTGGCTACAGATTATGGGATCCAGAGAAGAGGAAACTTATCAGAAGTAGGGATGTGGTTTTCCATGAAGATCAGTTCTTTGGAGATGTTGAGAAGATTGATAAGTCTTCTGAAAAAGTTGATGGAGTGGTTGATCTCACACCGACTCCTTCTCCGGTGCAGACTACAAGTGGAGAAGGTGGACAAAATGATCCGGATCGTGATGAGGCACAGGGGTTGCCAGATGATGAGGGTGTTGAGCAGGGGGAGCAGCAGTCTCCTCGGATTGAAACCACGGAACCTCAAGTTAGGAGGTCTACACGGGAGCGTCAACCATCAACTAGGTATCCTGCATCCGAATATGTGTTGCTTACTGATGAGGGAGAGCCAGCTAGCTTTCGAGAAGCAATGACTCATGCTGATAAAGATGAGTGGATGAAGGCTATGCAGGATGAGATGAGTTCTTTGAAGAAGAACAAGACTTATGAGCTGGTGCAACTTCCTAAAGATAGGAATGTTCTGAAAAACAAATGGGTGTTCAAGCTGAAAAAGGATGAGAATGGAAAACTGGTGAAGCACAAAGCACGGTTAGTGGTAAAAGGCTTCGCACAGACGAAGGGTATCGACTTCAGTGATGTTTTCTCTCCGGTTGTGAAAATGAATTCTATCAGAATCGTTTTGGGTCTAGTCGCCAGCATGGACCTTGAGCTTGAACAGATGGACGTGAAGACCGCGTTTCTTCACGGTGACTTGAAAGAAGAGATCTACATGACTCAGCCAGAGGGGTTTGAGGTAGAAGGAAAAGAACAGATGGTTTGCAAGTTGAAAAAGAGTCTCTATGGGCTGAAGCAAGCACCGAGACAGTGGTACAAGAAGTTTGATTCATTCATGTTGAGTCATGGGTACCGGAGGACAGCTGCAGATCATTGTGTCTATGTTCGTCGATTTATCGATGGTCGGTTCATCATCCTTCTTTTATATGTAGATGATATGCTGATAGTTGGACAGGATAGCAAGTTGATTGGCAAGTTAAAGGAGGAGATGTCAAAGTCGTTTGACATGAAAGACTTGGGTCCCGCACGAACGATATTGGGCATGCAAATACGTCGTGATAGGAGTTCCAAGCAGCTGTGGTTGTCACAAGAGAAATATGTTGAACGAGTTCTCGAACGGTTCAACATGAAGAATGCTAAGCCAGTTGCATACCTCTAGCCAGTCACTTCAAACTAAGCAAGCGCTTGTGTCCTACTACAGATGATGAAAAGGAACGGATGGCATGTGTTCCTTACTCCTCTGCTGTGGGGAGTCTTATGTATGCCATGGTTTGTACACGGCCAGACATTGCTCATGCTGTAAGTTTAGTGAGTCGATTTCTCGCAAACCCTGGAAAAGAGCATTGGGAAGCAGTGAAGTGGATCTTTAGGTATTTGAGAGGTACTTCCAAGGTGTGCTTATGTTTCGGAGGCTCAAAACCAGTCATGGAAGGTTATACTGATGCTGATTTTGCAGGCGATCTTGATCGTCGGTTGTCGACTTCTGGTTATCTGTTTACTTTTGTAGGGGGAGCTATTTCCTGGCAATCGAAGTTACAGAAGTGTACAGCACAGTCTACAACTGAAGCGGAATATATAGCTGCTAATGAAGCAGGGAGAGAGATGCTTTGGTTGAAGAGATTCCTTTAAGAACTAGGTTTGAAGCAAGAAGAATATGTAGTTTACTGTGATAGTCAGAGTGCTATGGATTTCAGTGAGAATGCTACATATCATGGTCGCATGAAGCACGTTGATATCAAGTACCATTGGATTCGTGAGGTGATCGAGAAGAACTTCATGAAGCTGGAAAAGATTCATTCGGACAAGAATCCCTCGGACATGATGACCAAGGTTGTGTCTAAGGGAAAGTTGGAGCTGTGTTCAGAGTTGGCCGAACTGAACTCCCAGTAAGGGGTTCAAGGCATCTTCCCCATGGTCTGGAGGGGGAGATTGTTGGCCATGTGGGTCCAGACCATGTTTGGGTTCTATGTCTGGGGTGGTTTCCTAATGTATTAGGAATTTCCTATTTTGTTAAATAGTAGTTTTCTAATGGGTTAGGACTTTCCTTTTTCTTGAGATAGAGTTCTTGGGGGATAAGGATGTACTGGTTATATATATGAGATGTAATCTGTAACCCTAGAAGGGCAGTCAGTCAGAGAGGCTGAGATTCCAAGGCTGTGGTTTCACAGATTGGAGGAAAACCCAGTGGAAATTGGTTTTCCGTGGACGTAGGCATCTTTGCCGAACCACGTAAATCTTCTTGTCTTCTTGTGTGGTGATTGGTTGATCTTGGTTGCGTTTGCACACACGCGCACAACAGCATGTTAGGTCAACGACATATTTTTAGTAGAATGGGAGGATTGCATGTTAGGCCAACTACGACATATTGCAATGGGCAAAAGAGTGAAAAAAAGGGAATCTTGGCTGGAGGCCCTCGGGCGTCAATATGAAATGTCTAGGCCCTCTGCTATCTTCTGAGGCTTTAAGGGTTTCCCCATAAACACGCCATATTTATATCAATTAAAGATAATTATAAAATCAAATTACCGAGAACTGCCTGGCTAACCCCTTCTAATCAGCTTGATCATATAACTATCAAGTTCGGTCAGACCCAAAATATATAAAAAAAGAATGGTTGAAGACCTCTTACGCGAATAAAGTCACCACAACATTTCTCAAAGTCACTGATCAATTTACGAATTTCAGATGCATTTGGATGCCCATTGCAACTTGAACTCACTACCGTTTTACACCTTAGAGGACTAAGGGGAACCACTTATAGGGAGTCTTGGAAAAACACAAAATGCAATTTTATTTAATTCCAATGAATTAGGACATTTGCATGATATTATCAAATCTAAAACGAAAGTCAAAGTTCGAGATCTTAAAGCTAAACTACTAGCCATGTGATGTAACTATAAAAGGCATTAAAAATATAGAAAAAAAAATAAAAGTAGGGGTTGCATGCTATGAAGCACGAATACAGGACAACGATACGACCCGACACGAACACGGTGATACGGCAAATCCTTAAAAAAGTAGGATACGGACACGGATAGGACACGGCAAATAATAAATATATATTTTATATATAATCATAAAATTAAAGAATATTTATATTTTTAGCCAAATTAAGAAGCATAATGTCACAATTAATACAGAAAAAATATAACTAATACTAGAAAAGTCAAAAATAAATTCCATAATGCATACTATAATGTAATAGTAGGCCATAGGCCCATAGTACATCAATCATCATCAACATTATATGTCACAATTACATCATAATAAAAACAAAACAAAAAAAAAAAAAGAAAATAGCAACAGCAGCAGCAACACAATAGTCCCATGAAAAAAAGAAAAACAGCAGCAGCAGCAGTTCTTAAAAAGAAGAAGAAAGAAAACAACAACAATAAAAAAAAATAGTAGCACTAAAAAAACACATAACAACAGCACAGCAGTCCCATGGGGAAAAAAAAACAGCAACTAAAAAAAACATTGCAGCAGCAGCAGTTCGAAAAAAAAAAAAGAAGAAAGAAAATGGCACCAGTAGCAGCACAACAGTCCCATAGAAAAAAAAAGTAGCACTAAAAAAAAGCAGCAATAGTTTGAAAAAAAAAAAAGAAAGAAAACAGCAGTAGGATAGCAGTCCCATGGAAGTTAAAAAAAACAACAGTAATAAAAAAGAAAAAAAAATCCAACAGCAGTAGTTTGAAAAGAAATAAATAAAGAAAGAAAGCAACAGTAGCAGCGGCACAGCAATCCCATGAAAAAAAAAAGTAGCAGTAAAAAAAAAAAAAGAGGCAGCAGCAATGGTTCAGAAAAAAAAAAAGAAAGAAAGAAAACAGTAGCAACAGTAGCGCAACAGTCAGATGGAAGAAAAAACAGCAAACAACAGTAGTAGTTTGAAAAAAAGAAAAAGAAAAAAAACGAAAGAAAGCAGCAACAGCACAGCGGCATAAAGAAAATAGCAGCACATCATTCCCATGGAATAAAAAAAAGCAGCACTGAAAAAAATAGCAGCAAAAAAAAAAAAAAAGCAGTACCTTTTCTTCCTCCTCCTCCTCCTTCTTCTTCCACACAAAATCTTCTTTTTCCAAGTGGAGATCTTCCTCACACTTCTTCCACGCAGATCTTCCTCATGCTCATATCTTCCTTACGCTTCTTCCACATTGATTACTTCTTCCTTCCTCACGCTGTCAAATAGTTCTTCTTCTTCTTCTTCTATGTTTCATAGCTGCTGTCATTCTTTTCTCCCAGCCGTTTCCCCCTTTTGATTTTCACAAGTGAAGACTGAATAGCAAAGCATTAGGGTTATAACTTATAAGTTAAAAAAAATTACATTTATCCCATCCCTCTTTTTTTTTTTTTCTAATTTTAACCCAAGTTTAGCCAATTTTTATTATATTTTAGCCCCGTCGTGTCCACAACGTGTCCCATACGTGTCCACCTCGTGTTTGAGTCGTATCCTGAATTTAAAAAAAAAAATTTCCAGGACAAGTTTTTGACGTTTCAGACATGTGTCCCTGCAGGTCGGAATCGTGTTCATGTCCAACACGTGTCCGACACAAACACGGGGACCATTTAGGAGTGTCCGTGCTTCATAGGTTAAATGGAATCTTAGAAAGGCTAGAGCTGGTGAAAAGCATACTAATTGGTTGACTAAATATTATTAGGTAAATGAAAATAAAATACAACCACTAACACATATTCAATTTAAGGAAAGACAACAACCTCAATGCCCAAAAGAAAGCAAATATGTACAATGACGTAATGCCATGGAAATTCAAGTCCAAACCATTCCAAATGTTGAGAGACTGTCATAACACAGTTTTTTCATTTCATAATCATGAAGAAACGACCTGATGTGAGGAATCTGTAATTACATCCATCATTTCGTGTGGTCCACTTTTGGTTAATCAAAACCTTATCATTCAACTAGCCTATATACATTGGTAATTAGTCAAATCATATACATATCCTAATCCAAAAGAAGAAAAATGATATGGCCTCCAAACAGATCTTTTCTAGACAATGCCATCCGTTTATGAGCCTTTGTAGGAAATTTAGTCATATTAAGGATATTAATATGGTCATTTAGCAAGAGATTTACTAACTTAGATTCCATTTAGAATTTTATGTTAAATCTGTAAAGCCTTGAAAGTTAAAAAGGAAGAGCTCTTCCATTTATTTTGATTTCCAAAAACGAAGCTAGCCTTTATATCCATCAACAGGGAATACCTTCAGTAATTTAAACCATACAAAATAATTATCCTCACATGCATTTGCCTTCTGTCAAAATTCTTCTCCAATCAATTTGGGCAGACCATCACATTGATCTTATATAAAACAAGTGATCAAAATAAAAATAAAAATATACAGCAGCACATATTTTACAACTGATTAATCTAATGGTGGGCCGAACCTTATTAAACTTAAGTTTGACTTAGTATCAATATGAAGGGATAATGATTTTTGAGCAGTCTAAATTTCAAAATTGGGCACTACTGATTGTTATATATTGTCGGCTCCATTAGTAGCAGTCAAAATAAATGAAGGGACGTTTTTATCTTTTAGAAAGTATTTAATGTGACGTCTTTGATTTGGTATGTGTTCAAAATCACCCACTTCATCATTCTATTATTAACTTTTAGCAGTACAACATATTATTCTTACTAATTCATCATTTATGTGCCACAGTTAATGCTAGTAACTAATATGTACGTATCAAAAAACACACAGATGTACACACACACATCATGTGTATCCTTACTTCTCTTTTTGTTTTTCTGACTAATATGTGTGCCATAGGCATAGCTATTACATCTTGATCTGGTCAGCTCATACTAAATCAGGCCCCTCTTTTCATTTTCTTCCTGCAGTTAAATAACCATTCAGCATGAAAGAAAATGCAATGCTACCACATTCATTTGCGAAAAACATTATTTACTTAGGCATCAATATAAGGTATCTGAACATAATTATAAAGACAAACAAAGGGAAAAAGTGATAGAAGCAAATATTAAGCTTCATCATCATCAAAGCCTTATCTCAAATATATTGCAAATATTAAGTATAGTTCATACAAAGTTTTTTTCACTAACAAAAGTTTCAATGATTAACACAAAACAAAATACAACAATCTACATGATATAAGAGGGTGCATACAATGGAAACTTGCACCTCCTCCAAGAGAAATTTGGCACGTGAAGACGTATCTTTTTCATTCTACCAGGCGCCCTATTTGGGGGGAGAAAAAAAGAGCTGTAGGGCCTGTTTTTTTATTAGAATTTTTGACAAAAATTTGATTTGTTGGAGAATTTATGACATGATGTAATGGCTTGACTCTTAACATTTGCAAATGCTATATTTCTTCACCAGAATTTCAAAATTTTAGCCACCTAACAAGACTCAAATGACCTTTGAAACTCCTGAAATTCCAGCATCTTTGCTTTTTAGTGGAATTTTTAAATGTTCAAGGCCAAAGGAGAATTGAGATATTCCACTATTTCTTAGAATTTAGAAATTCACTAGATATTACTTCTCTAAATGCCAGTAAAGAAAAAGGCCCTTTGATTTTGTGGAATTCGTAAGAACCACACATACAATAAAGTAAGCTAGACAAAAAGTATGCCTGGAAACACAAAACAATCAAAACCTTAGGAGGAGACAAAATTAACAAAGCAGTGACTAGTCACATCATTCTTTTTTTATAAATTAAAACCTCGGGTGTGCATTCGCCAAAGTGCACAGACATTCTGAGAATGGGAAGACCCAGAACCACATAGAGGCAGTAGCCCCACAACGGTAGCGCATTACTGTCTCCAATGCTCGGCGAGTAAAATCATAGCACAAGAAATCACCTTGGTTCCTAAGAAAAATAGCATCTTTATTCGGGTGAAAAGCTAGGGTATCCAGTGGCTCTTCATCAATGGGATCTAGATCCTCATCTCCTAAGGGTTCAGGATATTCAATGCCATCGAGGTTGATCCTATGCTTCAAGACCTGTAATAACCCAACCCACCTTTGGTGGGCCAACCTTACAAGGTGGGCCATACTACCATTTGTCAGCCATCCACACTTACATTTCGTAACCATCGTGGTAGGCATAATTGAGACACCCCTGAGACTCTCCCAAACACATGGATGGAATGAACAGTGGAGGATCCGAATAAGTAGGTAAGTTGAGTACCACACAATACTCCTCTACAAGATACATCAGAAACATAGTACGGGCAGCTGCCAAAAACAGAGCTCCATTGAAAAACAGAGGGCGTGTTTCCGACAGCACGAGGCTGATGCCTGTTTAGTTCCCACCAGACTCCAACCATTGCCCCGTCTTAGAAGAATAGACATAGACATAGACATACAAATCTGCTAATGCCTCTTCATTTTGATCCTTAGAAGAGTCCACATTCTCATTGACATCTGATCCCGACTTTAAATTCTCAATATAGAGAGTGACAAATCGAAAGACTCTATAGTGAGAGAAGAAGACATCAGAGGACTCACCCAGAAGTAACCAATGCCAATTTGTCATCAAAACCACCAGTGCTGCTACATCCATGTTTGGGAGGCGGAGGTAGAGCCACCCATAGCCTGGTGACAGGGTTGCACGCATAGCATATACCTCCAGCAACCAAACTCATCGAAGCACAGAGAAGGAGTTCATCACGGCAATCGAGAATTCTGGTATCTGGATGGCAGGGTAAGAAGCTGAGGCTATCATCCACAATGATCTCATCATCCCCCACCACCCCAATGTCTTTGAGATTGAAATACTCAAAAGGGTTCGTAACTTGCCTGGATGAGATCGACTTTTCCGATGAAAAGGCCAGAAAACAGCCTTGGCACTGTTGGGGTGTTTACTAGGGTCGAAACCAAAAGGTGAAATGTCTTGGAAACACATTTGCAGATGGTTGGGGATTTTGGGGGCAATCTACAAAGGATATCCATTAACAGATCATTGGTTAAGTTACAAATACTACTTTCTTCTGACGCTGTAAAAAGATCCATTCTTCCTGACATACATAAGATTGAAGACAGAAATAAACAGTTACTGGTAACAGAGAGGGAGATTTGAAACAATGGTAAATAAAAAGTAGAGATTGATAACCAGGAAAGACGAGGAGAAAGACACTACCTTTCTTTCTCCAGGAAAAGAAGATGGCAAGCGAGAAGAAATATGCAGCTGCTGCGCGAGCTGCTATAGCTGCAAAGAGCAGCAGTCGGGGTAGTCTTCAATTCCATCAGCATCAATCAAGGTGAAGAAAATTATAAAAATTAATATGTATCCATCCATCATCACAGGACGAGAGGCATTTTCATATTTGGATATATTAATGTGTAAAAGTCAAAAAGTTATATGAAAAAGAGAAATGCTCAAGAACGAATAGAAAAAGCCAAGTAAGCGTATACAAACATTGTTCATATATATATGTGGAGAGTATTCTATTGCATCCATCCCTCACCATTTTGGTAATGGACACTCCCTTTTTTAACATATCAAAGGTAAAAAAATGTGTCATGATTTTTTTTTTGTCTTTTTGTACATTAATAGTTACCAAAATGGGAGTGTCCCTCTCCAAAATGGTGAGGGATAGATGTACTTAAATATTATCTAATATATATAGGAGAATATTCATATGTATATGTTCCTCACTAAGGGATTATGCATACTCCTTCGTGGGGCCCATGGTGGACCCCACCAAGGGATGAGATTGGGGTAGATGAAAAGATCTATGCGGGACCACCTTAGATACCAAGTTTGGCCTCAATCACATGTCCCTAACCCCTTCATCTATGACCCATAAATTCATTCCATTTGAATGGGTGCATAGTCGATCCAACGGTCTAATAAATTCTGATTTGACAAAAAAATTAGTAAATAAGTTTAATTCAAGGGGGTCGTGTGTGTGATCCATTTGGATGGACCATACGGTGGCTCCCACCTAGAGTTTTCATGAAAAAAAATGGTGAGGGATATGCACATGAATATTCTCATATACATATATAGCAAAACGAGTGAGGGACACTTTCTTTTTTAAAAAGTATTTATGTGCAAAAAGATAAAATTATTACATCTCATGATATCCTTTTGACCTTGTTAGGTCTAAAAAAGAAAGTGTCCCTCACCATAGTGTGAGGGACACGTGCATAGTATTCTTTCCCTATGTAAGACAAAACTACTATGCATATGCCCCTTACACTAGGGTGAGGAACACTTCCATTTTTGAAAAGTATTAATGTGCAAAAAGATAAAATTATTACAAATCATGACACCTTTTTTATCTTATTAAGTATAAGAAAGGAATTGTCTCTCACCTTGTGGTGAAGGATGGATGCATAATAGTCTTTTTCATATATATATATATATATATGGAAGCCCCTTTCTTAAGCTCAAGTTTAGAATAAGGTAAGCTCAAGTGTGTGGCTCATGCCTATAGGGCTCACCTAGAGACCCACATGGGGATGGGGATTTTTTTTTTTTTTTTGGGTTGGTTGGGGGGGGGGGGGATTTAAAGGACTCTCTAGGACCCTCCTCTCTACAAAAAATCAACCAAAACTGGGGTTTCTATTATCTCCATTTGAGCCCCAAAAATTTAATGGTTAATAGTCTATTGGATCGGTGCACAGTCAATCCAATGGTTTAACAAATTCGAATTTAACTAAAAATTAATGGACACGTGCAATTCAGGGAAGTCATGTGTTTGGTTCATTTAAATAGACCAAAGGTGGGCTCAAAGGATTCGGGCTTATAGAACTTCTTACATAAACTTGAGCTTAGGAAAGGCTTGCCTCTATATATATATCAATCATCTAGCAAGCGGCACCCGCTAGATGACTGTGTGTACTTTGATGCAGGGACCACCTGGGACTTGGACAAGGCGGATCGAAAGATCTCCCTGGGCCCTTCTACTCTGTAAAAAAATCAGCCCCATAATCCTATTGCATCATCTCCATCTAGGTGCCATAAGTTTAACGGTGCACGGTTTCATTCGGATTGGTGTGCAATCCATCCAACTGTCCAGTATATTTAGATCAAAGCAGAAATTAGGTGAGGAGGGGAATTTAAGGGGCCCTGTAAGTGGTCCATTTGGATGAACCATATAGTGGGGCCCACTGTATGGTTCATACAAATGGACCACAAACAGGGCCTCTCTAAATTTGATCGATCCACAAAATTTGGGCCCCCTTTGATGTGACTGTATGCTCATCCGAATGGACTGTTTACTATTAAACTTGTTGGGCCTAAATGGAGTTGATACAGATTATGGGGTTGATTTTTTGCAGACAGGCGGGTCCCAAGGAGACCTTCAAATCCTTACATTCCCATCCCCATGTGGGTCCTTAGGTGGGCCTCACAGACTTGAGATCACGGGCTTATCCTCAACTTGAATTGAGGATAGGAGCTATATATATAAGGAAAGAAGACGTATATGGGTTCAAGTGAGACCAAACTGTCTCTTATTGCCTATGATGGTGAGGTGGTGAAGCGAGTATGAGAAACAGGGTTGAGACTTTTTTTTTTTTTTTCTGGAAATAGGGTTGAGACTTGAGACGCTGTAAGAGAGCAAGAAAAGAGACCGCAGCTTTTGTAGAGCTTTGACGTCATAAAAACTAAACAGAGAAGGCGTGTTCTAAGCCCCAGTCCTAAAAAGAACTAACTAATAAACATTTTCAAATTTAGGATTTTTCTTGTTGATTCTTTTGAAAGAAAATAAATTTAAGAGGATTTTACCTGGAAAATTACCTTAGGTGGGAACTAAACTAAAAAGACCCCCTTAGTTTAATTGGCTTAGAAGTGGTCTTAGAGAGCTGTCAAGGCGGTGGCTCAATTGGTTTGAGCTTTGGATTTGCTTCCAAGGTCTCAAATTTGACTCCAGCTCCTTGCGTTATTTGTATACTATGCGTGTGACCATGTACGTACCCACCAAAGAATAGTCCTTGTTAGTCAGAATCAAGTAACCCCCGGGTCAAAAGCCAAAGTCCAAAGGTTGGGCTCGCGAGGGACACCTTGGGTTATCTGAATGGTCCTAAAGGACTACTTCCGTTTTTTCATTTTATTTTAATGAGAATGAGCGTCAAATTCAACCCTCATTTTTAATAGGTAGAATTCAACCCTCATTTAATTCTCATGTTCTTCTTATCGCTTGTTTTGAATTGTTACGGTTTTGTTCTCAAATAGATGATTGTTTGGCAGATATTTATGTTCGTTGCTAAACGACCTTAAATTGTTCGTCATGGTTTTCTCCTTCCAGGCATTGGTGAGGATGAAGAGCAGTGTAAGGCAAGTTCAAGTGGGCTTTCCCTTCCTATTTCTCTGTTTCGTCGCCATCTTCAGCCTCGCACTGGGATACATGTTGAGAGCGAAAAAAAAATCAGTCTGAACTCTGGGAATAAGCAGACCACGAGTCATTGTAATTAGAATATGCGGTTACAGTAGTTTAGAATGAAAAACCACTCTTATCTACAAGACTAATTGAATACAAGATGTTTGTTTGCCCTGTACTCTAATGATTTTCGCACTATACTAGCAAGGTGCGCATGTAAAGTTAGAAGCTCTTAGTTCAAAATAAAGTGAAAACATGGCCAGAAATTCACAGTAGAAGTTAAAGAAATAAATACAGCAAACGGATCACGATCAAACGAAACTGGAGACATCTAGCACCTTCTCATCTGGGAGATAATTGTAGTATTCAATTTATTCCATCCACTTTAGAAAACAGATGGGAAAACAGTTGGAGATATTGTTCACAGCACCTATGTTCATTTCATCCGCAGATGGTTTTTTCCACTTCCCTCGGGTGTGGCAACCAACCGAGTTGTAAGCTTTGATGAGTTGGAGGCCCTGTTTGAGAAACCTAAACCCCATGAAGAAGGAAAGAGGAGTAAAAAAGTAGGTTTCATGGCTTTTAAAAGGAAACAAGGAGGCTTGAATCAGTAATAAATGAGGGTTGAATTTGACCTTCCCCTATTATGATGAGGGTCAAATTTGACGCTCATTCACACTAAGAAAAAAAAAAAACAGAAGTAGTCCCTAGAACCACTTTCGAGTCTATTAAACTAAGGGGGTTTTTTCAGTTTAGTGCCCACCTAAGTTGATTCTTTGGGTAAAATCCTTTGAATTAAATGAAAGATGAAGGAGATCCAAGGGCACCCCACCTTACCCAAGGTCTCCATGTCTATTATTAATTTAAGGTTCCTATTAGAACAGTGACACTACTGGTAAGATGTAACAATTCTTACCGAAGTGAGATTTCAAATCTAATTACCGCCTCACCTCATACTGAAGTAAGTTATTCCTCTTTTTATGTGTGAGTTTTCATTATCTCACATGCAGTGTGTTATTCCTCATTCTACGTATGAGTTTCCATTATCTCGCATGTATAAGTCGTCCACTCTTTATCTGTGCAGGTCTCTCAGGACCTAGCCCTTAGCTGGACTTAAAAAAAAAAAAAAAAAAACTTTAAGGCAAAACCTTAAGGCTCCCTAAGAGTTGCACTCATAATCTAATTGCTAAAGAGACCAAAATAAAGCAAATGTTAAGAGACCTAAACAAATTGACTATTTTATTTAATATATGTGGTCTCCTCGTGGTCCACAGTTTGATATGGTCTCCCACGTCAGACTGTACGTAGTGTACACCAAGGTGACCCATCTGGAATGGTGCTTGGGCTGGTTCAAGTCCATATGGGCCTACTAATTAAGGAATTTCGAAATTGTCACCGTTGCTAAGGGGCTTGGATTTGGCCCACATATTGTTTGGATGCTCATCTAGGGTTTTTTTGTTGACATTAACATAAAAAAGGGTAAAATGGGAATCAATCTTTTTGTGGTTTGGGCGGGACATGTGATGTGATTTTGATATCTGTTGGCCCATTACTCTTAATCAATTGGTATTAATTGTTTTATTGTTGGCAGTTTTATATGTACGTCCAAATGCAGTTAAGTAACTACCCGAATTGCAAACTCCTTCAATCCAAACACACTGTGATTTGGTGAAGTGGTCAAACCCACTTTGGATTACAAAAGACTTAGCCTAATTTGACATGTACCCTATTTTACTCCACTTTATGTAAACATCCAACCACACCCTAATAGTCGTTTTTGTGGCGAAAAAAAGGTTTTAGCTCACATACATATCATCTAAGATATTTTGGGGGAAATAGCAATAGAAAAAACTTTTCCTTTTAAAGAGATTTTATTAGGTTTGTTAAAAAAAAAAGGCATTGTAGACTATTATGTTGTTGTGACTTTGATATCACTGGTTGTGAGCAGTTGCACAAAAGCATGAACCAACTACAATCAACAACCAATCAAGCTACACGAGAAGAGAAAATCACATATAGAAATTTTATGTGATTCAAAAAACTCGCCTTTATTCACAAGAAAGAAATTCGACTTTCCTCAATTTAGCTACACGTTGTTTAAAAATCTTCGACACCCACGGGAGAGAGGGCTCTCACCTTTCTCACACAGATTATATATTGCATCAATATATAATTTCACTTTTCTGTCAAAAAAAAAAAAAAAGCCCCGGTACAATTACCCAAATACCCATGACCCTAAACTTGAACCTAGTAATTGACAAACCCAATCAACCAATCCTATCAAACCAAAAAACAATACATATATATTACGTGAAAGTTATATTAGAAAGTATAAAAGATCATGGCATTGGAAACTTTTGCATGAGATTTAATCTACGGATATGGAGAGAACTAATTTTAGGCATTAAGGGGGAGAGGACTACAAGAATGGATTCTATTTAGAAACTATGTGGACCCCCAAATGTCTTAGTAACCCAATCAAAGGTTTCCACTTAGATGATGATGTGGCATTGCTAGGTCACTCTATTTTGACATCGAAACCTCCCAACCCTAACACATGCTGGTTTAATATATAAAAAATATGGTTTTTGTATATCGGGGCTTACCCTTTGTGGGCCCACCCAGGGACGACATGGGGTTGAGTCAGGGGGATTTGAAGGTCTTGATGGGGCCTTCTGCTGCACAGTGATGGGTGCTTGTACGACACCCCAACCCCTTGATTAAAGGCTTATAATTTCTGACAATCTAAAATGGATGCACACTTGATGATATGACAGTCAATTCCCTTTGGATGGAAAAATGGGTGAAAACCCAAGGGTCATACTGTGTATTTCCTTGTGTGTGTGTGTGTATATTGTTTTGTTTTTTTTATGCGGCCAGATGCACATCAACAGTTGCGGAAGGTGAGTGGGAAGACAAGAGGATGGGGGTAGTTTAAGCATTTTTAATTTTTAATTTTTTTTTAGTGAGTCTACGGACCCTTTTATTTTATATAGCAAATCCCTTGTATTTTTGGAACGTAGAGTACAATCTGCACAAGGTGCCTGCAGGTCCATAAGCCACCTATCTAAAATTGAATTATTAGATATTGCTAGCCATCAAATATAAGTCATTAGTAAGTAGGTGAAGTGAGCCCCTAGAGAAATGGTCAGTTTCCATGTCAGTTTCTCATCATCATCTGTCCATCTCAGTTTCTCATCATCATCTGTACAATTTTATCCACCCTGCTTCATTCAAATACACTTTCAGGTCTGTTTTAAATTGTGCTAGGAAATAGTTTATGCAAAAATGAAGGTTCTTGTGGTTTGGGGTCTTGATTAATTAATGACATTTATGTTCATCTTTGGAGTAAATTAGAATTCTAGAAAACCTAACTAGCAATGAATGATCCAAGGGCCTTTGGGTACTTTTTGTTGTTCTAAACTTTCAGTATGTTAGATCAGAGGATAACAATTGACAAGCCAAATGATTCAAAGATTATTAACATGTGCATAGTAACCCTTCTGAAATTGATGTTAAAAACAAAATAAAACTCTAAACGGAGGCCAAACAATGACTTGGAAAGATGAAGTTTCGATTGCTTTCTATTAAAAAAAACAAACAAATAAAGAACAAAAAATAAATAAAAGGTACCAATCAATGAAAAACAAAGTTAAAATTAACCTAGTAAAATAATACTAATTAGCGTTGCAATGAAGTAAGGTTGTTTAAAGTAAAATCGATTATCTGAGCTTAGCTTAGAATGCATACTGGTACAGGGTGGCAACTCAGGTCATCCAAACTAATCAACCTTTTTTCACTTCATCCGATTATCTGAGCTTATTATAGAATGCATACTGTTAGAGATATTATAGAATGCATGGCTGGAGAGAGCCCATGGTTTAGCCTACGATGGTTGGGTAAGGAAATAAAATATCAAAAATTTACTCCCACGGAACAATCCTAAGCATCAGTCAAATGGGTTTCCCCCGCAACCTGAATGAAAACATTCTGTTGCAAAATCAAGTACCCCGGTCAAGAACTGCAATAATGTAAACAAAAATTGAATTTTATCAAAAAAATGCTTTTAGTTCCTTAGGAAATGTTCATTCGGTTGGAGAATAGAGAGGAGGGTGACAAATGGTCAGTATGATGAGATATTTTAGGATGTTGGTAATGTTAAGATTAGTTTGTGTTTGGAGTTTGAGTATTGGCTAATTCATGGATTGGACAAAACTTGGATCCAATGAGTTGTAATTTTATATTTATTTTAGAATGAACTATAGCGTATATCGTCGGATAATCTAAATTGAAGAAACAGAAGAAAAAGTTGAAATTCGTGATGAAAATAAGCCCGGGATAGAAGCTAAGTTTGTCGAGCGAGGGCCAATCCAATTGAGCGAGGGGACCACGGTCAACCAAGACCCAAACCCCACTCGACCGTGGCCCGTAAATTTGCCCATGCAGAACTTGAGTATGCTCGAGTGGACTTGAGCCCAGTCAAGTGAAATGACAAGAAAAATCCAATTTCTTGCGCAAATTAAGTTTCCTTTTATGTTAAGATTGCTTGTCTAAACCCTACATGGATTACAACTCTTATGCACGACCTTGGGCTTATTTAAAAGGTTTCTCTATTAACCCTAGGTACCAATCTCCTTATTCTAAGTTAAGAATACCTATTGGAGACCCTTATCTTCTATAGAGCATCCATTAGAGGGGCTGTGCTGAAGCTGCTTAGCTTATAGAGAATTTGTTGCTTCTACTCTTGTGGAAGATCCATATGCCTTGTGGATTCAATATATGTTGATTCATTCACCTTGCGGATTCAAAGTATGCTGATTCAAGTACGAGGAACAGTAAAAGGCACAGTCGTCGGTAAGAGGAGTACTATAGTCTTTAGGTTGTGACTAATTGGGAAGGGCGTATGAGTATCATGTAATTGTTTAATTTTATAGTGTCTGGTTTCATTTAGTCTGGGTGATAGGGTTCGTGGTTTTTTACCATGTTGGGTGTTCTACGTAAAAATTGTGTGCCTCTCTTCTTGTGGCCATTGATTTACAATTCCCTTTTTTTTTCCGCTGTTGATAATTGGATTGCACTCTAGAAGTCAGATTGAACCTTGAACCTCATTTCTATGGTGGTTCTAAAAACCTCAGTTTGCTAGAGATATTAGGGATATAACTCAAGTTTGAATTTTAAATTATTTTCTTGAGGTTCCTCTTTTCCCGAAATGTTAGAAAAAAAAAAAGGGATCTATATAGAATTACAAAATCAACATATCTGTAAATCTATGCAGGGAATGCTCTCGCACAAGGAGACTAAGTGCATGCGAAAGAAAACTAGTGCTGGGCAATCGCTTGGAACTAAAGGTTCATGCAGTGGGGGCAATGAGATCAGTTATGGAGACTAGCACTTTTTAGATTTCAAAAATGCTCTTTTTGTTCGTAGCATGTTGATAAATCTTACTTCAAATTCCAGATAGACATTATGGGTTATTCTTTCATATTTGGGAACAATAGCCTTTCTTTGTATTAGGATTCAATGATGCTTGGTTCTGGTGTTTTAATTGACGGAATATATAAATTGAATTTGGATCCGAAGATTGTCTTAATAAAAGATTATGGTGGTTTTATCTTAATGAATTCAATTATTTGAAATTCTTCATGGTACCATCATTCCTCCATCCAACTTAAGCCTTACAATCTCGTTATTTTTCACATCAAAGCTTTTGGATGAAATGATGGCAGATTTGATCCAATGGCCACTAACAATGATGACTCAAAAAATGGAGCAGGTTGATACAATAACAAATCCACATGCAGATGGTGATTATCAAGAAGACATGAAAATTGATCTTACATGATATTTATTATTTTATTTTTCATTTTTAGAGATCCAAGGGTTTATGGTGTTTATGGTTGTTTTTGTTAAGTTGATCTTATCATTTCTAACCATCACAGATCTATAAAATGATCATTTAATCGAGGGGGGATATTGGAGAATATGTTAAGATGTTGTTAGGATTCGTTTGTTAGAGACATTAGGGATAGAACTCAATTTTGAATATTAAATTATTCTCTTGATGGTTCCTCTTCTCTTTTATAAATCAAGAAGATTGTCTTAATAAAAGATTATGATGGTTTTATCTCAATGAATCAAACTATTTGAAATTCTTCAAGTAATAGACTTTATGACATTAAGCGGAGGGTAAAACTTAAGAGAGAATATATATTCACCCAGCAAAGCCTTCACCTCTCCTCTTTTTAAAGGGACTGGCACAGAGAGAGAACATGCCTTTAAGTGAAACTAGTAAAATCACTTGCCACAAATGCCTAGAACACATGCACATTAAAAAAAAAAAAAAGGCTTTCCACTTATTGGTTTTCATTCATATCAATATCAAATGAAACCAACTAAAACAAACGCTAACCTAACTTCTAGTCCTAATCATTAATATTTGTTGATTCTCTCATTTTCAATCTCAACTCATCATTTAAGATGCACAAGTTCTAATAATAAAACATAGCTCTTAAATATCTTCTTCATTACCTTTTTTTACATCAGACATTGTTTCCATAATGAAATCTTTAGCAGCAGGTAACGGCTACTAATGCACATCCTTTTTAGACGACAAGAAGTAATGCTGACTAAGGCCACCTGCTTTTAGATAAGATACCTTGACATCATAAGCTAAAAACTCATGTAAGATATTGATCAGGCGTTCACTCATAATGGGTCTACAACCTTACAACAATTATCATAAAAAAACTCATCCATCTGGGAAGAACATGAATAAAGTAACCTTTGATAATCATAACTGAAACCACCTACGAGATGATGCATGCAATTCTCATCATAGGAAGTTAAAATTAAACAGTCAAATAAAGCTTTATGAAGGAGATCTCTCAGTCACCGAAATAAAACAACAAAACCATTAAAATACCAAGATTCCTTATTAAGATCAAATAAGCAATTCATAGAGTGTATCACTTCATCGGGCAAGCCATCATCATCAAAGCCTTTCTCGACTATGTTGGGTTCGGCTACTTAAATTTTATTTGTCCATTTTGATCTATTCTGAGTCAGTTTATTTGTCCATTTTGATCTATTCTGAGTCAGATCCTCTGAGAGCTTCAACTTCTTCAAATTTATTCTGCATTCAAAATCCCGCAAAACAAAAACAAATTAGCAACATTTAGATGACCGTTAGTGTGAATGAAAGAATGGCAATACTCAACTAGGAACAGATGACCTATCTGAAGACCTGATATAAAGAACTAAAACTGATGGATGCGTGAAGAACGTCGATACCATGTGCAATGATTAACAAAAGCAGCACTGCTGGGTCCATATGGGCTTAATTAGATGCTATCACAATGGAGTGGTGGACAGAAAATTTCTTAAATGTGGATTTCATGAGGCCAACAATACACATCAATTACGGGTAGCTGTGGTCATCCAATTGTTGGAAATGATTTGGTGGATAATTGTTGCTCTAAATATTCATTTTTAATACTTCAAAACAAGATGAAAACAATTTTTTTTTTTTTTCTTATCGATGTGCCTTCCTACATAACAACAAATGTTGATTACAAGTGGGCATGATTCCTCTTATACAAAATAACAAAAAAAAAAAAAAAAACATCTGGTACCAAGGTTGGAAAACTCTGACTCATGACTCGTCCAATGAAAAAAAAAAAAAGGACTCAGATGGGACTTGAGAGAGTCATGTTATATATATATATATATATAATTTCAAAATACTTGCAAACGAATTAAATCTTACAAAGTAAAAATAAAAACTTATTTAGATGCATTCATGATAATCGATTCAAATTAGCAATTTAATATATGCAAGAAATAAAAAACTATAATAAAAAACTAAAAGAAAAATACCACATATCACATAATTCGTTAATCCAACTATCAAATGTAAAAGATTAAATCTAGGTCTCAACCATCATTTTTAAAATTTTGACTCCAGGACTCATGTATAATGACTTACAAAAATAAACATTCCAATCATATCTATCTATCAAAAGGTTCAGAATGCATACAAGTGATTAAAATTGGGTGACTCAGCCTATCTCCCCTGTTTTGACTCAGCCCTTTGTGAAAATGAAATGGCTCGGGAGATTCAAAAGTCAACTGAGAGAGTTTTTCAACCTCATTAGATGCTCAAGTTAACCTTGACAACCAAAAGCACCAACACATCACCACCACACTTCTCAAACACAACTTGAAAAATAGATCAAATGTGAAAGCTCAATGAGAAAGCAGTTGTAATAAAACCCTAGGTTTCTTTACATGATGCACTTTCCCACTCTATAAGCATTAACCATAAAACTCAACAATTTAAAAAAAAATAAAAGTTATTCCATGAAGTTCTAATGCCAATATAAAATTATTCCTTTCCATGCAAAATCAAATTCATGCATGACCATACGCCTCAATGAACAGAAGGCTTAACAAAAGTGCAGATAAGGCCATCAGGAGGTGTTGAATTGCTTATCAGTAGTTCACAAAGAGCAGTCCTCAATTATGCTAACACCCAGCCTTACCTACATATTTATCAATTCTCAGTATGGGTGGATTCTCATGCATAAGACTGGTGATAAAAATCAAAGAGACCTGCAAGAACCTAGTGACCCCACAATTAAGCAAAGGGGTCCCACGTAGAAGCACGTGTTATCAGAATTTAGAGGATGAATATTATTGTTAAAGTTTACTAACACTTTCTTCAACTCTTATGCCAATAAAATAAAATAAAAAATCCTTTTCAATGGCTATCTTAGAGCAGTGGGAAACACAAAAGAGTAAAGAAAGAAGATCATTGTCGTAAACCTGATAACAAGAACTTGAATTCACAACGAAGAACTAGTGCGAACTCTAAAGAAAAAATGAAATTTATTTCATTCTGTCAATAGAAACATAATAATGGCTTATATAGCGTCTAAAACCCTTCCTATCCCGATTAATATAAATTACTATGAATAGTAGAACCCAAATTACATCAAAACGTTTGGATTAATTCTAAATTACTTTCTAAAATATTTCAAAAAGTTAAGTTCATTATCAAACAAACTCAGAACTCCTAAAATAAGAAAAAAAAAAAAGAAACTTACTCTAAACAGTAAATTTGCACGAGAACTACATTTATGACATTCAAAATGGCCTAATTTTGCCTTTAGTATTGGCACTGCCTGGAGGCTTGTGTTTAGAGTATATATATAGAACTTTGATAGCTTTGAAATGAGCTATGTTTGTTTGAAGTTGATACTAACATTCAAACCTCCAAGCTTGATTTCATGTGATCTTATCCTAGAAATTATTTTTCTACTTGTTCCATATCACTATCTCGATAAACTTTTGCACTCCGCAATTTCCACTGGTCTTTTAAAAATCAAAGAGTTTGCAAGAGGGCTAATAGAACACTTAGAACTAACTCCACCATTATCTAACCAAATATTAAGAGACCTTGTTAGAAGGTATGTGAAGTAGGAGAATAGGAAACATAGTTGTCAATTCCATTTTGGTTGTCATTTTCTTTTATTCTCTAAGATAGCATATTTTCGTATTTTGAAATTTTGGCAAAACTTTTTAGAATAATTAAAACTAAATAATATATATGTAAAAAATAGAAAATAAAAACAAAATGTAAATTACGCATTTTTCTTAATATGGATATTGAGAAATTCTGTTTAAAAAATTATTGAAAATTTCGCTACAAACTGAAATGGGCTAGAATAGAATGGAATGGGCAACAAAAATGGACCGAAAGTTGCCAAAATTGACTAAAATTTAGATGGAAAAAAACCACCATCTTGTTAGAGCCATAAGACCAAAATAAAAAATTTCGGCCGTTTCAGCTGAAACGAAATGTAATTGACTACGATGGCAGGAAGTCTAGTTGAATTTTAATGAGGCCCGTAAAAGACATGTAGGGCTAGACCATGTGCCCACCACTTTAATTAGCTCTACATACTTAAAACATGGGAGCCACAACCGATATGATGTGGGATGCCCATTACCTTCTTATGCAAACAATGACAATTAACAGCTTTCTAAAAATAACATATTGTTTGTCCTTAAAGGCATCTCAAATTATGAAAATTCCAAGGAAAGAGTATGACTTGAGAAAACTATTGAAAGAACACGTGACAAAGATCTACAAGAAGATACTTGGAGCCATACAAAGAAGGAAACATCCAATGGATAAGATACTTTATGCACTTTCAATAGTCATGGAACACCCAATGGATGAGGAACTTTTTAATTTCCTATTTCTTATATCTTAATTATCAAATAATTATATAAGTAGTAAGGACTTTTAATATTGACTTCCTTTCTTTAGCCATTTAGGAAACTTATCTTATAAATATTTAAAAGTAAATTAGGACTTCTTATCGATTGGAGATATTATAGACACACTACATATGAGATGTCCAGGCCATGTTTGGATAATTTATACTTTTAATTAAAGGGATGTACTATTGCTTCTTTGTCATCTTCTCTATTGGACTGAGTGTGTGTCTCCAAAGAATTGAAGATAATCAAGTGGGAATTAGCAATTTGGAGTAAAGCTAATATTTTTATTTTCTTGATTATCAAGTAATGATGTAAATAATAGGATAATTATTATAGATATTCTTTCCATAACCATTTAGGAAATTAGTGGATATTAGAAAATAAGTTAGGAATTCTTAGTCACTAGAGACATTATAAATGCACCACATATGGGATGTCCACCTCAGGTTTGGGTGATATATTTTTTTTTCATTAAAGTGATGCATGGTCGCTCCTTTATCCTCTTCTTCCTTGGATTGAGAGTATGTCTCCTAAAGTATTGAAGATAACAGGTAGGATTTGGAGTAAGCCAAAACTCTACTTTCCTATTTGTTATTGCATAATTGGTTGTAGATCAGGGTAGAGTTGATCCTTAATTTAAGTTTCTTAATTCAGTTGACTTAAATCCATTTAGGCTAATCAGATGCTCCAATGTTCCTAACTGAGATTGCATCAAGAACTCAATATGCATTTTCAAACATAGAAAGGACATAGAGCCCAATCAACCACCGTTGTATCTAAATTGATCAAATAATGATTGGAGAACATCCTCAAAAAACACTTTATTGATGTTGCTAGAGATGGTGAAAAGAATACTAATTGGTTCCATTATTTTACCAAGGGAACCAAATGTAAGGAAAAAAGGCCACTTTTAGTGCTCAAAAGAAGCGGCCATGCCAGTTTAGCACAACAATTAGATAAAAGAAGGTATAACCTCGCTGCTTCTGATAAAGTTATACAATAACAAAACAAAGTATAGAAGTTCTAATCTAAATTTTTAGCCAATTGTAAACGTTGAGGTGACTATTGTTTAAATATGGTTTTCTCCTTTTTTTGTTCAAACGAGCAAACTATGGAATCATAAAAATATACGTAGTCCATAGAATACCCAAACCCAAATTACTAATACGGATCCAAACCCAACTTTGAAACAAGAAAAGGGCATGTACCCATATTCAAGCTTAAACAGAGTTAAGACCCAGGTCCAAATAAAGGCCCTGGACCCAAACCCAAGCCACTACCCAAATACTTATATACCAACAGTACTGAATAAACATATGTCCAATGAGCCCAATTTATTTTAAAATGGTAGAAGTTGCATTCTATTAAAATTGAAAGAACTAGAATACATAGAAGAAATGGAGAGATGACACAATTTACATGCATAAATGCATGATGCCATAGCTCTCAATTCAACTTCTCCACATACGGTGGCAGGGAGTTCAAGAAACCTTTTTTAATAGAGACTCATGGTATTGCCTCGAATTTGATAGTTACAATAGTGAAATTTAACAACGGATAAATCATCCTAAATTCACAACTTCAAATTTTGGGGCCCTCAAATTTTTTTAGGTATATGTATTTCCAAAATAGATTGTACAATGTGCTAAGAATTGGGGAAACCTTGCACTCACTTCCACTCCTAGAAGTGAGATGCAACCTAGTGGGAGCTAATCCAAACTTAACATTAATCAGAGTAAACATTTTGTCAAATCTACTCCATTTAATCATTTTGAAAAATAATAATAGTTTTATTATTGAAAAAGATAAGATATGGTGAGAAACAAAGGGTTGTTCTGGAGATAGGCATTGACTCTTACAAGCTATGAGAACAAATATATTAAGCAAAACATGCAGTCACAAGTGAAGCAACCACCCAATAAATATATACATGAAATAGCATACTTAGCTAGAGAATCAGAGATACTTTTTTTTTTAATTGTAAGGAATCGCTGACCTCCCTTATGGTGGAATAATTGTAAAACCCCAAATATACAACACCACCCATTAACACTGTGTATCAGGTAGGGCTCCAAAAATGTTGTGCGCATGCGTAAGCAACCAAAATTAACAATTAACCACACAAGAAGACAAGAGATTTACGTGGTTCGGCAAATATGCCTATGCCCACCAATTTCTATTAGGTTCTCCTCCAATCTGTGAAACCACAATTTTGAAATCTCAGCCTCTTATCTAGGGTTATAAATTACATCATATATATATAATCATCACTTCCTTATCTCCTAAGAACTCTATTTTAGAAAAAAACAAAGTCCTAACCTATTAAGAAACTGTTGTTTAATCAAACAGGAAATTCTTAATATAATTAGGGAAACCACCCCAGATACTGAACCCACTTAGTCTGGACTCACTTGGCCAACAAAAAAGACACTTGCCTTGTAAAGAAAAATGTCCTTTAATTCGGCCAACATGGGGTCTACCTTTCGAACGTAGGGGCAGGTCTCCTTAGCTTACCCAACATTTTAAGTTGTTCTAGTAAAAAAAAGAAATTTTGTAGGTTGAATCACTTTATGTCGAAACAAGCACAACTCGAGTAAATAAGGCAAGCAATTCAACTTTGTCCCAAAGCCAATTTTTTAAACGATGGGTCTACTAGGACCCACTGAGTCAACTCATCCTAATCATATACTGAGAAATTAGGTGGAGCTGAACTTGGTTTGGACAAGTTTTAGTTAAAACCGAGTAGACCCACCTGGTCCATTCAAGATATGGCTTGCTGTAACACTCCGACCCAGCTTGACCCCGTTTAGCGGTTAGTTAATCTTGTTTTCGTTGTTAATCGTGTTTTGTTTGTGTTTTGTTTTCGTTACGGGTCATGGATAGGTAGTTGGGTTGAGTTTGACCTGGATTAAGTAGACCAAGCCCTTTTTCGTAATTTTAGCTTTCCTTAGGCATGGTCATTTTTGCATCATCTTGATGTCAACACGTGTCTTTCGTTGAGCTCGTTAACTTTCGTAACTACGTCATTTGCAACCGAGGTCGTGTGATTCGATTGGACCCGAGTTTGACTCAAACTGAAAATACACTTTTCACTTGGCCTTCACTGCAATTTGGACAACCCATTGACTTGTATAAGTGCATCCATCGACCAACTCATGCTCTCTCTCTTGTTCTCCCTCGTTTTCTCTCAAGTTTCTTCCACTGCACGTGGAGTTCTCCCTCCTTCACTTGATTTCTCTCCATCGATCAAGCTTGTGGTTCTTGCATGTGCAATTGAGGTGAGTAGAAGTCTTCCATTCTTCTCATCTCCGTTCTCTATCTCTTCTCCTTCTTGCTTCTTTGCATGGTGTGTCTGTGTGTTGTGGATTTCTCTCCATCTCTCATGCATGCATGTGGTTTTGCTTGTGTTAGGTTGTGTTTGGATCCAAGGGCTACCATTGTGCATTTGAATTTCCAATTGAGGCAAGTATAACCATAGTTGTGAGAACCCATGTTGGTATGCTTTGATTTTGGTTAGCTCACATTAATGTGTATGGAAAACATGTGTTTACAGCCCATTGATACTCATTTGATTACTACTTGGTCTATCTCCCTTGATAAATTGAAATTTGGATGCTTCCCAGACATTCTGTACAGGTTTCAGGAAATTGAATTCGTGCAGGTACGGCTAAGCCGTATAGCACCTACGGCTCACAGTCCAGAGAGGAGAAAAACCCAGTTTTCCTCTACGGCTAGGGCACGGCTAAGCCGTGGAATGCCCTACGGCTAAGCCGAAGCTCAGCCGTGGCCAAGCCGTAGAACAATACAGGGTGCAATTTCTGAAATAACTGAGAGTCAGCAAATGACAGACCTTCTACGGTTCAGATACGGCCAAGCCGTAGACCACACACGGCTAAGCCGTAGCACACACACGGCTAAGCCGTAACCACACATGAAGAATAAGGCTAGGTGTAAAGATAAGACCTATATGACCTTCATGATAGAATGTAGAGCACCTAGACTTGCCCAACGGAATGTGATACTACGCGTGAATGATCTCGAGGGCTGCGAATCATTCATGTTCGTTATCCGGATGTTAAGCACCTCCCCATGGGTGTTGGTTTAAGGGACTTCGTGCACCGCCCGATTCAAGGCAACACTAGACAACGGTGTATCGAATAACTTAAAACTACATCATCATGCACGGTTAGAAACACCGGATAATTAGATTAGAATTTGTTTGTAACTTAAGATGATTCGATTCACATGATTTGTTGCATAACATATTGCATTCGATCATTGATCTCAACTCTCTAACATGATTACGTATGTTTCGTTACTTTCACATTGTGGTTTATTTACCCTGAGTATGCATGTATGATGTGTTCATTCACGGATCTGCACGTATGATAAGTTGTCACGATCTACTCAGGATTTTCATGATTGACTCCGTATGGTCAGGCACTACTTAGCCTCAGCCTTAGGATCCCGACGGGGTGAATTCGGTATAGTTTATATGGCCTGCTGCAGTATGGATTTTGTCTTGGGGAACCGGACCCCAGGAAACCGAGACCCATTGTACCCTGGCCCGGACAATGGTGTTCTTTGCATGTTACAAGATCCCTCTTTTGGGAGCATATGGTAATGTAGTAGCCACTAGTCATGTACACAGCATGTTATCCTTGATTCACGCAGCATATTTCTTTCTTGCATGATAGCCTAGTATACGAAAATGCCTTCTTTAATAACATGATGTTCTTTATTCTATTAGACACAGCGTGTGTTAACTTGCTATGGTTTATACTTTGCTGAATCGTCGTATTCACAGTTGTTTTTGGTGTTGCAGGTCCAGATCCCCCTGCCGAACCCTCGCCGGTCGGCCAGGCTTCAGATGAGATCCCCGGGGCCCCATCAGGCCTAGAGGAGTGGATGTGATCACTCCACGGGAGAGCGTCCATGGCATGCATCATTTTGGAGTCTTGTTTTGTGGATTTTCAGACTTGTATTTGGCATGACATGTCATTATTGTATATATTCTTTTGTTCTTTTTATAAAACTTTCATATGTAATTATGTCAGTCCTTTCTTTGTATCCCCTTCTTGCTTTGTTAGTTTTATGTTTCTGATATTTACAGCTTCCGCGTACTTGCTTGGCACGTGTGAATGTTCCCTTGTGCGTGTGCATTTAGACTCGGTCTACGTGTGCAGGCACGGGAGTACGTGTGTCATTAGGTTTGGCTTTTGCTAACCCCCGAACCCTGGGCTCGGGTTGTGACATACGTATTGTAGGGTATCAGAGCATTCCTTGCTCATTTCCTTGTTCTAGATGATAAGCATGTAGGCATGTAGGATCGTGGTGAGGATACGATTTTCTTTGTGATCTTTCTTGATCTTTCTAGATTTTGGGGCTTGTTGGGCGCTATTGTTTTGTGTTTGTGTCTGACTCTTTCCATTTTACAGGATGGCATCAGGTTCGGGTTCTCAGCAGAACGCCGGAAATAACGAGAGCGGATCTGCACCGTCACCGCAGACACCGAATACAGATGAACGCATCCTTATGCTATTCCAGTCCCTTCAGGCACAATCGCAGTCGATGCAGAACTTGCAAGCCCAAGTTACCACCATGTTAGACCGACAAAGCCAAGCCCCAGCTCAGTCACATGTAGATCAGCAGGTGATTTTGCAACCTCGAGAGAGTGACCCGAATGCCCTCTATGGGAAATTTCGCAAGCGAGGAGCTATTGAGTTCTATGGGACCGAAGAGCCATTGAAGGCGGAACAGTGGTTAGAACAGACGGAGGATGTCTTTGAGACCGTTGTGTGCACGAACCGACAGAAGGTCGGGCTAGCAACTTCCATGCTGAGAGACGTTGCAAAGACTTGGTGGAAAAGCGTGAAAGACTCATACAGAGATATTCCGAGTGCTACCGTGTGGGAGATGTTCAAGCAGCAGTTCAGAAGGAAGTTCATCCCGGCTCATGTGTTTCGAGCCAAGGAGGTTGAGTTCCTAGCTCTCCGTCAGCAGCAGATGACAGTAGCAGAGTATGTGAACAAGTTTATGCAGTTGTCGCATTTTGCTCCGGACATGATCAGTACCGAAGAGAGGAAGGTGAACAGGTTTATGGAAGGTTTGCATCCCCGGTACATGCACCACGTGACAGCGTTTCAACGTCCGGCTACATTCGATGACGCAGTGGACAGGGCCTATTCCGCTGAGGCCATCCACCAAGCTGCGAGAGCCGTTGAGCCTAAGCGACAGCCGCCCTTCAGTGCACGAGGACAAGTACAGAAGAAGACCAAAGGCCAGCAGAGTACTTCTAGTTCCAGTGGAGTGACTTGTGGGTACTGTGGTAGGAACCACACGACTGAAGCTTGTTGGAGGAAGGCCGGTGCTTGTTTCATTTGCGGTTCGAGGGAGCATATGATCGCCAATTGTCCTCGACATCGAGCCTCCGGTGCAGCTCCATCTGGTCCTACTTCCGGTGCAGTTCCTAGCAGACCCAGTGCACCTACAGCTCCGAGCAAGCCACAGTCAGCTCGTCCAGGCTCGAGACAGCCTCGCCAGACAGCCCGTGCTTACGCTGCTACCCACGAGAGTGCCGGAGATCCACAGGTGGTTGAAGGTACTGTTTTGATTTCGCGCGTCGAGGCTTTAGCTTTGTTCGATTCGGGGTCTACACGGTCTTATGTAGCACCTCATTTTGCCGAGCGGTTACCTCAGCCGTCTAAGCCGTTGCCATATGTGTTGGTTGTATCCACCCCAGTTGGCAAGCGAGTGGAGTGTAGTATGTACTACCCCCATTGCAATGTGCAGATTGCAGGTCATCAGTTACCTATTGATTTGATCCTGTTGTCGATGTTGGACTTCGACGTGATCCTTGGTATGGATTGGCTCGCTCGATATCGTGCCTGTGTTAACTGTTACAACAGGACGATCTTCTTCGATTTAGGCAAGGGCTTTCGTTTCGAGGGCAGTCAGCAGAGATGCCCCAGACGTGTGATCTCGGCGTGTAAGGCAGATCGCTTGATCCGCAGAGGGTGTGAAGGCTTCATTGCCTTTATCTCAGCGAAGAAGGAGACGAAGCAGCTAGGTGAGATCCAGGTGGTCTGTGACTTCCCCGATATCTTCCCAGACGATGTGCCAGACTTACCCCCGGTTCGAGATGTGGAGTTCGCCATTGAGCTTGTTCCTGGCACGGCACCGATCAGCAAGTCTCCGTATCGCATGGCCCCAGCAGAGTTGTCAGAGTTGAAGAAGCAGTTACAGGAGCTTTTGGATAAGGGTTTCATTCGCCCGAGTGTTTCACCTTGGGGAGCACCAGTCTTGTTTGTCAAGAAGAAGGATGGTACTTTTCGGATGTGCATAGACTACCGCCAGCTGAACAAGGTGACGATCAAGAACAAGTACCCCCTACCCAGGATTGATGAGCTGTTCGATCAACTTCAGGGCGCAGCATATTTTTCGAAGATTGATTTGAGATCTGGATATCACCAGTTGAGAGTCAAGGAAGATGACATTCCTAAGACTGCCTTCAGGACTCGTTATGGTCATTATGAATTCCTCGTGATGCCTTTTGGACTAACCAACGCACCTGCAGCTTTTATGGCTTTGATGAATCAGATTTTTGCTCCTTTCTTGGACCAATTCGTAGTTGTCTTTATTGATGATATACTGATATATTCTAAGTCAGCAGAGGAGCATAGGGAGCATTTGAGAAAAGCCTTGTCGTTGTTGAGAGAACATCGATTGTTTGCTAAGTTGTCGAAGTGTGATTTTTGGCTTGAGCAGGTGGCATTTTTAGGTCATATCATTTCACGAGAGGGATTGGCAGTTGATCCATCTAAAGTAGAGGCAGTGGTGAATTGGCCTAGCCCCAAGACCGTGACAGAGGTTCGCAGTTTCCTTGGTCTAGCAGGTTACTATCGCCGATTTGTCCAGGACTTTGCTAAGATCTCTTCTCCTTTGACGAAGTTGACCAGGAAGAATGTACCATTTGTTTGGACTGAGGAGTGTGAAGCCCGTTTCCGGACTCTGAAAGAGAGGTTGACTACGGTCCCAGTGTTAGCCTTGCCAGATGGTAGTGAAGGATTCGTGGTTTATTCAGACGCTTCTCGAGTTGGCCTAGGTTGTGTGTTGATGCAGCATGGGAAGGTGATTGCGTATGGATCGAGACAGTTGCGAGAACATGAGAAGAATTACGCCACCCATGATTTGGAATTGGCAGCCATCGTGTTTGCGTTGAAGCTGTGGAGACATTATCTATATGGTGTGCAGTTTGAGGTTCGTTCTGACCACCACAGTTTGCAGTATTTATTCACACAGCAGGAGCTGAACATGAGACAGCGGAGATGGCTTGAGCTTATTAAGGATTATGATTTCCCGATCAAATATTAGCCAGGCAAGGGGAACGTGGTGGCAGATGCGCTCAGCAGGAAAGCAGAGTCAGTGCAGCTTTTGAGCAGTTTCCTCTTAGAGTTCCAGGGTCTCCCTGTTGAAGTTAAGCTAGTGGATGAGTGCGTGACTTTGGCTAGTACGCTAGTGTTTCAGCCTGAGATGATTCAGCAGATTAAAGACAAGCAGTTTGAAGATCTAACTTTGAAGCGCATTCGAGACCACATTGGAGACAGACCCGATTTCAGACTCGAGGATGGTGTACTCTATTTTCGGAGTAGGTTGTGCGTGCCAGCAGTTGATGAGTTCAAGGAGAAACTGATGAACAAAGCGCATTACGCTCGATACGCGATGCATCCAGGCAGCACGAAGATGTTTCGGAATCTCAAAGATCGCTTCTGGTGGAACAACATGAAGAGAGAAGTCGCAGGATTTGTTGCTCGCTGTTTGACATGTCAGAAGGTGAAGGCAGATCATCAGAGACCGCCAGGCTCGTTGCATCCTTTGCATATACCGCAGTGGAAGTGGGAACACATCACCATGGACTTCGTTTCCGGGTTACCGCCGACGAGCAGGAAGAACAACGCCATTTGGGTGATTGTAGATCGATTGACGAAGTCAGCCCATTTCATTCCTTTCCGGAAGGGTATGACATTTTCAGAGATGGCAAGGAAGTTCGTGGATGAGATCGTCAGGCTCCATGGTACCCCCGTGTCGATTGTATCCGATCGTGACAGCCGTTTTGTTTCCTCTTTCTGGAGAGCATTCCAAGAGGCTTTGGGTACGAAGTTGAGTTTCAGCACGGCATACCACCCACAGACGGATGGGCAATCAGAGCGGACGATTCAGACTTTGGAGGATATGTTGCGAGCCAGTGTGTTGAGCTACGAGAAAGAATGGGATCTTCATCTATCGTTGTGCGAGTTCGCCTACAACAACAGTTTCCACGAGAGCATTGGGATGGCACCATATGAAGCATTGTACGGGAAGAAGTGCAGGAGCCCGGTATGTTGGGAAGAAGTTGGAACCCGCAGTTTTCACGGACCGACGATCATTGCCGAGACTACGGAGAAGGTACAGAAAGCCATTGAGAACTTGAAAGTTGCTCGGTCGAGACAGAAGAGTTATGCAGACACCCGCAGACGACCCTTAGAGTTTCAGGTTGGCGAGTGGGTTTTTCTGAAGGTCTCTCCGATGAAGGGTACGATCCGTTTTGGCCAGAAAGGCAAGTTAGCTCCACGCTATGTCGGACCGTTCGAGATCAAGAGTCGGATTGGTGATTTGGCCTATCGATTAGAGCTTCCCGAGATGTTTTCAGGAGTGCACAACGTTTTCCACGTTTCGATGCTTCGGAAATATGTTCATGATCCCTCCCATGTCATTCGTTACGACGAGGTTCAGATTCAGCCGAGTGCTGCATACGTTGAGCGACCGCTCCGTATCGTGGGGACCCGAGAGCAGATACTTCGCACCAGGACAATTCGATGGGTCAAAGTGCTTTGGGAGCATCACAGTCCCGATGAGGCTACTTGGGAGTTAGAAGAGCAGATGGCACGCCAGTATCCCGATTTGTTTTCCCAGGTATGAGTGAGTTAGTGTTCATTCCGAAGACGGAATGATTCTCAAGTAGGGGAGGATGTAACACTCCGACCCAGCTTGACCCCGTTTAGCGGTTAGTTAATCTTGTTTTCGTTGTTAATCGTGTTTTGTTTGTGTTTTGTTTTCGTTACGGGTCATGGATAGGTAGTTGGGTTGAGTTTGACCTGGATTAAGTAGACCAAGCCCTTTTTCGTAATTTTAGCTTTCCTTAGGCATGGTCATTTTTGCATCATCTTGATGTCAACACGTGTCTTTCGTTGAGCTCGTTAACTTTCGTAACTACGTCATTTGCAACCGAGGTCGTGTGATTCGATTGGACCCGAGTTTGACTCAAACTGAAAATACACTTTTCACTTGGCCTTCACTGCAATTTGGACAACCCATTGACTTGTATAAGTGCATCCATCGACCAACTCATGCTCTCTCTCTTGTTCTCCCTCGTTTTCTCTCAAGTTTCTTCCACTGCACGTGGAGTTCTCCCTCCTTCACTTGATTTCTCTCCATCGATCAAGCTTGTGGTTCTTGCATGTGCAATTGAGGTGAGTAGAAGTCTTCCATTCTTCTCATCTCCGTTCTCTATCTCTTCTCCTTCTTGCTTCTTTGCATGGTGTGTCTGTGTGTTGTGGATTTCTCTCCATCTCTCATGCATGCATGTGGTTTTGCTTGTGTTAGGTTGTGTTTGGATCCAAGGGCTACCATTGTGCATTTGAATTTCCAATTGAGGCAAGTATAACCATAGTTGTGAGAACCCATGTTGGTATGCTTTGATTTTGGTTAGCTCACATTAATGTGTATGGAAAACATGTGTTTACAGCCCATTGATACTCATTTGATTACTACTTGGTCTATCTCCCTTGATAAATTGAAATTTGGATGCTTCCCAGACATTCTGTACAGGTTTCAGGAAATTGAATTCGTGCAGGTACGGCTAAGCCGTATAGCACCTACGGCTCACAGTCCAGAGAGGAGAAAAACCCAGTTTTCCTCTACGGCTAGGGCACGGCTAAGCCGTGGAATGCCCTACGGCTAAGCCGAAGCTCAGCCGTGGCCAAGCCGTAGAACAATACAGGGTGCAATTTCTGAAATAACTGAGAGTCAGCAAATGACAGACCTTCTACGGTTCAGATACGGCCAAGCCGTAGACCACACACGGCTAAGCCGTAGCACACACACGGCTAAGCCGTAACCACACATGAAGAATAAGGCTAGGTGTAAAGATAAGACCTATATGACCTTCATGATAGAATGTAGAGCACCTAGACTTGCCCAACGGAATGTGATACTACGCGTGAATGATCTCGAGGGCTGCGAATCATTCATGTTCGTTATCCGGATGTTAAGCACCTCCCCATGGGTGTTGGTTTAAGGGACTTCGTGCACCGCCCGATTCAAGGCAACACTAGACAACGGTGTATCGAATAACTTAAAACTACATCATCATGCACGGTTAGAAACACCGGATAATTAGATTAGAATTTGTTTGTAACTTAAGATGATTCGATTCACATGATTTGTTGCATAACATATTGCATTCGATCATTGATCTCAACTCTCTAACATGATTACGTATGTTTCGTTACTTTCACATTGTGGTTTATTTACCCTGAGTATGCATGTATGATGTGTTCATTCACGGATCTGCACGTATGATAAGTTGTCACGATCTACTCAGGATTTTCATGATTGACTCCGTATGGTCAGGCACTACTTAGCCTCAGCCTTAGGATCCCGACGGGGTGAATTCGGTATAGTTTATATGGCCTGCTGCAGTATGGATTTTGTCTTGGGGAACCGGACCCCAGGAAACCGAGACCCATTGTACCCTGGCCCGGACAATGGTGTTCTTTGCATGTTACAAGATCCCTCTTTTGGGAGCATATGGTAATGTAGTAGCCACTAGTCATGTACACAGCATGTTATCCTTGATTCACGCAGCATATTTCTTTCTTGCATGATAGCCTAGTATACGAAAATGCCTTCTTTAATAACATGATGTTCTTTATTCTATTAGACACAGCGTGTGTTAACTTGCTATGGTTTATACTTTGCTGAATCGTCGTATTCACAGTTGTTTTTGGTGTTGCAGGTCCAGATCCCCCTGCCGAACCCTCGCCGGTCGGCCAGGCTTCAGATGAGATCCCCGGGGCCCCATCAGGCCTAGAGGAGTGGATGTGATCACTCCACGGGAGAGCGTCCATGGCATGCATCATTTTGGAGTCTTGTTTTGTGGATTTTCAGACTTGTATTTGGCATGACATGTCATTATTGTATATATTCTTTTGTTCTTTTTGTAAAACTTTCATATGTAATTATGTCAGTCCTTTCTTTGTATCCCCTTCTTGCTTTGTTAGTTTTATGTTTCTGATATTTACAGCTTCCGCGTACTTGCTTGGCACGTGTGAATGTTCCCTTGTGCGTGTGCATTTAGACTCGGTCTACGTGTGCAGGCACGGGAGTACGTGTGTCATTAGGTTTGGCTTTTGCTAACCCCCGAACCCTGGGCTCGGGTTGTGACACTTGCCTCATCCAAGTTGGGCTGAGTTGGTTGTGTCATCTGAGGGCTTTCTTTCCTAATTAAAGAAAACATATGCAAGCTGCACATAAGCCTTATATAAGAAAAATTATAATGTTAAAATATACTCATTTAACAATACATATGAGATATAAATAGATTTCAACCTAGTTTTCTATATGTTAGTTAATTCTAAACAAATAAAGGGGTTTTTATAGATAACCTCTTAAACCCTTCAAAAACGGCGGAGAGCGCAGACATTTCATGTTGACACCCAAGGGCCTCCCACCAATTTTTCCCTTTAAGTAATGGTAACGAAGATTTTTAATGAAAAGCAAACGGAGATTATTTTATTGGAAAGCAAACAGATATTATTTAGGCAAACAGATATTAAGGTATATCGGAATACCTTGCGAAATCACAGTATGTTACAGATTTCCTTAATTTCTTTTTACTCTCTTTTGTAAAAAAAACCACACCCTTGATTTTAAGCAGTTCAAATTCTAAATATGGAAGCGATGATGGATTTGTGGGGATTTATCTCTTAGGATCTATATTTCAAATATGGATATGAGGAGACTGATCTTAGAATAAGCATAGGTGGGCCTTGGATCCACTAAACCATTAATGCACCAGAGGTCTACATCTAATTAATGCATTCAAATTTGTAGGCCAAATATTCCAACGAGTTAAAAAGTGGGTATGAGAGCTTCGATTGTAAACAATTCACATGAATTTATTAGATTTAACTAATAGCCTAGTGGGCCATTTTAGTGCATCTTCTGAGGGTCTTCTGGAAAAGAAAATGGTGGGCCAATATCCAAGGAACACTCGCAGCACATAAAAAAGAAGTCAAGAATCAAGAAACAGAGAGGAAAATGGATAGAAGCCAAAGAACAGCAACCCTAGAAACATATATGAACTAATCATGGAGAAACCAAAAGAAAGAAGAGGGGACATAGAAGAAGGAAACCAACATTAGAGTCAAATTAATTTTGTTTCAATAGAAGGGAAATAGCAACATGAACCAAGTAATCAAACTGACAGATTTTTCTACTTCACTGACTGACGAACAAGCTGAGAGAAAAACACATGGAAGACTTGTTGCTTTGCTGTCAAAGAAAGGATAGGAAAATACATAGGGAACCAAAGAAATGAATGAGAGCAGGAGTAGAAATTGAAGGCAAGGGATGAACCAATGGTAGCTAAGAAGACCTAAGTGTGATTTTTAAAAGAAGGAAGGAGGATTAAATGTTACGCTATCTTTGACATACGCAATATTATTATGGGTTATGGGAAAATAGTTAAATGAAAAGAGAATATTGGCGGGAGGCCCTTCGGTGTCAATATAAAAATATTTACATCCTCTGCAATGTTTGAAGGGTTTAAGGGTTTTTACTCATAGAAATCTCATATTAATATCAATAAAAGATAATTATAAAATCAAATTATCGACACCTGCCTGGTTAACTCTTTGCAAATTTTTTTTTTTTTTTGATGACCTAGGGTTTCCCTTTTGGGCCTTTAGCCTCCAACTCGAGGTTTATAAGCATATTCAACTTAATCATATAACTATCAAGCTCGGTTGACCCACAGTATAGAGAAAAGAATCTTGTAGCCACCTTACTCTAAGAAACAATGACGGCTTCAGGAATTTTTTTCAAGGTAGTTAAAAAGACTAAAGAACGGGTTTAGAGCTTGCGGCCTTTACTTAAAATTTTAAAAAAATTACACTTAGCCCCTAAAGATAATCACTATTCTTTTTTTAAGGTTGTCAAAACCTATCTTAAAAAAAATAATGTATTGACTTTTTCTAATCCAGCGTGGTCTATGTTAAGCCGCCACTACTAAGAAAGTCCCCAAACATCTTTAAGGGTCACGGACCAATTTACAAATTTAAAATGCATTTGGGTTCCCACTGCAAATTGAAATTTTACGACCCATGGAGGGGGAAAAGAAGAGTTTTAGAATCCAGTGGAATTCATAAGAGCCATTTATACAAAACATGCTAAGTTTGTGGATGATATGATAGTCTGGTGGTATTCTTTACCAGCTTTGATTAAACCACATGTTCTTGTTGATTTAGAGTTGACTTCTCTCTAATTTTTGCAGTCTTTCATCCAAAAAAAAAAACATAAGCTAAACAAAAACCAAGCTATCAAAACCAATGGAGGAGGAAACAAAAGGAACTAGTAGTAACTACTTACACCATTTCTTTCTTCATTAAATCCTCCGATGTGCGTCGGCCAAAGAGCGAAGGCATTCTGAGAATGGGAAGACCCGGAACCACGTATCAAGAGTCGCGCTCGAATTGAAGCGCACAATCGTCTCCAATTCTCCACTCACAAAATCATAGCATAAGAAATCACCTTGGTCCCTAAGAAAAATAGCATCCTTATTCGGGTGAAAAGCTAGGATATCCAGTGGCTTCTCTGTAATGGGATCTGAATCTGCCAAGGGTTCAGGGAATTCAATGTCATCAAGGTTGATACGATGCTTCAAGACCCACTCACCAATGTTGCTGCCGTCAGTCATCCACACTACCATTTCGGAACCATTGTGGAAGGCATAATTGAGACACCCTTGAGACTCTCCCAAACAATTCGATGGAATGAACCATAAAGTGCCCCAATAAGGAGGCAAGGTGAGCACCTCACAATACTCTTGATTGACATCAAACATCAGAAAGTGAGAAGAATCAGCTGGCAACAACAGAGAACCATTAAAAAACACAGGAGGCTTTTCCAATGGGACAATGCTCATGCCTTCTATGCACCCCTTTGATTCCACCCATTGACCCGTCTGAGAAGAATACACACAGATATACACATCTGCTAATGGCTCTTCATATTCATCCTTAGAAGAGTCCACATTGACTTTTATATTCTCGCCATAGATAGTGAAAAATTGAATGACTTTATAGTGAGAGAAAAAGACAGCAGAGGATTCATCCAGAACCAATGCAAAGTTCACATCAAAATTACAATGGCTAGAACATTCGCGTTCGGGCGGTGGAGGCAGAGCCACGCATTGCCGCGTGACGGGGTTGCACACATAGTACTTATCTCGACCAACCAAGGTCGTGCAAGCACAGAGAAGGACCCCATCGCGACAATCGACAATTCTGGTATCTGGGTGGCAGGGTAAGAAGTTGAGATTATAGTAGATATCAGCCTCATCATCGATGTCGATCTCATCGTCTTTGAGATCGAAATACTCAAAGGATTCGAGTTTTCCCTTGAGGAGATTGACGTAGGTGACGTAAAGGCCAGACAGTGGCCTTGGCACCCCTGTTGGGGAGTGAATAAAGGTCGAAACGAAGAGGTGAAACGTCTTGGAAACACATTTGAACATGGTCAGCGGTTTTGGGGGCAATCTAGAAAGGATATTCATTAACAGATCATTGCTTAAGATGCAAATATTACCCTCTGATACTGTAAAAGTAGCCATTCTTCCTGATACAAATTAGCTGAGGAGAGAAACAGTTGCTGGTTGCACAGAGAGAGATTTGAAATAATGGTAAAGAAAAACTAGAGCTTGGGATGGAAAGACAAGGAAAGAGGGAGTACTCTTCTTCAGGTGGAGAGAGCTAGAGGGAAGACATGGACAGGCTGTGTGGGCGGGAAAGAGCGTGTGTAAGAATAAGATACATTGAATCGGAGATGTTGTACCCAGAGAAAATCTAGCTTGGAGATCCTCTCACTCTCTAACTCTAGAAAATTACTAAAGTTGGACGGTAACGCAGGCAACACTGCTTAATGAAAATGTGAGCAGCTCAAAATGAATCTGGTGTCCGTTAATGTTACAGTAGGGTCAACTTCTGTTAGAGTAAAATTGAGAGTATTCCATATAAGTGGGGATGTTCATTTTGCATGGCTTGAATTTGCTAGGGTATAATTCTCGTGTATCTCATTACTCTTTTTTTTAGTGCTTCCTCTTTCTTTTATCTGCTTTTTCCTCTCTTTGTTTGTTCTAATTTTCTTGTAAACTTCTTTTTATTAATTGTATTTCTTTTACCATTAAAAAAAAAGGTGAGACCAAATGTGAAGTTTCACTTAGGGATGCCAATGGGTTGGATTTGGACCATAACTACAATGGATTCAGACCTAGTCTGTCTTTATAGATATGAATCCGATTCTGAATTTGGTTTTGACATAGAACTTATAAGTTGTATCTGGCCGCGGACCTGGCATAGCATCAACTCAAAAGCAAAAGGCAAATCCGATTTTGAATCTGGATCAAAAACAAGATATGGGTCCATTTGTGCAATTGGATGAAAGAGCCACAACATAAATTTTTTAAATATCTTAAGTAGGGGTATTGACTGTAATATAATTAAACTCCCAAATAAGAATACAACTCAAGCTTTGTAATCATCCTAGATGCTGAACTTAGGGATTTGGCTCTGGATACAGATGTTTGGATCCTAAATGCACGAATCTGGACTTGAATCCAGATTCCCACTGGATCTAAATATAGATTTCAGACACTTTAATCAAAACCAAAGACTTTGGATGTCCATTTGCAACCCTAGCAACCTTAGTTCCACTCCCACAACTCAAGAATTGTGGGCTTTTTGAAGATCTACAAAGAATTGCAGCTACCTTCGGTAAGCACCTCAATTGTGGGCTCACCATTTTCTCCCCTGTTGAATAATAATACTAAACACTTGACACACAAACATCCAACACAAGTCCCTCACCATGGGCATCACAATAAAGAATCAATCCCTGGTCATTTTTTTGTGAGGGCAGGTGCCTCGCCACTACATTACAAGGGAATTGGCATGCTTGCTTGTGTGGTAATCTTAGTGTTGAGGGATACTAAGATCTAGTTTTCACTTAAAAGGTCATGCAAAAATTCAATCCCATAAAATCATCATAATCCTACAATCCTTGCAAAAGGACAAAGCCATCCACCTCATCACACCTTTTTGACCTTGTTAAGTAAAAAACAAAGAAGTGTCCGTCATACTACGGCGAGGGATGGATGCATAGTAATCTTCCTCTCTCTTTCTCTCTATATATATATTGTGACCTGGGGTATCTCTCGCCAGCCTTCGGACCTTTAACCTCCGGCCCAGGGATTACCTAATTATGACAAATAAGGACTATTCCATATGGAGTATATATATGACCACACACATAATATTATAAAATGATTCCAACATATCAGTTTTTTGGTTTCTTAATCCCATTGTGAGCAATAGTCGTATTTGGCCATCAAGGAAATTTTATTATGAACAATCATCCTTTTGATTTGAGCCATCTAGAAAGACTGGAATCAAAATCTATTTTGTTATAATTCCTTGCCTGTGCATATGTCCATGTGTTGGGGCTCAGCCAACTATGGGGATATATAATCTCAATATTGATGGCTCCCTGGATGGATGCTGATAGCTTGCAAGGTGGCAAAGAGGTGGTTCAAAACTTAAGGCCCAACTTGTTAATTAGCAAAGCCAAAGATACTTCCAGGGAGGAGAGAAAAAAAAAAGGAGGTCCAATTCAGCACTGTCAACATGAGCAAGCACACCACCAAACTGCATTTTCATCCAGGCTTCTGCTTTTGCTTGGGCTAGCCAGGATGTTCCCGAGTACAGCAAAGGATGGTGACGTCAACTATTTGGAATGATATATGAAACTATTGAAGCTTGATGCACCCCCATCTATAACTTGTGACATGTAATACATACATAAATGACTCAACCCAAGGACCCAACTTTGGAAAGACCATCCATATACATCAATTTCTTCCGAAATTGACCTTTTGAACCAAACAATGTCAACTAAAATAAAGACTTCAAGTGAAAATGCAAATAAACATTTCTGGTTGTACGTATGGAACACCCAGCAAAAACAATCAGAAACATTTGCACAACGCCTAGAATTTCTTGATAAATGATCTTCTAACAATTTTACACGTTTGTACATCACTTTAGAGTTAGGCAAAATACAATCCGACTCGCAGAGCCAACCCAACTTGCATAAAACCTACGTAACCCGACCTGCATGATAGACAAGTCAGGAAATTCTGACCCACAATTAAACAGATCGGGCTAGGGCTGACCTGCCTAACCTGCATAACCCGCATTAATTCTTATTTTCACTGAAACCTATTTAAGATTATAAATAAAAAGTGTTCATCATGGTTATCTCCACTTCCATCCTTTTACATTCCTTCATTTCTTCCTTGCACTTCATTTTCTTCCTTATTTTCAACTCTTACTCACATGAGCTATACTTGTAACTTGACCCACATAGGCTATGCGGGTTAAAGTGGATAGGGTCGGGTTGACTCGTGGTGGGTGTGGGTTAGGGGCTTTTGGACCCATTTAGCCCTGATTGCCACCTCTAGACATCATTCACATGCATTTTCTTTTCCATAGAATGCCAAAGTTAAACATCAATTACTAACATATGTGTGCACTTGTATATAAAATTATCTACACATAAAAGCTAGGCTTTCAATGAGACGAACACAATGGTGTCAATATGATGCATGGTTGACGCAAAATTACAAAATCTAAAATTATGTAAAAGGGCCCTATCTACCTAATCGAGGTCAAAGCCAATTCAAACTATCTATCCGTGATCCGAACTTGACCTATAAGACTCAAATAAGACAAAACAACCTTCGTCTTAACTTAAACAACATTAAACACAATTGTTTATATTAATACTAGATTAATTGGCACTAATTATTCCTAATTAGTCACTAATACTAATTAGCTCAGGTCGGAGTGTTATATTCATTGTGATCTAATGCCAAGTAATATTCTCCTTGACAATGAGATGACTGCCCTGTTGGCGATTTTGGATTGGCATAGTTACTTTCTGAAACCAACTGTAGTTTCTCTCACGGTCAAAGTGGCTCAATTGCAATAAAAAAAGTCTATTGGATATGTTCCTCCAGGTAGTGCTCTCGCTTAACATTTCTTTTCTTTAGCATACAGAGTTTTTTATTAATGTAAATGTGTTCCTGACATTTTACAATTTATCTTTTTGCCATTTTCTTTCCCTTTTGTAATACGCTCTATTTTTTTTATTGCAATGGAAATTGGACTTTTTGTATTTCAGAATATGGATTGGGAGGTCAAATATCTACACAGGGAGATGTATATTATTATGGAATTCTCTTGTTGGACATGGTCACTGGGAGAAGGGTAACAGATTATTTGTTCAAAGATGGTTTAAATCTACATGAATTTGCTAAGATGGCTTTGACCACCCAATTGATAGAGATTATTGATTCCGTGTAATTGAATTCCTAGTGATATGAAAACATTGAATATATTAGAGTGGTTAAAAATGAAGAATCAAAGATAACTATCCAAACTAATCATCAAGTAACGTTCCTTTAATGGAAATTAAATCCAGTAAATATGAAAGTTGAGTGCCCAGCCATCACCCTAATAATTAAAATTCTAGGAAAGTCAAGATCCCATCTATATTGCTACTTTTTGTTCTTTAACCCTCACCTGATCAATAATCCTTTGATGGAGATCATTTGACCAAGAATTTTTATGTATTCAATTCATGTGTATTCTAAGCAAACAAACACCCGTCGCTGAAATTAGTGGAATCAAAATGAACATTACTTGGGCTGAATCACATATGAGGTGTCACCTAAGTCGGCTAAGTCCACCAAGTTAGCCACATGACTCAGCTAGGCAATTGGTATCTTAAGAGTCCACAGTCCACACACAACTCGACTCCTTGAGTGGTGTCCACTTTGCCAAGACAACAAGTAAACTCTAGGACTCCGTATGCTTGACACAAGTATATGAACAAAGTAACAGGATAGAGAATAAAATGGAGAATCAAAACCAGAAAATATAATATGACCTCAACAATTGGCAGCCAAACATGACCAAACATTACCAGCAATCTTTTTACTTTTGAGCCGTTTGGCATTAATGTGAAGAATGATTTTTCATCTCTCTTTGTAGATTCCAACCCCAGAAATTTATCCCACATCACAAGCATTTATGTAATTTGGTTTCCCGTTACTGTTGCCGTTGGTTTCTTATTTTGAGTACTTGTATTCTTTTAAACAGTCATGACTATTCTTGATAAAACAATCATAGAAAATTTGTTGAGATGCAGTCGATAATTTTTCACGATAAACTTTTTTACAGGGCTGGTGGGTCTTAATATGAATTATGCAACTGAGACTATAAATGATGGTGCTCATAATAAATTAATTCTTGTGAGAACCTAAATGATGGTGCTCATAATAAATTAGTTCTTGTGAGAACCATCTGCACATAGCATCATGTGAACTCTTCTTCGTGACTCACTTGAGGCCATGTCAATCAGAGAGGAAGAGGATGGAGATCTCAATGAGACCTTGGGATATGTAAAATATGAGTAGATTAAATTATTCTGACCCATGAATTATTTTTAATCCAGTGGTTAGTAATGGATGTATCCCAAATTAAGGTTTGTGGCAATACAAAAGGGGGACGTGCGTGTAAGTTGGGCAGCTTGATCATAGGTGGACGACATGGCCCATAATTTAGGGTGTGGGCGCCAAAAAAAAAGAAGTCCAGATGTTCTCACTTGTATATTTCTGTGTGTATATGACCTTAAGCAACATTTTTATTTTAAATATTTTTTAGAAAATCACTTAAAAATGTAGTATACTAAATCTATTCATATATTATAAAATCATACTTAATGTTCATTTAAACCCTTTTGAAAGTGATAAACTGTAATGCATTGCTAAGTAAACTGTAATGCATTGCTAAGTACTTAATTGATGTAGAAGAATATAGGGATAGCCCGGTGGGTAGCAGTCATGTTCTCATCCAACAGCCCAATTTTCTATCCTTGAGTTGTCCCCCTTGCGTGTGCAAATTTTTCTCTCCCCTAGTGGTCTTTTTCCAAGGGGGTTGATGGCGTTCACTGAGGGGATCCATCTCTGGGCAGGTAAGTTTTCTTGAGCGTACTGTACCATGGCCGAATCTATCTAGTAAAAAGAAATAAAGTGAAATGATAGTTCACAGATAGCAGTATTGGTTTATATCAGCCTTTATTAGCTCATATAAGTATCAGCTGTGTAATGCCACTATATGAATTGAATATCATACCAAAATTTTGAATTGATGTGTTGAGGCCGTTTTTTGAACAAAGTAATGACTGTTTGTCTATTTATTTGTCAGAAACTCCTGGGACATAGCTAATTGGCTCCAACTCTGGACTGTATATTTATTGATCTGAAGCTCTACCCACATTGCCAATTGGCATGTTGAATTGGGAATAATCATGTTTGTGAATCCGACATACATGAGGTGCAATTTGGATTCCATTTCCTTTGCTGAACAGATAACATAAATGCCATCTTAAGGGCAGCCGGCTACAAAAACAAACACCCTCTTAGCCAAGCCCTGCATTTCCAACTGACTGAAGCGGCATATAGCTATCACATACACTTGGCCTGCATTTAGCTGACTTGGACAAACTTGGGTGCTGCAGGCTCTGAACCCGGCCATTCTTCTTGGACATGAGAAAGAGACTCTTGATGTAAATTAGAGCATTTGGACTAAGGCTTGATAACAAACAAGCATTCTAAGTAAGCAGTGGGCCACAGATTCATAAAATGTTTAGTTAGTCTCATCAACTGCTAATAAACTAGTCGTTGTTGCAATAATATCATAATCCTTCAAACTTATAAATGATGGGTACCTCTAGTTTCTTTATGTATTAGGTGTCATGCACATGCTATTTTGCCCAATGGCTTTCTCTTCATATCTGCTCTGTGTTGATCTTCTTCTCTTGCATCTGAAGTTGTAAGCAGTTGAATGTGCCTCTGCTTTAGGAAATGAGATGGATTGAGTGGCATTGCTCGCCATTAAGGATCAGATAACATCGGATCCGCAAGGTGCCTTGAGTTTATGGAATGATTCTCTTCATTTCTGCATGTTGCTAGGAGTCGTGTGCAGCTCTGGTCATCAAAGGGTCATGTTCTTGGACTTACCATCACTGGACTTGAAAGGTTCTCTTTCTCCTTATATGGGAAACCTCTCCTTCCTAATAAGAATCGAGTTTCAAGAGAACAGGTTCCATGGAGAGATCCCTCCGGCAATTGGCCGCTTGTTCCACCTACGATATCTTGATCTTGGGTTCGATTCCTTCCAAGGTGATGAAATCTTAACAGACCTCACAACTTGCTCAGAACTTAAGAGTCATAAATTTGGAAAATAACGATTTCACAGGGAATTTGATTCTCTTTCAAAGCTCAAATTTTGTTACTTGATAAAAGCAGTTGCATGGGAACCATCCCTCGTCCACTTGGGAATTTGTCATCACTTATTATTCTCTCTTTATTATATAATAGTCTTGAGGGAAGCATTCTGAACAATCTAGGCCAACTCTCAAGCCAGCAAGTATTTCAAGTGTCTGTAAAGAACCTGTCAGGTGAAGTTCCTCACTCCCTTTATAACATTACTTCCATCACTAATTTCAGCATTTCGATTAACCAACGCCATGGAAGCCTGCGTTGGGATATGGGTATCACTCTTCCTAACTTGAAAAGCTTTTTTGTTCAGGGCCAACCAGCATACAGGACCAGTGCCTATTACATTGTCAAATGCTTCCAAACTAGAAAATTTTGATGTCAGTTTCAATGATATTGTGGGAGCAGTTCTTTTTAGTTTGAAAGACCTTAAAAGTCTAAAACGGCTAAGCTTAGGCCATAATCAACTTGGAATAGGGTCAGCCAATGACTTGAGCTTTTTAACTTCTCTGAGTAATTCCACTCGTTTGGAAGGATTAGGTGTACATGATAATACTTAGGAGGCACATTCCCTAATTGTATAACCAATCTCACTGCTAATCTTAGATATCTTTACATGGGGCAGAACAAATTGACAAGAAGTATCCCTTATGGCATTGAAAATCTTGTGAACTTAACTTTACTGTCCCCGGAAAGTAATTTTCTCACAGGCACTATTCCTTTCAGTATTGGGGAATGCTCAAAGCTGCAAGCACTGAATTTCAATAATAACAGATTAGCAGGAGAAATTCCAATATCGATTCGCAACATTACTCTGCTGAATGATCTCCATCTACACAATAATAGTTTATGGGGAAGAATCCCTGAACATCTTGGTAAATGTCAGCGTCTTAGTGCATTGGACCTTTCTTGGAATCACCTAATTGGGACCGTACCCAAACAAGTTCTTGGCATCTCTTCCTGTCACAAACTCTCACTTTAGATCATAATTTGCCGGCTGGGCCCTATGATTAGAAGTGGGTAGCCTAATCAACCTTGGAGAATTGGATGTATCAGGGAATAAATTATCTGGTGAAATTCCTGGCATGCTTGGCGCTTGCGTACTATTGGAATACCTCCACATGAAGGATAACAACTTTACAGGAACCATTCCCTCATCTTTGAGCACTTTGAGAAGCATTCAAAAACTTGGTCTTTCATGCAATGAATTATGTGGACAGGTTCCTAACTACTTCAGCAACTTTTCTTTTCTGCAACATCTAAATCTTTCTTTCAATGATCTTGAGGGTGAAGTTCCAAAAGAAGGGGTCTTCAAAAATGCAAGTGCCATGTCATTCCTTGGAAATAAAAGGCTTTGCGGTGGTGTCTCAGAATTACAACTACCAAATTGCCGGAATGACTCCTTTTTCATCAAACTAATTGTTCCAACAGTTAGTGTGGCTTTTTTATCAACAATAATTCCAACTGTCATTTGTTGTTATTGGAAACTAAATTCAAATGAGAAATCATCTTCTATCTCTTCAATGCAAAATCAGTTCGTGTAGGTATCCCACCGAGAAGCGCATGAAGCAACTAAAGGATTTTCCTCAGATAGTTTGATTGGTATAGGAAGTTATGGTTCTGTGTATAAAGGAATTCTGGATGAGGGTGAACATTTTGTTGCTGTGAAGGTTCTTAACCTGGAAAACAGAGGAGCCTGAAAGAGTTTTGTGGTGGAATGCAAGACCTTGAGAAATGTGCATCGAAATCTCATAAAGGTCATAACTGTCTGCTCAAGTTTGGATTTTAAAGGCAATGACTTTAGAGCTTTAGTTTTTGAGTACATGCCTAATGGGAATCTTGACAAATGGCTGCAGTTACAAGAGGATGCACAAAATCATTTGCAAAGGTTGAGCTTTACCTGGAGATTAAACATATCCATAGAGGTAGCTTCCGCTTTGGAATACCTTCACTACCGTTGTCAAATGCCAATTGTTCATTGTGATCTAAAGCCAAGTAATATTCTCCTTGACAATGACATGGCTGCCCATGTTGGCAGACTCTGGATTGGCAAAGTGACTTTGTGAAATCGGCTATAGTTTCTCTCACAATCAATGTAGCTCAATTGCAATAAAGGGGTCTGTTGGATATGTTCCTTTAGGTATTGCTCTCGCTTAACATTTGTTTTCTTTAGCATACAAATATTTTAATCTAATGTAAATGTGTTCCTTCCATACTACAAATATCTTTTTGTATTTTAGAATACGGATTGGGAGGTCAAATATCTACATAGGGAAAGATATATATAGTTATGGAATTCTCTTGTTGGAGATGTTCACTGGGAGAAGGCCAACGATGATTTGTTCAAAGATGGTTTAAATCTATATGAATTTGCTAAGATGGCTTTGAGCACCCAATTGATAGAGATTATTGATCCACGACTACTTTTGATAGAAGGGAATGTAATTTAAGCAATGCCAATGACAGTTATGATAGGACATCCAGAATTCTTGAGTGCTTGTTTTAAATAGTTAGAGTGGGAATTACCTGCTCTTTACGGTCTTCGGGAGAACGAATGGCAATAGTAGTTGTTGTCAAGAAATTGCAAGTGGTTAAGGAGGAGTTTATTGGGTTAAATCCATTGTAAACATTGTATCATACCTTTCAATTTTCTTAAGGAAGTCACAGAGTTTCTACCAGATGCTTAAAATTTATTGACTTCTAATTAGGGAAACAAATAAATGCACAATTTTGTGAGAAAAAAAATATCTTTTTTTCTCAAGGAGTTCACACGAATTTTCATACCGGAGTACTTCACAAGTGCTCATTTGAAATGATCTTTTTCTTTTTCTTTTTCTTTTTCTTTTTTTTTTCCTGTTTGTTGTTGGGGGTTTTTTTTTTTTTGGTGGGGGGGGGGGTGTAGCAACAAAAGATCATGTTGTTTTGCTCATTAGATGGGCTTGAAACACTGTGAGGGGTTAATTCAGTGTCTTGGAATGATAAATTCATGAGGATTTTACCAAAAAAAAATCTCTTAGACTCCTTGTAGATAAAAAAAAAGACCTGACATATATGTATCTACCGCAGTGGTCTTAGAGGCCCTTTTTGATTTTTTTTTTGTTGTTGTTTTGCTGAGCAGTGATATCCCCACTTGTTTTCTCTTCTTCTTCCTCATTCTCCTTCCTCCTCATCCTACTCCTTTTCCATCTAACTCTCTTCACCTCTACCAACAAACCCCTACGCACATAACATTTTCCTTCATAATATGGTGAGCTTATGGTCTTGCACTTGGGTGCAAGTGGGAGCTTATTATCAGAACACCTCATTATCACATATACCCATTTAAATTCATCATGTTTCACATCCCTTTTTCTCCCACAACCTAAACAAACTCATCTAAACCCATTCATCTTCTTCGAGCCAAACAAATGAAACTTCACCCCCATCTCATAGAACTCACTTTTCTCTCTTCTTTCTTTTATTTTCTTTTTCCTCTTTTCATTCTCTCTTTATTTCTTGAACCTATCTTCTCTCTTTTCATTCTTACTCTCTACAACCTCCTCAAAGTCACATTTTTTTGTACAGCCATCAATCAAAGTTTTCTACAAACAAGTGTCCCTCTCAGTCATTTCATTAAATACCTTGTGGGCATTGCCCAAGCTATCACACTTTCTATACATGTGTCGCAAGTGTTCTACAAATAGGCGTCCCTCTCAGTCATTTCATCAGACACCATGCAGGTGTCGCCCAGGCTATCACACTTTTCATACATGCCACCTAACTGTTCTACAAACAAGCATCCTTCTCTGTCATTTCATCAAACAACCTCCGAGCATCGCCTAAGTGTTCTACCCCATCATCATCTCATTTTATTCCTTTTGTATCCCCTTTCCCTACTTATCCAGTTGACAACATTTAAACCAACATACATGCAACCAAGAATCTCTAGCATTTTTCTTTCACCATCATCTTCAAATTTACCCATCGCTATCCAAGCTCTATCACGTAGCAACCACCGTCCAAAAACAAAGTTGTTGTTGTTTTTTCTTTTAAATCTGACTTGGGCGGCGATATCTCCACTTAACTGTGAAGAAAAAGAAAAAATAAACAGGAATATCCCTACTCATGTACACAGGTGAGCAGAGAAATTGCTGCTAGGCAAAACAACAAAAAAAAAATGAACATAAAAGAGCCCTTGAGCATACTAGGTTGATACATATCTTTTAGGTTATTTTTGGTTTATTGTGAAAATAAGGAAATTTTTCCGGTAAAATCATCTAAATTAATTGAAGCAAAGGAATTCCAATTTGCAATTTATGAAAAGCTTGAAGGGAGAGATAAATAAGAACGGCTCTTTGCCCTACTGGTAAGGAGTGAAAATTCTTATTGTGCTATTCAAAGTTCGAACTTTTGGTACGTCCCCTTTATTCCTACGTGTGTGTATAGTCTTGGTCTGGCCCCTTTGCTGGGTTACTGAAAAAAAAAGAGATATCTATATAGGTTAGCCAGATAAAGGATTTATTTAGTCTAAAATTAATTGCTCTCATGTCATAGATGTCATCAAATAATTGTAATACATATGGAAGTGTTTATGGGGCCACAATCGTATAGCACTAGAGATGCAAACAGGTTGGATCTAGGTAGTTGATTCAGACCTGAATCCGATGAAACTCAAAATCAGATTTAGAATGCATTAGTATAACTGGATATGTATAAAAAGGATTCAAAATATATTTTTTTAAATATACAAGTGTGGCCATTTAAATGATAAATGATTAAAGCTAATTAGATCCTCAATAATTTTGTCACATTTTTTTCGAGTTAATTAGCGACAAATTGACTTGCACACAGCCAATTGGCACGAAGTCCTTCACTGTGTATTTATTTTCTTGTATGAAACACTTTGCACATTGCCAATTGGTTGGGCTAGAAATGACCATGTCTGTGAATCTAGTTGCACTATAATTATCGAGTACTCCAACAGTTCCAAGCGGTCTATACTCAAGACCATCAACTTTTATACAGTACAATTTAGACTTCACTTTCTTCACTGAGCAGAAAAAACAATGCCCAGTTAATGAGAAAATGGTTTTCAAATGGCTTGCATTTCCAATTAACTGAAGCAGACTTTGATGTGCAGCGATCTTGTATATAACAAACACAAGCCGATCACAAGCATTGCTATACCAAAAAGCCAACGGTAGGCCATGGGCCCCAACAAACTAAACCACTTATTCGAGCTGTCCATTGTTAAAGTTTTATGACCAGAAAGCTTTCAAGTGCTTTCTGAAATTGAATGTGTGACAGAATTTATGTGGCCTATTAATCTTATCACTTACAGTAAGCTTGGAATATAGTCATTTAAAAGATCAGGTTAGTTACCAAAAAAAAAGACCAAGTTAATGGGATTCTTTCCACTGCCTAATCTAAAGCCATGCTGATTGAAACTATACTTTTAGTAGAGAGCCCTGTCCTACTCACTAAAATAAAACGCATGACAGGAGTTTGTTGGAAGGTAAATGATGACCTTATGAAATTAGAGTCCTCCAATGAAAAAAGTGTCCAAACCGCCAAAATTTTCCAAACCAAGACTGATATTTTGCATGGACTATCTTCAATCAGCTTATTAATTTTCCAGTTTTGATTACATAATTTTGGATTCATATGTACAATCTCAGCTTGTTGAAACTTTCTTATATATCTGGATAATAACAATGTTATGACTAACAATCATTTGAGTCCCCACCTGGATTTGGAAATTTAAATTTTTTTAAGAACCCCCTATAAATTCTGAAAATTAATGTGTTTTCTCTTTTACATTTTTCCTGTCCCCAAAATTTCTTTTCCTGCTTCTACCCCTACAAGACCTTACAAATTACAATCTTTTGTTAGGTTCAGGTATAGTGGCAGGTCAAGGTAAAAGAGATCAATTGTGTTTAATTGGCAGTTAGTGTTGGTGAATAAAATTGGGGACAGACAAAATTTTCTTTAGAGGAGCCACCATGGAAGCCCTACCCCACACCGAGTAGACTATGTGGCCTAAATCCAAATTTAACCTATTTATAAATACATTGGATTTTTAGCTTGAGCTCATAAGTACTGAGTAGGTTTTGATTGAGCTGGCAGGTGGGCTCAAAAATTGCCACACCAACTAGTGGATGTACAGAAAAAAACTTTGTCTTTGTTTGGGTTTTGAGAACAAATCCAAATTGGAGCGTACTTTGCTTACCTTCTTGTCTTGCATACCATCTGTAATTGCATCTCATCCAAATAGTTAAAGAAAAAATCAATAATAGCCATCGATCTGAAAGGACCCCAGATTGTGTTTTTAGGGTGGCCCACTTCCCTGATCTTCATTTCAGTGATTCCATTCAAGAAGAAATTAAAAGTGGGTGGTTGTGGCTCCTTCAACTAAGATTGTGGTAGAATTCTTGTTATCCTATGCTTTCTCTCTTCCGGCTCCACACTTACATGCATTCTTATCTGCCACCTAGAACCATGTTGGCCCTACCTATCCTTTTAAGTTGTAAGTATAAGTACACTTCAGGGGATCCTCTGCAACTTTTGGTGTAGATTCTCCAAAGGCTTTTGGAATTGGGACAAAATATTTTCCGGCAAGTGACAAATTGTGCAGTCCAACTCTATAGGGCCCATTTGGTCCCACCATTGATCAATTCATGTCATTTTACACTCTCATCCCCACATGATGTTCTATGGGGCTCAATTTCACTCTCATCAACTCCTTACTAACTGTTAGACTGAATCTAAAAAAATTTATGATTGAAAAGGCGACTTTATTTCAACTCCATTAAATCAAGAGTTAGGATGATCTTTAAGGTGATTTGTTTTAAGAAACTTATTAATGGAGAAACTTATATCTATCCAATCCTCATGCTCAAAGAAGACATCTAACTGGGCCCCATGAACTAGACATAGGATGCTTTATAAAAGACTTGCAAGAGGCCACATTTCATTTTTTTTTAAATATATGAATTTGAGGATTGTACAGCTTAGCAGGTTGTAGAGAACCTAGACTCCCCTATAAATGTCTCTTTCTGGGGCGTTTTGATTTTAATCTCCTCCATTGAAGTTGAGAGGCCCTGTTATCTACAGCTTGGTCGGAGGGAACTATGGGTCTGGGTTAAGGTATTGAAAAACCTCATATTTTTCAGTGTCTCTTGTCTGAAATTTCAGAAAATCTTTATTGTTTTGTTGTTTTCATGGAGTGGGTTTTTTGGGTATGTTGGGTTCTATTTTGTTATGTTCATCTCTTTCAGTCATCTTATCTTACTCCATGTTCCTATTTGTAGCTCTACCAAAAAGATAAAAATGTTCCTGTTTGTAGTATAATCAGCAATCAATGCACAACAAGAAGCTACCTACTTTTCCCCATAGAAACCACTTTTTTTATGTTTGGATTTCTGTTTACTGGAGGAACTCAAAACGCATGAGAAAAAGTTATTTCTATTTACTGGAGGAACTCAAAATGCAGGAGAAAAAGTTTTCTCCTTCAAAGGGTGGAGAGACCACCCTTTACTGAGATGAAAATTGTTGTCTATGCATGTTTTCCTCGGTCAAATTCAAGCACAAAGGATAGTCACTATTAGAGAAACTTTGATGAATCTCTATTTGGAAGAGAAAGGTGGAGGAAACCATCCGTTCTTTAAATTAATATGTACCAAGTATAGTTTGCTCCACTTCCATTGCCTCCTATTGTGATTTTCAAAGAGTTAAAGCTTCAGCTGTGCACGTTGGGGGCCACTTTTGCTTGATCTAATCTATTCATATCGCACTCCCAACTATGTGTAACTTCAATGGAGACATGTAGTGTTAAATTTCACTGTAGCTGGAGTAATATACACCATTCTGCTTAAGCTTCAAATTGGATTGATCAATATATGAAAAAGGAGAGTGACTTGATCCTGTTTGCCATTCTAATTGGAGGCAAATTTGGACCAAAGAATTTCATGGTGGGGCACATGATTTTATAAGATTGGATCAAGAAATGATGTGGGTTAACTCAATTCATCTACATTGAAACTTCCATAAGGTTTTACTTCAGTTGATCACACATGAATTTCTAGGTGGTCTGCTTCATTTCATCTATGTGATTCTCCACTTTTCTTAATTCAATTCATTGATTTCACATATGCCCTACATTGAAAGGCTATGGTCCAACTTTCACTCCAATATGAGTGTACTCTTGGATTGATCACTATGTCAAAAGACATGACTAAGTCTTGACCAACTATTTAGTTAATTAGATATTTCAAAAAGAAAAATATTTTGCTTATTTATGTTTTTCACACATAGATCAATCCAACTGTTTATTTCACTCCTATAGGGTGAAATTCAAGTTGTGCCTATTCATGGTGGGACGTGATATGAGTCCATTGGATCTCAGAAATGTAGACTCATAGCAGTTAGTTGAAGTCATTTTCATGGAAACTTGAATGCAGTCTACATTGTTATTTCTAGATGTGAGGTTCTTTATATTTTTTTTAATGTAATTTTAGGTGCACATGAAATTAATATTTTGTGAGGCCATGCATCAATATTTCTGAAATATGTTTTGATACACCTCACATAAGTTTCAATTCAATCAGTTTCCTTCAAAAAGGATTCAATATTGGTCCAGAATATATAGTTCTCTATCTACTAAGTTAAGGAAGTGAATTTACTTTCTGATGCTGTGAGTATTTGTTACTGTGGTAGAAGAACTGATTCCCAATGGTCAACTTGATACCCTTCTAGGTAGAGTGAGAAAGAAAGCGGTTTATTTGTCTGAACTATCAAAGAAAAGATGGGCTACGTTTTTGAACTGGGGAGGAACCATCACTTCGTTCCGGGGCCAGTAAATATCCCAGAACTAGCTATACAGGTGATGAATAGAAGCAAATTAATTGATGGAGAAGTGTCTTTGCTTTTTTTTATTTGTAACAGTTGTTGTCATTTGTAACTCAAAAGGAATATACGGCAAAGTTAAGTAGAAGGCATAGCATTATTTTCTGAGGTTGGTTTAATAACAGTGGCAGTGATTGTAGCAGTGACAGGAAATTCGTCATGGTGATATGGAATTGTTTCTTTATATTTTTTCTGTTTGTTTATATGTACTTCCTTTTTGTTCTGTTTTGCTTCATGTACTGGTGCTTGGGGGAGTGAGCTTACAAACACATTATGTAGAGGGTTTTTGGGGTCTCTACTTTATAATGAATGGAAAATCTTTATCTTATGTATGTTGGAATTTTAGGTTATGGACTGTTCATTGTGTGATGCCATTTGGATATATTGAACAGGTGATTATACAGATTCCCTTGATTTGGGTAATTCCCCAGATGTGATACATTATCACCTGGTGATCGGATTGCATCGTTCCTGAATGGGAAATTCAGCTTTCTCTGGATTGATCAACAGCAGCGCCTCAACTTCAATTTTGATGTTGTTGAACGTGAGTGAGGACAAGGTGCTAATCTTGTTGTTCTAGCATCAAAATTAGCAGTTTGATGTTTTGGGGAGCCTCCACTGGAGAAAAAAGTCTTGGTATTTTGGGTACTCTGTTTTCTCAATTTTGTGGAGTAGAGTTCTCACACTTCTTGTGTTACTTGGTTAAAGATACTATGTCGCTCAGGAACCAGGGACCAGGGACCCCAATTATTTAAAAACAAAACATTGCACCAAAAACGATTCAAAGCCCAAAGGACATTTCATGTGCGGTAGGAACTATAGGGTCCTTTCCAGTGTAGGTCCCAACAAAGTGGTTTTTTCATGAAAAATCCTCAAAAAGCAATCAACATTGAAAGTGTAACAAAAGAATTTGCAAATTGCAAATGAAAAGCCATTTGGCAAGACCTGGCAAAACCATGAGATAGAGATTCTACTAGGAACATATACAGTCCAAAGGGTCGCTCAAGTGCCCTACATATAAGGGCACTACTCAATGTCATAATATCTCACACTAAAAATAGAATGACGATGTCAGATTTCCTCATGGCTAACATATGGTATCAAATGTTAATGAAGTGTATCTTTTCTTGGATGTTTTTTGGTTGAAGTGATAAACACGAATGGCCATTTATAAAAAAGCAAGAGGATTTTACGTGAAAAATCACTTTAAGTGGGCATGAAACCAAAAAGGGCCCCGTACCTTTATAGGCATCAAAGTGGTCACCGGGGACCACTTTAGTCTTTTTCTTTAGAATAGTGGGAAGAAGCATATAAAAGAGGAAGGCCGAATTCAATGCTTATGTTAAAAAGAGCGTCGAGTTTGACACTTATGCCCACTATTCTAAAAAACGAACTTTGATTCTTGTTTGGGTTTTGAGAACAAATCCAAATTGGACCAAAAAATGGGGTACTTTCCTCACCTTCTTGTTTTGCATGCCATCTGCAATGGTGTCTCATCCAAATGGTTAAAGAAAGAATCAATAATAGCCATCGATCTGAAAGGACCCCAGATTGTGTTTTCAGGGTGACCCACTTCCCTAATCTTCATTTCAGTGATTTCATTCAAGAACAGAAACATGGATGGTTGCAGTTCCTATTGAGTTTGTAGTAGAAATCTCACTATCCTGTGCTCTCTCCCTTGCAGCCGCACGATTTTAGGGTCTTTCTTATATGCATTTTTATCTGCCATGTAGAACCACGTTGGCCCTACCCTTTTTAAGTTACAAGTACACTTCAGGGATCCTCTTCAACTTTTGGAATTGGGACAAAATGTTCTCCTGCAAGTGACAAATTGTGTGGTCCAACTCTACAGGCCCCGACCCATTTGAGCCCACCTTTGATCAGTTCATGCCCTTTCACACTTTCATTCCCACATGATGTTCCATGGGCCCAATTCCACTCTCATCAACTCCTTACTCACCGTGGACTGAATCTCAAAGAAATTTATGATTGAAAAAGAACTTTACTTCAAGGCAATCAAATCAATAGCTAGGGTGATCTTAGGGTGATTTTTTAAGACCTAATATGGAGAAACTTATATCTATCCATTCTGCCCGCTTAAAGAAGACATCTAACTGGGCCCCATAACTAGACATTCGATAGCCTATAAAATACTTGCAAGAGGCCACGCGTCAGTTTTTTTTTTAATATATAAATTTGAGGATTGTACAGTTGATCAAGTTGTTGGAACTCAAAACATGGTTTGGATGGTACAAAACATCACTTGTAACATGAACATAATTAATAGGATCTCATTCTAGTACATATGTGGTTCACAATATGTTAAGCACCTTAAACAACATAGATCCCAGCAAAGATTCAGATCAATCTGATCACAATTGGGCCATAGATGATCAAAATGGAACATTCTACACACAAGTAGAAAATTCTGTGATGTTCCTATCGGGAGGGTTGAGTTTGAAAATACACAAAAAAATCCAATATGAGTTTGAAAATACAAAAAAAATCCAATATAAATGTGATTGAGTTGATTTTACATTCAGTAGAAAGGTACAAAATCTAGTATATTACTGCAAAAGCTATTAGTTAAATTCTACTACTAAGCGGGCTTCATTGCACGGTAAAATAAAGTGAGATTTGGATCACCTGTAGTTAGGCAGATTTGGCCTTATAATCTGATCAGGTCATAACTTAGTCGTCCGATCTCGAGATCATGCAATCTACCAATCGATTTTGTAGTACTTGACGAGAAGAATGTAACGGTATAGTTGGATCATGATTATCAGATTGTATGGCTGAATAAAAGGATCAGATATGATCTTTCTCAACTACATGTGTTCCAAATCTCAATTAGAACATAACCACATCATTTTACTCTAATCAAACAAGTCGTGGAATCACTCGACACCCACAAATACATTAAGTTAAAGTATGTGCAATAAGATAAAGGTGTAAAATACAACAAGATCATGGAGATTATAAGTAGGACATCAAAAATAGATAACAAAACCATAGAATTAGAAACGACCACCAATATTCTAAACTAGATTATAGATAATCTAAACCATTTAACATAAATATCAAAAGTCCTAAAACATACTAAAAACATAGATCTCACTCTTAGAGTTAGCATTATTGAATTAGAATACAAAGATGATACAACAAAATCCTAAAATTTGTTGAGATTTTATTATAGTCATCCACTGTTTTGGCCTTTCTCCAATTACATCCATGGAAGTACCATTTTTCATAACAAAAAACAATAAACAAAACACAAAGGCTACAAAAACCTTCCTGTCCAAACAAAATATTTTAAAAGATTTTAGAGACTAAGAGACTCTTAACATTTCAAAATACCAATCTTGGTTTTAGATATTGTTTCCAACAAAAACAAACGCCACCAAAAACCAAAGAAGATACAATGTGAAGAAAGCGTGCAACATTTGAGAGAGAGGCTTTTGTGGACAAAGATTGGGGCAGTGGAGATGAGAGATTGAGATAGAGAGAGTGAAGCATTGTGGGGGAGGATTTTTAATTTTGGATTTTGAAGTTGATTGAGGGAGGAATTGATGAGAGAACTATTACATTTGATTTGGGTGCATTATTTGGAAGGGCATTTCTTTGGGAGGTAATGGGAAGATGAAGAGGGGAGTTGAGAGAGAGTTATTGATGGGAGAGTATTACCTACATTACATTGGGAGTGCGAAGGAAGATGAAGAGAAAGAGAATACTTGCTTTATAAAGAGAGGCATCTTGCATTCACGATTTTACGGAGAGGAGGGAACGTGCAGAGGAATAGGATGTAAAACTAAATTGAAAAGGGTCAAAATTAATTGAGTAAATCAGGGATAAAATTGGAATCAATTCGCTTATAAAATGAAATAGGAACCCTTAGCCAAGAAAGGCCAGCCTGCCCGGCACAGCCAACGCCGACCCGCCCAGCACAGCCAACCCAGTCAATGGGTTGTACCGCCCATGGAATGACAAAAAATCTTGCTGAGCCGTGCCATGCTGGGCAGCTAAGCTCAATTTTACACCCCATATGGTCCAAATGCATTGACTTTGGTTAGACGACTTACTTGGAAATTCCGTAAAATCAGATGAATCCAGGCTTCTCCTTTCAATGGGACCCATTTTAGACCTTCTTTCTAGAGAGGGTCCATCATATAACCGATCAACCCATGGTATGGCCATATCATATCAATGGCTTAGGTAACCTGCAAATTTTTTCCTATTGAGATTGAAAATCGGGTTTCAGTGGAGTTAGATTTGAGCTTGGATCATTAGGGTTGCTCAAGTCCTATCTAGTGTTTTGAAACCTTATAGTTTTGCAGTCCAAATTGCTTTTTTTTCTCCTTCTGCTTGGCTGGCTTACTGGCCAACAGAGAGTAGATTTAAAGCACCCACTAGAGATCGATCCCTGGTGGGTGGAACGGGAAACGAGATGCCTACCACCAGGCTATCCCTCAAGTCCCATAGTCCAAATTGTTTGGTTGCGACTTTTCTTCTTATTGTTAATTCTATTACTGGTCAAGAAAAAATTTCCTTTTGATTGGTGGAGGGACCTAATGTATGTTCAGGACCCTTGATTCCTCTTTCCACTATTCTCCTCATTGGTTGTCCATAAATTCTCTTCGTCATACATCTTATTGTCTACCATTTTTGTGGTGATATTTATGTGGTTGCATCCACTGAATCAAACTGAGTAGTAGAGCACATCTATTGAAAATCTTGGATGTTAAAAATGAATGCATTACTTTGATACGAAAAGTTGCCAAGTTTCACTCCAATGTAAGTTGCCCCATCTATAAAACATTTCAACAAAGTATTAAAAATTTTATTTTTTAATGCATCATTGATTATATACTTAAAAAACTTATTTTTTAATGCATCATTGATTAACTACTCAATCTTAGCTGATAAACAAACAATTTAAGGGCACGTTTGTAGGACCACCAAATGCTCCTCAAAGCAAGTCATGAGAGAAGTGCAATAAGATGTGAGATGTAATTCCAAATACAATGTCGAGGAGAACTAAATTCACACAAATAGGTTGAGTCATGTGCATTAATTTGGACTCTTATATCTTTAAACCTTGAAATGTTATAACTATTTTGGAAAAAAGAAAAAAATATTCAGAGTATTATTTTTGTAGTTTTAAAATATATATTACTTGTTTTACTCGGATAACATTTGTATAGCAATAGGCTTAAGTATACCTTGAACTCTATCCTAGCCCTTACAAAAGAATACCCTAGTGGTAAGGAGTGTTGGTTCTTGTTGGGAGGTCTCATCTTCAATCCTCACCTCTCCCCCCCTCTTTGCATATGTTAGCTTTATCACCTCACATGTGTGAGTTTTGTGGTGTTTTCTCACATGCGAGTTTTGTTGTTTATTTGATATTAAAAATAAGAGGATTTTACTAGAAACATTATCATAGGTCATTCCTTAACCAAAAAACTCATATCAGTGGGTGCACCGAAGTGGTCATATTTGACTACTCCAGTTTATATTTTTACTATTGTGGGGGAGCCTCGAATCCTAAACTTACTTTTTTCTTCCAACATGAGATCCAATGCTCCCCTCTTAAAAAAAAAAAAACCGTGATGAAACCATCTTTCTTTATCTTCATCCTCTTCTTTAACTCGTTCTAGAGTTTTGGTTTTTTTATTATTATTATGATGATGATGATCTTGCTGATTTGTTGTTTTGTTTTTGGATTTGGATTCAAGCCCACGAGGTGGGTAGAGGTCTCACACGTCGGGCTTGATGCAACTAAAGAAAGAGGTTTTCCCTTTGCGTTGCTATTAGATGAGAATAGATGAGAAAAAATGAATTCTTCTAGAGAGGACCATTTCCGGTTCGAGATGACTACGATGAGGAGATGGAGAGGGAGGTGCTGCTGACAGATGATGATGATGCTAAAGGACCCAACAATTAGTACTTTCTCTCTATATATGGAACCATCTCTTCTATTATTCTGCTCACCCACAAGAAGAAGAGGAAAAAGTATAGCTTGCCTCTTCTACTAGGAAGAAGAAAAGAAATCATAGCTTCTCCATCCACCCACTTTAAAAAAAAAGGAGAAAGCTTCTCTTCTTTCTGCAACTGGTTGGAAGGCAAAAGAAAAATGGTGGGGGGTCTCCAGATCTTCATGATAGATGCTTTATCACCTTCAAAATTGATTTTTTTTTTGGGGTTTAGTTGGGTTTTGCTGTGAGTTCACTCTCTTATGGTTGGCTCCATGGATAGTGGTGATCTCTATAAAGTCAGCAGCTTGAGGAAAATTAGCAATTCCATATGGCGGGATAATAGAGTTGATACTTTCTCTCAATCCCATCGATCTGAAGATGATGATGAAGCTGCCAAGTGGGCTACTCTTGAGAAATTGCCCACCTATGATTGGTTAAAGAAAAGGGCGCTAGCAGCAGCTGAAAGAAATCTCAAGGAGGTTGATGTGAAGAAGCTTAGGTATTAGGAGAAGGAGATCTTTGTTAATTAGAATGTTTTTTTTTTAATAGGGGAGCATCGGATCCGATGCTGGGGTAAAAACTTGAGCACCTGATCTAATGCTCCCTCACAGTGTAAAAAAAATGCAGGAGTGGTCACTGTGACCACTCTGTTGCACCGATTGTTAATAAGAGCTTTTTTGTTAGGGGTGACCTATGATGATTTTTTCGGTAAAACACTCTAAAAATAAAGTCCAATTCTGATTTTAGTATTTCTTAAACTCTATACAATTGTTAGTCAATTTTATTTTTTCATGCATTGTTAAAAGCAGAAAATAGCAAAATTCCTCAATATTGTACATTTGTACTAATCTTTTCTATTGCAATCAACTTTGATAGTATTTAAATTTGTGAATTTTATTTTATCCATGTAACTAAACAAGCCATAATTTCTCTATTACTGAAGAGAATATCTTGGTAAAGTCCAATATCAAGTAGAGAGGTATCTCCCTATCCATAGATATAACCCGCATCTCTTTAGCCCCGTTGAATAGGGACTTGGGTAGTGCGATTATGCGCGTGTGTGAGTATATGCAATGGGAGAAAAAAAAAGACCCTCAAATGTCTGCTTACACATTTCATTGTCATCAATTGGCCAATATCTATGCGAAGAGAAATTTCTTTTTTTTTTCTCAAGGTAATTGTGGCTATGATACCATTTGTTGTGCGTGTGTATGCGAAAGCATGAACAAATCACGATTGACAATCAAAAAGCCATAAAAGAAGAGAAAGTCACACAAAGAGATTTAAATGATTCAGTAAGTCGCCTACATTTATGGGGAAATGGCTATAGGAGTGCATCGAACTTTGGCCGGATGACTAACTTGGTAATTCCCTAAAATCGTATGAATCCAAGCTTGTCCTTTCATGTAGTGTCATTTAAATATTCGATGAGGAGCAATTTATTAAATCAAAATTTTTAGATAATGCTCGGTGTTATAATTACACAATTTTCATCAAGCCTGCCATTTAAATATTATTAATATTTTTGAAGTGGTAACAAGATTTTATTAAAGGAAAAGAGAGGAAAAGCATACAAAACAATGGAACAAAGGAAAGAGAAGGTGCAAGAGAAGTGCACCAACCCAATCTCAATTATAATAACACACTCACCCAAAGAAACAATCTATCAACCCCTTGTTTGGCTAACCCTGTTTAAATATTGTGAATGTATTCTACAACTACATATGTTTCTACCCAACGTTAAAACTCCGCGTGGATGTGCACCTTAACTAATGTTTTATTCAATGTGAGTTAGGATCTTTTGTGATTCAATATAGCCCTTGCCATTCCCCATGGAAAGTTTGGCACCTATGGTTATCGCTGCTGCTTAACTAGTGACTCGAGATTGTGCATGCCATTATCACCGAGCTGTGGTAAATAGGTTTGAAGTTCAGAAGTAGGTTTCTATCATGTGTGAGAAGGTTTATGGGCCATGCAACAATGGCCTGGTCCGATTCCCACTATGATAAATTGAGGTAATTGCTCCAAAGAAAATTGAGCTGTGAACTTCATCATGATATTTGGAGTATAATTGCATACTTTCAATTAAGCAAATAATGTATACATATATTGAGGTGATAAGGGAGAGTTTTGAAGATGTTTTAGGAACTAAAGATGTATTCTGATAGTACAAAGAGTTGTTCTTCAAAGAACTCTTGGTTGCAAAGCTGATGATATATTTTTTTTCAATTTCAATTTACTCCATATAATGTAATTTTTGGATTTATTTTGAGTAAATTGAATGTATAGGAAGTTTTATCTATGAATTGTGAAAGCAAATATGACATGAATTAATCTCAATCTAGACTATCCAAATAGAGGAACCCAATCTAGTTATGGACCATCATCAAAATGAGACACCGATTTAGTGTATGCTGAATTTGTACGGTTCAGATTGAGATGTTCATTGCCTATATTGATTTAGTAGAGCATTAACACCCACCAATCTAGTATCTAGAGCCATCATCACGAATGGGTTTTGGGACACATGATCTCATCACATGTGGAGTCAGGATTTGGACAGTTGAGATTGAGATTGAGCAATTCCAGTCTTCGCTGGCCGCATGCATGTGCATGAAATCTCGCGCTCTATTGGAATGAAGAAAGAAAGAAGAAAAGTAAAAGAGCATTTCTCTTTTTTTTTTCTGAAACCCTTACCCTAACAAGGATTGAAAAGGTAATATCAAGGGAATATATAGTTTGTGTAACCATTTATGAGTCAAGGTGTGAAGGCCCAGCCCAATTTGGACTTTATTGGGCTGGATTGGGGCTATGCTAGTAGTGGGTCAATGTGAACCACTAGTCAAATGAGTCCAACAGTGCATTGACAATGATCTTTGTCAAAATATCTAAAGATGAGTGGTTAAGGAAAGTGAGACTATTTTTGAGTGAAAATACAAATGGGTCAAGACTAAAGAGGATGAGAAGCTGGACAAAAACGTATGGAAAAAGTAGGGTCAGACAAACAAAAACGTGTGGAAAAAGTTGGGCTGTCGTGGAAAATCTTGTACACTAATACACGGGATTCCAACTTTGCGATTACAAAACAATGGCCCATCGCTATTGGTTTGGGTTAGACAAAAACGTAATGGAAAAAGTTGGGTCCATTGCAATTACAGATAATTTCATGGAATCTTCTACTAATCTTTTCTATTGTAGTCAACTTTGATATTATTTAAATTTTATAATTTTATTCTATCCATGTAATTGAATGAGCCAAAATTTATCTATTACGGAAGAGAATATCCTGGTAAAGTCCAATATCAAGTAGAAAGGTATCTCCCTATCCATAGACATAACCTGCCATCTCCTTAGCCCCATTGAATAGGGACTTGAGTAGTGCGATTACATGCGCGTGTAAGTATATGCAACAGGAAAAAAAAGACCCTCAAATGTCTGCCTACACATTTCATTTCATCAATTGGCCAATATCTATACTAAGAGTAATTTTTTTTTCTCAAGGTAAATACTGTTGTGGCTCTATTACCACTTATTGTGCGTGTGTGTGCGAAAGCGTGAACAAGTCACAATTGACAACTAACAAGCCGTAAAAGAAGAGAAAGTCACACATAGAGATTTATATGATTTGGCAGATCGCCTATATCCATGGGAAAATGGCTACAAGAGTGCATCGAACTTTGGATGGATGATTGACTTGGTAATTCCCCAAAATTATATGAATCCAAGCTTCTCCTTTCATGTAGTGCCATTTAAATATACGATGGGGCCCAATTTATTACATAAAAATTTCTAGATAATGCTTGGTGTTATAATTACATAATCTTCATTAAGCTTGCCATTTAAATATCATGAATGTATTCCACGACTATATATGTCTCTACCCAACGTTAAAACTCCATGTAGATGTACATCTTATCTAATGTTTTATCTAGAGTTAGGATCTTTTGTGGTTCAGAATAGCCCTAGTTATTTCCCGTGGAAAGTTTGGCACCTTTGGTTGTAACTGCTACTTAACCGGTGACTCGAGATTGTGCATGCCATAATCATGGCGCCGTTGTAAAATTGTTTGAAGGTCACAAGCAGGTATCTATCATGTGTGAGAAGGTTTATGGGTCATGCTACAATGGCCTGGTCGATCCCCACTGTGATCAATGGAGGTAATTGCTCAAAAGAAAATCGAGCTGTGTTATGATATTTGTAGGATAATTGCATACTTTCAATTAAGCCAATAATGTATACATATAATAAGCAATATCTAATCTAGGGTTACAATTCAACCCAACTCAAGCTCTGTTTTTGTGGTTTCAAGAATCCATAGTTCATGTAACCATTTATGAGGCAAGGTGTGAAGGCCCAGCCCAATCTGGGCTTTAATGGGTCAGGATTGGGGCTATGCTATGTGAATCACCTGTTAATGGGTCCAATAGTGCATTGAAAATGATCTCTGTCAAAATATCTAAAGACGAGTGGTTAAGGCAAGTAAGACTAATTTTGAGTGAAAATACAAATGGGTCAAGACGCAAGAGGATGAGACGCGGGACAACAACCAGTGGAACCAGTTGGGTGGGACAGACAAAAACGTGTGGAAAAAATTAGGTCATCGTGGAAAATCTTGTACACGGATGCAGGGCGGGATTCCAGCCCTGCGATTACGGAGCCATATTCCATCGCTGTTGGTTTGGGTCGGACAGACAAATTCGTGTGGAAAGAGTGGAGTCGTCGTGGAAAAACTTGTGCGCCAATGATGCGATTCCAGGGCAAATGAGCAATGGACCATCGCTCCACTTTCCAGGAATCTGCTACTTGAGAATTTCAGGCACTCAATTAATCGACATTTATCATATCTTGCTCTCTCTATCTATATATATATGCACTTCCCCAAACCCTCGTAGCATCTCATCTCACACATCATTGGTTTTCTTCTTGTTTGTTTCAATCATGTTTCTTTCAAAGTCAATTCCATTTCTTCTTCATTTTTGGGTTGGGTTTCTAATCCTATGCATTGGATCCTTGAAACTCAATTCCTGTGTTGAAGATACAACTGCCAGTACCAATACCAGTACCAGTAGTCGTTGTTTCGAAAGGGAGAGAAGAGCTCTGATCCGCTTTAAACAAGGTCTCAAGGACCCTAGCAACCGACTCTCTTCTTGGGTGGGAGACTCAGACGACTGCTGTAGATGGGCAGGCATTTCCTGCGACAACAAAACAGGGCATGTTGTCAAGCTCATCCTCCGAGGTCCATCGCATATGCAATCTTCATCAACAGCATACGACGATTCTGACGTTTTCGAAGCAGAAATCAAGAGGTCAAGAATATCTGGTGAGATAAATCCATCTTTGCTTGAGTTGAAATATTTGAAACACTTGGACCTAAGCATGAACTTGTTTAAAGGAAGAGTCATCCCAAAATTCATCGGTTCATTCAAGAATTTGAGATACCTTAACCTCTCTGGCTCGGGCTTCGGTGGAAGGGTTCCTCACGAGCTGGGAAATCTCTCTGCCTTGAGTTATCTTGACCTCAATGATGACCGTGAAATATGGGTAGATTCGAGTGATGGTGATTCTTACCCTTTCCCTATTGGGGGTTATGATTTGCATGTCGACAGACTTGATAGGCTCTCTCGCCTCTCTTCTTTGCAATACCTTGACATGACATCGGTGGACCTCAGCATGGCAGTTGATTGGCTACTATCAATAAATATGCTTCCTTCTATTTTGACCTTACGTTTGTCCTATTGCCAACTTCCCAACACTTCTACATCTTTTCCTCACGTGAATTTGACAGCTCTTTCTACCCTTGATCTTTTTGGGAACAGGCTTGGTCCTGAGATCCCTAGTTGGCTGTTTAATAACAGTAGATTGGTGTCACTTGATCTTGGTGACAATGATTTCACATATCCCATTCCAGCTGCCCTGGGGACTCTTTGCAACCTACAGATGTTGAATTTGGGGTGGAATAATTTCAATGGAGAAATAGAGAAGTTTAAAGCACCTTTCAATGGATGCATTAAGAGCAGTTTGGAGGACTTGGATTTGCGAGGAAGTGGACTCAGTGGGCATATTCCTGATTGGTTGGGGCAATTCATTAATATGAAGTCTTTCTCTCTTTTTTGGAACTCTCTTTCCGGTCCAATTCCTCCATCTCTCGGAAGATTGTCATCTTTGAGAGAATTGGATCTTTCTTACAACTCTCTTTCCGGTCCAATTCCTCCATCTCTCGGAAGATTGTCATCTTTGAGAGTATTGAATCTTTACGAAAACTCTCTTTCCGGTCCAATTCCTCCACCTCTAGGGTCTATGCCATCTTTAGAATATTTAGATCTTAGTTACAATTTTCTTTCTGGTTCCATTCCTCCATCTCTAGGATGGTTGTCATCCTTACAAACACTAGCGCTTTCTAGTAATAAGTTAAATGGGTTTATTCCTGAAAGCCTTGGACAACTTTCAAATCTAGTGGCTTTATTTCTACATAATAATTCTTTTGAAGGTGTCTTGTCAGAAGCTCACTTTTCCAATCTCATAAAATTGAAAAACCTATACATTTCTTCAGCATCATTAGTTTTCAATGCGAGCTTTAATTGGGTTCCTCCATTTCAACTTGCACGTATCTTTTTGGGAGATTGCAAATTAGGGCCCCAATTCCCACCATGGCTTCAAACTCAAAAGCAATTATCTTATTTGTCTTTGTCAAATACAAGTATTTCAGATGCTATCTCTAACATTTTTTGGAATTTATCTCCAAGCCTCCAATTTCTAGATCTCTCTAGCAACTTAATTTATGGTTCCATCATCGATAGTAATATAGTGAATATGACCAATCTATTATATCTATCACTTTCTTCCAACCATTTGAAGGGAAGCATTCCCCTGTCACTATGCCAAATGAAGGATTTAACATATCTAAGTCTCTCAAATAATCAATTGGCATATGCAATTCCGCAGTGTCTAGGGGATTTGCGGCTTTTGGATACATTACGTTTGGATAATAATGGTCTATCTGGAGGTATTCCGAGCTCAATAAGTCATTTATCTGAGCTTACTTCATTGCACTTGAGCAAAAACAAGCTCTCAGGACAGCTCCCTCCATCCATGAAGAATTGCACAAGTTTAGTGACACTTGATCTCGGAGAAAATGGTTTCTCAGGAAAGATACCAAAATGGATTGGTGAAAGACTATCACTTCTTAAATTTCTCATCTTACGATCAAATAAGTTTGATGGTAGGCTTCCTCTACAGTTGTCACGACTTTCTAAACTTCAAGTATTGGACCTTTCTCAAAATAATCTGTCAGGAGCAATACCCGAGTCCTTTGGAAACTTCAGTGCAATGGTGGTAACTAACAGGACGAATGAAATTATTTACACTGGTGGTCAGTTCGGCGGTCTAGAGAGTATTTGGGTGTTTTGGAAAGGAGTTCAATATGAATATAGTCGTACAGCTTCACTCGTGACAAACATAAATCTGTCGGGCAATGATCTACATGGAGAAATTCCTAAAGAGATTACTCATCTTTTTGGATTGCAAAGTTTAAATTTATCAAATAATCAATTGACAGGAACAATCCCAGAAAATATTAATGACTTGCAATGGATAGAATCTCTAGATCTGTCATGGAACCAACTTTCAGGAGCAATTCCACAAAGCTTGTCGTACTTGACTTTTTTAAGTCACTTGAATTTGTCACATAATAACTTTTCAGGAAGAATTCCGTCTGGCACCCAACTTGATACTATCAATGATTTATCCATCTACATGGGAAACCCTTTATTATGTGGGCTGCCACTTTTAAACCAATGTCCACAAGATTCACAACTACTTTTTGATGGAGACAAAGAAGCTAAAGATGAGTTGGAAATACAACTATTTTATATTAGCATGGCGCCTGGATTTGTTGTAGGATTTTGGGTTATATGTGGCATTCTGTTATTCAAGAGATCTTGGAGGCTTGCATACTACCGCTTTTTTGATGACATGGGAAGTCAATTATATGTCATGATAGCAAGAAAGGTGGTTAAATTCAAGACGAATAAAGGATTCTCAGGTAATATAGAAATTCCATTACATCATAAGCATGTGCATCCAACTGCATTGCATCAACATCAACCGTTTTTCTTTATTTAGTTTTATTTTTCTAAATATTGAAAAAGAATTTTCTCACTGCAAAAAACATTGTTAAAACTATCCAATTATGCATTTTTGGAAATTCACCTTTGCTCTTCATTTTAAATAACTTACAAAAATGATATGTATTGAATTCCTATGTATTATAGTGCAGACAAACAGGTCCTAAATGTGATGGCCTAGCTGATTTTAAGAAGTTATGTGCTGATGCAAGAGAATGCATGACTTAAGTTAGGGCTGAAACTGTATCATTTTAATGGCCCTATAATATACTCGGGCATGAACCTGAATTACTTGAACCCATACCTTAACCTAGACCCAAATAGGGTCTAATAACCAATTCAAAATTAAGACCCAAACTCAGAAGTAATTGAATCCTCGCTTCAAGCTAAATATTTCATTTTTTCTTCTTTACTTGCAAAAAGGCAAATTCTAACTATTGTTACTTCTCGAGAATTGCTCACTACCCTTGTGTTAAGGAGTGTAGTTCTCACTTGGTTATTCAGGACTTTGAACCCTTGATATGCCACGTTTTTTGCATGTACGGACTTTCTATCCTATATGTGTAGACTTCGATTCTCTATGTGCCAATTTTTCTTGTTTTCCACGCATGGATTCTATTTCCATGTGTGCGGGGCTGTCTCTTGCATCTCAACCCCCTTGCTAGGGTTAAAGACAAAAAATAAAAAGCCTAATGCCACTTCTCTATTTTCTGGGAGAGACTCACCTGTGCGATGAGCCTGTTACTATCCCAACTACACTAAATCTAAGTCAATAATTAACACAAGTAGACAAAAAGCAATTTCAGGGGCCATGATGTGAGAAGATTAATATCTTCTCAAGGTCCAACGTCCACATCTAAAAACTATTTAAGGTTTAATTATTTTGGAGCCATTATTATATCCTGCCACATAACATTTAACGGCCAGAATCATTCTACATCCAGCCCTCATCCTTCTTTGACAGCCATGGTGCGCCCCACATTTAGCAGATTAACAACATGCTTCAAACAAACTACAACAAAAATTCAAACCCTTTATGGCAGTTTGGTCATTTGCATAATGCTGTAGGCTGCTAGCACGTAGCCTCATTAATAGTTCATCTGTTGACCTGAGGTTTAATGATGTTTAGCAATCACCTCTCTTTGCAAAATATGAACTCCAAAAAACAAAACAAGAAATTTTGTTTTATTGTTTTCTCTATTTCTCACTTTTATTTTATTAGTTTTTACACATTGCCAATATATATATTTTTTATGTAGGGCAATAATGGTGGAGTAAGAACTAAAGCAGCACTATTGTCAGTTATGGATCAGTGATTCCCTTTGAAGAAGCTTTGTTATCAGCTATGTATCGATGTTTCCATTTGCTTTGTTATTTTAGTCAATGGTAGTAGTCTAGTGGGAAGAATCCTTTTTGTTTATGTGAAAAATAATGTAAGAACCCTTTTGGTTTTTGTGAAAAAATTATGTAAGTACTTTTTAGTGTAAACTTGTTTGCTTGTAAAATAAGTGAGGAACAATGGTTTAGGCTAATTATTCAGAATGACTTGGTGGCTTGTTCTTCACGACGCTCTCAAAACTATTTTGCAAAGATTAGGCATTGGAATGATCCATTCTGTATTGTGTGAAATCGCAGGAACTATGATGAACTTTGATTTTTGTGTGCCTTCCTTTGCAAAAATGAACCGGATAACTGTACAATGGTTGAGATTCACACACGGGATATGAATACGGTAAACAATTGTTAAGGGGCTGTTGGAAATTTCCTATTGAAAATAGGAATTCTTTGATGAGGGAATGTTGTGAAAGTTATGAAGAACCTACTCATAAGGATTTGGTAAGGACTATTATGTTCCTTTTTTGTTGTCATTTTTCCAACAGATGGCAAGAAGAACTAGCGGTGTCACTTAACAATTGAGATATCAATGGATTGTGCCACATATCGTCAGACATTTTTTTGATGTGTTAGTCTTGAGATATCATGGGACTTGGTTTAAGAGTGTAGGATCTTGAATTGTCCCGAGAAAGTGTAAGATACTGAATATTGGTATCCTGCATATTCAGTTGCGGTCCTTTAGTTATTGTTGAGATAGTGTGTTTGATCATACCTCTATAAGCCTCTTAGACTTAATTGAATGAGATTTTCAAAATATGATTATTGATGCTTTAGTTGAAGGATCTTTTAAGAGAGAAAAAAAAAAAAAGAAAAAGGAAAAAATGGTGTAGCTCAACAAAATGTGCCATTTTTGTGCATTACTTCCACTAATGCATTTGTGTATACTGTATGTATATCTGCTGGGTATGCTATATCATTTGCTTAATGAGGATGCAACTTTTTCTTTGGCGGCTATCTTTCTAAGTTGCTTGCAGAGCGCCGCAAGCTCAGTCATTTTATGCAGGTTTTTCTCCACTAGTATCGCCTACTGAACCTAGGTGAGTTTCAAAGACAAGAAGATAAGGTCCCTTTTACTTTTTCTGGTAATGATATAGTTAGAGAATTAAATACAAGGGTTCCATTTGTTGGCATTTTCTGCTTGTAGTAATTTTATCAAGTCAATTTTTTATGATACTCGTGTCTATGTTATAGAGTGTTCTAACGGTGATGTAGATCTGAAATTCTCATTTCTAGTTTGATAATTTAACCTAATTCATTGACTGTGCTCTATAATATTTTTTAGTGGTTTTAGAGATTTATAGAAAGGTTGGTGGTCTATGAGAATCTTGCATGTGGTATTTGATTCTTATAGTCAAATTGATTATGGGGTTGCTTTGGTCATGTGATAAAAAGGGGAGGGTTTGATTTTAAAAGTAGATGGAGTTATGATTGTTAAATTCCCTCACTGTCCTTTGCTTGGAATGATATTTGGTCATTTATAGTGATCAAGAACACTCATCTAAAATATCTTTAGCTGTATCCAATCACAGCCACCTGATTTTTGGATAGTAGTTGATACTAAACGAAAAATATAATTACCGATTCATTCTTCAATTGAATAAATCCACAGATCCAGCTTTCTTCATATATTTCCTTTACATTACTCTAGACATTTTTCTTTTTCTTGTTTTCCCCCATTGCCTATCGTTTTGGGTCCCCACAATGTGACTAATTTGGATCATTGAACATGGAATGAGTTATATATAAGAAATGCTTCACCCCAGTGGCCTATGGATGATACTAAAGATACTGTGCCAAGATGTTTCATGTGATTGATACAACTAATCTATTGTCTCTGTTCCATATCCCCCTCTTCCATTTTCCCTTCCCATTTCTATACACCCAAGATGACCATAGCTGCACATTCACAATACAACATTAGGTAATTAGTTGTACCTTAAGTTGAAGAACATTTTTTAGTGCCTTCCTCTTTAATGGAGTATAATTCCTTGTTGCCAAGTAAAATGGAATATCTGGTGGCATCATATTCTAATATTTTCATGAGTATCATCTTCGCTTTGGTGTCATATTTGGATTGACATTGGATGGTAGGGTCTTATTTGTTGGTTCTGTTCTTTTCTTTAGTATTATATTTGGTTTGACATGATTGGCTATATGGGATGTTAGGGTTTTATTTGTTAGGTTTGTGTGTCTTAAACTTGCTACTCATTAGAACCTGCGTGCATGCAATGCTCTTAAGTAGTAATTCATTGGACAAATGATTGTTGGTTTATAGGTGGATGGTTGAAATGAAAGAGTTGCCCATGGTCCAAGTTCAAGTGTAGGAATAACCTCCACTGATTGGATGGTTGGATTGTGCAGTTGGTTTTTATTTTATTTTATTTTTCACTTCATGGTGGTTTATGTAAGAAATCATGTTCCAACCCAAAAGCTTATGCTAATAGGTGGTAGGCCCAAACAAGTATATGAAATCATGTCAAACCTAGTACTTAGGTGATGTGGGACGTGGGTTTTCCGAGCACTCCTCCTTACATGCAAGCCCAACAGATTTCATGGACAGGCTTGTCATGTGCTACACAAGAACGATACCTGCTCTGATACCATATACGAAACCATATACCAAACCAAAAGCTTAAGCTGATGAGTGGAAGGCCCAAACAGGTATATGAAATCATGTCAAACCTAGTACTTAGGCGATATGGGACGTGGGTCTTTTTCCCAACATTTTAGTCAGGTGAACAATTTGAATAAAGTCCTAATCCATATGATTTTGAGGATTGGATGAAAATACACAATATGGGTGAAAGAATGCAATGTATAAAGCATCTTGTGGATATAGTGTTAATGGTCTAATTGTGGAATAGCAAACTATGGATTATTTCTTCCTATTTATAGTTAATCATTTATTAATCATTACAATAACCATTAACACAGTGTTACTTTTGTTTTGTTGTGGCTGCTTATGAATATAGTGTTGTTGTGTTACAATTGAACATAAAATTTTTTTGTAATGGATGCAAATTCCATCTTTTAAGGTATCTTATACTAATCTTCCATGAAACACACGAAAAGAAAAGTGGAAATCTTTCTCTTTAACACTGTTTGGTACTCTTTTTATTTTTGTCCATTGCATGATTAAGTGATACATGCCTAACTAAAAGGCCTATTTTTTTTTTTAATTTCTGAGTAGTTATTTCAGATTTAACAATTTCCCTTGCTATGACAACACTTGAATTTCATATAAGGCTTATTTGGTTGCATAAAATACCTAGGAATTGAGTACATATGAATCTATGGTGAAATAACTCTACTGAAGGATTATTAAACAGACGGGAAGTGAAGGATATGGGTGAGGAGGGAAGGATACATGGTGGATATGTGATGAGACCTTGACTTTCCTTGGTATTGAATTACTGGGATTATGGCTATATATTCATTCTCTATCCTCTCTTGATACAACTTCAATTAAAAGGAAGATTATTTGATGGTCATTTTTTGGATATTCCTCTTTGGTTCTTAACTTTTAACCACTTATTGAAATAGATCCTCATTATTTAATTACATGAAACAGATAGGCCCTAAAATAAACCTTTTTGAGGCAACAATTGCAAAATGCAAGTGGAAGTTGAGGGCAGACATCCTTGAGAATAGCCTTTCTCTTAATTCCCAATATGATATATTTTTATTCCTTTATAAATATGATTAGATCAGTTGGTTCAAAGATTGGTGAGTAAAACGATTTATGTTCTTTTACCTTCCCACTATGCAGACTGGAATTAAGGCAGGGTGATTGGATTGAGCATTTTTGAGAGCATTTAGGGATAACACTAATGGGGGATAAGATTAAAGAAACTCATTTAAGATGGTTTGGGCATGTTAAGCGTAGGCCGGTAATGGCACCGATGAAAAAATGTTTGGCTATACAGGCGGATGGCCTATTAAGAGGTCGGGGTAGGCTGAAGAAAACATTGATGGAGGTCATTGAATCAAATTTGAAGAAATTTAACTTGCCTAAGGATTTGGCTCAAAATAAAACGAAATAGAGAAATAGAATTCATGTAACCGACCCCAACATAGTTGGAATAAAGCTTTGATGATGATGATGATGATGATGATGATGATTGGACTGAGCAGCCATCCAACAAATCTAGTTTCGTGTAATTCGAAGATAATGACACTAGAAATATATGGCAATTAAAAAAATAATAAAATCACTTCAATTCCAATAGGTTTACTTGTGGACTTAGACTTTTATGTAAATTTTGTCTTCATAATACCTTTAATTGGATAACACTTTATGTTTGTGCCAATTACTCCTCTTGAGCATTCTCTAACTATGGACTATGGAAATGTTGGTTTGGACTATAGCAGTTAATTTTCAGATGCTGACCCTAAGTAGGTTGCTTTTGCATTGGTGTAGATGTGTACATTTATCCTTTTCTAGCCAAAGAGGTATCAATATTTAACACCTATGAAGTACAGGTACTTCCAAAATGGATCCGCACCGGTACTGGTCATGTACCTGTACCCGTACTGGGTATGGGTATGGCAAAAAATATACCGGGTATGGTCAAACAGACCCAGTACATTTTGACTTTATGGGAATGGGATGGATACGTTGAAATATAAAAAATAATATTGCTGTTGCTCTTTTTTTTCATTAGGTTGAATTTGTAATGGTATCATGAAATTGTTGGCTTGTTGCATCTAAGAATTCTAACATATTTTAATTATTAGCATATTGCATTATTAAAATTTTAAAAAATATAATTCTTTAATGGACGTACCCCAACTGTACCCGTATTTTATTTTTTGAGGATTTTGCTGTATCGGCGTACCCATACCGGTACCCGTGCTTCATAGTTTAACACATCCCTTTTAAGATAAGTGTTTTTCTTTTTCTTCCGTTTTTATGTGGTTGCATGGCCCAAACCTTTGGGTTTTTTTTTTCTTTGTGTGTGTGTGTGTGGTGATATGAACTATTAGCAAAACCCAAATTGATGGATAAGTCTTTGTTGTTGCTGATAATGATAATGATGATGATGATGTTAAAATGTTATAGTTTGTAACTTCATCATCATGACTATTCTTCCCTTGCTGCTGAGCATAGAACCACACATGACTAGTGAACATCACTTTTTTTTAGCTAAAAAACAATTTGTATTGCAATAGCAATATAGAACATTGAACAGGGCTTGCTGAAAACCAATTCTTGAAAAAGTGAACCTTTGAACTGAACTTTTTGTTTTTGTTTTTTTTTTTTTTTTTCTCTTTCACATGAGTTCAACAGCAAGCTTATATGGTTAGTCCAGGGAAAACCAAATACATCTTAGTGACTAGTTCCACGGCCGAGGAGCACCATTACCACGTTAGAGGGGCTTAATACATCTCCAACATCCTGCCTCTTAAGTATGGCTTCAGCTTTCCTCACCTCTTTCACCTATGATGCCCAGATACAACATGGATATAGGAAGGACACGCTATAGACACGGTAGGGATATGGATTTTACATGTAAAAAGTGAAGTATCAGATACGATATAACACGATACGTTGACCATTTTGAAATATCCGTGCATCATAGTCTTTTACAGGTCCAATGATGCAGACCTTATCTGGGGGTCCTTTAGCACCACTAATGAGAATCTCCGCATTGCATGATTCCTTAATTGTCTAGATAGATGCTCCTCTTCCGATAACCCATCCCATTTTGCTTGAACGGACATTTAGCACAGACAAGATCTCCTCTTCAGGAACGTCTCCTTCAGGAATTAGGCTATCTGGGATGAGGGGCGCTAGTGGCCAATTAGTATTATTATTATCATATATGCAGAAACATCGACAACATAGTGCTCCTCGAATTGCAAGATACCACAACGATCGGTGATTCAACTTTTCCATCATTTTATGATATGTGTAGAGAAGAAACTGAACATCATTGGCAGCTGCACAAATCATCAAATCAGACAAAGGTCTGTATGTCCAAAAACTAGGATCCTAGCTTAAAAGGATGCTCACTTCTTCCTTCTCAAGATATGATATAGCACAGTAGCGTGTATGTGCAAGAAGTCCAACAAATGATATGTAATCATCGAGTGATCGTCTCTTTCATTCTTGCTCATCTACGACAGAATATGTAAACTGGGTGTCTATAACATTGTGTAATTTGATTCCATATTGAAAATACAATGCCTAGAATGGTGGCTTGGCGCAACGGCAAAGGCTTACCTGTAGTGTCCTGGAGGGTGCGGGTTCAAGTCACGGAAACAGCCTCTTTAAAATGAAGGTAAGGCTGCGTACATCTTGCCGTCCCCAGACCCTGCTATGCAGGAGCCTTGTGCACTGGGCTACCCTTTTTTTTTATTGAAAATACAATGCCTCACTATCCCGTCAATTGTGAATAACTTATGTGATGTAACTAGACTCAAAGTGCAAGCTTACAGGCTTGCATAAGTATATCTCCACCTTGAACTACATCAACTAAGTACATAGCATCTGGGAAGGCAATCTGCATGATGCAGAGAGTTCCATGTCGACTAAGGTCAACCACCTCACAATCAAAACCAATTATCAACTGCTTTTCAAAAGAGGGCTGGAGAAACTCAGCTGGTAGCTGTGATGGATTGGTGACAATATGGATGGAAACTAGTGGCCATTGGGCGAGAAGATTTGTCTGCTTTTCCCTGATTGGGAGGGAACATGGATGTTTGTCTCATGAGGAGGAGTGGAATCCATGTGATCAAACTCTAAATGGGGTCAAACAAATTCAGAAAATATGATTATGAAAATGTGATTCTTTGGACTTCCCTGTGATACCCCAATGGGTATATACTCTTCGTAGATGTGTTGGAATTGAAATCTCTCTCTCCTGTAGTCTTGTGAAATGCTTGTGTAGAGAGAGAGGTTTTTGGCGCTGGGAATGCAAACTTTCCTCAGCAGTGAACATCACATGATGCCTTCATTAACTGCAGTTTACCCTTATCTGACTCTTGCAGGCTTGGACTAATGGTATGTACAAAAGCATTGAGCACAGGGCCATCACAATCCTTGTAATAATGTTCAATTGATGAGAATTGAATTGGATTTGAAAATTCAGAACTAGGGATGCAGAGGCATACCCCTTTTTATAACAGCAGCAGTAAACACAAGGATTATGTAAATTGTAATCCACTGAGAATGAAGGTGCCGTTTCATCAAATATACCCAATTTTACTTAACCAGTAAAAAAGATGTGTCAAATAACTTCAACAAATTTGTTAACCAATAGTATCTCAATATTAGAGAGAGCCAATAATGGATTTTTTTTCGTCTTTTCCCTCTTGCTTACTCTAGTGGCCAAGGGGGACTACGTAAATCCACATGTGCAAGGATTGATCCATATTGGTATGGTGAGAGCAGGAGTCCTATCCACAAAGACAACCCTATATTCTTGAGTCAATAGTGGATATGAGTTTGTTCACAAGAGATGTAGGTCGAGCTTTTTTCTGATTATTCTTAGCTTTTTACATAGTTCATCTTTTTGGATTGATGCTTTGTATTGACATTAAAATAAATTAGAGGTGTTTCTCCTTTATGCAGATTCTAAAACATATAATGTATGATTTCTTGTGGTGCAGGGGATTGGTGTTAGAACCCTCAGGTGCCAAAATCAAAACAGATACTAGTAAGATTGAAGTCTTGTGTTTTCAAAAAGCTGATTATAGCCACAGGAACTCCAAGCAGTGCTTTTCTGTTGAGTTTTCAATATTTTAAAAGCATTGAATATAGCATTTTTATCGAAAACTCAATATTTTTATAATGTTTCTGAAGCGGTTTACCCATTTTAAGCATTCAAGTTAGAATTATTGGATTTGTATTGAAGATTGTGATTTGCTGTTGTCATTCATTTGGCAACATTTATGAAGTTGCAACTTTCCAAAGATTAAACGAACAGTAAACAAGAAAGCTTTGAAGGAGCCCAATATAAAACAAAAGGTAAGCCACATAGTTTGTCTGCTTTCTTGTCTACTCTCTCAATGGTCAGGAAATGAGGATTTGTATTCTTTCAGAATTTGCTTCAGAGACGTGATAAATTTTAATACCTTCACCATATCCTTAATCAAGGTCTTGATCTATTTGTGATCACATAACATGCATCCTGACATGAATTCCCTGTTGTTCCATGCTATAGATACAACTTCATTGATGGAGTTAGACATGGCTAGACTTCATAAAATGGCAAGACTTGACACAGGAATTACAAGAAGCGTTTTTCTTGCTAGTATATTCCTTTCTCTATAATTCAAGTGGCCATCTATAGTTAGAGACAAGCAGCCTGTAATGGCGGCACCTATGAAAGCAAGGGTTGTACCTCCTCCCCCAGCAAGGTCGTATGATCGGAGACCAATAGGTAACTTTTATGCTCCAATTTGTTGTGACAATTGTGATACTTGGGTTTGACATAACTGCTTGTTTGTCGTTGATCTGTTGCCATCCATGTCTCTAATTGACAGTTCCTTCTTATCCTAAGAGCTATGCAAAGATTGATTTTGGCAGGCGTGTAGTGCATTGCCACCACTCGAGGCCCATGATTTTTTTTTTCATTTTTTTTTGCAATAAAAGTATTGAATGTTGTTAAAAAAAATGTTATATGAGGGGAACGTAATATAAAATTTAATGATTGTGTTAAAAAAATAAAATTTAATGATTGTTTTTCTATGAATGTGAATGCCACAATTATTTTTCTTTTATTTTCTAAATATGCAATTACTACTGGTTTTAATTAAAAAAACGATAATTTTTTTAAAAAAACATTATTAAATTTCGGAACGGTTATGATTCGTTCCAAACAAAATTTAGAAAAATGGTGATATTATTTTTAATATTAATATGGAACGGTTTTAACCATTTCAAATAAAAAAAAATTGGAATGGTTCAGAACTGTTCCAAATATAAAAAATTAGAAATGTTCAGATCTATTTCAAAAAAATAGCAACACCCTTTTTTAGAATGGTTTTGAACTGTTCCAAAATCATTTAGAAACCACTCAAAATTGTTCCTAATGGCCTTTTTTGGTGTAGTGTTGGTTAAAAATAGCAAGGCTTTTAACTACTGATAGTGGGGACCTACAAGAATTGAGCCTTAGGCAGAAGGTTGAAGGAATACTTGAAAAGATAAGATACTGTAAGGAAATCATTTGTGTACAACTGACGAAGAGGATCAGAAATGCTTTTTTTTTTTGCAAAAGGCGATTGGACTAAAAAATCCACAGGAAGCATGGATTTAGTGGCTATTTATTCGTGATTTATAGCGGCAACTTAAGTTGCACCAAACAAAGCTATTTGGAAGTACAAGGAAATGCGAATCCTTTACAGCGGAAATCATGATGCTTAACTATGCCTAAAAGGCATGTTCATGCAACTGTTTTTTCTTTTTCTTTTTTATTTTTTTTTTGCATAAATAGAAAGGAGATGAAAACCCTTATCTCACAAAAAACAATTTTAGTATATGGTGCAAATGCTTTTTTTTAGAATGAAAAAGCATCAAAGCAAGGCAATTTTTTTGCAAATTCAGAGAGAAGTGTTTTGGATGGTGGCCTGCACAATACATGCAGAGGCGTGCCCTACTATTGGATAGAAGATAAAGTATAGAAAAAGGCAATCAACACTGAAAGTATAACAAAAGAATTCACAAATGAAAAGCCAGAATTGAAGAAAAGGTATATAGAAAAATAGCAATCAACAATGGAAGTGTAAAAAAATAATTTGTGAATGAAAAGCCATTTAACAAATCCTGACAAAACCATGAGATAGGCATTCTACTAGGGACATACAATCCAAAGGCTAGCTCAAGCGCCCTAAGTATATATAAGGGCACTACATAATGTCATAACATCTCACACTAAAAATAGAATGACGATGTCAGATTTCGTCATAGCTTACATATGGTATCAAATGTTAATGGATTATGCAGCATATCTTATGTTGGATGCTTTTTGGTTGAAGTGAAGCATACGAAAGGCCATTTATAAGTTATATTTTAGATAAAAGGTAAAAGACAACATGCTCTTGCATTCTAAAAGTTCCATTATAAAAGGAAAAAAATGGTTGATGGGATGCGAACAAGAAAAAGTTGTAAGAGGCAAATAGCATCATACCAAATTTCAGATTTCCTTCTATTAGAATAGAAAAGAAAGAAAGAAGAAAGAAAGTGGATAGGGCAACTTGACCCTAGTTGGCTGTCCTAGGCCTACCCCTTTTACCCAAGCCCTATTGATTTGCATGGTGTTGGGTTGTAGCAAAAATTCAACACCTTCTGCTAACTTACCTGACATAACATCCTCCTTTATCTCTTAGGAACGGCAGTTCAAACAACTACAGTGTGCGTAAAATGTCAACCAAGAGTCTAGGCCTTAGTAGATCTAGGTACTAGGATTTTGGGGATGTAAGTCCCCACTGGGATTTGGAAAAAATTTTAAATTTTAAGAACCCCCTACAAATTCTAAAAATTAATTTGTTTCTTCTTTTACATTTTTCCTTTCCTCAAAATTTATTTTCGTGGGTTCACCCCTGTAAGGCCTTACAATCTTTTGCTAGGTTCAAGTCTAGTGATAGGTCAAGGTAAAAGAGCCGAGTTGAGTTGAATTGGCAGTTGATGTTGGTGGATTAAGTTGGGGATGGACAAAATTTTGTTTGGAGGAGCCACCATGTAAGCCCTACCACACACCGAGTAGACTATATGGCCTAAATCAGAAATTAACCTATTTATAAATTGGATTGGATTTTTAGCCTGAACTCAGAAGTACTGAGTAGGTTTTGATTGGGTTGGTGGGTGGGCTTGGAAATTTCTACACCAACTTGGTGGATGTATGGAGGAAAACTTTGGTCTTTGTTTAGGTTTTGGGAGCAAATCCAAATTGGAGCATATTTTCCTCACCTTCTTGTTTTGCATGCCATTTGTAATTGTGTGACACCCAGATGGTTAAAGAGAGAATCAATAATGGCCATCGATCTGAAAGGACCCCACATTGTGTTTTTAGGGTGGCCCATTTCCCTGATCTTCATTTCAATGATTTCATTCAAGAACAGACAAGTGGGTGGTTGTGGCTTCTTCAACCGAAGTTGTGGTGGAAGTTTCGTTAACCTGTGCTCTCTCCTTTGTAGCCTCACGATTTTAGGGTCTTTCTAACTTGCATTCTTATATGCCACATAGATCCATGTTGGCCCCTACCCTTTTTAAGTTGTAAGTACACTTCAGGGATCCTCTTCAGCTTTTGGTGGAGATTCTCCATAGGCTTTTGGAATTGGGACAAAATATTCTCCTGCAAGTAACAAATTATGTGGTCCAAACTCTCTAGGGCCCATTTCGGCCCACTTCATGCCCTTTCACACTCTCATCCCCACATGATGTTTTATAGGCCTAAATTTCATTCTCATCATGCACTGTTGGACTGAATTTCAAAGAAATTTACTATTAAAAAGGCCACTTTATTTTAAGACTTAAATCAAGAGCTAGGATGATCCCACGGCGTGATTTCTTTATAAAGATCATTATCTATATGGAGAAACTTATGTCTACCCATTGCTCTTGCTTACATCTAATTGGCCCCATGAACTAGACATAGGGTGAATCGGGATTCTCTAAAGCTTTTGACCCAAGTTTGGCCATGGACCAATCACGTCCACCACATCCACCACATCAACATGAGAAGGACACATTGTCTACGTGAATGGCATACATCCTTTGAGTAATGTTGTGGACCGTGATTGATCCACTCAAAATTCGCATATGGAAAACGCTAGCGACTATCCAAACTTGAAAGTGGGATGGCCTTTAATAGACTTACAAGAGGCCACGTGTCATTTTTTTTAAATATATAAATATGAGGATTGTGCAGTTGATCAGGTTACAGGAACCCAAACTCTCCTATAAATTCCTCTTTCTAGGCCATTTTGATTTTAATCTCTTCTACTGAAGTTGGGAGGCTCTGTTATCTGCAGCTTGGTCAGAGGGAATTGTGGGTTTGAGCTAAGGTATTGAAAAACTTCATATTTTTAAGTTTCTATTGTTTGAAATTTTAGAAAACCTTTAATTGTTTTGCTGTTTCCATCGAGTGGGTTTACTGGGTATGTTCGGTTCTATTCTGTTCTCTCAGTCATCTTGTCTTACTCCATCTTCTTGTTTGTAGCTTTACCAAATTGATAAACATGTTAATCAGCAATCAGTAACACAACAAGGGGCTACCCACTTTTCTCCAAAGAAACCACTTATTTTTTATTTTTATTTTATTATTATTATTTTTCCTGTTTGGACTTTTGCTTGCTGGAGGAATTCAAAATGTATGAGAAAAATTTTTTTCCTCCAAAGGGTGGAGATTGCACCCTTTACTCAAAGTCTCAAATAAAGCGGAGTTTTTTAAGTATTATAAATGACGTTTAACTATCCATGCATGCTTTCTCCGGTCAAATACAAGCACATTGGTGAATCCCTGTAACTGGATTCGCTGCTCCTTGGTCTCTCGTAGTTTCTTCACCGACAAGCTGATTCTCTCTGCTTGTCACTTTTCTCCTCATCAATGGGACTCCAGGGTCTGTTTGGAAGAGAAAAAGATGGAGGAAACTGTCCGTATTTCAAAATAATTTGTACCAAGTACGGTTTTCTTCACGTCCCTTGCCTCCTATTGCGATTTTCAATGAGTTAAAGCTTCAACTGTGCAACTTGGGGGCCACCTTTGCTCGATCTAATCTATTCGTATCACACTCCCAACTATGTGTAAGCTTAAGCTTCAATGGAGCAATTGGAATGGCATACACTGTTGGATTGATCAATATATGAAAAAGGAGTGTGGCTTGATCCAAATTGCATTCTTTTTACACATTGAGAAATCGAAAGGTGTATGCCATTCTAGTTGGAAAAAACTTTGGCCCAAAGCATTTCATGGTCGGGCACATGATTTGATAAGATTGGATCAAGAAATGACGTGGGTCAACTCAATTCATCTACATCAAAACTTCAATAAGGTTTTACTTCAGTTGATCACACAGGAATTTCGTGGTGGGCAGCATCGTTTCATCTATGTGATTCTCCTCTTTTCTTGATTCAATTCATTGATATCACATATGCCTGACATTAAAAGGCTATAGCCCAACTTTCACTCCAATATGAGTGAACTCTTGGATTGATTGCCATGTCAAAAGACATGCGCCTAACTCTAGCCAAAAAGAAAAGAAGACATGACCTACTATTTAGTTAATCAGATATTTCAAAAAGAAAAATATTTTTTTTATTTATGTTTTTCACACATAGATCTATCCAACTGTGTATTTTACTCCTATAGGGGTGAAATTCAAGCTATTCACGGTTGGACGTGTGATATGAGTCCATTGGATCTCAGAAATGTAGACTCATAGCAGTTAGTTGAAGTCATTTTCATGGAAACTTGAATGCGGTCAACATTTTTATTTCTAGATGTGAGGTTCTTTATATATTTTTTTATGTAAGTTTAGGTGCACATGAAATTAATATTTTGTGAGGCCATGCATCAATATTTCTAAATTGAGTTTTGATACACCGTCACATTAGTTCCAATTGGATCAGTTTCCTTCAAAAAGGATTCAATTTTGGTCCATTATAGTTCTCTATCTACTAAGTCACTTTCTCATGCTGTGAGAATCTGTTACTGTGGTAGAAGAGCTGATTCCCAACGTCAACTTGATATCCTTCTAGCTGGAGTGAGAAAGAAAGCGGTTTATTTGTCTGAACTATCAAAGAAAAGATGGACTATGTTTATGGACTGGGGAGGAACCATCTCTTTGTTCGTTCCCAGGCCAGTAAATATCCCAGAACCAGTTATGTGGGCGATGAACAGAAACAATGAAGACTACCACTCACCTGCAGTACCAGCCATGACAAAGACTCTTCTTGAAGTTGTTAAGAAGATTTTCAAGACGACTACTGGAATCCCGTTTCTTTTTCCCACCACGGGTAATCTTTCAATAATCAGTCTCATAACTTTTGCTTAATATTCGATATCAATGATTTTGTTCCTCAGAAAATTCATTTTAAATAATACTTAAAGAGATAACAGTACATATCTTGTTTTAATATTTGATTTTGCTTTGTACATGTGCTAATTGCATCAAATTAATTGATGGAGAAGTGTCTCTTTTTCATTTGTAACTTCTGTTGTCATTTGTAACTTAAAAGGAATAGAAGGCAAAGCTAAGTAGAAGACATAGCACTATGTTCTGACTTTGGGTTAATAACAGAGGCAGTGATTTTAGAAGTAGTAGGAAATTCACCATGGTGACATGGAGTTGTTTCTTTATATTTTTTCTGTTTGTTTATATATACTTCCTTTTTGTTTTGTTTTGGTTCAGGTACTGGTGCATGGGAGAGTGCACTTACAAACACATTACCACCTGGTGATTGGATTGTGTCGTTCCTGATTGGGCAATTCAGCCTTCTCTGGATTGATCAACAGCAGCGCCTCAACTATGATGTTGATGTTGTTGAAAGTGAGTGGGGACAAGGTGCTAATCTTGATGTTCTGGCTTCAAAACTAGCAGCAGATAGGGCTTATACCATTAAGGCTATTTGCATTGTTGACAATGAGACAGCAACAGGAGTTACCAATAATTTGGCAGCTGTGAGAAAATTACTTGGTAAGTATTGAGTTTACTAAGTAGTTGTGAGATTTATTCTTCGTATTTTTTCTTCCAGTCATTAAAAATGGGCATAGTTCTTTCATATACACTATATTTCATGTTATTCTTAAAAGATCTTTTCGCCATTTCGTTCATAATATGAGAGCGAGAGAGAGAGAGAGAGAGAGTACCTGTGGTCGTATTGAGAAAAATCTGTAATGCAGGGTCCTTGTCAAGATACATTATTTAAATCAACATCTTCACCCTCCAATTGTCCACTAGCACAAAATCACTCAAGTCAGCTGTTATTTACAGTTGGATTTAATAGATGAATGTGACAATTATCACTTCAATCTATCGACGAACATCCAATCAGAGTGATATTTGATGAAGTGCTGATTCATGCAAGTTTTGATCCAGCTGTCTGCGTCGACAAAAGTAGGCCTACACCGTGAAGATTTTACTCGATACCACTAAAAGTTATAAGCCTCTCTCTCTCTCTCTCTCTCTCTCTCTCTCTCTCTCTCTCTCCTGCATATGAGTATACTGCATCTGCATATATATCCATGTGTATAAGATTTTTTGGTATGTCTGGATTTTGTGCTACTATGCCATTTTTGAGATCCACTCGGTTGATAGCGTGCATGATTTCTATAGCATATTTTTATCTCTTTTTCCAGAATATACATAGTATTTAACTGAATACATCTCTATCTGGTTTTGTTCCATCATATATTCATTTCCCAAAGGCTGCAAAAGGTAATAAATACTAATGCTATCTGCTTTTCGATAGGGTGCCTTGGTTGCAGAAGCTGAAAACGATTGTACAATGAAGATCAGGCTTATACTCATGATGGGTTATATTACCTTTTGACAACTATCACAATAACATCCATCCAACTGGGAAGAACACAGTGCAGCCTTTGATGATCATAGCTGCAACCTCCTACACGATGGTTGCATAAAGTTCGCATCATAATGTCACGACCCAAATTCCGGGGCCCTGACGGAATTTGAATTATAACACGATGGCATACAATTCATACACATTAATCAAATAAACACATAAGGCATAAGCATCATTTATTAAAATAAATCTCTCCACATAACTTAACCAATAAGTTTTTCAATGTCTAAAATTTCAAAATAAAACATCAGATAATAAATTTAAATCCAAACTAAAAAAAATTCCTAAGCTACTGAATATGAAAGTATCGCTCTCTTTCAGCCACGCATGCCAAACACTATGGGCTGATCTTCGCCATTTTCTGGTCCAACCGCAACCCGATTACCTGAAGGGGGTGAACAACATCAGTATAAACTGGTGAATGATCCTCCTACTCTATTATACATTTGCAATTAACATAGTGACTTCATCAGCACAAATAAATATAAGCAATGAATAATTTAAATTAAACAAATAATTCAAAGAATAATATTCATTTTACAATAAATTTCTGAACCACATTCTTGCATCAAGTCCACATCCACATAACATTTCATTACACTAAAATTCATCGAGATGCCTTTCCTGCATCTCCACATTTTACGGCCCTTAGGACCCTTCGCTTCAGGACCTCATTGTCCTAATTTCCACATCCATAAACATCATAAACAATCTATCAATCGAATCCAATGATTCCAAGGCTAGATAATCATAATAAACAATTCTGTGCTAGTGGTCCAGATCGGATCATACATAGCAGGACTTATGGATCAGAATACCATCTTATTTATTATTTAATACATACCCAGTACTTTTTATCACACCATCAATTTATAAGTAAACATCTTTGCTAATAGGCATTATTCCAATTTAATCGTTAAGATTATAAAATACAGGAGGACTTCTATGTAATTTTCATTAGCATTATGGCTGTTTTTATAATTCCCAACGAAATATCTTTAAGGTTTGCATATAATGATATCAAGCCATCTCAGTCGATATCATCTGAAGACATCAAGAGCCAGTCGGTGCAAGGCCTCCTCTCGCCCTGCCCTTTTTCAGACCATCAACTGTTGGAGATCAACGATTCGAATCCATTGAAACCACAACTTCCAGGTTCGCATGAGGGTCCTCTACCAGATCTGTGGATCAGATCTCGCATCCGGTGGGTCATGTGGACTCACAACTCATGTCGTCAGAGAGGAGTATTCGTCGACTGAAATATGTGAGTCCCCTTTTTTTCGTTTGAATCTCCTCCCCATCATCCTTCTTTACTTCTTAAATCAACTCTCATGGGTGTACAATCACAAGGAAATCACCCTCTTTCAGTTTCAGATCGCCATATTATTTATTTAGCCATCATCTTGTTCACACAGAGGTCGTCAGACACAACCCATTGTGTCTGGCTTCCTGAAATCCTCAATTCTGGTGATTCAATTGATTTGTTCCCCACCACCGACATTTCTACTGAGGTCGACCCAGGGTGTTGTTTCAGATCATCGGATCTGATTGACTACCACATGATCCATGTGGGGCCCTCAGTCTAGTTATATATGTTACACAAAAACGACATAGTTCTGGACTCATTCTTGGCATCAAGCTTTCTAAATCATATACAAATCACACTTAAATTCTCAAGAATAGACATGGGAGAGATCACTCACCTTTTGTAGACTCTAGTAGTATTTGGCCGAGCGTGGGACATCAACTGCCTGGGTGTTTGCCTCCTTTCCTCTTCCTCTTGGTCTCTCTTTTCAGTCTCTCTCTCTTTCTCTGTGCTCCTCTCCTAATGTTTAGAAAGAGGTAACGTGAAGCAATTTAGAGGCTACAAGAGTATATATATAAATATGTACACCTCCGATCCCCTTTCTTCCTAGGAGTCTATCAAATCTGTGCTTTCCTAATGGGGACTGTGTACAGAATTCCTTATCTAAATCAAGGATTTGTTTCCTATCTACAATTTATTTCCTTAAAAGTGAAGATGTCGTGAGATCTTAGAAATAGAATGGGTCCCATTATATATATATATAATAGAGCCTGGCATTCCCACCTTAGATATTACATACTTCCCCCCTTGGGAAATTTGGTCCTCCAAATTTAAGACATACCTGAGGCAAAAAGTTGTGGGTAGTTCTTCCGTACATCCTCTTCAATCTCCCATGTAGCTTCCAATGGATTATGATGCTGCCACTGTACTTTGACTAGTCGGATGCTGCGATTCCTGAGCAACCGCTCTTGAGTGTCTAAAATCGCCACCGGTTTTTCCTCGTACGACAAATCTGATTGAATATCCATTGGCTCATAACGAATCATATGTGAGGGGTCTGGTTCATACTTCCGTAACATAGACACATGAAACACATTATGAACTCCAGCGAGTTGTGGTGGAAGTGCCAACTCATCAGCATTGCCATCGCTTACACGTCCTATGATTGGAAAGGGTCCAATGTATCTCGGACTCAGCTTTCCTTTCTTCCCAAATCGCATAACTCCTTTGGTCGGTGAGACTTTAAGAAAAACCGAATCACCAACTTTAAATTCAAGTTCTCTTCTCCGCTTATCTGCATAACTTTTTTGGCGACTTTGAGCAGTCCTAAGTCGATTTCGAATTTTCTGTATATTCCCCGTGGAGGTTTTTACCCATTCAGGGCCTAGAAGCCGTCCTTCTCCTACTTCTTCTCAGCAGATCGGAGAACGACAGTTCCTACCATACAGAGCTTCAAACGGAGCCATTTGGATGCTGGAATGATAGCTGTTATTGTAAGCAAATTCTGCCAGCGGCAACTGTTCATCCCATCCATCTTTAAAATCCAAAGCACAAGCCCGAAGCATATCCTCCAATGTTTGGTTGGTTCTTTCAGTCTGCCCATCTGTTTGGGGATGATAAGCCGTACTAAAGCTTAACTTGGTCCCCATAGCCTTTTGCAAACCTTTCCAAAACTGTGAGATAAATCTACTATCTCGATCAGAGACTATAGATACAGGAACTCCATGTAACCGCACGATCTCATGAACATATTTTCGCACTAATTGTTCCATCGTAGTCTTACCCTTTAATGGTATAAAGTGTGCAGACTTTGTCAAACGATCTACAATGACCCAAATCACCTCATTGTGCCTAGATGTTTTAGGAAATCCGGAGATGAAATCCTGATGCAGGCCGAACCCAAGTTCGGCCCAGATCCCATAATCGGAAGACATCCGATTGATACACTTTCTATTTTGCTATTTCTTAATTTAGTAGGAAGACATCCGATTGACACAGAGTCTTATTTTTGTTATGTCTATTTTAGTAAGTCTTATTTGTGTAGAATTAGTCCTCCTTCTATAGTTAGAACCGATCACTCCTATATAAGGAGTAATATTCACTGTATTCGGTACGTTTTTATCAATAAAATTTCAGAGTGCCATAGTTTTTTTTGTTCTATATTGTGATCGTGACTGCCGTTGAATCTTCGGATTTGAACAATCCCTCGGGAGATTGTTCTACCACCCATCCAAGATCCAGGGCTGCGCCAAATCCATAGTAATGTGTTCCCACTTCCATTCCGGCACAGGCAAGGGTTGTAATAATCCACCTGGCTTCCTATGATCAGCCTTCACCTGCTGACAGGTAAAACATCGTCCTACAAACTCTGCCACATCATTTTTCATTCCGATCCACCAAAACCTCCGTTTCAAATTCTGATACATCTTTGTGCTCCCGGGATGAATGGTATACCGCGTATGATGTGCTTCCGTTAATATCTCATCTTTGATGTTGCGGTTTTTTGGAACACATAACCGACTTCTGAAATACAATGTGCCATTATCAATAGAGAAATCTGGTTTATTGTCCATTCTGTGCATTATATCCAACAGTGCCCCATCATCTCGCTGATGGTCCTTTATTTTCTGAATTAGTTCTGGTTGAACTTTAAAATTTCCCAACAGCACCTTATCACCTATAGGCCGTAACTCCACATCTAGGTCTTTGATTTCTTCAAGTAGTCTCCATTCGGCAGTCAAACAGGCCATTTGAACCGATTTGCGACTTAACGCATCAGCAACAACATTGGCCTTTCCCGGGTGATAAAAAATTGTTAAGTCATAATCCTTCAAAAATTCTAACCATCTTCGCTGTCGCAAATTTAAGTCAGCCTGTGAGAAAATGTACTTGAGACTTTTATGGTCAGTATATACTTCAAACTCTTCTCCATATAGATAATGTCTCCAAATTTTTAGCGCGAAAACTACAGCTGCTAATTCAAGATCATGCGTAGCATAATTTTGTTCATGGAATTTCAGTTGTCTGGAGGCATATGCTATCACCTTTCCATGTTGCATAAGAACGCAACCCAAACCATGCAAAGAAGCATCACAGTATACCACAAATCCCCCATTTCCAGAAGGAAGAGCAAGTATCGGCGCGGTGGTCAATCTCTCCCTTAATATGCGGAAACTATCCTCGCATCTAACGTCCCATGAAAAAGGGACGTCTTTCCTTGTGAGTCTAGTTAGTGGCCCAGCAATTGAGGAAAAGTCCTTCACAAATCTCCTATAATATCCTGCTAAGCCCAGGAAACTCCGTACTTCAGAAACAGATGTAGGTCTCTTCCAACTTGTAATAGCTTCGATCTTTGCCGGGTCCACAGATAACCCTTGTCCTGAGATAATATGGCCCAAAAAGGTCACTTGCTTTAGCCAAAAGTCACACTTACTTAATTTTGCATAAAGTCGATTATCCCTCAATAGCTGTAAGGACGTGCGTAAGTGTATTCCATGCTCTTCTTCTCCTTTTGAATAAATAAGTATATCGTCAATGAACACCACGACGAACTGATCCAAATAAGGCTGAAAGACTTGGTTCATAAGAGCCATAAAAGCTGCTGGGGGCATTGGTCAACCCAAATGGCATAACCAGAAACTCATAATGGCCATATCGAGTTCTAAAGGCTGTCTTAGGAATATCCTCCTCCCTTACCCTGAGTTGATGATATCCAGATCGCAAATCAATTTTAGAGAAGAATTTAGCACCCTACAACTGGTCAAACAGTTCATCGATACGGGGCAAAGGGTATTTGTTTTTAATAGTGATCTGGTTTAACTGCCTGTAGTCAATACACATTCGCATGGATCCGTCCTTTTTCTTAACAAACAGAACAGGGGCTCCCCATGGGGATACACTTGGCCGGATGAATCCTTTATCTAACAGTTCTTGCAATTGATCCTTAAGTTCCCTCAACTCGGAGGGTGCCATCCGATAGGGTGCCTTAGATATTGGAGCAGATCCTGGTACCAACTCAATAGTAAAGTCAACTTCTCGGATTGGGGGTAATCCTGGCAGATCTTCTAAGAACACATCGGGAAAATCTCTAACAACCGGAATATCTTCCAAGTTAGGCTTTTGTTTAGCTTCGGTAATGTAGGCCATGTACCCCGTACACCCATTCCTTAATAGCTCATAGGCTTTGATGGCCGAAATTATCCCAGTTCGAAAAGATTTTCTTTTCCCCACCATGGTGACATGGGTATAACCTTTTAGGTTAAAATGCACTACCTTGTTAAAGCAGTCCAGCACCGCTCGATATTTAGAGAGCCAGTCCATTCCCAATATTATATCAAAATCATTCATGTGCAATAATATTAAGTCGGCTAACATTCTTGTTTGTGCAATTTCTATCTCACAATCATAATATATAGTTTTAGTGCGAACGTGTTTTCCCGCGGGCGTTGACACAACTAATGCAGGAGTGAGTATAGTGGGGGAGTTTCCTAACTTAGCAGCAAAAAGATGGGAAACAAAAGAGTGAGTTGAGCCAGAATCAAATAGTGCATGAGCTTCGTGCTTTGAAAGTAAAACCATACCCTCAACAACGTTATTTGCCGCCTCAGCTTCCTGATGTGTAATAGCAAAAGCCCTCGCATTAGGCGGTTGCGCCCCCTGATTCCCACCTTGATTATTCCTGCCACGATTGAAATTTTGACCTTGAGGCGGATCTTGTTGGTTGCCTCTCTGAGGATACTGCTGATATTGATAATTTCTTCCTTGTTGGTTCTGCTGATATGATCGCTGATTTGGCTGATGCCCTTGTTGGCGGTCCTGTTGATTCTGTCCTTGTAGTTGTGTTTGTGGTCGAAACTGATTTCCACCAGGATTTGTGGGACATTCTCGAGATCGGTGTCCCTCCTGTCCGCAACCATAACAAACACCCTTTCGTCTAGCTTGATTTCTCTCCTGGGCAATTGGGCATTCTCTAACCCTGTGACCTTCTTTACCACATCCGTAGCATACTCCCGGCCTCTTGCGACATTGATCTGTGTCATGTGATCCCCCACAATGATTGCAAACTGGTCTAGCGTCAGTCCTTTGCTTTTTATATGGTGGCTGATTCTTGAAATTATCCCGCTTTCCTACTGGCAGCACCTGCTGAGTACTCCGATTAATATCTTCTATTGCTTCTTCAGACACAAAGGCCTTTCTTAGCGCTTCTGCATAGGTAGTCGGCTCATGTAATTTGACATCTTTCTTGATATCTGCCCTTAGACCCGTCACAAAGCGCTCTAGTTTGGATCCTTCTGTAGCAACTAGGGTTTCAGCAAAGTGAGACAGCTCCGTGAACTTGAGGGCATATTTGGCTACGGTTAAGCTCCCTTGTACTAGGGTCTCACCCTTTTCTTCTGTGCTTTAATGTGGTCAGGTATAAATTTCTTTATAAACTCTTTCTTGAAAAAGTCCCAAGTAATTTCTGTCTCTTGCCCATCAAAAGACTTCTTAGCAGCTTTCCACCATTCTTTAGCATTACCCTCAAGTTTGAATGTGCCTAAAATTGCCTTCTGCCGTTCCGTGCATCCCATAACTTCAAAAATTCCCTCCAAATGCTCCACCCATTTATTTGCGTCCCAAGGGTTTGTAGTCTCATCAAAGTTACAAGGTCGGAATTCATTAAATCTTTTGTAGAGATTATCCTTCTCACGATTCCTGACCCCGTTATTGACACCACTCCCAGAACCATTCCTGACAACACTGAGTTCGTCACCATTTTCTCCATGCCGGTTGTTAATAGCAGTGATCTGTTCCTGAACTTGGCTATAGGCTTTCATAAAATTTTCGAATATCTGCCGAGCATACTCCAGCATTTCCACAATTCTTTCACCCTGATTAGAGTTTCCAATAGCGTTATTCATTGTTCTAGTTCCCCTGCAAAATAAACAGTGAATAAGCCATCCTCTATTAATATTGGATCAAATTCCTTTCTTGGCATCCATACCCCACGGCCTCACCACGTGCCCTATAGTTACTAATTCTTTTACTTGCCCAAAACCTTATGCTCTGATACCACTTTGTCACGACCCAAATTCCGGGGCCCTGACGGAATTTGAATTATAACACGATGGCATACAATTCATACACATTAATCAAATAAACACATAAGGCATAAGCATCATTTATTAAAATAAATCTCTCCACATAACTTAACCAATAAGGTTTTCAATGTCTAAAATTTCAAAATAAAACATCAGATAATAAATTTAAATCCAAACTAAAAAAAATTCCTAAGCTACTGAATATGAAAGTATCGCTCTCTTTCAGCCACGCATGCCAAACACTATGGGCTGATCTTCGCCATTTTCTGGTCCAACCGCAACCCGATTACCTGAAGGGGGTGAACAACATCAGTATAAACTGGTGAATGATCCTCCTACTCTATTATACATTTGCAATTAACATAGTGACTTCATCAGCACAAATAAATATAAGCAATGAATAATTTAAATTAAACAAATAATTCAAAGAATAATATTCATTTTACAATAAATTTCTGAACCACATTCTTGCATCAAGTCCACATCCGCATAACATTTCATTACACTAAAATTCATCGAGATGCCTTTCCTGCATCTCCACATTTTACGGCCCTTAGGACCCTTCGCTTCAGGACCTCATTGTCCTAATTTCCACATCCATAAACATCATAAACAATCTATCAATCGAATCCAATGATTCCAAGGCTAGATAATCATAATAAACAATTCTGTGCTAGTGGTCCAGATCGGATCATACATAGCAGGACTTATGGATCAGAATACCATCTTATTTATTATTTAATACATACCCAGTACTTTTTATCACACCATCAATTTATAAGTAAACATCTTTGCTAATAGGCATTATTCCAATTTAATCGTTAAGATTATAAAATACAGGAGGACTTCTATGTAATTTTCATTAGCATTATGGCTGTTTTTATAATTCCCAACGAAATATCTTTAAGGTTTGCATATAATGATATCAAGCCATCTCAGTCGATATCATCTGAAGACATCAAGAGCCAGTCGGTGCAAGGCCTCCTCTCGCCCTGCCCTTTTTCAGACCATCAACTGTTGGAGATCAACGATTCGAATCCATTGAAACCACAACTTCCAGGTTCGCATGAGGGTCCTCTACCAGATCTGTGGATCAGATCTCGCATCCGGTGGGTCATGTGGACTCACAACACATGTCGTCAGAGAGGAGTATTCGTCGACTGAAATATGTGAGTCCCCTTTTTTTCGTTTGAATCTCCTCCCCATCATCCTTCTTTACTTCTTAAATCAACTCTCATGGGTGTACAATCACAAGGAAATCACCCTCTTTCAGTTTCAGATCGCCATATTATTTATTTAGCCATCATCTTGTTCACACAGAGGTCGTCAGACACAACCCATTGTGTCTGGCTTCCTGAAATCCTCAATTCTGGTGATTCAATTGATTTGTTCCCCACCACCGACAGTTCTACTGAGGTCGACCCAGGGTGTTGTTTCAGATCATCGGATCTGATTAACTACCACATGATCCATGTGGGGCCCTCAGTCTAGTTATATATGTTACACAAAAACGACATAGTTCTGGACTCATTCTTGGCATCAAGCTTTCTAAATCATATACAAATCACACTTAAATTCTCAAGAATAGACATGGGAGAGATCACTCACCTTTTGTAGACTCTAGTAGTATTTGGCCGAGCGTGGGACATCAACTGCCTGGGTGTTTGCCTCCTTTCCTCTTCCTCTTGGTCTCTCTTTTCAGTCTCTCTCTCTCTTTCTCTGTGCTCCTCTCCTAATGTTTAGAAAGAGGTAACGTGAAGCAATTTAGAGGCTACAAGAGTATATATATAAATATGTACACCTCTGATCCCCTTTCTTCCTAGGAGTCTATCAAATCTGTGCTTTCCTAATGGGGACTGTGTACAGAATTCCTTATCTAAATCAAGGATTTGTTTCCTATCTACAATTTGTTTCCTTAAAAGTGAAGATGTCGTGAGATCTTAGAAATAGAATGGGTCCCATTATATATATGTATATATAATAGAGCCTGGCATTCCCACCTTAGATATTACACATAATAAGTTAAAATACAACCCTTCATTAAAGTTTCTGAAGTAGACATCTCAGTCAATGAAGATACTAAAACTTTAATATCAACAATATTCCTTAATAAGATAAAATAAGAGTCATAGATTGCATCACCTCCTCCAGTAAATATGAAACTAACATTCTGCAAAACAGAAAGTCAGAAACAGATTAGTAACATTCGGATAACCATTAATGTGAGTGAAAAGAAGGGTAATATTCCGCTAAGGACAGATGAGTAACATTCTGATAACCATTAATGTGAGAGAAAGGAAGGGCAATTTTGAGATAAGTACAAATGACCCTATCCAAAGACCTAATCTAAATATCTATCACTGCAGGATCAAGAACATCAATACCATGTGAGATGATTATGAAGAGTAGCATTACTGGGTCCAGATGGGCCAACCGCCAGGATGCTTTCATGGTAGAGTGTTGCATAGAAAAATTCCCAACCTGGATTTCACATTGCCAAAAGTACCCCTACAATATGGGATGACTGTGGCCATTGGATAAAGTTCGGAGATGGCCTTGTAGATGATATTCTCTCTAATTAGTATGAATTTGTATATTTTCAACTAGATGGATACAAACTTTGCAGTGGTGGAGGCAGGAGTTTTTTAGAAAGAGAGGTTGGGGGTTGGGGTTGGTTTCAATAATGGGCTTAGAGAATTGCAAATTACATGACTTTAACAAATTTATTTATGATCATTTTTTTTAGGTTTATTGAGCATATTATTATAATTTAAAAAAGGTTCAAATTAAACAATTTTCTTGAAAGCCAGAATTTGAGTCTGATAATCACATCAGTCAGGTGTAAATGCATATACGAGTGACATTAATATCATTAAATATAGCAATTTATATTGCATAAGATTGTGCTAATCTAAATTTGAGAGAATCTCATTAGTAGGATGTGAAATTTATTTAATCCTGCGTGGATTCTCATTAAGTGGGCTGCATAGTAGGTTCCACTCTTTCCCTCACGTCAAACATGTGGGAGATCACTTATTGCATCTAGGCTCTCGTGAGAAGTAAATAGGTAGAAAAAGAAGGAGAAACCATTGAAACCATATAAATTCAAATGGAGATGGTAATTGGACAACTTAGATGGGTTGTCTTTCGGCAAAATGAGTGACGAAATTGCCCTTATGATTTTTTAAAGTTCTATTCTTTTCTAAGAGAAAAAAAAATGTAAGGGAAAAAAAATTTTTAAGGGGCAAACACATAAAAAAAAAAAGTTGGGATGGGGGAAAGAATATAAGATCAAACTAGGAATCACAATTTTAAACTCTTTCTTTCCTATGTTAAACAGAACAGAGAAGTTGCCCCTCTTCAACCCTATGTGGCTCTGCCATTGATCATTTGTGATCAATACGATTCCTACTTAACAGTAACAGTGGAGGATGATTATAAGAGAACAAAGTTCCTCTTCCACAAAGACTAACAAAAAGGTAATATCAGCCACACATCTAAATGATTCTCAAAGTAACTTTCCCCAACAGCAACACCCACACAGCTAAAAAACAACTTTGCAAAACAGATCAAATGAGAAATTTGCAACAAAGGCACAAAAAAGGCCCATCATCTTAGAATTGACATCATCAGGCAAAATGATCCATGCTGAGTTTGATACAAAACCAAGTGAAATGATAAAAGCTAATGCACGTTACCCACTGCTGAAGCATTAGCCAGAAAATGCAGTAACTTAACCAAAAAAGTTTAAAATTTTACTATATGAACTGTCCCACACGCATATAGAACCATTCCCTTTCCTGCAGAATCAAATTCTTGCAGCAGCATATGCTTCAATCAACACAAGGATCAATCGAAGTGCGGGAGAGGACGTTAGCAAGGTGCATAATTTCTAACCACTGGTGCATGTTTTCAAATGTGCAGACAGCCAGGCCTGCCTGTGTGCTTATCACTCCCTAAATGGCTGGATTATCATGCTTCAGAATGGTGACAGAATCTGAGAGACCTGAAAGATCTAAGTGGCCCCAAGTCTTCCCTAGTAGTCCAATGGCTGAACTCATATAGAAGCCCATGTTACAAGTATACAGAGTTGGAATATTCCTATTATGTATACACAAAATTTCGAGATCTCATGCCAAAAAATAAAAATAAATTCTCCTTTCATTGTTATCCCAAAAAAATTTCATACTCCACCTATTCGACTTGTCATCTAGAAAACACATGGTCAGAAACTAGGCTAATTCAACTCTTTGAACTCATTCTACCATTATCCAACCATATCAGCCAGTGGCAGACCTAGGATTTTCATTTGAAGAGTGCAGACGATGGTCAGTTAAAAAATTCATTATTGTATTGTCCTTTCTTCACATTAGCAATTGCAAAAGAGAAAATGTATCTCATTTAAATGGAAAACGAGAAAATGTATTTGACTGAAGTCATTTCTCAACTCTAAAAACAAAGTTTACAAATTGCCCTTTACAAATACTTTTGACAATTATTTTTGTTAAGGTCACTCGCAAACCAAAAGATTGGAACACAAAACTCACTTCTAGTTGTCTATTGATGAGGTTGGAACACATAATTCATGTGCCTATGAATATGAGAACTTATACTAAATTCAACTTAGAGAATAAAAGCCTAACAAAAAAAGCCGTTCTTAGAGCTTAAAGCAATGGCTGCCTATAGGTTGTCCTCTACACTAGACAAGAAAAACTCAATTAAGATAATCAAATCAATGCCTACCTAAAAGTTGTCCTCTACACTAGCCCATTGCAATAATTAAATCAAATAACAATAGCCAATCACGAGGCCTTGTTGTATATCTTCTAGAATGATTAAGCTTTAGCTCATAGCCATAATTACTTATATAGATAGACTAAACGCTTGACTGCTTCTGTCCCTTGATTACATTTCCTCAAATATTTGATAGACTCATGACAATAGCCACTTGCTTGCAAACATCCAAAAAAGGACTAAACATAAAAATTTGATTCTCACGGTTGCCCCCAATCCTAACATACATGAAATAAAGGAGAGAAAGAAACATCAGCATAAATATGGACAGAACACAAAAATAATAATAAAAGATTAAATCAGTTGGCAAAAAGTCTATCCTCAATTTATGAATATTTTCTTCTCATGACTATGCTACCATTGCATGTCTAAGGAGATTTTGAGTGTGAGGTCTACGATTGATGGATTTGATTTGGATTACATAAGAGGTTGGGGAAATTACAAATTTTATTGAGTTTTACCATTTGATGGAGTTTCCTAGAATAACAAATGGTGGAATTATTTATCTAGCTGCCCTTCATATCTGCTAAGGGAACCATTCCAAAGCCATGACAATCATATGTCACCGTAGATAGAGAGCTAGAGAGGGAGTGCACAGGTTGTGGTCGAAGGAGAGGAAGACAAAACCGAGGGATTGGTGAGTTTTCTACATTGGAGTGAGGCAGGAAATGATTTGGGACTTTTAGTGTTAGAAAAGGTAAGGTGCAATTTTTTTAAATTGGGGCATAGCCATGCAGCAATGGTTCTTATTGGGACTTCTCAAAACCCACCTAAGGCGACCGCACCAAATGTACAATATGTGGGTCTGCCCTTGATATCAGCAAAAACATGAGAAAAAAAGCATGCATTCTCAAACCTAAACAACTACCGGCATGTCCAAACTGATATGATTAGAGAACATCCTAGAGAAACTATTAGTAAGGTGGTCGAGACCTAAAAAACATACTAATTGGATGCCTTAATTTTATTGAAGAGTGGAACAAAAATGGGCAACTTTAACAAATCATCATTATCGACATCATCATCATCATTATGTCACAAATGTGGGGTCAACTACATGAATTCTATTTTTCCCTACCAATCAATCTTAGACTGAATCTTGAGATAAGTTGGACTTCTTTATGTATATCCTTACTACTTACATTCATGCCCTTTTTGGCCTACCTCTTTTTTTTTGAGTTGTCATAAACTTGCATACAGAAAGTTTCCATCATAGGTGCAATTATTGGCCTGGGTTTGATATTTCCAAACCATTTCAAACAAGTCTATGTTGATTTATCATCTATAGATGCTACCCCTAAATACACTTGAATGTGCTAATTTCTAATTATTTCTTTCCTATATATACTGCACATACATCTTAACAATCTCATCTATGTTAGTGCCATATTCATATATGCACAATCCTTGCTGTCAATTACATGTCAATGTCCAAGACCTTGCCCCTAAAAACCTCTCAAGGAAGATCAAGTTCAAAGGCAACAGTTCCTAACACTTCTAGTCTTGCAAGGCCCGCTTTTATAAAACAAGGATCTAAGGATCTTCATTGTGCCAACCTATTTCAGGAAAAAGACCTTAGGGCAAACCAAGAATAGACCCTAAAAGCCCTTGTCTCAGATGGTAGAATCAATCGGGTAAAATTAGCCAAAACTGAACCCAAGTACACTATAAAAAACAGTGTCCTCAGTCAACCATGGTCAGGCTCAATCAATCGCGAAGCCCACCAAGGTCCCCCACGGTTGCTTGTTTAGGAACAAAGTATTGCTTTGTATTTTGGAGCTCGGTCGAATGGTGGGCGATTGCAGGTTAGCTTGGTCGACCGCGGCAATTGGGAAGTTGCATTGACCACGGGTCAAACTAGCCGTTGCAATGTAGGTTAACCAAAAACTTAATTTAAGCTAACCGCCAACTAGTTGTTGGGAGTTCCTCTCTATATATTTAAGCTCATTTCAATGGTGTGAGCACACCTAACTTTCATGAGATTTTGAGAGCACTTTTATCCACTAAGTTAAACTCTTCCTAAACCTTGAAAATCAAATTTCCACTCACTCTCCAAGATCTATCGGTAAATCCTAAGAGCATCTTAAGTTCTTGAAAGAGTGATTAGTGGAATTAGGATCTCTAGTCATGAAGTTCACCCGCTCCCCATAGGCAAAACCTCTTCCACTCTTCAAATCCATCTTCCACACTCTCTAAGTGCATTAAAGGCATATCCTTGAGCATTCAAAGCTCATTTAAAGAATGTCTAGTGGAAGGATTTATCATTAGGGATTGGACTAACCATTCGGAAAACCTTAGTCACCCTATATCAAAACATCACCCTCACTTGGTTGTGCACATGTTGGAATTGGAGTATCTTCTTCACCAAGGAGCTTAGCAAGAAGGTCAAAGCTTGGAGCTTCAGGTTCAAGCATCAAGAACACACTCAAGGCGTAGTTCAAGAGGCAAGTGTTCTTAGTTTAAAATTCATTTTCACATAATTGTAAAGTGGATTAGACCTTAGTGATTGAACCACCAAAAAAAAAAAGGTATTGGTGGATGTAGACCTTCGTGATCAAACACTCAAACACTATATCAAAAAATTAGGTGTAAAGGCTTTTTGAGGTAAGACAATTGAAAACCTCTTATACTAAAAGCCAACAAATCATTGGATTTAGTTTGCTTGGGAGTGAACGTAGGTCAAGGACCAAACCACTATAAATATTGATGTGCTTCTATCTCTCTATGATTTATTGTCTTTCTTATATGCTTTGAGATGCATGCACTAGAATGCCCCCTTGCAAGACCATCCCCCGCATGATTTGCTCCTAAAAAAATGTGATGAAAGTTAGCTCCTAACTAAGATAAAATATCGTGCATCTCCTCCACCAAGTCCACCAATCTCCAAAGATAAAATGACTTTCCTAGTTTTGGATAGGTTTTCACACACTTCTGTTTAAGTATCTTGCCTTTTGAACTCCTATGTGCCTACCACCAACTAGTCTTCCATTCAAACTTTGAATAGCTCGGTTTGCATCTCACTCAATTTTAAAGCGAACAAAACCAAAATCTCTTCCCCACCTTATGATACCTAGATACTTGTACCAGCCCAAAGTATTCATATCAAACCAATACGATGCTTGTATTGGTACCTGACGTTGCATTGATACTTCTAGGTTATAAGTTCAAACTATCCTAGTTAGCAAGTCCATTATCATTTATTTCTGAAAAATTATCTTACTTCTCAACATAAAAAATGTTAGTAAGGAAGGAACATAAATAATGATAATTTCATTAATTCAAATGTGATCTTAAGGAAAAATTAAGACACCCGTATCCGCATCTGTGTCCTAGATTTCCAAAAGTGCAGAATCATATCCTTGATTCCAATATCCGTGTCTATACCAATAATTGTATATGGGCATCATCTAGGAAGTACGGACAAGCATCTAGGGTCTCCCTGTCCTTGTCAAACATGGACATAGCTCAAACACGTGTCCAACACGCCAAAAAACGTGTCTTGTTTTTTTTTTTTTTAATTCAAACATGGCTGGGGCATAAGGTAGACATAGATGGATACGTCGAGGACACGTTAGTGACATGGTTCATTTAAATTTTTGGCGGATTTTCTTCCATTTCGGAAAATTTCTATTGAAGCCCCTTCAATAAGCCTTCTCTTAGTTCGATCAAAAGGAAAGCCAAAAAGAAGACGAATAGGTGGAGGTGGTGGTGATGGCAGCGAGGAAGAGTGCTAACCTGCTTCAACTATGGTTGTTGCATTTCCACTGAGCTACTACTTCAAATGGGTGCTTGAATGGACCATTGTTTGCTTTCTGCTACTTCCACTGCTTCTAGCTTCGGGTGCCAGGTACTCCTCTTCTTCCCCTTCTTCTCCTTCCTTTTCTTCTTTTTCTTCTTCGGTTTTCTTCTTTTTTTTTTTTTTTTTTTTCATTCAAACATGCCCTGGAGGCTAAAGATGCCAACAAAAAGGGTAAAGAACTCATCGCTTTTTATAAAGGAGTAGGGGCCCGTTGGGTTTTTTTTTTATGTTTCTTTCTTTTTTAATGTTGGGCTACTGGCCAACTAGCCACTCGGCCCACTTTTCATTTCTATTTCTTTTTTCCTTTCTTTCTTTCTTTCTTTCTTTCTTTCTTTTATGTTGAGATATTGTCTAGCCCACTTTAATTTTCTTTTCCTTTATTTTTTCTTTTTTTCTTCTATGTTGAGATATTGTCTAGTGAGGCCCACCTCATTGAAAATTTCATCCACATAGTGGGCCTCACAATATTTGAGCCATATGATAAGTATATATATATAATTATTCTTTAATTTTGTGATTATATATAAATATAAATATAAATATTTATTATTTGTCCTGTCCTAGCCATGTCCGTATCCTACTTTTTTAGGATTTTACATATCGCCGTATTCGTGTCGTGTCGTATTCATGTCCCGTGTCTGTATCTATGCTTCTTAGGTAACTTGTGATTTTCTTTAGCGTAAGTGAAAGTTGTTTTAGTGATTCCATTTTTTTTTTTCAAGAAAATATTTCACCTAATATGTTTTCAAATACAAAATCAAGTAATTTCTTGTTTCCTCAGTTTTCTCATTATTTTCCATTCAGGTCCCTTAATCGCTAAATTTTTTTTAAAAATTGATTAGTTATTGTTTCAATATTGATTATACAAGATTTTCTCATGATAAGTAAGATATTCTAAAGACAGGATTTTACCACAAGATTTATTCATTCCACATGTTCCCTTTCAAAGTATTTTAAAAGTGCAAAAAGTGATTTTGTAGTTTCACATTTACACTTGATTTTTAAAATGGACAAATTAATTTTGCTCTCTTTGTGAATATGTGCCATATGTTATTTTTAAGACCCAACCATGAACCTACTAAGGATTCTCTAATTTTAGAAAAAATTTGGTGGACCAAATTTTGTTTAAGTGGGGGAGAATGTAGTACCCCAAAAGTTACAAATCCCTTCCATCATAACTCCAAATCCCATCAATCCCTTCCATCGTCATTATCCATCCCCCTGCAAACCTTCCTCCTTACTTATACTGAATCGATGCACCCCACTCTCACCAATCCCCAACTGCCTGAACAGAGCCATCCATCCCAAATCTTAACCACTCGCCCTTCACAAATCATATGCGTTCATGGATGATAGATCACACACCAAGTTAGTCAATTTTTTTATTTGCATTTAATAAAAATATGCCTCCTAAGAACTATGTAGAAGTGGAGTCTTCATCCATGTCCATGAAGGAATTGAGTGGAACTAGTACAGTTATTTTTTATTTGCACCTATTGCTTAGTTATTCGGAATGGCGCTCAACTCTAAGAAAATCTTGTAATGGTAGATGCCAGAATTAAGAAAATTAGAAAACAATCAACATGGGGATAATTACCGAGGTGATAGAGGAAATATTCAGTATCAACGAGAGCAGTAGACATGTAATGTTGATCAAGATTTAAGAATTAAACTTGGGATCCCAGAATATAATAGAAAATTGAAACTAGATGAATTTATGAGCTAGTTAGTGTCTGCGGAGAATATTTTTTCACAGAAGTCAATGACAAGGGCCAATAAGTCACCCGCTAGCAACTTGATTTCGAAATTATGTTGTGATGTGGTGGGTTGCAAAAGAAAAGGAAAAAAGAAACCATAGATCTTACTGAGACATGGACTGTAATGAAGAATCTTTCAAAACAAAAGTTCCTCCGAGTCAGTTACTCAAGAGATCTATGTTCAAACTTACAAGATTTAAAACAATGATGCATGTCAATTGTTTAGCATTTTGAAGATTTTGTGACAATACAAACTCATTCTACTTTAAATGAGCTTGATGATGTTTCAGTTGACCGGTATTTTTGACATTAGACATACAACATATCATGCATTTGAGCATTTTGATAATGTTGATGATATCATCCAACACGCTCTTAAGGCCGAGGATATTGTAACTTATGATCATTATCATCATCAAAACCTTATCCCAACATGTTGTTGAAAAGATACTCATGGGTCACATGTGGGACCCAAGGGATTCTAACGATTTTCTTATTTAATTAACTTTTATTAGTTTCTGAGAGTAATTGAATTATTGTAATTAGGAACACCTTTCTAATTTCTATAGGAATCTTACCTAGTTTCCCACTTTGAGTAGGTTTTCTTACAACCTACTTATATGGCATTGTAGAGATCAGAACATCAAACTTGAGTTCCTAAAAATTTTCCCTTGTGGGATTTTATCATTGGAGAGTTTTTTTCTGTGTGATTTGATAATGTGGGACAAAAAATACATTAGAATCAGGGCTTGTTTGTCTGGAGGCAATTTTATTGGAATGAAAGTTGATATCGGTGGTTTTGTTGTCTTCCTTAGTTTGGTTCAGTATTTTTGGGATTCTTCGTTATCTTGCCATGTCTTTTTCTTGGTTTTCATGTACTTTCATTCTCCATGGGGAATAGGAAATGGAACTATGTGGAAAAGGGCCTCCTTGTTAAAGGCACTGTTACTTGAAAAATCCCATAAGGAAAAAAACCCAAAACCCATATTTAGTCCCAAATCAGATCTGTAAATATTGACATAGAATCAAACACACAAATGATGGTTGTCCGCAAAAATAGAAGGAACGAAAGAAAACCCATCGATTTCAACCCCAAAAAAGCTATCCGAACCTTAGCACCAGGATTCTACCAAATAGTCCCTAAGCTTTTCATTAAATTTTTAATTAAGGACATTTGGCAGTTTAAGGGTACTTTCCAAACATCATTTTTTTCTCAATTCTCTTAACATTTCAAAATTACATATCATGTAAAACCATATAGCCACTAGTAGGGATGCTAAATTATCTTTGATCATAGTGAAGGTGCTGAAAAAGGAATGAAGATAATATAGAGAAATTGAATGAAGATTTTATTTCAATAAAAGGGTAGTCTAAGTATTAAAAAAATTGATGAAAAAATTTGCCAAAAATAGCTTTAAATGGATGAATTTCCTTAATTGAAAACTTCTTGGAAATCTTAGGACCTAATTTGAGAGGTTTTGAGATTTATATCGATAAAGCTTAAGGCTTTGTTTGAAAATTTTCCAAAATCCAAATACCTTTGGGCCGGTGATGCGTGAGGAGTTTGTGAGGAATCAACACAGTTGAAGATTCCTTCCTACTGCAGATTTTATATAGTTTAGAGTTTTACATTGATATTAATGCAGATTTTATAAAGTTTAGAGTTTTACATTGATATTAATGCGTATAGGCATGTTTCACTGACAAAATTTAGTATCCATGTGTACATCCACATAACCAAGAATTTTCTATTTGTATGGATTGAAATTGGACTTTAAAACCTTTACAATTGAGGATTTCTTACATAGGCCCGAAGTCCAAACCTTCAAGAATTTACAATTGCCAAACATAGATCTTCAAATCCTTAGGACAATTTAGCAAGGAATTCTCATAAATCCGGGTGCCAAACATGGCCTTTAAAGTGTGACAATTTGATGGGAGTTGTAAAAAATTAGTGATGGATATTAAAAACCACCAGTAATGGTTACCATTAGAAAATACTTATAATGGCGACGGCTTCATACGGTTACCCATTCTCACTAAAACTACTAATTTTAGGGACATGGAAGAGGTAGGATGTATATACAAATACTAAGACTATAGGGCCTGTTTATAAATTTTGTAAACATTAGTGAGGTATATAAAAAAAACTCTAGTAAAAACAAAAAGGTCGGGTGTATATATAAATACTAAGACTATAGGAGCCAATTTATAAATTCTATAAATATTGGAGAGGTATATGAAAAAGCTCTAAAAAACCCAAAAAAGATGAAAGTAGAAGGTCAACATGGTCGTGAGATTTTTGATAGATTTGAAGGCCATGTCTTATTTCTTCTCATTGTGTAGTCTCTCATACTCTCTCAATGGGATCCTTTTTTTTTCCTTTACATTTTTAATTTGTTTTATCCTCTTTTTCTCAATCCTCATCCACGGAAAAGTACAAACAATCCTCGCAAGTTTTTAAAGGGATTATGGGAGCGGATTCACGAACAAAAAATCTTAGGATTATTACTATTTGTAGGCTATTCCTTAACCATAAAATGCCCAGTTATTCCATAAGATCGTGGTATAAAAGCCCTTCCGCCATCATTATGAGGGGTTTGGGCTCTAATTATTCCATAATGTCATGGAAAAAAAGGTCCCCTGACGATCATTATAAGAGGATTGGGCTTTCCATCATATTTTCCAACTCTAAGAGGTTTTTTGGTAAAAATACCTACGTTCTAAACATCATTATTAAACTCTTTGATTCGAAACTTGATTATAATTTCAAAAATAGAAGCATTAATTATTAAAATATCTTCTACCTATCTAATGGTTCAAAATGAAAGTAAATTACCAAAATGAGGTGACTCAAGTGAGTTTACCCTTTGATTGACTCCGTCCTTCATCAAAATGAGATAGCTAATAGTTGTATATATCTTATAGCTAATCATTTATCCAACTTATGATGATGATGATCGCAAATCGTCCATCTCCTTGTTACTCTGATTGTCCCATTGTAATTTCATTTTTAAAAGTTATATGGTCAATGCCAATAAAGGGAAATTGTGTAAACCCGTTCAATTCTTTTTTGCCAGGGAACTTGTAACTTATAAACACAGAACCCATCAAAGTTGATTTGGATAAACTCGCTTAGATTAATTTATTTTATGGTATCAAAGCGGGTTTTGAAACGTTTGTAGTTTTGATGGTCCAATATAGCGGTAATTGCCTAGAACTATTTTATCTTAGTTGGGCTTTCACTTTTACTCTCTCTGCATATTCGGTAGAAAGTAGAGTAAGAAGCCTAAAAGGCTTTTTTTGCACAATAGTTGAGGCAAAATCATTTTTTCAGAGGTTTAGGGTGCGTTTGGCATCGTGTCATTTGGAGGTTCCCATGTTCCCATGAGATAAGTCTACAGAAAATATGTTTGATATGTACAAATCAATATTTCAAATTTTGGTCTCGCTGGAATGATTCTCAAAATCTTTAGCCGCTGACATAAGAAACTCAAAACAGAAAAACTTTGTTTTTTTTTTAAAAAATAACTTTCTGCAATAGTTGTTTCCTACTTATTTCAAGATGACTTTATTACATAGTTTTTAAAGTGGGTCACATGGTAAGAATCATAAAAGATGAGCACATATTATAAATCCTAATTTTTTATAATGGTGGGACTACATTATAATTCCTTTGAGTATGGGCTTTATGTTTTAATTTCTAAATGTGGGTTATATGGTTAAAAAAATATTATCTTTCAAAGAAATAATTAATCTTTCAAAAAAATATTTAATATTTAAAAAAATATAATCTTTTAAAAAATATTTAATCATTCAAAAAAATATTTAATCTTTAAAAAAAGAATCATAAAAGGTAGAGTTATACTGTAATTCTTATAAATGCGGCCTCATGTTCTAATTTATAAATATTGATTATATGGTCAAAAAAATATTTAAATATCTTTTCGAAAGATTAAATATTTTTTTGATCATATAACCCACATTTAGAAATTAGAACATAAGCTCACATTCATAGAAATACAATGGGCGCATATTTATTATATTAAAAAAATAATTTAATATTTCAAAAAAATATTTAATCCTTTAAAAAGATAATCTTTCAAAAAAAATTTAATCTTTCAAAAAAATTAATATTAAAAAAATATAAATAATTTATTTAAGAAAACATTATCATTTTAAAAAATTATTTAATCTTTAAAGAAAATATTTAATATATCAAAAAATATCTAATCTTTCAAAAAAAAATATTATAATTTATTATAATTTCCAAAGGTGGGCACTAAATTATAATTTTTAAATATGGATCCTATCTATAAAATACAAAAAATATGGCAACGTAATTACAATCGCAAAAGGTGGACATAGATTAGAAATTATATAAATGTGAGCCCATTTTCTAATTTCTGAAGGTGTGTACCATGCTGTAATTTATACAGATGGATCTCATATTTATGTTAAAAAAGGTGGGCCCACATTATAATTCTTATAAAGGTAGGCTCACCTTATAAATTTTATGAATATGGGCCCCATGTTGTAATTTTTAAAGATGGGTACTATATTGTAACCTTTATAGCTGATTCCCACATTTTAGATCCTATGATTCTCTTGCCTCGGTTCATTGGAGAAATTTTTTTACACGGTTACCAAACAAGTTTCGTATGGTATGTTCTCAACAGAGTATTTTAACATAATATTGTCAAACAACTTTTACAGAGTATAGTCTCAGCACAACCTGGTCTTGGTGCAATCAGATTTGAACACAAAATTGAAAACAACACGGGAATAATGCCAAACATGCCCTTATTTTCCCACACAAGGTTCAAGGTCGAAGCAACTTTTCATAGAGGAGCCAGTTGACCATTCCTACCTATATCAACAATAACACTTCTTGTTGTGTCTTGCTGCTCAAGCTTACCCACTTAAAAAAAAAAAAGGAGATTTTGAAAGTTGTTCCCTATAGCTGAACTTTAGAAATGACTTTCCACTCTCCTTTTTCAAAGTTTGAATATTTCCCTATAGCTACAATTACGCCATTTTAGAACTAAAATGCCTATAGTGTAGGCAATGGCATAAAAAGAATTTATTCTTTAAATGAATTTAAAATGTTGGTCAATGAGAACATTTAAATTTGCCTTATTGCATATATAGGTTGAAAATCCATCTGTGTAAATGGGTTTGGATGAAAATGTATAGCATTATTATGTAATTAAAGAGTGGTGATTTAACACGCATTTTCTTATATTCTTTTGGATTTTAGGGAATATTTGGATATGTATAGAACAAAATATTTTTTGATTTAAATACTTGTAGAATAAAATATTACATAATAAGATATTTTAGTATTACAATATTAAAATATTGTTGTTGATTTTTTATTAGTTTCTAAAACATTCAATAGATTTTGAACTAAGCCGTTACGTAGTTGTTCCCATATTATAATATACGCTAAATTTAAAATTCTTAATTTCCAAATCAAATAAATGGTCAATAACTTTATAATTTTATTTCAATATTTTTTAAATGACAAGACAAACATTTCATTGGAATTCAATTCTAACAAAAAAAAAAACCGCCAATTGTATTTTCAAAATAAAGGATTCATGATAAAGTGTGTTTCTTTAATTTTCTAAGAATTCTATTCATGCAAAGAAATATGTTATAAATTCCCAAGATACGGGATTTTATGGTAAAATTTGTTCATTTGAATTTGTATGAATTTAATTTTACGTGAACAAATAGGCCCTATTTTTCATGGCAGAATCAGTTCCTTTAAATTTTTAGAAATTCAGATCTATTCTAATAGATTGGCCCAATCATATTTTAACAATAATGAATTCATTTCTTTAAATCCTTGATAATTTAATTTCATGCAAATAAAAAAACCTTGGTTTATGGTTAGAATAAGAAATTAGCAGTAATGTGGTTCCTTATAAATTTCTAAGATTTATTTTCATGGAATCAAATTGGCCCTAACAAAGGCAAGGATCTATAATTTTATTGGTCTTCTATCTTCACCATCTATCAATAAATGTGATTTTTAGTGTTAGGACCCAGCAAATGCTCACTTTGAATCATAGAAAAAAAAACTAATTTTTATTTAAAAAAATAAACGGAGACATAATTAATTTATCATGTTAGAAGCCCACTTCTCATTATTCAAAGTTGATCATAAGAACAATTACTCCCAATTAATATGTTCCTTCTATAAAATTTCACTTTAATATGTAAAAGTAGATTGTACACAAAAATGTAAGCCACACAGGTTGCATTGACCAATGGTTACGCAAAGAAAAAGGAAAGGATAAGTAATACTAGAACGAAAATAAAATAAAATGCAACGAATAGAGGTGCCATAAGAAAAGAAGCTTTAGGTAGTTTTATCATTTCTCCAAACATGGAGATGGTCTAGGGAAAATTAGAGTTTTTAAGGACGAGAGAAAAATCATCTCTAGAGGTACGCGACAGGGAATAACCTCTCTCTCTCTCTCTCTCCTCCCAACTTTATCTCTCCTCGACTTTGGGTTGAGTCAACTTGCAAAAGAGTTCTTCTTTTAAGGCTAACCAGTGGCATCAGGATCATCCTTCTCGCCCATTTTTAGGTTAAGCATTTCTCATCATGTAGTTTTGATCAAACTTGATCAGAGCAACTATGTCCTATGACTAGCACTATTATTGTAGGGTCTTAAAAGCAAAAATCTGTTTGGTTTTGTTGGTGGAACAGATCTTATCCTATGTCATACAAGCTCAGAGATGATGGGAAACCGAGTAATACCATGGACCCTGCATATCTTAAAAAGGTAACAACAAGATTAAGCACCGTTAAGTCGGATTAATGCAACACTCACTCCAATTGTGTTCTCCACATGGCTCATTTTTTAACCTCACAAGATGTAAGATGATCTCTAAAAAAACAGTATGCCTTCCAATCTCATACACGGATCATGCAGTTGAAGAACTAGACTCAAAAAATTAAGAGAGGTAATTTTTTAATTTCTGATTATATTGATAGAACGAATTCAATTGCTGATAATTTAGCTCTCGGCAAGGTCGGCTCTAGACAAGTTAAGGCCTAAAGCGACAATCCTAAATGAAGCCTTTTTTATTTTTTAATATTATTGAATATATTTTATTAAAATCATATTTGGAAACAAAAGGTGACATTAATTAAGGAAAACCATATTTGGAAAACTTAATGCCCTTACAAAAAAATACCTAGCTAAGATTAGCGGACCCAAAAACTAAGTTTTCTTGTAAATGTCGACTCGGTTTTTTAATAATAGTTTAAGTAAAAAATTATAATTGATATTTAGAAGAAGTAAATATGAACTCAATGGAAGCACTTTGTGATCATAATCCATCAGCAATTGGTATTTTGTATCCTATGATGATTGAATGCAGGGAAAAAAAGGGTGCAACTAACAATAAAATTTTTGTAGGGACAAGAATCATTTAGTTGTAATTAAAGTTGATGATTCATGATTTGACCCATAAACCAACTCGAACCCAAACTAATAATTCAGGGTTGGAGTTGACATTTATGATGAAATAAATAAAATGTGATGTGTTTGAATTGAAAACATTTTTGATATTTGACCTACCAACTTGACTAATTGTAAACACCTACCAATCCAACTCAAACCCAACCTGTTAATTTAGAGTTTTTGTTGAGATTTTAATATAGGAATAAAGGTTTTTTTAGGTCAATTGACAAATAAATTATCATAAATAAGATTATAAAACAGTTGAACCCAGTCCACCATAAAACCAATTGCCGAACATCATATGACTCATAACCCACAAGTGGAATAGCATGTGGCCAAAACCAAACTGTCAACCTTCAACCACATCATTTAAAAAATAATGATAAAAAAATAGGAGTTGCTTTCTTGAAATGTGAAAAGATAATGGTTTTTTTTTTTTTTTTTGGGAATGTGACAAGGTGAGGCTTTATATTTTGGGGAGAAACAAAAGGATGGTAGTTTCTTTTTTGGAATGTGAAAAAATAACATTTTTTTTAATATGAATAGATGAGGCCTTTTTTTTAAGAGAAATAAAAGAATGACAGTTGCTCATTTTGGAATTTGAAATGATGTTAGTTGCTGTTAGAGGGCTTTTTTTTGGGATTGAAAATAATGATAATAGTTACTATTCTGAGACCTTATTTCATGGGGACATAAAGCAAAGGATTTTATGGCTTTGTGGTAAAGCTGGCACTCGCTCTCAAGGGTGGTTTTTGACAAAAAATGTTGGGGCACAAGCGCACCCCATAGTGTTTCTCTTATTCTCGAGCTTTCTTTTTTGTTGTCCTTTTCCTCTTCCTTTTTGTGGCCCATGCAACGATGGATTCACACTCATCTTTGGCTGTCATCATGGGTTGGGCCAGCTTGGCCTTAATCTGAGTTAAACCCACTTTGGTCCTGGCATGCATATAAAAATGTAAGCAAATAAGTAAGGAGTGCTTTTAATTTGGTGATTAATTTGTCCAAACATTACTAACAAAGCCCAAACAAGTAATTAAAAAAAGTCGGATTGGCCCGGCCTGGCCTAGATTGATTGACTAAATGGATGGGTTGACACTTGCGGCTAGTGTTTCAAGCGTCAAGCTAGGGGCCTCCGATGCATCAATGTGGCTTGACCTAGCCCACTAAATGACAATGGTTGTTAATATCTAAACGAGGTAAGGGTTGGGAAAATAAGGGCATGTTTGGCATTATTCCCATGTTGTTTTCAATTTTGTGCTCAAATCTGATTGCGCTGAGACCGGATTGTGCCAAGACTATACTCTATAAAAGTTGTTTGACAATATTATATTAAAATACTATATTGAGAACATACCATACGAAACTTGTTTGGTAACTGTGTAAAAAAATTTCTCCAACAAACGAAAGCAAGAGAATCATAGGATCTAAAATGTGGGACTCAGCTGTGAAAGTTACAACGTAGTCCCTCCCTCTTACTTCTTCTTTTGCATGCATGGTATGCGAAGAGTGTTTGAACGTGTGATTTGAGCCTAAGGACAACGATTCTCGTATCCAAGATCATTTGAGGCAAGTATAAGCATGATTTATGTGAACCCATGTTGGTATATGTTTGATTTTGAGTAATTTTCGTAATCTTGCATGTGGAGTATGTTTACAGCCCAAATTGTGTTCATTTCCATCTGTTTGATGTGGATTTGCCATCTTTATATATGTCCAGTTGCTTCTGTAACAGATTCAAGAAAACGACCTTGAGTAGTTACGGCTAAGCCGTAAACTGCCTACAGCTCAGAGTCTAGAAAGTTGAAAAACCCAGGTTTCTTCTATGGTCAGGTCACGGCTAAGCCGTATAATGTATTACGGCTAAGCCGTAGCGCAGCCGTGACCCAGCTGTAGATCAATATAGGGTGCAGTATCTGAACTAACTGAGAGTTGACATTTTGCAGACCTTCTACAGTTTAGCCACAGCTAAGCCGTGAGGTGTTCTACAACTAAGCTGTACCCTTATCGTGGTTGAGCCGTAGAACAAAAACAGGGCTAAGCCGAAAATGCGGATGAACAGTAAGGGGAACCACGGCTGAGTCGCAGTGTATGTTACGGCTAAACCGTAAGATGCCTACGGCTAGGCTGAAAGGTCACCCACGGCTGAGCCGTAAGACCTCTGAAAAGTAAGAAAGTTAGAAATTGAAGAGACCTTATAGGACCTTTGACATAGAATGTAGGCAACCCTGACTTGCCCAATGAATAAGATAGAATCGCATGAATGATCTCGAGGGTTGCGACTCATTCATGTACGTTATCCAGTTATTAAGCACCTCCCCACGTGTATTTGTTTAAGGGACTTCGATGCACATTCATGATACAATGCAACACTAGACAATGGTACATCGGATAACTTAAAACTATATCATCATGTACTGTTAGAAACAATGGATAACTAGATTATAGTTGGCTAATAAATGATCTTGATTCGATTGAATATTAAATTGCATGGCATTTTGTATGATGCTCATTGACCTCCACTATTCAATATGGGTTTGTTAGTTCTCTTTATGCCCATTTGTAAGTTCAAATTGTTCGATATGTTTCCAACACTTTGAGTATTGTACACATGTATGTATGAATTGATCATATGTACGTTTGATATATGTTTGTATGATATATATTTGATATAATATGCATGATTTGTTATATGACTGATTCTATATGGTCAGGCGCTAATCAGCCTTTGCCTTAGGATACCCAACGGGGTTGAATTTGGTGTAGTTTATACAGCCTTACTGTAGTGAGTTTATGTCTTGCGGCTTCCGGACCCTAGAAACCCAAGACCCATTCGTACCCTAGCCCGGTCGATAGTGTTCTTAATATGTGTGTCCCTAATAAGGGAGGATAGGGCAAATGTACTAGCCTCCTAGTGTGTATATGTCCTGTAAGCATTGATTCTGAAGGCATGCGTCATTTGAATGCACAACTGCTTAGTATGCGAAATTGAAATGCTATGATTTATCCATTGTCATTCATTCTATTAGACACAACATGTGTTAACTTGTTATTGCTTATACTTTGTTGAATCGTCGTATTTATGAGTTGTCCTTGGTGCTACAAGCTCAGATCTCTCGACCGACCCCTCATCGGTCAACCAGACTCCACGGGAGACCCCAAATGCCCCATCAGGGTTAGAGGAGTGGATGTGACTCCTCCCACGGAGTGCGACCCCATCATGCATGCATCAGTCTTCCCCACTTTGGGATCTCTTTGGATTTTTGGATTTTTGGAGTAGGCATGATCTTTTTATTTGTATTTTGATTCATTTTCTATACCTCTGACTTTCTATAATCTTTTGTATATTAATCATTTTGTTTTACAGTATTTTCGGTGTTATGATTTGATACCTACAGCTTCCACATACATGTATTGCACGTGTGAAATTCCCTTGTGCGTAAGCACCTATACCAAGTCCAAGTATATAGGCCCAGGAGTACGTATGTCCTTGGTTAGATTCTAACTAACACCGGATCCCCTAGGCTAGGGTTGTGACAGATACTACATCGCTCAGGGGACCCCAATTATTTGAAAACAAAACTTTGCACCAAAAACGATTCAAAGCCCAAAGGACATTTCATGTGTGGTAGGAACTATAGGGTCCCTTTCAGTGTAGGTCCCAACTAAGTAGTTTTTTCACGAAAAATCCTCAAAAAGCAATCAACATTGAAAGTGTAACAAAAGAATTTGCAAATTGCAAATGAAAAGCCATTTGGCAAGACCTAGCAAAACCATGAGATAGAGATTCTACTAGGAACATATACAGTCCAAAGGCTATTTCAAGTGCCCTACATATAAGGGCACTACTTAATGTCATAACATCTCACACTAAAAGTAGAATGACGATGTTAGATTTCCTTATGGCTAACATATGGTATCAAATGTTAATGAAGTGTATCTTTTGTTGGATGCTTTTTGGTTGAAGTGATAAATGCGAATGGCCATTTATAAAAAAAGCAAGAGGAATTTACGTGAAGAATCACTTTAGGTGGGCACGAAACCAAAAAAGGTCCCGTACCTTTATAGGCACCAAAGTGGTCACCAGGGCCCACTTCAGCCTTTTTTTTAGAATAGTAGGAATGAGCGTATAAAAGAGGAAGGCCGAATTCAGCGCTTATGTTAAAAAGGAGCGTCGAGTTTGACACTTATGCCAACTATTCTAAAAAATGAACTTTGATTCTTGTTTGGGTTTTGAGAACAAATCCAAATTGGAGCAGAAAATGGGGTACTTTCCTCACCTTTTTGTTTTGCATGCCATCTGCAATGGTGTCCATCCAAATGGTTAAAGAAAGAATCAATAATAGCCATAGATCTGAAAGGACCCCAGATTGTGTTTTCAGGGTGGCCCACTTCCCTAATCTTTATTTTAGTGATTTCATTCAAGAACAGAAACGTGGATAGTTGCAGCTCCTATTGAGAGAAGTTAGTAGTTTATAGAGAAGTTAGTCGATGCTCCTTAAGAAGCTAGCCTGATCCCTTAGCGTAATTCCCATATATATATATATATATTATATGCTCGTTCTAGATGATACACTCTTTTGGGAGAATATAGTCATGTGGATGCTAACTAGTATGTTATGATACTATATTTATGATTCGTTATACATACTTACTCATGCACAACATGCTTAGTTTACGGTTATTGCCTTCTTTTAATCAATATATTTCTTAAATTCATTTGACACATTATAATGGTCTTATATATCTTTAAATTGCTTAACAGTTATGTTAACAGTGCTACCCTTAATGTTATAGGTTCTAAACCCAATCCCAGCACGACTGTCGACATGTCTACCGAGGGTACCTTAATGGTATCTAGGGGTATAGAAGAGTGGAATGAAGGTGACATATATTATTAGTCATCTTACAAAGAGCGACAAAAAGGGGTTTAATTGGGTTGATAAGTTTAGTGATGTAGGGACTTTGATTGTTGGACATGTGCCGGAGATTGTATAACTGAACATGTTTAAGTGATTGTAGATTGTGTGATGGGAATGGATAATTAAAAGACTTTAAGTTTATTTTATGGTTGTATAAAGTTCCTTCTATGTTTGCTTATGATCATTACATGTGTATTTTATAGGTTTCCGCATTATGTTTGAAATTAAATTTACGTGTTGATGGATTTCCCTCACACATTTCTGTGGAATCTCCTTGATAGTGATTCGTACTTATCTTCATATGGCACGAATTGCTACGGGATTATGTATCCATACCCTAGGGGCCCATTCTAATCCCTAATTCTCGGGATCGAGGTGTGACATAAGGTATGCCAAACTCATAATACAAAAGGCAACTTTGAAATGGGAGAACCAATTGGAAAGGAGGATTTGCCTTGTTTTTGCATGCCTTGTATTTAATGCATGTTAGGTAAAGAGACATGTGGGTAAATATTTGTATAATACTTATTTATTCTTTGGGGGTAAAATGATAGTATTTATATTGACATATATATGTATATAGTATGATGTAAATAAGTATTTTAATTGGGTATAGTATAAATGAACTATGAAGTCTTTATCTATTTATTTTTTTGGGGGTAAACTACAAGTATTTATATTGACATATATATGGTATGGGCCTACTATACCATATAAAATGGGCCTAGATGATAGTATACTATATAAAATGGGCCTACTATAGATACATGTGAAAAAAAAGGTTGACAAAATTGGCTCTATTTGTAGCCCTTGATTTAATAGCTATAAGAATTAAGAACTAGTGGTCTTTTAAGCATAGATTCCTTTTTCAAATTCAATCCAAAAGTCGATAAAGGTTTGATGATTGAGATTGGGCCTGGTACCAAATTATGACAGGTGAAAATTAGAGATTTTGAGCTTATTTACATATTAGAGATATTGTTAAACCTCTAATTAATTTTCTACTCTTAGAGTTAACTTAAAACTTTTGCCTCTAAAAAAAGCTAGGGATGCTACTTATTTATTTTTAGGGACTTTTAGATAAATTGGATAGTGGTGTGGTCTGTGTGGATAGTTTCATGTTTATATATTTTAGTTGAAAATAACATTGTAATCCAATTACCTAGAGGTGGTTAATCCAAAATGATACAAATGGTAGATTCTATATTATAATTTTTAAAAGATGTGCTCAATTACCTTGTGCAAATGGTAGACCTTTTATTTTAGACCATAATATATTTAGCTTTTATTAATTATATTAGAGTCTCAAAACAACCCACACCTAATTTTAGCGGCGGACCCAGATGGATGTATATAGGTCCACCCCTGCCTAATTTAGTAGCCCTTAAGATCGGTGGTCAGATGACAGTGAATTTTTTTTATATTGAATTCAAAGTTGTATAAAAGGTTTGATGAGAGTGAATTTGGGCCTGATGCCAAATTGTGGGGGATTGCAAGTTAAAAAGGCATTATTTGGTAGCACAAACGTTAAATTGTAAATAAATGTCAAATTTTGAAAAATTAATTACAAGTTTATTAGATATTTTTAATTTTTAATATTCAAAGAAGTTCTAAATTACAATTGCAAAATAAGAGCTTATTTTTAGCGTTGCCAAATGGGATAATACATGAGCATACTCAAGTATTGGTATTGTGGGTGCTGCATGTGTCCAAAATCCATATGAAAATTTTGGCTCCACTTCCAAAAGTTACAATAAAACTTGTGGGTCCATACTAAAAAACCATATGAAAATGCTCAGTTTGCCCCCAAACTATCAAGTTCCATGCCCCTCAAATAAAAATGTCGAGCCCACCGCCGGGCTAAAACTAACTCATTAATGAAGTCATATTTGATAATGTGACCATGAATATAACCCCAATTGTCAGCGGGATTATGCATTAGTTAAATTCTTGACTAGTTAGTGATAAATAATTTTTCACCCAAAGTCATGTATCATTATTTTTAGTGATAAAAATCCAATATTGATTTTTTACTGGCCATTAAAATGGAGGGAGAGAAAGTAGCTTCAACTTTTGAAGAAATGGAAAATATATTAAGAGTTTAGAACATTACACAAGAAAGATCATTTTCCAATTCATTTTCCTACTCGAGTATAAAATAATGTTAATAATAATACAAGTAATATTTTGAGCTCTTACAAGTTACAAGTTTCAAGTGAGTGATAGAGTAAAAAAATTAAAAAAAAAGGGATATGATAATTGATAGGTTAGTACCCACTTGCATTATGTTGATTGGATAGTGTCGAATCAGCTTAAAAAATTAAGTGTTTGCCAATATAATCTCTTAACGGATTGAGTTAGATGGGGAGAACGCACAAGGAATCTCTACTTCATCAATTCCAAATCATATATTTTGTCCCCAAATTGTATAATAATGGAGAAGTAAACCCAAGTAGTGTTCGCTAGTTGCTACTTGGACCGAACTTAAAATGCTGTATGTTGAGGTAAGGTTCAATCAACATCATTTACTCTTAGTTGAAAAGAATGCGAGTCCTGCAAGCAGCAAGTCTATTGGTTACTGTGCAATGCCTTTTTAAATGAAAAATGAAAAGAAAAGGGGGGCTGCTGCAAATACTAAAAATCCTATTTAAAAGCCTTTGGTATTTCACTGTTTTGTCTTCCACTCTTCTGGCGACAAAACATAAGTTCGCCTTCTTTTTCGCACGGGCAGTCGCCTCGCCCACAAGGGCCACCACGCTGTCGTCCTCCAAGCCATCTCGTCTCCCTCTATTTCACAATGCCATACCGACGCCGATGCCCTCGCCCTCCCTGTGAGCTTCTCTTCACTCTCCAATGGAGTTCTTTGATGGAAATGGAAGGTCTCCTTTGAAATCTCTACTATCTGTTACCATGTAAGGAGTTTGGACATCTTTGATCTCTTCATTCTTCAACGTTAAGGTTAGCTTCCTCTTCTTCTTTATCCATATCTTCTTTCTCCTCCTGGAACAAAAGGGAAAATAGTTAGGGCTTTTCTTCCCTTTTCTAATTAATTACAAAATCACATGAATCTTTACAACACAATGAAAGAGCATTTGAACTGCTATTTTTGTTTTGTTAAATCTCTGTTGATTCCCTCTATTTTTGTTTTTTTTTCCAATAAAACACAACATTGCCGTATCCGATTTTTTCTATGTATTCCTACCGTATCTTGTGGTATCCCGTACCTATATCCATATCGAACCGTATCGGTACAGGTACCTTGGGTAAAACCACATATCCGGATATCATACTTTTAATATACTTAATGATTTAAGTACAATTGAATATGAATGTTTTAGTGCTCATTAAAATTTGGTTTATATTATGTTTAAGTACATCTTGAGAATCTAATTAGCTCCAAATTTTTGGGGCGTTACAAATCCAACTGCAAGATCTATCATAGATAAAGCTGCAAGCCCAAATGAATCACAACAGTCTATTTTTCAAACCAAGTCACGATAGATCTCCAACTATTCGAGTGCCACTAGAGGTAGAAGTGAAAGCAGAAGACTAGAAAGCAAAAATGAAAGCGCCAAGTGGTGGATACAGATTCAAGGTTAATCTTTTTCAAGCAGCAGAGTCTGAAGCAAGAGCACATGAAGCCCAATTGAGTCCTAGCTAGGCCCACAGTAGGGCTAGCGCACGTGGGCACCACTTCAATTGGTTCTACATGCTCAAACCATGGGACCTACAAAACCACTTAGTGTGAGACGCCATTAGCTTCTTATGCAAGAATGACATTGAGAGATGCCAACTTTCTAAAAACACCTATTGATTGTCCATGGACCAAGAAAGCATTATCAAATTAAGAACTTTTGAAGGAATGGGTATGACTAAAGAAACCTACTCAAAGAAAATGTGCAAAGGTCTACGAGAAGATACATGAAGCCATACAAGAAAGGGAACGTCCAATGCATGAGGGACTTTATGATGTAATTAGTAACGATTGTTAATATTGATTTTCTTTACTTAGCCGTTTAGATCCTTATGAATATTGGAAAGCAGATTAGGGTTTTTTATTCACTGGAGATATTATAATACACTATGTATTGGACATCCAACCCATGCTGGGATGACTTATTTCTTTCAGTTAAAGTGACACGTGGTTGCCTCTTTATCCTCCTCTGTTGGATTAAGAGAATGTCTCCCAAAGGATTGAAGAAAATCAAGTGGGATTAACGATTTGGAGGAAGTTCATTTTCTACTTTCCTCCATGTTACCGCTTTATTGGCTTTAGATCAGGTTAAAGTAGATCTTTAATTTGGATGTTTCGATTCAATCGAGTTAAATTCATTTGGGATCATCAGATAGTCCAATTTTGCTAAGCGTCAGCGTGCATTCTCAAACATAAAAAGGACATGGACCCCAATCAGCTACCCACATGTTTAAATTGATCAAATAATGATTCAATTTAGTGAGGTTGTTGGAGACAAAGAAATGAATACGAATTGGGTCTCTCAATTTTATTAAAAAGTGGAGGGAATGGAATTGGCCATGGCACCTTAATACATACAACTAAAAAAAAAGTAGTCAATTGCTATTTCAACACCAACTTTTACTCAATGTACACCATTTTAAAAAAATTAAAAAAATTTTCAAAATACCCCCACCCCTTCTCTTCTACACACCTTTTCTCTCCCTCCTTCCTCCCACTCCGGCCAGTGACCAGCTCCAACAACGAAGGGGGACTCTCCCTCTCCTTCCTCCTCGTCGTCTTCCTCTCCCTCTCTCTATTCCCTCTCTCCCTCCCTCCCCCTTTCTCTCCTCCCCATAGCCAGTCTCCCTGCTGTGGGGAGATCGGACAATGTGGCAAGAAAAGAGGGTGAGGTTATTTTGGAAAATTTTTTTAAAAAATTTTTAAATGGTGTGTAACCTAAGCAAAAGCTAGTGTTGAAATAGCAACTCTCAAAAAGTATAGCCTTGTTGCTCTTGATGGAGTTGTATAATAACACAAAAATGTATAGAAGCTCTAATCTAGCGTTTGTGACCATTGTGAATGTTGAGGTGACTGCTGTTTAAACCAAGGTTCTCTTCTTTTCTGTTCATACGTGCAACCTATAGAAGCATAGAAATATGTCTAGTCCATGGGGAACTCAAACCCAAATTACTGATATGCTGCTGACTTTGGAACAAGAAAAGAACACATGCCCATATGCAAATTTCAACCGAAGCAGAAACCAGGCACAAATAAAAGGGCCTGGAACCACACCCAAACCAAGACCCAAATACTTATATATCACAGTTGGAAAGCTCTACGAGTTGACTTTGGACTCTCCTGAGTCTAATATAGGAGAGACTTGGCCGAGTCACCTCGTTCTAGGAACTTGCTTGCATGTAAACCACTTGATAGGTAGATTTAATTTTAAACAGTCAATGTTCATTTATATGGAAGTATACATGAGATTTGGAGTCGGCAACTTAAAAATGATGATTAGAATGTAATTTGAGACTTATATTTGATCTTTTATGCTTGATATTTGGACTAACATACTATGCAATAAGCAATCTCTTTTTTCTTTTATTTTCCTTATTATAGTATTTTCTTGCACATATAAACTTAATGTTCTTTTATGCTTGAATCTTGGCCTATTGCATGTTAGGTCAACGACATATTTTTAGTAGAATGGGAGGATTGCATGTTAGGCCAACTACGACATATTGCAATGGGCAAAAGAGTGAAAAACGAGGGAATCTCGGCTGGAGGCCCATGGGCGTCAATATGACATGTCTAGGCCCTCTACTATCTTTTGAGAGTTTTAAGGGTTTCCCCATAAACATTCCATATTTATATCAATAAAAGATAATTATAAAATCAAATTACCAAGAACTGCCTGGCCAACTCCTTGTAATCAGCTTGATCATATAACTATCAAATACAGTCAGACCCAAGATATAGAAAAAAAGAATGGTTGAAGACACCTTACTCGAATAAAGTGCCCACAACATTTCTCAAAGTCACTGATCAATTTACGAATTTCAAATGCATTTGGAATCCCATTGCAACTTGGAACTCACTACCGTTCTAAACCTTAGAGGACTAAGAGGAACTACTTATATGGAGTCTTGGAAAAACACAAAATGCAGTTTTACTTAATTCCAATGAATTAGGACATTTGCATGATATTATCAAATTTAAAACGAAAGTCAAAGTTCGAGATCTTAAAGCTAAACTACTAACCATGTGATGTAACTATAAAAGGCAATGAAAATATAGAAATAAAAATAAAAGTTGGGTTGCATGCTATGAAGCATGGACACAGGCACGGGACACAAATGCAACACGACATGGACACAGCGATACGGTAAATCCTAAAAAAGTAAGACACAAATACAGCTAGGACATGGCAAATAATAAATATATATATTTATATATATTCATAAAATTAAAGAATAGTTATATTTTTAGCCAAATTAAGAAACATAATGCCACAATTAATATGTAAAAAACATAACTAATATTGGAAAAGTCAAAAATAAAATCCATAGTACATTATGTAATGTAATAGTAGGCCAGAGGCCCATAATACATCAATCATCATCAACATTACATGTCACAATTACATCATAATCAAAACAAAAAATGAAAACAATAGTAGTAGCACAGTAGTCCCATGAAAAAAAAACAGTAGCAACAGCAGTTCAGAAAAAAAAAACAGTAGAAAAAAAATAGCAGCACTGTAAAAAAAAAAAAAAAAACAGCAGCAGCACAACAATCCCATGGAAAAAAAAAACAGCACTGAAAAAAAAATAGCAGCAGCAGCAGTAGCAGCAGTTCGAAAAAAAAAAAGAAAAAAAAGAAAACAGCACCAGCACCAGCACCAGCACAATAGTCCCATGGAAAAAAAATCAGCACTGAAAAAAAAATAGCAGTAGCAGTTCGAAAAAAAAAAAGAAAAAAATAACAGCAGTCCAGTAGTCCCATGGAAGATAAAAAAAAAGCAGCATTAAAACAGAAAAAAAAAGCAGCAACAATAGTTCGAAAAAAAAAATAAAGAAAGAAAACAGCAGTAGCAACAGCACAGCAATCCCATGGAAAAAAAATAGCAGTAAAAAAAAAAATGGAAGCAGCAGTTTGGAAAACAAAAAGAAAGAAAGAAAACAGTAGCAACAGCAGCGCAACAGTCAAATAGAAGAAAAAATAGCAAATAGCAGCAGTAGTTCAAAAAAATAAAAAGAAAGAAAACAGCAATAGCACAGCAGTATGAAGAAAATAATAGCACATCAATCCCATGGAAAAAAAAAAAACAGCACTGAAAAAAAAAGAAACAGTAGAAAAAAAAAATAGTAGTACCTTTTCTTCCTCCTCCTCCTCCTTCTTCTTCCACACAGAATCTTCTTCTTCCACGCGGAGATCTTATTCACACTTCCTCCATGCAGATCTTCCTCACGCTTCTTCCACGTGGATTACCTCTTCCTTCTTCATGTAGTCACGCAGCTCTTCTTCTTCTTCTTCTCCATTTCATAGCTGCTGCCGTTCTTTTCTCCCAGCTGATTCCCCCTTTTGATTTTCGCAAGTGAAGACTGAATAGCAAAGCATTAGGGTTATAACTTATAAGTTAACAAAAATTACATTTACCACCATCTCTTTCTTTTTTTTTCCTAATCTTAACCCAAGTTTAGCCTATTTTTATTATATTCTATCCCCATCGTGTCCACAACGTGTTCCATAGGGGTCCCGCAGTGTCCACCTCATGTCTGAGTTGTGTCTGAAATTTAAAAACAAAAAAATTCCAAAACCCGTTTTCGGCGTGTCGGACATGTGTCCCGGCATGGAGGAGCCGTGTCCGACATGGACACAAGAACCATTTAAGAGTGTCCGTGCTTTATAGGTTGCATGCAATCTTAGAAAAGGCTAGAGATGATGAAAAGCATACTAATTGGTTGTCTAAGTATTATTAGGTAAATGAAAATAAAAGACAACCACTAACACATATACAATTTAAAGAAAGACAACGACCTCAATGCCCAAAAGAAAGCAAACATGTACAATGACAGAATAATGCCAGGGAAATTCAAGTCCAAACCATTCCAAATGTTGAGAGACTGTCATAACACAGTTTTTCCATTTCATATTCATGAAGAAACAACCTGATGTGAGGAATCTGTAAGTACATGCATCATTTCGTGGGGTCCACTTTTGGTTAATCAAAACCTTATCATTCAACTAGCCTATATACATTGGTAATTGTTCAAATCATATACATATCCTAATCCAAATAAAGAAAAATGATATGGCCTCCAAACAGATCTTTTCTAGAAAATGCCATTCGTTTATGAGCCTTTATAGGAATTTTATTCCTATTAAGGATATTAATATGGTCATTTAGCAAGAGATTTACTAACTTACATTCTTCATTTATAATTTTATGTTAAATCTTTAAAGCCTTGAAAGTTAAAAAGGAAGAGCTCTTCCATTTATTTTGATTTCTAATAACGAAGCTAGCCTTTATATCCATCAACAGGGAATTCCTTCAGTAATTTAAACCATACAAAATAATTATCCTCACATGCATTTGCCTTCCGTAAAAATTCTTCTCCAGTCAATTTGGGCATACCATCATATTGATCTTATATAAAACAAGTGATCAAAATAAAAAATAAAAAAATACAACAGCACATATTTTACAACTAATCAGTCTAATAGTGGGCCCAAACCTCATTAAACTTAAGTTTGACCTAGTATCAATATAGGAGGACAATGATTTTTGAGCAGTCTAAATTTCGAAAGTGGGCACTACTGATGGTTATATATACTGTCGGCTCCATTATTAGCAGTCAAAATAAATGAAGGGACATTTTTATCTTTCAAAACGTATTTAATGTGACGCCCTTGATTTGGTATGTGTTCAAACTCACCCACTTCATCATTATATTATTAACTTTTAGCAGTACAACATATTATTCTTACTAATTCATCATTTATGCGCCACAATTAAGGATAGTAACGAATATGTGTGTCTTAAAAACACACACGTGCACACATACACATCACGTGGATCTTTACTTTTCTTTTTGTTTTTCTCACTAATATGCGTGCAATAGGCATAGCTATTACAACTTGATCTGGTCAGCCCATACTAAATCAGGCCACTCTTTTCATTTTCTTGCTGCAGTTAAATAACCATTAAGCATGAAAGAAAATGCTATGCTACCGCATTCATTTCTTAGAAACATTATTTACTTAGGCATCAATATAAGGTATCTGAACATAATCATAAAGACAAACAAAGGGAGAAAGTGATAGAAGCAAATATTAAGCATCATCATCATCAAAGCTTTATCCCAAATATATTGCAACTATTAAGTATAATTCATACAAAGTTTTTTCGCTAACAAAAGTTTCAATAATTAACACAAAACAAGATACAACAATCTATATGATATAAGAAGGGGCATACAATGGAAACTTGCACCTTCTCCAAGAGAAATTTGGCATGTGAAGACTCATCTTTTTTATTCAACTAGGCACCCTATTTTGGGGGAGAAAAAAAGAGTTATAGGGCTTGTTTTTTTATTAGAATTTTTAATAAAAATTTGGTGTGTCAGGGAATTTATGACATAATGTAATTACTTGACCGCTGGCATTTGCAAATGCCACGTTTTTTTACCAGAATTTCAAAATTTCAGCCACGTGACAGGTCTCAAATGACCTTTGGAACTCCTGAAAGTCCAGCCTCTTCATTTTTTAATGAAATTTTTGAATGCTTAAGTCTAAAAAAGGATTTAAATATTTCACTATATCTGAAAATTTAGAAATTCACTAAACATCTCCAAATGCCAGTAAAGAGAAAGGCCCTTGGAATTCGTAAGAACCACACATACAATAAAGTAAGCTAAACAAAACGTATGCCTTGAAACGCAAAACAATCAAAACCTTAGGAGGAGGTGACAAAAGGAACAAAGCAGTGACTAGTCACGTCATTCTTTTTTTATAAATTAAACCCTCCGGCGCGCGTTGGCCAAAGAGCACAGACATTCTGAGAATGGGAAGACCCAGAACCACATAGAAGCAGTTGCCCCACAACGGTAGCGCATTACTGTCCCCAATGCTCCACGAGTAAAATCATAGCACAAGAAATCACCTTGGTTCCTAAGAAAAATAGCATCTTTATTCGGGTGAAAAGTTAGGGTATCCAGTGGCTTTTCATCAATGGGATCTAAATCCTCATCTCCTAAAGGTTCAGAAAATTCAATGCCATCAAGGTTGATCCCATGCCTCGAGACCCATTCACCTTTGTCAGCCATCCACACTTCCATTTCGTAACCATCGTGGTAGGCATAGTTGAGACACCCTTGAGACTCTCCCAAACACATGGATGGAATGAACAGTGGAGGATCCGAATAAGTAGGTAAGTTGAGTGCCACACAATACTCTTCCTCTACCAGATACATCAGAAAGATAGAAGGGGCAGCTGTCAAAAACAGAGCTCCATTGAAAAACACAGGGCGCGTTTCCGACAGCACAAAGCTGATGCCTGTTTAGTTCCCATCAGACTCCACCCATTGCCCCGTCTTAGAAGAATAGACATAGGCATACAAATCTGCTAATGCCTCTACATTTTGATCCTTAGAAGAGTCCACATTCTCATTGACGTCGGATCCCGACTTTAAATTCTCAATATAGAGTGTAACAAATCGAAAGACTTTATAGTGTGAGGGAAGAAGACGTCAGAGGACTCACCTAGAACCAATGCATATTTCACATCACGACCACCAGTGCTGCTACATCCATGTTTGGGCGGCGGAGGCAGGGCCACTGAAGGTTTTTTGTGGGGGAGAGATTCTTTAGAATGGATTAATTCAATCAATCTTAATATGTGTGCAAACAATCAACCATGCAGAGGAAATAAATCAAACCACAAGCACACACCACAAGAAGACACAGATTTTACGTGGAAAACCCAACCTGGAAAAAAACCACGGCAAAAAATCAAGCACTATGAATCATACTACAGTTACAAGAGAATACTCGCAAACCTTATCCAGTTGCTCCTCAACCTAAGGACTTTGTGATTCCCTTGCACAGCTCCCTGCTACAACGACCCCCTGCCGTTCTTTGTGACAGATCCAATTACCTAGACGCATTCTAGATGTAGCACTTAACTCCCCACAGCAATCTTCTACACTCAGAGAAGTAGAAGATAAGAAACTCTAGAGTAGAACTTCAACCCTTCAACTCTCAAAAAGACTCTAAAGGAGATGATCTCTAAAATATATTCTTCATTCAGAACAATGAGATCTCTATCTTAGGGTTGAGAGAAAACCCCTTTTTATAGCATCTAATTCGTGCCTCACAAGTATAATACGATCAGGAAATGAGTTGGCATCAAACAGGTAAATTTCCTTTCAATTCGGGCTGAAAAATCTCAAGTCGGCGCACTTTCAGCACTTGCCCGATCGGTCTGATAAATTTCCCGACCGGTCGGATTAAGGTTCTGCTCGGGTGGAAATTTTAGCATTTTCCTGCAAACTTCCGGAGGCCATAACTTTCTTGTTTCAACTCTGATTGAGCTATCTTAGGCTCTACGGAATCCTCTCGAAAAGAGCTTTCCAACGGTAGGTCGCATGCTTATATCCAATACTCGGTTTGTGAGATATGACCTTTTTAATCCATGGTGTCCGTAGAAAACCACGCATTTGTCGCTTTTTCTTCTATTTCTTCACTTCAGTGCATCCGGCGACTCAAACCATTGTCGATACTCAAAGATATGTAAAATACAATACTAATGGACTCAAGTTTTATCCAACCCATGAATTTACCAAGACAAAAATACTTACAGCCACCCATTGCCTGGCGATAGGGTTGCACACATAGCATATACCTCCAACAACCAAACTCATCGAAGCAGAAAGTAGGAGTCCATCATGGTAATCGAGAATGCCGGTATCTGGATGGCAGGGTAAGAAGCTAAGGCTATCATCCACAATGATCTCTTCATCCCCCACCACCCCCAATGTCTTTGAGATTGAAATACTCAAAGGATTCGTATCTTGCCTGGATGAGATCGACTTTTCCAATGAAACGGCCAGAAAACAGCCTCGGCACTGTTGGGGTGTTTACTAGGGTCGAAACCAAAAGGTGAAATGTCTTAGAAACACCTTTGCAGATGGTCAGGGATGTTGGGGGCAATCTAGAACGGATATCCATTAACAGATCATTCGTTAAGTTACAATTACTACTTTCTTCTGACGCTGTAAGGGGACCCATTCTTCCTGACATACATAAGATTGAAGAAAGAAATAAACAGTTACTGGTAACAGAGAGGGAGATTTGAAACAATGGTAAATAAAAAGTAGAGATTGATAACAAGGAAAGACAAGGAGAAAGATTTCTTTCTCCAGGAAGATGGCAAGCTAGAAGAAATATGCTGCTACTGCGCTAGCTGCGAAAGCTACAAAAGAGCAGCAGCCAGTGTAGTCTTCAATTCCATCAGCTTCAATCAAGTTTAAAAAAAAAGTATGTATATATAGATAAAACTATTATGCATACATGCATCGCACTATGGCAAAGGATATTTTTATTTTTAAAAAGTATTAATGTGCAAAAGTATAAAATCATCACACATCATAACACTTTTTTTTTTCTTTTACTTTGTTAGGTCTAAAAAAGAAATTATCCCTTACTTTGTGGTGAGTGATAGATACATAGTAGTCATTTCCAAGCTTAGAATAAAGTAAACTCAAGTGCGTGCTCATGCCTATAGGACCCACCTCGAGACCCACATGAGGGGGGGGGAATGATTTGAAGGACTCTTTAGGACCCTTCTTTTTACAAAAAATTAGCCAAAATAGTGGTTTCTATCATCTCCATCTGAGCCCAAAAAATTTAATGGTCAATAGTCCATTCAGATCGATGCACAGTTGATCCAACGGTCTAATAAATTCAAATTTGACTAAAAATTGGTGTACATGTGCAATTTAGGGGGGTCATGTGTTTTGTCCATTTAGATGGACAAAAGGTGGGCCCAAAGGGTTGGGCTTACGGAATTTCTTATATAAACTTGAGCTTAGAAGAGGCTTGCCTATATATATATATATATATATATATCAATCCTCTAGCACGCGACACCCATTGGATGACTGTGCATACCTTGATACAGGGCCTACCTGGGACTTGGACCAGGGGGATTGAAAGATCTCCCTCGGCCCTTCAACTCTTTAAAAAAAACCAGCCCCATAACCCCATCGCATTTCCGTCTAGGAGCCACAAGTTTAATGGTGCACGATTCATATGAATTGGTGTGTAGTCCATCAAACAGTTCAGTGTATTTAGATTTGACCCAAAACTAGGTGAGGAGGGCAACTTAGGGGGCCCTATAAGTGGTCCATTTAGATGAACCATACAGTGGGGCCTACTGTATGGTCCATCCAAATGGACCACACATAGGGCCTCTCTGAATTTCACTGATCCGCTGAATTTGTGCCCCATTTGATGTGACTATATATTCATCCGAATGGACTGTTTACCATTAAACTTATGGGGCCTAAATAGATATGATATGGATGATGAGATTGATTTTTTGTAGAGAGGAGAGTCTTAAGAAGACCTTCAAATCCTTACATTCCCATCCCCATGTGGGTTCTCAGGTAGGCCTCACAGACTTGAGATCACGGGCTTATCCTCAGCTCGAATTGAGGATAGGGGCTATATATAAATATATATATATATATATATATATATAAGGAAAGAAGACGTATTTGGGTTCAAGTGGGACCAAAGTATCTTTGATTGCCTATGTTGGTGAGGTGGTGGAAAGAGTATGATAAACAGGGTTGAGAATTTTTTTTTTTTTTTTTTTTTTTTTTTTGGAAACAGGGTTGGGACTAAGATGCTGCAAGAGAGTAAGAAAATAGACCGTAGCTTTTGTAGAGCTATGATGTCATAAAAACTAAACAGAGAAGGCGTGTTCTAAACCCTGGTCCTAAAAAAACTAACTAATAAACATTTTCAAATTTAGGATTTTTCTTGTAATTCTTTTGAAAGAAAATAAATTTAAGAGGATTTTATCCGAAAAATTACCTCAAGTGGGAACTAAACTAAAAAGACCCCTTAGTTTAATTGGCTTAGAAGTTTAGTTTAATTGGCTTAGAAGTGGTCTTAAAGGGCTGTCAAGGTGGTGGCTCAGTTAGTTTGAACCTTGGGTTTGCTCCCCAAGGTCTCAAGTTTGACTCCAGCCCCTTGCGTTATCTGGGTATTATGTGTGCGGTCATGTATATATTCCTAAAGAATAGTCCTTGCTAGTCAAAATTAGGTAACCCCTGAGTCAGAGGTCAAAGGTCCGAAGGTTGGGCTGACGAAGGATAACTTGGGTCATGCAAATAGTCCTAGAGGACTACTTCCGTTTTTTCATTTTATTCTAATGTGAACGAGCGTCAAATTAAACCCTTATTTATAAGAGGTCAAATTCAACCCTCATTTAATACTCATTTTGTTCCTATCGCTTGTTTCGAATTGTTACAGTTTTGTTCTCAAATAGATGATTGTTTGGCAGATATTTGTGTTCGTTGCTAAACGACCTTAAATTGTTTCATCACGGTTTTCTCCTTCCAGGCATTGGTGAGGATGAAGAGCAGTGTAAGGAAAGTTCCAAGTGGGCTTTCTGTTCCCATTTCTCTGTTTCGTCGCCATCTTCAGCCTTGCACTGGGAGACATGTTGAGAGCCAAAAAAAAATTCAGTCTGGAGTCTAGGAATAAGGAGACCACGAGTCCTTGTAATTAGAATATGCTGTTACAGTAGTTTAGAATTAAAAACCACTCTTATCTATAAGACTAATTGAATACAAGATGTTTGTTTGCCTTGTACTCTAATGATTTTCGCACTAAACTAGTAAGGTGTGCATCTAAGGTTAGAAGCCCTTAGTTCGAAATAAAATGAAAACATGGCCAGAAATTCACAGCAGAAATTAAAGAAATAAATACAGCAAACGGATCATGATCAAACGAAACTGGAGACATCTAGCATCTTCTCATCTGGGAGATAATTGTAGTATTCAATTTATTCCATCCACTTTAGAAAACAGGTGGGAAAACAGTTGGAGATATTGTTCATAGCACCTTTGTTCATTTCATCCGCAGATAGTTTTTTCCACTTCCCTTGGGTGTGGCAACCAACCGAGTTGTAAGCTTTGATGAGTTGGAGGCCCTGTTTGAGAAATCTAAGCCCCTTGAAGAAGGAAAGAGGAGGTAAAAAGTGTTGTTGAAATGAAAGCTACAAAATGCTGTTAAAATACAAATAACTGAAACAATAGTACTGCATTATCTGCAGTGCTGTGGAGGGCTGTTGTGATGGCTCAAATCTGCGAAAATAGGAATAGCAGTTGTTGGCCGAGGCACGTCAGCGGACGCTTTCTTTAGGACGAGTTCCGCCCCTCGGGATAAACCCAGGTGCGATGAAGTTCTCAGCAGGAATCGCCCCCAAGATACAACGGCCTCCACACTATGATCTCCCCTGGTCGTACACCAAGTTGAGACGAACCAGACTCCATCAGAGAATGCTCGAAGAAAAGAATACGTCGGAAACGAGAAAAGGAGAAAGAAAATTCTGTTCTTTTCGTTCGAACCCACGTACCCTTTTTATAGTAAAAATGAACGTTGGGTATTTAAAAATGCCATTAATAGCCCAATTAAAAAGGCGTTTCAATAATAAAAATCCATTAAAAAAAACGTTGAAGAATTTTAAATTTTGAACGTTAAACATCCTATTAAAATTCTTTAATTTCTATATCACAATATGGGTCTCCCGTGGAAGATCAGCCGGGATTTGCACCCCCCCTGCGTTCGATAATCACGCAGGCGCACCCGGTTAAACGATTTCCGGATTGAGATCCTCAGGCCAAGCCCGGCTCGTGCGTGCGCATAGGGCTTGTAGCAAAATAGCCCAACATAGCATGAAGTGCAAAGAAGAAGAAATGCATATAGAGTGCTTCAAAGGATGTGTTCTTTTTCAATGTGGGACTTTTGAAAACCACAAACCACTCAAGTATAGAACTTAATTTTGAAACCTCATAAAACCCAACAATCTCCCCCTGTTTCAAAATTCCAAAGAGCATTATACTGGTAAGGTGACAAAGCTTGAACCTCACCGTCATAATAAAATTTTCAAACCTGTAGGAGTTGAGGTGACTGGAGTCTTGAACTTCAACTCTTTATTTCGGTCAAAAAATATACCAAGTTTTATATGCTAGAGTCCATAGGGCAGCACTTTATGGCCATGTGCTTTTATTTTGATTTCATGAGTGCTCTACAGAATTTACCCGAATTCTCATAGAAAGCGGCCCCACTTTCACACTCACATAGATGAGTCTATCAAGAGTGCTCCTGCGGCTGTGCACCCCACCATATAGGCTATAGATCTCATTAAGGATTAAATCCAATCTCACTCGCTACAGGTAATGTACTGACATTTAACCTCACATAACTTAATATAAAGGGATGAGTTTTTTGTTTTGAGAATCATATATTCCCATTGTGTCAGTATTCCAATCATCGAGTTAGCTTGTTTTTCCCATTGAACTTAATTCTCGGGATCTCCGGTCATTAGGTTGGGTTTCTGCTATTGATGATTTATGGGCTTAAGACCCATTCTCTTAGTTGTTTCTTTAATTTTTTCCCTTGCAAGACCTTGTGTCAAAGGATCCACTAAATTGTCCTTTGATTTCACATAATCAATTGCAATCACTCCTTCACCGAGTAATTGTCTCACATAGCTATGTTGCAGGCGCACTTGTCTAGACTTGCCATTGTATGTAGCATTGTGTGCATTTATAATTGCTACAATGTTATCACAATAACTAATAATAGGAGGAATTGGTTTAGTCCACAAAGGAATATCATATAATAAATTTCGAATCCATTCAGCTTCTATTGCAGCAGCTCCTAGAGTTAGGAATTCTGAATCCTTAGTGGAATGCGATATTGAAGTTTGTTTCTTTGATTTCCAAGATATCGCAGCATCTCCTAAGGTGAAAATATATCCGCTAGTGGACTTAGAATCATCCAAGTCCGAGTTCCAATCTGCATCGCTATAACACTCTATTACAACTGGATAACTAGAATAACATAATGCATAGTCTATAGTATGCTTTAAGTATTTAAGTACTCTAGATACAGCATCCCAATATTGAACACTAGGATTACTAGTATATCTACTTAATTTGCTTACAGCATAAGCTATATCAAGACGAGTACAGTTCATAACATACATTAAACTACCAATCACACTGGTATAATCAAGTTGTGCTACACTATTACCAGGATTTTTGACTAATTTAACACTTGGATCAAAAGGAGTAGCAACCGGTTTACAATCAAAATGATTAAACTTTTTTAATACTTTTTCAATGTAATGGGCTTGGGATAGTTTGATGCCAGAATCATCTCTAATAATTTTTATTCCCAATATTACATTAGCTTCTCCCAAGTCTTTCATATCAAAATTATTTGAAAGAAGTACTTTAGTATTTTTGACACACTCCAAGTTTGCTCCAAGAATAAACAAATCATCAACATACAAGCACAAATTAAATTATAGTCTAATTACCATGAGATTTATAATAAATACATTTTCAGCCTCATTTATTTTGAAGCCGTTAGAAAGCACAATTTCATCAAACTTCATATGCCACTGTTTTGGTGCTTGTTTTAGTCCATATAACGATTTTAACAATTTAAACGCTTTATGCTCTTGTCCTGCTATCACATAACCTTCAGGTTGGTCCATATAAATTTCCTCTTCTAAATCACCATTTAAAAAAGCAGTTTTAACATCCATTTGATGAATATGCAAATTATGCAGAGCAGCTATGGCTATCAGAGTTCTAATAGAACTGATTCGAGATACAGGTGAATAAGTGTCGAAAAAGTCTACCCCCTCCCGTTGCCTAAAACCTTTGGCTACTAGCCTAGCTTTGTATTTTTCTATTGAACCATCAGGCCTAAGTTTTTTTTTAAGAACCCATTTGCATCCTAAAGGTTTTGCACCTGAAGGTAGGTCTGCTAGTTCCCAAGTATTGTTTGCTAGAATGAATTCCATTTCATCATTCAATGCTTCCTTCCAAAAGGCAGCATCATGAGCAGACATAACTTCTTTAAACATAGATGGATCCTTTTCTACTAGATAAGTTTCAAAGTCAGGACCAAAACTAGTAGATATCCTAACTCGCTTACTTCTCCTAAGTTGGGGTTCATCTTCTGCTGGAGTGTGTACAACTCTTTTAGATGAGACAGGGTCAGTTATAATCCTAGTTTTAAAGGGAAATATATCTTCGAAGAAGTCTGCATCTCTAGACTCAACTAGACTTTGGTCTGTTATTCTAAGAAATCTATAAGCAGCACTATCTTGTGCATATCCTATGAATATACATTCCCATGAATGGGGTCCTAACTTAGGCCTTTTTGGATCTAGTATCCTAACATGGGCCAGACGACCCCAAACTTTAAAATATCTAAGATTAGGTTTCCTTCCCTCCCAAATCTCAAAGGGTGCGCGTTTAGTCTTAGATTACAAAATCCTATTTAATATATAACATGCAGTCAATAGAGCTTCACCCCATAGATTTTTTGGACTACCGGCTGAAATCATCATACAATTAACCATTTCAATCAAAGTCCGGTTTTTCCTTTCTGCTATACCATTTTGTTAGGGTGTATAGGGAGCGGTACTAGTTCTTTTGATTCCTTTAGCTTCACAGAAGTCTAAAAAATCTGTTGAAGTATATTCACCACCTCTGTCACTTCTAAACTTTATCACCTTTTTATTTAATTTGTTTTCAACTTCAGACACAAAGATTTTAAATTTAAATAAAGCTTCATCTTTTGTTCTAAGTAAATATACATAGGTATATCTAGAACAATCATCAATAAAAGTAATAAAATAATATTGTCCACCTCTAGTCATAGTATTGCTTAAATCACATATATCAGAATGTATTAACTGAAGTAATTCAGATTCTCTTTCTACACTATGAAAGGGTTTACGAGTAATTTTGGATTGAGAGCAAATTTTACATTTCTGATATTCATCTTTATATTTATCAATCGATCCATCTGTACTCATATTTTTCAAAGTTCGAAAGTTTATATGACCTAGTCTACCATGCCAGTCATAAACATAAGCAACCATATAAGCAGAAGAAGATGCATTATTATTGACAACATTTAACTTAAACATACCATCAGAAGCATAACCCTTACCAACAAAAACACCTTTTTTAGTAATTAAAAATTGATCGGACTCAATCACTTGCTTAAACCCTGCCTTATTCAGAAGATAACCAGAAACTAAATTTTTTTCTCATCTCTGGAGCATGGAACATATTCAGCAATGTCACAGTCTTCCCGGAAGTGAACTGAAGTTCTACCTTCCCTTTACCAATCACTTGTATAGTAACGGTAGTTCCCAGAGCGAGTTTGCAATCATTTTTTACCTCTTCATAGGTCTTGAATGCACCTCTATCAAAGGTTACATGAGTAATAGCTCCCGTGTCAATCCATCACCCCTCGCTCTTTCCTGTACTGACTGTGTTCACTTCAGAGATAACAGCCACAAAGTGATCCTCTTCAGTGACATTGGCTTGAGGTTTGTTGGATTGGGACTATTGTGGAAACTTTTTTCGGTGGTGACATTCTCTTGCAAAGTGGCCCGGTTTGCCACAAACAAAACAGCCACCCTTAGATGCTGGTTTATTGGCCCCTTGATTCTGATTCTTATTTAGACCTTTTTTCTTATTTGGGTGCTGCTTCTTGAAAGTGGTTTTACTTTTTTTATTTCTGCCAAGATGTTGATCAAATTTGCCTTTCTTTTCACTATCACCGTTTGCCTTAGGTTCAACAAAATTTATTTTTCCACTATTCTCAGGTAGGGAAATTTGATCACGTATCCAGGCTTCCTCCTCAATTCTCAAGTAACGCTGGAGACGCTCTAGTGAATAATCCCTTCGTTTATGCCTAAGGGTTTTTTGAATATCCTTCCAAGTTGTTGGCAGTTTCTCAATTATTGTTGCCACTTGAAACTGTTCATCAACTCGGATTCCTTCTTTGATAATTTCATTCACTATGGTCTGTAAATCATGTATTTGAGGAAGAATTGGTTTGTCATCTACCATCTTAAAGTTCAAATAACAACCAACCACTTATTTTTTGGCCCCAGACTCCTCTGTCTTGTATTTCTTTTCAAAGGCTTTCCAGAGATCTTTTGCAGTTTAGGCATCAGAATATAGTTTGTAGATGTTATCTGCAACCAAGTTAAGGATATGGCCTTTGCACAAATAATCATCTTCTTTCCATTTCTTCCGTGCATATGAGCCTCCCGGTTGCTCTTCACGATCAGGACATGGTTCGGTTAAGACATATGCTACTTTCAAGGCTGTCAACAGAAATAACACTTTCTGTTGCCAACGTCGGAAGTTGGATCCATCAAAACTATCCAACCGAACCAAATCCTAATGCATAAAATTAACAGCGGATGTAGCCATTATTCGTCCTAAAATTGTTGTTGAAATGAAAGGTACAAAATGCCGTTAAAATAAAATAACTGAAACAATAGTACCGCATTATCTGCAGTGCTGTGGAGGGCTGTTGTGGTGGCTTAAATCTACAAAAATAGGAACAGCAGTTGTTGGCCGAGGTACGTCAGCAGACGCTTTCTTTAGGACGAGTTTCGCCCCTCGGGATAAACCCAAGTGCGATGAGGTTCACAGCAGGAATCGACCCCAGGATACAACGGCCTCCACACTACGATCTCTCCTGGTCGCACACCAAGTTAAGACGAACTAGACTCCAGCAGAGAATGCTCGAAGGAAAGAATACCTTGGAAACGAGAGAGGGAGAAAGAAAATTCTGTTCTTTTCGTTCGAACCCACGTACCCTTTTTATAGTAAAAATGAACGTTGGGTATTTAAAAATACCATTAATAGCCCAATTAAAAAGGCATTTCAATAATAAAAATCCATTAAAAAAACATTGAAGAATTTTAAATTTTGAACGTTAAACGTCCTATTAAAATTCTTTAATTAAGTAACGTCTCATTTAATTAAAACGTTATGTTTAATGGGGCTTTAATCAACTCATTAATAAATCGTTTTGAATAATGAAAAACATTTTATAATTTTTTGCAAAAGCATGCAATTTCTGTATCACAATATGGGTCCCCCGCGGAAGATCGGCCGGGATTTGCACCCCCCTGCGCGTGATAATCACGCAGGCGCACCCGGTTAAACGATTTCCGGATTGAGATCCTCGGGCCAAGCCCAGCTCATACACGCGCATAGGGCTTGTAGCAAAATAGCCCAAAATAGCTTGAAGTGCAAAGGAGAAGAAATGCATATATAGTGCTTCAATGGATGTGTTCTTTTCCAATGTGGGACTTTTGAAAACCACAAACCACTCAAGTATAAAACTTAATTTTGAAATCTCATAAAACCCAACAAAAAGTAGGTTTCATGGCTTTTAAAAGGAAACTGGGAGGGTCAAATTTAACCCTCCTCTACTATGAATGTGAGTTGAATTTGACTTTCCCTATTACAATGAGGGTCAAATTCGACACTCATTCACACTAAAATTAAAATAAAAACGGAAGTAGTCCCTAGAGCCACTTTCGAGTCTATTAAACTAAGGGAGAATCTATTAAACTAAGAGAGCTTTTTTGGTTTGGTGCCCACCTAAATTGATTCTTTGGATAAAATCCTCTGAATCAAATGAAAGATAAAGGAGATCCAAGGGCACACCACCTCACCCAAGGTCTCCTTGTTTATTATTAATTTAAGGTTCTTATTAAAATGGTGACACTACTAGTAAGATGCGGCAGCTCGTACCAAAGTGTGATTTCAAACCTAACTAGTGCCTCACCTCATACCGAAGTGAGTTATTCCTCCTTTTATGTGTGAGTTTTCATTACGTCACATGCAGTGAGTTATTCCTCATTCTATGTGTGAGTTTTCATTACCTCACATGTGTAAATCGTCCATCCCTTATATGTGCAGGTCTCGCAGGACCTAACCCTTTTGGACTTTAAAAAAAAAAAAGAAAAAAACCATAAGGCAAAACCTTAAGGCTTCCTAAGAGTTGCACATCATAATCTAATTGCTAAAGAGACCAAAATAAAGCAAATGTTAAGAGACCTAAACATATTGACTATTTTATTTAATATGTGGTCTCCTTGTGGTCCATAGTTTGATATGGTCTCCCACGTCAGACTGTACGTAGTATACACCTAGGTGACCCATCTGGCATGGTGCTTGGGCTGGTTCAAGTCCTTATGGGCCTACTAATTAAGGAATTTCGAAATTGTCACCGTTGCCAAGGGGCTTGGATTTGGTCCACATATCGTTTGGATGTTCATCTAGCGTTTTATGTTGACATCAACATGAATGAGGGTAAAATGGGAATCAATCTTTTTGTGGTTTGGGCGGGACATGTTATGTGATTTTGATCTCTGTTGGCCCATTACTCATAATCGGTTTGTATTAATTGTTTTATTGTTGGTAGTTTTATATGTACTTCCAAATGCAGTTAAGTAATTACCCAAATTGCAAACTCCTTCAATCCAAATACAGTGTGATCTGGTGAAGTGGTCAAACCGATCTTGGACTATTAAAGACTTACCCTGATTTGACATGTACCCTATTTTACTCCACTTTATGTAAACATCCAAACACACCCTAATAGTCATTTTTGCAGCGAAAAAAAAGTATTAGGTCACATACATACCATCTAAGAGATTTTGGAGGAAATAGCAATAGAAAAAACTTGTCCTTTTAGAGAGATTTTATTTGGTCTGTAAAAGAAAAAATAGGCATTGTAGAGTATTATGTTGTTGGGACTGTGATATCACTTGCTGTGTGCAGGTGCACAGAAGCATGAACCAACTACAATCAACAACCAATCAAGCTCCACAAGAAGAAAAAATCACATATAGAAATTTTATGTGATTCGAAAAACTAGCCTTTGTTCATAGGAAAGAAATTCGACTTTCCTTAATTCAGCTACACGCGGTTCAAAAATCTTCGACACCCATGGGAAAGAGAGCTCTTACCTCTCTCACATAGACATATTACATCAATATATAATTTCACTTCCCAGTCCCCAAAAAAAGCTCCGGTACAATTTCCCAAATACCCATGACCCTAAACCTAGTAATTGACAAACCGAATCAACCAATCCAATCAAACCAAAAAACAATACATATATATTACGTGAAAGCTATATTAGAAAGTATAAAAATCATGGCGTTGGGAACTTTTGCATAAGATTTTATCTAGGGATATGGAGAGAATTAATTTTAGGCATTAAGGGGGAGAGGACTACAAGAATGGATTCTATTTAGAAACTATGTGGACCCTAAAATGTCTTAGTAATCCAATCAAAGGTTTCCACTTCGATGATGATGTGGCATTGTGAGGTCACTCTATTTCGATATCGAAAACTGACAACCCTGACACATGCTGGTTTAATATACAAATAATATGGTTATTGTATATCGGGGCTTATCCTTTGTGGGCCCACCCGAGGACCGCATGGGGTTGGGTCGAGGGGATTTGAAGGTCTTGATGGGGCCTTCTGCTGCAAAGTGATGGGTGCTTGTATGACACCCCAACCCCTTGATTAAAGGCTTCTAATTTCTGACTATCTAAAATGGGTGCACACTTGATCATACGACAATCAATTCCATTTGGATGGAAAAATGGGTGAAAACGCAAGGGTCATATTGTATATTCCATCTGTATGTGTGTATATTGTTTCGTTTTTTTTATACGGCCAGATGCACATCGACCATAAACTGTGGGGAAGGTGAGTGGGAAGACAAGAGGATGTGGGTAGTTTAGGTATTTTTAATTTTTAATTTTTTTAGTGAGTGTACAGACCCTTTTAATTTTATATAGCAAATCCCTTGTATTTTTGGAATATAGAGTACAATCTGCACAAGGTACCTGCAGGTCCATAAGCCACCTATCTAAAATTGAATCATTAGATATTGCTAGCCATCAAATATTAAGTCATTAGTAAGTACGTGAAGTGAGCCTCTAGAGAAATGGTCGGTTTCCATGCCAGTTTCTCATCATCATCTGTCCATCTCAGTTTCTCATCATCATCTGTACAATTTTATCCACCCTGCTTCATTCAAATACTCTTTCAGGTCTGTTTTAATTAGTGATGGGAAATAGTTTATGCAAAATTGAAGGTTCTTGTGGTTTGGGTTCTTAATTAATTAATGACATTTATGTTCATCTTTGCAGTAAATTAGAATTCTAGAGAACCTAACTAGCAATGAATGATCCAAGGGCCTTTGGGTACTTTTTGTTGTCGTATCAGTATGTTAGATCAGAGGATAACATTTGACAAGCCAATTGATTAAAAGTTTATTAACATATGCATAGTAACTCTTTTGAAATTGATGTCAAAATCAAAATAAAACTCTAAACGGAGGCCAAACAATGACTTGGAAAGATGAATTTTCAATTGCTTTCTATAAAAAAAACAAAAAAAAAAGAATAAAGAATAAATAAAAGGTACCAATCAATGAAAAACAAAGTCAAAATTAACCTAGTAAAATAATACTAATTAGCGTTGCAATGAAGTAAGGTTGTTTCAAGTAAAATCGATTATCTGAACTTTAGTTTAGAATGCATACTGGTAGAGCGTGGCAACTCATGTCATCCAAACTAATCAACCCTGTTTTACTGCATCCGATTATCTGAACTTACTATAGAATGCATACTGTTAGAGATACATATTATAGAATGCATGGCTGGAGAGAACCCATGGCTTAGTCCACGATGGTTGGGTAAGGAAATAAGATAGCAAAAATTTACTCCCACGGAACAATCCTATGCATCAGTCAAATGTGTTCCCCCGCAACCTGAATGAAAACAATCTGATGCAAAATTAAGTAACCCGGTCAAGAACTGCAACAATGTAAACAAAATTTGAATTTTATCAAAAAAATGCTTTTAGTTCCTTAGGAAATGTTCATTCGGTTGGAGAATAGAGAGGAGTGTGACAAATGGTCAGTATGATGGAGATATTTTAGGATGTTGTTAATGTTAAGATTAGTTTGTGTTAGGAGTTTGAGTGTTGGTTAATTCATGAGTTAGATAAAACTCGGGTCCAATAAATTGTAATTTTATATTTATTTTAAAATGGACTATAGCGTATATCGTCGGATGATCTGAATTGAAGAAATAGAAGAAAAAGCTGAAATTCGTGATGAAAACAAGCCCGGGATAGAAGCTAAGTTTGTCGAGTGAGGGGCCAATCCACTCAAGCGAGGGGACCACGGTCAACCAAGACCCAAACCCCAGTCGACCGTGGCCTGTAAATTTACCCATGCAGAATTTGAGTACGCTCAAGTGGACTTGAGCTCAGTCAAGTGAAATGACAAAGAAAATCCAAATTCTTGTGCAAATTAAGTTTCCTTTTTTGCTAAGATTGCATATTTGAACCCTACATGGATTACAACTCTGATGCACGACCTTGGGCTTATTTAAAAGGTTTCTCTATTAACCCTAGGTACCAATCTCCTTATTCTGAGTTAAGAATACCTATTGGAGACCCCTTATTTTCTATAGAGCATCCATTAGAGGGGCTGTGCTGAAGCTGCTTAACTTATAGAGAATTTGTTGCTTCTACTATTGTGGAAGATTCTTTCGCCTTGTGGATTCAATGTATGCTGACTCATTCACCTTGCAGATTCAAAGTGTGCTGATTCAAGTACGGGGAACAATGAAAGGCGTGGTCATCGGTAAGAGGAGCACTACAGTCTTTAAGTTGTGACTAATTGGGAAGGACCTATGAGTATCATGTAATTGTTCAATTTTATAGTGTCTGGTTTCATTTGGTTTGGGTGATAGGATTCGTGGTTTTTTACCATGTTGGGTGTTCTACGTAAGCATTGTGTGCCTCTCTTCTTGTGGTCATTGATTTACAATTCCTTTTATTTTTCCGCTGCTAATAATTGGATTGCACTCTAGAAATCAGATTGAACTTTGAACCTCATCTCTATGGTGGTTCTAAAAACCTCAGTTTGCTAGAGATATTAGGGATAGAACTCAAGTTTGAATTTTAAATTATTTTCTTGAGGTTCCTCTTTTCTCGAAATGTTGAAAAAAAAAAAGGGATCTATCTAGAATTACAAAATCTACATATCTGTAAATCTATGCAGGGAATGCTGTCGCATAAGGAGACTAAGTGAATATGAAAGAAAACCAGTGCTGGGCAATGGTTGGAACTAAAGGTTCATGTAGTGCGGGCAATGCGATTAGTTATGGAGACAAGCACTTTTTCGATTTCAAAAATGCTCTTTTTGTTCCTAGCATGTCGAGAAATCTTAATTTAAATTCCAGATAGACATTATGGGTTATTCTTTCAGATTTGGGAACAATAGCCTTTCTTTGTATTAGGATTCAATGATTCTTGGTTCTGGTGTTTTAATTGAAGGAATATATAAATTGAATTTGGATCCGAAGATTGTCTTAATAAAAGATTGCGGTGGTTTTATCTGAATGAATTCAATTATTTGAAATTCTTCATGGTACCATCATTCCTCCATCCAACTTAAGCCTTACAATCTCGTTTTTTTTTTCACATCAAAGCTTTTGGATGAAATGATGGCAGATTTGATCCAATGGGCCACTAACAATGATGACTCAAAAAAAGGAGTAGGCTGCGACAATGATAAATCCACATGCAGATGGTGATTATCAAGAAGACATGAAAATTGATCTTACATAATATTTATTATTTTATTTTTCATTTTTAGAGATCAAAGGGTTTATGGTGTTTATGGTTGTTTTTGTTAAGTTGATCTTATCATTTCTAACTATCACAGATCCATAAAATGATCATTCAATTGAGCGGGGGATATTGGAGAATATGTTAAGATGTTGTTAGGATTAGTTTGTTAGAGATATTAGGGATAGAACTCAATTTTGAGTAATGAACTATTCTCTTGATGGTTCATCTTCTCTTTTATAAATCAAGAAGATTGTCTTAATAAAAGATTATGATGGTTTTATCTCAATGAATCAAACTATTTGAAATTCCTCAAGTAATAGACTTTATGACATTAAGCGGAGGATAAAACTTAAAGAGAGAAAGTAAATCCACCCAGCAGAGCCTTCACCTCTCCTCCTTTTAAAGGGACTGGGACAGAGAGAGAACATGCCTTTAAGTGAAACTAGTAAAATCACTTGCCACAGATGCCTAGAACACATGCACATTAAAAAAAAGGCTTTCCACTCATCGGTTTTCATTCATATCAATATCAAATAAAACCAACTAAAACAAACGCTAACCTAACTTCTAGTCCTAATCATTAATATTTGTTGATTCTCTCATTTTCAATCTCAACTCATCATTTAAAATACACAAGGTTCTAATAATAAAACATACCTCTTAAATATCTTCTTCATTACCTTTTAACATCAGACATTGTTTCCATAATGAAATCTTTGGCAGCAGGTAACGGCTACTAATGCACATCCTTCTTAGACGACAAGAAGTAATGCTGACTAATGCCACTTGCTTTAAGATAAGATACCTTGACATCATACACTAAAAACTCATGTAAGATATAGATCGGGCTTTCGCTCATAACGGGTCTCTAACCTTACAACAATTATCATAAAAAAATTCATCCATCTGGGAAGAACATGAATAAAGTAACCTTTGATGATCATAACTGAAACCACCTACGAGATGGTTGCATACAATTCTCATCATAGGAAGTTAAAATTAAACAGTCAAATAAAGCTTTATGAGGGAGATCTCTCAGTCATCGAAATAAAACAACAAAACCATTAAAATACCAAGATTCCTTATTAAGATCAAACAAGCAATTCATAGAGTGCATCACTTCATCAAGCAAGCTATCATCATCAAAGCCTTTCTCAACCATGTTAAGTTCCGCTACTTGAATTTTATTCATCCATTTTGATCTATCCTGAGTCAGATCCTTCGAGAGCTTCAACTTCTTCAAATTTATTCTGCATTCAAAATCCCGTAGAATAAAAACCAATTAGCAACATTTAGATGACCGTTAGTGTGCATGAAAGAATGGCAATACTCAACTAGGAACAGATGACCTATCTGAAGAACTGATATAAAGAACTAAAACTGATGGATGCGTGAAGAACGTCGATACCATGTGCAATGATTAATAAGAGCAGCACTGCTGGGTCCATATGGGCTTGGATGCTATCACAAAGGAGTGGTGGATAGAAAAATTCTTAAATGTGGATTTCATGAGGCCAACAATACACATCAATTAAGGGGTAACCGTGGTCATCCAACGGTTGGAAATGATTTGGTGGATAACTTTTGCTCTAAATATTCATTTTTAATATTTTCAAAACAAGATGAAAACATTTTTTCTTTATCGATGTGCTTTCCTACAAAACAACAAATGTTGATTACAAGTGGGCATGATTCCTCTTATACAAAATAACAAAAAAGTAACATCTGGTACTAAGGTTGGAAAACTCTGACTCATGACTCGTCCATAGAATAAAAAAAAAGGATTCAAATAGAGTCAACATGGGGACTTGAGAGAGTTATGTTGTTTTTATATATAAATAATCTCAAAATACTTGAAAACGAATTAAATCTTACAAAATATAAATAAAAACTTATTTACATGCATTCATGATAATCAATTCAAATTAGCAATTTAATATATGCAAGAACTAAAAAACTATAATTAAAAAACTAAAAGAAAAGTACCACATATCACATAATTTGTTAATCCAACTAACAACTGAAAAAGATTAAATCTAAGTCTTAAATTACATCCCAACCATCATTTTTAAATTTTTGACTCCAGGACTCATGTATAATGACTTAAAAAAATAAACATTCCAATCATATCTATGTATCAAAAGGTTCAAAATGCATACAAATTAAAATTGGGTGACTCAGCCTATCTCCCTTATTTTGACTCAGCCCTCTGTCAAAATGAAATGGCTCGGGAGATTCAAAAGTCAACTCGGAGAGTTTTTCAACCTTATTAGATGCTTAAGTTAACCTTGACAACCAAAACCACCAAGACATCACCACCACACTTCTCAAACACAACTTAAAAAATAGATCAATTGTGAAAGCTCAATGAGAAAGCAGTTGGAATAAAACCCCAGGTTTCTTTACATAATGCACTTTCCCACTCTATAAGCATTAACCATAAAACTCAACAATTTACAAAAAATAACAGTTATTCCATCATGTTCTAATGCCAATATAAAATTATTCGTTTCCATGCAAAATCAAATTCATGCATGACCATATGCCTCAATGAGCAGAAGGCAAAACAAAAGCGCAGACAAGGCCATCAGGAGGCGTTGAATTGCTCATCAGTAGTTCACGAAGAGCAGTCCTCAATTATGCCAACACCCAGCCTTACCTACATATTTATCAATTCTCGGTATGGGTGGATTCTCATGCATAAGACTGGTGATAAAAATCTAAGAGACTTGCAAGAACCTAGTGACCCCACAATTAAGCAAAGGGGTCCCACGTAGAAGCACGTGTTATTAGAATTTAGGGGTGGAATATTATTGTTAAAGTATACTTACACTTTTTTCAACTCTTATGCCAATAAAATTAAAAAAAATCCTTTTCAATGGCTATCTTAGAGCAGTGGAAAACACAAAAGAGTAAAGAAAGAAGATCATTGTCGTAAACCTGATAACAAGAACTTGAATTCACAAGGAAGAACTAGTGCAAACTTTAAAGAAAAAATGAAATTTATTTCATTCTGTCAATAGAAACATAAAAATCGCTTATATAGCGTCTAAAACCCTAGCTATCCCGATTAATATAAATTACTATGGATAGTAGAACCCAAATTACATCAAAACGTTTGGATTAATTCTAAATTACTTTCTAAAATATTTCAAAAAGTTAAGTTCATAATCAAACAAACTCAGAACTCCTAAAATAAGAAAATAAAAATAAAAAGAAACTTACTCTAAACAGTAAATTTTCACGAGAACTACATTTTTGACATTCAAAATGGCCTAATTTTGCCTCTGGTATTGGCACTGCCTTGAGGCTGGTGTTTAGAGTACATAGAAACTTTGATAGCTTTGAAATGAGTTATGATTGTTTGAAGTTGATACGAACATTCAAACCTCCAAGCTTGATTTCATGTGATCTTATTCTAGAAATTATTTTTCTACTTGTTCCATGTCACTACCTCGATAAACTTTTGCACTCCGCACTTTCAACTGGTCTTTTAAAAATCAAAGAATTTGCAAGAGAGCTAATAGGACACTTAGAACTAACTCCACCATTATCTAACCAAATATTAAAAGACCTTGTTAGAAGATATGTGAAGTAGGAGCATAGGAAACATAGTTGTCAATTCCATTTTGGTTGTCATTTTTGTTTATTCTCCAAGATAGAATATTTTGGTATTTCAAAATTTCGGCAAAACTTTTCAGAATAATTAAAACTAAATAATATATATGTAAAAAATAGAAAATAAAAACAAAATGTAAATTACGCATTTTTCTTAATATGGCTATTGAGAAATTCTTTTAAAAAAATTAGTGAAAATTTTGCTCCAAATTGAAATGGGCTGGAATATAATGGAATAGACAACCAAAATGGACCGAAATTGGCCAAAATTGACTAAAATTTAGATGAAAAAAAATCATCATTTTGTTAGAGCCATAGGACCAAAATGAAAAATTTCAGCCGTTTCAGCTGAAATGAAACATAATTGACTATTATGGTAAGAAGTCTAGTTGAGTTTTACTAAGGCCCGTAATAGACATGTAGGACTAAGACTATGTGCCCACCATTTGTAATTAGCTCTACATACTTAAAACATGGGAACCACTATCGATATGATGTGGGATGCCCATTAGCTTCTTATGCAAACAATGACAATTGACAGCTTTCTAAAAATAACATATTGTTTGTCCATAAAGGCATCTCAAATTAAGACTGTTCCAAGGAAAGAGTATGACTTAAGAAAACTATTCAAAAAACACGTGACAAAGATCTACAAGAAGATACATGGAGTCATACAAGGAAGGAAACATCCTATGGATAAGATACTTTATGCACTTTCAATATCCATGAAACACCCAATGGATAAGGAACTTTTTCATTTCCTATTTCTTATATCTTAATTATCAAATAATTATATAAGTAGTAAGGGCTTTTAATATTGACTTCTTTTCTTTAGCCATTTAGGAAACTTGTCTTATAAATATTTAAAAGTAAATTAGGACTTTTTATACATTGGTGATATTATAGACACACTACGTATGACACGTCCAGGCCATATTTGGATAACTTATTCTTTTAATTAAAGTGATGTACTATTGCTCCTTTATCATCTTCTCTATTGGATTGAGTGTGTGTCTCCAAAGAATTGAAGATAATCAAGTGGGAATTAGCAATTTGGAGTAAAGCTAATATTTTTATTTTCTTTCTTGATATTGCATTATTGGTTGTAGATATGGATTGAGCTGACCTTTAATTTGGGTTTTTCCATTCAATTGAGTTAGATCCATGTAGGCTCTGGACTGCATCAGTTGCTAACCGAGACTGCATCAATTTTAGATCTTAATTGATTGATTGTTGATTCCATTCTTACTATTAGGCCGCAAAATGGGGGACAAGGTTGTCCACGACTACAAGATGTAGAGATTGATGAGGGAAACCAATTAGATCCTCGTAATGTTGAGATACAAGATTTGTGATTACAGATTGAGATCCTGACTCAACGATTTGTATTAGTTAAGCCTCAAGAGCTATATTTTGAAGATAGTTACAATTATTATCTACATTTTGATGACGAATCATATTACAGTGATTGTGAATCTGTAATGATGATTACAAAGATCCGATTTACCATGATGAATTGGATGAAGATTGGGATGACTAATTATTTGTTCTGTCAATCGATGATTATGACTTTGATCACATATTGCTTTTTGGCAATAATGTTGTTGATGGTCCAATCAATGATGAATAACCAAATGATGAAAATGACGCCTGTAATTTGATTTATGACATGCCTCGAAATCATGGTGTTGATAACAAAGAATCAACGTTGAGAACAAAAAATCAATGTTGATAACAAAAAATCAATCTTGATGTAGATCAATACCAAGAAAAGAAAGTTCCAATTTTTTTTATGAGTTTCTTTATGTAGAAATTGAATATTCAAAAACACAAGAAGCGAACATGGATCAAAATGGTTTGATAAATACCTAGATGATGAGTGGATGAGACATTGGAGGGTACATATATGGCCAAGGACACTTCAGAGTGTGTAGATGTGACAAAAGACAATTTGAAGGGTGCAAATAAGACAAATTTTTCTTATTGTGAGAAGCATGATTTGTAAGTATTAGATGTGCTAGCAACGTATTATGAAGATCTTTTCTAGGAAGGAATCGAACAACGGAATCTACCATAGATCAGCCCAGATAGTGTCAATCTATTTCTCCGACCGAGTCATGACAGATCTCCACCTATTTTAAGTGTCACTTCAAAATCAGAAGCCAAGGCAGAAGCAAACAAGAGAGCAAAAATGAACGCAGCAAGTGACAAATGTAGACTTGAGGTTGAGTCTTTTTTTAGTGGACTCTGATGCAAGAGTGAATGAGGCCCAATTGAGTTCTAATCGAGCCCACAATGGACGTGTTGGGTTGGCCCCATGTGCTCACCCATGTAATTGGCTCTACATGCTCAAAACATGGGACCCACAACAGATGGTTTGGGACACCCATTAGCTTTTTATTCAAGCAATGGAAAAACCTAGTGTTTGTTCAAGAAGGCATCTCAAATTGATGACTTTCAAAAGGAACGAGTATGACTTAAAGAAACCAACTCAAAGAAACATGGAGCAATACAAGGAAGGGGAACTTTAGGTACTTTCTACTTGTCTCATTTCTTGATTATCGAGTAATGATGTAAATAATAGGATAATTCTTATAGATATTCTTTCCATAACCATTTAGGAAATTAATGGACATTGGAAAATAGATTAGGACTTCTTAGTCACTAGAGATATTATAAATACACCACATATGGGATGTCCACCTCAGGTTTGGGTGATATGTTTCTTTTCATTAAAGTGATGCATGGTTGCTCCTTTATCCTCTTCTACCTTGGATTGATAGTATATCTTCTAAAGTGAAGATAACAGGTGGGATTTGCAATTCGGAGTAAGCCCAAACTCTACTTTCCTCCTTGTTATTGCATAATTGGTTGTAGATGAGGGTAGAGTTGATCCTTAATTTAAGTTTCTTAATTCAGTTGAGTTAAATCCATTTAGGCTAATCAGATGCTCCAATGTTCCTAACTGAGATTGCATCAAGAAATCAATATGCATTTTCAAACATAGAAAGGACATAGAGCCCAATCAACCACCGCTGTATCTAAATTGATCAAATAATGATTGGAGAACATCCTCAAAAAACACTTTATTGATGTTGCTAGAGATGGTGAAAAGAATACTAATTGGTTCCATTATTTTACCAAGGGAACCAAATGTAAGGAAAAAAGGCCACTTTTAGTACTCAAAAGAAGCGGCCATGCCAGTTTAGCACAACAATTAGATAAAAGAAGGTATAACCTCACTGCTTCTGATAAAGTTATACAATAACAAAACAAAGTATAGAAGTTCTAATCTAAATTTTTAGACAATTGTAAACGTTGAGGTGACTATTGTTTAAATATGGTTTTCTCCGTTTTTTGGTTCAAACAAGCAAACTACGGAACCATAAAAATATACCTAGTCCATAGATTACCCAAACCCAAATTACTAATATGGGTCCAAACCCAACTTTGAAACAAGAAAAGGGTATGTACCCATATTCAAGCTTAAATAGAGTTAAGACCCAAGCCCAAATAAAGGCCCTGGACCCAAACCCAAGCCACTACCCAAGTACTTAAATACCAGCAGTATTGAATATACATATGGCCAATGAGCCCAATTTATTTTAAAATGGTAGAAGCCGCATTCTAGTAAAATTGAAAGAACTAGAATAAATAGAAGAAATGGAGAGATGACACAATTTACATGCATAAATGCATGATGCCATAGCTCTCAATTCAACTTCTCCATATACAGTGGCAGCGAGTTCAAGAAACTTTTTTTTAATAGAGACTCATGATATTGCCTTGAATTTGATAGTCACAATAGTGAAATTTAACAACGGATAAATCATCCTAAATTCACAACTTCAAATTTTGAGGCCCTCGAATTTTTGTAGGTATATGTATTTCCAAAATAGATTGTACAATGTGCTACGAATTGGGGAAACCTTGGACTCACTTGCACTCCCAGAAGTGAGATGCAACCTAGTGGAAGCTAATCCAAACTTAACATTAATCAGAGTAAACATTTTGTCAAATCTACTCCATTTAATCATTTTGAAAAATAAGAATAGTTTTATTATTGAAAAAGATAAGATATAGTGAGAAACTTATGGTTGTTCTGGAGGTAGGCATTGACTCTTACAAGCTATGAGAACAAATATATTAAGCAAAATATGCAGTCACAAGTGAAGCAACCACCCAACATATATATATATATATATATATACATGAAATAGCAACCTTAGCTAGAGAAACAGAGATACTTCTTTTTTATTTTTTTATTGTAAGGAATCGTTGACCTCCTTTATGGTGGAATAATTGTAAAATTCCAAATACACAACACCACTCATTAACACTGTATAGCGGGTAGGGCCCCAAAAAGACATAGAAAAAAGACATTTGCCTTGTAAAGAAAAACGTCCTTTAATTTGTCCAATAAGGGGTCTACCTTTTAAACGTAGAGGCAAGTCTCCTTAGCTCACCCAACATTGTAAGCTGCTCTAGTATGAAAAAAAATTTGTAGGTTGAATCACTTTATGTCGAAACAAGCACTACTCGAGTAAATAGGGCAAGTAATTCAACTTCGTCCTCAAAGCCAATTTTTTAAACGATGGGTCTACTAAGACCCACTGAGTCAACTCAACCTAATCATATACTGAGAAATTAGGTAGAGCTGAACTTGATTTGGACAAGTTTTAGTTAAAACCGAGTAGACCCACCTGGTCCATTCAAGATATGGCTTACGCCATCAAAGTTGGGAGTTGGGCGGCGTTGGTTGTGTCATCCGAGGGCTTTCTTTCCTAATTAAAGAAAACATATGCCAGCTGTACATAAGCCTTATATAAGAAAAATTATAATGTTAAAATATACTCATTTAACGATACATATGAGATATAAATAGATTTCAACATAGTTTTCTATATGTTAGTTAATTCTAAACAAATAAAGGGGTTTTTATAGATAACCTCTTAAACCCTTCAAAAACGGCGGAGTGCACAAACATTTCATGTTGACACCCAAGGGCCTCCCACCAATTTTTCCCTTTTCGTAATGGTAACAAAGATTTTTAATGAAAAGCAAACGGAGATTATTTTATTAGAAAGCAAACAGATATTATTTTATTAAAAGGCAAACAGATATTAAGGTATATCGGAATACCTTGAATATCACAATATGTTACAGATTTCCTTAATTTCTTTTTACTCTCTCTTGTAAAAAAAAAAAACCACGCCCTTGATTTTAAGCAGTTCAAATTCTAAATATGGAAGCGATGATGGATTTGTGGGGATTTATCTCTTAGGATCTATATTTCAAATATGGATATGAGGAGACTGATCTTAGAATAAGCATAGGTGGGCCTTGGATCCACTAATCCATTAATGCACTAGAGGTCTACATCTAATCAATGCATTCAAATTTGTAGGCCAATTATTCCAACGAGTTAAAAACTGGGTATGAGAGCTTGGATTGTGAAAAATTCACACGAATTTATTAGATTTAACTAATCGCCTAGTGGGCCATTTTAGTGTATCTTCTGAGGGTCTTCTGGAACAGAAAATGGTGGGCCAATATCCAAGGAACACTCGCAGCACATAAAAAAGAAGTCAAGAATCAAGAAACAGAGGGTAAAATGGATGGAAGACAAAGAACAGCAACCCTAGAAACATATATGAACTAATCATGGAGAAACCAAAAGAAAGAAGAGAGAACATAGAAGAAGGAAACCAACATTAGAGTCAAATTAATTTTGTTTCAATAGAAGGGAAATAGCAACATGAACCAAGTAATCAAACTGAGAGATTTTTCTACTTCACTGACTGACGAACAAGCTGAGAGAAAAACACATGGAAGACTTGTTGCTTTGCTGTCAAAGAAAGGATAGGAAAATACATAGGGAACCAAAGAAATGAATGAGAGCAGGAGTAGAAATTGTAGGCAAGGGATGAACCAATGGTAGCTAAGAAGACCTAAGTGTGATTTTTAAAAGAAGGAAGGAGGATTAAATGTTACGCTATCTTTGACATACGCAATATTATTATGGGTTATGGGAAAAATAGTTAAATGAAAAGAGAATATTGGCGGGAGGCCCTTCGGTGCCAATATAAAAATATTTACATCCTCGGCAATGTTTGAAGGGTTTAAGGGTTTTTACTCATAGAAATCTCATATTAATATCAATAAAAGATAATTATAAAATTAAATTATTGACACCTGCCTGGTTAACTCCTTACAATTTTTTTTATGACCTAGGGTTTCCCTTTGTAGCCTAGCTCTTGGGCCTTTGGCCTCCGACTCGGGGTTTACAAGCATTATCAACTTAATCATATAACTATCAAGCCCGGTTGACCCACAGTATAGAGAAAAGAATCTTGTAGCCACCTTACTCTAAGAAACAATGATGGCTTCAAGAATTTTTATCAAGGTAGTTAAAAAGACTAAAGAACGGGTTTAGAGCTTGCGGCCTTTACCTAAAGTTTTAAAAAAATTACACTTAGCCCCTAAAGGATAATCACTATTCTTTTCTTAAGGTTGTCAAAACCTATCTTAAAAAAAAATAATGTATTGACTTTTTCCAATCCAGCGTGGTCTATGTTAAGCCGCCACTACTAAGAAAGTCCGCAAACATCTCTAAGGGTCACAGATCAATTTGCAAATTTAAAATGCATTTGGGTTCCCACCGCAAATTGAAATTTTACGAACCATGGAGGGGGAAAAGAAGAGTTTTAGAATCCAGTGGAATTCACAAGAGCCATTCATACAAAACATAAGCTAAACAAAAACCAAGCTATCAAAACCAATGGAGGAAACAAAAGGAACAAGTAGTAACTACTTACACCATTTCTTTCTTCATTAAATCCTCCGATGTGCATCGGCCAAAGAGCGAAGGCATTCTGAGAATGGGAAGACCCGGAACCACGTATCAAGAGTCGCGCTCGAATTGAAGCGCACAATCGTCTCCAATTCTCCACTTACAAAATCATAGCATAAGAAATCACCTTGGTCCCTAAGAAAAATAGCATCCTCATTCGGGTGAAAAGCAAGGATATCCAGTGGCTTCTCAGTAATGGGATCTGAATCTGCTAAGGGTTCAGGGAATTCAATGTCCTCAAGGTTGATACGATGCTTCAAGACCCAGTCACCAATGTTGCTGCCGTCAGTCATCCACACTACCATTTCGGAACCATTGTGGAAGGCATAATTGAGACACCCTTGAGACTCTCCCAAACAATTGGATGGAATGAACCATAAAGTGCCCCAATAAGGAGGCAAGGTGAGCATCTCACAATACTCTTCGTTGACATCAAACATCAGAAAGTGAGAAGAATCAGCTGGCAACAACAGAGAACCATTAAAAAACACAGGAGGCTTTTCCAATGGGACAATGCTCATGCCTTCTATGCACCCCTTTGATTCCACCCATTGACCCGTCTGAGAAGAATACACAGAGATATACACATCTGCTAATGGCTCTTCATATTCATCCTTAGAAGAGTCCACATTGACTTTTATATTCTCGCCATAGATGGTGAAAAATTGAATGACTTTATAGTGAGAGAAAAAGACAGCAGAGGATTCATCCAGAACCAATGCAAAGTTCACATCAAAATTACAATGGCTAGAACATTCGCGTTCGGGCGGTGGAGGCAGAGCCACGCATTGCCGCGTGACGGGGTTGCACACATAGTACTTATCTCGACCAACCAAGGTCGTGCAAGCACAGAGAAGGACCCCATCGCGACAATCAACAATTCTGGTATGTGGGTGGCAGGGTAAGAAGTTGAGATTATAGTAGATATCAGCCTCATCATCGATGTCGATCTCATCGTCTTTGAGATCGAAATACTCAAAGGATTCGAGTTTTCCCTTGAGGAGATTGACGTAGGTGACGTAAAGGCCAGACAGTGGCCTTGGCACCCCTGTTGGTGAGTGAATAAAGGTCGAAACGAAGCGGTGAAATGTCTTGGAAACACATTTGAACATGGTCAGCGGTTTTGGGGGCAATCTAGAAAGGATATTCATTAACAGATCATTGCTTAAGATGCAAATATTACCCTCTGATACTGTAAAAGTGGCCATTCTCCCTGATACAAATTAGCTGAGGAAAGAAACAGCTGCTGGTTGCACAGAGAGAGATTTGAAATAATGGTAAAGAAGAACTAGAGCTTGAGAAAGAAAGACAAGGAAAGAGGGAGTACTCTTCTTCAGGTGGAGAGCGCTAGAGAGAAGACATGGACAGGCTGTGTGGGCGGGAAAGAGCGTATATAAGAATAAGATACATTGAACCGGAGATGTTGTACCCAGAGGAAATCTAGCTTAGAGATCCTCTCGCTCTCTAACTCTAGAAAATTACTAAAGTTGGACGCTAACGCAGGCAACACCACTTAATTAAAATGTGAGCAGCTCAAAATGAATGTGATGTCAGTTAATATTACAGTGGGGTCAACTTCTATTAGAGTAATTAGGGTTAAAGTGGATAGGGTCGGGTTGACTCGTGGTGGGTGCGGGTTGGGGGCTTTTGACCCATTTAGCCCTGATTGCCACCTCTAGACATCATTCACATGCATTTCTTTTCCATAGAATGCCAAATTTAAACATCGATTACTAACATATGTGTGCACTTGTATATAAAATTATCTACACATAAAAGCTAGACTTTCAATGAGACGAACACAATGGTGTCAATATGATGCATGGTTGACGCAAAATTACAAAATCTAAAATTATGTAAAAGGGTTCTATCTACCTAATCGAGGTCAAAGCCAATTCAAACTATCTATCCGTGATCCGAACTTGACCTATAAGACTCAAATAAGACAAAACAACCTTCGTCTTAGCTTAAACTACATTAAACACAATTGTTTATATTAATACTAGATTAATTGGCACTAATTATTCCTAATTAGTCACTAATACTAATTAGCTCAGGTCGGAGTGTTATATTCATTGTGATCTAATGCCAAGTAACATTCTCCTTGACAATGAGATGACTGCCCATGTTGGCGATTTTGGATTGGCATAGTTACTTTGTGAAACCAACTGTAGTTTCTCTCACGGTCAAAGTGGCTCAATTGCAATAAAAAAGTCTATTGGATATGTTCCTCCAGGTAGTGCTCTCGCTTAACATTTCTTTTCTTTAGCATACAGAGTTTTTTATTAATGTAAATGTGTTCCTGACATTTTACAATTTATCTTTTTGCCATTTTCTTTCCCTTTTGTAATACGCTCTATTTTTTTTATTGCAATGGAAATTGGACTTTTTGTATTTCAGAATATGGATTGGGAGGTCAAATATCTACACAGGGAGATGTATATTATTATGGAATTCTATTGTTGGACATGTTCACTGGGAGAAGGGTAACCGATTATTTGTTCAAAGATGGTTTAAATCTACATGAATTTGCTAAGATGGCTTTGACCACCCAATTGATAGAGATTATTGATTCCGTGTAATTGAATTCCTAGTGATATGAAAACATTGAATATATTAGAGTGGTTAAAAATGAAGAATCAAAGATAACTATCCAAACTAATCATCAAGTAACGTTCCTTTAATGGAAATTAAATCCAGGAAATATGAAAGTTGAGTGCCCAGCCATCACCCTAATAATTAAAATTCTAGGAAAGTCAAGATCCCATCTATATTGCTACTTTTTGTTCTTTAACCCTCACCTGCTCAATAATCCTTTGATGGAGATCATTTGACCAAGAATTTTTATGTATTCAATTCATGTGTATTCTAAGCAAACAAACACCCCTCACTGAAATTAGTGGAATCAAAATGAACATTACTTGGGCTGAATCACAGATGAGGTGTCACCTAAGCCGGCTAAGTCCACCAAGTTAGCCACATGACTCAGCTAGGCAATTGGTATCTTAAAAGTCCACAGTCCACACACAACTCGACTCCTTGAGTGGTGTCCACTTTGCCAAGACAACAAGTAAACTCTAGAAAAATAAAATAAAGTAACAGGATAGAATGTAATAAAATGGAGAATCAAAACCAGAAAAATATAATATGACCCCAACAATTGGCAGCCAATCATGACCAAACATTACCAGCAATCTTTTTACTTTTGAGCCGTTTGGCATTAATGTGAAGAATGATTTTTCATCTCTCTTTGTAGATTCCAACCCCAGAAATTTATCCCACATCACTAGCATTTATGTAATTTTGAGTACTTGTAGATTCCCGTTACTGTTGCCGTTAGGTTTCTTATTTTGAGTACTTGTACTCTTTTAAGCAACCATGACTATTCTTGATAAAACCATCATAGAAAACTTGTTGAGATGCAGTCGATAATTTTTCACGATAAACTTTTTTACAGGGCTGGTGCGTCTTAATATGAATTATGCAACTGAGACTATAAATGATGGTGCTCATAATAAATTAATTCCTGTGAGAACCTAAATGATGGTGCTCATAATATATTAGTTCTTGTGAGAACCATCTGCACATAGCATCATGTGAACTCTTCTTCGTGACTCACTTAAGGCGATGTTAATCAGAGAGGAAGAGGATGGAGATCTCAATGAGACCTTGGGATATGTAAAATATGAGTAGATTAAATTATTCTAACCCATTAATTATTTTTAATCCAGTGGTTAGTAATGGATGTATTCCAAATTAAGGTTTGTGGCAATACAAAAGGGGGACGTGCGTGTAAGGAGGGCAGCGTGATCATAGGTGGACGACATGGCACATAATTTAGGGTGTGGGCGCCAAAAAAAAAAAAAGTCCAGATGTTCCCACTCGTATATTTCTGTGTGTATACGACCTTAAGCAACATTTTTATTTTAAATATTTTTTAGAAAATCACTCAAAAATGTAGTATACTAAATCTATTCATATATTATAAAATCATACTTAATGTTCATTTAAACCCTTTTGAAAGTGATAAACTGTAATGCATTGCTAAGTACTTAATTGATGTAGAAGAATATGGGGATAGCCCGGTGCGTAGCAGTCATGTTCATATTCAACAACCCAATTTTCTATTCTTGAGTTGTCCTTTTGCGTGTGCAAGTGGTTCTTTCCCTTGGTGGTCTTTTCCAATGGGGGTGATGGCGTTCACCAAGGGGATCCATCTCAGGGCGGGTAAGTTTTCTTGTATGTACTGTACTGTGACCGACTCTATCTGGTAAAAAGAAATAAAGTGAAATGATAGTTCACGTATGGCAGTATTGGTTTATATCAGCCTTTATTAGCTCATATATAAGTATCAGCTGTGTAATGCTACTATATGAATTGAATATCATACCGAAATTTTGAATTGATGTGTTGAGGTCCGGTATCTAAAATTTATCAGTTCATTCCTAAGTGGTCTAGACTTGAGCAGTGAGTGGTCAGACAGACTGGGAATTGCTCTAGCATGGCCGTTAATTGAACAAAGTAATGACTGTTTGTCTATTTATTTGTCAGAAACTCCTGGGACATAGCTAATTGGGTCCAAGTCTGGACTGTATATTTATTGATCTGAAGCTCTACCCACATTGCCAATTGGCATGTTGAGTTGGGAATAATCATGCTTGAGAATCCGACATATATGAGGTGCAATTGGGACTCCATTTCCTTTGTTGAACAGATAACATAAATGCCATCTTAAGGGCAGCCGGCTAGAAAAACAAACACCCTCTTAGCCAAGGCCTGCATTTCCAACTGACTGAAGCGGCATATAGCTATCACATACACTTGGCCTGCATTTAGCTGACTTGGACAAACTTGGGTGCTGCAGGCTCTGAACCTGGCCATTCTTCTTGGACACGAGAAAGAGACTCTTGATGTAAATTAGAGCATTTGGACTAAGGCTTGATAACAAACCAGCATTCTAAGTAGGCAGTGGGCCACACATTCATAAAATGTTTAGTTAGTCTCATCAACTGCTAATAAACTAGTCGTTGTTGCAATAATATCATAATCCTTCAAACTTATAAATGATGGGTGCCCCTAGTTTCTTTATGTATTAGGGGTCATGCACATGCTATTTTGCCCAATGGCTTTCTCTCCATATCTGCTCTGTGTTGATCTTCTTCTCTTGCATCCGAAGTTGTAAGCAGTTGAATGTGCCTCTGCTTTAGGAAATGAGATGGATCGAGCGGCATTGCTCGCCATTAAGGATCAGATAACATCGGATCCGCAAGGTGCCTTGAGTTTATGGAATGATTCTCTTCATTTCTGCATGTGGCTAGGAGTCGTATGCAGCTCTGGTCATCAAAGGGTCATGTTCTTGGACTTACCATCACTGGACTTGAAAGGTTCCCTTTCTCCTTATATGGGAAACCACTCCTTCCTAAGAAGAATCGAGTTTCAAGAGAACAGCTTCCATGGAGAGATCCCTCCAGCAATCGGCCGCTTGTTCCACCTACGATATCTTGATCTTGTGTTCAATTCCTTCCAATGTGATGAAATCTTAATAGACCTCACAACTTGCTCAGAACTTATGAGTCATTAATTTGGAAAATAACGATTTCATGGGGAACAATCCGGTTAACCGTGATTCTCTTTCAAAGCTCAAAATTTTGTTGCTTGATAAAAACAGTTGCATGGGAACCATCCCTCCTCCACTTGGGAATTTGTCATCACTTATTGTGCTCTCTTTATTATACAATGGTCTTGAGGGAAGCATTCTCAACAATCTAGGCCAACTCTCAAGCCTACAAGTATTTCAGGTGTCTGTAAATAACCTGTCAGGTGAAGTTCCTCAGTCCCTTTATAACATTACTTCCATCACTAATTTCAGTGTTTCCATTAACCAACGCTATGGAAGCCTGCTTGGGATATGGTATCACTCTTCCTAACTTGAAAAGCTTTTTGTTCGGGGCCAACCAGCTTACAGTACCAATACCTATTACATTGTCAAATGCTTCCAAACTAGAAAATTTTGATGTCAGTTTCAATGATATTGTGGGACCAGTTCTTTTTAGTTTGAAAGACCTTAAAAGTCTAAAATGGCTAAGCTTAGGCCATAATCAACTTGGACTAGGGTCAGCCAATGACTTGAGCTTTTTAACTTCTCTGAGTAATTCCACTCGTTTGGAAGGATTAGGTGTACATGATAATACTTTGGAGGCACATTCCCTAATTGTATAACCAATCTCACTGATAATCTTAGATATCTTTACATGGGGCAGAACAAATTGACAAGAAATCCCTTATGGCAGTGAAAATCTTGTGAACTTTACTGTCCCCAGAAAGTAATTTTCTCACAGGCACTATTCCATTCAGTATTGGGGAATGCTCAAAGCTGCAAGCACTGAATTTCAATAATAACAGATTAGCAGGAGAAATTCCAATACCGATTCGCAACATTACTCTGCTGAATGATCTCCATCCACACAATAATAGTTTATGGGGAAGAATCCCGGAACGTCTTGGTAAATGTCAGCGTCTTAGTGCATTGGACCTTTCTTGGAATCACCTAATTGGGACCATACCCAAACAAGTTCTTGGCATCTCTTCCTGTCACAAACTCTCACTTTAGATCATAATTTGCTGACTGGGCCCTATGATTAGAAGTGGGTAGCCTAATCAACCTTGGAGAATTGAATGTATCAGGGAATAAATTATCTGGTGAAATTCCTGGCATGCTTGGCGCTTGCGTACTATTGGAATACCTCCACATGAAGGATAACAACTTTACAGGAACCATTCCCTCATCTTTGAGTACTTTGAGAAGCATTCAAAAACTTGGTCTTTCAAGCAATGAATTATGTGGACAGGTTCCTAACTACTTCAGCAACTTTTCTTTTCTGCAACATCTAAATCTTTCTTTCAATGATCTTGAGGGTGAAGTTCCAAAAGAAGGGGTCTTCAAAAATGCAAGTGCCATTTCATTCCTAGGAAATAAAAGGCTTTGTGGTGGTGTCTCAGAATTACAACTGCCAAATTGCCCTTTGGATGCCTCGGACGAAGGGAATGACTCCTTTTTCATCAAACTAATTGTTCCAACAGTTAGTGTGGCTTTTTTATCAACAATAATTCCAACTGTCATTTGTTGTTATTGGAAACTAAATTCAAATGAGAAATCATCTTCTATCTCTTCAATGCAAAATCAGTTTGTGTAGGTATCCCACTGAGAAGTGCATGAAGCAACTAAAGGATTTTCCTCAGATAGTTTGATTGGTATAGGAAGTTATGGTTCTGTGTATGAAGGAATTCTGGATGAGGGTGAACATTTTGTTGCTGCGAAGGTTCTTAACCTGGAAAACCGAGGAGCCTGAAAGAGTTTTGTGGTGGAGTGCAAGACCTTGAGAGATGTGCATCGAAATCTCATAAAGGTCATAACTGTCTGCTCAAGTTTGGATTTTAAAGGCAATGACTTTAGAGCTTTAGTTTTTGAGTACATGCCTAATGGGAATCTTGACAAATGGCTGCAGTTACAAGAGGATGCACAAAATCATTTGCCAAGGTTGAGCTTTACCCAGAGCTTAAACATAGCCATAGAGGTAGCTTCCGCTTTGGAATACCTTCACTACTGTTGTCAAATGCCAATTGTTCATCGTGATCTAAAGCCAAGTAATATTCTCCTTGACAATGACATGGCTGCCCATGTTGGCAGACTTTGGATTGGCAAAGTAACTTTGTGAAATCGGCTATAGTTTCTATCACAATCAAAGTAGCTCAATTGCAATAAAGGGGTCTGTTGGATATGTTCCTTTAGGTATTGCTCTCGCTTAACATTTGTTTTCTTTAGAATACAAATATTTTAATCTAATGTAAATGTGTTCCTTACATATTACAAATATCTTTTTGTATTTCAGAATTGGATTGGGAGGTCAAATATCTACACAGGGAGAGATATATATAGTTATGGAATTCTCTTGTCGGAGATGTTCACTGGGAGAAGGCCAACAGATGATTTGCTCAAAGATGGTTTAAATCTATATGAATTTGCTAAGATGGCTTTGAGCACCCAATTGATAGAGATTATTGATCCACGACTAGTTTTGATAGAAGGGGATGTAATTTAAGCAATGCCAATGACAGTTATGATAGGACATCCAGAATTCTTGAGTGCTTGTTTTAAATAGTTAGAGTGGGAATTACCAGCTCTTTATGGTCATGGGGAGAACGAATGGAGATAATAGTCGTTGTCAAGAGATTGCAAGTGGTTAAGGACAAGTTTATTGGGTTAAATCCATTGTAACCATTGTATCATACCTTTCAATTTTCTTAATGCAGTCTCAGAGTTTTTACCAGATGCTTAAAATTTATTGAGTTCTAATTAGGGAAACAGATAAATGCACAATTTTGTGAGAAATAAATATCTTTTTTTCTCAAGGAGTTCACACGAATTTTCATACCGGAGTACTTTGCAAGTGCTCATTTGAAATGATCTTTTTCTTTTTCTTTTCTTTTTTTTTTTTTTTTTTGGGTGTGGGGGTCGGTGTGTAGAAACAAAAGATAAAGTTGTTTTGCTCATTAGATGGGCATGAAACACTGTGAGGGGTTAATTCAATGTCTTGGAATGATAAATTCATTAGGATTTTACCAAAAAAAAAATCTATTAGACTCCTTGTAGATAAAAAAAGACCTAAAATATATGTATCTACCGCAGTGGTCTTAAAGGCCCTTTTTGATTTTTTTTTTTTTTTTTTGTTGTTTTGCTGAGCAGCGATATGCCCACTCGTTTTCTTTTCTTCTTCCTCATTCTCCTTCCCCCTCATCCTCCTCCTTTTTCATCCAACTCTCTTCACCTCTACCGGCAAACCCCTGCCCACACAACATTTTCCTTCATAATATGGTGAGCTTATGGTCTTGCACTTGGGTGCAAGTGGGAGCTTATTATCAGAACACCTCATTATCACATATACACATTTAAATTCATCATCTTTCACATCCTTTTTTCTCTCACAACCTAAACACACTCATCTAAACCCATTCATCTTCTTTGAGTGAAACGAATGAAACTTCACCCCCATCTCACAGAACTCACTTTTCTCTCTTCTTTCTTTTTTTTCTTTTTCTTTTGATTCTCTCTTTATTTCTTAAACCTATCTTTTCTCTCTTCTTTCTTTCATTTTCTTTTTTCTCTTTTCATTCTTACTCTCTGCAACCTCCTCAAGGTCACATTTTTTTGTGTAGCCAGCAATCAAAGTTTTCTACAAACAGGCGTCTTTCTCAGTCATTTCATCAAATACCTTGCGGGCATCGCCCAAGCTATCACACTTTCTATACATGTAGCGCAAGTGTTCTACAAAAAGGCGTCCCTCTCAGTCATTTCATCAAACACCTTGCGGGCATCGCTCAAGCTATTGCACTTTCCATACATGTCGCTTAACTGTTCTACAAACAAGCATCCTTCTCTGTTATTTCATCAAACAACCTGCGAGCATCACCCAAGTGTTCTACCCCATTATCATCTCATTTCATTCATTTTGTGTCCCCTTTCCCTACCTATCCAGTTCACAACATTTAAACCAACAAACATGCGACTAAGAATCTCTAACATTTTTCTTTCACCATCATCTTCAAATTTACCCATTGCTATCCAAGCTGTATCACCTAGCAACCACCATCCAAAAACAAAGTTGTTGTTTTTTTTTTTTTAATCTAACTTGGGCAGCAATATCTCCACTTAATTGTGAAGAAAAAGAAAAAATAAATAGGAATACCCCTACTCATGTACACAAGTGAGCAGAGAAATTGCTACTGGGCAAAACAACAAAAAAATGAACATAAAAAAGCCCTTGAGAATACTAGGTTGATACAAATCTTTTAGGTCATTTTTGGTTTATTGTGAAAATAAGGAAATTTTTTCAGTAAAATCCTCTAAATTAATTGAAGCAAAGGAATTCCAATTTGCAATTTATGAAAAGCTTAAAGGGAGAGATAAATAAGAACGGCTCCTTGCCCTACAGGTAAGGAGTGAGAGTTCTTATTGTGCTATTCAAGGTTCGAACTTTGGGTACGTCCCCTTTCTTCCTACGTGTGTGTAGGCTGCCTTCCTACTTATGTGGGCTTTCTTCCCGGGTGTGTGGGGCTATCTCTTGGTCCGGCCCCCTTGCTGGGTTACTAAAAAAAAAAAAAGAGATATATATATATAGGTTAGCAGATAAAGGATTTATTTAGTCTAAAACTAATTGCTTTCATGTCATAGATGTCATCAAATAATTGTAATACATATGGAAGTGTTTATGGGGCCACAATCATATAGCACTAGAGATGCAAACGGGTTGGATGTAGGCAGTTGTTTCGAACCTGAATCCGATGAAACTCAAAATAAGATGTAGAATGCATTGGTATAACTGGATATGTATAAAAAGGATTCAAAATATTTTTTTTTAAATATACAAGTGTGGCTATTAAATGATAAATGATTGAAGCTAATTAGATCCTCAATAATTTTTTGTCACATTTTTTTCGAGTTAATTAGCGACAAATTGACTTGCACATAGCCAATTGGCACAAAGTCCTTCACTGTGTATTTATTTTCTTGTATGAAACACTTTGCACATTGCCAATTGGTTGGGCTAGAAATGACCATGTCTATGAATCTAGTTGCACTATAATTATAGAGTACTCCAACAGTTCCAAGCGGTCTATACTCAAGACCATCAACTTTTATACAATAGAATTTAGACTTCGCTTTCTTCACTGAGCAGAAAAAACAGTGCCCTGTTAAAGAAAAAATGGTTTTCAAATGGCCTGCATTTCCAATTAACTGAAGCAGACTTACAAGTGCGGCGATCCTGTATATAATAAACACAAGCCGATCACAAGCATTGCTATACCAAAAAGCCAACGGTAGGCCATGGGCCCCAACAAACTAAACCACTTATTCGAGCTGTCCATTGTTAAAGTTTTATGACCAGAAAGCCTTTAAGTGCTTTTTGAAATGGAATATGTGACAGAATTTATGTGGCCTATTAATCTTATCACTTAAAGTAAGCTTGGAATATAGTCATTTAAAAGATCAAGTTAGTTACCAAAAAAAAAAAAAAAGACCAAGTTAATGGGATTCTTTCCACTGCCTAATCTAAAGCCATGCTGATTGAAACTATACTTTTAGTCGAGAGCCCTGTCCTACTCACTAAAATAAAACGCATGATAGGAGTTTGTTGGAAGGTAAATGATGACCTTATGAAATTAAAGTCCTCCAATGAAGTAAGTGTCCGAACAGCCAAAATTTTCCAAACCAAGACTGATATTTTGAATGGACTATCTTCAATCAGCTTATTAATTTTCCAGTTTTGATTACATAATTCTGGATTCATATGTACAATCTCAGCTTGTTGAAACTTTCTTATATATCTGGATAATAACAATGTTATGACTAACAATCATTTAAGTCCCCATCTGGATTTGGAAATTTAAATTTTTTTAAGAACCCCCTATAAATTCTCAAAATTAGTGTGTTTTCTCTTTTACATTTTTCCTTTCCCCAAAATTTCTTTTCCTGCTTCTACCCCTACAAGGCCTTACAAATTACAATCTTTTGTTAGGTTTAGGTATAGCGGCAGGTCAAGGTAAAAGAGCCCAATTGTGTTTAATTGGCGGTTAGTGTTGGTGAATAAAATTGGGGACAGACAAAATTTTCTTTGGAGGAGCCACCATGGAAGCCCTACCCCACACCGAGTAGACTATGTGGCCTAAATCCAAATTTAACCTATTTATAAATACATTGGATTTTTAGCTTGAGCTCATAAGTACTAAGTAGGTTTTGATTGAGTTGGCAGGTGGGCTCAGAAATTGCCACACCAACTAGTGGATGCACTGAGGAAAACTTTGTCTTTGTTTGGGTTTTGAGAACAAATCCAAATTGGAGCATACTTTGCTCACCTTCTTGTCTTGCATGCCATCTATAATTGTATCTCATCCAAATAGTTAAAGAAAGAATCAATAATAGTCATCAATCTGAAAGGACCCCAGATTGTGTTTTTAGGGTGGCCCACTTCCTTGATCTTCATTTTAGCGATTCCATTCAAGATGAAATTAAAAGTGGGTGGTTGTGGCTCCTTCAACTGAGATTGTAGTAGAATTCTTGTTATCCTATGCTTTCTCTCTTCCGGCCCCACACTTACATGTATTCTTATCTGCCACCTAGAACCATGTTGGCCCTACCTATCCTTTTAAGTGGTAAGTATAACTACACTTTAGGGGATCCTCTGCAACTTTTGGTGTAAATTCTCCAAAGGCTTTTGGAATTGGGACAAAATATTCTCCGGCAAGTGACAAATTGTGCGGTCCAACTCTATAGGGCCCATTTGGTCCCACCTTTGATCAATTCATGTCATTTTACACTCTCATCCACACATGATGTTCTATGGGGCTCAATTTCACTCTCATCAACTCCTTACTAACTGTTAGACTGAATTTAAAAAAATTTATGATTGAAAAGGCCACTTTATTTCAACTCCATTAAATCAAGAGTTAGGATGATCTTAGGGGTGATTTGTTTTAAGACCCTTATTGATGGAGAAACTTATATCTATCCAATCCTCATGCTCAAAGAAGACATCTAACTGGGCCCCATGAACTAAACATAGGATGCTCTACAAAAGACTTGCAAGAGGCCACATTTCATTTTTTTTTTAAATATATAAATTTGAGGATTGTACAGCTGATTAGGTTGTAGAGAACCTGGACTCTCCTATAAATGTCTCTTTTTGGGGCGTTTTGATTTTAATCTCCTCCATTGAAGTTGAGAAGCTATGTTATCTACAGCTTGGTCGGAGGGAACTATGGGTCTAGGCAAAGGTATTGAAAAACCTCATATTTTTCAGTGTCTCTTGTCTGAAATCTCAGAAAATCTTTATTGTTTTGCTGTTTTCATGGAGTGAGTTTTTTGGGTATGTTGGGTTCTATTTTGTTCTGTTCATCTCTTTCAGTCATCTTATCTTACTCCATGTTCCTGTTTGTAGCTCTACCAAAAAGTTAAAAATGTTCCTGTTCGTAGTATAATCAGCAATCAATGCACAACAAGAGGCTACCTGCTTTTCTCCAGAGAAACCACATTTTTCATGTTTGGATTTCTGTTTAGTGGAGGAACTCAAAACGCAGGAGAAAAAGTTATTTCTGTTTACTGGAGGAACTCCAAACTCAGGAGAAAAAGTTTTCTCCTTCAAAGGGTGGAGAGACCACCCTTTACTCAGATGAAAATGGCTGTCTATGCATGTTTTCCTCGGTCAAATTCAAACACAAAGGATAGTCACTATTAGAGAAACTTTGATGAATCTCTGTTTGGAAGAGAAAGGTGGAGGAAACCATCCGTACTTTAAATTAATATGTACCAAGTACAGTTTACTCCACTTCCATTGCCTCCTATTGTGATTTTCAAAGAGTTAAAGCTTTAGCTGTGCACGTTAGGGGCTACTTTTGCTTGATCTAATCTATTCATATCGCACTGCCAACTATGTGTAAACTTCAATGGAGACATGTAGCATTAAATTTCACTGCAGCTGGAGTGATATACACCATTCTGTTTAAGCTTCAAATTGGATTGATCAATATATGAAGGAGGAGAGTGACTTGATCCTGTTTGCCATTCTAATTGGAGGCAAATTTGGACCAAAGCATTCCATGGTTAGGCACTTGATTTGATAAGATTGTATCAAGAAATGACGCGGGTCAACTCAATTCATCTACATCAAAACTTCCATAAGGTTTTACTTCAGTTGATCACATAGGAATTTCTAGGTGGTCAGCTTCATTTCATCTATGTGATTCTCCTCTTTTCTTGATTCAATTCATTGATATCACATATGCCCGACATTAAAAGGCTATGGCCCAACTTTCACTCCAATATGAGTGAACTCTTGGATTGATTGCTATGTCAAAAGACATGACTAACTCTTGACCAACTATTTAGTCAATTATCTATTTCAAAAAGAAAAATATTTTGCTTATTTATATTTTTCACACATAGATCAATCCAGCTGTGTATTTCACTCCTATAGGGGTGAAATTCAAGTTGTGCCTATTCATGGTGGGACATGTGATATGAGTCCATTGGATCTCAGAAATGTAGACTCATAGCAGTTAGTTGAAGTCATTTTCATGGAAACTTGAATGCGGTCAACATTTTTATTTCTAGATATGAGGTTCTTTATATTTTTTTTATGTAATTTAAGGTGCACATGAAATTAATATTTTGTGAGGCCATGCATCAATATTTCTGAAATATGTTTTGATACACCTCACATAAGTTCCAATTCAATCAGTTTCCTTCAAAAAGGATTCAATTTTGGTCCATTATAGTTCTCTATCTACTAAGTTAAGGAAGTGAATTTACTTTCTGATGCTGGGAGAATTTGTTACTGTGGTAGAAGAGCTGATTCCCAACAGTCAACTTGATATCCTTCTAGGTAGAGTGAGAAAGAAAGCGGTTTATTTTGTCTGAACTATCAAAGAAAAGATGGGCTACGTTTTTGGACCGGGGAGGAACCATCACTTTGTTCCGGGGCCAGTAAATATCCCAGAACCAGTTATACGGGCGATTAACAGAAACAAATTAATTGATGGAGAAGTGTCTTTTTTTTATTTGTAACAGTTGTTGTCATTTGTAACTTAAAGGAATATACGGCAAAGTTAAGTAGAAGGCATAGCACTATTTTCTAAGGTTGGTTTAATAACAGAGGCAGTGATTGTAGCAGTGACAGGAAATTCGTCATGGTGATATGGAATTGTTTCTTTATATTTTTTTCTGTTTGTTTATATGTACTTCCTTTTTGTTTTGTTTTGGTTCAATTACTGCTGCATGCGGGAGTGAGCTTACAAACACCTTATGTAGAGGGTTTTTGGGGTCTCTACTTTATAATGAATGGAAAATCTTTATCTTATGTATGTTGGAATTTTAGGTTATGGACTGTTCATAGTGTGACACCATTTGGATATATTGAACAGGTGATTATACAGATTCCCTTGATTTGGGTAATTCCCCAGGTGTGACACATTATCACCTAGTGATCGGATTGTATCATTCCTGATTGGGCAATTCAGCTTTCTTTGGATTGATCAATAGCAGCACCTCAACTTCAATGTTGATGTTGTTGAAAGTGAGTGGGGACAAGGTGCTAATCTTGCTATTCTAGCATCAAAATTAGTAGTTTGATGTTTTGGGGAGCCTCCACCGGAGAAAAAAGTCTTGGTATTTTTGGTTCTCTATTTTTCTCAATTTTGCAGAGTAGAGTTCTCACACTTCTCGTGTTATTTGGTTAAAGATACTACGTCGCTCAGGGACTAGGGACCCCAATTATTTAAAAACAAAACTTTGCACCAAAAATGATTCAAAGCCCAAAGCACATTTCAGGTGCGGTAGGAACTATAGGGTCTTTTTCAGTGTAGGTCCCAACTAAGTGGTTTTTTCACGAAAAATCCTCAAAAAGCAATCAACATTGAAAGTGTAACAAAAGAATTTGCAAATTGCAAATGAAAAGCCATTTGGCAAGACTGGTAAAACCATGAGATAGAGATTCTACTAGGAACATATACAGTCCAAAGGCTAGCTCAAGTGCCCTACATATAAGGGCACTACTCAATGTCATAACATCTCACACTAAAAATAGAATGATGATGTCAGATTTCCTCATGGCTAACATATGGTATCAAATGTTAATGAAGTGTATCTTTTGTTGGATGCTTTTTGGTTGAAGTGATAAACACAAATGGCCATTTATAAAAAAGCAAGAGGATTTTACGTGAAAAAGCACTTTAAGTAGGCATGAAACCAAAAAGGCCCCATACCTTTATAGGCACCAAAGTGGTCACCAGGACCACTTCAGTCTTTTATTTTAGAATAGTGGGAATGAGAGTATAAAAGAGGAACGCCGAATTCAACGCTTATGTTAAAAAAAGCGTCAAGTTTGACACTTATGCCCACTATTCTAAAAAACGAACTTTGATTCTTGTTTGGGTTTTGAGAACAAATCCAAATTCGAGCAGAAAATGGGGTACTTTCCTCACCTTCTTGTATTGCATGCCATCTGCAATGGTGTCTCATCCAAATGGTTAAAGAAAGAATCAATAATAGCCATCGATCTGAAAGGACGCTAGATTGTGTTTTCAGGATGGCCCACTTCCCTAATCTTCATTTCACTGATTTCATTCAAGAACAGAAACATGGATGGTTGCAGCTCCTATTGAGGTTGTGGTAGAAATCTCATTATCCTGTGCTCTCTCCCTTGCAGCCGCACGATTTTAGGGTCTTTCTTATATGCATTTTTATTTGCCATGTAGAACCACGTTGGCCCTACCCTTTTTAAGATACAAGTACACTTCAGGTATCCTCTTCAACTTTTGGAATTGAGACAAAATATTTTCCTGCAAGTGACAAATTGTGTGGTCCAACTCTACAAGCCCTGGCCCATTTGAGCCCACCTTTGATCAGTTCATGCCCTTTCACATTTTCATTCCTACATGATGTTCTAGGGCCCAATTCCACTCTCATCAACTCCTTACTCGCCATGGACTGAATCTCAAAGAAATTTATGATTGAAAAAGAACTTTACTTTAAGGCAATCAAATCAATAGCTAGGGTGATCTTAGGGTGAGTTCTTAAGACCTAATATAGAGAAACTTATATATACCCATCCTGCCTGCTTAAAGAAGACATCTAAGTGGGCCCCATGAACTAGACATTCGATGGCCTATAAAATACTTACAAGAGGCCACGTGTCAGTTTTTTTTTAAATATATAAATTTGAGGATTGTACAGCTGATCAAGTTGCTGGAACTCAAAACTTGGTTTGGATGGTACAAAACATCACTTGTAACATGAACATAATTAATAGGATCTCATTCTATTACGTATGTGGTTCACAACATGATAAGCACCTTAAACAACATAGATCCCAGCAAAGATTCAGATCAATCCGATCACAATTGGGCCATAGATGATCAAACTGGAACATTCTACAAAACAAGTAGAAAATTCTGTGATTTTCCTATCGGGAGGGTTGAGTTTGAAAATGCACAAAAAAATCCAATATAAATGTGATTGAGTTGCTTCTACATTCAGTAGAAAGGTACAGAATCTAGTATATTACTGCAAAAGCTATTAGTTAAATTCTAATAGTAAGCGGGCTTCATTGCACAGTAAAATAAAGTGAGATTTGGATCACCTGTAGTTAGGTAGATTTGACCTTATAATTTGATCAGGTCATAACTGAGTCGTCCGATCTCGAGATCATTCAATCTACCAATCGATTTTGTAGTACTTGACGAGAAGAATGTAATGGTATAGTTGGATCATGATTATCAAATCGTATGGCTGAATAAAAGGATCAGATATGATCTTTCTCAACTACATGTGTTCCAAATCTCAATTAGAACATATACACATCATTTTACTCTAATCAAACAAGTCATGGAATCACTCGACACTCACAAATACATTAAGTTAAAGTATGTGCAATAAGATAAAGGTGTAAAATACAACGAGATCATGGAGATTATAAGTAGGACATCAAGATAGATAACAAAACCATAGAATTAGAAACGACCGGCCAATATTCTAAAATAGATTATAGATAATCTAAACCATTTAAAATAAATATCAAAAGTCCTAAAACATACTAGAAACATAGATCTCACTCTTAGAGTTAGCATTATTGAATTAGAATACAAAGATGATACAACAATATCCTAAAATTTGTTGAGATTTTATTATAGTCATCCACTGTTTTAGCCTTTCTCCAATTAGATCCATGGAAGTACCATTTTCATAACAAAAAACAATAAACAAAACACAAAGGCTACAAAAATCTTCCTCCCCAGACAAAATATTTTAAAAGATTTTAGAGACTAAGAGACTCTAACATTTCAAAATACCAATCTTGGTTTTAGATATTGTTTCCAACAAAAAAAAATGCCACCAAAAAGCAAAGAAGATACTATGCGAAGAGAGTGAGCAACATTTGAGAGAGAGGCTTTTGTGGACAAAGATTGGGGCAGTGGAGATGAGAGTTTGAGATAGAGAGAGTGAGGAATTGTGGGAGAGGATTTTTAATTTTGGATTTTGAAGTTGATTGAGGGAGGAATTGATGAGAGAACTATTACATTTGATTTAGGCGCATTATTTGGAAGGGCATTTCTTTGGGAGGTAGTGGGAAGATGAAGAGGGGAGTTGAGAAAGAGTTATTGATGGGAGAGTATTACCTACATTACATTGTGGGGGAGAAGGAAGATGAAGAGAAAGAGAATACTTGCTTTATAAAGAGAGGCATCTTGCATTCACAATTTTAAGGAGAGGAGGGAACGTGAAGAGGAATAGGATGTCAAACTAAATTGAAAAGGGTCAAAATTAATTGAGCAAATCAGGGATAATTTCTCAATTGGAATCACTTCGCTTATAAAATGAACTAGGAACCCTTAGCCAAGAAAGGCCGGCCCGCCTGGCACAGCCAACCCCGGCCCGCCCGGCAAAGCCAACCCAGTCAATGGGTTGTACCGCCCATGGAATGACAAAAAATCTTGCCGAGAAGTGTCGTGCTGAGCAGCTAGGCTCAATTTTAAACCTCATATAGTCCAAATGCATTGACTTTGGCTAGACGACTTACTTGGAAATTCCCTAAAATCAGATGAATCTAAGCTTCTCCTTTCAATGGGCTCCATTTTAGAATTTCTTTCTAGAGAGGGTCCATCATATAACCGATCAACCCATGGTATGGCCATATCATATCAATGGCTTTGGTAACTTGAAAATTTTTTCCTATTGAGATTGAAAATTGGGTTTCAGTGGAGTTGGATTTGAGCTTGGATCGTTAGGATTGCTCAAGTCCTATCCAGTGTTTTGAAACCTAATAGGTTTGCAGTCCAAATTGTTTTTTTTTTTTTCTGCTCGGCTGGCTTACTGGCCAACAGGGAGTAGATTTAAAACACCCACCAGGGATCGATCCCTGGTGCGTGGTACGGGAAATGAGATGCCTACCACCAGGCTATCCCTCAAGTCACGCAGTCCAAATTGTTTGGTTGCGGTTTTTCTTCTTATTGTTAATTCTATTACTGGTCAAGAAAAAATTTCCTTTTGATTGTTCGAGGGACCTAATGTATGTTCAGGACCCTTGATTCCTCTTTCCACTGTTCTCTTCATTGGTTGGCCATAAATTCTCTTCGTCGTACATCTTATTGTCTACCATTTGGTGGTGATATTTATGTGGTTACATCCACTGAATCAAACTGAGTAGTAGAGCCCATCTATTGAAAATCTTGGATGTTAAAAATGAATGCATTACTTTGATACGAAAAGTTGCCAAGTTTCACTCCAATGTAAGTTGCCCCATCTATAAAACATTTCAACAAAGTATTAAAAATTTTATTTTTTAATGCATCGTTGATTATATACTTAAAAAATTTATTTTTTAATGCATCATTGATTAACTACTCAATCTTAGCCGATAAACAAACAATTTAAGGGCACGTTTGTAGTACCACCAAATGCTCCTCAAAGCAAGTCATGAGAGAAGTGCAATAAGATGTGAGATGTAATTCCAAATACAATGTCAAGGAGAACTAAATTCACACAAATAGGTTGAGTCATGTGCATTAATTTGGACTCTTATATCTTTAAACCTTGAAATGTTATAACTATTTTGGAAAGAGAAAAAAATATTAAGAATATTATTTTTGTAGTTTTAATTGTTTTACTCGGATAACATTTGTATAGCAATAGGCTTAAGTATATCTTGAACCCTATCCTAGCCCTTACGAAAGAATATCCTAGTGGTAAGGAGTGTTGGTTCTTGTTGGGAGGCCTCATCTTCAATCCTCACCTCTCCCCCTCTTTGCATATGTTAGCTTTATCACCTCACATGTGTGAGTTTTGTGGTGTTTTCTCACATGTGAGTTTTGTTGTTTATTTGATATTAAAAATAAGAGGATTTTACTAGAAAAATTATCATAGGGCATCCCTTAACCAAAAAACTCATATTAGCAGTGGGTGCACCGAAGTGGTCATAGTTGACTACTGCAATTTATATTTTTATTGCTGTGGGGGAGCCTCGGATCCGAAACTCACTTTTTTCTTCTAGCATCAGATCCAATGCTCCCCTCTTAAAAAAAACAGTGATGAAACCATATTTCTTTATCTTTATCTTCTTCTTCAACTTGTTCTAGGGTTTTGGTTTTTTTTTTTTTTTCCTTTTATGATGATGATCTTGCTAATTTGTTGTTTTGTTTTTGGATTTGGATTCAAGCCCCTAAGATGGGTAGAGGTCTCACACATCGGGCTTGATGCAACTAAAGAAAGAGGTTTTACCTTTTCGTTGCTATTGGATGAGAATAGATGAGAAAAAATGAGTTCTCCTGGAGAGGACCATTTCCACTTCGAGATGACTACGATGAGGAGATGGAGAGGGAGGTGCTACTGGCAGATGATGATGATGCTAAAGGACCCAGCAATTAGTACTTTCTCTCTATATGTGGAACCATCTCTTCTATTATTCTGCCCACCAACAAGAAGAAAAGGCAAAAGTATAGCTTGCCTCTTCTACTAGGAAGAAGAAAAGAAATCATAACTTCTCCATCCACCCACTTAAAAAAAAAGGAGAAAGCTTCTCTTCTTTCTGCAACTGGTTGGAAGGCAAAAGAAAGGAGGTAGGGGGTCTCCAGATCTTCATGATAGATGCTTTATCACCTTCAAAATTGATTTTTTTGGGGGTTTAGTTGGGTTTTGCTGTGAGTTCACTCTCCTATGGTTGGCTCCATGGATAGTGGTGATCTCTATAAAGTCAGTAGCTTGAGGAAAATCAGCAGTTCCATATGGTGGGACAATAGAGTTGATACTTTCTCTCAATCCCATCGATTTGAAGATGATGAAGAAGCTACCAAGTGGGCTACTCTTGAGAAATTGCCCACCTATGATTGGTTAAGGAAAAGGGTGCAAGCAGCAGCTAAAAGAAATCTCAAGGAAGTTGATGTGAAGAAGCTTGGGTCTTAGGAGAAGGAGATCTTGTTAGTTAGAATGTTTTTTTTTTAATAGGGGAGCATCGGATCCAATGCTGGGGTAAAAACATGAACACCTGATCCGATGCTCCCTCACAGTGTAAAAAAATACTGGAGTGGTCACATGTGACCACTCTGGTGCACCGACTGTTAATAAGAGTTTCTTTGTTAAGGGGTGACCCATGATGATATTTTCGGTAAAATGCTCTAAAAATAAAGTCGAATCTGATTTTAGCATTTCTTAAACTCTGTACAATTGTTAGTCAATTTTATTTTTTCATACATTGTTAAAAGCAGAAAATAGTAAAATTCCTCAATATTGTTCATTTGTACTAATCTTTTCTATTGCAATCAACTTTGATAGTATTTAAATTTGTGAATTTTATTTTATCCATGTAACTAAACAGCCATAATCTCTCCATTACTGAAGAGAATATCTTGGTAAAGTCCAATATCAAGTAGAGAGGTATCTCCCTATCCATGATATAACCAGCATCTCTTTAGCCCCGTTGAATAGGGACTTGGGTAGTGCGATTATGCGCATGTGTGAGTATATGCAATGGGAGGAAAAAAAAGGCCCTCAAATGTCTGCCTACACATTTCATTGTCATCAACTGGCCAATATCTATGCGAAGACAAATGTCTTTTTTTTTCTCAAAGTAATTGTGGCTATGATACCATTTGTTGTGCTTGTGTATGCGAAAGCATGAAAAAATCACAATTGACAATCAAAAAGCCATGAAAGAAGAGAAATTCACACATAGTGATTTAAATGATTCAGTAACTTGCCTACATTTATGGGGAAATGGCTACAGGAGTGCGTCGAACTTTGGCCAGATGACTAACTTGGTAATTCCCTAAAATCATATGAATCCAAGCTTCTCCTTTCATGTAGTGTCATCTAAATATTCGATGGGGAACAATTTATTAAATCAAAATTTTTAGATAATGCTCGGTGTTATAATTACATAATTTTCATTAAGCCTACCATTTAAATATTATTAATATTTTTGAAGTGGTAATAAGATTTCATTAAAGGAAAAGAGAGGAAAAGCATATAAAACAATGGAACAAAGGGAAGAGAAGGTGCAAGAGAAGTGCACCAAACCCAATCTCAATTATAATAACACACCCACCCAAAGAAACAATCTATCAACCCTTTGCTTGGCTAACCCTGTTTAAATATTGCGAATACATTCTACAACTACATATGTTTCTACCCAACGTTAAAACTCCGCGTGGATGTGCATCTTAACTAATGTTTTTTCCAATGTGAGTAAGGATCTTTTTGTGGTTCAATATAGCCCTAGTCATTTCCCATGGAAAGTTTGGCACCTATAGTTATCGCTGCTGCTTAATTGGTGACTTGAGCTTGTGCATGCCATTATCACCAAGCTGTGGCAAATAGGTTTGAAGTTCAGAAGCAGGTTTCTATCATGTGTGAAAGGTTTATGGGCCATGCAACAATGGCCTGGTCCGATCCCCACTGTGATAAATTGAGGTAATTGCTCCAAAGAAAATTGGGCTGTGAACTTCATCATGATATTTGGAGTATAGTTGCATACTTTCAATTAAGCAAATAATGTATACATATATTGAGGTAATAAGGGGGAGTTTTGAAGATGTTTTAGGAGCTGACGATGTATTCTGATAGTACAAAGAGTTGTTCTTCAAAGAACTATTGGTTGCAAAGCTGATGATATATTTTTTTTCAATTTCAATTTACTCCATATAATGTAATTTTTGGATTTATTTTGAGTAGATTGAATGTATAAGAAGTTTTATCTATGAATTGCGAAACAAATATGAAATGAATTAATCTCAATCTAGGCTGTCCAAATAGAGGAACCCATTCTAATTATGGACCATCATCAAAATGAGGCACCAATTTAGTGTATGCCAAATTTGTACAATTCGGATTGAGATGTTCATTGCCTATATTGATTTAGTAGAGCATTAACACCCACCAATCTAGCATCTAGAGCCATCATCACAAATGGATTTTGGGACACATGATCTCATCACATGTGGAGTCAGAATCTGGACAGTTGAGATTGAGATTGAGCAATTCCAGTCTTCGCTGGCTGCATGCATGTGCATGAAATCTCGCGCTCTATTGGAGTGAAAAAAGAAAGAAGAAACGTATAAGAGCATTTCTCATATTCTTTCCGAAACCCTAACCTTAGCAAGGATTGAAAATGTAATATCAAGGGAATACATAGTTTGTGTAACCATTTATGAGTCAAGATGTGAAGGCCCAGCCCAATTTGGGCTTTACTGGGCTGGATTGGGGCTATGCTAGTTGTGGGTCAATGTGAACCACTAGTCAAATGAGTCCAACAGTGCATTGACAATGATCTTTATCAAAATATCTAAAGATGAGTGGTTAAGGAAAGTGAGACTATTTTTGAGTGAAAATACAAATGGGTCAAGACTAAAGAGGATGAGAAGTCGGACAAAAACCTATGGAAAAAGTAGGGTCAGACAAACAAAAACGTGTGGAAAAAGTTAGGCTGTCGTGGAAAATCTTATACACTAATACACGGGATTCCAACTTTGCGATTACAAAGCAATGGCCCATCGCTGTTGGTTTGGGTTAGACAAAAACGTAATGGAAAAAGTTGGGTCCATTGCAATTACAGATAATTTCATGGAATCTTCTACTAATCTTTTCTATTGTAGTCAACTTTGATATTATTTAAATTTTCTAATTTTATTCTATCCATGTAATTGAATGAGCCAAAATTTATCTATTATGGAAGAGAATATCCTGGTAAAGTCCAATATCAAGTAGAGAGGAATCTCCCTATCCATAGACATAACCTGCCATCTCCTTAGCCCCATTGAATAGGGACTTGAGTAGTGCGATTACGTGCGCGTGTGTAAATATATGCAACAGGAAAAAAAAGACCCTCAAATGTCTGCCTACACATTTCATTGTCATCAATTGGCCAATATCTATACTAAGAGTAATTTTTTTTTCTCAAGGTAAATACTGTTGTGGCTCTAATACTACTTATTGTGCGTGTGTGTGCGAAAGCATGAACAAGTCACAATTGACAATTAACAAGCCATAAAAGAAGAGAAAGTCACACATAGAGATTTATATGATTTGGCAGTTCGCCTATATCCATGGGAAAATGGCTACAGGAGTGCATCGAACTTTGGATGGATGATTGACTTGGTAATTCCCCAAAATTATATGAATCCAAGCTTCTCCTTTCATGTAGTGCCATTTAAATATACGATGGGGCCCAATTTATTAAATCAAAATTTCTAGATAATGCTTGGTGTTATAATTACATAATCTTCATCAAGCTTGCCATTTAAATATTGTGAATGTATTCCACGACTATATATGTCTCTACCCAACGTTAAAACTCCATGTGGATGTACATCTTATCTAATGTTTTATCCAGAGTTAGGATCTTTTGTGGTTTAGAATAGCCCTAGTCATTTCCCGTGGAAAGTTTGGCACCTTTGGTTGTAACTGCTACTTAATCGGTGACTCGAGATTGTGCATGCCATAATCACCACGCTGTTGTAAAATTGTTTGAAGTTTACAAGCAGGTATCTATCATGTGTGAGAAGGTTTATGGGCCATGCTACAATAGCCTGGTCAATCCCCACTATGATCAATGGAGGTAATTGCTCAAAAGAAAATCGAGCCGTGTTATGATATTTGTAGTATAATTGCATACTTTCAATTAAGCCAATAATGTATTCATATAATAAGCAATATCTAATCTAGGGTTACAATTCAACCCAACTCAAGCTCTGTTTTTGTGGTTTCAAGAATCCATAGTTAATGTAACCATTTATGAGGCAAGGTGTGAAGGCCCAGCCCAATCTGGGCTTTAATGGGTCAGGATTGGGGTATGCTATGTGAATCACCTGTTAATGGGTCCAATAGTGCATTGAAAATGATCTCTGTCAAAATATCTAAAGACGAGTGGTTGAGTGAAAATACAAATGGTTCAAGACGCAAGAGGATGAGACGCGGGACAACAACCAGTGGAAACACTTGGGTGGGACAGACAAAAACGTGTGGAAAAAATTAGGTCATCGTGGAAAATCTTGTACACCGATGCAGGGATTCCAGCCCTGCGATTACGGAGCCATTTTCCATCGCTGTTGGTTTGGGTCGGACAGACAAATACGTGTGGAAAGAGTGGAGTCGTCATGGAAAAACTTGTGCGCCAATGATGCGATTCCAGGGCAAATGAGCAATGGACCATCGCTCCACTTTCCAGGAATCTGCTACTTGAGAATTTCAGGCACTCAATTAATCGACATTATCATATCTTGCTCTCTCTATCTATATATATATATGCACTTCCCCAAACCCTCGTAGCATCTCATCTCACACATCATTGGTTTTCTTCTTGTTTGTTTCAATCATGTTTCTTTCAAAGTCAATTCCATTTCTTCTTCATTTTTGGGTTGGGTTTCTAATCCTATGCATTGGATCCTTGAAACTCAATTCCTGTGTTGAAGATACAACTGCCAGTACCAATACCAGTACCAGTAGTCGTTGTTTCGAAAGGGAGAGAAGAGCTCTGATCCGCTTTAAACAAGGTCTCAAGGACCCTAGCAACCGACTCTCTTCTTGGGTGGGAGACTCAGACGACTGCTGTAGATGGGCAGGCATTTCCTGCGACAACAAAACAGGGCATGTTGTCAAGCTCATCCTCCGAGGTCCATCGCATATGCAATCTTCATCAGATGACTTTGCAGAATTCAAGAGGTCAAGAATATCTGGTGAGATAAATCCATCTTTGCTTGAGTTGAAATATTTGAAACACTTGGACCTAAGCATGAACTTGTTTAAAGGAAGAGTCATCCCAAAGTTCATCGGTTCATTCAAGAATTTGAGATACCTTAACCTCTCTTGCTCGGGCTTTAGTGGAAGGGTTCCTCACGAGCTGGGAAATCTCTCTGCCTTGAGTTATCTTGACCTCAATGATGACCGTGAAATATGGGTAAATACGAGTGATGGTTTTTCTTACGGTTTCGATATTTGGGGTTATGATTTGCATGTCGACAAACTTGATTGGCTCTCTCGCCTCTCTTCTTTGCAGTACCTTGACATGACATCGGTGAACCTCAGCATGGCAGTTGATTGGCTACTATCAATAAATATGCTTCCTTCTATTTTGACCTTACGTTTGTCCTATTGCCACCTTCCCAACACTTCTACATCTTTTCCTCACGTGAATTTGACATCTCTTTCTACCCTTGATCTTTCTGAGAACTGGCTTGGTCCTGAGATTCCTAGTTGGCTGTTTAATAACAGTAGATTGGTGTCGCTTGATCTTGGTGTCAGTGATTTCACATATCCCATTCCAGCTGCCCTGGGGACTCTTTGCAACCTACAGATGTTGAATTTGGGGTGGAATAATTTCAATGGAGAAATAGAGAAGTTTAAAGCACCTTTCAATGGATGCATTAAGAGCAGTTTGGAGGACTTGGATTTGCAAGAAAGTGGACTCAGTGGGCATATTCCTGATTGGTTGGGGCAATTCATTAATATGAAGTCTCTCTCTCTTTCTTCTAACTCTCTTTCCGGTCCAATTCCTCCATCTCTCGGAAGATTGTCATCTTTGAGAGAATTGGATCTTTCTTACAACTCTCTTTCCGGTCCAATTCCTCCGTCTCTCGGAAAATTGTCATCTTTGAGAGAATTGTATCTTTCTTCTAACTCTCTTTCCGGTCCAATTCCTCCATCTCTCCGAAAATTGTCATCTTTGAGAGAATTGTCTCTTTCTTCTAACTCTCTTTCCGGTCCAATTCCTCCATCTCTTGGAAGATTGTCATCTTTAGAATATTTAGCTTTTAGTGTAAATTCTCTTTCTGGTTCCATTCCTCCATCTCTAGGAAGGTTGTCATCCTTGAAAGGACTATATCTTTCTAGTAATAATTTAAATGGGTTTATTCCTGAAAACCTTGGACAACTTTCAAATCTAATGTCTTTATATTTGCATAACAATTCTTTTGAAGGTGCCTTGTCAGAAGCTCACTTTTCCAATCTCATAAAATTGAAAAACCTAGACATTTCTTCAGCATCATTAGTTTTTAATGTGAGCTTTAATTGGGTTCCTCCATTTCAACTTACATCTATCATATTGGATGATTTCAAATTAGGGCCCCAATTCCCACCATGGCTTCAAACTCAAAAGCAATTATCTTATTTGTCTTTGTCAAATACAAGTATTTCAGATGCTATCTCTAACATTTTTTGGAATTTATCTCCAAACCTCCAATTTCTAGATCTCTCTAGCAACTTAATTTCTAGTTCCATCATTGATAGTAATATAGTGAATATGACCAATCTATTATATCTATCACTTTCTTCCAACCATTTGAAGGGAAGCATTCCCCTGTCACTATGCCAAATGAAGGATTTAACATATCTAAGTCTCTCAAATAATCAATTGGCATATGCAATTCCGCAGTGTCTAGGGGATTTGCGGCTTTTGGATACATTACGTTTGGATAATAATGGTCTGTCTGGAGGTATTCCGAGCTCAATAAGTCATTTATCTGAGCTTACTTCATTACACTTGAGCAAAAACAAGCTCTCAGGACAGCTCCCTCCATCGATGAAGAATTGCTCAAGTTTAGTGACACTTGATCTCGGAGAAAACGGTTTCTCAGGAAAGATACCAAAATGGATTGGAGAAAGACTGTCACATCTTAAATTCCTCATCCTACGATCAAATAAGTTTGATGGTAGCCTTCCTCCACAGTTGTCACGACTTTCTGAACTTCAAGTACTAGACCTTTCTCTAAATAATCTGTCAGGAACAATACCCGAGTCCTTTGGAAACTTCAGTGCAATGGTGGTAGCTAACAGGACGAATGTAATTATTTACACTGGTGGTGGTCAGTTCAGTGATCTAGAGAGTATTTGGGTGTTTTGGAAAGGAGTTCAATATGAATATAGTCGTACAGTTTCACTCGTGACAAACATAAATCTATCGGGCAATGATCTACATGGAGAAATTCCTAAAGAGATTACTCATCTTTTTGGATTGCAAAGTTTAAATTTATCAAAAAATCAATTGACAGGAACAATCCCAGAAAATATTAATGACTTGCAATGGATAGAATCTCTAGATCTGTCATGGAACCAACTTTCAGGAGCAATTCCACAAAGCTTGTCGTACTTGACTTTTTTAAGTCACTTGAATTTGTCACATAATAACTTTTCAGGAAGAATTCCATCTGGCACCCAACTTGATACTATCAGTGATTCATCCATCTACATGGGAAACCCTTTATTATGTGGGCTGCCACTTTTGAAACAATGTCCACAAGATTCACAACTGCTTTTTGATGGAGACAAAGAAGCTAAAGATGAGTTGGAAATACAACTATTTTGTATAAGCATGGCGCCTGGATTTGTTGTAGGATTTTGGGTTATATGTGGCATTCTATTATTCAAGAGATCTTGGAGGCTTGCATACTACCGCTTTTTTGATGACATGGGAGATCAATTATATGTCATGATAGCAAGAAAGGTGGTTAAATTCAAGACGAATGAAGGATTCCCAGGTAATAGAGAAATTCCATTACATCATAAGCATGTGCATCCAACCGCATTGCATCAACATCAACCGCTTTTCTTTATTTGATTTTATTTTTCTAAATATTGAAAAAGAATTTTCTTACTGCCAAAAACATTGTTAATACTATCCAATTATGCATTTTTGGAAATTTACCTTTGCTCTTCATTTTTAATAACTTACAAAAATGATATGTATTGAATTCCTACGTATTATAGTGCAGACAAACAGGTCCTAAATGTGATAGCCTAGCTGATTTTAAGAAGTTATGTGTTGATGCAAGAGAATGCATGACTTAAGTTAGGGATGAAAATGAAACATTTTAATGGGCCCTATAATATACTCAGGCATGAACCTGAATTACTTGAACCCATATCTTAACCTAGACCTAAACAGGGTCTAATAACCAATTCAAAATTAAGACCCAAACTCAGAAGTAATTGAATCCTCGCTTCAAGCTAAATATTTCCTTTTTTCTTCTTTACTTGCAAAAAGGCGAATTCTAACTATTGCTACTTCTCGAGAATTGCTCGATACCCTTGTGTTAAGGAGTGTAGTTCTCACTTGGTTATTCAGGACTTTGAACCCTCGATATGCCACATATTTTGCATGTATGGACGTTCTATCCTATATGTGTAGACTTCTATTCTCTATGTGCCAGTTTTTCTTGTTTTCCACGTGTGGATTCTATTTCCATGTGTGTGGGGCTGTCTCTTGCATCTTAACCCCCTTGCTAGGGTTAAAGAAAAAAAATAAAAAACCTAATGCCACTTCTCTATTTTCTGGGAGAGACTCACCTGTGCCATGAGCCTGTTACTATCCCAACTACACTAAATTTAAGTCAATAATTAACACTGGCAGACAAAAAGCAATTTCAGGGGCCATGATGTGAGAAGATTAATATCTTCTCAAGGTCCAACGTCCACATCTAAAAACTATTTAAGGTTTAATTATTTTGGAGCCATTTTTATATCCTGCCACATAACATTTAACGGCCATAATCATTCTACATCTAGCCCTCATCCTTCTTTGATGGCCATGGTGGGCCCCACATTTAGCAGATTAACAACACGCTTCAAACAAACTACAACAAAAATTCAAACCCCTTATGGCATTTTGGTCATTTGCATAATGCTGCAGGCTGCTAGCACGTAGCATCATTAATAGTGCATCTGTTGACCTGAGGTTTAATGATGTTTAGCAATCACCTCTCTTTGCAAAATATGAACTCCAAAAAACAAAACAAGAAATTTTGTTTTATTGTTTTCTCTATTTCTCACTTTTATTTTATTAGTTTTTACACATTGCCAATATATATATATTTTTATGTAGGGCAATAATGGTGGAGTAAGAACTAAAGCAGCACTATTGTCGGTTATGGATCAGTGATTCCCTTTGAAGTAGCTTTGTTGTCAACTATGTATCGATGTTTCCATTTGCTTTGTTATTTTAGTCAATGGTAGTAGTCTAGTGGGAAGGATCCTTTTTGTTTATGTGAAAAATAATGTAAGAACCCTTTTGTTTTTTGTGAAAAAATTATGTAAGTACTTTTTAGTGTAAACTTGTTTGCTTGTAAAATAAGTGAAGAACAAAGGTTTAGGCTAATTATTCAGAATGACTTGGTGGCCTATTCTTCAGGACGCTCTCAAAACTATTTTGAAAAGATTAGGCATTGGAATGATCCATTCTGTATTGTGTGAAATCGCAGGAACTATGATGAACTTTGATTTTTGTGTGCCTTCCTTTGCAAAAATGAACCGGATAATTGTACAATGGTTGAGATTCACACATGGGATATGAATACGGTAAACAATTGTTAAGGGGCTGTTGGAAATTTCCTATTGAAAATAGGAATTCTTTGATGAGGGAATGTTGTGAAAGTTATGAAGAACCTAATCATAAGGATTTGGTAAGGACTATTATGTTCCTTTTTTGTTGTCATTTTTCTAACAGATGGCAAGAAGAACTAGCGGTGTCACTTAACAATTTAGATATCAATGGATTGTGCCACATATCGTCAGATATTTTTTTGATGTGTTAGTCTTGAGATATCATGGGACTTGGTTTGAGAGTGTAGGATCTTGAATTGTCCCGAGAAAGTGTAAGATACTGAATAATGGTATCGTGCATATTCAGTTGCGGTCCTTTAGTTACTGTTGAGATAGTGTGTTTGATCATACCTCTATAAGCCTCCTAGACTTAATTGAATGAGATTTTCAAAATATGATTATTGATGCTTTAGTTGAAGGATCTTTTAAGAGAGAAAAAAAAAAGAAAAAGGAAAAAATGGTGCAGCTCAACAAAATGTGGCATTTTTGTGCATTACTTCCACTAATGCATTTGTGTATACTGTATGTATATCTGCTGGGTATGCTATATCATTTGCTTAATGAGGATGCAACTTTCTCTTCGGGAGCTATCTTTCTAAGTTGCTTGCAGAGCGCCGCAAGCTCAGTCATTTTATGCAGGTTTTTCTCCACTAGTATCACCTGCTGAACCTAGGTTAGTTTCAAAGACAAGAAGATAAGGTCCCTTTTACTTTTTCTGGTAATGATATAGTTAGAGAATTAAATACAAGGGTTCCATTTGTTGGCATTTTCTGCTTGTAGTAATTTTATCAAGTCAGTTTTTTATGATACTCGTATCTATGTTATAGAGTGTTCTAACGGTGATGTAGATCTGAAATTCTCATTTCTAGTTTGATAATTAAACCTAATTCATTGACTGTGCTCTATAATATTGTTTAGTGGTTTTAGAGATTTATAGAAAGGTTGGTGGTCTATGAGAATCTTGCATGTGGTATTTGATTCTTATAGTCAAATTGATTATGGGGTTGCTTTGGTCGTGTGATAAAAAGGGGAGGGTTTGATTTTAAAAGTAGATGGTGTTATGATTGTTAAATTCCCTCACTGTCCTTTGCTTGGAATGATATTTGGTCATTTATAGTGATCAAGAACACTCATCTAAAATATCTTTAGCTGTATCCAATCACAACCACCTGATTTTTGGATAGCAGTTGCTACTAAACGAAAAATATAATTACCGATTCATTCTTCAATTGAATAAATCCACAGATCCAGCTTTCTTCATATATTTCCTTTACATTACTCTAGACATTTTTCTTTTCTTGTTTTCCCCCATTGCCTGTCGTTTTGGGTCCCCACAGTCTGACTAATTTGGATCATTGAACATGGAATGAGTTATATATAAGAAATGCTTCACCCCAGTGGCCTATGGATGATACTAAAGATACTGTGCCAAGATGTTTCATGTGATTGGTACAACTAATCTACTGTCTCTGTTCCATATCCCCCTCTTCCATTTTCCCTTTCCGTTTCTATACACCCAAGATGACCATAGCTGCACATTCACAATACAACATTAGGTAATTAGTCGTACCTTAAGTTGAAGAACATTTTTTAGTGCCTTCCTCTTTAATGGAGTATAATTCCTTGTTGCCAAGTAAAATGGAATATCTGGTGGCATCATATTCTAATATTTTCATGAGTATCATCTTCGCTTTGGTGTCATATTTGGATTGACATTGGATGGTTAGGGTCTTATTTGTTGGTTCTGTTCTTTCTTTAGTATTATATTTGGTTTGACATGATTGGCTTTATGGGATGTTAGGGTTTTATTTGTTAGGTTTGTGTTTCTTAAACTTGCTGCTCATTAGAACCTGCGTGCATGCAATGCTCTTAAGTAGTAATTCATTGGACAAATGATTGTTGGTTTATAAGTGGATGGTTGAAATGAAAGAGTTGCCCATGGTCCAACTTCAAGTGTAGGAATAACCCCCACTGATTGGATGGTTGGATTGTGTAGTTGGTTTTTATTTTATTTTATTTTTCACTTCATGGTGGTTTATGTAAGAAATCATGTATCAACCCAAAAGCTTATGCTAATAGGTGGTAGGCCCAAACAAGTATATGAAATCATGTCAAACCTAGTACTTAGGTGTTGTGGGACGTGGGTTTTCCGAGCACTCCTCCTTTCATGCAAGCCCAACAGATTTCATGGACAGGCTTGTCATGTGCTACACAAGAACGATACCTGCTCTGATACCATATACGAAACCATATACCAAACCAAAAGTTTAAGCTGATGAGTGGAAAGCCCAAACAGGTATATGAAATCATGTCAAACCTAGTACTTAGGCGATATGGGACGTGGGTCTTTTTCCCAACATTTTAGTCAGGTGAACAATTTGAATATAAGTCCTAATCCATATGATTTTGAGGATTGGATGAAAATACACAATATGGGTGAAAGAATGCAATGTATAAAGCATCTTGTGGATATAGTGTTAATGGTCTAATTGTGGAATAGCAAACTATGGATTATTTCTTCCTGTTTATAGTTAATCATTTATTAATCATTACAATAACCATTAACACAGTGTTACTTTTGTTTTGTTGTGGCTGCTTATGAATATAGTGTTGTTGTGTTACAATTGAACATAAAATTTTTTTGTAATGGATGCAAATTCCATCTTTTAAGGTATCTTATACTAATCTTCCATGAAACACACGAAAAGAAAAGTGGAAATCTTTCTCTTTAACACTGTTTGGTACTCTTTTTATTTTTGTCCATTGCATGATTAAGTGATACATGCCTAACTAAAAGGCCTATTTTTTTTTTTTTTAATTTCTGAGTAGTTATTTCAGATTTAACAATTTCCCTCGCTATGACAACACTTGAATTTCATATAAGGCTTATTTGGTTGCATAAAATACCTAGGAATTGAGTACATATGAATCTATGGTGAAATAACTCTACTGAAGGATTATTAAATAGACGAGAAGTGAAGGATATGGGTGAGGAGGGAAGGATACATGGTGGATATGTGATGAGACCTTGACTTTCCTTGGTATTGAATTACTGGGATTATGGCTATATATTCATTCTCTATCCTCTCTTGATTCAACTTCAATTAAAAGGAAGATTATTTGATGGTCATTTTTTGGATATTCCTCTTTGGTTCTTAACTTTTAACCACTTATTGAAATAGATCCTCAATATTTAATTACATGAAACAGATAGGCCCTAAAATAAACCTTTTTGAGGCAACAATTGCAAAATGCAAGTGGAAGTTGAGGGCAGACATCCTTGAGAATAGCCTTTCTCTTAATTCCCAGTATGATATATTTTTATTCCTTTATAAATATGATTAGATCAGTTGGTTCAAAGATTGGTGAGTAAAACAATTTATGTTCTTTTACCTTCCCACTATGCAGACTAGAATTAAGGCAGGGTGATTGGATTGAGCATTTTCGAGAGCATTTAGGGATAACACCAATGGGGGATAAGATTAAAGAAACTCATTTAAGATGGTTTGGGCATGTTAACCGTAGGCCGGTAATGGCACCGGTGAAAAAATGTTTGGCTATACAGGTGGATGGCCTATTAAGAGGTCGGGGTAAGCTGAAGAAAACATTGATGGAGGTCATTGAATCAGATTTGAAGAAATTTAACTTGCCTAAGGATTTGGCTCAAAATAAAACGAAATAGAGAAATAGAATTCATGTAGCCGACCCCAACATAGTTGGAATAAAGCTTTGATGATGATGATGATGATGATTGGACTGAGCAGCCATCCAACAAATCTAGTTTTGTGTAATTCGAAGATAATGACACTAGAAATATATGGCAATTAAAAAAATAATAAAATCACTTCAATCCCAATAGGTTTACTTGTGGACTTAGACTTTTATGTAAATTTTGTCTTCATAATACCTTTAATTGGATAACACTTTATGTTTGTGCCAATTACTCCTCTTAAGCATTCTCTAACTATGGACTATGGAAATGTTGGTTTGGACTATAGCAGTTAATTTTCAGATGCTGACCCTAAGTAGGTTGCTTTTGCACTGGTGTAGATGTGTACATTTATCCTTTTCTAGCCAAAGAGGTATCAATATTTAACACCTATGAAGTACAGGTACTTCCAAAATGGATCCGCACCGGTACTGGTCATGGACCTATACCCGTACTGGGTATGGTCAAACAGACCCAGTACATTTTGACTTTATGGGAATGGGATGGATACGTTGAAATATAAAAAATAATATTGTTGTTGCTCTTTTTTTCATTAGGTTGAATTTGTAATGGTATTATGAAATTGTTGCATCTAAGAATTCTAACATATTTTAATTATTAGTATATTGCATTATTAAAATTTTAAAAAATATAATTCTTTAATGGACGTACCCCAACTGTACCCGTATTTTGTTTTTTTAGGATTTTGCTGTATCGGCGTACCTATACCGGTACCCGTGCTTCATAGTTTAACACATCCCTTTTAAGATAAGTGTTTTTCTTTTTCTTCCGTTTTTATGTGGTTGCATGGCCCAAACCTTTGGGTTTTTTTTTTTTTTTTTTTTTTTTGTGTGTGTGTGGTGATATGAACTATTAGCAAAACCCAAATTGATGGATAAGTCTTTGTTGTTGCTGATAATGATAATGATGATGATGATGTTAAAATGTTATAGTTTGTAACTTCATCATCATGACTATTCTTCCCTTGCTGCTGAGCATAGAACCACACATGACTAGTGAACATCACTTTTTTTTTTAGCTAAAAAACAATTTGTATTGCAATAGCAATATAGAACATTGAACAGGGCTTGCTGAAAACCAATTCTTGAACAGGTGAACCTCTGAACTGAACTTTTTGTTTTTGTTTTTTTTCCTCTCTTTCACATGAGTTCAACAGCAAGCTTATATGGTTAGTCCAGGGAAAACCAAATACATCTTAGTGACTAGTTCCACAGCCGAGGAGCACCATTACCACTTTAGAGGGGCTTAATACATCTCCAACATCCTGCCTCTTAAGTATGGCTTCAGCTTTCCTCACCTCTTTCACCTATGATGCCCAGATACAACATGGATATAGGAAGGACACGCCATAGACACGGTAGGGATATGGATTTTACATGTAAAAAGTGAAGTATCAGATACGATATAACACGATACGTTGACCATTTTGAAATATCCATGCATCATAGTCTTTTACAGGTCCAATGATGCAAACCTTATCTGGGGGTCCTTTAGCACCACCAATGAGAATCTCCGCATTGCATGATTCCTTAATTGTCTTGATAGATGCTCCTCTTCCGATAACCCATCCCATTTTGCTTGAACGGACATTTAGCACAGACAAGATCTCCTCTTTAGGAACGTCTCCTTCAGGAATTAGGCTATCTGGGATGAGGGGCGCTAGTGGCCAATTAGTATTATTATTATCATATATGCAGAAACATCGACAACATAGTGCTCCTCGAATTGCAAGATACCACAACAATCGGTGATTCAACTTTTCCATCATTTTATGATATATGTAGAGAAGAAACTGAACATCATTGGCAGTTGTACAGATCATCAAATCAGACAAAGGTCTGTATGTCCAAAAACTAGGATCCTAGCTTAAAAGGATGCTCACTTCTTCCTTCTCAAGATATGATATAGCACAGTAGCGTGTATGTGCAAGAAGTCCAACAAATGATATGTAATCATCAAGTGATCGTCTCTTTCATTCTTGCTCATCTATGAGAGAATATGTAAACTGGGTGTCTATAACATTGTGTAATTTGATTCCATATTGAAAATACAATGCCTAGAATGGTGGTTTGGCGCAACGGTAAAGGCTTACCTGTAGTGTCCTGGAGGGTGCGGGTTCAAGTCACGGAAACAGCCTCTTTAAAATGAAGGTAAGGCTGCGTACATCTTGCCCTCCCCAGACCCCGCTATGCAGGAGCCTTGTGCACTGGGCTATCCTTTTTTTTTATTGAAAATACAATGCCTCACTATCCCATCAATTGTGAATAACTTATGTGATGTAACTAGACTCAAAGTGCAAGCTTACAGGCTTGCATAAGTATATCTCCACCTTGAACTACATCAACTAAGTACATAGCATCTGGGAAGGCAATCTGCATGATGCAGAGAGTTCCATGTCGACTAAGGTCAACCACCTCACAATCAAAACCAATTATCAACTGCTTTTCAAAAGAGGGCTGGAGAAACTCAGCTGGTAGCTGTGATGGATTGGTGACAATATGGATGTAAAGTAGTGGCCATTGGGCGAGAAGATCTGTCTGCTTTTCCCTGATTGGGAGGGAACATGGATGTTTGTCTCATGAGGAGGAGTGGAATCCATGTGATCAAACTCTAAATGGGGTCAAACAAATTCAGAAAATATGATTATGAAAATGTGATTCTTTGGACTTCCCTGTGATACCCCAATGGGCATACACTCTTCGTAGATGTGTTGGAATTGAAATCTCTCTCTCCTGTAGTCTTGTGAAATGGTTGTGTAGAAAGAGAGGCTTTTGGCGCTGGGAATGCAAACTTTCCTCAGCAGTGAACATCACATGATGCCTTCATTAACTACAGTTTACCCTTATCCGACTCTTGCAGGCTTGGACTAATGGTATGTACAAAAGCATTGAGCACAGGGCCATCACAATCCTTGTAATAATGTTCAATTGATGAGAATTGAATTGGATTTGAAAATTCAGAACTAGGGATGCAGAGGCATACCCCTTTTTATAACGGCAGCAGTAAACACAAGGATTATGTAAATTGTAATCCACTGAGAATGAAGGTGCCGTTTCATCAAATATACCCAATTTTACTTAACCAGTGAAAAAGATGTGTCAAATAACTTCAACAAATTTGTTAACCAATAGTATCTCAATATTAGAGAGAGCCAATAATGGATTTTTTTCGTCTTTTCCCTCTTGCTTACTCTAGTGGCCAAGGGGGACTACGTAAATCCACATGTGCAAGGATTGATCCATATTGGTATGGTGAGAGCAGGAGTCCTATCCACAAAGACAACCCTATATTCTTGAGTCAATAGTGGTTTGAGTTTGTTGACAAGAGATGTAGGTCGAGCTTTTTTTTTATTATTCTTAGCTTTTTACATAGTTCATCTTTTTGGATTGATGCTTTGGATTGACATTAAAATAAATTAGAGGTGTTTCTCCTTTATGCAGATTCTAAAACATATAATGTATGATTTCTTGTGGTGCAGGGGATTGGTGTTAGAACCCTTAGGTGCCAAAATCAAAACAGATACTAGTAAGATTGAAGTCTTGTGTTTTCAAAAAGCTGATTATAGCCACAGGAACTCCAAGCAGTGCTTTTCTGTTGAGTTTTCAATATTTTAAAAGCATTGAATATAGCGTTTTTATCGAAAACTCAATATTTTTATAATGTTTTTGAAGCGGTTTACCCATTCTAAGCATTCAAGTTAGAATTATTGGATTTGTATTGAAGATTGTGATTTGCTGTTGTCATTCATTTGGCAACATTTATGGAGTTGCAACTTTCCAAAGATTAAACGAACAGTAAACAAGAAAGCTTTGAAGGAGCCCAATATAAAACAAAAGGTAAGCCACATATTTTGTCTGCTTTCTTGTCTACTCTCTCAATGGTCAGGAAATGAGGATTTGTATTCTTTCAGAATTTGCTTCAGAGACGTGATAAATTTTAATACCTTCACCATATCCTTAATCAAGGTCTAGATCTATTTGTGATCACATAACATGCATCCTGACATGAATTCCCTGTTCTTCCATGCTATAGATACAACTTCATTGATGAAGTTAGACATGGCTAGACTTCATAAAATGGCAAGACTTGACACAGGAATTACAAGAAGCGTTTTTCTTGCTAGTATATTCCTTTCTCTATAATTCAAGTGGCCATCTATAGTTAGAGACAAGCAGCCTGCAATGGCGGCACCTATGAAAGCAAGGGTTGTACCTCCTCCCCCAGCAAGGTCGTATGATCGGAGACCAATAGGTAACTTTTATGCTCCAATTTGTTGTGACAATTGTGATACTTGGGTTTGACATAACTGCTTGTTTGTCGTTGATCTGTTGCCATCCATGTCTCTAATTGACAGTTCCTTCTTATCCTAAGAGCTATGCAAAGATTGATTTTGGTAGGCGTGTAGTGCATTGCCACCACTTGAGGCCCATGATTTTTTTTCATTTTTTTTTTTGCAATAAAATTATTGAATGTTGTTAAAAAAATGTTAAATGAGGGGAACGTAATATAAAATTTAATGATTGTGTTAAAAAAATAAAATTTAATGATTGTGCTTCTATGAATGTGAATGCCACAATTATTTTTCTTTTATTTTCTAAATATGCAATTACTACTGGTTTTAATTAAAAAAACGATAATTTTTTTAAAAAAGCATTATTAAATTTCGGAACGGTTATGATTCGTTCCAAACAAAATTTAGAAAAATGGTGATATTATTTTTAATATTAATATGGAACAGTTTTAACCATTTCAAATAAAAAAAATTGGAATGGTTCAGAACTGTTCCAAATATAAAAATTTAGAAATGTTCAGAACTATTTCAGAAAAATAGCAACACCCTTTTTTAGAATGGTTTTGAACTGTTCGAAAATCATTTAGAAACCACTCAAAATTGTTCCTAATGGCCTTTTTTGGTGTAGTGTTGGTTAAAAATAGCAAGGCTTTTAACTACTGATAGTGGGGACCTACAAGAATTGAGCCATAGGCAGAAGGTTGAAGGAATACTTGAAAAGATAAGATACTGTAAGGAAATCATTTGTGTACAACTGACGAAGAGGATCAGAAATGCTTTTTTTTTTCGCAAAAGGCGATTGGACTAAAAAATCCACAGGAAGCATGGATTTAGTGGCTATTTATTCGTGATTTATAGCGGCAACTTAAGTTGCACCAAACAAAGCTATTTGGAAGTACAAGGAAATGCGAATCCTTTACAGCGGAAATCATGATGCTTAACTATGCCTAAAAGGCATGTTCATGCAACTGTTTTTTCTTTTTCTTTTTTATTTTTTTTGCATAAATAGAAAGGAGATGAAAACCCTTATCTCACAAAAAACAATTTTAGTATATGGTGCAAATGCTTTTTTTTTAGAATGAAAAAGCATCAAAGCAAGGCAATTTCTTTGCAAATTCAGAGAGAAGTGTTTGGGATGGTGGCCTGCACAATACATGCAGAGGCGTGCCCTACTATTGGATAGAAGATAAAGTATAGAAAAAGGCAATCAACACCGAAAGTATAACAAAAGAATTCGCAAATGAAAAGCCAGAATTGAAGAAAAGGTATATACAAAAATAGCAATCAACAATGGAAGTGTAAAAAAATAATTTGTGAATGAAAAGCCATTTAACAAATCCTGACAAAACCATGAGATAGGCATTCTACTGGGAACATATACAATCCAAAGGCTAGCTCAAGCGCTCTAAGTATATATAAGGGCACTACATAATGTCATAACATCTCACACTAAAAATAGAATGACGATGTCAGATTTCGTCATAGCTTACATATGGTATCAAATGTTAATGGATTATGTAGCATATCTTATGTTGGATGCTTTTTGGTTAAAGTGAAGCATACGAAAGGCCATTTATAAGTTATATTTTAGATAAAAGGTAAAAGACAAAATGCTCTTGCATTCTAAAAGTTCCATTATAAAAGGAAAAAAATGGTTGATGGGATGCAAACAAGAAAAAGTTGTAAGAGGCAAATAGCATCATAACAAATTTCAGATTTTCTTCTATTAGAATAGAAAAGAAAGAAAGAAAGAAGAAAGTGGATAGGGCAACTTGACCTTAGTTGGCTGTCGTAGGCCTACCCCTTTTACCCAAGCCCTATTGATTTGCATGGTGTTGGGTTGTAGCAAAAATTCAACACCTTCTGCTAACTTACCTGACATAACATCCTCCTTTATCTCTTGGGAACAGCAGTTCAAACAACTACAGTGTGCATAAAATGTCAACCAAGAGTCTAGGCCTTAGTAGATCTAGGTACTAGGATTTTGGGGATGTAAGTCCCCACTTGGATTTGGAAAAAATTTTAAATTTTTTAAGAACCCCCTACAATTCTAAAAATTAATTTGTTTCTTCTTTTACATTTTTCCTTTCCTCAAAATTTATTTTCGTGGGTTCACCCCTGTAAGGCCTTACAATCTTTTGCTAGGTTCAAGTCTAGTGATAGGTCAAGGTAAAAGAGTCGAGTTGAGTTGAATTGGCAGTTGATGTTGGTGGATTAAATTGGGGATGGACAAAATTTTGTTTTGAGGAGCCACCATGTAAGCCCTACCACACACCGAGTAGACTATATGGCCTAAATCAGAAATTAACCTATTTATAAATTGGATTGGATTTTTAGCCTGAACTCAGAAGTACTGAGTAGGTTTTGATTGGGTTGGCGGGTGGGCTTGGAAATTTCTACACCAACTTGGTGGATGTATGGAGGAAAACTTTGGTCTTTGTTTAGGTTTTGGGAGCAAATCCAAATTGGAGCATATTTTCCTCACCTTCTTGTTTTGCATGCCATTTGTAATTGTGTGTCACCCAGATGGTTAAAGAGAGAATCAATAATGGCCATCGATCTGAAAGGATCCCACATTGTGTTTTTAGGGTGGCCCACTTCCCTGATCTTCATTTCAGTGATTTCATTCAAGAACAGACAAGTGGGTGGTTGTGGCTTCTTCAACCGAGGTTGTGGTGGAAGTTTCGTTAACCTGTGCTCTCTCCTTTGTAGCCTCACGATTTTAGGGTCTTTCTAACTTGCATTCTTATATGCCACATAGATCCATGTTGGCCCCTACCCTTTTTAAGTTGTAAGTACACTTCAGGGATCCTCTTCAGCTTTTGGTGGAGATTCTCCATAGGCTTTTGGAATTGGGACAAAATATTCTCCTACAAGTAACAAATTATGTGGTCCAAACTCTCTAGGGCCCATTTCGGCCCACTTCATGCCCTTTCACACTCTCATCCCCACATGATGTTTTATAGGCCTAAATTTCATTCTCATCATGCACTGTTGGACTGAATTTCAAAGAAATTTACTATTAAAAAGGCCACTTTATTTTAAGACTTAAATCAAGAGCTAAGATGATCCCACGGCGTGATTTCTTTATAAAGATCATTATCTATATGGAGAAACTTATGTCTACCCATTGCTCTTGCTTACATCTAATTGGCCCCATGAACTAGACATAGGGTGAATCGGGATTCTCTAAAGCTTTTGACCAAGTTTGGCCATGGACCAATCACATCCACCACATCAGCATGAGAAGGACACATTGTCTACGTGAATGACATACATCCTTTGAGTAATGTTGTGGACCGTGATTGATCCACTCAAAATTCGCATATGGAAAACGATAGCGACTATCCAGACTTGAAAGTGGGATGGCCTTTAATAGACTTACAAGACGCCACGTGTCATTTTTTTTAAATATATAAATATGAGGATTGTACAGCTGATCAGGTTGCAGTAACCCAAACTCTCCTATAAATGCCTCTTTCTAGGCCATTTTGATTTTAATCTCTTCTACTGAAGTTGGGAGGCTCTGTTATCTGCAGCTTGGTCAGAGGGAATTGTGGGTTTGAGCTAAGGTATTGAAAAACTTCATATTTTTAAGTTTCTATTGTTTGAAATTTTAGAAAACCTTTAATTGTTTTGCTGTTTCCATCAAGTGGGTTTACTGGGTATGTTCGGTTCTATTCTGTTCTCTCAGTCATCTTGTCTTACTCCATCTTCTTGTTTGTAGCTTTACCAAAATGATAAACATGTTAATCAGCAATCAGTAACACAACAAGGGGCTACCCACTTTTCTCCAAAGAAACCACTTATTTTTTATTTTTATTTTATTATTATTATTTTTCCTGTTTGGACTTTTGCTTGCTGGAGGAATTCAAAATGTATGAGAAAAATTTTTTTCCTCCAAAGGGTGGAGATTGCACCCTTTACTCAAAGTCTCAAATAAAGCGGAGTTTTTTAAGTATTATAAATGACGTTTAACTATCCATGCATGCTTTCTCAGGTCAAATACAAGCACATTGGTGAATCCCTGTAACTGGATTCGCTGCTCCTTGGTCTCTCGTAGTTTCTTCACCGACAAGCTGATTCTCTCTGCTTGTCACTTTTCTCCTCATCAATGGGACTCCAGGGTCTGTTTGGAAGAGAAGAAGATGGAGGAAACTGTCTGTATTTCAAAATAATTTGTACCAAGTACGGTTTTCTCCACGTCCATTGCCTCCTATTGCGATTTTCAATGAGTTAAAGCTTCAACTGTGCAACTTGGGGGCCACCTTTGCTCGATCTAATTTATTCGTATCACACTCCCAACTATGTGTAAGCTTAAGCTTCAATGGAGCAATTGGAATGGCATACACTGTTGGATTGATCAATATATGAAAAAGGAGTGTGGCTTGATCCAAATTGCATTCTTTTTACACATTGAGAAATCGAAAGGTGTATGCCATTCTGATTGGAAAAAACTTTGGCCCAAAGCATTTCATGGTCGGGCACATGATTTGATAAGATTGGATCAAGAAATGACGTGGGTCAACTCAATTCATCTACATCAAAACTTCAATAAGGTTTTACTTCAGTTGATCACACAGGAATTTCAAGGTGGTCAGCTTCGTTTCATCTATGTGATTCTCCTCTTTTCTTGATTCAATTCATTGATATCACATATGCCTGACATTAAAAGGCTATAGCCCAACTTTCACTCCAATATGAGTGAACTCTTGGATTGATTGCCATGTCAAAAGACATGCGCCTAACTCTAGCCAAAAAGAAAAGAAGACATGACCTACTATTTAGTTAATCAGATATTTCAAAAAGAAAAATATTTTGTTTATTATGTTTTTCACACATAGATCTATCCAACTGTGTATTTTACTCCTATAGGGGTGAAATTCAAGCTATTCACGGTTGGACGTGTGATATGAGTCCATTGGATCTCAGAAATGTAGACTCATAGCAGTTAGTTGAAGTCATTTTCATGGAAACTTGAATGCGGTCAACATTTTTATTTCTAGATGTGAGGTTCTTTATATATTTTTTTTATGTAAGTTTAGGTGCACATGAAATTAATATTTTGTGAGGCCATGCATCAATATTTCTAAATTGAGTTTTGATACACCATCACATTAGTTCCAATTGGATCAGTTTCCTTCAAAAATGATTCAATTTTGGTCCATTTTAGTTCTCTATCTACTGAGTCACTTTCTCATGCTGTGAGAATCTGTTACTGTGGTAGAAGAGCTGATTCCCAACGTCAACTTGATATCCTTCTAGCTGGAGTGAGAAAGAAAGCGGTTTATTTGTCTGAACTATCAAAGAAAAGATGGGACTATGCTTATGGACTGGGGAGGAACCATCTCTTTGTTCGTTCCCAGGCCAGTAAATATCCCAGAACCAGTTATATGGGCGATGAACAGAAACAATGAAGACTACCACTCACCTGCAGTACCAGCCATGACAAAGACTCTTCTTGAAGATGTTAAGAAGATTTTCAAGACGACTACTGGAATCCCGTTTCTTTTTCCCACCACGGGTAATCTTTCAATAATCAATCTCATAACTTTTGCTTAATATTCGATATCAATGCTTTTGTTCCTCAGAAAATTCATTTTAAATAATACTTAAAGAGATAACAGTACATATCTTGTTTTAATATTTGATTTTGCTTTGTACATGTGCTAATTGCATCAAATTAATTGATGGAGAAGTGTCTTTTTTTCATTTGTAACTTCTTTTGTCATTTGTAACTTAAAAGGAATAGAAGGCAAAGCCAAGTAGAGGACATAGCACTATGTTCTGACTTTGGGTTAATAACAGAGGCAGTGATTTTAGAAGTAGTAGGAAATTCGCCATGGTGACATGGAGTTGTTTCTTTATATTTTTTCTGTTTGTTTATATATACTTCCTTTTTGCTTGTTTATATATACTTTTTGTTTTGTTTTGGTTCAGGTACTGGTGCATGGGAGAGTGCACTTACAAACACATTACCACCTGGTGATTGGATTGTGTCGTTCCTGATTGGGCAATTCAGCCTTCTCTGGATTGATCAACAGCAGCGCCTCAACTACGATGTTGATGTTGTTGAAAGTGAGTGGGGACAAGTTGCTAATCTTGATGTTCTGGCTTGAAAACTAGAAGCAGATAGGGCTTATACCATTAAAGCTATTTGCATTGTTGACAATGAGACAGCAACAGGAGTTACCAATAATTTGGCAGCTGTGAGAAAATTACTTGGTAAGTATTGAGTTTACTAAGTAGTTGTGAGATTTATTCTTCGTATTTTTTCTTCCAGTCATTAAAAATGGGCATAGTTCTTAAGATCTTACTTTTTCATATACACTATATTTCATGTTATTCTTAAAAGATCTTTTCGCCATTTCGTTCATAATATGAGAGAGAGAGAGAGAGAGAGAGTACCTGTGGTCGTATTGAGAAAAATCTGTAATGCAGGGTCCTTGTCAAGATACATTATTTAAATCAACATCTTCACCCTCCAATTGTCCACTAGCACAAAATCACTCAAGTCAGCTGTTATTTACAGTTGGATTTAATAGATGAATGTGACAATTATCACTTCAATCTATCGACGAACATCCAATCAGAGTGATATTTGACGAAGTGCTGATTCATGCAAGTTTTGATCCAGCTGTCTGCGTTGACAAAAGTAGGCCTACACCGTGAAGATTTTACTCGATACCACTAAAAGTTATAAGCCTCTCTCTCTCTCTCTCTCTCCAGCATATGAGTATACTGCATCTGCATATATATCCATGTGTATAAGGTTTTTTGGTATGTCTGGATTTTGTGCTACTTTGCCATTTTTGAGATCCACTTGGTTGATAGCGTGCATGATTTCTATAGCATATTTTTATCTCTTTTTACAGAATATACATAGTATTTAACTGAATACATCTCTATCTGGTTTTGTTCCATCATATATTCATTTCCCAAAGGCTGCAAAAGGTAATAAATACTAATGCTATCTGCTTTTCGATAGGGTGCCTTGGTTGCAGAAGCTGAAAACGATTGTACAATGAAGATCAGGCTTATACTCATGATGGGTTATATTACCTTTTGACAACTATCACAATAACATCCATCCAACTGGGAAGAACACACTGCAGCCGTTGATGATCATAGCTGCAACCTCCTACACAATGATTGCATAAAGTTTGCATCATAATAAGTTAAAATACAACCCTTCATTAAAGTTTCTGAAGTAGACATCTCAGTCAATGAAGATACTAAAACCTTAATATCAACAAAATTCCTTAATAAGATAAAATAAGGGTCATAGATTGCATCACCTCCTCCAGTAAATACGAAACTAACATTCTGCAAAACAGAAAGTCAGAAACAGATTAGTAACATTCGGATAACCATTAATGTGAGTGAAAAGAAGGGTAATATTCTGCTAAGGACACATGAGTGACATTCTGATAACCATTAATGTGAGAGAAAGGAAGGGCAATTTTAAGATAAGTACAAATGACCCTATCCAAAGACCTAATCTAAATATCTATCACTGCAGGATCAAGAACATCAATACCATGTGAGATGATTATGAAGAGTAGCATTATTGGGTCCAGATGGGCCAACCGCCAGGATGCTTTCATGGTACAGTGTTGCATAGAAAAATTCCCAACCTGGATTTCACATTGCCAAAAGTACCCCTACAATATGGGATGACTATGGCCATTGGATATAGTTCGGAGATGGCCTTGTAGATGATATTCTCTCTAATTTGTATGAATTTGTATATTTTCAACTAGATGGATACAAAATTTGCAGTGGTGGAGGCAGGAGTTTTTTAGAAAGAGAGGGTGGGGGGTGGGGTTGGTTTCAATAATGGGCTTAGAGAATTGCAAATTACTTGACTTTAACAAATTTACTTATGAGCATTTTTCTTTTTAGGTTTATTGAGCATATTATTATAATTTAAAAAAATTCAAATTAAACAATTTTCTTGAAAGCCAGAATATGAGTTTGATAATCACATCATTCAGGTGTAAATGCATATGCGAGTGACATTAATATCATTAAATATAGCAATTTATATTGCATAAGATTGTGCTAATCTAAATTTGAGAGAATCTCATTAGTAGGATGTGAAATTCATTTAATCTTGCATGGATTCTCATTAAGTGGGCCCATAGTGGGTTCCTCACGTCAAACATGTGGGAGATCACTGATTGCATCTAGGCTCTCGTGAGAAGTAAATAGGTAGAAAAAGAAGGAGAAACCATTAAACCATATAAATTCAAATGGAGATGGTAATTGGACAACTTTGATGGGTTGTCTTTAGGAAAAAAGAGTGACGAAATTGCCGATTTTTTAAAGTTCTATTCTTTACTAAGAGAAAAAAAAAATTGTTAAGGGGCAAACACGGAAAAAAAATAAAGTTGAGATGGGGGAAAGAATATAAGATCAAAATAGGAATCACAATTTTAAAATCTTTCTTTCCTATATTAAAGAGAACAGGGAAGTTGCCCCTCTTCAACCCTATGTGGCTCTGCCATTGATCATTTGTGATCAATATGATTCCTACTTAAGAGTAACAGTGGAGGATGATTATAAGAGAACATGGTTCCTCTTCCACAAAGACTTACAAAAAGGTAATATCAGCCACACATTTAAATGATTCTCAAAGTAACTTTCCCCAACAGCAACACCCACACAGCTAAAGAACAACTTTGTAAAACAGATCAAATGAGAAAGCTACGCTAAAGGCACAAAAAAAAGGCCCATCATCTTAGAATTGACGTCATCAGGCAAAAATTATACATGCTGAGTTTGATACAAGACCAAGTTAAATGATAAAAGCTAATGCACTTTACCCACTACGAAAGCATTAGCCAGAAAATGCAGTAACTTAACCTTAAATTTTTAAAATTTTACTATATGAACTGTCCCACATGCATATAAAACCATTCCCTTTCCTGCAGAATCAGATTCTTGCAGCAGCACATGCTTCAATCAACACAAGGATCAATAGAAGTGCGGGAGAGGCCGTTAGCAAGGGTGCATAATTTCTAACAACTGGTGCATAAGCCATAAACAGTTGTTTTCTAATGTGCAGACAGCCAGGCCTACCTGTGTGCTTATCACTACCTAAATGGCTAGATTATCATGCCTTAGAATGGTGATCATGGTTAAAAATCGCTATATCGGTCAACTCAAAAAATGGATACGGTATCGGTGTCGAACACGGTTTGCGGTCCATCGCAGTTGTCGCGGTGTGAAAAATTTTTTTGCCCCAAAAAATTTTGAAAATTTCTCAAAAAAATCTAAAATATTGTAAAATGCTGAAAAACAATAATTTTCTCCATTAGTCACACCTACAAATCAAAATATCGGTCCCCTAAGTCATAATACCTGGTATCGTTGTTTTATTTGAAATATAAATTTATTTATAATTAAATTTATGTACATGTTTATACTAAAATAAGTTGAAATCTCACAAATTTTATTACATGCAATCATAATTATGACTTATGAGCTATGCAATCATAATTTTAACTTATGAGCTATCTATTAGTGTCAAATTTAAGAAATTGAGGTTTTTACTCATTACTTAATAAAAAAATGCCAAACTAAAAAGTCACAAGCATTTTAAACACACTTCAAATAAATTTCAGTAACTATTTTGTAAATATCTATAAAATTTCATCAAAAACCCTATGTCTTGAAATCCTAATTATAGATCTATCCTCAATATATGCAAATAAAAGAGAATGAAATGCATTGATAACAAAAATAGCATGCAATCCTTATTTTTAAGCTATTTCTAAATAGACCTTTAGAAAAGTTACAAAATAAAAAAATCATAATATTGACATTGATAGAGTTATATATGATTTTTTCAAATGTAATTCATAAATAAAACGTTTTAATTGCTTAAAAGTGAAATAATTGTTGAAAAAGAAGAATAGCATCTAATATATTTGAGAAGAGGAGAGAATTAGTATAAAAGAAAAAATGAAAAAAATTTAAATATTATCAGCCAATATTTTGAAAATACTGGCTGATATATTGGTAAATATCAATATTTTGAAATATCGGCCGATAAATCCCGAAAGTATAAGGATTTTTTGCCGATATGAGGCCGCAACCGATACGCAAGCTGATATCAAACCGGTATAGGCCGATACCGGGACGTATCAGCCGATATTTTGAACCATAATGGTGATAGAATCTGAGAGACCTGAAAGATCTAAGTGGCCCCACGTTTTCCCTAGTAGTCCAACGGCTGAACTCATATAGAAGCCCATATTACAAGTATACAAAGTTGGAATATTCCTATTATGTATACACAAATTTTAGAGATCTCATGCCAAAAAAATAAAAATAAATTCTCCTTTCATTGTTATCCCAAAAAAATTTCATACTCCACCTATTCGACTTGTCATCTAGAAATACAAGGTCAGAAACCAGGCTAATTCAACTCTTAGAACTCATTCCACCATTATCCAACCAAATCAACTAATGACCTAAGATCTTTTTTTAAAGGGTGCAGATGATGGTCAATTGAAAAGGTCATTATTATATTTCCCTTTCTTCACAATAGCAATTACAGAAGAGAAAATGTGTCTCCTTTAAATGGAAACGAGAAAATGTATTTAATTGAAGTCATTTCTCAACTCTAAAAAAAAGTTTACAAATTGCCCTTGACAAATTCTTTTGACAATTATTTTTGTTAAGGTCACTCACAAACCAAAAGATTGGAGCACAAAACTCACTTCTACTTGTCTATTGATAAGGTTGGAACACATAATTCATGTGCCTATGAATATGAGAACTTGTACTAAATTCAACTTAGTAAATGAAATCCTAACAAAAAAAGCCATTCTTAGAGCTTAAAGCAATGGCTGCCTATAGGTTGTCCTCTACACTAGACAAGAAAAACTCAATTAAGATAATTAAATCAATGCCTACCTAAAAGTTGTCCTCTGGACTAGCCCATTGCAATAATTAAATGAAATAATAATAGCCAATCACGAGACCTTGTTGTATATCTTCTAGAATGATTAAGCTTTAGCTCATTGCCATAATTACGTATATAGATAGACTAAATGCTTGACTGCTTCTGTCCCTTCATTACGTTTCCACAAATATTTGATAGACTCATGACAATAGCCACTTACTTGCTTGTAGACATTAAAAAAAGGACTAAACATAAAAATTTGATTCTCATGGTTGCCCCCAATCCTAACATACATGAAATTAAGGAGAGAAAGAAACTTCAACATAAATATGGACGGAACACAAAAACAATAATAAAAGCTTAAATCAATTGGCAGAAAGTCTATCCTCATTTTCTTCTCATGACTATGCTACCATTGAATGTCTAAGGAGATTTTGAGTGTGAGGTCTAAGATTGATGGATTTGATTTGGATTGCATAAGAGTTTGGGGAAATTATAAATTTTACTGAGTTTTACCATTTGATGGAGTTTCCTAGAATAACAAATAGTGGAATTATTTATCTAGTTGCCCTTCATATCTACTAAGGGAACCATTCCAAAGCCACGACAATCATATGCCACTGTAGATAGAGAGCTAGAGAGGGAGTGCACAGGTTGCTGTTGAAGCAGAGGAAGACAAAACCGAGGGATTGGTGAGTTTGCGCTAGGAAAGATTTGGGGTTTTCTACGTTGGAGTGAGGCAGGGAATGATTTGGGACTTTTAGTGTCATAAAAGGTGGGGCGCAAATTTTTTTTTTAATTGGGGCATAGCCATGCAGCAATGGTTCTTATTGGGACTTTTCAAAACCCACCTAGGGTGACCAAAATTCAAAACATTGATTTTTACATATCAAACATATTTTTGTAAATTTATCACATGGGAACATGAGAACCTCTGAATGACATGATGCCAAACGCACCCTAAGTGTGTTTGGAACACAATTCTACTCTCTACCCACTTAAGAGAGAAGAAAATGCAATTCCTTTTAAAACGAAAGGCCCCATTTAAGAGCTTATGAAAATAAGAGCTTTACCATGTTTTGCTTTTCAATAATGCTAGCTATACTCCCCATCTCACAACTCATCTCACAACCGTCTTATGTGGTAGTTTCCCTCTCTTTCATCTCTACAATGTTAAAATCAAAACAAATTAGGTAATCCTGCCATATAGGACAGTTGTAAGATGAGTTGTAAGATAGGGAATGTGGCTAGCATTATTGTTTTCTTTTATGACTTTAGTTTGGATGGTTCTATCACATAAGTATAAGAGTAGAGATCCCAAACAAATTTGTAACACCAATGTATAAACCCAATATGTGTTCATTATTATGATACCTTTGCAAATACAGATGTGAAAAGCCTTCTCTGTTAGTTGTTGCTTTTCCAACCTACTATAAAACTTGGAAATGGTTGGACAATTTCATGAAAGGATTTGCTATTTGAAAGCAAAAAATTTCATAGTAGACTCACCCATTTAAAAATAATAATAATTAAGAAATGCCTAAACTATCCCCACTCTTTTCTCTCCCCACTCACCTCCCGATCCCCATCTCCCCCTTCGATGACTATTGACAGCTTCAGCGGAGGGAGCCTTCGGATCTCCCTCCCCTCCCTCTCCTTCTTCTTCTCCCTCTTCCTTTCTCTAGTTCTCCCTCCTCTCTCCCTTTTCCTTTCTCTCCCTCTCTCTCCCACCCCTCCCTTTTCTTCTCGACTCCTCCCCCTTTTCCTCTCCTCTCTCTATTCTAGATTTCTGCAAAGCCGAACAAAAATAGGACTGTTTAGCAAGTCTTGGCCGAAACGAGGGGGGTTGGGATCTGTTGCAGGGAAAACAAGGGTGGGGGCTGTGAAAAGGGCAAGGGGGGGAATCTATTACAGGAAAACTAGGTTTTGATGGTTGCGGGTGGGGGGGGGGGGGGGGGGGGGGGGGGGGTGGGTGGGTGGGTGGGGTGGCGGCTATGGAAAGGGGAAGTGGGGGATCTGTTGCAGGGAGAGAAAACGAAGGGGAAAAAGGGGGGAGAGGGAGAGGAAAAGGGAGGAAGAGGAAGTGGGAGGGAGATCCAACGGCTCTAGTGGCCGCCCTCGATTATGGCGAGGAGGGGGAGGAGAGAGGAGGGAAAAGTGAGTGGAGGAGAGAAGGGAGCATTTGGCTCATTTTACCTTTTCTTTTTTTAAAGGGTGAGTGTACTGAGACATTTTAAAAGTTCAAATAGCCAGTCCCTTTCAAGAATTATACATCAGGGCATGGTGGCGTAGTGGAATTCATGGAAAGTTTGGAATTCATGTGCATCTAATTTTCAATTACTGGAAGTTAATGACAAACTATTACCATGGTGGCCCACTAAATTTTTTTACATTGATGAATCCACTATAATTTTTAAAATTGATGTTTTCTATAGGAGTCCTAATATGACTCTCAATATAGATGGGTCCTTTAATATTTATTAATTTAACGTGGGTACCATAACCCTATCATAATTACATAGTTTCTTTGTTCATTACTAATATTAGGTGGGTCCTCCAAAATAGTTTATTTGTTTTACTAATATGAGGTGGGTCCTATAAATGTCACATTAGATAACTTCTACCATGATTACTAACATTAAGTGGGTCCCATACTACCAACATAGACTAGTCTCATACTAATTGCAAAGAATGAGATTGTGTGACTAATTATTGGTTAATATGATTATTAACATCAAATGGGTCCCATATTGATTTTTTTATAGATTGATTCCTCAATTGTGTCTAACACTCAATAGGGGTCTCTATTATAATCACCACTGGATGTATTATATTATGATTATTAACATTTGATGGATCCACATTGATTAAACAACATTGCACCTGGTTTTTAAATTTTAATGTAATAATTTTCTAATTAGATGGGCCCGACCATGCTAACCCATCTTAAATTACCCTAATGAGAGTGATTACTAGTTAGTGGATTCTCATTGGGTCATCCCTTTTTCTCTATTCATTTCTTATTTTGGTGCTTCATGTAGTAGAATTTTTATAAATTGCCAAATACTTCAAAAGTATATTAAATCTTGCAGAAATTGCCAAGCACCACAAGTGACAAAATATTATGATATGGTGTTATTTTATTCTATCCTAATAAAATCTTACAACAATCAAATATATTCATATTATATTCTCCCTTTGTCCAAAAACTTTGTTTTGAATAGTTTTCTTAATGAAAGATTGTTTTATACAGCATATGCTTGAATACTGTAATTGTAACATCATCGAGTCCCACATCGACTATAGAGAGGAAAGTAAATGGGTTTATATATAGAGCTTGCACCTTTACCTTGCATGAAGCCTTTTGATGGATTGAGGTCCACCACAAGCAAAACTGTGAGGCCCATAGGCCAAAGCGGACAATATCATGCATCCGTGTAGGATGGTAGCCTAGTGCAAGTGGGTGGGTTCTTATGTGGGCGGGCCAAGAGGGCTAGTAGGCTACATTGACTGGCAATCTACTACACAGGGACGTGCAGCCCTAAGGGAGGTGGATTGTAATATCCTCGAGTCCCACATCGACTATAGAGAGGAAAGTGAATGAGTTTATATATAGAGTTTGCACATTTACCTTGTATGAGGCCTTTTGATGGGTTGAGGCCCACCAGAAGCAAAACTGTAAGGCCCATAGGCTAAAGCAGACAATATCATGCTTGCGTGTAGGGTGGGGCGTGACAGTAATTTGAAGGTTTTTTATGTAAATTTATAACAGAATTAACGAAAAATTATTCAATACTCTGAGAGTTCCTACTCCTTCCCCTTCTCCACCAATCACAATGGGGGGAAGGAGTAGGAACACTCGAAGTACTGAATAATTACTCCAAAAGTAATTGTGAAGCCCCACCATGGATTTCCCCTAAGCATGAGATTTTCTCATCCTTTGAATTAGGTAAATTTAAATTCAGCATCATACTCAAAATGCTCTGGAGTAGGAGGAGTTTTTGCTCCCATGATGGACATATGCAACTTTCTTATTCTAGTAAAAATTAACAAGAGCCTAACCTTCAAAAGATTCTTTGTTTGGCATAGCCCTTTTTTGTGATTAAAAAAAATGAAGCAACTAACTATAGTTTTTTTTTCTTTTTTTATGATTTCTCAAAAAACCCTTTTCAACAAAGGATCATGGGGTTTTGCTTGCACAGTAACCCTTAGGGCCTATTCTTTTACAAGAATTTTTGCCAGGAATTTGGGTGATTGGGGTTTTTGGGATATGATGTGACATATTGTCCCTATCATTTATATATGTCATGTTCACTTACTAGAATTTTAGAATTCCATTACTTGAAAGTACTCAATTAACCATTGAGAATTTTACTTCCTTCGCCTTTTATTAGAATTCCTGGATGCTCAAGTATAAGAGAGTATCTGGGAATTCCACTATGTCTAGAAATTCAGAATTCCCCAGATGTGAATTCTCTGAATTCTAGCAAAAGAACAGGCCCTTAGTCATAGATAATTCTATTGCGCTAGAAGCTGAGACAATTCCCCACCGACATTCTTGCAAGTTTTATGGAATAGCCATTGACTATTCGACATCGCATAACATATTTTTGTGATTTTGCAACTTTTAGTTCATGCAATATTGCACAAAAAAGCTCCCTTTTGTTGGGTTTGAAAATGCATATCACTTAATTTATTATTATATGCAAATAATAGACCAGTTAAAGTTGTTTTAGTCCATAAAAATTGCACGGTATATGTGTGTGTGAGAAAAAATATCTCAACTCTCATCACTAGCAGGTAAGGTTGTAAGCAGGTTGGTTTTGACTTGGACCTTGTTTTGTTTGTTCTGGCTCTGACAGGAGGACCTGGATTCGGTTTAGGAATTGGGTATGACTAGGAAATTGGGATTTAGTTTTAAAACTAGTTATGACTTCTTTAAACTTTTTTTTATTTTTTATTTAAATTAAGAATATCGTTCAACTTATAATAATGCATCAATTGTACTATCTTTAAGAATAAATATAAAGATGTAAAACTAAAGTTGATTTTGAGCTACAATTTGTAATATTAAAGGCTATTGCGTCGGGTCCACAGGTTGAAACCTATATGAACCTGGAACTGGAGCTATTTACTGGTCGGAACCAAAATTGGGTTGCGGACACAAACCCATTTATGAATTAAAACCTAAAATAGGTTTCAAACCCGATTTTTCATGGATCAGAACCTTAGGATAATAAAAGAATCGGATACTCATTTGCAACTCTACCAGTGGGGTTCATTAAATTTAAGAGTTGGAATCCTCTATTGCCTTTCTTGCACATTTCCCGCGGTGACTCCATGAGTAAGACAATCACGGTCCACCATGTCGACCGCCACACCGACAAAACTCACACCTACATCTTCATTCATTTCAAAATTCAAAATCCAATGTTCATGGCCGATGTGGCAGACCATGATTTATAATTGTCAATTCCATTTCGATCGTCATTTCTGCCTGGCTTCCATGATGGAATATTTCAATATTTCAAAATTTTAGCAAAATTTTCTAGAATAACTTTTTAGAATACATAAAATTTAAAAATATAAACATATATGTAAAATATAAAAAATATAAATCATGCATGTTTCTTGATATGGATATTGCACAAAAAAATAAGTAAAAATTGTGCTACAAAACCAAAATAAGTCGAAATAGACCTAGATAACCAAAATTGGACAAAATGACCAGAATGGATCGGGATTAACCGTAATTTAAAACGAAATTTTTTTGTTTTAATCCTAATTGCTTTTCAGCCGAAGGATTACGCATCCTGACTAGCTATAGCTAACTCTGGAGTCGGGAATCCGAGTCTTTTTCAGGATTCGGAACTTTCAATCCTGGTGGCTTTAGTTTAGCCTGCCTTGTTGACACCGCTTTCCTCTTCATAATTTCTCATCGGATTCTATTTCCTCCTCCATACGAAACTTCCAAACCGAGTCCTTTCGTTGCAGAGAGAATCCAAGGGCAAAGAGTCTTCTGCTGATATCGCTCAGGTGCGTTTTGAATCCCATCAATCAAACCCTAGAATTCCTGTCTCAATCTTTTCCCCCTTTCTCTTGCAATTTGAACCCCAATCCAAAACCTAATCCCTCCTGCAAAGCTCCATCGGATTAGGGTTTCTGATTTTTTTTCTCTCTCTTTGGTGATCTGAATTGCTTTCAGTTGTTTCCGCAATCCGAATTTTAAAACCCTAATTCGAATTCTTCTTCCTCAGCTGATTCTCCTTGTGTTTGGGTAGTTTTTGGCACGGGAATTGTGATTGAGGATGTGGGCGGCGTCTTGCCTCGCCTCGTGCTGCGCCGGGTGCGCGTGCCAGGCATGCCAGGCGGTGGTCGGAGGCATCAGCCGGCGCTCTGCGAGGATCGCGTACTGCGGGCTCTTCGCGCTTTCGCTGATTGTCTCCTGGATTCTGAGAGAGGTTGCTGCTCCTCTGATGGAAAAGATCCCATGTAAGGTTCCTGAGTTCCCCTCCTTTGGCTTTTTCACATTGTGAGTTGGGTTTCGTTCTGATGGATTCATGTGTGGATTTTGTGATTGTGGCGTGTTGGCAAGCTGAAAACGAGGGAAGGATGACATGCACTGCCTTACCTTTTTATGAGTCTGAAATTGAATTGAAGTGGATTTGCTTGTGGGTCCAGCTCCCCCATGGACTTGTTCAGAAGCCTACCCCTTTTACATCCATAAGGAAGTATCACTCTTTGGACATGTACATGGAAGTTTAAGAATTTCCCTGCTATGGCTAATTGAAGGGTTACAGATGCATAGGGGTGCTCATGGGCTGGCTTACCCCAGCTTACATTGGGCTATATTTTGGCTGTGGTTTAGGCTCTTGGGTTGGATATGGGTCTATTATCTTTACCATTATTTGAACATGATAGGATTGGGCCTATGCATGATTAAAGGGCCAGATTGGTCCACACTATTGACAGACACACACACACACACACACACAGAGATTGGTCCACACTATTGAATGATAACTAAATGGTTTGGGTTTGGACTGATTAGGGACATGCTCTTGAATATTGATAACTAAATGGTTTGGGTTTGGACTGATTAGTGTCAGGGTTGGTGTTATTTTTGAAGGAAATAGTCCTCGGGGGTGGAGGTGTGTGATTCAAGGTGGAAGGGTGTTTATTCAAGTTAGAATTCCACAGTTGTTACTTTAAGAGTGATTGGTGTTGATTTAGAGGGAATTTTTTTTTTGTTTAAACAGAGATTTTTCGCATTTAAGATTTGACATGGAGTCCAAGGCAGGAAGTAAGTTCAATATCTATTTCTCAGCGGTTACTGTGTATTTTGAATCCAAACACAAGGATTACTTTAAACCTGTGGATGGCAACAATTATAAAGATTGGGCCTTTTCAGCATGAATGGCTATCGGGGAGGTCAAGAGACTGATCTATTGATGAGAGTATTGGGCTTTGGCACGTGGGTGTTGCAAGTTGTTATGGCTGTGAATATTGTTATAAGAACTTCGGTTTAAGTAGCTGGGCCTAGAATTCTAGACCGTATAAGAATCCATTGTATGATCTTGAACAAAACATGTGGCAGTTGACTGTCATTTCATTAAAAGAAAGAAAGAAAGAAAGAAAGAAAGGATGTGAAGCTAGCCGACAGACACAACAAATGACTAGGTTGCAGACTTCCTCATAGAAGCAATAACTAGTAGGCAGTTGAGTGATATTTGTCCAAGTTCGGCATAGTAATCATATATACACCAGCTTGAGGGGATTGTTATGAAACAGAGTAAGGATTATAAAGAATATATAAACCCAAGGGAATTATATGTAATTTAGGGAACTGTAGGGACTTTTTTGTAATTATGAAACTATATATATGGTTGTGATTGCACAACCCTAAGCAGAACAACCATATCATTCGTTCCTTTAATTCTTCTTCTTTCTTTTCTTTTCTCTCGTTTTTCTAATTCAGGATTTTCTCACATCTTTGGAAAAAAAAAACCCTAGATTTCTCTAAATCAGATTATCCAACTCACCATAGGATGATTGTATCCATCAAACTGCACATGGCAAACGGGGGGGAGTATATATGATTCATGCAAAGAGAAAAATCATACTGAGTGAAGTATTGGAAGTGGTTGCATCTCCTTTTTTTTTTTTACAACCCAAAGCAAAAGTAAAATGCAGTTCCTAAGCATTTTCACTTGCAGATAGGCTTGATTGAGTCAAAAAAATATAAAAAAAAAATTTGCCTTAATCTGCTTATCTGTCAATCTTTCATATATGTGTGCTTAGTTGTTAATGTTGAACTGATCTCGTAATGGTTGTCTATGCAGGGATTAACCATTTCCATCAAACCCCAAACAGGGAGTGGTTTGAAACAGATGCTGTTTTGCGTGTGAGCTTGGGAAACTTTTTATTTTTTACAATGCTGGCTATTATAATGATTGGAATCAAGGATCAGAAAGATCCTCGAGATGGTTTGCACCATGGTGGGTGGATGACAAAGATCATTAGCTGGTGTCTCATGGTAATTTTCATGTTTTTTGTTCCTAATGGCGTCATCACCTTCTATGGTAAGTCTTTTATTTCAGCACTTGAAGCAACATCATGTTGCTTTTATTTTATTTATGGTTCATTTTTTTTCTAGTCATGTTATGTATGTATTCACTGAAAATGTATATCATTGCTGAGTTGTAAAAGTGTTCCAAGCAGTGGTGGAGCTAGGCAGTCGGTGAGGCGGGAATTTCGAAAACCCCCGTACTATTATGTAAATTTTCAGTCTTTTAATATTAACCTCCCAAATTTTTTGAAAAAAAACACCCCAATGTTAAGGAAAATTTTAGTTTTTTTTTCTATATTGGCTTCTCAAGAATACTTATTTATATAGTGCCCCTACTAGGGCGAATTTCCTGGTTTCACCCCTGGTTCCAAGCATGTGTTCTACACATGCTTGTTCTTTGTTTGTCTCTAAAACCTCCCAAAAATCACACATTCTTATATAAGAGGTTTCTTAATCACTAGTAATATGTTATTTTAATAGTATAGACACCAAAAAAAAAGAAAAAAGAAAAAAAAAACACTAAAGGAAAGAATGACTGAAAGCAACCATTTGGTTGTTGCTGTTGTCGGCCAGTAAAATTTCTTGAATGCGCAATTCAATACAACCTATACAGTGAACCCTTTTAATAGGTAAAGTTTACTGCCAATACTTGGGATTCGTTGTATAGATAAGAATCTTTTTCCCTAGGATTCAATAATGAATTATCGGATTCTATAATGAATCCTAGGATTTTAACAATATTGTTCCCATTTCCTACTAGCCCTGCACCAAATTATTCTATAAGCTTGTTTAACTGTTAAGATAAGGAGATACAATGCACTTTTGAACCATTCATCATAATAGATTTATGGTAGCTTGCTAGGATTGTGTTGGACTTCGCCACACATGTGATGCAACCTTGGATCCACGATTGACGAATTGATCAATCTCCTAAGGAATTGATATAATGCAAAGATGGATTTAGCCACTAGGGCACACTTATGCCGAGGAGAAATACCATAACTGAAGAGAAAACTGTCGACTTCAAAGATTAATTTTTTAAATAAGCATTGTTATTACAATCACATAATATCCTTAGAGTTGGCTTCAACCCTAAGAAACAAAACATTCTAATTCTGAATAGGCCTAAACATTATAGGAAACTGACTAATATTAATCCTAATCAAATCAAAATACTTAATAAGATTCCTAAATAAGCAAATGTCCTGTTGGACATATGGACAAAGCCCAATGAGTTGGCCGTCTGGCTTGTATCAACATGCCTTTGAAAAATCAATTCTTGTTCAGGGACAATAAAATGATTTGGATCTATGAATATTTTTTGTAAGTTTTTATTGGTAATCAGAAAAATATTATTAAATACAAAGAGAGGTCACAAGAAGGATTTTAGGCATTCTGATAAACAGTATGGGAGGAGTATATTATAATGTGAATGCACTTTGACAACGATAATCTTAAACAACATTAATTCGTCAATTTTATCGAATACCTCTTCCTTCAACTGATCTGCTAGTGCATTTCTGTCCCTTGCTATATGCTTGATTATGAACATAATTACATAATTTCTTCTCAAAGTAGCCAAATATCCTTAGAATGAAAGTCAGTGCCCATGTCACTGCCTCCTTTGAGTACCCACTTACTTGCATTCCTTGGGTCGCTTTTAATGATCATTTGACCTGATAAAGTGCTCTCTAAAAATTTTTGACGCCTCTCTTACTGTCAAGACTTCCACCTTGTTTAATTCCTTAGGCCCACCAGACCCAAGAAAAGGAACAAAGATTCACCCCTCTTTATCTCTCAGCACATCAACACCTTCATGGCCTGGTTTTCCTTTGGCAGCCTGTCAACTTTAAACTTCAGGCTACTGGGTTTCTGAGGTAACCACTGTACCTAGGTTTCTTTTGTTCTCCCCACACTCGCTATTACTTCTTTCCAGTTCCTCATAATATCTACTATTAAAAAATCCCTAAATTCCTTTTACGTTAATCAAAACTACAACTTCCACTTCTTGTATTCTGTCTCCCTCCTGTCCCTCTTCCCATATTGACCATAAAACTGCCCCAAGAATCATCCTCTACAAGAGCCCTCCAGTCCAAGAGATATATATATATATATCTCTTCCAAAGATTTAAAAATACCATTGATCACTCCTTCATTTGGTTCAAAATCATCATATACTTCACTTGCGTACTATGTTTTTAAAAAGGTCTTAAAAAAGCATCCTGTATCTATTTATGAATTCCATTCCTTTGGCCAACACCGCTTCATTTTAATCCTCAATGCACCTGATATGAACAATATACCTGGCTTTTCTTTCTTTGTCTTTGGTAAGCTTATAAATCCCCTTATCCCCTTTGATTTCAAGTGCTTCATCGAAGCTGCTATTTAATCTTGTCTAGCTTGTCTCGTACATAGTCCATGCTAGACTAATTCTCCTACCCACATAAATCTCAAGCCTTCCACTTTGATCTGCAATCGATTAAAAGAATTATTAGATTGTGCAAATTCTTGTTGGATAGTGCTCTAGGATTACAAATGAATTGGCTAATTATGTAAGTAGGAGATAGATCACTTCAAGGTATGTGCAAGTTCAGGTCACAAGATTAAACTTCTGAATTTGTTGCTCCTCTAAAGCAAAGAGCTAAGTCCATATTCCATTTTCTTAGGGTCAAAACAAGGTGTGAATATCTTTTCTATGTTAACATTTGATCACCTTATGAATTTTACAGACTATAAGAGTCTTTTGATGCATTTTTTTCTATAGGTTTAAACATTTTTTTTCTTTTTTTGAAATGAATGTTTAATTTTATTTTTCTGTTTTCTTTTAAGTGTAAACTTAATATGCTGACAGTATTAATGTTTATAACTGCAGAGTCTATATCAAAGTTTGGCTCTGGATTGTTTCTTCTTGTTCAAGTTGTTCTCTTGTTGGATTTTGTGCATGGATGGAACGAAAAATGGGTTAAAAAGGACGAGCATTTCTGGTTTGTTGAACTCTTTTCTCTCTACCTATTTTAGAGTGCAATTTGAAATTTAACTCATTTAACAAATATTATATGATTTGATGTTGTTTCAGGTATGTGGCATTGTTTGTTGTCTCACTTGCTTGTTATGTGGCGACATTTTCCTTCGCTGGGCTGCTCTTCCATTGGTTTACTCCATCAGGACATGATTGTGGTCTCAACACCTTTTTCATCGTGTTGACTTTGATTCTTGTCTTTGTTTTTGCAGTTGTTGCACTGCATCCAGCAGTAAGTTCTGATCTTCATATTCTATTTCTTAGAAAATAATTGTTGGCTCTGTTGAGGGTAGCCTTGGCATGCTATCAAGCTTTTTTCATACCTGTTTGGGCATACAGTTGCCCAGGGTGCTCTCCATTACTATACTTGAAATTCACATTATTTTTTCTGCATATAGCTATAAAGTTTAAATGAACTTTAAGATGACCACGATAGGCTTTTGGTTTCTTTTGGTATGTTATTATCCATTATACTGGAATCTATATACAAGGAAATTCATCTCGTAGTTGTGTTTTCATTATCCCTCTCTCCATCAAATTTAGTACCCATGTAACTATGTGCCTGATCTGTTTGTTGCATTTATTTATTTATGTTTTTTTTAGAAGCGTATTTGTTTGCTTGTTGCATTTGTGTGGTGGTGCTATATCATGCATGTGCCTGTTGAAAATTGAGGCCCCGATTGAAAGTCTACACCCGCAGGTCCAAAACATAGTAGAATTGTAGTAGGATTATATTAATAGTAATTGCTTGATATTTGGCAAGTCCAGTTGGATTTGATTCCAGTTAGATTTGATTTAGGATTTCTTACCTGTTTAGAATTAGGTATTTCCTATTTTAGAGAATGTTTTAGTTATAAATAAGGTTGTAATCTCTTCAAGAGATATAGAATTGAATATTGAATAAAGCTTTTGGGCATTGGTTCTCAGTTGAGAGAGTTATTGTCTTTGGTGAGACACCTAGACAATTTATCCCTAAGCCTTTTGGCTTGGAGATTAGCCCGTTGGCTAATCTTCTTCCCCTGCGCTGCTTCAATAACTGATGCAGGCCAGATCTATGATTGACCAGGCCATTGGACCCAAGATCAATACAGCCTAATAGATTAAAGTAGATTATATTATTAGTAGTTGTTTAGTTGCTTTATTAAAATTTGGCAAGTCCAGTTGTATTTGATTTAGGACTTCTTATCTGTTTAGAATTAGGTATTTCCTTTCTTAGATAATGTTTTAGTTATAAATAAAGGTTGTAATCTCTTCAAGAGATATAGATTTTGATATTGAATAAAGTTTGAGCATTGGTTCTCAGTTGAGAGAGTTATTTGTCTTTGGTGAGACACCTAGACAATTTATCCCTAAGCCTTTTGGCTTGGAGATTAGCCCGTTGGCTAATCTTCTTCCTCTGCGCTGCTTCAATTGGTATCAGAGACGAAGATCCACGCTCGGATCGCCGTCTGCTCGCCGATTCGAGATACTGTACGTGGTACAGCCTTCGTTCATCCTCTTTGTCGTTGGTACCCATCCCACCATCTCTTCCACCCACCGACAACCCTTGCCCTCTCCCACATCACCACTGCCCTCCACCACAACCCCTACAGGCCCTCCCGCTCATCTCTCGGGACCCATCACCGGCGATCCCACCGCTCGGTACTCCTCTCTTCCCGTCTCTTCCCGGAACCCCAACCCAGCCGCACCCACCCCCTCCGCTCCTCGCTGCTCCACCCGACCCCATACCCCTCTGTCTCTTACAAGAAACCCAAAAAAAAAAAAAACAAATCCCCATCCACGGAAATCCCCACATCCCCTCCGATCCTCGTTGCTCGGCAATTCCCCTCCGCCCTTTCCGCACAACCGAAACCCTAACCCCTCTTCCCTTCATCATCAGCACCGATCCACATCCCACCCCTAGCCGAACCCATCCCCAAACCCAGAGAACAAAATCGCCACTACCGAACCCTGTCCCCACACACCACCCCTAGCCGACCCTTTTCCCCAACCCAGACTCAACAAACACAGCACTCGCTGCCGCACCAGAAGCAGAAGCGCAAGCGACGAAGCGGCCGCGTCTGCCTTCTCTCCCCCTGCGCTGCCGGCAGAGCCAACCCAGACCGTGACCTTCCTTCTCTCTCCCTCGCCGGCAGAACCCAACCCAGATTCAAAAAAAAAAAAAAAAAAAAAAAAAAAAAAAAAAAAAAAAAAAAAAAAAAAAACGAACGAGCATCCGACGACAACGAGACAGAGCCGCAGCGGACGACCTCTCCCTCTCCATCGCCCTTCGTTTCTGCCCGCGGTAGTTTCTCTCTCCGCGACGAGACCGCACTGCAGCAAGGGCACTCTCCATCGACGAGACCGCACCGCCATCGCCCCACTGTCGTTTTCCCTCGCCAGCCGAAGACCACCATCGCCCCGCGGTAGTCCTCTCTCCGCGGTATTTATCTCTCTCTCGCCGGCAGTCTCTTCCCCTGGATCGCTCTCCTTTGTCTGCCTCAGACGTTTCTGCATCAGACGAGCCCTCTTTTCCTCTCTTGCCTTTCACTTCTGCAACAGACGAGACAGGTGAGAGGTGAGGTTGCCTTTTAATTTTTCCTGTCATTACTGTAGCAAGAGGAGATATTTTAGTGTTGGGCCGTACCAGTTGGGCCAACCTGCTGACCTGCTGACCCGCCACTAGCCCACTTTGCTTTAGTCCGGGTCTGACCTGACCCAGACCTGACCCGCCTGCCTGATTCAGCCCAGGCCCACAGCAGCTGCCCTGTTCAGCCCCGGCCCACTGCAGCCCAGGCCCACTCCAAAAAAAAAAATCCATTCTTTTGGATTGATCTCAGCCATTGTTTCTCAAAAGATGATATTTTGGTCTGATTCACGTTCCATCTTCACTTGCGTATTTTTGTCTACAAGATCAAGCCATCAGGTCAGTCAATTTTGAGCATTCAGAAGATTTTTGAATTTCTTATAGTAAAATCAAAATGCAAATCTTTGGACCATCTGATGAAATTCAAAGCATGTTATATGAGTATAAATATGGAGATTGGTATTTTGCAAATAAGGTCTACTTTGAGCAGTTCCTCAATCTCAGACAGGCAAATTCGACAGTTTATGAATATTTAAATCAATTTTCGAGATTGCATCAAGTTTGTAGCTTAGAACAAAATAAACTGCATGATTTAACCCGCTTTATCAGAGGTTTGAAGCCAGACATTCTTGAGAAGATGAAACCATGTCACAGTGTTCATGAAGCATACAAAGAAGCAATTCATATTGAGCACATGCTTCAATGGTCTCACCTGCAACAAGTCAAGCCTAAGCAAGAACATTCTCCACAACGAATGAAAGATCATCTGATGGGAACAAAATTTGAAGGTAAAGATACTCACGCCCTTACCATTCGCAGACTTCTCACCACCAATGAACAGGAAGACAAAGAGTGGAAACAGACTATGATATTTCGGACGCGAGTAAGGTGTGAAGATCGATTAACTAATCTAGTTATTGATCATGACAGTACTATCAATTTTGTGGCACAATATGTTATTGACAAACTCAATTGGCCTACAGAGACTCTTCCAATGCCTTACGAAGTTACATGGTCTAATACTTCCGTCATTACTGTCACTCACAGATGTTTAGTATCTTTCAAGATTGGTGTATATGAAGATAAAATTTGGTGTGATGTAATTCCCATGAATATCACTCATATTCTTTTGGGACAACCATGGCTTCTTAATCGGAAAGTGCAATATGACAAAGAGAAGAATATCTATTCTTTCTATTGGAAAGGACAATATGTTGACCTTGTTCCATTACAACCAGCAGCATCTTCATCTACCTCATCACCATCAATTGAAGAGTCACAAGATGAACACAGGGAAGACACAAATTCCACCGACGATGTTGAAAAGCCCATTCATGGCAAGGAAGATCTTATTGTAACTTCAAAGGAGAAGCAAGAGATAAAGCAAGATGATGTACAAGCAGACAGTAATCATCCAATTGATCTGATTGCCACATTGGGTGACAAATCAATTACCCCAGTGGTTTCGCAAGAAGATATGTCCACATTAATTGACGTGCACCATATTGACTTCATCGTCAGAGATCAACTAACGTCAATCAACAATTATGCTATCTTATTACAGAGTCTACTATTAAAGCATATAATGGTCAGATCACACTGTCAATGCAATCATCAACAGACACATCGCCTCCAAACTACTTCTGAGTGGAATAGAAGATTCAATCTAGCTTTCAAGGCATATTATCAACCTGATGCTCAATCAGCGACACAGAAATTTGTTCGAATGATTTTCGACCCAGGTGGATATTTACAGAACTCGAGGACGAGTTCTCCTCCAAGCGGGGGAGAACTGATGCAGGCCAGATCTATGATTGACCAGGCCATTGGACCCAAGATCAATACAGCCTAATAGATTAAAGTAGATTATATTATTAGTAGTTGTTTAGTTGCTTTATTAAAATTTGGCAAGTCCAGTTGTATTTGATTTAGGACTTCTTATCTGTTTAGAATTAGGTATTTCCTTTCTTAGATAATGTTTTAGTTATAAATAAAGGTTGTAATCTCTTCAAGAGATATAGATTTTGATATTGAATAAAGTTTGAGCATTGGTTCTCAGTTGAGAGAGTTATTTGTCTTTGGTGAGACACCTAGACAATTTATCCCTAAGCCTTTTGGCTTGGAGATTAGCCCGTTGGCTAATCTTCTTCCTCTGCGCTGCTTCAAAAATTGAAATACGTCCATGTATTTTATAACACCCCCAACCCCACCCATGAAAGCAGGATAAATAAATGCACCAGTTTTAGTGACATATAGTTTCTGTTGATGCAAACAGGTGAATGGCAGTCTTTTACCAGCTTCAGTCATATCTCTGTATTGCACCTACCTTTGCTATAGCGCACTTTCGAGTGAGCCAAGGGATTATGAGTGCAATGGGCTTCACAATCATTCAAAAGCTGTTTCCACAGGCACTCTTACATTGGGCCTGCTCACAACAGTACTCTCAGTTGTCTACTCTGCTGTTCGTGCTGGTTCTTCATCTACCGTGCTATCACCACCGAGCTCACCTCGTGCAGGTTAGTTCCTACTATAATTTTGCGAAGAAATTTCAACGTTGGGGGTTTTCCATTCATGTTTACAGATTTGTATTTTTCTCTTTCAATTAAAAAAAATAAATTACTTTGCCCATGCAATTCACTTGAAAACCATTTGTCAACTGAATTAGAAAAGAGGTTGATTTTATTAGCTCGATGTAACCTATTATAAAAACAGTTTAACTAGAAACTTTACTGAATATTCACCTAATACAGTTCATCAGAACAACGTAGATTTGTTTTCTTATAACCTTATAGGTACATTTTTACTATGGTTCACATAAAAAAGAAGAAACAAAGAAAAAAGAGCAAAGCTTTTATATTAGACATTATTCATGTTTACGGGGTACTTCAACCTTCAAATGCTAGCCTTGATGGCCTTTGACACTAGCACTATCAGTATGAGGATGATTATCCAGCATGGCCAGGCTGTTGATAAGCAATTGATGGCCTGCTCTGTGTCAGCCTACTTGAATTCATGCCAATCATGGGGAATGGGGATGTTAAAGCTCTATTATTTATAGCTGAAGCATGTGCAAAAGAATGGAGCCCTATAAAACATCATAACCATAGATTTAAGGGCCCCAATGTTGGACAATTTTGATCTCTTAAAAACGAAGTGCTTCTTTGTACAACTTTTTCATGATCATTCTAACAACAAATATAGGCCAATAAGTGCAGGATTTGGGAGGAGTATTGATGCAGGACAATATGAGATCTATCCTAAGATGAAGAGATCAGATCTGAGTGAACAATTAAAATTCAGTTATAAGCAACCTAAGTAAATTAAACATTGAATTTCTAGTAAATAATAGATTCACGGTCCAAGGTAATCTCACAGATCCTGCAGTAAACCCTTTTCTTGGTATAGAAAATAGGAGGATCTTAATGGAAGACAGAACTTCCAAATTGCTTAGGGCTAGTAGTGCACGTCCAATGATTTGGACAATGGTTTACAGAGAAGATCTATGATAACAAAATTCAGTTCTAATATTTTCAGATCTAGCGAAGGTTCAGATCTAATAAAAGTTCAAATCTGAAATAATTTTCAGATCTGGAATGGTTTATGGTTCAAATTTGAAGTTTGGTAACCAGGGGATTCTAGATCTGCAGGGTTCAGATCTGGGTAGTTTAGATCTGATGTTAATACCAGGATGGCTTTAGATCTAAGTGATAGTAGCCAAAAGTGCTATTTTCAGATCTAGCAAAGGTTCAGATCTAATAAAAGTTCAAATCTGAAATAATTTTCAGATCTAGAATGGTTTATGGTTCAAATTTGAAGTTTGGTAACCAGGGGATTCTAGATCTACATGGTTCAGATCTGGGTAGTTTAGATCTGATGTTAATACCAGGATGGCTTTAGATCTAAGTGATAGTAGCCAAAAGTGCTATTGGAAAGAGGAAGAGTGAAAGAGATATGGATACCTTTATTGGGCTCTCACCAAACTCCGATTCGGGGGCGTTAAAAGAGTTCTCAAGAGAAAGGTAGGCTCAAGAGGCTCAAGGAAGAAGAAGAAGAAACTTCTCTTTCATTCAATACATATCATAACATAATCAAAAGAGTACAAGAGAAGTCCTTTAGTAACACCCTAAAGATGACATCATCCAAACAAAGAAAACAAAAGAAAATAATAAAGAAACAACTTGTGTCAATTCCCTTGGGTTTCATGTGCATGGGATGTGTGCACGAATCCCAAGGCACTTCCCTTTGTGCTTTAAGTTGCGGACCCATCTTTTATTACATATATAATTAAAAAACATGGGTCCCTTTCTTATTCTAAAACTCTTTTAATTACTTGGGCCCCTCTAAACTTTAAAACTCTTTTATTTCCTCCCGTGTGGCACTTCCCAGTGTGGGGCCTTTAAAACAATTGCGCACATGAGGCCTTCTTAATGAGATTCTGCAAAATCTAGCCGTCAGATGTCTTCGCGATGATGGATCAACAATGGATTTACAATTTCTTCGCCACCAAAACCAGGGTATTGGTCATCCATCCAAATTAAAGCTTGATTCATTGTTCTGCGCCCTCTTCTTTGATACACCTTATCAGAACTAGAGGGATCAAATTTGATGTCCCATCAAGTATCAATTCATTAAGGAGTCCAATTAATTATAGGTGGGCCCAGTTTGGCACCCAATTCGACTTTCCCCCATCTATATTCACTGTTGGATTTATTACACAAAAATGAAAAAATAAAAAATGCACTTTGTCTGAGGACTACAAGTTGTTCAAATTTGAGGTCCCTTGAGCTGTAGTTCAAGCTGATTGCATCACCACTAATTTTTTGCACACCCTTAGTGATACATAGTCCTCTCCATCTGGGAATGTAAATAAATGGTCAGGTATGATATGGGTCCATGGTGGACCCAGACTTACTAATTTTATATACCGGTTCCAACTCCAATATACGTGGACTTGAACCTGGTCGCATTGGAAAAATCAGTCTCCATCAGGATTGAATGCATATAGAAGCATTGGTTTAGACCCCTTTCCATCTAGTTGCAAACTGGAAGTCTGGAACTAAGACCACTGCCCCACCAACTTTTGACTTAGTATTCTCCCATGAAATACTTTTAGTGCTATATTATAATGCATATTTTATAGAATATTTAAAATTTTATATGTATCACTCAGGCATTTGTATATTTGGGTATGACCCCTCACTAGACCTGGAAGGAGGACTGGATTATCAATTGGGTCCAAGAGGAAGATCCATTCTTGTATTTATAGGTAGGAACCTTTGGGTAGCTGGGCAATCAGATGGCCATCAACATCCCTTCCCCCTTTCCCCCTTTGCCTTCCCTATTATTAGCATTCATCCAAGTGGGCCCCATGAGACATGCCACTGATTGTGTAATTATTGCCCCTGCTGTCTGTTAAAAAACTCCCAGAAAATGTTCGTTTTTTTAAAAGGCCCCCAAAAGTAACTAAGCTCGGACAAAAAAGAGTCCAATGATGATAAATCCCCACTCTAAGGAAGACATCTGGCCACCTCTCAGGCAACCTTTTAGTGGTTGGAGCAAAATCCTGTTGAGCTGTCTACATCAATTCTAGTTGCAGGCAATGATAAATCCCCCCTCTATGATAGACATCTAGCCACCTCTCAGGCAACCTTTTAGTGGTCAGAGCAAAGTCCTGTTTAGCTGTCTACATCAATTGTAGTTGCGGGCAATTTGTAGCAAGCCCAAGTTAATCTAACACTATACTAGTGTCTATCTGTTTTTAGAAAGGTTCCTTGTTAAGTAGTGATTATTGTAAAATGAAGATGTTTGAAACAGCCATTAGAATCTTGTAGCGGAGGGTATAATAGTCCTAAATTTCTTTTCTTTTCTTCTACTTCTTCTTCTTCTTCTTCTTCTTCTTTTTCATCTTTTTACAAGAGCTACTATTTTGGCTGGAGGCTGCTTTTATTATTTGGCCAATTATGTGGCATTTTAAACATTATGTTTAATTTGTGTTTGTTTTGTCAAGTATTTATTTTCATATGCTAATAGTCTTCCTACCCTTTTTCTTGTCGTGAGAAGTACGATGAAAATTTTATCAAGTATTTATTTTCATATGTTAAAAGTCTTTAGTCTTCCTAGTTTCTACCCTTTTTTCTTTTCATGAGAAGTACGAAATTTCATCCAATACTCTGCACTCTGATAAAGCGATTGATGTCATACTGCATATCCCTCTTGATCAGGGTTGAGTGGAGAATGTCACAGAATTACTGGTTTTTTGAGCTTGGGGATCTGTATGGTTTTTCCAATGCCTTTATTCTGTGCAAATGAAGTCCCATTCTGACCCATGTTTCACAATTCAAGTGGACGCCCATTCACTGACTGATGACCTCTGTATATTCCTACTCCCAGTGGCAAACTGAGAATTTTTCGTTTAAGGGGGGCTTACATTAGTCAATTGAAAAAAGTCAATTATTACTTTAATGTTCTTTCATAATATTCACTTTGGCAAAAGAGAAAATGAATTGCATATCCATAATATCTAATTACATCAATTTGTTATCATCAAAAGTCACCTGAGAAGCATATGATCGAGAGTCATTTAAACAAATATACCACTCCACTTGAATGATCATATACATGGATAGAGCCACAAAAGTCTACATATTAAAATGATAATCAGCAATATGTTCAGTTTGATGTAATTTAAATTTTAATGGATTTTGAGAATTTGTGAAATGCATCAAAATAATCCAAATGTATTAAAACCACTGAATGTATTCATTTTCACATGTGAAAATTATGTCAAATTGTTCCATTGGAAGGGACTGTGTGGAGCACATTTGGTATCACTTGAACAATTTCATTTTTAGGGATTCAATCAACACCATCAGTGGGTAGTAGAAATTAAATCAAGAAAAATCGTGCTTTACAACACTTTGCAATTAAAAAAATTGCAAGAATCGTCAAATATATGAAAAAGAAAAAAAAAGAAAATCCGTTATAGTGGGGATCTAGAGCAATTTTATCATCCGTTTCATGAGAGTGAGTTAGAGAGAGGATGGTACTATTCATTCATTCATTCACTCATCTATAGATAAAACACTACCAACAGACAATTCTTTGGGCAGTGTTCTTGTTGGTGCAGTGATAAATATGTCAAGTTTTTCAACTTCTTTTTTTTTTTTCCATTAATTTTTCTAACATCACCTGAACTAACAACCTCATTGTTGCAACAATGAGCATATTCCATCTGTGTCGTGGGCTTATGATATTGAATTCTTAAACTTTTCAGCCCAAGTCAGCAACTGCAATTGGTCACACTGATAGATGTCTAAATAATGGTGATGCAACTCGATCACAATCATATTTTAAACCAACAAAAGAAACCCAAGCATAACGCAATTTTATATCTTACGACCACACTATCATCTACATCCCATCTTTTATACTAAAGATAATTACATATGTATGTGTGTGTGTATATATATATATAAAAGAAAGTTTCTTTTTTCAACAAAAGACCAGCATCTTTTCCACATGTTCTTAAAAATTGTCAAACACATTATAGATATAAAAAATTAAAAAAAAAATTTAATCAATCATCTTCATAAATCCTAGCTTTTTGGGTGAAACCCAAAAATCGTAATTGATGATTTTCATCAGAATTTCATATAGGGGTAGCTCATTTCTGTTTTTCCATTCTAGACCAAAGAATGAAAGCAGAAAAGGAAAACAAATTGTTAGTCGCATGGTTTCATTAAAAATTTGAACACACAAAGAAATATTCACATGAAAAAGATAGAAGTCTTTGGGTCAGTTTGGATGAGAAAAGATGGGGAAAATGGAGGAGAGAGTTAGAGAGAGAGATTGAGGGTGATAGGTAGACAAAGAGATAGATTGAGAGAGAGGGAAAGCATAGATGAATAGCGATGCAGGGACGGGGACAGAGGGTTTGGCCATTTGGAGATTTTTTTGGAGAGGGGAAGAGATTGGGAATGGGGTTTTTTGAGCCAGTTGTGAGTGGAGGTGGGGGCTATGGGTTTTTTTGAATAGGGGCTTGGGCAGACTATCCTTAGGGCCTTAATGGGTATTTTTAAATTTTGGAGGGGGCTTCAGCCCCCAACCACGGACATTTAGGTCCGCCCCTGCCTACTCCTGAAGCTCAGGCAGTCCTAGAAACCTTAGAAATGGGGATTGCATTGCTTCATTGGCTGGTGGCACGGTTCACCAGCATTGAGTCACTAATCATCTGCACCAGATAATCTCCCTTTATCATATGTTGCAGAAGATTTCTTTTCTCTAAAAGAGAAGAACAAAATTACGATGGTGTCAGCAAATTTTCGTTAGAAATCACCAGGAAATTGAGTGTTGTCCATATAAAAGACTTACCAAAATAGAGACAATTGTAAAAGGAAGACAAAACTCTATCCACTCCTTGGTTGGGCTCATGAATCCACTTTCAAATATGTTATGAGGAAATGATCCAACATTGGATGAAAGCAGTGAATTGGTATTGCACCATAATGGTGAACCTAGGAAGGGACTGGCATGAGACCCCCTGGCCATCACCATCTTTTGGTTGGATGGTGATGAGGTCCATCAACGAAAGTGTTACTACTTTTGTTTCCATCATATCATTCCCTTTTATAATTTGCATGCTGTCCTAGATTGTCTCTTATTGAGTGCTTTCATTTTGTGAGCAGCGCTCAATTATTTGTGAAAGTCCTTTGGTTGATGCTATTATTGCCAAGGGTTGGCTCAAGTCTTAATGGAACTGCGAATCTAGTTCTTCAGCTTGCATTGTTTGTGCCATTGGGTTTTGTTTCTTTAGTTTTGAATTTACCTATTGGCTTTGGTTCTTATCCTTGGACAAACAAATGAAAGTGAAATTCCCGTTGGAAGTAAGTCTGACCAACTGTGAATGTTTTGCTGCATGTAGAAGTGTAAACGGGCTATTAGTTTTATTATAAAGAAAGAAGAGCGGCCACCACGTCAATGTGGTTCTAACATAGAATGTTGATAGATGGATGGATATATCAATCTAGGCAGGTGATTGAAATGATGAAATGTGATGAAGCCTATGGTTGCCTGTGCCAATATGGCCAATCATTTCCGCTCTAGCGACTTGTTGATTAAGTATTTGTGGCCAATACTGAAACTTCGTTATTATTATGTATTTATTAATGTGTTGGTGGTGCAACAGGTTTTGGCCTTTCTTTTGTATCTTGAAAACTTGATCAGATTGTCTTTAGGCTTTTGATAAACTCTTCCTTATGTTTTGATTCTTCCTTTTGATTTGCCTTGTGAAGGTTCGGAGAAGCCTCTGCTCCCATTGGACCAGAAGATGGAGATGGAAGACCGCAAGAAGCATGAACCTAGGCCTGTTACGTACTCATATTCGTTCTTCCATCTCATCTTCTCTCTCGCCAGTATGTACTCGGCGATGCTCCTGACAGGGTGGTCGACCTCAGTTGGTGAAAGCGGGAAGCTAGTCGATGTGGGGTGGCCATCAGTGTGGGTCCGGATTGTGACTGGGTGGACCACTGCAGCGCTCTTCATTTGGTCGCTGATTGCTCCTCTTCTGTTCCCAGAAAGGGAGTTCTGAGTATTGCCGATGACACTGCCGCTGAACTTTCATGGTTGATTATAGGAGGCCTTCTGTACATGTGTGTTATGCATAGTAAGACAGTTGCATGGTCTGTCATGAGTTTGGCATATATATGCATGCATCATTCCCTTAATTCTAGGGGGCTGGTCATTAAATAAAAAAGAACTGTGTGGTCTTGTTAACTTACGAGGTCAGATAATGATTATGTTTCTGTTGGTTATTTGTAGCTACGAAACCTTGAACTACTTTTTGTGCTAAGTTTAAACTCTTTTGTGATATAGCTTTGAGTATTGCAATTTTAAACATCTGGTGAGGTGTGTGCAAGTTTGAGGGCTGTTCGCATAATCGCATTGTCTGAGGAAGTGGCGGAAATATGTAATTGTTGCAGCATCTATCCTCAGAAATTGTGACAACATTACCAAATTGTTGTTTTAGGGAGCCAGCTGCACAATGAAAACTTCTCAATAAGAGTTTGGCCGCTGAAGTTTTCCCTGGAAACAGTTGGTAGAGCCGTGTCTTAGTACTTCAAACTTCCTCTAATGTTAATTCATGAAGAAGGGTTTAAAAGATCAATTCACTTCTTGTTAATTCATGGGAGAGACTAATAAACATTTTGAATGAAATAACTTCCAAGAAAAAAACTTGGTCAACCCTCCCGGGTTTGGTCCTCATGTCTTGTGTTCGGGTCCCACCTCAAATTGACCTGGTGTATGTGTGTTGCGGGTCATGCGTGTGTCCTGTGAATAGTCCTTGGGTGAAACTACCAAGGGATACCGGCATCATTAAAGAAGAAAAATGAAGAAAAAGAAATGTTGAATTGTGATAAAAAATCAGTTTATATGTTCTAGGTGGGCTGCATGGATTGTGGATGACTCAGTGAAGAAAATCAAAACACTAAAAATTTGACATAACCCGTTGACCACAAAAAAGGCCCATGTGTCTGGAAAATTTTAGCAAGGAAAACCAGAAAACCAAAAGGAAAAAAATTTTGAATTACTGACATAAACTCAATATTTGGTTTTAAAGAATCTTGGAATAAAGTGTTTATCAGTGGGAAATTGGAAAAAAAATATTAGTGATGCGAAGATAAATAATATAAAACACATTACATTTCAAAAGTAAAAGTTAGAAAAGAAGAATGAAAAAAATATAAAACCCTGAAATGTCTTGGTCAAAACCAATATATTGATGAATTTCTGGAAAATAGAAGGCTATATAACCTCTATCAATTAAATTGAGAAAAATGAAATGGGGAGCTCTAAAAGGTAGAAAGGTAAGTCTGAATTATAAAACTTAATATAGAAAATAATGAACAAAAACAAGTTTTTAAATCAAATAATAACATTTAGGGATTTTTTGTTTACATAGAACACAAATGAACTGAGTATATTGGAACTCATGGATAAATGAGCTTTAGTGAAGGATTATTAAACAGGTAGTTAGGGAAGTGTCTAAGGTACTGATGTAGATGTGACATTGACTTTCCTATAATTTGAATCATTAGAGTGATCGCCAAGCATTCATTTTCCATTTTTCCTTAATCAATCTCCATTAAATGAGAGGTAATTTGATGGTCATTTTTTGCATATTCACCTTTCATCATTTATAACCAATTTTTATAAATATAGAATCATCTAGTACTTTCTAGGATCCAATTACATGAAACCCATTGCCCCAAATAAAGAATCTGAAAACAACTGGAGGACATATAATTTGATCAATAATGACTTTGAAGGTTAAAATATCAGGAAAATTGATATTAATATTAAAATATATATATCGGGAAAATTAATAAGCAAAAATGAATATTTGATTGGAACAAAATAATAAAATTGTTTACCAGATACAATAGATAAATAAAAATTAGGAAACGAGATTCATCATGCACAATTTCTTATTTTCTTTCTTTTTTAGAGAAACGGATAACATTTCTATAATTCAGTTAACCGCAGCACATGTGGGTAAATCATTCGTTAGGGTTAAAATCGAAGGTGGCTATCGTATTGGTATTTGATTTGATTAAAAGGGGAAAAATAACTTGTCCGGCGCAATAATAAAAAGGGAGAGAATTAATTGTCTACTATTGCTTTGATTTTGTCAAATGTTGATCCGATAATTCGGTTGATCAAAAAGTGTGAGTCTTGGAGTTTTTTTTTTTTTACATTTAAAATACTAAATTGACTTAATAGGTGGGTTATGATTGATGACGAATTTGTGCTTTCTTAGGAAAGTAAGCAAATATAAGCAAATAAGTTGGGAGTGAATGAGAATGGCTTCTAACCAAGTGATAATGAGCAATAATTCTCATTTGACTATTTATAGTTTAAACCTTGGATATGCCCTCTCTTTTTACGTGTGCTAGCTTGAGTTTGGAGTGAACAAATATACATCGGGGGATGAAACTATTAACATAGGCTTTTTCCCCATCTTTCTATCCTTGCTGCCGAGGACTTGAAGTCAACCACTCCTAACCCGAAGCACCACCAAGCGGATGCGTCAGTATCACTAAATAGGTGTGCTATCCCTAGGGCCAAATAAAATGGAACTTGGTCAATGCCCAGTTCAACTACACGAACAATTCACATTTGACCTTTTGTTGTCCATACATGTGAGGCACATTTCTGTGGCATTGACATGTTTGTTAAGATTTTAGAAGAAAAGCGAGTTCAACAACCCCCTCCCACCAAATATATATATATATATATATTTTTTGTGTGTGTGGAATCAGAAAAACAAATAGTTAATTTGTGGGCTATTCCTCATAGAGAAAAGCAGACATATAAAAAATTGGCACTTTCCATACTTTTTCTGTGGAAAAGCAGCCTTACAAATGTGCCCCACTTTGGCTAGACCCAACCATGCCTTGGGTGGGTGCCACAATATAGATCATCTACTTCGAAATTCAATAAGGAAAATAAAAAAAAAGTAATTCCAGATGTAGGACCATTATTCCAGTGAATGTAAGGCCCATTAATTGTTCAATGGTCCACATAAGCCACGGATTTGATGGTTTGCCTCGAAAATGTCCTCATATGAAGCATGAAATTGCACGAAGTCCAGCATGAAACGTCACAAGGTCACAAGTTGCTGTGACATCTGTATCAATGTGATTTTGTTTTTAAGCAAACAAAGGTAGAAATTTGTCAACCTTTCTTTATCAGCAAAACGTTTAAGACAGCGTCAGTCAATAATGAAAATAACTCTTCCAAATGGTAACATGTGGTAGATCTGTAAGTCCCTCTGGCCACAACACTATTTAGAATCACCGAAACAGTGATTTGGATTACCATTTATCATGCATGTATTCACAAAGGAGAGTATTCTGGTGCATTCATTTCTTACTATTTTGGTGAGGAACACTTCTTTTTTTTTCACCTATCAAAGGTAGAAAAAGTGTCACGATTTTTTTTCCATCTTTTTGCACATAATGCTTATTAAAAAAGGAGTGTCCCTCACCAAAATGGTGAGGGATAGATACACTTGAATATTTTACATTCATAAATGGATCCAAGTTTCTCCCGAACTCAAAATTCAGTTCCGTGCCTACTCTATTAATAACTGGAGACTTTAAGTGATTAGATATTTGGATACCCATTTGCAACTTTATCGGCGAGGGAGATCGTACTGGCCGGGTTGATTATTGCATTTTCTAATGATAGTTTCATAGCAATTTTTTTGCCATATACTTAATCTATTCTTAAAAAAATCACTAAAATGTCATTTCCAAGATAATAGCTGTGGCAAGAACCAAGTCTTAGGGTACCCCACTAAGAAAGGCATCTTATCCCACTGGGTACGACAACAAAGACATGGGTACGACAATAAAGACATGCATTTCTTATCGGAGGTCATGGTTTTGACCGTGGCCTCCTCTCATCTCTTGCACATTCAAATTTAATCTTCTCCACATGCAAGTTTGCATTTCTTCTTACATGTGCGAGCTCTTATCTCCTTGGCTGGCACAGCCTCTCAAGAGACCCAACCCCTTAGCTGATCTAAAAAGTAAAATGATAATAACCGTGGCATAAGCACTATAAAAAAGTATATAAATTATAGAGATATTTACCTTATAGCTGACTTTAAATCTGACATTTATCTAGATATAGTCTGAATTTTAATATTTTTTGCAGAACAGTTTATAGCATAGCTGTAGAATATTACACAATGTAACACATGCAATGTCGCATGACCTTAGAACATGCGAAATGCAATATCACATGTCTCTACAATATTGCATAAACACCTATCCTAAAAATACTTAAACATTGATTATTCAAAGGTGAAGAAATGTACAATGAGAGCTCTATGGGCAACTCCCTAGAATACAACCCTTATCCTCCAATTGTTGGGACTTGGGACCTGCCCTTGCTCCCTTCCACATGCCCTAACTGTCGGTTGGTTCGGTAACTTTACAAGAAAGCCCCCAACATTTCAATAACTTCACTTTCCCAATAAATTCCCACACCCCATTTTCCCGCCCTCTCTCATTTCACTCATTTCTCTCTTTCCCTCCCAACACCCCCCCACCCCGTTCCCTTTGCACTCCTCTCACCCCTGATGAGCAAATCCCCCCCAAAACCCTAATCTTCCCCAAATGCCCTAAATCCCCAATCTCTTTCTCTCTCTCTCTCTCTCTCTGTGATTGCTTTTGCTTCTTCTTCCCTTCAAGATGCCAGATCTCAGCAATCTCGTGAACCCCTCTTCATCATTCCTTCTCTCTCCCTGCGACGCCGTCCCATTTCCGCCAGCGGACGCCCCAAAGCCCCAGGCCCTGGAAGAGACGGGGCGGTGTCGGATTTGGAACCAGCGGATGCGGCATCCGGTCTTGGGCGGGCCGGAGATCCGGAACGGAGTCGGGATTTCGGTGCCCGGACCGAATCGGAAGCGGTCGGCCCGCCGTGGGATGGCAGCGATGGGTGGAAAGTCGCTGGAGGATCATGTCAGGGCCTGGGTGGAGAAGAAGGTGGCGTCGGGCGTGCCGGAGAGGGAATGCTCGCTTCCGTTCCTCGTCAATGCTCCCAAGATGGTAATCTGATGATTCAGATGAATAGGGAATTTTCATTTGTGTTTGTGATCCGAGGTGTTCTTTTGGTGGAATCCACCTTGGGTGGGTGATGGAATGAGAGGATCTTATGTGGATTGATTCTTGACGTCAGATTGGTGATGGTTCAGATAGTTCAAGATCACCCACCAGTCTTGAGAATCACCGAAGCGATCGCAGTCACATGTTTACTAGAATTGGTGATTCAGATAGTTCAGGATAGCGATTGCAGTCGCATGTTTACTAGAATTGATTCTTGACATCAGATTGGTGATGATTCAGATAGTTCAAGATCACCCACCAGTCGAGAGAATCACCGAAGCGATCGCAGTTGCATGTTTACTAGAACTGGTGATTCAGATAGTTCGGGATAGCGATTGCAGTCGCATGGTTACTAGAATTGATGATTCAGATAGTTCAAGATCACCCATCAGTCGATAGAATCACCAAAGCGATTGCAGCGCTTCTTTGTCTGGAGGCAATTTTATTGGAATTGAAGTTGCTATCAGTGGTTTTGTTGTCTCCCTTAGTTTGGTTCAGTATTTTTGTGATTCTTCATTATCTTGCAACGTCTTTTTTCTTGGTTTCCTTGGACTTTCATTCTCCATGGGGAATAGGAAATGGAACTATGTGGAAAATTTTCATTAGGAAAAAAACTCAAAACCCATATTTATGGCGAAATCAAATCTGTACAAGCAGGTCCTTGTTTCTTAGCAAAAAGTTAGATTTCTGAAATTTCACAATGCAATGACCAGTAATTTTGCAGTTACAGGTGCGAGGATGATGCGTCTTTGTTCTGTCTTTAGTCTCGTGGAATTTTTCGTAACACCAATTTATGCATTAGATGCTCTTGCATTCCCACTTACACAGCAACTGATTTGTGAATGACCTTTTGAGAACATAGACTTTTAAAATTGCAATTTTTCAATAGTAGCTTACACGGGGGATCTTGTGTTCTTGTATGATTGTTATCTTAAGTAGACCACTTCTTGTTCCCAGCCCTATGCTCACATGTGAAATCTGAACTCTCTTTTAGTTTATGGTCATCTCATTTGAACCAGTAACAAAAACTTCCATTTTGGAAAACAGTTCTTTTAGCATTAGCCAGTTTTGGTCCTGTAGATTTGGGTAGTCTGGTGCAGTAAGCCAGTAACAGCACCTTTGGAAGCACTCTTCATTCTCAGATTGGCGTGTAAATGTTACCTTTTTGGCTTCTACTGGTACCTATGTTTTTTTCTTTGTTGAACTCAGGTGGAATGTAGCATATGCGGGAAATGTATATTCTCAGGGGATGAATTACTGTGCTCTGTTCATGGGTGTAAAGAAGCCTTTCACATAGGATGTGCAGAACAGAAATTCAAGGTTTCCACCACCAGAAATTTCAGGTGTTCTCAACATGTAAGGTGTTTTGTCTATGTGCTTGATGTAATTTGCATATTGGCATCCATCATAGTGTTGAAAATAAATGTCTATGGCTATACGTAGTTTATGGTTTTAAAGGCATAACATAATATAGAATGGTTATGAGTAGAAGTGCATTAGAAATTTATCAAAAGAGTTGGTATAGCTCTCTTCTGTCACAAAGTGATGCAGCCAGGGATCTGAGTACGAATAGACCAAACCCACAGATAGGATTTGGCTGAATCCAGATGGATTCTAAGAAAGGTAGGACGCACAAACCGAGTAACAAGCACATATCTAACCAAAACTGGAATTCTTCTTTCATAAATGAGAGAGGTGTCGATCCCCAAAGGGGATTTATATATTTATAGAAAAGAGGGAGGAACAATCCTTTCCCCACTAGGATTCTACTTACTAAATATTAAGAGTTCCTAGTCAACAATGAAACTTAATTGATCAAACCAACTGAGGCAACTAGAAAAATAAATAACTTAAAAAAAATCCTAATTAACGGAGACTCCCACTTCCCACATCAAAACAATTAACAATCAACTGATCCCATTGGGATTGTGGGCTGACCCAATGAGTTTGGACCGAATTTAGCCAATAAGTCATAGCTCTGGCCCTGTGGACCTGGGCCTGGCTCATCCTGCACCGCTAATCTCCCAAATTAATGAAAGTTACTAAAAAACGAAATACAAACACTACTAAAATGGAAGAATGATTGGTTGAGTATATCATTAAATATAGTTTTAGGAATTGAGAGTGTCAACAAGTTTCCAGCTTGTATGCCTTATCTTAAAGCATGGCATGCTATAGGAAGGTAATGCAGTTGCTGGAGAGTTGATACTATTGTGGGCTAGTATGCTACATGCTATGAATTAATGCTTTAGGTAATGTACAATTTGGACCTTTCGATATACATGCTGTTAACTGCTTATTTACAATGCTGCAGTATATTTCTATCTTGCATCCTCAAAGTGAGCACTGAAATGATTTAATATAGAGATTTATTTTTTATGTGAACCTTTTATTGTTTTGTTTGAAACAGTAACAGTAATCTTCCACTGAGGAAAACAAACTTTACAGAAGTGGACAAATTTGAAAGATTAAAAAATAGACAACACTTAAGGAAGGCGCCAATTGACACCTTCCCGTACAACGCTGACCATAAACCTCACTTCACACAGAAACTGCACTCCATAATTTCAATAGATCCATCATAATTGATTGAATAAATGGTGTTTTTGAAATTCACAATGTCCTTTTCCTTTATGTTTTTTTTATTGGGATTTCTTCTTTTGGTCCTCATCCAAACCCTTGACAAAATAACACTTGTGACAATTATTTGGACCAAAATAGAGCCCCAGAGCTCTACAAACCTTCTCTATTCAATCATCATTTGCAATCAAGAGCCATAGATGTTAATCTTGTTTCATTTTGACTGAAATGGCCAAAATTTTCTGTTCCAGAGCATTAACCGAAACAAAAAGCCCTTCATAAAGTTTCAGACTGTTTCAGTTGAATTCCAAAATTTTAGTCCTAAATTCCATATTTTGGCTGAAACTGCCAAAATCAACATTTTGTCTTTCTTTAAAAAAAAAGGGTTTTCCAGATTGCAAGAAAGGCAGAAAAGGAAGAAAGATTGGGGGGGGGGGGGGGGGGGTGCGCGCTGTTGCTTCTGAATTGTAATAGTTGTTGCCATCCGCCCATTGCCTTCATCTGTCGCTGGTGTTGTCCCTGTGTGGCCCCCTTCTTCTACGTGATGAAAGCAGAGGGGTTTTGCCGTTTGGGCCTTGGGCTTTCTCAATACTTCTGGGTTGGGTTTGAATGCCATGTGGAAGGAAAATTTCTGTACTACAAAAGGTGCCCTTTTGCCTTTTACAAGGAGTCCGATCCTTGAGTGATCTACTTGCAATTTCCCATCTAGTGATGATCCTAACCATTAAAATTGAATGCCATGTTGAAGGATATAGGGCCCATCTAATGATAAAGTTTAATCATGTTATGGGTCATTTGGAAGGAAATTAGGCCCCATCAATATATATATTTACCTTAATTTTATTTTTTTGGCATAAAAAGGAGAGATTAATTAAACTAAAATAGCTATTAGCGTATTACATCCAAAGCAAACTGGGCAAACCATTTGGTAGACTATTTACAACAATATTGACATGAGCATATATAGGTGAGAAAAAGTCTGGCTATACAGGTGGATGGCCCATCAAGAGGTAGGGGTAGGCCAAAGAAAACATTGATGGAGGTCATTGAATCCGATTTGAAGATGTTAAACTTATCTAAAAATTTGGTTCAAAATAGAACGGAATGGAGAAACAGAATTCATGTAGCCGACTCCAACTTGGTTGGGATAAGGCTTTGATGATGATGATGATGATGATGATGATGATTGACATGAGCATATATAGCTAGCAGCCGTATTAGAATATCTGACAGAAGAACTATTAGAATGTTTCAACTTTAATATTTCATTTGTTTATAATATAAATTTATTTTTATGAAAAATTTAATCTGAAAAATTTTGCTAAAATTCTGATATGCCAAAACATTTTATTTTGAAAGCTTTGCTGAAATGGGGATTGAAACAAAATTGTCAACTATCTCACTAACCAGCTCAGCCCATTCCACTGCGCTACCCAATTTCTTGTTTGAAACCTAGTGAAAGTTGTCATCCATGTCATCTGGATTATCAGCTTCGTCCATGATTCACACCTTGGTAGACAATGCTTTGCTGATGAATAGCAAGTCCCAACCACTGATTTGGATAGTCTGTTATATCATTTGCACCAATGATGACCATCTTATAATCTATGATGCACGGATACTTCAAAATGGCCAACGTATCATGTCGTATCATATCCAATACTTCATTTTTTATGTGTAAAATCCGTGTCCATAGCGTGTCCTTGCTGTATCCATCCTGTATCTAGGCATCATAGCTTATAATGCTGATGTGGTTTGACTTTTGACAAACAAATTTTGCTGGTTTGACCTTGAGAGAGGCGTTTGTTATCCAAACTTCCATCATTGATGGTGGAGCAGCCGGACAACATTATTATGATTATTATTTTGGATTTCCCCTTTCTGCTTATTTTTTTTCCTTATGGTATATTCTTATGTTCCTTAGAATTGGAAAATTCTTTCTTTTAATGAATTGGTGTCTCCTACTTTGTGTATTTGTGTTATTGTAGAGTATGTTACTTGTATATGGTTAATTGTGCATTTAAGCAGTGCATTTCTGCAAGCAGGCCTGCTTCAATTGCAAACAGAAAGCATATTGGCGTTGTACGAGATGTACGGTAGCTGCTCACACTAAATGTGCACCATGGCCAGAGAGGGTGATCTATCCAATAAGTCAACCAGGTCGTGCCGTATGTTGGAGGCACTCTACTGACTGGAGGTTGGAAACGAAGGTCAACCTCTTCTTTCCTTCACCAGAACTGTTTTTTTTTTCCCTTCATTGACATTTTGGAATCAATATTATTGCCAACTGTTGCTATTGTTTATAATCTTTTGAAGTCAATCCATCCAATCCTACCTATTCCATCCATAAACTAGCTGCACTAGCCAAAGTTTCAACTTCATTCTAAAACAGCTAACTTGTATCTTCTCATCATTGTATATTGTTAGTGCCCATTTTATAGAAAAATGAATGCAAGCCATATTTGGGAAGTTCTTTTGTAGATCAGACTGTTTTCTGTATCTTTCTAATGTGTTTTTGCTTTTATTGTGCCACCTTGCTGCATCTTGAGTGTGTCCCCTTTCTTTTTTCCCCTCTTAAAACTACTGCTAGCACCCTTCTATCGTATCTTGAACCGCTGATGTATTTTATTCAAACCTATTTTCAAAGATTTTGATGAAAGTTTATTGCAGCAGCTTTTATTAGTATTAGTACATTAACATCTAGATTACATTGAATTTGTTTGTTTTTTTTTTATGAAAGTGGTACATGAAGTTGTTATGCAAACTATTTAATGCAAATTTGCCTTGTCTTTGGTTTTCAAAATAAAAAATTAGTTTTTTTTTAAATGTTGACCACAGCTTACTGTTATCTATTTTCAACTTTTGCTGATTTAAGTTAAGTATTAACGAAGAGGCATATGTTATGCACAGATGCTAAGCATGGTCTACCCTAAGTTGAAGTATGCATCCTCTATGATACATCGTGGATACATAGGACAAAGTACAGAGCTCTCATGTTCTTCCTTTTAGAGCTACAATTTTGATGTGGTTGAAGACAACCAAACCAATTCAATTATGCCTATCCGTGACAAAACAAGAACCCAAACTTGACTTTTAATCTGATCCTTCAACTTGAGCCCAACCTTAGCATTGATCTCTTGTAATCTGACCTGATCCAACGAACGCATTGTTTTAACTTCCCTTCCCAAATTGCTGAATCTACAGAAAACCCATACCTCATACCAAGGCTCTATATCAAAAAGCCCGCAAATATCGAATCATATAACTGGATTAACTTCAATACCACATTAATTTAACCAAGATTCCCAACTCAAATGAAACAGTAGATTCCTCAAGTTCTTGAATCAAAAGATCCTAAATCTTTTAAACTCCACAAATGGTAGTGATTTGCAGAAGCACTAATCCCTAAACCTCAGAAATGCCAAACCAACAAAATTGGACAAGCCTAAATCATGAAGGCTCCTAAATCAATGGAACTGAATCTAATAGTTCTCCAAATAGAGAAATCCTATTGGGAGGGAGGGAGGGAGGGAGGTCCCATCTTATTGCTGTAGAATTCTTGGGCGCCTCATATCGCTGTAGAATTTGGATATGGCTACCTTTATTCATGCAGCTTAGGACATTACTATATAATTCTCCTTGAATAATGCCATCTAAAGCACCTAATTGAATTTAGTTGTCTAGTGTCACTGAGTCAATGAGCTTACCAGTAACCATGTTTGAATTTCATCTAGATTTTGTGTCAATAACAAAAAAACCAAAAGCTCGAACTATTAGTGAACGAGAGAACAATATATATCAAATTGTCCTGATAGCCCCCCCTCACGTGTGGGGATCTACACGTGGATAGAAACACGCCAAATGTCCAATGTGAACATAAACACGTCCTCGAGGATTCGAACACACGACCCTTGGCTCAGATACGATTTTAATAACCAAAAACACTAAAAGCTTGAGCTGTTAGTGAACGATAGAACAATGTATATCAAAGGGTCTTGATATGTAGGTCTTAAAAATCTTTGAATGGGTACACTTCCATGAAAAAAAATCTTCGGATAGATACACTTCAATGATTTCAAATAACACTACTAATGCCTGTTCTCGTAATCTTCCTCACCAATGACCAAACTGGCTTGGAAAATCAGCTTGTAAAGTATTGGAGGAGGTAAAATAGCATTAGGGTTGTGTTGGTCCCAGATGCTGAAGGCTGTAAATTTACATTTTAGTAGCTCTTAATTAAGCAAACAATTCCATTCATGATGTAGTAGGTGCTTTTTGTTTTGGTCAATTTGTCAAGGAATTTGAGTCGATATCTACTAGTAATTTTTGTTTTAATTGCTTTTAGGATTTAGGATTATTTTTTCTTCATTCTTATTTTTCATTGATTAGGCTGGCTGACAGGGCTGATCTTTCTTATTGGATGAGCAGCATGCTGTGCCCACGAGTGACATAGAGGTCAGAGCTACCAAGTCTTTCATTCTATTCATACTTCAAGACTGCTGCCATGCATATAATAATAATATATTTTGTTGACTTTAATAACCTTTGCATTCCTAAAGAAAAATGCAAATTAGTGTTCTTTCTATCATTTAGTTATTTTTCATTTGAAATATGTAACTCAGTTTCTTTAGGTGAACAAGTTGAGAATTTTTTTGCACGTGTACACCTTTTTTTAAATGCATGCTTAATGGAAGACATTAACATTTTTCTTTTAATTATGTAGGAGATATTCCACCGCTTGCCTATCCCTTATGTTGATGAGGAGTTCACAATTGACTTTACACTAAAGGATGTAACGAGTGATGAAGTGAGGCCATCTCCTTATGTACATATCAGACGTAGTATCCTATACTTTTGATTTACAAACAAAAAAGGATTTATCAATACTGTTGACAAAAATTGGAGCTATTAATACTGTTGTTTGTCGAAGTTTGGATGCAAAAAAAAAAAAAAAATTGGAGCTACTAATACTGTTGCTTGCTGAATTTTGGATGCCAATGTCAGAGCCTTTAATTCTGCAGGGGTGCCCCACACCTCTTTGACTGCTTTTATGAAGTTGATCTGTTTTGCTTCAAATGATATGGGATTTTAATTAAGCTTTATTGTCAGCTACCAATACGGAATGATCTATCATTTTGGCTATTTTCATGCCATTGGAAAATCCTTAATTGAACATAATTAGATGTGTACCTTGTCAAGAAGAAGCGTGATGATGCGGATGCAGATGTTGGATGCACAAATTGCGGTGCTGGCAGTATGTGCTTGGAGGATTGTGTGTGCAGGTATCATATTTCTTCTGTTAATCAATATTTGACTGTTCATTTATTAATAATTAGAATCCTTATCACCTTTAACTATATATTTTTAAGGATTTTCAAATGCAGTTTACTTTTCGCTAATGATCTTTGACTATAGATTATAGTTACTGCTACGTAGATCAAGTGGGTTTTAGGCATTGTATTATTGAACTCGTTGTTTCCTGACTTGCATGCATCTGTTTTGTCACGATTACTATTGTTTACTAATAAACAAGCTTGCCGATTAATTTCTGATATGACCTTGGATATCTGGAAGCATTGACCTTCATCAGAACTCGGGTGATGATTTACCTCAACAGGATTATCAATCTGCTTCACCCCTAAGTTCCCATTCCACTTGAGTAAGTTGACAGCAGGGGTCAGTGCTTGTCTTTTTGACAGCCTAAATCCCTATTTGTCAGATTTGGGGAACAGATGCTTATCTGTGAGGAGAGGAAAGCTTGGGCCTTTGTATCCTGTTAAGACCCTGGAATGGAATGGGAGCGGTTGAATGGTTCTCTATTGTTGAGCTGAAGGGCGGCATGTTCTGTTTAGAGTAAAATTTCTGGTTATCTTTCATGCCAAATAGACCAGAAGGTGGCAGTCAGCAACAATTCTTCTCAAAAGAACGTCCTTTTGAACCAAAAAAATGCCCCCAATGTGTGAATTGTGATATATATATATATATTGTTACGCCGTTCTCTATCAGCTTCGGCTTTTAGAGTAAGTGGTTGTCAACACTCAACAGTCAACACCATCTTTTTGAATGCTCTTTCACTGATCCAAGTATAACTCATTGAACTGAAATCTGGTTATTTGAAAGAAAAGTATTCCACACTATGGTAGTGTAAGGGCAGTGGTAAGCAAGTGCCAACAATGGTTCATGGCTTCTTTGAAATGAGAAGAGTACTCCTGTTAGGCAAGTGTTGGATGTTTACCTTGTCAATTTTTTCATGGATTATTTAATTAATAATTTTTTTAGCTAATAAAATATTATTATGTATTTTCTTCTTTTGAAATTTAACTATAATGTTGAAAAATTGTATTTTATGCATTTTTTAGTACGAGAGTCCTACACAATTATTTAGTAGATCCGTTTTGCATTTTAATTTTATTTAGAATCAAACTTCTGTTTAAATTTACTTTTGGGGAGAGTTTAGGGGTTGCATCAATAGATAATAAAAACAAGAGAAACCCATTTGAGATGGTTTGGACATATCCAACGCCGGCCAACAACAGTGACAGTCTAAGAAGCATAGACACGGACACGGGACATGGATACGACACGACACAGACACGCCGACACGGCATTTCTCAAAAAAGTAGGACACGGACACGTCGGGGACACGTTAATAATATATATTAATATATATATATATAATCATCTACTAAAAAAATAACATCATTTTAACTTTTTTAATCAATTTAGCAATCAAAAAATAAAAATTCAAGTACCAACTAACAAACATATCAAATTATCAAATATCAATATAACACTAAAACATAATTCATAATCATTAAACATGAAATATCCATAGTTCTATAAAATCCATATAAAGAAAAGGGTGGATCATCTCTTTCCCCTCCCTAAAAAAAAAAATACAAAAAGCAAAAAAGAAGCTAATCTTGAGGTCTATTCTTAAGTGAAATATTTATTTGTCTTTTGTTTGTGATATGATTGATATTTACAATCATATATTTTTCTATGTTATAAAATTGTTATATATTAAGTTTTTATGTTTTAATAACCACATGTTAACAAAATGTCCAAGAGATATGAGCCACATGTTTATTTTTTAGTCATAGATACGGGTTAGGAATTGTGGGATACGTTGCAAAAAGAGTGTCAAACAAGTGTCCGAAATTAAGATTTTTAATTCTTAATTATGGACACGGCTAAATAGTATCGGACACGTGTCCGAGAGTGTCCGAGGAGTGTCGGTGTCCGACACGTGTCCGACACGGACACGTCACTTTCTTAGAAGTGTCCGTGCTTCTTAGGTGACAGTGAAGAAAAGTTTTTCTATGTAAATTGATGGCCTACCAAGTAGACAGGGTAGGTTGAAGAGAATGTGGATGGAAGTAGTGAGGTTAGATCTTAAGAAGTGCAACCTATATGAGGATTTTGCTCAAGATAGATGAGAATGGAAAAATAGAATTCATGTAACCAACCCCAACATAATTTTTTTTTTGAATGGTAATTTGTATTGAGAGAAAGCTTAAATGATACAAAAGGATTATACTAAAAGCAATAGGGGAAGACCCTCCCAAAAAGGAAAAAAACTACAAAAACCACACAAATGAGAAGGTAAAAGTAACACCGCCTTTAAGATAGCTTAAAAGACGGCTTGGAAAAATACAATCTAAGCTATATGGTGACCACCTCCCTTTAGTTATGGACAGTGGAGTTTGCATATACCCTAAAACTCAGGAATGGTAGAAAGAGCAACACTTAGTTTTATCTTTGTATTAGTTTTATCTTTGTAAAGATTTCTTCGACAGGGGCAGCTTTTCCTTCAAAAGTATCTTTGATTTCTTTTTTTCCAGATGGCTCAAATTGTTGCAAGAAAAGAGAGACACTGTGAAGTCCTATCCTTTTGGAGATCCTACAATGACCATCCAAGCATTGAACAAATCAACAATCATTGGAGGAAGGAACTAGCTATTGTCAAAACCACGTAGGACCGAATTCCAAACATCATAGGACGCTTGCGGTTTGAAAAGATGATTGATCGATTCCTCTATAGAAAGGCACAAAAAGGCAAGCATTAACTAAGATAATTTTCCTCCAACGAAGGTTACGCAGGCCCAAGGCCAATAAGGCCCAGTAACTTAGAGTAGATCCTATTATTAGTATTTGTTTTAGTTGCTTTCTTAATATTTGGTAAGTCCAGTTATGTTTGGTTTAGGACTTCTTATTTGATTTGAATTAGTTGTTTCCTTAGTTAGAAAATATCTTAGTTATAAATAAAGATGTAATCCCTCCTCATGGGATATAGACATTGAGATTGAATAAGAATTTGAGTTTGGTTCTTAATTGAGAGAGTTTTATTTGTCTTTGATGAGGGACCAAGACAGTCTATCCTTAAGCCTTTTGGCTTGGAGATTAGCTCGTTGGCTAATCTTCTTCTCTGCGCTGCACTGCTTCAATTGGTATCAGAACAAAGATCCAATCTCGGATTGCCGTTTGATCACCGATTCGAGGTCTCGTATCCTTTCCCCGTTCGTTTGGTCTCTAGTCATCGTTCATCATCATCCATCTTCGTCAGTTCTCATCATTACTGCAAAACAACCAACACCCACTCCTAAACCCATCCCTCCCATCATACCGAAACTCTAGCCCTCTCCTCCATCACCACCGAACACCATAACCCACCACAGACCCCCTTCCACAACCCCACACCTCTTCCCAGCCTACCACCATGCCACCGAACATATCCCCGAGACCCCATCCCCCACTCTCAACTATCCAAAACCCTCACTGGAAACCTTAACCCCCTCTGTCTCTCGCCGGAAGCCCAAACCTCCTCTCTATCGGTGGGAGCCTTCTTCAACCCCATCTCCTCACAGGGAACCCCATACCCCCTCTGTCCCTCACTGGAACCCAAACACCCCCTCTGTCGATGGGAACCTTCCTCGACCACATCTCTTCATCGGAAACCCCAAACCCCTCTGTCCATCACCGGAAACCCCAAACCCCTCTGTCCATCACCGGAAACCCCAAACCCCCTTTCTGTCCAAAGCCCACACCAAACCAAAAGAGAGAGAGAGAGAGACTCGTCTTTGTCGAGCACTGCTAAGCCACCACAGCACCTCCACCAGCATCTCAGCGTCGTCAGCAACACTCTCGCCTCCTTCACGGCTTCATAATGCTCTCTGCTTCGCTGTCGCACTCATCATCTTCCTCCTCGTCGACAGCAGCAAGCCTTTCCAGTCCACCCCTCTCGTCAAACAGATAAGCAAGACCTCCCCTTTTTCTTTTCTTCCTGTCATTATTGTAGCAAGAGAACCCTATTAAGTAGTTGGGCCGAAAACAGTTACGCTGTTGGGCCAAAACTGCTGACCTGAGTCTCACTTAAGATCAAACCCATATTGGGTTCAGTTTGGGTTTGACTGACCCCAACTCAGGACCACAGTAGCCAAAAAAAAAAAAAAAACCAGCAGTCTTTTGTTTCCTTTCCTTCTTGCAAGCAATGTCAACCTGAAGGGGTCAATCATATCTGGGCAAATTCTCTGATCACCAACATGATGTTATGATAATGGAACTATCTGAGAGAGTAAATGCGTTGGAAGTCATGTCCCGGAGTTCGTAGAGGCCTCCTACTGCAGAAGCCACATCCAGCTCTGGAAACCAACAAAATCTCGCTGACAAACAGAAACAGGCCCTCAAGAATCTATCCATGATTTTATTCAGCGTCTTCTTACTGCAAAAGATCATGCAGACACGCCTGTTGCACCCAAGTTTGATGATATCACAAAATGAGTCAAAATTGATATTACCGATTTCTCCGGTCGTCTCAATCCAAAGGCCTTTATTGATTGGCTCAATTCTCTTGAAGATTATTTCTCTTGTTATCATACGGATGATGCACAACGTGTTGCTTTTGTCAAGGTCAAACTTAAAGGTTCAGCATGCATTTGGTGGCACAACGCTGAGCACAACAATCTTGTCATCGGATGCCCTGCTATTACCAAGTGGGATGATATGCGTGAAAAGCTTGATGGTAAATACCTGCCCTCCAATTATTTGAGTTTCCTTTAGCAATAATATTTTGTTTTCAAGCAAGGCGCATTATCACTGGATGAGTACACAGAAAAATTCAATGATTATGTTATTTGGTGTAAAGTTCAAGATGATGATTTCACACTAGTCAACTGGTATAGAAGTGATTTGCGTGAAGAAATTAGACATGAGGTCCTTATGCATGACTTTGAAATTGTTGATGACATTTATAACAAGGCAAAACGGGCTGAGGTAGAGTTGCGGTCATCTACTTTGAGACGATTTGGCACTCAAGCTGAGGAGTCAACGACTCATCGAGCCCTTGCCTTTTAGAATAATAATCGGGCTCCACCAACTAAGAATAATTTTCAATATAATCAAGTTCCACCTGCAAGTTATCATCCACCGCCGAAACAGCAGCACAATCACCCTAATCAGCGTCTTTTTGCTCAAAATCAAAGGGGAATAGTGCCACAGGAACAAGATATACGAAGTCATGGACCTCCTCGACAAGATCAATGGACTGATGGTTGTTACCGATGTGGTCAACAAGGGCACTTTGCTAATGATTGCCTTCAGGTTCTCAATCTTTATAATTATGATGAAGATCCTTATTTGTCAGAAGAATATGACGAGCATCTTGAGATGGAGCCTCCTCCTGACCACGTCCAATCAGAAGCTCAGCCGGATCCACAGCAAGAGGCTCAATCTGATCCTCTTTCTCACGCCGCCGCCAATGCAGAAGAAGGTGGTCTTTCCTTAATATAAGCAAACTTCTCCTCACCAATGAGCAAGAAGAAGCTGATTGGCGGTGTACTTCAATCTTTAGGACACGTGTGAGATGCAAAGGTAAGTTATGCAATTTAATTATTTATGGAAGAAGTACTATGAATGTTGTTTCACAGGAAGTGATCATTAAACTCAATTTGCTTATTGGAAAGCAGCCAAAGTCTTACAAGGTCGCTTGGGTAGATGATCATTCAATCCTTGTGACTCATCGTTGCTTGGTTTATTTTAAAATTGGCATATATGAAGATGATATATGGTGTGATATCATTTCTATGAATATTGCTCACATTCTACTTGGCCGACCTTGGCTATATGACTGAGAGGTACATACTGATCAAAAAAGGCACATACATTCTTTTAAACGGAAGGGACAAGTGGTGGATCTCCTTCCATTGCCTTCATTAATATCCTCTTCGACCGCTTCTACTACCCCATCAAACCCTCATGTTCTCTCTATGAGGAAGTTTGAAATGGAAAGCAAAGACCAAGGAATTGTTTATGCTCTTGTTCATAAAGAAACCCAAGAGGCAGATGATAAACAACAGGATTCTACCCCACAAAAAATCAAGTCATTGCTCCATGATTTTCAAGATTTGATTCTAGCAAAGCTTCCTAATGAACTACCTCTTATGCAGGACATACAACATGCCATTGATTTAGTCCCTGGATCTACCCTTCTTAATTTGCTTGCTTATCACATGAGCTCCGCTGAGCATGCCAAATTGCGAAGATGGGTTGACGATTTACTCAAAAAGGGTTATATTCAAGAAAGCATGAGCCCTTGCGCAGTTCTAGCCCTCTTAACACCGAAGAGAGATGGTTCTTGGCCGAGTCATTAACAAGATTACTATCAAATATTGGTTTCCGATTCCTCGAGTGGATGACATGCTTGATATGATGTCTGGAACCTTTATGTTTTCCAAGATTGATCTTAGGAGCCGATGTCTCCAACTCCGTATTCGGCTTGGAGGTGAATGGAAAATAGCATTCAAGACCACAGATGTATTATACGAATGGTTGGTCATGCCGTTCGGTTTATTTAATGTTCTCAGCACTTTTATGAGAGTAATGACTCAGCTTCTACGACCTTTTCTTGGCAAATTTGTTGTGGTATATTTTGATGACATCTTGATCTTCAGCAAATAAGAAAAAGCTCATCTTGACTATCTAAGGTATGTCATGCGTGCACTTCGAAAAGAAAAGTTTTACATTAATTTGAAAAAAGTGTACATTTTTGAATTCCAAAGTTATATTTTTGGGCTTTGTTGTTTTGGCCCAAGGAGGTGAACCTGATCCAGATAAAATCAAAACAATCATTGATTGGTTCATTTCCAATTCTATGCATGAGGGACGCAGCTTTCATGGTTTAGCTACTTTTTATAGAAGGTTCATTTGTAATTTCAGTACCATCATGGCCCCTATAACTGATTGTATGAAAAATGGATAGTTTACGTAGACCAATGCCGCCTCTTGAGCATTTGAGCAGATTAAGCGGAAAATAACTAAGGCACCGGTTTTAAAACTTTTAGAGTTTGACAAAGTCTTCGAAGTTAGTTGTGATGCTTCCCACGTCGGTATTGGCAAAGTCTTAAGTCAAGATGGTCATCCAGTTGCTTATTTCAGTGAGAAGTTTAATGACTCCCGTAAAAAGTATATTGTTTATGATCTAGAATATTATGCAATGGTTCAAGCTCTCTATTATTGGCATCATTATCTCATCGGAAAAGAGTTTGTCTTATACTCTGACCATGAAGCTTTGCAACTTATAAATTCTGAAAAGAAGATGAGCGTCAATCGTGTCAAATGGAGTACATACTTACAGGAGTTCACTTTTTTTCTGCATCATAAATCTGGCAGGAAAATAAAGTCGCAGATGCTTTGAGTTGTCGAACTCACATTCTTACAACAATTTCCTTCAATGTTCCCGGTTTTGAAGAAATACGCAGAGAGTATGTTGCTGATCATGACTTTGGTCACATTTATACAGATATTCTAAATGATGAGTTGTCAGAACATCCAAAGTTTTCCCTTCATGATGGATATCTCTTTCGTGGAAATCATTTATGTTTGCCAGTTACATCTATCCGTGAGTTTGTGATACGTGAATTACATGGTGACAGATGTAGTGGACATTTTGGGCGTGATAAAACATTGACTATTGTGGAAGATTGTTTCCTTTGGCCACGCTTAAAAACAAATGTTGCCCGAATTTGTGAATTATGTAGAGTATGCCAACTTGCACAAAGTCAAAAGAAGAATATAGGTTTGTATCAGCCCCTTCCTATTCCACATGCACCTTGACAAGATTTGAGCATGGATTTTGTCTTGGGCTTACCTAAAACAGCGAAAAAGGTAGATTCTGTATTTGTTATTGTGGATCGTTTCTAAAAAAATGGCACATTTTATCCCTTGTTCTCACATAGCAGATACTAAGAAGATTGCTACTCTTTTCTTTAAAGAGGTTGTTCGACTTCATGGCCTTCCCAAGATAATAGTGTTTGACAGAGATACAAAGTTCATAAGTTTCTTTTGGAAGACTTTATGGTACATGATGTGCACAAAACTCCAATACTTAAGTGCTTATCATCTGCAAACTGATGGCCAGACGGACGTCTTCAATCGTAATTTGGGAAACCTTCTTCGATGTCTTATTGGTGAACATGTTGCTTCATGAGATCTTCTTTTACCCATGGCGGAGTTTGCTTAAATAATTCTGTCAATAGAACAACGGGGAGATCACCATTTGAAGTTGTCACTGGTGTCAAGTCAGGCCTCTAGGTCAGGTCAGGAAGCTAAATAGTTTGCACAACATATGAAGGATGTTCATGATGAAGGTTGACGGCAAATTTCTACGAGTAATGAAGCATATAAGAGGTATGCGGATTCTCGCAAACGCCATGTTGAGTTTGCCGTAGGCAATATGGTAATGGTTCGTTTGAAGCCCAAATGATTTCTTGCAAGTAAATACAAGAAGCTACATCCACGAAGTACAGGTCATTTCAAAATTCTGAAGAAAATAAGCTCCAATGCATTTGTTCTCGATCTTCCTTGAGACATGAATAACATTTTCACCTTTAATGTTGAAGATTTGGCATTTTATCACGGGCATCACATCAATGTATCCTTTGAGGAACAAGCTTTTTGGATTCCTCTCCATTAATTTTCTCCAGACGAAATTAAAGATGTTTTTGATGATCAGATTATTTCAACCAAGAATGGCGGATTTCATAAGTTCTTTGTCAAGTGGAAAGGCAAACCATTCTCTTAAGCTACATAGATTACGGCTATAGATTTTCAACGAATCAATCCAGATTTGTATGATCAGTACCAAGCTAACAACTTGCTAGAGTCGAGTTTTTTCAAGCCGGGGAAAGCTGATGTAGGCCATGCTAATGGGCTCTGTCTGAAAGTCTATGCCTGCAGGCTGAAGACCAATAAGGCCCAGTAGATTAGAGTAGATCCTATTATTAGTAGTTGCTTTCTTAATATTTGGCAAATCCAGTTATGTTTGGTTTAGGACTTCTTATTTGATTTGAATTAGTTGTTTCCTTAGTTAGAAAATATCTTAGTTATAAATAAAGATGTAATCCCTCCTTATGGAATATAGACATTGAGATTGAATAAGAATTTGAGTTTGATTCTCAATTGAGAGAGTTTTGTTTGTCTTTGGTGAGGCACCAAGACAGTTTATCCTTAAGCCTTTTGGCTTGGAGATTAGCTTGTTGGCTAATCTTCTTCCATGTGCTATGCTGCTTCACCTATTGTAAGGATTCTCCCACGAGGAGCAAGCGAGCAAGAAACCAGGATTCTTTGAGGGGCCTTTGTCGTCCACAAAAAATCCCAATGAGTATCCACAGGGGCAAGAAGCGAGGTTGAGGGCATTAAAGTGAATAAGGAATTCACTAAGAAGATGCCGTCCTGAGAGGTGGACCATTCTGCTATCAATACCATCTTTTGGAATGAAAATTAGATACAAAGCATTTAAGAGAGAAGATGTCTCTTTCTTCTTATTCTCGAAGATGTCCCCTGAAGATTAGGCTTCATGAAACTTGATGAGAGGGCTTATCCAAATATTTGCTAATTTTAGCTTCACGATTTCTTGCACAGTTGTGTAAGTCTGGGAACTGAATAGCCAAAGGTTTGTCGCCAACCCAAACATCATGCCAGAAAGAAATGTTATCTCCAGATCTGATGCAGTATTTGATTAAAGCTTCAAAAAGGTCCTTTACAGAAGTGATGCCTTTTCAGAAGCTTGAGCAACCAAGGGACTTATCAGGAATGTGCCATCCATTTTGCCTTACATTATATTTAGAAGACTTTTTCCCACAAGCTGTTAGATTGTTCCCCAATCCTCCATAAACATTTTTTGAGCAAAGCTGTGTTCATTTCCTTGAGCGGAGGGAGTCCAAGACCATTGTTCTTCTTTAAAGTACAAACTGATTTCCAATCGACTAGGTGGAATTTCTTCTAGTTCTCCCACTAATGCCAAAGAAAATCATGTTGCTGCCTTTCATTACAATTGATAACCGACCCCAGGCATTTGAGCATAGACATAAAGTCGTCATCATCATCATCATCATCATCATCCAAGCTTTATCCTAACCATGTTGGGGTTGGCTACCTCCATTCCGTTCTATTTTGAGCCAAATCTTTCGATAAGTTAAACTTCTTCAAATTTGAATTAATGACTTCTATTAATATTTTCTTCGGCCTGCCCCTACTTCTTGATGGGCCATCCACTTGTATAGCCAAACTTTTTCTCACCAGTGCCATTACTGGCCTACGCTCAATATGCCGAAGCCATCTTAAACAGATTTTTCTAATCTTATCCCCTCTTGGTGCTACCCCTAAATGCTCTTGAAAGTGTTCATTTTTAATTTTATCTTTTCTAGTTCTACCACACATCCACCTAAGCTTTCTCATTTCTGCTACATCCATCTTATGAATATGCGTCTTCTTAATTGGCCAACATTTTGCTCCATATGTCATAACTGGTTTAACCACTGTCCTGTAAAATTTGCCCTTTAATTTCGTTGGCATTCGTCCTTCACAAAGTACTCCAGAAGTTAGTCTCCACTTCAGCTAAAATTTGAGCATAGACATAAAATAGATTGGAAAATTTGTGAGCGATGATTGGATGAGAGTAATTCTGCCCCCCCGAGTAGAGGTATCTAGACTTCCAAGTAGCCAATTTCTTTTCTAATTTCTCGACCACTGGGTTCTAGAGGGAATTAGGTACCTTGTCTACGCTAAGGGTAGGCCTAGGTAAGAGGATGGAAGAGAACCTAAATTGCAACCCATGAGGTTAGCTAATTTTTCAAGAAGCAAATCGTCTATAGAGATCCTAAAGAAAGTGTTCTTGCAAACGTAACTTTGAGATCAGTGATAGCTTTGTCACACTTGAGGATTGCTACAACATTCTTGATTTGGTCTTATTGGGTTTTAGAAAAAAAGAAGGGTGTCATCAACAGATTGTAAATGAGTGACAGTGGGAGCGCTAGCTATCGGCTTAAAACCGCTGATCAAATTAGCTTCACCTGCAGCCATAGTCATATGACTAAGGGCCTCTCCAATAATAGTGAAGAGAAATGGAGAAGGAGGATCTCCTTGGCATAGACCTCTTTGGGTTTGGAAGAAAGCTTTTGGAGAACCACTAATTAAAAAAAAAAAGGGCGGCCCAGTACACAAGGCTCCCACTTAGCGGGGTTTGGGGAGGGCAAGATGTCCGCAGCCTTACCCTCATTTCTGCAGAGATTGTTTCCGTGACTTGAACCCGCATCTTCCAGGACGCTACCGGTAGGCCTTACCGTTGGGCCAAGCCGCCCTTATTGGAGAACCATTAATTAGAATGGAAATAGTTGCTAAAGAAATACATTCTTGAATCTATTTTTGCCGTTTAACACCAAACCCCATTCCTCGCTTCAGGTAAAGTAGAAAGCTCTAATCTACTCCGTCAATGGCCTTTTTCCAAATCTAATTTGCATATAAGATTGGGAACCTTGTTTGTAGCTCTTGAGTGGATACACTCATTGGCAATGACAACCCCATCTAGAATTTGTCTTCCTTGCACAAAATCACCTTTTGAGGAAGAAATGATGGCTGGCATTATCTTTTGTAGCCTTCCTACAAGAACCTTAGCTAAGATTTTGTAGCTATTCCGATGAGGCTTATAGAGCTAATTACGTAAAGTCTTTTATGCAGTCTGTGTCAAAGACAGGTAGAAGAAATGATACAAAGAGAAATATGAATGGAAATTTAGATGATCCTCCTTCGAGGGTCTTGTTCCATTATAAAGAGATAATGATGCTACAAATCTTCTCTATTTACAGTGATTACAGCTATTTTTATCTAATTAGATCTCCTAATAAGGCAACAGATGATATTACATAGTTGTACGTGTTTATTCTTTTGACCAAGTAAATGGGCCTTCTTGAACTGGGCTTTGACCCAGTTAATAGTCTTTACTGGTCTTCTTAGGAACAAGGGCAATGAAAGAGGCATTTCTATACCTTTGGATGGCTATCCTCTTGTTTAGAAATCTTGCATGAAACCCATAACATCATCTTTCAAAGTATCCCAAAAGCGTTGGAAGAATACAATAGGAAATCCATCCAGGCCTGGAACTTTATCATCCTCGAGGTTGAAAATGACGTCTCACACTTCCTCTACTTGAAACTCTCTTTCCAGCCAAAATGCAGTTTCTTTTCCAATGTTTGTGAAGTTGAGGTTATCGAGAGTTGGGTTGTTCTGATCTTCAGTGGTATATAGAGCCTGAAAGTACTCTAGGATGTGTCTTGTGAGTCCTTCCCAATCATCTAATCTTGACTCTCCATGAAAGAAAACACTGATTCTGTTGTCCCTGAGGCTAGCTGACGCAATGCTATGGAAATTTTGTGTGTTTTTGTCTCCATGTTTCAACCAGCAAAATCTCGATCTCTGCTTCTGCTTGATCTCTTCCTCTGTTTCTTTTGAAACATCTCTTTCAACTGAAGTCGCTGGCCAACTCATCCGTGCACAATTGGCAAGATTCTTCCCTATTGTCAGTGGCCTGAATCTCTTCAAGAATGTTAGCATTAGCTCTTTCTACTTCTTCAAAAGAACTTTTGACCCATTCTTTTATTTTCGCTTTCATGTTTCTGAGTTTCAGAGAGCATCTATGGCCTGGGTGATCTTCAACTTGCAGATTGACCCACCAATTTCTGATCAACCCTTCAAAATCGTTTTCTCCTAACCACATTAACTCAAAGTGAGAAGGGGTGAGTCCCAATCTTTCGCAAATAGAGTTGAGGAGGATAGGGCAATGGACAATGGTCAAATATTGGCTTAGCAATGGTGATCTGGCAGACTTCTGGACACATATTGATCCAATCACCAGATAACAGAAATCTATCAAGATGCGACATAGAGGGCAGGTTCTGATGATTGGACCAAGTAAACTTGGAGCCACCCAGATGAAAATCAACCAAAGAATGGCTATTAAATTCAATCAGAAAAATGCAACCATATCAGCAGAGAGGTGACTACCATTTTGTTTTTCAGAATGGAATCATACAACATTCCAATCTTCTTCTAAACACCATGGCCCATTCCACCTGCTACAGATGGAATCAATTCACTCCAAAAACTTCTTCTAAGCCTTGCCGATGGGACCATAAACAGATGTTATTCACCACAAAGAATTGCTAGTCAGGTCTTCTAAGGTTGCTGTAGCAGAAAAAGGACCTACCCGCTTGTCTTTTAAAGAGAAAGAGCTCTTATCCCAACAGATTAAAATCTCTCCAGCAGAACCCATTGTTTCCAAACGTACCCTGTCACAGATATTGTTTCCCCATAATTCCTTAATAATTAAGTCAGCCATAGAACATAATTTAGTCTCTTGAAGAAGCACTAGATTTGCCTTTGAGTTACAAATTACCTCTTTAATGGTTGGTTGCTTTAAATGGCACCCCAGGCCGCGAACATTCCAAGACAGAACCTTCATTGTTCATTGTCCCAATTGATGGAGAGGGCAAGTGCTTGAAGCTCTCTCGATCCTTTTTCCTTAGGCAATCCCAACATAGTTGGGACAAGTCTTTGATGATGATGATGACGACTAAGCCAAATATGCAAATCTTATGTTTGGGATTTGCTGAATTTGACTCCTTGAATTGGTATTAGATTTTGACACATACTTTTGCTATGCAACTTAAAGTGTGAGAATCCTCTTGCTCCCTAGAAGCAAATAATGCAAACATTCACCAAAAACCATTTCACCAATTGTCTTTTTTTTTCTAATACAAACTCATTGTTACCCTAATATAAATTAGGGCTGAATTCATTTTACCTTGGATTTATTAATGTCAAATGTTAGTTTGATGAAGTCAAAATGATATTGAATCATCCACAGCATGGATTAAATGACAAATTAGGTCTGATGGGACTTGGACTCGAATCATGGCTGACTCCCATCCCCTGAGCGAGTTTGGTCCCGAGTTCAGTTTTTTTTTTTTTTCCTTGGTTCTAAGATAAGGTGAGTGTTAATGATAAATGTTGTTAGGGCTAGTTGACTAGCTTCTATGTGGCAAGTTAGGAGATAGAGTTGGATGAACATGAAAACTAGATGTGCTAAGCAAACCAAAAAAAAAAAAAAAAACCTCCATGAATTGTTGTTTTCTATATGTTTTGGTTATGTAATTGTTTTAAGATCATCATCATGATTGTGATCATCATTGCAACGTTGTCCATTGATTTGGGGTCAACTTAATGTGTTCTATTGATAAAGACAAAAGCTGTGACCATATTTCTAAAAAAAAAAAGGGCGGCCTAGTGCATGAGGCTCCCGCATAGTGGGGTTTGGGGAGGGCAAGATGTACTCAGCCTTACGTTCATTTTGAAGAGGCTATTTCCGTGACTTGAACTCACATTCTCCAGGACGCTATTGGTAAACCTTTACTGTTAGGCCAAGCCGCTCTTCTTGTGACCATATTTCTATCTTTGTAATTTTGGTGCATGACTCTCTCTCTCTCTCTCTCTCTCTCTCATACACACACACACAAACAAACCCCTGTTTATGTGATTGTTTCCCTGCATGAGTAAGTGTATGAATTTATGGGATGGACTGAGCATGTTAGACTGATAGAAAGGATTGAAGGGACAAGAATCAATGATATCCTTTTCTATGCTGCCTAATCCGATTTAATATTGTTACCTTTTTGAGTTTTGCTTTTTTGTTGAACCTATTAAAACTTTAGTTGCTTTAAAGACGTATTGATACAGGCCATACTAATGGCCCGCGTCTGAAAGTCTATACCTGCGTGCTCAAGGCCCAGTAGAGTAGAGAGATCATATTATTAGTAGTTGCGTTAGTTGCTTTATTAATATTTGGCAAGTCCAGTCATGTTTAGTTTAGGACTTCTTATTTGATTTGAATTAGTTATTTCCTTAGAAAATATCTTAGTTATAAATAAAGATATAATCCCTTCATGGGATGTAGCATTGATATTGAATAAGAATTTGATTTTGGTTCTCAGTTTAGAGAGTTTTGTTTGTCTTTGGTGAGGCACCAAGACACTCTATCCTTAAACTTTTTGGCTTGGAGATTAGCCTGTTGGCTATTCTTCTTCCCTGTGCTGCTTCACAAATCCTCTCATGTGAAAGTTTTGATTGATGAGTGAAGATTCCTTGTGTCATGGGCCTTTGCTTTCCTCCTTTTCTGGGAATAGCTATAGATCGAATTTTTGGGTGGAAAGAGGTGGCACTTGGTGACTATAGTGATTAATACTTCTGCTAGTTGATCTTCACCTTGAACTCTAGGGAGTGTTTTCAGCTCCCCGGTGGTCTTTTTTTTTTTTTTTTTTGGCAGTTTGGTGTTATGTTTTATGTTTGTTTGTGTTGTTTATAGCTCTGTTCTGTTTTGATTGATGCTTGTCAATATATTTCTCTTGTACGGATGGGTTTAGATTTGAAAGTTAATACTAATTTGCAGACTGGATGTGTCAAGACATTATTTATATAATATATATTGTTTTTTTGATAATGAAAGTATCTCCATGGTATTAACCCTTCAGGACTTATCCTCTGGGTGCACACACTCGCCCCACATGTGTATTGGGTAAATCTTGGGGGATTCAAACACATGACCCCGGGGAGTGAACCCGCGCCTTATGCCGAAGAGTGATCACCCAGGGGTGTTAAATATATTTATTTTAAATACATGCATTGTAATAATCAGAATATATGCATTATAATAATCAAATTATTAAAAAAAAAGCAAAAATAATCTTTTTTTTGTCTACACTATTTTCGTACAATTGTCAATTGGAAAATTTTAAGTATATTTTATTTGCTAACTTTCTACTCAATTAAAAGTTATTTATGTTTTTCATTTCTTGTTTCAAGTCAAGAATGGAATGCCTTAGGATGTCCCAAACTAACTTTGCTAGATCGGGATGACTCACGAGTTCACTTGTCATATCAACTGGGTTCCAACCAAAGTCGTCCAAATCAAGATGTATTAAGCAATCTAGTAATTGTTCTGGAAATTGAAATTGTATTATATGAATACTATAATTACAACGATATTTTTCATCAGTAGCAGCATTATTACATCAATAAATAATACTAGAATACGATCATATGAAGAATACTATGGCATATACTATTATATCAAAAATTATTTGTCAATAGTTGTATATTTTAAGATATCAACATTACTAAGATAAACAAACAAGTTGCATTGAACATTTTTTTATTCTCCTTAAATTAAAAAAAAATAAAATCAAAACAATCAATTTTACATGGTTAGAATTTCTTCTGAATTTAAAAGAATGTTCATGATGAAAAAAAAAATTGAAGAAAAGATTAAAATGATAAATGCTGGTCAAAATCTCATGCATACAGCTGAAGGTTTTTGCTCACATGCCTGCTCCTTGTTAATCTCTAAATCCTCCCCAAAATCACAAAAGTTCTTAAGAGAAACTATTAACCACTTTATTATCTTCTAAAAAATGAAATTCTAATAGAAAAGAAAAGAAAGTTAGTAAAATCAATACAAATATTAACCACTCAGCCCATTCCTGCTTATCAGAATTGCTTAAATCATAAGATTTGATAAAACAAGTATGGAATTGTAAGATTCACTTGAAAATGGGATCCATTGTATAGAAATTACTCATTTTCCTTGGAATTAGATATGAATGGTAGGGTTTCGGTCTTTGAGATACGAATCATAGGCTTTTGACATCATTGAATCCAGTATCTGGTAAAGTTGAGTAGATTTGGCTAGGTTTGTAAGCAATTCACATGGTTGGAACACTATAGTTTAAAAATTGGCAATTTTGGCATAGTGATGATATGGATTTTAGTCCAAGTGCTGTTAACCTACTCAGTTACTACCAAGTACCAACTTTGTGCTCACTCAGCCACGCCCGCTAAGGTGCTAACACTGACAGTCTGTAACTTGGTGGGACTACATTGAAGTTGATTCATGTAAGTTGATTCAAATTTGGTCCTTGCACGATTGAGACTAATTTTGAACAAGTCATGGTTCATGCTCTGCTTCCTTGATTGGATGCATAAATAGAGGCAACATATCCTGGATCATGTTTAGCTTATAAGTTCTCCAGGAGTTATTCATAAACTTCAACTTATACTTTGTTCGGGGCCTACTTTGTTGAGTTTTCCTGATAAGTTCAAGTTGTTGCATTCACTCTGATAACAAACTTCCTCTTCATTTGTGTCTTCAATCAAGCAATAGATGATCTTTAATAGCTGTTTTAACTTGTACAACATCGAGTTCTCATCAAAGTAGTATGGTAGCATTTGCATTTTGGTTTGATATTTCAAGGTTTTGTTGGATGATTAACAAGGAGTGATCCAATAGGGGTCAATCCATTAGCTGTTCAAGGGCCTGTCATTGCTCGGATATGTGCACAAATAGACCATTCCGCAAAGACAAGAAGGTCAAAATTGTCAAGGTAAGCTTTTCTCTTTGGATGCCAATTATTTCTCTTGGTCACATATTCCGGGCAGTATTTATTTGTGAAATATGTTTTTTTTTATTGTTATTTTATTTTATTTTATTACATGCTGTCGCAGAGAAAAGACCATTTCTATATTATATTTCACTGGCTGTCTTTCTGAAGGGTGACCTTTTACTACTAGCTGCTGTCCACTGAGAGAAGCATAGTTAGCGGGGAATGCCTATTTTTTCTCTTCTTGTTTGGGCACTAGTTTCACTCTTCCACGAATTCTATAACAGTTTTTTTGTAGAATAAGTTGTCATAAGCATTTGATTCTCACATAGCTTCCTACATATGTCTTCATTTTGGAAATAGAAGTATTGTGCACTATATTCTGTTGCTATCTGAAAAACTGGAAGCTGTCTGATCTTTTAGTTATAATCCTCATGATTTAGTGGCAAGAATAATTTTCTTGCATGCTCTAACCCTGACCACTATGCATCCTAAGACATGGATTGGAGTTTTTTAAGTAAGACAATGCTACCAAGTATTGGAGAAGTGGGTGGACTATTGGAGCCAAATTAACAGCTACTACGTCCTATTGCATTTTCTTTCTTTCTTTCAGAAGTGTTGTATTTTGGATCTGGCCCTTCTGCTACAATCTTTTGGGTACAAAATGAGCATTACTTTTTTTTTTCCCGGAAATGTAAGATGTATATTTCCAAGGATATAAAGTACAATGTACAATTAGATTGGAAAAGCTCCCTCCATTTACCACTGCCTGAATGAAGGAGCAACCAGAAGGAGCAGAACGATTCAAAAATAAAGACACAGAGCCAACACAAAAATCACCCACAAACTGGGCTAAGAAAGCAAGGAGACCAAGTGGCTCTCGACAAAACAAAACAAAGAAGGAAAAAAAAAAAAAAAACTGCATTGCACAGCTGGGGCCAAGCAACAACTACAGAATCATTAACAAAAGAGGTAGCTTTCTTCATCAGGTGAAGAGCTTCCTTGTCCAGAGAGTGGCAGATTTTACAGATAATTCCTGTTAGGAGTTTGCTAATTCAGTGCAGTAAAATGCTGGCTCCAACAAGATTTTGAAGGGTTGAGTAGAGCATCATGGACTGATTGATTGACAGGAAGGGAACAGGGGTATTCATGGACTAGCTGGCCCGAGCCTGACCAGGCCCAGCCTGCCTTGCACTGGGTTTCAGCCTTAGTTTAGTACTGGGCTGGGTTTGGACAAAATTTGGGCCCATTTAATATATGGTCTGGGCTTGGATTTAGTGGTAGAAAGCCCAATCCCAGCCTGGCCCCAGTGACAGCTACTGTTTAAGCCAAAAATAACTATGTTTTACTGGAAGAGGGAGTTGAACACATGAACTCACACACAAACAAGTATCTTAACCACGTGGGTTACAAGTTGGTTCAGTTTAAGTCTGCCTTTTTTTTTTTGCAGGCTTAATCTATTTTAGGTGGGTGCGGCTTTGACCAGATACTTATGGCCTGAGTTGGGCTTAGGCTTTGGTTTAAAATTCGGGCTGGTGCCGTATATTGCTTGGCGCAGCCCCTAGAAGGATAGACAACAATGTAGTCAAATATACAGCCTGTCTGATGATGGTCAAAGATTCCTTAAGCTCATCACCATCATCAACAAGTTTCACCCACAAGGGTCTGCTTTTTAAGTCCTCTAGGAATCCAGTAGAGAAATCATTCTGAGTGCATATGAGGAGGTTCCAGATATCAGTTGATTTGTTCGGATACATTTGAACAAGATGATTGAGTTTAGGGGGATGATCCCAAGAACCGGAATTGGCTGGACTGATATCAAGGTCAAGATAAGAAGCTCTAGATCGAACATTTGCCATAATATCTGTAATATCCCTGAAGTTGCATGGGGTCTCTTTTTTCCCTATATTTTAATCTCACCACTGAGTTGGAATTTTTTTATTTTGGTTTTTTTAGAAACTAGGTTTTGGAGTAAAAAGATGAAAAAAAATGAGAAAGAGGAGTCAGGGTTTCAGAAGGAGAATTGAGAGGCTGCTGCCAATCTTCAATAGGATTGGTATATGACCAGCAACCCAATATTATTTGTACTTTCTCATACTTTTGAATATTTAAAAAATGCATAAGAATTTTCAGTAATTACAAATTAGACCCTGCCCACCTGCTGACCTTATGAAAATATGGACAGCCTTGCTATGAAACATTGCTCTCTTCTTTGATATTTGATCTCCGACACTTCTTGCTTTGTTACTGTTTATTATAAATAAAGAAAAGCCAAACTTGACCATCTTTGAAATCTGATCTCTTGTTTTCAACTAATTTTTCCATTTAACCTGTACCTTTTTACTTTAACTCAAAAGTCTTTACTACTTACTAAATTCCAACAGAAAATATAAAAACACAATAATGTATCATTCTTTGAGAGTGGTTTCCAGTGAAAGAACTTTAGTTGAAATTTAATGGTTCTGTTTTTTAACTCAGAATGACTGAGTTGTTTGCTTGGCAAAAGCGTAGCAATGTATCGGTGGTGTCTCTGTTTGGCTATCCTATTGTTATTATTTTTAATCATTTATTGATTGGTAACATATGATGTGACTGTAACCCCTAACCTATAGTGACCTGTCGTTGGTCTATCAGTTTGGCTATCCTTTGATTGTTTTTAAGATTGAAGGATTTTTATCAAAAAAATTAAGCTCTCAATATGAAACTCATGTACCTTTAAAGGTCACCTCCTTTTTGTACTCTGAGAAATTACAGCTTTGAAACCATATTCCTTGGCTAAGACACTTTGCCTGCACTCACACAGTTGAAGTGGTGAACATAGGTGTGGAATTCTGTTTTGAAGTGTCTTGGCAACATGCAAATGAAGTGCTAAACCTTGTATTTTCTTGTTTGTTCATGCTGTATTATTTTATCCTAATTGTTGCAATTTAGAATATTGACCACATTGATTTTCCGATTGCAGACTCAGTATTGTGGGTGGGGGGTAGAAGCTGCTGAATCCATCAAGAAAGGGGAATTTGTGATAGAATACATCGGGGAAGGTAAATTTGGATATCTTGACGTTTCTTCATCAATCCATAGAAGTACCTTGTGTTTTTATCTCCCAGATTTATATGAATATCATGGGATTTTTGTTTGTACCTGCTTTCCTCATCACTCAGTAACTTCTCGAGGTTCAACCTAGCTTCTTTCTCCCTTTGGTGAGTTTTTGAATCATTTGGAGTTATAAGGAGTTGATTTTGGAGACTTTCAAGGTAACATCTAGCTGATGATAAAGCATCAGGTAGGGACTCCTGAGCTAAACAAAAGCAAATAATAAACAAAAATTATTTTCCTATTTTTTCCAAAAAAAGGCCCAAGAAATTAAAAAAATTTATTTTTCCAACAAAATATGAGTGGAAAATTCGTTTACAACCAAAGCACACTTCCTATCATCCATTCTCAACCATCGTAAGCATGAAGAAACAAAAAAACATAGCTCAAAATCCAAGAATGGAAGACCACTCTTTTGAGTGAATACTGATTTTGATGTTTGGTAGGCTAGTTCTCTCAAAATAGGAGGATTTTATCTTCCTACTTGCAGGAAATCAACTTAAAAGCCTCTCAAGCCCTATCTTTGATTTTTCCCAAAAAGAGAAATGGGCTTAACCCCATTTCGTGAGCTATATAGTTGACCAAGTTAGTCACTGTGTGGACTCAGCTGACTCACCCAAGTTGCATGGGACTCGGTAGAGTCCCATCCTTCCTATATTGAGTCGGCTTGACCAGTTATGTGCCGAGTTTGAGTCAACTCGGACTCAGCTGATTTCTTAAACCTTGATCTATAGTCATCAACCATTTGCATTTTCTCCGTTTTCTTTAAATTTTATTTGTCCTCATGAAGAATGACATGTTTATGAAAGCATGTGTCACTATGGATGCACGTAAGCATAGTACATGATCAAATTTAATTGTTCCTTTCGTTTTTTCAGTGATTGATGATGCATTGTGTGAGGAAAGGCTTTGGGCCATGAAGTATAGAGGAGATCAAAATTTTTACATGTGTGAAATTCGAAAGGACTTCACCATTGATGCAACATTCAAGGGAAATGCTTCTCGGTTTCTAAATCATAGTTGTGATCCTAATTGCCAGCTGGAAAAGTGGTTTGTATATTGAGCTTTTTCTTTCTTATATCTATTGAGTGTCATTTTATTATACAAGTTTATCTATTTTCCATTGGAAGAGATATTGGTCCAACATATTTTGAAAAAAGTATTTCGACCGCAGGGAAGTTGATGGGGAGACACGTGTTGGAGTTTTTGCCTCTCGATCTATAGAAGCTGGGGAGCCATTAACATATGACTACAGGTACATGATAAGCTCCATCTCTCTCTGTCTCTGTCTCTCTCTCTCTCTCTCTCTCTCTCTCTCTATGTATATGTATGTATGTATATGCATGCATATATGTCTATGTCTGTGGTGTGCCAAAAATCAACCCATCACCTAATCCTTGCTTCAGGGGTCGTAAACCTTAAAAAATGATTTTTAAGCATGAATTTTCCAGTGAAAAACAAATACTTCAAAATTATTCAAGTGGTTCCCAGTGGTCCTGTCTACACCTATGGAGTCTTATTCCCTCACACCCACTATTCCCCATGAACTACACATCCACCTTGATACACTTCTGATAATGTGGTATAAGCAGGTCATATGTGCATGGGCTCTTATGACTGTTAACCATTTTAAAATACCAAAAAATATATCTTAACTTTAGATTTTTGCCTTTTCCCTCGTTTTTTTGAATTAGTATGTGCTTCTAAACTGTCCTGGCGGAGAACCACATCACTTGACTATATAAATGAGCATAATGTAGGAGTTTTTTTTTTTTTTGGTATATATCCCCACATGTTTTGGCCTGTTTCTAAAATGTAACTTATTTTGCTAAAATAATATTTATCATTTGAAATGAAATTAAATATTATTAATCAACTGGAGAGAGTAAATACTCTTTGGCAGGTAAAATATTAAATTTAACAACTAATCAAAATTTAGTTTCTGTTATCTTTTTGCTCTGCTTGGCCACTCCTTATGTTATTTTGTTGTTTAATATACTTTGTATAATGTTTTTAATTTATAATTTGCTAAGTTCTTGGATAGCCTTCGTTTTAGATCATGAATTTCTTTCATTTATCATTTGATTAGTTTTTATTGGACGTTTTATTCTGTTCTTTATAATTTTTTTGTATTTTTATTTTATCTGGTCCCTTTCTGTTTTTCACCTCCTTAGATTTTATTGCGTTTTATACTCTGCTTTAAAGTTTCAGCTAAATGGCCTGTGTAAGCCTATAAGCACCCTGCGTGTATGTTCCATAGGTGGGTTTGGATTGATTGTAGGTGGTCTTGTTCCTATAATAGGAACGTTTTTCTTCGTTTTCTCCTTTATTCCTTTTTTTATTTCCAAGGATAAAATGATAATCTTCTACACTGATGCCTGCAAAGAATATGGTATCAATCAATACTACTCAGGTACTTGTTCTGAAATGATATGCTGTTATTAGTGTGTGCGCATGCACCTTGAGTTTTAGTATGTGTGCTGGGCCTGGATCTAAATTTCGGGCCTAATTACTGTTTGAACCAAATGTAGATTAAATGATAGGAATCATGAAGTCAGGTCTGGGCCGACGCGAATGAGTAATTCATGTCATTTGGTGAGTAATTTGGACAGACAAGTCAATGGAGAGCTTGACATTACCCGATTGACTAAATGGGTGGTGTGACTGGTGTTGGGCCTCACATGTTTGAGGCAGCCATGCTCAGGCCCGGCACCTGGTCCCTGTTTCGGGCTTGAGGCTTTTTTAGTTTTTCTAAAGCCAGGCTGGGCCTGGATATGGCGCAGCCTGGCCTGCCTTACCCAATTTGACTCTAATGCAATTGTTTTCCACTGTTGTAGAAACTTTTCTTATTAAATCATTAAATTTAATGCCCTATAATCAATGGTGAGGATTATCTTGTTGTGGTGATATTTGTCCATGTCATTCCTTCCCACTCCCCAATCATCATAATTTGGGGATTGGTGTGCTTACAGGCGTGCCCTACAAATTGTGTCTAGAAAGTAAACCTAGTTTCTTTGTAGAACCCCTGCTATATGAATTTCTTAGAGGCTGGAGTTTATATCTTAAATGTGGTCTGGCCTATGAGCCCACCTTTAGTCCTAGCAGGCATTTCCATCAGATCAGGATGATTGAATAATTATTCACTGTTGGATTTTGTCCTCTAGTCATTTACAAAAGAATTGCACCTCAAGTGGAGTGTATATATAAATAAATATATATATATATATATATCAATCATGCTAGGCTTCCCTTATAACTTGTAGAGCCTATTTCTTGCAAGTGATTTGGTGAACAAATGTGCCAAATATTATTTGATTGTCTGATACATGCCAACTAATTTTAGCATCTCTTTCTCCATGATGATTGATGAAGTCATGGGTTTTTTTAATATATCCTTTGCATTTTGACTTTTTCTTTTTTTTTTTTTTTTTTGAAAAAACCTTCTATCCGAATAATTGTCCCCCAACCTTTTCATGAAATGTTGGGAACGACCTTGGACTGTTGTTCAAACTTTCCGACTTGTTTTGACCATACTCTGATGCCCTCTTTTAAGAAAAGACAACATTCTTGAGAATTTATAGACACTGGTAGAGCCTGAAATCTTCTTTCCCATCCCTTTTTTTCCCACTTTCCAAGCAAGGTGTGATCTTTGATATGCAGATACTTGTACATGCCTTGCATATTCATGTCGGACCATAGGAAAATCATGTTGGAACTCAAAACTGCACTGATTCTTCGGCATGCAAGCTTCACATATTCTACTTCATTATTTCATGTAGTTATTAAATTTTTTTTAAGCTTTTGAACTTGAAAATGTTAGAAATGAATGCAAACAATGGCATTGTAATTAATTAAAAAATATTCTAATGCAACAATTAGGAGAGCTGCAATGTCCTAGAATTCCAAAAGTGCAGCTGTATCCCTGATCTCCATGACCATACCAGTACCCAGATCAGTATCTGGGCATCATCATGACTCTTGAACTCCATCTTCAGCAATGTTTTGCTGTTAATTTAAAATCAAGCATGAGGCGATTACTTAAGACTACAGATAGTGGTCAACTAATTATTGGTCCTCCATGATCAAACCCATAACACCACCTATGTAGACTTCTTGGAGATCACGATGGAAATGTTTTTCACACAGTTGGTCGAGGGGCCTGTTCCTGTCTGAACCAAGAGGCGAGGACTCTAGCTGTGTTCAACTTAGCAATCAGAGAGAAGGTTCCTTGAAATCCTAATTTTAGCTTTTGTTAACCCCTTAGTAACAAGGCATACTTTATACCTCCGATTAGTAATTGGGCCCGTGCTTGATGGGGGGGACACACCGTCTCCAACTATTTTTTCATTTTGGTGATCTTGTTAGCTCCATCAATGTTGCTCTTCTGCAGAGCTTTCATGCTGTTTCTGTTAGTTCTCATTTCTACACATTTAAGTAGTTTTTTTAACTTGGGAAAAATTGTAAAAATGATGTGTTTGGCTTTGCATGTAGATTCGTTCATTTTGGACCAATGGTTGAGTGTTGCTGCGGTTCTTTCAAGTGTCGGGGCCATCTCGGGAGCAAGAGAAAAATTGACAAGGTGATCTTAAGATGGGGAGCCAAGCGCAAGAGAACGAAAACAATCATGATGTTATAGTGCAAATGACACATTCTGTATATTCTATATCAAAGTGAGGGTGTGCTCATTGATTCTTTACTGTCAGATGCAGGCAAGCGAATGAAGTAGTCTGCTCTCTTTTTTCTGTTTGCGGCAGAAATTTGTTGTCATTGAGCTTCATTTTTAATTTTTCTTCTTTGACCCGTTTCTTTCCATCAATTCTTCCGTGTACACTTCTGGCGGCTGTTGTAACAGTTAATATTGTATAAGAATAACGTCTGATAATCAAATTCCTTAATTGGGTGTAAAACTCTTTGAAAAAAGATTAGTAGAATGTCCAAATGGTAAAATCTTGAAATATGTCCAGTAGCACTATGAACATATGTTTTGTACTCTCTCTCTCTCTCTCTCTCTCTCTCTCTCTCTCTCGTTGGGGAACATTGTATGGTTAAATAACCTTTGGGACATGCCCTGTCCCAACTATTATCATCTGCAGTTTTGTTAAAATATGAATTCTATAGACTTCCTGTAGCACTACCGCATATTTACATACACTAGTATAATTATAACAGCTTACCAATCTATTGCATATTTTATTCTGATCAATAACAGGGGCTAGAGGACAGGCTCCCATATCAATTGGTATTATTAATGAGATTTTGTATGTTGCATTCATAGTGCAGCCTAATGCAGATGAGATGCTTGAATGCGAAGGTGTCCAGCCCTCAGTTATGAATAATCCCATCCCTGCTTAATTTGGGTCTGCCACAATCCAGATCTTACGCTGAAGCAACCAATGATCCAACCACAAGTGCAATCTGGTCTTCACAACAGCCCTGTCCATCCTTCAAATCCGAGGCAATGGATAATTTCATATGAATATAAGATTAATCTAGTTGTGAAGTAGGATGAGGGTATCAAACATATTTATCAATATTGATGTGTTTCGGCCATGAAGTCAAAACGAAATGCATAATGTAATTGTTCGGTTTGACTTTCAGTTTATCTTGGCCGAAAACATGGATTTCAGCCAAAATTAACTGAAATCGGCAAAGTTTCCGAAATGGTTGAAATATTATGGGGAATGTTCAAACTTAAATTAGAAAAGTTGTCGACTTTTTTTTTTTGGTAACCTAGCTAAGGGCCTTGGGATCCACACAAGGGAAGAAAGCTTAAAGAAGTGGGAAGGCCGACATGGGAAGAAAGGTGGCTACCTTGGGTTTGAACTCTAGATTGCCAGGTAAGAACTGTTGTTCCTTACCACTAGGTAAGGAGCCGTTCTTAAAGTTGTGGGCTTTTATTGTTATTAAAAATTGTGTTTAAAGTTTATTGTGGTAAGGAATGTGCTTAAATTTTATAATTGTATGTTATAATATTATTTTTCTAAAATAAATGAAATCATAAATTATATTTTATATTTTATTTTCTAGCATATGTATAGACTTTATTTATTTTTCCAAAATGTAACTTGCAAACCTTTCACCAAAATTTTGAATTGGCCGAAATATTTCATTTTCGAGGCTTGAGCGAAATGGGGTGCAAAATGAAATTAACAACCATCGTATCAAGCCTCTGTATCTCATTAACATATCACTACTATGAGATGGATTCAATATATTTTAAGAGCAAAATGGTATAATGGTCCTGATTGCTTGATTTATATTAAATTCATAAATAATCATGACAAATGGATTTTCAACTAGGAGTATTTAAGTGGTGAGGGGAATGATCTAGGATGGAGATGTATATGGGATCATCACTTTATTAGGATTTAATTAATAGGTTGATGGATGTAAAAATACTCACTTGCACACTATGCATATGGACCATCCCAAAGCTGGACCGTCCCAACCCTGGGACTCCTGATTTCATGTGAGGAATGGCCTGAATGTGCAGTTTATAGGCGAGTATTTTCTGATGGATGGGTAGTCATTTTTTTTTAATCAAAGTGGAGGTTTATTGATAGCCCCTTGGAGGATCTTCACCTTAGATATTTAGAGGGAGGGATTGCTTAAAACTGTTAGGAACTAGATGCAGAATAAACAATGGCCATTAAAGTGAATTTTCATTCAACTACCGTTTTAACTGTTGGTAATTTTTAGAAAAGAAAAGGTCATTTTACCCCTTTTCACCTAATACTGATGGGAAAAACTGGAGCACTGTCCACAGGCATATAATCCAAGAGCCTGAGCCTGTTGGGTGTGAATCCAAACTCTCGTTATCGTCAAAGGCTGATCCTTTTCTGTTCAAATTGAAGTGTGTTCAGATTTTTATTGCCGACCAGTTTGATGCAGCCCTTCTTTGCTTGGGCTTGTGACTGACAAATGAAAAATACAACAGCACACTTCAAATTTTCAAATATCAGCTATCAACCACAAGACATGGGGAAGAAGGGATCCCCAAATTGGAGGCTCCGCTTAGATCAGTCCCAACAAATGCATGATCTATTTCATAATAACCTTATGTTTGATGCAGGAGTCATATTATCAGATGACTAATGAATTTCCCCCTTCGTATCTTCCATAATCTCAATACCGCGGGGTGTCTACAAATGCGCTTGGAGCGTAAGCAGATTGCATTATGAAGCCCCCAGATTGCACGACATGAGAAAATCAAGATGAGAGCAGAGGCATGCACAAGCAGTATGAAATTTGAAAGAGCACTTAAATTTTGAGTATGAGCTGCAACATAAATAAAAATTTGAATTCACATTCAAATATCCTAACCTGTCATAGTACCATTGGCAAGCAAACAGTGACTCATGATCACAGCCTCAGTCCAACATAATGTCAACAAACAGAAAAAGGCTTACACCTCTTTGAAATTTGCTGGTTTAACATCTTTGGCAACATCCTGTAGCCCTTAAAAATATTGATGGACATAGACAGGTATATCTTGGAATGTTTTGTGGCTTCTGTACAGCTCACAATCTCCTGTGCTTTCTAACAGGTATACCTTGGAATGTTTTGTGGCTTCTGTACACCTCACAATCTCCTGTGCTTTCTAACAAAGTTGGTAGTTATGAGGGAAACAACACTAGAACATGCATATGCTCCAGTCAAGAAAATTGCCATCGATGCCAAAAGGAGTACCTTCCACTGTGTCCCAGAAACCAAAACAGCCAATGCAGCAGTAGCAAGAGTCAAAATATAGAGGCCATTCTTCCAAGCCTGGAAAGCTTGCAAAGTTTTCCTGCATCCCTTGCAATGGACCACATGCCGGAAGTATCGGTTGGCAGGATTAGGAGCATGGACTGCTCCTATGCCTCCCTTTGCAGGCATTGATGCTGAAATCCCAGCAACCAGCCCGGCTGGTGCATGTTCCACCACAGCAGGGTCTCTAGGCAGTGAGATGGTATTGTGACCAAAATAATATGGCATTCCATGGCCCACTTTGTCCATCCACTTCCGGTACTCTGCTACCCACATGTCAGAAGACCTTAGGTTGAGGTAAAGCGCCCCTGTTGGAACCTTCTCCTTCATTAGCACTTCATTTTGAGATGAGAGGAATCCCATGTCTTGTTCAAAAACCTTACCTGCATTTCAAATGCCATTTGGAAGTTGCACTTCAGCTTGAATGAGGTTAGAGAGTTATGTTCATGTTTTCAGAACAGTGGATAGCAGCTCATAAAATGGCAGATGCGCCTCTGGCTAAATAGGGTGGTTATATGTATTGTGATCCAATGTTGTAGCATTCGTGTCCTACTTTTGTTTCTTTGTTTTATTTGCATGTGGCGGTATAGAGCACTGCTACCGCCATGTTTTTGCTTTCCTTTATGTATCTTCGTCCTTCTTAAACAAAATTCTTTATCATGGCTGATCAAAATAAGGAAAAGAAAACACAAAGGGCACCTTACCTGCATTTTGATGGAAGTACCATTTTGGAAGTATCTTTAGTAGAAAGGACCTTATTGTAGCTCCAAACCTCACAATAAGCATGGACTTCCCTTGCCCGGCTGGTCGACAAAGGAAGAGTGCTGAAAAGTACTGCTTGTTCCCATTCTTATCAATGATCTCACGATTATTCTGAAGAACGCATGGTGCTTCAAACCGTAGGAAGTTTGGCATTGTTGGATCTGAACCTTTACCCCATGAGCCAGCAAATCCCTGATCTGTCCGTTCTGTTACCTTGAAGACCAGTGCTTGGGCATCTTCCCTTTTTGCACTCCAATCTGTCCGATCATGTGATATTGGGACATGGGCAGGATCCATCAGATTTTCAAGGAGAATAGAGTGATCATATGGAAGCTCATGGATGGTGGATTCATCGTGGAAGCCTGGCCTAGCATAGTGCTCAAACCATGGCAGTTTCTCAGTGTTTGCCGTTTTCTTGTCTGACATCCACACCCACACAACTCCCTGGGAGTCTCTCACCTCATATGTTTTTACACAAGCCGAATTAGGGATTTTTGCTCCAGCTGGAAGCTATGGGCACAAAAAAAAAAAAAAAAAAAAGAAATAAATCTAAGTTTCATATTTCATCGTAAGAGTTTGCTAGGATGCATGGATATTTCAAAATGAGCAACGTATTATGTCGAATCATATCTGATACTTCACTTTTTGTGTAAAATTCATGTGCAGGGTGTGTCCTTTTCGTATCTGGGCATCATAGATTGTTTACAGGGTGATGTTGATGTGTGGGAGGACTTAGAGTCCTATTGTGATTACATCAACTGTTAAAAAAAAATGCAAAAAACCACAGTAGCATAAAAAAGAACTTATAAATTCGAACTTATAGAAAGTGAAGTCAGAATAGAATATTTTGATGATCAAGGCTAGTGTTTAACATTATGTCTTTAAGACAAAATTCGTTCCTGCTGCGGTGCTCACGGTGTATGGACGTTTGTCTCCTAAGATACAATGATCAGCACGCAGTAGAAGCAGCACTACAATCTACAACGTTAGCGAACAGAACAGTGTTCTTCAACTTTCTCCCAACACAGATGACAGGATATAGGAAGGAAAAATTATACAGTAACAATGCAATTCAAGATGGGCTATAAATAGGTGAATTGGTGACTGTTCATTAACAGTCAACAGTCACCAAGAATAGACACATCCATTCATCAAGAGGATGCGAAAAGAAAAGACACACCCATTCAAAAAAGGATGCGAAGAGAAAAGACACATTCATTCAAGAGGGGATGCGAAAACAAAAGATACATCCATTCCCGAGGGACACTGTGTCTTTTGACAAAAAGACATCTCCTTTGGAGAGCTCACAGGTTGGGCCCAGGATCCAACCCATATTGGGTTATAGGCTTTTGACCTAACCCAACCCAACCCAACCTAACATGACCCGCCTCATGGGAATCAATTTCTCATTCATATCTTAATGGTTTTTAATGTACAATGGTTTGGCTTTAATCTCCTCTTGGAAGAGAACACGTTAGCACTTAGACCCACCTCAAAGGATGTGTGGGATCCACACTTATTATGGTCCAAAGTTGCCCAAAAACCAAAGTTAAAAATCCATTTTTTCCAACAATCCCCCACATGAATGAAAATTGGCCATATTATAATGCAGATGATACGGCTGACACGAAAGAGAGAGAGAATAAAGCTAGAAAGGTACTATATAGGGAAAGATAGCTTTTGGCCTTGAATCTTCCTTTGTGAAATTCTATCGGATTTACTTGCTAATTGGTGAACATTATGTTCTTGAACCGGTCAGCGTTCGTGCAAACCAAGATAATAGAACTCACATAGTCACTTCCTTAACATAGTTTGATCTTATGATTGTGTTCATTTTGGCCCTGAACAAACCTGGGTTTCATGAGTGCTTTAGAGAATTCAACCGTAAAAATTCTCATGGAAGCGGCCCTTTCACACTCACATAGGTGACTTCTTATTAAGAGTATCTTGCTATATTCCACTTGGATTTCCAAGCTATAAGAATAATTAAAAGCATAGCTTATCCTAAGCAACGCTGCAGGTATCACTGTGTCATCATAAGAATGGGAAAGAGAGAGTACCTCTACAGTGATTCTACTAAGTCATACACAACTCGGTTGCCCCATTAAACCTAGATCTTGGGATCTTCAGTTAGCTAGGTTAGGCTGCCATTATGTCGACTTTTAAGTGATAGGTTTTAAACCGATTCCCCTTGATGAGTTATAGACTAGCTCTTTGGTCAAACCTTTTATTAATGGATCCCCAATATTCTCTTTTGACCGTATATAATTAATGGATATGATTCTATTCGAGAGCAATTGCCGGATGGTATTGTGTCTACGACGTATATGTCGAGACTTACAGTTGTACATCTTACTTTGTACCCTACCAATTGCAGACTGGCTATCGCAATGTATACATATTGCAGGCACTGATTTCGGCCACATAGGAATATTTTCCAGGAAATGACGAAGCCACTATGCTTCCTCTCCTGCTTTATCTAAAGCAATGAATTCCGATTCCATTGTGGACCTACCAATGCACGTTTGTTTAGTTGACTTCCATGATACGGCTGCACCTCCAAGTGTAAACACATATCCACTTATAGATTTTGAATCTTTTTTATTAGATATCCAGCTTGCATCACTATAGCCTTCCAGTACAGTTAGATATTTCATATAGTGCAGTCCATAGTCAAGGGTGTATCTCAGATATCGGAGAACCCTAACTATTGCTTTCCAATGATCTGCCCCTGAGTTATTTGTGAATCTACTCAGCTTGCCAACTACATGTGCTATGTCTGGACGAGTACAATTCATGATGTACATTAGATTCCCGAGTATACGAGAATATTCTAATTGGGATATACTTTCACCAGTATTTTTAGATAGATGAAGATTTATATTTACTGGTGTTTTAGCTTGCATGCTATCATATTTATCAAATTTATCAAGTGCATGTTTGATATAGTGTGACTGAGATAGCACATAACCATCAGATGATCTAAAAACTTTCATTCCTACTATAACATCTACAACTCCTAGATCTTTCATTTTAAACTCTTTGTTCAACATTTTCTTGGTAGATTTAATTATATCAATATTATTCCCAAGAATAAGCATATCATCCACGTATAACCATATTATGACATAGCCATATGTTGTATTTTTCACATATACACATTTATCACATTCATTGATTCTAAACCCATTGAACATCATTACCTTGTCAAACTTTTCATGCCATTGCTTTGATGCTTGTTTTAAACCATAGAGAGATTTAACAAGCCGACACACCTTCTTTTCTTGGCTAGGAACAATAAACCCTTCTGGTTGTTCTATATAAATCTCCTCATTTAATTCATCATTTAAGAATGCTGTTTTAATATCCATTTGATGTATTTCAAGGTTGTACAAAGCTGCAATAGCTATAAGCATATGTATGGATGTTATTCGTGTAACTGGCGAATGTATCGAAGTAATCCACACCTTCTGTTTGCTTATAGCCTTTGACAACAAGTCTACCTTTATACTGATCAATTGATCCATCTGTTTTCATCCTTTTCTTCCATTTGTATTCAAGAAATTTACAACCAAGTGGAAGATCCACTAGTTCCCACGTATGATTTTGTAAGATGGATTTTACTTCACGATTCACCGCCTTTTTCATTAAGGTGCTTCCGGTGAAGACATTGCTTCCTTGAAGCTTTGGGGCTCCTTTTCTAATAGATATGTCAGAAAATCTGGACCAAATGATGTTGCAGTCCTTGTCCTTTTACTACGTTTAGGTTCAACCCCTTCGATTGCAGATGCATGCACTTTATCATTACTAACCGTTGTATCATAAGTTCTTTTCAAAGAACTTGTCTCTTGAGTTTGTTTGCATGGAAAGAGATTTTCAAAAAATGATGCATTTTTTTATTCTATAATTGTATTAACATGCATATCAGCAATATCAGATTTGTGTGCTAAAAAATGATACGCACTACTATGATGAGCATACCCAATGAATATACAATTAACAGTTTTAGGTTCTATTTTAACCTTTTTGAGAATAGGAACCGCTACTCGGGCTAGATACCCCCACACTTTCAAGAATTTATAGATGCTCTTCGACTATTCCATAATTCATAAGGAGTTTCTCCCGTTTTCTTGTGAGGTATTTTGTTGATAATATAATTTGCAGAAAGCATTGCTTCCCCCCACAAGTTTTGATGTAGTCTAGAACTAAGCAACATAGCGTTCATCATTTCTTTTAAAGTTTTATTTTTTCGTTCAGCGATACCATTTTGCCGAGGTGAATAAGGTGCAGTTGTTTGGTGTATTATACCATGTTGTGAACAGAACTCACCAAAAGGTGATTCTATTCTCCACCTCTATCACTCCGTAGAGTCTTAATCTTTTGCTAAGTTGATTCTCAACTTCATTCTTATATTGTATAAACATCTCCAATGCCTCATCTTTACTTTGTAGTAAGTACACATGATAATATCTAGTACAATCATCGATGAAAGTGAGGAAATACTTTTTACCACCTCTAGTTTGTACATATTTCAAATTACAGATATCACTATGCATAAGTTCGAGAGGTTCAGTACTTCTTTCAATGGAATGAAAAGGAGTTCTTGTGCCTTTACACAGATTTCACATTTATGATTTGAATCAATTTTAAACTTTGGCAAGCAACCCAAACTCATTAATCTACGCAAAGCATCATAGTTAACATACCCTAATCTACCATGCCATAAGTTAAGAGACTCAAGCAAGTAAGCAGAAGAAGAATTCTTATTAATTTTAATAGGCATTACATTCATTTTGAATAGCTCCTTGTTGACATAGCTCTTCTCCACATACATCCCACTCTTAGTGAGGATAAATTTATCAGACTGACAGACTCAAATACAAGCCTGAACCCTCTCTTACTCAATAATGAACCTGATACAAGATTCTTGCGAATGTCAGGCACATGTAGTCCATCATTAAGAGTGCGTTCTTTGCCCGAAGTCATTTTCAACACCACTTTTCCTAGATCTTCAACGTTAGAAGTCGAAGAGTTGCCCATGAACAGTTTTTCCCCATCAACAGCTCGATATGAGGAGAACATATTCCTCTCTGCACAGATATGGCGAGTAGCACCTATATCCACCCACCATTCCCCAGTATTTCCAACCAAGTTTACTTCGGACACCACAGCTGAAAGGCTAATGTCAAAAATAGAAAGTTTCTCCATTTCATTCATATTGGCTTATGCAGGCTTCTTGTTTGCAATTCCTTGATCTTTACGTTTACGGCAGTCCTTTGCATGATGGCCAACCTTATCGCAAGCGAAGCACTTTCCTTAAAACCGTTTTGGATCACCACCTAGGTTTTTGCCACCTTAGTTTTGATGCCTCCTCTTTTTAGTGTTATTCTTGTGCATTTGTTTGACTACATTTGCTTTGGATTCCATTGGGTGAGGCTTGTTTCTTATTTCAAATGAACAAGTTGTCTTCTTCAATTCTTAATCTTACGATTAAGTCTTCAAGACTCATCTCCATGCGTTTATACTTTAGGTAGTTTTTGAAATCTTTCCAACTTCGTGGTAGTTTTTCAACTATAGCAGCAACTTGGAAGGATTCACTTAAAGACATACCCTCTGCATGAATCTCATGGAGTAGGACTTAAAGATCTTGCACTTGACTGGTTACAGTATGTGAATCCAGCATTTTGAAGTCAAGGAAGTAGCCAACTACAAATTTCTTTGTACCGGCATCTTCCGTTTTATACTTTTTATCTAAAGAGTTCCATAACTCTTTTGCAGTTTTGATGGAACTATACACATTGTATAATGTGTCCTCCAGTCCATTCAAAATGTAGTTCTTACACAAGAAATCAGAGTGCTTCCATGCATCAATTGCAGCAACTATTTGCCTGTCACTCTCATTCTCCTTGAGAGTAGGAGCCTCTTTATAAAATAACTTAGCCAAATTCAGGCTGGTCAGATACAACAACATTTTCTGTTACCATCTCTTAAAATCTGCCCCTTTGAATTTTTCAGGCTTCTCCCCATGGTTGATAGAAACATGAGTCGGAACAGTAGGGGTAGAAGGAATGATAGCATTTGAAGCTGCCACTCTGATGCACACAATAGTTTCACAAATTTTCCAATATAGAATTAATATTTAGATTTAATATGAATAGTCCTATAAGAAAGTTTAGAACTTTTTACACAAAGTTTTAATTGCACAACAAAGTTCTAACTTAATTAATTGAAAAAGGACTGAAAAGAGAAAAGGAAACTCGTTTGCAAAACTTAGTTTGCATTTAAAAATAATGAAGTCAATTCAGGGTTTTTGAAATTGGAAACAGAAATTAGTAATCACAATGAAAAGATTTCAAAAGAGAAGAATTTTTGTCTTAAGATTGTGAGGGAGGACTTAGAGTCCTATTGTGATTACATCAACTGTTAAAAAAAATGCAGAAAACCACAGTAACATAAAAAGGAATTTATAAATTCGAACTTACAGAAAGTAAAGTCAGAATAGAATATTTTGATGATCAAGGCTAGTGTTTAACACTATATCCTTAAGACAAAATTCATCCCCGCTGTGGTGCTCATGGTGTATGGACGTTTGTCTTCCAGGATACAATGATCAGCACGCAGTAGAAGTAACACTACAATCTACAACGCCAGCAAATAGAACAGTGTTCTTCAACTTTCTTTCAACACAGATGACAAGATGCAGAAAGGAAAAATTATGCAGTAACAATGCAATTCAAGATGGGCTATAAATAGGTGAACTGGTGACTGCTCATAAACAGTCAATAGTCACCAAGAATAGACATCCATTCATCAAGGGGATGCGAAGAGAAAAGACACATCCATTCAAAAAGGGATGCGAAGAGAAAAGACACGTCCATTCCAGAGGGACACTGTGTCTTTTGACAAAAAAATATCTCCTTTGGAGAGCTCACAGGTTGGGCCCAAGATCCGACCCATATTGGGTTATGGGCTTTTGACCCAACCCAACCTAACCTGACCCAACCCGCCTCATGTGAATCAATTTCTCATTTATATCTTAATGGTTTTTAATGTACAATGGTTTGGGTTTAATCTCCTCTTGGAAGAGAACACGTTAGCACTTAGACCTGCTTCAAAAGATGTGTGGGATCTACACTTATTATAGTCCAAAGTTGCCAAAAAACCAAAGTTAAAAATCCATTTTTTCCAACAGTTGATTGATGGTATTGTATAGAAACTTAACTGGATTGGCTACGTTCCCACGTGAGTTGTGCCTTCTGGAATTTTCCTTACTAGAGTTTGCTTGTTAAGTGAAACTATATATGAAAAGGAGTCTTGAAAATAGAAGAATAGAGTTGTCAACCCAAGCATGTCCCATGAGAATTTTTTTTTTTATGAGTGAAAATGTACGATTGATATGGGCGAGCATCTTCATCTTCTGTTCTTCTTCTTGCTACTGTATCTCCTGTTTCCGCTTTTTAATATAGTGGTAAATTCCTCTTTGCCCCCAACCGTAGCCCCTAGTGGCAAACCACAAAAAAAAAAAAAAAAAAAATCCTCTTCTTATGTGGTGCATGTTGTTCCTTTTATTTATTTTTCTTATTTGCTTGTGCACTTCCATCACCAAATAAACTGGTATCGAGGCTACTACTTTCATTGCTTCATTTGACCGAGGTCTGATTTGTGCTTCCACTTGTGGGTTGTTCTTGTATGATCTTTATATGTGTTATTGGCACCTACAATGGCAGCAAGGGTATCGGATGGAAAATTTCAGGTGGAGAACATTTGGAGAAGTTTGATAGGACAAACAACATTTGATCTATGGAGAATTAATGTTCAAGATCTTTTAATTTAATGAGGCCCAAGCAAGACTTTGAAAGTGGGATGGTCTAGATTTGACAGCTGTTACAACGATCTACTTGTGTTTGTGGTTGAAGTGGTCTGCAATGTCATGAAAGGGAATTCTGTGCACAGTTTTTGTCAAAGCTAGAAGGTCTTTACATGACAAAATCTCTCATGAATGGCTGTGTCTGAAGCAGCAGCTATAATGCTATATACGTTGAGATAAAGGTATGTTTGTCCACAATCATTTAATAATTCTAATAAATTTATTTGTCACCAGGTGAGCATGATGTGAAAGTCCTTATCCTATTGAGATTGCTTCCTCCATCATATCGTCACTTGGTTATGTCATACAAACGTGAATGATCAAGTTGGCACTGATCCAAAGAGCTTGTAAAAAATTAGCCACTGTTAAAGAGCATGCCAATTGCTTGGTAGCTAAAGGCTGTTTGAATGAAAAAAGGGACCATATGATCAAAATCATTTGAAATCTAAATCCAAACAAGGAAAGAAAAATATGAAATGACCATAAAGGAGTGTTGCAGATTCTTTTTTTTTTTTTTTTTTTTGCTAGAATAAGTGATTTTATTAAAGCAGAAAGGAAAGACTACATGAACTGATAGAAGGTTGGTTGGGTTGGACCCTATAAGGGTCCATCCCTCCTCTGAGGATATAGAAGGAACAACATTAGCATTTCACCCCACTATCCCCTACATTCATTCTTGAAAATTTCCAAGGCTGATGTTTGGAAGATACGTTTTGAAAATGTGCAAAGTTGGATAATTGAGCTTTGCCCAGTATTTGCAAGCTTGTTTTCTGTTTGTCTCCCAAACCTAATCTCCTAGGAAAGCAGCTTCTTCAGAGCTTGAAGGAGTTTCCTCCACCATAGTTCAAGGAGGAGAATAACAAAGAAAACTCCTAGATATGCCTAATGTAGCAAAGGACTCTTTAGATGAGAGTTGTGCTTTCTTGTTGGCGACTCTGAGTGATGATCCCTTAAGCAACACTTGGATTCTCGATTCTAGACGTATCATAGGTGTCCTAATCAGGATTGATTCTCCACTTATAAGTCATTTATGTTGGGACAGTCCTTGTGAGAATGGTGCGGCTTGCAAAAATATTGGGATTGGAGGAATCAGAATTAAGTTGCATGACGGTATGGTCAAGAGTCAAAACCTTGACAAATGTTTGGCACATCCTAGAATTGAAGAACTTCATTTCTTTGAAATGAACTTGCAAAAGTGGAACCACAAAGTCTTCCAAGGGTGCCATGGTAGTGATAAATAGAAAGTAGCAATCTTGTATGAGCTTCTGAGTAGTACAGGTTTAAGTGGAGTTAACAGTTACCAGTTCAGATGATAAATCGGACCCTTTTACTGCATATGAGTTAACTTGAGCCACATGAATAATCATGGGTTACATGTCATAGACTACTAGTATTTTGTTCTAGAGTGTTTCCATTTTGTGTGAGAAAGAGAGGTGGCAAACAGGTTGGGTCAGGTCAAAATAGGTCAAGCTAACCTAGGTTGTGTATAGGTTAAGCTTTATGACTCATTTTTAAAATGGCACTTGATGCAGGTCAACCCGCATCCGATGTAGGTCAACTTGAACCCAGCCCACATAACCACATCCAATGTGGGCAACCCATTTAACTTGATCCAACCCAACCCAACTTGTAGACCCAATCCATTTCAAGTAATTGGTTTTAGTTGAGTTTCATTGTAGGAAAAAGGAAGCCAAAAGCACAAAAATATAGTCACCAACTTAAATCTGTTAAGATATGAAGGGTCAACCCTAACCCAACCTCTTTTACTATGTGTCAAATTGATTCGACCTGCGACTGACCCATATAGGATGTGGATCAGAAACAAAACAAGCAGGTCAGGTCAGTTTTCAACTAGAGAAATCACTTTCTTGCATCCTTAGCTTGTAGATAGGATTTTTGGCATGATAGCTTATTTCATTGACTACTTGTAAAACTTTTGAGCCAATCCTAATTTGATGGGACAGGGCAATGATGATGATTGGGATAGGAATTTATGTGAAAAATAAGGAAAATATGAATTTTTAACGCCTCAAGTCTGTGCTTTAAACAGAAACCAAGACAAACCTGGGGTATCTTTACACATTTGCCTTCACCTTCAAATTGCCAACCATGGTATAGGCATTCTAGTCTCCCATCTACCAACTGGCCTTCTGAGAGTTTTGCTAACCTGAAGCAATTCAAAATGTTTATTGAGTTCAAGGTTCCCACTTTCATGTAATTGAACTTCAAAAGATGTTATTATGTTGTAAATGCAAAAATATAAAAGAAAACAAATCAAGGCACTATTTATGAGACACTGTGCTGGATACTTCTATGATCCAGTTGAAAAAATTTCAAGGCATGGATATTGCATTAGGCAGACACTGTTGCTGGATACTAAATGGATACTTACAAGAAAGATTATACCACACTCAAATTGAGGGAACCTATAGCATTTTCAGGCCAAGCATTCCACATGATGGGGGCCGCCTTTGTTTTTCAGGTGACACATTGTTAAGAAAGCTGGATCTCTATGGTGGATTCCGCGATCAACAGTTAGCCAATCTGTACCTTTCTCTCCTTGTTTGTAGATTTTGTGTTTGACTGAAGATCGGGGTGTCGTGGGTTCACCATCAATTGGGATTATTGCATCCATGACGGCGTCATAAATTATACCGTTATGTCTCTATACATGATCAGTGAATACACAGGTGCATATCACTCCTTGGGCTACCTACTGCGCATTGGGAGAGACCTGTGATATGAATTGCTTAGATTAAGCAAAGATGCCCCACTAATAAGGAATCATATTTACCTGCCTTCACCATATCAAGAAAGAGACTTTTAAGTAGGAGATGGTTATACTGTGGACCGAGACTCAAGGAATCGACACTTAAAAAAAAAAAACATCTCTTGAACCACACAAGGCACAAACACTAAAGAAAGGCCAAAATCACCAAGATGAGAATCATGGGTCATGTTACCTGTGGGGGCAACGATCTTCATAGCATTGAAGCACGCCATTTCCATCTTTATACAACACAATCTGCTTGTCAAAGACCGTGAGGCCCAGAGGGGCGTCCTCTGGGACCTGGTCAGTTAGATAGAGAGGATACCATTCCTCTCTCCAATCATATTTTGCCACTACATTCTCTCCCTTCGCTCCCGCTTCTTCCACAGGCACTAGAACTTTCTCATCTTCCTCCCCTTCATACCCTTTGGTCTCTGTAGTAACCTCTGCTGTTGCAGACCACTCTTTCAGCTCTCTCTTTCTGGGTTTTCCTCTAATTGATGGAGAAAAGGCTCTGCTGCTCCTTGGGGTGCAGGAGAGGGGAATTGGAGGTGGTGTGGATGTGGGTCTTGTAGAGAAATGAAGTGGGTTTTTGAGAGAGAGATGGAAGAGAAAGGGGTGTGATGGTAGAGCCATGTCTGCAAAGAATGAGAAGAAGAAGAAGAAGAAGAAGATGCAAAGAAGAGAGTGGCCATAGAAGAAAGTAAAAGACGTTGATAAGAGGCACCCAGCACTCAACAGAGTCTAGTCCCTACACGCTTGCTGTTTCCTGACCATTCTCACAAATTTCCTTGTCCGGATTAGTTGAAAATTATTGAGATATTTTCAAATTATTATATATATATTTAAAATAATGTGAAAGGTCTATATTGCGCTCGGGCGTTTTTAAATGCATCATCTAATGTAGTAGGGGCATTTAATAAATTCGAAAAGAGAACAAATGACATTCCAAAATTCAAAAATGAAGATAAGTCCACACCCAATGGAACATCTCTACATTTAAACCTTTATCTCTTCCACTTCCTTTATTTTATTTTCTCCTACAAACATGGGAGATTTTAGTTTCATCAAAACAATTGTGGGCCTATAACCCATTCTCTCCTACATCCAATGATGTTAAGAGGCAATCAATCATTGTATTTTATAAGATTGCCAAGAAACTAAATAAGGAAATTTGCTTCATGGGTGTTTTTTTTAAAGAAACTACAAACCAGAAAGGTAATAAATGATTGCATCAAAGATGGAGGAAAAGTTTCCATAAAAAATAAAATTTGGAGGAAAAGTCTTGTGCCAACCTTCTCCCATTGTACCTTAGATAAGGGGCAAAAATGCCCCTTTTTCTAGTGGGGCATTAGTTAAAATTTCTCTAAGTAAAAATGGGTACGTTGTTGTTTACAAATATTCCATTATTATATCTTAGGTTTTCCCAAGTCTTAACAATCTTTCTTTCAATATCTATCTCATGCACGTGAAACCTTATGTGTTTTGAAACTTACAACAATCTAATAATGGTTTGTGTATATATTACAATTAGAAGTGGAGGTGTTAATTATTGCTATGGTCGATTTAGATTTAATGAAATGAGCTCCATATTGATAAAATTGTATTTATGTAAGGTTACTCTCTCAAACTTAATATGTTTTAATAATTGTCAATGTTAAAAACTTTATAGAGAAAAAGTCCAATTAAAAACCATTAATTGATACAACTAACAAATAAAAAATATATTGTGATCCTTATAATTTATACCTATGACTTTTAAAAGAATGTCATTTCTTTTTTTTTTTATTTTTGAATGTTAAGAATGTCATTTCTCACTACCAATAATAGTTATGGGCTTTTGTTTATAAAAAAATTACTGAGTAGAATACAAATGAATCTAAAATGACGTGAAGCTTATGATGTGCAACCATAACTAGAATCTGCCATGAATTTGTTTACTGAAAAATCCATGTTCGGCAATTATAAGGACACGTTTTCTACATATGTGTGATGCCACAGAAAATGAGCAGAAAAGGCTCTGATTTTCCTTGTATGGCTTTTGGTGTAGACTACATTATTCGCTGAAAAGACAATGTTTGTTGAAAAGAATAAGATGGGAGTGTTTTCCACACATGTTGAGGATTTTAGAGTTTGAAGATTAGGTTAAAAACTAAATGCCATGGAAGAGCATTGAGGATTTTGGAGTTTGGTCGAACTCAAGATGTTGTGGAAGAGAAAACGCGGATGCCTCTTTTGTCGCTCTTGCAAAAAGAATGCCGAAATCTCCAAGGATTTAGACCAATGAAAATTCTCTCTCTCTCTCTCTCTCTCTCTCTCTCTCTCTCTCTCTCTCTCTCTCTCTCTGAGAATTTTTGAGTCTACTCCTACCCGACTCCATAGAACTTGGAAATCTAAAGCTTGGGCATTAATTGTGTATGTTCATGACAAATTGGGTCCGTAATTTTTTTTCCTGTTCCAGCAGGAACATATCTTCTAATCTCCACCAAAATAGTAAAGGCCTTTTTTAGGAATTGTAGAAATTTTAGATCATTTTTTTTTAACTTTTCTTTATAGAAAAGTAGCTACACCAAATGTGGATTTTACTATAGTGCAAAAAAGATTTTCCTCATTCCACACTCTTTCCCATAAAAGTGTGCATATAGCTATTCTTATGGGGAGAGGCTGGACTTTCAAGTCCTCTTTAACAAGGAAAAACATGGATATTTTATATAATTTCTGGTGGGGAAGCAATCTTTTATATAAGAAAAATTATTCAATATGCTTCTGCGGAAACGTGCATACACAAACAACCCGCCCCCCACCGTTGCCATCCCTACCTTGCAAGAATTCCCCAGGCCATACCTTGGTTAGAGGTTGCTTTCTTTTATTGCAGTGCAAAAAAGATTTTCTGCATTCCACACTCTTTTCTCAGAAAAGTGTGCATACAGCTATTCTTATGGGGAGAGGCTAGACTTCCATATCCTTTTTGACAAGGAAACACATGGATATTTTATATAATTTCTAGTGGAGAAGCGATCTTTTATGTAGGCAAAATTATTCATTCCACTTTTGTGGAAACATGCATACACAAATAACCTCTAACTTTTTCAGAAAAAAACCATGGACCAAGGAATACTTGCAAGGTAGGGATGGCAACGGACGAGGTAGGTTAGGTTTATGGCATTTTTGCAATACTATACCCGCCCCGCCCCGCCTTGTGATGTGTTAGATGGTTGTCATACCATACTTGCCCCATAACAAACACGGGTCGGGTCGGGTTTGACTATAGTTTATTTTATATTTTTAAAAATAATTAAAAATATATATGTCTAAGGGAATTTGAACCCATGAACTCCAAGAAAACATTCTTTCTCATTGCCATGTAAACAATTTAGCTCTCATATGATAAAAACGCACTGAGTAATATATGAAGTAAAGTTACATGGGGTGGGTCACTTGATGAACTCAAAAATCTAAACCCGACTCGAGTTAATATATGAAAAACCATACCCAACCCGAACCCTACCAACACCCTACCAAACTCACCTCTAATAGAAGTAGGTCGGCGTGGGTCTCAGTTTAAACCAGACCCATTGCTATCCAAATTGCAAGGTATTTCTAGTGACAACCCATGTTAGAAAAGATTGGGCCCTACTGTCTAATAACAAGTCCTTTAGGCCTCTAGGGCATTGCTTGTAAATTGACAAACTATTAATAATGACTAGGGGTGGTTAGTTCCCTTCCAAAGCTTGTCCAAACCTAGCCGATCCAGCCCATCAGGTTCAAGCCAGACGCTAAACCTAGCACATTGACGAATAGGGATGTTCATGGGCCTAGTTGGGCTGGGCTGAGGCATATCTACAGCCAGTCAACTTTAGAAACATAGGCCTATGCTCAAAACGGGCCATAAAAGTTAGGCCTGAGCCCGCCCATTTAGTTAAACAAGTTAGGCTTAGCCAGGCTTTTGATCAATTTTGGGGGCTTTCCGGCAAATGTTTGATACAATTAAATTGAATTACATGCAATTGTTGTATGGGCGGGCTTTGAGCTTTCTGTCACTTAGGCCAAGCTTGGCCCAATTATTAAATTGGTATAAAATACATATCCAAGTCCTGCCAAAAGCGGTATTTACAAAAATGTGTGTACCTTTTTGTGCAAAATATGTTAGGCTGACGCTAAGACATCAGAGCCCCTTCCACGAATAATATTTTTTTACTGCTTATTTAAACAACTATGGGCCTTTTTAACTTTTTTCAGAACTACTATAAGACTCTGTTGTCAATGGAGTCTTCACTGAAGACGTCATTGTAAATGGAGTCTTCATGTTTGAATTTCTTGAAAATAAAATAAAATAAATGGCGTCTTCATTGAAGACTCCATTACCAGTGGGGTCTTCATGTTTGAATTTAGTGGAAAAAATAAATTGGAAAAAAAATTGAAGATCGAAAAATAATTAAAAAAAAACTGAAGACACCATTGGAAAAAGAATCTTCAGTGAAGACTCCATTCCTAATGGAGTCTTTATGCAAAAATATGTATATATATGCATATATATAATAACAAAACCCTTTCCTTTTATCTCTCCTTTCTCTCATATTCGATTTTCCCCTCACTCTCGTTCCAGGAACTAACCAAGCCCTCTCTGCTTACTGCCAACATCAAGAGCTAGCTCGAGCCACCATCAGAGCTCCTCTCCCTTGTTCCCCCTCGCGGCACCGCCATCTCCTGGCTCCCACCACAGATTCTAGCCACCATTTCTCTTCTCCCTTTCCCTCATTTCCTGTCAAAATTGAAAGTGAGTTTTTCACGAATTTCAAGAAATCAAAGACAGTGTCGAAATTTCCAAAAATTTTGAAATTTAGTCAAAAGATATGTCACGACATTCCCTACAACTTCTATGTTCATCTCTAGTCTGTTCGATGTTAATGTGGATGTTGTATGGATGTTTATTTGGTTTTAACCCCATTATGAAGTAATGTTTTAGCGTATGTCACATCATCCATGTATAACAATAGAAATAATCTTTTTCAATGATGAGATAATACTTAAAGTATAGATATTGCATAACTTTAAAAAATTTTCAATTGTGCTACTAATCTTTTTGTGTGTGTGTGTATGTGTGTTAATGTCTTGTAGAAGGTGTGTTATGGTGAATGTTCAAATGATATTTTACCGGGGGAAAGTATAGTCACACCCGAGGTGGGTATCTCGTATAGTAGAACTCCTAGGTGGGTTTATACAATTTGGCGCCACACAACACTGAATGAATTATTGTATATTCTTAGGCCTAAAGTGGTGGCAGATGGGAAACATGTTTGATTGAAGTTGATATATAGATTCTCGCTAGTTCACTGGCAATCGATGATGACAATCAAATATGACGAAGTGCCAATCTATAATGACTCGGCATTGGATAGCGTGTTGGATATCTCATTGAGTTTCCTTAGGATTATTTGTGTCGAGGTTTACGTGGAGAAGGAGCCTTTGTTTGTGCCCCTAATTGAAGGCCTTGAGATGATGTTTGAAGGTGTTGGACCATTCACACAGTTGTTGACACAAGGTCCAACATATATCATTTGCATTCTTCAGTAATTGTTGACACTTGGATGTGACCAAAACATTTTTATTCGTTGAACACACAAGTAAATTGATTGTACTCAAGAAGAGCATTTTTTGTCATATCGGTCCCCACCCATATTGGTACACACATGTGAATTGCTTTTTTTTTTTTTTTTTTGTTGCTACATGCTTAAGTTGATTGTGATGTGGTCACTTTTTCACACGTTCAATGGCATAAAATCTATCCAATCATTGCTGCATATGATCATTCTCATGTTGAAGTCTTGCTATTACTCGTGCATCATCTCGTGACTTATCTGTGCACAGTTGAGCTGAACATGCTCTTAGAACTCGTAATTCATATCAAAATAGTATATCTCGAGTTCACTACGTTTATCAAACAATTTTATCCATTGCAAGTTGTTTCCCTCGATTAGAACCCCATGTCGTTGTCATGTGTATGTATTGCTGATGTTACTTTGCCCTACATCTGTGAATCGTTCATACATCAGGAGTGGTTTGTTTTGAAACAAATGTTTTTCTCCATACCATGTGTTACCAATTGGATCTGTGTAGGATCCCATCGTTGGTCTGCTTTGCAAATCACTGCCCGAACCAGCCGAAGAGCTTAGTTTTGCTACATTCTTAGATGTTCATTTTGGCATTTTATTGGTATGGCTTGAAGTGCAGTAGGAGGCCTATTTAATGGACCTTTTGGAATCCTTTGGTTAAGGACAACATCTGATAGGTCACATCGTTAATAACTATTCAATAACAAGGCACCATGTCATAGGTCAGTCTCCATTAAGTCTAGAAATCGATGGGTTACACCAATTATAGTGAATGCCGATGGTCAGGGACACTGTGAGTAGACATATTAGAATGATGACAAAGCACCATGTAATTCGTCACTGAGTCAGGCATGACATGTCCTATCACATGACATGATATGTCAGGTCACTATGAGGTTTCACCAATCACACGCACACACCACAAAGAATGAGTAAGTGACTTCGTGATTTTTGTATAAAAGCAGAAGTCATGTAATTCTTTATTCATTCATGAATTGTCACAATTATCTGATGCATCAATTACTACATTGATTTTACTTATTGATGCTATTGTAACATTCATGGAGGGTGGTGTTGGGGATCAGCTTTATCCAAGACCAATAGATAGGTCTGTATGACTCTACTCGATTCGCACACATCTACAAACGCATGTGCTCATTAGGCTTGTCATTTTGTGCATCACATGTCATGTCACACTATCAGTCATCTCTTATATGGAGCAAAAGAAAGAAAAAAAACAAGAACACTATAGAAGGGAGAAAACAAAGAAATGAAACAAGGTAAAAAAATTAAAAAAAAGGTTGTAGAATAGTGAGGGAGTAGGAGGAATGAAAGAAATAAATAAAGAAAGTAAAAAAAAAAAAGAAAGAAAGAAAGAAAGAAGACTATAGAAGAGTGAGACAGTAAGAATGTAAGAGGAATAAAAGAAATAAATAAGGAAAAAAAAATTAAAAGAAGATTGTAGAAGAGAAGCCTTTATTGATGGCATCTTTAGCTTTTCTTTGATTTTTTAAAATGGTGTCTTAAGTCTTTTTCTTAATTAATTTAATTTTTGAAATGGGATGAATTCACATGCGCAAAGAGAGAGAGAGAAATAGAGAGAGAGAGAGAGAGCGCGAGAGAGAATGATCTGAGTGAGACAGAGAGATGAGAGAATAGAGGGTGTAGAGAGAGAGTGAGAAGGGAAGAAAAAGAAAAAAAAAAGCATTACATTAAAGTCTCCATTGGTAATAGTGTCTTTAGTTCAAACATTCTACCAAATTCAAACCTGTAGACTCTGTTGTCAATGGAGTCTTCACTTGAAGGTGCTATTGCTAACAAGGTCTTCAAGTGAAGACTCCATTATTAATAGTGACTTCTGTCTTTCTTTTTTGTTCTCTTTTTTTTTCAAAATTGTTCTTTTCAATTTATTTCTTTCGTCAAATTCAAGCCTAAAGACTCATCTTCAATGTTTTCATGGAAGACCCCATCAATAATAAGTGTCTTCTATTTTTTTTTAAATTTCGATTTATATTTTTATAAAATTCAAGCATGAAGACTATTACCAATGGAGTATTATAGTAGTTCTGGAAACAAAGTTAAAAAGGCCCATAGTTGTTTAATTAAGTAGTAAAAAGATATTATTCGTGGAAAGTGCTCAAGACATCACGAATCCATACTCATATATGAGGGCCATTTAGGACCCCTTTCTTTACCTGACTTTGTGACAGTCATAACCTAGATTAGGAACTTTCCAATAGGAATGTGCAACACGTGACTTGTTAGGTTTTTTTGATAAAATGATAGAGGTACCCTTTAGTTAAGCTTAGCAAATCTCATTATCTCAAGTTTTTTCAAGTGGGACTTGCCTAAATGCATGATGACTAAGCAAGGCACAACGAGAGAAAGGCTTGGATGTCGGTTAGAAAAACATGTAGCATCAAGTCATTCAAATGATTAAGCCTTCTATTTTAGATCTTTACGGGCTGGGACCCAATAGGAAGCCCACACATGTGGGAAGAGTGGGCATACCCATGTTTTAAACCCTTGATGGCCAAATGAGTACTGCTAGAGATGTTTTCATCTATTCTTGTCTTTAATTTAAGTCAGTTGAGTTTTTCTTGAGGCCAACTTAGCCAAAAAAAAAAAAAAAAATTAACTGTCAAGTTACTTTTTGTGCAGTTGGACTGATAGGAGCCTTTTTAAGGTTTTCTAAAAATATAGAGGCATACTTTTTTTTTTAAAATGAAATTCCTAGGACCCCATTTTTCAACGTTCCTATCCAACCCCATGCCAAGTCATGCTACCAACTCCCCGTACTTAATTTTACATAGATATGGATACATTGTCATAATGTAGTAATGTACACTCTCGTTTGCACAAATTAGTCTTCCATACTTTCAATTTTACTATCTTGGAATTACACCACCGTACAAATAGATGCAAACTTGGAGAGGGGCTAGGACTGATACAAGGAGCATGAGGGTATGACAAAACAAAACATGTCACAAAGCCCTTTAGAAAGGGTAAATCTATTCACCATGTAGAAAGCTTTTACACATCCTCTCCCAAAATTGTTTGCTTGGCTCTGCTGCTTCTAGTGCTGCCTTGGCATCATCGGCAAAAGCTATCTGTGGTATGATTCCAGCCAAGTTTAGAGAACCAATGATACAGAAAACCAACCAATAGATAATGGACAGTGTTCATAGTGGGCTCAGCCGGGCCGGGGCGGGCCAGTAGGTCACTTGACTCAGTGGGCCATTGAATCAAGCAAACCAAATGAGTCTAACCAAGTACTTGGCCTCGACTCAGTGACCTGAGTTGAGTTGAGTTTCCGAGTTTCAAGTGTGGAATGTATAATTTACCTCTATGCAACCATTGTTCAGGAGACGGTCAATGAGATCATTTAGAATGTCTTTGTTATATTCTGGGTGCCCTTGAATGCCTAGTATATGGTCCCCCATATGGAACACCTCAACACCAGTTTTGTCTGAGAAGGCAATAACCTCTGCTCCAAGTGGTACCTCCCAAACCTGATCCATAGTTCATTATTTTGTCACTCTTAATGTTAAAACATAAGAATCAAGAATGCAAACACAAACTGTACCTAAAACATTCATAGTTGCTCATGTCAGTGTTCTAAAGCCCCAAACTTGGAATTCAACTCGAAACACGTCGAGTCAAGTAGTTACTGAGTTTGTTTGAGTTTTGGGTCGAATTGTGCCAAACCCACTTGACTCACTTGAATAGAGTTGAGTCTGCTCAAGTTTGAAAAGTCTACTTACACTATTACAAATACAAACCACACATTGACACAAGTTCAAATTGTTTTTTCTGCGAAACTGCAAAAACATAAAATTGCTGAATGCAAAATTTCAGCATTGTACAAGCATGTCTTAATAGAAATTCATATAATTTCCCTTTCACCCACTCCCTATTCTCCTATTCCTTTTAACCTAAATGAAACTACCAGCAGGGCACTTCTCACACAATTTTAGCAGTGGGGTGAAACAAATTGAAATTGATATTGCCATCGATATTTTATAACTTTGGACTTTATTAGATGGATATTTTCTATTTGACAATTTAAACCAACATTGTAAGGGAAATTGTTCACCTGCGTATGTCAGGCATTTTGAAAGTCAGTAAAGTAAGGGCTCCCTTGAATTTCAGTGTCACACTTGACAGATGGTGTAGGTTAATAATGCGCGTGCTTGTACAGAAGAAAATCATCCCTAAAAGACTTAGACATTATTACATGGATTAAAATGGAAAGATTTTATGATCCCACTTCATATGGTAAACTCAAGTTTTTGACAATTATATAAAATCATCCACCTTTTACAAATAACCACATATATTAATGTGAAACATATCCAATGTATTTTTTTCTGGTAAAAAGAAGCCCTTGGCTAATTTGGACCTGATTGACTAATCCACTTGTAGCTCAGCGGTGAGGTACTACTCTTCCACAAACATCAATAGGGATTAATCCCCTGCTTTAGCACTAATGGTGAGGGACTTGTGTGAATGTGTCAGAAAGAGAACTTATCCACTGGTTAAAATGACTTGGGTTTGATATTTTATCAATTTAATCTGAACCAACTTTAGACTATGTGAATTGATATTGCACTTTTGTTAATGGATAAGATTATCTTTTCACTGTTCATCATGGGTTTGGCCAAAATTTTCTTGTCTTGCAACAAATTAAAGAAAATAATAAAAAGGGATATATTCATATTCATCAAAAGGTTAAGATTCCCTTTTAATATTCTAATGCCATAGTTCTGTCCCAGAACCAAGGAACCATATAACATGATAGGCATCACAAGAAAAATATCATTTCAGCTTGTTTGGTGACAAGAATTCTAATAATTGTCTAAGGAATTATAAGAATTTCAAATGCTGCCCTCCAAATTAGTATTCCAAATGCTCAACCCCCTCTAGCATTTGGAAATTGGAATGCTAAAATCCCGAGATTTCATAAGGCTGAAAGTGACTTTTCGTGTGAGTTAGAATTTAAAATTCTTCTTTACATAAGAATTTGAAATGCTTTTGGGACAAAACCTAAAAGCATGTCAAAAATTCCCAACATGCATAGTTCTTGACATAAGCTCCACCTTCACATAGAATGTTCAACCCAACTGGGTTTTGAAAGATTGGGTCAGGCAGGTTCGGGTTGGCCTACCCGAAGTTGCATCATGGATTCCTGACAACTCACCAGTCAGAAGAATCCTCTCTCCTAAGCACCAGGAGGCCATCACATGAGTTTCATGTTCATTAGCAGTTTGGCATTAAGCATTTACGACTGGAAACCCAGTTTGAATTCAAGTTGAGTATGGGTCTGGTATTTATTATAAAAGGTAATGACACCTTTCTAGGCTATTTGGCTAAGAAAAAATGTAACTCCCCACCCTACACGCATCATAATATTGTCTGCTTCAAATGTATTGAAAAGATAGTTCTTTGGAGCATAAGATGGATCAACAAGTTAAATTTAACAGCCTGACCTCATCTTGGTGACACTCAATGATAGAAGCGGAAACGGGGACCTCATCCAAACCATCCAGGAAATAGCTTGAAGTCAAGTTCTCTATGAACGTCACCTTCCTCAATCCAATGTCCCAGCCACTGTTAGCCTTCCCTACCTTACCACCCAATGCACGGCACAACACCTACAAGTTACAGATAAAACTATATCAAAAGTCACGGTAGAGCCAACGAGCTTGTGCGCGCACACAATAAAGGAGGAGGAGGAAGAAGAAGAAACATACAAACAAACAAACCATGTCATAAAACACAAAAAACCCACACACAACATGGTGGGGGCTTATGAAATCCAAACTGTTGAAGAAAATATTATACCCTCCTGTGTACTGTCTTTAAGGCAAATTTGGAGTTGGTCTGAGGTCAGATTAATCACTTAAAATAATGTGATTGGAATGTACAAAACATAACAAAAGAAGTGAACGAAATCACGCATTTTACAAATGATCAATTTGAATGTAAGCCTAATTCCAATTAGACAAAAATTTAGCCTAGAGCAAGTACACGAGGGCCCTCTCTTCGAGCAATTTGGATTTCTTAGTAGGCCCCGCCGCCCTCCGTTGGGTTTAGACCGAGCAGCACCATGGGACCCGGAGTGACACACACAAATCCAAAGTACCCCACCAACCAAATCATAATACTACCAATGTACGTACCTGGTGTCCAAAGCAAACTCCAAGCACTCTCTTCTTCATGGCATCTAGTATCTGAAGCAGAAAACAGAGCTTCAAGATCCACATGTCATTCCCATATGCATCATGTGGGCTACCACTAACCACAAAGCCATGGTAATTATCAAGCTCCTCCATTTCTGGGAACTCCCCTTCCACCACTCTAAACAGATCCCACTTCTCCCCCTCCTCACGAAATGCCCCTACAAACACATTGAAGTAACCACCATACATTTTCTTGGCATAATCAGAGTCCTTGGCTGCCAAGAGAAGTGCATATCTCCTCTCTCCCTCAACCTTCATCTCTCAAGAGAAATTCAAGCAGCTTAACAGGAGGCAGGGGGATTTTAAATCTAAGTAACAAGAATTGAGGAAGCCAAACCCTTTTTATAAAGGAATTAACAAGTTGGATTTGGAACCTTGCAACTGGAAGAGATTCAGTTTAAGTGTATGTAGCCAGAAAAGAGGAATTTGTACCTTGAATCTTGTATCTTTCAGTCTTGAGTAGGGCGGACCTACGTGTTGGCATGCAGGTGCAACCGCATTAGCGTTAACTCAACAAATTTCAAAATTTAGATGTTAAAAATTCTATTTTAGTAGTTGACTTCTTTGCCACAACATTGTTTGTACCACCCAAACAAATATTCTGGGTCCGCCATTGATCTGTAGAGTATGCTTATTTCATTAAGAGGAATAATTTTTCCAGCACACGCCAAGAATGTTGGTCCCAAACTAAAGAGGATACAATAGAGAGGATGGTTGGCGTGGCACTGTCTGTAGCCTCAGTACCAAGTCTGCCTTACAGGTCCATACTGACCAATGTAGAAGTACCCAAATGGAAAAATGGGGTGTGGGTTAAGGGTCTGGTTTTAAGTACTTTTGGGTCCGTGTCTGGATCCACCGTATAGACCTAAATAAAACTCGGGTCCTGATTTGGGTCTTGGATTTCATATTAGAGAGGATGGATACCCAATGCCAATATTATGTATTTTATCTTATATATATAAATCAAAGGAGGGTAATATTATCCTGTGGACAACTGGACATTTGCGCTTATGGACAAGTGATGTGGGTTTTCCTTTCCATTCATATGGGCTCTCCTTCACACAGTATACGCTATCTCTTTCCACGTGTGTGAACTCGTTTGGGTCCCAACCCCTTTAGTTGGGATGAAAAAAAAAATACTTTACACTATTTAGTATCATTTTGAGAATGAATGAAGAAAAGCTTGTTTAGCATACATTTTGTGAGAGAAAATTTAAAAAAATAAAAAGGGAAAGGTTTATAGATGTATAGAATGGGAGTGAAAATGCTTGTCAAAAAAAATTGTTTTCATTATTCTCGTAATGAAACATTTCGAGAATGATCCCAAATGGGCCCTTACCCTCTTGAATTGGCAATTACCCTAGTTGAACATTCATTGAACCTAGATGCATTGGTAGATTGAACATAAAAAAAAAAAAAAAGTTCTCAAGAGGCATCTGTTCTCCTAATTAAAAAATGGTCCCAGGAATGCTAGTGCCCACTGTGAAAACAAGGATCGCAAGTGTGCCAATGATCCTGCTACAGGTACTAGTCTAAATGCAGAAATGGACCACACACAAGTGTGTAAGAATCATATGGAGAATACTTGGCGCAATCCAAGTTCCCCAAAAGGCATAAATATCGGATATGAAATATTAAGTCAGACAGGACGATACAAGCTGATGCGGACTATCATCTTCTTTATTATTTTTTCCTGGCTGAAAATGATATCTTTGCCAATATGGCCAATGCACATCTCGGAAATGTATTGGGTCTTACTCTTTTTTTAATGACTTAGGGTATTATTTACCAGCCAAGCCTTCATACCTTTGGCTTCAGGTCTAGGGCTTACTCAATTATGACGAGCAAGGAGTATTTCATAGGAAGTATATATATGGCCGTATACATAATACCAGGATAACGTAAGGGGCGAGAGACAAATTTGAGAGCAAGCCCAAGGCTCAAACCAACTTAACCACCGCCTTATTTGTTATTGGCAAATATTGTGACAAATAAGCACCCATAGTATAATGAGACCTTGGATTTGAGAAGAAGTTACAAGTTGTGGAATTCAGATGTTTCACAATGAATATATACCCACCTTTTAGTTGGTAGAGTAGCATAATACATGGCTTTGCTCTCTGTCTCCCCTTCAAAATTCACTCTGCTTTGTTTTTGTGTGAGTTTAGAGAGTACCGCCCAGAGAATTAGTTGGATTGAGTCAAAGACCTCAAAGACACCAATGTCACGAGGAAAGATACAGTGAATATGAATCTCTCTATTTAAATAAGCGGTAAAATTTAGCATTACTTGTGATGAATATGATTCTCCCCAATCAAGAATAAAGTTGAGGAAAGAAATGTCAAATGATGCAGAGTACAAACATTCCTTTTTTTTTTTTTCCTGTAGCAACGTGTAACATATGGAAACCTAGCAGGGTAACTGAAGAGCTTTTAAGCTTGTGACTTTCTTAATGGTTTGTTACTGAGATGGCCCTATCAGTTTTATGGTGTGGTGTAAAATTATTTTGGGAGGATCTTGGAGCCACAAAAATTTTATGCCCAAATCTGTGGCCTGTCTTGCAGTTTATGACTAAAAAAAAAGGTGCTTTGGTCTCATCTGTACGCTCTTTTCTTGTATGCTGCCCCCAAACCAGATGGTTGGATGAGGTATACTTTTTGCTAAGATATGGAAGCACAACAAGTTATGGCCATCAATCTATTGCTATACTTTTTTAATCATTTCCTAATTCATTGAGGATACCAATTCTAAAAGGAGACTTGATTTTTAATCTTAATTAGTGTTGTTATGATGGACCACAACTAAATGGAGTAAATATTGAGTTCATCACCAGGGAGGGCCTTGTACCCATCACTGAGGTTGGCTAAAAGCGTTACTGCTTTAAAGCTCATCCCTAATATACTATATCCAATCTAATGCCACAAACCTACCAATATATTGCGAACTATAAAATACGTTTTCCCCCTTCCTCTCTCTATGGTCATAGTATATCATTCATGCTAATAGAGGTCGCCTTGAGGAAAAACTTGGGCATCTTCAATATTGTGAAATCCATATACATTAGGGCTCCTTCATGCGTCCTGCTTTTTCACATGAATAAGACAACTAGTAACATCTAATGAATGTGACTTATTTAGTTCATCAAGGCTCTCATCTGTGCTCACAAATCCTGCCACATTTCCTAATTCTTGTCGGAAAAGCTGTGGAGGGTCCCTATCAGTAATACATCACTTCCTTTTAACAGTAACGTTAAAATGCTACATGTAAACTTTCCTGTAAGGGAGTTTTATGGATTACTATCAAAAGAACAGAGGACATTTCCAATTGGCACAAACCTTAGAGGAGATTTAGAAAAATAAATTTAATTTATGATGGCTCATGTTGAAGCCCAATAGACCATTATGTAATATACTTTATCATGTTATTGCCAAGCGAGAATGGCTACTTCAATCCGAGGTGGTGATGGCACTATCACATCCTGCAGTGAAACCTGATATGGTGCCATATTTCCCAATTTTAGCCACAACAAGGATTGGATCTTTTGTCTCTAGTCTCATACATCCTAGGGCAGGATCTTGGTTGTAGCGTTTTGCATTCGGGGTGGATATGGATTTAGGCATTTTGACCATACAGCTGTCCTAAGACGGCCTTTCAATTATTGAAATTTAAAAATTGCTTGCAAAGGACAATTGAAATTTAAAAATTGCCTGCAAAGGACACTAATAAAAATTCCAATCTTGCCCTTTAAAGGATCTTTCAAGCATATGGATCATCAGTGGGCCGACCTATGAAATCTGTTACATTAAACAAACTCTTCCACCCCGAACCTGCACCGGGCCAAATTTCAACACTTAATTAATCCATTGTTAGAATGGTCACATAAACAATATGACTTCACTCCCCTTAGGTTTTTTTTTTTTTTTTTGATAATGCCTTTTTATGTGTGATCAACCTAACAATAGACTAACTCAGGTTAGAATAGAATTCAATCTCAACAGCAGAATGCAGAAATAGTTATTTTGAGTGGTTTAGATTGAAGGTTGCCCACCGATAGAATTGTAAAGCCACCTATGAAATCTGTTACATTGAACAAACTATTCCACTCCGTACCTGCACTGGGCTAAATTTCAACACTCCATTGTTAGATTGGTTACATGTAAACAATATGACTACACTCCCCTTAGGTTTTATTTTGACAATGCCTTTTATGTATAATCAATCTAACAATAGACTAACTCATATTAGAATAGAATTCAATCTCAACAGCTGTATGAAGAAATAGTTATTTTGAGTGGTTCATATTAAAGGTGGCCCACTGATAGAATTATAAAGCGGGGTAGAGTTCTTCATGGAAGCCTGATCCCATACCATAAAAATTTATAGAAAATGCCAACATAACAGTGACCGAACCAAGGCTTTCGAATTATTTTTTGCAAGTTGAATCAAGAAACACATACAAGTCTAGTAGACTAAACCCAGGCTTATATCAAAATGAATCCAACACTTTGGCATGATGTTGAACCTAATAAGCCTACACGCACACATTACTCTTACCCAATGTAGGACTTGTTTTTGGCAAGTTAGATCAAGAAATACACACACACACACAAGCCTAATAGACTAAACCCACACTCATATCAAAATAGATCCAACACTTTGGCGTGAAGTGGAGCCTAATAAGCCTACACGCACACATTGGGTAAGAGTAATTTAGGGGATTGTTTGTTTTCAACTTTTTCCGTGTGTAACCAATATAGATAACGTTTGTTTGAAACATCTTACATATGCAACCATTAGACTTGTAAAATATGATGTATACAGGATTCATTCACCAGTAAAAATTTTCACATCCATATTTATATGACTGAGACATTTACATTTTTACACACACCTTCAGAAAAATTGCCAATCAAGCTGCTTGTTCCGCCGCAGGGGTCTTGGAAGAACTTATTCTCAGCACTGTCTAAATCGAATTTGCTCCACTATAGCTTTTTGGAGAAGTTGATTGCAGCTTTTTGCTCCACTGTTGAACCCTTTGATTCTCCCAAACAAAACAGATGCTTTAATGGAGAACTGACCACATATGTTCTCATTGAGAGTGCAACTTGAATCAGGCTAATCTAAAACGGCATAGACTGAACCAACCAAAAGTGAAATTCGGGTTGGGTATATTTGGGTTCAGGTTTTGTGCTTGGGTTTTCATGAAATTCAGGTTGAATTCAGGTTTGGGCTTCTGGTACTCTTTTAAGTTTTACTTTGGTACTCGGCTATTCCATAAAACCATATATACATTCAGATATAAATTACTATTATTGTATATTATAGTGAGAGGTTTTCAATTAAATTTTGAATGCTACCTTTAATTTTGATTCTCATCAAAACCCAAATCTACCTGTCATTATATGTCACTGAGGAAGGCTTTTTAATCATATTTGACCTCAACCTATAAATCTTGACTCTCACTGGACCCCCGCATCAACCTGTTATAATATATTTAGCAGAAGGATTTCAATTCAATTTTGAGGCTACCTTTTAATTTTGACAAAAATGAAACATGCCAAACTGAACAAACTCTAGAGATTCTGAGAAATATGATGGCCCACTTAATTCTCATAAGTTCAAAAGAAATCTAAATATGAAATTTGCAATTGAATTTGAGCAATTTTCACTCCTTCGAACCACCTGAAGGGGCTTTCATTTCGAAATTTACTTACATGTTTTTCCACTGCATAGCAGGGCCTGCTTTGTTACATGAACTAATGCTACATATACAACATACACATTTTAAGTTAAAATCAACGGAACAACAGCCTCTTTCCTTAGTGATAAGATGCTTCAGTTCTTACTCCCCTCACCCAAGGGCTGTGGTCCCAGAGCCCCTAACCCGGGAATGCCTGCGCACACACACACAAAAGAATAAAAAAAAAACAAACCGATTAAGAAAGAATTTAGTTACCCAGCCAATAGATCGAGCATGTGTGGTTTTCATTCTTCTAGTCAGTATTAGGTTAGGATTTAACAGCATACAATTTGAATTGAGCCAATAACCAACCTGATCCGACCTGACCAGCCCAAGTTGCACCCCTGGTTCCTAATGTGACAGTATAAAACTATATTCCTAACATATGGCCAACCCAGCTGTGTAGATCACTCGGTAGAGTAAAATTTGGTCCTTTTTTCTGGAGTTTAACTGATTCAGGGAGAATTTAGGCAGGGCCCATTAAAAATTCACGTAAGCTTATGCTGAGACCCAACGCTTTGACAGCTGGAATGCGGGGCAACGCAGACTGGCCCACTAGATGACCAACCACTGGCCCCCATTTCCTTTTTTCCTTCTCCCAGTACACTGTCTTTTCCTGTGATGAATCAAAGGCAACTAGTATCCCCACGTGAAACATGAAACGGGCTTTCAAGAATTTATTTGCATCACCAGGTGATGTCCAATGTTCTCAATAATCAGATTCCAAGGGCATATAAAGGAGATTCTTAATTTGGCAATGTTCCTGATACCTTTTCTGGCTCTCTTTTGAAATTTTATTTGGTGCACTGGTTCTCTTCATGAAATAGGAATATGGCAAAGGAGCCACGAGTCTCATAGTTTTATACCGAAAACCATTTGATTCTCCCCTTGAATTATGAAAGAAAAGAAACCACCCTTTATTCCTTCTTCTTTTGCAACTCCCAAGTTATTAAAAAAAATAAAAAATATATATATTACAACAGAGTTCTCTTGGTTCATGTACTTAAAATCTTAAAAGACGCGCTAGGAATCTTGAGGACTTTCTCCTGCAAAGAACTTTACTCTAGAGAAAGTTTGATAACAGGTGAAGAATCCATGAGGATTCTGTAGAGTTGAAGATTTCTAGCTACCCCTAGAATAAGGATTGTTTGCTGATGATTTCACATTGACATGGATGATTATCGATAGATGTAGCTAAGAAAAATTAATTTCGGTGTGCAAATCTGCATAAAGTGAGGATTTTCAAATCCTGTGGGGCTTGGTCCGACCTGAAATTTTCATTGGGGATTTACAATTGCTAGACATAGGTTTTTCTAGGCCTGCTTAATATTTAGGCTGGGCATTGATTAAGTAATATAAAGTCCGAATCCCATCCTAACAAAAAATTTTTTTTTTTATCACCTTGAATTTTGATTTTTGGTGAGTGTTCAGGGTGGGTGAGGGGGTTCGTTTACAAGAGGAATTGAACTTTTACCTCCGCAGATTACACGTCCCTCATTAGTGGAGGTAACAGCATGATAAATTGTTTTATATTTGAATTTACCATCTCTATGGCACTTTTTTTATTGTTAGTACTAATCGGGCCTAAATGGGCAGGCTCAAGCCTGACATGTTTTAGGTGAGCTGGGCTCAAGCCTGACATGTTTTAGGTGAGCTGGGCTTGGACCAGCCACTTACAGACAGTGTCAGGCTTGGCCCGGACATGGGCCCTTGGTTCCAAAGTCAGGTTTGGCCTACATATTCATTAGCTCAGCCTGATCTGGGCAATAAACACCCCTAAAAACACTTGGAGAGTGACAGCACAAATTATTGAATATTAAACAGTTAAGTTAGCCACAGAACCTTTCTGACCATGTTATGCAATGTTGGAATTTCGCTTTTTGTGGATTTCTATTTCTTTAAAGCCTTTTCTCTTTGTACTCTCCAAGCACGTCTTTTATAGCCCTTATAAAACACCTAGTGATATTTGACTTCACATCACCGTAGTTTTTTCCCCAAAATTTCATTCTCCCGCTATAATACAGCTAGTGATATTTGATTGCACATCACCGTAGTTTTTCCCTCAAAATTTCACTCTCCCCTCATTGAACACTCTATGTTTAAATGTTGTTACCCTTCACATTCTATTTCTACTCATCTCTTCCTATGAAGACAATGAAGACACTTCATTTCCCATTGTCCTCAATGCAACATAATGTGCGGTGCATCACCATTTTACATACCATCTCATGTAACATACATTTTCTTATCTTCCAGTAGTTAGTCAAACCTCATTGTTAATGCAAACATCTAAAATTGTTGTTCTATGTTCTCTGATCAAAATCTCTGCAAAGATATCCTTATCGTCTTTACAAGCTAGTTAATCATATTTTTTAAGTATAAAAAAGTGTAACTCTTACTAGTTCTACTTTTATAGGTAAGTACGTGCTCCTTTCTTTTTTAAGTAGATGTATGCTACTATAAGGAAGGTCAAATGCCAAAGCAAATTCCAAGATAATGTCTCTTAACTTATTCCTCTCTTGTTCCAAGATAGTGTTTTATGAGCTCAATCATATTTTCTAGTATAACTCCGCCAGTTTTTGTTGTCGGTCCCAAGCTCGGGTAAAAGAGGAGGGTTGCATTAGGTAAGTGATAGCCAGCGTAAAACTTTGTCACAACCCAAACATGAATTCTGAAAAAATGATATTTCACGATAAGACTAGGACGTTCCCCCCTTTAAGCGATGCATTGCAGCGTCGCCTGGCTGCAGTTAAAAGTATGCAAGGGCTACCGCATGACTTTGTGCGGTTAAAGAAGTTCGTCCATGAAAAGAAGAGGAGGAATAGGAAAATTAGACTTGCTACTTGGAATATAGGAACCTTGTCAGGCAAGAGCATAGTGTTGGTTGAGGTAATGAAAAGAAGAATAATTAGTGTGGCTTGTATACAGGAGACAAGGTGGAAAGGAAAGAAAGCTAAGGAGCTCACGGATAGGTATAAGCTTTTCTATGCAGGAAAGAGTAATATAAGAAATTGAATGGGTATAGTTGTAGATAATGATTTAAAAGAGAAAATTGTGGGGGTAAAGAGATTTGGTAATAGAATTATAGTAATTAAACTAGTACTAGATGAAGACATAATTCATATCATTAGTGCATATGCTCCTCAAGTAGGACTAGAAGAAAATGTAAAAAGACAATTTTGGGAAGAGATGATGGTTTAATGCGAAAAATCCCAAATAGTGATAAGATTTTCCTTAGATGGGATTTAAACGGGCATATAGGAAGAGATAATAGAGGATATGAGAGAGTGCATGGAGGGCATGGATTTAGAGAAAAGAATGAATTCGGAAACACTATATTGGACTTTGCAGTGGCATTTGATCTTGAAGTAGCAAATATTTACTTTAAAAAGAGAGATGGGCATTTAATTACATATAAAAGTGGGAGTAATAGGAGTCAGATAGACTTTTTTCTAGTTAGAAAACAGGACCGATTGGCTTGTAAAGATTGCAAGGTTATCCCAGGAGAGAGTTTGACTACGCAACATAGGCTCAGAGTTTTAGATATTTGCATTAGAAGTAGAAAGAGAGCGGTAGTAAATAAAATGGAGCCTAAAACAAGGTGGAGAGATTTCAATGGGGAAAGAACAAATATATTTAAAGACAAAATGATTGAGAAGGGAGAATGAAATATTGAAGGAGAAACTACAGTAATGTGAAATAAAATGGCTAATTGCATTAGGAATGTTGCAAAGGAGGTACTTGGAGAATCAAAAGGGAAAAGACATATTAATAAAGAAACATGGTGGTAGAGTATGGAAGTTCAGAAAGTTATTCAACAGAAAAAAACATTGCTATAAAGTTTGGCAGGAGACTAAGAGTATAGAAAATTTTGAGTTGTATAAGAAGGCAAATAAGGAAGCTAAGAAGGTAGTAAGTAGTGCAAAGTGCAAAGCATACGATAATCTCTATAATAGGTTGGGAACAAGAGAAGGAGAAAAGGATATTTATAAGCTTGCAAAAATAAGAAAAAAGAAAAGTAGGGACATAGATCATGTTAAATGTATCAAGGACAATGAAGAAAATATTTTGGTGAAGGATAACGATATTAAAGAAAGATAGAAGGAATATTTTAGCAAACTTCTAAATAAAGAACATTTGAGCGATACAAGAGTTGAGGAGGATACTTCATTACAAGAGCATACTTTTCTCCGTAAAATTAGAGGAGTGGAAGTGAAGGAAGCATTAAAACGAATGAAAACAGGAAAAGCAACAGGCCCAGATGGTATTCCGATAGAGGTATGGAAATACTTAGGAGAGGTTGGAGTAAGTTGGTTATGTAAACTATTCAATAAGATACTTGTGACAAAGAAAATGCTAGATGAATGAAGAAGAAGCATTGTAGTACCTATATATAAGAATAAAGGAGATATACAAAATTGTACCAACTATCGAGGGATTAAACTTATGAGTCATACTATGAAGTTATGTGAGAGAATAATGGAGCAAAGATTGAGAAAGAAGATCAAGATTTCTGAAAATCAATTTGGTTTTATGCCGGGGAGATTAACTATGGAAGCTATCTTTTCACTTAGGCAATTAATGGAAAAATATCGAGCAAAGAGGAAAAATCTACATATGGTCTTTATCGATTTAGAAAAAGCCTATGATAGAGTACCGAGGAATTTAATTTGGTAGGTCTTAAAGAAAAGGAATATCCCCAGATGTTACATTGAAATTTTTAAGGATATGTACGAAGGAGCAATAACAAATGTGAGAACCACATGTGGAGAAACAGGCGGATTTCCTGTGACTATAGGTTTACATCAAGGATCAACCTTAATCCCTTATCTCTTTGTATTAATTATGGATGAGTTAACTGTGCATATTCAAGAAGAAGTACCATGGTGTATGTTATTTGCAGATGATATAGTATTGGTGGATGAATCAAGAGAGGGTGTAACTACAAAGCTTGAGAGATGGCGAGGGGCATTAGAATCTGGAGGCTTTAAAATAAGTCGTACACAGACAGAATATATGGATTGTAACTTTAGTCGACATATACAAAGTGTTGAAACCACTGTCAAAATTGAAACCTATGAGATACCACGTAGAGATTCTTTTCGGTATCTAGGCTCGATGATTAGTAATGATGGGGAGATTGACAAAAATATGAAACATAAGATAAAAGCTGGATGACTGAAGTGGAGACTAGCTTTGGGAGTGCTTTGTGACAGACGAATACCAATGAAATTGAAGAGCAAATTTTATAGGACAGTGGTTAGACCAGTTATGACATATGGAGCAGAATGTCGGCCAATTAAGAAGACGCATATTCATAAGATGGATGTAGCGGAAATAAGAATGCTTAGGTGAATGTGTGGTAAAACTATAAAAGATAAAATTAGAAATGAACGCTTTCGAGAACATTTAGGGGTAGCGCCAATAGGGGATAAGATTAGATAAACTCGTTTAAAATGGTTTTGGCATATTGAGCGTAGGCCAGTAATGGCACCGGTGAGAAAAAGTTTGAATATACAAGTGGAGAGCCTATCCAAAGGTAGGGGTAGGCCGAAGAAAACATGGATGGAAATCATTAATTCAGATTTAAAGATGTTTTACTTATCGAAAGATTTAGCTCAAAATAGAATGGAATGGAGAAATAGAATTTATGTAGCCGACCCCAACATGGTTGGGATAAGGCTTTAATGATGATGATGAATCATATTTTCTAGTATGAAAAGGTCTATTGACTCCTATTATTTCCACTCTTATAGGTAATTAAATACTCCTACCTTTTTAAAGTAGGTGCATGCTATTATGAGGTTAAATGCCAATGCAAACTCCAAGATGGTGTTTCTTAAATCATTCCTTCTCCAAATCCTTGTCCTCCATGCACTCTCTTATATCCTCAAGTCATAAAAAAGGAAAAAAAACAGTAGTAGAACGCAAAATTCATACTTACAATTGAATGATCCAGCAACAAGAGCATTAATTCTCTCTAAGACCTAGATCTCCCACAAGGTCTTGACATAACAGGTTTCCTTAGATCACCAGATAAACTATTAGAAATAGAATGTGCCTCTTTGTTTTATATTAAATAGGAATTCATAGTCAAATGAGTTCCACCGAAGGACGACTAAAGAGGCAAGGTTGAATGATATGAGATAATGGGGAAAGGATAGAAGATAGCAATATAGATGGGACCTAGGATTTGTATTGTTAGGACCTAGAATTCATAAATAAAATCCCAGAATTTTAACGACAATGCTGAATCAGACTGTTCTACGTCGGCCTACTTGAACTTGACAATCCAGGGCTATTCGAACACACAATTTCAGCAGTCTTTCTGCCATTGGAACATAATCCAATTTCAAATCATTCTCCAACCCATTGTTATCACGCAACTTCGTCAAACTGAGAAAGCAATAGCCACAGAAAGCTACAACTCCCAGATTGAATAATTGAACATCAATCCCTGCACCTAAATAAGTTCATCAAGTAACCACAATATAGGAGTTGAAGCAATGAAATCAGAACACAATCCAAACCTGTCTCAGTATCAATCAAAAGCCCAGCAGTTGGTGTCAGGTACTGCTATTGCACATGCAGTAGGTTTCATTTCAGACACTTAATAGACCTATTTCAAAAGTCTGTACATTAAATAAGCACAGTGGGTACAGGCACTGTGTGGATCTCAGGCAAGTTTGAGAATCAAATTGAATCAAGCAGCAGATAGAGTTTGGAATTTGGAATCATTGATCAGCCACCTTAGTTACAGATTGACGGTATTTGAAAGTTTAGCAAGGTGATTAGCAGTGGGAGACCTAACCTGAACTAGTTATCACGTGCTGGAGTCGGATCATTAAAGAAAATCCATGTACGCGCACTGTGGTTCAATCCCCAAAATGGAGGTTCAGCATTTTTCTATTTCCTACCAGGCACTTATTCAAAAGCTTCTAGTTTGTCTGATCACATCACCATTCTCAAACCCATCACCTATCTCCCACCCAGAGAGATTTTGATCCATCCCTTAAATTAATGACTGATTCCTGTTCCTATATTCTCTCTCTCTCTCTCTCTCTCTCTCTCTCTTCCAACCACAATCTCAGCAAAACTTTCTCTGCCTCTAATATACATAATTACATTTTTCTGCCATTCCTTGAACATATTTAATATAGACAAAAAATAGCTCGAACTGAAATGAATGCAAATCTGGTTGGTTAGGAGTGAATTCAGATTAATCCAGATTTAATTCAGTCAATCAGACAGAAATTTAAATCAAGCCCATGGACCTTCAAATCTGAAAATGTAATCATCAAAGCAAATTATGCAAACTATTCAATGGCAATTCACACAAGCACCTTAGCCAACAGTGTTAATAGAGAATTCCACATGAGCTAAGGATGGTTTGTTTGTAACACAAGCGACGTGATACCTTATCGAAGCAGCCAATAACACACATCCCAGCAATTTGATAATGATACACCAACCATGCTGTGCATTATTGTAATTTGAAAACAAATCCACTTTCAAAGAAAATCAGTTTTTTTTCCTAGTTGGGTGAGAGGTACAAACTTTGTGAGACCTCTACCTCCCCAGTGATTGATCCCCCAGCAGGAGTGTGGGATAGGGCCCCCTTACCACTGGGCTGTCCCGAGTTTCTCTTTAAAGACAATCAATTGCTTGGTATGATGATTGAATAAAGTGCTATGACATAGACATCTGTGGCTGGTTATGCTACAGGCAAGCACGTGAATCAGGATGAAACGGAGGGTACTTAAGTGGCCTTCCTGAACCTCCATAACAAGGAACCAAGCTATGTGTCCCCGGTCAAAGAACAGTGGAGAGGAACACCGCCTCAATTATACAACCAAATATTTGGGGTTGGGGATTGGGGTTCAGGAAATTCGGTTTTTTTTTTTTTTTTTTGTCAATAACTTTGCAGAGAGATCCATCAAAAAAAAAAACCTAATTTATATTCAGCTGTTACATCTCATCATAAGCCAAAGAATTAGAAAAAATAAATCTCATTATAACCCTACCCTAGATTATTTACATCCCAGCCATTGATAGAATTAGAAAAATTAAAACCAACCAACCGAACAATAGAAGAATAAACTTACTAGTATAAGTCTCCTAGATAGAAACAAATAAAAATAATTATAGTTCAGAGTTTTAATTATACATCAAAATTGCATTTCACAAAGAATGGAAACATAGATGTTTTTTTATGACTTCCCTCTTGATAAATGTGTGGCATATGGATATCATAAGGGCTATGCTGGAGCCACTTTTTAAGCTCCCACATCAGCCTTGACGTTGTAACGTCTCACACAGTATTCTGAGCTGTCCCTTCCCGAACTTCCCCTAATTTTTCACTCATGCTGCTCTAGGATAAACTTTTTATTTATCACCACTCTTCTTCATTTAAACACAAACCTGTTACAAGCAACACCGACTTCAGTGCCTCTTTCTCCTTGTACTTGATAAACGGAAACTAAAGACCTTTTTATTCTCTTCTAGTCCATAAAACGAAAGCACTCCCACCAGCCCATTCACTATGAACAAAGAAAAATTACCTGTCATGCAGTCTTGATTGTGGTGACAATAAGGGTAAACCAAGTCCAACTATTGGTGCCGGATCCCCTTTCCTTCTCTCCTAACCTCCATTATTCATCCATTCTCCCCTTCTACTTTGCATCACCAAAGCATCTGTTTGATTTTTCAAAAGATTTCATCTAGACACCCCACACGTAGAAAACCATTTCACCATTCAAAAAACAGAAAGTAGAAAATCATTATACAATCTCACCAAATAAACACAACTTGTCTCCATTTTGATCATTTTATTCGTAAAACCAGTCTCCTTTGACCTTTTTGGCATGGTGAATTGAGAGAGAGAGAGAGAGAGAGAGAGAGAGAGAGAGAGAGAGAGAGAGAGTACAAATCACTTATCCCTGACTATGGTTTCTCTCTTTTGAGTCTATTATGAATTGTTCCTTTTCTCTATATGATTAAGTGAACACTTTCAGTGAGTGGATTTCCTTGCGGTCTTGTCAAACCATGAAAATATCTCAAGGCTCTTTGGAATGGTATCCTTGGCACCAGTTATGTTATGTTAGGAATCATTCCCAATTTTTAGGATTTCCTACTTGGCTCTCAGACTCATAAGTCGTAACACATATTGATGTCTTGCCACATCAATCAAAACTAAGTCTTGCCGCGGCAATAAAAACTAAATAACTAACTCTACATTACTTGGTTAGGGTCTCTATAACCAGACTATGAATCACTTCCAAGGCTCCAGCACAACTAGGAGGTCGAATTGGTAGAAAGGGTCAAATCATATAGTTTTATTTGCTAACGTAAAGAAGCCTTTCAAATTGTTATATTTCTTCCAAAGTGACACGCATAAGCTACTCAAATTCTACCTCCATTCATGCTGCTCTATGTGACCAGGGAGAGTCTGCTGGGTCAAGCAATAATGCGGATTACCAGTTGCCTACAAACAGGACTTGTTGCACACCTGTATAAGGCATTAAAAAACTTCCAACCTTTGATGCTTGTTTGAGTTCCAACAAAATTACCTACCCTGATTACATCAGACTGAAAAGATCTTAAGAATGTCAGATGGTAATCACATCATCCATCCCACATTAAAATTTTGATGTGTTCATACTGTTAGGAGCCCATACAGGAGCCAAAAATGGATTAATGAGGTCCAAAAAAATTGGATCTCATGAAAAACTGAAGCGCCTCTTGTGCTCAAGTTCAATTAAACTTAAAAAAAAAAAAGCATTACACCAAATACTAAATATTTTACAATAATCCCCAGCTAATAGGGATGCAGGCTACGCTTTGGACAATGTCTGCTGCAGACTAGAACCATGACCCATGGATCACCAAGCCCACTGGGCCCAACCAAAGGAACCAATCAATTGACCATTGGGATTTAAGTTGATTAGGAGTGTTGATTAGGAATTTTCATTTATTTAGAATTCTTAAATTAGGAATTTAGACAGATTTGGCTTTGATTTGCTTTTAAATTGTTTTTAGCAAGCTTCTAAGAGATTTAGTTTCCTTTAATGTTTAGGAAAGTAGTCCTATTAGGGAAGGCAATGTTCAACATTTCCTATAAATATATAATCGCTTCATTGGGAGAAATAGTCTTCACTATTCAATAAAGAATTGTTTGGTTTCTCTATAGTTGTGAGTGTTTCTCTTCGGTTGAAGAGTGCTAATGTGTGTTAAATCTCGAGAGAGATTTGGCCAGCCACCCCATTGTGGAGTCGGCTCTCGCTTGGAATTCATCCAGGATTCAGGAAACCCCTCGCCAAGTTTCCACATTCGTTCACGGATCAAGGGCTGCATCAATGTGAGATGATTTTTTGGCACTTGTTGCCCAAGAGTTTGTTGCCTATTCAGCTCTGCATATTTGGTGGAATGGACCGAACATTGTCGCATCATTGGTTGATGCTTATGGTTTCTATCACTATTCCGTTTTATGCACTCCCAGTGTTTTTTGTTTAACCAATACCATTTTAAAATAAAATAAAATCAAGAGTCTCCGATCTACTAAACAAATCAATTCCGGAAAAAAAAAACATTAGAAAGTATATTCAATATATAATTTGCAATGACAGTCACAACTCAAAACTGAAATAACATAAAGTCATCACCCAAGTTAACTCCAGCAGCTTGATAATATTAGACAACCATACTGAAAGAAGAACACAATTATTGGCATACCCCATGATCAATAAAATAGTGTGAAAATGCATAATGGGAAACTCATCCCTACATAATATCCATCTGCAATGACAAGCCAAAACAAACAATTTCCCCATAAAGGCATATAAAGCATGACAACAAGAATTTGCCACTTTCCACTAAAAAGAACAGAATGAAGCACAATGAGACAGGATAACAGCAGAAACTAAACAGGATGAAAATGACCAAGCACCTCACTGCTTCAAATACTCCACATACCACCTGTAAGTGTCGGCGAGGCCGTTCCGGAGGGCAATCTTAGGCGCCCACCCCAATGCCGCCAGCTTCGAATTATCCATGAGCTTCCTCGGCGTCCCATCGGGCTTCGTTGTGTCCCACACAAGGCTCCCCTCAAACCCCACCACCTCCTTCACCAGCTCAGCCAGCTCCTTGATGCTCACCTCACTCCCACTCCCCACATTCACATGCTCCAATCCACTATACTCCTCCATCAAGAACACTACCGCATCGGCCAGGTCGTCCACGTGCAAGAACTCCCGGAGGGGCGCGCCGGTGCCCCAGACCACCACCTCCGCCGCCCCCGCCGCCTTCGCCTCGTGGAACCGCCGCATCAGCGCCGGCAGCACGTGCGAGTTCTCCGGGTGGAAGTTGTCATTGGGGCCGTATAAATTGGTGGGCATCAGCGAAATCGCATCGAGATTGTACTGCAACCGGTAGGCCTGGCACATCTTGATCCCGGCGATCTTCGCCACGGCGTACCACTCGTTGGTGGGCTCGAGCGGGCCGGTCAGGAGGGCGGCCTCCGGGATCGGCTGCGGGGCGAGCTTCGGGTAGATGCAGGAGGAGCCGAGGAAGAGGAGCTTCCGGGCGCCGTGGCGGCGGGCGGCGTCGATCACATTGGTCTGGATCTGGAGGTTCACGGCGATGAATTCGGCGGGGTAGGTGCTGTTGGCGTGGATGCCGCCCACCTTGGCGGCGGCGAGGATGACGTGGCGGGGGCGGTGCCGGGAGAAGAAGTCCTCCACGGCGGACTGGCGGGTGAGGTCGAGCTCGGCGCGTGAGGGGAGGAGGAGATTGCGGAAGCCCAGGGAGCGGAGCTTGCGGACGACGGCCGAGCCGACGAGCCCGCGGTGGCCGGCGACGAAGATCGAGGCGGTCTTGTCGCTGAGGAAGGTGGTCGGACGTGGAGTTAGGGTTTCTGCAAATGTTCAGGTTTTAGGGTTAGGGTTAGGGTTTGGAGATGATTTTCAGTTGCAGTGAAGTGAAGAGAGACAGAGAGAGAGAGAGAGAGAGAGTAGTAATTGAAATACAATGGGAATTGGAATCATACCATTTTCAGAGACTTGCATTTTGGCAGGGAGGTGTTCGGGAGATTTCCAATTCTTCTGATTCCAAGGAGATGGAATGCCTCAGCTGCTGCTCCTGAGAAGTGAAGAAACACAGAGGGAGAGTGAGAGGGAGATGTATAAGTAGATCTAGCAGAGTGGAGGCTCTGACTTGGAGAAATTAAGTGGAAGAAGTGGGCCACCTGATCAGAAATCAGTGGTGGTCAACAGAAGATGATCTCACCCCACAGTAATATATTATCAACCATCTGATTATTAGAGTGTGATTGATGAATGTTATTAATAATGTAGAAGATTTTGTTACTCATACTTTTAATCAAATGGTGAATCTTAGAGTGGGATAATTCCTATCGAAATAAAGATATCTTGAGAGGATGTTAATTTTGAGAGCATCAAATTTTCAATAATTGGATTTCACTGTAGAGTTTTAAACTCCTCAAATTAGAATCTTTCTCGGTTAAGAGTAGAGGTTGGATATAGACAATGATAAGGTTTGTAATGTAGAAACGTATTATAAATAGTATGATATGAGTTTTAGTATGTTCGAACAAAACTATAATGGCTATTGAAACGGTAAATGATAAAGCAAAGTTGATCTTCAAATATCAATATTACTCACGTCATGTAGGCTCTCACTATATGTACATGCGCTCTAATTGTTTTACATATGAATCGTCAAGTTGGAACATGCTATGATCCAAATCCAAAATGTTATGATGATCCCAACTTCTCATGAATCTACAAATAGGTTCTATTCGTGCTTTATTTTGAATTGGAAACTTGGATCCTCAAGTAATAGTACTATACCCATTTACAACCATGCACCTACACATAGCGTTACAAGCGAGTATCTAATCACCGAAGTCATGGGTTCCAAACAAAGCAGGTGTTGCACTTGTTTATGGATGCAAGAGAATATCAAATTTCAATCTAAATGGAACATAGGATTTAAAACATTTATATCTAAATTTAGATCTTTAAATGTTTCGTCCTGAGAATCAAATCTAGGACAGTAATATCCACATATTAAAAGCATATATTAGTCTTAGAGGCCTACAAAGCTAGACTAATATCCATATTTGAAGATCTCCTTAGCTTAAACAATTTATCTTTTAAGTTTATTTTAAAGACTATTTATCAAATTATATTTGTGCATTTCACATCATATTTCACATCCAAAACTTTATTGCTTTTTTGTTTTGGTTTGTTTTTCCTTTTTCCATTGATGTCAAATCTGAATACAACATCGAGGTTCCATTTTGATCTAGATCCATGTTTGAGCATGAGGATGAATTCCAAATCCGGATCCATCATGTTCCGCCCCAAATCTGACTCATTTTCATTCCTAACTACATATTGGGATGTAGTAATTCATGCAATTCAACATCTAGGAATTTTAGAACTTGAAGTTGTTAAAAATGAAGAGTGTCTTGTATTTTTGGAGCTTTTCTCTCCTATGTAGCCATGCAAGGATGCCATACAAAACTTGAAGTTAATCTTTCTTGTACAAGTCGCTTTGTATCAAAGGAGAGGATCGAAATCCTACACTATTAAGGGCACATTTGTGGAAAAGGAAATCTGATTCAAATTAGCCCTTTGAAGTTGGACTTTCGTGTCCAGCATTTTAGACTTGTTTGGTGCAGCATGCAACTCCATGAAAACCCATAATTTGAGTGTGTTTTTCTTTGCAACATAAGAAAGTGAATGTTATTACAAAACACAACTAAATCAAACATTCGTTGGAGGTGATTCTTGAGATCTTTCTATGATCACAACTTTAATATATGTTTACTACCAAAATGTGCTTAAACTTTTATGGAAGAAAATTTTGATGTCTTTCTCTCATATCTTCTAGGGCTTGTTTTGTATGTAAAACAACAGAAAGTGAGAGTGAAAATGGAAATTTGAAAGGGGGGAGGTTGAGAATACAAAAGCTAAAAGAAGCATGGATTCATTTTCGCCGAAATCAAGCTGCACAAATGCACCCTTGAGTTACAAGCAAGTACTAAGTATGGGCAACTAATTGACTATATTTTTGGACAAAAACAGCTAATTACAATTGCAATTAATTTTTTGTTCATTCTCAGTTACATTGTATTGATTATGTTAATTACCTTGTTAGTATGGTAAGAACACATCCAAGCTAATGCTGTTGAAAATGTATAGGAAAATCAAATAGTCCATAAACCTTTTATAAGTTTATGAAAGATCATATCCATCGATGTGTGTTATTTCATAACTAAGTTTGATACCCTTAATCTTAGATAACTCGTGGCTACTATGTCACGGTCTTAGGAATAAACAACAAGAAATGATCCAGTAATCTTCCACCTTGTGCCTAAATCAACGAGAGAAGAAAAATCCAACCTATGCTAGCTGTCCATGTGGGTAAGAAAAAAGGTTAAAAAGGGATCAAGTTTTGCCCATATCTCAATTTAGGACATAAAAAAACTTGCATTTCAAAATAGACCTTATATTTTTCATTAACCTTCCAAATCAAGATATCCAAGAGAAAGGAGTTTTCCGACTATTTTTCTCCCCTACTTTCTTCAAAATACCCAAAATATCCTTGGAAGCGCAAAAACTCTTTTCTTCTATTCCAATCCTCTCTTCTCGATTCCTTTTGTCTACAAAAACTAGAATAAATTCCAACCCACTGGTCTTCTAAGAAAGAGAAGGAAAATCCTCTGTCGAAATGAGTCTAGATCAAAGCTAAGAATTTTAAGATGTCTTCAAAGTAATTGCCTATTTCATCTAAGAAGCTCAAAAAAACATTAGAGGAGATAAAAGGAATGCAATAGCAGCAACGGAGGGTCGGTTGTCACCTCATATCCACCAAGCGCCTATGCTCTTGATTTCGACCCTTGATCTTCTTTGGCAATTTCATTGTTTAATAAACTGGGTCTTTTGTAGATTTGGGTATTTGAATTTCTCTACATTTTATTTAGCTGGGAGTATAATAGGAAAAAAAAAGGATGGAAAACATAGGGCTTTAGGGTTCAACCATCAGTATCCTAAGTCCAACATGTGTATTAAGGGGAGATGAATATGTCCATTTAGTGGGGTCACCTAGTTTACAATCACGGAGATGAATATGTGTTTCAATCTAAATGTGAACAATGCAAAAGATAATGCTAACAAGTGGGAGCCACCTCCCATCTAGTGAAAAATATCAGTTTGACCTCAAGTAGGTATCCAAGTACACAATGTAATAAACCAAATGGCTTTGTCTCCTTTATCAAGCCATGAAAAAGTCCAACTTAGCTAATTTAAGTAAGGGACAAAGCTTCCTATGATTGCAAAGCTCGCATCAATCGAATTGATCCAGCCCCACCATCAGTGTTAGTATTGGCATCGTCCTTTTTGCTGGTTATATAGGGGAAGATTAGGGAATTGAGGATGCAAGTGTTGATCATAAGAATCACATGTCTTGAGAGAACTCAGCCTCTCTGCATTTGGGGCTCTTTTCTTCCTAAGAATATGACTTTTCTTAGGATCGATAGATTTGATGTAAGAGAATCGATTCTTTTACAATTCATGTTGCTGAAACAAGGAGCGATAACAGCATTGGTTTCAATGAAGAGAAAACTGACGTTCTAAATGATACAAGAAAAGGCTAAGGGAATTTAAAATATTTTGAAGAAAATGGGGGAGAAATGTTGAGGAAAACTCATTCCTCGCTGGATGTCCTGATTTGAAATGTGAATAAAAAACTTTAGGCGCCACTTTGAAAGGTGATTTTTTTTAGTCCTGAATTGAAATCTAAGCAAAACTTAAGCCTTGTTTTGAAATTTTCTCTAAAAAAGGAAGAAAAAAACATCTTATAAAGTTTACAGCGAAAGTGATCTCATTAAAATAGCTGTCCATTGAGAAACTCGAGACGATCCAATAGCAAGGGTGTCTGATCTCACGCAGTGCCTAGGGATCGATCAATCGACAAGAAAATTGTCTTGTACCACTGACCCATCTAGGCAAAATAATAATAATAATAATAATAATAAAAGCTATCCATTGCTTGAACCAAATCATAACTACAATATTTTCCCTTGAACAATGTTTTTATCTACGGTCATCAAGTTGTCCCGCTTGTGTAACAATTGCTGAAGATGATTTGCAGCCCACTAACTACCCCTTGACATAGTGGCCATAAAGAGAGAGGCCTGTTTGTTTGAAGATTCAAATGATAACAAAATGAGAAGAAGCAAGAAAACTTGGAATCCACTGACGATGTGTTTAAATTGTCCTGATAATTGGGCCTTTTGGGTTGGTTGCTTTAAAAAAAAAAACCCTAAAAGCCTTGAAAAGCTTGTTTGATTATTAAACTTTTAATGAGGCTTTTTGCAAGCAGAAGTTAATTATTACCTTGCTGAGTAAGCATCACGCCATTTCATGACTGAATGTAAATTTTTAACTTTTGCAGGCCATAAAGTGAAGAGACACTAGTGGCTGACGGAATGATCCACGGAATGAAACGGATGGCTACTCTTATCCTTTTCTCTTTCTCCCTAAGCATAGATTTGCAATCAAATGGTCAATCTTAGGATTTGTTTGTATAAAGGCGTAGTTCTGCAGAACTGGCATTCCTACTAAGTAGGTAGGAACTCCGGATCAGCTCCAAGCAAAGAAAATGAGGCCAAAAATATGATTTTCGCCCTCTTATCCCCGTTACACCAAACATATGCAAGAAAGGCGCCGGGCCCTGAGTTTCCGCGGATGGAGGCATTACACAAGGGCTCCCTTCAAGTGGAACAATTTCTAATAGAGTGGGATGGGAGGATGTTAATTTTGAGCAAGTTAGGTTTTCAATAAGTGAGCTCCAATGTAGAGTTTTAAATTCCTGAATTTAGGATTTTTCTTAGTTAAGGGTAGGAGGATAGATATGGACAATGACAACATTTGTAATATAAAGTTGTATTATAAATAGTATAATTTGAGTTTTAGTATATTCGGACAGACTATGGTGGATATGGACTCGAATATGTCTTCATAGATCCATTTTGGATAAAAAAAAATAGAAGCTATGTATAGTATTTGGATTAGACATAAAATGGAGAAAAAAGAAAATAAGAAGATTACAAGACCAAGAAAAAAAATACCATTTCAAATCCCAAAATGAAATACGAAATGGATGGACTCCAAAACAATTTTTCAAAATATAAAAGTAAGTCTATTAAATGGTAAATGATAAAGACAAAGTCGATCCTCAAATATCAATATTACTATATTCATGTAGGCTCTTAATATATATGTGTTGTAATTGTCTTAGGTGTGAATCCTCTAGTTGGAATGCACTAGGATCTAAATCCAACTTTTATGATCTTAAATGCCTGAATCCGGACCCAAGTTTCTCATGAATTTACTCATAGGTTCTATACTTGCTTTATTTTTTATTTTGTATTAGAAACGAAGGATACTCAAATGATACTATATCTATTTGCATCCATGCGCCTAACATATAGGGTTATAAATAGATATCTGATTATTGAAGTCTTGGGTTCCAAACAAAGCAAATATGGTACTCACTTATGGATCCGAGAGAAATTCAAATTTCAATCCAAATGGAAGCATAGAATTTAGAACATTCATAACTGAATTCAGATCCTTAAATGTTTCGACCTGATAATCAAATGTAGGACAATAATATCCACATATTAATAACATATATAAGTCTCAAAGGCCTACATAGCTGGAATAATGTTGACATTTGAAGATCTCCTTAACCTTAATAATTTATCTTTTAAGTTTATTCTAAAGCCCAGTTACCTACTTATATTTACGCATTTTACATCATATATTACATTCAAAACCTTATTGCTTCCTTTTGTTTTTGTTTGTTTTTACTTTTTTCATTGACATTAGAGCTGAATACAACATAGAGGTTTTATGTTACATCTAGATCCATATCTAAGCGTATGAGGATGAATTCCAAGTCCGCATCCATCATGGTTAAACACGTGATCTGACTCATTTGCATTCCTATCTACATGTTGGGATGTTTATTTCATGCAATTCAATATCTAGGAATTCTAGGACTTGGAAGTTGTTGAACATGAAGAGTGTCTTATATTTTTGGAGCTTTGGTCTCTTATGTAGTCAATTGGTCGCATTAAGAGAGCTGTCAATTGAGAAACTCGAGATGCCCAAGTGGCAAGAGTGTCTCATCTCACACAGTTGCTTGCATATGATCCGCGGGCTGAAAGGTTGTCTCACAACCAGTGTAACACTCACCGATCTCGGCAAAAACATGGTTAAAAGAGTTGTCCATTGCTTGCACCAAATCAAAACCATAATTTTATTTTCTTGAACATGGTTGGCGATTTTATATTCTACAGGAGTTGTCCCCTTTAAAGAACGGTAACTAAAGCAAGTGGTAAGATACATCAGTTTTTATTGAGAGCTTCAAGTTTCAACCCTAGCCTCACCCCTTTCCTTGCATATGTGAGTTTTCCCCTCTTTGCGTGTATGAGTTCTCTTTCTATGTTTGCAGGTTCTTCTCTAAGGGACCCAGCCGTCCTTAGCTGGGATATAAAAAAATTTTGTTGTCCGGTTTATGTACCAAGAGCGGAAGAAGATTTGCAGCCCACTGACCATTGACATGATGGCCATGAAGAGAGAGGCCCATTCTACTAAGGCCTGTCTGTGCACGTTCTGGGCCATCCAGCTAAAAAAGAAGAGTCCCGTTTGGTTGAATACTCAAAGGATAACACAATGAGAAGCAGCAAGAAAACTTGGCATCCACTGAGGCAGTTTTACTTTAAAATGACCAAGAGCTATCTTGTGTTGTGCCACCTTCATCTCAGCTGTTGATCTTTAAAACGACTGAGATGATTATACAAGCATTGAATATGTCTAGAACTCTCCACTACATCACCATGTATTCCTATATATTTAATTCTATGCAAACAACGCGGCCCTTGAAATCATGTATCCTAATTTTCACCCAAAAAAATGGGTCCAACATGACTTCCCATTAGATTAGTCCTATTTTAATTCTAAGTCAGGTGAGTCAAGTCTTTATTACAAAAATGAGTATTAACAATCTGGATGACCGCATAACTACCAGTTTATCTGAGCCCCACAGTGAGGATCGGCATTTGTATTGCATCATCTACAAACATTATTGCAACCCCATAAGATTAATATAGTTGGATGGGTCTCACCATGACTGCCAACATCAAATGGGCTTTACATTACAATGATTTCTCAATGATGTTCAATACTAGATCAGGCCAATTAGAATAAACACCAATGCGTAAGTACTTCTGTGCTTACCAATATTTATGGCCCAGCATAATTAGCATCATTAAATGAATCTCACTGTGATACTTATGACCTGTTTGTTTGCATAGCAAACCTAGGAATAGAATAAATAGAAATTTATAAAATCCATACTTTTTTTTTTTTTTTGAATGGGCATATGAATTCATGTAGTTAAAAATGAAGACCAAAGGTGAGTGAAAAAAAAAAAAACCATCAAACCTCCTCTTCAATGAAAATTGAATGAAGGGAAGATCAGAAATGAATACCCCACTCTCATTTGAGTAATTCAATGCTCAGGCACGTCAAGATATATCTACATCTAAACCTTATATCCTTCACTCCTTGCATTTCACCTCTCATCTCTCTAATAATCCTTCGTGGAACTTATTTGACTTCCCAGGTATTCAATTCTTATATATTCTAATGCAACAAAGAGGCCCTTAGCATTGGAATGTAATGCTTGCCAACATTAAATCTCATATCGTTATTGCAAACATTGGACAGTTTCACTGTGACAAACACATCAAATCACGATTACAAACATTATACAGTTTCACTGTGATAAGCACTGTTTGACGTGTACACCATGAAATAATACGAGCTCCATGGAAAGCTAATGGAATAAGCTATCCAATGATCCAAATTCAGGTCAGTTTGACATCATTTGACACACAGAAATTGGCCATCATTAAAAATATAAAAATAAAATCACAACTCTGACCGCCCACGGCCATGGGTTGGATCACTTGATTGAAGCTTGGGTTTAAGTGGGTATAATGTATACGGGGCATAGGCTGCATCAATCCCTTAACCAATTTAGTCCTTACAACATAAAGATGTGCAAGACACAAACAATTGCGCGTGCACACAAAAAGAAACCTTAACTCAGTGCTACAGCCAAACAGAAGATCTAGAGAAGAGGACACGCAGAAATCAGTGCCACAGTCATTCAACGAAGGATCTAGAGAGAAAGGTTACGGAATGTCATAGCTTCAGAAATTGAAACAACAAAGCATTTTCATTATTTGTGCACTTTATCTATCTGATTATAGAAATATAGTTGTAAATCTGTAATAAACATTGACCTGTTTCAGATTCAGTTTTTATCTTTCTGCTTGAGATGGAATCAATGCTGCTTCTTGAGAAACTATGGATCTTGAAGTTTTCCTTGCATTTGATAATATGGAAAACTTATCAGGAAATCACTTGCTTCTCGTCTTAACAAATTTGGGCCTTGAAGCCTTCTTCTCCATCTTCTCCCTTTTCTTGCGGCTCTTTTCGTCTTCCACAGCCCCCTGTAGACAACAAACATACACCAGAATACTATTATGAGTTATGACCAGACAAGCTAGCAGACACTAGACCAGTCATCTGAAGGGGATGACGTACCTCTGAACCTCCTGAGAGTAAGCCATTTAAAAGTGGGAGGAGTTTGTATATCCCAAATGCTGGTATCTGAAAAAAAAAAGTGATTGCCGTTTCATACCAACAGCAGCATTCCATTATCATGAGAACACAAAGAAACTTTCTCTATTGTTTGTCAATTTATGCAAAACCATGTGGGAATCCTGCTTTTCCAAACGAATTCTCAAACATACTACCAATTCTTTTTTTTTTTTTTTTTTTTGAAGTCCTTTTGCATACCCGGAAACTTAGCAAATTCTACCTTTACACCATTTTCTTAGCATTCAAGATTCATGTCATTAAAAAAATAAAAACAAAAATAATTTTAAAGAGCATAGATGCATAGATTAGAGAGTAAAGACTAAAGCATGTGATCATGATTTAAGCAATTAGTAGTTTTTCTGTCTGTCCTTGTGTTACTTGGCTTTCTTCAATAAGATCGCAATTACCATTCAAAGAAACGGACTGCAATTTTTTTTAATCGTGAAAAAATGATTGCAATTAATTAAATAAATCAATAGATACCTTGCATGGCCCTGATTGTTAAGCATTAAGTGTCACATACCCTATTGCACCTAAGCATGGCCCACAGTCAATCTAGCCACTATTTTGCTATCCTTACTCTTTATCACATTATTGTTGGTAAACTATGCATGTAGTTGAGTGGAGAAAGCATGGCTGGTCTCTCAAACTTGAACAATGGAGAGATTAGAAACAACACCTTCTACAGCTAAAATTTGATGGGAACACTTGTCATCTGAGATTTGCAATGATAGGTGGGACCATTTGAGATAGTGAGATCAGTGTATCCTCTCTTTCTAACGCCCAGCAGAGTTTTGCTCTATAAATATGGTGGAAACATTAGCTTCGAGGACAGGTCTTCATGAAGTGCTCATTAATCTTTCGCATAAAATGGAGGGGGATTCAAAGTGCATCATCAGTTGGGTTTTAGGTCGCTGCAAGGCCCCATGGAGAATGGTCAGCGAGGTGCACAAGGCGCCAGATCTTACCGGACATCATGATGCCTATTTCTCTCAAATCAAGAGAAGCACTAATGAAGTAGGTATCTAATGGCTAAGGAGGGTGTTTTGCAACAGGATTTTTCCGTATTTTATGATTATGCCATATCGTGCATCATAGCTTTTATCATTGTTAAATATTCTACCTGTCCTTTTTGTTGGTGTGTTTATTGTTTTCGTGGTGGTGGTGGTTTTAGCCTTGGGCCTCGTAGCTGTTTAGTATCATCATCATCATTATCAAAGCCTTGTCCCAACATTAGTTGCATGAATTATATTTTGCCGTTCTAGTCTATCCTAATCCTCGAATATTTGGCATTTCATAAGATTTATCCCTAGTAGTTTAATCCATGTCCTCTTTGGCCTACCCCTTTTCCCTAGTGGATCATCAACTTGCATAGAGAAACTTTCCTTGCCAGCGTCATCGTGATCCTGCATTGGACATGTCCCAACCATCTCAAACGAAACTATCTTAATTTATCAATAGTGAGGTTAGCCCTAAAAGCTGCCAAATGTTACATTGACCCAACATTCTCATCTATGCTACACTCATTTTGTTACATGTGTTGTTTCTTGATTAGCCTTATAGTTGTTCAACCAATGTTGCCTAAACTGTCTAACAATTTTTTAATAAAAGTTACCATTAAAAACAAAAACAAAGAAAAAAAAAGGAGAAAAAGCTTCTTGATCCAAGTTTTTACTTGAAAACAAATTCAAAAACCATGATGATCTCATAACTTGGCCCAGTGAGTTTCACATGAGCTTCCTATCCAAGATAGGTCTACCAAACCTAATTAGTCCATGGACCGGTGGGCCATCTAATGCCAACACTTTATCTGGTCTACCAAACCTAATTGGCCCATGACCAGTGGGCCATCTAATGAGAACACTTTATCCAATCAAATTGTCAGCCCAAAGTGAAATATAAAGCAAATAAAAGCAATGTATGTAAACCAACTTGCATTCCATCATGGTTTTCATCTTGGTTTTGAGAAAATGCTACATGAAGTTACTGCATTTCATGACATGATCTGATGAACATGAAAAGTATGCAAAACCTGAACTATTCATCTGTTATCATACCAAGGATGTGTCTAGACTATTTGCATTGATCAGACACCATGTTCCTTCAGATAGAGTATCACTTAAAGTTCCCAACAACTGTTATACTTCTTCAACTTAGATCGTATTAACATGGAAAACATGCAGAATCCAAACCACTGATTGTTGTTCTACCATGGTTGGGTCATAGCCTAATCACATTGATCGACAATAATAATCCTTCAAATAGAGAATATCTCAAGATTCCAACAGCTCCCCACCCATAAAGATAGAACAGTGTATGTGATCTGTGCTTTTCTAAGTGCAATTCATTACTTATGGGATCAGGCAAGTTTGTAGCCAGTACAGCCCTGCAGAACTAGATCCTTGGACCAGTCCCCTATGGGACAATAGTCACAATACCTTAACCATCACACTAGTCACATAATGGGCTTTTTGAATTTGCTTTACCTATATTGAAAATTTTGTCAACATTAAAAAAATCAAATAGTCTACATATCTGAGAGGTATTGTTTCCAAGCCCTTGCCCATCCAAGGCAAGCACTTAGGGATGATCAGTTTAGATATTGCAGGTATGTTGACATGTAGTGCATGCATGAATAGACTACCTAAACTTCAGATAAAGATGATCAAGATCATATCTTTAACTATTTTTATTTTTCTTAAAAAAAAAATGCATGCACCAAGATGTTGAATCTGTGGAAACAATATCAGAACCATTGCAATTTCAGATCAGCTGCGTAAGTGCTAAAGCAGCACTAAGTTATTTGTGGGGTCTTAATTTAGAAATCATTTAGTTCAGTCATCCAAGAGGGCCTCTCCTTGCTTTCTCTCCTCTCCTTGCTTATTCATGATTGTATTGATTGATTGGATTCTGAGGTGCCTATCCTGCGCAGCCTAATATACAAGGCAACCCAACACTATCTTAGCATCCAGACCATGGATATAATCAGATAACCACAGAGAGATCAATTTCCCTTGCAATCTCCAGCTTTTTATTATAACAATGTTTTAAAGAATAGAAGTAGTAGCCATGAGAAAATTTTGTAATATTAGATGCGAATAGCATATTATAAATAAGGTACACAACCATTGGAAAAAATCAGATCAAATAGTATAAGCATTCTTCAATGGATAATTTTGATTTGAAGTTTGAGCACTGTTGTTTTAATAAGCATATTATAGATAAGGTACACAACCATTGGAAAACATCAGATCAAATAGCATTCTTCAATGGATAATTTTGATTTGAAGTTTGAACACTGTTGTTTTAATATGAGAAAATGGCAGGATGGATTTATGGTCTTCCTTAGTCCTTACCACTAAATATGTGTACCAAAATTTGCCAGAAATGATAGATGTCAGCTGTACAAAGCTTGTTATGTAGATGACATCATGGAGGTAACTGTCACAAAGTCAAATGGCAATTTATGTTAGGCACATTGACAATAGAAAGCAGCCTAAATTGATCGCAAGTAGACCAGAAACAAAACCAATAACTAAAATTGTTAGTAAACTAAAAGCCTATATCATCTCAACCAATTTCTTCTAACATTTATACACACAAGAATGACAGTTCTCAGTATGATGCACCTGTTTCATAAAAGTTGTTTGTAGCACACATGGTTCATTTATCCAGACCATCAAATTCATTAGCCACACCATTGATGCAATCCTAAAAATACTATTTTTGCAATAAGCAACCGAAATGTATTCCAAACAAGACAGAACAAAGTAATGCAACCAAGAATAATCCTGAAACAATCTGGCCGGGTGCTAACCCCTCGTAAATCTGACCAAAACAAGAAGATTCCAAATCAATGCACTCAGATGAAACATTTTAGCAACCACAAAAACTGCAGCAAAGCAAATACCCCAAACAGCCCTCAATCAAATTGGATAATTTCTAGTAAGCATGCAGGATTTTAAAGCTCAAAACATAACAGAATAGAGAAACAAAATTCATGTAGCCGACCCCAACATGGTTGGGATAAGGCTTTGATGATGATGATGATGCAGGATTTTAAACTTAAATTTGCAATAATCACACATAGGGTAACAATCAAGGACCCATACAAGTTGAGGTGGTATAAATTTTGAGACTTGACCTAGAAACTAATCAAATCACATGCTAGAAAGAGAGAATCGGTTCCATGTTCCGTTCCCAGGAACACGTGACTAAATCTCCAAAGAGAAACTCAATATTCAAAAGGAATAGATCTTCAATAATTGTCACATATATTTTTGCAATAACAGTAACATAATCATAAATCCACTCCTCATTTGGCTAATGAATCTGCCACTTCATGAGAACCTGCTAATATATGCTAAAACTCTATCTCCAACGCCTCACATTCAGAATAGAATATCAAAGCCAACAAAATTTGGAGGCGTTGCCTACATAGAAGCGACAACCAGAATAGAATATCACAGCCATTCACAATATTCAAATTTCAAACTCCCTTCCCAGATCTTTGTTAAATTGTACTTAGTTATTTACAGGCAATTCAATCAAAGGATGATAATCTCTCTTTTTGTCTCCCCCAATCCGTAAAGGATTAGCATCTTATAATCAGAAATGGTGTGTCGCCATATCTACACACAGGTAAGTGCCCATCAGGTGAGCAGTCTAGATCACAAACCATGGGCAATCACAGGCTCCAGGCACGGAATGGTTGCAACCAGACCCCGTAATTCCTTTAAGGAATTACTAGGCACAGACAAAAGTAGCCCATAATGACCTAAAACAAAGGAAGAAATGCAAACCATAAAGCCTTTGACATGTGAGTATGACAGTAACAGCTCCAAAAGCAACAGCAGCCATTCTGAGATTCAAAACAGAAGCTCAATTGTGAAATCAGCTCTGTGAACTAGCCAAGGCTGATCGTTGCCAAAGGGCAATCAGGTTAATGAAATGGGTCCAGAAGATGAGCTCTATAAACATTTATAATTTGGCAAGCATACATAACAGGGAGAAATACTGAAAAAAAGAAGAAATTTCGAAAAATACAAAAAAAAAACCCCTAATTTCAAAGGATATTATTATTGATCTTAACACCAGCTTCAGATATTCAACAATCATATCTATGAATATGACTACAAAAAAGCAACTGACAAAACCAACAGTAGTAGTAGAAGGATTTCCATCATCATAAAAATAAAAGCCTTATTCATCTATTTTACGTTGGACTTACAGGTTCTACTTTTCCACTCGGCCATATTCACCTATGATACCCGGATACTCCAAATGCCCTATGGTATCCATACCGATACAATACGATACGGATATAGGTACGGGATACGGCAAGATATGGCTTGGATACGGCCCTCCAGTTTTAGGATATAGCTATACAATTTTTTTTACCCAAAATTACAACAGATTTTGTCCATTTTGACCAATTTACTCCTAAATGAGCCCTCTCTCAGTTTGATCAAAAGGAAAGCAAAAAAGAAGGAGAAGAGGAGGAGGAGGAGAAGGTGGCAGTGAGGAAAAAGATAACTAAACTGATAGGGGCTACTGCTTTCGTTTTGACGGGTTACTTTTTCAGCTAGGTGGTAGACCATTGTGTTGCTTTCTGCTACTATTGTTGCTACGAGCTTTTAGCTTCAGGTGCCATGTATGCCTCCTCTTCTTCTTATTCATTCTTCTTCTTCTTTTTCGTTCAAGGATGCCCCAGAGATGTAAAAAGGACAAAAGAACCCATCTCATTTTATTAATGAGAATGGGCCCATTGGGCTTTTTTTTTTATTTCTTTCTATTTTAATGTTGAGCTACTGGGCCAACCAAGACACTTGGCCCACTTTTTTTTTCATTTCTTTTATTTTCTTCTATGTTAAGATACTGTAAGGCCCACCTCATTTAAAATTTGATCCACACAATGGGCCTCATCATATTTAAGCACTACGATAAGTATTTTGTATATATATATTTTTTGAAATGCCGTACCCATATCCGTATCCTAAAATTTTCAAGTTGGCGTATTAAACCCCCGTTCCCCATGTCCGTATCCGTACCTGTGTTCGTATTTGGGCATCATAAATATTCACACCCCCGTTCACAGTTTTTTTTTTTTTTAAACATGAATCGGATATGCAACACTGTGCTAGTGACAACGAGCACATTGTAACTGTGGTGCAGGCCCTTGTAATGTTTTCACTTTTTGGTAACTCCATACTCCATCATGTCCTTCCTCTCTACTTATTGCATCTTACATGAGGCCATTGATGGTCTTATGCAGCATGCCAAAACCATTTCAAACAATATTCATAGATTGCTCTTATCAGCTCATTCTTTTTTTTTTTTTTTTTTTTTCGCTTCTTGTAACACCACATATCCCTCTTAGCATGCACACCTCCACATTATGAGCTTCCACTTCTTGTTTCTTTGTTGTTCAAAATTCAGCTCCATACAAACATTAGTAATGTAATATGATATAAACATATTGCCCGCATCAATGTAGAAAGCAACAATATATGGCAAGAATACAGCATTGCAAAAGTGGATGAGCAGGTTAATGCACGACTAAAATATAGCATTGAAAAGATCAATGAACCCAAACCTCATCTAGGAGGTAGGAAAGAGAAACATGTTGTTCTTCGTGACAATAGACTTCAATGATAAGACTTTCTACATGTCACCCATTAACAAGCATATACAGAAAGTCAAAGATGTGGAATCGAATGGCTAACTGTATTAGGAAGGTTGCAAAAGAGGTGCTTGGAGAGTCGAAAGGGAAAAGAAACTATAATAAAGAAACCCGTTGCTGGAGTGTGAAGTTTAGAAAGTTGTTCGAGAGAAGAGACGCTTCAAATTTTGGCAGGCTACTATGAATATTAAGTGGTGCAAAGTTAAAAGCATATGATGACCTATATAATAGGTTAGGAATAAGAGCAAGAAAGAAGGACAATTTTAAGCTTGCAAAAATAAGGAAAAGAAAAAATAGGGACTTAGATCATGTTAGACATATTAAAAGCAATGACCAAAAGATTTTAGTGAAGGGAAACAACATTTGAGAAAGGTGGAGGGAATATTTTAGCAAGCTTCTAAATGAAGACTATATGGGAGATATAAGAACATGAGAGATTTCTTCTTTTTTAAAACAATTTTTCCGCCGAATTAGGGTGGTGATAGTGAAATGATATAAATGAAGACAAGAAGGGCTATGGGCCCAGATGACATTCTGATAGACGCTTAAAAATGCCTAGGAGAAATTAAAGGGATTTAGTTAACTTGGCCCTTCAATAAGATATTGATGATAAAGAAAATGCAGGACAAATGAAGAAGTGTTGTACTACCTATATATAAGAACAAGGGAGGCATACAAAACTGTACCAACTTCCATGAGATTAAACTTATGAGTCATATTATGAATCTATGGGAAAAAGTAATGGAGGAATGACTTAGAAGAAGACCAAGATATACATAAAAACCAATTTGGCTTCATGCCAGGGAGGTCAACTATAGAAGCTATCTTCTTACTTAGGCAATTAATGAGAAAATATTGAGTGAAGAGAAAAAATTTGAATATGATACATATTGATCTATAAAAAGCTTATCGCAGGGTATTTAGAGATTTAATTTGGTGGATTTTAAATAAAAGGAATTTCCTAAGAGATTATATTGAAATTATTAATAACATAAATGAATAAGCGGTAATGAGTGTAAGAACTACCTGTTGAGAGATAGGTTAGGTCCCAATTACCACAGGTTTGCATTAGGGGTCAGCCCTAAGCTCTTATCTTTTTTTATAGATTATGAATGAGTTAACTGCTTATATTTAAGAGGAGATATCGTGCTATATGTTATTCACAGATGACATGGTGTTGATGGATGAATCAAAAGACGATGTGAATGCAAAAATCGAAAGATAACGAAACGAGAGGCTTTAGAATCCAAAAGGTTTAAAATAATCCATACAAAGATAGAATATATAAATTCCAACTTCACTAAACATATACAAGTAGTTAAAACTACCGTGAGAAGTGAACCCTAGGAGACACCACAAAAAGATTCATTTTGTTACCTTGGCTTGATAATTATAAGGATGGGGAGAATGGTAAAGATGTCGGACATAGAATAAAAGCACGATGGTTGAAGTAAAAACTTGCTTTTGGAATACTTTGTAACTCACAAATGCCAAGAAATTTAAAAAAAATTGCATGACATCGACTAGGGCAACTATGAACTAAGGCGTAAACTATTAGCCAATTAAGAAGCAATATATGCACAAAATGAATAAAATAGAGATGTGAATGTTGAAGTGGATGTGTTGTAAAACTAAAAACGATGAAATTAGAAATGAGCGTTTTTTATAGCATTTAGGGGTAGCATCCATAGGGGATAAATTAGGGAAACCTAATTGAGATGGTTTGGGTATGTCAACATATGCTGGTAAAGAAAAGTTTGGCTATGCAGGTTGGTATCCCACCAAAAGTAGAGATAGGCTGAGGAAGATATGGATGGAGGTAGTAAAAATATATTTGAAAAAGAGCAATTTATCTGAAGATTTAGCTCAAGATAGATCAGAATGAAGAAACAAAATTTATGTAGTCGACTACAACATAGTTTTTTTTTTTTAAGGGTAATTTTTATTTCACCTAACAAGTTTTTTTCTTAAGGGTAAATTTTATTCCACCAAACAAAAAAAAAAGAAACAATACATTGAAGAAACAACAAGGGAAACACCTAATAGAGCTTACACATCAAAAGAAATAGAGGAAGGAAAAACTCCTTCCGTGGCAAGACCATCTACCACAGTATTAGCCTCCCTTAAGATATGATGGAAAGAAGTGCCCAAGTGACTGAAAATATCTTACACCACCATCCAATCTGCTATCCTCCAAGGATGAATAGCTTTTCCCAAACCTCATTGGATAGCAGACAAAGAATCACCTTTGAGAATAGCATTTAAACATCCCATTCTGCACAACTTATGACACCCAATTAGAAGAGCATACAACTTTGCTTCATTTGCATCAGAAGAATCCACTAATGATACCATTCCAATCTTTGATAACACCGCCAAAACCTCCACTTTGATCAATTAGAACAAAGCTACCATCAAAGTTCAACTTAAGAACAACATGAGGGGGATGATTCCAAACTGATCTTTGCACCCTTCTAGAATGCCAACCTCCTTTTAAAACAGCTGCCCAAGACCTATTGAGGTCTTCCAGAGAGACCGATAAAATCCTTGCTATTACAAACCCATTCGGACATAAGTCCAAATGATGGACTCAACAATTTCCTCAACAGATTTGCTTTTTTTTGTGAACATCCTAATGCTCCTTTCCAACCAAAGCTTCCAAACCGTAATATAAACAACTAATTTCCACAAAATATTGGCACGAAAACCTTACTTTGCAAACACCATTGAAGAAACAATTCTTCCACAGTCGTAGGCATCACCCAACTCATATCAAAGAATTCTAATATAGCTATCCAGACTTTATAAGCAACCTGACAATGAATTAACATTTGATGTGCCGTTTCCTCATCCTTTAAGCACATAATGCACCCATTTACTAAGATGTGTTTTCTCCTTCGCAACTTATCTAGGTCTGAATTTTGTGCCTCCTTGCCACCCAACAAAAGAACAATACTTTTGGTGGAATATAGAAATTCCAAAAAGATTTTCAAACTTCCACTCTACCAGTATGATCAATCAAGATATTATAAAATGACTTAACGACAAGCTGACCTATTATATCAGGTTTCCAAATCCTTTCATCAGCTTTACCAATTGACAAATAGACCTTAAAGAATGCCAAGAAAAATTGTAAAGTTAGAAACTTCGATGTCGGTTAAGTGTCTTCGAAAAGACAAATCCCAAACTAGACCTCCTCCTGAATCACAGAAATTTTCAGCTACAAAGCCTAGTCTCTGATGGAATTGATTCTTCAAAACGAACTACCCACAGCGCTCATCATGTCAAAATCTAACACGATGACCATCATGAACCCTGTAATGAATATAAGAATCAAAGTCCTCTTTAACAGAAATAGCAGACCTCTATAACCGGAAGCCTTGTACTCTTGGCTTGGGAAACACCAACCACCATTATCCAACTTATAGTTACACAATAAAAACGGCCTCCAAAAGCCTTGGCCTGGACCCCCCACCCTCTATAACCACCTTCCCAATAAAGCTTTATTAACATTTTCCATAGAGCGAATACCAAACCACCTTGCGCCGCCGCCAAGTGTTTACAAACTTCCTCCCATTGAACCAAATGATATTTCCTCTTTTCAATTGAATCATTCCAAAGAAAATCACGCTGAATTTTTTCAATTTGTCCATAGACACTTTTAGGACATCTAAGACAAGGAAAAAAATAGGAATGCTTGACAAAATTGATTTGATCAAAACAACACAACCTCCCATAGACAAATACCGTCCTTTTTATGAACTTACCTTCTTCTCTATCTGCTCCACAACTGTGTCTCAAAGGCTTTTCTTTGGTAAACTGATACATAAAGGTAATCCCAATTACTTAGATGTGTGCTTCCCAACTTTGCATCTGAATGCACTAGCAAAAACTGCAATATTTTTGTCCTCCATCAAAACACCAATCATTTCACACTTCTCATAATTGATTTTTAATCCAGATAATATTTCAAACCATTTCAAAATAAATTTCAGATTAATCACCTGATTCATAGAAGCATCAGAAAATATAATAGTATCATCAACAAATTGTAGATGAGCTAATAGGGATACGACTACGAGTTGAGGATTCACTCATGGGTCATCTTGCAGGAATTCTAGGTTGTAAAGTGGGATCCTTTCCACTTACTTATTTAGGCCTTCCCCTATGCTTAGGGCCAGCAAACAAAGTGGTGTGGAATCCAATGGTGGAGAGGGTGGAAAGAAAACTATCAACCTGGAGAGCAAACTATCTTTCCTTGGGAGGAAGAATAACGTTGATCAAAGCAGTGATGGGAAATCTCCCTATATATTTCATTGCAATTCTAAAGTGCCCAATATCCATAATTAATAGGATCGAAAGGTTGCAAAGAGAGCTCCTATGGCAAGGAAATGGCACTGAAACGAGGTTTCATTTAATTGATTGGGCGGTAGTCTACACTTCAAAAGTAGAGGAAGGTATGGGTATAAGATCCCTAAGACATATGAACCAAGCCATACTATGAAGCACAGACACAAGATACGGATACGACACGAAATGGCATTTCTCAAAAAAGTAGGACACGGACACATCGAGGACACGTTAATAATATATATTTATTTATATATATAATCATCTACTAAAAAATATCATTTTAACTTTTTAATCAATTTAGCAATAAAAAAAATAAAGGCACAGTGCACAGCAGGAAGAAAAAAGTCACATACAGATGTGCAAAGGCAAAGGAAGGTAAGGCAAAGGTAAAAGCAGGCAAGCCTTCAACATCATTTCATAACAAAAGGCAAGTATTAAAATATTGCACAACAAATAAGCCCCAGCACATCATTTCATAAAAAAAGGCAAAAGCAAACAATATATCAAAAGGAAGAAAAATATAGATGTGCGCAGCAGCATAATAAAAAAAACAACGGCACACATTTATTGAAAAAAGCAAAGGCAGTTGATTGATTTTTTATGGAGAAGAGGGATTAAAAATAAAAATAGACACACATAAAAAAAGAAAAGAAAAGAAAAGAAATGTGGAGCAAATGGTAGGGCAGGAGCAGGAGCAAGAGCATATAAAAATAGACATCATCGACACCACACAGTGCAGTAGCAGCCATGTCCATCACGGAAAACAGGAAAAATCTTCTTCTTCTTCTTAAAAATAAAAAAAAATGGAAAAGAAGCAGGAGTAATACCTTGGTGTGGAGCAAGAGCAAGCAGACAGTGGAGCAGGCGGCAGTGCAAATAGCTTCTTCTCCTTCTCCTTCTCCATCTCCTTCTCTTTCCCCTTCTTCTCCTTCCCGCAGATGGCATCTCCTTTTTTTTTTCCTTTCCCTCTTTGGGTTTCGATGGGTTCTAGGAAGGGGATGGGGTTTTGATGGCTTCCCGTAAATGGTGGTGCAAGTAGCTTCTTCTTCTTCTTCTTCTTCTCCCTCCCATAGAGGCAGCTCTTTTTTTTTTCTTTCCCTTTCTGAGTTTTGATGGGTTCTGGGAAGGGGATGGGGTTTCGATGGAGTGAGGAGATCGGTTTCGATCGGTTTCAATGGGGTTTCAATGTGGGTGGGATGGGGTTTCGATGGAACGGGAAAAAGGGGTTTTCGATGTACGTTTCGGGGTTCCCTCTCTGGATTTTTCTTTTTTCAATTGAGTTTTCATTTACCTGCTCATATTTTTTTTTCCTCTGATTTTAATGCAAAGAAGAGCACAGTTGGACAAATTTTTTGGTTGGCCGTGTCCAGGGCATGTCCCTGCCGTGTCTGAGTAGGGTCCGTAATTTAAAAAATAAATAAATAAATAACATGACACTTTTTGCTTGTCCCGGACGTGTCCGGGGCATGTCTATGTCCTAGACGTGTCAGACACTAACACGTCGGCCCCAGAGAGGTGTCCGTGTTTCCTAGAAGCTCTACTAGGAAAATGGATTTGGAGATTAGGAGATAAATCGGAAGGTCTCTAGAGAATGGTCATAATGGCCAAGTATGGCAATCACAAAGTTTTGGCCTTTGGTTGGATTGCTCTCCGAAGAAGAATCCTAACATTAGATGATCTTAAAAGGAGAAGAAAGATTGTGGTGAACGGCTATCCGATGTGTTTGGGGGATGAGGAAACTATAGACCATCTCCTACTAAAATGCAGGTATGCGGTAAATATATGGAACTCGGTCATCAAATGGTTTGGATGCACATGGGTATTACCAAAGCTTCTTCAGAATATGTTGAGGCCTGAAAATTCTCTATTGGGTCACTAAAGGAAAGGAGGTGTGGAAGATGTCGTTTCGATCAATTATTTGGCAAATTTGGAAAGAGAGAAATGCGAGATGTTTTGAAGGAAAATCAGTCAGTGAAGAGGTTCTGCATGGAAAAATCAAGTTCTCAGTTATACAATGGGTGAAGTTGAATCCTCTATTTAAAGATTATACGGTGGATCAAATGATTGTCAACCGGAAGGAAATATCTTTCTCTTAATTAGGCTATTTGGTTTTAGCTCTTTCTATGTCTTTGTTTGCTCAGGCTGATTTTTATCTTTTGATCTTGTTCTGGCTTTCTGGCCAGTATAAACCTTTTGTGCTAGTTCATTTTTGCTTGTCTTAATGAAAGTAATCATTCAAAAAAAAAAGAAAAAGAAAAAGAAAAAGGAAAAAAAGAGTTACCTCTTGATCTGCATTATCAATAGCAAAGCCTTTGAATCAATCCTTGATGTTTAGCTTTCTGCATTAAAGCATTAAAAGCTTCGGCCACAATTACAAAACCCTCTCATGCCACAAATGCAAAGGGATAACTTCAAGCTGAACCCAAACTGGGTGTAAAACAGGCCCTATAACTTTAGTCCACCGATCTAACCTTCTAATCAGACCATCATTCATACCAGCTCCCAACCTAGTCATCTTTGAGAAATCCTCCTACCCAAGAAGCTTAATCCAAAATAAGAAAAATTTTAACATTTTCACCTCCGCTTGAATACCATCCCTGGACAATAGCCACTGTTGAATATCACAAGCAATGACATCAAGTCGACTAGGTGTTGCTACAAATGAATTGCATACCTCCAGCTTCAAAGCTAATGATAAAGAATATGCAATCTTAACGACTTTTAAATCACCCTCTTCCTCGAACCAACCCTGTTGAGTTCCCCATATCTTCTAATCCTTTTTGTCTTGAATCAAATTTGGATTTACTCTTCTATGATCGCCAACCCCAGATTCAACCCTCCTGTTGATAATGGACAGTCCTTGCTCAGGGTGTTCAGAATTTCTATCAGTAAATTCGGCCTTCTGAACACTAATTCTCCTTCCTTCCAACAACTGGTCCTACCTCCTTGAATAAATCAAATAGATCCTTAGTGATTGTTACCAGAGAGTGGCTTGAAATGAATACCGACCAACAATCTCTTATCCATCCCAACTTCGCCATAGCCTTTTCCCCTTTCTCTTTGTTTTCAATCCTATCTTCATGCAAATGAGCTATGAATGATTTCGACTACAACATAGTTGGGACAAGGCTCTCAAGCTGAGGAGGAGGAGGAGGATAAAGTCAGAGAAATATTTAAATATTCAGCGTTGAACCATTCTCCACTGCTGCCTTCTACATGTATTAAGTTTCATTATGAGGAAACGCAATGTCGAACAGTTGTGCCCAGAGAAGTCAACCCAAATGCATAACTATACCGAGTGAATAAAGTAAGTGCCAAATAATGGACATCAAGCAATGGATCAATAAATCTTATCTCTTGGATAAGGCGTCAAGAATTCATCTTCTTCATTGTCTCAGCATTCTCCAAGTGTTAATTCTTCCCATCCACACTTTCTAGCTCTTCCAACTGGGGACAAGTACAGATTCCACGAATGGTGGATGTATCCATTGAGTCCCATTCCGCGAATCCATGTTTGAAAGGAACTTCAGCGGGTGGTTTACGAAAAGAGTTGCGCGAAGGGCATCACTAGTGTGTTTGTGTGTGTAGATTAATTGCCACATTTCAATTAGTTAAGCTAAGCCTAAACAAATCACTGAATTTACTAATTTCTCGACGCAATTAAACTGTGTCAACTCAAATTCACCATAGTTTTAAGTCAACTCAGGGAGTTTTAGACTATACATACCCACAGACTCCACCAGTGCTCATATCAAACCCACCATCTAAAAGTTCTCCATTATCAGCATACGCGGGACTCGCCATTTTCGCAAGCTGTTGGTAGGGAATTAAATACGCAGTTGATGTCACACAGAGGCCAATCCAGTGCTTCCAGGTAAAAGTAGAGTAAAAGAGAAGCATCCTCACCGCAACATATATAGCCTGCAAACCAATGTGTCAGAGTCAGACTAGTATACAAATTGGTTGTTGCTAATGACATGGCCCATGTGACACAGAGACCATCAAACTGCTTGCTTGCTAAGTTCTGGGGTTCCTTTTCAGGGGTAAAACTAAGGCCCCAGAAAGTGAAAGTGTGTGGAAAAGTGAAGGAGGGGAAAAGGAAAAGGGCATACGTTGCAAGCAATGATGAGGTGGAGGAGGTTTCTCATGTGTCGAGCGTTCTCGTCCCTGCGCTTCTTCGCGCCCTGATTCGCCATCCCCAGTTGCTGCGGAATGGACGGATCGTTGAGATTCAGAGAAATGTGATTCCAAGGAAAAGATTTTACAAGGGGTTTTGTTGTTTAGTCTGGGGGTCCTGGGAAAACTTGGAATTGCAAAGATTTCTTACCTACAATTGAAGAACAGGGGAAAGGGGAAAGAAGAGGAAGGGAAAAGGCTTTAACAGGCTTTTGTAGCCCCAATTGGTTCCAGCGGATCCAGTTTTGTGTGCGCTGTGGAAAACAAAGAGGATCGTTTTGGTTAGGTGGGTTGGTTAAACCGGGTCAGCTGAATGGGCCCAACCCGGAAGTAGAATTTACTTTTGATATGTTGTGTTGCAAAAATTGCAGGTATGTTTGGAACCCCCCCACCCCACACCAAAAAAAAAAAATCAGGAAGGAGGATAAACAGTATTTGAGGTAAGTTTTTGCAATCTCCGCCTTTTCTTGATCTGATCAATGGGTGGGCCTTCCATGGATGATCAACTCAGTTAGATGTGAGCAGCACCCCCAAAAATGGCTATAAGACCAATTTTCAGCCATCGATTCTTCTTAAATGTGATAATATTTTAAAAAGGGTGATCAAAGTTCCATATATAGATTTGGACTCCTGTGAGCCCCTTTTGAAAAATCCAAACTATTAAATCTAATCTAGAGGCCAAGAATGGCTTTAAAACCAAATTTCATAATGTGAGGCCCTGTTAATTATGATATATTGGTCAAAACGTTCCAACCTATTAATTTTTTAAAGGTCTTTTCCCTGAAAATCCTCTCTTTTGCGAAACATGGTTTTTTTTTAAAGAAGATGAGTTGATTTCAAGCTTTAGGAGGGATTCTTTAAAACTATAAAATCCCGTCGTCACCGCAGATGTTTACCAAAAGTGCCCTGGGAGAATTGCAAATGCTGTCCCAATAAGTAGGTTTCAGAAATATTAATCGAAATATTAATGGTAGAAGGGCATTTTAGATTTAAAAAATTTAGGATGTATTTCGTTGAGCTTCTTAAAATTGAAACGTGCTTTCGAAAATATACTTTATCAAAGCAGTTTATTAAGAGAGAATGTCGTTTGATGAGCTCAGCTTTTGCATTTACTATTTAGAATGTCATTTGGTGAGCTCAGCTTTTGCACTTACTTTTTAGTAACAAAGGCAATCAAGATTGTATTGTTACATTAAGAGAAAGCACTTTTAAACATATAATAATCAAATAATTTAGATAAATCTTCATAAAAGATAAATTATACAAAAAACCACTTGGATTTAGTAATCTCTACAAATATTTAAGATTTTAATCTTGTTTTGTCTTGTATGCAGACAAATTCAAACACTTTTAGTAACTATCTATGCATCTCACATATATCTTCAAGCCTCAAATTCAAAAATTATATGGAATGTTCAGTTTGTACATGTTTCGCACGTATGCAAATGTTTAGGGAATACATGTCTTATTGCCTTTATGTTCAATATATCCAACGTATTATATATATTATAACAATACCTCATTTTATATATTATATATAAGTTTTACATGAGAATATAAAGTATAGTATATGTATGGAGACACAATCAAACAACTCACTACTAAGAGTAAGTGCAGTTTTGCTCTCTTTAAACACCCAAAGTTCCAATGATTTATATATATTTATTTTAAATATTAAGAAGATAGTTATGTTATTTTTTTTCTGTTAATTATTTAATTTCTCTTTTCTCTCTATATCTCTCGAGGTCATGATCATTACATTTTTTATAGGTATCAATTTTAATATGCTAATACATAAAAACTGACTGTGTCTTTTATGTTAGAATGTCTATGGTAATGCAAATGGTATTTTTTGCTTAGTGTAGGACTAATACAATTTTTTCTACCGATATAGAAATTGAAAGTGTATCTCATATTTTAAAATCCACCACTCAATTGGAAATCATCTTAGGTTTTGTTACATTTAGTCGAAATTTCTCTTTCTATTTTTATTTCTTTTTCTTTATTTGAGTTATCGGCAAATAAACAAGTGAGAAGCCAAAATTTTGTGATAATTTTAATTACTGGCTTTTTTTTCACCTAATTCAAAATTTTCATATTGATAGGATTGGTTAAACTAATTCACCTAATTCAAAATTTTTTCACCTAATTCAAAATTTTCATATTGATAGGATTGGTTAAACTAATGATTATTTGCATAGTGGACTATTCAATTTAATTTATATTACCATATAAAATTTTTTTCTCTTTACTTGATTTTCTAGATTAAAGGAAAAATTATTTTATTTATTAATATTCTAATGAAATTCCATAAGTACATTATTTTCATTTTTATTTAGTTTTACGAATATGATATTTACTTTTTATTGGTGCACTAAAATATTTAAGATTATGATTGTAAAATGAGTTTAATGTTAATATTAAATTAAAAATCATTTAAATATGTATAAATATTTTTATTTACAAATAATATAATTATTAAATAAGGCCCTCGTTGGGCGCAGGCCCTAAAGTGCTACTATTACTTAAACTCCATACATACCAAATCTCTAAAATATCTCAATTTTCCTAAAATCTCTCCTTAATTTTCTATAAAATCTCTCCCTCACTAAATTTTCTCTCTCATCCTTCTACAACTCCATCCCTATCTATTATCTAAAGGACTCTTATTTCATATATCTATACCACTCTCTAAAATCTCTTAATTTTTTTGAGCCTTTTTTAAAACAACATGTCATCGCCCCTTTCATATTTTTTAATGAAAATAACTATGTAGATTGGCTTCTTTTCATAATTCTGGTTTCGGGTCTTCTGTGTACTCGGACCGAAATCAAAAGGATTTCATATAATCAAAGTTTTAGGCCACATTAATTATAAGTCTTAAACTCCCTAGCCGTTCATCATCGAGACACAAGTGTGACATTAAGTCATATGTCTTGTACTGGAAATCATAACAATCCATAGAATAGGCTAGTAGGCCTATGGTTCAGATAAATCACATAGAAGGCTATTGGCCATGCCTGGGCTCTTTAAATGGATTCTTAGTTTACATGAAACTCTTTAATTAGACTCTTGGTTCTAACGAGACTTCATTCTCATAAAACTTTCTAATGAGAAAGAGTTCCAATAAGTCTCATTCTCCTTTTTCTTGGGCAACTCTACACTCATTCTTTTCTTATCTACTCACAAGCACGTATGAAATATTTACATCTTTCTTCTATTCTCCTGTGCTCTAGAAGAATATTTGAGAGAGATAGAGAGACGAGCTTAGATCACTAGGTATGTACATATTATATAGTTACTTCTCGGCTCTTATTTTTTATTCATGTTAATTGGATTTGCTACCTCTAGCCATACATTCTATACTATATATATTGAGATATTTTCCTTTCAGCCTTTTTTGGAGCACCATGTCATCACCCTTTTAATCTTTTTTAATGAAAATAACTATTTAGACTCAACGATGAACAAACTAACGTTAGAAAGCAGCATCCCAGTAAAGAAAATTGAAGAAATTCGCTATACTCAAGAATCAACCATTCTATTGTCAGAAATTGAAAATTATAAATTTTATTTTAATGCCATCAACACAATTTCTTTCATTTCAGTTTCTTTTATTCATTTATTTGAATGTTTACTGTGTAGTATCAAATTATAAAAAAAATGTGAAATTTCAAGATATTGGACCTAGTACTTTCATTACAATACTGAAACAAATAACTTTATTAAGACAAGCGCACAAATTGAAATAAGTGCAAGAGTTAAAAGATCTGCACAAAATGAGACAAGCACAACTGTCGAGATAAGCGGAGAAGATGAACCAAGTGCAACTACTGAAACAAGTGCATGTCAATAAACAAATATCAACGTTTTTTTACCTTAGACTACATGTAATTCCTTTAATTATTCAAGGATGACTTAATATCAATAATTTTTCTTTTTTACTCTCAACTTTTATACATCTATGATTCAAAGAAAATATTTTCTCCTTTCAAAAAAAATAAAGATTCAATATTTTAACTATGTTTTCACTATGATTTATGTCAAAATATTCATTAATATTTTACTTAAGTTATTAATAATTTTTAATAAAACATAATTATTATTTTTTCCCGGAAGCTCTAGTTTTACATATAAAGAGAATTCCCTCTTTGCGAGAGAGCGCAGGAGAGCAACAAGTGACATCTCTAAAATTATTTTCAACCCTAAAATCTCTCTTATTTCAAATGTTTTTTTCCCCTTTAGACAGTTTCCCTATTTAAAAATACTTCATCTTCTCTATTATAATCTCCTTATCTAACTAATCATTTTTGGCTAATCATGGAATCTCAATTCTTTTTCCAGAGTTTCCTATTCCAACAAGATATTATTGGGGTCATGGGAATCTCGTAATCTTAGGGGGTATCCAACTTAATGTGATTACACCCATCTTATTTTTGTAATAGGCATAGCTTCCATCACTCAAATTTTGTCCCTAAGATTATATCATCTTAAGACACAACTTTCATCTCTTGGATTTTATTCCCTAAAATAAATGCTATGTGATCGTAGCATCTTAATGTCCCAACTTTCATCTCTCATAGCCTTCTCCACTGGTACATTAGATTCCATAAAATTTATACTAAACAGCAAATAAATTATTGATGTGTGGACATGAATAAAATAGAAAAAGCCATTGGAGGAAAAATTTTTAATTATCAACAACTCTAAGTTTACGGTCATTTTAGACCTGTACCCAACAAGTTGGTCTGACACACATGATATGCAAAATGAGGGAGAATCTCATCCCCATTATTATATATGAAGGTGATTAATCCCAATTGAGAAATCAGACACTGATTTTGACTCCCAATAGATTTTGACTTTTTCTATTTAGTTTTCGTCTCCACCTTTCCCCTTTCCTTCCCCTTCTCTCCAAGTTAACGTTTCTCCTTAATTGATCATTACCATAAAGTGTTTAACGTCTCAAAACGTTCCCATAAATGTGTTGACGTTACTATTTATTTGGATTCTTTAACTTCTCAAACCGTTACTATAAATCTACTGACATTACAATTTATTTGGATTCCCCAACTCTCGTTTCAACTCCATTAAAATGCCTCTTAATCTTCCTCAACTATCCTCCTCTTCCAAAACACTATTCAACATATCTAATGCACTAATGATCATCAAAGCCTCATTTCCCTCATTATTTCCCTCATTCTCCAACATACAACTCCTCCTCAACAATTGCTATTGTAGCTCCAATCCTCTTTATATCTCTATCATAACTCCTCTCCTTTTCCTTTATCTAATGTGCAAAAACGCTAGACAAGATAAGTTGTCCATGGTTCTGCTAAAAAAGAAATACTACATATACTAGGATGGCGAACTTCTCTTTTAGTTGAAGGAATGGAAGAAGACTTCGATAGAGGAAGAGAGAGGGAGAGAGGAGAGTGTTTGGTGTCCAAGAGAGGGCTTCTCCATGGGTTGGGACATTCAAGGCTTCCTCCTTTTATAATTTTTGAGGCTACAAGTTTGTTTCTTATTGAACTCCTCTCTAGATTGAGTCTATCTCAATTTTAGAGAGATTTCTTTGCTTAGGCACCAAGTTTAATGAGATTAGGATTAGGATTAGGATAAGAGAGTTTTCTTATTGAATTTCTAAGTGCACCCACATTGTGAAGTTAATCTAAAACTTGCCAAAGGATAGGACCCACCTTTGATGAGACAATCTCAACCCCAAGTAGAAAAATTACAATCATTTTCTTGGAGTCATAACTTTCTCATTTTAGCTCCAAATTGTACAATCTTGAACTCCACAAATATCTACTCTTAAAGAGCTTCGCAATGGTTCCAAGATTGGCCCAATCTGATCTATGGTTTTAGAGATATGATCATTTTAACCCAGACTGTTCTAAAAAAAGAGATTGAATTTCCTTCTTCCAATAGGGCTTTTTTTTTTTTTTCAATTATCACTTTCTCTTTGCTTCTTAATCTCAAAGATTGATAAGGATAAGATAAGGAGGAGTTTTGTTATTGAAAACATCTTTGAATTTGAGCCAAAAGCAATGACAAGAGGGCCCACTTGAAGTAGATTGCAGAAATTCATAGAAGGGCTCGGTTTTCTTTAGTTTTTCTTCAATTGCAATTGAATTAGGGTGCACCTTCCTAGCTGAACATCAAAAGCTGAGAAAGAGCCTCCCTTGGATGTGGAAACACTCCTTGAAAAGATAAGGGTCTATCTTTTGTGATGGCTTATCCTTTTCCTACAAAAACTCTCTTTTTTCTTATGAATTATCTCCTTTATCTTTCAAATTTTGCATAAATAATGGGGAGATAATTTAAAAGAGTTTAAATGTGATCGAAACATGAAAATAAATGAAAATAAAGGAGTCTTGGATGTGCATGCTTTTGTGTGAGTCCCCTTGTGTCTTTGGAAACTCCTTCTTATATTATTTCTTCAATTATTGCATCATCATTGTATTTTCTTAAACTTTTCTAAAAAAGGCTGTAGGGACAGTTCAAGTGGAATGAGTGGACCCCCCGTTTACGTGTGGCACATGTGTGAGCTCTCCATATGCATGAATGTTTGTGGGTTTCGCCGACTTCAATTCTTCTCTGTTTATTTTCAAATCAGCACCTTTTTAGCTCCAATCTTCACTACAGAACCTAATATGATTTTTTGAGCTGCGTGTGGGTCCCAGCAAGAATCTTGATGTCAGTAGGATTCTTCATCCAAGAAGTTATCTTTTTCAATTGACATCCAGTGGGTCCTAGTTTTCACAATACCTATAAAAAGGGTTCAAACGATGAGAATTAGTAGAGTTATAATCCAATTAGGACTCTTCGTGAATAGTCTTGATTCAACTAGGATTCCTTCAAAATTTTGAGAAATGATATGAAATATGAGGAATATCCGATATGAATTGTGCCTCGTGAGGGTTTGAAGTGAATATACCCACAAAATTCTTTTATTTTTTTAATATGAAAATAAGGGTAAAAGAAATTCTCCAAAAGAAAATTCACTCATATCGGATATTTTTGAAATTTGGAGTAATTAAAATTTTAGACTTTTCAAAGTCCGCTTCACAGTTCTATTTTTGAAAACTTTCCCAATTCAAGTCAAACTTGCGTGCACAATAAAAAAATGTATACATCAAAAACCTGTTTCAAATATTCCATGATAATGTTGCAAAAAGAAATACAGATTTTTTCTTCGCATGGTTTGATCCCCTGAAATTTAACAAAAATAAATTTCTTCTCAAAGCTACTAAGATGGCTATCACAATAATGTTTACTTCGATGGGCCTTTTTTCTCTCACTGTCTTTTTCCGATACAAGGGTTTCCGAGTTCATACGATATAAAAAAAGTTAAGATCCAAGGAGCACTCCTAGTCCTTGTTCATCCCTATACATATTTCCCTGCAAACTCCTGCGGACACTCTTCACTCACTCACTTTTTCCAATATAGTAATTTCCAAGTTCATATGTTACAAGTTATAACAAGTTGGGATCTAGGGAGCAAACCTAGTTCTTATGCATTTCCTCACATATCCCTTGAAAATTTCTACAAACACTCATTGGGCCAAAATTCATCATCATTTATTTTTTTTAACAAATTATTTTGTGACTGTGCAATGTCTAGGTCAATTAAACTTTCTAGTTAACCCATTTAATGAGAGTTAGGCCAATGACTCCCAAACCATATGACTTTAGAGCACTAGGTATAGACATACCCGTACGGGCTTAGTAGCTCGAATTAAAAAAGCTATAAACCCAAACTATTCACAGACTATTATTATTTTTTCTTTTTTTTTAAAGAATCGAAAGTAAATACTAAGTAGCCTTTTCTTTTTGCTCGAATTGATTCATTTGATTCTAGTACATACGACCCACAAAAAATGAACTAGGAAACAAAAATATTTTCACAAACTGAATATTAGGTTCTTATTGTCTTCTCCCGAAAAGTCCCAAAAATAGCATTAAAGTTTCCGGTCCAAAATGTCAAAAAAATGTATACGTGTGTACATGTGAGAAACAAGTTTAGTTAATTCTCTGACAGATTTCCTCTTTTAAAAATAGTAAACTTTCTTTTTACTTCCTTCTAAAAGTTTTGAGAATTTCAGATTCCTATATATCTTCAAATTGCCTCAATTCTTTTGAAAATCTTATTTTCTAAAAACGAAAAATAAATGTAAGAAATTCCTAAAACCAAAACAAAAATCCTAAAAAACAAACTAGAAATAAAACAAAAAAAAAAAGCAAAATTTTTGTCTAAAAGTGGATAAGTATGCTTGTTCACAGACCCCCAAACCTAATATGAACATCGTCCTCAATGTATAAATGTAATGCAATCATAATGGCATGAAAAAAAGTAAATAACAAGAGGGTAAAGAGTAGAAGTCACCTGAAGATATGTCTATAGTGTTTGTACTGCTCCCTATCCAAGGTTAAACAAAACAGAAAAACAACAAAAGAAAACTCTATGCTAAAAAGAAAGGGAAAAAAAGACCTACACTACTGAATTCGAAACCTATAAATCCACCTGAATCTCAGATAAAATTTTCCTACACACAGTGCACGAAAAGCACAGAAAATGATGGAAATATAAAAACTTAAAGCACTATGAATATCAGGACCACATATTCCTTTTTAATGTGTGAAGGAGGGACCACTTTGAAAAATTCTTTCTCCTCCCCTAAAAATGGATCTTTAAATGGTAAGAGAGGAGGTTGTAATAAGCAATTGGGTGGCCTTAGGTCCTCCAGTGCCTTAAATTTTGTTGGCTTAATTTCCGTAAACACATTTAGCACGGGCTCAAAAGGATTCCATAATGGCAGACTCAAAGGTCTAGACTAGAACATCCTTCTCTAATTCCAGAAGTTTTTTTTCATAACATTGAGGGCCAAGAAATGCTAGAGCAATCTCCCTAAGTGTCGGATCCTCAGATTCATAAAGAATTCAGTACAAGATTCTAAGGATTCCACATTATTCGATTTCCAAAATCTGAAAAATGGGGTCATCTTTCCAATTATAATTTTTCATTTGGGGCTCATGGGGGTTCATTTGTGGTTTCCTCAATTATGGAGTCATCAAATTCTTGGAAACCAACAATGCTGACATCATCAGAAGAATCTAAATCATAGAAGGGATTGATATAAAAGGGCATAGATTCCTCTTTAAGAAAGTGAAATGGTATACTGCTAAAAAGTGGGGTACACGAGTTCATGTGGGTCATTTTCTGTTTCATGCATCGCACCAATATCCGAACCCTTATGTGGACCCTTATAAATCCATTGTATGTTTGTGCGACCTATATCTGTTGAATTTTCAATAAGTGATGGATCATCTGGTTGAATTTTTATTTCACTTCCAACATTTTCTTTTTCTAATTGCAGTGCAATTTGACTAATAGAAGATGCTAATTTATCGTTAGATTTCATGGTGCTTTGCATGAATTTGGCAAGATTATGCTCCAAAGATTCCCTTGGGGGGGGGGGGGGGGGGTGGTGGTGCATATGACTATTCGAGCAGAGGTGGTTCGTGAGGTTCATATGACCAGAAAGATGCACCTGTTGTAAATTCTTAGGATGGTGAACATTATCCATATTGGGCCCATCTTGCCAATTTTAAAGTAATTGATCATCCCGATTTGGGCTACACATGCTACCCATGAAATTGTAGCGATGCCATTGATTTTTGGTTGGTTTTGCTTGCCATTGTAATCCTACAGCCATATTACCATGAGTGAATGACTGTGTGAGGTACGGGTAGTTAAGTGGGGCCCTCATTGGTTGATCATCTCTCCCAATCATTCCATTGAAATGTTCCATGAACCCTTCTTTATAAACATGACTATGTTGGTCAACCCATTTTTCTCCATATGATCATAGTGAAACAATTTATTTGATGGATTTCAATTTTTGCGCTTGTTCACGCAATTGCTTCATTGTTTGCCCATATCTTGGTTCCCTATTGATTGTAGGCTCCCATTGGTCCATGTTTGGAATCAACATTTTTTCCATTTTTTTTTGGTTTTTCTGTTTTTTTTTAATGAATGTAACTAAGCTAGGGACCACCTAATACTCTCAAGGTTAAGAACTACACTTAGACCACCAACCCGCACTTATGAAATTGAGTCTTGACCAGATTAGCCACTAAGGAGTGGTGGGGTGTACAAGGACCTGCTTAAAAATAAGTTCCCTGAATAGACAAGCTGTCGCTCGCTATAGTAGCAAAGGCTTTTCTCTATATCAAGCTCAACCAAAGAACGCAGTTATTAGTTTTGAGTGTGCCCTTTTACCAAGGAGTTTACCTAGACGTGATTTAAAAAAATGAAAAAAATAATAATAATAAGTTGCAAAATTTTGGTAACTTCTTTAGAATTGTCTAAGAATTAATTAATCAGTTTCTAACATTCCATACAAATCCTAATTCCAATTCACGGCAACCCTTCATTCCATGAATGCACCTCCTATTTATAGAAAATGCAAAAATCAAATCACATCTATAACTAGAAAGTTACCTCAATCGGTGCTCTCCAGCAACAGCGCCAAAAATATTTTTGTTTCCTATGTGAGGAACCACATGAAACATTGCCTTTTCTCATTCAAATTCAATAGTTGATCACAGTTCACACTTGTGTTTAATCCAACGAAAAATGCTAGCCACATTCTCCACCTCACAACTCATTTTACAACTGTTCTATCTGGTAGGCTTAACTCATTTGTTTTATTTTTAACATTGTATACATAAAGGAGACGAAAAGTGCCACATAAGACAGTTGTGGGATGAGCTGTAAGATGGAAAGTATGGCTAACATGACTCTTAATCCAATAGTTTTGTACAGTACATCTTTAATTGCGGTGATAGTCTAGCTTATGTCCATTTATGGAAAAGAAATGATCAAGTCCAATCAACCTTGTTGAGCATACTTTCTTCATATGCAAGAAAAATTATTGGATAAGAAGCACACACTCAGTATTTCAAAATAGGTCCTTTTCATTTATTGATCATAACCATCTTATCAAACACATTCAAATATCAGCAAGAACAATTTGATTTAACCTTGGCAAATATCATTGAATTAATCTGAAATATAACGGTTCTAACCCATATGAAAGCAACACAGTATCATACCATTTAATCATTCATGATGCATATAGTTGGCTGGAGTGGGGCTGACAAAGTGATTTGGACTGGATCATTTCTCAGTGGTTGATAAAAAAAGTCTGGATATGGAAAGGATCCCTCGTTCTCCTTTTTTTTTCCTTTGTCTTCACTTCAAAAGAAAGGTCCCAAAATGATATTTTTATTGTACTAGGTCTGGTATTGGTGATTCCATTTTTTTCTTTTATCATTCTCTCTTCAATAGATTCTCTAATTGAAGGCGTGGGTCATTTTCATGGTTGTAAATATTAACCCATTAAGAGGTCATTGACAGAGACGTGTCATTTAAAAAAAAAAAAGAAAAAAGAAGAAGAAAAGAAAAGACAGAGATCTGTCGTTCTAAAGGCATGATGCGCAGTATATACCTAATATGCCATTTCATATTGTTGATAGGATCTAATGCAGTATGACAGGGCCCTGGCCAATACAATCCAGTATAGGCTGATATCATCCACATCAAACAGTAATATCATATACATGCTTGATCCTCACTATTTCTTACGGCACACACATATAAAGTTGGTTTTACCTGTTGTTTTTAAACCTTGAACTATGACCCAACTCGGGGGTTTTCTTTTCATGACCCAACTCAGGGGTTTTCTTTTCTTTTGGTAATATTTACGGTCGGCTCGAGAAAATTTGAAGCCAAAAGCAACAATTCTAAATGAGACTTTTTTATTTTTGAATATTATTATAAATATTTTATTTAAAATCTATTTTGTCTCTTTTTTCGATATAAAATTATTAATTAAGTTTTTATATTCAAGTTTTGCTACCATATTTTTTCAATTGATGTTATGGCTAATCCACTTAACCTTTCTTATTTACTAGCAATAAAGACCTGTGCTAAGCCCAGGCCTAAAAATAAACTAAAATGAATAAAGGATTTTATATAAAAGGAGAACCATTTAATAAAGTTAAATAAATTATAATTTAGACTTAAAGTTATAATTTTTATGTGTGTTAGTTTATTACACAATATTTAGATAAAAAAGATAATACTATTTCTAATTAAATACCTTTTGCATATTTTGAGAAAACAACATTAAGTTTTTTTTTTCCTTCTATCGCATGCCCACTTCTATACATGTTTTCAGCATAGCCACATTCATGAAAAATACTTCTAAACAATATTTAAAAAATATTGGTGATATTTGCTACATAGAAATGTAGCTAAGTTTCGGCATTGGGTGACCAGAACTTTGAAAAAGCCAAATCTAAAAGTCCAGTCCAAAAAGAAAAGAGACATCATGTGAATTAATAATAATAAAAAAAGAGTTGAAATTGGAGACAAAAATAAAACCTAGCAAAAGTTCCATATATGGTATATACATAAAAAAAAAAGAAAGAAAAAAAAGTAAATAATGCATTAAAAAATAAAATTATAGAGATTTACTAAGAAAATAATGCATAAAAGCATATAGAATTATATAGATTCACTACATCAGCTTTGTCTAATTCTTGTCACCATTGCCCTCAAATTTGTCACCCATGCCCAGAAACATCTTTCGCAATACCCTTTAGCTACTTTGTAGTACATACATTAACAAGTGATTATAATAGGAGAAATAATTCTCATATAAAGAGTACTAGAAGGAGTATCGATCACAAGAATCAAAGCGAATGAAACAATTCTCGTGAAAAAAAAGGAAAAAGAAATATATAACTCAGCAACCAAGAAGAAAAATAACTCCTATCTTGTAATAAAGCATTATAATAAACTTGTCTCCAAGAAAATATAGAAAGCATTCTCCATTAAAAAAATAATATTCTATAGTTGCAGTGGAAAAAATGAGTGGTACCATACTTCAATCTCATGTCTACCCCACCAACAAATGGTCCCATTAGAATGCCCATTTGAATGCATAAATAAAAAAGGAAAAAATATTATTGGAAACTTACCTACATGTGAGATAAAGGTGCTCCACACTGCTTCAACACCCAAAGGCATGTGTAATGGATATACATCCCTTGGATATGCAATCATTTTGCCAGGGTCTCATATGTGGAAGTTTGTTTTCCAGAATTTTCAAAGTGTTGTCTAATAAAGAGCCAGCTTTCAGTGATTATTATCATGAGAGAGATGGTTACATTGTGTGAGAGATGTCTTTTAGGAGAAGGTTATGTCCTTTGGAGGAGGTCCAGTATGGGGAATTATCGAGTTTTCTTTCTCATGTTGTTTTGTGCAGGTGCTCTAAAGATTTTCGCATGTGGAAACACATATCCGAAGAATTTTCAACAAAAGTCTTTTTCTTAGCCTTGGAAGGAATTCAACATTCTAAAGCTCTTTCTACTTCAGTTTGGTTGGCTCTCGTTCCTCTTTCGATTGAGGTATTCTGTTGGTTAGCTATTACAGGAAAGATATCTATAGCTGATAACTTAAGAGAAAGATGTATCACCATGGCAAACATCTTTGATACATGTGTGTTTTGTAGGAAGGAGGAAGAGATAGTCAATTATTGATTTCTCTATTGTGAGGTTGTGGCTGCCATTTGGAGTCATTTTATTTCTAGGTATTTTATTTCTAGGTGTTGTCCAAAATCAATTGCAGAAGCAACTGATTCTTGGATATGAGGTTAGTTTGTGGGTTGTGGTTGTATTTTGTGGAGAATGATTCCCTTTGTCATATTATGGTCTATTTGGAGGAAAATGAATGATAGGATTTTTAGAGGTCTCTCATTTTTTTTAACAAATCTAATTGATAGTTTCTCTCTAAAAGTTGTTAAGTGGCTTCAATTAGAAATGAGTTTTCTAGTTTCTCTCTTATTGATATTCTTATTAATTGAGCAGCTTGTATGATGTATGGCCCATCCAAGGTGAGGAGATCTTTCTAATGGTCTTCTCCTCCTCTATGTGTTTAAATTCAATGTTGAAGGAGCTGCAAAGTACAAGCCAGGACCAGTCAGTATTGGAGGGGAACTTTGCAATTACAAAGGTGAGGTTTTATTCATATTCTCTAAGTATGTGAATGTTTGTGATTTTAATAAAGTGGAGGTACTACCTATTTTGGAAGCTCTTTGGCCAACCTTGTTTTAGAAAGTGACTCTTCTAATACAATTTTATGGATGTCTAATTAGAAGGTATATCCTTGGAAATTCCAATTCATCATCAATGAGATCCAAAATCTAAATAAGATAAAAAATCTAACTTCTTCAATTATTGTCACCTTCCATTATAAGTATAGTTCAGCTAACTTTATGACAGATTCTTTTATCAAATAAGGGGTTGAAAGGATTACTCCATATGAGAGGTTTATTATGTAATTGTGGAGTGAGTAGGGTACAGCTCTCTTGTATCTTATTATATTTTTCTTTTTTGTAGTTGTCTCCCCTTTTAATAAAATCTTTGATACCGTTATAAAAAAAAACTATTTATACAAATTGTTTCAAATACATCTTTTCCCATAAAACTACCTTGCATAACCCTCGTAACACTCTTAATCCTTTATACCACTCTCAATCCTAAGTTCCAAAGGCCCCCATGACTATGTCATGGTGAAATTACCAACAACAAATTACATTATTTAAAATCATATTGGTTGATGGTGGTGTTAAAATAATAATAATAATAATAATAATATTTTATTTTCCTTCAACCTAGGCTCTTGAGGGCAAGGTGTGTCTAGCTAGTTTACGTCTATTGAAGGGCATGACTCCACCTGGACCCCGCCTGCATATGTGAGGATAGAGTAAGGACCGGTAGGCCAGCCTAGTTGGACCCCACTCCTTTGACAGCCCCCAATGGATATTCTTTTTGGAGTCCACCGATTCCATGGTGGAATAACTGTCTGTCAAAACGGTAGTTTGATTCTTTCAGACTTGGGATTTGACTAGGGTGCAACATATGGTACTCAAACCCAACTTTGATGGAGGTTAATTAATCCCAGTAAATCACGTGCAATTTAAAAAAGCAGAATAATTTGACCGTAAAGTATGGTTACTCGGCCATCTTGTGGGAGAAATTTAATAAAAAGTAGACCAGCGTGGGCACATGGAGTCTCTCTTTTATATATATAATATAACAAAAAGACAAGCGTGCCAGGTCCTTCATCCTTTGGATGGGCAATAAAAAAATATTGTCCGCTTGCATGTACTATTTTAGTGATAATGTCTTAGACGTTCCGAAAAAGCAGGAGTACCCCATGAAGGATTAAAAATTTAAAACACAAAATCAGAATAATTTTTTTTATGACATTAGCCTATTTCTCCCTCGCTAGACTGTTCAGCGCCTTGGCCTCTGACCTAGGGAAAACTTGATTCTAAAAAGTAAAAACTATTTTTTCACAAAGAGCGGAAGTCGAATTTGAAATTTTGGAAAGCAAATTCAAGGCTCCAATCAATTGAACCACCATTTTGATAGCAGCAAGATTGCAATATCCCTTCATATAAGATTATAATCACTTAACATTTTTGAAAATTGCAAATTTCTTCTTGTACTTTCATTTTGATCACCATTCAATTGATTACCAAAATCTACTGTATTGCATCATAGATAAATAACTGTTTTTCAGACCTAGGCATCACTTGGATTAAATTGGGGATGGTAACATGAGAAGACAAACGAATCCAAGTCAATTAATCAGGAATGATGGCCTCAATTTAAGTTGACTTGGGCTATATTTAAGAAAAATCTCATCACTTACCGGTAAGATATTTGATTTCATTGATTAGCTAGAACCTGAACGTAGATGGTGAGTATAAAAATAGCAAAAAAGACACTTAGTTTTTAGTAATTGTCAAAATACAAGTGGTTATATGTAATTTCCTTGCAGGAAGGTTCCACCCTCTTTTTTGTAAGTCCTACCTTAGGATGGACTTATAAATCATTGATGAGTTTACCTATGAAATCAGAGTCACTTAAATTTAATTCCTACTATTGGATTTAGCTATCTTTACGTTGATCATGCATAAAATATGTATTTAGAAATAATGTTAAATTTTTGAAAAAAACATTACAATATTTGCAAAAGTTTGGAAAAAAAACTTCAAATAGATTAAAATGTGTAAAAATTCTGCCATTGCTTGAATTAAATATAAAAGGTAAAAGCTATATAAAATCAATTATTCTACGCAAGGCGACATCCTAAAGTAAACAACAAGTTTAAAATATGTAAAGAATGATACATGTGACACTGATCCTAAAATACCAATACACTCATGATTGAATGGTGTTGGCACCTTAGTCCTACATACATGCATGTCTATGGATTGATTTTCAAGTCTTAAAGTTTCACTCCCCAACAAGTAGCCCAACATTAACAAAGAGATACAGGTCCACAATTAGTTTTTCCTTTTTTCAAGATTATCGTGCAATAAAAAGCACTAATGGAAGATATTGCAAACAAACCACAATGATATAAAAAAAATGAAAAATTTGAAAAAGCCCCATAAAATAATGTTGCTTATTTATGTTCATTTATTATTCAATGATCTATAAATTTTCATGCCAGCAAGTAAATTGGAACACATAGAAGAACATCAATTTGGAAATATATAGATATTTTAACCTAAGATAATGAGTGACCGTAGTTTCTAACTATATTTAAAGATGTACCAACCATCCAACATTGCTGGCATAACCAAACTTGACTGGCATGATCGCAATAGCGTCTTCCGCGCACTAAAGCGACTTCGAAAAGAAAAACACAATTTCTATGACCTTTTCCTCCCAAAATGTCAAAAAACATTATGGATTAAACTAATGGGTATGTCATTGTCCATGTCATAGTCCGATTGAAATAATTGTAACCGTGGGAGAACGACTCCTTATCTCAATGTGAAGGAGCAGGTTGCTGAGTATTGACCTAGATCGGCTATCTTTCCTTGCTCTCAAGGCTCTTGACCTCACCCAATGTTTGTTTTCTTTCCTCACCGGAGGGCTTGATGGGTCCAAACTCTCTTGCTAAGATTATCTAAAAAAAAAAAAAAGTGGATCGATAGGTAAAAGTGTTTCCCCATGAATGTGTAGGCGTGGCTTGATGGTCAAATCTAGTATTAAGATTGTCAACCTTTAGTAGCTCAATTGGTGAGGTATTTTCCTTTCGTGGAAATAATTCATAAATTAACTCTTGGCTAAATCATTTATAATGAAGGTCTTTTATTTGGGTATGTGTTGGTAAGCCCTTAAAAATAGAAAAAAATAATGAGATTTTATTATTTTTTTAAAATATTAACTTTAACAAAATTTTGCAATTTTTTGACGCCGTCCCAATTTTAGATAAAAAATAAGGGTTGCGTTAGATAGGTGAACATCTAGTGTAAAATTTTATCACAATCTAAATATGAAGCCGACTTCAACATGATTGGAATAAAGTTTTGATAATGATAATTAACATGAATAAATTTCTTCTCTACCATGGCCACAAAGTTGGTCATTGCATACCACTTGTCTTTTTATTTTCCACGTCATCATAGTCTTTTGGCTAAGCCTGGATCCCACGACTTCACTGTTTGATCTTATCCGAACGCCCAAAGAACGAGTGCAAGCGGGCCCCATGCATGCTTGGAAGTCCACGTGTTGCAGCCATGCATCTCGGGAGATCGGACGTCAAAATCCAATGACCTGTGAGCTCCATGGATGAGTCTCTGACCTGACTCAGCCCGACAAGAATTTCAGTACAGCAAATTTGAGCCATTCAAAATAGAATTCGGATCCTATGAAAAAAGAAGGTGCATGCTGTCTATTAATGACGTGATGGGACTAATCACCATGAGGGTTTTCCTCACACAATATCAATTCTTCAAAATATTGCATCACCATACTTGACCAAGTTCCTCAAATTTCCTCTAATAAAAGTTGAGCTCACTAAATAATCAATCATACATTGAGTATCATGATTGATTAATACATTAAATTGATGTATTAACATGATTAATGATTCATAAGATTATATTATTTACCATATGTTTCATTTTATGGCAGGACCAAACTGCTATTGAATTAAACTTTTGGATACATTCCATGGAGTTTGGATCCATCACAACCATCTAACACATGCATGGTACACCAAGGATAGCATACATAGACAGAATCTCAACCTCTTATCATTATTTTCAGTTCAAAAGGAGTGTATCCCACTATATAATTGATATTAAAAAGCGAGTAAGTAGGATCCATAATGTTTAAACTCAAGTCGGACTTTATATTTTTTAAAAAGATAAAATTCATCTTTAACGGTCAAAATTCTCTGTCTGACCAACTTCATACTACAAGTGTTACAGTGGGCCCAATTCCATCTCCAATCGTGGGTCCTCAATTTCTTCGAAGGGAATCAACGGTTGTGGGGAGTGGGACCTAGCTCCGGGCCACTGCTGTCGTCATCAGTGGGACCCACTCCCTGGCCCAGGCGTACGTAGACATAGGGACGCCCTGAGCACTCACGTGTGAGTAGTCCAGAAAACAGGAATGTGGGAAAGCGGGCCACAACTGCGGAAACGTTTCGGTTTCGGTTTTGCGCAGACCATCTACAATAAAAGCAATTCGTACGACCTGTAAGAGCCAGCGGTGACTCTTTTTCTCTCTCTCTCTATCTCCAAAGATCCTACAACAATTCCCGATATCTAAAACAGGATTCCATCAAAGACTGGGTGTTTGCTGTTGTGGATTCTCTGGGAAAGATAGAGAATTTCTTGGGTTTCTTGGTCGGTTACTGTCTTTTTTTTTTTTTTTTTTTTACTGAGGATCGTGTTCCTAGTTCAATCTGTGAGAAAGATTTCGTCTTTTTTCACGTACATGTCTTAGCAAGCATCTCTTGGTTCGGGTATGTCTTCTTCTTTGTTTCGATTGAGAAAGATTGGATTTTTCGGGGATTCTTTGCTGGGATTTCGTGGTTTTGATGATTTTGAAAGGAGGAAGGTTAGAGGAATTCAGGTGTACAGTTTTTTGTAAGAAAGTTATGGTTTTTTCTTCTGTCTTGGTTTTTTTTTTTTTTTTGAATGATAGTATTTGAAGAACTGAAGATCGGAATAAAATGATTATCTTTGATGAGTTTGGAAAGAATCAAGGATTTCTTTATTTTGCTTGTGATTTTTTTGGGTTTTTTTTGTTTTTTTGGGTTTTTTTTATATTTTGAATAGGTCATGATCGCTTGAGAAGCTGTTTTTTCTTTGATTTTTTCCTTGAAATATTTGATTTTGATTCCATTAAAAAATCTTATTTTTGATTTACATTTTGATTCTTTGGGTTTTTTTTTTTACCTTTTTTAGGATTTTTTTTCTTGATTCTCAAAAATAAATTTTAATTTTGCTAGATGGAACTTTTGTTTTTTTTGAAAAGTAATTTTTTTTATGTTGATATGATGCAGTCTTCCTTTACATTTTTTTTAATGTTTTATTTACTTCTGTTAGGATGATTCTTGTTTCATTATTTGATTTGTAAGTAGCATTTTGTGAAAGTACTTGGATAGTTCTTGATTTTATCCAAAGCTTGTGCATTACTTTATTATTTTTTTTTTTTGGAGAAATTTCTTTCAATTAGATACTTGATATTGGTTTTCATTAGTAGGGTATCTCTCAATTATGATACTATCAGAATCAATATTCTTGTTCTTGTGGTACTTCTTAAAGATTTTTGATGGTCCTCCTTCTCCTGGGTATTTGATTTTGATATAAATGTAAGAGTTGCTGACTTGGGGTGGTTTGATTCCCATTTTGTGTAGGTGGCAAGGGATTTTGCTGTTTAATATTTGACATTTGTCATTGGTGCTGTATCAGAAGATTGATGTTGAGATTTTTGATGGTTCTCCTTCTCCTGGATATTTGATTTTGATATAAATGTAAGAGTTGCTGACTTGGGGTGGCTTGACTTCCATTTTGCGTAGGTGACAAGGGATTTTGCTGTTTAATATTTGACATTTGTCATTGGTGCTGTATCAGAAGATTGATGTTGATTTTTACTGTTTGTTTTTTACTCTTTCATTTCCAGCATTTCTGCTATTGAAGTTTTGCATTGAAGGGAGGAGGGGCGAGGCATTAGCTATTCTCATACTCAACCGGAGAATATACATATAGATTTTTTCTGTTCCTGTCAACTACGATACCAGTTGCAGACCCTTACTATTGTATTGAATATGAGACCAATAGTACGGGCAGTTCGTCATGTTCGGTCTGCTTCTCGGCTTCGAGAATTAGATGCTTGCTCTAATTATATGCGTAGAAGGCCCAAAATTCTCACAGGGCAACTTGTTGGTTCTTCTTGTGTGCCGTCTTACAACAAAGAGTTGGAAGGATCATTGCATCATGCGATGATGTCTAGGGCACTATTCATCCCTGCTGAGAAAGATACCAGTGAAGGTCTTCTTTCAATCACCATCTTTTCTTCTAACTGTTTTAGTTTAGTCTCACTTTTTTGTTGAAGTATTCATCTATCCCTCACCTGATTTTGCTGTTCTTGGTGTTGGTTCTACCATCTGGGTCAGACACAGATGTTGGGAGGGGTGGTCCTTTAATAGAGTATGAACGGAGAATTGCAGCCGGGGAACTTTTGGAAGGTGACAACTTCCAGGTACAGATTCCAGTCCTACACACCTCAGTGGAAATGTTTTAAGGATGTCTTAATGTGTCATGTGTGTGCCAATCTTGAGCTCTTGGTTTCATGGGTTCATCTTTTATGGTCCATGAGCAGAGATTCAAGCAGATGGGCTGATCTAAATCCAATTTGCCTTTTTATTTATTGAATTGATAGCAGATATAACTTTATTAAAGATGGGAATTGTACAAATTTGATCGCTCAAATTCTGCCTTTATTGTATCAATAAAATATTTCCTGTCTATGCTGGCCATTTCCTTTTTCAACTGTCATTTTTGTGGACTAGACCCTGTGGCATAGCGGAAGGTGCCCACTTGTGCAACCTTGATGTCATGGGTTCTAGTCATGTTACCATTAAAACAAACTGCCATTTTGGGGGCATCTGATTAGAGTGATCAAGATTATTCAAATTCTCATTATGTGCTCCTAGTAATGGTCCCTACTTTTGAGATGGTTTGGATTTTTTGGGTGCATGTCATGTCACATTTGTTCAGTGGATGGGTTACCACTTGCCACAAAGTTCTGTACTGTTGAAAATGTGGTTTCATCTCATTCACTTGATGATTTTCTTAGGCTGACATCCTTAAAGAGCTTCAAAGACTATACGATGAGCTTGTTGAATCAGCTGATGCTTGTCAGTTGGATCGATATGCAGCTTCTGAGAAATCTGGGCGGTAATTATTCACTACTTCCTCTCTTTTATCTTGACGGTCCAATTGGGTTACGTTGCTGGAAAAGATCATTTTATTTATGTAAGTTATTTATTTGAAGCAGCTAGATCTTATTTGGTTGTGTGGAATGCTTCCTTGGAGTCCTTGAATGGGAGGATTCCAATTTAGTTTTATGTTTGGATGTGCATAGAATTCTAAAAGTGACTCCATGAATCCTCACGTCCATAACTTGAGAAATTCCTGTGCACTTGCAGTAAAGTTGGTAATCCTCCTGTACTCACATTAGGATCACAACTTGTTCTTGGCTTTGGAATTTGGCATGCTACAGAATTTTAATGGATTGATGGAATCATCTTGTCCATGTTTTTTTGAGAAATCCTCTTGGTCACAGAGGTTGGTAAATATCCTGTCCATGGACAGCAGAATTGCATGCATCCCAAGTTTTCCCTTATTTTGTTGTGGGATTCTTTTGAAATTGATGTTTATGTATGCACTGTTTCAATGTATCATCTACCAGGAGCAGGTGGCTGTGGTCTCGTCTTATACCCCAGTCTTCATATTCACCTGCTAAAGGACTCTACCTCTATGGAGGAGTAGGCACTGGGAAAACGATGCTGATGGACTTGTTCTTTGACCAATTGTAAGGTTTTCTCATTTACAATTCTTTTGCTTCTGGTTTAAAAGACAAACATTTGAACTTAGTCTAAAAGAAGAACAGACTGGCTTGAAACATGAAAAACAGGAATTGCTTAATAGTTTATGTATTTTACCTATGAAGAAAAGTTACATGTAGAATATACAGATTGAGCAATAAAGAAAATGAACAATGCATGCATGGGATTATTTTTTTTATATTTTTTTGTTCGGTAGCAAGGGACGATATTATTAAAAAGAGAAGATAATGATGACAACGCATAGATGGGAATATTTACCTGAGGTTTTTTCACAACTTTTATATTTTGGTGATGCCTTGGTCCAGATCCTTTATGTATCTGGGAGAATGGTGATGGGATGAAGTGCCAATAGAATGATGGACCAAAACACATTCAGTACCATAAATCATAAAATAAGTACTCGAGAAAATGGTTGTGCTAGATTTACATCTTCAATGGTATCACCGTCTACAACGTTACTGTTTCAAACAATTTTCAACTCTAAGGGCTCTCTATCTTTTGAAAAAAAAAAGAGCAAAAAAGAAAAAGAAAGAAAGAAAAAAAGAAAAAGATGAAACGGTAAATGTACATCGTGAGGGTTATTTATAATGGTGCCTGCTAATTACCGTCTGATAAAAAAACAACCACAGTATTGATATATTTCCAGTTAGTTGAATGTGTGAGTATGTGTGGTTTTCCAAATTTATTTCATTCCTCTTTTCTTTCTTCCTTTTTGGTTGCACATTATCTGAAATAGATAGACCAAAGCCTGGCGTATCAATTAGGCAGGACCAACAACTCAGGTTGACCACTTCTATGCACTCATTCTCATGTTCTCCTGCATACTTATTTTTTTAGACTTGACTGTGAGCTAGAGGTAGGGGTGGAACCAGGATATGGGCATTGGAGGGATCATTGTGAGAAAAAAAAATAAAATTAATCTTGCTTGTTGTTTTTTTTTTTTTTTTTTTGGGGTGGGGGTGTTGAGGTTGTGGATGGCTAAAAATGTCTTTAAATTTTCATTTATCTAAAGTGGTTTCTTGCAATTTTGGCAGCCGTGGCCCCTGTCGTGATCCCAGCTCTGCCTCTTGAAATGACATCCTTGTCAATCCAGCTAGTGGCTAGACAGTGTAAAACATTTCCCAAAGTGAAAGTTTTGTAACTTACTGTTGTTTCATTCTCTCTTTTCAGGCCATGTAACTGGCGAAAAAGGAGAATTCATTTTCATGACTTTATGCTCAACGTCCATAGCCGCCTGCAAGTGAGTACATATCTTTTTGTTTTTCCAACATTTATTATGTGACTGACATGATTATACTGTATGCTTAGTGTTTTTAATTTATAATTAGCAGTTGTCGATCTTATCCATTGCAGTCTATGGCTGAATATTTGGAATAGGATACTTTATTTGCTGTATTAATCATCTTTTTTGCTGTAATGTATAACTACAGAGGCATAAGGGTGTGGCAGATCCACTTGAGGTTGTTGCTGGAGAGATATCAGATGAGGCCATTTTATTATGTCTTGATGAATTTATGGTATTCAAGTTGGTTCATTTCTTCAGTCTAAGCATATTCAATGGCCCCCTTAATGGTTGTTTCAGTCATTTCTGTTCCTTTTTATGTGATTTATATTGTATCTACAGGTGACTGATGTCGCTGATGCTTTGATTTTGAATCGTCTTTTTGGGCATTTATTCAACAAAGGCAGTGTAAGTAGAATCCCCTTTCCCTCCAATGATTCGATAGAGTTTCTTTTAATATATAATCAACATCCTAGGCAAATCTTTGTATTTGCCACTGGAGAACTTCACAATTGACATGTGGCAAATGTGAGCGTGGGTGTAGATTCTTGTTGCCACTTCAAATCGTGCACCGGACAAACTGTATGAAGGTGGCTTGCAGAGGGATCTTTTCTTACCTTTTATTGCCACTTTAAAGGTATTCCAAAGGATACTACTTAACTATTCTTTTACATCTCAGTTTGAAAACAGTAGAGAATATTTTTCTTATAAATCTTTTGAATTTTCAATGTAGGAAAGATGTGTATGTCATGAGATTGGTTCTTCAACAGACTACCGGAAAATGACCTCTGTAAGTTTTTGTCCTCTGAAACTTGGATTCAGTGAGAAACTTTTAGTGCCAGTTTGGTCAATATATATCTTCTATTTGAATTTAGTTATGCATATTGTGCTATTCTTAGTTTAAAAACTTAACTCTAATGAACTTGACTTAGCTCCATTCACTTGCCTCGGAAGGCCACGGATCAAGTGACTTGGGTAGGTCTGGCTGGGTGCCTAGTCAGACTTGTCCAACTTCCCAACTTAGTGATCTATGGAGTGGAATTAAATTTGGCTGACTCAGGCAAGTGAGAGCGATAGATCATGGTCCATATCCATGCCGTTCACTTAGTACAACTGTTTTATCACTTTGTATTGCAGGCTCAGCAGGGTTCCTATTTTGTTGGGCAACAGTGCCCTGGGATTCTTATGCAAAAGTTCCAGCACTTAATTGGGCAACATACAGCTACTCCACAAGAGGTGGAAGTAGTTATGGGACGGAAATTACAGGTCTGTTCTTGATGTAAAACCTTCACAACCATTCTAGCATTTTCGTCGTGAAATCTACAACAAATTTAAGTATTTGATAAGAGCCTGTGGCACTTTTGCTCAATTTCACAACCATAAGGCCGCAGGTTCACATCACATTCCAATTTCCTTGTACAGAGGTAAAATGTATGACCTCAAGGGTTTGTGTGGGTTTAGCAGGCACCACCCGTGGGATTAGTCCTATTGGGAACCAAAGGATACCCACGTCATTAAAAAAAAAAGTAAATTGAAGTGTATGACCAATTTACATATTTGAGCTTCTCTATTCAGGTTCCACTGGGAGCTCATGGATGTGCATATTTTCAATTTGAAGATCTCTGTGACAAGCCTCTAGGGGCTGCAGACTATTTTGGATTGTTCAGTGAGTAATGTCTATCTTGCTTTTTTTTATCTGAGCTTTCTTATGAAAAGTGAGAATTCTGGATTTTGTTTGGAATTACTGGAGATGTCTATTAAATACTAAGTAACTTGAAAATAGATGAAATTGCTACTGCTAGTGTTGGACAGACATAAGCTGTCTGTAATGCAGAGTGTAGGAATCCCAAAAAATGGTACATTTATGGTACTCATAAGGATATCAAATGCTATTACAGAATCATTGACTTCTACTATGAATGGAAAACATGTATATACACATACAGACTCAGCATTAGATAGTAGTACATAGGTACTGAAGGAGCACAAGATTAAAAGATGAAATAGTTCTATTCTTTTGGTGAAGGTTTCAATTCATCACATGTCTGCTCAAAAGGGTCATGAATTATTCTACTTCTACTCCGACTTCAATGACTTGCTAATTGTTCTCTTTCTTGCAGAGACTTTCCATACTCTGGCGCTGGAAGGTGTGCCAAGATTTGGGAATCATAATAGGACAGCTGCTTATCGTTTTGTCACTTTGGTTGATGTAAGTTCTTACTTGTCATTGTTATTGGTTCTTGTTTGTCTTTGGACGCATATAATCGTGCTTAGTTCTTTTCATTTTTAATTTTGTAGTTGGCAATTGTCACTTCTCCAACATGGTTGGGATAAGGCTTTGATGATGATGATGAGTTGGCAGTTGTCACTTACCACCAAGTTGTGAACTTTGCTGCTTCTGTGTTAACATTTCTGTTCTAACATTATGGGTGATGCCTATTTTGTCATCCTGCTGCATTTTTATCTCTGATTGCGTGTAATGAGGGTAAATAAAAAAGAGTGTGCTTTGTGTAGTTAATTTCTAGTTTCTGTGGTGATTTATGGTCTGTGTTTTACTAGATTTGTTGAAGAGGAGCTTCATTGCCCTTGCACCTTAAATTTCTTACCTTTCCTGAAGTTTCCTTTGTCAACATACATTCATATTGTAACCTGCTGAAAGTATGATAAATTTGGCCATGACCATTTACTGCTATATTAAATTGAAAATATCACCACTACGGTACAAAACCTATAGCCGAGCCAACCAGTTTTCATTTAAAACACTATTTTCCCTATTTCATCTCTCTAGAGGCCATTCCTAAAGTTGTGTACACCCTTATATGGTTCCAAAAAAAAAAAAGAAAAGAAAAGAAAAAAGCCGCTATGTAAGATTTGGGTTTTTTTTAACACAAAAAATTCACACTGCTATATATCACCTTAAGGCTTACATATCGCTTGCTATGTAGCATTTTTGATGCAATCCTAGGATTAGGATTTGCAATCAGGAGTGCCTTGGCACAATGGGGGTTTCCACAGAAACGATCACATGAATCACACGAAGAAGAAGGGAATTCTCCAACAATAAAACCCACATAAACTCTATTAACTCCAAAAACTCTGCATAATTGTTCCTTATAATGTCATATAAATAAGAAATAACCTAGTGCCCAAGCAACCCTAATCTAATAATTGAAACTACTTAATAACAATGACATTAGAAATCTAATAATAATAATAATAATAATAATAATAATAATAATAATAATAATAATAATAATATAATCCTAATCTACTTGAAAGGGGACCACTTGTGGGCCCTTGCTGCATCATTTCCCCTCGGTTGGAAAAGAGTTCGACCACGAACTCGGTATGTTTTGGTATTGCGTCTGTAGACATTGTGTACGTGAAGCGCGTCCTTAGTAAAGCGGGCTTGGGATCCTTGTTTGGGCAGTTTGGGCTTTATAGGATGGAGCGTGACATGCTTTCCATTATGAGCAAAAGCATATGTGTTGTTGTCATTCATCCACGAATGTCCCAATAAGATTTCACCATTGTCCATTGGTATCACATCGCACCAAACAGTATTTTTATAGTTTGCACCAATGGCAAAAGTAATTGAACATGTATATATTGTACTTGCACTTCATCGCCTATCATTAGCCGTTTAGCAAAATAGGGACGATAATGCTTGTGAACCTTCAGTTTCAAACGTTCCATTAAGGCTTGAGAGATGATATTTTCAAAACTACCTCTATCAATCACAACTATGCATACTTTTCCATTGACTGTACCTTGTGAGTGAAAAATATTATTGCGCAACCATTTCTTTCCTTTGGTCTGCTAAGTCTCTTTGATGACCATGAACATGTCAATTTCCTCTAGGGGATCCACTATTTCAATCTTATCACTCTCATTCCTCTTAGAATTATCTAGAGTATCTTGCACATCACTTGTAGGGGTAATTTTTTATCACTTTTAGTCTCAATGAGATGTATGCGTTTTAGACATTCTGCTGTGCGATGCCTGAGCTGTTGATAATGAAAATAAATCATCTTATTTTAACCTTCAGTCTTTACAAAAATCTGTCCTGACGAACAATTGGGTTTAGCATCTTATAGAGATGACTTTTTTAGCGGAACCTATTTGGATTTTTATGCTTAATGATTTGCAATTCCCTTTGCTTTGATAGCATGTTATATGAGTTCATCGACATTGTCAAAATGTTGGAAGGCAAGGATATGCTGAATGTCTATTCTCAGTCCATTGAAAAATCTATCAATAACCACATCATGATCTTCATTCAAACCACAACAAGCTTGTAGAGTCAGAAATTCCCAGAATAATCAACAATTGTCTTAGATCTTTGTTTCAAGTTTTGAAAACTTGAACGTAGATCTCTTTCATAGTTGACAGGGAAGAATTTTTGCTTCAAAATATTTTTTATCTCATTCCATGTTTCAACAGGGTCCATATTTTGATTTCTCCTTTTTCTTTGTGATTCTACCGACCAAGTTACAGCATAATTGCGAAATCGAGTAGTAATCAGTGTAACTTTGTGGCGCTTATTCATTGGCTTTTGTGCAAAAATATTCTTTATGCACACTAACCAATCCATAAATTCAGTGGGCTGCAATTTTTCATCATATTCTGGAACCACGAGTTTAATCTCAAAATCGCGATTAGGATTATTGACTTGTGGATCTCGTTGATTCCGAATATGTTCTCCATCATCACAATTGTGATTCACACGTTGATTATTTTCCAAAGTTGTCACCCTAGTGTCTAGTTGGTGCAAGATGGTTTGCATGCTGTTAACTGTGGCAGTTAAATCTCCAATGGCACTAGCCAAATCTTCAAGTGAAGAAGATGATGATTACATCTCAACTTGCTTCTTAGGAGGCATTTTTTTTTAATGCAAAATTAAAAGCTGATTGACCTAATGCGTAGATCTGAGCATTATGAATACACTGTTGAAGATGGATCGGAAATCTAACCTCAGATAAATTTGATATCGTAAAATAAATTTGACCCTTGATCTATTAAATATGATGTGATAGTGATGATGTCACCACTGTTGTTGCTTGCTATTGGATCAGGCTTCAAAACAGTTTAGTTCCAAGGATGAACTAGACTTGACCCAACCTAGGGAAGTCTTTAGGTCCACTTGAGATGGCCCAACCTGGGCTAGAAACTAGGCTTGATGAGATTATGGGACTTGTACCCTTTCTATCTTTTGGTCTTCGTGGGTTATCGAACAGGAATGGAAGGTTGGGGTTCTGGCGAAGTCGAAGACAATTGGTGACGACAAGTAGCGAGCAGTGACGGACGACGAGCAACGAACTTTTGTGACGACTACTGTGGAGGCGAGAATCTAGCAACTTGAAGGTAGCAGCAATGATGGTGTTGGTAGCAGCGATAGCTTGAAACAGGTACGCTTCTCGATGATGCAGATCTCCTCCTTCTTTTCACTTTTGCTTTTTTTTTTTTTTTATATTCGGGATGGGGATTTTGGATCGACGATTAGGGAAAGGATGAAAGGGGCTGTGGGGTTTGGTGTTCAATTTGGTTGGGTTTTGGATAGGGTGATTGTAGATTGGTAGGGCTATGGATTTTGTTGAGGTATGGTGTTTGATAAGATGGTGGAGAGGATTCCAGAAGATGGAAAGGGTTTGGGAGGGATGTTGTTCACGCGATGGGTATGGTTTGACAAGAGTGGGCTTGGCGGAGAGGGTGTGGGTGAAGAGGGTTGGGTTGGACTGGGGTTGGCTCTTCTGGGTTATATTTCGTTAATAGGTTTGGGTTGTGATGGGATCCGATGTCAGGGATGACAAGTTGCCCCGGGGGGGTTTTTGTTTTGGTTTTTGGGGGGGGGGGGGGGGCACAAATGTAGGATGAGATAGAGGGTAACACACCGACGATCAAGGATTGTTCGACTTTGATACCAATTTATACAATCCCAGGGTTAGCACTTATAATCGGGAGTGCCCTTGCACAATGGAAGTTTCTACAGAAACAATCACACGAAGAAGAAGGGAATTCTTCAACGATAAAACCCACATAAATTCTATTAACTCCAAAAACTCTACATAATTATTCCTTACAGTTACAATGTCATATAAATAGGAAATATAACCTCGTACCTAAGCAACCCTAATCTAATAATGGAAACTCCCTAATAACAATAAAATTAGAAATCTACTAATAATAAAAATAATATAATCCTAATCTACTTACAAGGGAACCACTTGTGGGCCCTTGCTGTATCAATTTTGGCAACCAACCGCTACGCCTGCCACAACTGCTAATTTGATCTTTGGCTAGATTTGCTACTTTGAGAAAAACCTGAGAAAGAGGACTAGTGACGAACCATTTGGGTTTCATTATTGGATACACAAGGGAGATTTCTTAGTTGTTGCTAAGTAATCATTTAGGTTATAAATTACTTTTCAAGGTTTTCTCAAATTTTTGTGATATGAACTAGGGCTAGATATTAAGTAAAGGAAGAGCCAAGGGAAGAAGAAAATTGTCTAGAGTATTGGGTATTGGGCTAATTGATGCGAAACGGAAGGGAGACGTAGGTAAGGATAAAGATGGAGAGTTGGGAGGAAAATTTGGCCTTACGCCAAACTCCAATCCAGGAGACAAGGAGATATAGGAGAGAGCTCAAGGAGAACTTGGGGAAGATTCCAAAAAACTTGATTTTTTTTAAATTAATCACCAACCATTATTTAAGCCAAGCGGCTTTAAATTATGTATATAGGAAAAGAAATAACTCAAAAACTAATTTAGACTGTCCAAATATATTGATGGCTAGGATTAAAATATCCAACTACTTAAAACATAAACCATAAAATAATATTAAATAAGCCCTAAATAAGCTAAAACATGAAAATAGATGTGTTGCGCCCAAAGAACCGGTTGATCCATGGGGACCATGGGTTTGGCCTGCATCACTAGTTGATCTCTTTTGCCAACCAACTTATAATTTCGTTAATTAGAATATCACCAATTTGCAAGAATCCTCTTAATTGTGTCCTCCTTGTTGCATGCTAAAATAGTATCCATATTCATTCTTTAAGTCCTTTTTTTTTCTTAAAAAAAAAGTGTAAAATGTGCAAGACCCATCCAGTAGAGGTCGTGAAGGATCAATGAGCAACCTTATGGTGCCATATTGGATTTTGAATTTGGATTTCCTCTTTAGTAACCCTCATTTCTCCAATTTATTCACTTTAGCCTTTCATTTTCCTCCTAACATAACAGAAAATGGATTTAATATCTTTTGGTGAGATTTTGATTCCATTTAGAATATAAAAGGAACACCATTCTTCATATAAATCTCAATGAAGAATGTTTGTTAACAACTAATATAATGATTACTATGATTGTACCATTTAAGTTATTTTTCATTGTGAATATCCATTTGCATAAACAACTTTCTTTCCTTCTAGGAGCTCAAACTTTTCTCTTGGTCTTTATCTTTCTCTTGAGTTCTCATTTCAAGATTTAAGGAAGTTTAACTTATCTAATGATTCGGCTCAGGATAGATCAGAATGAAGAAACAAAATACACTAGCTGAATCCAACTTAATTGAGATAAGGCTTTGCTGCTGCTGATGATGATCAAATGAGTCATAAAATCTTAGAAAGATCATCTTAAATACCCATCTAGCAGTTTCATGGGGCATAATTTTTACTTCATTCCATGGTCCATTGTATTAGTATTGGAAGCTGGGCCTAGAAGAGGACCATATTGGCCCATATCTAGCCTGTTGTCCCAAAATACTTGCTGGTGTAGCATATCGAGCAATCCAAGCATCCATACATTTCATTCGACATTTGTTTTGGCTGATATTCCAAACCGTGCTTCATCCTTGAAGACTAATTGTATGGTTGCTGGCTTGAGCTAGGTGGTCAAATGATGTCCATGTGACATAGGCCAGAGAGTTCTTCAATGTGCTTGTGCAGTGTTGTGATGATGCTTTGATATAAAGTCTAAATGAAAGATCTGAAGCTAGGGCAAGATAAACTAGAAGACGAGATAAAGGAGACGAGAGGACAAAGAAAATGAGAAGAATATTAAGTCAGTTCACCTTTTTGGTCTACCAGTGTAAAAGGAACTATTAAGATATCATTTCTTTGGTCTACCAGCCAATGATCTCCTGGTGATGGTCCATAAATGCTTGGGTTCTTAAAAATATTTTGATTTATAGTATTAGTGATGGTTTGGTTGATCTACTTCTAATACGTGTTTTACAGTTAAATGGAAGTATGGCTTAGTGTAAAGTTTTTGTTTTCTTGAAGGAGATCATTGGTTCAAGCCATTGGAACCACATTTCAAGGCTAACTATGATGAGATTATCATGAGATTTACTTATACATTTTATTATTAAGAGAAACTGACAGTAGAAAGTGTGCAAATCATGATGAAATTTGTAATCGTCGTAGTTTTTTATAGTATTGTCATGAACCAAACCCCAGAAAATAAAGTATAATTTTTGTATTTATAATGATATTGTTGAATTGCAATACAGCTGCGATGTGTTAGCCCTAATAGACCCCTAACTGCCCAACTCATGGTACGTAGAGTAGAGAACGTTTTAACCTTAATGGTACAAACTATGCTAACAACTTCCCAACTCACCGTATTAAAATAATGTGCTTCTGTCAATGTAAAATTGATAGGTGGCTGTCAGTGATATGCTTTCAGACTGACAGTCAATGCTCTATGTTGCCTTGGCCCCTTCTGTATTGTCCTACACTCAGCAATTATGGACACATGTCAACCTATCTCAATGGGTAGACATTTAGACTTTCAAAAATTGGAGTCTACCCTTACAAAGTTCACTCCATGTTCCTTAACTTAAATGTTGGATTTTATTTTAAGAACCAATGTCTACCTGATTGATAAGCCCAAGTTTTAACTTTAATCTGATGATTTGTATTTGAAACAGAAACTTACTGATCAACAATAAGTTGGAAATGGATCCATTGTGACACTGACATTTATTACTTCACAGTCCATCACTTATGCCAAGTAATACTGCAGATTTACATGGTTTTTTTTTTTAATATGGCCTGTAACTCATTGCTACATTTATGCAACAGCTATGGTCAATGTCATCTTGAATCTTTTTGTTTATACCATGCATTTCTTGAGCAGATGGTAGTTTTTTTTTTTTCCAAGATGCCGCAGCAATGTCACATTTACACTATGGATGTAGGTGATGTATGAGAGCAAAGCCAGATTATTGTGTACAGCAGAGGGATCTCCATTTGAACTATTTGAAAGCATTGTGACAGTAGCTGATGCCCAAAAGATTGCACCTAGGACTTCTTCACGATCAAGGAAGAGTGATGATCTTGACCTTTGTGTGGACAACGAGTTGGGATTTGCAAAAGATCGAACCATCAGTAGGTATGATGCTACCATCATTTATCCTTGATCTGATGGTATGCAAAGTGTCCTGGGGATTTGAATTCTGTTGGGAGGAATTTGATTATGGGAGTATTTGTAAAGGCAGTTTCCCAATGTTTTATAAATTTTGGGGCTGGAATGAATAGCACCTTGGATGGTAGGTTTCTGCAACAAAAGTTGTACTAAGTGGGATCCATAATTTGTTCTATCAAGGCTTGGTCTGCCAAGGATGGGACATTCCCTAAAAAATCTCCCTGTTGACAACCTGCTAATAGAGCCTAAGAAGAAAGACTGCAATGGTCTCCATTATATTTCTCCAATCTCAGTTTATTTGGAAGAATGGCTTATCCATGGTACTTGGTAGTCAACCCCCAAATAGATTGGATAATGGTGGTGGTTTATCTACTGTTGGACTATCAGATACCTGGTCTTGATAACTGAACCATGAGCCTGACACATACAAAACAACTCAATTTGTTTTGCTGCTTTTGCAATCAATGATGACAATGGAAATTACTGTTTTTTGCAGATTGACAGAAATGAATAGCAAAGAATTCTTAGAACAGCATGCCTCAATGTTGCTTGAGAACTCTTCTCAGGAAGAAGTGAAGAGCTACGACGCAGTTCAAGTATGACACATGGTGGTGTGCATAATCCACTGTAACTTGTTGCTGGAGAACTCTGTATCAAGAAGAAGTGAAGAGCTAGGACGCTGTTCAAGTGTGATGTACAGGGTGGGGAACATAATCAAATGTAACTTGTTTGTAACATGAGGGCAATTCAATCGGTCTATCTAATAGTCATTAAGTTTATACTTATTAACATGATTGAATAAAATAAATGGAATGATAAAAATAGATCTCGGCTGTATTGATTTTTTCTTGTTGAAGCGCATGTGTGTTGATTGAGAGGCCAGGGAAGGGTTCATATGCATCATCATCATGATCACAACCAAATTTAAACTGGATGTAAAATGTGGATTAATGCTTCATTTGTGTCCTGTCGATCAGAGAATGGATGGGCCCTTATTATTCTTAACATGGAAAGGGGATCTTTTGCAATAAACAGGGATGACTGTAGACACCTTCTACCTGATCATCTTAAGAGTATCCATTACAGAGCCCAACCTGTTGCATTCCTATAACTGCCATTTGACGATGGCGCATCCCACTCTTAGCCGACTGTCCGAACTACCAACCTTAGATACGTTCCATATGGACCAAGCTGGATGACCTGAGGTTGATATTGTACATCAAGCTCAGCTCTAGCATTTTATTCCCCCATGTGGTTAAGCTCAGGAGACCCATCTTGATGCGTGCCTATCAGTCAAGTAGGGGACAGTATCATCTTAAATCTTGAATTAAGCCTCAAAGTTAACCGTCTCTTAGGGCATGTTTGTGTTCATCCGTGGAAAATGGTTTCATGGAATTTTTCCTTGCACATCCATCTTTGGGAAAGGCTTTTCTGAGGAATTACAAAAAATATAGCTTAGTTTTTTGCTTTTTCCTGTGGAAAAGCGGCCAAATTTTCTACATGAGTGGAAAGGTGGCTGCACAAAGATGCCCTTACCTTTAAATATACATGTTTATCGAGAACAAAGAGTTGCTAAGTTGATGGAAAGGGTTGGTTGCTCAGTTGATAGGCAACCCCAATGGGAGGAGCAGCTCTTTCCTGCCTAGGGGCTGATTGTCATTTATCAACAAGGCATCAAAAAAATTAAAATGTGACATATGATCTTTGATTGCATGCAATTTTGATGTGAAAGCTGCCAAGACCTTTTAACATGAGTTGATATACCCTAATTTTGTTCCCCTTCCAAAAATTATAGTATTATATGTTTGATATGGTTCTTACGGTTTTAATCAGCCAATGTTCATGAGAATGGCCGGTACGAAGGATAAATCTACTTACGAAAGCACAATCAATGGCAAAGGGACCTTATTCAAGAATGTAGAATGGCCTAAGTGGTCATGGACATCCATTCTCACCTCCAATGCCAAGGATAGACATTGGCACAGGCAGAGAACTACCCCAAGTGTACTCAGGTGGAGGATGAAGGCAAAGGCGCACTTATGCTGAGCACAGGACAACCTGGAACTGTACATGGGTAGAGGACAACGACCTGGGTTGATCCTAGGTAACTAGATTAGGATGGTTTACTCTCCTATCCCATTTAATCGAAAACGAAAGGGGAAAAAAAAAACACAAATCAAAACAAAATGAAAAAACACCTGAGGCTGACTTTAACCCTTGCTCCAGCCAAACATGAAGCAAGTTGCTCCAGTAGTTAAGTCCATGGAAAATCAGTGCCAACGCCCACACTGAATCTAAAAATTATGTTTATGCCTTCAGGCTCAAGCCCTTTTGTGGGGCCTGGAACCTGAGTTGGGTTACTTGAGTTTGGGTTGCACCGATGGAAACGACCGGTTCACACAAATTTGTGGCACCCAATGAGGGTTATTGGTCCACCGTAAAAGAGGATTGGGTCTCTTGTATCAGTTTCACTCAGGACTCACCACATTGCTTAGCTAATATTGGCTACGAAGACCAATGAAGAGCAATGGTCATACCTCCTGATCTTCCCAAACAATGAATGTGGGCCTATGGGCCACCTTAATATGAAATATATTTCAACAGTATCAAGCCATGGTAATATTGCGATTCATTATTCACTGGTTGCATGGGCATAATACGGTAAATATCAAGCTTTTCTGCAGAATTGAGAAAATTTTAGCTTGTTTTTGTATTTTCCCTTGTGGAAAACGGCCGCACGCATAAATTTTATTGCAGTGTTGAATAATATTTCCCCAATCCTCATCTCTTCTGCAAAAAAAAACCACCCACACAAACTTTTACTTTTTTGTGCCAACCCCTCTTACGGTTAATCATTGATAAGACTTCGAATATATAATACCACCTACTAACCATGTTTATCGATTTAGGCCTTACAGTTCGAACTTAAGACCTCCAGGTCATTTCAAGACTTATATCAATGATATTTTGAAAACAATGTGATGGCATTACATTATGTATAAATCAAAACGATATTTAATGTCACGATCTTTTTAATGCAAGGCTAGAAAATGAAACTATCACAATAAAAATACAAAAAAATTAGGATATTCTGTGTAAAATAAGGAAAATCTAAACAATTATTAATTATATTTATCTTATCCCAAAAGCTTCAGGTTATTGGGCTTGGTAATCAAAAGAAATTGAAGTTATTAGTAGGTAAATATAAAATTAGTTTTGGTTAGCAATCATCCTTTTTTTATGATGAAAGTGGCATTACAGTAAAGTCATATTAGCCAAGTGATGAAAGTGGCATTACAGTAAAGTCATATTAGCCAAGTAATAATCCACCAAAGGCCCCATGTTTTTTACATGAAAATTGAAAACAGCACAACCAACCTCATGGCTCACCTAAATTCATGACAATCAAGAAAGCATGAAATTTGATAGATCTCTAATATCAGTCTAGTCATCATCTTAGTGCTTTAATTTCGGTACCTCAAACTTTGTTCCATCAAAGTTGTTCTGATCATATTTATTCAAGATAGTGATACATGAGTGTAATTAGGATTGGGGTCGATCATGGATGAGCTGCATTTTACAAAACGGAGATGGGCAAACAACAGGGCCTATTTCTTTGCATTAAGATAAATAGCTTTGACTTCCTTATGTATTAAATTACTAAAGTCGTAGCATGGCATTGATCTTCCCATTTTTATTTGATTCTATTTCTATAAAAGGGGAGGTTATTTGATGCTCTATTTGAAAAATTGATCTAATTTGATCTACAATTTATACCACTAACATAGGAATGGAATTCTATATATTTAATTCCTAATTAATATATATACAGAAAAAAAAAACATGCCCTAAACCACCATCAACAAAAGCTCAAAAAAATTAGCAAAACTAAACTCTTCATTTTCCTTGTCCTAATAAAATAAAAATAGCCAATTCATTCGTGGTTTAGTGTTGAGTCACCTCTCTCTGTGTCTATAGAAACATTGAATAGCAATGCAATGGGGCTAGTCGGGTTCATGCTTAGGTAGATCTCAACCCGACCTGATTGATATTTCTTTTGCATCATACCCACCTTGACCTATAACATGTTGGGTCGAGTTGATGCGCCCGAACTCAAGCTTGTCCTGAGCTTGATTCGGGTTAATGAATGAAAAAACCAAATCAAACTTGAACACTACTAATGCGCTAAGTGGTTCCTATTTAAACCTAACCCATTGTCATCCCTAACATTCAACGACCAATCAATTTACGTATAATTACGAGACTTGGTATGGAGTGCAGGTGCATGAGTATTTACGAAACATATTTGTGCATTTAGTATTTTGGGAAAAAACAAAAGAGTACTGTGAAAGTAAATTTTCGCACTCCTCTAACATGCATGTTGGCGATTTTTTTTCCCCACGTGAAAAAGTGCAAAAATGGACTAAAATTCTTGCCATTCCTTCCAAAATAATTTTCTGGTGAAAGGGGAAAAATGTTGCACGTACCAATGAATCACAGGAGCATTTTGTACAATCTGCCACTACCAAATCTCTAGTGGGCCAGCCGCCCATACATTCCACGTGTCCTACCTGTAGAGATCTTCTTCCGATGCCACTCCATTTTTTTTTCCAAAAACAACACACACACATACCATAGATTTGGGAATGCGAGAATCGAATCACAATCTCCCAAATCCCACAGAATTCAAAAAATCACAACAAACCATATTAGCAGATACGGCTGCCTAGCTGTCCCCTATACACATATACATCTATATATATATGTATATACATACAATGTGTGTAATTCAATTTCTCATCTTCTGTTTGGCACTTTCTCTCCCTGCTCTGATTTCCCTCCTCTTCCTTCATCTCATCTGCAAAGGAAGGATTCCTCTCTCCACTACTTTTTTTCCCTAGGTAACTCATTTCCTCTCTGTCTGTTCTTTTCCCTACCTTTCATTCATCCATCTTATGATCTCATATCATACACATTTTCTTTCTTTTTTACCCTCATTGTCCTCTCTCTCTCTCTCTCTCTCTCTCTCTCTCTCTCTCTAAACAGAATTAATTCCTCTTTTTGCATGATTGGAATCCCTAATCTTCCAAATGTCTCTCATTCTAGGATTTTAGATGGATGTCTCTTTGACATGAATGTAGCATTGTGTTCATTGTCCATGTGGAAAAAAAAAATTAGTGTTTGGATGTGGAGAATTCCATCTTGTTTCATTGTGTTTTGATTTTGCTAGAACAGCTTTATTCAGGCTGAGGAAAATAGACTGGTCTTGTAGGAATCCTTCAGAAACAGCATGGCAAGTGCCAGTAGTACTCAGCAGAGCTTCAGAAAAGCTCTTGGAGCTTTGAAGGACTCCACACAAGTTGGATTGGCAAAAGTGAACAGTGATTACAAGGTTATCTCTATTGCAGTTTCAGTTAATCTTTTTCCATTATGGTGTTTTATCCCCGGCAATAGATGGTTCCCTAATAGTAGTTGTCTTGATTTTCCAGGAACTGGATATTGCAATTGTCAAGGCCACCAATCACGATGAGCGTATGCCGAAAGAAAAACATGTCCGCAGTGAGTTTGGACTTGTTTGAAAACAAGAAAAAAAATGCTTGTGAATTCATAAGCAGACTTGGTACTTTTCCCATTGGTTGAGACCTATGATGCCCAGATATGGCGTGGATACCGCAGGGACACGCCATGGACACGGCAAGGACACGGGTTTCACACATAAAAAGTGAAGCATCGGATACGATACGACACGATACATTGCCTATTTTGAAGTATCCGTGCATCATAGGTTGAGACTGAGCACTAATCAACCGGGGAGTGGTATCTCAGTTGGCCAAGGACTCTACGCCTTTAGAAGCGTAGAGGTCTTTTGTTTGATACATAACAATTACCCACATTGGCCACCTCCCATAGTTTTACCCGGTGCATGTGGATAGGAGGGGTTGCATCTATGATGCCATGATATAGCAAGGATACGGCAGGAAAACACTATTTATACAGTAGGGATACAGATTTTACACATAAAAGTTGAAGTATCGGACACACGATATGTTGCCTATTTTTAAGTATCCGTGCATCATTGGTTTGCATGTGCCCTTTGGGACTCATTCTCGGCAGTCCAGAGTCGAGTGTCCCTTTGGCTCAGGGCCAAAAGTTCATGGGCTGGGCTGGGCGGGAGATACCTTGGGTTATCGAAAGAAAAAAGAACACTAATTGCAATAATAGGAACCAATTTGGAGGAAAGCACATAGTTTATTATCAACTTAGCAATATTTGAAGAAGGAAAAAGTAAGAAATGATCATTTATCTTTTGTTTTATCCATTATGACTTAGAGGGAAGGGGATGAGGGTTGGTGAGTTTAACATTCCTTACCATTGATCAATATCTAAAGAAAACCATTCTTTGTACTTTTGGATGGCATCTCACTGTTGCTTGAACCTTGTCCTACCTTCTCAATGGAAGAGGGTATGCCTTATCATTGCATGACTGCATGCATTGTTGAAAATTAACTATATTTCATCCTTTCCTTTTGTGTTTTTCTGTTTCAGTGGTTCTTTACTTTCTCAAATGGTTTACTTTTATATGTCGTCTACCAAAAAATGGATAATTCATTGTCCATAGGTCCATATCTTTCTCACTATTTCTCATGCTTCTCTGTTGTCTTTCCACAAAATTCATGCATTCAACTCAATTATTTTCCCCGAACTCTGTCAAGTTGCTACTGTGAACCTATTGAACGCCGAATCAAATTGAAGTTACCAAACCTTTGTACATGACATTGTTCATTTGTAATTTCTGTAGCTAGAAATTTTTGTTTTGTCCACTGCTGTCTCCTCCTCTGAGTACTATAGGCGTTGATAAAAATAAATTTGTTTTTCAAACAGAATTTATTGTATTTGTTTTGGCAGCTATTTTTTATGCAACTTCAGCTGCAAGACCTCGGGCTGATGTTGCACATTGCATCCAAGCTATTGCTAAGCGCCTTGCTAAAACACACAATTGGGCAGTATGTTCCTGCTAATTCCCTTGTTGAAATTTTCTACATTTCTATATTCTTTATGTCAACAATTTGGACAAGTTCCATCAGATCTCACTTGGAAAGAAAAACTTGTTTTTCTGTGCCGCGAGAACTACGAGACATATTTCCAATGTGGTAGGTTGGAATGGAAGGGTTTGGTGTAAACTAGAGGTGGGCCAAAATCACCCTGCTCTGTTGATCTGAACCATCAATTAATTGCCCCCCAAGAGTAATGGCACTTATAAGTGCAAATGTTTGTGATTAAATTCAACAGTGGATATGAGCCTGACTGGGGTTAGTTTTGGTGAGGGCAAGTTGTTGTGGAGGGGGGGATTAGTGTTAGTGAGTTGGATTGATCATAAGTGGTCCCCAATAAAAGTTCCAACTGGTTCTCAACTATAAAGTTATCTTTTGATTATTTTGTATACTATATTATTCTACATGCTATTATATCTATATATATATATAGATATAAATAGACAAATATACACGATTACCTCACTGAGGTCATATGTGGACTGTCTATGATCAGTCTACTTGTCATCCTCATTATTTCTTAAGCCTAACTTCACAATAATTGTAACCCTTCCCCAATTTAACACTCATCCGGTGTATGTTTCCCATTGGATTAAATCTTAAAACCAGTATGTTTGTATAACCATTAAACTAGGATGCCCTTAAATGAAGGGTCATATAATCCAATGGGGCTGACTTCCACCTACTCAATTTATGTCCTGACCTTTTTCAGCCCCCGTACTTCCATTGACAGGAATGCAGCCTAGTGACAAATATCTGATCCCAGCCAATGGATGCAGATCCACCATATTAACAAATATCTAATTTATGCCCACCGATTAACATATATGTAATTGTACCCATTCATAAAGAAGTAAAGTTCTTAAAAGGAAATTGTGGTTGGAAAGAGATCTCCTGTAATAGTTCAAATAAGAAGGCTCTATTAATGATGATAATATGTGCAAATTTTTTTTTGTGATTGATCTCCCTGGCTCAATTTGATATTCACACACATGCATTTCGGCATGCCTAGATAGCAATATGCATGATGCTCACATTGCTTGCATTATCTTGCATCCTATGAATATTTAGTATTTGGATGTTTAGTTAGCTTTGTGAAGGTATTTATCTGCTGAATCACCAATTATGTAGTCTTTTTGAATGTGTTACAGAAATTTGTTCGTCATACTTGTTTAAGGGGCCATTTGCCTTTTATAAGTGATAGGAAAATGGGTTCTACATATGTAAAGGCTACATATGTAGAGGTTACATATGCAAATGTTATGGATGTGAAACACATTACCATATTTGTCAAAATCACCATTTTCACATGAATAAATGAGCACGCCCAAAGGTTGAGAGTCACAGCAATGTCATGTGAAGATCAGTTGAGACCGAGGTCGTATGATATTATAAATACTCTGTTCTTCATCAAACTGTAATTGAGTTGAGTGAAATAAGAAACAATCTTCTTCTTCTTCCGCTGTCTTTCTCTTGTCTTCAACAAGATATTAGTTAGACCATGTGAAATTGGCTCCTCCTAAGTGAAGATTGATGAGATAGTGGGAATTAATCCAATCTGAGAAATTCTCCATGTCCGCTGAGATAGGTCTGCCTCGGGACTTCCCCGAAGGGAGCCTGTTGATGTTCCAATCGCCACCAAGGCACCAAGGGCCATGCCCATTTGCTACGTATGGCTATGTTACATGGACTCAAATACGAGTATTGGGGGCTGGTGCATATGTAAGAGTTGGATGCATTAAACCTAAAAATGAAGGATATGCGGACATGGCAAAAAAGTATCAAAAAATTGGATACGGATACAGGGATATGGCAAAATTTACAAAAATTTTTATCCTTTAGAACTTGAATGTATTTTTCTTTGATGTTCTAGCAAAGGAAATTACCTCCAATGGAACCAGTGGCATTGAGACAAACCCATTCGCAAGGACCATTTTGCCAAAACTCCTTAACAAGAGTGACAGACATAGATTGGAGCTTGCTTTCGTGAAGGAGCAAACGATAAACTCTGGAGATGTGGGTTACCTCCTTAATAATTGCCTGCTTAACTCTACTCCCCAGGCCATGGACATTCCAAGAAATAGCTTTCATTGACAACAAATCTTAGAACTCCTAGCACATTTGTTAACCTTCATTGAAGAAAATTCTTGAACAGGGCGATTGTCGTAACTGACAGAACATGAAAGACCGCGAAGCTCTCTGTTACCTTTCCTTTTTTGTCTTTTCTCTGTTGTAGACAAATCTGTTGATCTCTAAGGTCTGGATCAGTTTATATCTATCTAGAGCAAAGGCTACTAAACATTCCCAGCCACCACTATTGTGGTTAACCGTGACCCCGGTCACCTTGCCACAGAGCCTGATTTTATGCGCTAACAACCATGAGTTAAGTAAGTCAGACGAGTGGGGTTTAAGATGACCATGCGCTAACAAAGATTTAAGATAATCAACTTCAAGATCTTGGGGTTAGTTGTCCAATAAATAAATTGAATGGTTTGGATTCAAAGATGGGACCCATACAAGTGGAAAAAAAAATAAAGGTGTTTGATGAGCCCTATGGGGATGCAATCATCGTGTAAGAAGTGTACTGAGCTATTGGTGCCTGTTGCACACTTGCACAAGAGGGGTGAGTGATTTCCACACCTATCCAGGTGCGAAAATTTGGTGTGTATGGCCTTATATACACACCATTTTCACACCCCATTTATGGAAATGAGTGCGAACAAACATAATGGTGCATAGCCATAAAGGATTTGAATCATTTACAAATGTTAATGACTGCAAACAAATGACCCCTTAACTTCTGGCAATTATTATTTACGAGAGACATGGAAATCTTTTTGTAGCTTAGTCCCATCACGACTGCTGATTATCCTATATGCAGTGTGGCTTACTTTATTCTACTCTCCTAGGTTGCAGTAAAGACTCTGATGATCATACATCGTGCTTTGAGGGAGGTTGATCCCACATTTCGTGAAGAGCTCATTAATTACACAAGAAACAGAGGTTACATGCTGAATTTATCCCATTTCAGAGATGTCTCAAGCCCAATTGGTATCACTTCTCTTGTTGTTTACTTTATTTGTTGGAGAATAATATAGTTTGGTTGGTAAATAAGGAGAATAACATGGACATTCTTTTGGTGTATTTTAAGCATGGGATTATTCTGCTTGGGCTCGTACTTATGCTTTATATCTAGAGGAGAGGCTGGAATGTTTTCGCATATTGAACTATGATGCTGGGACAGAACGCTCTGTAAGCAATTTGGACTTTTCTTTCTTCCATGCCCCACGAAGTTGCTTCTTATTACAGGCATATGTTTCTAAAGCTGCACACACATGCACACACCCACACACACCCACACCAACTCAAATTGTACAATGCTTGTAATGTACTGTTATGTTTGGCCTCTCAGTTTTCTGAGTGCATCAGTCATTGCCATTATCATCATTGTATTTGTGGCAGCATTCACCCATTTATCTAGTGTCAGGTTTGTGAGCACTACTTTTCCTTTCACCCTTATTTGCATTCATGTTTTATGTAACTTCACAATCTAATAATGTATTTAGTCTTTACTCACTACCTATGGTGCCTAGACACAAGATGCTTAAGGTTAGTAGCCTAGTAGGTCTTGACATGGATATGGTGGGGACTCAAATTTTACATTTAAATTGAAGTATCTGGTACAATACGATAGTATGTAGTTGGGCATTGTATTTGTAGCTCACTACTTTGTTTAAGGCCTTCAATAGTCTCCCTCTTTTCCTAGTTCGTTGAACACTTAACCTCAAAGATGCCTTAGAAGGGTTGTTTGGGTCTATTGTGTACTTGCTTTTATCATTTTAAGTGGCATTCTTTGATTTCTGTATTTATTGGAGCTACATAAAAGTTTCCTCTCATGTGCTCATTCCTAGGTCTGTCCTTTCCTGACACTCCATGTATCCTTCTTAGAATGTGCATTTTTGAAGCAAGTACTCTCACTCATTCTTGTTCTGTTTTTGCTTCACTTTTATCTCCATATAGTGCTTCTAGTCTAACTACCATCTTCTTGAAATGCCCCTTTAGCCGAAGGGTACTTGATGACCACATTACAACCCACTCGCTTTTCTCCACTTTCCCACCCAACACATATTTTTTGCCATATCCAAGTAAAATGCTCTATTTTGCTCATACCAAACTAATATATAAATGGTGAGAGACACTTCCTTTTTTAGACCTAACAAGGTAAAAAAAGGTGTCATGATGTGTGATGTTTTTGTCTTTTTGCATATTAATACCGTCTAAAAAAGGAGTGTCCCTCACCATTTTGGTGAGGGATGTATGCACTTGAATATTGTCCATATATATGTATATATATGAAAAATATTCATGTGCATACGTCCCGCATGAACTTTTTCTCATCATCATCATTGAAGCATTGTCCCAACTATGTTGGGCTCGGCTACTTGAATTCTGTTTCTTCATTTTGACCTATCTTGAACCAAAACCTCATATAAGCTGCACTTTTTCATATCTATTTTTACTACATCCATCAATATCCCCTACAGCATACCCCTTCTCCTTGGTGGGCTATCCACTTGCATAGCCAAACTTTTCCTCACTGGTGTTGTTGTCCAAGGAAGTAAGAAAAAGTTTGGCTCTGCAGGTTAATGGCCCACCAAGTGGAAAGGGTAAGCCAAAGAAGACATGGATGGAGGTAGTAAAATTGGATTTGAAGAAGTTTAACTTATTTGAGGATTTGGCTCAAGATAGGTCAGTATGGATGAACATAATTTATGTAGCCATCCCTAATATAGTTGGGACAAGGCTTTAATGATGATGATGATTAACCATGCATTCTTGCGTAAATGTTTGCCAAATTAACTATATCGGATCCTATCATAGTCTCTAAACATTTTTGTGTGGCTAAAATTTAATAGCCTGTGGGAGGGCTGAAGTGTCATTGAGCCCATTGAATTTATCCTTTCTTAGAAAATAAGCGAGACTTGTTTATCATCTGGGCCCGTATATAATGGTGTTTGAGACATGGTACACAATATCATGATTTTAGATACCGGAAAGTATGACTGTCTTGTGATATCATGGTGCATATTCCTTGGTAGGATTCTTTAGTGATGCGGGTTAGTTTCATCTATTAGTAGATAGTGCTTGTCCTGAGAGGATGAACAAATGGATGTACATTGTTATCTGCAGGGATCGACATACAAACTCTCATTTATGATTGGTAAAATTGAGGCCCACAAAAGTGGCTTTTACGGTTGGTATGATGTAATCCACATAGTTGATTACTGCACATGACAACTCAACAGGAGTATCTTAACCTTCGTCAAATGGAGAGGGAGGAACTGGGGAGTTTGAGTGAGGCAACATGGATGGTTTCATCTTGTCTTTGTGTGTCAAAGAATTTGGAACTTCTGGAATTTCCATTGTTCTCTGATATACTTTTAGCATACAGTATAATGGTTCTATTAAATTGTTCTTACATGGTAGAAATTCAAGCCGATATGTAATATATTTGCACTTCCAGTTAGGAATGGGGTCCAAAGGTTTATCTTTGTTCCATTTTGTGCTGTTAACAGAGAACTAGGGAACTTAGCACTGTTGACTTGCTTGAACAATTACCTGCTTTACAACAGCTTCTTTTCCGTCTTCTTGATTGTCAGGTAATATAGCTACTATTGGTTACAACATGAAGTTCCTTGGTTTTGTATTTAACTGCACATGTTAATTACATAATTGTCTACATATATACTGCACAAATCTTAAATTGTTTTTGTGATGGCATTTATTATGTACTCTTCTTGCAGCCAGGGAGTGCAGCTGTATACAATAATTTGATTCAGTGTGCACTTTCAATAGTAAGCAGCCTTTTTGATTTTCGATTCTGTGATTTGCTACATTATTCTAGCATGTGTACCTTAATCGTGTTGTTGTCCTTGTCCAGATTGCAGGTGAAAGTGTTAGGATTTACAGTGCTATTAATGATGGAACTCTTAATTTGGTTGACAAGGTAGGATCTGCTGGGGTAAACTCACAAGACTCAGACTAAGGGAAAAAAAAAATTTCACTTGTATTCCTCCCTTTCAGTGCTGGAACCATTTTCTGATTGTATTGTGGGCCCCATTGTAGATGGGTGTTGCAAGGGACTCTCCCATTAGATAATTAACTGTCTGATAATTCTGTCTTTTTAAATGAAAGTTTAGAAGAAATTAGCAAATGGTTGCAAATATTTTGAAAGAGATATACACAAATTTATAAAGTGACACAAGGATATGGAGATATGTCCTCTCCTCTTTATACGACTATCACAAACAACTTGGTTTCCTTACAAACAGCGATTCTTTTGTGGAACCTTCCATTTTTTTTTAAATTCTAAGTCGGGCTGCTTCTCAGGAGTGATGCTTTGACCTTGAAGACCAAAGTATCAATCCCTGGGCATTTGTGTGATACTAAGGTGCCAACACCACTCAACTATAACTATGGCACTAATAGAACTTTCCTTATTGCTAGTATTTGTCCGACAACATTTACTTCCCTCTAGAATCCCAACTCTAATAGAAGAACATTAAACTTCTGGCTCTGATGTTTTTCAATAGTTGGACTTCTCCCATAATTAGAGTATTCCTTATTGTTGCACTATGTGCTGGTTACCATTCAAAAAAAGAAAATAAAAGAAAAAGAAAACACTGTGCTGGTTCTGCAAAGCACATAGCATTTTGATTTTTCTGAACATGAAGACCCCATTGCTTATGGTTCTTTTACTTAAGTGATGCCAAGAAATGGCATTGAATGAGTTTCCTTCCACAATGTAAGTTTCATCCTTTGTCTAGAATTGCATTGGATGCCTAAGAAATCGGCTTCTGTACATTGCATTGCAAAACACACACACACACACACACACACAGAGAGAAAAAAGAAACAGTCTTTTATGGTGAACGAAGAGTTGACAACAACTGGTTCTTTTGAGGGAAATATTCTTGTGCTTTTCCTCTCTTTTTTTTTTTTTTTTTTGGGTGAATGGTATACTTTTCCTTTCTTGCCTCACAGTGAGGTTTCCTTTTTTTTTTTTTTCCCTGAAAGAATTTGGATCTCTTAGTTAAAAAAAATCTGGATAGTGGTTGACTAGTTAATCCTGATTATAATAAAAGATAATCGACTATAGTCCACTTCTTTTTTCCTAATTGAATGGTTTCCTTGCCTTTTTGAGAAAGGAAAAGGGGAAAAAAGAATGGTTCCCCTTCCTTCTTTGTCTTCCTAGGTGAAATCTAAATGCAAGAAGTTATGAATTGTGATGGTTAGGATAGCCCAATCAGGTTATCTTTGTTCAATTGCTCCTCCACCATGGGTGCAACCAGATGAATGTTCTGAATCAGAAAAGAAAGCCCCAGACTTAATGCCTGGCCCAAATGAAGACCTGTAATTTGGGCCGAGAATTTATGATCCTTGCTTTGTTTAATGTTTTTGGCTTGATGTGGGTCAACAGTAGTTTGAGACATTACCAATGGGAAAATACTAATACTGGTCTTGTTTGTGTTGTAGTTCTTTGAAATGAAGAAGCATGATGCAATTAGGGCACTAGAAATTTACAGGAAGGCAAGCCATCAGGTACTTGATAAACTTTCCAAAATTCCTTATGCTTATGCTTGTTAATCTAGAGTTTCATATACTAATCTTGATAAGAATTTATAATGAATGAGATCTCCTTTCTATTATTTTTAGTTTTCTTGAACAATGTCAATAAATTGTGTGGCTGCAGGCAGGTAGATTATCAGAGTTCTATGAAATTTGTAATGGGCTTGATCTTTTGCGGAGGCAGAAGTTCATTAAAATCGAACAGGTTCGAGTCGAAAAACTTGTGCTTGCTTACATCAATTTGTTTGTTTTATTAACCTGTAAAAATCCCATAGTGTATGTCCAAGGGATGAGTTCCTATTTGTCTTGTCGGCAACATGCTAACTTCTGTGTCTCCTGTGGATTTGCAGCCGCCTGCATCATTTATCACAGCCATGGAAGAGTATGTCAAGGAGGACCCACTACCCCCTTCAGTTCATCGAAATCTGGTTTGCATTGTTGCTTCTTTGATTAGTGCGGTTTTTTGGGAACTTAATCTTGTAGTTTTGATAGTTACTTGCCTTGGAAAGCTTAGGAAATCTAACATATATATACATGTGTGTGTCAAATTTTCCTATACACGAGATGTGGATTGTGCTCACCCATAGTAGGGGCCACCTGATGGTCCTCCCAACCGGAACCACCCCTCCCGTCCCCAACCAAAAAAAAAAAAAAGAAAAAGAAAAAGAAAAAAAAAGACAACACGCACACAAAAAATAATAAATAAATAACCCCCCCAACCCCCAATAGGACACATGCCTCTTAGGATTGCATCTATAAGAATGGACTAAACCGTTGGATCGATTGTACTGTGTACACCTGTGCAAATGGATTGGACTTATGGGCCACAGATGATAGGGTTAGTATAATTGAGTGGGGCTGAGTTTTTGCACATAGGAGGGCTCCACCCAGATCTTCGACGCACATAGGATATCAACTATATGGCGCATTCTCCTGTGCAGATGTCTCACACAAAAGACTGTGAGAGACAATTTTTGGGCCTACCTAAGGCCCACCAATCATGGATGAGGTTGGGGATTGAAAGATCCAAATGGGACAAGCCCATTTATAACATTTCAAGTCAATCTCATGATCATAACTCCTTGATTTATGGCCCTCAAGTTTAATAGTTTTAAAATGCATTTTTTTTTAATTTCAATCCAACATGGTCTAGTCCATTTTGATTGGTGCAAACTGTAAAGTCCATGGGATCGTGACATGCAGAGGGTTGTTTGGGTTTGGGGAGAGAGGGTTCTATAGGGTGATGAGATTGGATAGACCATGTGGGCCCCACAGGCTGTCTTGCACCATGTGAGGCAACTGCAGAGGAGCATATGTAAAAACTCATTTAAGTGAAAGTGGTTAGTCCATTTGTAACTTCATTTTTATGGTACGAGGAATGCAAACTTGATTGATATGTTTTTTAATAGGATCTTGGGACTCTTTTATCTTGCCCACAGGAAAGAGGAAAAGGTGCATCCTCTTTTCCTGCGCAGGATGAGGATGAAAATGCTGTCTTCTTTATTTGTTGTGCATCATGTATTAATATGTATAGGACGACAAGATCACGTCACTTTCCTACAAAATCTCTCACAAAACCAATCAAGATAACGTAAGCATGTAAAGGCAATTGGCCACACAAAGACTGTTGTTTTGGACGATGCTTGAGCTGGATGATTTGTATGAGGATTTCCATAGCTTGTTTCTGGATTTGCATTGGGATGATATGGATGAGCTAATATGGCTGGATTTGCATGCCTTATTACCCGTGCAAGGCATAGCAGGGTATGCATGACCTGATGTCGTTGGCTGGTTATTCATTGATGTAATGGGCTGGTCGGGGGTCCTAACATTGCCCCCAATTAAGATGGGCCATGTCCTCATGTCAAGACCTTGGGAAGGCGCTTCTGCAAGTCAAACCAAACTTTCCTTGGAGCCTCCTCCAATAGTGTGCCACTTTATGCAAAGGGTTGAACCATGGGTCCTTGGCGATGTCTCTGATTGCATCACTTTTTGAAGTTATATCCAGTTTTTTTCTGCACGCATATATCTCTTTCTATATTTTAGCTTTTTGCTTGGATGAATGTTCTTGTAAGAAAATGGTTTATGTTCCTTTTTTCATCTGGAACATGCAAAATTCTTCTGGCACTGAGAATGTGACTTGTGAGACAATGGGACAGCATTGGTTAATAAGATAGAGATATATATATATATATATGGGTGCATATATCCTTCACCATTTTTTTCATGAGAACTCTTGGTGAGACTCATTGTCTGGTTCATCCAAATGGACCACACACACGATCCCCTTGAATTGAAGCCGTTTACCAATTTTTGATCAAATCCGAATATATTGGATCGTTGGATCGACTATACATCCATTCGAATGGAATGAATTTGTGGATCATGGATGAAGGGGTTAGGGACATATGACTGGGGCCAAACTTGGTATCTAGGGTGGTCCCACATCGATCTTTCCAACCCCCTCGGTCTCATCCCTTGGTGGGGTCCACCATGGGCCCCATAGAAAAGTATGCACAGTTACCTGGTGAGGGACATACGTATATGAATATTCTCCTATATATATATTTTTTTGTTGAATGTTAACTTTCATTAAAAAGCAAGCAGTACAAGAGAATTATTCCGACATGCTTGCAAACAAGAAGCTGAAAAACACTACAAACGGATATAGCAACTATGCAAAACCAAAAACACCCAACAGGAACAAAGCCATCTGAAAACAGGAAACTAATGCCTAATACATGAAAATGCCATCTCCTTTCAATTCCTCATTACCTGGTGTAAGGAGTAGCCTTTGAAAGAGCTATTAATCAACACCCAAGAAGCAACGGCAAGCTTGTAATTTTTCTGGGTATAATGGTCTGATACCTGGTGGGTGTGTCTCTTTGATGTTATTTGGATCTTTCCTCTTTTTAATCTAATTTTATCTGTTACTGATAATATATATGAAAAAAACAGCAAGATTGATTCTTTCCACCAGTGTACTCCCTACATACAGATTTTCATGTCTAGAAAAATAACAACGAACTTGCTAATATAGATGTAAATGCATGCATGATGATGGATGTCCAGTTTGTTGTAATGGTTCCAAGCGGGTTTAGCTTATTTCTTATGCATATACCTGCACTTATCACCAGGGTAATGATAACAAAGGTGCTATTCCGAAAGTGGTTATGGCTATTGAACAAAAGAAATCAGCAGATATTGGAGAAAATCTGAAGGCATCTGATGTGTCTCCCGAACCACCTAAGAATGAGGTCAGCGTGGCTCAAGAGGCTGCTCCTTCTATGGATGATCTTTTGGTATGAATATGATTTGTAAACTGAGTCCAAAGATTAACAAACTGTTTAAATACTTCACCTTTTCCAGTGTATGATTATTGTTGTCTCTACCAGGGACTAAATGAATTCGGCGAGGAATCATCTGAACTAGATCAAAAGAATGCTCTAGCACTTGCTATTGCAACAACCAGTAAAAGATTCTTTTTGGTTTTCTTCCAAACACTTGTATTCATGATTTCTTTTCTTAATTACTCCTGTAGTTCTTATCTGGTAGTGTGTTTCAATCATATTATTATTACAGAGAGTCCATCAAATGTTGCAAATGGTCTTGATCTGACAAGTGGAGCGTCTGGGTGGGAGCTTGCTCTGGTTAGTGCACCAAGTTCTAACGGAAGCGATGTAACTGAGAGTAAACTGGTAAAAACATTACTTTTTCTACATGGATATTGTCATCACTTTCCAGCAGTTATGTTGATTGCATTTGCAGGTTGTAACAATGGGACATTCCTTAACGGCATTAATTGGTTGTGTAGCAAGTGGACGAATCTTGGGAAGAATTTGGCCTTCCAGACTAATTACATTATTACCCACCCAAACCAAACCTAACCTGACATGTCTAAGGGCTCGTGTTAAACCCTTTACGCTGAGATTTCATGCAAACCAGACTTCCGGGTCGGATTTGGGTTTCCATTTCCATCCTGCCTAAGAAAAGGGTTGGGTTGAGGTTGATCTCATACATGTTGACAACTTTTTTTTCAGTAGGGTTTGGGTTGGCAATACTGGCTTAGGTTCAGGATGAGTTCATTGTTACTGTTTGATGCATCAAACTGACATAAAACATATTCCAAGTTAATTGATCGCACTATGACCCACCAATGTAACCTGAACCCATCAATCCACTGGTGACTCAGTGGGAGACACCTCCCCCCTCTACAGAAGCAATTGGAGAGTAATCCCTAGTTGTAGCGCTAAATTTTTTTTTGGGACTCGGGTAGGGTGTATGTTGGGGTGTGAGTATTTGCCAGAGGGAAATAGAAGAAAAGGGGAGAAAACCTGAACCTGGCTTCTTAGTTGGGGGCCAGGTTTAACTTACAGGTTAGGTTTGGGTTTACATTTTTCAACCCAATTTAAGAGTCAGGTTGGATTTGGGTTGAGGATATACATGTTACTAGTAGTGCTCCAATTTGACTCACCTACCCATTGACACCCTTGAGAATGACTCCACCAGGTGCAGGAACTCTGATCCTAATTGGCTCACTGAGCAAATGTGGGAGCTATTAATTTTGCTTATTTTAAATTTTGATTGAACTACATATAAAACAGATCCTATCCATTTGATTTGCAATGCCATTATTCAGGATGGTTGAAATAATTGAATTTATTTTTACACTGCAGGCTGGTGGGCTGGACAGACTAACGTTGGACAGTTTATATGACAATGCAATGGCAAGACCAACAAATCAAAGTGGGAGCTACCACATGGGTCAGGTTGCACCCAATCCCTTTGAATCGGTTCAATACCCCCAAGACCCATTCTTTTTGCCCAACAACATTGCGCCACCCGCCAACGTGCAGATGGCGGCTATGGCCCAACAGCAAGCTTTCGTGATGCAGCAGCAGCAGCAACAGCAACGACAGCCACAGCTACAACTGATGGGTTCTACTAATCCCTTTGCCAATCCTTATGAAGGAGTTGGCATTCCATCAACTTATCCTAGTCACAATCCCAACGCAAGCCTCATTTAGACTTTAATCCTGTAGTGAAGAGATAAGCTGCCGGCAAAAGGGGAACATGCTGTGGTAGAGGCGCCCACCAGTTGTAGATAGTTGAGATGTGACAGTTGCTCTTAGTCTTAAAAACATATGTTTTTTCTCCTCCTGGCGTCATATTGGTTCCTTTTTTTTTTATTGGTTGAGATCCCCAGGCATCCTAATACGAATTTCTTAACTTTTGAGCGTGTAGAAATGTATCATATGATCTCATGTAGTTGTGACTGACTAATTCAATTGGAGCTATTACCCCCTTGCTTTAGTGAGATAACGGGCTTTTTGTGCGTGTTTGTGTGTGGTATTATTCTTCTATTTCTGGTTAGGGGAGCTGTTATTACCTTGTCTGGGAGGCAAAATTGACCAATCTGTTCTAGTTGACAGCAGATATTGTGGTGTGGGTCCCCAAAATGGCCAATAGTGTATAATTCCCCGTGTGTGTTCCCCTTGGGGCTCACCGGGATGCCTAGCGCCTACCAATCATTTGGCTGATGGTGGAGAAACAGGCAGTGGGGACGATCACTGAATGATTTGACACCCCCCGATCTGAGTCTACGGCTGGGGCCTACTTAGATACACTTTTATCAAAGGGAAAAAAAGAGGTCTCCTTCCTGACAAGGGGAACTCAAAATATTAGCCCCACTGGATTATTTTAGCAATTGATTTAAAAGCCTTAAATTTTAATTTAACCATAGATTTTTTTTTTCAGATTCAATCAAATAATTGAGAGAAGGTTTAATGAGCATAAAATTGATCCTAATGCAAGATCACAGGATAACAAGAATATAAAAGGCCCTGCACTGATTACAGATACACCCAATTGGGCACAGTAGAGCCGGAGCTGGGAAAGCATTCTCCCTTCTATGTTACTTTGTAGTGCCTTAAAATTGCCATAGAGTAAAGGCAAACAGACCATTAATTGATCAGATTACTGGGCCTTGTCAGATGAAATTCGCACCAGAACTAATTCAACTGGGGGTAAATTTGTGCCAGAACAATTGATTGATCTTTAATTAAGATGGCTGGGCCTGGGACACACAATAAAAAGAATCAACCTGGACCATGGATTACCTGGTCCACGGAAGTTTGGGCTAGCAGATTTGGTCAGAAATGATATCAGCCAACCCATAATTTAGCCCATCTAACCGAGATCCGCTGGTGTGACCCAAAACCACAAAACGACTACCTACGACAGAAACACAAAGCCAAGGGACTAAAAGCAAATTTCCCCAAAAGACAATCTAATTCCAACGTAACGACCCTGTTAGAACAGTCAGTGAAAACAGAGACATTTAACGGTGCCGTAAACGCCTCTTAACCCCAGCATTGACGGCCGAACCACTCTCCCTAATCTAAACCCCAGCTCTACTACACGTTAATCATGCCTGGGTACTCCATGCACTGGCAGCGCGCCACGTGTCCTGTCTGCGTTTCCGTGTACGACGCGTTGGGTTAGCACGTGACCAGCAGGGTGGCCTCGCTTCCATCTAACCTGCGCCGAAGGCCCATCGCGCAATCCATCCGACCATCCAAGCCGTCCATCCCTCCGATGATCCGGATGCCCGCGGCGCACGTTAGCCGAACCCGCCGGGTTTGATTTACCCGGGTTAGTTTACCCGCTAGATTTGGCCGACGATCCGACATTTTAACCTTCATACCCACTTCGGCTTCGTCGTTTGAAAATTCTTATACAGAGAGAGAAGAGAGAGAGAGAGAGAGAGAGAGAGATCTTACCTTTCAGGATCCGATTCCGACCCGATTGCTGTGCGAGAGGATCCGACCGCCATGAACGGAGGCGAGAAAGGTCAGGAACCGCCAGCTCTGGCCGTGATCTGCCTCTCCGCCAAGCAAGAGCCGGCGGAGCAGGGGCCGAATATTCCCGCTCCGGCGGAGATTCGGTCCGGCTCGGCGGAGGCGGCGATCGACGCGCGGCCGCTGCAGTCCGTCCCGCCGAAGGCTCCTCATTCGAACGGAAGCGCGGAGAAGGAGCACAAGAAGCGATCAAAGAACTGGACGCGGATCGAGACGACGAAGCTGATCCGGATCCGATCCGAGATGGAGCCGCGGTTCTGCCGCGCGGGCCGGAAGTCGGATCTGTGGGACGAGATCTCGGATCTGCTGCGATCCGAAGGCGTCTGCCGGGACCCGCAGCAGTGCCGGGACAAGTGGGAGAAGCTGACGGCCGCGTACAAGGAGGTGCGCGAGGGGCTCCGCGAGCGGGAGGACTTCGCGTTCTTCTCCGACCTCGATCCGGTCCTCTCCGGGAAGCCGCACCGCCGCGAGACGCTCCCTCCGCCGCCGCAGCCGCCGCCGCAGCAGCAGCACGAGGAGACGGCGTCGGACGACACGGCGGAGGACGCGGCGGAGCCTGTGAAGCGTCGGCGGAGGAGGGCGGAGGGCGGGGATCTGGACGTGGTGCGGGAGGTGATGGAGAGCGCGATGGCGCAGCAGCGGCGGCTGGTGGCGGATCTGGTGGAGGGGATGGAGCGGAGGGAGAGGTTCCGGGAGAAGATCCGGCAGGAGCGGGAGGAGCGGTGGCGGGAGGAGGAGCGCGAGCAGCGGCTCGCGTTCGAGAACGCGATCCTCCTGCTCGCGAAGAGGATCAGCGGCGGCGGCGGCGAGGAGAAGGAGAAGGAGGAGGAGAAGAAGAAGAAGAGGTCGAGGAACTGGAAGAGAGGGGAGGTGGTGATGCTTATAAAGAAGAGGCGGGAGATGGAAGGAAGGTTCGAGAAGGTGAGGAGGCGGGGGGCGGCGTGGGACGAGGTGGCGGAGGCGATGGGGGCGGAGGGGGTGAAGAGGGACGGGAAGCAGTGCAGGGAGAAGTGGGACAAGTTGATGGCGGAGGTGAAGGAGGTCTCGGAGGGTAAGAGGGACCCCACAGGGAGCCCCTATTTTGGGGAGCTTTTGGGGTGTGGATCTGGGCCTTTGGATGATCCAACGGCCGAGGTTGATTGATTTGTCGAGGTGGGCCAGCCATTCCCCATCGCATTATCATCTATCTCCTCTTTGTGGGTTTTGCCCGTCATGTGTATGTATATATTTACACTGATTATAATTCTTGTGATCAAGTTAGAGGTTAGTGATGAATAAAAGGCCATTACATTACAATACAATAAACACTCATTCCCCCGTGGAAATCGAATTAGGGTTATGCCCTCCATCCGATCGATCGACCAGCCTACTTCGTTTTTTTCAAATTTTCTGTAATCTAGTTTTTTTGAGATTCTGCAACCTCTTCGGACTCCTTAATTTAAAATAAATAGAAATTAAACTTCGGCTAGAGTTTAAAGTTTTGTCTCATCCATGAATTTGGTTGGCATAAAAAAAATAAAAATAAAAAAATCTTTGGAGCCTTTATAGTTTATATTGTGTTGGAGATATAAAATCAGTTTAAATGGATACATGCAATTTTAAGGGGAAAGATGAGTTCACCATCAATATTGCCATTCTGGAAGACTTACTCGAAGTTGGACTTCTACAAATTAAGCTTTAAGCCATCCACTGTCCGCAAAAGCAACGATTTCCCCTTTCATTACATGTTCCCATTGAAATTCCCATGCTGAAATTTTTGGGTGTGTTTGTTAAATTCATTTACTAAAAAGTGAAAGTGAGGTGTTATTTTAAAATACAATAAACTAGAAAGAGTCAAATTAAAATACCATATTCCAAAAAATTCTTTCATTGCTTTTTACAAAAAAGTCAAAAATCTACTTTTTCATTGCACTACCTAACAAAGAATATCTCAAGCCACTAAAAATAAAAACCCATCATATAATTTGACCTCATTATATTTTATTTTCTTTTGATTCGAGGTTTCATCTCACCACACTATATATTGAAATAGAAAGAAAACATTTAGGTGTATTTGGTAAATTCACTTCACTAGTAAGCTAAAGTGAGGTGTTATTTCAAAACACAATATACAAATAAAAATCAAATCAAAATACCACATTTCAAAAAATTATCTACCTTTTATATTAAAAAGTATAAAAACCAATTTTTTAACCTACTAATTGATTAAAAAAATCTACTTTTAATACAAAAAGTAAAAAAGATTCTTTCTCAAGGTACTACTCATCATATTATGATTTGATGTCATTATATTTTATTCTTTTTTTAATTTGAGGCTTCACCTTAACACACTTCGTTACACTATATTGAATTTCTCATCCCCTTTTCTTCGTCCCCATACAATTGTGGTAATATATATTACTAAGATTCTTGTGACTATGCTTCAACTGAGCATTAAAGAAAACCCATAAAAATTTTAGATACATCAGCAAGAAGTGAGATGTTTTATTGCATTTTGATAGAGTTTTTTTCTTTTTTTTTATATTGCAAATCAAGGAGCTGGGACCTAAGAGAGAGCCCACATATGCAAGAAGATAACCCATAAAGTAAAAAGAGAGCATGCACACGTGAAAAGAAAACCTATAAAGTGGGAAGGTGGCCTACACATGCGGAAAGAAAAGTGGCGTACCCAAGGCTTAAGTCTGATAGCCATATAAGAGCCACTAGGATAAGGACATTAAAAAAAGATTATTTAGCCCTCATTTTGAACCATCCGATTTGGATAAGAACTGACACCCTTTATTTATTTATTTATTTATTTATTTTTATACTTTGTATAACCACACAAATTAGATGAAAGGTACACTACCATAACAATCTTAACCATTGTTATCAAAATCTTACAATATAATATTTGAATTTTATGATTTGCGTCAAACTTGTCCATTTCCATGGGCTCATAGTTTTTCTTAAAACTGTAACCAATGGAATTGACTTTTTTTGTCATCTTGCTTTCTTAGTTTTTGTTTTACAAGTTGCTTGTAGGATTTTTAATGTGAAATTTGTCTTCTTTGACTTGGATTATGAATTCAAAGGAAGGCTTAAACTGTCATCAGTAAATTGTCCAAAGGTAGAAGGTCGAATCACAAAGTAGATGGTGCTTTCTTAGGTTTTTATTTTTTATTTTAAAAAAAGGAAGAGTGGAAGCTCTTTCAAATGAAAACATTATCTTTCTTTGACTTGCATTATGACTTAAAGAAAAAAAAAGAATTAATCTATCTTGGTGAATCAAATAAACTATGGGAGGTTGATTCAGGAGTTAGAGTCAATGGACAGGGTATGACTTCGGTGGTGTGCATTATGGAAACCCAAAGGGTGGTTTGTCTTTTATGCATAGAATATGAAAATAGAATTTACATATTTAAATTTTAGATAACTGAAACTTATTACCATATTTGTTTGGAAACCCATTTTCACAATAGTATATGATAACAATTTCTATTCAATTTACTGGGATCAACAACCCTAAGAGGCTACTAAAGAAAAAATATTGGATCTGCAACATAGTGAATGGATGAGATCATGTATTGGAGACCCACAAAAGTTCAAATATTTGAAAGTAGGTTAGAGTTGTTTTTTTGTTTTTCACATGTTTCTCAAAATACATGAGGATCTAAAATATAAAACTTCATGAATGCTCATCAAATCATGAGAATAGCAAATGGTTCGGATCATGAATTCTGGGCCACAAAAGTACATATAGGTGGAAAGCTGGATTTATATGGTTTGTTTGCTTCTTTTTTTTTTTTTTTGTTGTGTGTGTGTTTTTCATATATTTCTCAAAATATGTGAGGATTTTAGACATGAAGCTTTATGTTTAGAGGTTTATCATCTATGTGAGAATATTGAACATTTGGAATCATGAACTGGAGGCCCACAAATTGCAGAGAATTAGATTTATAAGATTTTTTTTTAAATTTGTTTTTGTGTTCTTCACACATTTCTCACAATCTATGATTTAAGACATGAAAATAAATGCATTGGGGTTTATTAGCTCAATAAAGATTTTGAACAAGTTAGATCACAAATTTGGGGCCTACAAAACTGAATATAGGTGGTGGTTTATGGGTTTTGATCCTGAGACTTATTGCTGATAGAAATAAAGTGGGGGAGTATACTAGCACCTTTTTTAGTATAAGGGTTTAACGGTTGGAGAGGTGTGAATTTTGAAATAAATTGGCCCCATTTACACACTATGTTCACACCAAAATTTACACCTGTAATGCGTAATGAGTGTAATCATATATTCTTTACTTGTGTAAATGCAATGCATGTGTAATATTTATATACGTAAATGAGTACAAATGAATGACTCTTTAATAGTTAAATATTAATGTATGGATTCATTGAACAATTGTGCTCAGTCGTTACATTGGGCTCGTATATGGCATGTCTACTATGTACAGTTGTAATTACTATTCTAATGAAATATAAGATAAGATTTTTTTGAATTTATCATGGATAACTTGTGATTTACAAATTTAACCATATTCGCAATCAAATTCTCTTTTCATAGCATTGTTCTTGACCATCTAATCATTTCTAACAAATTTGAAACATTCTCCATTTTCTTTTCAACATGCCACCACTTCATGGCCACCTACACCATCCAATCCCTACACTTTTTTGCTCAATGCACGAAAAAATAAAAGGATATCGTTTAGGAATCTGTCCTTCGACATGATATTTATGCTTAAAAAGTTAAAGTTAAAGTGTTTTCTAAAGAGCTGTTCATACAATATCCTAAGGCCATATGATATCCTAAAGCAATAGGATATCAGACATATAACCTTGCACTATATTCTAGAACCATACGATATCCTACTGCTATTGTAGGAACATCTCTGTAGGAAATATTAAAATGTTAGTAATGCTAATTATATGGTCAATATTTCTAAAATAAAGCCCATTATCTAATTTCGTACAAGTAAATTCCACCATTTATCAAACCCCAGTTTGATGGAACTGGGCTTCAATGATGATGATGAACTAATGATAGAAATACGTACAAGTGGATTCCACCATTTATCAAACTCCAGTTTGGTGGGACTTGGCTTTGATGATGATGATGAACTAATGATAAAAATGTGTGCATGTGTGTGTAGAGACTGGAAAGAGAGAGAGTAGAACACGAGATTCAAAGGAAATGGAAAGTTTATTAATAATTAAATACATTGTGGATTATACATATGAAAAGATGCAATTACAATGAGAGCCAAACTATGACACAGATATCAAATTGCTTAACCCAGCTGACAAACCGGTTAATCAGTGTAACAATCAACCACAACAATAATGGTAACAACAACAACAATTTTGCGATGTTTATAAGGAAAAATTATAAGTAGATACACATCTACCAGCTTGTTTAATTTTTTGTTCCTCAATCTATCTGGATACACAACTGTGGCATGACATTCATACTTGTTAAATGGTTCCCATTGAAATTCCCATGCTGAAATCTGTGGGTGTGTTTGTTAAATTCACTTCACTAGAAAATTAAAGTGAGGTGTCGTTTCAATATACAATAAATTTGGGAGAGTCAAATCAAAATGCCATATTCCAAAAAATCTTTATCTCTTTCTATTAAAAAGTCAAAAATCTACTTTTTCATTGCACTAACTGACAAAGAATATCTCAAGCCACTAAAAATAAAAGCACATCATATAATTTGACCTCATTATATTTTATTCTCTTTTGATTTGAGGCTTCACCTTATCATACTTCATTGCACCATATATCCAAACAGAATGAAAACACTTAGGTATGTTTGGTAAATTTAATTCACTAGTAAGCTGAAGTGAGGTGTCGTTTCAAAACACAATAAACAAATAGAAGTCAAATCAAAATATCATATTTCAAGAAATTATCTACCTTTTTATACTAAATACTACTTTTTTAACCTACTAATTTATAAAAAAAAATCTACTTTTAACACAAAAAGGTAAAAAAGATTCTTTCTTAAGGCACTATTCATCATATTATGACTTGACCTCATTATATTTTATTCTCTCTTAATTTGAGGCTTCACTTTAACACACTTCGCTACACCATATTAAATCTCTCCTTCCCTTTTCTTCCTCCCCATACAATTGTGGTAATATATATTACTAAGATTTTTATGAATATGCTTTAATTGAGCATTAAAGAAAACCCATAAAAATTTTGGATACATCAGCAAGAAGTAAGATGTTTTATTGGATATTGATAGAGTTTTTTTCTTTTTTTTATAGCGCAAACAAGGAGCTAGGCCCCAAGAGAGAGCTCGCATACATAAGAAGACATCCCATAAAGTGAAAAGAGAGCACACACACGTGGAAAGAAAGCTCATAAAGTGAAAAGGTGGCCAACACATGCGGGAAGAAAAGTAGCGTATTTAAGGCTTGTAGTCTGGATAGCCATATAAGAGCCACTAGGGTAAGGAGATTAAAAAAAAAAAGAGATTATTTAGCCCTCAATTTGAACCATCCGATTTGGCTAAGAAATGACACCATTTATTTATTTATTTATTTATTTTTGTATTTTGTATAACCACACAAGTTAGGTGAAAAGTACACTACCGTAACAATCTTAACCTTTGCTATCAAAATCTTACAATATAATATTTGAATTTTATGATTTGTGTCAAACTTGTCCATTTCCATGGGCTCATAGTTTTTCTTAATACTGTAACCAATGGGATTGACTTTTTTTGTCATCTTGCTTTCTTAGTTTTTGTTTTACGAGTTGCTTGTAGGATTTTTAATGTGAAAATTGTCTTCTTTGACTTGGATTATGAATTCAAAAGAAGGCTTAAACTATCATCGGTAAATTGTCCAAAGGTAGAAGGTCGAATCACAAGTAGATGGTGCTTTGTTAGTTTTTTATTTTTATTTTAGAAAAAGGAAGATTGGAAGCTCTTTTAAGTGAAAACATTATCTTTCTTTGTCTTGCATTATGAATTAAAAAAAAAAAAAGAATTAATCTATCTTGGTGAATCAAGTAAACTATTGGAGGTTGATTCAAGAGTTAGAGTCAATAGACAGGGTATGATTTCGGCAGTGTGCATTATGGAAACTCAAAGGGTGGTTTGCCTTTCATGTAGGGAATATGAAAATAGAATTTACATATTTAAATTTTAGATAACTGAAACTAATTACCATCTTTGTTTGAAAGCACCATTTTCACAACAGTACATAATAACGATTTCTATTCAATTTAATGGGATCAACGCCCCCAAGAGGTTACTAAAGAGGAAATATTGGGTCTTCAACATAGTGAATGGATGACTTGTTTTTATGTTTTTCACATGTCTCTCAAAATACATGAGGATCTAAAATAGAAAACTTCATGAATGCTCATCATATCATGAGAATAGCAAATGGTTCAAATCATGAATTCTGGACCACAAAAGTACATATAGTTGGAAAGCGGGATTTATGTGGTTCGGTTGCTTCTTTTTTTTTTTTTTTTTGGGTTGTGTGTGTGTGTTTTTCACATATTTCTCAAAATATATGAGGATTTAAGATATGAAACTTCATGTTTAGAGGTTTATCATCTATGTGAGAATCTTGGACATTTTGAATTATGAAATAGAGGCCCACAAATTGCAGAGAATCAGATTTATAGGATTTTTTAAAATTTTGTTTTTGTGTTCTTCACACATTTCTCACAATCCATGATTTAAGACATGAAAAAAAATGTGTTGGGGTTTATTAGCTCAATAAAGATTTTGAACAGGTTAGATCACAAATTTGGGGCCTACAAAACTGAATATAGGTGGTGGTTGATGGGTTTTGATCATGAGACTTATTGCTGGTAGAAATAAAGTGGGGGAGTATATTAGCACATGTTTGAGTATAAGGGTTTAACAATTGGAGAGGTGTGAATTTTGAAGTAAATTGGCCCCATTTACACACTATGTTCACACCAAAATTTACACCTGTAATGCGTAATGAGTGTAATCAAACATTCTTTACCTGTGTAAATGCAATGCATGTGTACTATTTATATACGTAAATGAGTACAAATGATTGACTCTTTAATAGTTAAATATTAATGTATGGGTTCATTGAACAATTGTGCTCAATTGTTACATTGAGCTCGTATATGGTATGTCTACTATGTACAGTTGTAATTACTATTCTAATGAAATATAAGATAAGATTTTTTTGAATTTATCATGGATGACTCGTGATTTACAAATTTAACCATATTCGCAATCAAATTCTCTTTTCATAGCATTGTTCTTGACCATCTAATCCTTTCTAGCAAATTTGAAACCTTTTCTGTTTTCTTTTCTACTTGCCACCACTTAATGGCCACCTACACCATCCAATCCCTATACTTTTATGGTCAATGCACAATAAAATAAAGGGATATTGTTCAAAGATCTGTCCTTCGACATGATATTCATACTTCAAAGGTCAAAGGTTAAGTATTTCTTAAAGAACTGTTTATACGATATTCTAAGGCCGTGTTGTTGTGCGCGTGTGTGCAAATGCAACCAAGATCGACAATCAACCACACAAGAAGACAAGAAGATTTACATGGTTCGGCAAAGATGCCTACGTCAACGGGAAACCAATTTCCACTAGGTTCGCCTCCAATCTGTAAAACCACAGCCTTAGAATCTCAGCCACTCTCAGCCTCTCTCAGCCTCTTTCTAGGGTTACAGATTACATTATATATATAACCATTACATCCTTATCCCCCAAAAACTCTATCTCAAGAAAAAAGGAAAGTCCTAACCTATTAGAAAACTGTTGTTTGACAAAACAGGAAATTCCTAATATCACTAGGGAAATCACCCTAGATTCTGAACCCACTACAATGGTCTGGACCCACATGGCCAATAATCTCTTCCTCCAGACCATAGGGAAGATGCCTTGAACCCCTTACTGGGAATTCAGCCCTGCCAACTCTGAACACAATTCCTGCTTTGCCTTAGACACAACCTTGGTCATCATGTCCGAGGGATTCTTGTCCGAATAAATTTTTTCCAACTTCATGAAGTTCTTCTCGATCACCTCACGAATCCAATGGTACTTGATATCAACGTGGTTCATGAGATCATGATATGTAGCATTCTCACTAAAATCTATAGCACTCTGACTATCATAGTAAAATACATATTCTTCTTGTTTCAAACCTAGTTCTTGAAGGAATCTTTTCAACCAAAGCATCTCTCTCCCTGCTTCATTAGCAGCTATGTATTCCGCTTCAGTTGTAGACTGTGCTGTACACTTCTGTAACTTTAATTGCCAGGAGATAACTCCCCCTACTAAAGCAAACAAATAACCAGAAGTCGACAACCAATGATCAAGATCGCCTGCAAAATCAGCATCAGTATAACCTTCCATGACTGATTTTGAGCCTCCGAAACACAAGCACACCTTGGAAGTACCTCTCAAATACCTAAAGATCCACTTCACTGCTTCCCAATGCTCTTTTCCAGGGTTTGCGAGAAATCTACTCACTAAACTCACAGCATGAGCAATGTCTGGCCATGTACAAACCATGGCATACATGAGACTCCCCACAGCAGAGGAGTAAGGAACACATGCCATCCGTTCATTGTCATCATCTGTAGTAGGACACAAGCGCTTGCTTAGTTTGAAGTGACTGGCTAGAGGTATGCTAACTGGCTTAGCATTCTTCATGTTAAACCTTTTGAGCACTCGGTCAATATATTTCTCCTGTGACAACCACAGCTGCTTGGAACTCCTATCACGACGAATTTGCATGCCCAATATCGTTCGTGCGGGACCCAGTCTTTTATGTCAAACGACTTTGACATCTCCTCTTTCAACTTGCCAATCAACTTGCTATCCTGTCCAACTATCAGCATATCATCTACATATAAAAGAAGGATAATGAACCTGCCATCGATAAATCGATGAACATAGACACAATGATCTGCAGCTGTCCTCCGGTACCCATGACTCAACATGAATGAATCAAATTTCTTGTACCACTGTCTAGGTGCTTGCTTGCCCGTAGAGACTCTTCTTCAACTTGCAAACCATCTGTTCTTTTCCTTCTACCTCAAATCCCTCTGGCTGAGTCATGTAGATCTCTTCTTTCAAGTCACCATGAAGAAACGTGGTCTTCATGTTCATCTGTTCAAGCTCAAGGTCCATGTTGACGGCTAGACCCGAAACGACTCTGACAGAAGTCATTTTCACAACAGGAGAAAAAACATCACTGAAGTTGATACCCTTCGTCTGTGCGAAGCCTTTTACCACTAACCGTGCCTTGTGCTTCACCAGTTTCCCATTCTCTTCCTTTTTCAGCTTGAATACCCATTTGTTTTTCAGAACATTCATATCTTTAGGAAGTTGCACCAGCTCATATGTCTTGTTCTTCTTCAAAGAACTCATCTCATCCTGCATAACCTTCATCCACTCATCTTTATCAGCATGAGTCATTGCTTCTCGGAAGTTATTTGGCTCTCCCTCATCAATAAGCAGAACATATTCGGATGCAGGATACCTAGTTGATGGTTGACGCTCTCGAGTAGACCTCCTAACTTGAGGTTCTGTGGTTTCAATCTGAAGAGACTGCAGCTCCCCCTGCTCAACACCCTTATCATCTGGCAACTCCTGTGCCTCATCACGATCCGGATCGTTTTGTCCACCTTCTCCACCTGCAGTCTGCACCGGAGAAGGAGTCAGTGTGAGATCAACCATTCCATCAAACTTCTCATAAGACTTTTCAATCTTCTCAACATCTCCAAAGAACTGGTCTTCATGGAAAACTACATCCCTACTTCTAATAAGTTTCCTCTTCTCTGGATCCCATAATTTGTAGCCAAACTCATCTTCACCATAGCCAAGAAAGATGCAACTCACTGCCTTATCGTCCAACTTAAAACGCTGCTCCTTTGGTACATGCACAAATGCTTTATACTCAAACACCTTCAAGTGTAAATAGGAAACATTTTTACCTGTCCATCTTCTTTCTGGAAGATCATAATTCAAAGGAACTGAGAAAGATCTGTTAATCAGATAAACGGCAGTCAAAACGGCTTCACCCCAGAATGAATTAGGCAACCGTGCTAATCTTATCATGCATCTTATCTTCTCAAGAATAGTGCGGTTCATTTTCTCTGCCACACCATTATGTTGTAGAGTACCAGGAACTATCTTTTCATGTCGAATCAAGCAATAGCTTTTGAATTGGTTGGGTGTGTACTCTCCTCCATTATCTGAACGGAGACACTTCAAGAGTTTACCTGTTTATCTTTCAACCTTGACATGAAACTGTTGAAACATCTGGAACACTTGATCCTTTGATTTCAACGGATAAACCCAAACTTTCCTGGATGCATCATCGATGAACGTGACAAAGAACTTATTGCCACCCAATGATTCTACCTCTATAGGACCACAAACATCAGAATATACCAAATCCAACACATTTGATTTTAATTTTGATGTCGAAGAGAAAGCAACCCTATGCTGTTTACCATACAAACAATAATCACAAGGGTCAAGGGATATACCTTTGTAGCAAGGAATTAAATCCTTCTTTGCCAACATCTGCAAGCCTTTCTCACTCATATGACCAAGCCTCTTATGCCACAGATTCAGAAAGGAATTGTCTTGAACTGCATTCAACGCATCTTTGCACAGCTTCAGATCGAAGATCACATCAATGAGTTCCAAAGTGTGGTAAATCAGTTAGCCACTATGAAGATGATCCTTGATGATGAGATGCAAGCTTTGTTGCTTCTGAGTTCTTTGTTAGATTCATGAGAGACGTTGGTTGTTTCCTTAAGCAACTCTACTCCAGATGGTGTGTTATCTATGAGTCAGGTTACCAGTAGTCTACAGAATGAAAAAACTAGATGGAAATCTGCAGGGACAGATAATGCACAGGCATTTGTTACTGAGAACAGGGGGAGAAGTAAGAGTAGAGGACCAAAGGGGGGTCGTGGCAAGTCTAGAGGTGAATCACAAGCCAAGTCTAGCAGTGAATCACAGAACAAGAAAAAGTCCGTAACATGCTTTTTCTGTGGCAAGATGGGCCACGTAAGGAAAAATTGTTTTGCCATGAAGGAACAGAAAGGCTCCAACAATGATAAAAAGAATGAAAGTGATAACACTACAGCTACTTTGGAATAGGAAGTAGTGGTGCTCGCCGGTGATGATGATAAGTGTTTGAGTGTTGCAGATGGTCAGATTGAGTGGGTTGTTGACAAAGCAGTATCCTACCATGCTACTCCTTGCAGGGAGATGTTCACGATGTACAAAGCAGGTGACTTTGGTACTGTGAAGATGGGTAACACGAGTCATTCAGAGATTGTTGGTATCGGTGATGTTTGCATTAAAACCGATATTGGTTGCACAATGACGCTGAAAGATGTGCGACATGTTCCTGATCTGCCGTTGAATCTGATTTCTAGGACTGCATTGGACCGTGCAGGTTATGAGAATTACTTCAGAAATGGCAGATGGAAACTCGCTAAAGGGTCTCTTGTTATTGCGAGAGGAACAGCAGGTAATACTCCTTATAAAACACAGCTTTACTTGTGTTTTATAAAGAGTATTACCTGCTGTTCCTCTCACAATAACAAGAGACCCTTTAGTGAGTTTCCATCTGCCATTTCCGAAGTAATTCTCATAACCTGCACGGTCCAATGCAGTGGTCCTCTTCCTCAGAGAAATCTGGTAGTCCAGAACGTGTTTCCGACGAAGATCACAGCACACCGAGAACCCCAACTTATCGTCTTCTTCAAGTTCTACAAAAGCCGATTTCTCTGTTTCCTGAAACAGAGAAACCGAGTTTTCTCCCAGTGGCCCGACAGAGATCAACCAACAATCTCTACTTCCCGTTGATCTTCCACGCACAATCAATTTCTCTGATACCACTTGTTGTGCGCGTGTGTGCAAACGCAACCAAGATCGACAATCAACCACACAAGAAGAAAAGAAGATTTACGTGGTTCGGCAAAGATGCCTACGTCCACGGGAAACCAATTTCCACTAGGTTCGCCTCCCATCTGTGAAACCACAGCCTTGGAATCTCAACCACTCTCAGCCTCTCCCTAGGGTTACAGATTACATCATATATATAACCATTACATCCTTATCCCCCAAGAACTCTATCTCAAGAAAAAAGGAAAGTCCTAACCTATTAGAAAACTGCTGTTTGACAAAACAGGAAATTCCTAATATCATTAAGGAAACCACCCCAGATTCTGAACTCACTACAATGGTCTGAACCCACATGGCCAACACGTGTTATATGCTAAAGCAATAGAATCTCACACATATGACCTTGTGCCATATCCTAAGACCGTACGATATCCTACTGCTACTGTAGGAACATCTCTGTGGAAAATATTAAAATGTTAATAATGCCAGATGTATGGTCCATATTCGTAAGATAATGCCCATTATCTGATACGTACAAGTGAATTCCACCATATAGCCAATCCCAATTTGATGGGACTTGGCTTTGACGATGATGATGAACTAATGATAAAAATACGTACAAGTGGGTTCCACCATTTATCTAACCCAAGTTTGGTGGGACTCGACTTTGATGATGATGATGAACTAATGATAGAAATGTGTGCATGTGTGTAGAGACTGGAAAGAGAGAGAGAGAGAGAGAAGAACACGAGATATAAAGGAAGTGGAAAGTTTATTAATAATTGTAATACATGGTGGATTATACATATGAAAAGATGCAATTACAATTGAGAGCCAAACTGTGACACAGATATCAAATTGCTTAACCCAGCTTACAAACCGGTTAATCAGTGTAACAATCAACCACAACAACAATGGCAACAGCAACAACAATTCTACGATGTTTACGAAGAAAAATTACAAGTAGATACACATCTAGGAGGCACCTTCTACCAGCTTGTTTAATTTTTTGTTCCTCAATCTGTCTGGATACACAACTGCGGCATGACATTCATCCCTGTTAAATGGAAAAGAACTTCAGACTTCAAAGAAAAGTATTGCTTGCATTAGAATGACAGAGTATAACTGAAATATTTACCACCTTGCTGGAACTGTAATCAAAGGACTTAAGTTTTTTGCAAGTTTCACAGCATCTTCATCCGTTTTCACTGTTCGATTGAAGCAGAAGTACCGTCCCGACGCAGACTGAGCCTCAAAAGCACGGATGTGAACATCAGTGAGGAAGTGTACATCTACACATGCTAAAACTCCATTTTCACACATCTGAGCTGCACCTGTTGAAATTTGAAATGTGGGTAACAATCAAATAAACTTTCATCTAGCTCTTGTTGCTTGCTTTATTTATGGGTACAGAAAATGATCTGGGGAATGCGAGTGTAATGAAAGGAACCTTTTAGATAAGACATGGTTGAGCCTGAATTTTGGTGAGTAATGCCAGGTCCAAGTATTAGGGCTGCATTGATAGAAACCATGTTAACCATCCGGTCCATGGCTAGAGCCCATGCTGCCTGCTCTGAGAGTGTTTTTGCCAGCGCATACCATAACTACAAGTAACAACATCAAATTTATAATGGCTTGATGACCTATATGACATTGAAGGATTACTTGTTCTAGGAATTAGGAAAACGGGGAAACAATAAAATACCTTAAACAAACTAGCGAAGAAAGACCGAATTGATAGTTAGTTATTGAAGAACATGGGCATAAATATGGTTCAGTAAAAAAGTGAAACTTACAATGTTGGCCCCAAATAGATGGGATAAGACTTTGATGATCATTCGTGGCTCAATAACTCAATCTCATGCCGATATTATTTTTCATCCAAATTAGATATGAACAAGTTTATGACATGAGCAAAAAAAGATTTCCTAACCAATTACATTTTACTTTTATTAGAAGTAGTAAGTAATCTTAGCAAGGGTATGCATATTAGAACAGTCAAATCACTAGGCTTTGTGAGACACTTCAACTATAACAGGATGCCCTCCGTTATGTGACGAATTATATAGGATAACAGAGGTCATTTCATGGGTGGAAATTGTAAGTATATATCATACGGGTAATCTAATTCAGTCTTTTTATACCTCATGGGCATGACACTTACAATTCATCCTTTTCTCCATGTTTTTCAGTTTCTCAACAGTGATTGCCATCATCATACAAATAACCAATCTTCTCTATTGAATTTTGCTATGTTTTCCTGTGATTAATTACTCAGCTTTTACAATTAAGATCTTAGGAGTCAATACTATAGATATATTACACCTCTTTGTTTTAAAAGTTACAGGTTTTTTTCTTATTCATTGTTTCCAACAATTTGTGTTCCGACCAAGGTAGAACAATTAAATGGTAGCACTAATGCAATTTGAAACAAATGGCTTTACAGCTAATAAGGAACCATGAGGGGGAGAAACCTATTGAAGGATGTAATAGATGACAAAGCCAAAAGGAGAGATGGCAAGGGGATGACAAATTCAAGAAAAACACCCTCTTTTTCTGTATTTTGATTCCTTGATCAACTATTCAACTAGAGAAAACAACCAGAAAAAGGAAGGATAAAAAGAATAAAAAGAAAAAGAATTCCAAGGCACAGGTCACAGAAAAGGAAAACTGAAATACCTAGAAGATTTGGTTGAGAATAAGAGATTCAAGACTATTCAATTCAAATGACATGGGGCGACTTATTGTGATGTGGACATCGTACTTCCTGCACACAAATCCTATAGAAGGAAAAAGAAGGAGGCCCAAAAGATATACGCGCATGCGTCCTCATGTTGGGCGATCATTGCAAGGTGATAGATCATGATTTCAGCTAAGACCCACCATCAGATCATGATTCTGAAAAAGATCTACCATTGGATCTTAACTCTGGAAAAGATCCACCGTTGGATCTTAACTTTTTACTAAGATCAACGGTTGGATCTAATTTGATCAACACTTAATTGAGATAATGAAGACCCCATGTGGCAAACTAGGAAGACCCCGGATTTGGATGTGCCACATGGTAGGGATCAACAAAGAGAATTGAAGATCAAGTGGGACCCATACAAGTGATGTACAGTCACATGAGCGGTGTGGGCTGCCTAAGTTCATTAGTTTGCTTTTATTTAATTATAGATTTATTAGTATAAGTGGTGTTTTATTTTTAATATATTTAGTTGGATGTTTTGATTTTGATCATGGGATTGATTAGATGGTTAAGATTTATTTTAGGATTAGATTTTCTTTATAAAAGCATGTAAATACCTATGTTGAAGGAGTAACGATGGTTAATGAATATTGAATGCTTTTAGCTATTTTTCTTTAAAGGATCTAGTATGAGACCATCGGGCGTGAGGCCGTACGGTGTGAAATTGCAAATCAAGTATCTCTTTCTCTTTTCCTTTCTTTTTCATTGTTGATTTGATTTTCTTGTTCTCCATCTCTACTGTTGAACCAGCCCTGATAGTCCAAATCCAAAGCCGATGACCATGTAGACCACAATCCCTAAGCACCATAGCCGTACAATTACAACACCCCTGTTGCCCATCATTTGCCAACCAAAAACCCATTGGCCGATAGTACTAATCTGTTAACATCATCTGCCAGCATGAATTAGTTTGACAAGATCTCCTCAAGAAGCCAAGTGCTCCATTACCCCTACTCAAATAGATCCACTGCCAACCACATATACACAAGCAAAACCTACTTTCTGCCCTATCCCAAGTCCTTTACATATGTCTACTTTCTCCTTTACAATACACCATAGGTGGCAGACCCTAACTCCAAGAGTCCCAAATCTATCATATCTCCCTACTGACCTAGTCCAAGCCCAAACAGGTTCACCTGAGCCAGCCCAAGCGCCAAACAGACCCAGTTGAACCCAACCAGGCCCATTACAAGAATAGGATGAACCATATTTCAGCCCTTGTAGGCCCATTTGAGTACTTCTTTCAGGCCCTTTCCCTTTGTTATTGATTTACTGACTATATGAGCCAGATTAATCGTGGGAATTATTGATTTCATTTCTAAAATCATAATTGTTGATTTCATCTTATAAGTTTGTTGGTAACCCAATTGAACCTGGCCCATTTGTCAAATCCTCTGAAGAGACATGTGAACCAATTTAAAATTGGTTGAACCCTAAGCTAGTGGAAGACTCTTCTTCCATCATAACTCTCAATTCAGATTTGGGAGGTTTTCATTATGGGATTGTGGCAAGGCCTAGAATAACCTTTAATTCCCAAATCAAAACCATATATAAGAGGTCCAATCTGAATTTCAGTTTAAATAATTTTATTTGTGAATTTCAAGTGTTTTCTTGATCTCATATCATCATTTAATTTAGCCTTACACTGTCCTGCATCATATTGTCCATTTCGGGGGAAAGAAATAATATAATCTTCAAATGTGTCTCTTCATTTTCAACAAAGCTAATTTCTACAATCACTGGTACTATTGCGAAGTGGGCTTTGGTGAGAAAGGAGTTTTCAACTACTCTCATAATGATATTATCGTTAACTGGGAAGCTTGCATAGGATGTGGCCAAACTAAGAAGAGGATGTCAATTCTTTGGTCTCTTTCGCCCCTTGGTATGCCTAAGTTTAATGTTAATGGTGCGGTGAGAGGCAAACTAGGTCCAGCATGCATTAGTCATGTTCTTCATAACAGTAATAGTGAGGTCCTTTTTATATTTTCAAAGAATGTCGGAGTTCATGAATCCAATGAAGCGGAGGTGTTAGCTATTTGACAAGCTCTCCAGTGTTTTAAGAGATATTTTCTTGGTGTCTTTATTGTGGAGAGCGGCTTTTCTAATGCAATTGTTTAGGTGTCTAATCTGAAAATTAATCCATAGAAATTTCAATTCCTTTTCAAGAGCTCCAATTGTTGTCCGCTTTCTTTTCTATTGCCTTCCAACACGAGCTACGATCAGCCAACTCTTTGGCCAATACTTTTGGCTAAATAAGGAAAGGTGTCTCCCTTGGAGGGTATGATTATGTAAGTTGGAGTGGGGTACAAAGCTTTTGTACCTCCTTTCTTTTATCCTTTTGAAATTTCTATCTTCCATGATGAAAGTTTTTTGTTACCGTTTCAAAAAATTAAAAAAAGACATGGGGCGATTTCAATATCAGAATGCGTAAGATGAAATTAGCAAGGTTGTGGAAAAAGAAGATTCCACATGTAGAAGCTTTGGGTGGCATCACGAGTACTCATTTCAAAGGAAGAAATTAATAACCAAACACCCACAAAAGAAAATTCCCAAATAAGAAAATTTTGCTCAGTGATGCCAAACTAAGAAAGTAGAAAAATTGATAAGAAGACATCTTGATAGATAATCAAAAGAGAAAAATAGATAAGAAGACATCTTGATGGATAATCAAACCTTCAGTTTCCTACAAAATTCTGCATCACTCCATGATCTCTCATCCACATCCTTCTCCCTGCAAATATTCTCTCTCCAAATCCCAGCTGCCAAAGAAGAACTGAATACCATCTTCTCCATGCCTTCTGTATGTGCACATGCCTCCACTACATTGATTACCCCTCTCACCTCCAAGTCCGCCATATTCTCCTGGCCAAACCAAATAGATCACCAAATGGAACCATAAAAAGAAAAAAGAAGGAAGCTTATGACTTCTTTTGACAGCATATTTTCAATAGAAAGTGATAGAGTTTGATGGCTTATTCTTATTTCAGCTACTACAGATGAGAGAGAGAGAGAAAGAGAGAGACAGAGAGAGAGAGATGAGTTCTTATTCCGGCCATTACACAAAGCAGAAGAAAACTTCAATGGGGTTTTAGAAGCAATCTCTTACATCATATCCATCAGGACTGTCCAAACAACAGAACAAAGCAGAACAGCCTTTCAAAGCTCCAAGAATGCTCTGGTAGTCCAAAATATCCACCACAAACAACTCCAACCTCTTTTCCAACTGACCCATCTCCCTGATGTTCTTCATTATCTCTGTCTCCCCTGTATCCAAACCAAAAGATAAAAACAAAACTCAACATACACTTACAAAACCAAATACCCACAAAAGAAAAATCCCAGAGAAAGAGAGAGAGAGGGAAGCAATTGCCATTGTTCTGAACAGCTGCATGAACTGAATAGCCCCTGGTCAAGAGTCCTTTAAGAATCCAAAAGCCCAGGTAGGAGGAAGCATCCAGAACGCAAATGGGTGATCTCTGGAGACTGTTTTTGGTGCTTGGGTGCTCTGAATTTGTCATTTTGATGGATTTCTATGGTGAAAAAGAAGAGAAAAAACACTGGGTCCTTTTAAAACTGGGTCTTTTTGTTCTTTTTGTGCTTTTGTTGAAGGGAAAAGATGGTTTTTTTAAGGGTTGTTGGAGTTCAGGTAACGCTTATATCTACTTTCCCGGCTTTGATGACGAAGGGCTGCTTGGCCATGTAAGTTTGAATGAAACCAACGGACAAATTTCTCCCGTAACACGTTGCACACCTTTCGGGATTTAAACTTCTTACAGTAAGAACGGCTGCTGGGGGGCTGTTTTTGGTGCTTTGGATCCCACTTCTTTTCACGTGGGCCGGCTCTCTTTCATTTTTGTATAGATGTTCTCGTATGTTTGCTTCATCTGAGTGTGCTTTCTTTCCGTATGTATAGGTCCTTTGCTAGGTCCCAATCCCCTTAGCCTAGTAAAAATAGAAAACCGTCTTTCATTGTCACAAATATCGTTTAGGGGAAATAAATGTCACGGTGAAAATGGTAAGTTAATTTAAATATAATGTATTTCCAAGGTTAGTGTTTTTTAGGGTAAATGTGGAAAAAATTAATTTGATTTTAAATAATAAAAAATACTTTGTGGTTTTTTTATGATGTCATGGTCTATGAGATTTTTTACCCAACAAGACTAATTCCGAGGGTAAAACCTGCTGAACCCACATAAACTCTCTCCAGGTCTTGTGTTTGAATTCTGTATAAATTTAGAATTATCATGATCTTCTCACTTTTATTTTCAATTTTGGCAAAAGTTTTAAAATATTGATAAATCAATAAATTGAGAAATGCAGCACCTTGTAAAATACCCATTCTGCTCCATTATCAGTTTTGATAACTGACTGCAGGACTACTTAGGTAGATCGGTCAAATAAAAAAATGGATTTCGTGTTCATCATTAAAATAAATTGGCCTTACTACATATTTTTAATCATTTAATCAAAAAAAAAATTATTTCAAACTCAATGCTCACATACCTACAATCCACTTTTTCATTGATAAGATGGTTAGAAATTAATGATGGCGCTCAACTTGTATAAACAGCCGATCTAGCAACCTCTGTGGTGCAAACCTTTTATACTGGGGCTCTTGGCTACACTTATATTCTTTGTCTTTTATTTAATTGCTGTTATTTTTTTAATGACTCAACGGCATTTCTTTTTAGTCCAACCTTTAGATCTTTGGCCTTTGGCCCATGGGTTACCCAATTTTGATTCTAACTGGCAATGACTATTCCCAGGGATACATAGAATTATTGTTATTGCAATTAAAGAAGTCTCATTGTCCAAGAAGAAGAAGTTCTCAAAACTGCTTCTATTGTTGTTCTGTCTATTGTTTTTATTTATGACTCAAGGTATCCTTCGTTAGCCAAGCCTTTAGACCTTTGGTCTCTAGCCCGAGGATTACTCGATTCTGATGAAGAAAGACTATTCCTTGATGGCTACATACATGGCTATACATATAGTGCCGGATGACGCAAGGGTAGGAGTCGGGTTTGAGATCTTGGGAAGCAAACTTAAGGCTCAAATCAATTGAGGCACGCGGTATATTTGTTCTCTTTTAATAGCAATGGGCCAATTTTAGCTGCAATAGAAACTGGACCTATCATGTGAATGATAACGATTGCTGCATTCAATGGCTACAGGGACATTATGTTTCACACCAAAGTCTTTGGTGTTCACAAGACTGACATTAGAGTTCTGTACTCATTTTTGCTTCAATTGTAGACAGATCGGTATTACAGCATTTTTCTCTCATGTTACTCTATTTTTTTATGCCCAACAACAACAATGGTGCTTTTTTTACACATCATCTTTGATCCTACTTTTGTTAGTGCCACTTATTGTTTTGCTATTTTGGGCTTTCTATTTCTTTCCCTTTCCCTTTTCTTCTTCTTACTGTGTTATCTTTTCAATTAAAGCACCTAACAATTTTCCTCTCATTAGCATCATCACCAAGCAGTGGCAATTTTACCCCTTTTAACCATTCACCTAAACTACGCTTTGAGTTCCTCTCCTTCGTTTTCTCACTAGGACACGTTTCCTTTGTTTTTATATATATTTGTGTGTTGTTTCTAAGACAATAAAAGTCAATGGACTTCCCCTTTTATGTTTTCATCGAAAAAAAAAAGATTTCTACACCCGCCCAAAAGTGTTTTCCCTCCGCAATCAAAAATATTTTTTTCGAAGAAATAACAAAGAATTAAGCTGATTTTTCTGTTTTTCCTTGTAGATAATCATTTACGGCAAATGGTGAAAAAACTTTTTTACGAGAAAAACATTGTACTATTGCAAAAAAAAGGGTAATTATACAAACGTGCCCAAAAGAATATACTCTTTGTCAGTGAACTACATAAAGTAAACTAATTAACATCCTAGTATCTATTTATTCATCCATGTCATTCATTAGCCTATATGATTGGGTACATACTCGCCAATTTTCAAATTATAATTTATAGTTTTATCAAAAGTTTGAATATTAAGTTGGTGAAGCCCTTTTTTTCTACAGAAGCAACTACTGTGTAGTGTGAAAGTGAGAGACTTATGTTGGGTACGTGAGTTCTTACCATAATAATAATAATAATAATAATAATAATAATAATAATAATAATAAATAAATAAATAAATAAATAAATTTAAATAGCGCATTGTCTATTTTTAAAACAACGTAAATTAGTCCTTATCAATTGTCACCGTGTAAGAAACCTAGTGCAGCGTGACCAATCCTGAATTATTAATGTTTCGATGACACTTCGCAGGTTGGCAAACAAGGAAGAATCAATCAATGGAGGGAAAGATATCAAAGCACACAACCGAGTAACAGGCGAATGCCACGTATTAGGCAGATATGTAAAAGTGGCTGAGATTGGATTATTTTATTGCATGAGGAGATCAAAATGGAGAAAGTTTGGGTTGCCTAAAAACCTAAAGTCAAATACTTTTAGAGAGGGGTTTTTTGTTTCCTACTTCTAAATGTAGTACGTTTGGTTACCTAAGAAGCAATACGTTTCAGTTGTTAGGCAAGCTACGATTCGAGACAGGCGTCGGTTGGGTTGACGCTTGGTGAAGCTGATTTCTAGGGTTTGTGTAATGGTGAGACTGTGGGGGGAAATCTATTTTAAAGGTGTTCCACGCCATCTAAGAAAACTTGTTCAATTTTGTTTTTTTTTTTTTTTCACTTTTTGCATGAAAAAGCACCTTAACAAATTGTAGTAAATTTACAAAAATTACAAGACTGCTTCTGTGGATAGTGTGCCCGCTCCTATAGGTCCAATTAGAAATCAATCACGAACTAACGAGGTTTACTTAGTCCTCCCTGATTTCTAGACCAACCAGCAAAACAAAATTTAAATTCATAGAAAACTTACCCATGCAAATAATTAAGAGTGGTTTCTACAGCATTGCATGGTCCTAAGCAATTTCTTTTTTATACGCAGGGTATCCCTGGCTAGTCTAATTTTTCCGCTAAAAAACTTATTTTTAACTGGCAATGATTATTTTCGGGTACATAGGTGCTGCATATGAATGAATTTGATAGGTCTAAGGGTGTCAATTATTATGGCCAAATGCAGCTTGGTTTGAGTACTAGAACTGGCAATTAAGTTGTGAAGACAGGCCAGTCCAATAATTGCGTACCTGCCTAAGGTGGCCAAATACTTAAAAACCCGCTGTAGCCCAAGTTTTCGACTGAATTTTAGTCAGTTCCACCCAACTTCGTACAAAAATGATGACAAAGAGGACATGACTATGACTATTCATAATACAACCTTTGAATCAAATGCTTATGTATGCCATGAGTGCAGCAGGTTTTTGATGGATATCCAATCTACTGGCTATTTGGTAAAATTGAAGTCCCATCAATTAACGGAAAAATTAATTTATTTTTTCTAAAATAGGTTGCACAGAACAATGGAAGAGAGGGCTGCACATATAGTTAGAACAATCTATCACATTCTTCGGATAATTAAACTCAAGGATCCAAATTCTAAAAAACCTAAGATCCTTTCTTTAGATTATAAATTCATTGAACCGTCCCTTTAACAAAACAGGAAAAAAAAAAAAAAAAAAAAAGAGCACCAAACCCTTTCCATGGTTGGGTTGAAAATTAGGAATTAAGGTCTCAAGTTCAACTTTCACCCCTTGTATTATCTAGATATATGTGTGTGGTCGTGTATGTACCCCTTAGAGAAGATTTCTTCCTCGTTAGAATTGGCTAACCCTTAGGCCAGAAGTTAAAGGTCCGAAGCTGAGTTGGCGAAGGATACCCTAGGTCATAAAAAATAAATAATTATAATAAGAACCATTTAGAAATTTTCTCTACCAAAATAAAAAACATCGCCAAACAGGAAATGTATTGTCAGTTCAATAAAGCTTACATGTTGCGTCTAAAAAAGAACAAATCAGAGGTTGATGGTGGCTTTGATGGCACCTTCATTGGACAATGACATCCTTACATCTGAAATAAATAAGTCATCCATTTTAAACTTTTCCATCATTTGTTGAAAATATTGCCAATATTTCGAATTCATCACTATATTTTATTGAATATTTCCCAGGATCTGGTTTAAAAAATAAACTTGGATTAGAATTTTTTAGATCTTAACTAAAAAGCCTGGAGAGATAACAGATATCATTTTAATTTACGGTATCATAGATTGAATAGTCATATTAAAAATATTTTACTACTAAATGAAATTGTTATCTGATGAGGAAGCTTTGTTTCCACGGAGAAGATCAACAGCCAAACCAACTCTAGCTTATTTTCAAGGCCAATTACAAAGAGGATATCAGGAGAAAATACTCGTCTACCATAGCTAGAAAGTATGCAGATCAAGATTATTATATAAATATTCTCAAAGCATCAAAATCTAGAATTTTTTTTTCACAATGCAATCATAATGTGCAGACCAAACAGACCCTTACTAGGGACTGTTCTTTTCATTGAATTTCCGATAAAAAAAATTTGTATGTTAGGCATTTATGGACATCATGTGATGGTGTATCTCAAAATTCCACATATTAGAAACTAAAAATTCTCTATGCAAAAGAAACAATAAGGGCATGTTTGTGTGCATTTCTTAGCAAAAAAGGAGACAGTTTTTTGAAAAAAATCATTTTTAACGCGTTTGATGCAGCATATTTCCTCAAAACTACTTTTCTACCACATTAGACTTTTCCTTGAGAAGTTTGAAAACAAAATTCCTATAGGAATGATTAGACTTCCGTTTCCGTGGAAATATTTACCCTCTTCTCATTTCACTATGAGTTGCAACTCCATATCAAGGCTCCTCCCTCTTTATCTACTACAATGCCCCTTACCTCTCTTTTGTACCCTTCACCTACCCTTTCAGCTCTTTTTTTATGGTTTTCACCAAATATTTCACAATCACACCAAATAACATTATCTCCAATTCACCAAGGAAAAATATTTTATACCAAACAGCAACTTTTGTATTTCTGTAGAACTCTTTTCTCATTAAATTCATTTCCATGAACTCTACTGATGTGGCAATTTTCTCTTTCCACGGAAGGAGTGAGTACACAAACGTGGATTGATACATTTAAAACCAGCAAAAATCTCACCTTTGGATGGACTGGAACCCTCTTGATATAAATGCCCTTAAAAAGCCATTACTTTTTTTTACTTTTCTAAGGTACGACTAAAATCATTTAATACTTTCCTGTACTTTTACTTCTTTTAACTAAAATAATTATTATTATTATTTTGAGGATATCGTCCCAATAATATCTCAATAAAACACAATTTGAAATTATTATCATCCACCAAAATTATCCAGAGAGGGGGGAGAGAGGACCATGTAGATCACCAACCTTAGCCCATTTTCCTTCAAAAACTTCACCTCATGGAAACAAATTCAGAAATGCGCAATGCAACAGAAGGTCTCATCATTGTTCTAACATTTAATCCGTACAAATATGCCCAAAATACTAGTCCAACAAATTGGAAGAACATTACAAATATCTAGAAAGAATTAAACGGAGGAACATTAATTTAGGACGGGACAATCCAAATGGAACAAAACCGAATCAACAATTAAAACAATTATGAGATGCAGCTTGATGGTTAAAGCATTGTCCCCCACTATTTAGGGATGCAAAAATGGTAACTTAGGTAAGTGCTTTAGAAGCATATGTATGAAAAGGAAGATATTTCATTTAGCTCCTCCATGATTGCTATAACTAGTTATTTCGGTTTTCTATTGGCTGCTTCAACTATAACCCCAACTCTATTGATTAGTCTGAGCAAGATACGACTTATTTGAAATTAATTGAATGAACAATTCATAAGTGAAAAGTTCAGAGAATCATTGCAGAATCCCACTAGGGGATAAGTTCAAGAATCATGTTCATGAGGGAAAAACCAGACTATCAACTATAAGAGGCTGCAATTTAGAAAAAAATATAGTGCAAGTACTCCATTTGAATAGCATTTGAGCAGCTGTCATGCAACAAGCTGTGCAACGACACATAGGAAATTCTTTTGCCTTGATCTCCTTAATAAGGGTTCTCACCAAGTTTCATTGCCTGTACAAATTACATGGACATGGACATGGACACTTGAGATGAGCTATGATACCCAGAACCTCTAAAGTACGCAGTGTATCTTAGATGTCAAACTGGGGTCTCCATCGGATCCATCGTGTATGTGTGGATCCATGACATATCTCGGGCATCATAGTGACAGAACATCCAACTGAATAACATGTAGGCCATCCCGAACAACAAAATGAACACATGCAACAGATCTACAAAGGACAACACCTTATTAAATCAATAGCCACCAAGGGGCATAACAAAACCCTTTCATTGGAAAAATCAGTCTCAATGATACCTGCCCCGCCACCATCTGTTGTTGAACCCATAAACCTCCAATGTGAATTGCATTGCATCTGAATACAAAGTATAGAGAATTGAAACCCAGCTGGTCTTTAAACCTTGAATAAGCTTGATGGAACCTGCACAAGAAATCTCGGTTAAATATGTGGAGGTATGCATGTATACAATCCTCTAGGCATAAAGCCAACAGCTCTATCTGGCTATTTCAGTATTTCCACTCACACAAAATATACACTGTTTTCAAGTGATACAAAAATAACTGGTGTTTTTGGATGCCTATTTCCATGTCAACCCCGTCTTCCCCTGTCCTAACTTCATGGTTTCTACATCTCTTCTGAAAAAAGAAGTAGGTGAAGAAAGCTTGAGGAAGTGTACTTTCTCAGCTATACTTTATTAATGAAAAATTACTTCATTTTCAGGTAACATGAAAAGTACATTTCCATCGTAATCCAAGCATCTAAACACAACCAATCATACGAGATGCAAGAAAAAGAAACAGCAAAGAAACTTTCCAAAAATAACATATATATATATATATAGAGAGAGAGAGAGAGAGAGAAATGTTAGTATGGGTCCTTCCTTCACCATAGGGTGATGGAGGCTTACATGACTTTCCTTATTTGTACTTGAACATTCCTCTTTTTCATATTCATTTCCTTTTTTACACATTAATATATCCAAATATGGAAGTGTCCCTCACCCTATGGTGAGGGATAGATGTATACTAATATTCTCCATATATATATTATGAAAATATTCATGCGCAAGATGGATGCACAAGCATCACAAATATATGGGGGATATTCATGTGCATCCATCCTGCGCATGAATATTTCCCTATATTAGGTGCCAAACTTGGTATTGGTAACTATCACGGGGGGTACTTGTTTTATGGTCCACTTGGATGGATCATAAGTTGAGCCCTACTAATGTTTTAATACACGGTACTCACCATATCGTGAGCACTAGGTGCTCAGTAGAGGCTTTCCCATATATATATATATATATATATATATATAACATGCCCTCTAGTAACAAAATGTTTTATAAATTAATCTTCAACAAAATACAGAATCTCAAGGAATTGATTTTATAGTTGGTGACAAATATTCTGAAAGATTTATAACCAAATAACATTTTGACATTTCAAAAGAGTATTGCAAATTAGAATGTACTGTGTCATACTATGTAATATACGTAACTTATCTGGACAAGCATATAAACTCTAATGAAGAGACTGTTTTTAGCCCGCATATCATAAAACTTTATGAACACTATCTAGAGAACAATGTTGCATGTGCATACCAATCCATACCATCCAAACTGTAAGCTCTGCACTGATTTAAACCAAAACTGCAAGGCTTGATGTGATGCTACATTACAGCATGAAACAGGTAACTGAACTACTGATTACACAGTCAATCACCATCCAAACAGCCACCATCAAATGGATAGTTGAGATGAGAAACACGAGACACTCGTGTGGAAAGGAGGCGTCTCATCTCACACGGCCACACAAGGATCAATCCCCAGGCAGGTAGGTACTCTCACAGGTACTCTACCACTAATCCGTAAAAAAAATGATAGTTGTGATGTCCTTGGCTGTTACTCAGCTGGTTGGGGACATCGTATAGTATGTGTGGGTGTAGGAGTCCGCTTCTCTTGTGATAGGGGAGAAAAGATCATTCATAATTGACTTTAGTTATAAGTCATCTAAATAAGGCCCACAACTTTGATGCCATAGACAGGCGCCTAACTCCACAAAGTTGCGGTGTGAAATTCAAGACCTTAACATATAAGAAGAAAGACAAAACTAAAAAAGAAAAAAAAATCTCCTCTTTCTATATCTCATTTAATACTTAAAAATCTGAGATAGCAAAAACAAGAAGAATATTTTGAATGAACTTTGCTTATGGAAATTCATAATAAGTTTTAAATTTTAAAATATAATAACATACTAATCCCATTAACATTTTAAAAACACCATAAATCCTGTAAACATACAAAATCCCTTTCTATGATGTTTCTGCCTTGGAGAGCCTACTGCATACATTTACAGAGCATAAAGTTGCACTATCAGACAGATTCAAAGACACACTTCAAGAATAGCAATCATGTATGAACAAGCATGAAAACACTAACAAAAAGGAAAACAAAACAAAATAAAATAAATGAGAAAAAACTGCAACCAAAATAGAAAAAATAAAGCATAAATTCATATATCTAATTCCAGCATGAATTTTTTTTTTTTTTTTTTTGACGTAAACATCCTTGAGATCTTTGACCCAATTGGACTAACCCCAAGGTAGTGCATGCTAAACCCACACAAATGCACACTGGGCAAATCTGGGATCGTTTCGAACACAAGAAATGGGGAGCAAGTTAGCAAACCAACGTCTTATGCCACTCCACCTTCTCCTAATTCCAATTTTGTTTTGACACCTCTGCTCCAATTTTTATTTTATTGGAAGAACTGAGGGAATGATAAAAGTATGTTGTCATGACTCCACCAAATGAGCTTTTTCTTTCTAGAAAAAACAAAGGAGAGAGAACATCTAAGCAGATGTCAATATCGATTTTGGAGCCTTCAGTATCACAGCTGTACTGGTATTGGTCATTCAGCTGATACATGTCACTAGGATCATAATGTAGGTAACATTCGATAAAGACTTCTCGAGTACCAATAAACACCAATATATCTGTTACTGCCAAACCTTAATTCCCAATGTTTACAGCTGCATCAGCTGATATATCATTTACAGTTATCAACACATCTAACATCCACACGGCATACCAAACTACACCATCCAAATTAAAAGCCATATTGTAGATGGATAATAGTTCAACAAAGCACAACTACATGGGTCATAGACTATCATAGACTATCTAAATTCCCACATATTTGGATCAATGACAGTATTCTCAAAATTTCAATTTTAATGGTTAGCAACTAGAATGGTTCGGATCATCTGATTGGTGAAAGCTCCCAGATAAACAAAATCCACATCGATTCCAATATTTCTATGGTCGGGACTTGCATGGATGCAGCGGATAAGATGCCATAAAGTTTTGCTTCTACAAGATGCCATACGAGTTCAGCCACAGCTCAATAAATATGCAGGCATACAAGCACGCACACAAACCATCATCTCACCAGGAAATTCTAACAAAATCGTATTTTGGACTTTTGAGATTGTTCAAACCCACAAAAGATATTTTGGTTCACTCCTCTTATCTTGGACTTGACCACAATTTCTATCACATGTACTTTCTGACATACTTCAACCGCTCCAAGGCAAATTCAGATCAAATAAGATTATTGGCCGCTTTGATAAATTGTGTGACCATTGGTGCGTTCCGGGGTCAGGTGACAGCCATTAAGTCTCTTTTTTTTATTCTTCTTCTCCTTTAGCCATCAAGTCACCTCAGTTAATCTCCTTCAGAATCAACGCAAAGCCATCAAGTCCTACTTCTGTCAGTAAGGACATAGGATACTGATAAAGAAGTCTGCAATTGGCTTCTTGACACTCGGAGAGCCAGTGCTGACAGCATATGAAGCATTTTCATGCATATGGAGGCAGAGTTTGCCAAATTATCGATCAATTATAGAATGCTTTAAAAGAAATAACAAAGAGCAAAGTGATAAAGAGTAAAAATGATTTATGAAAACTTGTTCTCAAATATCTGAAAATATTTTCCATTGTGAAAAATAACCAAGAACTGCAGCTTGTGATGATAACATACTAAGCATTTCATTGATATCTAGCCCGACTTTCTAAAGCAATCATTCAACTAAAAAAGACTATGGAAGAACCAAGTTAAGCACAAAAGCAAAAGCAAAGAACAGCATACCTTTACATGATGAGGCATGATTTTTATATCAAAAGGTACATGCAGCCATGCTTCAGGGGGATACAACAGGAAATTCTCTGGCTTACTGGTATACACATCTGCATACTGATGAATATTGTACGCGAAGGCAGATTCCTGGCCAGTATCAGTGAGGAAAGTGGCACCAAAAGAACTATTGAACATGTTCCTCATTATAGAGCGCGTCCTTTGTCTTTCCTCATTCAATTCCATTAAAAGCTCATGATAAGAGCATCCTCTCGGACTCCTTACTGTAGTTGCATGAAATTTCCCAAGCAATTCTTGTATAATGTGAAATTTTGCCTGCATTCAGGGAGACAACAGGAAGCTATGAAATGCCTACCAACAAAAATACAAATGTGTCTGAAAAACAACAGTTACTGTCATGATTCTGTTAATGTTCAGCCTCACAAGTTTGATGCAACGTCTAGTAAAAGAAGGTAAACCAGTAAACCCTCAAGTAGACCAGTGTTTTAAGGACTGGTTCACCAATGAATACATCACTGAGTTTTAAGAGTTCTCCATACCCAGAGTTTTAAGAGTTCTCCATACCCAGAGAGGCCAATGTTAATTGGCAGAGTTGAAATCTCAAATAGAAGACAATTTGGTGGCAGCTTGTTTATGAAACAACGAAAAGCCAAACCAATTTAGACTTGGACCATTGAATAGAATTTCAAGTAAATACAAAAGAAAGGTACTTGGTGAATCAGGCCTCCTTTTTTTAACTAGTGTTCTCCACAACTACCATGCCGAATATAGATGAAAACTACAGGCAGCAAAACTTTTGTTCAATAAGGTTACGATGGTGTGGAAACCTACATATACTCAATAATATAGCTTGTTAGCAGTTGCACATCATTGAGTTCTTTTAGTCTTATGCATTGTTTTCTCACCAATCTAGGGTTTAAACATGAAACCCTCAGTGTGATTTGAGCATTTGAATAAACACCATGGGTGACTATCTACACCTATGTTCACTTGGTTCCCATTCTTGTTCATTATTTTCTCTTTATTTTGGGTGCTGGAGCACCAATCTGATCAATCCTCTAGACTGGGATTCAGTCAATGTCACTCTAAAGCGTGGTCAGGCGGCCTGATAATTGATAGTCTGAACCATTCATGGTCTCTCTGTGAATGGATCACTGGCACAAATAATATAGACAGAGTAATTTTGCATGTGGATTGAAGACTTTTTTGTCATATGATTGAAGACTTTTTGTAACATGATGCTGACTATTTTCAGCATTCTGATTTCCATTTGTTGGTTGCTGCACAGATGGCTAGAATCATCAAATGACAGAATTTATAATTAATCTCAGCATATGCATGACTAACAATATTTGTTTGGAAGATTGGCCATCAAGCCCTTATCCAGCTCTGAGTATGGTGCACAGGATAAAAACTGGAGTCATGTTATGACTTTGGAATTTGGAGACATGCTGTTAATCCGAAAGATGGGCCATCAAGCCCTTATCCAGTTTTAAGTATGGCACACATGATTAGAACTATTGTCATGCTATGACTTCAGAGCCATGCTTGGTTTGATCCCACCCAACCCCATTTGACACACAGGTTAGCTAAAATCTGTAGTTGTGTAAGCAATAGGCATACCTGTTGGAATCGGTAGCTATCTTCATTTTGTATCTGTATTTCACTCTGCATTGATAAAGAAAGACTCCATAACTACATAGCTTCCAGAATCAATCATCTACCGTGTCAAAAGGATGACAAATTATAATTTCCACATGCAAACAACATGGCAATGCTTCAAATTTCTAGAAGGAATGTGTGCGTAGCAGTGGGATGAGAAAGGGATAACACTGGATGTCAAATGAAATTTAACCCAAAAAAAGTCCCATGGCAAAAGAAAGCCCTTTATAACTTGGGTATAGATACACAAGTAGCAGTGAGACACATCACTCATCAAAAGAATCAAAGTATACATAGAAAGATAAATCTTCAAAGAAACTGGCATATAGAACTATAAATCTTCGAAGAAATTGGCATATTTATGGTGCAAGAAATGATCCTATGCTGTTGACCCATGAAAATTTCTGTTAATCATGACTCTGATTGACCCACACAAGGCCCACCTTGGTCCAAACCATCTGTGACATCTTCCTCCTCCCCATCCACACTCCAGATGAATAGGAACTGGCTTAGATTTCAATCGTATCAAAATGATGCACCGCTGGCTGATCTATATGTAAAACACATGATCAAAACCTATTGAACTTATGACTTATGAGCATGGAAATTTCCAATGTGATCAAAAGTTTGCGATCATTTCTCTTAGGTAATGATATAGCTATTGTGTAAAATAGCATCTGCACAAGAAATGGCACAGTTTTGAGATAAAATGGTTCCAGGAGAGAGAGAGAGAGAGAGAGAGAGAGAGAACATTGTTTCATTTTCTTCTTCCTTTATTTATTATTTATTATTTTATTTATTTATTTTTGGAGAAGATTAGTGTTGAAGCAAACAGAACGATTATCCAGATGCTCCATTTCTTACAACTTGGTTATAGTTATATGATTCAGAAGATTCATGTTATAATGACACCTCCCACGGATGAGGCATGCCTCAAAATCTTCCAGACTGTAAGAGCCTGACAATACATTCTTGGTTACATTTACTAGGTTGAGAAAAAATCATATGGCTACGATCTCTCATCTGAACCAGACAAAGCAGGCAGCTACGAGCCTACAATCTTTGATTCTGGACAATTTTAAGGCCATATCAAAACCACCCTGTATCATATCAAATCAAAGTAACTCAAGAATGGACCATAGCCACACTTGAATAGAACTACGGAGTTGCAATACTATGAACTTCATGGGGCATCAGGATGGAATAACTGCTTAAAAAAGAAACTATCATTCTTGCCTTCTCATCAAAATGTAAAATAAAGGCAACTTAGGAGCCACAAAAATTGAATCAATTCTTTGGAATCTGTATCGACTGAATATGAACGGCCAGGAATCCCATTTATGCTCTTGGTCATCTGAAGTCTGTATTCTCTGAAAGGTTTCCAAAGAATCGGACTTTTTTTAAAATGAACGAATCAGAGACTTTACAAAGTGTTTGGCCTGCTGGCATAATAGGCACCCCTTGTAGAGACAGAAGAGTATTCAGAGAGATAGCAGTAATGCAGCAATCCTTAGGCAACAGTTCCCCAATGGTAGGATTTTCTCAGTTGAACTCCAAAAGCTAATAGATCAACAAAGCAACTTTGGGATGAATATTTTTTTGGGATGAATTTCAAGGAATGCTCTTCGCTTGAGATTTTGAATTCCATGTTAAAAGAGGCTTATGACCTCTTATGGCAGTTTGTCCCTATTTTGCTCTTATACTGGGGACCACAAATAGGCCTACTCGTGATTGTGTGATTAGAAAGGGAAATACCTGCAGGGATACAACATATCAGGCCTGAATATGCCAGTCCCGTGGGTCAAGCTCCAGCAAATCCTCAGCCGAACAACTGAAATACATTCAATTCCTTGAAATCTGCATTCCTAAGGATTCCAATTCCAATGACTCAAATAACCCCACAGAAAATGTGACCCCAAACACTGCGAATGCAACGTCTTAAACTTTGCATGTTTAAGGATTGCAACAACTCAAATTGTCCCTTAATACATGTGATCTCACTCAGTAAAAAACAGCCATTTGAATGAAATATGTAAGTTCGTTCAGTCGCTGAATTTCTTTCTAAGCTTTTGGTTACAAAGTGTGGCTCTCCGTACTTTTAATCTCAGGTAGATTTGCAATTTTTACTTCGAGTATTCCTCGATTATTAGGTTAGCTACAGTTCTGGGGACATAATTTTTTACATGAATACAGAATAATGATTAGAAGCATACATGCAACAAGAAACGACGATAAGTAGGACAGAACGAGTACTTCTAGCTCATGAATGATAGCAGCAGTACGCCAACCAGCTTTTGAAGGCCCCCTTAAGTCGCTAAACAGATGATCGCCAAAATATATCACCTACAGAAAAGAAAACTGCAATATAAGCTTACAAAGAAGAATCAAGTGATTTGTAAAAAAAAATGCGAACCTCACATGAACAGCATGGTCTCTATATAAAAAATTCCAATAAAAATTAGTGAGATCAATGTGACCTGTCACTGGAAGAATTAATCTTACGTGGCACAAGCTGAAACACTTGCACATATACTATTGTAACTGACAAACCAATTTATATACATCAAAATAGCAACAAATTTACAGACGATCTTCAAGAGTAAAAAAAAGAGAGGACCAAAAGGTGGTGACAATCTTGGAAGCTTTCATTGTTTTGCCAGTTTTGCCACTTCTTTTCATGATAAATTAATTGTGGAGAGTGATTCTTCTAATGCTATTTTAGGTCTCATCTCCCAATGAGGGTCCTCAGATGCTCCATTTTCTTCTTTCCCATACCATTTAGTTGGATCCTCAATGAAGGTGGTGCATAAGCACACAGGAAAATCAATTAACAGGATGGCTGATTTTTTGGCTGAAGAATGGGTTGATAGGGACATTCCTTTTGTGGCTAATATGTTGTAGTTTTAATATTTCTTTGTATGGTATAATGCACTTATACCTGCGCTTTTGGTTTTGGCTCTGCCTTAACATCTTCTTATCTTTAATACAATTTTCTGTCTCAGAGAGAGAGGGAGAGAGAGAGAGAGGGGCTGTGCACAGGTAAACTATACTGTGTCCGCTTTCAACCTGCTTCCCAAACCAAATAGGTGGGATCACAGAAAGGGTCATATGAGCAACCACACCCACATCTCTTAGAACACTTTCCCAATGTTTCTAGCCCAAACTTTTCAATCAAAACTTAACAAACCAAAATTAGCTCCTACATGTACATGATCTGATGGATAATGTTTCAGTGAACAAGCAGTCACGCTTCATCTATACCCAGTATGAAAACAGCAGTTAGAATATGCAAATTTCTCTTGTTTCACAACGTTTTAACGTGGCATTATAAAGACTACACTGTTGAGCATAGAAGAAACTAATAATGTACGAAGCACATAAATGATCTGCAATATCTTAATTGTAAGGTGTTATTATTGCAACCGTGATGTTCCGTGGGCTCACATCATGATACCAATAAAAAAAATCATACAGTAGTTATCAGTGGTAAAAACAGGTAGTATGGATCTGAAATGGGAAACTTAGCTTAGTATATCAGAAAAATGGCAGTCCCAGCATACTGATATTCAACATATATATATATATATATATCTCACGTAGAAACCTTGAGCATACCTCAGGTCCATTCCACTTTGTAATTTGAAGAAATGATTTAAGGCATCCATGGTAGTAAATTTCATTTGGAAGAAAAGCATCCACTTTTGAGAAAGCTAATGTGTCCTTCCCAATGTCATAGTAACTACAGATGAAATCACAGAGAAAATCAAAACCCGAAATAGGCATAGTCACAAAATGCTTGAATGACAATGAAAAAGTAATAAATATTATAAGGATAATCGCTCACTATGCATCTGTTTCATAACAACATTAACGTGACAGAAAATTGATAGTTGCGAGAAAGAACAAGCAAGAGGCTACAATAACAAGAGCCTAATCCCATCACAGAAGTATGGATAAAGCTTAAATATAATGAACAATGGGCATCAACCACATATTGCATAAGAATCTCATCCAAAATAAGAAAGATGATTTTTTCCCTCGGGAATGATTTTTTTCCCTGGGAACTAGGAGCATGGATTAAAAACTCGGCCGAGTCGGGTCCACCCGACTCGAGATTGGATGCTAGGGACTCAACTGACACTTATATGCATCCTTGGGCTTCTCTTTGGCATTTTTCTTGTTTCAACAGAGAGGAGAGGCTAAGAGAGGCTGGGAGAAGATTATTTCTACCTAGTTCTTGGCTCAAATCCCCTTTTCTTGATAGATTCAAGCTTCCAAAGATCAAGACCACTATTCATTCAAAAGAGGGGTTTTGAAATCTTGGTTTTTGAGGTATGTATTTTCATTTTTTTCTTGCTTACATGGATGAGAGAGGATCATACCATGTTGGATAGGGTTGAGGTTGAAATTTCCACTTATGATTCCCATAGAAAATACATTTATTTGTATTTTTTGGCTTGAATTTAAAAAAAAAGGAAAAATCAATTTTTTTCATGATTTGCTTTGTTTTTTCTGTAGATTCTGACTCTTTTGGGTATGTACTACATAGATCTATGGTTTTAATCATAGATCTATGCATGTATGATCTAAAGTTGTAATTTTTATGAATGTTTTATTTAAAATAAATAATTAATTATATTTATTGATTTATATAGTTGAGAAAAGATGATAAGATATGTCTTTTGCTTGTAGGTGGATTTTCCACTCATACCTATGTTTGTTATTTGAGATTTGTTATTTCATAGTTAATAATTGATACTTGAATCTTGTTCGTTTTATACTTGATACTCCATACTTGAGAATTTATTTTGATTTTAATTAATTTTCATTTAATAGTTCATGGTTCATATTTCACATTTGATTTAAATTTTCACAAGTCACAATCCACATTCTCTGCTCAACTGTTGCATCAATATATAAACAGAGTTAAGGGAAAGGCTCCAAAGGGTATTTTCTATTTTTTACATTTTTTGGCAATTATTTAACAATTTTTAAAGTTTTTTTTTTAAATTTGGGACCCAACTCTGACAAATCAACTTGAACTCGTACTGGCCCAAGTCGGGTCCCGAGTCCGAATCTTCGATCCTTGACTAGGAGGACGGAAGGTTTTTCCATCATTTCACATCCCTTTAGACTTTGGTTCTCTCTTTTAAGCAAAAGCGCAAATTACTATCATTAATCAATAATTATTAAGTTTTTAATATTTTTAGGTAAAAATCCCTAAATTATATATAGATCAGCTATGATATACAGAGTAGAAGGTTGGCCAATAAAAAAGCAACACATGAACAAAATGAGTGTGCAAATATGAGAATGTTGAGATGGATGTGTAGTAAAACGAGGAAAGAAAAAAACAAAAAATAAGCGCTTTCAGGAGCATTTAGGGATAGCATCAACAAGGGATAAATTAAAAAAAGACTTGTGAGATGCTTCAAGCAATACCAACAGAGGCTAGTACTGGCGCAGCTAAGGAAAAGCTTTTCTACTCACTATGCAGGTGATGGCCTACTCAGGAAAATGGGTAGGCCAAAGCGGACATAGATGGTAGTAAGGAATAAGGATGCATATAAAGAAATGAAGCTTGTCCAAGGATTTGGAGTAGGATAGACTAGAATTGAGAAAGAGAATTCATGTTACCAACCACAACATAGGTGGGACAAGGCATTGATGATGATGATGTGATATATATATAGGAGAATCTTCATGCGCATCCATCCCTCACCATTTTTTTTATGAGAACTCTAGGAGAGGCCCATCTATCATCCAAACCTTGTAATACACAGAGGACCCTCTGATTGGCACACACTCCAAGTTGTCAGATCCAAATTAACTAGACTGTTGGATTAGCTGTACATCGATTTGAATGGACTGGGTTTGTGGGTCACGAATGAAGAGGTTAGGGACATGTGATTGGGGCCAAACTTGATATCTGGGGTGGTCCCGCATAGATCTTTCCATCCCCCGGTCTCATCCCTTGGTGCGGTCCACAGTGGGCCTCACAAAGGAGTGTGCACAAAATGTCCGTGAGGATGTATGCACTGGAAAACTATATATATATTCTTTTTGAAACATAACTTGGAGTAAAAGTTTTGCCGGAATTCAGAAACAGCCAAAACATTTAAGTTTGGAGACCAAAATGAAATGACGTCTGAATTGAAATTGACAACCAAGGGTTGTGTCAACACAATGGTATAGTTTATATGAACCATAAAGTGTACATTGTAAATATTTTCCCTACAGCAGTATGTTGGATCATGCTACAGCTTATTTTAAATATGCCCTGAAATATTTACAGTTACAAAAGCACAGCCCTACAATAAAAAGTTCAGACCTCACAAAACGCCTCACAATAACAGTTTCCTCTTTATTTTCTAATTTAATTTCCTTTCTTAAGTCAGACTTCTTAGGATTCTTATTGTATTGAACTTTCTATTGTGATAGATTAAGTTTCGTTCTTATGGAACCACAATTATATATATTCATACAAAAAGGACTGCCATTATGAACAGTTCAAATTTACAGCAACGAAGCAGGCCCCTTTGGGCTTTATCTTGTGTGGGGAATTTGCCTTCGACTCTTCAATAACTTAAGGTTAGTGCTCTTATCCACTGTGTTTCTTACTGTTTCTTCGTCTCATGTTTACTCTAAATTCAGCCCTAGCTACTGGATCCTTCACCAAGGACAGCAGTCAGAATTGGAACTGCAACCCCTTTTCTCAAGGAAGACAGCATGTATGCATCATCGTCAACCCAAGCAAGGAACTGGATCTTCACAAAAAACAGTCCCAGCAGATATATTAAAAATAAATTACTCAAGCTCATTCTGATTCAGTTTGACTTGAGCATCTTCTGTCTCAGCCAACTCAGACGACTTGTTCAATTGATATTAAAAACACAATTACTATCCACAATTTAATCATTCCCGCATTATCTTCATATTCTCATTAGTAGAATACTTTATTCTCTCAATTTTGTATGACCCTCTACAAATTTTAGAGCCTAATTATGGGAAATTGTAGAACTCAGTAGGACTCAACACATATTACTTGGTTCCATCGAATGAACACAGTTTCAGTTAAGAAAAAGTCCAGCCCTTCACCCCAAATTAATGAACCAAAAATTTTGCAATGGTATTAATGTTTATTTTGTTGCAAATTTAATTCAGTTTGCTTCTGCTCATTCATAAATTACAGTCATGAAAATTAAAAAGAAAATTTTCTGCTAAGAAGCAAACGGGGAAAAAGAATCTTGCAAATAAAAGCACCATCAGCATTGCATCTATGATGAATACTTTCATTGAACTTGTCTTTAGGTGTGAAAAATAACAAAAATAAAAATAAAAAATAGTAGTTATCAAAAAAAAAGCAACAATTCATGAGTCAATACAATGAACTAAACCATATGCTGATCTACACTAAATCCTAACAAACATATAGAAGTGTGTAAAGTACAGATAAAAACCGGAATGGGTGGTCAGACGTATAAAAGTTTGGCTTATTAGCTTGAGCAATCACTACATCAAAGAGTTCCCTCCAAGAGTCTCCACTGCCAGTTGAGTCCTATTCAATGTTTCAATTGATAAATTCAGAATTCAGTTGTCACAGCATAATCCAGAACATCTTAAAAGGAAAGTGAAAGAGAGGAAAAAAAAGGTTGGACTATTAAAAAATGTTAAAAAAGTGTAAGATTATATAAATATTAAGAAATCACATGCCAAACTGAATAAGACGTAGACAGGATTCTAGGCGCACTAGAATCTAAAAGCTACAATAAAGACAAGAATTTGCTCTTTTAAATTATACAGACATGTATACAACAAGGCTCTCTTAAATTATACAGACATGTATACAACAAGATGTTAAATGCATAGAACAGCCCATCAAGGTTCAACATATTAGTATCGGTGCCCCAGTTCGACAATAAAGAAACTAGTTGATACAATAGATACCTTTTAGTCTATCAATCTGTATCAGTGAGAGTCTGAAATCAGACTGCACTTATGATTTACTTAAGCATAAAACATTTTAATTTATTAATGAGGCGGTTTGATCCTCATCTGGTGAATGCAGGATAATGACTCAGCTGGCACCAGTTAATATACACTACTTTGCAACTTGTTGTAACGACCCAGGCCCACTATCCATATGATATTGTCCACTTAAGTTCATGGGATTTCAATCCAATCTTGCTGCATGGTTTTAGAAGGCTTCATATGGGGTTAAGGCCAAGTCACACATATATATACTCAGGATCAGGACTTGGATGTTTCCAATGTGGAACTTATGCACCACTGCATACCCAATCATTAAGAGTTTCCCCCACCCTCTCTCTCTAGAGGATACTCGTCAAACCCCACGCTCTTATACAAGGAGGGTCATAGGTGCAACACACACCCCCACTGGAAAACAGAGCCTTCCTTGGATATATGACTTGATTGTCACAACTTTGCCTAACTTAGCATGATTTGCCCGTTTGGGCCCACATGCATGCGTGAGGACTTCCCAAGTGGTCACCCATCTTAGAAATACTCCTACCTGAGCACACATGACTTCGGAGTTCTTATGGGATCTAGGCAGCATGGCTTTCAAGCGCGTCGTGTAGAGTTACGACAAGATTTGACTTATAAGCTTGGGGTCATAACTTGGATATTTTCAATGTGGAACTTGGACAAAGCCTCATGGTGCTAACTGAAGCACTTCACCCTTACTCCCGTGGATTATCCTTTCTTGGTTCATGGGGTCACTTGACCTACTCAAGCCTCGAGGGATCACTCGGGCAGATAGGGGTCTTACACTCCTCCCCACCAGAAATAGTTGCTCTCGGCAATGATGCCAATTGTCATAGCCCCCCGCCCAACTCAACATGATATTGTCCACTTTAGCCCACGTACAAGTACAAGAACTTCCAGGCGGTCACCCATCTTGATACGATTACCGCTCGAGCATGCTTGACTTCGGAGTTTTTATGGAATTCGACGTCGCCCGACTTTAAAATGCATCATGTCGAGTCAAGTCGGGGTTTGACTTATGAGCCCAGGATCAGGACTTAGATATTTTTGATGTGAGACTTGGACAAAGCCTCACGGTGCTAATTGAAGTACTTCACTCTTACCCCTGTGGACTCCCTTTTCTTGGCTCACAGGATCACTTGACCTAGTCTCAGCTCAAGGGATTACCCAGGCAGATTAGAGTCTCAGACTTCTAAAACTGAATTAACATGTTTATACTCACTCTCATCATAGGTTAGTAGTCCAATTTACCAGGGTAAGATGCAGAGTGTTTATACCATTAAACATTATCCAATATTCAAGGACACAAGTAAAGATACATGGGTATAGTACATATTTCAAATCCTTCTGGCATGTTTCTACACCAGTCTTCTGCAGAATCTTAGTTGTTTACAAGGCTTGTTTGTGACTTTGTGTAACACTGAGACTCCACACCTCCGTGGAAAAGCAGACAATATACAAACCCAATGTGAGAGAGAGAGAGAGAGAGAGAGAGAGAGAGAGAGAGAGAGAGAGAGAGAGAGTGTGTGTGTGTGTGTGTGTGTAAATGTGTGTGTTTTCCTTAAAATCACAGAAAATCAGTGCAACATTTACCACTTTCTGGCACTGAGCAACAGAAAATTGAACCACGTGGAAATGTGGAGCATTTTCTGTTCTATCATGAAATCCCTAGGATTACACAAGCTACCAGTTACCGCAATCATTTATTTTCTGCAGAAAATGGGAACTAAAGACTTCAATTGCTATAGTTTCAGCTCCATTGTTTTGGTGCAGAAATATGTTTTCTGGAGAGAAACTGTTTCTGGGAACTAAAGACTCCATTTTCTACAATCACCCAAAATTGAAACGTGGTCATTAATGCATAAGATCTAATTACACTTCGATCCTATTGTTTGCTTCAGTGTGCATTTCTCATAGGTATCAAAAGCAACTGACATGAAGTATGTTTACCCAACTCCCGCTTCATGAAATGGTGGAAAAGGACCACAAAAGAAGTCGGGAAACTATCATAGAACCACTTTAGATGGCCTGGAAATGGACAGTTAAAAATTAAAGCTAACAGTCAACTATTAACAGAAATGTCTGCTAACCTTATATGCCACCTGGCAGGGGAAGATATCTGGTTCATAATCTATACCAATGGGACCAACAAATGAATGGTGCAGATCATCAAAAGAGGCCAAATGACCTATTTTGCTTGACCAAAATTTTGAATATTTCCTCTTTAGACTATTATGGGAAGAAGAGCCCAGACAGATGGGATAACATTCCAGCGATTGTTATAATGACCATCATGAAGGCTTCTTCTTTTTTTTTTAATGAATGTTATCAGGAAGTTTCTTGAGCTAAAACATTATCATATTGAGCTCTGAGCACTATGGAACCTGATTGAACATAGAAAATACCGCATTGCACTAGAAAAAATGTAATAAAGCCTGGACTAAGTCACCTCCAGTATAAAACGCATCCCTCCATCGACAAAGTAATATGGAGAATTAGTTAGAATGAAAAGTTTCTTCCCATTCTCCCTAAGCATCCTCAGAAAACGAAGCACTTGGTCCTGGAATATTAACCCATCCACATTAAGTAAAGAGTACAAGAGGCAATAGTAATAGAATTTTCAATGAAACAATAAAGAATCACAGCTACATAGAGAATCTTGGGAACAAAGGAGCAATATTATCAATATTAAAGAGGTGTAGGATTGTAGTGCTTACGTTTTTCACAAGGTATCTTGGAGGATCAGAAAGAATTCCCCTGTGAACCAAACCACTCCGGTGAACATGCTGGATTGCATGATTCACATCTTGATACACATAGGATGCATCAAAATCCAACTTGGCATCCACAAAATGTTGCACAACATCTGCTATAAGGCATGCCTACAAAGTGATAGTTAATCACAACCTTTTTTTTTTAATGGTTGGTTAATCAAAACCTTGAAAATAAACATGTAACGCACAAAACTATAATTTCAGGGGAATAAAATACCAAAATAATTAAATATGACCTTGAAATATACTGAGAGGATGAGCAAACAGCATGCAATGCACGGAAGAAAGTTCTTAGGGGATATTTTCCATCAAGTGTACAGCTAACAGAAACATAACATGCTCCTAATCATCATGATACGTTCCACAGAAAAAGTAAGCAAAATGAGTAGCACGTAGAGATCCACATCATCACAACCATGAGGTTGGAGGTTCAAAGCATGCAAAATGAGGAAGGGGTGGGGGGGGTGCGAGTGGGCGCGGAGTGGTTGCCAAATATCAAAAAACTTGTTCTAGCATTTACTTTTAACAATAAAGGCAGCACAATATCAGGGATATCAACTTTATTGCTCCACAAACTAGCATCTCACTCCAGGATGCTTCACTACAAGTGGCTTTGGTCAACCTCAAATGCTTCCCCTGGCACTCTTTTTCCTAGCCCATTGTAAATGCACTACCAATACTTAATTCATTCATACAAGGACTGTTTTCAATCCCATTCACAAGCCCAGACCATCCCAAATGGTATTTATTAGTTTTCTTTTCTACTGAAGTGACCCACTGATTTCCAATTGCACACCCCAACCTAATTTTTTTTGTTTGTTGGTCAGTAACAAAAACAATTATAATAAAGATATGAAAAAAGTAAAAAAAAAAAAAGCACAGTATAGGTCCCTGAAAACAAAGTAAAAAAAAGGGGTATGAGAGCAGTATACCCACAAACAACAGTTACATAATAGGAGCCACCCATGGAGAAACTCTATGCAACCCTTGTTTGGCTAGAAGTTAGAACAACTGCCACTGAATTGGCAGACATAACCTCAAGATAAAAAACCATGTCAATGGGAAGACAACCCCTTGATCTCATTGAAATGAAATTGAATATGTTCCTAATTATATCAAATTAACAGTATCGAAAAGCATATTGTTTGGACCCAAAAATCGATACATGTCAGCTTTAAACACTAGGTTATATATCGTACTAATTAGTAGTTATGTGAATTTCTTTCCCAAAAAATCTATAAAAAAAATCTGGATTGCTTTAAGACATTAAACAATGGTTTAAAATACATGGTGGTCACCAATTCTATTTATGAAGGCCTTGATTGTCATTTGTACCTAAACAATGGTTTAAAATATCAGCCGATACATATCATGTAGCAGCCCTCAACAAATTGATAACTTCGGGTGCACTTGTTATTGGTCAATATCCACAATGTTGGCCAATATTATTGGCTAGAACCAATCTTATCAGTCGGTTCCAGCACAATTTTTTTTTATTTTTAACTTAAGACCTTTTTTGTTTATAGGCATTGAAATTTGACTTTTTAGGATTTCTGAACAATGCCCTTCAATCAAAGGGGCTAAACGCAAAGCATTAGAAGTGAATCCACAAGAGGCCAACAAACGATCTCCAATTTGATACAAAATGATTGCCCAAGTAGTAAGTAACCATCACCTAAGTAAAGGTACCATCCAGATCTTCACTATAGGATGTTTGCTCATGACCTATTTAACAAGCAAACGAACACCTTTATGTGTGCCTTTGTATTGATGTCGTCGTTGTCATCATCATATCATCATCAAAGCCTTGTCCAAATTATATTAGGGTCAGCTACATGAATTCTATTTCTCTATTCCAATCTATCCTTAGCCAATCCTCAGATCTCAGAATGCTGTTATCTCAGAATTCATATTTGGAATACGAAAAAATTTTATGCTGCCTGTCAACCTACCTAATAGAACCCTCTAAAACCCATAATCTTTTAGGAAAAACTGCTTTCTACTGCTTCTTGATGAATGTCCTTGTGCTAGTAAGGCTTTCATACCAGGTTGTAGATTCCAAATTGAAGAAAAACTATGAAGCACGGGTGCTTTCAAAATGTACACGTACCCGTACCGGGTAAATACCTGGTACAAGTACAGATATGGGTAAGGCAAAAAAAGTACCGGGTACGGTCAAACCTACCAAGTACATTTTGACTTTGTGAGTATAGGATAGGTACATTTGTGGGTACCGGATGAGTACGTTCCCCATACTTTTATAAGAGTTTTTTTTTTTTTTTTGGTAAAAACTTTTGTAAGAGTTTGAAAGAGCTAAAAATGTAATTTTTTAACTTTAGCCCTAATCCTTCTCGACAAGCTTACAAAGGGAAAAGGCTTTGGCCCTAACCCATCTCCAACCCCCTCGTCTCCAGCGGGAGAAAAAAAAAACAGAAAATAAATAGGAGGAAGAAAAAGATAAAGGAAGGAAGGAATGAAGGAATGCTGTATTATGAAATATAAAATATAATATTGTTGCTACTCTTTTTTTTCATTATGTTGAATTTGTAATGGTATTAAGTAATTGTTGGCTTGTTGAATCTAAGGATTCTAAACTATTTTAATTATTAGCATATTGTATTATTAAAATTTTAAAAAATATAATTTTTTAATGGACATACCCCATCTGTACCCGTATCATGTTTTTTAAGATTTTGTCATATCAGTGTATCCGTACCATACCCATATTGGTACCCATACCGGTACTTGTGCTTCACAAAAGAAAAACCAAGTTTACGTGCAGAAATTATATTAAAAAAAAAAAAAGAACAGGAAAGAGATATGAACTCCAGTTTAGAAAAAGATATAGAGACATTTCAAAAAGAAAAGGCCATTGGTCATTCTACTAGGGTTAGATACTTAGACGACCAGTGCTTCACATTTGTAATTATTAAATTATCTATACTTACACAAAACCACCCTCCATTGACTTTTATGTCTATAAAATTCACCTTGTTTAAGGGGTACGATCATACTAGCGCTAATGCACCGTATATCATCAGACCTCTGCAATTAAGCATGCTTGGGCAAAAACAACACTAGATGGGTGACCTCCAGGGAAGTCCTCGTGTTGCACCCCTTTTGAATCCTTGTATTGTTTTTCTCTTTTAGAATAAAATTTACTATTATAAAAAAAAGTTCCTTAAATTATTAAATTACATAAAAAGTCCATGACTGCTTCTCAACAACTTCTACAATCTGTATGTTCTCCCCATAGATTTCGTTCCAGATGAAAGCTTATTGAAACCTATGACACAGATACTTCAAAATGGATAACATATCATGTCATATCGTATCTTAGACTTCACTTTTTATCTATAAAATCCATGTCCTTGCTGTGTCTATGGCGTGTCCATGCCATAACCATGCCAAATTTGGGTATAATAGATTATACCCCAATGTTTTGGTTTTTTACTGTTAGTTCAACCAATGCCCTAAGTAAGTTTGTTGAGACATGAGTATTTAAAGCTAACCACAAAGAAAAACATAGGGTGCATAAATCAAACAAAGATGAGTTAGTCATGATATAGTATAATTTGGCCTCAAATCATACATATTTTGTTAGGCATTACCAAATGAAAATAATTGAAAGGCATCAAATATAATAAAAAAAATGAGAGAAGTAAAAATAACAACTAAATTAAACAAATTTAATACCATCATCAATAAATCATCGAAATATGGCAAGGACAAAGTAAAGATCACAACTACAGCTTAAAAACCTACCTCACTAATGCAAAATGACAGAATGGAATATGCCAACTAAACAAAATATATTTAATACCCATGATAATAAATCATAAGAAATATGGAATGGACAAAGTAAACCTCACAACTATCACATCAACCCTACCTCACTAAAGCAAAAGAAGTCCATCAGACCAACAAGACCGCGTGCTTGATCTCGGCCAATATGTCGTGTGCCATATATCTCTCTAATTTCTGCCCTGCTAAGCTATTTGACGACAATCAATCAAAAGAACAAGATAAGAACTTAATCTCTCCAATCATCATTAAATTACCATAGATTCACAACACTAAATTATAATGTTGTTGCTATAAAATTTCGTCAATTTTTAGTTGATAAACATTTCAATGGGTATTAATTTCAATGCATGGTTACATTCCCGCAACATATACCAGCTCTGTTCATTACAATGACATTGGACTAATATGACATTTAACCACCCACCCAAAAAAGTCTACCAGCATAGCTGGGGCTTTTTTCCAAATTTTGTCAACCGTGCACGCTATGAATAGAAGTACTGCTGCATAACAGTTGAGAAGCGTAATGTCAGGGAGACATTTTCCTATTGTTCGATCATCTTTGACGAGGGAAACTTGGTAGATATGCCATTAACTCATTATAGTCAGTCAAGCACCTTCCAGTTGTCATTATCCTATGCACCACCATCTGCACCATTTTTGTGCGTACATTTGTGTGTGCAAATGTGTCTTTGTGCATAATTAAAAAGTGAACATAACTAATCAAAGAAATCAACACTCATTTACAATTGCCAACGTGGACCGATGGATTACAATATAACTTAATCAAAATAAAGGGGTGCTCACTGTCCTCAAAGAAAATGTGAGATCACCCTATGACTAAGATCAATCCAATCCAAAGTCAACATGACTCAGATTCGAGAGCTATGCAAGATAGTGCAATTTATAAAAAGGGTATCCAGTATCCTAATCAACAGTGGAACCCTGTGAATTGTAGGCCGAGCAGTATAGATTTGCTCACGTATAACTTATAAAAGTGAGAAAGTGTTTATTCTATTTTATTTTTATTTTATTTATTTTATACTTTTTTTTGTGTGCATATGTGTGTTGAGTTTTGTTTTTGTGTTTTTTTGGGTGTGGGGCTGGGGCGTTTAAAATGGAGAAGTGAGTTATGTCACCTGTGTGTGTAGAATATTTATATAATGAGTCCTTGAGAAATGAATACTTTCTATACAGAAACAAGAATATGTCAAGCTACTTATGATACAGTACCTTGCGACGTCCAAAGAAGCATCCCTCTGGCTCAATTGACCCAAAGAAATCCAGTTTTAGAAGACATCCTTTGAGTCTGTCGTAATATAAACCTCTGATGGGAAACGTATGATCATATTCAAATTGCAAGCAACTCTCTGGATACCGAAGCTGGCATAATAACATCAACAACAAAAGAAAAATTGGCTAGAAATTCTAAACCACTTTAAAACAATGAAAACAGATAACATTAATGCTACAGAGTTTTGCAGACTTCCAATTTAAATTTTGATACAGCTCTATTTCTGGTTCTTTAAATGCATAAACAGCAATATTGAAATTTAATGTTGATTTGTATCTGATACAACAATTACACATTAATACTTATATAGAAGTTGACAATGCATCCCGAAACCTATCTGCATTTAGGTTTTGACAACCACCAATATGACAGTACTAAAAAATTACTCAATTTGAAGTCCTGCACAAAAAAAAGTGAAAAACCAAGCTACTTCAGAATTATCACAATTCAGATTCCAAAGAACCAGCCTGTTTGGATCAGGATTAAGCCTAGAGGAGAATATGGAATGTTTCAAACACGATTAAAAAAACACGGTTGGTCGGTCGGCTATCTATATTAATCTTCATTGTGTAGGATAAAAATAAAATAACGGGAAAGATGTTTCACTCCTATTCTTCTCAAAGACAACAACAACAGCAGCAGCAACAACAAAATACCACTAACCTGTATAACCCAGAATTAGAAATGGATGCGGGGGAATCGAAAAAAATAACACAGGTATTTCAAGAATAAAAGACTTACATATAAAAGTGTTACTTTCATTGTCTAACACTGTAATAACAGACCAAGAGAATAACCCAATTCACAGCATATTGGAATCAAAACAACACCCATACCTCATTCACCATATGCTCTTTTGCAAGATCATAAATCAAACTTTGCAAGTTGGCAGAGTAATGAGCCAATGTATAGTCATAATCAAATCCATAAACCTGTATATTGTCCAATCTCAAGTTCTTATTGACGTATATACCTAGATTCACAGCACACCAAAAAAAAAAAAAAAACCCCAGAGTCAGATTCCAACAGAAAAACCTTCAATCAATACAAACCCAATGCTAGATGAGCTAACAACCTTCGGGATTCATCTTGGGCATCTCCTTGATCGCTGCAGGGATGTTGAGAAAGCTCCGCTTGGCTTCATCGAACTCGCACCTGATCTTCTCAACCTCGTCTTCAATGCTTTCATGCGATTCGGCTCGAAGGCCCTCGTCATTGTAGCTCGAGACGCTCTCCTCGGACGACGCCCCAGTCGACGCGAAGCTCCTTTGGGTCGCTCTGAGTGCACGCCCTGTGTTCGATGAAATGCTTGTGAGAGCTAATGATATATTCTGAACCGATAGAGATAGTCATAGAAGCGAGAAAGAGAGAGAGAGACCTGAAAGAGCTGTGGAGAGAGGAAGAAGCCTTCGTAACAAGGCCATGTGCGCAGCTTTCTGTTTTCTGTTTGGGGAAAAGAGAATGTTATATATACTGGGGAAAACTGGCAAGTGTCTTTTCTTTGTTGTTCTGTTTTGTGTTTGGGGAAAAGGAGAAGAATCTCTAGTGGGGAAAAGTATGAAGGTGGGACGAATTCCAAGAAGGGGGGAGGTTGAAAAAGACTTGTTGGTGTTGGTCTTATCTGTTGTGGTTTCTTGCTTGCCTGGTTTCCTTATTTTGCGTGTAATTTCTACTCTCTATGGTGTTTGGATTGGGGGATTGGGGGATTGAGGACGGGACGCCGAAATGTGGTTTTGACACTGTCTGATGGTCTGATGGTGATAGTATGTAAAGGTCGGTGTAAAGGTTCCAGGTGGCAAGTGTTCGATGAAAACAGCTATAAGGTTAGTAGTATGGGCTCTCATCACTAAATTGGCTCGACGTGGATACAATTTATGTAGTGGACTCTACAGAGTGATTGGGACAAAGATTTAATGGTGATGATGAAAGATGCTCGAGACTCTACGTAGGGTTGTGAGTGAGTATCATGTCTTCTATTATCAAAAGGTTATGTATGACCCATAAATAGGTCCAATTTTGAGATCGAATTTAGGTTTAAATTGATAAAGGGGTTTGGTCGCGAGTTCAGACAGGTTTTGGCCTATGGATACTTGAACTGGCATATTAGCCTTTAATGTTCTAAATTGTAGCTTTAAATTAGCTTTAGTTGGACAATTTTATGTTTAGTCTCGAAGATAGTATGCTTGATTCTTTTAGAACTAGAGTTCAATCCTCTAGCAAGAGTTGGATACTTTTAACGGAATCCGAATTTGAAGCCAACAAAACAAATTTCGAGTCGAAAGTGGTTCCAAATTGATAACCTTGATTTAGAAACGAGTCCAAGTTCAATATCAATATGGCTTCGACCTATAACCGACCCATTTGCATCTATAACTCTAGTGCCCTATTTGGCAAATCTTATCAATATGAAATAGATATGTGGATGATAGCTCTGTGTAGAATAGATGTTTTAGTTTTAAACCGTTTGGTAAGATTAGTTCATAGTTTGAAATAGATATTTCATAGTGCTACCGTTGAATGTATTTTATAAATTTCTCAAGATCTACCAAGAATTAAGGATTCAAATTTGGGCCCATAAATGTCCTTGGGCTTACAAACAAGATTAACTGTTCAAATCTTGATCTAGGGGGGCTATAAAATTAAGAATTTCAAATCTGATGGTCTACTTTTTTCACAAATATCTAATGAGTCTTGAATAATCAACAGCTGAAAATTCTCTTCACATGCATGTTTGACCTTACCACGAAGATCAATGGTTTGAACAGACATTTGGGGCCCCAAAATTTAAAGAAACCAGCCTGGATTTCTTAATGTGAAACCCCTCCAATTTTAAAATATTACATCAATGGTCCCAAGATTTTTCATTATTTTCTTTAGATTCTCAAGAAATCAAAGGCGAAATTTTGACCATAAAGTTGTTCTTGAGCATATGAAGAGTTTCAATGTTTTTTATTATGATTGAGGGTCCCACAAGTGGTTAGATATGTCCATCTCATAGTTCATGGTTTTTTGAAAATATCTCGAGATTTTTGCAACATCGATGGTTCAAATTTGACCTCATAGCTGTTCTTGAGGATATTTAGACATCCAACATCGGATCATCAACCAGGGACTCAAATTTTCAAAAACAAATAGGAAATAAAAAAGCATGGACTGTTGTGAACGAGTACCGTAGCATGCACATCTGCCCGCTTTAGACGATAAGGTCTATTTGAATTCATCTGGTTTTGGTTGCTTCCCGAAATAGACAAGGTTTGTCTTCATCCATTTTCAAGTGGAGTTAACATTGCATTTACCGAACACACTATTTGACTTTTGAAAACTCTTTAAGTGAATAAGAGGTTGAATTAAGACTTTCCAAACAAGCACTAAGTGAAAAATATATAGGCACCTAGTGCAATTACATCTTTATTATAATGCTGATCAGCTAGTATACCCTTCTAATCCGTACTTTTTTAAAAAAGTACTTGTGGTATATCTTTTCACCATATGATAGTGGGAGCTCTTCAATGTACCATTCTAACTAGGGTTTGATGGTTGTCCTCCCTCATGCATTTTAATGATTCGCATGCATTATGGTTATGAGTGTTTGCACCATGCATAAAATGAGATATGAAAATGGTGTACAGTAAACACCATTTTTACATGAAAATTTACAACTCTACAATGTTGGAAAAAATATGTACCTTACTATAGCAATAAGGGGAGCACCATTTGTGACGCTAAATAGTTGTTCAAACTGCTCACTATCAGCATTTGTTTTATGTTTTTTTAGGTCATTCTTCTTTTTTATATGATTAAGAACTGTTAGAGATAAAAATTGTTTAACTCTTATTGGAGTCTGAGAAATTTGTGAAGCATTCAAAAATTTTACCATAAAAATGTAATTTCCTATACTTTTGTGAGTCCCCAAATTCATGATCTAAACCATCCATCTTATTTATATGGCTATAAACAGCTAGAAGATAAATTTTCTCATATTAATTCTTAATGGTTTTTAAGAATTTGTGAATAACTTTCAAAAAATTCAAAGTAGATTTAAAACCATTGGATATATTCACTTACACATGTGAAAAAAGATAATTTTGACAGATATGGTAATACGTTTTTCATGTATGATACTTGCATATGTAGTATTTAGATATATAGAGCATTGATCCAGTGCGCAATGTGCACACTGGATTAGTGTGAGCACCTTGTTGTGGGACCCACATGGGACCCTGCCTGGGACTAGGACCAGGCGGATTGAAACATCTTCTTGGTACTTTCCTCTCTGCATCAAATGAACCCCATACCCCATCTGAATCATCTCCATCTGGGCCCCAAAATTTTAACGATACACAATTCATTTGGATTGGTGTGCAGTTGATCAAACGGTCTAGTCCATCCGGAACCAGCAAAAAATTGGTGGATATATACAATTCAAGGGAAGCATTGTGTGTGGTCCATTTGGCTGAACCATTTGGTGGGCCCCACCCCAGGTGTGCACCTAATAATCATTATAGATATGTAAAAGTTATATATGTAAATACTCAATATAACTCACATGAATAAAAGGAAAACAACCCTTAATAATCTTGATTTAAAAAAGACAACCTCTAGGTTTTAAAATATTTTCTTACGAACACACACACTTTGGTTATACGTAGTCAAACTTATAAGGCCACATAGAGCAATTGAAAAGATCCATTTATAGACAAAAGGAAGCCAAAACATTAGTTCAACCAAATTATCATAACCTTTGATTTAACTTCCAATGTTTGATGGCTTCTTAATCGAGATTCTACCCAGTGATGAGTGAAGATTCAAGAAGTGTAAATATGGGTTTGATGCCAAATCATGCATAAAAAGAATATCAAAGAGGTTGCAGTAATCAAGGGTAGGTCCAAGGCGCCCTCATAAAGCTGGAGCATAGATTCAATTGCTCATAGGAGAACATTTTCTCCTACTAAGTCATGACAATAATACTCTAGAATAGGGTTGCATTTTGAGGATCACCCATTGACCACTCTAGATGGATTTGTAATGTTGATTGGACAAGCTATGTTGATGGAAAAGTCCATAACTAGTTTCTTGATAATGTTAGGTCCTATCTTATGATACCCAGATACTTGGGCACATGGATATCATGCCAAACCAATACCACAATTATATTGATATATGGATACGATATATTGCATTGTATATATTATAAAGTATAAGGTTTTGCATCCGTTTAATTTTTTTATGGAGCCTTGCATGGAAAATGACAACGTACGTTCAGATAGAATTTGATATGCCTCCACGCTAATAAATAGCTAAAATTTATAGAAATTTAAGAGATTTAAACTCATAATCTCTTACATTTTTATATATACCTCTTAAAAATCAACTAAATTTAGCTAACATACTACATGAAATTTATATATCTATAGAGCTGCAACAGCGGGAGACCTTGGCCATATTAAAGATGAAAGATTCAACCCATGCCACGACTGCTATAAGAAAATTTACACCATATTATTCACATTGTTCTTATATTTGATATAAGAAAAATGTGAATAATTCCACAGAGGTCTTTAAAAAAATGTGTCCACAAAAAATAAGAATTCTAATAATTGAAAATAAAAATACAAAAACTTGAGAAGCCTGTGATTCCTTTTTTTATTCTAAAAGTGTTTTTTGACTCAATGGAGTTGGCCTTAGATTTATTGATTTTATTTTATTTTTATCTGTTTTTTTAATTTATATTTATATATTTATTACTTTCTTCCTTCTATCTATTTTGTTAGTGTTTTGTAAGAACTCAACCGGATGATGAACCAATCAAGAATTGAAAACTAAACTTAACCGCAAAAGATCTTTTGTCGACATTGCTTAAATTGCTGACAGTGTTTAAATTTTAGTCATATGTCAAAATTGATAAATATCTTTTTAATTTTATTAAATGTATTTTTTATGAATTTTCTTTTATATTTGGAAATCTGTCATTAGTTGCAGCTCCTAAAAAACCAGTACCTATTCTTAAATGTCTAAAGAGTACATTTTGTTGAACTTTGTATTGGGTTTTGCTTACATTTTTTATTACTTTATATTTTCTATTGTATTTTTAAAAAACTTGAACTCCATTAATACAATCCTAATATTTTTAAACTCCTTAAATCAAGGGTTAAGATATGTGTTACAGGAGATCAGCTCTAATTTATGTACAAACCCTGCTATTAATTATCATGCATCATGGAGGGTCTCGCAAGACCATAACCATTATTCATATTTAACGGTTGCTAGGAATGTCCTTCCCTCATCTTTGAGTGGGCCATCATTTCAACTCAGGACTAGTTACGGGTGAACTCAGGTGGCCTAGTGGTATCCGTGGCCAAGGCCAAGCCCAACCCATTTGTATGTAATTAAATCTAAATTGGAACCGCCGACCTGACTGGATCTGAATTGCAAATTCCATACTTTAATTCGTGTTGGGCTCAAACAATTTGATCGGGCTGGGAGCCATTGAGTTCAGTTACTTAGTTAGGGTTTTTTCTTTTTTTGGGTATCCATAACACATACATATAAAATGCATTATACTTGACATCTATATTCTATCTATATGTATTTATGTTTGTCTATATTTAGGGATTGTCTAACAAAGTGCGTGCTCTTCTTGAGAAATAAATAAATAAATAAATAAATAAGCTGAGTCTACTTGGATGTATGACAAGTAAAATGATGAAAAGTTTTAAGCCTTAATGAGTGTAATATGACATATCAACCAACCAAATGATCCTATCTATTAGTTTTAAGTTGTCAAGTTTAATGGCTATATACCTAGGGCGTTCATTGTCCAAGTTGGGCAGGGCTAAGCAACATTTAGGCCGAGCTCAATTTTGATCCCATTGGCCCAGACCCACCCTTTGCCTAACTTGGGCTAAAAGTACATGGCCAGAGCCCAGCTTGATAAGATTTTTATATAAAGAAGGCTTTTAGTATCTTACACCAACTTGTACCTCAACTGGTTTAATGTGTGCGCCTTGAATATTATAAATTTTGGATTCTCCAATTTAGGAGAAGGAATTGTGTGTGAATAAATCAATTGATCAAGTATAGAAACTCAAAGGCCATTGTACCTGTGGCTGAATTTATTTGGCACCTCGGCATTACCCACATGCCTAGAGATTTATCCTTAGGTGTTCAGGTTAGTAAAGAATTTCAACATATACATATATTATATCTCAAAAAAGGGAGAGAAAATGTGTTTCCAACTCCTAAACCAAAACTTGAGGTTTAAAAGCATCTTCAACGAGAACGCCAAATGCCACATGGCAATTCCTCCTATACAATAAGGCATGCGAAGTCTCTCCATGAACAATGCCATATGTGACGTAGCAATAGACATGTAGAGCTGATATGCCAAATTTGACAAGAAAATGAGATGTCATTTCTTATTTTGAATTTTTTATGATATGGCCCCACAAGAATGGAGAGGTTTTTAAAGATTTTGACAGGTTTCTTATAATATGGGCCCAGATTTCTTATAATGTGGGCCCACAAAAATGTAAATATATAATAAGCTAATAAATTAGAAACATTAGTTGAAGTTACTGCTTTCCAAGCATATCAGATTTCAAACCTTCAAAATATCACATAAGCTTTCAATTAAGATTTGGCATCTCCTAAATAAACATCTTGTTGGAGATGCTCTACCTCAAACTCAATGCCAAGCATGCATGACCAAAGTTCCATCAGGACATGAGCAAGCCCAACTCAAATTAAAGTATTGGTGCACTAGAGCCATGTGGGTTCGGGTTTGACCCAACCCAAGTAACAGCTCCACAGTGGGAAATGGGGATGGCAATGGGTTGACTCTAGGCAGAATGCAGTTGGTTTCAAAACCATTAAAGGTAGATGTGCCAGCTAGAAATGATAAACTATCAAAGTCAAGCAGATAACGCTTAGACCAAAGCTTTTCAGGGGCAGGTGACTTTGACGGGTCCCAGTTAAAGGAGGGTACCAAATACCAATCAATAAATTTTGACATGACGCGGCTTAAGACGAAATCAAATGTCAAGCCAGCCTCAGTTTGATCATGACTGTTCCTTATTTTGACCATTTTAGCATGGGACTTCCAAGTGCAGGTTTTATCCGTCCTCATGTGGGATGCACAGGAATACCATTTATTTTACTGTTCTCCATTGAAATTGGAACCCTCCACGGAAGGTTAGCATATCCCTACCTAAGCATGACATGCACAAATCTAGAATTGGTCTAAATTTCTATTGAGAAAATAGAAATCTTCAAACAAAAAAGGATGACTAATACAAACATGGCCTTCCCTCTTACCTGTCATGCCACAGCACAGGTGGATTTTGATTTGAAGGACAATCTTCTCTGGTGAGCGGGTCTAGCTAGTGGGGTCCACTTGGACGCCTTTCTATTTAGTAGGAGTGGAGTATATGGAGAGGTATTCTTATGGATTAAAGTCAACAAAGAAAAAAAAAAATCAGCTCTGTAAATTTATCGGAACCGTCGATTTAATAGGCTGAATTTTGGTTATTAGATTTCTTTGAGATTCAAAGTAATTAGTGCAACAGCATGGGTGGATAAGGGTGTGAAAGGACTGCACTAATTAAAGATTGACTGGAATGAGCCTCAATGAATTTTGGACTGCATAAAGCTGTGACCCATGGAAAACATTTCTCTTGTTTCCAATTTTAAAACCTGTCTAACATTTCTCTTGTTTTGAATTTTGAAACCTGTCACTATATGCCGCTGCTTATTCATATTTCATAGGTTGTGAGTTATATTAAATCCAATCATATATTATTTTTTCTTGATTTTAAGTTTATTTTATCTTACTTTATCGTACTCCTCCAAACATGCCTACTCTTATTACAAGCTATATCATCAATTTTACAAGGACCCAATTTTACAAAAAGAATTATTTTAAGTGGTTCGGATTTTAAAAAAAGTAGCAATTGAATTACGCAGCGAGACATATGGCGATGATGGTGGCCCAAAGGGTGAAATCCCAACCATCCATTTACCAATTGGACGTCGGTGGAGCTAAAGCATTTAACATCTTCCATACGCAACGAACTATCATTGGCTCCCCAACCGCCTCTCTCCATTGTCTGCCCTTTACTCTTCTCCCCACATGTGGCGCGCTTTTCCCATACAAATATATATATATATATATATAGAGAGAGAGAGAGAGAGAGAGAGAGAGAGAGAGAGAGCTTTCTCTCTTGTACTGGCTTTGCAAAAATCCCGGGATTCTCAACCCCTGCAAACGCAATCCAAAATCCCAACTTCTCCTCCACGTTTCCGCGCGACCAAACGAAGAAGCTCTCCCCTTTTTCCTTGGAAACTCGGCTTTTCCTTTTCGTCGTCTGAGAAGTCTGTGTTTCTGCGGCGGAGATGAAAGCCGCGAGGATTGCTTGGCGGTGAAGGAAGCGCGGGGCTGCGAGGCCATCTTGAGTCCTCGAGCTCATTGAAGATGACGAGGTCGAATTCCGAGAAATGCCCAGGCGAATCCCCGGAGAAGAGGAAGTACCCGATCAGCGCGCAGGACTACGAGCTGATCGAGGAGATCGGGCAGGGCGTGAGTGCCGCGGTGCACCGCGCGCTCTGCATTCCCTTTGATGAGGTTGTTGCCATCAAGATCCTTGATTTTGAGCGCAATAACAGTGACCTGGTAACATGATCTCTCTCTCTCTCTAGAATTTTCTATCTCTAGGATTTGGCAATCTAGGATAAAGCTTGATTTTGTTGTTGTTGGGAGACGTTTTATGTAATGTGATCATGTGGTGAGATGGTTGTGAATGTTTTTGTGCAAATTTAAGCATTTCAGGATGTTTTTATTGGGGAGTGGGCTCCACCGGATGGGGAATATTGAAAGGTATTTCCGCTACCTCTACTAATACAATGCATCGAGGTTTGGGTGGCAAGGTTAGATGAAGAAATTTAATAGTTATATGGAATTGCATTGAATTGAATAGAAGGGCGGCTTCGCCCAATTGTAAAGGCTTACCGGTACCATCTTGGAGGATGCGGGTTCAAGTCACGTAATAAGCCTCTTCAAAATGAAGGTAAGGCTGCGTACATCTTGCCCTCCCCGGACCCCGTTATGCGGGAGCCTCGTGCACTGGGGTTATATTTGCTTCATTGGTTCCGTTAAGGATTGTCAATGCTATCCAGAGGCATGCATTGCAGGATTTGAATTAAAATCCTGATTAAGGGAGTCAAATTCTGGTTATACAATCTGGGGTTGGAATTGGTGTTTATTCTTGGAGCTCAAATCCTAGGATAAATGGCTATGATGACCCTCTAATGATGGATGGTGATGGCGATTTTTAACAGTTTCTAAAGATATTTTTTGTGTGCCTGTGATCTCATTTCACTTCAGTGGCTGGCTCCCCAATTATACTTGACATTGCGAAACATTGGCTTCCAATATAAGAAAATCTGTAGAGAATATGTGGGAACGAGTACATGTTAATGCTTTCCAATTCATGTCGGACGGAGTCTTGATCAGACAGTCTACCATGATGAGAGGATCATGTTTGGAGTGGATGACCTACGTGTGGCTGCTCTCTTCGAATTTTGAGAAAGGAGATGCCCAAAACTTGAATTGGGCGTATTATGATTGAAATTGACATATTAGCAGTGAAACATCTTGTTAATAAACATTAGATCTGCAAGGCCAACACAAATGTGTGAGTATTACAGAAGGAAGTATTTATGGTTGCACCATATAGGCAGTTGGCTATACCAATCTTCAACATAATTAGATTATGGAGTTACAGAGATTACTGGTTTAGATATGGTTGAGTGGCAGTGGCACTTGGAAAGTCACCTTAGGTAGGGCTGTGATGATTTTGGTGGTGATGGTGATGATGAAGTTAGTAGATATGTCTTCATACTGTTCTCTTTCTAACGTTATCACAGACGTCTTTCCCTTGTACATTGTACCACTAAGTAAAGTTTTATACTAAAAGTGTTGTTCCATAAATATATTCCTGTTACAATCTGACAAAAAGACATCTACAAAACTTTCAAGTATGATTGGTAAAAGAAACAATCTTTACTCTCTAGGCATTTGGTTACTCGTCTTCTCCACAAAGTGTATGCGCCACACATGAGAACTTGTTTTGGGCAGTGTCTAATTTTAAAGTCTTTTTGTTTGACTAATGATTAAAATTGCATAATGTTTTCCTGTTTTGTCTTATTAATGTGCCTTCACAGTCTAATTGTTTGGGATTTAATAGTTACATTTGCTTTTGCACAGACTAATATATGCCGTGAAGCACAGACTATGATCTTGGTTGACCATCCCAACGTTCTTAATGCACACTGTTCCTTTGTAAATGATCATAGTCTGTGGGTTGTCATGCCTTACATGGCTGGTGGATCTTGTCTTCACATATTGAAAGCAGCCTATCCTGATGGCTTTGAAGAGGTAATCATTGCAACTGTGTTGCGTGAAGTGCTCAGAGGCTTAGAGTACCTTCATCAACATGGGCACATACATCGGGATGTCAAGGTGAGCAATTCCATCTTTGTGTGCCTTACGTATCTGCATCTGTTTGATATTTCAAGAAAAAAAAAAAAGTATCTGCATCTGTGTCTGCGCATGAGTGGGTGCATTTGTGGGAGAGAAAATCAAGAAGAATGATATTTCATTTCAAGAGGGTTTCATTTGAATTTCCTACTTTCTTTTAGCTTATTCTACATGTTCTATTTTTATGAATTCAAGATTAAAATGCTAGGCTCAACTGCTAATAAAATGGCAGGTTTCTACAGTTGATTTGCCAATGCAGAGCAGTTGTTGAGATTTGCATCCAATTAGTTGTGTGATTTTTTGAGAAATGTCAATCAGTTGTTAATGGCCGTGGATTAGTGAGAGCTTTAAATTGCATCCGTTAGCTCTAAAGATAGATGTGATGGTTGGGGACATAACATGAGGCTTTTCAAGGCCTTTCAATGGGCAGGATTTGCCATGCAGCCTTATCTCGTAGGCCACTTGGTCACCCCTCGGAACACTTTCCATGAGAAACATGCGGCGTTTTCCAGTACACCTTAAAAACATGAGTTAAAAACATGAGTTAATGTGCTGTATAAATTGGTGTGTGGGGAGAACACACACAACACTCACCATCACCCCATTACCTTTGTTTAGCTCAACTCTTGTATACCATGGGGGACCATAGCCTGACCAAATGTGAAGGTCAAATTTGTAATATATAATGTTTTGTAAAACAATTTATCTATCATATCAAGACAACAATATATTGACAATGTTGATCTATGAGCAGGATGTGTTAATCCCTCCATTTACTAAGTGCTTACTTTTTACCGTTTCACGTAGGCTGGGAATATTCTAGTTGATTCACGTGGTGCAATTAAGCTTGGGGATTTTGGAGTTTCTGCTTGCCTATTTGATTCAGGTGATAGACAACGCTCGAGAAATACATTTGTGGGGACGCCTTGCTGGTACATATTTCTATAAAAGGAGCATCCTTCACATATAAGTTGCCAATGTTGCGACTTGGAAATATTCTCTAGTGGATGTTATTTATTGAAACAAGTCTTCTTTTTTATTTGTTTTTGTAGGATGGCACCTGAGGTTATGGAACAATTGCATGGTTATGACTTCAAGTTGGTTCACTACTTTTAGGTTCCTAGTTTTCTTTGTGAGCACTAAATTATAGATACTTATTGTAGTGTATAATCGTCCTGTAGGGCGGATATCTGGTCTTTTGGAATAACAGCCTTGGAGCTAGCTCATGGTCATGCTCCTTTCTCAAAATATCCTCCAATGAAGGTATCCCATCCACCATTCTACATTGACCATTGATCACTTTAGACTTGTGCGGAATCTAAAACATTGAACTATTTTGGCAGGTTCTTCTTATGACATTGCAGAATGCACCCCCAGGTCTTGACTACGAAAGGGACAAGAAATTCTCGAAGGTATTCACTTGATATTGTACATTATTGCTATGTTAAGTTTCATTCTTGTACCCTGATGCTTTTGGTAACTTTAATTCTTTATTTGTTGGCTTTTTCCCCGCACAAATGATTCTGGTGTTTCTCTCTTAGTCCTTTAAGCAAATGATTGCTATGTGCTTGGTAAAAGATCCCTCAAAGCGCCCTTCTGCACAAAAGCTGTTAAAGCATACCTTCTTTAAGCAAGCTAGATCTAGTGATTATATTGCTCGAAAGATTTTAGAGGGCTTACCCACGCTTGGTGACCGACTTAAAGCATTGAAGGTTGGGAAGTTATTCTATGGTTTGAGTTCTACCACTAAGTTATGGATTTTGTTTTCACATTCTCAAGTTGGTCTCAACTTTACTACAGCTCAAGGAAGCAGATATGCTTGCTCAAAAGAAAATGCCAGATGGGGAGAAGGAGGAGATATCCCAGGTTTAGTTTTCTTCTTTTTTCCTTTTTCCTTTTTTTTGTAATCTTAAGATTGACTAAAATTAGGAGGCTTTTTTCTTTGATTAGCTTAGCACACTGTAATGTTGAAGAAAATTGCTACTGTTCATTATTTTCCCTTTCTCTTTTAGATTGCATAATGCTGCAGGTCATAGGCCTGTCTGAGTAAGGAAAGGGGTGCTCATATCCACTCAACTAGGGACATACTTGTGACACATAATAAAATAGGATTTTAGGTCCCTGTTTTCTTCTTTTTTTAGATATTGACATAGGCAAAATTAGGTACATTTCATAGGTTATTTGATTATCCATCTAGCTAGCCTAGGATTTCTTAATTTTGATGAAACTTAAAGAAGTTTTGGCCCATTTCTCACTGGGGAATGTTGGATTTCAAAATTTGAGTCTTTGTTAAGAGAATCCTAGTTTGGACTGACAAGTTACTGGCATGGGGCGGATTAAAAGTATCTTTTTTATCAATCTCATGGAGTCTTTATTTCATACACCTTGCGTCAATTAATTGAGATTTCTCCTTCCAGAGCTGGTTGTGTGAATGGATGAGAGATGAAGAATCTGCAATTGTGATCATGCTTATGTTATTTATCCTCTAACTTCACACACAGCATATTAGATCTTATCAGTTCTCTACCCTCTCCGCTCTCTCCTCTCCCTTTTCATGTAGGAACCATTGACTGAACCAAAGTCAATTTGCACTTAATGCAATTAGTTTTATAGCCCTCATGATGCATAACTATTAAAAGTCATTTAAACTTCCTAAATAGAACAAATGCGACCTCAGAGCAGTGAGTGATGTCTAACCTTATGTTCTCCTTAAGAAGGGAAGACTGAAGTTCCCCTAGCCTAATTAGGGACTGCGATGGATGTCAATAGAGGTCCAATAATCCAAGTCCAGGCCATGTTGGGCCTGAACTCGGATTATTGGGCCTTTGCTGACAATGGATCCCGTGTTGTATGGGAACTCCCATGTAGAACACACAGATGTTGGATAGAAAGGATCTGCAAGGACATTGGTGATGCAGTGTAGGGCCCAGCCACCTCTCAGCCCCCTCTTCCACATTAAATTAGGATTATTATTATTATTATTATTAGGAAAGTTTCTATTTTTTTGCCTAGGGTTTTCTTGCTTATTAAGATTATTTTACTATATATATGGCTTTGTAGAGAAGAACTTCTCAGAGATTTAGTTGATTAATAGAATTGGGTTTTTTCCCAGAGGAGTCCCTCGTGTGTGTTGAAGTCCTTTGTGACCGTTCGAAGTGTCGTTGGACACGTGCTCAGGCACCTCCACGCAGGGCTGCATCAGATTGGTATCAGAGCCCGATCTCCACCGTCACCGTCACCGAATCCCACCATCACAGCCAACCACCACGCCATCCCGTCCACATACCCTAATCGTCCCAAACCCTAATCGTCCTAATCCCCTTGCCACAGTCCCCAATCCCTACTCGCCCCACCATCTTCGCCACAGAAGACCACCGACCACTGTCGAAACCCCTGTCCACACGCCTCTGTCCACACCCATTCGCCGGATCCCAAACCGAACCCTAACCACACGCCTCTGTCTACCCAGACCCACCACCGAAACCCCGATCCCACACAGTCCAGCGTCCCCAAACCCTTGCCCGAATCCAAACCCCACCCCCATCTTCGTTCAGCGCCAGCACCAGATCCCATCTCCCTGCCGTGATTCGTAAACATCCCAACACAGTCCCCCACCCCAGATCTACACATCGACCCCTCTCAGTCAATCCCGCACCACTCCCTCTTCAAATCCTCAACCCCCGCTCAACTCCTTGACCCCTTGACTACAGTTTCCATCTTCGACAGCGGCCGTCCATATATTCCCCCCCCCTCCTCGCCACCCTCAATCCCCCCACTGGAGTGAAAAAAAAAAAAAAAGAAAGAAAGAAAAAAAAGGAGCAACAGCAGCGCCGCGAGAGAGAGAGAGACAGAGAGAGAGCAGTGTACCTGGATCTTACTGTGCAATCACCATCCGCTGCCGTTTGCCCTATGTGGAAGTCATTGCCGCCTTCGCAACTCCATCGTCACCGCCATCGGCTCGTCGCTACAGTCTCGCCTCCTCCGCAGACGTCGCCAACGATCGCCCTGTCGCCAGCCTCTGCCGTTCGCTGTTCTCCGCTCGCTGTTATCGTCAAACGCCAACGCAGTCGTCGCCAACGCAGTCGTCGCCATCTCCAGCCCTTCTTCTCGTCAGCAGGTAGCAGATCAGGAGCAGGCGTTTCTCTGGGTTTTAAAGCGTCACACGTGACCGTGACACGTGCGTGACGAGCCTTTTGGGCTGATATTCCATTCAGGTCGTTATTGGGTCCAGACAGCTCCATTCGATCCAAGTGCTGCAGGAAGTCAACTTATTTGCAATATTCAGTCACTTGATATCGGAAATATTCTATTGCAGCCATCTGACATCAGAAAGTACCGTGTTCCTGGAGAATCAATCTACACATCAGGTCAGTCAGATTCAATTTTGCATTTAACAAAAAAAAAAATGCCTCCAAAGAAGCAAGTGGATGCTGAATCTTCATCTTCTTCACTTGAAGATTTGGCTAGTGCCATTAGAGAATTATCTGTAAAAGTTGATGGCATGCACACCACACTGCAACAATTGAATATTAGAGTGACAAATTTGGAAAATAATCAGCGTGTGCATCACTACCATGATGATAATATTCAGAATCAACGGGATCCGCCAGTCAATAATCCTGATCGAGAATTCGGGATAAAAATTGTGATTCCTGAATATGATGGAAAATTACAGCCCGCCGAATTTATGGGTTGGTTAGTATGTGTGGAAAATATTTTCGCACACAAGCCAATGACGGAGCATCATAAAGTCACACTGATTGCTACTAGATTTCGTAATTATGCTACAACTTGGTGGGCTGAAGTGCAAAGAAAACGGAGGAATCAGAACATGGACCCTGTTGATACATGGACTGAGATGAAAAATATTTTGAAACAAAAATTCCTCCCTGTCAACTATGCAAGAGATCTCCGTTCCAGTTTTCAAAACTTGAAACAACGGTCCAAGTCAGTTGTTGAATATTCTGAGGAATTTTTAACTCTGCAAGCTCGTTGTGGTTTAAATGAAGATGATGATGTGGTAGTTGATAGATTTTTCAATGGATTGAGACTAGACATTCAGCATATCCTTGCCTTCCAACATTTTGATAATGTCGATGAACTCATCCAACATGCTATCAAGGCTGAGGGAATTGCAAATCATCAAGTACAAAAATCCAAATGGGCTCAGCCAAAGAATTCCCCTCTACAAGAAGCTAAATCCAATGGACACATTTTTGCTAGGACTGAAGGTCAAAATAAGATGATTTGTTTTCATTGTCACCAGCACGGGCATCGCGCTGCAGATTGTCCAAGGCGAATACATCTAATTGAGATTGAAGGTACTGATAACAATATCCGAGATGATATTGACACTGATCCTAAGGATATTGACAATTCTAAGGATATTGACACTGCGGACATTGACTTCACTGATGCAGAGCCCCCAGATGACGCTCTTATTGTCCTCAAGGATGCTTCACCAACTGTTGAGCATAAGTGGTTGCGCAAAAATATTTTCCGTTCCACAGGAATGCTTCAGGGACAAAACTGCACAGTTGTTATTGACAGTGGAAGTTGTGAAAATCTCATCTCTCAGGCTCTTGTTGATCGCCTTCAATTGAAAGTTTATAAGCATAACCGTCCTTATTTTGTCAAGTGGCTCATGAATGGTGATCGAGCGCATGTTCGACATACTTGCAAAGTTACTTTTGCCATTGGTGAGACTTACAAGGATACAATCTGGTGTGATGTGCTACCTATGGATAGTGGTGATATCTTATTGGGCCGTCCATGGATGTATGACAAAAATGGGACTCATGGTATGCGCGACAACACCTATACATTCATGCATGGTGGGCAGCAAGTTACTCTTCATCCTGAGAAACCACAACCGCCAAAGAAGAATTCCTGGAAAGCTGCCACAAAGGATGTCCTTCATGTTCAACACATTTACACTGGCAATCCGAAGCAGCATCGAGTTCGAGGATGAACTCTTCTTTCAACCCGGGGAGGATGATGCAGTCTAGGGCCCAGCCGCCTCTCAGCCCCCTCTTCCACATTAAATTAGGATTATTATTATTATTATTAGGAAAGTTTCTATTTTTTTGCCTAGGGTTTTCTTGCTTATTAAGATTGTTTTACTATATATATGGCTTTGTAGAGAAGAACTTCTCAGAGATTTAGTTGATTAATAGAATTGGGTTTTTTCCCAGAGGAGTCCCTCGTGTGTGTTGAAGTCCTTTGTGACCGTTCGAAGTGTCGTTGGACACGTGCTCAGGCACCTCCACGCAGGGCTGCATCAATTGGACAACAATTAATTTAAGAAATGTTCTTGCATTTTTTCAATGTATTTCTATTATTACCGATAAATTTATTCCTGTGGATGAACTAACTAATTTAAAAGTTTCCCAAAGTTGATGAAGTTAATATATTTCAACATTTCTAAACATTGCCAAATATGGATAGAACACAGTTGGGTTTGGCGTGGTTCAGTTAAAACCCATACCTGTCCCATCTCACACCTGTCCCGTCTTGTACCTGCCATTAACTCTCATGAAAAGAACAGGTCTGATAAATGATACTGAATCTGCCTCACTCTAAGATGTGTCTAGGTTGGTTTGATATGAGTTGTCCCATTATTATACTCCTTTTGATTTAAAGAACTATTGCACTTTATCAGACAAAAAATTCCATTAAAATCTAAAATCTCATTAATAAATATGTAAAATAATAGGTCATAAATGGAATAGTGAATTTGTGTAGCCGTTAGCCAAAACCTGGACCTGCCTTGAAGTAATCAGGTCAAACTCTATATACCTGTAGCTGCACTAGAGCTGTCAAAACCATGATTAGGGCAAGTTGGGGTGGGTTACACATTCAAGTGATTCAACCCAACCCATCCTGTCCCTAATGAACATCTTTTCTCTTTTTATGATATCAACGAATTAAAGAAACAAACACATTGGGTCATTTGAGTATAATCAACTCTAGGTAGTTTCACTCTTTTGTGATACATCTTCAATCAATACGTGTCACATAGTTCTGCATTTTTGGAATATAATACAATAGGATTTTGTTAGTTTTTTCATTTAAGAGAAATATTTAATTGTATTTGATGTTGGTATTTTCTGATTATTTTTTATTTTGTACCGTCACCTATGGTATAGACTTTCCTGGCATAGAAGACCTTGTGGAGTTCTTCTATTTCTTGAATTTGCTTCTCATTTTCTGCAAATTATGAAATAATTGCTATTTATACTGATATGACTTGGGTAGACTTTTCTTTGTTTTGCTATTTTCATATTGACAAGATATGCTTTTTGATGCCATCCGCATTGAGTGACTTCTGTTTGGTTTCTGTATAGAATGAATACAAACGAGGAATAAGTGGATGGAATTTCAACATTGAAGACGTGAAGACCCAAGCCTCACTGGTATGGGCATGAGAAAATTTTTTGTTACGTCTCAAGCCATTCTAAAACACATTTGAGTTCTATAAGATTCTGGAGAGTTCAAGAATACATGACTAATGTTTTTCCAGATTCAAGACATTGATGATGCTGAAAAGGATCAAGGATATTGCTCAAATTCATTCCTTCGGATGGACAGTATGCAGGAGAGGCAGGTAAAGTGTGTGCCATCTAATATGACCAACTCATTAAGGGAGAAAGTATCAATTATTAAAGTTTGGAACTCTTTTGCATGGTGTCAATTTGGGACTGCCAAAATTCAAATGACATTTTATTTTTACAGGAAGTTGATGATGTGATGAAGAATAAAACAAGCCCTGTTCCATTACCTGAACGATCTCTAAACCATATCAAGTACATTTCCTAACACCCCTATGAGAATCATTTGGTCTGCTGGCATTGTCATAATAATAAAATAATGATAATAATAATATGGTTCTCATGTCCTAGTTGTAAAATAGCTTGTAAAATGAAGACTGACGTAGTGTCGTAGTGTATGCCTGAGCTGCCTAAAAATCCCAATGATCTCCCACCATCATTTAGCAACATGTGATTTAGTTTAGTCATGTGTTCACTGTTCAGCACTCGTGAATATTAATCATGAGTGGCATCATATGTAGCTTGCTACTGTTCTTATAATTGCATCGTCACTGACTTCCCATTTTTTACTCGTAGATGCAGTGGAAGTGAAGATGAGCATGGTGTCAGAGGCTCAACTTGTGAACAAGATATCCTGCAGAATGGTTTTCTGTCTCATGACAATGTCAATAAGAATGATTTAAATGAAAGTGGTGGACCTGAGACCAATGAAAAGCATCTAGAAAGTACAACTGCCACTTCTTTTCACGAGAGTGGAGTTTCCATGGGACCTGATGCAATGGACAATTGTTTCTCCCCTTTAAAAGGAGAGAGGTTTGATAACAATCTATGATGCCTTTTCTGATTAAAGAACAGTCATTGAAGTATGATGTGAATCAGTTTACCAGCACTATCTTGCCATTAATTGTTGCTATAGCAAAGTCTGTTTCTGTTAATGTGTGTTTCTTAAATGTCCTTGCAATCCATTATCACTTCTGTTTTATGGGCATGCGCCGTGCTTCCATTTCTGCATCAGTAGTGCTTTTAAATTTTGATTCTACAGATGTAGTTAATATTGTGCACTCATGCCAAATAATATGGTTCCTGTTATGCAGGTAGTGCGCTTGGAAGTATTTAAGTTTAATTATTTTTCTAGCCGTGTGATAAATAGTGCTGAAGATGTTTGCCAATATACTTACATTAACATTCACAGAGGCACACAGTTAGTCAATTTCTTGAAACTTGGATTACCCTGTCAATTCAAGGAAAGAAATGTTAACCTAAGTTATCAATAAACATAAAGATATGCCTATCCTCTCATTGCATAAAGATATGTCTATCCTCTTATTGTGGCAAATCAGTCTTGTTCTTGAAATGATATTGATGGCATCATTATCTGGAATTTTTTTTAAAGTGTTTGATTAAAACATGAACTACTAAAAGATATTTTGGGTAAATCTCGTGGAAGTTCTAGGATAAGCTCTCTTTTTTGACACTTTATATTTATATTACAATATTTGTGATATTTTTAAGGAGAAGGTAGAAATGTGACAATATTTTCCATCTTTATGATTTATTCTTAAAATTGTAAACCCACCAAACAATTTGGTATAGGGGCAGGAATCAAGACCTAGTTTTTTTCTTTCTTTCTAGTGGGCATTTCAAGGATTGACTGTATGACTGATGTTAAATGTTTGTATGGTCACCTGTTGTATTAGTGGGAGAAAATGGTTTGAGAGCTCCCTATCAATGTGGCATTTTGGTTTTCCCCTTTACTTTGGAGAAGTTTAAGGAGAGTTTATTTAGATCTGCCCCAAATTTTGGTAAATGTGCCTCACAAATTACGTTGATTGATCAGATATCCTTAATGGAAGGAATAAAAAAGAAGCTATTTCTAACACTTAAGATGTTCGCCTACATATCTATGGGTACATCCGCTCACCACCCCACCCACCCCCCAAAACCCCAAAAACAAGTTGGTTGATGTTAATTCCACTCTCATTTTCCTCTAACAAGTAGTGGGATCAAAGTCCTATCTCAAAGCTCCACTGAGTTATGTTCTTTATCCATTAACTTTACATATTATAGGACTTGATGCCTCAAAGCCATAAAGGCAATTGTCACTTCTTTACACATTAATTTGTGAGGTCATTGACAAAATGACAAAACATAGTATATTCTTTCCACTTTATCATTTGCAATATGCCATTGTTTTAATCCTATTCTACCATCTCATTAAAAGAAAATAAAAAACCCACATATTGTAGCACCCTATTGCAAAATTTTACAGATTCGCTAATTTTCAGAATTATGTTTTGCCACTATGTCAAAATACTTAGATATTACTGTCTCCTATTTAAAGCTGCTAGTGTTTCTCAATTTTCTGATGGCATTAGTCAGTAAGGTTGTAAACAACACTTCATATTGTTCTTAGACAACACTTCATTTTCTGAGATTGGTCGTTTAACCATGGGTCAAAATCTAAATTTCCTCTCATGATGTCTTTTAGTATTTCTTATCACTATCGTTGTTATCATTTTTTTCTGATTGGTAGCAGCAAAATTATTTTTTTTTTGAAGAAAGAGCAAATCCAACTTTGCTCCGAGCAAACAAAAAACTCCCCTCATAGTTGTAGTAGTACAGGAGAAATGTACCAGCCACCAACTACAAAATAGGAGCACTTAAATTACATGCTCTAACTACCCATGCTTGGCTAAACAATGTGCCATCCCGTTTGCAGATCTACTAATGTGCTGAAACTTGACCCACATATCTAATATTAGATATCTGATTTTGTTGAAGAGGAATTGCATTTTCCATGTCCTGCTCAAAGATTTGTTGTTATCATCACCACATCATTAGAAACAATCATCTTTTCCTAGGGGTTCAATAGTATCACTAGCATATATTTTTACTTATTGTATTTGTATATGTTCATGATGAAATGATTATTGCGTTGTTAATTTTGTAACCATAACGCAATGAATTGTTATTATTATTATTATTATGTTTTTTTATTTGACTCTTGTCTTGATATCTTGTATAATCCTCAGTGAGAAGCACCAAAATGAGCTTCAGAACATTGGAAATTGCAGTGTTCCAATGGTTTCCCTTGTATTAGATGATACGTCTTCAGAACATCTTCCTAAAGTATCGAAGTTGACAGGCCTGTGTAGAATCCTTTTTTTTTCTTTCTTTCTTTCTTTCCTTTTTTTTTTTTTAACTTCACTTTGTGTTGAAGCTATTTCCACATTTCTTTTACCTATTTTAGGTTGATTTGGTTCCAAATCAAGATCTTGTAGTGTGTTGTCATATTCACTGTTTGCCTCCTATATCTGAAGTGTGTTATTGCAGCATCAAATGGTGATGAATCTGATGAGAAAGTAAAGGTCCCAGTTGTTCAGCAAAAAGGGCGTTTCAAGGTGACATCTGAGAGTGTTGGCCTAGAAAAGGTGGAATTTCTATTCTGATTCTAGCTTGATGTTTCTCTTTCAATTCAAATTTGATTTAGTAGTCATCATCATTTTCTTTCAGGGTCTTCCAACTCCTTTGCTACAAAAGAGTCACAGTATGCAGGTTAGTAGATATAATGATATTTAGGCAAGTACATGCGACTGTTGTTTTTGCCCATTATAATGTTTATTTAAGCATATCATAGTGCTTTTGATAATTAATACTGTGGGTAGGCCACCCTGGGTCTTACTAACATTTGGTTGGATTTGGGCTATGTTTTTTGGCTCATGGAGTAGGCTCTTGTTAGATTTTGTCCACTCACTCTGCACCCTACTTTTCCACCTATGGATTGGATGTAGGACTCAATGATAGGCGTGCACCTAAACAGTTTATGCTGGTCAGGCCCAGCCAGGCCCATGCCCCCACCTTTGCAATAATATGTCTTCCGTATTGGTTTATTACCTAATATTCAACTCTATTGGTATCAAACCTCCATTATCATTACATTTGACCCATGGAAAGGTGCAACCTTTAGAGTAGAAACAATTGCGTGATATGTGTGTGATAAATGTATCTAGCATGGCTGCACATCTATAATCAGTAAGGAATTACTTTGGAATCAACTTTAGCAGACATTTGTGCTCTATCATTAGGGACGCCAATGCCATAAAACAAAAGTTAAGTTTGGGTATGCAATTTTTATGCATTAAAAGCATTTAGAAATTGTTTTGAGATAAGTGAATCTTGATGTGTTTTATGCCATGTGTTTTAGGTTTTTATATCTTTATATTTATATACATTATAAACTAGATTTTAGTGTTTTAGGCCAAGAGCTATGCTCTGGTCTGATAGCTATAAGGGATGGCCCTGGGCCCATTTATTATGCTAAAGGCCCAACTTAGCTGGCATTTTAACACATGCACATCAACTTTTGCAAGTTATCTGGGCTTGGGCCCAAATTTCAGGCCCATGGGTTGGATCCCAACCTAAATTTTAGTCCTATAACCTTTGGTGCATTTGATAGGGACGTATGATAAATGATGTCAGGGATATGAATTGCCCAAGTAAGATTGAAGTATTAGATTATGATACTTTACAGATGAGTTCCCTATTTTGAAGTATCCGACTATAATAGCTGATAACTAAAATACTAGGGTTGGACAAGCTTTATTCAGATCACATTGACACATTCCCAATATCAATTGATCCTCAAGCACCTTTGCTTTTATTAAAAAAACAAAAGTAGAAACAACAGCATTAATTTTTTGCATTAACATAGCAAGACACTACAAGAGACTGATGAAGCTGCCACACATAGACCTAAAGACAAAGCCCCAGCATTAATCTACCCCAAGGAAACAAAAATAATAGCTTAGATATCTAACACTAGGATTGGGCATTAGATCTCTAAGATTCATGAATTAAGCTCTACTAGGCAAGTGGCTATGGAGACTGGGAGAAGAGATTGAAGACCTATGGAGTCAAGTTGTTTTGGCTAAATATGGAAATCATAGGGGAGGTTAGGATATCAAGGAAGCTACCACTACAATCTCCGCAATGTGGAAGGGCATAAATTCTACGAGGGTAAAATTTGTGCAAAATATTAAATATCAGGTACTCTCAGGGGAGAAGATCCTTTTTGAGAAAGATAATTGGATGGTGATAGATTGTTAACATCCAAATACCTAGATTTGGCAAATTGTGCTTTGGAGAAGGATGCAACAGTTAAACGTTATACTTATCGATCTGGGATAGAAGGACAACTGATTTGGTGCCCAATTTTCAGAAGAAATCTGAGGGAGAGCGAGGAAGTGCAATTCATGTCTCTTTTAAATCTGTTGAAGGACATTATAATCACGGATGAAGGAGAAGATGCTAGGGTTTAGAAAGCTTCTAAAAGTTGTTTGTTCTCTATTTCATCCTTTTATTATGCCCTATCCACAAAGGACAGTAGACGGAGTAATGTAAAGCATTTGGAAATTGAAGCCCCCTCCCAGAGTAGTGGCTTTTGGATGGATTGCCATCCAAAAATGAATTCTTACTCTGGACAACCTTAGAAGAAGGGGGAAAATCATTGTGAACGCTTGCTCAATGTGCTTAAAGGACGAGGAAAATGTAGACCACCTTCTACTGAGATCTAGATACGCGGTGAACGTATGGAATTCAGTCATATGTTGGTTTGGACGAAATTGAGTTCTATCGAAGCTCCTTCATAACCATTTTGAGGAATGGAAATCCTACAGTGGGCCCACGAAAGGAAAGGAAATGTGGAAAGTGTCCTTTCTAGTAGTCATTTACCATATTTAGAATAATTGATGCTTTGGTGAAATATCAACAAATGAAGAGGTGCCGTGTGGTAAAGTTAAGTTTTTTGTTGCTCAATGGGTGTAGAAGAACCCTTTATTTAAGGACTACTCTGTGGATCAAATTATGGTTACTTGGAGAGAAATAGCGTCCTCTTAAGTAGGTTGTAAGTCTAGTTATCAGTTTTGTTGTTTGGTGGGCTGTTATATCCCAGCTTTGGGTTTGTTCTGTATTCCTGTCAGCTAGTTTAAATCTTTTATATTGGTTGTGTTTTTCAATGAGACTTAACATTAAAATAATAATTATTATAATAATAGATTACAATAGATGACACGTAAATCTCCTTCCTCTTTAATTGCAATACGTCAATCATGATTGATCAACTATGGAGATACTTTAACTAAGGCTTCCCTTTCCCTTTATTTCGTTTTATTTTTTATTTTACTCTTCCCCACTCAGTCCTTATCCAAGAACCCCTTTACAAAAGAACTCCTATCATCAGTGCTTTTACTAAAAGTAACCCTTAATGCATTGTCAAAAATTGCCTTCCATTTGATGACCCTAACATAGTTGGGACAAGGCTTTAATAATGATGCAAAGTTAAAATGAATGGATGTTGGAAGCTTCCATAGTATGGATACAAGCCATGGGTGGGGAAATATCTGAGCAAACAATGTTATGAGATGAGTTTGCAGGGTTTCAAGTTGTGTTACCAATCATGAGGGTTGATTCTTGTTACTGGGAGAGTACAATGATTGTATTATACTAGCATAGAATTTGATGATTGATGCAATGGATGAATAACTGACGGTGCCTAGAAAATTGTCCAGCTATGCCTTCCTCTTAGTCACAATCATTTCTTTCATTAAGAAATAAAGACAGGAGCTTCATGGCTAATGTTGCATGAAGAACAGTGGCTTGGCCCTTAGGGTCATTTTAAAGTACTAGTAGCAGAATACTTGTTGTGTAATCTTTTCAATTCAAAGTAAAGCAATAGGTCAGTACTTTACCTTAGTTGCATGAAGGGATGAGAGTGAGGCTTCAAAGAGAGATTAGATGCATGAATGACACCTATGGTGGAATGTTGATAGAACTAAGACATAAATCCGAGCAATTATATGGTTTTTGCCATGCACAAAACTAATGTTGATGTGATTAAAGCCTAGAGTGGATGAAAGAAAAGAACAATGCTAGCCATTGTTTTGATCTTAACTGTCCTTTGTATGCCAAAGGGTGTGGATGGATCAAATAATCTTTGAGATTTTATAGACATCTTCTATACAAATCTGGACACATAAAATAAGGTACATAAAGGTCCCTGGGGTACAAAGTATTCCTAAAATCGCTGAGATTCAAATTTTAATCTTTCTAAAGCAGTGCTGTGGGCTAAGACAATTAATAATTGCAAAATGCATGTGAAAAAACGCTGTTTTTCCCTTGTTACATATTTAAACTCACTCATATTACATATTTAAACTCACTCACATGTGACTCCTCTAAGTGAGAGAGAGAGAATGGATGGTATAATTTGAAGAAATGGAGAACAGGATGCTTCCATATGAAGGGTTATTGGAAATAACGTCAGTTAATAGCAGCAATGTCCAGTTGGTCGAGGGACTTAGAATTATTACTGAATTTCAGGGACCTTTTAGGAAAAAAATTTTGGAGATTTTCTAAACTTTTTATTCGGCATGTTTGGGGGAGGGGTAGGGTAAAGTAGAGTAGAGTAAACCCAAAATCAAGAAAGGATAGTATATGATTGGGTTATGATGACTTTTTGTTTTTAGTTGTTTGATATGGAATCTTTTTGGCTTTTTGTATAAAAAGTAGAGATTTTTTTGTAATTTAGTGATGACTTTTTGACTTTTTTTGAAAAAAAAGGAGGGAAATTGAATTTTTTAAAAAAAGAAGGGGGGAAATTTGAATTTTAAAAATTTTATTCTACTCTACCGTACCCTACCCCTCCCCCAAACATGCCCTAAGGGATAAAGGCTTTAAAAAAAATTCCCTGAAACCAACTATGAGTCCCCACAACATGGAACTATATAAATGGAATAGCATAGTGCAACAAAGTCTACAGTCATTCTATTATTTATTTATTTATTTATTTTTGCCTCTTTTTGGTGTGGATTTGGGTGTGGGTGTGGCTGTGGGAGTGTGTGTGTGTGAAGAAATGGATTTGAGCCTAGCATTTAGCTCTCATTACTTTGAATTTCTTATGTAAAACCTATGGATTATGTAGGTGATTACTCAACATCCTTCAATTTCTCTACCGTCGTCGGCTGGCGATGCTATGATGAATCAATGCTCTTCACTTTTTCCACAGTTATATTATATTCTACAGACAAATATCATTCAAAGGGTATGGATTCTGTTGAAGAGATATATAAGAGCTGAAAAACTACTTCCCCATAAAATTAGATCATTAAAAAAAAATTCATTGATATTCTTAATGATTTCAATGACATTCTAAACAAATTTCAATTTGTTTAGGATTTACTTACATCTTATTTTTTAATAATATTTTAATAGGATAACATCCTAAACTTGATGAAGCAACTGAGTACTGGTGATATGTCAGGTGCATACCATTTCATTCCTCACATCTCGATGTACATTTTCTGTACTCCCATTTCTTTTATTTGTTAGATAACTAAACTAGATATGTGGTTTATATTCTTCAGTTAATAATATATCAAATGGAGGATGCAATCAAATGCCTGGTACCATAACTGAGAAGTCTCTGGTGAGTATTGATTGCAGGCGGGCCCAACTTTAGAAACACAGGCCTATATCCAGCCTAAGCCCAACGTGAATCGAAAATGGACATTTACGCAATCAGGCTGGGCCAAACTGGGCTTTCTATTAGTTGTAGGGCTTTCAAGTTTGGACAAATTTTCACTAAATTATAAACATTCTTTATTCGGGCTGGGCCATGCTTTGCGCTTTCTATGCATGGAAAAAAATATTAGACAGGCTCCATTTATATATCCAGGACTGGTCCAAAGCAGGCTGAACAGGCCCAGTCTGGCCTGGCCCAATGAGCACAACTATGCACCAATGTACTATAAGCATGTCAAATTTAGCTGAATTAAACCAGGTAGAACACCTGGCTCAAATTATGTTGGTTTCTTCATCATTTGGCCACACATACATGAACGCATGTCACTTTCCATTTTTTTTTCTTTTAACTAGACTGTTTTGCATGCATGGTGCATCTTATAAAAGAATCTGATTGATTGTGAATGTAAATGTGTAACCCATCTAACGTGTGATTTATGCATGGGTATATTAATAAGTGAGTATTGAAGCAGTTCTATGCCCCTATTTGGAGAACATTCCAGAACTGTCTTCTATATTTCAGGTTTTCCTTAGATTGGTGTAATTGTAGTTACCATCATTTCATTTCTTTGCAGCTAGAGGCAGCACATGAGAGAGAAAAGGAGCTAATACAGGATATCAATGATCTGCAATTGAGGTAATCATTATAATATGATTAGAATGAAGGTCTTGGAGATTAAACTGTCAACATATGAAATGTTTGGTTCCTGTTGCAGGCTTTTATGTGCCCAAGAAGAGCTGCAGAGACTTAAGACTAAAAATGCTCAGGTTAGTTTCACATTCTGCTTACATAATGTACATGAGTACCGTATATTGAATGAGTTTCTCACACATGTTGAACCAGGTGTGAAGTTTCATTCAGCATTGATATACTCACTATCTCAATTCCATGCCGAATTGAAGATGGAAAAGTATGTGAGATCAAAGATGCTATTATTGTGCCATCAATTTGTTAGTCATCGTTAACAGAGGTCAAGATCTGAGTGCCTTCTAGATGCATGGCCTGGTTTGAGTTTGGCATACTGTTATGATTTTTCATACCTATCTACATTTGTGGTTTGTTGTTATGTATATATTGGTAAAAAAGTTTATTTGTTATACATGGAAATCAAATTGTATCTTTTTAATTGGGTTTTGGGATTATCTGGCACACGAGGATCACAACAATCGCGCTGCAGTGTCAAGAGGGTCTTGGGATTATCTGGCACATGAGGATCACAACAATCGCGCTGCAGTATCAAGAAACGATACTCATTTAAGCTTGTTTTAAATAGAGCTGATTTGATTCTATTTGAAATACGGCTGTTTCAATTAGAGTATTTTATAAATAGATTCAATTGAAAAAACAGACTTGCCATGTTGTATGTTATATGGGAAAAGTTAATAATATAATAGAAGCCGTACAGAAAAACTTGTCATATAATAAAATTTATATGGGCAAACTTGTCTAAAAAAATAATAAGTTGTCTTTGTCTGATTGAAATAGAGCTAGGTAGCATTTGGCAAGCCCATTTATAGGCTTTGTTTGACTTAAAACTAATTCAGATAGAGTTTTTAGTGCCTGTAGACAGTTTGGTAGCTTGAAAAAAAAAAAAAAAGCCTTTCAATTGGTTTTTAGATGATTTGCCCTGTTTCAAAAAAAATCTATGAAAAGGGCTTGAATCAGCACTGAAACGTCTAAAGCAGAAAGAGAATTTCTATTTTTTGGAGAACTTTGCCCTTTAACAGTTTTATCATATGACAACTATGCCCATATAAAACTCCTGCACTTTCCCATTTCACCTCTCCCTCTTCCTGAGAAACCCTGACAGAGCCCTTCCAATCAAATTTGTTCCAAGCCTCCGTGATCTCTTGGAAGTCAATCCAGTTGTCTATTCAGGTATGTAAATCTTGATCCTTTCATTTCCCCTTATCTCTTCTCACTTTTCCATTCTCTATTCTTAAGCATCACTTTGTACGATGCATGCAAATATCAAGTTTTTTATGTTGAGACTTTTAGATTCTGCACATTCACTTTTTTTTCCTATAGCTCTTTTTATTTCTTTATGAAAAATGTTTATCTTATCAATTTACAAACATGAAAAATGTACCACATGAGAAAAACCATGACACTTACTGTATTACCATATTTTTTTTTACAAGATTCCAAAACATATTAGTTAGGTAAAAAACAATACATATCTGTTGTTCCATTTTATAAAAACCACATCTTCAAAATGTTTAGAAAATTAAAGATTGCTAATTTTCATTCTTTATTGATCTTAGTAGATTTTAGGGTGGTTTTAGATGTAACTAAGACCTTAGATTATAAAATTAAGGTAGTAAAAAATGGGATTTAAACAGATTTAGATTTTGAAATGTATCAATTGAAGAATTGATGAATACCTAGAAATTTGACATAAGGACTTTGCATGCGAGGGCACTATTTTAGGCTGCCTCAGGTGTTGGCCTTTCATTTGAACAGATGACTACCTACAAATTAGTTACTCCTGATTAGGTTATCAAGCCTACTGCTTGTTATGACATGACAAAGAAACAGAGCATTAGAAGCCGTTTTCCACCTCACAGTTCCAGACAGGGCTTCAAGAGCCATCACATGCAGGTACCCTAGGTTACTAATTGTAAATCAAAGCTTCCATCAGATATTCTCAGAGTTCCCACCAGCAACAAGGTGCTTAAGTGGAGTGTCCAGGGCTGCCAGTACCCACCCGTGTAAATAGGGGTGAGATCCCTCTCATTTGCAACTCAATCTGCTAGGAATTCCTCAAGGGCCACTGAGAATAGGAAGATTCTTTTGAAGATATTAGAAGACCACCTACACCGCTCATCATTTGCTTTGGTTTACTACCATTTCTGTTATTTTCTCTTGTCGTAGAAGGAGCATCAATGATTCCTCATGGCTGTTGTTCTACTGAAAGTCCAAAGCCACATTGCCCGTGAGAAAAAAGGCGAATTGAATAAAATTCATTATCTATCTTTTGTTCAAAAGTTTGTTGAAACTAGATTGGATTGTTTAGCTGCTACTTCCTCTTCCTTTATCACCACTTTTATCACCACTTCTGCTTTTATCCTTGTTTTCTTTTGATTCAACAGCTGTAGTTGCATTGTGAAAATGATACTTCATCTTGGGAATTACAACAGTAACCTCTTCATGCCACAGATCCACAAATTCTTAAATCTTCCACAGAAGCATTGAAACCCTAGCCAAAGAATCTAGCCTAAACAGGGGCAAGCAAATCTTAATGGCATATATAGATCTACAGTGATGATCTATGATCTAATACCAAGAAGAACTACAACAGCCCTTTAGCTCTTATAGAAGGAAGAAAAGCAATGTTTATGAAACCAAAATATAAAGAAAAAAAGATGCCGTGGGGTTTATGAGGGAGAAAATTGGAATCCATAAAATCTAATTCTATTAGATTTCAATCGCGTAATAATTATTAATTGATCAAAACAATTGTAGAAATGACTTAGGTTCCAGTAGACCAACCATGAGCTTTTCCAGGCAGGGGAAGTTCCAATATCTGAAAAAGGTAGTCAGGAAACGGGGATACCGCGGCTAACTCCCAATTGCAGTTCTATCGGATTGGGGAGTGTAATAGGGAAATTCACAGGTCCATATTCAAGTTCTTGCTTATAAAAGTACTAGGACACATAAACAATTTTTATTAAACTTTCACCAAGCTACAAATCAAACTATCCAAAAGATGTTTAAAAGAGCTCATTTGTATTGAATTTTTACGAATTCTAAGCAATGATTTTCTATTATCATCATCATCATCAAAGCCTTATTTTAACCATATCAAGGTAATTGTTATCTCAGAATTCATATTTGGGTTGTGAAAAAAATTTTCGCTAATTGTTATCCTACCTAACGCAACCCTCCTCTTTTATCCAGGCTTGGAACTGGTAGCAAAAACTAACGGAGTTCAATAACTTTCTATTAATGGGGCTAAAATTAAACGAGTAAGGGTATAGATCAACAAAAGGCTATCAAATGATCACCTAGCAGTCACCCTACCTTAACTCCTTCCGCTTGTAATATAACTTCATCAGCCAACACTTTCACTAAAAATTCATGTTGGGGTTGTGATGAAAGTCTTAAGCCTGCTGTCAACCTATATAATGCAGTGCAACACAGCTTCCAACAAGCTGCTTTGGTGGGGGTCAGTAGACTCCACTTCACTAGGAATCACTAGAAATGCCGTTGCACTTCATGGAGATCCTAATAAGATGCCCTAGAGAGCTGTTGGGCCCATTTTAGTCACCTGCACTTTAATCACATGACCAAGGAGAAGAGTAATATTGGACATGCCCTAAGAAGAAGAGTAATATTGGATAGTATGCCCGGATACCAAATTAAGGGTTAATCTCGTGCCTTGAACTCCTTCATCTCCGGCCTATAAATTTAGCTACTTTATATTAAAAAAAAGATTTGACCCTTGATTTAATGATTTAATCCATTTCGATTGGTGAAAATACAATAGTTTTGTTGTAATTCAGTTCAGGAGATCCCACCTGTGTTTGCTCTCAAATGAATCATAAGATGGCCCCATTGTATTGTGCTCACTGTAAAACAGTGATAGGTATATGTATATGAGAATTTCTTTTTTATAAAACATGTGAGGTAGAGATGGTAATGAGGGAGGTTTAAAGGGACACTCCTTGGAGCTGCTCCTCTCGTAGGCGGATTTGGTAGGCCATTTGGTCTAGTTTGGGGTGGGCATGGGTTTTTAAATTTTTTCACGCAAGTTGTGTTCAAAACAGAAATTAGGTTGTGATTATGTTTAACCCACGCTGCCCCATTTATTTTAGTTCATAGGTCATACATTTTTTTTTAACTCAAGACATTACTTAGTAGAATTATTTAGCTGGCGCAAGTAGCATGGGAAGTAACTGGTAGTCTAGATTGTAGATTTGTGGGTTCAATTTTCTCGAATAAAAAACGAGGGTTCTGTGTATTTCAAAATGAAAATAGAATAAATTTTTTGCAAACTTGACTTGATTCGTACTAGTCACGGGTAGGTTGGCATCAGCAACCACAAACCCATAATAGGGCGGGCTGGGTTTGGAGTCCAAGAATTGCCCCTCGGGTCAAGTTCAAGTGAAATGAACATAAACCCAAGCTAATACGTGACTAGCTTGACCACCCCTGCATTAAGAATGGACATGTAAATGAATTAAAAAAGTTGTCATATTAGTTCTGATTGGGGATTTGATTTTAGACATATTATTTAATTATATGGATATAATTAAAATCGTATTAGCAACAATATTTAAAAATTAGAAAATAAAAATAAAATAAAAACTTTATGAGAAGTAAGAAATTAATAAAAATTTTATGTCTTGTTGAATATCATCTACCGCATGTTAAGTATGTTGGTATTTCTTTTAATTTATAACAAATATTTAAAGAATGATCAATGTTATGGATGGGTCTAATTCAAGTGAAGTGATATAATTGGATTTAGTGGGTATGAGCCTAAAAGTAGACGCCATTTGCTAACAAAAAAAATAATGTGTTAAAGTTTATAATTCTCAAAATTATTTTACTAAAATAATATGGTTATATAATTATAGAGAGTATATTTATCATAATTTAAAATTGTTGAGCAACATAGACGTGGGCTTTTTTTATCAAGAAATTCGAGTTTTTTCCTATAAATCCAATATAACACATGAAAGGGATAGGATTCAATTTTACAATTGAGCTCTAATTTCGCAATTAATTTAAAAATTGGAGCTCAATCTAGATGTTATTTTTGAACCAAGAAAAAATTATAGAAATTTGATAGAAATTCTCAATTTTAACCATCTAAATAAAGAGACCAATCTAAAAGAAGTTTCCTTTGAAAGAGCCCAGTGTTCCATGGTCTCTAATGAATCCATTCATATTGAAATTTTCTTATATAAGGGGGTGTTCATGGATCAGGTCTGCCCAAGCCCATATCCGGCTCATCCCACTTTAGCTCAAGCTTTGGCTTTAAATTTGAGTACTTGGTCAAGAGAAATTTTTTACTTTAGCCATCTAGATAAAGAGACCAATCTAAAAGAAGTTTCCTTATAAAGTGCACAGTCTTCCACAGTCTCTAATCAATCCATCCACATTAAGATTTTCTTATGTAAGGGTGTTTCATGGATCAAGCCAGCCCAAGCTTATATCTAGCCCGACCCGCTTTAGCCTAGGCTTGGGTTATTTAACTGGGCTCATTTAATATACAGGTTGGGCCTGACCTGATTGTAAAAATAATTATTGGAAAACAGCGAGGCAAGTCTTGAACACATGGCATCTTATTGAATCACATGTACACAAATCAGTTGAAATAAGGGCAAGAACATACAAAAAGGGTCTTGTTTGTTATAATATCCAGCTGGGCTTGGCTTCGGCTTAATATGCTTCAGGCAGGTTGATCGCAGGCTAGCCAATTATAGCCCGATCCGGCCTTGGGTCAGGCTTGGTCCAAGAGGTCAGAAGTCAAGTCAAGCATGGGTGTTCCCTAGCTCGACCCATGAACACCCCTATTATCTAAATTCATGGGCAAGCAAATATTATATTATCTGAAGCTATATTAAATAGTATGTCATTTGAACCTTTCGCCCCTTATTTTGTGCAATCCCATAATTTTCAATTTTTAATGGAGTCTAATTGGATCTATATTCTTTAATCTCCCTTCAATCATGAAATTCAAATGAACAAGAATGAATGGAACATTAAATATTCCCACAAGTGTATTTTCAATGATTTCTGCTACACAGTCGTGGCATATCTTTTCCCTTTCTTAACTGTTTTTCCTTTTTATGTATTTTTTGGTGTTTTAATGTCTTTTTTTTCTTTTTTATCACGGTTCTATTTTGTTATTCTCTAGGTTTTGATGGGTTCTTTTAGTTACCATGGTAATAGTTTTTCATGAATTTACCTTTTTGCTTCAATTTTGGTTTTTAGACATTGGGTTTTCATGGAATTATTTATTTCTTCTACATTATTTTTATTATTGGATTGTCTATGAACTTTTATTTTCATGTTTTATTTTTGTAGTGTTTTTATTATTTTTATTATGGATTTTTTCTTCTAATTTCAAAAGAATGTTTGAAGTAAAATACTCAAATGATTTCAAACAAATTAAAGTGCTTTCATTTTGGAATTTACCAACTATTCTTTTCTTATTATTATAGGTTTTAATTTTGATTGTAATTTTTACCATCTCAATATAATCTTGACTAAATATTATTCAAAATTTTTATTAATCTTAATATTATAAATTATACATTGCCTGTGCGAAGCGCTAGCATATTTTGCTAGTTTTGATAACGGGATTTGAAAACAAATAAGACATTTGTCTTAATCATATTAAATAAATAAAAATAAGTAAAATCACCCTTAAATAACCGAATAATTGGAGAATATAAAAAGTAATAATATAAATTTACAAGTTAAATGACAAGATTGAAATTGTTTGGTCAAAATAGCAACTTTAGTATATAATACAATAGTGATTAATGAAGAAATGATTAAAATCATTCATGTTTATAAATAAATAAAAAAATATATTAATTTGAAGACTAGAATTATGTAATTACTAATAAATAAATTATCAAAATCATTCATGTTTATAAAAATAATAAAAAATCTATTAATTTGAAGACTAGAATTATGCAATTTGGTATATTATTTATATGTGATTAATCAAGTAGTAATAAATTCATTAACAAAAAAAAAGTTTAAACATGGTTGGGTCAATTGGAATAGATTGGATTGGAGTCAGTTTCATCCGAATCGGATAAACAATTATTATAAGATTACTACAAACTTGTAAGTATAAAATATAATTGGGTTGATGGCAATTGGACAAGTTTGGGTCCAATGCAGCTCACCTTCTAATCAAATTAAAGTGAGAGAGTTTCATAAATTCTTAGGGCATGTTTGTGTAACACTTTTCTGCGGAAAAGTTGATGGTTTTCTTTGGAGAAATTATTTCTAATGCGTTTGGTGCAGTACAATTTTTCAGAACCACATCAAACTTTTCCTAAAAAGGTTGGAAATGGAATTCTTATGGGCGACTATCGAACTTCCATTTCCATAGAAATGTTCATCCTCTTCCTATTTCACCATGGGTTGCAACTCTAAATCAAGGTTCCTCCCCCTTTATCTACTACGATGCCCTCCCCTCTCTTCCTATTTTCACTCTCTCTACCCCCTTTTTGTACTCTCCACCAACCCTTTCGCCCCACTCTTTTTATGGTTTTCACCAAATATTCTGCAACTGCACCAAACAACATTATCTCTAGTTCACCAAAGAAAAATATTTTGTACTAAATACCAACTTTTGTTCTTCCATAGAACTCTTTCCCCATGGAGTTCATTTCCATTGACTTTGCTAAGTGGTAATTTCCTTTATCCATGGAAAGGGTGTATCTACAAATAGGCAACTTTGGCACAAAAAGAAAATAATTCCGTGTAGGTGGGTGGGTTTGTTTTTTTGCGTCACCTAATTGATAGGTCAAAGGTCGGATCGATCAAATAAAGCTTCTAACTCAAGTCGGATCGATCGAATGATTGTCTGATTAATTGAATGAAAGCCAACACAAATTTCTGTAAACTTCTCAAAGCCATAACTTTGTTGTTTTAACTTCGATTGATACAATTTTGGGCTCTACGGACATCTCTTCGAAATAAGCTTTCCAATAGTAGGTCACTTGCTTATATCCAATGCATGGTTTGTGAGATAGGACCTTTTTAATCCATATATCCTCAGAAAAATACTTCAAAATATTTCAATTTGTCGCTCTTTCTTTTATTTCTTCAATTCTATGCATCTGGTGACTCATACCACAGTCAATATTAAAATAAATATAAAATACAACTTAATGAACCCAAAGTTTTATCCAACCCATGAATTAGCTAACATACAATAATGCTTTCAACCTTGCATATATATATATACTACCATATGATTTGTCGAACTAATATAAACATGGTCAATAGATAACAGAGTTAGACAAATAAACAGGATAATTCAATTCTCCTCAATTCAAGTTCGATCAGCAGCTGAGGTGTTTTAATTTCATTCCCCAAAATAAAGGCCAACTAAGGCCAATACAAAAGTAAACAAAACAAAAAAAAATACAAGTAACCCAAATTATGACAATATCTCTCGTGCCGAGTATAGTGTCTGCATGACATTACCTGTATGACAATCACTTATGTCCAGCATCATCGTAACTGTTAATGCAAAGGGAGTTTCTAAATATACACCGTTTTTCTCTCTTCTTATACCAAGATTTTAATTTTTTTTTTACAGTTTTGCCCATACATGAAAGGACTAAAATGCCCTTGTCTCTTGCAATATTGGCCCATTATTTCTTTTCATACACACTCTTCCATCCTTCTTTCTTCTTTCCTCTAAGAGCATCTTTTCTCTTCCTTTTTCCCTCTTCCCTCTTACCTCTTTCATGTAAGAGAGCATTCCTAAGACCCTCTCCTTCCCTCTTCCACCTTCCTTCAAATAGAGCATCATTATCTAAGAGTATAAGTTGGCATTATCTTCCCTTCTCATTACTCTTTGTCCTAGCAATCATCAATCAACACTCAAATAGTAATAGAGGAGGAGATTAACACTCAAATAATTGTTTTTAATGAGAATGGCAGTGACAAGGTGAGTTTGTTTGAAATTTATACATTCCTTTTCTTTTTTTTTTTTTGAAAATTTTCTGTATCAACTCGTGCTCTATTCAGTCTAGGAAATCCGAACATATATAGTATGTTCGGTTTGTAATGACCGAACATACTATATATGTTCGGCCCTAATGGCCGAACACATTAAATGTGTTTCGGCCATTAAAGGCCGAACACATCAGATGTGTTTGGCCAATAGGGGCCGAACATATTAGGTTTGTTCAGCCAAACATGGCCAAACATATTCTTTTTGTTCGGTCTTGAATGGGCGAACAGTATTTGTATGTTCGGCCATTCAGGGTTGAACATAATATATGAGTTAACATTCCATTTCATTTTCATTTGTAGGATGGTCCGTCTACACAATGCAGCCGAGTGACTGATGAATGTGTAATGGATTACACAAGGGAATTTACTACTCATGAGGTAAGGCACAAAGTTTAATAATTTTGTAAATTAATTGCATCCGTTAATATATAAAAATAAATGGTTTTATGTGTAGATATTCAAGAGCCAAGATGCTTTAATCAAGTGGGCTCGTGATGTTGGCAAGAGAAATGGTATTGTTGTTGTGATTATGGCCTCAAATGCAGGTGGGGTTGGTGTAAAACTAAGAATTACCCTTGCATATGAGAGATTTGGATATTATAATGCGTGTAAGTCTAATGACAAAGGGACTCCTAAAAAGAAGATCAAGCAAACAGGGACAAAGAAATGTGGATGCCCATTCACATTAAAGGGCAAGAAGTTGGCTACATGTGATGATTGGATGTTGGAAGTTGTGTATGGTGTTCATAATCATTCGGCTACCGAGTATCTAGAAGGGCATTCATTTGCATGGAGATTATCAAAGAAAGAGACGGAGTTGTTAATTGATCTGTCAAAGAGTATGGTTAGGCCAAAATATATTTTGGTTACATTAAAATAAAGAAGTGAACTAAATGTAACAACAATGAAGACTATCTACAATGCATGCTATAGGCAGAAAATCTCTAAACAGGGTGGGAGAAGTCAAATGCAACAACTCCTATGCAAATTGGCAGAGCATAAGTACATTGAATGGCATAGGAACTGTGATAATACTGACACCCTCAGGGACATTTATTGGACACACCCAACCAGCTTAGAATTGTTGCGTGCATTTCCACATGTCTTGATAATGGATTGCACGTACAAGACGAACCGGTATCGGCTGCCTCTTTTGGAGATTGTTGGAGCTACGTCCACAGAAATGACTTTTCCGTATGCTTTGCTTATCTCCAAACTGAATGTGAAGATAATTATGCATGGGCGTTGAGAGTCTTGCATTCTATCATTGTTGACGCTAATTGTGTTCTTCCTGAAGTCATTGTCACCGACAGAGAGTTGGGGCTCATGACGGCCATCGACAGTGTATTTCTGGAGAGTACTCATTTATTGTATACTCGGCACATTAATAAGAATGTCTTAAGTAAATGTAAAAAGTTGTTTGAAACTAAGAAAATGTAGAACAAGTTCAATATGAGTTGGAATATGGTGATGTCTACTTCCACAGGAGAAGAGTATAATGAACTTTTTAGTAGGCTAAGTAAGGATTTCCATACTTATCCCGAAGCACTGCAGTATGTGAAGAGCACATGGTTAGAACCATACAAGGAAAAATTTGTGTCTACATGGGCAGATAATTATTTACATTTGGGGAATACTACATTGAATAGGTAATGTAAATATTTGTTATTGATTGAGTTACATTTATTATGTAATATTTCGATATGAATTAATAACTTTTATTTTTCTTATAGGGCCGAGAGTTCACATGCACAGTTAAAGAGACAACTTGAATCATGTCAAGGAGATCTTGAATCAAGCTAGACAAAGATCCATAATCTGCTCCAATTGCAACATACTAGTATAAAATCATCATTTGAAAAAAGTAAAATAGTTGTGCAACACAATTTCAAGCCTTCTGATTTCAATGACATTCGCGGTAACATCTCAAAAAATGCAATGGATAAAATATTGTTAGAAAAAAAAAGAGCCGAACAAGTTGGAACTGATTCGGTCCCATGCATGTGTATCCTTCGTCATACACATGGTTTACCTCGTGCACATGAGATTGGAGAATATGTTTATCAACAACGCCCAACTCCCCCCAGTTGCGTACATCCACATTGGTGTAAGTTTAATATGTTGCCTAACAGTGCAATGAAAAGGCCTACTTTGGATGTTAAAGCGAGTTGGTGTTAGTTGAAAGGGCTTTTAATGAGGGTGATCATACAAAGCAATTGCAAATGTTAAGGAAGTTGAGAGAGTTATATGAATCGGACAGTACTTTCTTAATAGAACCAGAAGTGAAATTAAAAGCTCGAAGTCGCCCATCTGTTAAGGCTGATACATCGAACCGGCGTGATCCAAGTGCCTTTGAGATAACGCAATCTACACATGATAGTTGCTCTCCTGTATTTAATGAAGCGAAGGCTGTTTACAGCAAGGCAACTGTATATGGTATAGTTAAGAAGAAAGGAAAGGCGAAGGTGCATCACACAAGATCACAGCCTACTATTTCTTAACATGAGCAATTTCCAGATGGGATAAGATACTACATACTCATCATAAAAGACGTTGCAACTGATGGTAGCTGTGGCTTCAGAGCCATTGTAGGGCTACTTAGGCTAACCGAAGATGATTGGCCACGGGTTAGGAGAGATTTAGTAAATGAATTACTTGCCCATTCAAAAAGTATCAACAACTTTATGAGATTGAAAACGGAGTTCAGGAATTGATTGAGGCATTGTCATAATATGATAATTATTCCAGTTATTCCCATTGGATGACTATGCCAGACATGGGGCATATTATCGCATCTCATTATAATTTGGTATTATTCCACTTTAGCATGCAACAATGTCTTACCTTTCTGCCTCTTTGATCTGTGCCACCGTCAAGAGTATCTCGTAAGGAGATAGCGATTGGTTTTGTAAGCAACAGTCACATTGTTCAGGTTATTATTCTACTTTTTAAAAAAAAACATTTTATTATTTCCATATGAAATTTCTAACTTCTGTTATGTTCCAGCTCTTCTTAGACCCAGGCCATCTAATTCCACCGACTGCGAATAAGTGGCGTGAATTTCATCTTCCATATGCAAATGAATGGGCAACTGCATACATTGGTCGCATTAAGCATTTTAAAGAGCTTGTCAGTTCAAATATAGCAACAAGTGAAACGATAGAGATTGAGTGAACTTATTGTAGCACGTAACACATTTGGGATGTAACTAATATTGAATGTAACTTATTGTACTCATTTAGAAGATAACATGCAACTTTGATTAGTAGCAGTACAGTTTTTAATTTCATATATAAAATTTGTGAACTGCTTACATACTTACTTCCATGTACAAAAAATAAAGAACCCTGTCTTAAACAAAAAACAACATCATGGACACATCAACCTCTGTCACTCCTACTCCGGCATGTGTAAGTACTGGAAGTCATATTGGGATCCCTCACAATTTGTTGCGCCTCCTGAAGTGAAAGTCCCCTTAAGACATGGCGCATGCGATCAACATTAGCGTACATCCCCCGCGGGTCACGATAGAAGTTAGCTTCTGTCAGTGGCTCAGCGATACTTAGTGCTTCTTGACAATGTTGCTCGTAACTTGTAGACGAGCTCGCCCAACTTGCCTCATTTCTTTGCCCCCACCAGGATCGATACCTTGGGTTTTGCACTGTCCTCCATGATATCTGTGTGTACCAGCTCATATAATCGGAAACACAATCAGATGGAAATCTGACAGGCCGACTCCGGTTTGCTGGTGATAATACATGGTTCTCGCATCTTTGCCATTGCTGATCGACCCATTGATATGTAATTTGATATTGCTGAGCACTAAGACCTCAATGTGTCCAGTTTGGAGTCCATGGTGCTGGAGGAATAGTCTGGAGTCTTCCAAATTACCTCAACACTCTCTCTGAGTGATACGGTTCCACAACTTCCAAACACCTAATACATCTAGAGTAGAATGCAAACTCATATAATGGATGTTGTTGCCTTGAATTACGATATAGATCCCAAGTAACCTGCATCAATTTACATAGATTTTTAGTAGCACATAAATATAAGAATGCAGAATAATTTGAAATTACTATTAGTGAGAAACGCAATACCTTATCATTGCCCATTTCGTCAATAATTTCTCGTAATGATTGAAGGCGGCCATCTTTATTTGACTCTCTGCTCGGTTGCCACAATAATGCTCGAGGGTCATGTTGAATGTACATGAGATTTGGGCTAGGAGCAAAACATGGAAAATGCTCATATATCCATGCTTCCAGGAGTGATAGATAACCGGCTATTTGTTTCACTTCATACCGAGTAGCTAACCCCAAATGTCGATAAAGATAGGCCAAAGTAGTAGCACCCCATGCATATGAATCCACACCATCAACATCCATGAGGAAGTGAAGATAAATTATCGAAACGCGTGTGCCACTTTTGTCACTAAACAGTGTACACCCAAATATATATATAACAAATAAACTCTCACTGCCCGGTCAATGGCTGTTTCTCCATCAGAATCTGTCACTGCATCAAACTTATTTTTTAGCCACTCTAACCTTACTGAATGACGCCGCACCTGTGCAAGCTCATCATGAGCCTCCGAACGTCGAACTCCTAATGCTCGGTGTAATAGCTCTTTAGCTTCAGAAAATCCAAAATCATCATTATATGAAATAGTTATCCCCATCACTGGGATCCCAAGAATGGTGGCAACATCATCTAATGCGATGGTCATCTTTCCAAAAGGCATGTGGAACGTATTAGTCTCTGGATGTCACCTTTCTACAAACGCTAACATAAGACTCTTATCAACAGATTTGTAAGAAGTCTTGATCAACGGTGCTAGACCAAATCTATCAATCTTCTATGTACATAAATCGGACTAATTCAGATACCACATCCTTACTTTTTGCCCATTACTCAAACACTTGAGCGGAAGACGGTCCTGAAAATATGCATATACATTAAAGAAGAAATTAGATATCACATTTATATAAAAAATATATAAAACATACCTCTCCTTTCCAAATAAATTTTGCAACATGTGTTTCAAAACTCTTCAAGACCGAAGGGTCAGTCGGCCCAACCATTTCTTCTCCATTATCTTCTTGATCCTCTTCCACCTCCTCATCTTCATTCTCTTCGAAGTCCGAGACTTCCGGTTGTTCTGGCTCTTCAATAATTGGCTCTTCAATGCGTTGACGACGCCTTCTTTCAAAAGCTGTTGGACGAGCTCTAGAACTACTAGTCATATCTGTACGTAATTCAATCACTTGTTAGTTGAGTGGGGGTACAATGTAGTCATTGTGTTCGGCCCTGTATGACCGAACATACTGAATGTGTTCGGCCATAGAGGACCGAACCTATTTAATATGGTTCGACCATTAATGGCCGAACACAATAAGCATGTTCAGCCAACAGTGGCCAAACACCTTTCATATGTTTGGCCCTGTGTGACCGAACACTGTTATGTTGTTTGGCCACACCAGGCCGAACAATATGCACTGTGTTCGGCCATGCAGGGCCGAACATGGCGACGGGATGAAACGGCTTGCATGAGCACACAACGGAATGGAGGGAAAAATATATTCTACTATCACAATCTAAACATGCAAGAATCCATTGTAATGAATAATATGTGGAGAATAGAAAAGAATACCTTAAAAAAAAGAATACCTTTGAGAATAGTGGAGAAGAGAATGTAGAACAACTGTGGCAATGGTGGAGAAGAGATGAAAGCTTACCTTTAAGATTGGAGAGGAACCCTTGCGGAAGAAAAGGGAATGGAGGAATGGAGGAAGAATGGAGAGGAACCCTTGGGGAAGAAAGAGGAATGGAAAGAGGGATTTTTGGTGCAGAGAAAGAGGAATTTGCTTGGGTGGAGGTATAATATGTAAATGTAGTGTGTATAAAGAGAAGAAAACTAAACCCCCTCACTTACTCCATTGTGTATAAAGAGAAGTGGTGTAAGAAAAGATAAATTCAGTATATCTTTAGCAAGGCCCTAATGTCACGACCCGAGCCCAGAATTCGGGGGTTAGCGAAAAGCTAAACCGGTGACACACGTACTCCCGTGCACGTGCACCCAAACCCAGTCCAGATGCACGCACACAAGGGATCTAACACGTGCGAACTAAGCGTACGCGGAAGCTGTACATATCAAAGCAAGCAACAAAGGAAAATAAAATAGCGGAAGCCAAAGTAAATACGAAACGGAAAAGACAAAGACAAATACACTGAGATAAAACCGAATACACACCAAAATCAATATACACAAAATATACAGAATACAAGTCCAAAGTCCAAAGTCCAAATACAAGCTTTCAAAAACCAAAACGCAAAATAAAAGCCACTGGTATGCATGCACGCACTTGGCAGAAGTGATCAGGCCCACTCTGCCAGACCGGAGGGTGCCTCTACACTCGCCCCTGCAGCCTCCTCGACCGCCGGGGAGCTGGGCAAGGTATCTGTGCCTGCAACACCACAGACAACACAAATGAATACAACGATCCAGCAATTATAAGTAACAGGAAAGAAACACGCATAGTATCAAAGCGAATGAAATAGGGACAGAAGATTAAATACAGAGTCCATCTTAGTATGCTAAGCAAATCGTGCATAGGAGTAAAACATGATAATGGAATCAAAACATAGAATACTGAACTAGTTGGCTACTACGTTAACCATGTTCTCTCCAAAGAGAGCAGAGCAGAGCAGAGCAGAGGAGAACACCGCTGTCCAGGCCAAAGGTACAACGGGTCTCGGTTTCCTGGGTTCCGGGGTCCCAAGACAAAGCAACACTGCAGTTAAAACAGAGATACAGAGATCTACGCCAGAGGTAACCCCGTCGGGTATCCTAGGGCTGAGGCTGAGTAGAGCCAGACTAATACCAATCAAATCAAATCCATAGAAAGGGGAGATTATCCGCTTTGGACTCACCGATGACAAAGACCGGATCTTATCCTCACGTATTAACCTCTGGGCAGAGCCACCAGGGAATACCCAAAAATCAGAGATATACAAAGCCAGAGAATATACAAAGCATAGCATAGATCAAAACATAGTACAGAGCGAAGAATAATACAGATATACAGAACGAAAGCAAAATGACTGAGGAATGCATAACATAGATTAACAGAACAGAGGGCAAAACCATAAACAATATGCAATGCATCTCAGATTAATACGGAATCAAGGTTCATTACAAGCCAAGTCTAATCTAGTTGCATCACTGTCACTAACCGTGCATGTTGATGTAGTTTTAAGTTATTCGATGCACCGTTGCCATCCTAGTGTTGCAATATAATCTGTGCGTGCACCGACGTCCCTTAAACCAACACCCATGGGAAGGTGCTTAACAATGAGCAACACTCACATGAATAAGTCACAGCCTAACAGACTATTCATGCGCTCCAAGGAATCCATTTGGGCCGGTTTACGGGTATGGTTCACCTGTATTTGAGCCCTACAAGGTCACACCATTAGCCTAAGTTTAACTGATATTTTACAGGTCTTACGGTTTAGCCATGGGTGACCTACGGCTTAGCCGTGGCATCCTACGGCGTAGCCGCAATATGCACTACGGCTTAGCCGTGGTTCCCTTCAGAACACGGCTAAACTGTCAGCTTTTCCACCTCTGATCTGATACATCTCACGGCTGAGCTACGGTGGAGTCCACGGCTTAGCCGTAGACCATCACGGCTTAGCCGTAGCCTCACCGTAAGAACACTGATATCAGAAAAGTTTCGACTGATCAGAGATTAAATCCACGGCTTAGATACGGTTTGGTTCACGGCTAGCTTACGGCTCAGCCGTAGGACAAATTACGGCTTAGCCGTAGCCTAGCCGTAGAACAAACTCGAATTTGTCACTCTCTGGAATCTAAGCCGTACAGGGTTACGGCTTAGCCGTACAATACAGACGCGAATTCGGGAAGATTACAGAAACGAAATTTTTGTACAGAAACTGAAATAAAACAAGCTCAACTGATTCTCATAGCTTAGAAAATGGCTGTAAAACATGCTAAACAAAGAATAAGAGTGAATCAAAGCCATCAAACAAACACCCATATGTGTTATCAAAGCCTGTACTTATACTTGCCTCAAATCTGGAAATCCACTGAATCAAGCTCCAAAGCAACTAAAACAAAAACAAATCAAAGCAAATCAAAGAGATACACCATGCATGAGATGAAGACAAAGCAACAGAGAATGGGAGAAGCAATTGGAGAAGAAGAAGGGAGAGTTGGGAGAGAACCCACTTACCACCAAAGCCACAGAGAGAATGGAGAAACCCAAATCAAAGAAGGGAATAGCAACCCAATCGAAAGACCCAATCGAAGAGAGAGAGAGAGAAGAAGAGAAAACAGAATTGAAGAGGAAGAAGAACGTGGCTACCGAATTCTCCTTGCATGCAGCCGATCGAGACAAATGGTTAAGGAGAATGACACCTGGAGCTGGATTACTTATATAGGTTTGTAGTTTTAAAACAAGGTCCAATGGGTTTAAGCAATTTACAGATTAAGTCACACGAAGGTCCAACTTCTCCAATTGACTCCAAACGGATCTGACACAGTTACGGAAATTGTCGAGCTCAACGAAATACACGTGCTGACACCAAGATGATGCAAAGATGACATGATCAAAGCAAAAGCAAAATTACGAAAAAGGGCTTAGAACTACCTATTCCAGGTCAAAGGTCACTCAACTACCTATCCATGACCCAAAACAAGTCGAAAAGAAAAAAAACAAAACAAAACACACACTAATGAGCCACTAATCCGGCTCAAAGGGGATCGGAGTGTTACACCTAATGCAAAACACGAGGCACAGTGCGAGACAATACCTACCTACATAGTACCAAATGTAGGTTAGACAAAAGCTGGCAAGCTGCCTGTAATGAATGTTCAACATGCATCAAATAGAGTAAAGACAAGCAGGATTAACAGATGGCAGTAACAGTATCACTAAGCATATTAGCGTAGTAGAAAGTAAAGTATGTTTTGAACCATAAGTATAAGTTCTACATATGTGAATCATATTAATATTGCACCCACGTAGCAATAATTCGATACGGGTGCATCCAGATCTCCCATAACGAGCAAACAGAACCTTGGTACGGGTGCATCCACAACTCCCATAGCAAGCAGACATAATAGTACCACAACATCCCTTGGAGTTGTCATAGATGCATCTGCTTATATGTGGCAAGGTGTTTATAGAGGTGATGCAAACTGGGTCACTTATGAGAGCTATACTGCAGTGCGTAAATGGCAAAACATTAATAATATATGGTAATAAATACAATGGGGTACTGGTGATGACTTGGGAATCCACAATGCAAACTGGTATCGGGTCCAAAAGAATATTTGGCCCACCTTTATATGATATCTCAATTATCTGGTAGATACGATCGGAATTATATTCTATACAAGTAGATTCTAGTATAAACAGGGACAACTAGATGAATCTAGTGATGAATACCGTATAAAGTTCGGTTCAAACTGACCTCTGGAGATTCAAAAACGTGTAGAATTTATTCAAGAAATTTTAAATAAAAATGGGAAGCATTTTGGCTAGAAATGGGATGCTCGAAACGCCGAGCAAAACAAGGAAGGTCATTCATGTTCAGGCATAAAGACTAACCCAAGTAATCTTAACTATAGATCTTATCAACCAAAGGCATTAACAGCGATCTAGCGCATGTCCCATTCCTAAGAATGATTTAAAATAGCCATCGATGGTTTTGGCAATGATTGGATAGTTGTGGGTGCAAATACAATATACAATTATAAGTGATATGAGGGTGCAAGTACCATGCTCGCAAATAACATGTACATGTTATAAATAGAGCTACCAAGCTAATAAATAAAGGAACCATTACAAATGGTCAATCCTATGGTTTTTGTCGCTTTCAATGACGCTTTCAAAGTGCTAGGATCAAATCGGTTGTAATGCTTGCATCCACAGTTTGCACTTCTGAATTCCATTTCCTGGTGCTCTTACAGTGGTGGTGTAGGCATAACCATGAATACACAAGGTGCATACTTGATGCGAACGCAAGCACATTGCCAAACAATTTCCCCCTGGTCCCAGTCTTGCACAAGTCATATATTATTTTCCACGACAAGTCATATTTCATTTTGCAAGTTTTCAAGTCTTAGTTTGGCAATTCCAATCCAAAGAACTTAGATTCGATTTACCTTTTAGTGGTGAGAACCATGAGTCACCTTACATTTCATTAGTCTCAGGGTGGTCCACCACTTTCCTTGCGGTGGGCTTTCATTTTTCAAAGCAACATGCACACCTACACTTTACACTAAGTTAATTAGCATACTTTTCCAACTTTGCCTTAATTCAATCCCTGGAAGAGGTTTAAGGTGTCAAAGCTCATCCAAGTGGGGCCCAAATGGCGGGGCAAAGGGGCCATAAGGTGGCTTCACAAGGTGACCAAGTTAGCAAATGATGGGTTTTATTTTCAGAAGTCATATGCTTACTTGTACCAACCCCTTGCAATTAGCAAAGACTTTAAATCCATCTAGCCAGTCCATTTGGAGGGGGAGTTTAAGGATGCAAATCATGCTCCAAGTGGGGCCCAACTGATGGGGCGAAGGGGCCCCACAAACATCCAAGGGTGGGCGACACATTCTACCCAAAGTGTGATTCTCAATTCTCATCACACACACACACAAAAAAAAATAAAATAAAATAAAATAATAATAATGAAAATAATAATAATCTGCCATCAAGGACAAGTTAGGGGAAGGGTGAGTCAATGCATGGGTAACAATTTGTGACTCGGACGATCCGGACTCATGATGTTCTCGAGTGGAGCCGAGTCGAGTCGAGTTCATCAACTATGAAAATCTAAAATCTCCATAGAGTTGCAGAGAGAGAGAGACAGAAAGAGAGAGACAGCAATGGTAGAGCTGAGGCACTCGACCTCAATAGGGAGCAGGACGACGTCTTCGTCTTCTCCTGTGAAGAGAGACGAAGCCGTTCTACCCTTCGTCGGAGAAGACGAAACCGACGACGACGACGACAGAGACCATCGCTCCATTTCCACCGCCACCGCCACCACCACCATCACCTCCTCCTTCTTCTTCTTCAATCACCACTTCAAAGACGATTCCTACTACAAGATCTTTCTCTCCCTCCTCGCCCTTCTCCTACTCTCCTCTCTCTTCGCTCTTCCCTTCCTCTGGAATCGTCTGGTCAGTTTAACGTTCTCGTTTTTTCTTCTTATGATCTTCAATCCCATCGCTATCTATTGCATTGCTTGGGTTTGTGGTTGTGGGTATCTGCTGCTCAATTTTGGGATGTGGGGTGCTTTTAATTTAGGATTTTGCACTGTTGTTGGGTCCTTTTCGGATTGGAATTCACATTTGAATTCGCTGCAGATTGGTGTTTATGGGCATCTGCTGCTCCTTTTCAGATGTGGAGTGTTCTTAATTTGGGCTGTTGGGTCCTTTTTCCGCTTTAATCTCGCATTTACATTGGTAGATTGGTGTTTATGGACATCTGCTGCTCGATTTCGGATGTGGGGTGTTTTGAATTTGGGGTTTTGGGCTGTTGGGTATGTAGCTTAGCTGGGATTGAGAGGTGCAGTGAACTTGGTTTTCGCATTTGACCTTGAGGATTGGGGTTTGGGAGATTTGGGTGGTTCAAGATGTAGAAATTTGGTCTTTTGTGGTGACTGGGTTTAACCAAAATGTGGGAAGATTTCTGTTTTCCCTCTCATGTTCATATTCACACTCACATTAGTGGGTTGGTTTTTATTGATATCTTTTTGTCGATGTGGAATTTGGGAGACTTTGGATTTGGGACTTGTGCTGTTGGCCATCTAGCTTAGGATTGAGATGTGCCATGAGTGTCGTATTTACATTATACTCTGAGTGTTGGAAGAAAGGGGGGGGGGGGGGGGGGGGGGCGGCGCGCGGGCCGCATTCAAGATGATGGCATTTGGTGTTTCTGTGGTGATTGCACTTGACCCATGCTCTTAGGGAAAGAGATTTTGCTGGATTGATCACATGGGCTCAGTGAAATTATTGGAAGAGGTATATCCTACTGTGGACTACATCAGACTGGAAGTGAGGCAGATGCATTTGTCTGGTGGGTGGTTGTAAAAAAATTAAAACCTCCGACAATAAATTAGGCAGATGCATTCATGAGGTGGATGGTTAGAAGCTTATGCTTCTGCTTTTGCTTTTGTTAATGTTTCCTACAGGACTTTGTGGGTTACATTTGAGAATGCTCATAAAATTTTTTTTGGCGGTACATCTTTCTACATTGATATGGTTTCCATTCTCTAGTTAATTTATTGTTCTCCTATTTTCATTGTTTGGGGAGGCCTTATGCTTGTTATTTCCTGATTTTCTTGTATGCTGACATCCATACATATTTATTTGCGTGCTTTTCGCGGATGGGTTATATGACGGTGATTCTTTGGTGAGGCCTTAATGTGTTGTTAATTTCAATTTTCTTGTAGAATGCTCCTTATTTATGCAGCAAAGATGGTATTGTTCTTCGCTGCCCACACGTAAGTTCTTTATGAATGACCTATATGACTTCATGTTCCTGTACAAGATGAGTTGATAATTGGTATTGATATTTTCTCGTCTTTTTTCTTCTTTAAGCTTTCCTTTGCATATTTATGTAAACTTGTGCCTTGTGATATCCTATTGTTACTATTGTTGTAGGTGAAGGAACCACCTTCACTTTGGGAAAACCCTTATTCTGCAACCACCTCATGGAAACCATGTGCGGAGCGTCGGAGTAATGGAATTTCAGGTAAGCTATGATTTGTCTATGATGAGATTGCAATCATTTGGCACCAACCATCGTGAACACACTCTTAACCTAATACGTCAGTTACATCCATGAAGCTATGTACCCTCTTTATTTTGATCGAGATCGTCTTTAATTATAACTTACTGATTATTTATGTGCTTGCCATCATTTTAAGCATGCTCAGTTCTATGTTTTTCCCCGTTTTAGAAGGGTAAATCATTCTCTCCTTGTATTGTTAATGCCTGAAATAAGGATGCAAGTTCTGTATCCCCCATGATTGCAAGCTGCCGAGCACATCTTTAATTACCTGGGTTATTTGAAAATTCAAAAATGTTAGATTTGGTCCCTTCATTTGTTATACATCTTTATTTTGAACTCTGAATATTAAGTAAGCTAGTTTAAGAAATGTTCCTTCATTTGTTGTTACTCTTTATTTTGAACTTTGAATATTAATTTAGTTAGTTTAAGAAATATAAAATATTAATTTTCAACTCTGAATATTAAGTAAGCTTCCTTAAGCAATATTATTTTATTGTGAACCAAAATGCTTTAATCGAAGGATGTAATGGATGGTATTTAAGGTCTAGTTGGTATATCAGTCAAGTTTCAGTTCTATAGACCTCACTCAACTTCTGCCATGTTGTTCAATTTTCATATACGGTTAGTTTGAGCACTTTCTCTTTACTAATTCTGATTCATATTTGCTTTTTTTTTTCTTTTCTTTTAATTACAAAGTGGTTTCTCTTGATCTTGTTACAGATCTTCCTCCAGAGAATGAAACAACTGGGTATATATTGATCCATGCTGAGGGTGGTCTGAACCAGCAGCGCATAGCTGTATGTCTGCTGCTGCATTGACTTACTTTTTTCCTCTTAACTTCAATTCTTGCATACATGATAATTGCACTTATACTACCCATCTTTGCTGGTTTTGCATATATTTGTTTAGAAATATTGGAACATCATGAATTTTATTATCAAGGAAGCATGCAAATATACCACCTATGAAAGGCTATGTATAAATCACCATCATTAACGTAGGAAAAAAAATCACCACCACCATCATCAATAGAGTCTTATATATCAATTTGGGTTAGCTAAAAGATTATGTGCAAATCTTACTGTGACCATTAAAAAATATGTATTAATCTTACTCTAAATAATCAAGTAAAAGGATATTTCAAATTTTCAGTGGGATTTTGAAAGTAGAAAATATTTAATGATACTTTACAAACAATGTTTAAATTAGTAATTGAGAATTTGTGAAGAATTCGACATGGTGTCATCTTGAAGATGTGTCCAACATGTTATATTGCTCGTTTCAAAGGGATTCTAGCCAAATAGGTGGGGAGTGAGTGGGTGACTCATTTGTGTTATATCAATGGGCATCTAGCAATTGTGACTGCCCTTGGAGGTTGGTGGTTTTTATGGAGAGAATTTGGGGTTTAGCATGTGTTGTTTTATATGATGTAGATCAGGTTGCAGATTGGGTGGCAAATGATGTGGCCAATAAAATTGCTTTGTTGTATGATGTGATGTTTCTTCGTATTTTAGGCAAGTGTGCTCTCTCTTCAAATTTTTAATTAAGTTCTTTCTTACCATAAAAAATGCTTAATGACTCACCATACCAGCTCTATATGAGTTAAGTTTCACAATGTCTCTCCCTTCTATTATGATCTGCATTTTATTTCTCTTTTCTGTGAAATGTACAAGTTCATGTGATTCACTTCCGGTAATTGTTGGTTTGAATTGTAACTTTCATTGGTTGAAGCAAGTGAGAACAAAGCTCATGAGACAAATATTGTTTGTGAAAGTGTGATTGCTATGGTTTTAGATTATGGTGAGGAACAAGTCCTTGCCCATCATTATCTGATTGCATGAGAATTGGGGTCTAATGCCTTCACCTTCGGCTTGCCTGTGCCACCATCTTGTTTGATAAAACATTGATATGCTTACCATCTGACAAGTTTTTTTTTCCCTCCTTTGTCCTGAATCTTCTTTTGGCAACCTGTTTTGACAGCTAATTTACTCCGCAATCTCTCATGGAATTGCAAATTCATTTTTATGTGGCAGCTTCCTGTAAGATAGTTACATTTTACAACCAGTAGATTGATTAGATAGTTACATTTTACAACCAGTAGATTGATTAGACTTTAGAAGTGTGCAACATGCTGGGAATCTCTTGGCAGGCAAAGAAACCAGAGGTCTTGGACAGACTTCTGCATTTGGAGGCTCAAGAAGCAAATGTGCCAATTGAATTGCAGCATGTTGCAATGTTGAATACAGATGGGGTAGCTTCAGCTGGGGTCTAATCAGGTGCAGGTTTTTTAAGGGGGCTTTATTCTTGTTTTCATTAATGATTTTTCTTTCTTGGAATATTGAGGCTTCGGTAGGCTGGAAAAAGGGATTGCAGTCAAAAAGTTGGTGAAGAGGCACAAGGTGGCTCTACTTCTGCTTCAAGAATCCAGGTGAGCGAGATTATTGATACTGTTATTCGGGATGTTTCCAACTCTTTGAATTATGGATGGGATTGGGTTCCATCTGAAGGATCTTTAGGAGATTTGATCACCATTTGGAGGGAAGATGGATTCTATATGGTGGGTTCTCACAAGAGTCAAAGGGTGCTTGCAGTTAAAATGCATAGTATTTTAGATGATTTCATTTGGGCAATAGCTAATGTGTATGTGCCGAATGTTGATTCTAAGAAGGGGATTTTTTTTACAAGATCTTGGAGGTGTCTTAGCTAAATGGTCGGTCCCTTGGTGATCGTGAGTCGAGCGTCATGAGCGTCGTTCTGTTGCTCGCTCTGCGTCTGATGTGTGGTTTCTTCTGTTGCTTCCATGGCTCGTGGGAAGGGGAAGGTTTTGTGGGTGAGTTGGGTTGGGGCGATTGGATGTGCCAGAGCAGTCACTTAGATACTTCTTTTAATATGGTCTAGTTTGAGTGAAGAGGGAGAAGAGGGGTTCAAACTTCAGATTAGATTTGGGTAGAGGCATATTTTGGTAGGCAAATCCGGATCGTGCAAGAGCCATGATGGCTTCTCTGCTATTACACTAGTGGGGCCCACATGCAAATCATCCTAACCATCCAAACTAAATGTCACCTCCTCTATATAAAGGAGTAGGTCCCACCATCTAATTGAGCACCATAACGAAAATGCAATTAAATAATTCAAATAGTGATGCCACGTTAGCACCAAAATCGCATTTCTATTATAGTTTTCAATCAGATGGTAGTGATAGGTCATTTTAAAATGAAACTGGGATATCTGGATGATATCTTGGTGGGCCCCACAATGGGTTTTCAGGAAAGTATTGCACATTTCCATTGTGGTTCTCAATGGAAAGAGTAGGATTCAGTCCTTTACTCCTTTTGCAATGAAGCTTGGATATCTGGATCATATCTAAGTGGGAACCATGATGGATATCTAGATCATTTCTCAAGGAAGACTTCTGTGCTATGCTAGTGGAATTTCATTAGAGGAGTGGACTCAATAAGGAGCTCAAAGCTACTTTCCTTACCCTTATCCCTAAAGTTCCAAATCCTGTGGACTTAAGGGATTATAGACTTATCGGTTTGGTGGGGTGCATGTATAAGTTATTAGCAAAGGTTTTTTTTTTTTTTTTGAGCAATAAAATTATTGCAGTTATAAAAAAAAGTTATTAGTGACGATTCTTGCTAATTGGTTGAAACAAATCCTCCCCCTTATTATGAGCCCTTTCCTAGCTAATAGACAAATTCTAAATGGTGTGCTAGTTGCAAATGAGCTCATTGACTCAGGGAAGTGGATGAGGAAAGAAGGGGTGATTTTCAAAATAGATTTGGAGAAGGCTTATGATCATGTCAAATGGGACTTTCTAGATTATATGTAGTTCAGGTTCGGCTTTGGAGAGAGGTGGCGGGGTTGGATGAAATAATGCATCTCATCTACTTCCTTCTTTGTTTTGGTTAATGGTTCCCCTTCTAGGATATTTAAAGCCTCTAGGGATCTTAGGCAAGGGGACCCCCTATCCCCCTTTTGTTCATGATTGTGACTGAATCTTTGGGTGCTTTATTGGTTAGGTGGTGCAACAATGTTTCACACTTGAGAAAAATAGACCACTCTCCCAATGGATTTATCGAATCCAAGATGGATTCTTGCCTACTCCAAGACACAAACATAACTAAGAAACACACCATAACTGGAGGGAAAACTCAATCTGAATTTTATGAATTATCAAAGCATAAGCAACTACAATGAAAGTCTCTCTTATTTATAGAGTAGCAAACCTAGTTTTTGGCAAGCACGACTTACTAATTTAAAACCAGGAACTTCCTAATCCTATTAAACAAGAAATAATAATAGTAGTACGAGAATTATACAATGTGCTACAGTAACTCTTAGCCAATTGGGCCTATGGTTGAACCCAATGGATTGGGTTGACCCGTGGGTTAATGTTTGGGGCGTCGCTGCCTTCTTGGGCCGGGTTCGTACTGCATCAACTCTCCACATCTTGAAAAAACTCAACTCCAACGAGTTAATAGCTTGATAATGCTTATAAAGATCTGGATTTAGGTGCTGGAAGTAAGATGTAGTATTCCAAGTAGCCTCAGAAATGGGGGCAGTTTTGCCATCGGACAAGAAATTTTTGATATCCTCCTTAACATGTAAAAACAAGCTGATCATCATGAATATCAACAATTTTGTCTTAAGGTGGAAGAGGAGCTAGAAAAACAATTGCATGTTCTTCGGAGTCTTCATCATTGTTATGGCCATGGTAGAAGTCAAGGTCTGCCACATTAAACGTTGGGCTGATGTTAAGATCTGGTGGTAATTCCAACGTATAGGCATTATAACTGAGCTTCTTCAAAACTTTGAATGGTCCAGCATTCTGAGGATGTAGTTTCTTATTTGCACTAGGTGGTAACCTTTCTGGATGGATATGAACCATAACCATGTCTCCTTTAGAAAAGTCAAGGAAATGGCGATGCTTGTTTGCATGAGCTTTGTAGCTTTCATTGCTAACAGCGATATGGCGTCGAACGTCATCATGTATTTGTTGCATGTGTTTGATGAAGTTATCTGCTTCAGCACTTGGGTGTGCTTCAAGAGGTAACGGAACAAGATCAATAGGTAAGCGCGAACGAACACTTGTGATTGCCCCAAATGGAGAGATTCCTGTGGAGCGGTTAACTGAATTATTGTAAGCAAAATCAGCCATGGGTAGTTTTTGATCCCAAGTAGAAGTATTGTCACGAACAAGACAACTTAATAACTGACCAAGACTACAATTGATGACTTTGGTCTGTCCATTAGTCTAAGGATGATTAGTAGTAGAAAAATGGAGTTTTGTCTTAATTGTCATCCACAAAGTCTTCCAAAAAGTAACTGATGAATTTGGTGTCACTATCAGAAACAATTGTCTTTGGAAGTCCATGAAGATGAACAATTTCTTGAAGAACAATCGAGCTACTTTATAAGCATCAGCTATTATATTGCAAGGGATAAAATGAGCCATTTTTTTAGAAACGATCCACAACAACGAAGATTGAGTCCACTTTGCGGGTAGTCTTGGGCAAGCCTAATACAAAATCCGTGTTGATATCTTTCCAAGGAACATTAGGAATTAGTAATGGCTAATATAACCTTGTATTCTTTTTGTTAACCTTGGATAACTAACAGGTGTGACATCTTTCACAAATACTGATGACATTGAGCTTCATGCGCGGCCAATAATAACGATCATCCATAAGAGTAAGTGTCTTGTCACGTCCTAAGTGACTACCACAACATGAAATCCTAATCCTAAAGATTGTGATAATTGCACTTCATGAGGTAATACTGTTAGTGCTAGTGGAAGCTTTTATGAGCTCTTTAATTGTGTCTTCTAAAGCATCCACTTACGCGTATAAATCTTTGATGCAATTGTCGTGCTGATTATAGGTGAATGTGACCGGTGTAGGTAGCCATGTGAAAATGATTTTTTCTTTGGCTGTTGTGGGTCCGGACATGGGTTAGGTCAGACCTAAACTTGGCAGCCCAACTGGACTTGGCTTAAGTTAGATTGGGTCAAGTCAAACTTGACTTGTGCCCAACTGGAATTGGGATTAGGTCTAACAGGTCACGTCAGACTTGAATGTGTGGTCCAACTAGACTTAGCAAACTGTGGCTCAAATTAGGGTTGTCGCATGTGTGGGCCTTTTCTTTCTTCTTTGACTAAAGTGCAAAGAAAGAAAAAAGGAAACGAGAAGAAGGCTTATCTGGTGGACTGGAAACAAAGGAGGGCTTTCAACTTTTGTTGTCGACGAACAGCAAACCTTGACAAGCGGAGGATGCGTTCGTGCTGGAGCCTGATCTATTGCTTGCTGGTGGTGATGGAGATGCTATGGTGGTGGTGTTGATGGTGCTGAAGTTGGAGGCCGACGACCCTAGTGCTAGGTACTCATCTCTCTCTCTCTCTCTTTGCTCCTTTTTTTTTCTGTTGCTTCGTTTTCTTTCTTTTCTTGTCTTTTTTTTTCTTCTTCTGCTTATGGGATCAGTGAAGCGGATGGAGGCTTTGTGGTTTGATGATTGGGATTGGGATGGTAGTTATGGTTTTGAAGGGGGTTGCGGACTTGCGGAAGTGGGTTTCGGTGGGCAGAATGGGTTTGGTATGGGTTGCAAGTGTGTCGAATTAGGTCAGCTAGGGTGTGTTCAGTGGCAGAAGGTGCTGCAGTGGGAGTGGATTTGGGTTTGGAGGGTTTTGGGGGGTGGATAGAGAGGGTGGGATTAGTTGGGTGAGTATGGATGGTTCAATTAGGTTCCTTTTGTCAGAGATTTGGGGTCGGGAAATTTGAGAGGTGGAAGGGGGGCAGGGGCAATGAAGGTTGGGGAATTTTGAGGTTGATTGGATTTGGTGATTGGGGATGGGGTTTCGGCGGTGATGGATTTGTGATTGATGATAGAGAAAAAAAATCCGGAAAGTACAGAAGTCTTCCTAGCAATTGCTCTTCATCTCTGATATCAATTGGCGCAGCCATATTTCACAATTGAGAAAAATAGACCAATCTTTCGAAGGATTGACTGAATCCAAGATGGGTTTTTGCCCTAAGGCACAAACATAACCAAGAAATACACCATAACTGGAGGAAAAACTCAATCTGAATTTTTTTAATTATCAAAGCATAACCAAGAAAGACTTACTAATTAAAATCAAAAACTTTCTAATCCTATTAAGTAAGAAATAATAATAGTAGTAGGATAATTATAGAACGTGCCATGGTAGCTCTCAGCCAATTGAGCCTATGGCTGAACCCAGTGGACCGGGTTGACCCATGGGTCAATGTTTGGGCCTACCTGCCTTTTTGGGTCGGGTCCATACTACATCATTAGGGCAAAGGATATTGGTCTGTTCGGTGGGTTTGACATGTGTCGTGGAGGAATGGTGGTCACTCACCTCTAGTTTGCAAATAATACAATTTTGTTTTGCTTGGCTAGTAAGGAGGAGGTGGTAAATTTGAAGCGGGTTCTTCGGCATTTTCAATTGGGTTCTGGTCTGAAGGTTAAAATGTCCAAGAGCATGCTTGGGGCGGATTGTATGGAGGTCTTCCAACCGGAGGCAACGCGAGATCTAAAGATATGTGGGGCGTGGTTTTAGAGAAAGTTGAAAGGAAACTGTCTCTTTGGAAAAGGAGTTATTTGTCTCTAGGCGGTAGGATTTGTTTGATTAATGCAAGCCTAGCTAACATTCTGTTCTATTATATGTCTCTATACAAAATGCTTAAGAAGGTGTGTGCGGCTATAGATTGGCTAAGGCGTGATTTCCTGTGGGAGGGGAATAGTGATAAAAAGAAGATGGACATGATGAAATGGAGTGAAGTAATAAAGCCTAAGAGATATGGTGATTTGGTTCTTGGGGATCTTGAGAAAAAGAATTGAGCTCTTTTAGCTAATTGGTGGTGGAGCTTTGGGGAGGAGAGGGAGGCTCTTTGGAGGAAGGTCATGGCTTTCAAATATGGTGTGGAAAAGCAGTGATGGACTCCTAAGCTTGTGCCTAGGTATTGTCTTTCCTATGTTTGGGGTGGGTGGGTGGGTGGGGATTGTATATATGGGGAATGTGTCCAATGTAAGGGGTGATGTTTTCTCTAGAGGGGTAAGTTTTCTTGTTGGGGATGGGATAGAGGTTAGTTTTTGGTTTGATGATTGGGATGGAGTTGGTCCTTTGAGGTGTTTGTTTCCTAAGGTCTATAGAGTGGCATCCAATAAAGAGTCTTTTGTGTGGGATTATAGCACAATAAGTGATAATAATGTGTCCTAGGTAGTGTCCCTTATGAGATCCCTTCGTTAGTTGGAGGAGGTCCAGTATAGTGAATTGTTGAGTATGCTTTCTAACATTTTCTATTTGTAGAGAAGGCAAGGATAGGCGGATTTGAAAACTGTCCACTTGGGGGGCCTTTTCGACTATGGCTTTCTACTCCGCACTTACGGAGGTAGTACTTCCAAGAGCTTCATGTGCGTTGGTATGGTTGGTGTTGGTGCCTCCTCGTGTTGAAGCTTTCTATGGGCTAGCAGTAGCCGAGAAGATCTCGACAGCTGATAATCTGAGGAGAGGCTTACTGTCGGGCTCTATTTCAGATACTTGTGTTTTGTGCAGGAAAAAAAAAATGAATCTATAGACCAACTCCTACTTCATTGTGAGGAAAACTCCTATATTTGGTCCTATTTCATCAATTTGTGTGGGTTTTCGTGCTGTGCTCCAAGTACCTTATCAAGCTTGGCGGAGGCATGGGTTTGGGGGCCTTTTTGAGGATGTGGGTTGTTGCTATGGCGTTTCGTTCCATTTGCCATCCTTTGGATAGTTTGGAAGGAAATGAATAAGTGGTTTTTAGAATTTTACAATTTTGTTGGAGGATTTGATTTCCAAGATTAAGCTTTTATTTTTATTTTTATTTTATTACCAAGTGGGCTTTGGTACAAGAGGATTTTAGTAATCTCAAAGTGTCGAATTTGTTTCATAATTGGGAAGCTTGATTATGGTGTGGAGCTCCTAAAGTGAAGAAGCCCATTATTTGTATTCCTTCTCCTTGTGAATCATTGAAATTTAATGTGGATGGTGCAATGAGAGGCAAGCCGGGGTTGGCGGGTATCGGCAGGGTACTGCGTAATGATAACAGTGAAGTATTGCTTATGTTTTCTAAAAGTGTGGGGATTAGAGATTCCAATGAGGCTAAAGTAATGGCTATTTTGGAGGCACTTAGCATCTTCTCGGCTTCTTTCCATGGTTGTTTAATGGTGGAGAGTGATTCTACTAATGCAGGGCGTGATTCTAGTCCTTGGAAGTTCCAATTTCACTTCAATAAAATTAAGAAGCTTTCCTTCTCCTTGGTTGTTTTCTTTTCTTGTATTTCTAGGTGTGCCAATAGTATGGAAGACGCATTGGCTAAACAAGTGGTGGATAGATCTTCTCCATGGGTGGATTTATCTATGTAATTTGTGGTATCTTTGAGCACTTTGGTTTGATGATTCTTGTAAAGATAGTGGCAACCTCAATGGATCATCTTAGCACACTGGGTCAACTTAACCTATTGGGCCAATCCAAAGTCCAACCAAGCTAACTTGACTCAGTCAAGAATCAAATTTGTACAGTCAAATGCGTAGTGTACATTAGTTGTAGTTTCCCTTTTTAATTTGTAAATCACCCAATCAATGGGCCAAACATTCTATATTTGGATAAGTAGGTGTATATTTAAAGATATAGTGGGATCACAAGGGAGACACGTTTGTCCTCAAAATCTTTTTGTGTTCAATTCATTCGTAATTCTCTTTGTTTCGGTTCATGGGGTATATTGCTCTTAAACCCTTGTACTTTTGTTTCGTCTAATTAACAAGGTTTTCATTACCGATCATAAAAAAGAAAACAAAAATTTATAGTGGGCAGTTTGTAATTTAAACTCCAAGCATATGCTTGTAGGCTTTGTTGGGAAAGGTTTTGTTTTATTATTTTTTTCTTTTTTTCTTTTTTGTTTTTTTGTTTTTTTTTAAGGCTTCCTTTCTTATGGGTCTTTTGCTAACTCTTAAATTTTTTTGTTCTTCCTCTTTTTCTTCCAAGTTGTTCATCCATACCTCAAACTTGTATGCCTCTTTGGAAGGAACCTCTCTCTTATGTATCTCCCACAAAAAGAAAGACTAGATGACTCTGGCATTTCTTTTTCTTTAATAAAATCTTCATCACAAATTATGAACAGATATCTGTGTTGTTACGAGTAGTTTTTTTTTTTTTTGCTTTATGTTCTTTTGGATGAAATTATCATATATTACCTGTAGCATTCGCCAGAAATCTGAAAATGTTTTGTATCCTGTTTGCACCTTTTCTGTCTGACAATGTTTCTGAAACTACTGTCTGGAACAGATGTTTGCAAAGTACTCAATCTGTTTGGGGTTGTTCAGCTTTCATAGTGTTATATCATCAACTCTATAGACACTCAAAGAAAATTTTCATAAATTGTGAGACTTTAAAAAAAAAAAATTGGTGAGGAATGCTTTGTATTCTTCTATACTTATTTGACTTCTTGCCTTGTCAGTCTTATGTTCTGTTAACTGCTGTGGCTAAACATGAAACATTTTGGAAGGAATTGTGCCTTTATATTTATTTGAATTCGTTTTTTCTTGACAGTTTCAGTACTTTTCTCCTAAGCCTTCTTTATCTTCCCAAGGAGCCTTGAAAGAAATACTAGCATAATCCACAGCTTATATCATAAGAACTATTTAGCATTATACCTTCGGTAGCATCAAAAACTCAAGTTAGACATTGCTGAATCTGTCATGCTGGTCATGGATGTAGTTCATTAATCCAATGCAATAAAATTAAAATTTGATTTTTCATGACAGATTTGAAGAATTTGTTGGCAGCATTTTTGTGGTCTTGATTCTGCTGAAACGTTGCATAATCAATTGGTTCATTGTTTTGCTTCATTTAGTTCTTCATAATATTGATATCAACAATTAATTTCAATATGAATGATCCAAGTTAAATTCCAATAGGTTCTTCCATTGAAAATATAAAATCAAGCTACTAATAGTTTTTTGCTGGTAAAACTAGAAATATTGTTTGCTAATGTTTATATTTTGCAGATATGTAATGCTGTTGCGGTGGCCAAAATAATGAATGCCACCCTTATTTTGCCTATACTAAAGCAAGACCAGATATGGAAAGATCAAACGTGAGATACTATATCCATGCTCTACATTCTTGATCAATTTTTCTCAGCCACTCCCTTAATCACATTTACATGTTTTGTTTTCTGTCACATGCCCTTTTATTTCTAAGTTTTACCAGAGCTAGTTGGCAATATCCTTTGTATTGTTTATTCTTCTTAGAAGTGTCTAATTATTATATAAAATTTATAGGAGACTTGTATGACAAAACAATAACAACTGAGAAAACTGTGTTGGAAGATGTCTGAATTCCTAGTTGGTGTTGGATTACACCATGGTTCTGCTTTGAGCCCTATCTGTTTACCTTGGTTATTGAAACTAGAGAAAATATCCAAGATGCTGCTTGGCGTGTGTAGTGTATTCTATGGGAGGGATGGGATTAGGGATTCTTGCCTTTGAGAATTCAAATTTGAGATTAATCAAATCAGATGAAGTTAGGATCATTTTGGATCAGAAAGATCTCAGAAAATGCACTGGCTAACTTAGGATGGTGTGGCAAATAAACACTGTTTGTGCATGTCCTGAGCTTCCTTTAAGTCCTTTTCCTGATCCTTTTCCCCTATATGTTATCAGTTTTCTCTTTACTGATGAAATACAGTTCTTTTACTGATTTAAGAAAGGTCGTTGAACATTTCCATTTCAATGTTTTTATCCTTCAGGTTGATTTGTGCACTACCAGTATTTTAGTTGTTACACATACTGCCAAAAAATTTGAGGCCATTGAACCTTGGTACTTCTTGATTTATTAAATGTACCTTTTTAGAAAATGACCATTTTCTTCCCACTCCAGAACATATGTTGTGTAGAAATTTCTGGATACCCATAATGGGTTATTTGGATCTGCAGAATTCATTGGTTCCTCTTATCCTATCTAGTCGGTTGCTTATGTTTACTTAACAAGATTATCTTTGTTTTAATGAAAGTTCTTGTTACTGTTAAAAAAAAAAGATTATTTTTGTTTTATTTGTACTTTTTTTGAATGATGGAACCTCAGTCAAATATCCATACCTTTTTTTGTTGTTCTAATCAATGATTCTCTAACATTGAGTTCTCATTGATAATGCTATATTCTTGCATCTCTTTCTAGTGCTTAGCAGTGTAACTCAATTTTTTCGGTGCAATGCTGAGTGATATGTCATTTTCATTAATTCCCATTGTTCATAGAAGCGAGCCGTATTTATGTCTTGTTTTAATGGTAACTTTGTCATTTTTCACGCACAGGAAATTTGAAGACATCTTTGATGTAGATCATTTTATTGAGTATTTGAAGGATGATGTGCGCATTGTACGTGACATCCCTGACTGGTTTTCTGACAAATCGGAGCTATTGACCAGTCTCAGGTTCATTACATTTCTTTTTTCTGAGATAGACGTTAAATTGGCTTGTTAATAGACCAGATTTGGGCTGGAACAACATGTCCTGATCTAAATCCTTTTGTGTTTCCAAGATTCTAATCTATGATTTGGATCCTCCTACCTGTTATCTTCAAGCTTAGACTTGTTTAGGATCCAGTTTTTGATCTCAATTACTCGATTCTCATCTAAATTTCGATTATCTTAAATGACATGGGTAACATGAATATTGCACAATTTCATAGTCAAAGAATTCTTATGCATGTACATCCCTTCTATATAGTGCAAAATTTTGAGTTTTTATCATGATTGTTGTTATCATTAGCCTTATCCCATCAATTGGGAATTGGCTTGAAGAGTTCTACTCAACTCTAAAATAAGCTATTTCCATATTTCCTATATTTCTAACTTTGGACAATAAAAAATAACACAAAATGCATAAGACATGCTGGAGCCTGAATCTGGATCAGACACATTTTTTTAAATGGATCTTAAACTTAGTTTTGGATGCAGTTTGATGGGCCCAAATGAGTGTCCAGATCTTGCAACAAATGGGGCAGACACATTTTGGGCCATGTATTGACAACCTTAATTTTGGCTTTAAAAAATGGAAATCTTCTTGCTGTTTTCATTCCAGAAAATGGAAGCTTTTTTTGCTGCTACTTTTTTTTTTGCTTGGTTTGATGTGTGTGTGGGGTGGGTTGGGGTGGGTTAAAGAAGAGTAATTGGTGGATTGGGAAATGGGAATGCAATCTTCCCTGTTATTTTGACGAGGGACTTCTTTACAATGTTATATATTGGCACATCTATTGGAATTGTCGTTAAACCAAACCATACTAGTGTATTCATATCCATCCCTACTTTGATCATCTGATGTTCTGTAATCTATTTCATGTCAGGTAGAGCTGTAGAGGCAATTTAATTTGGCAATAATATGGAAATTAATTGAGAGAGTGTACTTTAGTCTTCCAAATGTACAATATAGAAATTGGTTCTCAGGGGCTGTCGGGTATATGAGGCCTGTTGCCTAATAAGTTCTCTAGTCAATCATGAATGTTAATTTCTATGAAACTGAATTTATTTACCGTTAAATGTTTTCAGATTGTTAAGTGTCAGTGTTAACCCTGAATTATAAATGTCAAACATGCCCAAGTGAAAAAGTACTGAAAAAAGAAGGTAACAATCGGTTGAGAAGAAAAAAAAATTAAAATTACCGTCTGATAGACTTCTCCTGCCATAAATACAAACAACACGTATACACACCATTGGCCCAATGCATGTATATGCAAGACCTACTTTGTTCCTAGTAAATTCCTACATTTTCTCCTAGTCTATCCCTCAATGAGGTTTCCACACGGCGCTCTCTCTCTTAAGATGCTCTGTCTTGGAACTTGTGTGTAGGGTTCTAGTTAAAGAACATTTGATTACTAAGAAATTGGTCAATTCTTTTGTGGGCCAAGGGACCTGGTTGAGTCATATCTAGGCCTGGCCCAACTTTAGAAACACGAGCCTGTATTTGGCCAAGACCAACATAGACTTAAGTGCCTAGCCCTAGCACCGCGCATGGAACATATTAGGCCCAAGCCCTCTCATTCAGTCAATTGGCCAGGCTTGGCCAGACTTTCTATCACTTATCATGCCAAATGAGTCACGAGACTAGAAGCACTACTTGCTACTTGTGTGGGATGGGCTGGGCCAAGCTGGGCTTCAGGCTTTCTACCCCTCAATCCAAACCCAGCCCAAATTTTAATGTGCCAAAATTTTAAATCCAGCCCTGGCCTGAATATTACACCTAAGGTCCAAACCTGGCATGGGAGAAGCCCTAATTGCTTGCCTTTTTTCACATCAAGGAGTCTGCACAAAGTCAATGATTTTGATTTGGACCTTTGCCCACATCAGTTTCTTCTTGAATCTTTTTCAAAAATTTATATTCAAAAGCTGGAGGGAAGCTTTCAAAACCTGCAGGAGGCTTTCTTCGGCAAAATGAATTTATTTACTGTCCAACTTCCCCTAGGCCCCAAAAATTATCTGAGGTTTGTGATTGATAACAATTGCGATTCTTTTTGTGATGTCATCAATCAGAGGCAGATTTTTTTATGGAACATATTTCAATCTCTCTTTCTCTCTCTCTAGATTATGTTTCTAAAAGAAATTTTTTTCAATTTATTGGCAGGCGAACTGTTAAAAACATCCCCAAGTATGCTCCAGCACAGTTCTATATTGACAATGTTCTTCCGCGTATCAAAGAGAAGAAGATAATGGCTCTAAAGCCTTTTGTTGATAGGCTAGGGTAAGTCATGGATTTGAGAGTGTCCTAACTTTTATCTTTCTCTGCTTTTGCATTTCACAAGGTGGTTGAACTCTACCACCTTAGTGTTCTATGTTGAATGCATTCAAATGTGAAGTCGCAGTAGCTTTTTCATTCTTCATCAGTGTGTGTTGCTATTTGGAAATTCAATTAGGAATGTTGATTTTAAACCTAAATCAAATTTACTCTTAGAAAAGAAGCTCAAATCTGTTTTGATTCCCATTCCTTATTATTAATTTTTTGTGTTTTTTACCTTTCAGGTATGATAATGTTCCACCAGAAATCAATAGACTAAGGTGCAGGGTAAATTATCATGCTTTAAAATTCTTACCTGAGATAGAGGAAATGGCTGATCAGCTAGCATCCAGGATGAGGAACCGCACTGGCAGTTCGAATCCTTACATGTAAATCACATTAGCCGCCTTTTGCTTGACTCCGTGCTTAAATAATTTAGTTTTTAGTGCTTTCTCCAGAAGCTGCCAATTCTTAGCCTTAACAATACTAAAATAGCTTATTGCCAAAACAATACTAAAATAGGTTTATATGATGATTAACTCTTTTTTATTTTTTTATTTTTAATTTATTTTCAATTTCCCTGTTACAATTTAAACATGAGATGCCACCTTATGTTAATCCAAGTGTTTTATGTGGTGGGCCTATCTGGTTGATGCCTAATATCTTTAATATAAAATGAGCTTTCAAATAGACAATTATGGACAACAATCCTAGCTAACAAAGGCAAAATCAGACTCTTGGTGAGGATAATTTTTGGAGTATCTACTATTCACTATGGGTCCATCATATAAATGATTTGGATCATGGAAAGGTGAGCCACTCATTTAACATTAGAACATATAAAAACCTTGTTTCACTAACAAGCTGGACTTATCTATGTTTTTTTTTTTTTAACATAAAAAGGGCACTTCATTTGAGATTTGAGAAGGGTATGGTGGGTCTGTCCTTCTGTGATTTTGTTGGAACAAGAGAGGAAAAGGCAATGATGGCTGCTTATAGACAGAAGGAATGGCCTCGGCGTTACAAGGTACTAAAGAATCTGCCTTTATGAAACTGTCTTTTTCCTTTAGTAACCCACAAAAGTTGAGAAAATACTGTATTAGCTTGGTCTGATGGACTACATCCGAATGCAGAATGGGTCTCATCTCTGGCAGCTGGCCTTGCAAAAGAGAAAGGAAGGACGGTGCCCCCTTGAACCCGGGGAAGTGGCTGTGATCCTTCGAGCAATGGGATATCCCAAAGAAACTCAAATCTATGTTGCTTCTGGACAGGTCTATGGTGGACAGAACCGAATGGCGCCTCTAAGGAATATGTTCCCTAATTTGGTAATACTCCGTCTCTACCCTGACTTAAGTAGACCGTCTTTGCCCGAGGTTGACTCATTATTTTGCTAGTCAAGGACAATTCTCCTGATTTTGATATGTGAAAAATGTAGGAGGTTGATAGTTTTCTTAGTCCCAGAAAGGTTAGTACCCAATTACTTTCTTTAGAGAATGAGAAAAGTCTAACTGAAAAATATAATTTTCCAAGTATCTGTAATAATCTAGTAGATGTTCATTCAAGTCAAGCTGTAAGAAGAAGGGAAACATAACCAGCTGCTTTTCAGGATTCTTTCTAGATTCATGGAAATTCTAGTCTTAACGAGAACTGTTTGCAAAACTGAGAAAATGGGTTGGCTGACACATTTTTTCAGTTTTAAGGCAGTGGCACCACACATGCTCCGCTGTTAATCGAAGCTGAGAACATCACAAGCACTGAAAATTTCTGAACCAAGAAAAAGGAAAATATTTTTTTGCTAAAATGCTAAGTATATCATTAAGAGAAAGGGCTAAAGGAAAAGGAACAAACCACCCCCCCCCCCCAAACCAACAAAGAAGAATACAGATGAAAGCCGATTAAAACAGCAGGCCATGACTAAGGACAAGGAAAACTATACAAACACAGATAAACCAGAGAAGACGAATAGAAAACCATGCAAAATAGAGCGAACATTACAGAATGGCTACACAAAAAAGGGCTGCACATAGGACTAGACAGTCTCCTGCATAGGGTGGTGATGTAGTATGGGCCCACAAGTGGTCCATCTTCATGTTAGATTAGAATTATATTATTTTTATTAGTAGATTTCTAATTACATTGTTATTAGGAAAGTTTCTATTAATAGCTTAGGGTTTGCTTAGGCATTAAGTTTGCTTTTATTATTTAGATGGCGTTGTAGACATGAGATTTGTCAGACTTGGATTGATTAAGAGAATTAGGTTTTATCCCTGAGAGGTGCGTCCTCATGCGTTTGAAGTTTGTTGATGATTCAAAGTGTCCTTGAACATGTGCTTCAGCACCCCTACGCAGCCCTAACCCTAGGGCCTGCATTAGGTGGTAGCTTCCTCCCTGATGTAGAGAAGAGAATATGCTAGAGAGGGCCTAAGTATGCTATGCAGCAATAGATTTCTTGATTTTGAAATGGCATTTATGGCAGACAAGAAGAGGGCAGCAGAGATTTGGCAATCCCCTTTCTTGCAACCATTTGAAAATGCATTCTGCAAGATGACAGCAGAAATGGGCTCCTGGAGGTGCAAACCAGCACATTGTAGGATGAGGGTCTTGAAGTCACATTATGGTCTTATCCTCGCTCTGGAAACTAGCTGTCTCTCAAGGAGGCAATTTCAGCACTCCTGAAGATAACAAAATACAATGAAAGCTCACTTGTTTTCTAACTTAGAAAGATAATACGACTCATGAAGACCGTGACTAATAATGCCTTACAATTTGGACACTTTGAGCCTTTATATCTTACATGTGGCATGGTTTAGTAATCTACTAATCTCTCCCATTTGGCCATCTCTCAAGAGTCAAGAATTCTACCTGCATTAAAGGACTGACATTTAATTGACTCCACTCAAATTTAGACTAGGATAAGAAATACTAAAGTTGCCGACATGTAATATAATATTGCATCTCTTGGATACCATCTACGAACGGCCTACCACTGCATGTGTAAACTCAAGGACAGAGAATACTAGGCAAACCTTTTGTTGGGAGTCATATAAAAGTTAGCTATGGTGTCTATAATTGTTTGCATTTGTGATGCTTTGGTAGCAAGTGATATTCTTTTGGTTGATTTGCAGTTTAATTGACCATTACTCTGGGTTATAGGTGACCAAGGAGGAGTTGGCAAGCAAAGAGGAACTGGATGGTTTCAGGAAGCATGTTACAAGCTTGGCGGCTCTTGATTTCTTAGTTTGTCTGAAATCTGATGTCTTTGTGATGACACATGGTGGCAACTTTGCCAAGTTGATAATTGGGGCACGGAGGTACATGGGGCACCGGCTCAAATCCATAAAACCGGACAAGGGGCTCATGTCCAAGTCCTTCGGGGACCCCTACATGGGATGGGCAACGTTCGTGGAGGATGTGATTGTCACTCACCAGACACGGACTGGCCTTCCTGAAGAAACTTTTCCTAACTATGATCTTTGGGAAAACCCTCTTACACCATGCATGTGTAGAACATGAACCACAGACCAATTTCTATCTGTTCCAGTAGACCACTTGTGCATGTACACCACCCAAGAATTTCAAGAATTTCCTCATTTTGCTTTTAAAGCAGTAGATACGGTATTTCTTTTTATTTGTATTGTTTCTTCTTTAGGTGTTGTGCTTGCTTGTTGATTTCAGGGTTTATAACAAGATTGCGATACCAACTACAGATAGGGACATCAAAGATCAGAAGTCTTTTTGTAGATGAAATGAGGTATTATTTTATTGAAAATGATTTATCTGAGGATTGCCTTGGACCCATATCTTTCAAGCATGAGTTGGCAAGGGATCCGTTCTTTTTCCTTCTTGGTGCTATTTTGGGTTGCTTATCTAGGAGTTACATTCTCTTTGAGGACCCAACCATTGGTCTCCCTGGGCATGTGTGCAAGACTATGATGCCAACACCACTCAACCATTGATCATATTTTATTCCTACAAAAAAGTTGAATTTCACTCATCTATAGGTTTTTGGATCATTTTGTGATTTTAGAGAGGAATTTTTGGGACTTTCAGTGTCTGTAAAATAGCAGGAGAAATGTTCCTATGTGGATGAGAGGATGGGAATTTTCATGTGACTGACTTGTATGGGGCTACCTTTGCTTGATCCAGGCCATTAATAACGAACCCCTTCCCCTTGAGTGTGCATTGGTCTGAATTTCATGGCACTTGGTTTGACATGTACTTTTGGATAGATCACTATGTAAATCGATGATCTCTTTTTGTTTTTTTTTCATGCATTGATCAATTGGAGTGAAACTCGATTGTTAGTTCGTATCATGGACATTTATTTTATTTATGTTACCATCAGCGTTCTTATCATCTAAGCAATATTTTTCTTATATATATTTTTTTCATGTTCAAATTTTATTTTTATTCGGGTTGGGTTCAAATTTGAATTCAAGGCTTCTTTTATACTTGGTGCGTTGGAGGTCAATTTGATCTGATCTAACCCAATTCCCTCGTGGGTAGTGTGAGCCTGGATCCTCTGCAAGCTTTGCTGTAGAGTAGTTTCTCTTCAGCATTTTCAATAGAACATGTGGCATGTTTATGTGGCTCACTAGCTTGCTGAATAAAAGGAGAATTTCTAGGCCAAGAATCTCTTTATTTAAAATCAATCTCTCATGGATCAATTATATTCATGGTCATCAGCAGTCTTCCAACCAAAGCCCATGAAATGGCTGGTAGCTATTGACCATCCTTTTCCAATCCCTAGAATATTTTCCAATTAATCTTATTTCCCAGATTGATAATCTAGGAAATCCTCTTTCTAAGTGGTGGAAAACCCTCTTTTTCTTTCTTTCATATAGTCTTATTATAGCTTAGCTGGTTAGGAAGATGAGCATTCCCTCATATATAAAATAAAATAAAAAAGAAAGATAGCTGTGAGGCTCCTTATGTAATCTATTACCTTTGCCATTTCCATTCTAAAATCGGTGGATGTCTTGTGAGTGTAAGATTTCCCACTTCTTCACTGTTTGGTGCAGCGCCATCTTCTCATTGAAAGAAGGACAAACTCTTTTTAATTATCTAGAAAACAATTTCCAGTAGGGATGTCAAAATCGCTTTTCTGCGATCCCATAGAATTTCAACATGGCATAAATGCATCACTGAAGTGGGGACAAATCCTAGGGAATTGCAAGAAAAAGGCTCAAAACATTTTTATAAACTAAAAAAAAAAAAGGATCAGGCTTGGAAGTCCTATCGAAATGTTAGGGCCTTTTTTTCTCTTCAATGGGTTTAGGGGATTTTTCAGCTAAAAACCCTATATAAAAGGCTTAATGATGCTGCCTTTGACAGACTTGCATACCAAATAAAAAAAAAAAGAATTTGCCATATAAAAGCGAAAAGGGACTTAATACACTCACCAAAAAATAAAAAATAAAAAAGCCTAAACTATCTTTACCCTCTTCTCTCTCCACTCACCTTCTCTACCTCCCCCTCCTCTCTCCTACCCTATCCCACCTCTCCCTCTGACAACGGTTAGCAGTTCCTGCGGAGGGAGCCGTCGGATCTCCCTTCCCCACCAACACACCCTCCCTCTTCCTTTCTCTACCCCCCCCCCCCCCCCCCCCCCCCCCCCTTCCTTTCCTTTTCTCTCCTCTAATCCTCTTCCTATTTCATTTCTAAATTGTTTGGCCTTGTGAGGGCCGAACAAAAAGAAAATGTTAGGCTAGTCTTAGCCGAACAAGCGGGGTTGCTGTGGAAAGGGAAAGGTGGGGGAGTTGGATATCCCTGCAGTAGGGAGATTGGTCGAACAGAGGGGGAAGAGGGAGAGAAAGGAAGACGAAGAAGGAGAGAGAGGGAGAGGGGGAGAAAGGAAGAAGGAGGGGAAGAAGGGGAGAACAGGAGATCTGGCCACAGCTGGAAAGGAAAATGGGGAAGGAGGGAGCTTTAGCTGCTGATCCTGCCGGGAGGGGAGGTAGTTAGGGGGGGGGGGGGGGGGGGGGGGGTGCAGTTTAAACATTTTTTTATTTTTTATTTTTTTTTGGTGAGTGATTTTTTTTTTTTTTTTGTTGAGTCTAATGAGTCCCTTGCTTTCATATAGTAAATCCCAAAGTAGCAAAATAACAAGTACAGCTGTCCATTAGCCAAAATTCTTTGCCCATAGCTATAAAAGCCCATGAAATGGTTGGTAGCTGTTGCCCCATCACTCTTCTTCCAAGCCTGTGGGCTAAAGGGTGCTCATGGGCCTGGTCAGACTGAGCCCAATTCGGGTCCATCCCACTTTAGGCTGGGATTGGATATATAATTACTGCCTGTTTAATAATAATTGGAATGGGCCTTAATTAAGTAAAAAAAAGCCCAAACCCCAACACAGCCCGAACAATGCAAGGAATGCATGTAATTTAATTTCATTAGTCCAAACAATTGCTCAAATGCCCACATAATTGATAAAAAAATCCGCTCTGCCCAGCCGAATTGTTTAAATGGGCGGACCTGGGCTTGTATTTCCAAAGTTAGGCCAGGTCTAGATATACCTTAACACGCTACGGCCCATGAACACCGCTAGCGGGCTCCACATCTCCCACTCAAAAGCTCAAAAGGAGAAGATCCGAACTTACCGGGCAGTTGCTGCAGAATACTCGTATATAGTATCCATCCACATTGAATACTAAACAGTGTCATTACGTAGGAAGAAGACGTAGAAAGATGGCAACAACAACTGTGCTTCCAACACGTTCTGCAGAAGAGCAAGAGAGAGATGAGAGTAGGAATCATCATATGGTAGAAGGAGAAGGAGAGATGTTAGAAAGCAACAACGGCTGTGATGATGATGGTGATGGAATTGATACAGGAACTGAACATCCAAACGCTCTTCCTCCTCCAAAACTCCATCCGTTGGAGCACTCGTGGACGTTCTGGTTTGATAATCCCTCTGCGAAAAACAAGCAGGCTCCCTGGGGCAGCTCCATCCGACCCATTCACACCTTCTCCACCGTCGAAGAGTTCTGGGGGTATCAATCTCAACCCTTCATTTCTCTCCTCTCTCTCTCTCTCTCTCTCTCTCTCTCTCTCTCTCTCTCTCTCTATAAATATACACATGCATGCATGCATGCATGTATGTATTTATTTATATTTATGTTGGATTTGAAATTAGCTTGATAACTAATGGTGCTTTTGATTGCGCATAATCTAACGATAGGATTTAGTGGATATGAGGATCTGATTCATTTGAAGCCTAATGGCATGTTTGTGCAAGACCCTTTTTGTGGCATTTTAATTTTTTTTTCTACATTGATTTTTTTTTCCTGTGGAAAATGAAGACTCTTTCCAACGCTACAGTTTTTCTTTTTTGGGTCTAGGAAGAATGTTGGGGTGCTTTCAAAATTGGGATTTTCTCTGGATATTATCAAGAGAATGTTGCAGAAAATAAGTTGATTCTAGAGGGTACAGACTAGTGAATAAATGCATAATTAATGTTAAGTATTGTTAAAAATCACTTTACAGATTTTCCACTTTTTTAATGGTATGTATTTTCAATTTTTTTTCTTTTTTTAATCCAATTCTATTGTGGTTTCGTGAGACATTTTAAAAAAATGACAATGTTTTGGAAATTGTAATATGATCGGGAAAATACTGTTTCATTCAAATATTGGTGACATTTTTGAAAATTGTGTGGCAAAAACATTTTCTGCAGTGAAATGTGTTCACACCTTGTGTAAGACTCCAAGAAATGGGTTTCTAGTTTCTAGTTTTTGGGTCACAGTGCCTTTTTTTTATTTATGTTGTTGTTGGATTTGAAATTTGGATATGAAGTGTGCTTTGCATTTTGTGTTTGTGAATGATGTTTTGAATGATTTGTAGAGTTAAAAAAAAACACAGTTCTGTGGTGGTGGAGTGTCTCAAGTTAATTGCATAGGAGTGTAGGAACAATTGTTGAGGAGGATTTTATCTGTGCTACTTGATAGGTTCATGTAGGAACATTGCCTCCATCAACATCAGCTGGTTGCATGCAAGAAGTGAGGTTATTAGGTCATGTTAGAAATTCTATATTTATCCTCCAAAACATTATACAAGAAACTAATGATGTTTTGGGTTTCTTCACTAACTGATGTTTTCTTGATTTTGATGCTTGAGATGCTTCCTAGTTCCTATTGCTTGCATTTATTTTTTCAGTTCAAGTAATATAATTCTCTTCTTTGCTAACTGGTGTTCTTTTGATTTTGATGTTTGAGGTGCTTCCTGTTTCTTGCATTTATTCTTTCATTTCAAATAATAGAATTCTCTTTTAACTTTTGAGTAACGAATAAATTTTTATGATTAGAAGCTTATGTGAAGCACAATGCTGCTGGTGTCATTGCTTGTAATTATTCTTTTCAATAGAGTAATCTATTAGTCCATGATGACTATCCTTAATAAGAACACAATATACGAATAAATTTTGATGGGAGAAAACAGCATCAAGTTAGACCAACTGGAATTCAGGCTTCAATTTTATGCTAGAAGACTACTTTGAACTAGATCTGTGATCCATTGGTGTTTTAATTCGTTCACAAGGGTGATAGAGATATCTTTCAGTTCTAATTTCAAACATAGTCAGCTGGTAAATGATGATGTATAGATTAATCATCATTCATTGTCACCTGTGCCTTATCCAATCATTTTGGGTTCAACTTAATCTTCTTCTTTTACTCTTTGACTCTAAAATGGGATAAAGACCATAGTTCCTAGTTTTTCTAACTTTGGTTCATGTAAGTGAGGTTTGCATGTGATTGAGCGCACATGATACTTGTTAATGTTATTGAGATTGAGTAGAAGAATGTAAGCAAAAGTCATAAAGGTAATACTCCAAAAAGAACTTCTATAATACTACAACACACATCCCTAAAAAGCACAAGATATGGCACTTTAAACAATTTGTTAAATATCAACTATGTTGCCTTTGAACTTGTTACTTCTCAATCAAGAGATCACCAGCCTTCATCATAGTTTCATCCCCTCTATTTAGGGTTGTCGCCCTTGAGTTTTTCTTTTAAGACTCAGCCATGTTTGAACCATGCATTCAATAACTCTACACTTCAACATGTCTTTCCTTACTACTTCATTCAAGGTCTTTGTTGGTCTATCCCTTGATCTATTTCCCTGAACTTGTATGCTTTCCTTCTATATATGTGCCCAAACCTCTTAAACACCATCTCTCCAATTCTTCTTCTTCTTCTTTTTTAAATCCAAGATTGTCCTCTATGTGCTTATTTCTGTTTCTGTTCTTTCTTGTAACTCCACATTCAATTTTGGCATGCACATCTATATCAAACGTAGTTTAGCTTCTCATTTCTATGTTACAATTAGCTCCCTACACCATAGTAGTTCTAACTCCCATCTTATAAAATGCACAATCAATTGAAGTGGCACTCGACAACGATAGCTTGTCTCCACTTTGCCTTCACTATGTTGATCCTATTGACTCTATTCAACTCAAACTGTCCTTTTTTTATTCCTTTCACAATTTCTCCAAGGTATTTGAATCAACCTCACTGTGATATCTAAATCGGCCTCACTGTGGTATTAAATTATTGTCAATTTTGATTAACCTATCTCCTTACTCAGATTCACTAAACTTGTGCTCCATATTTTCTTATTTTATTTTTGATTGGAACATCTTTCTCTGTGGTTCTAGCTTATGATTTTCTTCCTTTTTTGTCTTACTAATGAGTAGGATATTTTCAATTAAGTTGTCTAAAACAGAGGAAGATAAATAGGGCTCAAAGTGGACCTTTGGTGCAATTTTTATCCAAGTGAGATCTTAGACGCCAACCCAGATAGTTCTCATGCTTGTTATTGGTCCTTCAGATGAGCTTGTAGCATGGTTGGGAGGTGCTCATTGTCACAACCATGAGGTTATGGTCACGAGTCATGTTACCATTCAACAAAAAGGGGGAAAAGACCATTACAGTCTACATATGACGTTTTCCTTCATCATCATCTTCTTAGCAGTTTTCTATATTATTTGCGTTAATTGCTTGGGCACCTTTTTGTAGGCTTCTCTAAATTAGTGAAGTCTATACGTAAATTTTATTTTATCTTTAAACATTTTCATGTATTGTCTTGGTAGAAAAATGGCCTTGCAAGTTGCAATAGACATAACTGGTAAAAACCCAAACTGGTTGTTTAAAATTTTTGATCCCTGCATGGGCAGACTTTGCTACTCTTTCTTGAGGTTTCATCATACGACTTGGAATCTCCATACTTGATAACTTGCATAAAATTTTGAATATCTCCTTTGTTCTTGAAGAAGGGATTATAATGCTTTTGAAAAACTCATTTAGTATTCTTCCTGTATTATAAGTTTTGTAGAGCAATTTGGTTAACAAATCCCAGTCTAACCATGGAAACCATTAAAACAATTTTTTTTAAAATTCTATTCCCTGAGTTGATTCTAGATCATAATCTACTTCACTCGCATATTTCATATATAAGAGATCTTAAAAACACATCCTCCATCTCTCTTTGGCCTCATCTTCTTTTACCAAGACCCTTTAACTTTTTCTTTTGTTTTCATTTTTAATGCGCCATGCATGGTCAAAATCTTAAAATTTTTCCTCTCAACTTGGCCCACTGAGGTCAATCAAGCCCACTCATAATGATTACCTAGTACCTTCCACCACCACCAGAATCCAGGAGTTGGCTTTCACCTACCATGCCATTGTCGGACTGTTTTACCTTTAGATTGAACCCCAAAATATTAATGCCTTTAAAACCATTACAATTTGAGGGCCAAAGATCAATGGTTTATGATGATGTAACAGGGCCATTTTTTTCACACAAACCTAGGTTTAATGAGATCTCTCCATCTCACCAGCTATCCTTGTCATGCATCTGGGTTGGTCCCATAGCACGCCTTTCCCAAAACACATACACTGAGAGAGAGAGAGAGAGAGAGAGAGAGAGAGAGAGAGAGAGAGAGAGAGAGAAAACGCTACAACTTTTAAAGTTGTTAACTTGGTTGTGGGCCCACCTCAAATCTTGTCAACTATTGGGATAAGGGGATTGGAAGGTCGCATTATTGATTAAGGGTAGGCCCTACATGAGCACAATCCAGTGATCATAAGTTTATAACCTTCTATTTCACGATCAAATGGTTAAACTTTAGGGTCATTTTTGAATTGCTAAAATGTGCCCCTAGTGAAGCCCACACCTAATGCATAACTTGACTTTCCAACCCCTACCTCAATGACTGACATGAATTGAGGTGGGCCTCATATCCAGGTTCATAACTTATGTAGTGATTCAATATCTTTCACTTCAAAAGTTGAAGTATGCCTACACTTTTTTGGAGTCAGTTTGACGGGCTTGCCCATGACACACAAAATGAATTGCCACATCCAAATTTCACTTCAATTGGAGTGCAGCATATCATTTGATTGATCACATTTAAAAATGTAATTTATTCTAGTGGAGTTAATCATGTATTTAGATGGTATAGTATAGCCAAATCAAGATGAGATGGGTCCAGGGTGTTCTCTCCTACTGAATTGAAAATTTTATATGGTGCTTATATGCTTATGGTTGTGTGATGTAAACAACTTAGATTCATGAATACTAGGTCCAATATATCGGTTTTTAAAAAGTGAAGCATACTCCATTTCTAAATGTTGGAGCAGACAAAATAGACTAATTTATATTATATTATATACATATACATGCATAAACAGTTAAAAATACTTGAGTGTGTATATAGTGTGTGTATATCTATGTGCAGTGTATAAAGCATAAAGTGAACTGGTTGTTTTCTCCCACCTAAACAGTGAGCGCTTGTCCCACATTTAAAACTTATGCAATGTACCCTCTTTTGTTGAGTCTAACTGGCTCATATTACATGCCCTCCCATGAATTGGCACTCATATAAAGTTCATTTCAAGTGGAGTGCACCACACTATAAGAGTGGTCACATAAAAAAAAACGTGATTATTCTATTAGAGTTAATTATGTATTATGATAAATCATTCTAGCAGTGGCTTTTACTCCAGTTGAAGAGAATCTTGTGTATGGTTCCTATATATGTTGTTGTTTGATATGAACAGCTTAGATTCATGAATAGTGGGTCCAATGTGTGGGTTTTAAAATGGTAGAGTGTAATCCACTTTTAGAAGTTGGAGCAAGAATAAATGACAGTGTGTAAGTAAATATAAAAATAAATGAAATTGTATAGATTGATCCAGTTGACTAGACAATTGATTAATTAGTGAGGAATTGGGTAAGAGTTTTTAACAGCATTTTGCTGTGCATTTTACAAATTCATTTTTGGAGGTTTTTTTTTTTTTTTTGGTTTGATGACCTACAATATTCCTCACCAACCCAGCCTTCAAACCTTTGGCCTTTGGCCCGGGGGTTACATGATTCTGACGAACAAGGACTATTCCCTAGGGGGTACTGACATAGCCTCACACATAGACCTTGGATAACACAAGGATTCCTTGTTGGAGTTTTATGTATACATTTTTCTTTGATATATTCCTTTCCTCATCGTCACTAACAAGTCTTGTGTTCGCTCATTCTCACATGCATATACACTCCTCAATTCTAGTTCCATCAATGTAGCTTATCTTTTGGTTCAGTGGTAGAGCTATTAGAGCCTACATGATGGGATAAGTTTCAAATGGTGCTAATGATGATGATATTCGAATGGGATAATTGCATCCATTTTTTCAACTTGACCTGTTGGGTGATTTTACTATCATGGTCTAAATAATGGATCTATGATTATAACATCTTAATATGTTGTCACATTTCATTAGCCTTTTGATCCAGGTCGAAGAATATTTTCATATCAACATAAACAAACTCAAAATTGATACAGCTAGAAAGGGGTCCATAATTATATTTTTATGCGCATGACATCAAGCCATCATTTTGTGATACATATATGAATGGGGCCCATAATTGCACATGCATGCATGTTGTTTCTTGGTTGATTTGATGCGCATAAGAGCCCACAATTTAGCAATGTGGAGGCCCACTTTATAGTTTTAAAATATTGGGCAGCAATATGTGCATAGGATTCATCTTCAATGTTTTTCTTTCTTTCTTTCTTTCCTTCCTTCTTATGCTTGGCTTTATGTCACAAACATTTACCTAAGAATGGAGCCACTAGTTACTAGCATCAGGTTTATTAACACCATGGTTGATGGTAAGTCCACTCCTCCATAATATCACAAACTCTCTTGTGTTTACTGTTTAGGATGAGTTCTATATTGACCACAATTTCTTCTTTTTTAAAAAAAATTTACATGATGGCTTTTGCCATCTCAAATGAGCTTGTTTTATATTTCCTTTTACTGTATTGATAAACTTGTTAGACATTGTTAATTGATAATTGTTTAATTAGTAAATAATGAGGACTAAGTGATTACAATCATCATTATCAAACCCTTGTCCCAACTAGATGGGGGTCAACTTCATGAATTATGTTTCTCCATTTTGATCTATCCTAAACCAAATCTTTAGGTAAGGCAGACTTCTTCAAATCTATTTATACTACCTCCATTCACTTCCTCTTTGGCCTACTCCTCCTTGGTGGGCCATCTACATGCAAAGCCAAACTTTTCCTTACCGGTGTTGTTGCCGGTTTGCGCTGGACATGCCCACACCATCCCAAACAAAATTCTCAAGTTTTATCCTCGATTAATGCTACCTTTAAATGCTTTTGAAACCGCTCATTTCTAATTTTATCATTCCTATTTTTACCACATATCGACCTCAACATTCTCATCTTTGCTTCATCCATTTTGTATATATGATGTTTCTTGATTGTCCTACATTTTGCTCCGTAGGTCATAGTTGATCTAATCGTTGTCTTGAAAAATTTTTCCTTCAATCTTGTTGGCACTCATCGGTCGCACAACACCACTCCATAAGCAAGCCATTACCATCTCTGCTTATTGTAATTGGCGTGAATGGCTTAGATCGACCGTAGGCCCTGATGGCTGGACTCACTTCTATAAATTTGACATATATGTGCTTCACTCATTATAAAATATGAAATTACTATTAATTGTATATAAAATTAATACCGTAAAGGTTAACATGACCCTATGTGGACTTTGGGAAGTAATGGGTTCCATGTTGGACTCGGACTTTGTTGGTATTCTGTGTACCTGGGGGAGATATTCAGCAGTAGAAATCCAAGCAATGGATTTGGGAAATGGTTATTCCACAATCATAGGGTTTGAGGTTGGATTTTTGTTGGCTCCAAATTTATATGTTTTGTAGGTTCTTAACTCCATGGACTATGCAGAAAGGCAAATCCATCCCTATCCAAATGTGAGATACCTAACAAGGATTCTAGAATCAATGGATTTCGGGAATTTATTTAAGGAATCCTTCCATTCAAATGATTCCTAGATTAAAAGGACCTACTTTCATTTGAATTTCGATAGAGACCCATAAAACCTTCGGGCTTATTGAAGCCAATTTCTTGGGTTGGCCAAAGTTGGGACTGGATCTGATCTTTAAATCATCTGGAATCTGAGTGTCTTGGTTGGCTTATGGGGTTGGAAGTGCATCTAAGTTACTTCATCTATCTACATTGGATCAAGGTACCTTCATCTGAGTTACAATTTATAGAAATTCACATATATTAGTCATAATTATGACTATCTAAGTTACAATTTATGGTTGTAACTATTGTAACATTTTCTTCTAAATTAGTATTTAATCTAGATTGTTTTGGAAAGTTTTTTAACATTAAATTTACATTCAGCCTTTACAATAATATAAATCGTCCAAGTAAGTTGGTCGTGGGTGCGGACTTCCATTGTTTTAAATACAAAATTGAACCAAAATGGGAGGACCCTATTTGTGCTAATGGAGGGAAGTGGACCATAAGCTGTGTCAGAGGAAAGGCTGATACATGGTGGTTGCATACGGTATGCTTCAAATTCTCAATTTGAGGAGTTGATTCAACATTAGGATATCATTTACCAACATGCCTATATTCGTTTGGCATTGCTTATATTTTTTTTTCCTGTCACCACCAGTTGTTGGCAATGATTGGCGAACAGTTTGAACATGGTGATGAAATTTGTGGAGCAGTTGTTAATGTACGAGGAAAACAAGAAAAAATAGCATTGTGGACCAAAAATGCTTCAAATGAAGCTGCTCAGGTAAAAATCCATTTTTGCTCTCTGAATTGAGGAAAGTGACTATTACTTTGAGTCCATAATAAGTAAGGTGGCATATGTTTTTCTTTTCATTTCTATTTTAGTTAGCCGTGTTGGAAACCAATTTCCGTGAGGGTCATCTTTTTTTTAAGGAGAGAATCATGAGTTTCTTAGGTTCATGAAAAACCATGAATGGAAAAGCAGAAGAAAGATAAGAAGAGAAGGGTGAATAGGAAAAAAAATGATCTATTAAGTAGTGGACACTTTGCTACCAAGTATCTTTTATGAAATTTTCTCTTTGAACTCTCCTTGTCAAGTGCATTGATCTCCACTGACTTTGCTACTTTGACTACTTAACCTAAGACTTCAAGAATGACTCCTTAAAAACTGATTGGACTCATGTCACAACTCCTTGTTTCAGTGACTTGTTCTGACTGCACTCTTAACTGAAGATTATCGAATAAATAGGGATTTTCTATACACAGGATAATAGCATAAAATCCAACTCTTGAGTTGTACAAGTGATGAGGTGGGATGCACATAGGACTTAACCCTTCTGGGCTCTTACAAAGCTATAGATGAATCATTCTCCCTGCTTAGAAGAGCCCAACCTGAACATAGAAGTCAGAAGATTCATTTTTATCTTCAAATTGACCAACTGCTCCACTATAGTTGCATTACTGGACATGGTCATCTCCTCCATCTAGAAGAAGAAAAGAGGTGCAGCTTGATTTAAAGGTAGTGATGTGTATGATAGGGCCTTCAGACCATTTGTCTCACAATTTAGATCTAACTGTCAGATTTATAAAAACTGTTACCCGTTTGTTAGTTTGTCTACTATGGGCATCCCTACTATCTATTGTCCAAAAGAAAGTCAATTTGTGGAACATGGACTGCTGAACTTTCTTTATGAACCACCAAGACCATAGATGAATCAGGAGTCCTAGAAATACTATATCATGTTATCAGACTTTTGAGAAGAATCTAAATTAGGAATTCAGGTTGGTTGGCTATTGCAATTCAGTGGAACAAAAGTCTTTTTCATTCATCTATGTTCCTCTACATATAAAACTAATCACAAAGCCAATAATGAAGGATATTCTTCCTAGTTATCCTTCCTCCTTTTTTCCATGTGAAGTCATGGGGCATGCTCATGCTAGAGGAGAAGAAGGGATTCCCAGGCTTCTCTAGCATCAGTGGTGCTTCTTTAGAATCAGTGTTGACTTAGCCCATGCAGACATTACTATTTAGCAATTTGGTCAAATATTGCTCTCTTTTAGAGATTTTTCCTTTTAGTTAAGAGTTCAGCCAGCATGTCTGCCACTATTTATATGGCAAGTTGAGTCTAAGTTTTCTGAAAGTCAAGTGTCATGACAAAATTCTTGTGTGGCATATTAGGTTGAGAGTGTTAGTAGTATTTATAGTCTTTTTCGTGCAGGAAAATATCCAAGCAGTTGACTATAAGATGTAAATGCAAACAGTGAACAGCCCAGGCCTTTCTACATAATGGAGGCCCATGATCCAATTGACTGTCTAGAAGCCACCAAGATCCTCAGACATGTCTTGTATATAGTTTTCGATTCATTAGCTAGGAACAATTAGTATTATTGAAAGTGTACTTCATGTAATCCTATGACTATGTTAATAACTAGAAACACCAAAAGCTCAAGCTGCTAGTGAATGACATAACAATGTATATCAAAGGACCCTGATAGTCCCCCTCATGTGTGGGGCTCCGCACGTGGATAGAAACAGGCCAAAGGACCATACATGAACAAAACACATCCCTAGGGATTCAAACACATGACCCCCGGCTCTGATATTATGTTAATAACAAGAAACACCAAAAGCTCAAGCTTTTGGTGTTTCCCGTTATTAACATGAAAAACCAAAAGCTCGAGCTTTTGGTGTTTCTGGTTATTAACCCTCATGTGACAAACTCTACATAAACACCAAAAGTTTTGATATCATGTTAATATTCTGAAACTCAAAAAGCTCGAACACATGACCCCCGGCTCTGATACCATGTTAATAACCGGAAACACCAAAAGCTCAAGCTTTTGGTGTTTCCGGTTATTAACATGAAAAACCAAAAGCTCGAGCTTTTGGTTTTTCTGGTTATTAACCCTCACGTGACAAACTCTATATAAACACCAAAAGTTTTGATATCATGTTAATATTCAGAAACACCAAAAGCTCGAGCTTTTGGTGTTTATGGTTATTAACAGGAAACACCAAAAGCTCAAGCTTTTGGTAATTCTAGTTATTAACCCTCATGTGACAAACTCTATGTATACATGTACTGAATGACCACAATGATTATAGTTCAGATTTCTTTGTGAAGGTTGAACTTTCTTGTCTTACCCTGAAAAGTTTGAACTCATCTTAGTATTTATGGTGTGATGCCATGAGATCCATGTAGAAGAAGACCAAGTTGCAATGCTAAAGGTTCCTCCTGCATCAATTTTGGTATCATTCTAATATTCCCGCATGGACTTATTCTAAGCAAGTCCATACTCCATACAGACCCAAACCAAGCCTTATCTGTACCCAAACAGTCTCTTTTCCATCCCAATTCCAAATCCTAAAAGCTAATCAGCAGCCTTGACAGAATCCTGATCTGAACCTGCATCACCTATTGAAGTACATAACTGAACCCAAACCAACACTTTATCACTTCTAAAGATAAAACACTGAGTTCCTTCTGTGCATACATAGCATAGTTTATGCTATTTAGTATTTACGCCAACTACAGAGTGTACTGTTACAGTCCTTAATTTCTTCCCTTTACTGTTCATCTTCTCTAGTTATGCTCCTTAAACCCTTGTGACTGTACATCATGCAACAGTCCCTAGAGAATGAAATGTTGGCTCGTTTTAGTAGTCTTCTTGCTGTCCAGAATTGGCCATGCTAAATCATTTTCTATTTTTTAGAACTTTCAGATTCATTCAGTGAGGAGGATTTAAACACCTTATTTGATTGGCTCATTTCACTTGAAGACTACTATGAGGGATATCATATGATAGATAGGCATTGATCAGGTGCACTATGCAAAGATGAAGCTTGAAATATTTTTTTTCCGAAAATGGTGGATTAGCATAGAAGACCATGCAAAGCCTCAGATTATAGCTCCTATCAGAAGACAAATCCTAATTCCTAATGGGGAATAAAGACATTGGACGATCCTGCTGCAATACAGAGGACTCCTTATTCCAGTAGATGAGACGTGGAATTGCATCTGCTGAAAAATCAAACAGATCAGAGAAGAAGCGAGCAGCCAGTTGATTTCAGACATAACCATAAAGAACTAGTTCAAAGATTTTTTTGTTCCTGAAAATTGGTTGTGTGACACTCCACCTGTACACAAGTGTGTGGCAAATATAGACTATGCAATGCGATTATTGAAGAACTCAGCAAGAACATAGTCTCACACAGGAAGTGATTTGCAAGACACAGGTGCCAATCAAGACTCATCTGGATCTTTAAAGGAATGCTCACAGAGAGCTGAAGGTCAAATGGAATGAAGGCAAGTTGAAATCCAGGGAGCTGCTAAAGGAATAATTTGAGCCACCACCTCCTGTGATTGAGCATGAGCCAAGAGTCAAAAGAAAATGTTAGGATAAGTCGAATTAGGCAGAAAGGATCAAGATATCTAATGGATCATATCTCATGGATGATCCTTCTTCTTTTTTTTTCTTTTTTCTCACTGGAAACAGGTAAAACTTATATTAAGAAGAGAGAATAATCCTAGAAAGGAATCCAATAACTGCGAAACAAAACAACATCAACACGGGGTATAAGAGCGGTATACTCAATACAAAAGCTACAAAATTGGAGCTATTAAAGGAGTAATGATATCCATCCCTGGTTCAACCAATGCATCTGCCATCCCATTGGCTGACTGCCCTACATGATAAGAAAGGCACCTGTATGGAAGAAGATAACATGCTGATCTCATTGAATAGAAACTGCATCCTCCAAGCCTAAGAATCCCTGCCCAGAACTCTGCATTAGCCGAATCACTTTCCCCAGTGATCATATCTTGGAAAGCCCCTCATCGATGACTTTTGGAAAGGAGTTTGAAGCCTGAAAAATGGCTTAAGTCCATTAAGGAGCTACTTTCTTTCAGGGTAGGGGATTTTTTATATCCGTCTAATAAAAACAATTTCATGACCATTTTATTTTAGCTTCGGAATATCCAGCTGATTCTGGGAACTCTAGGGGTAGGATCAGAAGCCGGAAAAATGGCTTAAACCCTTTTTTTCTCATTCGTGACAAGACTATAACCTGTAACCATGAACAACAAACACCTTCAAACTCTTTTATTGGCTCCTGTAAGAAATGGCTTAAATCCCAGGAAGACTAATATCATTGTAAAGCAGCTCTTTATTTTCTTGTGAATGGGTAGCTGGCTAAACTCATTCACATAGGAATCCGGTTTTTACCAAATTGAAGTATCCAGGCTGAGACTGACTTCCTATTTATGAGAAGTCCGACGTTTCTTTCCTCAAAACATTATTCAACATTGTAAGGGTTGTCTCTGTGCTGATTCTCAGACTTCAGTCCTTTATCTTTTGCTAAATTCCATCAATGATCCATGTCAACTTTTTATTATTATTATTATTATTATTACAGATGAGCATTGGGAAACAGTGGAAGGAGTTCCTTGATCACAATGAGACCATTGGATTCATATTTCATGTAAGTCTTTAGTTTGAACATTTTCACACAATGAATTTTCTCACAAGTTGTTGGAGTTAACATGTTTTTCCTTGTTCTTTCCCCCTTGCTTAAAACTAATATCAGGAAGATGCAAAGAGGCATGATAGATCAGCCAGGAATCGCTATGTGATACCATAATATGAAAACTTAGGATGAGGTGCGAGATTAGCAAATTTGAATGTCAGCCTTGGAGACTAGTATGTAATATTTTCTTCCAATACGGATGACGCTGTAGGCAAGCCCGAGGGCATGGAAGAGAATGATTCCACCATGCATTGCTTGAGGCTCTGCATCATGAAATTTTGTTTAGCAGTAATAATATTGTCTGCATGCTATTTATAAATTATGAGGTATCTCTGATGTTTTCAGTGGTCTTTTCTCTTTTGCTTGATGTCTCACATTCCTGAGTCCAGATCCATTGGTTGGGGTTGATCAATCATTTTACTGGTTGCTCCTCCCATTCAGGGATTATCTGTCCCACACTTAAGTAAATCTAAATCTTGTCCCTGTGGAATTCTCGAGCTCCAAATTTCACTTCAATTAGAGCGACTGTCAAATTGGATTTATCACACATGTAAGAAAACGTGATCTACTATTAAAACCAATGGACCATGTTTTACAGGCTATAAATCACATCATGATAAATCCAACGTGACTAGTACTTTAATCGAAGTGAGATTCGGGGTTCTATCATTCCATGGGAACATCATTAGGTTGATGGTTTTGATTTGGAGAAGTGTAAGGTCCACATCATGAAGTGCAAGGAGTGACTAACAACCTTGCTGGTTGCCCCAACTTCTGGATCCGACTCCATATTCCTTGGATTCAGGCCAGACTAATTGTGTGTAGGTCCACTTTCTTTTATGATTGAAGAATCCAGGTCAGTCACAGACACTGACCTTGGATCCGAGCCCGTGCATTTAGAAATGGAAGGCCCAAATCCAGCTGTTTAAATTAAGGTCGTTTTTCTGGGGGAATGTTTTCCTACAAGCACAGACTACTTACTTCTTATATGCAATCCAACTCTTGGGCCCTGCTTATCAGGAGGGGTGAGGTATGTGGAAAGGTCTCCTTATGGATAATAGTCAGTAATAAAAAAAAAAAACTCTATCAGATCATCTTAGCCCTTGATTTAATAGCCATAAATTTTTGTGGTCTTCTAACGTTATATTTCTTTGAGAATCAATCCTGTTGCAAGATTGATTAGTGTGAAATTGAGCATGGTGCCATATTTTGGGGAGTTGAGCGTGAAAGACCCATATGTTAGCCAAAATGGCCCATTCTGGGAACTTTGAACGGATTAGATTCGCACACCAATGGTATGATTAAACGTAAATGGATCTCCAAAATTTTAGGGCATACCTGAATCCATCGCTAACGGAGACGGAACGGATGCCAAAATGGGTGTTACAACTCCCTCAGCCTTCTCTTGATGCCAACAATTCGATGGTGATGCTCAGCCTTTGATTTTGAGCCAGTATGTGTGTATATGTGTGAAGATGAGGGAGTTTCCCAGCTTTTATAGTCGTCTGACCATCAATGGACGACTGCAACGTCTCCCATTCATTATGGACCGTTGCAACGTTTCATTAATGGAGATTCATCATGTGAGAAACTGAAAAAACGTTATGCATGGGCAGTGAATGGCAATGAAGGGGAGAAGAGAACCGTTACAGCCATGAGCGGTGGTCATTTGGACCACCACCCTTGTCTTCCAACAATCTCCCACTTGGTCCATATGACCACCATACATCCACTTAGTATATATAGTATATAGAAAATACTTTATTTTGCAAACGAATTTTGAAAACGACTCCAAATGATGCGCATCATTTAAAAAAACACCGATCATCCATGAAAACTGTAATGCTAAGGTCTTTAATCTGTGGCTAAGTTAGTTTTCTAATGCGAACTGTGGCGGTTACACATCTTGACAATATATTTCCTTCCACAATTACAACACCAATATCCTTTCCTAATCAAGAACTTAACTTTAATATGACTACTTTAATGGGAACTATAATGTCATAACACTTTTATATTCTTACTTCATTGCATAATTATCACATGTGAATATATAACAAAGTAAGAGTTGCAAAATCGTTTCTTTAATTGATCAATGAATAGTGTCATACATCATTGATTCCTTCAAGGCATATCTTTCAATCCCATACTCAATACATGGTCTTTAAAATCATTTGGCGCCAATGCCTTTGTCAATGGATCAGCAACCATGAGCTTCGATGGAGCTCCAACAATTGATACTAAACGATCTCGCACTTTTTCTTTCAAAACAAGGTATTTTACTTCCATAAACTTTGATTTACTGAAACACTTATCATTCTGCGCAAAAAGTCGAGCAGCATTGTTATCGCAGTAAAGTTTTAGCGGTTAAGAAACACTGCCCATAATTATAAGTCCCTTGATGAAGTTACGCATCCATAATGAGTGACCCGTGGATTCAAAGCACGCCACATACTCTGCATCAAATGTGGATGGAGTGACTAGCGTTTGCTTTGCACTCCTCCACGACACTGTCCCGCTAGCCAACAGAAAGATGTAACCAGATGTTGACCTTCTAGTATCGAGACAACCCGCAAAGTCAGAATCTGAATATCCAATGACCTCCAGCGTATTGGATCTCTGATATGTGAGCATGTATCTTCTAGTGCCGTTGAGATAATGCATCACTTTCTTGACAGCTACCCAGTGAGGTATGCCTAGATTACTTTGATATCGACTTAACATCCCAACTGCAAAACTAATATCTGGCCTCGTGCATGTCTGTAAGTACATTAGACTTCCTACTGCTGCCGCATAAGGGTATTTATTCATTTCTAACTTTTCTATGTCAGTCATGGGGCATTGATCTTTACTAAACCTATCTCCCTTAGACATTGGGGCATTTTGTGGTTTACTCCTTTCCATTCGGAAACGTTTGAGAATACTTTGCACATAGGCTTCTTGACACAACCCGAGTAATCCTCGAGATCGATCTCTGAATATCTCGATTCCTATTACAAAAGTTGCTTCACCCATATCTTTCATGTCAAAATTTTTCTCAAGGTATACCTTAGTTTCTCGGATCATACTAAGGTCATTGCTGGCTAGTAAAATGTCATCTACATACAGGACTAAAATGATAAACTTGCTCCCACTGATCTTAAGGTAAATACAATGGTCAACTGGATTTTCAGTAAAATCAAAAGATGTAATAATATGATTAATCTTTAAGTACCATTGTCTGGAAGCTTGTTTCAGCCCGTATATCGACTTCTTTAACTTACAAACCAGTCTTCGATCATTACCTTGTTGAATAAACCCTTTAGGTTATTCCATGTACACTTCTTCATCAAGATTCCCATTCAAGAAAGCTGTTTTAACATCCATCTGATATAACTCTAAGTCATAATGAGCTACTAGAGCCATTACAATTCTCAATGAGTCTTTCTTAGATACCGGAGAGTAGGTTTCGTGAAAATCGAGACCTTCTCTCTGAGTGAATCCCTTAGCCACTAGTCGGGCTTTAAATCGTTCAACTTTACCTTTAGAGTCCTTTTTAGTCTTAAAGACCCATTTACAACCGACGGTCTTGGACCCTTCAGGTAGTTCAACGAGATTCCAAACGTCATTTACAGCCATGGATTCTAATTCTTCTTTCATAGCATCTAACCATTTATCAGAATTGTCACTATGTACAGCTTCGTTAAAAGTTTTTTTATCTTCTTTAATTCCAATATCCGATTCTTCTAGATACACAACATAATCATCCGAAACAACAGGCCTTCTCATACGAGTCGACCTTCTCAATATTTCTGGATTTTCTTCAGGAATGTTTGGTTATATTGGAGGAGTTGGTTGTGTATCTTGAGGAATTGGATTAACAGATCGTTCTGGGAATGCCCTTATATCAAGTGGAATCATTAATCCATCTTAAGTAGAGGATTGAGGCTCATCTCTAATCTCCTTATATATAATGTTTCTAGCTTCGCTACTTCCACTGTTTGTCATGATTCTCCAAAAACTTAGCATTATGGGACTCAACTATTCTTAGTGAATGATTAGGACAGTAAAATCGATACCCTTTAGACCTCTCTGGATAACAAATAAAATATCCGCTCACAGTTCTAGAGTCTAACTTCTTTTCTTGTGGATTATAAACTCGCACTTCAGATGGACATCCCTAAACTCTGAAATGGTTTAAGCTGGGTTTCCTTCCAGTTCACAACTCATAAGGAGTTTTGGGAACTGCTTTAATAGGAACCCTATTTAAAATATACATGGCCATCTTTAGTGCTTCACCCCACATAGACTCTGGTAACGAAGTATTACTAATCATACTCCTAACCATATCTAAAAGAGTTCTATTCCTTCTTTCAGCAATTCCATTCTGCTGAGGAGTTCCAGGCATTGTTTAGTAGGCAACAATACCTTCGGATTCTAGGAATCTTGCAAACGGACCAGGGTTACGGCCCGCTTCAGTGTACCTACCATAGTATTCACCACCACGATCCGATCTCACAATTTTGATCTTCCTATCTAATTGCTTTTCTACTTCTACCTTGAATATTTTGAACATAGTCAAAGCATCAGATTTTTCTTTAATGAGATAGACAAAACCAAAACGTGAGAAATCATCTATAAATGTGATGAAATATCGTCAACTTAGATGCAAGGTTAGACATGAGTAGGATATATTTCCTAACTCCCTTCGTCCCATCGTACTGCATGTTTGTTAATTTATTCATTAATGTGGTACCTAATGCCTTGTCAGTCACTTCAAATTGTGACTTGATCTGTTCTAAGAGTTCCTTGGCATGTTTTCTTAGATCAAGTGATCCCCTAATACTCTTAGAAACTGAAGTCATAATGATCTTTTGGCATTTCTTGTCACATTTGTGCCACTGTTCATATTTGGCCTTTTCAGGTGCAGAACTCTGTTCGGTAAGGGCAAGAGGCATGGGCTCATCTAAGGCCATTTCTAAGTCGAGAAAAGTTATGGTCAATGCTAACATGTCTAACCATTCAGGATAGTTTGATCCATCTAATAAGGGAATGGTTCCTAAGCACGAGGGAAGAGTCAATGATTTGGAGGAAGAGGCTGTAAAAGAAAGAAGATATAAACTATTACTTTCACAATTCTATAATGCTTTGAATTCACAGGGAATCTTACAACAAAAAATAAAAAATAATTTTATATCATTACAAATAACCTTTGGGTCAAATGCAACATGTTAATTTTATTATTTTCAATTATTTGATAAAACCACAATTTATCAAGTGAATAAGTGAGATCCCACCTTTGGGCATAGATCAACACAAATTCATAAAACATCTTTAATGTGTTTTATCCCAATCTTCAAATAATCGAAAGATAAACTCCTTTGGGTCGATTATCTATCCTTTAAGTGAAATTGCAATTTAAGTGTCATATGTGGTATCTCTTATTCAATATTTAAGATATGAGTGTCATCATAACTGGGCCACTTTGGTGACAACCTAGTTAACTCATAATTTCAAATTGAAAACTATGACACTAATTTATACATCAAATATTCATACATGTAACAAATTATAACTCAAACAACATTAATTATGTAAACAATAAGCGGAAAACATGAATTTAAATGAGTTAAACATGCATAAAACCTTATGATATTATCATTGAACCATTGGATCAGGAATTAAATTCACTAATATGGTAGATCTCATCATAAGGAACACAACAAAAGAAACGGATCGAAAATCCGATATCATGTGTCCGTAATGATCAAAATAAGGTTTTGATCGTCCATTTTTCCTTGAGTTGGCCTTGATTTGATCACATTTAAATGATCCAGTCCCATCAGAATGATTACAGCATTTAAATACATCAATTGGACGGTTCTGATCTGAACGGATCAATTTTATAATGACCCAATTATTCAAAACATACAATTATCAAAATCAATAATAATTTATTCAAATCAGGCCAGGCCAGTGGGTCGGGTCAGACCCAAGTCATAAATTAACCTGTTCGGTCCAATCAGGCTTGACAGGTTGGGCTGGGTCGGAACCGACCTATGAAATAACTGGAAACCCAACTTTGCTGGGTTTAGATCAGGTCGGGTCAGGTCGGGTCGAGCCTGACCTGTAAACCGAAACTGCAAGCCTGACCCGCAAGTCGAGTCAAATCCAAATCGGGTTTGCAATATCCAGCCCGCATATGGTCCGGGTCGTGAACATCAGGTCGGGTTAGTTTAGCCGGTTGACCCATCTTAAAACCCAGACCCATATTTAATTGGGTTAGCTTCCAAGTCATCGGCCTGACCCGAAAATCGACCCGGCATTATTCATCGTCTCCTTCAACAGAGACGATGAATGGTCGGGGTCCCCCAGACACGCCGGTAGGGCTGCGGGAGGCGGCTGGGGTCCTGCGCGAGGCTGGCGACGGCTGCAGCAGGGACGGCTGGCCCTTTCCCGTCGCCGGCCGGCGACTGCAATTTTTTTTTTTTTTTTTTTTTGTTCTGCAGTGCTGCGCAGGCTGCCTGCAGCGCTGCGCAGCGGCTGCGTGCCGCTGTTGCCAATGACGACGGCCAACCTTTTTTTTTTAATTTCACTGCTCTGTATACTATTCTGAAAACGAAAAAACAGAGATTCCGTTTTGCTACAATTCTAATCCATTCAACGCATTAACCATGTGCTCTGATATCAATTGTTAGCCAAAATGGCCCATTCTGGGAACTTTGAACGGATTAGATTCGCACACCAATGGTATGATTAAACGTAAATGGATCTCCAAAATTTTAGGACATACCTGAATCCATCGCTAACGGAGACGGAATGGATGCCAAAATGGGTGTTACAACTCCCTCAGCCTTCTCTTGATGCCAGCAATTCGATGGTGATGCTCAGCCTTTGATTTTGAGTCAGTATGTGTGTATATGTGTGAAGATGAGGGAGTTTCCAGCTTTTATAGTCGTCTGACCATCAATGGACGACTACAACGTCTCCCATTCATTATGGACCGTTGCAACGTTTCATTCATGGAGATTCATTATGTGAGAAACTGAAAAAACGTTATGCATGGGCAGTGAATGGCAATGAAGGGGAGAAGAAAACCGTTACAGCCATAAGCGGTGGTCATTTGGACGACCACCCTCGTCTTCCAACACCATATTGCTCAAAAGTGGGCCCACAGAGCCAGACTGCATATGCCGTTCTTTTGAACAGTAACAGAGGAGATATATTAAGATTAAGCAAAGTGAGCTGTCTCATGATTGCATATACTGTTGCTCGCAGAAGAACATTTCTCACCAAGATTCAGTAATTTTAGCAAGCTGTCCATTGGATGGTACCCTCATCTAATTCCCTATGCAGGATTTCGTCTTTGATTTGTATCCACTCGCCCCCAAACACAAAGAAAGGCCAGGTTTGTAGAGTTCGTTTGATGGGAACTGCCCACACACGGACCACGCCGAAGCATTAAAAAATGAACCCCATTGTATCATCCTCACCCCTTAATCTATGGCCGCCAAACTTAATAGTTTCAAAATGCATTATTTCCATGATACTTGTTGGATGAGTATCAAATTTGCACTTTTAAAAGATTCACAAAAGTAATTTGTGAGGGGTAACTTAATTTTAGGTGGGTCAGCAAATAGAATGGAACGCATGGAAAAATCAAGCGGCGTCATCTAGATATTTGTACATGCTTATACCCTTGGAACTCAGGTTCACTGTAATTCTAATATCCTGTAAATCTAATTGTCAATCAATCAAGTTGCATTTGGATCTGAAGTCCCCATTTTTCGGGATGGATCTGGATCCAGATCCAGACACTATGTATTGCCTGTATTAGGTGATCTAGTTTTGGATTTGGATCAACTGGGCCAGGCACTAAATTTGTTGATTATACAGGTGGGGCTCTTTCAATGGCAAAAGATGTTCTTCGCATCCTTCTTTGCCACAGACTCTTCTCCATTAAAATAAATTTGCAATCTGGCATTCGGGTAGGCAGGGTCTTATGCCGGCCCATGCAATGGACCTTGACTCAGACCCAAATTAAAAATAGGTCCTATTGCTAGACCCATGGCCAGTATTGTTGCAAATGTCTCAAGAAATTATCTTCTCGAGAAAATTTGTGTTATATTCTCAAAATTTGGGAATTTTTTCAGGAATAGTGTTTTGGAAAATAATTTAATTGTAGATAACTCAAAGTAATCATAAATACAAAAATACTATTAAAAACTAGTTTCTAGAATTTTCCCAAAACTGCAACTTTTTACTTTTATGCTAAAGATTCTCCTGATATTTTTAATTTTGGCCATATTTTGAAAATAACACCATATTATTGGGAACATACCATTATAAGCAAATATCATGATATTATTGCAATATTCTCCCTCGCTGTTAGGCATTTGGATCATGAAATCCTAAGAAAGGGGCCTATGAAACAACCCCAGCCCTTGGTTTTCAAATCTGAATTTTTTAAAACTATGTCATCATCATTATCATCATCAAAGCCTTATCAAAACCATGTTGGGGTTGGCTACATGAATTATGTTTCTCCATTCCGTTCTATTTTGAACCAACTCCTTGGATAATGTTGTTATCTCAGAAATACTTGTTTGGGTTATAACAAAGTTTTATGCTAGCTGTCAACCTACCTAACGCAACCCTCCTCCTTTACCCGGGCTTGGGATTGGCAATAAAAATTGGCAGAGTTTTTTTTTTTAAACTATATATATATGATGACGAGGAACCTGCAGTTGATCAATGATAAAACTTTAAATATACAATACCACCCACTAGCAATGTGTCTTATAAGGTCTCAAATGATTTGAAGCCTAGACCTCCAAAATATTATTGGACTTTCTAACTACTCGAACAATTTGAGTGCGGATTACAATTTAAGTGCAAACTTATTATTATAAAATCCAATAATGTCTAAACTAGTATGAAATTAGGACCTGTGTGTACGGAAATTTTGATTGATAAAAAAAGACCCTCAATATCAAACCTAGAAGGGACTGGAGAAAAAATAGTGGGTCCGTCATAGGGAGAATTTGCCATATTTGCAACACTGGCCATATCCAAAATCTTGAGTTGGCTCTTTGTGATAAAGGGGGCCCACTTTCATCCTTACTCTTACTATAACTGGTTATTCAGCGTGGGGCCCATGCAATCTTTCTGATATGCCATCATCTCAGGTGGGGCCCTCTCAATGTGATTTTAAGTCCATGGGATGGGCTAGTGGTGCTTGCCCATTATATTGTTGGAACCCCCAATCCAAGGCCAAGCCCACTAAAATGCATTCCCACACCTCAACCAATAGCAGCATCTCCTTCAAATTTCCCTCCAAATTTAGATTTCAAAACCACAGTCCATTCAAACACCACCACTTCCCCACCCTCTTACAATCCTGCAACAATCTTCCCCATCTCAAACAAATCCATGTCCAGCTCCTCAAATCATCCCTCTTTCTCAATTCCTCCCACGCCGTGCACCTCATCTCCCTCTACTCTTGCTTCAATTCCTTTTCCTATGCCCGCCGCGTCTTCGCCGCAGACAAAGAGAAGACTATCTTTGTCTGGAATGCCATAATCAGGGCATACTCCATGTCCCCCTTAACCCACCAACAAGCCCTCCACATGTTTGTGTTAATGCTTTGTTGTTGTAGTGATGACAGCTGTGTAAGTGCTAATGAATTCACCTATCCCTACCTGTTGAAGTCCTGTGATTTTCTACAGGAAGGGAAACAGATCCATGCCCACGTATTCAAGTCCCTTTGGGGTTTGGATGCTAATGTTTTCGTATGCGCGGCTTTGATTGATATGTATGCGAGGTGTGGGTTGCTGAATTCTGGTGCACGGAGAGTGTTTGATAAAATGCCTGAAAGAGATGGGGTTTGTTGGAATACAATGATATCGGGGTATTCGAAAGCAGGGGACTACGAAATGGTCTTGTTTCTGTTTAGGAAGATGTTAGAAGATGTAGGTGTGGAGCCCACCTCGACGACGATTGTGAATGTTTTGGGTGCATGTGGAGAGGTAGGTGCTCTTGCAGAAGGGAGGTGGATACACCGATTCGTGGAGAGGAGGGATGAGATGAACATCTTTATTAAGACTGCACTCATAACCATGTATTCAAAATGTGGTGACATCTCGGCAGCGCATGGAATTTTCGACCGGTGCCCACAAAGAGATTTGGTGTTGTGGAGTGCCATGATGAGTGGCTATGGAATAAATGGGTGTGGGGTGGAGGCTCTGAAACTTTTTCGTTTGATGGAGAAGGAAGGTCTCAGGCCTGATAGTGTGACTTTTGTGTTGCTTCTCTCGGCTTGTAGCCATGCAGGGCTGATTGATGAAGGCCTCCATTTGTTCTACTCCATGAAAAATTCGTATGGGCTGGAGCCTCAAAGGGAGCATTACGCATGCACGGTCGATCTTTTAGGCCGAGCAGGACAGCTCGAGGAAGCATTGAGCTTGATTGAATGCATGCCAATGGATCCCGGCGCAAGTGTTTGGGGTGCATTGTTGGGTGCATGTAGAGTTCATAGAAATTTTCATCTGGCTGAGATGGCAGCAAAGGAGTTATTCGAAATTGAGGGTGAGAATGGTGGGAATTACGTGCTTCTGTGCAACATTTATGAGGAAGCTGGGCGGTCGGGTGATGCTCATAGATTGAGGAGAAAGATGAGGAAGATGAGGATAAAGAAGAGTCCAGGCTGTAGTTGTATTGAAGTTGGTGAGAGGGTTCATTGCTTTAGGGCGGCAGGCCAGAGGCATCCATTAACTTTTGGGATTTATGAGGCACTAAAAGGTTTGACCCTTCAAGCCTTTGATGAAGATTATGTGTTTCAGCCTGCTTCCACTTTTTCCATGGAATGATGTTTAGTGAAATATTTACATGACCTTTGATGAAGATTATGTGTTTCAGCCAATGGGCTGGGACCCAGTTTTTAAGAGAGCTTGGTACACCTTGGAAAAAGGCCCAGCTGGGTGGAAAGGAAGTCCACGTATACACACAAGCGGGAAGATAGGGGGAAGATAGGGGGAGGGAGGGTGGGGGTTCAACCTCTGACCTCCCTTGTAAAAACCAAACTCCTTACCACTAGGGTAAGAACCAGTTCTTAGATAATGTTTCATTTGATTGAAGGTTTTAGGGAAATGTCAGGCTTGTATTTGTAAAGGTGGTTAAAGTGATGAAATAGAGGTGAATATTAAAAAATGACAACAAATAATCTCTCCTCTAGAAGAAATGGGAAATAAATATTTTGCCATCGCACTAGTAATTCCAATGAGGGTGGGCCTTAGCGAAACGGTAGGGTTGCTCTATGGTGACTTGTGGATCACCCCTGACCCACAATGGCAGGAGCCTTGTGGGCTATAGTAATTCAAATACTTAGAATCATCCTTTTGCCTCTTATATAATCCTTCTTGGGCCCCATCTTCAATGCATGATAAGGCCTATCTTTTCACAATCCAAGCTTGGCATTAGCCCTCGACCCTTTGTAATGATCAAAACCTATAAATTATTAGTAAAATATATAAGATGGTCACCATTAGATTAGATTCTATTTGAAACACATGATGAGCTTGCCTTAACTTTTCTCTTGTTGGGATAGAAATGAAGAGAGTCAGTCATTGTGATCAATCTAATGGTCCATTGAGAGTTTTGTTGAAAACTTAGATGCAATGAATAAATCCATCTTCAATACATGGTGAGGCCTACCTTTTTAAAATCTCAACCATCATCAGTCCTAAGACCCTTTAGAATGACCAACATATAAATTAGAGAATTTTATCGGACAAATCACCTTACGTGACATCTAAAATGAAAAAAGCCCCCAGAGCTTTATAAGCGACCACTTTTGTTTTATTTTTGATGTATTGGGACGAGTGTCGAATTCGACAAAGGTGTGTGCACACCAACATCGAATTCAACCCTCCCCTATTTGTTTTTAAAACCCAAAAAGCTTATTATCTTTTTCCTTTCTCTATCTTCAAATGATGATTTCTACTTTCAAGCGTTTCCATCTTATGAATCTTCCAATGAGGTGCTTGATCTTCAATTGAGAACTATGAACTCTTACTCAATTTCCAAAAGGAAGAAAGAAGTGGCTCGACCCAATTTTCAAATAGGTTAGAAACCTTCAACCCACACCCGTGACAAATCAACCCGACCCAACCCGGCTAACCCGAACTTAATGCCCGTTGGGTCAGGTTGACCCGACTTGACCTATTTAATTTCTTTTTTTATGTGTGATCCAACTCATTTTGTGTGGCTCAATTTCATTTGTAAAGTTTTCCTTAGGATTAAATTCATTTCAGGTATTTTATGAGCATAAATTTAAAATTTACCAATTTTTAATGTGTAAAAAATGGGGCCGAAATCTATTTAAATTTTAAAGCCAGTTTATTGAGACAATCCCTTCCCAATTTTTTTTCCAATTTTATAATGCCATATTTGCGTTTGAATATAAAACTCATCAATGTTATTGTATTCCATTCATATCCATAATTAATGATAAATTTCTATGCTTAACGACCCAACATAAAAATGAAAAACACATCAATATTTTAAATACAAAAACATTATATTGTCAAATAACAAAATAAATTTTGCATTGTAAGTGTCAAGATACTTAATAATATAACATAAAAATAAAAGAGGCAATGCATAACACTTATGCATTAGATTAAACTCACATGGTTTATGACACATAGAAATGAGCAAAGTCACATGAAAATTAAAAAATCATAATAAATTAGTGAAACCTAAACAGGTTAGTGGGGTTAGGCGAGCCAACCATAACCTAATCCATTTTTATACAGATTGAAAAAGTGTAACCCATGACCGACCATATTTTAAACGAGTCAAGTTAGGCCGGTTAAAAAACGGGCGGAGCCAGGTTTTGGGAGCTTTGATTGCTTGTACTCATAGTTCATCTGCAATACATGCTGTGCACTCTAAGGGCCCGTTTCTTTAGTGGAATTCCTGACAGAAATTCCTGCTGTCTGGGAATTCTGGAATTCCTGTCAGGAATTCCTTGTTTTCTTAGAAAGATTCTTGGCATTTAAGAATCCCTGTCATTTGTAAATGTCAAATACTGGGCATTTGCAAAACCCACAATCCAACGAGGGTTTCAAGTTTGAAAGCTCTCAGGAACTCCCCAGTTGACAAACCCCAAACTGCTCCAGTGCTCAAACGGTCATCTTCAACCTTGATTTTCAGAGCACGGCACTCTGCAATAAGGTGTTTTTCTACTTCCTCTGCATGTATAGATGATTTATGTGATTTTTCTCTTCCATCTTTCCATTTTTTTCTTTGCTTTTTATAGAGGGTTTGATTTCTATTTTTTCTCACATTATTCTCTTCTTGATCACATCCCCCTGCAACTGATTTGGCGACGTTTACTCACCCCCGCTTATAGAAGGAATCCCTAGAGAAGTATGTCCATGGCATCTCTGTTGGTTTGGGCTGGAGAAAAGACTGCAAACAGATGGGATATAGAAGGCACATCTTCTCCTTCTAGAGCTAATGGGTACACCAACATTCCCTACAATGTCCAAACCAAGAAGTTGACTCAACACCCAAATAAGAAGAGGCCCTACAATGTCCAATCGCTGCTCCTATCAACCCAGCCTAAACCCAAAAATTAGGGAGATCTGTCTCTTTCATTGCCCAGCCTGAAGTGAACTCGAATCATCTCCGAGATGAGGGATTTTCGATATCGAGTTGAAGAAAAATGTGATTAAATCACTCAGTAATGAGTTAATTTTAACACTGGCTGAGGAAAACTATAATTAAATCATTAATTAATAATGAATTATTAATAAGATTATTTTTTCACCTAGAGTGGAGTGCTCCTTCTAACGATCTTGACTGTGCATTAGTTGCATAATTTCTCGCCTTTTATTTTCATAGAATTTCAGTTCTATTAGAGTTATATATCCATTGTTGGAATAATTGAACACAAATTAAGACATGTTTTTCTATGTAACCAATCTAATAGTGAATCATACACTAATTCACTAGAAAATTGTGGTGGATATCGATGTGCTATGAGACGATCTGAATTGACGGTTTGATCTCTGCTATGTGGACTCGATTTCTATGATTAGTATGCAACTAAGTGACTCCTACAAAATTAATTCAAGTCATACAAGGAGTATTGCGGTGAATCATGGACCTACATCAGTTTGGTCTTGCTAGAGGTTTACTTTATAATTCAAGTTCAGGTCTACTTTATAATCAATTAAAGTTAATTTTCATTCCCACCGATGACTAGACACAGAACTACTGCTCTGTTTGGATCAGTCGTTACATTTGTATAGCTTGGATTTGTTAAAAAAGACACAATCATGAACCTTTTATATCAATGAACGTCTTGTACTAAAGTTCCTTGTTCATGTGTTTTTCATGGTTGGACAGCACAGTTTTTGCTACTAAAACTAGGACCAAGTCAGACCTCTAATACAATAACAGTTGCACGTGGTCCATGTGAGAGTTAAAAAATCATATTAGCCCAAATTGAATTATAAAGTATATAACTAGAGTAGAGGGCAATGCAATGCAATGGTTTTGTATGACACAACAATGATCCATTATAAAGGCAGAAGAGAAAATTGAAATGGGTGGCTGGTTTGTGTAGATACTGAAATGGGTCGCTGGTTTGTGTAAATACAAGTGGCTAGACTTATACAATGATTGATATTTGTTTTGTAGGTCGTTGTTAATCTTTTGATAGATGTTCTTTCTTTCTCTTTTTCTCTGGGTTGGGTGGAGGAGGTTAATTTCATACAGTAAGTTTTAATCTTTTATTATATGAGAAACAGTAGCTAGTCATACATGATGTTTGTTTGTTGAATCATATTGCTATTCCCTCACAATAAGGGATTCAGACTCTCTTGTATATTTGTAATATAAAAAAGGCCATACGCAGTTATTAATCTTTTTAAATGAGGAACATTAGATAGTCGTACTCCTATATTGTGTTTGTTTGTTGGATTATATTTATTCCCTTCTTAATAAGAGATCGACTCTCTTGCATGTCTGTAACAGAAAAAGGGCTGTGTGTGTTGTGGCCCTTTGAACACAAGAGAGTAGCCAAGGTAATCTCTTTGCTAGTAGTTGGACAAAACTACAAAAGGCTAATGACTGAAAACCATACTGGGTAGAATTTATAGAAAGAGTAACGACTGTATTGAAGAAAAAAAAAAGAAAAAAGAAAGAAAGATAAAAGCATATGTGACTTGAGAAAAATCCTCTTTGTTTTTCCTCTGGCCCTTTGTAAAGGTTTTATAGGTGACTTTGTGACTTGTGAATGATTTGGATTTATGAGAAGTGAATGAACTACACTATAGAATGTGAGTTTTTTTTTTTGTTTTTTTTTTGTTTTTTTTTGGTTCTTTAAGAAGTGAGTCTCTATTTTTTTTCCCATCTAATGTATCTTGTTTTGTTTGATGGTTTTTTGATTTCTCAGTGTTCTTATTTTAGTAATTGTGTTTTTCCATTGTAGGATTGGACATAAGAAAGTCAGTGAATATTCTCAGTGCGATTTACAGGCTTATTTCTTAATGGAAGGTATTATGTCCTCCTTAGAATAAGGATGTTTTAAATTGAATGTGATACTAGTGATTTAACATGCTCTTTCACATTATCATATTTATGCAAAAGTATTGAATTACAACAGAATCACGCAAAAGACGATTTATTCTACCTATTGTTGCCGCAGTGGTTGCATGTTGCCAGTTGGCTGTATTGTGGTTTTCCTTAGAAGATGAACGACCTAGGAAACAACGTCGTATTTCATATTTGTCAGGTGAAGAGTGGGTAAAGGAGCTAGTATCCAATGATGGGCCTCAGTGTCATGAAAACTTACGTATGAGTCCTGACTGTGTCATAAAATTGCGTGATATACTTATGCAACGAGGACTACTGGAAAACACACGAGTAATGACCGTGGATGAGCAGTTAGCAATGTTTCTGCATACATTGGCCCATAATGTTACTAATAGAGTCATTGCTAATCGATTTAACCATTCTGGTGTCACTGTTAGTCAATATTTTCATAAAGTATTAAATGCAATCTGCAAGCTCTATCCAAATTATGTTCAAGTTCCAGAGAATGCCCCAACTCCACTGCAAATTAGGACAAATACTAGATTCTATCCATATTTTAAGGTTAGTTCTTCTAATTGGTTTACTTTTGTTTTTATAATTAAGTATGAATAAAACCTTTATAGATTTTCATTATATATAACTTTTTCGTTCAATCAATAGGAGTGCATAGGTGCATTAGATGGTACACATGTGCCTGCCCATGTATCATTTTCATTGCAAGCTAAATATTGAAATCGACATGGCCAACTATCACAAAATTGTCTTATGGTATGTGGATTCAACATGCTATTTCACTATGTGCTTGCTGGATGGGAAGGATCTGCAAGTGATGCTACTGTGCTTTTCTCTGCATTGAACAGAGGCGATAGACTAGCAGTGCCAGAAGGTATTAAAACCTCACAAAAATATTTCTAAGTATTTGTATGCATAGTTTAAGTGTATATGCACACTTAAGTGAATTCTAATTTGCATATGTAGGTAAAGTTTATTTAGTGGATGCTGGTTTTGGTAATACACCTGGATTCTTGACACCTTATAGAGGTGTGCGTTACTATCTAAGAGAATTTGAGGAATGTCCTCCAGTTAATTCTCATGAACTTTTTAATTTACGGCACTCCTCATTGCGTACCACCATAGAACGAGTGTTTGGAGTTGTTAAAAATCGCTTTTCAATTCTACGCATGCCACACGGTTATTCGCTGACCACTCAGTGAGATGCAGTCATTGCTTCTACTGTTCTCCACAACCACATAGTTATGTATAGTGCAGAAGATCCAATGCTTGAAACAATTTCTACAATAACAACATCTAGAGCTAATCCTCCCTTGAGAAGAAACAAAAATGCAGAGACTATCCCAAGTTCCAGTAGAGATAGTTGGCAAGCATTTCGGGACTCAATAGCTGATCAAATGTGGCATAATTACGGACAACAACAAGAAGAAAATGACCAATGATAAAAGCAGAATATATCTTTTTTGCATGGCATTTTGGCTGATAAAGGCTATAATAGAATTTTGATATGATGCAGGTCCAATGAATCAGGGTATACTTCCATTATTGTTTTTGATGCTATCAAAAGGTCTTTTAACAAGAAAAATATCTAGTTATTTTTTTTTGTACTGTTTAGATGCATCTGACAATTTATAGTTATTAACTTTTTTTTATATAAATGTTGATAAGATGGTATGATTTAGTTTATTTTTATGTTAAATGATTGAATAATTGTCAATGATCACATCCCAATAGGGTCACAGAAAAAAGATAATTTCAAATGGGATCCCAGAGCGGAGAGGGTTTTAATGGACACGCTTCTCGAAATGAAGCTTGCGGGAAGGAAAGTTGAGAAAAACTTCAACAATGCTTCTTGGGAAGAAGCAATAGCAAAGGTAAAAGAAAAAACCGGAATGGAACCCACTACTAGCAATGCCAAAAATAAGTACAAAAATTGGCGGACACGATATAGAGAAGTGAAACAACTTCTGAGTATGTCTGGTTTCGGATGGGATGATACATTAAAGATTGTAACAGCTGAAGAAAATGTTTGGGACAACTTGGAACAGGTAAATTTAACAACTTCAATTTGCAATTAAGCCAAGAAATTTTTCCTTGTTTTTCCTTTCAATGAATTACATTCTAACTAAATGAACTTGGTACAGGCAAAGAGCAAGCTAGCTAAGTACAAATGTATTCTATGAGAAAATTCATGATCTCATCGCTGATGATATTGCTGAAGGTGAAATAGCCCTTACTGGAACTGAAAGGTGCCAAATAAATGCTCCTGAAATAGTGATGGATGATGAGAATATCAATGAGAATTCTGGAATACAACCAGATGGATTGGATGCTATGGATGACCAAAATCTGCATCAACATAGTGTAAATTCACCTAGATGTACAACTCTCCCATCAGGACAAACTGGCACAAGTAGGACAAGCAAGAAGCAAAAGTCTAAGGCAAGTGATGAAGTAAAAGCAACATTGGATAATGTTGCAAATGCTGTTTATGCTCTTGCGGAGCAAATGAACCCACATGATAATATAATCCCAAAAATCACAGCAGCTGTTACTTCACTTGCAACTATACCACGACATCTGAAATTGTCGGTAATTAACTTTCTCATTCGTGATCGCATAGTTGCAACGACATTCATGAGCTTAGATGATGATATGAAGTTGGAATGGTTAGATATGAATTTTAATCTAAATTCGTCTAGTTGAACATAAAGAACACTTTCTTTTGCATCTTGATGAAGATGAATGGTAGTAGCTTTTGATATGTATGGACATATTATTACTTATTTTGTTAGTTGGATGTAGGAAAACTTTTTAATTTTGGATGACTGTAATTGCCACAATATGTTTATGTGGATGGAAATGACTATGGATGCTTGTGTCAAATTTAAATTATGTTTGTGTGGTTTGATGTGGTTTTTATGGAATTATTCATTTTAAGCTTAAATTATGTACGTAGGGCTCATCAGTGAGTCATACATTTTGTCATTAATGGGACCCTTATGTGTACTGAGTTATTTAAATATATAGGTTGGCAGTGAATTTGTATGTAAACAATGTATACAGGAGAAAATTTTTATTCAGAAATCATTATATGAAACAAGGAATTCAGAAATTCTTAGAATTCAGAAATTTTCAGGTAAGAATTCAGGTATGAAAGAAACAGGGAATTCAGGAAAGACAAAATCTAGTAACATTTCAGAGTTCTAGCATTTAAAAATTCCAGACAGCCACCAGACATGAATTCCATGAATTCTAGTAAAGAAACGGGCCCTAAATCCGAGCAAGAGAGATGAGATTCGTAGGAGCAGCTGTGAGAGATAAGGGATCGACCGCCGGGGGGGGGGAGATGAGGACTGCTGGGGCCTACTGAGAATCTATTAAGGCAACTCCTAGGCTTTTTTTTTTCTCCATTTCAAGTTTTAAAAAGGTGTGTGTCCTATACCAATTGGGTTGGTATGCCTCCCAGATAGAGATGTAAAATGGGCCGTGCTATGGCTGATGGTATGATAGGCGGTCGACCTAGCCTTGCTAGCATGGCACACTAGTAATTACTAATTCATGCCATGCTAGCACGGCACGACTGAACCAAAGGTCTAGCCCAACACGGCCCATAGGCACGGCACGGCTTGTGTTTGGCCATGCCATGTGTAGTGCCCATTGTGTCGTGCTTAGTTTGGCATGGTAGGGTTTTTTAATTTGTTTTCTTTCTTTTGTGTTTTTTAAATATTATGCACATAAAATACAACGTAGATATAAAAAATTGGACAAGATGACATAAAGATGGAAGTGGTTCGGTCAAACTTGACCTACATCCACTGGAGGGAAAATCCATTTAGATCTTTTCCACTCAAAGGATTTTAAATCGGATTACCTTCAAACCTTTACAATTTTTTTTAAATAATAAAGAATATAAAAAAGTAAAAAAATTACATTTTATGTTTACATCAAGTAATAGATAAAACTGTATTTGTAATCCGGCGATGTCATAAGTTGGATCATAATTTTCCAGTTCAGTCAATTCTTATTTCCTCTTATCTGCCAAATACCAATGTCGTAGGCAGACACAACACTCCATCGTTTTATCCGTTAAAGTCATCCTCCTATCATCAATCATATGTCCACCTCCACTAAAATCCTATTCTGATGCTACAAAAGATATTCGAATTGTTAGTAAATTATGAGCCATGGCAGAAAGTACAGGATATTTGCTTTTATATGCTTTCCACAAGCTAAAATGTCGAAAATAGATGCAACATTTGGCTACATCTCCATTATTACACAAGCGTCAATATATAACGATAACTCCGTCACAACATGACTTGAGGTGAATGATATACCCATTTTGGAAAAAAGATGATCAAAACATACAAGCTTCTTATTTCCTCTCCATCCTTGTACTTGAGGCTCCATATTGGCCCTTGATGTGCCCATCCTTAAGTAACAAGATTGAAATAATGATTGTAAACATAAAGTTATATTGTCAACACTATTTATATTTTCAGTTTGTAAGTTATTATTTATTTCTTAAAGAAAAATACTAACACCTTTCAATTTAATCTTAGGATCTAATACAGCAGCTAAACAAAATGTCATTGGCGCTTCACGCCAGTGCTTGTTAAATTTTTCTTCCATTTTTTCACAAATAGTGCCAAGTAGTTCATTAGCTTTATACATTTTAATTTGTACACTAATTGCAAAAAGATGATTAAGTATTTGATTGGCAGTGGGATAAAACACCCTAGAAAAAAATAATGTTGCATTATAAAAAAACTTTTAAAAGATTATTTACTACTTCACAAATTTTCTAATGTCCATCAGGCACCCGGTAATCTACTACATGAAAAGCACAAAACTCATTAAGCACTATTTTTTCTAGAAATAGCTCTAGTTAACATATCATTGATAGAATTCCATCTATGTACAACATCTATCCTTATTCTTATAGGTGTCAAATTATGCCTAGTACATACAGTGGCATATAGCTGTTCTCTACTTGGGGCTAAAAATATATATCTAACACAATCTTTAATTTTTTTTAATAATAATCTCAATATATTTTAAACCAACTTTTACAATAAGATTTAAAATGTGACATCCACATCTATTGTGAAAAATAGAACCATCAATTAAGTTAGAAAGTGGTATCATAGTTTTTATTTTATCAATAGCTACATTTTAGGTAGAAGTATTATCTAAAGTAATAAATATAACTTTATCTAAAATTTCATATTCTGAAAGTTTTTCTACAATAAGTGTTGCTATTCTTTGTCCATTGTGTGGCCATTCAAGTTTAGAGAAAGTAATTATCCTTTTATTCATTACCCAATTTACATCAATGTTATGAGCAATGATAGAGAGGAAGCCATCACCACCTCTAGATGTCCATAAATCTATGGTTATAGCCATTCTACCAGTATTATTTTGAAAGTCATTTTTTATATTTTCTTTTTCTTCTTTCCATAGCCTAATGGCATCATTCCTAGCAATGTTTCTAGAAATTTTTTTAAATTGTTGAGCAAATGCATGTTGAATGAATTCTTCAAAAAACTCATTTTCAGCCAAAAAAAAAAAAAGCATTTTAGCAAGTACAATATTTTTTTACCAACTCTTGTCTGGCAATAGTAGCATTATTACTAAATAATCCTAAACTATTATCACTAGTTGGAATTTGGGTTGTGTCCCTCCCCTTCGGTTTGCAACCTAGACCCTATATGTTTGGGTTCACATTTGTTTCTATGTCTTCTCAAGTGCTCTGTACCACCATCTGAATCTGCACTATAAATTTTGACACAATGCTTGCATTGAGTTTTTTTCCATTTCTACACCATTTTCTATCATAGTTAATATTTTATATCTATCCTAAACTTTAGACTTTCGGGCTCTCTTGGCTTATTTACGGAGGGAACCTTGAGTTGGGGCTGGGGTTAGGGTTGGGGCTTGCTGTGTTTCAACTTCTTTTGGTATATCATGCAAACCCTCTTCTTCCCTTAGATTAAAAGAATAACCTTCAGGGTAGTGTCTAGCCATTTAAAAAAATAATAATAATTTTAAAAATAATATCCTTAATGAATAATTTATAGTAATAAAGATTTTTATGATAATAAGTATAAGAAAGGGGAGGAGACGAGAAATATAATAATATATAGATTATATGAATATTGAATCTCAAAATGAAATACAATAAATTCCTCAAATTTTTTGAAGGCCCCTTAATCTAATCTCTAGGTGACTTAATCTTTGGTCTTCCAAAAACTTGTTATTTACATGAGTAGAATTTGAGAGAGTTAAAGAGTTTGAAGTATAAGTAGAATTTGAGAGAGTTAGAGAGCTTGTAGTATGAGAGAAATTGAGAGTAAGTTGTGATTGTTCGAATGGGAGGTAAATGGTATTTATAGAAATTTGAAAAGTAAAAATGACCTCAAATGCCCAAAACCTAGCCGTTTACGGCGGTTGGGGATAGGGCAAAATAGTCAAAACACCATAACTAGCTGTTTTTTTGTTATGGGGGGGGGGGGTGGTTTTTTTTTTTAAATCATTAGGTCATGCTGTGCCACAAGCTTGGCCATGTCATTTCGACCGTCACAGTCTGGCAGGCCATGTTGTGCCTGTGGCCACGTTGTTTTGACAGTCTAGCCGGCCATGTTGTGCTCGTGCCATGTCGGCACGGCACGCTGGCCTGACACTCTTGGCCCAGCACGGCCCAGGTATATGGGCCGTGCCTGTCATGCCGTGCCGGGTAGCGTTGACTCTCATGCCGGGCTGTGTTGGTTTGGCCCATTTTACATCACTTGTAAGCGAGTTGTAAGCCCGATTAGGAAATGGGGAGTAGCATTATTCTTGTTCCTAGGGCTAATGATTGCTCCTATGTTTTGAAACGATGAGTCCCAACCAACATTGAATATGGGGCATTGCACCGTACTAAGACCCATAATATTCATTCGGAGCGATTAAATTATATATATTAAAGGTAAAAAAATAGAGGCCTTTGGAGGGTGCCACATTAGCACCCTTTATTGTTCTTTTTTTTCTAGAGCACCACGTCATCTCTCCATCTCTCCCCACTGTTTTTGCATTATTCCCTAAAATATTTCCCTTTACCCTCATCTCTCTCTCATCTATTCCATTATTCTCCAAAAAATCTCTCTATTTGAATGGTATTCAAACATCTTCCTTATCAATTCAAAAATTTCTCCCTAAAATCTATCCTTACGTCCATTTAGAGATTATTCCAAGGAGAGAGAGAGATTTTCTCCTAAACTCTATCCTTATCCCCACTCCTGTGCAACTTTGGGGACCTACTCCCTTTGTGGATTTCATCCATTATGACCCACCATCCAAGAGGACTAAACTGGTGGAGGAGTGAGACCACTCTATGTTTTATCCTCATCAATTTTTTTTATCACCATTTTTCTTTCTCTTTGTGGGTAAAAAATTCTATAGAGATCCAATGCTTGTTTAGCACATTCTTGTTATAGGGTTAATATAACAAAGTGCACTATGATCGAACTTGATTTCTTACTATGTGACCATTTTCTTTCAATTTTATTTGAGTTATATATTACCTTTTTCCTGTTTATTTTTTATCCTCACAATTTTATTTCTCCTTGCAATTCAAGGAATGGCTGTTCAAGGGATGTTCAATTATTGAAAATCAGTTATCACAAATGAAATTACAGAAATAGAAAAATAAATCGAAAATAAAAATATTATTATTTGTCATGATTTTTTTATCCAGTTGTATTCATCATATATACGACCTTAGCCCCTAAACCAAAAAGGAAAAGATAAACCAAAAATAAAAAGATTAATAGAAAAAAAATATATAATTTTTTCTTAATAATATGTTAATACATTTAATATTTTAATATATTCTCAATTTTTTGCCCGGACCTTTGTTGTTTGTAAATTCATTAAGTGACTTAAAATGCACTGGAAATCTGACTAAAATCAGAAAATCAGGAAAGCTTTTGATTTTCCAGTCATCGTAGATGGAGCCTGCCTGACGAATTCCAGCTACACGGTTAGCCACGCTCAAACATTGGGAGCGCGCTTTGAGGTGCTTCCGTGGAGCACATGAATCTTTTATCGATTTCCAAAAAGCGGCCCTTGAGGTCTACATTTTTTCTAAAAGCACCCTAAACTTAGATGAATTATGTAACCCACTTAACTTTGAAATCATTTACTGTCCCCTATACTCTGTGTAATTAAAAGACCAAATTGCCTTAAGGCCTAAAATTCAACCAAACTTAAGCAAGTTAATCTTTAAAAGTTTACTCCTATTGCTTGGGTCCACCTGCAAACACATGATGTTAACCAATTAGTTTAATAGATATTTGACAAATCTTCTTTTTTATATTGTACGATTTGTATAGTAATCAATGTCATTTCTATGTAAACAAAAAATAAAAATATAAAAATAAAAAATAGTCCATAGAGCACTAATATGATTAATTTCATTTAATTCTAGTTAGGATTGTGCCAGTTTAAAAGTGAACTTCTATTACAAAAGGACAAGCACAAATGATTAGTTCTTTTTTACTGCATTTAGAGTTAGATCAAAATTGAACTTTTTGCATGAAGTGAGTAATTTAGCTATTTATTTGTCTATCTAAGTGTATCCCTTATCTTATTGACAAACATTTTCACTTTTGTAGATAAATATTCAGTTTTGACCTTAGCCTATGTTATTCAAATTTTTGGTCATCTTTCCTGAAAGGGTGTAAATGGTAATTTCAAAAAGGTGGAGCTCCAATTATTTTCTTCCATCTTTTCGATAAAAAATGACGTGGTTTTATTTTGTTATTTATTATTTATTATTATTATTATTATTTATTATTATAAATCTTTCAAAACAAAAAGTAGGGTTTTTTTTAAGAGTTGCTTCAAACCTAGGGTTCATTTTAGAAAAATCTTCTTTTTATAAGTCCTTCCTCTATCTATCATTCTCTCTCGCTTTCCAATCTTTGTTGTTCTTTTTCATTCCTCGTTGGTTGTTTCGATTCGGTTCTCGTCATCTGCGCAAAATGGCGGAGGTAATCTTCGGTCTCTTCTTCTTCTTTCATTCTCAAACCCTAATCCTTATCTGGAATCCTGACCTTCGACATCTCTTTGATGCTCCTCAAACCCTAGTTTTCTTCTTTCTCTTCGTTATGCATTAATGGCGGTTAGGAACTAGGGTTTTGATGATGTTCCTGTGTTCTTTTCCAAAATCGTTGCTTGATCTTCGTTTATTTCTCGTTTGGATTATGGTTTTTGAGATTGGTGGAGTCTAAGTTGAGATCCATCCGCTCACAGATTCAGTGGTGGGCTGCTGTCGGATTGGATGCTAGAAACAGATGTTTCCAATCGAGGCCGTTCATCTGGCGTGCCCCATGTTGAATAGGACATTTTGGGGACGCTGGCTTTGATTGGGCAAACCTGATTGATGGCCTATGAATGGACGGTAGATATTTATATTGGACTTGATTTTTTTTTTTTGATTTTTGGGGTCAGTGATTGAGAGCAAAGAGTTGAATCAGGCAGATCTAATTATCCTTCAAGCCTTAGAATTTGTTAGGGGCATTGTTTCACAATATAAGCTGATCATTTTGGGTTGGGAGGAGGCGTGGGGGCGCGATGATTTGATGAAAGCAATCAAATGATAGTGAAAAGACTGTCAATTGTATACCTTTTTTAAGGGAGATAATGCAGTTACATTATCTCATGTCTACATATGAAGATGGTCACTTCAGAAAAGCAAGGAGTTGATGTAAACTTAATGGTTGTGCTTGAAACTTTAGGGAATTGTTTGTCTTTTACACATAGGATACGAGGATGAGAGTTACATATCTAGAATTTTCATATGGGATTTTTATATATGTAAAATTTGCACATTTGAAACCCATTACCATGTTTATATTATGTAAATGAGCACGAGTAGGGATGCATACTGGTTGATTCTGGGCATGTACTTACTGGAACTGGAACCATTTTCTAAAGGCTGGACCTAGTTCTGCTTGGAAACAGTTTCCTGTTTCCAGAATTGGTTTCCGCCAGAGGACTGAGTGGGTGAGAGAAAGGGACGGGGGGAAATGAAGAAAACCTAGAATGCCCCACAAAACCATGGACAATTCAATCAGGACAGAAAAACAGAACTATGGAGATGAGGAGGTTTTTTCCTACTAGAAGATCACCATGAGGATGGTAGGGTTTGGAGGTGAGCAGTGACTAGAGATCCTTTCCTGGGTTTCACACTTTCTTGCACACTGCTCGAGGCTTCTTCACTGCCAGGGACTGCGTTTGTCTCACTGGCTGCTTGGGAGGAGATAACTTTGAGCAGTGAGATTTACAGAGAAAGAGAACGAAAGAGGGAGAGAGAGAGGCTGAAGTGAGAGGGGGAGATAGAGAGAACAAGAGAGATAGAATGTGTAGAGAGAGAGAGAGAGAGAGAGATCTTTGCTGGATATGGGAAAAATGAGAGTTGAGGGCGGGGTTTGGGGGGAAAAAACCCCTGTGGTTTTAAAATCTCCCGCAAAGGGTAATGGGTCTCAGGTTGGAATAGTGTGGTTCTGGTTCTGGGTCTGTTTAGTTAGCGGGTCCAAAGACAGGTTCTGGAACCAGTTCAATGTATCATTTAGGGACAAAACTTAGGTACCAGACCTAGTTTTTTAACAGATTACTAGACGTGGTTTTAACGGATGGGAACCTTCGGATAATGAGAGGTTGGATACTGATTTGCATCCCTAAGCACAAGCAAATGTGCATATGCTTTAATGTTACATGTTTATTGTCTAAATATGTAAATGAGTGCAAACAAATGCCCTTAATACATTATTCCTCTCCTCTACGTTTTACCTCTCTATTGTATTAATGTGTTGTTTTCTTATAACTATTGTATTGATATTTCTTTTTGGTTGCCGGTAAAAAAAATTTTAAAAAGAGAAGAGGATGGAACTAGGATATTTATGATTGTCACAACTCACCAACATTGTACTGATCTAGCGCTGGGTTCTCAGAATCACATGAAATATTTGAAGCAGGGAATGAATGAATATTAGATGCATTCACTATTCATACATCATTGATAAGCTAGGAATCTTCTACTAGTCCGGGCTATAATGCTTGATTAAAATGGGGAATCCTCAACCCAACAAGAGAATAAGACATTTTTCATCAAAATAATCAAAGTATTCTATTTTATTTAACTTTTTCAATATATACATAACTCTTTGTGACCAACTAAAAGCCTGTTTGACAAGTCTAATTTGTTTGAATTAGAGGTTCCGTTTGGCAAGTCTAGTTTTTGCTCCTATTTGATTTAAAACTGATTGAAATAGAGGTTTGAGTGCTTTATATCATGAAACTTATTTGAATGCTTGATTCAATCTGCTTTAAGGGCTTTTGACTCTTTTTGAAAAAGTAACTGAAAGTTAAAATTCTCAAATAGGCATGAGTGTCTAAAGCAATCAGACACTTTTTTGCTTACTTTTTGGGAAAATTTTGCCCATATAACATTATAAATTGGTAGTTTTCCAATCCATTGGTATCTTAGTGGTGAGGCACCTCCCTTTCACAAAAACAACCAGGGATCAATCATTGGCATTGGCTATAGCGTTGATGATGACGGTTTTTGAGGAGTGTATGTGGATGTTTATAAGTATCCACCAGAAGGAAGAAAAAAGGGGGTTCTGTTGCATTGCTGCTGTCTTTTCCTATTATTAGTTGGTCTTCTTTGTGCTCGTTCATATGGGTTTCAGGTGATCCTTTTTGGTTTTTTTCTCCTCTTTTGTTGGCTGGGGTTGTGGGTTGTATATTGTTTTATTTCTCCTATTTTTCTTGGCTTTTCTTTCTTTTTTTTTTTTTTTTTTTTGCCTATTGCAAGTGACTATGTTCTTCGGTATAGCTGGTAGCCTTACTGGGGTGTTGTTAAGGTGTAGGAGTTCAATATACTTATATTTATTTTCCTAAAGAAAAATAAAAAAGATAAATGAAAAAGTTTGCATGTACTAACTTTTACTATATGATAAATTTTCCTTCACTATTACAATTTGACAACTTTACCCATATTCCTTTTATTCTTTTGGAAGAATGTGTTAATAAATCATCAAAAGAAAGGTTTGGAAAGTCTCTATACAAATGAATATCTTTCCACTTGCTAATACACTCCGGTAAGGTGACCAGCTATGTCGGGGCATAAGGTGACCTACAGTGAGCAGAGCAAAAGGCAAAAATAAAAAGAGGGGGAGTAGCCAACAAAAGGGCCTGCTATACAAGTAGAAAACAAATGGGACAACACATAAAAAAACCTGATCAAACACAGACATGATTGCACTATGACTGCAACTAAAAGTGGCCATCATCCCTGCATCAACAGTGGACTGGGCAGCAACAAAGACCGGCCACTTGAGTCAGGCAATCAGACATTACAAAATAAATAGGCAGCAAGGAACCTGAGTGACTACCAATTGAACAAAGAGGCAGCACCCACCAGCCACTACTAGCTGTAGATTAACCAGCAGCAGAGCCCCAACAGCCCAAACAACTAGCTGTTGGAAAACAAAAAATAGTAGCCACTGCCATATGGGCAGAACATAACTTTTTTTGTATGATAAGTTTGCTTTCTTCAATTGAATCATGCTTGCCAAACAATCTATTTATAAGAAAGTCTAATTGAAACAACTCTATTATTAATAGTTCTATTTGGCTCAGCTCTATATCAAACAAATAAGACATGCCAAACAAGCCCTTGTATGGATCTGTTTGAAATAGAGTTGTTTCAATTAGACCCTTTTACAAATAGACTGTTTGGTTAATGCTTGATTCAATTAGAGAAGGCAAACTTGTCATACTCTTGAAGTTACATTACATGGGTAAAGATGTTAAAAAGTAAAAGCAGTACATGCAAACTTGTCATATAGTAAAATGTGAATAGGCAAACTTGTGACATAGTTCAAGTTAAAAATGAACAAGAAAAAAAGAAAGTGTCTGATTGCTTTAAAGATAATGTCTGTTTGAAAAAGTACTCTTTTTTTAGATACTTTTTTGAAACAAGGCAAAAGGTCTTAAAGCTGATTGAATCAAACATGTAAATAAATTTTACTGAACAGTGTAAAGTACTTAAATATCTATTTTAGTAAGTTTTAAGTGAAATAGATCCAAGAAATAGACTTGCCAAACGGCACCTAAGTAGATTCATAATAAATCTGTAAGTATTTTTCTTATAACTACGTACAAATAAGTCCAACTATAGACCCACTTTCCAACTACCTTCTGGCTTGTTAATTACTCGCTTACAAAACATGTGGTCTCATCAAGAAGAGTCTATCAGTGTCACACACAGGCCTGATAGGTTAGACTGTTTTCTCCCTTTTGGGGAGGAAGTGATCCTCGAATTTAAAATTCTAGTTGGGTTGTGATGATCGGAGTGGTGAATGTTTTGACCTTGTTGGAGAAAGGCAATGAATTGGGGTCTAACGATGTTGAATGCACATTAACCATTGTTGAGCAACATAGAAACTTGGTATTCTCCATCTGGGATGATGGGGTTGCTTGGCTTTGCTGCATTTTCCTTTTTCTTTTCTTTTCCCTTTTTTTTTTCCTGCAACTTTAATTTGTTTACTTCATGTTTTGAGAGCAAAACAGTTAGTATGACTGCTTTTAATGTGCTTTTTTTTTCATTCAGTAATCTCTTGATTTTTTTATTATTTTATATAAATGGTAAGTACAGGTTTTATTGAGAAGGCCAAATGGCATAAGGGACAATTGCTGAACAGCTATGAGGCAAGCCAACCAAGCAGTAGCAATAGAAAAACTAAAACAAAAAGAGGAAGAAAACTGAAAGGAAGAAATATCTTCTCAAAGAATTAGTAGACTCAGACTTGAGACTCCCTACTTAGTTAGCAAATCTGATGGGGACATCATACCAAATTCCCTAAAATCATTCAAAGTGTATCAAAGAAGAAGGCGCAGGGCAACGAATCAAGCTCTGATCTGGTTGGATGATCAATGCTTTGACTTTGATCGTGAAGAAAATATAAATCCACCGTTGGATTGTCTTTCGGAGGAGATTCGATGGTTGGATTTTAATTGATCACGATGGTGGTGCATCGATGGCCCATGTGCACAATTACATTGAAGGCCCCACATGGGGAAGTGTCACATGGATTGAAGAAAGTTGAGGGGTCCCTAGATTTAAATTTGTTTGGGTCCATGGTTTACTTTGTTTATGTCATTGGGTCCCATGTTTTAATTTATTTGGTCCTATAACTTATTTGCTTGATCCCATAGTATAATTATTTAGTTGGTTTGGTCCCATCTTAGTTGTTATTAGAGTCTATTAGTGAGAGGGGACCCGTATCTAGTCTATGTAATAAGTGAGAGGGATAAAAGGGGAACCACATTAATAATTGAAAAAAAAAATGATGTGCACAAGATGGAACTTGTGCACGAATCCCATAACTTATTTGTTTGATCCCATAGTGTAATTATTTAGTTGGTTTGGTCCCATGTTAGTTGTTATTAGAGTCTATTAGTGAGAGGGGACCCATATCTAGTCTATGTAATAAGTGAGAGGGATAAAAGGGGGACCACATTAATAATTAAAAAAAAAATGATGTGGGCAAGATGGAACTTGCGCACGAATCCCAAGTGGCTTGCAAACCGAAGTGGAGAAGAAGAAGAAGAAGAAAAGCTCCTTTTCTTATTCAAGAATCAATTTTCATACATGCATAATAATGGAGAAAAACCTAGATCTAGAACTTAAAAGGCCTCTCCATCCCAAAAAGGAAAAGAAATAAGAATAAGACAAGAAAGGAAGAAAGAGAAGAAAAGGGGGGAGGGGGGGGGGGGGTGAATATTGGCGCAAGATGGACTTGCGCACATTGGGATTCATGCGCAAGTTCCATCTTGCGCACATCATTTTTTTTTTTCAATTATTAATGTGGTCCCCCTTTTATCCCTCTCACTTATTACATAGACTAGATATGGGTCCCCTCTCACTAATAGACTCTAATAACAACTAACATGGGACCAAACCAATTAAATAATTACACTATGGGATCAAACAAATAAGTTATGGGACCAAATAAATTAAAACATGGGATCTAATGACATAAACAAAGTAAACCATGGACCCAAACAAATTTAAATCTAGGGACCCCTCAACTTTCTTCAATCCATGTGACACTTCCCTATTTGGGGCCTTCAATGTAATTGTGCACATGGGCCGTTGATGCACCGCCATCGTGATCAATCAAAATCCAACCGTCAAATCTCCTCCGAAAGACAATCCAACGGTGGATTTATATTTTTTTCACGATCAAAGTCAGAGTATTGATCATCCAACCATATCAGAGCTTGATCCGTTGCCCTGCGTCTTCTTCTTTGATACACTTTGAATGATTTTGGGGAATTTGGAATGGAGAGCGGGGTATCAGGTGTGGGGAGGATAGAGATGGAGAGACTAGATATGGAGGGTGGAGGGGTAGGGTAGGCTTTCGCTTGAATAATTGGCCTCACGCCTTACTCCCCATCATGGATGAAGAAGAAGAAAGAATTTGGGAACCCGAAAACTACTCAGAAATTTCATTAATCATAAACTTGTATACTAAAGTGAAATTCTTACACCACTTATATAGGAAAATAATAAAACATGAAACTAATTTGGACCATCCAAACACATTGATGGCCAGGATTTAAATATCCAACATAAAACAGACAATTGCATTAAAAAAAAACTCTATATGAGCTAAAACATGAAAATAAATGGGTTGGGTCAGCCCATGGGGGCCATGGGTTAGTACTAAATCAAAACTACCCTTCTTGAGAGAACTCGGACTTTGAGTTCCGTATATGTCCTCTTGGGTAAAATTCCAGTGTACAAATCTTTAAATTTTTCCTTGATCTTCAGTTTCTTTGCATTTCTTGGAAGTTTGATTCAGTACTTTCATCCAGTTGGAAGTAAATTGAAGTTGCTGCTTCTTCCGATTTGAGAATTCAGCTTGGATGTGAGATCTAACCATTAAATACTTCCATTTTTTATCATGTACCATCTGCATACAATCTCCTATTATCAATGGTCGATCTCCTGCAAGAATGCAAATAGCGGTTGCGGCGGGCGTAGCGGCCCGTCGCCAAAACGATACGTAGCGGTAGCGGCGATATATAGTGGCGTAGCGGTGTGATTTAAAAAAGTCTTCAAAAAAATTTGAAAAAATTCCAGAAAATCCAGAATATTGGAAAATGATGGAATATGTGTTTGTTTTGCAAAAGCAACTAGTATATGAGTATGTAGCGGTCCCCTCATTGCATTAGATCCTGTATCGCTGTATCAATAGAAAAGAATATGAATAATCAATGTTTTTCATAGGGATTTATGTTGTTTAGTTATGTCAACTTAAATAGTAACTTAAGGCTTATAAAAAAAATGTTATAAACAAATTTCATCAAGATTCATTCAAGAATGAAAGATAAACTATGTTCAAACTTTATAAAAAAATAATATACTAATCTACTTAAAGAGCAAAGACTTTGTAATGGAGGAATATCTTGCTGATTAGCTCTAATCTAATACCAAAGGGAATGTCTTCCAAGAATCGCATTGCTATCAGTTTCATCATCTTCATCATCATTTGTTGTGTTTGTGCCCCTATTATATTGCACATTCTCCCCAAATTGAATTTGATATTGGTGAGCATTAGGATCTTGCATTGCAAAGAAGAAATCAAAGGAGTTTGGAGGAGGTGGATATCTATATTGAGGTTGACTATCATCATAGTCACCATATGAGTAAGACCCTAAAGCCGAAGATTGTTATCCTTCTTGTTGCACATGACCATACTGATAATATTGTGATGGTTCATGAGGATACGGCCCGTAGTCTGAATGTGGAAGTGGAACATTATAAATAGGGTTCCAAGATGCTGTTTGTTCCCCTCCTACATTTCCACTTCCACCCATATTCCTTTGCTCATCTATGTGTGCGGGTGATGACATTTTCGGTCGCCTTTGATAAGCACGTTGTGGAGCCATTCTTGATTGTTCGGGAAACTCCTCTACGGTCTTAATAGGAATGACATTTTCTTCTTCATCATATTGATAAGACTCAGCAGTGCCACCTGTCCCGCTGTCTCCTTCGTCTCCTCCATCTCCTCCAGGACCTCCACCATGGCTACCGAAAGAGGCAATAGTAGAAGTACTATCTTCAGAAGATGACATAATATGAGCTGGTTCCTTTCCTTTAGATGTTGCACTTGCACTACTTCTTTCTCCCTGAGGTGGCTGTCCCCCTGACATTTGTACATCTTCAGCAATTAAACATTGTACTTCTTGCTGAAAGCTCGGATCTGAATCTAACAATGGATCTTCAGTCTCGGCTATTCATGGAAGTAAGGGATCATCGTCTTTGAATATGTGATCCAAATTAATTGGACAATAAGTAGGATCATCCCTTGCCTTTCTCTCTCTATTTTTGTTCCTCAACTTGAGATTGTAATGGCAGTATACCAATTGTTGAGTTTTCTCATGGTTATCCGATTCCTGGGCTTCGTATGGATCACGGAGAAAGTGCTCCAATTCCGTTCACAATTTGATGATGTTGTTGTTTGACTAAGGATGCGAATGGCTGCTCTCCTTAGATGTGGAGTACTCTCTCCAAAACTCTCCCACCAATCAGCTGGAATACAAAAAAAAAAAAAAAAAAAGACATCTTTAAATCGTAGAAAGTTCCTTTTCTATGTATTGTCAGTTGCGTATAAATATAACTACCAGGTGAACGTTTTCCAATCGCTCGCTGTACAAAAGGGTCACCGAAAGTTCCTCTTTTATGTGTATAAGTAGAAATCTACAATGCAAAAAATTACAAATAAATAAATACACCATATCAATACAATTATCTAAAATATATTTAAAAGATTAAATAAATTTCTTAATTAGCTTACCTCTTGTATAGCTTCGATATGATCATCTTCACTCAAAATTCTTTTCAACACTGTCCTTAATCCTACTTGCAATTCCGTATATTGCTTTAGTGTGGTGTGGGGCATTGCGATAGTAGAATTCAGGATTTAAAAAATAACCTGCAGCTTGCAATGGATGGTGCAGCTGATCGTTCCACCGGGCATCAATAATTTTTATGTAATCATCATGATATCGGCAATTTTCTATAATGGCTTGCTTTGCCCGATCAATTGCTTCATAAATGTACCCTATTGTTGGCTTTTCATCAGCATCTACAAGTCGCAACATTTTCACTAAAGGTTCATATGCCTTTAATATGTTCTCTACTTTGGCCCAAAATTTATTATCCCTCATTAGAATTGGGATGTCAAACTCCGGACCACGTGTTGCTTTGCCCCATTTCGAACGAAGCCATTCTTCTGATGAAAACATCTGAATTAGCTCCGTTCTCCAACGTACTAGGCTTTCCATAGCAATAAAATGGGTAGCAAATTTAGTGGATGCGGGACGTACTAAGGCATGATTGTTTGTGAATCTCTTCATCAAGCTTAAGAGCCATGAATGGTCATATATGAACCTTGTAATGCCTCTGCATGCCTTGATTGCAATGGCCACATTCTTCTTCTTTCCAATATCCTCCATTATAAGGTCAATGCAGTGTGCTGCACATGGGGTCCAAAATAAATGTGTCCTCTTTTCCATTAAAAGTTGACCAGCCTTCTTAAAATTAGCTCCATTGTCTGTCACAATCTGGACAATGTTCTCCTCTCCAACACTTTCTACAACTTTATACATAAGCCTATAAATATAATCTGCTGTCCGTTTCTCTTCAGATGCATCAATGGACTTCACAAAGACGGTCCCAGTGACATTATACACCAAAAAGTTAATTAATTGTGTTTGGGTGCCGCTTGTCCACCCGTCACACATAATAGTGACTCCATTTTGCCCCCACATGGGCCTAAACGTCTCTACCCAAGCCTTTATTTCTTTATACTCTTCTTCAAGGTACTTGGTGCCCACATCATACACGGATGGCGACGTAATACCCCGCCTAGCTTGAGCCGCAACATCAAGAACTGTTTGAAAATAAGGAGAATCGATTGCGGTAGGGGGTATATTCTTATGAATTAGCCATTTTGCTGTAGCTTTGGCTAATCTATCTCTTGCAGCCTTCATGACACTCTTGACAACATTAGAAATTTTTTGTTGCTTAGTTGCCTCCGATCTATGTGCGAAAGGATCAACAAAACTAACCCCTCTTCCAGTTTGTGTAGGTGTAGCCATCCGAGTAGAAATAATCTCTATATCATCATCCCGCTGTTGGGTGCTAAATGCTCTACGCAATTTACCCGCAATGCCTTTGCCCTTGCTTGTTGCACCAGATGAGCCACCTTCATCATAGTTTCTACGCTGGCTATAGGCTCGATGCTCTGCTTCTTCTTGGCACGACATAACGGACTCTCGGCGTGCAGCCATCATTTCTAGGTCATCAAACTCATCATCCGAAGCAGCACCAAGACCTTCATCCCCAAATAGATCATGGCGTGCTGCATCAACACCCTGCTGCTTTTTCTCTTTAATTTGTACTTTTCTCTATTTTGTTTGATTCAATAAAATTTCATTTGCTCCCTAACTTCTTTGGACACTTCAGGACACCCTGCAACATTGCCTTGCACATGGGCCAAATGTTGTTTAAATCTTGTAATGCCCCCATGGGTTACTTTGTGACAAAACTTGCACTTAATCTTCAACCGATTGTTTTCAATTGCCTCACCATAGCTCCATGCAAGATCTATCTTACGCGGCATTTTTTCACGTCACAATATCTAAAAAAGATTTAAAAGTAATATGTTAAAATTTAAATAAATTTCAAAAACATGAAAAAATTAGAATAACACGCATCTACGTGGGTGGGAATTGGGATTGATATATGGGAAACATAGATATAACATTTGGGGACTATTTTCAACTCATTTGATTCAGTTTACTTTTATACAAAAATATTTTTTTTAAAAAAATACAAAAATCCGAAAATAAAAAATATGAAAAAATTAAAAGAACACAAAAATATGTAGGATTGATCTATGGGAAACATAGATCTAATATTTAGTGACCATTTTCAACCTATTTGATTCAGTTTACTTTTATAAAAAAAATATATTTTTTAAAAAATACAAAAATCCGAAAATAAAAAATATGAAAAAATTAGAGGGACACAAAAATATATGGGATTGATCTATGGGAAGCATAGATCTAACAGTTAGGGACCACTTTCAACCCATTTGATTGAGTTTGTTTCTATAAAAAAATTATCATCATCATCATCATCATCAAAGCCTTATCCCAACCATGTTGGGGTCGGCTACATGAATTCTATTTTTACATTCCGTTCTATTTTGAGCTAAATCTTTCGATAAGTGCAACTTCTTCAAATCTAAATTAATGACTTCCATCTATGTTTTCTTCGGCCTACTCCTACCTCTTGATGGACCCTCCACCTGTATATCTAAACTTTTTCTCACCGGTGCCATTACTGGCCTACGTTCAACATGCCCAAACCATCTTAAATGAGTTTTATCTAATCTTATCTCCTATTGGTGTTACCCCTAAATGTTCTCAAAAGCGCTCATTTCTAATTTTATCTTTCATAGTTTTACCAAACATCCACCTAAGCATTCTCATTTCCACTACATCCATCTTATGAATATGTGTCTTCTTAATTGGCCAACATTCTGCTCCATATGCTATAGCTGGTTTAACCACTGTCCTGTAAAATTTTCCTTTCAATTTTGTTGGCATTTGTCTATCACAAAGTACTCCCGAATCTAGTCTCCACTTCAGCCATCCAGCTTTTATCCTATGCTCCACATTTTCGTCAATCTCCCCATCCTTACTAATAATCGAGCCTAGGTATTGAAAAGAATCTTTACGTGGTATCTCATGGGTTTCAATTTTGACAGTGGTTTTAACACTTTGTATATGTCCACTGAAATTGCAATCCATATATTCTGCCTTTGTACGACTTATTTTAAAGCTTCTAGATTCTAATGCCCTCCGCCATCTCTCAAGCTTTGCATTTACACCCTCTCTTGATTCATCCACCAATATTATATCATCTGCGAACAACATACACCATGGTACTTCTTCTTGAATATGCACAGTTAACTCATCCATAATTAATGCAAAGAGATAAGGGCTTAAGGATGATCCCTGATGTAAGCCTATAGTCACGGGAAATCCGCCCGTTTCTCCACATGTGGTTTTCACATTTGTTATTGCACCTTCGTACATATCCTTTAAAATTTCAATGTAACCTCTTGGGACATTCCTTTTATTTAAGACCCACTAAATTAAATTCTTCGGTACCCTATCATATGCTTTTTCCAAATCGATAAAGACCATATATAGATTTTTCCTTTTTGCTCGTTATTTTTCCATTAATTGCCTAAGTGAAAAGATAGCTTCCATAGTTGATCTCCCTGGCATAAAACTAAATTGATTTTCCAAAATCTTAGTCTTTTTTCTCAGTCTTTGTTCTATTATTCCCTCTCATAACTTCATAGTGTGACTCATAAGTTTAATCCCTCGATAGTTGGTATAATTTTGTATATCTCCTTTATTCTTATATATAGGTGCTACAATGCTTCTTCTCCATTCATCCGGCATTTTCTTTGTCACAAGTATCTTATTGAATAGTCTACATAACCAACTTACTCCATCCTCTCCTAAGCATTTCCATACCTCTATCGGAATACCATCTGGGCCTGTTGCCTTTCCTGCCTTCATTCGCTTCAATGCTTCCTTCGCTTCCACCCTTCTAATTCTACGGAGGAAAGTATACTCTTGTAATGAAGTATTCTCCTCCACTCATGTATCGCCCAAATATTCTTCATTTAAAAGTTTACTAAAATATACTTTCCACCTTTCTATAATATCATTGTCCTTCACCAAAATATTTTCCTCATTGTCCTTGATACATTTGATATGATCTAAGTCCCTACTTTTCTTTTCTCTTATTTTTGCAAGCTTAAAAATATCTTTTTCTCCTTCTCTTGTTCCCAACCTATTATAGAGGTTATCGTATGCTTTGAACTTTGCACTACTTACTACTTTCTTAGCTTCTTTCTTTGCCTTCTTATACAACTCAAAATTTTCTATACTCTTAGTCCCCTGCCAAACTTTGTAGCAATGTTTTTTTTTGTCGAATAACTTCCTGAATCTCCATACTCCACCACCATGTTTCTTTATTAATGTCTCTTCCCTTTTGATTCTCCAAGTACCTCATTTGCAACATTCCTAATACAATTAACCATTTGATTCCACATTACTGTAGTTTCTCCTTCAATATTCCATTATCCTTTCTCAATTATTTTGTCCTTAAATATATTTGCTCTTTCCCCCTTCAAATCTCTCCACCCTGTTTAGGGTCCATTTTGTTTACTACTGTTCTCTTTTTACTTCTAATGCAAATATCTAAAACTCCAAGCCTATGTTGCGTAGTCAAACTCTCTCCTGGGATAATCTTACAATCTTTACAAGCCAATCGGTCCTGTTTTCTAACTAGAAAAAAGTCTATCTGACTCCTATTACTCCCACTTTTATATGTAATTAAATGTTCATCTCTCTTTTTAAAGTAAGTATTTGCTACTATAAGATCAAATGCCACTGCAAAGTCCAATATAGTGTTTCCGAATTTATTCTTTTCTCCAAATCCATGCCCTCCATGCACACTCTCATATCCTCTATTATCTCTTCCTATATGCCCGTTTAAATTCCCTCCAAGGAAAATTTTATCACTATTTGGGATTTCTCGCATTAAATCATCCATCTCCTCCCAAAATTGTCTTTTCACACTTTCTTCTAGTACTACTTGGGGAGTATATGCACTAATGATATGAATTATGTCTTCCTCTAGTACTAGTTTAATTGCTATAATTCTATCACCAAATCTCTTTACCCCTACAATTTTCTCTTTTAAATCCTTATCTATAATTATACCCACTCCATTTCTTGTATTACTCTTTCTTGCATAGCAAAGCTTATACCCATCCATAAGCTCCTTAGCTTTATTCCCTTTCCACCTTGTCTTCTGTATACAAGCCACACTAATTCTTCTTCTTTTCATTACCTCAACCAACTCCATGCTCTTGCCTGTCAAGGTTCTTATATTCCAAGTAGCAAGTCTAATTTTCCTATTCCTCCTCTTTTTCTCATGGACTAACTTCTTTAACCGCATTAGCCCAAAGTCATGCGGTAGCCCTTGCACACTTTTCACTGCAACCGGGCGATGCTGCAATGCGTCGTTTAAAGCGGGGAACGCCCTAGCCTTATCGTGAAATATCATTTGTTCAGAATTCATGCTTGGGTTGTGACAAAGTTTTACGCTGGCTGTCACCTATTCAACGCAACCCTCCTCCTTTACCTGGGCTTGGGACCGGCAGCAAAATTGGCGGAGTTAGTTTGCTTCTATAAAAAAATATTTTTTTAAAAAAAATACAAAAATCCAAAAATAAAAAATATGAAAAAATTAGAAGAACACAAAAATATGTGGGATTGATATATGGGAAGTATAGATCTAATATTTAGGGACCACTTTCAACCCATTTGATTGAGTTTGCTTCTATAAAAAAATATTTTTTTAAAAAAAATACGAAAATTGGAAAATAAAAAATATGAAAAAATTAGAAGAACACAAAAATATATGGGATTGATCTATGAGAAGCAAAGATCTAACATTTAGGGACCACTTTCAACCAATTTGATTGAGTTTGCTTCTATAAAAAAATATTTTTTTAAAAAAAATACAAAAATCCGAAAATAAAAAATATGAAAAAATTAGAAGAACACAAAAATATGTAGGATTGATTTATGGGAAGCATAGATCTAACATTTAGGGACCACTTTCAACCCATTTGATTGGTTTTCCATTAACAAAATAGATTTTTTTTCAAATAATAAAATAATCCGAAAATAAAATTCACAAAAAAAAAAAAGAAAGTGATAAAAAAGAGGGGTTTGATCAAAGAGGAACATGGATCTAACAACAACAACTCATTTTCAAGTGATTCATAGAAGAAAAGAGAGAAATAAACACAAAGTAGAAAAAAAAAGCTTCAAAACTCACCTTTTTTGAGCTTGATGCTTGAATCTTAAATGCCACCTTAATCTTTAGATGTTTTTGATGTTTTTGTTGGTGATTTTGATGTTTTTTTAAGATGATTTGAAAAATGGAGGCAAGGAAAGGGGCTTGGATCTGTGAAGAGGGGAGAAAAGAGGGGAGAAGATAAATGTTGAAAGGGAAAGGTGGGTAGAAAAATCGGCTGAGGGGTTTTAAACCCCCCAGCCGATACGTATCGGCCGATACACTTTGTATCGGCCCGTATCGGTCGATATGCATGCGTATCGGCTGATACTTATATCCATGATCTCCTGTGACTAGATCAATATGAGGAACTATAATGACGTGATCTTCTTTCACAACCTCTGGAACACTAGCATTTTTGTCTGATGATTCAATTAGCTCTGCTGGAAGTGGCACTAATTTAAGATTTATTGGTTTTTCAGTTGGCTTGTTGACCATTTTCAGCTCTTCAATGCTCATGTCTTCTTTTGCTGCTTGCATTGGCTGATCAAAACTGTTAGTTCCTTTGTCTTCCAATTCATGTGAAGTAGAATCCTTTGGAGGGGTTTTGCCTATCATTTGATCTGAATTTATTGTTGAATCATCTGTTTCTTGTTCTGTTTATGTTTCTCAATATCAACTTTAACATTCTCCCAGTTGGTTCCACAACAGAGGCTTCTATTGTTTATGGAGATTTTTCTTCTTGGAGCTTAGCTTGTTTTAGAGGCAATAGTGTTTTATCAAATGCTCAACATGTATCGCTTCCCAATATGCTTCATGCATATCTTTGCACTCTTTCATATTCTTCAGTGTGCCAAACATTGGAGAAAGTGATTAAAATCAAGTGCGGCACCCTGTTACATAAATAATGCTTTCAAATCTGTCAACATATTCATCCATTGACAAATTCTCGTCTCAAATTAAGATATTGCTCAAAGTAATCCTTATTTTTATAATACCAATCTTTGTATTTACATGCATAGAGAATACTTTGCATATTATTGTAGATTTGCAATGTTAGATCATCTTGAAATTCTATATTGACTTGGAGGTAAGGACTGAAAATGTAATGCTCTTTAAAAGAAATCAACCAGACCTGATGTGAAGATCTGATTGGTTGGAGTATGCAGGTGAAGATGGATCATCAATTGGGCTTTGGATGGTTTAAATACCACTATTGGAAAACCAACGGCTGAGGTTGGTCAAATTTGATTTGACTGGGACCTGTACTTGTATCAGTGCTGTGGTGGTAGAGAATGGGCACTTGCCCAAGGCAATGCTTCTAACTGTAGCGATAGGCAGGAAGGTGTGGGTCGAGCTTGATATCAATGCATATTTGTATTGAACCTAAAACAAGGCTCACTATCAAGAGAGATAGGCTGCTTGCAATGGCCATGGCTCGAGCTAGACTCGGTTTCGACTGGGTTTAGCTTTGGTTTTTTACCCCATCTTTTGTTCGGATTTGGGTCGAATTGAACCCAGGATGACAAAGTAACCCATCACATGTTACAGAAGACACGTGAGGCTCATTTCAGCCTCGTTCTTCGTGTGTGCAAGGAGGAAAATAAGGACTGTACTTTGAGACCTCCCCTTGCCTGTTGCTGCTTTTCAAAGAGGAGGTCTTCTCCTTGTTTTCTTTGTTCTATCACTAGACAACGAAGGGCAGGGTAGGGTCGAGGACCTCTTTTGGTGCTCTGCTTGCTAATTTCGAAGGGACGATGGCTGATGGAGTGCAATGACGATGCAAAGATGAGGGTGCCGGCGACAACAAAGTTCGCTGTTGGATAAGATGACAAATTGATGGCTTGTTTGTTGCTATAGTGAAAATGATGTTGGCGGTACTGATTCATTGCTTTGTTGAACCCTTGAAGTTGCTGGCTTGTGGGAGAAATAGGGATGAAAATGGGTCCTCGATTCTCTGGCTATCCCAGTGGTTTTGACCCGAGAAAATTGGGTTTGGAACCTCAAATTGGTCCTGATGAGTAAATTGGTCTAGTTTTGGATCCCTTTTTTGGACTTGGGATCTAAAATGGTTCCGTTCTGGAACCAAACTGGTCCCAAGCCGTGGACCCAAGGACCCATTTACTTTAACAAGAACATAAGGGATTTCTTTGCAATTCTTTGTAATGCAAAGGGTAAGACGGTCATTTCTGAGAACATAAAACATGTCTCCTTTTCAAGCACTTTCATTTTCCGCCCCCAGTCCTTAAAACCTTGGCTTCTTCACCACCAGACCTTGAATGCTGTCTTCAAGTTACTAGGCCTCTTTTTGTTCAAGATTGATCGAAATCACCTATAGCTAGTTGATGGGCAATGTCAAAATCGTGCTACATCGACCTTCCTTGATCAACTGATGATCCATGTCCTCTTCATCAATCCACAATCCTTGTTGATGGTTGATCAAGACATCTAGATTCCAATGCAAGTAGTACACTTGCCTTGCATAATGACTTATATCGTAGGAGCTAAGCCTATCTCTACCATCTATCTTCTCCACTTTCTTTTTATGGTAAGCAAAATCAGTCCACTTGTTTCACCCTTGATTGAATGGTTGATGGTTTTTTGTGGGGGCAACCTAGGATTTTTTATTGTCCCTCTCCTTATCTTATAGTTCTGGAACCCGATCTCTTATTGGAATTGGCACTGTCTATCGTATAGCAGTGTAAGAATTAATGATGGAAGTGATGCAAGGGACTGCCAAATGGGATGTGGTCTATGATGCACGGATACTTCAAAAGGGGCGATGTAATGTGTCGTATCGTATCCGATACTTCACCTTTTGTGTGTAAAATCGGTGTCCTTGCCATGTTTATGGCATGTCCCTGCCGTATCTGTGCTGTATTCGGGCGTCATAGGATGTGGTGGTTCGGCAGGAATGACAAGTACCAAAGATTGATTCCATGGATGGATCAATCTTCGGCTTTGATACCAAATGATGTGAACTGGGGTACCAGGTGCGAGGTAGGTAGAGATCGAGTGACTAGAGATAGAGGGTGGTGGGGTTTGTCAGGCTTTCGCCTAGATAATTAGCCTCACTCCAAACTCTCTATCGCAGGTGAGGAAGAAGAGAGAACTCGGGAAACTACAGAATCACTTAGAACCTTCAATAATCATAAACTTGTTTACTGAAGCCAAAGGCTTTACATCACTTATATAGAAAAATAATAAAACCTAAAACTAATTTGGACCATCCAAACACATTAATGGTTGGGATTAAAACTTCTGGCATAAAACAAAAAAATAGCATAAAAGTAAGCTCTATATGAGCTAAAACATGAAAACGGATGGGTTGGGCCCAAATAGCTTGGTCGAGATAGATCTGTTGTGCCCACAGACTGGTCGGCCTACGGGGACCGTGGGTTTGTCCTGCATCAAAATTAGATAGCATGCTAGGTTAGCCACCCTTCTGCAGTATTTAACAATTTCCGAGCAACCAAAGAACACATGGATCCTAACAAATTGCTCACATATAATCTCCTTAGTCCTTACACCTTGCTTTAGTGAAGATTTAGGTTGGTGGCTTCTCGAAGATCAGTTCTAAAAGCTGATATTTCTACTTTGTTGTTATATCAAAAGCCAACTGGACAAGAAAAGGAGATAATAGATGTTGCTGCACACCATCATGAAGGATCTCCCCTATAAAAGCCCATCTGAAATCATCAACGACAGTCCATTGAAATTAATCTTTGAAAGACTGGACAGAGAGAGGGGAGAAGGGTGGGGGGTGGGGTACCATTGGTACCTTGATGAATTAGACGATGGGAGGGCCTTGCAATCTCTCCTTCCAAGATGCTGGACGCTTAAATTTTCCCCACTATTATCACATTATATTGAGATGGGCTTCACTGCTCACTTGATTCCTGATGCTGATGCAATGATGGTTAGAAGCTTTTCTCTGAGTGTGTGGGTGTTGGGGTCAGGAAAGGCACCAAGTGGAACCTTGAGGAATGAGAAACTGGAGAGAACCAATCAACCTCATCCTGGGGTGCTAGATGTTTATTTTTCCCCCATGCATCTCATTATAATGAGATGGGCTTTGCTGCTCGGCGTGATTCCTGATGCCAATGCGATGATGGTTAGAAGGATTTTTGGGCTCAGGGTGGTGGTGGTGGTGGTGTTGCTGTTGTTGTGTGCGTGTTTATAACAAATATATCAAAATGCGGCGAAGCGAAGAGTCTGTTTTACTTTTACAGCATTGTTGGGGTCATGACTCATGGTTATGCATGGAAAATGATAGTGCAAGTTGTCAGCAATGTTGATTGTGGTTCGTGAGGCTGTTGAACTTAACCTTTGCTCTTTTCTTTTAGACGTTTCCTATTGTATTTTTGTGTGGATTGGGGAAGAGTGATGTTTTTCGGCTTCAGATTTCTTTTGTCCATGTCCTGAGGAGGTTACTTACATTTTCCCCAAATTGGATGGGTTTGTGATTTAAGGATGTGAAGGATTTTTTTATGGTAGTTGCTCCGTTGAACTTGGTTATTTGCAGATCAGTATGAAAGGGGCAGTTTTTGTACATGGTAAGCCTTGGAGTAGAGAGAGAAACATGCCAAATCTTGAATATATAGCTTTTTAATGTGGCCTGGGTTCAAGAGGGTGCCAAATTTTGAACTTTCAATTGACACAAGAAAATCAAAAATAAAAACGGCATTAAAATTTGACACCTGTAAATAACAACAGTAGTGAAGGATATAGAATCTTCATACATTTAAAAAAAATTGATAGAATTTGAGTGAGAACCTTCCTGATCTGAGTTGATCTAAATCTGAAAGTGAATTAATAACAGGTGTTGCTTGAGTGTTTGCATGTAGAAGATTTTCACTTATGTGTGCCCACTTTTGATTGATGCAATTGCACGCCTCCCATTGAGTAGTTAGCATTCCAAGTTTCAACCGATTAATGTATGCCATGACATTAATCAATGCATGAAAAAAGTTGCATTAAACAGTTCATTTCAAAATGAAAGGAATTAAATTGCATAGAACAAATTGAAAATTTCACTTTTAATTATTATTATCATTCTCATCACTATTATTATTGCTGTTGTTGTTGTTGAGTGTGCCCATTAAATTTTTAGATGTTTTCTAGTTTTTTCTCTTCATTGGACTCCATATTTGTAATAGTTGTTTGAATTGGCAAGAACAGGTGAAAATTGAATGAAAAAATGACCCACTTTAATATAAATTGCAGTGCAGCTGAATTTGGTAATTTCAGAAATTATTATGGAAAGGGTGAGTTCTTGTACATGGTGATTCTTGGTGATTTTGAGAGAAACATGCCAAATCTTGATTTCATTAGCTTACTGAAATCTTAAAAAATTGTCGAATAGTTCAATTTTGAATCTGTTGAAATCTCTATAATCTACCAAACAACACAAAACGTGCAACATTTGAACAAAACTATTTTTCTGTACTTATAAACTTTTACATTATTTTAAGTCTTTAAATATATATTTTTTCTGTTTGTTACCTATAAGCCTCCTTGACTCCATACTGAAATGTTTTGGTTATTTCGGTGTTGGGTTTTGTATAACTAGAAAATATTAGTAATAATAAAAAAATAAAATTTTAGATTATCTATATATATAAGTTACATGCATGTCATTTATTCTTAATTCATTCTTTTAAATGAGCAATGCTGTATTTTATTTTGTATGTGTCAAATAAATAACTTAATTGCAGTGTTTGGGACAATATGAAATATATGATATGCATTTTCTGCCCTTACCTCCGATTATCAATGAGACTGTCTAAAATAGTATAGACTAAACACATTCATATAATCATTACACATTTACACTGCAGTAGGTAAAACTAGTATCTAAATTAGTAAGTTTAAATTATTATGCCAATTTAACTTATTGTTCTAAATAATTAACCCTCATCCATTGTGGCTTACAAAGCATAATGTCTATGAAATTTTATTTTCATTTGTTCTCCATTCCCATCATTCTGAGGGGCCAATAGGCAATTTTGTCCCTAAGTGTCTCTCTCTCTCTCTCTCTCTCTCTCACGCGCACACACACACACACACACATCTTTGGTGTAGTAACAGCCTTATTTTGCCAATATCTTCATTGAAATGGCCAAAGGGGTCCAAAATCTTGGTAATACTTTTACTATGTGGATTGGATTGGTTGCCTGATTGAACATGTATTAACGACTATGATTACCATTTCAAAGGGGAAAAAAGTTTCTATATTTTTCTAATAAAAGATTTATTATTGGCAATATTATCATGACATTGATGTCATAGCTTGAGTACATGAATAACATGCATGCAGCTGGCAACCATGTTTATTGCTTGAATGGTAGGTAGGATTGAAATAGAGTTTGCTAGAATTGGTGCAAATGCCAATACTGTTGCTTGGACAGGTAAGCAATCTGCATGGTTTGTAGTGATTTTACAAATTTATTTTTTATACGACTAATTACTAAAAGATTGAGGAAGCCCTGTGTCTTTTCTCATGAATATAAGCAATGATATCTTGTCATGTAATATTTGCTGTATTGTTTTCTTTGCTTAATTTATACATTGTTCTTTGCTCCATGTAAAAAAAAAAAGAATAAAAAAAATCAGTATCTCCTTTGTTATATAGGTTATAGATACCTTTTTTAGAGTGAATACCAGCAACCTTTTATTTAATCTGCCATGGTTTTGTGTAGATTGAAATTAAAACAGCACCGGCAGATTTCCGTTTCCCTACAACAAATCAAACTAGGCATTGTTTTACAAGATACATTGAATATCATAGGTAAAGGTGCATTTTTCTTTAATGTTCTTTATTTTGGAGTTCTGAACCATTTAGATGCGATGCCACGCTTTTTCTTGATAGTTGATAGGTTGTTATGAAACTGAGAATGTACTTGAGGCATTCATTTGCAAATGCAGGTGTGTGGCAGCAAAAGGTGACACTGGTGACTGTCAAAAATTTGCTAAATACTATCGTTCCCTCTGCCCAGGTGAATGGGTGAGTTCCTTTCCCCATTATGCTACTATCTTATATTTTTTTTTTCATACATGGTTTGCCAGTTGTCTTTGCAGTGCTGCTGCATGTCTTGTTTGATTATATATTGCAACTTGAATGCACACAGATGATTCTTCTCTTGGAACTGTCTGGAAGTGCAATCTAGAACAATTCTATGCCCTTTGTGGTGGGGTGGGGTAAATAGGATTAATTTTTAATTTTAGTTCAACAGATTGGTTCCAACTCAAATTCACTTAATTTGCACAAATATATAACTATGTACTCAAGGCTATCAAGTGAACAAGAGGGAAGGGCTATACTAGATGTGTGTGCCAAATACTCAATGACATAAGAAATTATTCTAAGCATTCTTGCACATGTGTGTTGTATGCTAAAATCAACAATTATGACTATCTAGCACGTGCATCTCAAAGCATATATGAAAGACAATAAAGCATAGAGAGATAGAAGCACACCAAGATTTCTAGTGGTTTGGTCCTTGACCTACGTGACTACATCCACTCCCAAGCAAACTGAACACAATGGTTTTTCTGCTTTCACTATGAGGGGTTTTCAATTGGCTTTGCTAAAAAAACCTTTACACTCAATTTTTTTTTTTGATATGGTGTTTCAATCACAAAGGTCTACATCCACCGACACCCTTTTTTTTTTTTTTTAATATAGCGGTTTGATCACCAAGATCTATTTCATTTTACAGTGAAAAGGAAATGTAAATTTTACCACAAGAACACTTGCCTTTTGACGATGATAATGCCTTGAGTGCACTCTTGATCCTTGAAACTGTAGTTCCAAGCTTTGACCTCTTTCTAAGCTCCTTGGTAATGAAGATGCTTCAATGTGTGCACAACCAAGTGTGGAAATAAATGTGGGTTTAGGGTGACTAAGATTTTGACAATGGGTTAGTCAAGTCCCCAGCTAAGGATCTCTCCACTATACACTGTTTAATGAGCTTTGAATTCTCGAAGATATACCTATGGGGCACTTAAAGTGATTGGGAGATAGTCTTGAAGGGAGGAGTAAGTGTTGCCTATGAGGAGCAAGAGAACTTCATGACTAGAGATCCTAATCCCTCTAATTACTCTTATATGAGCTTATAATGCTCTAGGACTTCACTATTAAGATTTTAGAAAGTGACTGGAAAATAGATTTTGAAGGCTATGACGTGTATAACTTAGTGGAGAAAAGTGCTCTCAAAATCACATGAAAGTTAGGTGTTATCCCACCATTGAAATGAGCTCAACACTAATTAGAAAAGCTCCCAATGGCTAGTTGGCAGTTAGCCGAAACAAACTTTTCGGTTAACTTACATGCCCCAGTGGCTAGTTTGACCTGTAGTCAAAATAGTTGTCGTGGTTGACCAAGGTCCAAACTACAAAGGAATTCTTAGTTATGGAGTGAGCAAATGAGTAGGGGGGAGGGGGCTCATGGTTGGCTGAGCCTGACCATGGTCGACTGAGGACACTTCTTGCAGTGTACTTGGGTTCAGTTTTGGCCAGTTTTGTCCTATTGATTTTATTAATTGGGACAAGGGTTTTAAGGGCCTATTCTTGGTTTGCCTAAGATCTTTTTTTTTTTCTTTTTCTTTTTTTTACCTAAATAGGTTGGCACACAATGGAGATCCTTCATTGATGAAAGCAGGCGTTCCAAGACTTGAACTACTTCCTTTGAAATTGATCTTCCTTGAGATGCTTTTAGAGACAAAGTGATGCAGTCTCGTTCCCACAAGCAGTCCCTCTTCAAATTAGATTAAGATTATATTATTTTTATTAGTAGATTTCTAATTACATTGTTATTAGGGAAGTTTCTATTAATAGCTTAGGGTTTACTTAGGCATTAAGTTTGCTTTTACTATATGTATGGTATTGTAGAGAAGAGATTCTCAGACTCGATTGATTAATAGAATTGGGTTTTATCTTTCAGAAGTGCGTCTTTGCGTGTTAAAGTCTTCTTGATGATTTGAAGTATCTTTGGACATGTGCTTCGGCACCCCTACGCAAGGCCTAACTCTAGGGCTTGCATCAGTTTAATATCAAAGCCGAACTCCATCTTCCATCTTCGTATCTTTTACCATTACCATCTCCATTGTCGCAGCCCCATCTCAACTGTTGCAGCCCCCAAAACCCCATACAACCACCACGCTAGCCAGTCCCTGCTGTTTGACATCACCACCATAGCTCTCCCACCTTTTAGAAACCCTCGCCTAATCAAACCCCCAACCCTACTGTCCTTATTAGCCGACAACCATCCCGACACCCAACGTCTCCATCTATAGCCTTCATTCCCCCTCTCTGCCCAAGAGCTTGCCTAGTTCATCCTTTGAAGACCACCCTAGCAGAGAAGGAAAAAAAAAAAAAGCACAAGGAAGCAGAAGAAGAAGATGAAGAAAGAAGAGCATGGACGATTGTGAACCTGGCACCATCACCACGCCGTCTGCCGCTACTGTTCATTGTCGTCGTTTGAAGACCGTGCCATTATGCCATCGCGGTGACTTGCCGAAACCAGCTAGCCTTGCACCACCTTACTTGATCTCTCGCCGCCTAATCTTGTTGTGCGCCGTGCGCAGTCGCCATTGGCTGCACTCCTTCGTCATTGATTGCCGCCATCTCCACTACCAACCCTTTTTCTCGTCAACAAGCAGCAGAAAAGCAATGAAAACAAAGCTCCAAACCCACATTGTCTTTTTATCTGTGGTTCAAAAAAAAAAAAAAAAGGCAGCATGACAAGTCCTTTGGGCTTGAATCCAATTAAGGTCCTTGCTGGGTCAAAACAGTTTCATTTCGACCCTTGCAGAAGTAAGTCAGCTTGTTTGCAATCCAGTCAGCTAACATCATCCCGACATTAGTAGCATTCAATCAACGGTCAGAAATTATTTTCCAGTTTTGGAACCATCTAAAGCTTGCTTTTAGATATGTCTTCGCCTGTGTCCCAGTGGAAAGCGGATCTACATATTAGGTCAGTCAGATTTTAATTTTACATTCAATAAAATGCCTCCTAAAAAGCAAGTTGAGGTGGAATCTTCATTTTCTTCAATTGAAGATTTAACTAGTGCCATTAGAGAATTATCCGCAAAAGTTGATGGCATATACACTACCCTACAACAATTGGACACTAGAGTGAAAAATTAGGAAAATAATCAACGTGTGCATCACAACTGTAATGATGGTGCAAATATTCGGAGTCAATGAGATCCACCAGTTAAAAATCCTGATCAAGATTTAGGGATTAAACTTGTGATTCCCGAATATGATGGCAAATTGCAGCCTGCTGAATTTATGGATTGGTTAGTGTGTGTAGAATATTTTTTCACATAAACCAATGACTGAGCACTATAAAGTCACACTAATTGCCAGTAGATTTCATAATTATGTTGCAACTTGGTGGGTTGAAATGCAACGAAAAAGAAGGAATTAGCAGATGGACCCTGTTGAAACATGAACTGTGATGAAGAATATTTTGAAGCAAAAATTCTTCCTTGTCAACTATGCAAGAGATTTACGTTCCAACTATCAAAATTTAAAACAAAGGCCCCAGGCAATTGTTGATTATTCTAAGGAATTTTTAACTCTGCAAGCTCGTTGTGGTCTGAATGAAGATCATGTGGTTGTTGATAGATTTTTCAATGGATTGAGATTAGACATTTAGCATATCCTTGCCTTTCAACATTTTGAAAATGTCGTTGACCTCATCCAACATGCTGTCAAAGCTGAGGGAATTGCAAATTATCAAGCACAAAAAATCCAAATGGGTTCCACCAAAGAATTCATCTCTAGAAGATGCTAACCTCAATGGTTCATCAGGATAGTTTTTTGCAAGGACTAAAGGTCAAAATAGGATGATTTGTTTTTATTGTCAACAGCACAGGCATCACGCAACAAAATATCCAAAGCGAATATATTTGATTGAGATTGAATGTGCTAATAAAAATATCCCAAATTATACCAAGGGTATTGACACCGATCCCAAGGATGTTGATAATGAGGAAATTGCTAAAATATATGTAGATACCACAGGTGAAGCTTTTATTGTCATCAAAGAGGCTTCACCAATTGTTGAGAATAAATGGTTGAGAAAAAATATCTTCTGTTTTGTGGGTCTAGTTCAGGGACAAAATTGCATAGTTATTATTGACGGCGAAAGTTATGAAAATCTCATCTTCCAAGCTCTTGTTGATCGCCTCCAGTTGAAAGTTTATAAGCACAACTGCCCTTATTTTGTCAAATGGCTGATGAATGGTGATCAACCACATGTTTGACATATTTGCAAAGTTACTTTTGCCATTGGTGAGACTTACAAAGATACAATCTGGTGTGATGTACTACTTATGGATAGTGGTGATATCTTATTGGGCCGTCCATGGATGTATGAAAAAAATGGAACTCTTGGTATGCGCGACAACACCTATTTATTCATGCATGGTGGATAGCAGATTACTTTTCATCCCGAAAAGCCACAACCGCCGAAGAAGAATTTCTGGAAAGTTGCAATATAGGAAGTTCTTCATGTTCACCACATTTATAGAGGCAATCCGAAGAAGACTCGAGTTCAAGGACGAACTTTTCTTTCAACCCGGGGAGGATGATGCAGTCTAGGCCCTACAAGCAGTCTCTCTTCAAATTAGATTAAGATTATATTATTTTTATTAGTAGATTTCTAATCACATTGTTATTAGGGAAGTTTCTATTAATAGCTTAGGGTTTGATTAGGCATTAAGCTTGCTTTTACTATATATATGGCATTGTAGAGAAGAGATTCTCAGAATTGATTGATTAATAGAATTGAGTTTTATCCTTAAGAGGTGCGTCATTGCGTGTTGAAGTCTTATTGACAATTCGAAGTGTCTTTGAACACGTGCGTTGGCACCCCAAAGCAAGCCCTAACCCTAGAGCCTGCATCACAAAGTCTTGGACTTGACACGAAATTGACGTCACTAGGGTAGTGCATATATGACTATGACATAACATTGCTGTCATGTTTGGTCTTTTCCATTTGAATGTGGATCAATGCTCTATATATCTTGTTGCATGGAAGGGTTTTAGGCTTCCTGTTTATGAGGTCTTAGAGCATCTCCATTCAGTGTAGTGGTGATGAGGTCAACAGTCTGAACTGCTTAGCATGTATGTGAGTGAAAGTTTGGGCAAACTGTTTATTAGTTGAGCCCAGCTGTAAGCAATTATTGAGGTCTGTGAATTTGACTTCACTGCAGATGCCTTGGCTACTTGATTAGAGTAAAAGTTGATTCAAGTGAATGCTTTGTGTTGCCTAAAACCGATGACTAACTTGGTGTAGCTTTTGAGTGAACATTTGCCTGTAAAACTTTGAATCTACATGCGCACAAACACAAAACATATATCCCCACAGATATTCAACAACCCCAACCCCACCACCCCCCCCCCCCGGGTTCCCTCTCAAAAAACCACCAATCCACCCACAAGTGAAAACGAAGGAAGGTCACAGATCCCTTAGAGCTGGCACTAATCCTATGGGCCATAGATGACGGAGTTAGGATTGTTGGTTTAATGTCATGGACTTAACCTATGATGCCCCGATATGACAATGACAGACTATGTACAGGGCAGGGACACAAATTTTACACATAAAAAATGAAGTATTGGATGCGATACAACATGATGTATTTGCCATTTTGAAGTATCTGTGTATCATAGGACCTAACCAAAACACCAAACGGCCTTGGATTGACGGAATGCATCAAATTAGGTCCTCGCTGCCACGGTCTAAAACCTAATAGAGTCAAGTAATTTTAATTTAAAGCATTGTTTTTCCTTTTCTTTTCCTCAATAACCTTCCCTAAAGTTGTCTCTACCCTTATATGGTTCCAAATCACTAAAAAAACTTAGATCGGCTGCTACACAAGATTTGAATTTCTTTTACCATGAAAAAAAATCACACCACTACACCGCTATGTAGTGCCGCAACATTTACGTATCGCCTGCTATGTAGTGTTTTGGCCATTGTCTGCTATGCCGCTATTTTGAGCCTTGTTTAGGACTGTAACAAACCACCACGCTTTTGCAGCCGATGTCCTTAGTGGCTCTTATTCTTGCGGCAGGCAGCCCTTGTTTAGGACTGTAACAAACCACCACACTTTCTCCAAGTAGTCCTATTGGCGGTGGCTTTCACTCTGGCGGTAGGTAGCCATTTTCTCATATTTTTTAAATGGCCCTTACTCAAGGATCAAAATAGTAGTAGCGGTTGATGTACACGTAGCAATAGCGGTGCTACATTGCAAATAGCAGTGTGATTTGAAAAAATTGTCAAAAAATTTAAAAAAATTTAGAATATTGTAGAAGCTAGAATATGTGTTTTTTTGCTAATTCCAAAAGTAACTAAGATACTGGGGTGTAGCTGTCCCCTTATTGTGTGTGTGTGTGTGTATATACATACATATATTTTGGGTGTGTCTTCTAGCTTTAGCTTTAGAGACTCAACTTGGTGAAAGAATTGTGGTAAAAATGGAAGAAGAGAAGTAAAAAGAGAGGTAGGGGACCCTTTGAAATCATCAAAATTCAGCCACTACGTAGCGACGCCAACAGTCAAATAGCATAGCAGCCTTACTACTATGGCTGTAGCGTAGTGGCTGCTATTTTAATCCATGCTCCCACTCTACTCTAGGTAGTGCTTTCCATGACTTGAATTTGAGATGTGGAGGTCGGCTGTGATGTCAAGAGGGTGTCACTGATAGAATGCATCAAATTAAGTCTTACAACTATTTAGGAGCATAACAGACTACCACACTTCTGCGGTTGCTGTCCTCGGTGGCTCTCACTCTGTGGCGTCAATTGAAATATGATAAGGGAATGATCCCATTTGGATTTTTTCCATCCCCACTCATCCCACGATTTGTGGGTCCTCGGTGCGTCTCAGCAGCTGGTATCCACAGTAGCATTTCTTATATATCCCATATAAATGTATATATCTACTACGATTGCATACATACTTAATCAATACATTCAAATTTGGTTGAATGAATATTCATTGAATACTTTCTGATGGTGAAGTCATCTGAAACTTGAATAAGCTGTTTGACCTTCCACAATCTATTAAATCCATCAGCTGATTGGGGTTTTTTTTTTTTAATTAAAGGCAACAGAAAAATATTGCATTGGTTTTGAAAAGGATTTGAAGGCTCGGATAATGGCCTTGCAGCGAGCATTGACTGCTGGTTGGGTGCCTAATGGGCCAGCCCAAATGGCCTATGAGCCATGACATTGGTCACCGATAACCTAAAATGCCTAGATACGAACATGGGTACAGACACGGATATGGAGATCTGGGATACGACTCTGCACTTTAAAAAATTTTGGACACGGATACAGATATAGGTGTCCTAAATTTTCCTTTAAATTACGTTTTAATTAATGAAATTATCAATTGTTTATGTTCAATTCTACATTTTCTATGTTGAAAAGTAAGAAAACTTAAAGAAATAAATGAAATAATGGACTTCCTAAGTAGGATATACTAAACTTATACCCTGGAAGTATTGGTGCAGTATCAGGTGCTAGTATAAGTATCACATCGGTCCAATACTGATACGTTGGGCTTGTACAAGTATCCAGGTATCATAGCCCATAACCCATGTCTCTCCATCTCTATTGCATAACCTATCCGAACCACCTATGATCCACGCCCATGGCCCACCATCTCTCCATACATGCAATAACCCATTGGTCATAATCAGTATCGGCTGATACGTATAGGTATTGGCCCTGACCGATACAATATATTGATGAGTATTGTTCGTGGTCTTGGATAGGTGAAATATCGCCATAATATCGTTGCATCTCGGCCTATATTTTGAAAATATCGGTAGATACCGATATATTGGCCGATATGAAGACCAACGCCCTCTTTTTCCCCCGATCCTTTTTACCATAGACAGGAAGCATAGGCTAGAGTAGAATGAAAAGAATGAAAATAAAACAGAGCACATGCATGTTAAAGGTGGAAAAAGATAAAAAGAAAAAGAAGGTAGGGAAGAGGAGAGGCCTACATACTTGGATGGAGCTGAGTTGCTGCCCTACCATTGCTGATGGACTCCTCCCTTCCCTTTCATTTTTCTCTCCTCCCCTCAGCCGCTATCGGTCCCAGCCTCCACCGTTTTTATTTTCAGCAAATGCATGGATGATTCGTAGCGGCCGATATATCGGCTGTAGCACCCAAGGGCGCTATGCTTTTTGCGAAATAGCAGCGCTCACAAGCGTAGCGGCCTGTAGCAGCCGATACATTCCCGTAACTGCCGCTACGGCCGCTATATTTCCGTAGCGGCCGCTATGTATGGGCCTGGTTAAATCATGGCCCCTCTTCCCGCTTCTTCTCTTTTGCTCAACTGGTAGAATAACAAAAAAAAAAAAAAAAGAGTAGAAAAACAGGAAGAAACAGAAAAAGAAAAAAAGAGAAAGAGAAAGAGATAGAGTGGGACGAGTTGCAGAGGACATACCGATACGGCGGCAGTGGCGGCAGCAATATCACGGTAGCAGCAGTATCATAGCGACGGCAGCAGTAGTAGCATCAGGCAGCAGCAGCATCACAGCAACGGCAGCAGCAAGCAGTAGTAGCATGCAGCAGCGATCAGCAGCAGGAGGCGGCAAAATCCTTTCCCTCTTCTTCTTCTTCTTCTCCTTTCCCTCTTTCCCTCTTTTCCAAAATCCGATCACCTATTTTGGGCAATAGTTAGGGCAAGTGGGCAACAAATACCCTTCATGTGTATTTTATTTTGTTAACGGGTCTGTTATGGCCCATGATGGCCCATTTGATGAAAGGTGGAGATAAAAATTAAATGGGCCACTCAAAAACATTAAAAACCATAAAAGCATTTTAAAAAAATTAAGTGGGCCCATCCAAAACAATAAAACCTAAAGAACCTGTTGTAACTATCGGTGGGCTCCATAATGAGGCAACAACGTTAAAATAAAAAAGGTCATATAGGAGCCAGATATTACTAAATTGAAATTGGCATCTTCCTCAAATTTCACTCAAATTGGAAATATGGTCATAGCCAACTTCCACATCTACTTTTTACAATTATCTATAAAAAAAATTCCACACCTACTGAAAATAAAGCACATCCAAATTTCACATTAATTGAACATAGATTATTTAATAAGATACAGGTCCATCCAAAGTTCACTCTAGTTAATAAGAAATAGGGCCCTAACCAAATAACACTCCAATAGAAAATGGACCTTTTTCAAATTTCAATTTAAGAAAAAATTTCCCTCCACATATATATATCTATAAATATATATTTCAAAATATATCTATGAAATGACCATTAAAAAAACTAATCCAAACAATTTTACTCTAATAAAAAATGGGGCTTTAATAAAATTTCACTTTAATAGAAAAACTAATAAAATTTCACTTTAATAGAAAAACTTTCTCCATATATATATGTGTGTATTTCAAGATAAAACTATGAAATGTTATATTTTAAGTATGACTAAACAACATTAATCCATATGAAAAAAATTTATCATTCCTATTTTTTTTTATTTATACAGAGATACAGGGCCTCATGCAATGATGGGACCGCTACAGTCCCTTATACTAGTTACTTTTGCAAAAAAAGCATATATTCCTTCATTTTTCAATATTCTGTATTTCTTGGAATTTTTTCAGATTTTTGAAGATATTTTCTAATTACGCCGCTACTCCGTTACGTATCACCGCTACTGTTACGTATTGCCTGCTACATAGCGTTTCGGCGGCGGGCGTCGCTGTTTTCATCCTTGAGCAAATGCACTCTAGGGCAAATGCCCATTTTAAGTGGAAAAGGCAAACTTACCTCTAGGGTAAAAGCCCAATTTAGGCATTTTTTTTCCTTGTCCTGTTTTTAATATATATGGATTTAACATCACAGGTTAGCCATCTATGAGCATCAAGTGCGGCCTACCTACAAAAAAAATCTAAACCATTAAAAATAACTGGCCGTCTCTTATATCGGACTTGGACAAGTTTCACTCTAATAAATTATTGGCACACTACTATATTGAGCAATTGAAAACATAAAGGTGTCAGTTTTAATGGGCCTTAGATGAATTTTACTAAAGTAGCAAGGGTTAGGCTCGCTTTTCATATTAATAAAATATTAAAAAATTTAGTGTGCTTAATCCAACAATGGGCTCAGTCCTAGTGTGTACTAATGTAGAGGATGGACATAAAAAATGGACACAATGATTATAGTGGGTACTAATGTAAAAAATTATTGTTTGATTGTATTTTATAATATTCTAGATTTTTTACATATTTTTTCAAAAGATTATGGGAGAAAAAATAAATTCACGCTGCAATGGACCTTAAATTGTGACCGATACCGATATTGTATCGATTTTTTGGGTAAACCAATACCGCGACCTAAGAAGCACGGACACGGACACGACACGACACGGACACGCCGACACGGCATTTCTCAAAAAAGTAGGACACGGACACGTCGGGGACACGTTAATAAATTAATAATATATATTTATTAATATATATAATGAATAAAAAAAAATCAACATTCAATACATTGAATACAACACTAAAACATAATTCATAATTGTTAAACATAAAATATCCATATTACCATAAAATCCTTACAAAGAAAAGGGAAGATTTTCCCTTTTTCCTCCAAACAAAAAAAAAACAAAACAAAACAAAACAAAAAACAAAAAAGAAGCTAATTCAATGCTAATTTCAGTCATTTGATGCAACTTCAACTGCCTCATCATCACCAACAACTTCATCACAATCAACATCATCTGTAAAGACCATGGTCTCCAACTCTGGCTCATCAAGTGAAAGATTAGCAACCTCAAGCACCCCAACATCTTCTAAGGAATCAAATGAATCCCCAGCAATATCCCACATCTTAGTCTCCCCCTGCATATATTGTGGGGTTCTTCTTGACAGAAGACGTAAATTGCTATGAATAAAAACCAAGTCTTCGGCACGTTTTGGCGTCATCTTGTTCCTTCTCACGGAGTGCACAAAGGAGTATATACTCCAATTCCTCTCGCAACAAGATGAAGAAGAAGGCTGCATAAGTAGCTTGAAAGCCAAGCGTTGAAGCATAGGTGCAGATGCTCCATGGATGGCCCACCAACTTGTTGGGTCCATATGATATCGATCATGTAAAGAATCATACTCCCCAAATTCCCCCGTCCTAAGTGAGAAATTGGCAAACTCCATATTAACCATTGTGCGCTCCTCGGAAGTGGGGAAGTATTTGACAAGACATTTCTTTCTCTCTCTAGAAACCTCCACATCTTGATGTGGAGGAACTCGACTCGGGTCCTCTTGAAGCCATTCGTCGCTATAATACCTTCAATAAAAGAGAGAAGGATTTCAAAATTACTATATGATGAAAAGGTGTAATATGTTAAGAAATACTTATAACTTATCTAAGAGGAAATGGCTGAAAAGTGAAAAGCTGAGGACTAGAATTCACGTAGGATTCAGAGAATGTGCCAAGCAATGGAGTGGAGTATTGTTCTTGTTCCAACGATCAACAAGTATTTGGTGTACCACATCATAAAATAAGGATGACTCATCAGTCCGCTTCCCTTCATGCCTATATATTGTGGTCTTCACTTTTTCAATCATTGTATCCCACATGTCATATACCAAATGAAGACAAGGCTTATCCGTATCACAAAGTCTAAGCATATCATAAATGGGTGTTGTGAAGGAAAGAATGTAATCAACTTTATCCCACCAGATGTCATCTAACAACCTGTCCTTTACAAATTTTGCTGTTCCTGTATCATCTTCTCGATAATGAGACCATTTGTCACTTATAACCATACTTTGGAGACCACGCTTTATAAGTTTGAATCTCTTCAGCATGACAATCGCTGAAGCAAAGCGTGTGTCAGCCACAGAAAGCAATTTCAAAGGAACAAACTCATTGAACATGGCCAACCTCATAGAGTGATTCATGATAAAATGCTTTATGTGCATAACATCACCAACAATCTCCAATATCCAACTACATTCATGATATGTCAATTGATTGTTTTCAACATTTTTTGCTGCACAAATGTTCTTCAATGCAAGATTGAGGGTGTGGACCACACATGGTGTCCAAATAATGTTAGGAAATTCTGTTTCAATGATATGTCCCGCACCCTTACAGTTTGGAGCATTGTTAGTAATTATTTGAACCACATTCTCATGCCCAACATCCTTAATGACCTCCTTCATCAAATTAGCAATGAAATACTTGTCTTTTGTTTCACCTGAACAATCAACAGCTTTAAGAAACATAGGCCCACCTTCCGACACAGCCATGAAATTGATCAATGGCCTCCTTTGTGAGTCACTCCACCCATCACTCACAATGCTTACACCCTTTTCTTTCCACGTGCTTTTGATAGGTTGCAACAATCTTTCAATATTTGCCTTCTCTCTTTGGAGCAAACTGGTCCTCAACAAATTGTACCCCGGAGGCACATAACCGACAAGTGGATTGTTGGCGGCAAAAGTGAAGGCATTTACAAAATATGGGTTTCTTGCTAAGTGAAATGGTAAACCCGCCGAATAAAACATCCTAGCAATCTCAGCATGTAATTGATCACGAGCTGCTAAATTAAATGCCTTCTCAATGGGACTTGCACTTCCACTTCCACTCCCACCACTTATCTTTCTTTTCTTTCGGTCAAACCCTCCTTGCATCATACTCATCATAGTCATAGAATCTGAACTAGATGAAACACTAGGCACAGGTAAAGGTACTTTTTTTGGTGCATTGGCCGTCCTCCTCAATTTTACTTCTTCTTCTAATTTTTGCATTTCAGAAATATCTTTTGATGTAACTTTCGAACATGCAGCAATCCCACAACCAGGCAATTTTAACAAGTGAGCCTTAACCCTTGTGTATGAACTCTTTTTTATTTGATTATAAAAATTGCATTGCCAAGTAATATTTCCCCCTCCATCACTAAGTTTATCAAACTTGGTTACATATCTCCACAGAGGCTTGTTTATATCTTCTTCATTGGGGGCGTGTGAGCCAGAGCCACCAATGGAACTCATATTGCCAAATTCCAAATCTATATAATATAACAGCAAATTAGCACCAGGCACCAGCATTAACAAATTAATAGGACATGTCCCATAGTATCAATTAACAACAGACAACAGCAAAAAAAAAAAAAAAAAAAAAAAGGCAAGCGCAGGAAGAAAGCTTCCAGCATTAACAAAAAAAAAAAAAAAACGTGTAGTGCACAGCAGGAAGAAAAAAGCCACGTACAAGCAAAAGGCAGGCAATGCAAAGGTAAAGGCAGGCAAGCCTTTCAACACCATTTCATAAAAAAAATGATGGCAGCAAAATAAAATGACATTGCACAGCAAACAAGAATGACATTGCACAGCAAAATAAAATGGTATTGCACAGCAAAATAAAAAGTGATGGTAGTAGCAAAATAAAAAATTGATGGCAGCAGCAAAATAAAAAATGAAAGGAAATGATTTCATAGACAGGAGCACCGAGGAGAAGTAAAAAAAAAATCTACTGAGCAGGAGATATTAAAAAAAAAAATCAGCAGAAGCAATACCGAGCAGGAGATATAAAAAAAAAAAAAAAAACACACACACACACACCTGCAAAAATAAATACCTGGAGCCGGTGGGTTTTCTCTGCAGTGAGCAAGACGGTGGGTTTTTTTTGCAGACGGTGGGTTTTGCAGTCGGTGGGTTTTGCAGACGGTGGGTTTTTTTTTGCAGACGGTGGGTTTTCCTTTCCCTCTCTTCTTCTTCTTCTTCTTCTCCTTCTCCTTCTTCTTCTCTTTCCCGCAGACGTTGAGTTTTTCTCTGCAGACGGTGCTTCTTTTTCTGCAGACTGTGGGTCTTCCTCTTCTGCCGCTGCTGCTTCTTCTTCTTTTTTTCCTTCCCTTCTCAGATCCACTGCCGACAGCCACGATCTATTCCCTCTGCTCGTCAACGGCCACGATCTCTTCCCTCTGCTCGTCGACAGCCTCGGACGGTGATGGCGTTTCGCCCACGGTTCCTGGCTTTCGCAGACGCGATGGAGCGTCGATGGGATCTGCGATCTCACCGCTGGTTTTCGCTGCGAGGGTTTCGCCGAGCGGGAGGCGGAGGCAGAGGCAGGCAGAGGATTTGGGGAAAACTTCAGAGGCGCAGAGGGTTTTGAGTTTCAATCGAAGGCTTGGGGTTATATTGGGTTGAAATTTCATTTAAGCCCTCTTCATTTCTTGCTTTTTAATTCTAATGCTAAAAGCAATGGGTTAAATTACTTTAAAATTTCATTTAGCCCCCTTTTCATTTTTTTTTTCTAATTTTAATGCAAAAGGCGTGGGATTGCTTTTGGGCCGCCGTGTCCGATCCGTGTCGGGCCGTGTCCGAGTCGTGTCTGAAATTTAAAAAAATAAAATTTGAAAATTAGGATACTTTTTGCGTGTCCCAGACGTGTCCGAGCGTGTCCGGAGCGTGTCCGTGTCCCATACGTGTCGGACACGGACACGCCGGCCCCGGAGAGGTGTCCGTGCTTCCTAGACCGCGACTGATACCACGATTTTAAACAATGCCTATAACCCATCACATTTTAGTAGTGATGGGACTCCAAAGTTTTAAATAGGTTGTGACTTCATTCTACAGTAGTTCTGAACCTTTTTTTTCTTCCTTTCCATTTTTAACTGCATGATAAATTCATCACACTGTTGAATTTTTTCAATCGGGTACTGCAATTTTCTGTTGAAATGAAGATTGTTAGTTAACTTGAGTTGTCCATCTGATTTTGTTGTGTTTGGGAACTTATTTTTCTTGGCTTGGGCTTCATATGCTGTCAATTTGCTTATGCTGTGGATGTTTTTGCGGACATTACATAAACATTCCCCTAATCCCACAAGTTGTCTGCTCTGATCGCTACATAGACTTGACAAATTATAAGAGATCCCTTAAAAAGTTAATTACTTCTAACTGATTGATGATTTGGTGGACCCAATGTGGATCTCATGCCAACAGATTCATCAAGATCGCAGGACCTCTTTCAAAAGGCAAATGAGATTACTTGGAACTGTCTTTTTATCATGTTGCTTGTGTCAGTGTGCTACATTTGCATGATTACAAGATTCAGCAGTAGAACCCACCATAAAGATTTCCTTGCCCAAAAGTAGGCTGCCCCACCCTCGCACTCATTTACAATTTAAACAATGGTTTAGATAAAATGCCAGGCCATTTTCGTTAGGAACTTTTGGCCTACAAGATAAATGTGCTAACTTAAGTTTTATCAACATGGATCTGTCTATGAGGGCTGATGTATTTCTTAAATCTTGCACATGGCATATTGGAAGGAGTAACCACTTTGGGGGGTATGCGATGGATGGTTAATATTTTTGTCTTTTGAGCAACAAGTGGTAGCTCAGTTTGCCAAGGGATTTGTGCCTCAGGAAGTGGAGAGGTCTTGTGTTTGACACTTACCCCTTGTTGTGACCTCCCATAGTTTCACCCGTTGCATGTGGATAGGAGGTTTTGCATGGGGCCCTAGGGATTAGTTCTTTGCTGTCTAGAATCAAGTCCCTTGGGCTCATGACCAAACACTTCTGGGCTGGGCTGGGCTGGGTGGGAGATACTCTAGATTATCAAAACAAAAAAAAAAAAAAAAAGAAAAAGAAAAAGAAAAAAGAAGTTCAGAGTATAATTAAATCACTAGAGAAACAGAACTCATATGAAGTGGAATACCTTGACTTCCCTCATCCTTTGTATCTATTTCATCATTTCTCATATCTACTCCCAACTTCATCCATACACACCTCTCCAGGTCTTATAGTTGCCATGTACTGATGCTGTTGCTGAAGCAAAATGGTCTTCTTGTAAATGTCTGTAGACTTCAAAATCCTCCGAGTATGGATCCATAACTTCAAAATCCTCTGAATATGGATCCATAATTAAAAGTGGAGAATAAGATTTTTATTTTTATTTTTTGCATAAAAAGGTGTAAAATAAGATTGGAATGTAACGAAGGTGAACAATAAGATCGGAAATTAGTGATCATAAGAGAGCATGATATACTACCTGCCGCCCTATTTTGTTAATTCTTGATTTTTATCTTCAAATTATCCATAGCTATAAATTTGAGTAGGAAGGCATATTACCCTGTGCACGACTTTTGCAGAGGACTTCCGAGAGCAACCAAACTTGCATGATTTTAAGGTTTATTGAAACTCTTGTTTACCTGTTCTTCCAAAAATTTATGCAGGTTGAGAAATGGAATGAGCAGAGAGAGAATGGAGTTTTCCCTGGACCTCTTTGAGCTACATACAGTCTTCATGTCTTCAATTCTCAGTGCCCCAGCGTCGGCAGTAAAAGTGTGAAAGTTGGGCTGCATTTATCCATTCAAACTCTTGTTAGTATTCTTGCGTGGTTAGATTTATTTCGGGCTGTTTCTTGTTGGTTTTGCGTTGCCTGCTCTAATCTATACAATAAGGATACAAGCCTCAGTAGAACTGTGGTAGTGTCATTTGGTGCTCTTCTGGATCTTATTGAGTCTGCTATGGGTTGTTGATTGTCCAAAGCAATTGCAAGTAGGCATTAAACGATCTTAGTCTTCGTTGGGTCTATGTGTACCTGGACCTGATGGATCTCAACATTGATCATTTAAATCTATATATATGATATAATATAATATAATATTTTGTAGTCATCCAGTGTGCGCTGCACGCACTGGATGAGTGTGCGCACCTTGACCTGGGTGCACATGGGGCCTCACCTGAGATGGGGACTAGGGTGCCCCTCCACTCTGAAAAAAATAATCTCGATCTCTTCTATTATCTCCATCTAGGCTCCACAAGCTTTACCGTGTATAGTCTATTTGGATGGGATCTAACTTTGGAGGTTGGGTACCGTTGAGGGGGTGTTGTGTGGTGCATACCCCCCCACCCCCCACCACAACCTAAAAAAAAGAGAAAAAAAAAGGAAAGAAACCCCACCCACACACTCATGCACGCATGGAAATCATTTTGTGAGAATTAGTTCTCACAATTTTTTTGTGAGCATTCTAGGAGGGGCCATCTATCATCGAATTCAAACCTCAAGTTTTGGTTGAATCAGAATTTATTGGATCGTTGGATTAATTGTACACTAATCCGAATGGACTGTATTTGTGGGCTACGAATAAAGCGTTAGGGACATGTGATTAGTGCGAAACTTGATTAATTAAGTGGTCCTATAAATCTTTTCATACCTCTTGGTTCCATCCTCAAATTGGATTCATAACTTGGTCCCATAAAAAGTTTTCATGCGAGGTGCTTGGAAACAATTCTCATAGGATCAAGCCCCAATATTACTATGCATTCTTCCCTTACCGTGTAGTGAGTTACAATAAGGTACCTTTTCCTCTTTCCATATGAAGATTCTTCTTATTCATAGTTGTATAAATGACTTTCTCTGTTGCACATAAATCTCTTCAAATCTTTATATGTTCCTCAGCGTATGGTGAGGGAAGATGCACGGTAATATTCTTAGCCATTATCTTGTCATTCAAATCCTTGGAAAATCAAGGCCTTTTCTCTCACATTACCATATATCCTTCACCGTATCTTTAATAGAGAGCTCATTTTGGCCATGAATTCATATATATTCTATACTCCTTTGACTTTGATTTTCTATGTATTTCATGCAAATAAACTGGCCTTCATATTATATTGCTAGCAATGCCCAATGATTTCTTCTGTTTTTCTTGTATATTTTTTCCATAAAGTGGCTAACCACTTGAAGCTCTGGTTTGTGTGCGGCTTCTAAAGTTCTACAAAAATTTCACACGTACTTTCAAATAAAAGAAAAGTGGCTTGAGTTCGACGAGCATGCCTCACTCACATTCAGAAGAAAGGCTTCATATTAAGGGGGAATTGTGCTGAGTCCCATGAGCAGAATTTTAAAACTACGCTGATTTGACTCGTCCTTGATCAACCCCGAGCTGGGTCGGCCGGTCAGGTGATGGAGGAGAGGAATCGGTTGATGGGTGTGGTTGATGGAGGTGAAGCCGTTATGGGACGTTACGTTTGGGTTTGAGGTTAGGGTTGGGTTTGGGCAGAGGAGAGAAATGGGTAGATGTTAAATTTGTATTAGAGTGGAGGAGGTCAAGTGGAGGAGGTTGAGATGGATTTGGAGAGAGGAAGATGTATTGGGGATCTCACCGTTAAAATGAGGAACGCAAAAAGAAAGTACACGACTCCAAGTCACATATGTTGTAGTAAATGGACAGGCAATAGTTCACAGGTCGTAGGTTATACAGTACACAGCTCCAAAAAATCCAAGACTACAGACTATAATAAACTAGAAATCATTATCAAAACTGTGTGATCATACAAAAAGGAGGAGAGAAGTGAAGTCTTGGCCCCCAACTGGAGGACTAGGTCAGCGACTCGTGACTCGGCCTAGCCTACTCAACTCAAACCCTGCTACTGGGGTCCTAGTCCGTTTTTGAATCACTGCTCATGAGGAAATGGTTAGAGAGTGGAACAAATCACGGATGTACTGTCCACGTATAATGCAAAGGGGTCAACACCTACATTTAGGGGTGGACGCAGGAAATTGAGCTTGTGGGGCCTCTATGTAAAAGAAATATTAGGGGAAGGGTCTAATTTTAAAAAATATACACTAATTTTTAAAATTTACAGGGTGGTTTTTGAAAATTTTAAACTTTTTTCATATATGAGTGGGGCTTCAGCAGCCCCTAGCCCCTATACCTAGGTCCACCCTTGACCTAATGGCTAGGCTAGAAATGATCAAACTAGGGTTATTTTTAGGTAAGACTATGATGTGGGTTCACTCTTTTAAAAAGCTGGTGGTTCCGGACTCGTCTCTATTTTGCTTACCATGTTGCTTTGGATGCATGGTTATGTTTGAGGTCAGTCTATTTGTATCGTGGCTACATGTTAATATTTATAATATTATTATGTTGGCTTCACATAATATTTTATCAGGGGTCCATTTGATTGCAAGAATTTGGAGAATTCATGTCTTTTGGAGTTTGAAGCAGGAATGTCGGAACTTAGAATGCTGTTGAACCCTTTCTGAAATCTAATTCTCTGATTTATTTGTTTAGAATTTTATGCCTAAGAATTCGATGCACTGAGTTTCAGGAATTCTCCGTTTTGATAACTTTAATGTTCTCTGTTGGGTTTTTATATGACAAATTGTTAAAAGTAGAAAATCAATTCATACAATAAATTGAGAGCACTAAATCAAGATTCTAATCACTCTTAAGAGGTTTCTATGTGCGTCCCACTTAACCATAGATGAGCTCCATTCCAACATATTATCAAAACAACTGTTACACTAGCATAGTTCAACCTGTACATCTATGAAATCTAAACCCATTAAAATGAATCTCCTCTTAGATGAATTAATTAGTTCTACATGAGCAGAATCACAAACTCACTTAATTTGCGCCAAAAAAAAAAAAAAGTATGTAACAAGGCAATCAAGTGATAAAGTTTGAAGTGTTATATAAGATTTCTGTGCTGTTTATTCTAGCACATGTGTAGTGTGTGCCAAATCAATTTCAAGTGTAACTATCTAGCACATGTATTTCAAAGTATAAATGTAACACAATAATGCATCAAAAGAGAGGCAATAAAGATTTTTAGTGGTTTGGTCTTGACCTACATTGACTCCTAAGCAAACCACACACCAATGGTTGGTTTCTTATCTTTCACCATGAGAGATTTTGAATGGGCTCACCAAAGGACATTAAGCAAACCCTCCTCCAAAATCAGGCTATCCACTGCGGCTCCTTCAAAAATTTCTTTAAATAACTAGAAGACCCAAATCAATCTACGCAAAACACGAACAAATCTCCGAGAATATGAAATGCCACTAAAATCCACAAAAAAGGAAACAAAATATAAAAACAGGGTGACATGGATTGAGAGAGTTTAGAGAAAGAACAGAAAATGGTGTTATTGATTGCTGTGGCTGGTGATTCAAAATCGCATTCGACCGTTGAAGTTTCAACACCTTGTCGGAATGCTAGAGAAATCGGTGGCAGTGAAGAAAACTCCAAATGCTCCGATGCGAAAGGCATTTGCAATTTTCCCTTTTTCTCTTTTTGGTGGATTTTGGAATACCTTGAATTTCCTTAGACGCTCTAATGCTCGGTTTCAAATGCTAATTCCCTAACATAAATTTCAGCAGCCAAAATTTCTGTAAGGAATGTTTGCAACCAAACAGGCCTTAAAAAATTCACTTGGTATGATCTTTAACCTGATGTTATACCGGTCCATTGGTTGGGCATTTGTTTAACCCATTTGTGGTCTGTAGCTCCAACCTGTGTTTAGTCCAACAGGATTGTATCAGTTTCCCCATAGCTAGTGGCAAGACACCGGCGCAAATTTCGCCTAGATTGGTAATATACACTGTTGGGCTGACTTACGTGAAATATGAAGTTGTGTTTTTAAACAGAATCGTGTGTTTTTGTCCGTATTCATCCTTGGGTCCAGCTCATGCACATGGAGGGGTTTCAGCCTAGTGAAAATGGCCGGTTGGATCTGGTGAGGCCCAACACTGTCCTCACATTAAGAATGGCTGCTATTCTTATGAACTTTTTTTTTAAACTAAATTTTATTTTGGTTAAGAACGAGGGATCAATCCTTGGACAGTACTGCAAGACTAGGATGTGCCTTGCCATTAAGCTATCAATTTTTGGGTGATTAAGCAAATCTCAATAAGTATAGAGGGCAATCAAAACTCTACCTAAAGAGGAAGATAATTAGAGGGCCACAGGGGAGAACTTTGTAGGTTCTGGCGATTGGTTTGTTGGTTGTCTTCTATCCATTAATTTTTTTTTTAAGAAAAGGTAATTCATTGAAAAAAGAAAAAAAAACAACCAAAGAGAAACAACAAAGGGGTAAAAAAAAAGAAAAAAAAAAGAAAAAAGAAAAAACAAACAAACAAAAAAACCTAATCCCCAGCCAAAAGGACAGTAGAAGCCCAATTCCAACCTAAATCCTGCTTGACAGAGAAAATTTAGCCAGTCTATGAACTTGTCCACTCTATCTATCAATACAGTAACTTGGTCATGCCTTCTATCTATCCAAAGACTCTAGAAAGCTACTTTCATTTTTTGCCCATGGGTCAGTCAGCTTGTAGCTCTTCCTTGTTCAGTGGACATGACAATGAATTAGGATCTTCTAAAGAGATTTGGGGGTCTGTCTCCACATACCCCTGATTTTTCAGCCTGGGGTAGTGGCGTCCTTGGAGATACCTGTTAATGATGATGATCACAGTCCCTCATAATCTTATGGATTCACATGACACAAAGGGATGTCAATTTTCCAAGAAGGTTATATGTTTTTATTATATAACAAAATTCAAACTTCTTTCAAATAGGTCTTATTCCGTTGATGGTCAATGATAGTGCCAATAAGAAAAAGTTTGACTATAGTGTTAGTAAGAAAAAGTTTGACTATATACGTTGATGGCCCACCGAGGGAAAATGATAGGCTGAAGAAGACATGGATAGAGGTAGTAAAATCAGATTTAAAGAAGTACAATTTAATGAGGATTTGGCTTAAGACATCAGAATGGAAAAACAAAATTAATGTAGCCCACCTCAATATAGTTAGAATAGACTTTAATAATAATGATGATAATATCTTATTCTGTTGATCAAAATTCTCACCCCATATGTTTAGAAAATAGGGTATTTCTCCTATTATTTTGACCCATTCCTTCTTTCTCTCCAACCCACCATTTTTTTCACTCACGGATTGCCCACCCATTTCTACAACTATCATTTGATACGGTGTACAAATGTACTCTTAAATTTGGTACTTCCATTTCGGCATGTAACTTGGAAACCTCATCCTTTGATTGATTTACTTGGAGAGAGTTGGTTGTTACAATGTCTGGGCGTTTGCTGTGGAGAGAGACTGATCCATATCCTTAACACATTCTCGAATCTTATCTTTACCTATATAAGGGGTTGGTTCCATGTTCCAAAGCGGAATGTCTCTTTAGAGCATGTATATAGATCTATGGAAGTGGGTTCAATCCAATATAAGGATAATACAAGGCGATTAGTGGTTTTGCTATTGGTGGTTTTAAATTCAATCCCTCCTAACTAGGGTTGCAAATGGGTATTGAGGAATTCGAAGTCTCTGATTCTTAAAAACCCGAGTATTAAATCTATTTTTGAATTTGATAAAAAAATTCAGATTTAGAGCATTTGAATTTAGATCCCAATATGCTCCAACCCAAGAATCTGGATTCAAGATGATTATATCCACATTTTATAATAAGGGGCCTTTTCCTGTGCATACGTCTCTAATGAACTTTTTGTGCACACTCTTTGGTGGGGCCCACTGTGGACCCCACCAAGGGATGACTGGGGGGTTGGAAAGATCTATGTGAAGCACCCTACATATCAAATTTGGTCCCAATCACATATTCCTAACTCCTTCATCCATGACTTACAAATTCATTCCGTTCGAATTGGTGTATAGTCAATCCAACGGGCCAATAAATTCGGATCCGACCGAAAGTTAGGGCGAGTTGCTATCATGGGGTCCCATGTGTGTTGTAACGTTTGGATTGAGTGATAAATGGGCCCCACCTAGAGTTTTTACAAAAAAAATGGTGAGGGACGGATGCGTATGAAGATTCTCCATTATCTAATAGTCCCACTTTTATATTGAAGCCCTTTAACCAAATTATATTAATGCACTCGACATCTTATTTTGAATCCAAAAGGATTGGAAACCAATTTTTAAGAACGGATTTGAACCTAGATCCACCATGGATCTCCCTCGGATTTGACTCGTTGGCATCTCTACTCTAGACTCACACACACTCCATTTGTAGACAACCAGCCCTAATAGGAAATTGATATGTGATCTATATCTACCTCATGATAGTATAGGTCCAGTTTTATGGTGGTTATCTTTTAATTTTAAAATGTTAAAACTACCATTATATAAATTAAACTCTTAACCTCACTTTCTATTTTTGGTAAGATATCAAGTAGTAAAGATACTATAATGAGGATTTTACCAAAAAAATCATTTTAGACTCCCCATAGATAAAAAATGACTTAAAATATATGTAACCACCGCAGTTGTCCCATTGGCTCTTTTTGGTTTTTTTTTTTTTTGTTGTTTTGTTAAGTGGCGATATCCCCTCTCATTCGCATATACGAGCTTCTTCTTCCTCATCCTCCTTTTTCTTTCCTCCTCATCCTCCTTTTCCTTCATGATATGGTGACTTTATTTTCTTGGACTTGTGTGCAAGTGAGAGCTTATTACCAAAACACCTCTATATCATATTACCCATTTAAATACATCATTTTCTACATCCCTTTTTTTGTCATTTTCTTTTTTCTCTTTTCATTCTTAAGTCCCTCTCAGTTATTTCATCAAACACCCCACAGGCATGTTCCAAGCTGTCACACTTTTCATACATGTTGTCCAAGTGCTCTATAAATAAACATCCCTCTCAATTATTTCATCAAACACTTTATGGGCATTGCCCAAGTATTTTAACTCATCATTATCTCATCTCATTTCTTTTGTATTCCCTTTCCCTACCATTTCAGTTTACAACATCTAAACCAACCTTAGCCTCTAATGTTTTTCTTTCACCACCATCTTCAAATTCACCCATCACATTATCCAACTACCATCACCTACAAGACTACCATCCAAAAACAAAGTTTTTTATTTTTCTGAATTTGACATGGGCGGCGATATCCCCGCTTAACTGTGAAGAAGAAAAAATGAGCAGGTGAGAGGGGATATCGTTGCTGGCTAAGCACGTGGTTTTTTCTTGAATTTGACATGGGTGGCGATATCCCCGTTTAACTGTGAAGAAGAAGAACAAAATTGAGTAGGTGAATGGGAATATCGCTGTTAGCTAAGCACGTGATTTTACATTTCAAGTTAAATTCCCGTAAGGTGTTTGATGAAATGACTAAGTAGAATGCTTATTAATAGAGTACTTGGACGACATGTGTGGAAAGTGTGACATCTTGGGACATGCTTTTAGGGTGTTTGATGAAATGATTAAGAGGGACTTAAGAATGAAAAGAGAAAAAAGAAAATGAAAGAAAGAAAAAGGAATGTGGAAGATAATGTATTTAAATGGGTATATATGATACCGAGGTGTTTTGGTAGTAAGCTCCCACTTGCACCTAAGTCAAAGACAATGAAGTCACCATATCATGCAGGAAAAAAGAGGAAGAAGGAGGATGAGGAAGAAGAAGCTCGTATATGCAATTGAGAGGGGATATCATCGCTCAACAAATCAACAAAAAAAAAAAAAAACCAAAAAGGGTCCATAGGACCATTGTAGTGGTTACATATATTTTAGGTCCTTTTTTATCTGTAGGGAGTCTAAAGGGATTTTTTTGATATGATCGTCTTTTAATCACTTGAAAATCGGAATAAGGTGTCTTAATGCATACTTCCTAATTATATTGTAGTTTTATTGCCCAAAGGTGTCACCTTTTTTTTTTACTTGTACGTAGTGGGATAGTTTTAGAAGGATGACTTAGCCTAATGGTAAAAGCTTATCGGTAACGTCTTGGAGGATACGAGTTTAATTCACGAAAATAGCCTCTTCAAAATGAAGGTAAGGCTGCGTATATTTTGTCCTCACAGACCCTGCTATGAGGGAGCCTCGTCTACTGGGCCGCCCATTTTTTTTTATACGTAGTGGGATAGCTTTATTAGGATGATTGGTTTATCAAAGGTAATTAATTAGCATGTTATCTTTTGGCTCAAAGAAAGAGGATGATGATGTCGAATTACTAAAAAGTTTAATTTATTTCTTCCTATTATTTTAAATTAAACTAAATTTTAGATTAAATGATTTAACTCAAAATATATTTGATTAATGTGAATTCGTTAGTTGCCAATTTTGACTTCATCTACTCAATTTGGGAGTAGTTCCATTTTAATTTCATTATCATCAAAGCCTTATCCCAACCATGTTGGGGTCGGCTACATAAATTCTATTTCTCCATTCCGTTCTATTTTGAGCTAAATCTTTCGATAAGTGCAACTTCTTCAAATCTGAATTAATGACTTTCATCCATGTTTTCTTCGGCTTACCCCTACCTCTTGATGGACCCTCCACCTGTATATCCAAACTTTTTCTCACCGGTGCTATTACTGGTCTACGCTCAACATGCCCAAACCATCTTAAATGACTTTCTCTAATCTTATCTCCTATTGGTGCTACCCTTAAATGTTCTCGAAAGCGCTCATTTCTAATTTTATCTTTCCTAGTTTTACCACACATCCACCTAAGCATTCTCATTTCCGCTACATCCATCTTATGAATATGTGTCTTCTTAATTGGCCAACATTCTGCTTCATATGTCATAGCTGGTCTAACCATTGTCCTGTAAAATTTTCCCTTCAATTTTGTTGGCATTTGTCTATCACAAAGTACTGGGAGTAGTTTCATTATTGTAAAAAATATCTCCACTAAATGTAAGGATATGTTTACTTTCGTACTTTAGGTTCTAATTTAAAGAAGGATTGTTTGAAGCAAAAAAATTGATATAAACATAGAGGTGACTTATCTAACTTATCTCTTGTTTATTTGGAAACCAATTCAATAAGAACACCTTCCAATAATTGGTGGATAGATTCTGGTGCCACTGTTCATGTGTGTAATTGTGTCCATAGCTTCATTTCAATCTGATCCCCAAGTAATGAATAAAATTATATCTTCATGAAAAATCAACAAGAAGTTCGGGTTGAAGCTATAGGGACTTGCCATCTTATCTTGGACACTGGATTTCAACTGAACCTCACCGATACCTTTTACTTCCCTTTCATTAGTAGAAATTTAATTTTCTTGTCAAAATTAGACAATAATGGTTTTTTGTTTAATTTTGGACATGGATTTTGAGTATCAATAAAAACGATCTTCTAATTGGACATGATTTTGCGTGTGTTGGTTTGTGCAAGTTAAAGTTGAATATGGTATTTGCAAAGTCCTCAATTGTCCTAAACACAAATAATAGTTACAGTGACAATAAAAGCCGTTTAATTAATGAGAACTCATACATATTGTGGCACAAAAGATTTGGACATATATCGAAAGAAAGGATATATGGGTTGGTGAAATATGAGATTTTATGGAATCTTAATTTCACTAACTTTCTTATCTTCATTAATTGCATTAAAGAAAAGCAAGTCAGATCTAATAGAAAAACAACCATAGGGAGTTTAGGACTTTTAGAAATTATCCACACAGATATTTACAAAAAATTGGATATTTTTGGTATTTTGGGTGAATATTTTGGTAGATATGATGAAACGAGTTCGAAACCCTGGCCTGTTTGCTAGATTCCTAATTATAATATGAGAATTGTGGAACCTAGTAATGCCAAATTTTTGGAGGATCATAACATTAGTGTGGGACTACCAAATCATGTAATCTTATGCTTTAAAAAATTCAGAATTAGGGAGTAATCCCTAATATTGGATATTGAATTGTTATTCCACATGATATTATTGTGGAACAACAACTTGTCATTATAGAATGGTCCCCAAACGAGAATGTTGTGACTCATCTAGTAGATACAAATCTGGTTGGAAATGAAACCAATCAAGAAGAATTAAGGAGATCCTCTTATGAAAGGAGATCAACAAATTCTAATGATTACATTGTGAATCTAGAAGTGGCAGATGGTAATATTGGAATTGAAGATCCATTAATGTTGAAAGAAGCCACGGATAATGTTGATTTTGAAAAGTGGTTGGATGCCATGAAAGATGAGATGAAGTCAATGGCTAGCAATGCAGTTTGGGATTTAGTTGAACATTTAGAAGGGTCTATGGCCATTGGCTGTAAATGGGTCTTTACGACAAAAAATGGATCCCAAAAGAAATATCGAATGATATAAGACTAGATTAGTAGCCAAGCGATTCACTCAATCAATCAATTATAAGGAAACATTTTCTCCAGTTTCAATGAAAGACTTTTTTTTAGAATCATCATGGCTTTGGTGGCATTTTGATCTTGAGCTCCATCGGATGGACATTAAAACTACGTTCTTAAATGAGAATACAGAAAAAAGAAGTCTACATGTAGCAACCCAAATATTTTATGAAACAAGGAAATGATATACTGGTATGCAGATTAAAGAAATCCACTTATGCACTTAAACAAACTTGTAGGCAATGGTATTCAAAGTTTACTGAAACCATTACTTTTTTCGGATTTACGGAAAACATTGTTGATCAATGTATATATTTAAAGATTAGTGGGAGCAAGTTTATAATTTTAGTACTATATGTAGATGATATTTTTCTAGCTAGTAATAAAAGTCAATGTTCGAAAATGAAATTAAGAAAAAATAAATGCACAATGTTCATTATGTTGTTATAGTGGGAGCATCATGTATGCTCGAACATGTACAAGACTAGATATCGGTTTTGTAGTTGGCATATGCAGTAGATATAAGAGTGATCCAGGTTTGGAACATTGGAGAGGAGCTAAGAAGATCTTAAGATATCATAAAGGCACGATGAATTGTATGCTTACTTACAAAAGGTCGTACCACTGGAAAGCGATTGGGTACTCAGATACAGATTTTAGGGAATGCTTCGATATTAGGAAATCCGCATCTTGTTATATTTTCCTATTAGCTGGAGGTACAATTTTAATAAATTCGCATTTGATGCCGAGTAAATGGCATGCTTTGAAGTTACTCGGCAAACATAATGTTTGAAAATTTTAATTTTAGGGCATCGTATAATTGATTCTATTTCAAAACCAATTAGGACAACACCTCAACCATTAGATTAATCGATAATGACAAGAGTTTTAGTAGTTTCAAAATTTGGAAGCTAAGTATCTTGTCATGAAAGAAAATGTTCGAAATCGTCTGGTGTCTATTAAGGAGATCTCTATAGGTCTCATGATTGCAGATCCTTTCATCAAGGCATTAGCCCCAAAACCATTTAAGAAAAATGTCACAGACATAGCTTCTGAAATTATTTTGATAAGGATTATTTTTCTTTAGACACTTTTGTGGTTGATCAAATTTTAGTTGCTAGTAATTTTGTTCGACGATTTCATGTTCTTTCTTTATATTATTTATACACATGTCAAAAGGTTAATAAAGAAGGAAATTTTGGATGTGACATTTTTAGTATAACCAATTTAATAGGATGGTCATGAAAAAGATCCTATTGCCTTTATGAAAGACTTGGTCAAGTGGAGATTGTTGATGAGTGTAATACATAGAAGGAAGTTTGTCGTTCTAATAATGATATGAAACCGTCATGATTCTCATTAACATTTTTTCTTTTGATCAAAGTATAAAGGCATAGCACAAATAGAAATGGTTGGACACATTGAAGAATTTTTGGTGACCACAAAACCAAAGGATATTAGAGTAATGCTTGTGGTCATATGAACCAAGTGGGAGAACATTAGGATTATTGGGCATTAAGTGCGGCTCAATGACTACAAGCTACTGTGAGTCCCTCACTTTAGTAGACCACTATTAATTAGGACTCCATTGTTGGTAAGTTTCCTTGATGGGGATTACTTTGGTGTTTCGGTAAAGTTGCTAACTTTGTACTATTTCCTATGTTAAGAGGAATTTAAATCATAATTGAAGTAAGACTCCATGATGGGAAGAGAGTTGTCTACAAAAACTTATATATATGTTTTGCTCCTTTCTACATAATACATTGATTATCCCATCAAGATTGCATTGTTAAAGGTGTCCAAGATCCAACATCTATCACTTGATATCAAGGTGAGAAGTGGGGTTCCCTACCAACGGTGCAATCCATTGTCTTGTCTGAGGCTTTTGATGACCTCCTTTAAATGCAAAGCCCGCCTATGCTTAATCAAACCATTAATATAATGCGTCCCTTCATATTTTGGCATTTACTTTCTCTCTATGTCTATTTATAATGACCTAGGAGGTTTTTTTCCAATTTAAGTCCAACTAGAATGATCTGGTCAATAAATTGCTATTGTGTGAAAAAATGGATCCAACGTGCCACTGGACCTTCAACATAAATTGAATATATCATGTAAACCTGGGCCCAAAACTTGGCAAACCAATATGTGAAAAATGAAATGATATTAAGTATTCATCGAAGTCTTACAAGAATATCATTGCATGAATTCTGTTGTGAAAATGTTTTAGATTGATGGAGGTGATGGACCACTACCGACAATATAAATTGCCAATCCCTTTCGGATTCTGATTCTCATGCCTATATCTTGGCATTATGGTGGGCAACTTTTAGAGGTGCTAGCACTGGCCCTAGAATAGTCTTTGTTATAGAGAGGCTGAAGCGAGATGGCTATCAAGAATCATTTTGTGCTCGGATGTGGAATCCTGTATTGCGGTCATTTCTGTTTGGGTCGTGGTGGCCATGATGGTGTTTTTGGTTTGGATGGTCCTTCTCTTTGCCCACAAAAAGAGAAAAAACATTAAAGGAGCATATCACTTCCGGTGAAATGAATCAATATAAGGCCCACTTAGATCGAAGTAAGCTGTCACTTAGAATTCTCATGTGAACATAAGCATTTTCTGCTACAAAATTTATCGGATGGGGCTAGGGTCCCATTAAGGGAGGGATTGAGGGCTGAGAAGCCCTATTTAGATCAGGGATGATAATGATAGATCTAAAGAGAATTACGCTCATTTAACAATTCTAACTCATGATTCATGGGCTAAAACATTTTGACCTCTCTATAATTTTAATCAATCCAATGGTGGAAATAACTAATATGGTTCAAATTGAGTCCTGTGGCAAGTGGGTGGGACAAATAATTTTGGTGGGCCTCTCTAAGATTTCCGTTTGATCGCAGATTTTTTGTGTACAAGATACTGTGTTCATTTCTTTTTGGAATTTAACAAAAAAAAAAGTCTTATATCTTTTTGCAGTTTTTAAAGAAAGGAATAAACCTAGTTTTTTATATTATGATTTAAGTTTTTCATAGATATTTAAAATAGGTCCTCATGAAATCAACCTCGCTAGTGCCTCTCTCCATTATTTTGCAAAAATGACTACAATGTCAATGTCTTAACAAAGAAAGAACTCTAGTTCTTTCAAAAATCTTTACTAGGAAATAAAGAATAAAAAAAAATTAGAGCAACACTCGCATGAATGAGAAAAGTTGCTGCCACCAGCTGCTCGCCGGTGATGGTGATGATGGGTAGTGACATTTAAGGTGGGTGGAAACATTGGAGAGGGAGGGGGTGGACTTAAATTTCGTGGATGGTTAAAGTGTTTCTATCTTTTTTCGAAACATGAATAAAATGTTTAGACTTTTTTTTTAATTTTATTCCCTTTCAGAGGGAATGTACCTAGTGCCTTTTTCCTTTTTCTTTTATGACTTAGGGTATCATTCCTTAGTTTTTAGATCTTTGGCCTTTGGCTTGAAATTATCAAATTTTGACGATCTAAGACTATTTTTTAAGGAATATATATATTGCCGCATTGATCATATAAAAGTAGTAGTCAAATTTGATACTTTAAAGAGTAAATTTAAATTTCAAACCAATTTAGCTTTCGTTTTAACGGTGAGGAGATGTACCCTTCGTGAAGTAATAAGCCAATTAAATTCTTTTTTTATACTTTTGATAAGATCCCTAATGTTTTGATGTATGACAGTATAAGGTTTTACTAACATGAATTTGCAAGTGAATTATCCCAACCAGCCATAAGTTAGTTTACGATAGTACGGCGTATGTATGAACTCATCCAATTGACCCAAACGTCGACATGTGGCCTGTCGCCCCACCAATTACATGACCGAGTATGGCGGCAGAAACAACACCCTGGCAAACGCGTGGCCCATTGGCACGTGGACGGTGGCCTTAACATGGCAAGATTCTCCACACGGCTACACCACGACTTCTACCATTGACATGTTTAGTCTTTTCTTAACCTATTTATTATAATGCGCAGAGGGCTTGATCGATACAACTTGAAGCCTAATGTGACAATCTCAAATGAGGTATTTTTTATTTTTTAATATTAGTAAAAATATTATTTTAAAATTCACTTAATCTTTCTTGCAACATTGATAATTTAAATTAGGATTTTATTAATTTTAATTTTGAAACACTTTTTTCTGTAGAAGCAACAGTTATAGATATTATCAATATTTTTCTAGTAGATATATTTAATATTTATAAATTATTACTAATAATTTTTACAAATAAACGAACAATAATTATAATAAACATATAATATGAGTTTGGAATTAAAAAAAAACTTTAAAAGCATAGAACCTAATTTAGTGATTTATTAGTATTGGCCACAAAGATTATAGATGTGGATTACTTTGAATTTGATGCAACTTGTTCAATATGAAAAAAAAAAGTAAAAGATTATATCTAAAGTTATCTTCTATAAAAACTTCAAGTCAGGGCAGATATAGGGGGAAAATGTGCAAATTAGAGGATTTTTATAATAGATAAGGATTTATTGCTTCCTATATTTTTTGGGTTGTTTCTTTCTTTAAATGGCGATATTTTCTTAATAGTGAAAATGGGCTTTAATGCTCTTTTTAAAATATGAAAATGATAGCAATTGTTTTTTCTTAAATGTAAAAAGATGGTAATTGCTTTAATTATTTTTATGAGACGTTATTCTTTTGGAGAAACAAAATGATAATAATTGCTTATTTTGAATTTTGAAAAGATTTTAGTTGCTTCAATTACTTTTATGAGGCCGTATTTCTTGGGATTGAAAAAAAAAAAGATGGGAATTACTTTTTTTTGGGGCTTTATTTTTGAGGGAGCCTAAAGCAAGGGCTTTTCTTGCCTAATAGTCGAGCTGCCCTTGCATACAAAAATAAGGAACTACTTTCCCACATATTAATGTTTGCCTTTCCTTTGGGGGTGCTGATCAATTACCTTGTGGGACTAATTCAATTTCCTTTTATGTTTAATGGTTTGATTTGAAGGTCAATTTATGAATCAAACCGAATACGACATTAGTTTGATTATATAATAATCTTGAGCTAAAACACAAATGGTAAATGACAAAATGCCCATGTGTAGGAGGGGAGAATCCATGACTTGAAGGCTCCTAAGACAAATAAAAAAGGAGGAAAAAACAATCCCATAGATCGGATTTAATACGAACATGACAACAGGTTGAGTCATTCATTTTGATGCTCCGGACTCGAGCATCATCTGTAGGTTAAGAGTAACAAATCAATTGAACTTTGAGTCATAATCAACCAACATTAATATCCACTTCCTCGGTCTATTTCCATGGAAATATTCATGGGTGGCCTGCAATTGTAAATCCAAACGTCTTGAAAATCATTAGCCGGTCATGTGTTTGTATTGATCATAATCTCATTTCCATAAGAGTTGAATCCACTATTGAATTAATTCCATCTGCATTTCTCTATTTATTAGTAAATATATAATAAGTGAAGGTGATTTGATTTCAAAATTGAGGTTCAATTTGACAGAATTTGTAAATTTTGATAAGTTTCTCTATTAGTTTAAATAGGAAATATTACTATGCATCATTTCCTTACTATATGGTGACGGACAAATGCATATCTGAAAAGATTTATGAACAAAAGAGAAAAAGTCATTTATGATATATGAAAAAAAATAATCTTCATATATAAAGACGGAAAGCAACGTCATTGTCTCTCAATATATGGCGAGGCCAGGATGCATAGTAATATTCTCATATTTTAAACTCCTAATATAATTTTATACATTTTTTTTCAATTTGGACTCATAATATAGTTTACTTGTTGATTTCATAAGTTTCTAAAGTTTCCTTATACTCTAAGCCCTTAATAAAGTCCTTCATGTATGGTGTGTCCCAAATATTTCTTTAATTGGAATTGGCCCCTTATGGTAATTACTAAATGCAATTGTTAATGCATGAGATTGTGTTACTAACATTATAATCGCCATATGCTCAATATTACAGTGGGGACTATTGGCCATGGGCCCCTCTATTTTTTTCGGGCCCGGCCTTAGCATGATCCTCCTTTTGCTCAGTTTAGAGTTAAGCTTATTACTATAATGACCACTCTTCGTATACTATATTTGATCAATTTTGCCAATAGGCTAACTTTAATAAGAATTAAATCAAGACCAAATTAGATAAAAGGCAAACGATGATTCCAATAGGGTTGTAAATGGGTGCTTAATTTTTTTATTATCTAGAGGTTCCTACCTGTTAATAATTGAATTTGAATTTCCTTTTTGGTCCTGATAATAAAACGGGTCAAGTTCTAAATCTTATTTTTGAACTTGTGATCTAAATAGTTTATGTTTGGTTCCACCTTGGTTAGGCTTGTGGACTTGATATTCGACCTATTATTTCAGTTGTTGAAAATTTTCTAAACGTTAACTTTTCTTCAAAGCATTCTCTGTATAAATCTGGGGTCAAATCTGAATCCAAATTGCCCCATACATGGAACCGATTTTGATCCGATTTTGATTTTAACTCCATATTGTCATTAATGGTTCTGGATTGAAAAAACAAACTTGAACTGGTCCAAGTTTCAATTTCAGATTCATTTTCTCATTAACGATTTCGATTCGGTGTAGATGTAGACCAAACCGACTTATTTACAACCCTAATTTCAAAAAGCTTATACCGAAAAATACGTCCCAACAAAAGGTCTCAACCATGCCACAAGGGGTCAGGCTCAGAGGCTCACTCCATATTGGTGGTCTCATTGCGCCCCAAAATGAGTTCAGAGGTATAGAGGGTTTAGATTGGATTGCATCCTGACATCTGTACAAAAAGTTGGTGAGGAGAACAAGTTCTAGGAAAGTTCCATGTTTCCACCAAGTCAAGAACTCTTAAAAAATTCTTGAAACGGCAGGTGAGAACGGGCAACTGCAGGAAGCATCCTCGGCGTTGGAAACTGCCACTCTCCTTCTCGACAACGGCTCCTACGGTAACATCCTTTTAAATTCCCACCCTTTCGACCCTTTGTCCTCCCACTCATTCTATCCTTCCTCTCCTCTCCTCTTTTCTTCTTCTTCTTCTTCTTCTTCTTCTTCTTCTTCTACTTTGATACTGCAAGTATTGTTTTTTTATCTGAATTGTTACTACTTGATCGAAGATGGTTCGACTAAGCAATAACCTGGTGGGTCTCCTCAACTTCATCACATTCCTCCTCTCAATCCCCATCTTGATAGGAGGGATATGGCTCAGCAACCGGGCCAGCACCGACTGTGAGAAGTTTCTGGATCGACCCATTATCGCTCTGGGCGTCTTTCTCCTGCTTGTCTCTCTCGCCGGGATGATTGGCGCCTGCTGTCGCGTGTCTTGGCTCCTCTGGATCTATCTCCTTGTCATGTTCATTCTGATTATACTGGTCTTCTGCTTCACCATCTTTGCTTTTGTTGTCACTAACAAGGGTGCTGGGGAAGTTGTTTCTGGGAGGGGGTATAAGGAGTACAGATTGGGGGATTATTCGAATTGGCTGCAGAAGAGGGTCGAGAGCAACAAGAACTGGAGGAAGATCAGGAGTTGCTTGCAGGACAGCAACGTCTGCAAGAGTCTGGAGGATAAGAATCTGCCGCAATCCGAGTTCTTTAATTCTAACCTGTCCCCTATTCAGGTATATTTTCTTTCAACTTTTTAGTCTCTTTTTTAAACAAATCTGGCTCATGATCTTGAGTGTTTTTGGTTGATTTAGATTACATTGTGACATGGGGTTTTCTTCACTGTTTTATCTGAATCGATTTCATTCATGGGTCTTGAATTTTTGGTGGGTTTTCTGCAGATTTACATATTGGGATTCATGAGTCTTGGATTTTTGCTGGGTTTTCTGCAGATTTAGATATGGTTAACCCTGATTTTTTTTTTGTTTTATTTTTATTTAGATTTTTGTGGGTTTTTTTTTTGAAATTTATGATTAGATTTTATGTAATGGGATTCTTCATCAATGTTTATTTGAATGGTGCTTATTGAGGTGTGATGATCTAACAGTTTTGGATATCTTTTTCTTCTTTTATTTATATATTATAATAGATCTGTGCATGTGGATTTTTTATTTACAGTTCATGATGCATTTTCTTAGTTTGATCTGCATTTCTGGCAACTTTGATCAAAGGGTATTTTTTTCCCTTGGCTTGTTTATCTCAGATCTGATAGATTGGCCATATGGGTTTTATCTGAATTTATAAGGGCCATTAGATTCGGGGTCTTGACTGTTGAACTTCCTCTATCTGCTTCAATTTCGCTGAAATTTCTTTTGGATCTTTTGGATTTTTGTGTTATTTGGTGTACTTTTATCTACATGGGTTTTCTTCTAATCCAATGAAGTTTGATATTCTCACTATCTTGTTCTATTCTCCTTATCTCTCTATAGTTTTATCTTCAAATGGAGTTTAGTTTTTCTTCAAATCTAATGAAGGTTGATGTTCTCACTATCTTGTTCTTATCTCCTTATCTCTCTATAGTTTATCTTCAAGTGGAGTTTAGTTTATCTAAAGATGGGGCTTTCTTTAATTTAATGAAATCTTTTCAAACTAGGCATTTTAACTGTTACTAATCGATCAGTGGAATTGTAATCATTTTTGGGATCGTCTCCTATTTCATATCCAATAATTCATTGTGAAAGAGCTTTTCATCCAATTAGTGAAGGTTAGGTGGAGATAGACGCGACCGTCACTTTCCATGGATATAATTTATTAAGGGTGGGGAGTATTTTTTATGCACCAAAGGCTAAGATGATGGAAATGACATGATGACAATGACCCTGAATGTTTTTAGAACTGTAGATGTTGGTCTCTGTTAAAATGCACTGTTTATTCTTGTTGACTATTGAAACTGTTACTTGTAGGTCCATACTACTAGTGTAATGGTAACAGCCTTTTTTTTTTTTTTTTGAAAAACATGGTTTGGATTTCAAGGGCTCCATTTTTTGGTTTCCAATCTTAATATAGGCATCCGCTAAGGATTCTCTTCAATTTCTATAAAGATTTTCTTGATTTCTGATCTTTTTTGGTACTCATCTTATCTTATGAGTTCCTCAACAGATATCCATCCTCGTTTAATTTGTAGATCCTAAATTTTATTTTATTGAAGTCATGTTTTGGAGTCTTGGTCATGGATATCTTAATGATTTCACCATGTGGGTTTCTTCAACTTTTGGGCTTCTTTTCTTAAATTTCAAGTAGCCTCCGTCATTGATGTTAGGTTTAAGAAAATTTCCACGCATTTGGTAACCCATCACCACCAACCAAGTAGGTGTTGAATAGAATACCTAACAAATCAGTTTCATTTCTATGTCATAATAATAACACAATCACCCAGTCAAACGCCGGCCTTTCAGGTGCTTTTATATTTTGCGTACAGTTGGGTTGCTCAGATGTGATTCAAATGTTTATTAAACAGATACCCATGGTAATGAATACTAAGTCATACAAAAATGCATAGTATCAAACAAGCCACTGGCATTTCTGTATGTTATGATAACAGTTCATATGATATAGTTGACTCCTGCTTTCTGGTCTTTTTTCTCCTTTATGTGCAGTTGGGTTTGCTTAGAAATGCAACAGTCATAAATCGAAAAAGCAAATAGGCCTAAATAGTAGTTTAACGAACAAAGACGATTGGAAAATAATACTGGCAAAGTGACATTTGATAGGATAAGACTTTGATGAAGAGGTGGGATGATGGATGAAGAGGATTATTGAAATTTTGGTATTATACTTTCTCAACCATGCAATTGGTGCACAACAAGAGTCAGTGGCATGCTGGCACAGTAGAAGATGCTCACTATTACAACTTTCATGTCTTGTTACCAATAAAAGAAATGGTGGACACCATCTTGAGAGGTGAACCCAGTTTGATGGTTGGGCACATTTGTGTTAAGGTTGGATCTAGTTCTATTATTAGGGCCTTTTGGATCTGACTCTCAGCCTAATCCAATCAATCTAGATTTTTTGCTGAGTTGTCACACCAATGGCATCAAAGACAAGCAATGACCACAATATCACAATAGCTATAGTGTGTGTTATTCTTTTGTGATTTACAGTAGATCAGTTGCATCTGATTTATATATGGTATGTGTTTTTCCATTGTGATTTAGATCAGTTACATATGTTGATTTCAAATCTCATCTGTGGCTTTTGGGTTTTTATTTTTCCTTACAGTCTGGCTGCTGTAAGCCACCCACAGCCTGTAATTTCATCTACCAGAGCGCGACTAACTGGACCAAACCGGCCGATAGCACCACATACTCTGATCCGGACTGCACAACATGGAGCAATGACCCCAAATCGCTTTGCTATGATTGCCAGTCATGTAAGGCAGGATTCCTTGCCAACCTCAAGAAGGACTGGAAGAAGGTTGCCGTCGTGAACATCATCTTCCTGATCTTCCTCATCATCGTCTACTCAGTTGGATGCTGCGCTTTCAGGAACAACAGAGAGGACAATGCCTACCCCAGATGGAAGGGATACCCTTAGAGAGTGGAAGGCCTTTTTTTTTTCTTTCTGTTGCTTTTGTTCTTTATATTTTTGGCTGCTCCTGGGCTTTCATACTTGTTTGATTCTTTCTTTACCTTGTTGGTCTGATTTCAGTTACTGTAGTTATACATGTTACCAGTTGGATGAGCTTGGATGTACTACATACACATATATGCAGTTTAGTATAGTGTAGAGCCTTTGCTATTGCCCGTTCTTCTGCTCCTTGTTTTTTACCTCAAAACGTTCACTGGCTAATAATTGAAAGAAGATTCGTTGGGACAATAATTGTAAGCATGATGTAAGAAGGTCCCACATCACATGCTGTCCATTTGTTCTGCACATGTTTTCCTGGCTAACAAATTTTGCATTATTGTGGGGCCACACACATCATCAAGAAATATTTTTACCACTCTCAGTTGGATAAGGTTGTAAGAACCTAGAAGAGTTGTATTCTAACCATTACTCCATAACAACAGGGCAGGTTAGTCACGGATTTGATTCAAGTCATCTTCTGCCCAAGATGGAGTGATGGACTAATTATGAGAAAAGGATGAGAAAATGGCTTCAATTCAATAGTGATATTGCCTACCATTGTTTTTAAATGCTGATTTTAGTTGATAGGGAGTGATCTCCATAAAGAGCTAATTTTACTTGCCTGTGTTGGAACTTAAATCCGATTGCTTATATAGATTTAATTGTTTCTATGAAAATATAAAAATCAATGTACTACATCGATTGGTAAAATCGGACCGTCGAATATCAACTGTATCCAGATCAAAAAGATCAAATAAATAGAGCCTTATTTTCTATCACTATTTCCTATTTGATTGGTCTCAATCCTTATAATATACACTCTCAATCTAATGATAAAGAGAAACAAAGGAACAAAATTCATGTGTTACTTTTCAATTAAGAAAAAGGCATCCAAAGTGGGGTTGGACGTTTCCTCGGTGTTGCTGATAGAGTCCTTGCAACCAGAAGTGCTAATGCACTTGGAATAAATCCTCTCCACAAAACTAGTCTTAGCCAACTAATTAAAGTATTAATTAAATAATTTATAACCCTAAAAAATACTTAAAATAAAAAAGAAGGAAAAAAAAAAGGAAAGTTTGTTGGGCCACTTTGGAGAGTTTTCATCTCTTCCTTGCATCTTTCAAACCTCCATTCCTAGCATATAGTACTTGAATGATCTTGGTAAACCCGCATAAAACGTCAGCCCACCATAGTTAAGGCTCAATTGATTTTCTTTTTGGCGGACAGTGAATTTAGAGATATTTGTACTCAATTTATGCCTATTTAAATTCAAACTTGGGGCTTATCTTTGATTTTGACCTTGATTTAAATTTAAACTTCGTCTTATGTTTGATAAGACGCGCAGATATCTTAGAAGAAGTTGCAAGGACACATTTGAACAATATCAGGGTTTTTTTTTTCTTTTTTTTTTTTTGTCTTGAGCATGAAGGTTTATTTTTAATATTGTAGTATTTTGTATTTTAAGTTTTTGTGTTTACATGCGAGGATGGACCCAAAAAATTTTCCTTGAGGGGATCAATGTAAAAAAAAAAAATCTTGGGAAAACTTTAAAAAGAAACTATAAATTTTCAAGTTTATGGAGGGGGTTTTTGGACTTTTTTAGGTTAAGCCCCCAGCCAACTCTACTTGGGTTCGCTCCAATTTACATGTCTCTGTTTTTGTAAGGCAGAAAATTTCTATTTCAGTTATTTTTCTGAAATTCATGTTTTCATTTTCTCATTTTTCTGAAAGACCTTGGACCATTGCCTACTTATTTGCTTATGGTATGCATAGATATCTGTTCTTGAGAAATTAATGAATATGATATGGCCATTTTCATTTTGTAAAATCCATGAAGATGAATATGTAATGAATGATTTTAGGAGTCCATCTGATTTGTTACCTGCGGTTTAACCTTTCAACAACAAAGCAACATAAAATACAGTTAATTAAAACATACAAACAAAGAGCTGCCTCTTACCCTAGGGTGACAGGTTTGGTTTAGCCTAGTGAGGGTTCGAACCTCATTAGGAACCTTTTCTCACCTGACGTCTTCTGTCCACAACAGAGGGTTAGGGGCACAGGCCCCCTAAGGCTGGAATATAAATCATCATCATCATCAAAGCCTTATCCCAACCATGTTAGGGTAGGCTACATGAGTTCTATTTCTCCATTCCGTTCTATTTTGAGCTAAATCTTTCGATAAGTGCAACTTATTCAAATCTGAATTAATGACTTCCATCTATGTTTTCTTCGGCCTACTCCTACCTCTTGATGGACCTTCCACCTGTATATCCAAACTTTTTCTCATTGGTGCCATTACTGGCCTACGCTCAACATGCCCAAACCATCTTAAACGAGTTTCTCTAATCTTATCTCCTATTGGTGCTACCCCTAAGGCTGGAATATAAATAAAAAACAATAATAATAAAAATAAAAAACAAAGTCAAAAGTATTAAATAAGTCTTTATGATCTAAAATGAAAAACTATAAAGAAATCAAAAGGTAGCCCATATACATTAAGTTTGCTATGCCACACAATTGGAGTGGTATGGAAACTGAGAATAGTTAGGTCAAATCAACAATTTTATTTTCCAAGGTTTTATTTTCAATCTTATTATAAGCATTAACACTCTTTTTTTTATTGTTATAAATAAGCACTAAAACCGTTCTTTGCCAAAAAAAAAAGTATCATTAGATAACATCTTTTTGAATCGATGGTTTTTTTTTAATGACATGGATATTCCTGAGGTCTTTTTGAGTCAATGGCCAAAGAACATATTTGAGTTCTCACGAAAATTATTTTGGTATAATTTGAGTCCAAGCTAGGGCTTTTGTTTGGGATCTACATTTGGGTGTAGATTTTCAAGAAGGACTAAATGTTTTATGTTTCAGTTTCATGTTAATTGTTTGTTTTATGCAGTTGAGAGCTAATTAAGAGCACCCATATTTTTTTAGGGATACAGTTTCATGTAAATTTTTTAGCAGTTGGGATTTTCAGTATGAGCACTCAAATGCTACTTGATTTTAAGTTCATGTCGGTGTAACCTATTTAGGGTGTGGTTTCCATCAATCCAAATTTAAATTGAATTCAATTCAACTGTATACCATTTGTTGATTGTGTCATGGTGGATGATACTGGCTTACCTAACTTGCATCTCTAATCTTGGATTGTGATTTGTAATTGACCCACTACTTGCCACATGATGCTAATTGAGATGCAAATTGGTCTTGATACCATTTCCATTTTTCATATATTTGTCTAATTGTGGTTATGCATGGGGATTAACTTATTATTAACATGCAAGTTGTGGTTAAGAGAGATAAACAAATGTTGTACCTGGGTCAGGATCTTATTTTATAATGGCCTTAAAAAATGCACAAAACAAGCAGCCTAATGTAGCAGTTTTATGATATAAATTTAGCCAAGACCAAAAACCCAGAATTATAAAACATGTTCCAATAATCTGATTGTTTTTAAGCCCAAAGCCAGAAAATCAGATCGATTACAAGCCTAGGCGAGTTTACGTTAGGTTTTGGCCCTAACGCCTAAGTGAGTTTACATATATCAATGTAAATCACATACTTAGAGAACCCTTGGGAAGCCCAGATGATGACTGAGATGACTAATTAGGTGTATCAAGGGAACCCTTGATCAATTACTTAGAGATATCTCCATCTAATTGCTCTTCCTGATCAGTCAGCCAAAAAACTTAGTTGACACAGATTAGATGTTTTCCGAGATATGATAGAACACTTTCAAATCTTAGTTACGAGGAAACAACATATTAGAATAAGAAATTGGTTGCCTTACTCCATTGGGCTTTGTGGGCTCCAGTTGACCACGTTGGCGCACTTGCCCGGCATAGTGGGCCATTGGTAGGCCCAAGTGGACCACATTGGCCCACTTGCCCGGCATAATGGGCCATTGGTGGGCCCAAGTGGACCGCATTGGCGCACTTGCCCGGTTTAATGGGCCATCAAAGCTAACATTAGATATTAATGTGACTTCAACTTTTTGTAAATCCAAGTTTGGAGACATCGATTAATGTACATTGGGCAATTGCAGCCAGGCAGGGCTGAGGACTCAATTTCCTCTCAATTGAAAAAAAAAATGAGATCCTGTAATGCATTTCAATTTCCTCTTAAAATGAAAATCCGCAGAGAAAATCATGTAGTCATGTAAATTATCACTGCCAACCTATACCTTAACCTTGATGGTTGAAACTTTGAACCATCAAGGTAAGGTATAGGTTGGCAGTGATAATTTACATGATTCAACCATCAAGGTAAGGTATAGGTTGGCGGTGATAATTTACATGAATGACTACATGATTTTCTCTGCGGATTTTCATTTTAACGTGAAATTCATTACAGGATTTTTTTTTTCATGTAAATTGTCACTAACCCAAATTTGATATTCATTCTATTTTTAATTTTTTTCATTTTTTAAAGCTTGGTCATGCGAAAATACCTAATACACAGTAAAAACTTTGTAGTTGCTAGAAACTGTCTGATTCTCACTAAGTTATTAGCTTCTTTTAATCCGCAAGCACTATAAGAAAAATGGTCTAAAATGTTTTTGCAAATAAAGGCTGTCTTGTGGGTCCCAAATAGGCCTTTCCTATGGTCAAAGTTCAAAGGGTCGTACCCAGATCTGATATTTGCGCATTTTTAACATTTGGGCCGACCTCTGATAAGTGATAATAAGCCTAAACACGTCCTGGCCTAGCCCAAAAAGGTGTGTTTGTGGTTTAGTGACTGATTTGACGAACAAGTGACAGAAAGCAGGTCCGGCCCGTAGACTTAATGGAAGGGCTTCAGCCTGGTATGTTTGAGAGGGATTGGGCTTGGGCCAAGCACTTACGGCTTGTGTCAGGTGTGATCTGGAAATGCGCCTGTGTTTTTAAAGTCGGACCAAGACTGGACATCCCTTTGCCCAGTCCAACCCAGCCATAAGTATAGCAGTTAGCACTTAAATTTGACATTCATCATAGTTTTTTTTAGTCCCTTCTTTTTTTCAAATGTGAATTTATTTGATGGTCGAGGAGCATACATACATACTTATGTGAGTTCGGATTCTGTGAGGGTTTAGTCTATGGTGATTGATCGTGACAGGACCTATCAAGGTCCGCCATGTCTCTATAGGCAACCTGCCATGTATGTGGGGCTACAGCTGCCCTATCTAAGGCAAGGGCTGCCCAAAGGTGACGTGGCGGACCTTGATAGGTCCTCCTACCGTCATCGTGAGGAAAAATCCCTTAGAGGATCCCGATTCATACTGATCTAGGTATCAACATTTATTTGTTTTGGCATCAAGGCCCAAACACAGAAAATGACTCCACTACAAAGCATGCCTGTGTGGGGCCTGTGACAAGGGGCGCCCAAAAACTCTTCTCCAACTTGACAGCAAGGGCCCACATGTCACCAGGTGCCCAAAGATTAATCCTAGGGCATGCCACTGTTCAAACTTGTACAGGCTTCTTTTCCCACTTTGTGGGCTCTCCCTAGGTCCCAACCCCCTACGTTGGGTACCCCAAAAAGAGAGAGGGAGAGAGAAGACATTCTCCAACTTCTAGCCTAAAGTTCCACCAGTGTAGGTTGCTGTTAAGTCCATAAAATTACACATTAAATGCATCATTTCATATAAAATTATGGACTTAATTATGATAAATGCACTATTTTCACTTGATTTCATGATTTTATGCAATTGAGCTTTAAAATTCAGGATTTCAAGATAAATCAAATAATTTTTAGCATGATTTTCATGAAAACCATAATTCGATGTATTTTTTAAAAATTTTGAGGAATCCTAGTTCCATCAGGACTCTTCTAGAAGAAATCCCAGTGACATTAAAACTCTTAACCATTTCTCAAATTAGGTTTATTAGTGTAGGAAATGCAAATTCTAAGACCTGCAAGTCTGGAAGAAAATTTGGAAGAATCCTAGTTGGATTAGAAGACCTCCCGGTGACCACCATCCGAGCTCGTCTAAAAGGGGGTCCACATTGACTGCAATTTTGAATTAATTTGAATTACCTTTCAGATAATTCAAGAAGATGGCTTAGGAAGGAGATAATTGCTGAAGTTTTGGTGCTGAAGAGCTAAAGAAGCAATCCTCATGTGGACATCCTCTCTCCTTGGATTTAAATTCAAAATTCAAAATTCTTGCAAAGATGTTATTCTCTCGAGAAATCCAACCCAAGTGGGAGATAGAAAGATAAACCAAAGATGGAAAGAGGAACTGAAAAAGTTCAAATGACTGAGGAAGCCCACACTATGGGATGTCCCACACCTAACTTTGACATCCATGTGGGCCCTACTTCTTTGTTGCTCTCAATGATTCATCTCATGCAGTCTAAAGATCCTCCTCCTTTAAAGATTTTTTTTTTTGCACAACTTGTGTGGGACCATAGCTGAAAATAAAGCATGAAGAATATATATATATATATAAGTAGAGACAAGTCCTTTTTTAGACTTAACAAGGTAAAAAAGATATTATGAGGTGTGATGGTTTTATTTTTTTGCATATTAATAAGTTCTAAATATAGACTTCTCTCTCACCATAGTGTGAGGGACATATGTGCATGAAGATTGTCCACATATATATGTATGTATATGAGTAGTCCTCCCGTGTGCTCTGTGCACATAGATGACTGTGTGTACCTTGATGTGGGGCTCACATGGGGCCCCACCTAGGATTGGGACTGAGGGGATCGAAAGATCTTCCTGGGCCCTTCCTTTTTGTAAAGACAGAGCTCCATTCCCTCTCTACATCATTTCCATCTGGACTACACAATCTTAATGGTGCACAGTTCATTTGAATTGGTATGTAGTCGATCAAACAGTCTAGTCCATTCAGACTGGGCCAAAAATTGTTGAACATATGCAATTCAGGGGCCCCCTATGTGTGGTCCATTTGGATTGACCATCTGGTGGGCCCCACCCCAGATGTGCACCTGATAACCACTATATATATGGGTCACGCCACAAAACTCTTCGGGCATTTTCACCCAAAAACACCCTTTTTTTAGCCTATTAGATTTAAACACGTGTCATCAATATCTCTTTAAAATTAGCTATATCTTATTTTTTGCATTGCATTTGTGAGGTGACAAATTCTTATTAGACTTGTCGAAACGAGCACAAACTCCCCTTTTTTAAATTGGAAGTTTTTGAAAGTTCCTCTCTCTCTCTCTCTCTCTCTATATATATATATATATAAAAGGAATGTTCCTGTTCATCATTCCCTTACTATAGGATGAGGGACATTTATATATAAAATTGGAAATATTCACATGCAAAAGAGTAAAAGCCATATATGGTCATGTGTAGAAAAGGAATGTTCATGTGCAAATTGGAAAAACCATCTATTGTCCATCATCCTATGGTGAAGGAAGGATGCACATGACCATTTCCCTATAGAAAGAGGCCAAAAGGGGGCTAGACATCCCAACCAACCCTCTTTCTTCCCTCTTCTTCCCACCTCCTCTCTCCCTATAATTTTTATTTTATTTTATTTTTCTGGTATTCCTTGGGCCATGTATATGGCTTTACTTTTTGATAAAGAGAGTTTTGGAGAGAGAACTTGTAAAAACAATGATCTTAATGAAGATTGAAATGATGTTCTTTGCAACTGCCTGCCTAAGGTTTTTTATTAGAGCTATGGATAGAGCAAAGTAATTTTTGCTTGTCTCATGAATTAATTCTTTCTGATGTCTCTTATAATGAGCATTTAATAGTTTTAATAATGTTCGTTTGAAAATGGAGGGTGGGGTGCGGAGTGCATCGCGACAAGCTTGACGACATGAAAAGATATGAGAAGGAAGAACATCTTTTCCTTTTTATTTCTCCATTCCCGAGTTTAATTTATATGGGTTCTTACACTCTAACCTTCTGCGTGCAAGTTGCTCACATTTTTTTCATGCAACTCCCCAACTTGGTCTTAGATGATCTCAAACTTGGCAAAAGAACTACAAAAATGTAAAGAAAATATAGAAGAGGGGCGCGCTAGCTAACTGTCAAAAGATGATGGCTGATCCTTGGTTTGCCTTGTCTTCTTTGGCTTCTGCATGCTGCCCCTTCTTCGAGTCAATTAGGCAATCTTTGTAGCCTATCACTCTTTTTCTCAAGTTCGCAGAGTGCGAATCCTGAGCGGAGTCATCAGTTTTTGAACCGCATAAAGTGTCTAAGATCATGTTGCTTTGGGGAACACCAAAGTGTTATTTCCCAAAGACAAACATATTTGGAATTCATAAACCCTTTCAACTCGGAAGTGAAGAAGACAGTAAAGTCTTGAAGGACTAAGTCTCCAATGATTTCTTATTGATTCCTGCATGGTTTCAAGGTACTTGTTTGAATTATCTAAGTATTTCTCAGAGATTAAGGGCTTGTTTGGCATTGTTCACGGTTGTTCCCGATTTCGTACTTAGATTTGATTGTGTTAAGATTGGGTTGTGTCGAGACTAAATTCTTCAAAACTTATTTGAAAACATTATATTAAAATACTTTGCTGAGAATATGCCATATAGAACTTGTTTGGAAATGTTGTAAAAATTTTCCAACGAACGGAATCAAGAGAATCATAGGATCTAAAACATGGGACGCACCTTTTAATATTTGTGGCACTTTATTATTAATATACATGAGACCAACCTATAGAAGTTATAACGTAATACACACTTTTTAAAATTAGAACATGGAGCCCATATTCATAAGATTTACAAGATGCGCTTACCTTTATAAGAATTATAATGTGAGCCCACTTTTTTAATATAGGACCCGTCTTTATAAATTACAATATGCTTTTCAAAAATTTAAATATGGGCCTACATTCATAGGATTTATAATGTAGGTCTACCTTTTGTAATTGTGACCACGTGGCCCATATTTAGAGTGGAGCTACATTTTTTGTGATTTTGCCCATAGGACTCACATTTAGAAATTACAATGTGGTACCCATATTCGGAAACTATAATAAATTATGATGTGGGGTTGTCTTATTTATTGTTTGTGAACATAGGATTCACTTTAAAAATTACGTGGTATCCAACTTTAGAAATTAGAACATAGAGCCACATTCATATAAATTACAATGTAACTCCACATTTTGTGATTTTTTTATGAAGGGTCAAATATTTTTTTTGAAAGATTAATATTTGTTTTAAAGTATTAAATATTTTTTTGAAATATTAAATATCTGTCACGCCCCGAAATCTGAGATCCTTGGGACCCTTAAATCACGAGGCATGATGGTCCACAACAATTAAATAAAATAAATTCCCTAACTTTATTAAAATAATCCAAATGACATAACATGATCAATATCCCATATGAAACAATAAAATCAATCTGTTAACATAATAGGTAAATCTGAAATGAGAGTGATCCTCAATATAGAATAAACAATTTATCAACTTTAATAAAATCCTAAATCAATCCTCCAAATCTAGGACTGAAGTTCCACAGCTCATCTCTCAATCCAAATTCGATAATACATGGTAAGTTTCCTTGGGTTCTGGCTCAACCTCGAAATCTATGGAGGAAAAACAAGGGTGAGTAAAACTCAACAAGTAATATAAACCATAAAATCTAACAAATAGGTAACAATCTAAGAAATCAAATTTAAAGGCATGGTTCGCATATACAAGGTATATCGAGTAAGGTAAGTGCAATATCTTGAAAGTGATAAGAAGGTAATGTGACCGAAATTCAAGGTATTTCTAATAGGTGAGCAAATAATCAAATCAGCAAATAAAAAGAAAAGGCATCTCTGCAGTAAACAAAATATCAAAGTGTGTTCGCCAGAGTTAGGCTTGAACCAAGCACAAGGTACCCGCTAGGTACAAATCATTTTATATTTATACAAAGTTGGCACAAGGCCCAAGAATACTGGTATTCTTCAAAACAAAGTGGAAACTAGCTACAGACTAGCAATATTTCACAAAGGGGTCTCAATCCCAATGTCATACCCAAGGAGAGCTAATTTTCGTGAGTGGGTGTAACATAGTGCATTGCCTATACATTAGAGAATACCTTGAGAGTACATATAGCAAATTCGAAAATTGAAAGCCTTTTTAAATCACGAATTTAGCCAGGGGTTGAGATCACAATTGAATAACATGTTTTCGAGATTTTTCACATTTTTCAGCATTTTAAATCCAATGATAATTAATGATCAATAATAAATTTCACAAAAAATCAATTTCAGCATGATGGTGGCAAGGAAATAAGACTAAATCTAGCATAACTATCATGTATAAGCATATCAAATATAACAAGATATCCTAATAATTAAGGATTATTTTAATGGTTCACAATATCACGTATTTAAATCAAAATGAGATAAGGCTTGAAAACTCTATAGTTAAGGAACCATGGTAAGACTATTTGCTTTGATTGTTAGTCCTCAGAGAATTGGGCTCATCTAACCCTGGAAGCCCGGTGTGCATTTCTGTTAAGGTGATTATATTCATATATAAGAATGTAGACTCATATGTAAATGACTAGATTAAATTTAATATTTTTCATGGAATTATATGGTTTGGGCGGAGTCAATGAATGGGCCATGATTCGGGTTCATGCACCAATTGTTTGACTTGAGTTAGGCTTGGGGACAAGTCATGTATCATGGGTTATCGCATATAGATTTGGGCCCGATTTATTAGGCTCTACAAGTGAGCCATGGGTAATGAGGTGATGCTTCCACATAGGCTAAATGGGTTGACTCAAACTATTGGGCCATGCACATAATGAACGAGACCTATATCCCAAGTGAGCCAGGGACAATAGGCCTAATGAGCTTAGCTGGGCGGGTTTGTGTTTGAGATTCAGGGAGTGGCCTAAATATACCAAGTCAAGTCAATACATTAGATCAACTAGGGTCAGCGGTTTAAACAAATGATTGCATAGGTAGTCAACTGGTGGGTGGGCCTACAAAATGTTGAATTATACTAATATACATCAGGTGGGTCCTAACTGGGCTCGGTTTTGAATGGGTGAGAGTGCAGAGATGTAGGATGGAAAAGAATACCATGAAAACAGAGAAATAGATTAAAAAAAAAAAAAGAAACAGAAATGAAGATAAAATAGAACCCGAGAGAGAAGAGTGCAGTGAGGGAGAAACAGAAAAACAGAGCAGGAGGAAAGAGAAGAGAAAATGCAGGGGAAAAAATGAGAAAGAAGAAGACGAAAATGGGTACTTCTCAGTTGCAAAGAAGGTGAAGAAAGAATCAAAAGAAAGAAAAACCAGAGGAAGATGGAGATGGGTGTCTGAGTTGGTGATGTGAGGGACGTGCTGATGATATGCTGAGAACAGAGAGAGTGTGAGTTCGGTCCATTGGGAAAGATAGAAAGAAACAGAAAGACGAGAGGGGAAGAAGAGGTAAACGAGAAGAGAATAAGTAGAGAAAGAGAAGAGAATGGCTGGATCTATTTGCACGAAGAAGACAATGGATGAATGGGTTCCCTTTGGCGCGGCTGATAGATGAAGGAAAGAAAATAGGCACAGCAGCAGAAAGAAGAAGAAAGAAAGAGGAAGAGGTAGAAGAAGAAGAACGTGAATGAAGGAGACGAGAAAGAAGATTGGAAGGAGAGGAAGAAGGCTATGCAGAGGAGGTGACTAACCTGGCTGGACTGGTATCGAGATGGGTACCAGTCCTGGGCTGGGTTCTTCGGCCAGGAACAGGGAGAGGAAAAAAGAAAGGAGAAGAGGAGAAAGAACAGGGAAGAAGAAAGGAAAGAAAGAAAGAAAAAAAAAGAAACAGGAAGAAGAAGATGGGCTTGCAGAGATGGAACAGAGAGAAAGAGAACAGAGACGAAGAAGAAGAGTAAGAAGTGGGTACAGAGAGAAGAACTGGAAGAAGAAGAAAAACATAACGATGGAGAGGGGGCTGTTCGGTGCATTGATGAGAGGATCAGGGTCTGTTTGGCGACACGGAGATGAAGAAGAAGAAGACGATGCAGAGGAGTGTGGAGGTCAAGATGCAAACGGTGGGGGTGGTAGAGCTCTCGGGCTATGCCATGGTGGAGGAGGAAGAAGTAAAGAAGAATAAAAAAAAGGAAGAAAGAAGAGAAGAATATAGAGATGGGTTGCAATGGAGAAAAGAAGAAAGGAAAGAGAAAGTGGAGAACAGTCCAAGAGGAGGGAAGACACGGTGATGGTCAAGAGGTTGAAGAAAACACACTGAAGAAGAAAGAAGAAGAAAGTGGTAGAGGAGAAAAACAAGAAATAGAAGTAGAGAAGATGAAGATGGGCTCGGTTTCAGTTATGAACAGAGAGGGGAGAAGGGGAGAGAAGAAGAGAAAGAAAAAAATAAAGAAGAAGCAACAAGATAAAGGAGAAGAACGCCAGAAAAAGAAAAAAAAGATAGGACGAGAAGGAGAACAGGGAGACGAAGATAACAGAGAGGAAGAGAAGAAAAAGAAAAAAAAAAAAAAGCAAGAAGCAATCAAGAAGAGAAGGAGGGCGATGATCTCAAGTGGGTTTTGGGTCCCTTTTTAAGATGGAGGTGGGATAGTTAATATGCGTGATGGATCTGGATGAGAAGACTCTGTTACGCGGCCGGAGATCTATGTGTTCCGGTGACTCTTGTCTTTTCTACGAAAATGGAAAGAATAATAATCATCCAAACCCTAGGGCTCTCTTATTTTTATATAGACAAGTCCCAAAAAGTCACACTTACTAGAGATATCTTTCACCAGAAGCTCACATTCACTGATCCTATTGGGAGTCTTATTATGGGGCCCAGATCAAGTCTTACACTAAAGTGGGATTGTGACCTCTGTTGGCATCTGCCCTGTTTGATCTGAAGTGGGACCCGTGGCATGCGGGCCACACGATTTCCTACAATGCATGACCTGAAATGGGTTCTTTGACGTGGGTTAACCGACTGTCAGTGGAACCATGGAAGGAGGTAGGATTGGTTGGTAATGCAATGATGGGGATCATTTGGTTGATTATGTTAATAAGAAGGCCATGAAGGGGCCATGAAGATGATGGGGTAAAAGACATGAATGACCAAAAATAGTAAACATGCAAAGAACAAGAAAAAGGAGAAAAGAACATAATTTGGGGGAGAAAACTTGAGAAGGGGAGGGCACAAGGAAACCAAGAATCGTATGAGAGACTAGAGGGGACGAATAAAATCCTTTTTCTAGGCAAAGAAAAAAGTGTTTGCAAAAGAATAAGAGTTTAATACTAAGTTAGCCAAGAAAAACAATTGAGGTTGAACTCTAAAACACAAATTAGAATTGAACACAAATTTCAAGGTAGTGTTGAAAAAGGAAAACACAACAATAAGAAATCTAATCAATTTGAGTATCTTAGTTACGGCAGACTCCCTAATAAGCTAAATTCTAACAAAATATGGTCCCACAACAAATTTCAAATTTTAAATAGTTTAACACAAATGCATGTTGGTTCCATCATAGATTAGATCAACCGTCAAGATTAAGTCTAATTAAAAATTAAAATTTGGGTCGTTACAATATCAGCCCCAGGGAAGACATTTTGTGCATTAAATTTATCTGGGACTAATTTTGTATAGTGTCCAACTAGGGGGTTTCTTCCCGTAAAATCTTCTTTTCTTAGATATATATATATATATATGTTTGTGTGTGTGAATTTATTTTTTGTGGGTACACATATGATTCTTAAGTTAATTTTTTATATGATGCCTATGCAATTTTAATGTAAAGAAGCCATGCACGATTTTTATGTGATTGGCTAGCCCCGATGTGCTGGACTGCCCGTTTGGCCAATAAGCTACTTATATCATTTGCCTTTTACAGAAGTTAATCAAGCTACTTGTACCAAAAAAAAAAAAAAAAATCTCAAGCTATTAGAATTTTGAGAATTTCCCCTGAAAAATATGCTAGGATGTTTTGTCATCCTATAACAATTAAGATCGTACAGAGTAAAAAACCTGACACTCATGTACAATAAACTGATCATGAAAATTTTTTTTTTTTACAATAAACAAATTACAAATAGCATCTACCGAGTCCTTTGTACTTACACGACTAAAATTTGAGATACAAGGATCGTTTTTTTTATTTTTTATTTTTTTATTTTTTTGAGACGTAGGAATGGTAGATTTTATAGTAAATCTTCCACTATTTCCCTAATCCAGAGAAAAAAAGGCCCACTGCTCTTCTTAATAATAATCTTCAACTTTTTTTTGGTACCCAGGTAAGGGGGCTGAGACCCTAGTTTTTCTCTGGTGAAGGAAGTAGGCCTCACAAGAGAAAAGGGAGCCCTTTGGTGAGGAAAGAAGACCTTAAGTGAGGTACAAGAGCTCTCGTGCGAAGGACTTAGGCAAAAAGGTAAGAACTGACGCCTCTTGCCACTATAGGTAGAGGTTGTTCTTATCTTCCACTTTTTCTCGATAAAAAAGGAGGGCCTGTCAAGTTGGAGAAGGCTTTTTGGCCAGATGGTCCGGGATTTTATTGGTGTAATTCTTGAGGCTTTTGGCTTTCATAGAGATTTCATTCAGATCATTACATAATGTATATCATTAATCTCTTTCTCTATCCTGCGCAATGGTTCTTCTTGTTGTGATTTTGACATCACCTGTTGTGCACATACATCAATCACAAGATCAACAAAGAACAACCACACACAAGAAGACATACGAGATTTACGTGGTTCACACAAATAGAGCTACATCTACGGGCACAAAGACGATCATCTTCACTATCACAAGTAAAGCATACAGAGACTCTCATTCTCTCACATCGTCTCACCTATGAGGTGCGGAAACACCATGGACAAAAGAGCTCTTACCTCTTTTTAGCACAAGATCTAGAGTTACAGACATACATATATATAATCTCCGCTTTCTTGGCCACCAAGAAAGCCCTAGTACAATTACCAAAACACCCTTGACCTTAAACCAGTCCCTGGCTAACCCAGTGGATTCATCCGGCTAAATCAGATTACAAGACATAAACCCAACAATCTCCACCTTGGCTTGGATTCTGTCCAACTCGAGCCATTAGGAGATAAAACCGGCAATGTCTTCACGTACCTTGCTGAATGGTACGTCACTGCACCGACGATGCAGACTTCTTCTTTCAACACTTTGACATGTTGAACCAGCACATGAACTTTGAACAAAGTTCATCTTCTCGTCAAACTCCACCTCGAACTTAAAGCTCAAATTCATTGACGAATCTGAGTGATATCGATATTTGAATCACTCACCATCCTGCCCCATTTTCAACATCACTTTGAAGATCCAATCACCACAAGCATGCAAGCAAAATAGATTGGGAATACAAGTCCAGATGACTTCACAATTGCAGAACAACCTCTGCCTCTGAGCGGTTAAAAATTCCATTTGACCTGGCCTCCGATCAATGAAACACGTGTTTGACAACTGCTGATGCATCAGCTCCTCCTTGCTGCTTCTTCGGCTTTGGCAAGATAAACAACATCACATGTGATCTGGAAAGCATGTGAACCCTAAACGAACAACTTCGTTTGGATCAACAAACCTTTTGCAATTAGGCCGGCGACTCCTATTATTGGATTTGCAACAACAACCAGGTCAAGTAGACCTGATTCCGACCTGAACCCACATCTGTTCAGATCTCCTCTAGATTTCTACATCTAGTTGTAGATCTCGTCAATACGAGCACGCTAGAAGAAACGGATCTGAAATTCGAATCTGGATGGCTCCGATATCACGAAACAAGTTTCTACGCTCCTAATTGGTCAAACTCCTTGTTGACTACCAAACAACCAATCATCTTCCACAAACACGTAGATCTGATCGAAACGAGTCCGTAGCCTCAAACAGATCTCCGATCGAACGTCGGATGATCAAGATATCATAGAAACAATTTCAGCCGTTGAATTTGGCCAAACTTGCTTGTTGACCTGTGCTGACATCACTGCTGCTGTTCTGCTGGGCTTCTGAACCGGGCTCGAGTTGGGTTCGCCTGACCCGAAACTGAATTTAAATTTATTGTCTGGGCTTTTGCTGCGAATAGGTCGAGTCGGACCTTACTTGACCCGGCCTGAACCTGCTGCCAGTAGGCTGGGCTTCACGGGTTAGGCCATAACCCAACCTGACCTGGAGTGATCAACCCAGGCCCACACGACCCCTTCTTCCTCGCTGGGTATCTGGTTCTGGAACCAGACGGCTGAGCTCTTAGCCTTTTTCCTCAGCAGCGACGAATGTTGGATAGCAGCGCCGGTGTCAGCGAAAGCACTGACGACGGAGCAGCGACTGGATCATGGCGGCAAGAGGCAGTCTGGCAATCTGACAGTGGCTGCAAAACCGGGCGATGCACGCAGTGGTGATGGAGAAAGCGACGATGATGGAGACGGCTCTGTCCGGCGATGGTGTGCGACGGCCTTTCTTCTCCGATCTTTGGATGTATAACCGGACGACTGCAACTCCCTCGGATTTGACGATAGCAGATGGCTGGCAGCAGCCTCTTTCGAGATCTCTCACTTTTTGTGTGCGAAAAACACACGAACCAGTTACTACTTGTCTTTTTCTTCTCCGATTAGAAACTCCAATCTGTGGCCCAACTAGAGATCACCCGTGATCTCTTATTTTTTTGCAATGAGAATTGCAGAAATCCGGATCCTCCTAGAAGATCCGATCCGTTGATCTTCCATTCATAACCTCCAAGTCACTGAGCGATCTCTACCTCGCTCAAAAACCCAAGGAACATCACCTCGGCTTTGATACCACTTGTTCTGATTTTGACATCACCCGTTGTGCACATACATCAATCACAACATCAACAAAGAACAACCACACACAAGAAGACACACGAGATTTACGTGGTTCATACAAATAGGGCTACATCCATGGGTACAGAGACGATCATCTTCACTATCACAAGTAAAGCATACAGAAACTCTCATTCTCTCACATCGTCTCACCTACGAGGTGTGGGAACACCACGGGCAAGAGAGCTCTCACCTCTTTTCAGCGCAAGATCTAAGGTTACAGACTATACACATATATAATCTCCACTTTCTTGGCTACCAAGAAAGCCCTGATACAATTACCAAAATACCATTGACCTTAAATCAGTCCCTGGCTAACCCAGTGGACCAATCCGGCTAAACCGGAATACAAGACATAAACCCAACCCTTCTTTTAGTAGTGTTATTCCTAGGAGGGACTAAGACAAGGGGACCCTTTATCTCCTTACCTTTTTTTTTTCTTATTTTGGGAACTGAAGTTCTCTCATGTATGCTAATTAGAGCAAAGAAAAAGGGCTCATGGTGTTAAAGGTAGATAGAAATGCTCCTAGTATTTCTCATTTATTCTTTGCTTGTGAAGTTTTCTTTTCTGCAAGGCTCCTGGTAGTGAGGTTAGAGGGATAAAGGATATCATTGAAGATTATTGCTTATTATCTGGGCAACTTGTTAATTTTGATAATTTTGCAATGTATTTTAGTAAAGGTACTTGTCAGCTAAGATGTAGAGAGTTGACTAGAATCTCCTAAGAGTGCACATTCTAAATGATAATGATAAATACTTAGGGAATTCTATTTTTATGAATAGAAACAAGAATAATAATTTCTGGAGTCTCATCCTTAAAATTAAATGTAGAATAATATCTTGGCATGCCCAGTTGCTCTCTCAAGGAGGGAGAAGTATTATTATTAAATTAGTTGCTTCTACTATTCCAATTTATATTATGTTTGTGCTCCAACTCCCATTTAAGACCATTGACACATTGGATAAAGTGTTTAGGAAACTCTTTTGTGGGGACACTCCAGATTCAAAGAAACTATATACAATTATATGTGATGATATTTTCAAATCTATTGATGTGTGGATTTGGGCATTAGAGACACTAAAACTAATAATTTAGCCCTTCTTAGCCAAAACGTGATAGAGATGTATGGTTAATAAAAATCGTTTGAGTTCTAAAATCCTAAAATCAAAGTATGTTCGAATAAATCCCTTTGGGAAGCTAAGTTTAGAAAGAAAAATCTTAGTTTTGGAAGGGATTTGTGGAAGCTACTAATTTTATTGATGATAATGGAGGGTGGATCCTTGGTAATGGAGAACACATTTCTGCTTGGAATTGCAATTTGATCCCTTGCGAAGGAGGCCTTAGAAAACCTTTTTTAGTTATTTCTAATCAAGAAATAAGGGTTTTTTTTTTGTTTGGACACCATTAGGGTAAGATTTTTAAGCCCTAACCAAAGACCAGTTATTTACTTATATGTTTTCCCATAACTTCTGTACTGGGAGTACATAGGTGATCAGAGATTTTGTGAAATCATAAGGCAACTTTATGAGAAATTGCAAGTTTACATTATATAAAATCGCATATTTAAGAACATACGATTTCGCATATTAGTTTAAGTTGCATTATTAACATACACGTTCTCCAACACTTTTTATAGTACCATTGGCTGGTACAAGAGGTTAACTTTTTGCCATATCGCAAAATAACTTTATGCGATATCACAAAATGATTTCCTAAAAAAGTCAACCAGGGCCTTTTTGCTCATATTTTCATTCCATTTTTGTTACAACCCGAGCCCAGGAGATCGGGGGTCAAGTTTAAACTTAACCAGTGACACACGTACTCGCGTGCATATACACTTAGACTCTGTCGAAATGCACATGCACAAGGAAAAATTCACACGTGCCAATACATGTACACGAAAGCTGTAGGTATCAAACCATAACAAAAGAAGACGTATCAAAACAAAATATGCATATACAAAGATTACACGAAGTCTAGAGTGATACAAAATGAACCAAAATACAATGTATGAAGATCACAAATCAACACCGAAAAATCAATTGGGATCCCTCAACAGAGCAGACTTAGATGCATGTCAATATTGCGCTTCGGCGGAGTGATTACATCCACTACTGTAGCCTTGACGAGGCATCTGGGGTCTCCCCTAGAGTTTGATTGACTGAGAGGGGTCGGTATAGGGATTTGAGCCTATAACACCAAGGACAACTTATGAATACAACGATTCAGCAAAGTATAAGCAACAACAAGTTAATGCATGTTGTATCTAGCTGAATAATTGATACTGATAAATCATGGAGTTCCAAATTCGTATACTAGGCAGTTGTGCAGTCAAATAAATCATGCTATCAGAATCAATGTATACATGATAGATACATAATTAGGTGGCTACTACATATGCCATATGCTCCTAAAAAAGGATCTTACATACTGAGGTCACCATCTATCGGGCCAGGATACGAATGAGTCTTAGGTTCGTAGGGTTTGGAAGCCCTAGGACATAAACTCACTACTGCGGTGTTATACATATTATGCCAAATTCAACTCCGTCGGGTATCATAAGGCTGAGGCTGAGTAGTGCCTGACCATATGGAGTCAATTATACACGAACTTGAGTAAACTATGCATATCATATCAAGCATATATCATATATCCAATCATACAATCAAACGTACAATACTCAAGTTAATGGAAACCAATCAAATATATCAGACGAATCGAACTTACCATATCACAGGTCATAACAAAGACTATGCAAACCATACAGAGGAGTGGAGGTCAATCAACATTAGTCAAGATGTCATGTAATTCATGTTTACTTGAATTAAGATTATTTACTAGCCAACCCTAATATAGTTATCCAGTGTTTCTAATTGTGCATGATGATGTAGTTTTGAGTTATCTGGTATACAATTGTCTAGTGTTACAGTACGTCAAAAGGTGTATTGAAGTCACTTAAACCAACACGCATGGGGAGGTGCTAAACAGCTGGATAACGTACACGAATGAGTCGCAGCCCCCGAAATCATTCATGCAATTCTGTCATATTCCATTGGGCAAGTCAAGGTCACCTACATTCTAACTGAAAGGCCCTACAAGGTCTCTTTAACACCTGCCTTTTTGATTTTCATTGGTCTTACGGCTTAGCCGTGGGTGACCTATGGCTTAGCCGTAGACATCTTACGGCTTAGCTTAATATGTACTGCGGCTCAGCCGTGGTACTTTTTACTGTTCATCCGCATTCGCAACTTAGCCTTGTTTTTGTTCTACGGCTTAACCATGTGAGGGTACGGCTTAGCCGTAGCACACCTCATGGCTTAGCCGTGGCTGGACCGTAGAAAGTTCCCTCAAATTTCATCTCTCTGGAAATCAAGTTGTGGCTTAATATACGGTTGGGTCACGGCTAGCCTATGGTTTAGCCGTAATGCATTCTACAGCTTAGCCGTAGCCTTACCGTAGAAGAAATCTGGATTTTACAGCTCTCTGGATTCTGAGCCGTAGGCAGTTACGGCTTAGCTGTAAACTGCACCGGGTCAATTTTCTGAACCTATTACAGAATCATCTAAAAATGCTCAAAATGGAAAACAAAGTTAACACACACATAAAGTTCGATCAAAATGGGTTGTAAGACACCAAATCATATGCAAGATGAAGAAGTCCATCACATTCACATATATACCAACATGGGTTCATCCAAATCATGCTTATACTTGCCTCAAATGAGTTCTAATACGTGAATCGTTGTCCTTGGGCTCAAATTCGACGTCCAAACGCGATTCTAATTACCATGCATGAGAGAAAAAGAGAGAGATAGTGAGCACGTGTAGTAACTGACGAGAAGAAGAAAATGAAGAAGAAAAAAAGCCAAGAACCCAAGCTTACCTTAAACCACACTAGAAAGGGTTTGCAAACTGGACGCACAAATCCCTCTTTCCTCTTAGTTGGATCGTTGAAAAAGAAGAAACAGAAAAGAAGAAATGAAACAAGAGAAGAAGAAGACGTTGAAGATGAAGAATGGGAGAGTCGGTGCTCACTTGACTTATAAGGATAAGTATTAAACAACTTATAAGAAAGTCCAACAGGTTATACTAATTACAGTTCGAGTCAAATGATGATCCAGCGGAAACAAATGATGTCTCTTGCATACGAGGTAGTTACGGAAGTTAACGGGCTTGACAAGATACACGTGCTGACACCAAAGTGATGCATGAATGACAACGTCTTATAAAATCTAACATTACAAAAAAAAGGGCTCATGTCTTCTAAACCAAGTTAAACTCAACCCAACTACCTATCCATGACCCGAAACCAAACAAAAACAAAGTCAAAACACAATTAACAACGAATTCATCATTAATTAGTTGCTAAACCTAATTAAGTTGGATCGAAGCGTTACAATTTTCACCTTAATTTTTGTTTTTTCACCGTCCTATTCCTCTCTCCACTGAGGTATGCTTCTCTTACTACTCCTTTTATTATTATTATTTTCTTCTTTTTCAGTATTAACCAAGGTGGGTTAGTCATAAGGTAACCGACATGTGTCGGAAGAGGAGATCAGATATGTTGGGTTATAAAGGAACCGAGCAACCATAATGTCATCACTCTTTTTTATTTAAATGTGCATTTTATTGTAAATTTTTTTTCTCAATATAACAAATTACTACCTATGAGATGTAGATTAAATATCGTAAAAATAATTAGGTATAATTTAGGGTTCTGCAAACTCACGATTTACAATGAAAGTAAGATTAAAGAATCTCAGTCAAACCTCCACCAAGGTGATCAATGTTGCGTATTACCAAACAAGTTGGCAGGAGGGGAAAAGAAGGAAAACAACAAGAAGAAGAAGACTTATAGATGAAAAGCAGAGGAAATGAGAGAAAATGGGTCAAGGCAATATTAAAGTAAGAAAAATTGACATGCGAATTTCTTGCAATTTTGCATAAAATAACTTGTGATTTAGTATACAGTAAACTTGCAATTTCGCATAAAGTAGCCCTACAATTTTGCAAAATCTTTGATCACCTGAGTACTCATGGTACGAAAGTTGTGGAAAAACATGTGGGTAAATAGCTAGCCTTTAGTTAGTTTTTGGAAAAATCCTACCTTAATGGTGTTCGTATGGAAAAAATCCCTAAGAAATAATTGTGAAGGACCTTAATGATTTGAATAATAATTGGGATATGCATCTACTTAGGAATACTTTTAACAATAATTTTGATGTTGATCATATTTTGAAAACATATATCCCTCAAAATAATAGTAAAGATAACACAATTTGGCCATGTACTAAGAATCACTACAACAAAATGCACTTTCGCCTATGCAAAAAATTTGTAGGCAAAGGACTAGATACGTAGGTAAAACTCTTTGTCTATGCAAAGACATGCGTGGGCAATTCGTAGTCAATGGGTTGTGGGGAAAGGTCTTTGCCCACACACAAAATAGTGTGTGGGCAAAAATTTTCATAGCCAAAGGTTGTACTTTTACCTATGTTAACTTGTCGTCGGCAAATACAACCACAGGCAAAAGTACAACCTTTGGCTATGAAGATTTTGTGTAGACAAATGTACAACATTTGGCTATCAAGATTTTAGGTAGGCAAATGTACAACATTTGGTTACAAAGATTTGCATTGCCAAATGTATAACCTTTGGCTATGAAGATTTACACAGCCAAAAGTCAAATATAATTTTTTTCTAATTTTGATAAGTACTTTTGCACATAAAAAGTTGTAGGCAAAAGTAAAAAAATATTATTTTTTTATTATAAATAGAACTTTTGTCGATGCAATACACGTAGCCAAAACCTTCGTCTATTCTTTACCTATGTACAATGTATAGCCAAAAGAAATATTGAAAAGAATCTTTTATTTATTTTTAATTTTTTTTTCTATAACCTGTTTATACCAATCACATCCAAACTAATTCGATAAACATACAAATAAATTAAACTCCAACCAATTATGAATCCCAATGAACAAATATTTAAAAAAATATAAAATATCCCATACATATCAGTCCAAATAAGCCTCAAATATATTCAAATATCCAAAAATAAGAAGATAATGTTTAACAAGTCCAAATGCTTGTGATGAAAGAGAAAACAAGAGAAGAGGCCATCTAGTTGTCAAACTGAAGATGTCCATCATTAACTTACGCAAAAATATACAAAAAATCGTGAGTATTTTATCAATGAACTGATCTTCAAATCTAATTATATGCATGTGCTATTGTCACCCTTTAAGTTGAAAAATTCAAAAATTAGCAAATTACTCTAACCACGCCCTTTGAAAATAAAGGGGCAACATTTCCCCTAAAAATAAACTACCCAAAATGTGTTTCAAAGCTACAACAATATTCTAAGGGCCTCACAGTGTCCATATTGTCAAAATTCACATAGTTAGCCACAACAAAATTTGGCTAAAACAAATAAAATAATTTATTTACTTAATTTTATGTATCTCCTTAAACTCAACCTTTAAGTCCAAACCACTCTCTAGAATTGAAATTTTTTTGTGATTTACTAACCAAAGGAAGCCACATCTTGCCCTTCACTCGATGTGCCATCTTCACCACCATTCTTTAGAATTAACCCCGGAATGCTGGCTGGATTAAGTAACCTCGGTATGTTGGCAGGATCTATTCCAATTTTTGTAGCCATCGGTTGCAGTATGCCCCACTATGTAGTTGAGGTCTTATCTTGGTCAACTATCTTCTGTTGCAGAGTGAGACTGTGTGGAAGATGAAACGATGTTGTAGATCCCAAATCCCTTTGAGAAACTTAATCTTTTCCCAAGCACATCGATGGAAATTTGTACCTTAGTTTGCAGATTCTTGACACCCAGCTGCGACTGTTCGAGAATCTTCTCCTTCAGCATAGCCGGTCATTTTTCATTATGTAAACCCATAACCTTTGCAAAAAATGCACATTCAATGATTTAAACAAATGAGTTAGCTAGTACTTACATGATGTTGTTTAGCATGGTCATTTATTCACATCCCACCGTGTCGACCACGTCTGTGAGTTTGCTCAAAAATATTCGGAATAGACGGTCGAACACCATCATTCTTTGATGCTTATTTTTATTAAATATTCCGGTTAGTTTAATTAAATATTGAAATTTAATTAAGAGTGTAAAAATTTACTATCCTAGACTTACATCCAAAATTCCCAAAACTTTGAAGGAATGACTCAGAACGTATTTTAAGCCTTCCTTACGAATTTTAGCTGATTTTATCATTAGGAACACTAAAAAGAGCGATTTAAGCTTTATTTTGGTTGAGAAGAAGTTTATCTGTTTTGAAACTTGGACCCATGTTTTCTACACATATTTGGAGTCTCTTGGATGAATTTAAGCAGCTTTAGATGTCCAAATGATGAATTTAACTCAATGTTCCATAACTTTAAGGTTGATGTGCCCTTCAAGTTTAGAATGAGCTTGTATATCTTCACTGCAACACTTGTGACATTTGTTTTATTTATTTATTTATCTTTTTGTGTCAACACAGACTTTGCTCACTTACTTGTAATAATGTAAGTTTAGTTGCCTACAATTAATTTTGATTATTGTAACTTTGCTATCCTACACCATATCAATGTATTAAATTTTAGTGCATAAGTTCTCTGATTTTAGTTATATTTTTTTTTCATTATTCAATTACACATGTTGCTTTCATGTAATTAAAATATATACATTGACGTGATTCCAACTCAGAAAAAGAAGAAGACAATCATAGTCCCTATCAATTAAGCAGTTATAATTTGTGTGTGTTGGGTTGATTGGCTTATTTGTGTAAAAAAAAGAAAATATGAAGAACAGAGGGATGTGTGAGTCAACTACACTTGGCCAATTTTTAAAACCATGATCCATCTCATGTTATCAAAAGTAAAATCCAAATTATTTTGGGTCATAGTGTATTCATGGTAGAGCCCATAATATCGACAAGATGGAATATGAACTGACTACAAAGGAATTGTACCTACACAAAGTTACAAACCCCAAGACACAACTGTGTTCTGCAGATATTCAAGTCTGGAAGATAAAATTGTTTGTGAAACCAACATAAAGAAAGAAAATTGACCTTAGTATTGAACCAACTTAATCATTTTGAAGAGCTAGATGTACAATGCCCACTTGGGGCAAATTATGTAATTTTTCATGCAATGACTGAACAAGGACGTTCAAACATTAAAAAAAAAAGGAAACAAAGAAACAATAGTACCTGGAGGCTATAGCAGGACATGGGATGCAATAGCAGGTGGCTACAGAAGGGCAGATGATTAGCAATAGCAGGTGATTAGCAACAGCATGTGATTAGCAACAACAACAACAGGCGATTAGCAACAGCAACCAGGCGATCAGTAACACCAACAACAGGAGATTAGCAACAGCGTGCAACAACAAGCGGATCGGATGCAGGTACCTCCTTCTTCTTTCTTTTTTTGTCTTCTTTCTTTTCTTTGTTTTTCTTTTTTCATATGCAGGTTATGGTGGCTAAGGACACAACAATAGTACTGTTGTTTTTTTCTTCTTCTTCTTCTTTCTTTTCTTTTTTTTTTTTTTTTGAATGCAGGTTCTGGTGGCTGGAGATGCAACAGCAGTGCAGTTTCTTCTTCTTCTTCTTTCTTTTCATTTTTTTTCCAGACGTAGATCTGGTGGCTGGAGATGCAACAGCGCAGTGCAGCTTCTTCTTCTTCTTCTTTTTCTTCTTGTTTTTTTTTTCATAGATGCAGATCTGGTGGCTGGAGATGCAATAGCAGTGCAATTTCTTCTTCTTCTTCTTCTTTCTTTTCATTTTTTTTCAGTCACAGATCTGGTGGTTGGAGACGCAACAGCAGTGCAGTTTCTTCTTCTTCGTCTTCTTTCTTTTCATTTTTTTAGTCACAAATCTGGTGACTGGAGACGCAACAGCAGTGCAGTTTCTTCTTCTTCTTCTTCTTCATCGTCGTCGAAACAGCAGTATAGTTTTCTCTTAGTGGCAACTCTTTCGTCAAATGAAAGGGTTTAAATGAAATCCACTTAGGGTTTTTATCTTTACCTAAATTATAAAATTTTTATTTAGGCCCTTTAATTTTCTTCTTTTTTTAATTTTACGACAAGCCCCCTGTGGAAAAGAAAAATAAATTATAAATTATGCATTTTTCTAACCACAATAAAATTTAAGCACAATTCTCTCAATGATAAAATTCAAAAATAATTTTTACTGTTTTTATTTTCTATTTTATGAAATCATTTTCTTAATTTTTAAACTCAATTAGTGGAAACCATCTTTTACAATCTTACCCAAGACACAAAAGCAAAAAAAAAAAAAAAAAAAAAAAAACAAATAATATTGCAGAATAGCATCATAATATTGCATAATACTGCAAAATTGCTTTCCACACAATACTACCCAAGTTGTCCAACAAGATAGGCGCCTTCTTCAATTCTCAAGTTCACACCATCTAATTATAGGGCACCAAAATATCTTCACACCCAAGTCCTTTCTCCCGTATAAATGACCTTTAAATAAAACAGTACAACACCAAATGAAACAAGAGCTTTGACTGTTGAAGTACAATTCTAGCAAAAGCATCTGCATAACCCAATAGTGTTTTTTTAAAAAAAAGGCAAAAAGAAGAGGCGGGCATTGGAATAGTTTCATTAAAAAAAATAAGAAAATGGAAACGAAAATATTTGGATTCGCCTATGGAAAACAGTGTGTGGTCGAAAGTCTTGGCCTTTCCCTATACAAAATATGCGTGGCCAAAGGGTTTTCACTTTGCCTACAAAATACTGCATAGCCAGAGGATATTGCTCATGGAAAACCATCGTGGTAGGAAGTCTTGGCCTTTCCCTACACAAATATTTGCGTAGCCAAAGGTTTTTCAATTTACCATGCATGGCCGAAAGTCTTAGCCTTTCCCTACGCAAATATATGCGTGGCCAAAGGTTTTTTATTTTGCCTACAAAATATTGCGTTGTGGCCAAAGGATATTGTTAAAAATCCATGTGTGGCCGAAAGTCTTGGCTTTTCCCTATGCAAATATATGCGTGGCCAAAAGTTTTTCACTTTGCCTACAAAATACCTTGTCGCCAAATGATACTTGTTCATGGGTAAAATTTCGCCTCTCAGTTTGGAGAGAATTCGGACCACTTTTGCCCACGCAAATATCTTGTGTTACTAAAAACATGAAATAATTGTGGCTTTTGCCTTTGTAGATTCATTTTTCATGGGCAAAAGTAACTTTTCGCCATGGAAAATGAGCTTACGTGGGCAAAGTCATAGCCAATAATTCATTTTGTTGTAGTATATATTTCTAGTAATGCTAACTGTCTTATTTGTAATAGCACCGAAATGACTTTTGTACATACCTTTTTTCAGACTGATCATGTAAGAGCTGCTTGGTTTGACTCTAATCTTGGTTTCCTTGCTAATGCCCATGCTAATCTCATTGTTACAGAGTGCTGGAATGTTTTATGGAGTTATGTGCTTCAACAGTTTGTCCTATCAATCCATCTTCGAAAGCCTTGGTTTTGGCTTTTTGGTGGAGGTTATGAAAATGTAGACATGACTTTATTTTTAGAGGTAAGGTCTTCTCTAAATACCGCTTTAAATTTGATAATCAAAGCTACAGTCAATTCAGATGAGTCCGATCATTTGTCATTTGATTATAATCAAGGCTTTAGTTTGATTGTTTCTCACGATTTCTTTATTTTTTTTTATGCAGCCTTTAATGTTGCTAATGGTAAATCTGATTTCATTTTTGGATTTTGGCATCTTAACTGTTTGGTGGGTGTAGGATGTGTGCATGGCTCAAAAGTCTCTTCCTCCAAAAAAGCTGAGACAAGGGCGATCGTTGCAACCTTGAGAGAAGCTAGAGTTCATGGCTTCCGCAAAGTTTACATTTTTTCTAATGCGTTGAAAGTTGTGCGAGCTATAAAAAGATCTTTTGATTGGTATATTGAACCCATTGTGCAAGACATCAAAGCTCTTACTATTTGTTTTGAGTTTGGTGATTTTTTTTTAATTTCTAGGAGGTCGAACACTTTTCCCATAACTTAGCCAAAAGTACTTATACTATGGGTTTTGGGGTTGGCGGTATTGGATATTTTGCTCCTTTACTTAATCCTTGTTGTACTTCCTTGTCGTGTTGGTGTTTTTTTTTTCAATGAAAATTTTGATTTACCTAAAAAAGAAGAAAAAAAAAAAGAAAGAAAAACTCTCCCTATGGCGCACAAGTAGGCCACAAGCTCCGAAGGATGTGTCCCATTTGGGTTTCAACAAATCAAATGAATGAATTATATCAGCCATGTGATAACTAGATGTTTGCATACTAATTATGAACTCTTGCAAGCATGCAAACAGTGTAAGCTCTACCTGGTTCAGTGACGCCCACCTGATACCAACATTTTTCATGCTGTCACAAGTATTATGAAGGACTAAAGCGAAAAATGGAGCGTTGATGCTTGATAGGGCAAAAGACGCCAGTTATAGTTTTATCCAGATAGAAGTTCAGGTGGAAACTGTATCGCGGTGATTCTGAGCCTCTGACCATTCATGTGCTGCACTTGGCCATTTTGCTATTAAATCAAATTTTCGTTAAGCGAGATTTTCATTTTTCTACTATGTTATATGTTTTTTTTAAATTCAATCATTAAAAAAGAGAAACAAAACAACAAGCAAAGGAGCAACAACACGAAATAAAGACAAACACTAAACACAAGCAGAAAGACAAAAACAAACCAAACAAAACCCATTAAAAGCTACAAAGCTAATGACTGATGACATTACGGCGTAAAGAATAACAAATTCTTGCAAAAAAGAAAAAAAATAAAAGAAAAGTCTACCTTATTAAGCCTTCTAGGGATGAAAGCAAAGATGATTATTTTAAATTCCGAAGATAGACTCATAATATAAAAAACAATAGGATTGATGGACTAATCACTGGAATCATTCAAAGCCATCACAACCTCCATCGAATAAGACAAAATAGAAACCTTCGCTAAATTCATAACTTTAGCTGTCATAAGGGAGGAGACGACCTTGGGCCCACGGATGGATTTTGCTTGAATAAAACTATTATTCAATTTAATAACAAATCCAAAAGTGACACTTCCATCTAAAGCCATAAAATGCAGTATCCGCAAAGCAAAAGCTTTAGATGTTAAGGAGATCAGCCTAGGAAAAGAAACTGAATGAATATCTCTAGATTTATTGGACCAATATAATTTGGAAGGTTCCCTATATTACTATCAATAGCTATAAGAATTGAAAAGGTGTTTATTTTGAGATTTCTAAAACAAATCATCTTATCCTAGAGTGACACCAAAATTCTTATCCTAGAGTGATCATTGCTAATAGAGGAGTAAGAAGCATCATTTTCACAACACTTTAACCACCAATCTCTCAAATTTTGATCTGAAAAATTATGAAATAAAAAGCTGAAATATTGTATGTTGCATTGCATATTGGCATCTTTGGTCCGCACTTATATAAAGGAGGAGGATTAATGTCAAATTCACAAGATGCATGTAGCCATGTAGAACCTTTTTTTTTTTTTTTTGTCACCTTAGGCCTTAGGCCAAGCCTTGATCTAGCCTCAACTTGCAAGGGCCAGGTAAGGTCGCAAGTAGTGCACTGCATGCATAATGGTTATGCACTATTATATATATTTGTTTTCAAACATATGTAAATGACCTACATGCATAATGGTTATGCACCATTATGTTTATTTGTATTATTTAATGCTTGACTTCGTAAATGTGGTGTGAAAATAGGTTGATTTTGAACAGTTTTACAACTCATGAGATAGTAAAAAGAGTTGCATGGTACTCATAGGTGTGATAAAAAGTAAAAATGGAAGATTTTTTGATAGTCCTTGTTTTTAAATTTTTTACATTTCCACAGGCCCTGGGATGTGGACCTAAAAGGCTGAAAATGGCTATGGGACCAATTTTCAGCCATTCATTTGTCTTAGATTAAGTCATATACATATAGAAATGACCTACATGTGTGATGGTTATGCACCATTATGTTTGTTTATTTTATTTTATATTTAAGATTTGTAAATTTGTGTGAAAATGTATGAAAATGGGCTAATTTTGAACCCCAAATCTTCACACCTCATGAGATCATAAAAGGAATTGCTGGTACTGCTCATAGGTGGGATTAAAAGTTAAAATGGCAAGATTTCTGATAGTCCCTTTTTCTTTTGATTTTTTACACTTTTGTGGGTCCCAAAATACTAATCTAACCCATCCATCCTCTTCAAGATGTCAAAAAACAGCTATGAGGCTAATGTCATCCGTTGATGCATCGTAGATTTTGAGATATTTACAAGAAAAAAAAAACCAAACAATACATGCTCAAAATAGTGCTTAAATTCCAATTCATTTTATTTCAATGTTTTGACTTCTGTTGGCTCTCAGATTATGATTTGAATCATCCATCCTTTGCATAAGACCAAAAATGACAAATTTTTAGTAGTTGATTCATCTTAAATTTTGAGATGTTTACAAAATGCTTCAGACACTAAATATGCCATTGTGAAAATCTATGAGCCCCATTTTCATGATCTAAACTATTAAAATTCTTTAGATGGCAAAAATTGGCCATAAAGTAAAAATTCAGCTCTTAAAGCATTATAAATTTTGAAATCTTTGTGAAAAAAAAACATAGTACTATCGGATTGATAATAGACTCACATGTAAAAATGGTGTGGATATGACAAACTGTGGAATCCCATGTTTGCGTGAGTCATATATATGCACATGTGGGTCATTTATACATGTGAATCACTTTCAATCCAAATAAATAGCCACTAAAGACATTTGTAGCCAAATAGCAGAACTCACTAGGAAGAGGGATTGTTTATAGAGATGTCTAAGTTTTAAGACTATGTTCTTAGTTGTGAGCTTAAAATAATGTCTTAAAACTTGGCTCAAACCAAGTTATATTATTATTTTCATCATTTCTATTTTATTTTGTTTATGAAGTCATTTACATCTAAAGACCTAACAGCAATAGAAAATGAAGATTCTCTGCCTCTTTCTAAATCTATTAGTCTTTCCTTCTAGAAAATAGTGTTCAAACAAATCATGATATCGGTCCACGACCTTTTTTATGCAAAATAATAATAATAATAATAATAATAATTATTATTATTATTATTATTATTTTCTTTACAACTAGTGGTTTGAAGGCAATAATTTTTCTTTTCTTTTTTGTTTTTTAATTTCATTGAAACATTGATATGTGATTTTTTTAAAAATAGAATGAGTTTGATCCCAGATTGGGCCCAGATAATCATAGTTCAAACCAACCATTAAATGAGAATGAATCATTACTCAAGTAGCAAGTTCTCACCTAGGTATGCAGGTAAAGTTTGAACTCTAGGTATGCCACATTTTTTCCATGCTCGAGCGCTTCTTTTTCACTTGAGTGAGCTGCCTTTCCACATATGCGAGCTCTTTATTGGATTCCAACCCCCCTGGGTACAAAAAAAAAACACCCATTAAATTGGTGTAATATTCAAATTGTGCTCCATCTACAACAAGGCCTGCAATTTGGACAGCGTAGATTGGAATGTTTAAATACAAAGTTCCCGTCAGATATGATAACCCGGTTTTCTAAAAGTGAAAATTTCAAAGGTCCTATACTTTGTAGGATTTTCAAAAAAGGATCCAAAAAATTAAATATTTCAAACGGTACAAAAGCTTTCAAGATTTCTGAATAGGACCTAATTGAAAGAATTCTTGAGAAGTTCCATGCCTATTTGAAATATCCAATTCATTGAACCCATTTTTATAAATCCCCTAAATATTCAGGACGTTTTTAAAATTTTCCTTTATAAACATGAAGATTTCAAGACTAGGCTAGGCCTGCTTAATGAAATTGAATTTGTACCCCCTCCATATCCATGGGACAATTCTTCAAAACTCAATTTCTATCCATTGCTTCAAGAACCCTTTTGCTAGAATACTACTCATTTAATTGGTTCTCTACTGGGTTTGAAATTGAACTTATTAAATATTTCACCGCCGGCAGTGGTTCATTGGCTTTTAATGGAAACTTTTTGTTCAAAAAAGGTTCCATCCTGTCCTTGACGATAATACAGAGGGATTGTCACAATAATTTTGGCCGGCAACTACTTGACGTGATTAGCAACTCTCCCTTCAAAGCGGATAACCTTGGTTATGCCAGAAAAGACTCTCCTTCGTAGCTTGGTCGTCTAGTTTGGTAGCGGTAGGATGTAAATCGGTTGAGTAGATAATCCGAGCCTAGAACCTGACCTGGGCTAATGACCTGCATTGTTATTTGAAAATTAGCTAGAAAATAATTAGGGATGTTTGAGGAGAAAGAGAGAGAAGTAGAGTGAGAAAGAGAGATACTCTTATTGAATGAGAGAAGTGTGTATCACAAAGGGGGAGGAAGATCTTATTTATAGAATAAGATTGCTTCCTCCCCAAACAACTTAATAAGGAAGGACTTTAACTCTAATTGCTTTCCATATTTAATATGGGTCCTAAGGTGGGCGTCCACTTATGATAATTCTTATAACACTCTCCCTTGGATGACCACCATTCAATAACAGTTGCCTTATTAAAATCTTGCAAAGGAAAAACCTAATGAGATAAAAACCAAAGTGAAGGAAAAAGAGTACAACTATCTACAAAATTATTAAAGTGGTGTTGGACGTGCATAATACTGCCTCATTAAAACCTTAACTAGGAAAACCCAGTGGGATAAAACCTAGAGAAGGAAAAAGAGTATAGCACATATATGTCCTGGGTAGCATGCTTCAGGATGCCTATCCTTGATCGGTTACTCCCCCTGATAACAATAACCTTTACATTGTTTGATGATAAACTCTACGCATACCGATCTCATATATAAGTTTTTGGAATGTTGACTTTGGTAATAACTTGGTAAATAAATCAGCCAAGTTGTTGCTTGAACGAACTTGCTTGACTTCAATCTCATTGTTCTTCTGAAGCTCATGTGTGAATAAGAACTTTGGTATAATGTGCTTTGTCTTGTCACTTTTAATATATCATTCTTTAATCTGTTGAATACATGCTTCATTGTCTTCGTAGATAACACTTGGTGTTCCTGTATTAAGAGGCAATTGACAAGAGCTACGAACATGTTGAATTAAAGATTTTAGCCATACATATTCCCTACTAGCTTCATAGAGTGCTAAAATCTTAGTATAATTAGAAGAAGTAGCTACCAAAGTTTGTTTATTAGAGCGTCAAGAAATGGCAGTATTACCACTAAAAAATACATAACCTGTTTGTGATCGACCCTTATGAGGATTAGAGAGATATTTTGAATTTGCATATCTTACAAATTTAAAATCTTTAAAATAAAAGAGTTCTAAATCAATTGTACCACATAAATAATGTAGGATATATTTGATACCAGTCCAATGCTTTTGCATTAGTGCGGAACTGTTTTTAGTAAGTAGATTCACTCAGAATGAAATGTCTAGTCTAGTGCATTATGTTAAATACATTAAAGCACCAATGGCACTCATATATGGTACTTCTGGACCCAATACCTTTTCATTTTCCTTAATTGGACGATATAGATCTTTGTTTATATCTAAAGACCGGACATCCATAGGAGTACTTAGTGGATGTGCTTTGTCCATACCAAAGCATTTCAATACATTCTTGGTATAATTAGATTGATGGACTAATATTCTACTAGAACTTCTCTCAATCTGCAGGCTGAGACAAATTTTGTTTTCCCAAGGTCTTTCATTTCAAACTCTCTTTTTCAAATAATCAGCAGTTATTTTGAGTTCTTCTGGAGTTCTGAACAAATTTATATCATCGACATAAACAGCCACTATTGCAAATGCTTTTAAGGATTTTGTTATAAAGATACATGGACAAATGAGATTGTTTTTACATCCTTCCTTAGATAAATACTTACTGAGGCAATTATACCACATTCTTCTGGATTGTTTCAAACCATACAATGATCATCTCAGTTGTATTGAGTATGTACTTTTGGGATTTGCATCAGACAAAGTAAATTCTTCCGGTATTTCATATGAATTTCTGTGTCTAAGTCCCCATACAAATAAGCGGTTACAACATCCATGAGTCTCATATCCAAATTTTCAGAAACCGCTAAACTTATCAAATATCTGAATGTTGTTATATCTATAACTGGGGAGTATGTCTCCTCATAATCAATCCCAGGTTTTTGTAGGAAACCTTGTGCCACAAGTCTTGTCTTGTATCTAGTAATTTCATTCTTTTTATTCCTTTTCCTTACAAACACCTACTTATAACCTATAGGGTTAACACCTTTTGGGGTTGGTACTATAGGTCCGAATACACCACGTCTACTGAGAGACTCTAACTCTGCTGTAATGGTGCTTTTCCATTTTAGTCAATCTTTCATTTGTCGATATTTATTTATAGTACATGGTTATGTATTCCAATCATCATCCTCTTGTTCATTTGATATTTGTGTAGCTATTGCATATGCAAATGCGTCATCGATGACAATTCTTTTTCTATCCCATCTCTCTCTTAAATAATTGTAAAGTATAGAGATCTCTTCATTATTCAGTATCGGTGCCCGTTTGGTGGCTTTTATAGTCTCATCAAGGACTTTCGTTATTCTAGAGAGAGTGAATTTTTTCATAACTTTTTTGGGAGTGTTATGAGCCTCTTCAGGAGGAACCTCTTCAGGAGTGTTAAGTGTATCTTTGAGAGGACATAATGATGATTGTACATTTCTCCTTTTCTACGGAGCTATATCCTTTGAACCTATAAGTCTACCGCGCTTCTCGCATATTACAGACTCTTTTGTTGCTACTTTTTGGCTTTGTCCTATAAGGACATTAATTCTAGCAGGTGCATTCATAGCTGGCACATGTGACTTGATTACCTTTACTACATTGTTAAATGCATCAAGTAATGTATTTGCAATTTCTTGTAAGTGCACAATTCTACAGAATTCATTTTCACATTATAAAGTACGTGAGTCCAGATGAGACAAAGTGGAAGCATTCTACGTTAGCTCACGCCATTCTTCAGGAACGTGTTGTTTTGCAGGAACAATATGGTCTTTATCTCCCCCTAACGGCAAAAATTTTGTCTTATCGAATTGACAATCAGCAAAACAAGCAGTAAAAACATCTCCTGTCATTGGTTCTAAAAATTGAATAATCGAAGGAGAGTCTAACCTATATAGATCTCCAACTTACATTGTGGTCCCATCTTAGTACACTGAGGAGGTGGTATAGGGAGTAGAACTGCGCAACTAGACTTTCGCAAATGAGAGATGTTAGGTTGATGTCCCGATATAAGCTGTGTAGGAGAGTATTGATGGTAGGCTGTGGGTCGGAGTCTAATGAGCATTAATGCATGTAACACAGCATGTCCCCAAGCACTAATTGGTAATTTGGACTGTAGTAATAGAGTCCTAGAAATAAGTTGAATGTGCTTAAACAGGGATTCAGCTAAGCCATTCTGGGTATGAACATGAGGGACATGATGTTCGACAACAACATCGAGAGATGAACAGTAGTCATCGAAGGCTTGTTATGTAAATCCTCCTGTATTGTCAAGTCATATAGACTTAATAGGATTATCAGAGAAATGGGCCCGAAGTTTAATGATTTGTGTCACTGGGTGAGCAAAGGCTATATTCTTAGTTGAAAGTAGGCAAACATTCGACCAACAGGTAGAAGCATCAATCAAAACTATGAAATACCTAAAAGGTCCATTAGGTGGATTGATCGGTCCACGGATGTCCCCTTATATGCTTTGAAGAAAGGATGGTGATTCTAATGCAATCTTAACAAAGGAAGGTCGAGTGATTAGCTTTCCTTGTGAACAAGAGATACATAGATACCCATTAGATATGGTCAGTCTATGGTTTTCTAAATAATGCCCAACAGAGTTATCAATAATTTTCTTTAACATGGTAACTCCCAGGTGCCTTAGCCTATTATACCAAAGCAATAAAGTCTGAGGGTTATTAAGCTTCGAGCTTAACTGTGTCGTTTTGCTCAAAATCGAATGTGACTCGACGATGGATATTGTCTTATAATATAGCCTAGAAGAAAGTGCACTTAATGTTTCTAGTATTTGCTTCTGACCTCCAATACTAGTAATGATAAGTAACATGTCCATGTTACCTTGATTAACAGTTTCAATATGGAATCCATTTATTCTAATGTCTTTAAAACTGAGCAAGTTTCTTCGGGAACTGCTGGAGAACAATGCATCTTTAATGAATAAATGAGTACCATTAGGTAACACTATGTGGGCTCTTCCGGAGCTGTCAATTATTTCCACAGGTCCAGCTATGGTGGATACCTTTCGTGGATTGAATAACAATTCTAAGAAAAACTTTTGATTTTTCAGAATAGTTTGTATTGTAGCACTATCTACAAGACAATGAGTATCCCCATTGTTGTGGTCCATACCTTTAAACAAAAAATAATAGTAAAAAAATGTAGCTAAATAATCACATGATATAACTTAAAAAAATTCATAAGAATTTCATCAAATTTATAAGAAGTCATCCCTCACAAAATATCCATAAAAACATCCATAAAAAAGTTTATCAAATTAATAAATTGAAAAATAATGAATCATCCAGCATAAAATATCCATGAAAAAGTAAGTATCTGAAAAAAAAAATAGCATTCTAAATAGAGATTTTGAAAATATTTATTTGGTCTTCTAGACCATTCTAGGAGGGGTTCCGATCTTAGCACTAAATGCCTCGTTGCTCAGAGGTTGGCCATTTTCATTTTCAAAAAAATCTTTAGTCTCCAAATTTGTAATATCTAACTGGTAATCGTCATTTTGTAGGACTGTATCCCAATCCCAATCTTCCAGATCATTTGATTCTGTAAAATGAATAGAGGCCTTGTATGTTTTATATCATTACACCATGTCTTTTTGTGCACGACAAGTGCGTGATCGAAGCCCATTCTGTCCACATTTGTAGCAAGGGTCATCAAAATGGTGGGCAGATTTATTCAGTTGATTCTGATGTTGATCCTAATTTTGTTGTTTCTGAGGATCAGACCACTTCTGCTGGTTTTTGAATTTTGGGAGAGGACCTTGAAATCCTCCTCGTCGATAGGAGTTTCTTTTTCCACATCTTTTGTAGGGATTGTTTCTCCCACACCCCCTTTTTTTTACCTCTGCTGGAATTGAAATTGACATTTGCTTCAGGCATTGCCATAGATCCAGTTGGTCTGGAGTTATGATTCTTTAGCAAGACTTCGCTGTTTTGCTTAGTAATAAGGAGACAAGAAATTAGTTCTAAGTATTTAGAGAAACGCCGTTCATGGTATTGCTGCTGAAGGATTATATTTGATGCATGAAAAGTGGACAACGTTTTCTCTAACATCTGCTTTTCGGTAATTTTTTCTTTACACAATTTTAATCGGGAAACAACGTTGAAAAGAGCAGAGTTGTACTCAGATACTGATTTGTAGTCTTGAAATCACAGATTTAGTCATTCGTTCTGAGCTGCTGGTAATATGACCATCTTCTAGTGATCATATCGATCCTTTAGGGATCTCCAAAGACCTGCTAGGTCTTTCTCAATGAGGTATTCATTCTTCAGATCATTATGTATATGATGACGTAAGAAGATAAGTGCCAATGCTCTATTTTCCGTGGACTCTTTATTATCCTCTTCTATCATTTGTCCAAGTTTCTTGGATTGTAAGTATAATTTTGCATCCAAGTAACGGGATAAATAGTTGTCCCCGGTAATGTTAAGGGCTTTAAATTCAAGTTTGGCTAAATTCAATATTATGCAAGAATTGGAAAAGAAAAAATATACATGATCATTGATATGCAAGGGAAGATAAAAGATAAACAATAAAAATTTAAAAGTATTCAGAATAAATCAAGGGGTGAGTTATGTCAGATCAAGTTGGCCAATTTAAAATTGAAAACATCAGGTTATCAATTTTAATAATCCAAAACAACAGGTTTTGCCAAGGCTTCTGACTTGATTTGGAATTACATGTTCATGAATTAGGACTTCAGGTTCTTTTAATTAGAACTTCAAGTTCTATCAGGGCTTTGGGCTTGATATTATGGCCTATTAATTTTATTTTTGAATCTAAATATCAAACTTCAGGTTTGATTAGGAATATGAATCTTCAAGTTCATATTGTGGATCTGAGAACTTCTGGTTTCAGATTTTAATAATCCACGGATTTTCTGGTCCATATGTAGAAGAAACTTCTGGTTCATACGAAACTGCAGGTCTGTATTAATATAGAACTTTAGGTTTTTATTTATGATCAATTCTTGATCTCCCCTTGTTAAAAAAAAAAGCAATCATCTACAAACTAAAAGGAAATAATGATAAAAATAATTTTAGCTTGATCTAAAATAAAAAAATAATTTTACCATTGATTTTGCCGCTTTTAGCTTCCAATATGTAGATTTGCTTACGAGCTTTCTGCAGCTTTTAACGGAATGTTGATCGAATGTCGAACGGCCAAGATATTGTGATTTGTAGTCGGATTGCTATTTTTTTCTTTTCACATAGACTGAGGCAGAGTGAGGAATGAAAATAGCTTTTGAATACTATTCTCGCTGACTGATAGCTTGTTGTCGTGTAACCCAACACGTGCAATGTTATCAAAAACTAACGTTCTAAAAGTACTGTATAAAAGAAGGAAAAAAAATTTGTGTTTGCACGTTGATTGAAGTCACTAAAAGGAGGGTGACCTTTTCCCTTTTCTTTATGTACTTTCCAGAGGCAACTGATGTTGCCCTTCTTTTCTTTGTTTTCCTTTTGTTGCACGTTGCTAACGCAAAAAAAATAGGGAGGGGACGGCTGTCCTTCTACACGTAAAATGAGGATGAAGAGAGGGAAGGGTTATGCTCGTGTTGATAACATATTTGAGGAGAAAGAGCAAGAAGTAGAGGGAGAAAGAAAAATGCTCTTATTGAATGAGAGAAGTGTATATTACAAAGGAAGAGGAAGATCTTATTTATGGAATATGATTGCTTCCTCTTCAAGAAACTTAATAAAGAAGAATTCTAACCCTAATTGCTTTTCATATCTAATGTAGATCCCAAGGTGGACATCCACTTATAATAATTCTTATAACAAGGGATAAATAATTGTGGTTAATGGATGAAGGGGTGAGACATATAGTTTACAATAGTGCTTTTTTAAGTGAAGCATATGTGGGGATTGAGGACTTGTACATGTGAGGAGAGAATTCGCACTTGCAGAAAATGAGAACTCACATATAGGAGGATTGAAGGCTGACTAGGGCATACATCCTAGATCAGCTGGTGAGAGGCGGGATTGAGAATCAATTATGAAATCCAAAACGGCATACGTACCCCAACAGATATTCTCATGATGTGCTTGGCAGTTGGTAGTGACTCTTTTGCCGCGCATACAATATGAATCCCAAGCATACTATTTTTGTTCTCTAGTTTGCAAAATATTTTTTTCTACATTGGTCAGTGGTATAATACTTTTATCTTAGAAAGATAATTTTATTAGAAAGGGTGGACAACGGCATAGCACTTAAGCTACAACATTACCATGGATCCTTGGGCAGTTGTGAGGTGAGACACCCATACCTCTTGGGTGTCTCGTATTTCTCTAGTATTTCCAAAGAAAAGAAAACAAAATGGAGTAAGAAAGGACATTTTTGAAAAATAATGAAGAGGAGGTTGATCGCTATTAAATATAGTGAGGATAAATGGGTTTGGCCCATCTATTGTGGAGTATTCTTTTGAAGTCCTTCCTTTTAATGGGAAGTTTTATATGATTGTCCCTCCAATGCTCTCAATTTAAATATTAGAAATATAATCTGGGTTTCAAAAAAAAGAAAAGAAAATAATAACTGATTTTATGGAAAAAAATCTAATGAAAGAAGAAAGGAAAAGAAAAGAAGAAAGAAAATGACATAAAAGAAGGGACTAGGGATAGAATAAAAACTATTTACTCAAATCTTTAGTCTTCATTGCTGCCACATATCTTGATTTGAAATTGTGATAGTTTGATCGGAGAGAGGTGGAGAGTTTGAATTTTTTGCACTTAGAAGCTGTGAAAGGGTTTGGAGGTTTTCTTACTTTATCACAGGTACGGAGAAGGAAGGTTGAAGAAAGTAACCATTTTTTCATGTGCTTACAATTATAAATGCACTAATTCTCTATACATCATTTTTTTTTTCTTTTGAGTCTTCATGCTCATATGTGAAATCTAACCAATTCAAAATCACTCCCTATTTATATTCTATTAGTTCCCAAAAGTTCAAACCGATTAGAAATACATCCACCATAGATAAAGAATTTTTTTATTTTCAACATTTAATTATGAATATCAGATTAAATCCATTTAGAGAAAAATCTTTTTAGGAGAAAAAAGGGCATGGAAGTGTATTTCAACTCAATGAAAGAATGCAAAGAATAAATTTAATAATTTTTATTGTGTATTTTATTATTAAATTTTATAATTTTTAAAATTATTTTTTATACTTTGTCCCCCTCAAGAAAAAACTTTTGGTTCCGCCCCTAGGTTGATGGCCTAAATTTGGGCCTACTTACAATAGTTTAGGAGTGTGGAGGGCTATTGCTTCTGCTGGGGATGAGTTGAGAGGAGAAATTATGTAAAAAGGGAAGGGCTTTGTGCTGGAGGATGATCTTTTGTCGGTGAATGCTTTAGGGTGAGGAGTAGTTGTTAGTTAATCATCTTTTTATTAGTGAGGTGGCAATGTTGGTTTGGGGCAACTTTATCGGTAGATAAAGTCTTGCTTGGTGTTGTCCCAAGAAAATTGATTGGGAGGGTGCTCCGTGGGGTGCAGCCGAGTTTTATGAAAGATAATTCCTTTTGCTATCTTGTTGTCTATTTGAAATGAAAGAAATAATATGATCTTTAGGAGTTGTTTTTCAACAGTGGACTTGACTTCCAAAGTAGCTTTAGGATTGTGAAATGGGCATTGATTAGAAAGGAGTTCGCTAAGTTTACCTTTGGTGATATTCTGTTAAGCTGGGGAGATTCAATGGTGTGTGACCCTCCTAACGAGTGAAGACCAACCCTTTGGTGTCCACCTCTAGATGGGGTTTCAAAGTTTAATATTATGGATGCCTCTTCAAGGGATAATAAGCATGGTCCCGTGGGAATTGGAGGTGAGGGTGTGGTGCTTCTTATATTTTTCAAGAATATAGGGGAGTGAGATTCCAATGAAGTGGAGGTGCCAGACATTCTAGGTCTTAGGTTATTCTCTATAAGAAATGGTATTGTGCTTCTCATGGAAAGTGAGTTATCTGCCAACATTAGTGTCACCTTTCATCATGAGTTTAGATAAGATCTGCTGATTTGATGGCAGATATGTTAGCCAAGCAAGGGGTTGAAAGGTTGATTCCCTAGGTAGGTGTGATTGCGTAATTGAGGTTGGGCTGTTGCATCTTGTCTTTTGAACCTTCTTCTTTGCTCCTTTGTTTGGTGTGTTGCACCTTTGTACAGTGTGCTTTCGTCTCCCTATTATTGCTTGAAAAATGTAAAGAGGAGAGGTAGAGAAGATGCAAAAGTAAAGCGGAGAGAAAGAAAAGATGCAAGTCGCAAATGCACCACTCCAACTTGTGATTTGTTGCCACATCGGCAACCAGTTGCACACACCTAAGAATGTAAATGTGGGCAAGTAGGGTGGGCCCAGCCCAGCCCAACCAGTAAATATGCCAGCCTTGGGCTAGCACGGTCCGTGCCTTATCTGGGTTGTGGCACGACACGGCCCAACACAGCATTTATATTAAAAAATAATTTTTTATATAAATTAAATATAAAACTTAAAATAATTAAAGTTTTTCTCTTCATTTGTACATTAGTTTCCATATTTATGCATTTTTTTTACTAATTTCAACTTTATTTCAAGTTGAAAACTCTAAAAGTCTATAGTCAGCTTTAATTTATATAAAAAAGTATTAAAAAATTTTAAATTAAAAAAATTAAAAAGGGGGATGTGGAGCACAGCCCAGCCCATCTTGAGCATGGCACAACATGGCACAACTGGGGTTGTGCCCTGGGCCAGCCCTTTAAGTGGTATGGCTTCTATGTTTAAATTTCATTTTACTCATATGTAGCCTAGCTAATGGTGCCCACTTAAATGCATGTCTATCAAGCTGAGGAGGGGCATATGGAAAGGTCACATTATGAGAAGGGGGAGCAAAAAAATTGGTCAAATCAAGTTTTTCTAGCCCTTCATTTAACATGCTTAAAGTTAAATGGCATGTTGATGTAGTTTGTTTAGTTTTTGAGATTCAATCCAACTATAACTGAAGGTTCAGTGTGCATCAAATTGACCATGATGCCGAATCATGGGATGATAAGAATATCAAATGGGCAACACAAATCAAAAGTTGGCCCAAGTGGACCCCATAGACCCAGATTGCACATGCAGTCCACTAGCAGGAGAACATTTTCCTTCTAATATAAATGGCTAAAATTAACTTTAGCACTCCAAGTAAGAATCAATTGTACCTGGACCTAGGCCTAGATCAATTAGACCTATAAAGAAAAGTCCACACCTAATCATTTAGGGTTAGATCTTGTATGTAACATGGGGATCCAGTCCATTTGCTACCCAAGGCCGGATTAGTTTACGGAGGGGTGGTGGTAGATTTGGCTCAAAAGGTCTTTATTGGGCCTCATTGAATGGTTTTCTTGGAGCTCATTTTTTTGGGCAATTCTCTTATATATTCTCTCCTCGGATTATTCTTTGTAAGCAAGAAAGTAAATAAGGGGAACATAGATAGAACTTATAAGGGGAGGCAATGAAAGAGAGATTGAGATCTGAGATGAGAGAGTAGGCTAAGTGTTAAAGGATTTCGAATCTTAGTAATGAGTTGCCCTAATTCGTCATAGTGAAATCGTAAGGGTAGTCTGTGGACGTAAGCAATTTTTTTGAACCACGTAAAATCTATGTGTGAGACCTCAATCCACTTGGTTAAATCCCTTGAGGCAAGAGCAGGTCAAGTGTTCCTATGAGCCAAGAAAGAAGACTCAATAGGGGTATAAGTGGAATGCTTCGGTTAGCACCATGATACTTAGTTCAAGTCCCACATTGGAAATATCTAAAGTCTTGATCTTAATATATAAGTGCGGCCTTGGTCCTAACCCCACATGAGATTTTTTAAAACTGTGTAGCAAGATTATGTTAAAAACTGTAAGGATTTTTGCATTGGTTAATTTATGGGTTGGATAAAACTTGAGTCTATTGGTATTGTATTTTATATATCTTTTGGTATGAACAGTGGTTTGAATCGTCGCCAGATGCACTAAAATGAAGAAATAAGAAAAAAGTGACAAATTGAAGTGTTTTTCAATGGATAGCATGGTTTAAAAAAGTCATATTTTACAAGTCAAGCATTGAATATAGGCAAACTATCTACTATTGAAAAGTTCGTTTCAAGTAAATATCCGGAGAGTCTAAAATTATGTTAATCGAAGTTAAAACAATAAAATTATGGCCTCAGGGAGTTTGTAGAAATTTGTACTGAATTTCATCCGATCAATCGGGTAAACATCCAATCGATCCGGCTTGAGATTTGTATTGAATTTCATCCATATAACAAAATTTTTAATACCTTAAAAAAATTTCTTTTTTGATTTTGATTTCTAGCACAAAACACTGTATAAATTTTTGGTGGTAAATTATAACCAGTAAAATTAGAACCATATCCCTTTGTTGTCATTTGGCCATTGTCTCGAACTCTAAATGTCAATGCCAAATATTTAAGAGCATCCAACAGCTCCTTTGGTTGTAATGAAAAGTGGACCACATGAGACATTGCCTCGTGCTTCAACCAGCGACCACTTAGTCAGAGGAAGTGGATGATGGTACAAAGGAACAGGAACGGAGATGGACAATACCTTCAACAGGGCACAGCTTATGATCTCGACAAGAGCCATTTTGTTTCCAATGCCCGTCGTCATCTTTCATCCATTCATCACCAATAGATGCATGCCAACAAGTTTGTCATTTCGAGTTTGAACACTGCGACTTTCTTTTATGACGTGTCAGACTGTGAGCTTTTGCTTTTGTTTTTGCATGCGGAAGAGGAAAGGCCCTTACACTTGTGAGGAAAGGGAAGAATTTCGAGCGGTTAAAAACGGCAATCAGAAAGATAAGGGTAAAGGAAAGGTAAACTAAAAACAAGTCACGTAAGGGCAATCTTGTCCAGGAAAAAAAATACTGCTGGTATCAACGTCTTGTTTGAGAATACTTTTGGCTAAACATCCAAACCCCCAGCCATTACAGTGTCCCTAGACACCCACGCGGTAAAGTAAAATCTATCTTACCATATACTGGTCTATTATGAGTTTCAACTACTCCTAATTATAAAAACAGCTGCATACCTTAGCAGCAAGGAGTACTGATTTTTACTAAGAAGTTCTATATTTAAATCTCACCTCCCTTCTTAATTTGTATATGTGAGTTTTATTATTTGAAGTATAAATTTTATTGTATTTTTTTTACACATGCAAGTTCTCATTACCTTATATGTATAAAATTTGTCTTCCTCACAACAGAATGGTCCCATTATCCCATATGCGCGAGTTGATTTAGTGTTAGTGTCGTGTTGTTGGTGTTTTTTCAGCCCTTCAGCTGAGTTTACCAAAAAATCTAAAAGAAGAAAAAAATTATCACACGTACTGTGCATCGTAAGTCGTTTCGTAACGACCTTAATTGTTGCCCTCTGTTACTTAAATATATATAGATATATATTGGCCTCTATTACTAATCATTACCCTAACTAAACCTCTAATGATAGTGATATCTCTCCAAACGTTGTTCCATATGGTGCCACCGCATTATATTGTCTAGACTCTGGAATACTGTGGGTGTAATTTGCTCACAAATGAATGATACACAGAAATAATCAGGAGTCCTTTTCAATATCCACCTATCAAATCATTCTGGTAGGGGTATGATCAAAGTGGGGCCATTGATGATGCCATGACTAGCTATGTGTGGCTGCTGTTAAACCTACATTAATAAGATAGTTATTGGTCTATTCGTTTGTATAGAGGAAAAGAAACACTGCAATGTTGCACTCCCAACTACCTTGACGTTGAGGTACATGCGCATCACTAGGCTACTATCATCATATAGTACGGACTCTCTTGGGTATTATTCTCTAATCACATTATTAAATATTCATCAGTGGGATCCACATTTGAAAGCTAAACCGTAAAACATCGTTATGTACCAATTTCCAGCAATAGAATTATGGTCAGGGTCATATTATTTAGGTCAATGACAAATGATTTTACCCTTTTTCTCCTTATTTTTACTCGTATTTTCACATGATCCAAGCAAACTTTTACTTGATCAGGCTTGTTTGTCTGCTTAGAACATAAGGAGTTAATGGCCAAATAATCTCCATTGCAGGAGTATTAAAGAGGTTGGTGCAACTAAAGGATATGAGGTTGCTTAGATTTGAGTTACTAGGGTGATATTCGATAATTATTTTTCATCTTTCTTTCATTCAATGTCATTTAAAAGTTGCTTGTATTCAAAATGAAAACTGTTGGTAAAATGATTGTTAAAAAGGTGAAGGATAAATGATATAATGTGGAGACATAGATGAAAACTTGACTTTCCAAGAAAGTAATGTTTGAATGATGACTAGGTATTCATGATTTCCCATCATCATTACTAGCTGCATACATAAATACAACTCTACATATTTAATTACATGAAACAGAGCGGAGCGTATATTGTGGGTCTTCAAGAGACCAGCGTGTAATATATAGTTCTATGTTATCCACACTTGCAACAGGGGCTGGTGTGTTTACAAGAGCTGCTGACAGCAGGGAGGACAAAAAGTCCAAACGTTTGGGAACTTGACAAAGTCGTGGTAGTTAGATTGACTCCATTTAACACATGGGGACAAGAATAATGGTGTGACATTTTCCTAAGATGTTGAATTTGTATGTACATGGAACTTAAATGACATGAAATGATCCAAATATCTTTTCCAATAGATAAATATAATTTCTTATTTTTTAAAATCTAAAATAATAATGTTTTGCTAAGATTATTATTTTTGTGACTAGGTAGTGCATGGCCTTTGAGCAAGGTTGAAGAAATCTGTTGGTACCGGTACGATATTTTCATTTGTATTTGTCTTAACAACAGTCTCAGTAAATATCGCCAAAATATCGTCAGATATCGGCCGATATTTCAAAATATCAACAGAAACGATATATCGGCCGATATTTTTTGATATTATATAAAAGCCCTCAAACCCTAAATTTTCCCCTCTTTCTCCCTCTCTACTCATCCTCTCCCATCTAAAGACGCCCAACTTGCTGCTCCTCCTCCATTAACTTTCAAAAGTATAACAAAATCAATTTTTTTGGTGAATTTGGTCTATAAAAGTAAAGAAAATACATTTACAAGCTAAGTATATTAAATTTCTTTTATTTTTTTAAATATTTATTTAGTAAGAGCTTAGAAGTAATCCATGATAATGATTCCACTTATTTTATGTTATGAATTTACATATTGTGATTTATGAGTGTGGATTTATTAGTTGGTTTTTTAAAATTTTAGGATTTTAACTTTTGCTAAGATTTAGATTCTTTTAATATTAAGTGTTATTTTTAATTTTATTAGTATGCAAAAACTTGATTTTATGAAGCTAATTTGACAGATTTAATAGTAGAAGACATAAATTTATAAGGTGTGGACATTTTATGTTTATTTATTTTCATATTTTATAATATTTTAATATTAAAATAAGATTCTTTGAGGATTTAATTTCAATTTTGTTATTTTATTGTATACTTCATGTATGTTACGAATATGATAAGTTTTCATTTTTTTCAAAATATTATGTAAATAGTTTTATATTTTCAAAATTTATTTTTTTGTATAAAATAATAATTTAATATTTAAAACAAATATTTTGAGGATTTTACTACAATTTTTTTAAGTAAGCATAATCTTTGTATACTTCATGTAAGATTACTTTTTTTATTGTTCTTTAATGTAATTAGTTTTACATTTTTTAATTTATTTTCTGATTTTCTATTAATTTAATATTAAATTATTATATCTTTAGATTTTCACTATAAGTATGATTTCCTAATTTTATATGATCATTGTATACTTCACATATGCTAATTTTTTTATGGTTGTCTTATCATTTATGTGATTATGTAACATGTCAATATTTTTTATATTTTTGAATTTAAAATATGGAACTAGAAAAATTAAATAATTAATGTATCATTTAAAATGTGCCATTTTGAGATTCCAAATGCTTTACATGGATGTATTAATTTTCCTTGTTTCTATTATATTTTAGATCTTAGTTCGAATGTTATAAATTGTGCCAATGTGTTTTTTTGTTTTGAATAAGGTAGATTAAAATGGTGTGTGACATTAATCTAGCATAGAACTATTGTGAAGAGGCTAGAAGTAAATATAAGATTAAATGTAATTATTGCAAAAAAATCATAAATAGAGGAATAACTAGATTGAAGCAATACTTGGCTCATAGATAAGGCCCAGTGGTAAAATGTCTTCACTATAAGAATATACATTTTTAGCTACGAAATTTTTCGTCGCCAAAAGATAACAAAACGTTGGTATACACTTTTACCGACGAAAATATTTTCGTCATCCGAACGTCACCAAAAAAACGTCAACAAAATATTTTTATAACGAAAAAAAATTTTCATCGGCAAAAACAAATTTTGCCGATGATAAATTGGATATTTACTGATGTAAAAAATGTTGGTAAAATTGATTTTTATTTTCATTTGACTTTTACCAATGATTTTTTAACATTAGCCAAAGTTTTTTGTATTTTTAAAATTTTAAATTGGATTTTACCGACTATTTATTAACTTCGGTAAAATTACTTATTTTTAATTTTCATGTTGCCGATGATTTTTTAACGTTGGTGAAATATTTTTTAAAATTTAAGTTGGATATTTACCGACACTAAAGAAATGTCGGTAAATTTATTTATCTATTTACAATTTTAATTTCACATTTGCCGACGATTTTCTCAATGTCGGTAAAATTTTTTATATTTTTAAAATTTTACATTGTACATTTACCGTCGCTAATAAAATGTTGGTAAAATTAATTTTATCTTTTTTCAATTTTAATTCCACATTTAACAACAATTTTTTCACATCAGAAAATTTTTTTTAATATTTTTAAAATTTTAACATATACATTTACCAACGCTAATAAAACGTCAGCAAAATTCAGTTTAATTTTAATTCCACATTTACTGATATTTTTTAACATCGGCAAAATTTTTTTTGTATTTTTTAAATATCAATTAGGCATTTACCAATGTTAAAAAAGTCAGCAAATGCAATTTTTCATTGGCAAAAGCATATATATATTTTAATATAATAATAATTTTTTATTATAGTCTTCCAATAAACTTGTTTAGACACCTGTATTAAATATAAACCTATTCATGTACCTGTTTTTAACATAAGAAATCCATCCATATAAGAATTGCTATATAAACAAACAACCATTACCATTTTTAATCAAGTCATTCATCACATTTAACAAAGATTATAATAATACAGTCCCAGATAAATATCCAATTTACAAATACAAATAGATTAAAATGAAAATAAAGCACCCTTCCAAGTCTACTGCCGAACCCAAATCGTCTATCAATCTGTAATAACAAATATAACATTAGAACCTTTTTAATGAATTAAATTCCAAATGTAAGATAAAAATGTATACATATAATATTTTCCTAAGTTTTTCGGCAGTTTGTTTTACAGCAAAAGTATTGAGAATTAAGTGGTTATTACGTCTAATTCGTTAACTGGGAGTTCGATTCACGAGCTATCAATTCATACAAGTTACTTTTGCCTCAAGTGAGGTATTCGTGCAGGTTTCCATGCCTCCCGATGGCCATTCCCTGTTTTGGCCTTTCAGCGGCCTACGTTCGAGCCTAAATGTTTGGAATCTAACATTTTTAGGTCTAATTCCCTAACTGGGAGTCCAATTTGTAAACCATTAGTTCCTATAAGTTACTCTACCCTTAAGTGAAGAGCTCATGCCAGTTTTCAATTTTTCCGGGGCCGTTTCTTGTTTTTGACCCCTCGGTGGGCGGTTTTCGAGCGTAAGTAATGGAAATCGGAGGTTTTTGCTTCCAATTCTCTAACCGGGAGTCTGATTTGCATACTGTCTATTCCTACAAGTTACTCTACCCTCGAACGAAGTGCTCGTGTTGGTTTTTTTATTTTTCCAGGGCCGTTTCTCATTTTTCACCCCCCAGTAGGCGGTTTTTTAGCCTAAGTCTTGGAAAATCGAAGGTTTTTGCTTCTAATTCTCTAACCGGGAGTCTGATTTGCAAATTGTCAGTTCCTACAAGTTACTCTACCATCGAGCAAAAAGCTCATGCTAGTTTTCGATTTTCTGGGACCGTTTCCTATTTTTGAACCCCCGGTGGGCAGTTTTCAAGCCTAAGTCTTGGAAATAAGAGGTTTTTGCATCCAATTCTCTAACCGGGAGTCCGATTTGTAGACCATCTATTCCTACCAATTACTCTACCCTCGAACAAAGTGGTCATGTCAGTTTTTGATTTTTTCGGGGCTGTTTCCCGTTTTTTACCCCCTTTGGGCAGTTTTTGAGCCTAAGTCTTGGAAAATCAGAGGTTTTTGCTTTTAATTCTCTAACCAGGAGTCCGATTTGTGAACTGTCAGTTCTTACAGATTACTCTACCTTTGAGCAAAGAATTCGTGCTAGTTTTCAATTTTTCCGGAGCCGTTTCCCATTTTTGACCCCCCGGTGGGCGATTTTCGAGCCTAAGGCTTGGGAATAGGAGGTTTTTGCTTCCAACTCTCTAATCGGGAGTCCGATTTCAGATTTCTATTCCTACAAGTTACTCTAACCTCGAGCGAAGTGCTCGTGTTGGTTTCTGATTTTTCCGGGGCCATTTCCCTTTTTTGACCCCCCCGATGGGTAGTTTTTGAGCCTAAGTCTTAGAAAATCAGAGGTTTTTCCTTCTAATTCTCTAACTTGGAGTTCGATTTGCATGCTGTCTGTTCCTACGAGTTACCCTACTCTCGAGCGAAATGCTTGTGTTTGTTTTTTATTTTTCCGGGGCCATTTCCCATTTTCAACCCCCCCCGGTGGACAGTTTTTCGAGCCTAAGTCTTAGAAAATCAGAGGTTTTTGCTTCTGATTCTCTAACCGGCAGTCTGATTTACAAACCATCAGTTCCTACAATCTACTCTATCCTCGAGCACAGAGCTTGTGCTGGTTTTGGATTTTTCAGGCCCGTTTCCCGTTTCTGACCTCCCGGTGGGCGGTTTTCAGGCCTAAGTCTTGGAAATCGGAGGTTTTTGCTTCCAATTCCCTAATCGGGAGTCCGATTTATGGACCATTTGTTCTTACAAGTTACTCTATCTTTGAGCAAAGTGTTCATCTTGAACCCTCGATGGGTAGTTTTCTAGCCTAAGTCTTGGAAAATCGGAGGTTTTTGCTTCTAATTCTCTAATTGGGAGTCCGATTTGCATATCGTTTATCCCTACAAGTTACTCTACCCTCAAGCGAAGTGCTCATGTCAGTTTTTTATCTTTTCGACCTGTTTCCCATTTTCACCACCGGTGGGCGGTTTTCGAGCCTAAGCCTTGGAAAATCAGAGGTTTTTGCTTCTGATTCTTTAATCGGGAGGCCGATTTGCAAACCTTCAGTTCATATAAGTTAATCTACCCTCGAGTAAAGAGCTTGTGCCGATTTTTAATTTTTCCAGGGCTGTTTCCCGTTTTTGACCCCCCAGTGGGTGGTTTTCGAGCCTAAGTTTTGGAAATCAGAGGTTTTTGCTTCCAATTCCCCAATCATGAGTTTTATTTGTGGACTGTTTGTTCGTACAAGTTACTTTACCTTTGAGCGAAGTGCTTGTGTTAGTTTTTGATTTTTTCGGGGCCGTTTCCCATTTTTGACCCCCCGATCGGCAGTTTTTAGTCCAAGTCTTGGAAAATCGGAGGTTTTTGCTTCTAATTATCTAACCGGGAGTTTAATTTGCAGACCGTCTATTCCTACATGTTACTTTACCCTCGAGCAAAGTGCTTGTCTCAGTTTTCAATTTTTCCGGGGCCGTTTCCCATTTTTAACCCCCCATTGGGCAGTTTTCAAGCTTAAGTCTTGGAAAATCGAAGGGTTTTGCTTGTAATTCTCTAACCGAGAGTCCGATTTGCAGACCGTCTATTCTTACAAGTTACTCTACCCTTGAGCGAAGTGCTCGCATTGGTTTTTAATTTTTTTAGGGCCGTTCTCATTTTTGACCCCCCAATGGACGGTTTTAGAGCCTAAGGCTTGGAAATCGGAGGTTTTTGTTTCCAATTTTCTAACCAAGAGCCCGATTTGCAGACCGTCTATTCCTACAAGTTACTCTACCCTCAAGCAAAGTGTTCATGTTGGTTTTTGATTTTCTTGGGACTGTTTCCCATTTTTCAGCCCCAGTGGGTAGTTTTCAAGCCTAGGTATTGGAAAATCGGAGATTTTTGCTTCTAATTCTCTAACCGGAGGTCCAATTTGCATACTGTAAGTTCCTACAAGTTACTCTACCCTCAAGCGAAGTACTCGTGTTGGTTTTTGATTTTTCCGAGGTCGTTTCCCACTTTTGACCCCCCCGATGGGCGGTTTTCAAGCTTAAGTCTTGGAAATCAGAGGTTCTTTCCGATGGGCGGTTTCAAGCTTAAGTCTTGGAAATCAGAGGTTCTTACTTCCAATTTTCTAATCGGGAGTCCGATTTGTGGACTGTCTATTCATACAAGTTACTCTACCCTCGAGCGAAGAGCTTATGCTAATTTTTAATTTTTCCGAGGCCATTTTCCATTTTGACCCCCCAATGGCTAGTTTTCATGCCTAAGTCTTAGAAATCATAGGTTTATAAATTTTAATGAGTTTTTATATTAAAATTAAAAGTTAATAATATACTAACCAAGGGGACACACATCATGCTATCTAGTCGCTGTGCCATCACTAGCAGAGCTGGTCTCTCTAGAGATGTTGAAGCAGACCGTCGGATCTATCCCTGCCACAGCTGCTAGCTATTAAACGAGGGCTTCGAGTGTAGCTGTCCTCCTGTCCTGCTCAGCCTGCCGCCTGTCTTGCTCAGCATTCGTCCTAGCCTGCTCATCTAGCTGCTCGCGAAGGGCAATCACCTCAGGATGCGGTGCTCGAGACTGTGTGGAAGATGGAAAAGTCCTCGTGTATATACCATACCCATTCAAGTAACCCGACCTCTTTCCAAGCACATCAACAGCAATTTCTTCCTCAATCATGGGAGCTCTGATAGAGGGCCGTGACTGCTCCTCAGTTTGCTCCACCAAGGCCTCTTTTCATTTAAATCAATAAGGGATTTAAAATGCTTTTATGGTATTATTTATCAAAATTGAATCGAAGAGCAAACATACATGTCTCTGCTGACCCATGTCATTTACCCACTCATTACTCTTTTGCCTATAGTGGGTGTCGTGGAAGAATTGATAATAAGTGGTGCCTGACCGGCATTCTGTGCCATCTGTCATTTGAAATTATTTTGTATTAGATATGAAACTATATATTGATAAATTAATAAACTTAATCAAGTTTCTTTATACGAATATAATTAGTACCATCAGAGAGATTTTCGATGCAAATGACCTGGAGCCACTAGTATGATTGCATAGCATTTTAGCTCGACTCTTTTTAGCCTTCTTTGACTTCGCCTACATAAAAAACCAATAATACAATAGCTTTTTTCAACAAAACATAACTAATAAAATTACGTTGGAATATAATTAATTGTTGTAGATAACATTCAAATGTTACCTTCCACTGTGGTGATTCCTAACACCGTGAGATCATCAACTGTCAGTTGGCTGGATCACAGCCATCTGTCGGGTGGTCTCGGGGTTGGGGAACTCCCTACTCCAATAGCTCAAGATAGTAGCTATGCAGCTCATATTTCCAACTCCTATACAAAATTCTGTACTGGCAGTCAATGTCCGTCTTGAGCTGCATATCGCCCTCATAGTCGTTGATATCAAATATTTGCTGTAATTAAGAGAAAGCCATATAATGATTAGTAATAATAAAATATAATCCATGTCTTGTAATGAGGAGCACAACTATGATCAGTTTAGTTGCCAATTCTCGTTATAGTTTACTTGAACTAAACTAATGACCGCAACCTTGATCCCACTATCAAGCTTCTTCCAACCACGGGGTCGAACAGGGGCCACCTTTTTAATGGCTAACTCAAGATGGTTAACCAATGATGGTGCATGTTCTCCATTTGGCCTATGGCTCGAGCTAGGGGTCAGAACTGGGATGTTATGACCCACCTCTCTCCTCAGCTTTGCCGCCTTCTTCCCTCGCGGAACGCCCCTTACATGGCTCCAAACCTCCGAGACTGGGGCTGATGCTGTTAAGATGACAGTGTTAAATGAGTTAGTAAACACAAATCATTAAATTAAGGTGAATTTAGGATTTTAAAAGGTCATAATTTTCTCACAAACACTGCTACCAACTGTATCAGGACTCGGCGGAGGTAGGGACGTGGAAGTTGGGTCGGCGATGGCTGTGTGGTAGGAGGCTGGGTCTGCGATGGCTGTGTGGTAGACGGCTACATCGGCAAGGGTTGTGTAGTCAAAGGCTATATCGGCAAAGGCTATGTCGCAGCATCGGGTGTGCTCTCTGCACGAGCTAACCCAAGTGCAGCTGCGATACTCCGAGTATACCTAACCCGCTTCTCCTGAAGCAAATCTATAATCTAACTTAGAGTAAAGTGATAAGGAAAATAAATAATTTTTAGCAAAAATCAATAATATTAGTAAACTGAATGTCAATAATTTACATTCAATGGAAATGAAAATCATTTTAGCGTGAGTGTCACTATAAAAAAAAACTAATACTTTAAAGCGCATGCCATAGACATTCACAGAAAGATTACCTCATCTGATTCAGATGAAGATGGTCGGATGAAGATGTCTCGTCATCTACATCATCATCTTGTGAGGGACTGTAGTTCTTGTCGTTATCATTCACACTAACCTTTTTCTTTCTGTTCTTGTTTGTCGCTTTAGCCGAACCAAATATAGCACATGCGGTCGATGGGAGCCCTAGAGAAGCAAGTTTATCTATATTCTGCTTAATTGTCTTTTTTCTCTTTAATAAATAATTGAATGCTTACACGTGATGGGACAACTCTCCTGGTTTGACCCATTTTTTCCCTCCGTTTGCCATCGTTTGCAACTATGATATATATATAATTAAGCATAAAACGTAAAATATAGAAATGTTTTATCCATATATGAACAAATCACAAGAGAAAATGAAATTGAAGATAATGTCATTCTGTAAGGTGAGATCTTTATTAATTTACTTAATCGTTACATGTGCAAAACTTAAACAAACACTACATGTCATATTCCATGTCAGAGTCAGACTAACTAAGTACATCATTGTCTTCTTCATCTTCGTACTCCGCTAGTGTTTCATCCTCGTCTTGGCCCTCCTCGTCTTCTGACTCATCACTGAGAACGATTTCAGGATCTATATCATCCCTAGAGTATTGGACACTAGTACCATTGACGACGACTGGGACAACAAATATCGTTTGGTCCTGCTGAAATGTATCATTAGGTGCATCATCATCGTTGTCATCATCCTGCTTAGCGGGTACATCCCATACTCCTCGAGGCTTGACCCGTTCTACAACTCTCCAATTTTTTTCTTTTAATGGTGTCATTAACGTAGAAGACTTATGTCACCTGACTTTGTAGGACAAATGGATCATCTTTACACCAACAACCCGTGATATCAATGTTGGTAATATGTTCTTTGATGTTTATCTTGTGCTTGGTGCTAGTGTTGTACCATTCACAGTCAAATAAAACCACTTTACCCCTGTGCAAATAGGACAACTCCTAGATTTTGTGGATGTATAGTAGTCATGTTTCTCTCCTTTGTATTCCCTGTTCACAACCAAGCCATTACTCTGACTTCTACGGAAATTCTCACAGTCTTTAGTGTGATATCGGATGCCATTGCAATCACACCTTTGATATAGATTCACTAGTAATCTAGGGCCATTTGCTAATGACCAAATCTCATCAGTAGCTTCAGGTAACTCACTAGTTCACAATTGGTTCATCTACATAAGCAGATCAAGACAAATGTATTACACTAATGTCATTTGAAGTGTAACCCAATAATGTATAGCAATTAAAATGATAATGGTTTTTATGTCTTATATGTTGTTTGAACCATTTGGCAAATTCTTTTCGCTGTACATGTCCGATTTCTCCACTGTGCTGATTTTGTACTAAATTCTTGTGTACCTTACTCAAGGCAGCTTTTATTGAATAATTAAAAGTAGAGAATAAATCAAAGTGTTAACAAGCAATACATAAATATGGTTAGATTGAAGCACATACTGTAGATACAGCTCTACCTTAGGGGTATTACTCAGCACAAACCAATGAGCCATGTTACGCTCTGCCTGCGACAGATCATCCCCGGGCCACGTTCGCCACCATCATCATAACGTTTAACTCGATCAGTCTGCCTTAAATACATTGAACAAAAAGTAAGACACTTTTTAACAATGTAAGCCTCGGCGATCGAACCTTATGGCTGAGCTCGGTTGTGAACGTACCCTTTTAGGGTCTTTAGAAACCTTTAAACAACCAATGATAACAATTACGATTTTCAATGCAAGGCAATTGCACTAAGAAATTAATAATTAATCAATGGTCATTAACTATTACCTTTCTATTGGGTACATCCACCTATATTACTGGTCCACCAAGCATGGCCTCGTGCGGTAGGTGAACCGATAAATGAACCATTACAACAAAGAAAGTAGGAGGAAAAATCCTCTCCGGCTTACACAATATTAAAACTATCTGCTCCTCCAATTTTTTCAAATCATTGTGTCTTTGTGTTTTCGAGCAGAGGTCTTGGAAAAAAAGTGCATAACTCAAACAATGTGTAAGGTTCCGAAACCCCACTAAACTTAATCTACGTTAATTAATCGCGTTCTACGTTAATTAAACCTTGTTAAGTTTAATCTAGTTTAAAAACAATTGGGTTTAGGTCTTGGACAGGGAGTTGAGCAGAGTTTGGACTTTACTTCAGTAGTTGAGGACCTTTCTGTAAATTACGTCGCATCATATGGACACCTTGTTAATCACTCATTGTGTAATTTTTCGTGTAGGTCATCTTTCGTGTTGGGCTTGATCTGATTCGAACTCATTCTTGGTCAATTGAGGTCTATTTGGCCTAAACTGAAATTTCAGGAAAAAGCCTGGACTTGCATGTGAAATGCAGGAAACTTTTGAGTTTAAAGGGAACTCAACGTCCCATTCTCTCCTTTTCCATCTTTTGTTTCTGGAAGCTCTTCTTCTCCTTCATAAATCCTTCTCTTTCACTTCCAATTTGAAGTGCCATGAGGTTGGGAGTCTTGCATGTGCTAGGGATCATCCCACTCACCTTCCTCTTCTTCTTTTTTGTGTATTTCCCCCATTAGAGTATTCCCTTCTCCAAGCTACAGCTACATAAGGTAAGGATTCACCTCCATTTCATGCATTTGGGTTTATTATAGGATTAAGGACCCAATTACATGACATGCATGCCATTTCACGTCCCATTCATCAATTGTGTGTTTTACTTGTAGAGAACCCATTTTCATTTGGAGGTTTTCCCTTAGCCACCCAATAAGAAGGACTTAGGAAAGGGCAAACACTGTTAAGGGGCAAGTATTAGAATTTATATGTATTGTATGTGTGATTAAGCTATGGATTTATGAGTTAGATATCTAAATTCTGAATTTCAGTCATTTTTCATTGTTTAATGGTGTACAAATGTGGTATGGATTGAGTTAGAGTGATAAAAATGGGATAGAAGAGTTTGTGGGCATTGAACACCATCAAGTATACTATAATCAAGTCATGTAAGCTCCTTACAACTCAGGTTCTGTGTTGATCCTACAATGAAACTGAGCTACAGAACCGAGTTCAGATTTCTGAAGTGTACGGCGAAGCCACGGCTAAGCCGTACATGTTCACGGTTCGAAGTCCTGAGAGCATCAAATTTGGCTTTTGTACTGCGGCTTACCCATGGCTGCACCGTAAAATGAGGTACAGCTAAGCCGTGCCCAGCCCGTGCCCAAGCCGTAAGCCTTCTTACGGCGGACTTTTTAGAGAGCTCTAGAAACCCTTCTTCTTCTATGGCTTCACACGGCTACACCGTGAAATGCCTTACGGTTAAGCTGTAAACCAACCGTAACCTAGCCGTAGGCTTAGCACGGCTAAGCCGTAGGCTGATTTACGGCTAAGCAGTAAATGCGCCTAAATTATTTGAGGAAAACTGAACCACTCGGTTAAGTCGTAACCTTATATACAGTTAAGGCATAAGAACCCAGTGAATAAAGGATATTGGGAACTCTCAATGACCTTGTAGGGCGTAGTATTGGCACCTTTCATACCTCCACACTGGTCCACTGGTAATCACATGTTGCAGAAATAAATAATTTCCAGATAATCTCCCAATGGCAAGTCATGGATGTTGGCATAAGAAGGGGTGTCCTGTGCGTACATGAGGAAATACCAAGACGTGGTAACACAACGACACCGGACGTCTTATGAGTATATCGTGTTGAATGTCCTTGGGGATCATCGGTTACCTAATATAGGGTGGATAATGATTTCTTGGATACTTACCTAATTTGAATGCATTCATCTCACTAACGTACAACACCTTCAACATGATTGTTATCGGATTCATTTCCTTTGGCAAACCCCGAGGCTATTCTGACCTGAGCTTCTAATGCGTGCGTGTGTGACAAGCCAGAGCTTCTACTGAGTGTGTGCTTGCTAGCCAAGGGTATAACCGAGGTTCCAGCCTTGTAGCTCATATACATATGCTTCGTGTAATCATCCGTCTGCTTTCATGATTAATTACACTTTTAGACTGATATCCCTTATGTATGTTATGATTAGTATGATTGAATCCGAGTCGGCACCACTTAACTTGTGTCCTTTGGGTATATGTATATCACTACTGCAGTAGTTTACGGAGAAGTTGTCGACGCTCCTCGGAAAGTTAGCTTGATCCCCTAGCGACCCATATGTATGCTCCCTTTTGGGAGAATAGAGCATCGTGGTTGCCCATTTGGTATGTAAGACGTTTAATTGTAACTCCTTACCCATTATCATTCATGCACCATATATCTAGTAAACTATCATTTCTCACTTTAATCAGTGTAAACTATTAAGTTCATTTGATATATTATGTTACACTTATCTCATATGCCTCGTTACTTGCTTAACCGTCGTGTTAACAATGTTACCCTTAGTATTGCAGGTACAGAACTCGGTCCCAACTCGGATGTTGACGCGCCCCAAGAGAGTGCCCCAACGGTACCTCGTGGTATAGATGAATGGAAGGATGACGATGTCTTTTATTAGTTATCCTACGGAGTGCGTCAGTTCTGGAGATGTTACGGTAACTTTTTGGTCTATTCTGGGAAAACGCAAATTGGTCTTTATATATCTAACTCCTTTAAGTAAATGTTGAACTGTACGAAATGTAATTGGAACCTTGAGCACTGCTATATACATATATCTATATGTTTATCTATGAATGACAACGGATATATTCTTTTAACTTGCTCTTGATTATTACTAGTATTTCGCAGGAACTCGCTTATGATGAGTTACATTTCTACGTGTGTTGGCATACCTCACACATTCCTGTGAAATCTCCCTTGTAGGAATTCGTGCACAATTCTTCAGGGCACGGATTTCTACGGGATTACGTATCCACGCCCTGGGGGCCCACTCAAATCCCCAAATTCTCAGGATCGGGGCTTGACACAATGTTGTAAAAATATCCTTATTCAGAAAGCCGTGCATACCAATAGGGAGGATGCGTTGGATAAGGATGTAGCAATCATGGCTCTTTAAACTAGATAATTTACCATTTTTCGAGGTTACACACCTCAAGAAGTTCGCTGCATAGCCGTCTGGGTATTTGATCGACTTCAAGAATTCATAAAACTCATCTCTCTGTTTTGTTTCCAAAGTGTAAGAGGCATACAGCTTCAAGCTGGATCTATCGCCCCTCTCCACTAGATGCAACTCTGGCCTGATGCCCATATTTTTTAAATCCTTACACGCTTTCTCTGTGTCCTTGGTTTTACCCTTTATGCTCAAAATTGTTCCAACCAAAGCTACACAAATGTTCTTCTCAATGTGCATAGGATCAAGGTTGTGTCAAAGTTTTTTGCAGCTCCAGTATGCCTATTCAAATAGGATGCTTTTCTTTGTCCAATTCAGCTCTTTAGAGTCACGTGGTTTTTTCATGTTCTTGCCAAACTTGATCGGTGCTAGTTCTTCTAGCTGTTCTAATATCTTCTGTAACAATCCGCTCCGTACCATCGAGGTATTGTCCGCTTTGGACTTCCCAGGAGGTCACCCATCCTGAAATTGTTCTGACTCTAGCACTCTTAACTTTATAGTTTTTATGGAAGTCCTCACGATTTTGTCCCCAAAAGGCGCCTCGATAGTTTAGAATGGATTATTACTTATATTCTTTCATTCAAATGTACTTTTGGGACTGGGTCGTTACAGGCCAACCAGCTTTCGCCGGATATGTCCCCATATCCACATATCTCGAACAATGTCGGACTGAAGACGGCTTCATCAGTGATGTGGGACTTCGTTCCTCCTCCTTCGTTCCCCTCCCCTATTTGTGGAGGGCAGGATTCGAGAGGGAGGCAGGATTCGAGCAGTCCTCGCCCACCACTCAGAGGAGAGCCATCCCCTGCTTTGATACCATCGGTAACAATCTGCTCTGCACCATCGAGGTATTGTCCGCTTTGGACTTCCCAAGAGGTCACCCATCTTGAAATTGCTCTGACTCGAGCACGCTTAACTTTATAGTTTTTATGAAAGTCCTCATGGTTTTGTCCCCAAAAAGCGCCTCGATAGTTTAGAACAGATTATTACTTATATTCTTTCATTCAAATGTACTTTTGGGACTGGGTCATTACATCTTCTGCACTGGTAAATCTAAAGAATTTTTTTCATGCTCAAGCTGACCGTTGAAGGCCTTGCTTCTATGCCATTTGTGGTTCAGTTCCAAGTATTTTCGATGGGCAATATATCCAATCTTATCTTTCAACTTCACCCTTAACGAACTGTCGTTACACAAGGGGCAAGCGTTATAACTTTTTGTACTCCACTCAAACAAGTTGCCATACGTAGGAAAGTCATTTATAGTCCACATCACAGCCGCATGCATCTGAAAGGTCTATTTATTAGAGGCATCAAAAGTGGATACACCATTATCCCACAAGTTCTTCAACTTATCAACCAAGGGCCTTAGATATACATCGATCTCATTTCCTAGTGAGCTTGGTCGGGGAATAAGTAATGACATCATAAAACTCCTTCATACACATCCATGATGGCAAATTATAAGGCATAAGTATGACAGGCAATATGCTATAGGAGGTGCTCATGTTACCGAAAAGGTTGAATTCATCGGTAGTTAACCCCAGCCTCAAATTACGTGTCTCTCAGGCAAACTTTGGATATTTCTTATCAAATTCTTTTCATGCCACGGAGTCAACTGGATGCCTCCTATCCCATCATCAACACGCTTTTTACTGTACCATCTCATATCTGTGGCTGTCTTCCTTGACATATACAATCTGTGCAACCTTGGTGTCAATGGGAAGTAACGGAGCACCTTATGAGAGATCTTCTTTCGCTTGCCATCATTGACCTTGTATTCAGGCTCTTAACATTCTGGACATTTATCCAATTGAGCATTTTCCTTCCAATACAACACATAATTGTGTTTGTAAGCATCTATGTTGTTGTATCCCATGCCCAAGTCACGTAATAATTTCTTCGCCTCGTAAACTGAGGCTGGCACCACATGACCTTCGATTAAGAAGTATTTAAAAATCTACAGAACCTTGTCGAACAACTTATTGCTACACCCACTTTCAACCTTTACATGCAATATCCTAACAACAAACACTAACAGAGTATCTAAGCTCTTGCATCCTGGGTATAGGCCATGCTGGGAAGCCTACAACAATCTTTCAAAATCCTGCACATCATCCCTCTCTTGAGTATCTTCCTCTAAGTAAGTTCTCCTATGATGGTCCTCTATCAACTCATCGTATTCATCTTGATTCTCTTCCAATTCATCCTTGCTCTCATCCGAATCATCGGGTTGAACTATAGGTTCCCTGTGAGCTATCCACTGTTGGTATGAGACTATCATTCCATGAATGTGCAAATGACTTCTCACGATTCTATAGTCATGCCTCCGATGGTTATAACAATCATTACATGGGCACCTAATGACCGCGACCCCATTCGAATTCGCCTTCGCAAAATCAATAAATAAATTCACCTCGGCCGTGTACTCCACACTAAATTGGTTCTGATAATGTAATATCAAAATTTGTCCATATCTAACCTAATCACAAGCAATTAGAAGTTAGAAATTGCTCCATGTGTGATATCTTTAACAGGAGGTTTCATTTAATGATGGCAAGTCTAATCTCTTGAAACTTTATCATACAAGTTTTAGCTCTAAAAGAAGAAATAAATACCCAAAACTCATTAGTCAAAAATTCTGCAAAGAAGAGAATTACTCTCTCGTGTATATTAAATGCATTCATGTTTGAACTATAAACTAATTTACAAAAAATGGACTTCACCCGCCCTATTTTGAGATAGTAAATGTAATAACAAAGACCCAAATGAAGTTAGTATGATACTATTAGTATGACATTTATTATGCTATGCTTGAGTGAAATTATTAGGGGTTGTGAAGCCTCTATTGTGTAATAAGATGTCAGTCCTATCGAGTCCAATTGGGGTCAACTAATCCGTGAATTGGCATTCATCTCACTTTAGCACTAATCAACCTTTTATTCGATATTGGATTGATCATTGTAAAACAATGCATTTCATCCAAGATGAACAATTGTCAAACTATGAATCCTTTAAATGAGGGTTAAGATAATTAATTGTCCCCTAGTTTTTCACTTTATCTATTTTATAAATCATTCTGTCACTTTATCCACAATTGTCATGCATATAAATGGGCTTCTTAAGGGATAGCTATTTGCATGCAAGGGGTCATTTGCTTTGGATAGAAATAGTTGTTTAGTTATATTAATGTATAAGGTGTATCCCAATTAAATTTGATTAGGTTTGACTCTAGTGATTGGAATCTGTAGTTGGATACTCCACCTGAACCTAATTAATCACAGTCGTATACAAGTTGTTCACATTCAACTGGATTTTACCCAAACCAGATTGATTTACAGCTTTAACTTTATTACCTAAGACAAAACAGTATTTTCGTTGGACAATTAGGCCATGAGTTAAGCCATGTGGTCTATGGAAATGTACAAATGTGTGGGCCAAGCATACCATCAAATCTAGGATTGCCATTTGATAATTAGCTTGCTTTAAATGGGACAAAAGTTGGATCATTCGAATTGTTTAGAATAATTATGTTCAACTTCTCTTACCTAGGCCCTAACATGTATTTAGCTTAGTTACAGCATGATGGAGAACTTTACCCTTGATTTTCTCAAGCCAAAAGATGGGTATGAGATGTTTCTTTATTTATTTCATGAACATGGTGTGTGTGTGTGTGTGTGTGTGTGTGTAGAATAAGCTTGACAATGGCCAAGTTTTTTATTCCACTATTTCTTATCCTTGTCATTTGACTTCTGATGTTGCATTCATAGCATGTGTCTTTTTTATGAAAGGTAAAATTCATTAGAGAAAGCTAGCAGTACAATAGAGATACAGACAAGCTTATGAACACCGCCGATGACCAAACAACAGCTGTCAAAAGAATGAACATAACAACAAACATACCATGTGTTCATATGCATACTGGAACAATGGTTTAATAAGCTTAGTAGGGGAAATGTTATATGCTAGACCAATTCAAAACAGAAAAAAAACATGGTTATTATTTTGTATCAGAAACAACATGTCAAGATTCAAGTTTCAAGAATGTGATCTGGTTGTTGAAAAGAAAATGGTTCTAAATAGTAAATTTCATGGTATTAAAACCCAACATTTCCACAAATTAAACCAAGATTTTAGAGATTAAGGGAGGGAGGTATTACTTGAAGAGGCGATCGGAGAGGAGAGAGAGAGGACAGAAGAGGTCCACTTGCAGAGATGACCTCCTAATGGCTGGCAAAGGCAGTGGTAGTGGAATGCAGAGGCACCGGTAGAGGATCACAGAGGCACCAGCAGCGGATCGCAGAGATAGTGGCAGCGGCTCACAGATCGAAGACAGCGAGAGAGAGAGAGATCGGAGAGAGAAAGAGAGCAGAGAAAGAGCGAGAGTAAGCAGAGAGAGTGAGAGAGAGATTGGAGAGAGAGAGAAAGCAGAGAGAGACTGAGAGTAAGCAGAGAGAGCGAGAGAGAGAGAGGGATCTGAGAGAAAGCAGAGAGAGAGCGAGAGTAAGTAGAGAGAGCGAGAGTGAATAGGGAGAGAAAGTAGGACAGAGAGCGGGAGAAAGAGAGAGAAAGTAGAGACAGAGAGCGAGAGAGAGAGAACAACGAGATTGGAGAGAGCAAGAGAGAGATTAGAGAGATCGGAAAGAGCTAGAGATCAGAGAGAGTGAGAGAAAGAGAGCAAAGAGATAGAGAAACTAATTTAGGGGCGAGAGAGAGAGCAAGAGAGAGAGATCAGAGAGAGAGAAAGCAGATGGAGAGAGCAAAGAGAGAGCGAGAGTAAGCAGAGAGAGCAGGAGACAGAGCAGAGAGAGTGAGAGAAAATAGAGACAGAGAACGAGAGAGAGAGAACAACGAGATCGGAGAGAGTGAGAGAAAGATCAGAGAGATCGGAGAGAGCGACAAATCAGAGAGAGTGAGAGAAAGAGAGCAGAGAAAGAAAGAAACCAATTTGGGGGCAAGAGAGAGCGAGAGATCAGAGAGTGAGATTGGAGAGAGAGAGAAAGCAGAGAAAAAGTGAGAGTAAGCAGAGAGAGAGCGAGAGAGAGAGAGCAGAGAGAGCAAGAGTAAACAGAAAGAGAGTGAAAGAAAGAGAAACCAATTTGGGGGTGAGAGAGATCAAAAGATTAAAGAGTGAGACCGGCGAGAAATGGATTTTGGGGCGAAAGAGAGAGTGAGAGATCAGACCGTGATAGAGAAAAACATGTTTGGGGCGGGGGAATGAAAAAGGGAAAGTGGTGGCACGAAGTTTGATAGCATCCTTACTGATGATTAATTTTCGTCACAAAAATTAAAATTTGGTCGACAAATGTTCATCCTTAAACCTTTACTGACGTAAACCATTTTCATCGGTAAAATTAATTTTTACCGACGTTTAATAAAAAAACATCTACAAAATGTGACTTTTACCAACATAAAAAATTCGTTGGCAAAAAAATTCATATTTTTTGACCAATTAAGTAGAAAATTTTGTAAATTTATTGACATCTATGCATTTTACGTCAGTAAAAGGTCAAGCTTTACCGACGAAATTATTAAATGCTGGTAGATATACAATTTTCACCAACGAAATAATATGCATCGGTAAATACTTGTCCAAGCTTAGTATTTACTGACGAAATTATGAAACCGTCGCTAAAAATATTAACGACAAAAATAAAAACGTTGGAAAAAGTCAAATCCTGAGATTTAGCGACGCTTATTTTCCCTGCTAAAAAAAATTGGCTTAAATACTGTATTTTATTTTATTTTTTTCTAAAAATGAAGATAATTCGCTTTCTACTTTTGCTGATGAAAACATAAATATCGTCGGTAAAATTCTAGTTTTGCCGACGTTTAATATAAAACATCGGTAAAAGCTTGGACTTTTACCGACAATTTAAAAAAAATGTCGGTAAATATGTCGTTTTCACCAACAAAATTAGAAGTGTTGGTAAAGGATAGTCTTTAGCGACGAAATGATAAAAACGTCACCGAATAACATCGCCAAAGGTGCAGCTTGTTGCAGTGCCTCAAGTGCCACCTAATGTGGAAAAAGAAATGCAAGAGTTGTTGGATGCAATAAAACTAAAAAGGTTGTCAGAGAGAAAAGAAGAGAGGAGGAATTTGAAGCCTGTAGGAAAGAAGTTTTTGGGTATGGAGAGGGAGATATTATTTCCTCCGATGATGATGAGGATTCAAATTTAAGGAGGGCTAGAAAAGAAAGTTTGAGGTAACTTCAGGAGGAGGAGGAGAAAAGAAAGATGCAATATGAGGCAACTATGAGAGGTGACCAACTTGATGAGGGTGGCTCATCCAAATCGAGGCAAGGGGGTTTACATCTAGCATTTAGTCAAAAACAACCCCACCTCATAGATATTAAGGATGATGATGAACCTCCTATACCGGCACCTCGTAGGCCAATTGTGGTGGGTCCAATGGACCCATTTGCATGCAGAAAACCAACAGCCAAGTAACCCAGTATTATTAAAGCACTAAAGAGAAAATTTAATAAAATAAGAGAAAATTTGATAAGAGCTACTAGAAAGTTCTCTTTAGATGTGGCCATTCCACCACATAAAGCAAACTCTCCTTATTTTACCACTATGTTAAATACAATAGCGGAATATGATCCTGCTATAAAGGCACCACCCCATATGAAATTGGTCATCTCTGTATTAAAAAAAATATATGAGGAGTTACAGCTCTGGGTGGAGACTTTTAAGAGGATTTGGAGAGAAAGGGGCTGCATACTAATATATGATGGGTGGACGACCCTCACAAAATGTCATATCTTGAATTTTCTAATTTATTACCCTTTGGGAATAGTTTTTATGAAATCAGTTGATGCAACTGATTATGTTCAAGATGTTAGATACAACAATAAGTTGTGTAAAGAAGTGATTAATGATATTGGAGCATATTGTGTAGTTTAAGTTATCATTGATAATGTTGCAAATATAAAGGAAGCAGGGATGATGCTTATGCAACAGAGGGCAAATATTTTTTTGTCACCATGTGCAGTACATTGTATAGACTTAATGCTTGAAGAAATTGTCAAAGTAAATGTCATAAAACAAGTGATTGAAAAGATGAAGAGAATCACTAATTTTTTCTTCTAGTTTTATAGACTTGTTTCAATGATGAAGAAATTTACAAACAATCATGAACTGCTGCGGCCTGGTGTTATTCGATTTGCTACCCACTTTATAGCCATCGAGAGTATTTACAAGTATAGGGGAGGGCTTCTCCAACTCATTAAATCAGATAAATGAATGAATTCTAAGTGGGAAAGCAGCCAACTCCCCTAGCAAAAGAAGTATGCAAGACTATTGAGTCCAATAAGATTTGGATTCATGTTAAAAATTGCTTAAATGTTCTTGAGCCTCTAATAAAAGTTCTTCGATTGATTGATGGTGATGATAAGCCAATTATGAGCTTCTTACATGAGGCCATGGAGAGAGTGAAGATGGTTATTGAAGCAAATTATTGATATTATACCAAATATTGGAGGATCATTGACAGTCATTGGAAGCGTCAATTGCATCATGACTTACACACTGCTGGTAAGTGGAGACTGATTTTTGTTGACTTTTATTACTATATTAAATGCTTTTTAACATATTATTCACTTAATTTTTTACATTTAATAGGTTACTTTCTTAATCCACAATTTCGATATAAATTTTTGGATCGAAATATAACTGATGAAATTCGAGTGGGGATGAAAAATGTTATTAAAAGACTAGCAAATGACACCGATGCAGCTATTAAGGCAACAAATCAAGTAAGTAAATTAAAAAGTAGAGATCTTATATGGTGTCTTTCATCTTTTTCAATTTAATATATATCATTTTTCATTTTTAACAGTTGATAATTCTTTTTCTTCTTTAATGTCATTAGATTGATGCATAAAATAAAGTTATTGGAAGTTTTGGCACCACCATTGCTCGAAGAGCTGTCACGCAGATATATCCTGGTAAGGATTGTAAAATATAAATAGTAAATTATATTTTATTATTCAAAAATTCAAAAATTGAATGTTTAATTTTATTTTCTTTTATTTTTAGCTGAATGGTGGTTGAATTATGAAGAGAGTGCTCCACCATTAAGGGCGATTTTAATTAAAGTTCTTAGTCAAACTACATCATAATCAAATTGTGAAGGAAATTGGAGTACCTTTGCTTTTATCCATATGAAAATAAGAAATAAAATCACGATGGATAATTTGAACAAATTGGTTTATATCCACTATAACCTCAAGTTTCGCAGTTGAAATCAAAGAAGAAGAGTATTTGAGGATCAACAAGATTACTTTTGCCCAATTAATTTAGACTATATTTTTTCAACAGAAGATGATTTGTTAGGTGAGTGGCTAGAGGAGGTAGAAGAACCATTATTAGATAAAAATCCAGAGCTAGCGGAAATGGTTGAAGACATGATTAGAAAGAAGTTTGAGCCAACGAAAGCTTATGAATGATTATAAGAGATTAATTTGACACAACAATAGAGGGGTACCATGGTTGATCCTACAAAAGTAAGTGGAAAGGAGGTGGGTGAGTAGAGTGAGTCAAGTATCTCTACATCTTCCACATCAGCAGGAATTCCTCTTGATTCTCTTGGGACTGGTGATTATTATAGAGATAATGAGCCATCAGTATATAAGAGAGTTGAGCATTTTCCTGGTGCTTCAGATTCAGATCCCCATCATGGTTATGTATAATATGTCTTATAAACTAAGATAGAGGGTCAAAGAGTGGGGGAAGGTACTTCTGCGGGCAATATTGGAGAACAGCAGGCTATGTATGTATACAACCCTCATTGGCCAACTCAGTTGCCTCTAGTTCCACCATCACAACCGTGGTATGAGCAAGGAATGATCCAAAGTGAGCCCTAACAAACTATTTTTGTTTCTCATGAATTTTTTAATTAAATTTGGGCCCCCAGTCATCTCAATTTACTGAAGATAGCTCATTGTATTATGAAGCGATCTTCACTCCTCAGCAACAATATCAATATGGCCAATGGTATAGGAGTGCAATGGGAGAGTTTGGATTATATTATTATAGCCCATACCTAAGAAGAAGAAATGATGATGACGATGATATCGAGCCTGAGTGACACTCACTTGGAATTAGGTTGTGCATTCATTATCTCCAATTGCTTTATGATTTATTTTACTGTCATTATGTCATATGCTATGTTAATGTTCGTGTTCTTGAATTTCACAACTTACTTGATAATTAAGTGATAAATTGATAATTGATGAATGATGATTGATAAAGCATGATAGGGGTATATAGTTGATACTATACCAGATACAAGACTACAAGTACAATACAATTCCACTATATATAAATTATAAATAAGCTGTATTCTTTAAAATTTCATACTAACAGATAGTTCATATTTCATATGTTATAATTATGGTTCTTACAAGAAAAAAAAAATTTAGACATGACAGCAATACAGGATATTATAACTTAGGGGCACTGATATTTTGGTTTATATTTATTACTAATGGGAAAAAAAACATTGTTTTCTAGCCTTTTCTAATATTTTGGATTTTTGGATATTTTTTCAAATTTGTTTGGATTAAAAAAATTCACACTGCGACGACCGCAATGGACAGCGAATCGCGACTGATACCGATACCATATCGATTTTTTAGACCGATCGATACCGTGACCGATACCACAATTTTCATTTATGCCTTTGAGAGCTGATACCACAATTTTCATCTTTGCCTTTGAGAGCTTTGGCCCACTCAAGCCCAACCTTTCATATACTGAGGTTAGGGTAAAGATAAACCCAAGCCCATCCGAACCTTTCACATACCTGCTCTCCAAACCTTTTTCCAACTAAATATGGGTGGAGTAAACATCAATTGAAGAAACTTTCAAGAAATAAATTAGTTAGTGTTAGGTTCTTCCATGCTTAGTGTTGGCTCATTTATTTATTGGACTTTTCCTTGAATCCAAGCACCATGAAGCAAAATAGCCAATCACATCATGTATACCCTCTTTTTTCTTCTTCTTTTTCTTATACGAGAGAGATGAAAAATTATCTTAGTTCTAAACCAGCCTAATCTGTCAACCTAGGGGTCATCTGTAGGTCTTCCATGCTCATGTGTATGTTTTGCCTATGCACGCAGCTTCCGCCATCCTTTGTATCTCCCGAGTACACACCACCATCTTGTCAATTGGCTGTATACTACTTGAGGTGCTCTGGCACCGCTAGGGATCGATGGCACGTATGCTGGGCGAGAAGATGCCTATATTGTGGACGCATTGCTAATCACGTACGTTTTCATTTCCATTTACTCTTGTTTTTAAGTAGAACAAATTCAAGAAAGGAAAGAAATATTAATTACAACATTGCAGCACATGTGGCCGAAACCATTAGTTTCCTCGGGGACCCAAGAAATGAACTAAAGAAAGAGAGAACCAAATGCAAATATGCACGCTCTTTGGATATGTATATATATCTCTAGGAATTCTGATAAAAATAATGCCTTTTAACTTTATTTGGAAGAACATTGGGAGAATAAGGAGCTAAAGGCGAGTGGAGAGCATGAAAGAGGTGAAAATTCCAAAATGAAAAATCCAAAAACCTAACTTTTTGTTTTTTTGACAAAAAAAAAAAATCTCCCACAACCCAAAAAAATTCTTCCACAACCCTAGTCACCTCCAAGGTCTTGTTGGAAAAAGCGGCGCAATGAAAATACTCACGATCAACAGATCAACCACGATGAACACAAGCAATCACACCATCAAATAATTATATACATAAAAACAGTAATTTTACGTAGTTTGACAACCTTACCTAGTTTACAAAAGAGAGAATTTATTTATCATAATCCCATCTTAATCATCTCAGGATTTAAGGTCACAGTACATCAATATATATATAGTTTTCGCTTTCTTGGCCAATAAGAAAACCCATGCATAATGACTAAAATATCCCTAGCTTTGAACCTCGGTTCTAGTTAAACCAGACGACTGATTCGGCTAAACCATAATATAAGACAAAACCCAACACGTCTGCCGCTGGCCGGGCGGCACTGAAATATTAACCACCATTTTAAATATCTTCCTTCAATATTTCACTCTTAGACTGTTTGAAAGAAGCTCATTTTGGAGTAACTTCTAAAATTCAGTAGAAATTAGAAATTAGGCAATCAAACTCTTAATAACCGTTACACTCTCATTTTATGTCTAAATATTTCTTTTGAGACATTTAGCTTGATTTATAATAAATGGACCACCGATCCTGTTGTCTTGCATTTTTTTTTGTCTTCTTAAATATTTGATGAAGTTAGAGTGGCTTTTATTTCAAAAGTAGAAAAGAATCTCACTTCGAGACTGGACCCAGTACGGAGTGGGAATGGGGAGGTGTGTATTATGTGAAGGAATGGAGAACAGGAGAGAGAGGCAGTTGTGTTTATGAAGTGTTGGGAAGTCTGAATCCATCGAGGCTTTGGAGAAATCCTGAGTTAAAGGAGTAGAGCTCTATAAAAATTAGATCTGCTCAAAAGAAACTCCGTTCCATTGCATGGGGTATCTTCAAAAATTTTACTTTAATAATAATTGGTCCTACTATAAGATCGATCACTTGATTAATAATATCATTTATAAAATCTTATGGATATTAATAAATTATTTTTTTGATTTTTTATTAAACAAAAATCTGATAGTGGAACCCAACTCTTCGAGGGATAAATTTTAGGGATACCCTATAACCTGGAATGGCCATTTATTTTGGACGCCAGTAACTTTAAACAGTTAAGTCAAAGCCGCAGAGGATCAAAGGGCGGTGAGGGAGCAGTGTTTTTAGCTGTTAGGTGGGGTAGCAGTTAAACCTCCTCGCGATGGTTGTTGTGCTTCAATCCAGTTGCCTACCCAATGCCAAGGATTTTTGTGATTTTGTATCAGGTTAAAAGTAACAAGTAATAAAAACCAATCTCCCAGAACATGCCAGCAACGTAAAAGAGGCAAGAAAGATCTAAGTGGGTCAAGTCCATTTCAACTATATTCCAATCCACATTACTCATTTCTCTCTGTAAGGCCCCAACCACCTCTCTCTCTCTCTCTCTCTCTCTCATTGATGGATACCATCTTACCAGCTGTCTTCTAACAATCAAGAGGCTCTTAAATTGGTATAGCTTGGTGGAGTTGGCATAGATCAGTGATGAAGCACTTTCATGAGCTGAACTATAAATAAAATAAAGGGAATTGACTGAGGTTTAATTCCAATTGATGCTTGTTGCCTTGGTTGGCTACTAAGAGTTTGGGAGGTGAGGAGATTGTGTGGTAGTATGGTAAAAAAAGCTTGCAGAAGAGGGGTAGTCTCAAGACTCTCTCTCTCTCTCTCTCGCTCTCTCTCTCTCTCTCTCTCACACACACACACACCATTTTTTGTAGCTTTGTGTTTTCAATCCATTAGGTAATCTTTTTTTTTTTTTTTTTGTGGGCTTATCCTTTCTGTTTTGAAAAAACAGTGGGGTTGTAAGGTTCTCAATTTGGGAAAAGAGGTAGAACAGAAGAGGAGAAAAGATGGTAGCTCCCTTGTCAGCATGGCCTTGGGACAACTTGGGTAGCTTCAAGGCATGGATAGTTCATATCGCAGCCCATAATTTCTCTTCCCATTTCATGTTTCTTTCATTTTCTTTATTGGGTTATGTTCTTTTCTTCTAATGATCTCTAGTCCTCTTGTGCAGTATGTATTATATGGCCCCCTTGTTGCAAAGGCATTCCACTCATTGCTGTATGAAGATGGCCAAAGAGATTTCAGATGTATGCTCATTCTCATTCTATGTGGTCTCAGAGGCCTCATTTATCAGCTGTGGAGTTCATTTTCCAACATGCTATTCCTTACCAGAAACCGCAGAATTCTTAAACAGGGTGTAGATTTTAAGCAAATAGACAGAGAATGGGACTGGTAATGCTATTTGGATCCAGCTCTCTTGGTTTTTCATTCAATAAAAAACTATTTTGAAATGTGTTAGTTGTAAATGTGTTTGTATTGATGGTGTTGGAATTGAGTCTGTATACTATCTTATGTTGGGCAGGGATAATTTCATATTACTTCATGGTTCGATGGCAGTCATGGCTTGTTACAGTTTCCCATGCCTGACAACTCTTCCAATTTGGAACTGGAAAGGGGGTATCTATGCATTGATTCTCCACATGGGAGTCTCAGAGCCTTTATATTACTGGATACACAAGAGATTACATACTGGCTATCTGTTTACCCATTATCATTCACTGCACCATACTTCTGCTGTGCCACAGTCCTTTACAGGTACAGACCAATAAATACCCCCATCAGCCTTTTCAGGTAATGATTGTATGGTACTTTCCGCAGTAGTTTCATTTTCCATGGAAAGTGGAAACTCTGAAATAATATTTTGTGGATTTAGTAACCAATATTTGGTTTGTGAAGCGTTGAAATGTGTTTCTGTGCTTGAGTAGAAAATGGTTTTCCACTGCTTGGGTCTGAATCTACTTTTCAATGAATTGTGAAAACGCCTCTACCTCAGAGAATGAAATTTGTGGAAAATATTAATGAAGGACAACAAATAAATTTGGGAAATTTTCAATATAGTATGAAATGGCTCAATTTCAAAAAACTATATGAAGATTTGAATATTTTAAAAAGTATAGAAGTTTTTCACAATTCTTTTGATCAAGTTTTCTATATGAAAAATCATTTTTTTACAAAATGGCAAAAATACCCCTATGGGATTTTTTCAAAATTTTTCAATAGATCATTTAAGAGAAATTATCAAAGTCAACAAAGACCTAGTGGGGCCCATTTCAACTACCTTGATGCATGGATGGTTAAAAAATGATTAAAAATTACTAAAAATCTATCTTTAATAAATGGTTTTGATCTATTATGTATTGATACTTTAAAATAGCTAATGTATCGTGTTGTATCATATCCGATACTTTATTTTTTATGTGTAAAATCGATGTTCTTACTGTGTCTATAGCACATCCTTACCATATCATGTTATGTCGTATCTGGACATCACAAGTTGTGATCATTAAAATGACCAAATCTAGAGAAAAAAGAGGTTAAAAAAGACAAAAATCCATTATAAGAGATGACTATTTTTGTTATTTCTCAAATTTATATAAAGGACTTGATTGAAAGAATTGTGAGAAACTTTTATATTTCTTTTGAAGTATTCAAATCTTTAGGCAAAAGTCAAAAGTTATATTCTTTTTTGAAAATTTTCCCAAAAGTTATTCTACCTTGGAAACCATTTTCATATTCAGCATGAACATAAAATACTTTTAGGATGTGTTTATGCAACATTAAAATTCAATAGCACTATTGATTGCTTTCTACCATACTGCGCTGGAAAGTGGTTCTAACCGCTTCGCATATAAGGAAAAATAGTTCAGTGTATTTTTTTTTCTGTACGGAAAAGCACTGCCTCTTCTTAATCATTACTTCAAAATTTTTCACTATTAAAGCAATGTGTTGAATTATAGGAAAACACCCCCGGAACTTAGCAATTGCCTTCTTTTTTCTACTACTTAGGCAAACTTTCTTTGCAGCAAATAATAATTTTAGCATCAAACTGAAATTACTCAGTGCGGTTCACATTCGACCATTTTTGAACTGCTTGGTCTGGTTCAATTAACATGCTTATCTTCATTTATTTATTTTTTTCAGCTGGGCATGCGACGCTGTTGGAGCACCTAATTTTGACCATAGTAATGGCAACCCCTATCATGGGGGCTTCTTTGATTGGATCCGGATCCATAAGCCTCATCTACGGCTATGTTTTCATCTTTGACTTCTTGCGAAGCATGGGGCATGGCAATATAGAAGTTATTCCACATGGCCTATTTGAGACATTTCCCTTCCTAAGATACCTTATCTACACCGCAACGTAAGTAAATTACAAAGATATGCATGTGCAAGTGTTACTGTATGATTGCAGAGTGATGAGTGCTAATTCATGGGGTAATGAGATGGGAAGAAGAGCTGCATAGCAGCTTTTTGAAATTTCATCTCATTGTGATTATCCTAGGATTGTGATCCACCCACAAATATCTGCAGCGATTGGAATCAGTTGAACCTAGATCACATGGCTAGAGTTTTTGGAATTATATGAACTTGTGATACAGTACATATTCTCCCCTATGCATCTCATGCGCTTGCATGGAACATAAAATATCATCCCAGCCCCATCTTACAAATGGGAGTCATTCACCGAGGTCCTATTAGATCAAGAGAATCTATTTTCTGGAGATATATGGTAGAATCTAAAGATTGGTTATGCTTTTGATCATGTCATCTTTGTGATCAATTTAAACAGGTAAAAGTGGTTCTTGACCCATCCTCACTCAATTCCCTAAAATTCAAGAAGTTGTTTAGACCACTTCCGCTGTAGCTAATTTTCCTGACTTCTCTTTTTTTAATAACAAAAGAAACTTGAAATTCAATGCAAACCATTCCTTGTACTTATGATGGGCTTATATGCAGGTACCATAGCCTGCACCATGCAGAGATGGACACCAATTACTGCCTCTTTATGCCACTTTATGACAAGTTGGGGAATACGCTTAATGCAAAGTCATGGGAGCTGCACAAGGAGATAAGTACAGGTGCATGTGGATCCAATTGAATTTTCCATAAACTGTAAATAACCCATGTTGGGAGCATGTTTAAAATTTAGGATTTCTAATTTGAACTTGTGCTGTGGCTAATACTCGTGTAATCAAGGTTAGGTAACCCTGTCAGGTGAGGATGGTTAGATTCAAAGGTTGATTCACAAGCAAGCATGGAAAGGATTTATTCAGTAGTGTTAGATGATAGTAGGCATCAAATTAAATCTCATTTTCTTACTGCCATGACCGATACTAATGTTGCTAGTCTACATCCACTACAAAAGTAATTGCCGGTGTGGCCTTTCAACCCATTCTATGTAAAAAAATTACATTTTCTTCAAAGCTGCACATTCTGAACTAATCCGTGTAGGACACTAAATCAGTACCAGTAAACAGAGATACATTCGACCTTACAATACCTTATAACAACGCTAGACCATATATATCAGTATCACCTATTTACTTGTATCAATCTAGTTCTAGTTCACTTAATTTTAAGTAGATACATCTTTTAGACTTAATTACTGTCTTAAAAAATGTTAAGGCATGGGGCGATGTGTTCTAATTGCCCGAAGCATCTGGCGAAACCCCCATGATGTACCTTTCTCATAATTAATAATTAATAATTACAAGAACATAGAACATATTAGAAATAAATAGAAAATAGATGTAGTTTTTCTAATTTTAGCCTTGTAATAATTAAGTACGGTTGATTTAATGCAACCCTAGTTATAGCAGTCTTAAGTTAGAAAAATTATTTAAGTTCTTGAATTTACAAACCATTGTTGGATGTGTAAGGGGGTTTACATCACTTGGTTAGTTTAACTCAAGCACACTTCATTGAAGTCTTCCCTATGAGCAAAATTGCAAGTCAATCTTCAAATGTAGGCTCCAAGGCATTTTTGGAGTGCCTTGCCTTGAGGCAAGCCTCAAGGTGTATGCCCCAAATGCTTCTAAAACCTCTCTGATTAGCAAATTTTGACATAAAATAGATTCATATCTGACTGCAAGATGTACTCATATTGCACTTTGATTGTACTAATGCAGCGCAAAACGATCGAGTGCCAGACTTTGTTTTCCTAGCTCATGTTGTTGATGTGACTTCCTGCATTCACGTGCCATTTTTCCTTCGCTCCTTCTCCTCACTACCATTTGCCATACATTTCTTCCTGTTACCCGTGTGGCCCTTCGCATTCCTAGTCATGCTAATGATGTGGGCTTTATCTAAGACATTCTTGATTTCCTTCTACATTTTGAGGGATAACTTGCACCAGACATGGGCAGTTCCAAGATTTGGATTCATGGTAGGCTTTCAAGATTCTTTCAAATGCAACATTGCGTCATGCATGTTTGGAGTAGCCTATGCTTAACTGCTTGCTGATTTTTTTTTTTTTTTGAATTCTATTTTCCAGTATTTCTTACCCTTTGCTACAGATGGTATCAATAGCCAAATAGAACAAGCAATTCTAAGGGCTAATAGATTGGATGTAAAGGTCATTAGCCTAGCAGCACTAAACAAGGTAGTTCCTTTCTATTTTTCTTCTTGATAGAATGACCTATCTTAGATAGATAACTATCTTAGATAGATAACATAAAGAAGTGGAAATTGATCTCTTCCTTCTCCCTAATTGCATTCTGAATTGTTATCGGATCATACTTGTTTATTTTTCTTCCTAGTTTTACAGTATGGGGTAACACAAGATATATTCATTATGATATAATTAGCTTTTTGAAATATGATGCTAATCAATTTTGTGCCATTTTCTTCTGCCAACAGAATGAATCGCTTAATGGAGGCGGGAAGCTATTCGTGAAGCGGTACCCAAATCTGACAGTGCGAATTGTCCATGGAAACACCTTAACCGCAGCTGTCATTCTGAATGAGATTGATAAGAATGTTGAAGAAGTGTTCTTGTCAGGGGCTACTTCAAAGCTTGGAAGGGCCATTGCCCTCTATCTTTGTAGAAAGAAAATCAGGGTCATGGTAAATCCTCAACAGTCTTCACATTTATAATTCCCTAATCACATAATTTTAGTAACTTCAATTATAATTAGAAAAAAATATATTCAGCTATCATCATCAGCTGTTCTGTGAATTATCATATGAATCTCTCCGGAAAGTGATCTTAAAATGGAGATACTGCATTAATTTGAGATAAGGGATAGGGAGAAGAACTTGCTTAAACCAACTTCTCTATTGCCAAAATTGAATGATGTGGTGGCAATGGCAGATGCTTACTCCATCCAGTGAGAGATTCCAAGCAATTCAGAAGGAAGCACCAGCTGAATGCCAACAATATCTAGTCCATGTGACCAAGTACCAAGCCGCGCAACACTGTAAGGTACTAAACAAGCAACAGATAATCTTTGCTCATTGGAGACTTGGGGCCATCAATGTACATGTTTCTACCTCACATTTTTATGTTTCAATGTTCTGTAATTTAGACATGGATAGTCGGTAAGTGGCTGTCACCAAGGGAGCAAAGGTGGGCACCACCAGGCACTCACTTTCACCAATTCGTCGTTCCACCCATCTTTAGCTTCAGGAGGGACTGCACTTATGGAAACCTCGCTGCGATGAGATTGCCGGATGACGTTGAAGGGCTAGGATCTTGTGAGGTAAGCCATGGTCTTGCTGCGTACTTAATATTGTTCCATAACTTCATTAGTAGACTCTGCTCTTACATTCATGTATCATTCGTTTTTGGCCGTTTGATCAGTACACACTGGGAAGAGGAGTGGTTCACGCATGCCATGCTGGCGGTGTGGTCCACTTTTTGGAAGGTTGGACCCACCATGAAGTGGGCGCAATCGATGTGGACAGAATTGATTTGGTGTGGGAATGTGCCTTGAAGCATGGACTAAAACCAGTCTGAAGAATTGAAGAGAAAAGACTCCTCACATTCTCCCTACTGCATGGTTCATGTTATGTTTAGCAGATATTCATGACTGGAGACCAAAAAAAAAAAAAAGTGTCAAAACTAAAGCAAGGATGTAACAACCTGGGAATTATATTTAGAGACTGATTTATTATAATTCAAGGTATTGTTCGACGGGTACTGCATTGCACTAAAGACAGCAGACTTCTATTTATTTTACCTTTTTATCATTAAGAGTTCACATGGTTTGTTCTTTTGATAACTGAAATTTTAGGTTTTATGGGACTATGTTCCCATGTTAGCCTTGCACTGAGCCGAACTTTGTAAAAACTCCTATGGATGGCAATGGGTCAGGTTAAACGGGTTAAATGTATAATTTGCCCCCTTCTGGGGCCAGTTTGGTTTTCGTTTTATTGTGTTTGGGACAGGTACATGTTCATATATATATATATATATATATGCCAACCTGCGTCAATTTGGGGATGGGTACAGAACTTGGTCACCCCAACTCATTTACCCATTGACACAGGAGCAGATGGCTCGAATTTATTGGACCCTATGACTAATCAGCCATTGACTCGTTAGATCTACTTGATCAATCAAATGGCCTTTTGATCTATCTCAATCATGGCCATATTTGATAAAAAGGGATCAAATCATAATTTGGACGGCCATGATGGAACCAAAACAGTTTTGACACGAAAGTTCTAAATTAATTGAGGGGGTCACATAATACCCTTCAATTAGGATGCCCAGTTTTGGTTGTGATTTTCAATTTTGAATCCTTTTCTTAATTGGATTCTTCATTAAGCTGGCTAAGGAATTCTTCTCTCTTTCTATTTTTGATAGAAAGATTCTTAGATAATTTTAATGAGAAACTAACATGGAGTCAACAATTAGATATTGTTTAATCAATTATGGGGAAGAAAACTATCAGACCAATATCTCATTTATATATTGAGCATGCCTAGCTAACTCGTGAGCTACTGCATTCACATCTCTATCCAAATCCTGCACTACAAAGCTATTGAAAAGATTCAACTAGGCTTTAATCTTTTCAATCCAAGAACCCTATTTAAAAAGATTTGGAGATTATAGGGAATCGCTTTCAAGAATAATACATTTAACTTCAATATGACAAATCGTCTAAAGCCCCCTCAATGCTACTAAGGCTTCAATATCATTACGTCCTTCCACTACATTTTCTATTTTGCTCGTGGCCATGACCACATCCCCCATCTCATCTCTCTGAAAGAATTGGTTGTAAAAATCTCCAAGTAGCATATTTCAAACGAGCTGGGGCCAATATCTATGTTACAAAAGAAGACAGGAGGCACAATTTCCAACAATTTTTTGTTCCTCTCTTTATACGAGTGATTTGCTCCATAATAATAGCAAGTAGACCATTGCCCCTAAAAATCACCAGCTAGACCCTTCATAATTTTATTTATTTATTTAGTTTTATGACGAGGAAACCACCGATTCTTTATGGTTGATTATTGGTAAAATTTCAGATACACAATAGCGCCCACTAGTATTGTGCATTGGGTAAAGCCCCAAAGAGTTTTGGAGTAAGGATTTCTATCTCATTGCTAACCACTTGAACCATTTAAGTGTGAGGAATTCTAAAAAACTCTTTATTTTAAAAAGGGAGCTTACACCCCTTTTGCCTTATCTAATTAAATGATGCCACCTTTGCAGAAAAATGGCTACAAGAGAGAAAATAGGAGATTGGAGAGAGAACTAAAAAAATAGGAAAGTTTACACCCTTTTGAGTTATCCAATTAAATGATGCCACCACATATATTGTACAAAAATGGCTACTAGATTGGAGAGAAAATAGGAAAAGAAGAGAAAACACGAGGAGACTGGTGAGAGAACTAGATAATAGGAAACTCATGTTATAGACATAGGACATGGGAACCCACAGTTTCTCCTTGTTTAAAGGGTGCATTGAATATCCACCTGATTAATTGGTTGGTAAGGTGGGACTTTTTTTAATAGATATATTTTTTTACCTTATCTATAAATCATAAAGAGATGTTGGACCCTTCCCCTCGGTCATCCAACTCCCTTGGCCCCCTTGAATCAAGGTTAATCTTTATTGATTAATGGCATTTGGCGGGTCAACTTCAGTTAGACTTCAAATCTGTGAAATAACTAGTTTTAAGAATAAGATAATTAAATAGAACTGATTAGCTACTTTTAATAAAATTTGCATTCTAATCAAATGAAACTTATAGGTTAATCTGAAAATTTCGATTCCAAACATAATAGTGCATCAGTGGGCCGTCCTATAAAATCTGGAGGTGTGTCTAGTAAAATCCATCCTTCCTTTAATCACAATAACCAACTACTTGCATTTCTATTATCTAAAGGGTCCCACTTGTGTAATTGTCTCATAAGATGGAAAGCCTGAATTACAGCGGGCTCTTTTGTGAAAGAGAGAAAGAAGGAAGTTTGAAATTTCAAATATATCTAACGGTTGATTTATGTTTAAATAAAGATTTTTTTTAATTTCCTCCTATTAATAATAACTCCATGTCAGCAAATAACAAATGAATTTGATTTGTTAACAAAAGGGCCCGTGCGTTTTGTAGCACTCCCCTTAAGTGTGGGTAACAATTTGCTACCATTGTTTGATTTATAAGGTTTTCCTTATTATATGCTTATGAGGACATTTTAATTTATTGTTTCTTTTTTCTACTTGAGATTAAGATGAATGGCTTGGATTTATTAGAGTTCTATATAACTAAGAGGGCACATATATACATTGTAAAAGGGCCGTTCATCCCATTTTGAATATTTTTCACTTATATTTCAATGAAGTTGTTGTTATGCAATTTCCCATTTTTTCTCCTTGATTTGAATGGTCCTGTGATGAAAATCGAGTGACCCTCTAGACCAGAGGCTAAAGATTTGAAGGCTGGGCTAGTGAATGATACCTTGAGTTATTAAAAAAAAAAGAAGAAAAAAAACATCTTTAATAAATTGGAGATGAACGGTTGATTTCTTGACCAAAGTAACCAAAATCTACCATTTCCCCTTGATCTACATTTTATTGAAGACCAGGGTTTGCTGGGTTCTCCATAATCAAGATTTGGCTTTCCTTGAATGCATCACCTGTTTATTAATAAAAAGAAATATAATTTATAAATCAGTAAAAAAATATATTTTTTTTATTTTTATGATGTCCAGAAATGCTGCTAACAGAAACATTCTCTCATTTGCATCATTGGCTGTTGGCTCTTCGGTCAAGGCGTCCGTAACCATCCCACCAGTATAGGGTGTACACCTTTGCCTAGGGCAACGCTGCTAGGATGGGCTGGTAGCGGAAATGCACCTTGCCAATAAACCCAAATTAGCTATTAATGATATGGTTTTGATATTTTGTTAAAACAACAATAACTGAGTCTTTGGAATCTTTTCTTTCACCGAAGTACCCCAACCTATCTAAAAATTTTTTTTAGACATGGCATGACATCTTGTCCCCTTCATTTGCAAGGATAATTCAAAAATTCTATACACATAAAAGGTTATCTGGAAATTTTTAATTCCAACCCTTTATTTTTTATGAAAGTTTTAGATGCTCGAGTACAAGAGAGCATTTAAAAATTTCACTAGGGAGGAGAATTTAAAAATTTTAGGCACGGTCTGCATCAGGCTTGAATCAAGAGAAGACTTAGATACACAAATTATTTCCAACAAACATATTTAATGTGAGACTAACATAATTAATGCTTTATGTTGCCTATCAATTTCATGATTGGAAATGATACTCCATGCGAGTGAAATTTCCCAAAGTGAAAAGAAATGTTGCGTTTCATGGTTCTTTTCTTTCTTATTATTATTATTTTTTATCTATATAAGTGATTGGATCACACACCCAAAAATGCTACCTAACATCCCTAACCAATTAAACTATTGTTGAGATAGCATGCTCTAGGTTTTATCTTATGCGTTTTTTTTTTTTTTTTTGATGACCTAAGTTATACTTCGCCAACCTTCGGACTTTTGGCCTCCAGCCCGATAGTTTCCCAATTCTAACTGGCAAGGACCGGGGGTAGATGATTTGTATCAATAACATCTGTTATATGAGCATAAGGAGCGGCGAAACAAAAGCTATAAATATAATCAATTAATGAGAAGGTCAAACACTAAAAAGCCTCAACGATACACGGAAGAACCATTATAGGATGCAAAGCTCACTGACAAGGGCCTCCAAAATATCCCTTTAGTTTTTGCAAAAGACCACGCTTACTAATGTCCTTACGAATGAGATGTAAATATAATATTAGACCCTTGTTTGGCAGAATTATTTTTTTCCTCTTATTATCTAAATGTCTAAAATATTTAGAGTTTAATAAAATAAGATCGGTTGGCATATAATTTAAACATCTACTATTTTCAGACATATAAAGGTAAAACCTCTTAAAATCACATGCCACAAAACTCACCTTTTCAAAACAAGAGGAAAAAAATAAGAAGCACTGCTACGGTAAAAATATGGTCATCACGCCCAATACCTTTTTTTTTCTTCAAATCCAAGATGATAAATGAAGATACAAACTATTGGAAATGTACACAAGATCAAAGATCAAACACGGCCACTTATCCAAACTTCAGTAGTTGACTCATTTTCAATTTCGAGATATGTGCAAAAAGCATGAGCCATTGGATCTATATTTTAAAAAAATTATGTGGGCTCCAAACACAAGATCCAAACCATTGGTAATATTTGGAGAGCTTAACACGGCTAAGCGGTCAATTTTCAAGTCTTGATTCCATATAGATCTTGAGAAATTTGTGAAAAACATTCAATTATTAAATGTAATATGCCCAATTTTGTATTATTCCATAGGCAGTCCTTTGTTTTCTTTTTGTTTATTATTTCTTAGATAATAAATTATGATTCAAACCATTAAAACTATTTATAAGGTCAGTAATCATTAAGAGACTAAATTTTAGCCCTTGGATTATTGCGAATATTAAAAATTTGCTAAAAAAAGTGAATTATTTACTATTTTTTTAAAATTTGTGGGCCTTAAAAATAAAATCTAAACAGTTAGATATCATTGAAAGGATGAACATGGCTATGAAGTCAAATATCAAATTTCAATACTTTGTAGATCTTAATAAATTTGTAAAAGTTGGTTCAACCATTTATTTAAAAAAGTCTATTTAAAATAGATCTTCATACTACCAAACACACATTTTGATTCTAGCCTCTTTTTTTTTTCTCACTTTTTTTAATGCCTCTATTTTGGAGACTAGAGATGCCAATCAAGCCTACGCTCTTCACTCATAACTTTTGCCCTTTATTTCCGAGAAATCCTCTTGTTGATACTTAGTGAAACCTGCAACACTAGAGTAGGAAACCACACGTTTGCAAATCTTTGGGAAACATCTGCTTATATGGTTAGTACTTAGTAAATTATCAAACCTCATGCTCAAAATTGGTTTGTTTAGAGGGATGTGGAGGACACTGCCAAATCCATTTTTAAATGCTCTCCCAGTTGGTCACCAGGTCGAATAGTTACAACAAATAAAAAAAATGAAAATTTAAAAAAAAAAATAAAAACTCTCAAAAGCTAAGAACTCATAGGGGTAAAGAGTAAAGAACTCTCAATATACTGAAGGGACGATTGTGCACCACCTTGGAAGAGGAAACTCTGCTTTTCCTCTTTGACAGTTTCCATTTTTGATACAAAAAGTTACGCTAAAAAATAAGAGTTGATTTTTTTGCACTTTCATCTCCTCTGAAAAATTCATTTATGTTGAAATAGCACCGTACAAATGCCTCCTTACCATTAAAAAAAAAAAAATCTTTGATGACTCAACTTAATTGTTGGAAGCATTGTTCTCGGTCCTTTGGGTCGAACTAATTTATTTTTGAGCTAGTTTGGCTTGGTAACTTCTACGTAGCCAGCAGCTTAGATTGGCTCGGGTCCCCGAGGCCAACCGTGTTATCATCGATCAGTTGGGGTTGTTTAAAACGCCGTTTCTTCACAGGGGACAAGGAATGGTGCCAAGCCTCACTTCCTTCCTCTCGGTTCGCTTCTGGTTGCTGCAGCTTCGTTTCCTCTCTCTCGAAACGCAGGTGTCTCTCTCTTTCTCTCCCAAATCCAACCTACCAGAGACCCTCTCTCTCTCTCTCTCTCTCTCTCTCTCTCTCTCTCTCCCACCCACTCTCCTCGCACAGCCCATTTCCATTTCTCTCTCTCGCAGAGCCATTTGTTATGATCATCAGCATCCGATGCCTTTTGTTCATCAGAGATATTGGGTTGTTCTTCTTCCTGTCACTTAAGTTTGAATGATTGTCTGCTGCCAAGTGTCATGAGTTTTGTTTGTTTTGAACTTTGTTTAGAGAATTCTATCATATGGATATGAATGAAATTTGGATTTGGGTTATATTTGGAAAATAAGTCATTGGTTGCAGTTTCTATTGTTTTGTAGTGTCATTGCATGCTCACTATGATTTGAGGACTTCTTGTATGTAGAATTCCAGATCTGTGGAATTCCAAACAAGGCCTGACAGGAATAAGGAATTATTCTACTAGTTTTTTTTCTGTCTTCTGCTTGTCTGTTGTTTTTTTCTGTTTCTTTGTTGCAGTTTACTGCCTTGTTGAATGCCTTATTGCACTTGATACAAGCATGTGAGGTAAGTTGGAGAAATTCAGTTGTTGTAGGGTGCTGATAGAGAAACTGCCAATGCTTTTTTAAGGAGCGCTTTATTTTTATTCTTTTTTATTTATGGGTGGATTCTGTTGGTGGGTGATTTCTTAAATGCTATTGCTAATTTGCTATTATTATATTGGAACAACCCATGTGGGTACTTTCTGTGGAGTGGTGGTGGTAGATAGTAGGAGACCCTAGTATGGATCAGAGAATATAATCTTCATTATTAACAATCTGGAGAGTTGTCGAGAAGAATTAAAAGGCTGGTAAGGTCATGGTATGGGGTTCGAAGATGACATACAGAGGCTTGCTTTCTGCCATGATGGGCTGCTGCAGGGGCATGGGATGGCCATCTTGCTCTCTCTGTGATGATACCTACATTGTATTGGGCTTGGGCACATGACCGGGTGGCGCACCCATGTAGGAGGTATGGATGGCTTCAAAGTATTAAGCATTTCATGTCGTGATTGACATTTGTCTCCATTTAGAGAAAGCAGACGCTGACATTCCCCTTAAATATTGTATCTAATCAACCCTCTGGAGTTTTTCCTCTTTTGCCTGTTGTATTTCTCGAACCACCTCATTTGTCCTAACCGTAGATTGTGTTGCGTTTGGGACCGCACCTACGTTACCGGGCATGTTATTATTATTACCATTCTTTTTCCAGATTTATTCTGACAATTATTATATCTCAGTTGATTTAGTGGGACCCGTCATGGGTGAGAAGAATTTGAACTGCAAAATATAAGCTATGTAGAGATTGAGCTTTGATTTAAATTTTGTGTTTAGATGAGGAAGAGTCTCATCTAGTGACTATGGGATTCAAATTCGAACCCACTATCTTGATCATCAAGAAATTCTTTTAAAAAATAAATATAGCTCTTATCCTTTTTCCAATCCTTATCATAGCAGCCTGATAGCAATATCAGTCGGACATGAAAGCAACGTATCGACCCTATAAACTTTGTCCGACTTTATTGGGGTAAGCCAAGCCTGGATCAAATATCAGCTGGACGAATTTTTGTTCCATTGGTTGATCTGTAGCTTTTGTATACACTTTCATGTATAATTTCATTGAACGGCTGAGATAGTGTGTGTTGTGCACGTGTGTGCGTGAGCAACCAAGATCAACAATCATTACATAAGAAGACAAGCGATTTACGTGGTTCGGCAAAGATGCCTACGTCCACGGGAAGTCAATTTCTATTAGGTTCTCCTCTAATCTATGAAACCACAACCTTGGACTCTCAGCCACTCTTTCAGTTTCTCTGTCTAGGGTTACAGATTACATCATATATATATTCATTACATCCTTATCCCCCAAGAACTCTATCTTAGAAAAAAGGAAAGTCCTAACCAATTAGAAAACTGCTGTTTATTCATATAGGAAATTCCTAATATAATTAGGAAAATCATCTTAGGTACTGGTTTGGACCTACATGGCCAACAATCCCCCCCTCTAGACTATGGGGTAGACGCCTTGAACCCCTTACTGGGAGTTCAACCCTGCCAACTCTGAACACAACTCCAGCTTTCCCTTAGACACAACCTTTGTCGTCATGTCCGAGGGATTTTTGTCCGAATGAATCTTTTCCAGCTTCATGAAGTTCTTCTCAACCACCTCATGAATCCAATGGTACTTGATATCAACGTGCTTCATGCGACCATGATATGTAGCATTCCCACTGTAATCCATAGCACTCTAACTATCACAGTAAACTATATATTCTTCTTGTTTCAAACCTAGTTTTTGAAGGAATCTCTTCAACCAAAGTATCTCTCTCCCTGCTTCATTAGCAGCTATGTATTCCGCTTCAGTTGTAGACTGTGCTGTATATTCTGTAACTTCGATTGCTAGGAGATAGCTCCCCCTACGAAGCACCCCCTACGAAAGTAAACAAATAACTAGAAGTCAACAACTAACAATCAAGATCGCCTGCAAAATCAGTGTCAGTATAACCTTCCACGACTGGTTTTGAGCTTCCGAAACATAAGCACACCTTGGAAGTACCTTTCAAATACCTAAAGATCCACTTCACTGCTTCCCAATGTTTTTTTTTCCAGGATTTGCGAGAAATTTACTTACTAAACTCACAGCATGAGCAATGTCTAGCCGTGTACAAACCATGGCATACATGAGACTCCCCACAACAGAAGAGTAAAGAACATATGCCATCCGTTCCTTTTCATCATCTGTAGTAAGACACAAGCGCTTGCTTAGTTTGAAGTGACTGGCTAGAGGTATGCTAACTGGCTTAGCATTCTTCATGTTGAATCGCTCGAGAACTCGTTCAACATATTTCTCCTGTGACAACCACAGCGGCTTGGAACTTCTATCATGATGTAGTTGCATGCCCAATATCGTTCGTGCGGGACCCAAGTCTTTTATGTCAAATGACTTTGACATCTCCTCTTTTAACTTGCCAATCAACTTGCTATCATGTCCAACTATTAACATATCATCTACATATAAAAGAAGGATGATGAACCTTCCATCGATAAATCGACGAACATAGACACAATGATCTGCCGTTGTCCTTCGGTACCCATGACTTAATATGAATGAATCAAACTTCTTATACCACTGTCTCGGTGCTTGCTTCAGCCTGTAGAGACTCTTTTTCAACTTGCAAACCATCTGTTCTTTTCCTTCTACCTAAAACCCCTCTGCCTGAGTCATATAAATCTCTTCTTTCAAGTCACTGTGAAGAAACGCGGTCTTCATGTCCATCTGTTCAAGCTCAAGGTCCATGCTGGCGGCTAGACCCAAGACGACTCTGACAAAAGTCATTTTCACAACAGGAGAGAAAACTTCACTGAAGTCGATACCCTTCATCTGTGCGAAGCCTTTTACCACTAACCGTACTTTGTGTTTCACCAGTTTCCCATTTCTATCATTTTTCAGCTTGAACACCAATTTATTTTTTAGAACATACCTATTTTTAGGAAGTTGCACCAGCTCATATATCTTGTTCTTCTTCAAAGAACTAATCTCATCCTGCATAGCCTTCATCCATTCATCTTTACCAACATGAGTCATTGCTTCTCGGAAGCTCTTAGGCTCTCCCTCATTAGTAAGCAAAACATATTCGGATGCAGGACACCTAGTTGATGGTTGATGCTCTCGTGTGGACCTCCTAACTTTAGGTTCCGTGGTTTCCAACCGAGGAGACTGCTGGCCCCCCTGCTTAACACCCTCATCATCTGACAACTCATGTGCCTCATCACGATCCAGATCGTTTTGTCCACCTTCTTCACCTGTAGTCTGCACTGGAGAAGGAGTCGGTGTGAGATCAACCACTCCATCAACTGTCTTAGAAGACCTATCAATCTTTTCAACATCTCCAAAGAACTGGTCTTCATGAAAAACCACATCCATACTTCTGATAAGTTTCCTCTTCTCTGGATCCCATAATCTGTAGCCAAACTCATCTCCACCATAGCCAAGAAAGATGCAACTCACTGCCTTATCGTCCAACTTGGAACGTTGCTCCTTTGGTACATGTACAAACGCTTTACACCCAAACACCTTTAGGTGTGAATAGGAAACATTTTTACCTATCCATTTTCTCTCTGGAAGATCACAATTCAAAGGAACTGAGAAAGATTTGTTAATCAGATAAACGGCAGTCAGAACGGCTTCACCCCAGAATGACTTAGGCAACCGTGCTAATCTTATCATGCATCTCATCTTCTCAAGAATAGTGCAGTTCATTCTCTTTGCTACACCATTGTGCTGTGGAGTACCAGGAACTGTCTTTTCAAGTCGTATGCCATGCTTTAAGCAATAGCCTCTGAATTGGTTGGATGTGTACTCTCCCCCATTATCTGTGCGGAGACACTTCAAGAGTTTACCTGTTTCTCTTTCAACCTTGACATGAAACTGTTGAAAACTCTGGAACACTTGATCCTTTGATTTTAACAGATAAACCCAGACTTTCCTAGATGCATTATCAATGAATGTGACAAAGAACTTATTGTCACCCAATGATTCTACCTCTATGCGACCACAAACATCAAAATATACCAAATCCAACACATTTGATTTCAATTTTGATGTCAAAGAGAAAGTAACCCTATGCTGTTTACCATACAAACAATAATCACAAGGGTCAAGGGATATACCTTTGGAGTAAGGAATTAAATCCTTCTTTACCAAAATCTGCAAGTCTTTCTCACTCATATGACTAAGCCTCTTATGCTACAGATTCAGAGAGGAATTGTATTGAATTGCATTCAACACATCTTTGCATAGCTTTACTTGTGTTTCATCAAGAGTATTACCTGCTGTTCCTCTCACAATAACAAGAGACCCTTTAGTGAGCTTCCATCTGCCATTTTTGAAGTAATTTTCATAACCTGTACGATCCAATGCAGTCCCAGAAATCAGATTCAACTGCAGACCAGGAATATGTCGCATATCTTTTAGCGTCATTGTGCAACCAATATTGGTTTTAGTGCAGACATCACCGATACCAAAAATTTCTGAATGACTCGTGTTGCCCATCTTCACAGTACTAAAGTCACCTGCTTTGTACGTCGTGAACATTTCCCTGCAGGGAGTAGCATGGTAGGATGCTGCTGTGTCAATAACCCACTCCACCTGATCATCTGCAACACTCAAATACTTATCATCATCACCGGCGAGCACCACTACTTCCTGTTCCAAAGTAGCTGTAGTGTTATCATTGTCATTCTTCTTTCATTATTGGATCCTTTTTGTTCCTCCATGGCAAAGCAATTTTTCCTTACGTGGCCCATCTTGCCACAGAAAAAGCATTTTACAGACTTTTTCTTACTCTGTGATTCACTGCTAGACTTGGCCTGTGATTCACTTTTAGACTTGCCACGACCCCCCTTTGGTCCTCTACTTTTTCTCTTCCCCCTATTCTCAGTAACAAAGGCCTGTGCATTAGCTGTCCCTGCATATTTCCGTCTAGTTTCTTCATTTTGTAGACTACTGGTAACCTGACTCATAGATAACACACCATTTGAAGTAGAGTTGCTCAAGGAAATAACCAATGTCTCCCATGTATCCGGCAAAGAACTCAGAAGCAACAAAGTTTGCATCTCATTATAAAGGATCATCTTCATAGTGGCTAATTGATTTACCACACTTTGGAACTCATTGATGTAATCTTCGATCTGACCACCATCCCTAAATTTCATGTTCACAAGCTTTCTGATAAAAAAGGTTTTATTCATTGTGGTCTTTTTATCATACATAAGTTCTAGCTTTTTTCAAAGGGTATTCGCATTGGTTTCATTAGATATATGGTGAAATATACTGTTATCAACCCACTGTTTGATGTGACTAATTGCTTTTTTATGCAACTTGTTCCACTCAGCATCTTGCATATTTTTTGGTCGGGCACTATCCCCCTCAATGGGATCATGGAAGTCTTTACAATAAAGAATATCCTCCATGTTCGATTTCCAGATCAACCAATTAGAATGGTTAGGCTTAAACATAGTAATGTTCATAGTATTATTCTCCATTTTAATCAAATTAAGTTATAGGAAAAACAAATAACTAACACTGACCTCAACTCTTGCACCAAGTTGTAGATCTCGTCAACACGAGCACGCTGGAAAAAACGAATCTGAAATCTGACTCCGGATGACTCCGATATCGCAAAAATGGTTTCCTGCACTTCTGATTTGGTCAAACTCCTTGTTGACCGTTAAACAGCCAATCTTCTTCCACAATCATGTAGATCTGCTCGAAACGAGTCAGTAGACGCAAACGGATCTCCGATCGAACATCGGATGATCAAGATATCGCAGAAATAAACTTCTGCCGTCAATCTGGTCAACTCTGGCTGTTGACTGCGAGTCTGATGACTTGGGTTGATGTCAGCCTGTTGACGTCGTCAGCTTCTGACGGGCTGGACCGACTACTGATGGACGGGTTCAGGTCAACTCGACCTGAACTGCAAACCTGTGCTGCTGGGGTCCATTTCTAACAGGCCAGGTCAACCCGCTTGACCCGAGACGGAACCTGAACTGCCGGGCTTGGCACCAGGGGTTGGGTCAAACTGACCTGCCCCGAAACTCGAACGACTTGAAACCGGACGCTGGGCTTATGCTGCACGGCGGGTCAGGTCAGACGGACCCAACCCGACAATCGTAACATGGGTCGTCTTCAACAAGCGCTCTGGGTCTACAACCCAGTTGTAGACGGCAAAGATGCAGCGGTCGTCTGCTGCGGCTCCGGCGTAGCAATCCGGCGACCAGCGACGTCGCGCAACGATGGCATGGTGATGGTGAACAGCGGCGGGCGACGGCTACCGGTGGCTGGAGTACGGCAGCGGCATGTCATGATCTGCTAAATTGCCCCACATTTTTGTGGCTTAATTATAGCCTAGATGGATCTTCGGGCCAGGCCAATCTCATGACCCATGACTAAGGGCCCAATGTCTAGAAGTTTTTACCATTCTCTACAACCTTGGAATAATGTAGAAACTTAGATATTTGTAAAGAGTAGTGTAGAACATTCTAGAGAGAGTTCTAGAAAACTCTCAACCAATGTATGAATGACACGTGGCACATTCTAAGCCACACCTTGTAAGGCCAAAGTGTATATAAGGGGGTGGCCTCCCTCATTTGTAACCATCGAAGAATTGTAAGAAACTCTCTAGTTCTCTTAACATTCTCAAGTATTCTTCTCTTGTGAGGGTGGTGTTAACCTTAGAGTTGGGTGAGTTCCAATTGGCTTGGGAGGAAAGACTGACTTGCTAAGTGCATGGGGCACTAGTTGAGTGCCGCACGGGCTACAAATCGTGGGTGAGACGATCGGTCTGTGACAAGTGGTATCAGAGCCAGGTTGGTTCGTCACCCTTAAGGCAAGATCACAAGGAAGAAGTTGTGATGGCATCTCATGAAAGCTAAGTCACCGAGGTCCTTGGCAAGGGTCGAAAGAAGGGGAAGGGACGAGATACTTCCCGTGAGCCAGTGGGGACTTGGACTTGGACTTGGCCACCCTAGAGAGGCGTCTAAGGTCGTTAGAGCAAACCGTTCGTGAGGTGGACGGTCGTGTAGACTTGCTGGAAAGCCGTGTGAATGCCCAAGAAAAAAGCCAACAGGAGTTGGCATCTCGGGTCAACACGGTGGGCGAAGAGGTCGTTGACATCCGGAAGATGCTACATGAAGAAGCTCGCAATGCTTTCCAAGTCATGACAGAAGAGGTCAAGGAAACCATCACCTCATTAAGGGTAGAGTTGTTGGTACATATTCGTGAAAGGGATGAGGATGTCAAGAACCGACTAGTAGTGTTGGAGCGAGCAGTTGCCAATGGAGGCACTTCCGTCAAAGAGGCCCGAAAGGTACAGTTACCTGAACCCAAATGTTGTAAAGGTGTTAGAGATACTAAGGAAGTAGAAAATTTCTTGTGGCATATGGAACACTACTTTAGGGTTGCCAAAGTGGAAGATGAGGCAACCAAGGTGGAAATGGCCACCATGTATTTGGAGGATGATGCCATGTTGTGGTGGGGTAGATGGCTCAATGATATGGAGAGAGGTCTTTGTACCATTGAGTCATGGGAGAATTTCAGGAAGGAACTGAAGTCTCAATTCCTACCTGAAAATGTGGAGTATTTGGCTAGGAAAAACTTGATGAACCTCAAACATGATGGCTTAATCCGGGAATATGTGAAGAAGTTCACCCTGATGAGGATCAGTTGTTCTTTTTTATGAATGGGTTATAACCATGGGCTGAACAAGAGCTTCAAAGGAGGAATGTACAGGACCTAGCCACGACCCTTGCCACGGCCGAAAAATTGACGGAGTTCACTAAAAAGCTGAATCGGGGAAGCCAAAACCTACCAAGCCATACCAAGGCAACGGTGGGGGAGACAAGAAGGGTGCTTCTAAAGATGGTGGGAAAAAGCCCTTCTTCTCACATAAGGGCCAAGACAAACCCAGTGCTATATTTGTTGGGGCCTTGGACATAAGCTGTTTGAGTGTCCAAAAAGACGCACTCTTAATGCCTTGTTGAAAGGAAAAGAGGAGGCGGCCTCTAGTGATGAGGAAGGCATTGATGATCCTACGATGAGTGCCCTTACCATCCTCAATGCAGTAAAGAAACAAGCAACCGGCTCCTCATCCGTTAGCAAAAGCCTTATGCATGTCAATATGCATATCAACGGCAAGGTCACCAAAGCATTGGTAGACACGGGGGCTACACATAATTTCCTTGCTGAAGATGAAGCAAGAAAGTTGGGCTGAAACTAGAGAAGGACTCCAGCCGGATGAAAGCAGTTAATTCTGAAGCTCGACCCATCAAAGGAGTTGCCAAGGGGGTAGAAATCCAAGTGGGAGATTGGAAAGGTACAACTAACTTCACTGTAGTCCCCTTGGATGACTTCAAAGCAGTGCTAGGGGTGGAGTTTCTTAAGCCAACTAAGGCGGCGCCAATGTTACATTTGGACGATGTTGGCATCATGGATGAAAAGAAACCTTGCATGGTCCCAGCGATTAAGGCCAAGAGAGAGGTGGCCACACTATCGGCTCTGCAGTTGACCAAAGGTGTCAAGAGGGGTGAAGACACCTACCTAGGAGCACTTGTGGAAGATAAGGATGTCCCACATGTAGAGGTGCCAAAGGAGATTGATCAAGTCCTTGGAGAGTTTAAGGATGTGATGCCACCAGAGCTGCCCAAAAGGCTTCCACCAAGGAGGGAGGTGGACCATAAGATAGAGTTGGGAACCAATGCCATGTTACCAGCAATGAGTCCCTATCGGATGGCTCCTCCAGAGTTAGAAGAGTTGAAGCAACAGCTGCGGGAGTTGCTTGATGCAGGGTTCATCCAACCATCCAAAGCACCATATGGAGCACTGGTGCTGTTTCAAAAGAAACATGACGGTAGTCTTCGGCTATGCATCGACTACCGGGTGCTCAACAAGGTCACCATCAAGAATAAGTATCCTATCCCTCTTATAGCAGATTTGTTTGATCAGCTTGGTGGAGCAAAGTATTTCTCGAAGTTGGATCTTCGGTCAGGCTATTATCAAGTCCGGATAGCCGGAGGAGATGAGCCAAAGACCACGTGCATGACACGCTATGGCGCATATGAGTTCTTGGTCATGCCGTTTGAATTGACAAATGCACCGGCCACATTCTGTACACTTATGAATCGGATTTTTTATCCTTACTTGGACAAGTTCGTGGTGGTGTATCTAGATGACATCGTGGTCTACAACAAAACTTTAGAGGAACAGAAGGAGCACCTCCAGATAGTCTTACAAGTACTACGTTCTAACCAACTCTATATTAAGAGGGAAAAATGTTCATTTGCCTAAGAAGAGGTGATGTTCTTAGGGCATAAGATAAAGGAAGGCACCATTCACATGGACGAAGGAAAAGTGAAGGCCATATGGGAGTGGTGCCCTCCAACCAAGGTGACAGAGTTGAGATCATTCCTTGGTTTGGTAAACTATTATTGAAGGTTCATACCAGGCTTCTCCAAGAGGGCATCCCCCTTGACTGACCTACTTAAGAAGAGTTAAGCTTGGCATTGGAAGGAGGAATGCCAAAAAGCTTTTGAAGATTTAAAGGAAGCAATGATAATAGAACCGGTGTTGGCATTGCCAGACTACACCAAGCCATTTGAGGTGCACACAGATGCCTCCGACTTTGCAATTGGTGGGGTACTCTTACAAGAAGGGCATCCCATAGCATACGAGAGCTGTAAGCTTAACAAGATGGAGAGGAAATACTTCGTCCATGAGAAGGAAATGACTGCCATTGTTCATTGCTTATGGACATGGAGGCATTATCTACTGGGATCCCAGTTTATTGTGCGGACAGACAATGTCGCCACAAGCTTCTTCCAAACTCAAAAGAAGTTAACACCAAAGCAGGTAAGGTGGCAAGACTTCTTGGCTGAGTTTGACATGGCCATTGAGTACAAGCCGGGACGCACTAACCAAGTGGCGGATGCCTTGAGTAGAAAGGCAGAGCTTGTGGAGTTGAATGCAATCATCACCATTGCCAATCCCATACTTGAGAAGATCCAGGAGGGATTACCAAAAGACAACATGGCACAAAGCTTGTTAGAAGCCACTAAAGATGGGAGGACTAGGCGCTTCTGGGAGGAGAATGGCCTGCTTTATGCCAAAGGGAACAAGCTCTATGTGCCTAAGTGGGGGAACTTGAGGAGGGACCTCATAAAAGAATGCCATGACACCCGATGTGTTGGTCATCCAGGGTATAGGAGGACCCTCGCACTACTTGGTGCATGATTCTATTGGCCGCAGATGAAGGAGGATGTTGAGGGCTACGTGCGGACTTGCCTTGTGTGCCAACAAGACAAGGTGGAACACCAAAGGCCAGCTGGTGAATTGGAACCATTGCCTACACCCGCACAACCGTGGTAGAGTATTTCCATGGACTTCATCTCATGCCTACCCAAGGTGAATGGGTTAGGTAGCATTATGGTTGTGGTGGACAGGTTCTCAAAGTATGCTACCTTCAATGCCGCACCAGCGGATTGTACCGCAGCCAATGCATCTATTCTTTTTTCCCGGAATGTAGTGAAGTAGTAGGGCTTGCCGGAAGTCATCATAATTGATCGGAACCCTAGGTTCACGGGGAAGTTTTGGACAAAATTATTCAAGTTGCTAGGGTCCGACCTACACTTCTCCACCAATTTTCACCCTCAAACCGATGGGCAGACCGAACGGACCAATGCACTGTCACAAACCGAGCCCAGGAGTTCGGGGGTTTGCAAAAGCCAAACTGATGACACACGTACTCCCGTGCATGTACACGTAGACCTGGTCTAAATGCACACGCACAAGGGCAGGTTCACACGTGCCAAACATGTACGCGGAAGCTGTAGATATCAAAACATCACACTAAATAATGCAAGAAGAGAATACAAAAACAGAACTGACATCTAGAGATAAAGGTTTACAAAATGAAACAAAATACACATGTACAAATCATGATAAGCTCCATACATGACAAATCTCAAAATAAGGGAGACTCCTATGCAATGAATGTTCAGGGCGCTCTCCGGTAGAGTGATTACATCCACTCCTCTAGGCCTGAGGGGACCTCGGGGGCCTCATTAGGAGTCTGGCCAACCGACGAGGGGTCGGTAGGGGTATCTGAGCCTGCAACACCAAAGACAACTCGTGAATACAGCGATTCAGCAAAGTATAAGTTATAACAAGTTAACACATGCTGTGTCTAATAGAATAAAGAACATCATGAAAATCATAACAGGGTACATTCGTATACTAAGCTGTCGTGCAAGAAAAAAACATGCCATGTGAATTAATGTATACATGCTGTGTACATAACCAGTTGGCGACTACATTGCCATATGCTCCCAAAAGAGGGATTTTATATCCGTGCAGAAAACACCATTGTCCGGGCCAGGGTACAAATGGGTCTCAGGTTCCTGGGGTCCGGATTCCCCAAGACATTTCCTTACTGCAGCAAGGCCATGAAAACTACACCAAATGCACCCCGTCGAGATCCTAAGGTTGAGGCTAAGTAGTGCCTGACCATACAGAATCAATCATGAAAACCCTGAGTAGATCGTGACAAGCATATCTTGCGTGCATATCAGAGAACAGATCTTATACGTGCAAGCTTGATAACATACATACATACATACTCAAGGTGGACACATAGTACGACTTTCGATGTTACATGCAATGATCCTGCTAAAGAGTGGAGCTCAATGGTCGAAATACAACATGTTATGCAAGCAAATCATAGCATATCGAATCAAGTTCATTTACTAGCCAATTCTACTCTAATTATCCAGTGTTTCTAACCGTTTATGATGATGTAGTTTTAAGTTATCCGCTGCACCATTGTCTAGTGTTGCATTGTATCAGCCAGTGCACCGAAGTCTCTTAAACCAATAACCATGGGAAGGTGCTTAACAACTGGATAACGTACATGAATGATTCGCAGCCCTCGAGATCATTCACGCATTTTATCATGTTCCGTTGGGCAAGTCGAAGTTGCCTACCTTCTACTTTAAAGGTCCTATAGGTCTCCTTCTTTTCTTACCTTTTTTACTGTTCAGGTCAGCCAGCTTAGCCGTAGGTAACCTTATGGCTTAATCGTAAGCTTCTTACGGCTTAGCCGTAGAAGGCTGCACGGCTTAGCCGTGGTTGAGCCGTAGAGGAGTCGCAGAATTGCATACTCACAGTTATTTTCAGATGACACCCTGTATTGATCTACGGCTGGGTTCACGGTTGGGTTATGGCTTAGTCGTAGTGTGTTTTACGGCTTAGCCGTAGCACATTTTATTGCTTAACTGTGCATGCACCGGGCCGATTTCTGAATCAAATATAGAAAACCTGTAACGACATCAAATGAGCAAAATTCCAACAGAGAAAGGGAGAATGAACTCAAATTGGGCTGTAAACATTTTTTCCCTGCAAACTCCTGTGAATTAACCAAAATCAAGCGAATACCAACATGGGTTCATACATATTATGCTTATACTTGCCTTAATGGAGTTCAAATACACTAATTGTTGTCCTTGGGGCTCAATTCACATTCAACACACACCTAATCTCCCATGCATGCAAGGAAAGGAATAAACATGAAAGGTCCATGAGTGTAACTCAAGAATACAAGAATAAAGGTGGAGGAGAAGAAGATATTACAACTCAAAGCTCATCTAACACTCACCTAAAAAGAGGAATCAAAAGTCAAGAGCATACTTCTTCTTCCTTGGCTCGATGGTAGAGAAGACTTGAGAGAAAGAAAGAGAAAGCCTTCAACGAGAGCAAAGTGAGAGAATGAGAAGAAAGTGAGGGAATTGAGTCGGTGGAATGGTTTATATTGGTTAAGGTTAAGGCAGAATTGCAATGAAGTCCAAGTCATAAATCAATTTCTAGTTCGAGTCAAATCCGGGTCCAACGGAATTAAACGACATCGGTTACAAACGACGTAGTTACGGAAGTTAACGAGCTCAACGAAAGACACGTGTTGACAACAAGATGATGCGAAAATGACCATGTCTTAGAAAAGATAAAATTACGAAAAAGGGATTGGTCTACCTAATCCAGGTCAAACTCAACCCAACTACCTATCCAAGACCCACAACGAAATCAAAACAAAAGCAAAACACAATTTACAAATAAAGCAACATTAATTAGTCACTAAACGAGGTCAAACTGGGTCGGAGTATTACACGCACTCTTGGAGGAATACATACGACACTACGTCAACACAAACCAAAAGGATTGAGTAAGTCATCTAGACGTGGTGAAATTCTGTTATAACCTTCAAAGAAGTGAATCAATAGGTCGTAACCCATTTGAGATAACAACAGGGCAGCAACCCCTCACACCTCACACGGTCACAACAGGCTATGCGGGGAGTAGCCAAGCTACCTTCAAATTTGCCAAAGATTAGTGTGAGCAATAAGATGTCGCCAAGGCTTACTTGCACAAGGCCACCAAGCGCATGAAGAAATGGGCGGATAAGAAGAGAAGGCCGATGCACTACAATGTGGGCGAGAAGGTAATGATGAAGTTACAACCCCAACAGTTTAAAGTATTCAAAAAAGTCCATAAGGGGTTGATACGAAGGTATAAGGGACCATTTACGATCATCAAAAAGGTGGGTAATGCAGCTTACAAGTTAGATCTTCCATTTAACTTCAAGATCTACCCAGTCTTCCATGTGAATTATCTTAAACCATATCATGAAGACCAGGAAGACCCATCAAGGAATTGCATCAACCGACTATCTGTTACAATGATGACATCATTTGATAAAGAGGCTGAACGCATCCTTGACGACCGCAGAGTGAGCCAGCATGGTGTCCCTCCATATATCGAGTACTTAGTAAAATGGAAGGGCCAACCCAACCATGAAGCAAGTTGGGAACGAGTGGACACTTTGTGGCAATTTGGGAAAGTACTTGAAGACTATCACAAGGAGAATGCCGCAGCGAGGACGTCTGCGGATTAGGTGGGGGAGATTGTCATGATCTGCTAAATTGCCCCACATTTTTGTGGCTTAATCATAGCCTAGATGGATCTTCGGGCCAGGCCAATCTCATGACCATGACTAAGGGCCCAATGTCTAAAAGTTTTTACCATTCTCTACAATCTTGGAATAGTGTAGAAACTTAGATATTTGTAAAGAGTAGTGTAGAACATTCTAGAGAGAGTTCTAGAAAACTCTCAACCAATGTATGAATGACATGTGGCACATTCTAAGCCACACCTTGTAAGGCCAAAGTGTTTATAAGGGGGTGGCCCCCCTCATTTGTAACCATCCAAGAATTGTAAGAAACTCTCTAGTTCTCTTAGCATTCTCCAAGTATTCTTCTCTTGTGAGTGTGGTGTTAACCTTAGAGTTGTGTGAGTTCCAATTGACTTGGGAGGAGAGGCTGACTCGCTAAGTGCACGGGGCATTAGTTGAGTGCCGCACGGGCTACAAATCGTGGGTGAGACGATTGGTCCGTGACAGGCAACTCAGGTATATTTTTTTTTTTCTTTCCTCTAGTCGTCTTCCTCAAATCCGGCAGTCAATTCTTCTTCTCCAACGAAGATCTGCAGCAATCACAGCCGATCTCCTTCTCTGTTTCCGGAAAAACAGAGCAACACCCGAGAACCCAATTTTTGTCTTCTTCTCCGATCATGTGTGGCTCGACAAAGATCAACACAGCTGATCTCTTCCCGTTGATCTTCCACGCACAACTTCGATGCTCTGATACCACTTGTTGTGCGCGTGTGTGCGTGAGCAACTAAGATCAACAATCACCACACAAGAAGACAAGTGATTTACGTGGTTCGGCAAATATGCTTATGTCCATGGGAAATCAATTTCCACTAGGTTCTCCTCCAATTTGTGAAACCACAGCCTTAGAATCTCAGCCACTCTTTCAGCCTCTCTCTCTCTAGGGTTACAGATTACATCATATATATAATCATTACATCCTTATCCCCCAGAACTCTATCTTAGAAAAAAGAAAAGTCCTAACCAATTAAAAACACTGTTGTTTAATCAAACAGGATATTCCTAATCCTAATATAATTAGGGAAATCACTCCAGATGCTGAACCCAATTATGGTTTGGACTTACATGGCCAACAGTGTGGAAGTGAGAGCGAATCCTGAAGCACTTCATATGTGGACTTTGCACCATGAAATAGTTTTGCAGGCAATTTTTCAACAAATCAATCTTCTTCTATGTCTCTATGTGCAATTGGCAACGTATCCCAACTTTAAGATTTGAGCAAGTAGGAATCAGTGTCAATACCGTTTCCAGCGCAGTGAGAATTAGTCCCATGAAAATTATTTACTAAAGTGGTGAGTCGATTTCCATCCTCTCCATTTGCCGGACCATAGTGGATAACTGAGCAATAGCTGGCTTAAGATTTTCCATGGATGTTGACACCACAAATGAAAATATGACAGACCCAATGTTGTATATTTGTTCTCCACAAACACGATGGTTAAGATGGGTATAAAATCTGTAAAAACCCGATGTCACGAAATAAATTTTGACCGCCGAATTAGATCAATTATGCACTTTGACTGCTTAGCTGCTGATTTCAGTCTTACTTTCTGTCGGGATTCAGATTGCAGATGGGTCACCTGAATATACCCAAACCTTGCATTGGGCTTTCCAATTAGGTCAAGTCTGACCCGTTAAGGACTGGAGCTGAGCCTAACCTAAACAAGCCCACTCAACTGGCACGTGAGTCCAATTAGGTCCAGTTTACCTCTGATATACACAGGAGCTGTAAATCAACCAACGGATAGAAAGTTCATCCCACTGATCATTGCTGAAAATTCTGCACTAGTTGCTTTGCTGAAAAATTTTGCTGTGAGGTGTAGTCCAAAATTTGGTGTTTAGAGGGAAGAACAATAATAATAATAATAATAAAAACGATGAAAAGAACAAGATAAGAAAGGTGTCGGGTGCTAGTATTTGATTAGTAGAATTTCAATGAGATGGAATGGTATGTGGGGGTGATGATCAGCTGGTTCTTTGAAATGTCAGGCCAGGTTGAATGTGGTTGTGTTGGAGTCGGAGAGGGAGAATGCAGAGATGGGTCAAGTGGGTAGATTTACAGAGGGCGCGAGTGGCCTAGTCTGTTTGTTTAGAGGGATGTTATAGGGAGGTGCTAGTCTGGTCAGTAGCAAGAAAAGAAGACGGGAAGAAGAAAAAGGAGAAGATATTGAGGCAACCAAACTGAACACTGGATGTGGAAGATGAAAGGTGGGTTCTGTTTGGTTGGAAGGAGAAGTGATGGGAATGTGAACTGGGTTTCATGTGCTTTGTTTGGTTGGATGGGAATGTGCCCAGTTTTGAATAACTAGGCTCTGTTTGGTTGGATCCATATCATGATGTTGCTGGTCAAAACTGATTATGTCCACTTTTAGAGGGGGGGTCTTTTAAGAGTCATTCTAGTAATGCTTGGCTGGGTTGGCGCTAGATTAAAAGAGAGGGAGTAGGATCAGATGGCTGTGAGGGGGCCAGGTTTTTGTGTTTATGTTAAGTGATGAATGGGATGAGGATTGTTTATTTTCAGGGACAGAGGTGAGTTCTGATTTACATTAGCTGGATACAAGTGTGGGCGGCGAAACGTGATGATGACTGGATTTGATTATGGTAGTGGGCATGGTGGGGGGTTGGCAGAGAGATGATATGGTTGAGTTTGGGTTCATTTGAAAGTAGGGATGAAAGATGATGTTTGGTTTGTTGGGTTTAAAGCCTGGGATGGCTTCTGTTTGAATGGGTCCATTTGAATAGTGAAAGTGGATGAGGGTGACGGGTTCAAGTTCAAACAGATTCAGGTTTTTGTAGGCTTGAAGATAGTGTTGGCTTGGTCTGGTGAAAGGGTTGGTTGAGCATACAAGTGGCTAGACCAGATAATTAAGCCCCGTTTCAATTGGGTGAAATTGTTAAGGTGGTCTGAGTAGGTGGTTAAAAGTGGGTTAAGTGGGCCGTGTGTCATTATTTGTAAAGATGAAAGAAGTGGTGTATTGACAAGTAAAATAAAATATGAATGTAGGATAATGAAGAGTGCAAAAATAGGAAGGCAGTAGGCCAAGAAAAGAAAGGAATGTGGAGCAAAACAAATAGCATACATTTAAAGAGAAAAAGAACTAAACAAAACATGGCGCATTACATTAAAAAAAAAAAACGGAAATAGGAATGCATGTGTAGGGTGATAACATAGAAGCATTTCAGTGATAGAGTCTTTCTAAAAGAAACAAAAGGACAACAGAAGAAAAGAAAAAGATGAGTGAGTTACCTGATAGAGAAAGAGCTTGAGAGGGAGTTGAGAATCGTATGAGAAGGAGGTGGGTTGGGAGAGAGCCTTTTTACAGAAAGGAGGAAGGAGTTCAAAAAGGAATCGGGGATAATTACGATTTACGAAAGAGGAGGGCGTCTTTGTGATTGGTTAGGACTGGAAAAAGGATGAGAACTATACTTACTTCTTAAAAGGATGTCTTGATGATCATCAAGATAATGGGTTCGAATTTGAATCTCATAGTCTCTAGATTGAAACTCATCCTGATCTAGACACAAAATTTAAATCAAAGCTTAATCTCTCCATAGATTATATTTTGAAGTTCAAATTCTTCTCACCCATGAAGGGTCCCACTAAGTCAAATAAGGTTCAATAATTGTCAAAATAAATCTGGAAAAAGAATGGTAATAATAATAACATGCCCAGTAAAATAGGTGGGGTCCACATGCAACACAATCTATGGTTAGGATTAATTTATATCAAAATAGAGAAATTGGGTTCTTACATTCTTTCCAGCTCAGGGAATTTGGTCCTCCAAATTCTACTCATATGGTGTCTACTGCAGAAAGAGATGTGGATACTTTTCTTTGACTATATCCTCTGGCTCCCAAGTTGCTTCCTTCAAATTGTAGTACCTTCATAGCACCTTCACCATGGGAATATTTTTTCTTTTCAACACTTTCCCCCCTCAATCTACAATTTGAATTGACTCATCAGTAAAAGACCAATTGACATGAATCTGAAGTGGCTAAAAGTCTATCACATGCAATTGGTCTGAAGGATACTTCTTAAGCATGGAGACACGAAACACATTATGTATATCCATGAGGTGGCAAAGCAAGCCAGTAGGTGACTTTCTTGATTCTTTTAAGTATCTCAAAAGGTCCAACATACTGGGGGCTTAGTTTCCCTTTCTTCCCAAATCTTCTAACTCCTCTGGTGGGGAAAACTTTTAGAAAAACATGCTCACCTTCTTTGAATTCTATATCTCTTCTCCTATTATCTGCATACCTTTTTTGCTTATCTTGAGCGGCTCGAAGTTTCTCTCGGATTATCTTAACCTTCTCTATCATTTCTTTGACTTGATCTAAGTCATACAAACTTCGCTCATTTCATCCCAACAGATCTGAGATCTGCAATTTCTACCATATAGTGCCTTGAGTAGTGCCGTCTTGATGCTTGCCTGGTAATTATTGCTAAATGGGAATTCAATCAGGGGTAGCTGTTTATCCTAATCACCCGTGAAATCTGGTACATAGGCCCTTAACATGCCCTTTGAAGTTTGGTTCATCTACTCAGATTGGCCATTCATTTGTGAGTACATTTTGTAATTACTTGATTCATAGTGCTTGGTTTATTTTAGTTCGCGTACGACTGATTATTTTTTCTGCATAGGGTTTCCATGTAAAAAAATCATGTGCCTCTTATCTTTGTGTGCTTGATTGTTTTGCTGCTTCTTTTATTTTCCACCATTGTTAATTGAAATGTAATCTAGAGATCCTATTGTGACGAACTTTCATATTCAACTTTGTGGAGGTTCAGTTTTTGTCTTAGTTTGGGTCTTGGGTGCTAGTAAGTGGTGGATTCACCATTTAAACAATTAGGAGAGACATTTTATATCCGTATCCTTTGGGTCTTTTTTTCATTTTTTTTTTCTCTCCCTCTGTTTTTTATTTTGTTGCTTTGTTGTTATCAATATTATAATTCTCTTATGTTTTTTTTTAATTTTAAAATTTGATGTTTACCAGATGGCTAGATGGGATGAGATTCTTACACTTCCGGTGTGTTGTGGCTCTGATGCCAATTGTTGTGATTTTCTGAACAATCACCCGTTGTGCGCATTCACGGAATCATAAGATCAACACGAACAAGCCACACAAGAAGAGACACCGAGTTTTACGTGGTTCACCCAAACCGGGCTACATCCACGGGCACAGGAGGACGAACATCTTCACTATAACAAGTAAAGCATACAAGAGATTCCCACACTCTCACCTCATCTCTCCTACGTGGTGTGGGAGCACCACGAGCAACTACTGCCGCCGCCGCTGCAAGGTCTAGGGTTACAAACTATACATATATATAATCTCCGCTTTCTTGGCCACCAAGAAAGCCCTGGTACAATTACCAAAATACCCTTGACCTTAAACCAGTCCCTGGCTAACCCAGTGGACTCATCCGGCTAAACCGGAATACAAGACATAAACCTAACAATCTCCACCTTGGCTTGAATTCCGTACAACTCCGTACAACTCGAGCTACTAGGAGATAAAACCGGTAATGTCTTCACGTACCCTGCTGAATGGTACGTCACTGCACCAACGATACAGTCTTCTTCAACACTTTGACATGTTGAACCAGCACATGAACTTTGAGCAAAGTTCATACCCTCGTCAAACTCGACCTCGAACTAGAAGCTCGAAACCATTGACGAATCTGAGTGATATCTGAATCACTCACCATCCTGCCCCATCTTCAACATCACTGTGAAGATCCAATCACCACAAGCATGCAAGCAAAACAGATCGGGAATACAAGTCCAGATGACTCCATTGCAGAACAACCTCTGCCTCCGAGCGGTCAAAAAACTCCATTTGACCGGGCCTCCGATCAATCAATCAAACAACTGTTTGACAACTGCTGACGCATCAGCTCCTCCTTGCTGCTTTTCCGGCTTGGTTCTGGCAAGATGAATAACATCACATGCGATCATGTGATCAGCAAACCCTTTGCAACTAAGCCGGCGACTCCTATTATTGGGTTTGCAACAACAACCAGGTCGAGTAGACCCGATTCAAGCCTCAATCCACATCTGTTCAGATCTCCTCCAAATTTCTGCATCAAGTTATAGATCTCGTCACCACGAGCACGCTGGAAGAAACGGATCTGAAATCCGACTCAGGATGGCTTCGATATCGTAGAAACAAGTTTCTACGCTCCAATCGGTCAAACCTCCTCCTTGACTGTCAAACAGCCAATCAACCTCTTCCATTGCGTAGATCTGCTCAAAACGAGTCCGTAGGCGCAAACGGATCTCCGATCGGACATCGGACGATCAAGATATCGCAGAAACAATTTCAGCCGTTGAAACTGGTCAAATCTGGCCTTTGACCGTTGCTGACGTCACTGCTGACGTCACTCTGCGCTGTCTGCTGGGCTTCTGGAGCGGACCTGGGTCGGGTTCACCTGACCCGAACTGATCTGAACTCTTCTCGCTGGGCTCGCGCACATGGGTCAGGTCGAACTTGAACTGACCCGGCCTGAACTTACTGGCTGGGCTGGACCGTCTACAAACAGGTCGGGTCGGACCTGAACTGACCCGGCCTGAACCTGCTGACTGGGCTGGACCTTCTGATAACGGGTCGTGTCGGACCTGACCTGACCCGGAACCAAACCTTCTCTGCTGCGCTGGGCTGGACCGGCTGCTGACTGACTGGTTCAGGTCAACCCGACCTGAACTGACCCGGAACTTGAAACCGCGGGCTGAGCTTATTCTCCACGGGTCGGGTCGGACCCGACCTGACCCGACCCGGAATGTGGGTCGTCTCCTTCAATAGCGCTGCGTCTGCAACCAGTTGCAGACGCTGACGTCAGTCACGCCGCGGTCTTCTGCGGCGCGGGCGAGGTGATCCGGTGACCTGCGGCAACGGGCGGTGACGGCTAAACAACGGCGACGACCGGCGGGCAGCAACGATCCAGATCCGGCGAGCAGCAACGATCAGATCCAGATCTTCTCTCTTTCCTGTGTCTGGTTCTGCAACATCCTCTGCAACCGAGTTGCAGCAGGCCGCGATCTGCTTCGGCTCCGGCTTCAGCGCCGGCTGGCAGCGGCGACTCCGGCGATTGCAGCGGCGATGGGAACGGCAGCGACTGCGACGTTGTCGACTGGAAGTCCGGCGAAAATCCCGGCGACAATCTCGGTGAGTTCTGAGAGCAGGTTTTCTTCCGTTTTTTTTTTTTGTTTTCTCTTCTTCGCAGCAATGATCAGACCGAGAACTTCTCTGCACAGCGATTTTTCTTCCGTTTTTTTTTTTGTTTTCTCTTCTTCTTGGATCTATGTGATCAGACATCTTCTCCTTGGATCTGTGTGATCAGACAACAACCGCAGCATGTAACTCCAGATCTGAACAACCTGTGAATGCTTTTCCTCCGATCCCAACGAGATCGGAGAACCCAATCTCAGCTTCTTCTTCTCCGATGGTGGACCAACCAGAAATCATGAACTTGATTCCTCAGAGATCCGAATCCTTCGAGAAGGATCCAATCAGTTGATCTTCATGCGCACAACCTCCAAGCCACTGAGCGATCTCCACCTCGCTCAGAAACCTAAGGAATACCAACCTTGGCTCTGATACCAATTGTTGTGGCTCTGATACCAATTGTTGTGATTTTCTGAACAATCACCCGTTGTGCGCATTCACGGAATCATAAGATCAACACGAACAAGCCACACAAGAAGAGACACCGAGTTTTACGTGGTTCACCCAAACCGGGCTACATCCACGGGCACAGGAGGACGAACATCTTCACTATAACAAGTAAAGCATACAAGAGATTCCCACACTCTCACCTCATCTCTCCTACGTGGTATGGGAGCACCACGGGCAACTACTGCCGCCGCCGCTGCAAGGTCTAGGGTTACAAACTATACATATATATAATCTCCGCTTTCTTGGCCACCAAGAAAGCCCTGGTACAATTACCAAAATACCCTTGACCTTAAACCAGTCCCTGGCTAACCCAGTGGACTCATCCGGCTAAACCAGAATACAAGACATAAACCTAACACGGTGCATAACCCAACAAGCTTGGAATTCTCTTCTGCTGACCTTACGTGGTTAAGGGTCGAAGGCTGGCGACACAATTGATAGAGAGGCTCTCATCCCTTTTGACAGAGTGGATGACTTTGTTAGGGGCGAATCCTTGAACAAGGACTGCCCCACTAGATTTCATGTCGAAGCAAGGAGAAGAAGGTCTACAAGCCCAAGGTGGAAGGCATTCTTGAATACATTGTGTAAGTTGTAGACATGTCCTTATTCAGTTCCTTGTTATGAGTGCTGTTTTATCATTCCATGTGACTAGAGGTGGACATCGGCACGCTCTAAAAGTCATTATTTATAAAAGAACCATGTATAGGATATGTCAGTAGTATCTGAATTCTTCATCCATCATAGACGACTTTCGTTCATTCGATCCAGACCAGAAAAAAATCACGGGCGCACTTTGGTTGGGACTGACACCAAAAGAATCTCCATCTGATATTAACTCATGGAGCACTGATTTTGTTAACTCATGAAAGAGAATAAAATAAATAAATAAATAATCTGATGAATGACATTTGATCTCTGACTTGAACCATTGGTCAGTTTTTGCATTGTCTAACTCATGGGTGCTATTCAGATGGATATTGTAAACTAGTAAGTATTTTTCTGGGTCACCTTCAATTTACTATTGGGCCCCAAAATTGTACTCTCAGGAGTATGGATTGGTTCATATGTATTGAGCATCAACAATGAAATGGGATGGATGTGGCTGTGGGCCACCATAGTAAGCATTTTGTACAGTGCAGTTTTGGATAGGTAAGAACCAGCAAAACTATTAAGAAACACAAGATGCCAGAGTGCAAATGGGCATCTCATTTCACACAGGACTCAATGATCAATCCCTGGATAGTGGATAGCTACCTTCACAAGTTCTGTACCACTATTCCAACTCAACCACCACAAAGAGCTGTCCACCATTCAAATTTGTAGTGTGGGCGGTTTTTTCCACTTGTCTTCTCTACCTATTTTCTTTACATCCAAAAGTCCCGTATGTATTGGTGGGGGCTTAGACTGCACAGCTGGTGCTTAGAGATCAGTTGTCTGAAATAAGAATTCAAGCCTCTTTTTTTATTTATTACTAGTATCTTTTTGATTTAACCGGAGTCTCTCTCTCTCTCTCTCTTCTTTGTTTCTCTCTCTTAACTTTAAAAAATGGGTAGTTCGGAGAAGAATGGAACCATTTGTGTGGGGCCTCACTGAAAAAGGCAAAGCCTTGAAAAAATGAGAAATAATTCCCTTGTTTTTTTTTGTAACTAATATTTAATTCATTATTAAAAGTCTATTAGAAAACACTGCTAAAAAAAAGGTTTTTTGGAAATAGGCATAAACAATAAAAGAAGCCAGATATACATAAATGCTATGATGCCTAAATACTCCATGGATATAATAGGGACACTGAATGGATACAAAAGAGATATGGATTTTACACATAAAAAACGAAGTATCTAATACAATATGACACGATATATTGTCCATTTTAAAGTATTTGAACATCATAACATGAATGTCTCCTCCACATAGCTGCATTCATGTCTTTCCATCACGCGCCATAGACGATTGTCCTCTTTGCATTGGTTCTACTCCCATCACTTGAGCAATTTGATGGCAAGTTGAGGTATTGTTGTTCATTTGGCCCAGATGATCACAGGAAGGGTGGAGTTATTTGGCCTAGCTGGGTCTACAATTATAAGAAGACGCCTGTGGGGTGGCCAAATACAAAATGTGGATGTGTTTGTCATTTCATTGTAAAGCATTTAATACACTACAAGAAAAGTGACCATTAGTGACACTTTTATAGTAGCAGTTTTTATATCCGCCGCTAAATCTTATTATCAGTAGCAGATTGACATGTCTGCGGCTAATAAGTTAAAAAAATCCGTTTCCTAAAAGCCCAAAGCAGGCTGGGCCAAAACGGGCCCTGAGATCCGAAATTTACAACTTGGCGTGTGTGTGCTCAAACGAAACCTCTCATATTCATTACTCCTTTATGCAGTGTTGTCCTCTCACCAAACAAAACCCCTTTTCCTCCCCAAACGAAACCCTAACCTTTAATTAAAATCATGTCTGCCTTCTCCTCACCAAACGAAACCCTAATCAATCCAGACTTCTCTTCTCTCGATCCTGATCGCTCTTCTCTCATCACCAAACGAAACCGTCGCTCTCGGTGTGTGATCATCGGTTCTCATCTCAGATCGAGAAGCAAGTGCATGTTTCCTTTTCTTCTTTATTCATTCCAGATCTGTTAATATGCATATGCTTCCCAAAGTATGTATCTCTGATGTATGCTGCGTTTTCAGTTTCCTTGTTTTCGTTCTTCCTTTTAGATCTGTTCATATGCATCTGTTTTTGTTGCATTTTCGTTTGATTTCGTCAAATCTATGTAAGTTTGTTTCATTTTTTCTTTCTAAATGTTAGATTTAGGGTTTCTTTGTAGCTCTTCAAATTTGTGCGTTTTTTCCCCTTCGATTTCTAAGTTGCAACCATCTCAGGAAGAGTTTCAGCCACATGCAGGTCCTGCATTTCATACCTGCAATTTAGATTGGATGTTGCTCAGGCATTTTGGATTTTCACTTACCGAATCCTAGGGTGTCTTTAGATGTATATCGCACTGCACTTTGGGTGGCTGAAGGTTTGCTGTCACAAATTATCATCCTGCAGATGAGCAGAAACAAATTGTTTGTTTAAAACACAATTAAAGAAAGAGGGAGGGAGGTATAAAGAAATGTAGATAGAAAGAGACATGTTTCATTTGTTCAATATATTTGCAATGGGTCATTGTGTGAGAGAGATGGGCACAAACAATAAACAAGAATTTCCAAAGGTCTGATACCCATGAGCTTGTCTTAGTTTTGTGATTTGGCTTTTTCCAATCATATATTGGAGAACAAACTTTATTTGGCTATATTAAAATGGTTTCATTTACCTTTTCTCAATGTTTTTTTAATCAAGAGATGGGTACATGTCACATCTTCTATTGGAGTAATCTACTCGGGTCCTTTTCTTAGTATCTTATTTCCCAATTGTAAATTTTTTTTATTATTGTTATTATTTTTTCAACTGTTGAGTCTGACGTTTAGGGGGTCTATTTTAGAAGTAGGAAAAAGACATGAAAGAAGTAATATAGACAAGGGCTACCTGTGGGAAATGATAGATTTTGTCTTGACTTGTTCACAACAACAGTGCAAGAAATTATAATGCCGCCACTGGCTCTTTGAAGCCAAATATAGAGAAGGGACTTAGTTCTATTTGAACTAGATGGATTTGAATTTGCATGTCTGCCATGGAACATGGAAACCAGCCACTTGTGTGGAATCTTAGCAGAGAATGATAGTGCATATGTGGACTGGTCATGTCTGAATTTTCTGCTTAACATTGTTCCAGTGTAGGGTTCATTTAGGTTTGGCCATATTGTGATGTCTTTTCTTTGTTGCCTGTTTTTCAGCTATTTGGATCTAGAAATAATTGAGTTTACTCTACTTGATGTGTTCACCACCGTTCTAAGGCAGGTGATGGCTACAAGCAAAGAGTAGGGAATTTGTATTGTCTATGATTTCTCAGAGTCATTCATGACCGAGAGCGTCTATGGAGAAAGTCTACAGCAGATTTTGGCCAATTTCTTGTTAACTTTTGTGAAATTCACACCAAGTGGTGGGCAAGTTGAGATCAGCCTTAGTTTAATTAAGGATCAATTGGGAAACAGCATCGGTCTCATGCATTTGGAACTCACGTACTACTGATTTCAAACAATGAATATGAATATTCTATCCAACAAATGAAGGAATTATATGATTTGGAACTTTGGGTTCTACTTCCCATGGGTTTGTTTATGTGGAGGTACACTCATGTCTCACAGACTCAGACCATTTATCTGATGGACGGCCATTCCCAAAATAACATAAATTGTAAGCTTTTGTCCATTCGATATTTGGACCTTTTTTTTTTTCAAAATGAGCCATGGACTCCAAACATATGTTTTAAGGCCAACAATTGAAGGATCGGGAATTTCCCCTTTAGGTAATTCTTGTAACTTTGTCCATGGTACTAGCATGAATTGATCAAACCCACTAGATAGACAGCTATACTATGGGCCCTATATGTACATACTCAAGGCTTGAGGATATGTTACATTTCTGAACAATTAAAACATGCTTGTCTTTGTAATGCTTCTTGTTTTGCTTCAGGATTGCCCACTCAGGTAGCGGAATACCATAAGAACTGCTTTTGCAGATGTTTAAAGGTGACATGGACATATCTGAGGAGGAAATTAGCCTTCTAGTTTGTGGGAAACTCCTCAGGATTATGAATGGAGATGTTCGTTACCTTAGAGAAATAGGTAAATCATCCTTCATCATTTCTGTTGAACTGGCTTCGGTTAACGAATCAAGAAATGTGCAACCTCACAACTGAGGCATCTTTGGAACTGTTTCCGAACAGTTGGGAGAGTTAAAAAATGAAGTGTATTCTACCAACATGCAATTTTTCTTCTTACGTTTTGCTTGTCTCTTTGTGGTCTTTTGTGTGTGTATATATTTCCATTAACCATCTTTGACCCAAACTGAGCTTTTCAATATGAGTTCTAACTTTCCAAGAAAAAAGAAAAAGCTTCGTTTTTGCTGCGGTTTTTCTTTCTTCTTTCTTATGTCCAAGGCCATTGTCATAATCATCTCAGCCATCCCTCTCTATTTGGCGCAAAGGTAAGGTGTCAGGAGCAGGTGAACAGAAACGGCCCCATAAAGATATAGAAACGAGAAAGAATAAATGCGAGTGACAAAAAAAAATTCTGGGATCCTCTCAAAAGAATATTCTATTTCCTTTAACCACGTCAAATTTGACATCATTAACCCGCATGAGGGCATCTTTGGATTTAATTTTTACAATACTTTCTATATAGCTCCATATTTGAGATGGAAACACACCATTTGCCTGAGTGCATCTTATGAGTGCAAATTTATCAGATGATGAAGTTTATTTGACATTCCTGACTGATTGGTCTTCAAATCATTATTTTTTTGAAAACCATGAGTAGAGGAGATGCCTTGCACTTTTAAAAGTTAAGTTCTAAAGTTCAACGGTTTTTTTCTGTTTCTTTTTATGTGGTATGGAGATTCCTGGTGCCCTTTTTTTCATGTTTCTTCTTATCTGTGACGATTGGTTAATGCATAGTAGATGGCCTCGCGGAAGGTGCTTTTGAAGCATGCTGTATTTGTCAATTTTGTGTTTCATGTACATTGTTTTAGGTTAAAAAAAATTATGACTTGTCAATGAAATAAATTCTCCAAAGTTTGCGTTTTCCGTTCGGATTCAAATATTACTGGCATTGCACAATATTCATGTTATAAGCATTCTTCCTGCTCTCATGTTGTCATTTACAGGCCCAAATCGTGCTTTTGGAGACCTGATTTCAGCATCAGGTATAACAGAGGCAATGCTTGACAATTTAATTGCTCTGAAGGACTTGGAAGGCATTGAGGGATTGTCTCCTCTAAGAGAAATAGAAGACCGGTGCTTGGAGACAAAAGAAAGGAAATCAACTACAGCTGAAATGGAGTGGAAGAAATAGGAGGAGATTGCCAAAGCACGGGTTCGGCAAGTTGATGAAAAGGGAAGGGCTTATGGAACAGGATGAAGGAAATGCAGTGTTGCTCGTGTCTGGATTCAACCTGGTGATGGAAACTTTATTATCAATGACAAACAGTTTGATGTTTATTTTCCAATGCTTGACCACCGTGCTGATCTCCTTCAGCCATTTTCTAAGACTAAGACTTTAGGTCTTTGGGATGTCACTTGCACTCTGAAAGGAGGTGGTGTCTCATGTTAGAACTTTCTGCAACATTTTTCTTAGAAACTTTCCATATTTCTCTTTTTTTATTTAAATTCTATTACCATTTTTTTTCATTTGCTTTCACCATAGTGGGAAATCAAAATTTTCAAGCAATATGTTGGCATTTCCGGTCAAGTCGGAGCAATTTGTTTACGAATCAGCAGAGCATTGCAAAACTGGGAGCCTTTTGTAAGTTTAATGGACCTCAGATCACCGTATTTTGTATGTTTGCAAAAAAATAGTGTTAAACAGTTTGATGGAGTTAAACATAGAAATTGCACAATCTTTAACTTTTCTTTGTCACTGCATGACAATTGACAGGGTTACAGATTGCTCCTCTAGAAGCACTTGTCACTGGCTACATGTTCAGAAAGGGAGTTTACTTCTATTCACTTATGAAGCTTGTTAGATCAAAAATGGAATTTGATGACCAAGTAATGCTCTCTAAGCTTTCCTGTTTCAATAGATTTTTCAGCTTATCCTTTTCTGTTGCACAAGCTTCATATTTATTTTTGTAACTTCAGAATTCCATTCTCAAATTTTTAAATTCTGAAACCCTTGGAGTAAGAAGATAATTTTCATTTGAAATGTCTTGTATTTTGGCTTCCAAGTCATGATTTTTCAGTGACAAATCATTCCATTTTATCAGGCATTTTGGTTTTGACTCCTTCAGTGATTGCACATCATCTAATGCAGTCTGCAGCTTATGCATAAGCATTTCCTTAGATTCAGCCGAGTTTTCTAGCTGCTGTGTTAGTTCATCCCCATTTTTCTTCATGATCCTAATCCCACTGTTTAGATTGTGTAGAGTTTCATTGAAAACTTTCGAAAATACTACCAAATGTAAGTTCTAAAAGTGCATTTCAAATAGTTCAGCTTCTGCTTTACATCGGAGCTCTTCCTGTAATTTCATTTCCTCTAAAAGAGACTATGAGTGCCCTGTCATTTGCTGCCATATGCGCAACAATCTTGTAGATCATTTCGATCTGCTCAACAAAAAATAGCAGCATGTTCAATATACACAAAACCCCCAAACACATTACAAAGTTTCAGAGTAGGAGGCCCATACCTCATCAAGAGCATGGCAACGATCTGCAATTTCATCAAGTGTCAATGGCTCAATAGGCTCTTTGCAACTGGAAACACCACCGGTTGAGCCATATTTAGTAGATGATTAATACATGATAGTGATAATAAAAATTCCGTATAGATTTTATGATGCTGTATGGAAAGGATTTCTATCATTAAATATGAATTTTGTGGTATCTTGTCTTCTATAATGCTTATGGCATTCAATGCCTTTGTTATAAAGAAAGAATTGTATATAATGAAATATAATTTCTATGAAAGTATATGGATGAGTCAATCCTATATTTTGAAATGCTACAAAATTATTTCTATTAGGTTGACAGCCAGCCCAAAACTCTTGTCACAAACAACTCTAACTTGAATTATGAGAAAAGAAATAGAATTCATTTAGCTAGCCTTTATGTAGTTTATACAAGGTTTTGATGACGGTGATTGAAACTTCGGAATCTTTCTTCGTGGTAAGACTTGCATCATATGATAATTCACTTACCACCCGACCTAAAGTAAATTTGTTGCTAGTACTTGCTTCCTAACCTGATGAGTGTTGGGTCTCTTATGCAGCTGAGGATTGGTTAAAACCTTCTATTATATTAGAGGCATTTGAAGCAAGGGCTCTTAGGTTAGTTGTTGCTTGTGCTCAAAATATAGGCAAGGCTCCAGATCCAGAAGAAGGTACTATGTTCTCTATTGTTTCTTATGTAAAATCTATGTACATAGGATATCTTCATGTTACCTCTTATGTAGCCTATGGTTTAATTCCCAATGTGCCCCTTTTCACTATAGTGCACAAGCCCATGTTATCTAAGCTCCAAAATCAACTGTTATTTGTGTCTCCTGCAATTTGGTAACCTTTCCATAGATCAATGCTTTAGAAGAGAAAATTCAGCAAACGAGGTCAACCATGTGAGGAAAGACATCATTGTTTTCTAACTTTCCTAGTGCTATTGAATCAACAAGAGATTTCATTCCAAGGGACATCTTATAGTCCTCAAATTCCAATGTGTGAAACATGCGTAATTTGTTTTTCTGCTGCCATTTTTTGTTTTTCCCTTTCTGCATAGCTTTTGAGTGAACTGAGGACACTACTGTTACATTTTGCATTCTCTCCCTTTCATGATATTTCAAAATGTGATCCCTGTGCCTTAGGAAGTGTTTGGTTCTGTGGCAACTTACAATCTTACACTAACCAAACTATTGTATTTAGGTTTTTCAGAACTCTCTGATGACTCTTTTTTTTTCGTGAGCCAATTCTAGACAGTTGATCCGTCAGGACTTAGGCCTTACAATGGATTGGAACCTCCATAAATCTTCTTAATAGGAAATTTCTAGCTAACCAATATTTGACCTTCTATTGTTATATACTAATTTTAGTTTTTGAGTGTCTTCTTGTAGCCTAATAATGGCACACTAACATCTTGTAATCTTAACTATTTTGCTATTTCCAACTTTATATATATGTATTGGTGTACAAAAATCATGTGAAGTCTGTGTGGTCAATGTTCTGAATTAGCAGTGGGATCACTAACATTCTAGTCTGTTTGAATATTACTCCTCTTGTTTACAGTTTACTCATCAGCTTTGGTTCACTGTTGTGGAGCTCAAATTTATTTATTTGATTTATTTAGTTTTTTACTATTTAGTATCCCTATTAGAATGCACTTACTGTGACCTCTGAGGATGTTATAGATGAAATAGTGTTTGATTGTGAATTGCAGAGAGAGAGCAATGAAAGAATTAGCCAGCAGTCGGAGAACTCACAGAGTAGCATAGCACGAGATGCTATCTTCACCTAAGTGATGGGAGAAGATAGACATCGCTAGGTTCACACATTTTGATTAGTTGTCACCCCCTCTGATATCTATGGTCTACAGGCATCACTTGCTGAAGCACGAAGGATAGCAGAGAATGAGAGAGCTCAAAGGATCGCAAGTTAACAAATGGTGATTGCCTTGAAAGAGGAAATGGTCGAGGTGCGAATCCAATTGAACCAAGTGACGGCATAGTTCCAAAGCTTCACTGGAGTGCCCATTGCCAATTTGTGGAAGCATGGCGATGGCCTCAGATCTTTACAATTGCTTCCGAGTGCAAGCATTTTTATAAATCGACAGGCATTTGTCCTTTTAAGTGCTAGGGATAGAATATGTCTTTTGTGATTTGGCTTTAACTTTTGTGATGGGTGGTCTCTACAATGGCGGCTCATGGTTTGACTCTATGATTGGTGGTCTTTACATTCTTTATCCATTCACTCTCACATCTTTAGGAGGGAAATGAATAGCTTTTAAATGTATCTAGATATTTCAAAACAAAACCAAAACCCTTTTTGTCATTTTTAAGGGCAAAATTTATTTTTTTATAAAAACCATTTTAGCATCAAAAAAAACTACCGCTAAAACTGCTTTAGAAAGCACTCTCCATATTTTAAAAAAAAACATTTTTAGTGGCACATTTTAATATTAACAGCAGCAGTTATTTAACTGTTGCTATTTTCTTATTTTTAGCAGCAGACACCTCTCCACCACAAAAAGGTGGGGAGAAATAGCAACAGAGGGTTTTAGTGGCAAAAACAGTGGCAAACAAATGTCTGCCGCAATAAAATTTTAGTGGCAGATTTTATCTTTTAGCAGCAGAAAAAAAGTGCCACTATATGTGTCTTTTTTTGTAGTGATAGCAAAGCCTAAAGTGGAACTAATCATATATAATCAGGAGAAGCACATCAACAAGAAAGGGTTACCCTGCCATGACCCTTTGGATAAGAAGGCTATTGGAACTCATGCCATGTTTGCACCTTACATCTCAGATGAGCTTCATCTCCGAGTTTTATCGTTACTCTATGTAGGAGTCCCCGTAGAAACCATAATGCAGAGGCACAATGAATCAGTGGAGAAGCAAAGAGGCCAATGAAACAGGGATGACCTTCTTACACACAGCTATGTCCGCCGGTTGGAGAGGAGTATAAGGCGTTCCACCTTCGAATTGGATTCAGATGATGCAGTTAGCATTAGCATGTGGGTTGAGAGTCACCGAAGCCACATTTTCTATTACGAGGACTTCTCTGATTCAGAGCCTTTTGTCTTTGGGCATTCAAACTGAGTGGCAGTTGCAACAGATGACATGTTTTGGCAATGGCAACCTTATGGTTTCTGATGCAAGGTTTGGGACAAACAAATTATAGGTTCGGTCGTTTCCTATAGCCGATGGTTCTCATTCTTTCAATTGCTGAAGGCTGTAAGTCATTTAAATCTAAAGTTGCACATTTGTGCCATGTTGTGTAGTATCATGTTCATAATCTGCTAGTCTTCAACTCAAAAATGAAAGCAATCCTTGTTGGCTAGATTATTACACCATGTTTGCAACTGCTGATGCTTACAAATGGATTACGGCTCTCTATAACAAAGTCCATTCAAAGGATTCTACATGGAAATTGGTTGGTTTCATACTAGTTGATCCCTCAACCAATGTCCTTACCATCAGGTTTGTCTTCAGACTCTTTTCATCTTTCTTTGTTAGTCATATAAATTAAGATGTTGGAAAGTCTAATTGTTTTTGTGTTACTTAGGGAGGTGTTTTAGTGCTCTATATAAGTGATGCAGGCCAGATCCATGATTGGTTAGCCCGTGAAACCTAAGACCAATAAGGCCCAGTAGAGTAGAGTAGATCCTATTTTTAGTAGTTGCTTTAGTTTCTTTCTTAATTATCTAGGATTCTTTAATGTTTGGAAAGTCCAATCATATTTGGTTTATGACTTCTTATTTGATTTAAATTAATTGTTTTCTTAGTTAGAAAAATATCTTAATTATGAATAAAGATATAATCCCTCTTCATGGACACACAGACATTGATATTGAATAAGAATTTGAATTTGGTTCTCAGTTGAAAGAGTTTTGTTTTTTGGTTCTCAGTTGAAAGAGTTTTGTTTATCTTTGATGAGGCATCAAAACATTTTATCCTTAAGCCTTTTGGCTTGAAGATTAGCCTGTTGATTATTTTTCTTCCCTGCGCTGCTTCAATCTGTTTGCTTTTGGCATGTACATCGTGCTTGAGATAAAAATCCAGTTGAGAAGTGTTTTGAAACTGAAACATGCTAATATGATGAGACAGTTAGAACAGGCAATATATGGCATCTTCAAGGACAATGCCAATCTGAACTTAGTTGAGGATTTCATGGAAGATTTCATCCTGCACGGATTTCTTGGATTACTTCAAGGCAATATGGTTCCTAAGAATGGGTCAGCTACTTTCTTATAAACTTTGATAGATGGTATTTACTATTTAGGAGACATATTTTCATCTTGTGTTACTTAGGTGCAGGTCAGATATGGGTACATTTGCGGGCATTGGGCACCCCATTTTCAAGATATATGTACACAGCCATATATTTAATATTTTATTTTTTTTAATTAAAATATTTATTAATATTTTATTAAGAGATTTTATATTATGATTGGCAATTGTTTGAAATTAAAATACTCATGAATTTGGATTCGATGACACTGGAATTAGAGAATTCTGTGAGGCCCATCATTATAAATACGTTAGTGAGGTCCACCTTTGAAATCCAAATAGTTGAAGATCAAAGTACCACCTTGATGTATCATGACTTAAAATTTCTCGAATTAAAGTTTTGTTCACCATCAAATTCATCTTGTCTAGAATGATTGATTGGGCTCCTTTTGTTTTATTTTAGTCACGTTTTTTAGATGTGTCAATCTGATGTGGACAAAGCTCTTATTGGAGTTTATTTGTTTATTTAATGATAGAACATGATGGTACTGAGAGTTGAGTAGTTTGTAGTTAAAAGGTTGACCCCCAACTGATGTTGCAACAGCCTAAGAGAATTCTGAGTCATGGTCTCAAACAGTGGCAACTGATAGTCACAACCATGTTACGTCCATCTAACATGCACTGAGGGAGTTTACTTTTGAAGTTCTAAAGAATCATAGTAACTTTCCATCTCTCATCTTTTCCTCGGGAATCTAGACCTTGACCTTGAAGACTCTTCCACCAGAAAGCCAAGAAACATGTGTTGCTATAGAAAACTATCATCACCAATTTAAGTTACGGTTTCAAAATGAAAAGGACACTAGTGTTTACTAGGGTGTGGATTGGTCAGTTGATAAGTTGGGTACCAAAGTGCATTCCTACTGCTGGCTCGATGAGTACACCAGGAAGGATGATTTTGCTCTATATTGGAAAGATGAGTGGAATAGTGGTTTAACATATTGGAGCCTTGCAATGCAGATTCCAAATTTTGATTTTGTGTTGCAAAGTAGATGTGCAATAGTAACTAGCCAGCACAACCAAGTAAAGGCACATACTGTAGGAAACCCTGGTTATGAATTTACAATATGCGAATGTGGGTGATTGAGGTTGGGTAACTTTTGTAAGCATATAATCAAGGCCATTCAATTCTACTGTAGTAGGGGGTTGGCAGCTTCGGCCATTAGTCTATTTGAGTACAATCAGATTTTAATAAATATGCTCCACTGTCCACCACATGATTCTTTGATTCATGATCATGCAATTACCTTGGCTGTTCGTACACAAAGGCAGTTGAGCATTATTTTTTATCTAGAAGACAGAATTTGTTTGAGCATCCCGATTGAGCAACCAATAATTAGTCGGGGAACATCTGCTAATGGTAAATCAGAGAATATAAATAAAGATTTAATTGATGGGAGCCAATGTGTGAATGGAAATTTATCTTGAAAGAGTAATGGCTCTAGAGTTCTAGACACAGTTCAGGTTGACAATACAGAAGTTGCAGGTGGTTGTAACAATACAACTGATGCCCTAGGAGATATTATGGATGACATTGGGTAATCCTGAGGCAACTAAAACTGAAGCTAATAATGGTGTTTGTGGTGATGCATAAGAGGAAACTCCCTCTAGCTAAGTGATGGATATTGATCCAGAGTCTGTATCTGGATCTAGTCCTAGCAATGCACTAGGAGCAACTACTACTGGCAAACTTGTGGATATTAATCCACAGTTCACATCCAAGTCTAGTCCCATCGAGCAACAATCAGGGAATGACATCCCAGAGAATGGAAAGAGGCATTCCATAAAAGAGAGCAACTGTATGAGTGTGTCTCCAAATGGAAAAACAATCAATAATGATGTTGGGGACCATATTGCAAATTTGGCTTATGGTGATGGTGGCATGGTTATTAAGGTTAGAGGGAATAAGAATGGCCTTTGTGGTGATATTGCAAAATTTGGTACTCGTAGTAAAATGGTTATTGACCAGCAATTCGTGAGGGTTTCTCTATCTAGTACAGAAACTATTGAACAACGAAAAATTGTTGATCTTGCTGCAAATGATAGTAGTGTTTCTGGTTCTATTACAACAAAAACAGTTATCAGCAACAATGATGTTGATCCTAATCCTTGTACAAGCTAGACCTCTCCAACTGGATTGGAGCCTATTGAACTCTGTAGAATAATTAATATCACTTCAAATGATAATAGTGTTTGCAGCTGTGGCAGAGCAAAGTGCTGCTGGACATGAAATGAATGTTGATATAAAACCCATCAGGCCTTACTTAACAATGTTGGTGTATACTGATGAACAAATAGTCAGCAACCACATAACAAGTGAGGATGTTGTAGGAATTGTAATGCCCCGCCCCATACGCATCTATGATATTGTCCATTTTGGCCCATGGGCCTTATAGTTTTACTTCTAATGGGCATCAACCCACCAAAAGATCTCATCTTAGGAGGTCCCCGAGCATAATATTGTCCTACCCAACTGTCATCAGAGTGCACAATGAAGGTTTTGTTTGTCTCACTGGGTAAGCAAGCAAGACCAAATCAAAACAAATCTTTAAGTACAAGGCCTCACGCAAGGTAAGGGTGTAAGCTCTACATATAAGCTCAATCATTTTCCTCTCTATAATCGATATGGGATTCGAGGATGTCATAATCCACCCCTTTTAGGGTTGCACGTCCCTATGTAATACCCTGTCAGTCCCTATAAACTGCCAGCCCTCTTGGCCCGCCCCACCCCATACGCATGGATGGTATTGTCCACTTTGGCCCGTGGGTCTCATGGTTTTGCTACCACTAACAGCCTCATCTTGGGAGGGCCCTAAGCATGATATTGTTTTACCCAACTATCATCAAAATGCATAACAGAGATTTTGTTTGTGTCACTAGACGAGCAAGCAAGACCAAATCAAGACAAGTCCCCAGGCATAATGCCTCAAGCAAGATAAGGGGTGCAAGCTCTACATATAAGCCCAGTCACTTTTTTCTTTATAGTCAATGTGGGACTCAAGGATGTCATAGGAATTATATTGAGGCACACATTGTTATTAGCTACAAGGCAGTCTTTGAGTCTATCCTGCAAACAATTGTCAATCTTGTAGAAAATAGTGGTGCTATTTGTGGTGATGTTGCGAAAGAGATTGTTAGTCGCAACTTGGCCTATGGCGATGTACAGGCTATATGAAATTTCCTCAGCTAAAGCGCTTATTGTGCTACTACAGAAAATTGATGAGGTTTTTGCCTGCTGACAACATCTCATTAAATGGATATCTATATTCAAGAACGCTACCCAACCTATGACTCAAGTTCATCATTTTAATCATAATACTATTCTAAATTGAGCTAACAACAATAAGGTGATTGGCATTATTGCAAGCAATGATGTTAGTTCTGATTTCATTGCTGAGGAAATGGTTACTATTCTGATGCAATGGGTTGCAGATGCAGGCTTCATCTTGGCTTTTTATATCTGCATAGATAGGTGATACATCGCGATAAGTTCCTTGTGACATTGCAGTTGAAACTAGTAATTACCAAATGAGCGATAACTGGCTATTGCCATGATATTCTACTGACTGCTGCAGTTTTCATTCAGAACTGCCACAATAATAGGAACTGTTATAGACACAAGTTGAATGGTTTTGTAGCAGCTTGCAACTGCTAATAGGTCTGTCATGGTGGTGAGTATTTGGCATAGGTGGCATGGTGAGGTCAAGAATTATACGAAATTTGATAGTTTAATGAATTCCCAAGCTTAAATTTCTTTGATTTGATGTTAGGTTGATACCCATGGTTGATGCCAATATCAATTGAACTCCTTTGTTTTGCACATCATAGCTGAATCTGTTTGAAAGCTTGTTAACTGATTAAAATTGTCCAAAGCCATTATCAAACTGAAATTTAGCAGATTTAGGATGTATCATGTTTTTTCTCACCTTCAAGCTAATCTTATACTATATAGTTTATATTAGAAAATGCTTCATTTTGTTGTGTGTACAAATCAATAGTCACTTTCCCACCCTTTAATGGGAGCCCAGTTGATTGTATGCAATCTCACTGCTTTTTAAAAAAAGACAACTCAGAGATAATGTTTGTTCTCAATCTCATGTGAGGCTTGAGGTTGTATTGGCTGTGTATTAGAGACTTTGATTTTACAATGAAAGATGATATTGTATAGAATATTCTACACGTATACATCTAATAGAATTTGATGCCTTTTCTATAGTAGATAGCTTTTAACTTGTTTAAATCTTGTCTAGATTACACAAGATAAGGCAATAGCTTGTGTACTCTAGCTGCATCATCTTTACAGTCTTTGATGGATTGACTGATATCCTTTGCAATCTATGACAGACTGATTATCACACTCCCCTCAAGTTGATAGGATGTGAATGTACTGAAAGTTTTGTTAGGTTTATATCTTGTATTTCGATTTAGCCGAATTGGTTAATTAGTCTAGCCAATGACTAAGTGTTAAGGGTAATTTGGTCTTTGTTTCAGGGCTTTCTTGGTGGCCAAGAAAGCATACATTATATATTCATGTAATGTGATGATAGACTTTGTGTAGGAGATGTGACAGATCTCTTTTCCGTGGTGTAAACCACGTAGGGCTATATAGGGTGTAGAGAAGTGTGAGCTCTCTTTCCCGTGGTATTGACACACCACGTATGGCAAGGTGCTATAAGAGTAAGATCTATGAAAATTGAAGAGCAAAGTGTTAGAGGAGAGGGAGTCCTTGTAATGAATTACCCAGTATCTTTCATAGTGAAACCAAGCAAGATGTTCATAGCTCATGGAAGTAGCCTTTATAGTGAATAACATAAAATCTATGTGTCATGATTGCAGGGTTTTCCTTCTTCTTTATATGTGTGATGATATTGATTGCTTCCACATGTACACTCAAGCTTGTCCTACAGTGTATGAAATCACTGTTTTGTTAGTCCCTTCGTAAAGACATCTGCTAGTCTTTTGGTTAAGACAAATCGAACATCAAGGTCTTTTCAAAGCACATTGCCGCGAACATTGTGTTAATCTATTTCGATGTGTTTTGTCTTGCCATGAAAGACTAGATTCAAGGCAAGAGAGATTGCACTGATATTGTCACACCAAATGAGAGGGACCATTGGAAGATAAATACAGAAGTCTTAAAGAAGTATGCACAACCAAAATATTCCAGCGGCTGTGTAAGCTAGACCCCAATACTTTGCTTCTATTGAGGAGCAAGCAATTGTTGGCTGCTCTTTGGAGTTACATGAATTTTGCATTGCCATAAGCAATGATTTTTAAGAGGCTCGGGTCTTAAGTGTAGACCAAATTGTAATGTCCCTATGAGATACCTTAAAACTCTCTTGATTGTTGTTGCCAAGTGACTTGATATTGTACATGCAGATATTGACATACTTGATTTACAATAAATCCTATATCAGATTTTATTAAGGTAAGATATTGGAGGGCCCCAATAATTTTATAGTACTTAGTTGCATCAGAGTGAATCTTTAGCATCACTACGAAGTTTTGCATGAGTGCTATCAGGTGATGATATTGGCTTTGCTCCAAGCATATTCTGTGTGAAAGAAGATCTATTGTATATTTTGTTTGTGGTAGAAACATGTTCTGTGCATTTCTATTGATTTAATGGCCAAGAAAAAGTGATTGGCTGCCAATATCATTCATTGCAAGTTTAAGTCAGCTGATATATGAGATGCCAAGGCTAGGCTTTGCTGTTGCCAATGAGAATGATTTCATCTACATAAAGTAACATGTGATGTGGTCATCTGCCCAATAGATTTATAAATTTACAAAGATGTCTCTGCTTGAGAGTTAGTGAATCAAGATTTGTTGTACCTAACTGTTGTGCTTGTTTCAATCCATAGATTTATGCAGTCAACGCACATGATTTGGAAATATTGGATCTTCGTAGCCTTGAGATTGAGCTATGTATACTTAAGATAAATCACCATGTAAGATTGCACTTTCAACATCATGTTGTGGAATTTTCCATTGATAACGGATTGCATTTGGTTTAGCCACATGATTAAACGTTGCAAAGAAGTCAATATCGGGCTGCTGCTGAAACCTCTTTGCATTTGGACATGCTTTGTAGCAATTAGCGACTGATAGTGCTGTTTGCATTCCAGTTAATCCGATATACTCATTTGCTTCTAACCACATTCATAGTGGGTTTAATTGGTAATAAAGACCAAGTACCACACTTGTGAAGTGCATTAAATTCATGGTCAATTGCCTGATTCCATTCCACCTGTTTGGATGGCTCTTGTTGCCGAAATAAAGAAAGGAAACCAGTAGGTATATTATGCTTGGATGAAAGGAAGGTGATTTTCTTTATAGAGATGCACTTTTGGAATGAGTTTGCATGGGATGAGCAGTGGACGGTGCTGTGGCTATAATGGTGGTAGGTTATGAGTGGACATCATTTTGATATTGGGTGTGACAAGGAGAAGTGGATCCTACAGAGGGACCGGATAAGTGGCTGGGTTCATGGGAACTAGGTGAAAAGGAAGGTTTGTGAAGCAGCACAGGGGAAGAATATCAGCCAACGAGCGAATCTCTAAGCCAAAAGGCTTAGGGATAAGTTGTCTAGGTGCCTCACCAAAGACAAATAAACTCTCTTAACTGAAAACCAATTTCAAAGCTTTATTCAATATGAAAGTCTATCTCTCATGAAGAGATTACATTCTTATTTATAACTAAAATATTATCTAAAAAAGGAAACAACTAATTCTAAATAAATAAGAAGTCCTAAATCAAATACAACTAGACTTGCCAAATATTAATAAAACAACTAAAGCAACTACTTATAATATAATATATTCTAATCTATTAGGCTGTATTGGTCTTGGATTCAATAGCTGGCCAATCATGGATCTGGCCTGTATCAGTTCTCCCCTGCTTGGAGGAGAACTCGTCCTCGAGTTCTGTAAATATCCACCGAGGTCAAAAGTCACTCGAACAAACTTTTGTTTTATCTTCAGATCCATATTTTCATGACATGGCTTGAAAGCATGTTGCAGTCTTTTCCTCCATGTAATAGTAAATCGGAATGTTTTCGACTGTGGGTCTTTGCATGGACCTTGGATGTGTGAACAAACCAGTAAATGCTGCAAGTGTTAACAGTCAAATATCCATATGTGATCTCTGAATATGAAGTCAATGTGGGGAACTTTTATAACTTGAACTACTTATGAGATAACTGGAACAAGGAATTTCACTGTTGGTGTCCTAATTGGATTTTCTGGAAAAGGCAGAACAATCAATTCTCTTAGATGTTCAATGTCAGCTTGATGTACCTTTTGCTTCTCACTTGAAGTTGCAATAAGATCTTCCTTTCCATGAATGGGCTTTTCAACATCATCGTTGGAATTTGTTTCTTCCCTATGTTCATCTTGTGACTCTTCAATTGATGGTGATGAGGCAGATGAAGATGTTGCTGATTGTAATGGAACAAGGTCAACATATTGTCGTTTCTAATAGAAAGAATAAATATTCTTCTCTTTGTCATATTGCACGTTCCGATTAAGAAGCCATGGTTGTCCCAAAAGAATATAAGTGATATTCATGGGAATTACATCACACTAAATTTTATCTTCATATACACCAATCTTGAAAGATACTAAACATCTGTGAGTTACAGTAATGACAGAAGCATTAGGCCAATTGAGTTTTTCAATAACATATTGTGCCACAAAATTGATAGTACTGTCATGATCAATAACTAGATTAGTTAATCGATCTTCACACCTTACTCGCGTTCGGAATACTATAGTCTGTTTCCATTCATTGTCTTCCTGTTCATTGGTGGTGAAAAGTCTGTGAATGACAAGGGTGTGAGTATCTTGTCCTTCAAATTTTGTTTCCATCAGATGATTGCTCGTCCGTTGCGGAGGATGTTCTTCCCCAAGCTTAACTTGTTGCAGGTGAGACCATTGAAGCATGTGCTCAATATAAATTGCTTCCTTGTATGCTTCATGAACACTATGACATGGTTTCATCTTCTCAAGAATGTCTAGCTTCAAACCTCTAATAAAGCGAGTTAAATCATGTAGCTCATTCTGTTCCAAGCCACAAACTTGGTGCAATCTCGAAAATTGATTTAAATATTCATAAACTGTCGAATATGCCTGTCTAAGATTGAGGAACTGCTTAAAGTAGACCTTATTTGCAAAATTCCAATCTCCATATTTGTACTCATATAGCATGCTTTGAACTTCATCAGATGGTCCAAAGATTTGCATATTGACTTTACTGTAAGAAATTCAAAATTTTCTGAATGCTCAAAATTGACTAACCTGATGGCTTGATCTTGTTGACAAAAATACGCAAGTGAAGATGGATCGTGAATCAGACTAAAATACCATCTTTTGATAAGCAATGGCTGAAATCAATCAATCCAAAAAAGACTGGATTATTTTTGCTGGGCCCACATATATATATTTTGGACTGCTGTGGATCTGAACTTGGGTTGGGTTAGACCCAAACTTGAGACCAACTAGATATGGGCTTAAAGTAGACTCAGGTCAAGTGGGACCTGAACGTAACCCACAACAGTAAATTCAATACAAGAGCCCTTGAGATGTTAATGAGCTGGGTCAGAATCTGACCTGTACTAAAGACTGGAAGAGGAGTCGGGCTGGTGTCACGCACGTGTCATGCACACGTGACTTGAGAAGGACCCGTGAAGAAGAAAAAGGGGTTCGACGCCCTCTCTTTCGCTAAGCCTCGCTGCACGTCTCCCTCTTTCTGTCTCTCTGCTTGACGAAAGGGTGAATAAGGCTTGCGGCTGCTGTTGCTGTAACAAGAGGAGAAAAACAGGGGTTTTCGAAACCCTTGCTTCGTCGACTGCTGCAAGGCTTCAAACGGCACAGGAACAGAGGAGGCGAGGGCAGAGGAGGTGGACGACGACGATGCCGACGATGATGACCAAGTGCGGTCCGTGTTGCAGTGGAGCGACGAGATCCAGGTACTCCCGATGTCTCTACTTTGCTGCTCTCTTGTCTGTTGCTTTTCTTCTCTCTTTTGTATTACTTCTCTTCTTCTCCGTCTTTCTCGTTTTTTTCTTTTTTTGTTTAGGTTTGGGGATGGATGACCGTGATCGAATGGGGTGGGTTCGGCTGGGGTCGGTGGAGAGTATTCCGGTGGGCTGCGAGGTTGGATCGGGTCGGGAATGGATCGGGTTTGCGTTGGAAAGGGGAATCAGTCTGGATTGGTTACGGGGAGGGTTTCAGTGGAGTGGGGAACGGCTGGGAATTGCGGATGGGATAAGGGTGGAATCAAGATGATGAAGATGAAGGGAAGATGGGTTCGGTGAGGATTTGGGTATTTTTGTTTTTTTTTTTTTTTTTGTTTTTCTGGCGGGGAGGAAGACGTGTCAGAAAGGGGTTCCGTGAAGGGGTTGGGTTTGAGTAGTGGTTAGGGTTCGCTGTGGGTTGTGATTGTGGGAAGGTGAGGGAGATGGTGGGATGGGTACTAACGACAGAGGAAGATGATGAACGAAGACTGAACCAAACGAATGGTTACCTCGAATCGACGATTAGACGGCGGTCCGAGATTGGATCTTCGTCTCTGATACCAATTGAAGCAGCACAGGGGAAGAAGATCAGCCAACGGGTGAATCTCCAAGCCAAAAGGCTTAGGGATAAGTTGTCCAGATGCCTCACCAAAGACAAATAAACTCTCTTAACTAAGAACCAATTCCAAAGCTTTATTCAATATAAAAGTCTATCTCTCATGAAGAGATTACATCCTTATTTATAACTAAAATATTATCTAAAAAAGGAAACAACTAATTCTAAACAAATAAGAAGTCCTAAATCAAATACAACTGGACTTGCCAAATATTAATAAAACAACTAAAGCAACTACTTATAATATAATATATTCTAATCTATTAGGCTGTATTGGTCTTGGATTTAATAGCTGGCCAATCATGGATCTGGCTTGCATCAGTTTGGTTACGAGGGGAAATGCTGATGAGGGACTCAGTTCTTCTCTGACTTTGATTATTGGCATTGTTTCTGATGACCCAACTAAATTGGGGCAATGTTAAGTGCAGTAAATGAAGTCCTAGGTGGTATGCTAGCTATAGTTGAGATGTCAGTTCTTACATGGTTTAAATCAAGGTGGACAACTTTTACAATCCGAGGGCTCTACTATCTCTCTAGGTCCGCTTCTCTCTTCTGAGGGCAGGTCCCAACCCTGGGATGCCAAAAATCAAAAAGCTATAGTTGCGGAGTTATGCTGGACCTGAATAGAGTATTACATGAAGAGGAATAATGGGGGATAGCCATTTGGAGAGTAGGCCTAACACCTAAGTAGTAGGAAATATCATTCTGGTGTAGGCCTTTTTCAATTGAATTAAGTCCCTTTGAATGGAAAAACATGCTTATCATAGAACTTCAACGAGAGACTTGGTTGGATTGAGTTATTTTATAGACTTTGATTATAGAAAAATGAAAGAGGACATCACACAAAATATTCTACACATTGTATACATCAAACAAAATTGGATTTCTTGGCTAAAGTAGAGAGCTTCTGATTTGTCTGAATCTTGTTTGGATTACACATGATACTCTCGTTGGGTCAACTTTACAATGTTCCGCTTTCTTCTTCTTCTTCTTTTCTCCTCTTATTCTCTTCTTTCTCCTCTCTTCTTCTTCCTTTGTTTTATGTAGGAACTCGTTTTTTTAATTTTTAGGTATCACTCAGCCCAACATAAAAAGAAAAAAAATTACACAAAATCAAGCCCAGAAGACCCAATTAGTGCATGTACTCAATCAAGTCCGATAATGTGTAATAAACATACAAAGGGTTTTTTTTTCAGTAAAATCCTTTAAAACAAAAGGGGTCAAACTAAGGGTATCATATTTTAAAAATGAAAAATATTCAAGCAAGAACTAGATTTCACTGTGCTTCCATGAGAACATTGGTGGGCCCCACCTAAGCAACCCATCCAAACTATACACAAACAAGGAAACCAAACACCGCCCCCCGCCCCCTCCAAGTAGTCACTAATCCCATGGTTTGGCACTCATCCGAATAGATTTGATTGTTGGATGGGTGGTTGAATTTTTTTTTTAATATGAAGCCATTATACTTGCGGCCAATGGATGAAGGGGGTAGGGGCATGTCTTGGGTTAAACTTGATACTTGTAGTGGTCCCATATAGATCTTTCCATTCCCCCTGATCCTATTCCTAAATGGAATTCACAAGGGGGCCCTATAAAAAAGTTCTCACATAATACTAGGAATAATTCTCACCGAAAGAGAGCCCTTAAAAAATACTTACTTTTTATCCCAAAAAAGTCAAAAGGCTACTTTTCTTATCACTAAATGAGAAAAACACTATCTTCCTTTAAAAAAAAAATCAAAAAAGTACATTCTCATTTCACTAAATGATAAAAAACCATCACTTCTTGATTTGACCGATCTTCCTTTTTTAATCTATTAATTTGATCTTTGTCCTCACTTCACTCTATAAGTAAAGTTAATAAACTTATTTAATTTACACTTTACTAGTAACAAGTGCATGTTGGGTTCAAACCTAACTTCCCTTCCTTTGCATATATAGGCTCCCGCTATCTTCAGGGTGCTCGCGGTCTGCATAATCATGGTCTTAACCTTGGTCACTTTCTTCTCACAGAAGTCACATGAAGAAGAAAGGAGGAAGAAGCTAATTAGTTAGCTTTAGCGAAAAGATGGGAGGGGGGAGGGGGTGGTTGAATTCGACCCTCATTAACACTTCATTAAAAAAATTTTGTGCCTATAAAAATAAGGATGCCTTTTTGGTTTAGTACCCACCTAAAGTAATTTTTCAGGTAAAACCCTCTTATCCTTATCAACACTTTTATTTTTAATTTTTTTTCTACAACATGTGTATATAGGTAATATGTGCATGGTTTAACACTTTTTAGGCTTTAATCAATTGATATATGAGTTTATTACAATTTTAATGTGCTCGTATTAATAATTAGATTACAATTTTAATGTGCTCACATTAATAATTTTTTATAGGCTAATTTTTGTATACATAATTGTCTATGTTTATACAACATGCTATTTTTTAATGTATTTCACTTAGTGAAAGGGGGGTGTGTTGAGAACTCATGTTGTTTCTTAGTATTGAATGACTTTCGTGGTGGTTAAGTATTCATTTCGAATTTTTTCTTTCATTTTTTATCAATGAGGACGCTATTTGATAATATTTTTTATTACTTACCCATGTGGTTCTTCCCTTTTAACCGCTCAGAGAAATACAATTTTGGAATTAAATAATATGAAAAAAATAGGTCCTCAGTGGTTTGACCAGCAACTCCATGCCTTTTCTCTCTCATCATAGCACATTTTCTACATAAATTGGCATGTGGTCTTTTTACTCTTTGCTTTCTTTATTCTTTTTTCATATTACTTGTTGTATATGTAATTGGGTAAAATTGTACATCATTTGTATTGGATGAATTTTTTTAGGCGATTCACACATATACATATATAGGGAAATAAGTTTACATCTCCCCCACAAAATCACGAGGGTTAATTGGATGACTCAATTATCAAATACATGAAATGATGTGATACTTATAAATGGCGGCCCATTACCCTATTATTGAGGAAGATCCAAAATGATGTAATAACAATGGCCTCACCGAGTGATTAAAAAAAAATAGGACACTCACACACCAATATTTCCACCATAGGGCCTTACCTTGTGAACATAAATATCTTGAGAATTCCAAGTCCTATTTATACAGAACAAAGAGATAAACAAGGAAAATTAACTTCATTTAGCCTAGAGAGTATCTCTCACTTTAGCCTAACACACTTGTCATATGATAATATCCTAAAAGTTCTTAATACATTCGACAAACACAACTTCTCTGCATTTGCATTCTCTATCAACCTGGACCAAAGACCCATGGCGTGGCACATTTATTCAAACACGAGATGTCTCATGAGTCATGCCCCATATAACCATTACACATGGATGCATGTTGATCAACATACTTATAGACTGTGGAGTCCACTTCTATTTTTATTGGAGCACAACTAAATAGATCACCATGCCTAATTTGAACAATATTTTTTACCCATCCATGCTTGTCATAATAATGCAGGAAAGAATAGGCTGGTGGAGTGACGCCCACCACAATTCCTTTGCAACCAAATGTCTTCCACATGTTTCCACATTCCACCTATGAATGTGCAACCTACGCCACCGCAGCCCCACCAGACCAGCATCACTAATGCACGTGCGTGTCATTAAATACATCCCACGAGAGACGGAGACGTTCACGTGCTTTTTTTCTATTACACCCCTAGTGTCCCGAAAGAAAGGGTTAGGGCTCAGGTGTCTTGTCTGTCACGTGGGATTCTTTAAACATCACTGACCCAACTGTCCTGTCCTACTTTTTTGGACCCGCTGAGGATTTGTCCTTACCAGCATGGATAAGGCCGTGAGCCATCATGTGATTGGGTCCAGTCCGCCTTCACACTAGGAATTGGACCCAATTGGGCTACTCTCAACCCATGAAATTAACGTATCCATATGCCTATGATAGAACGCATGAGATTAATTTCATTGGTCCCAGTTGTGGATCAAATTTACGGCCCCCTAAGTTCATAGGCATGGGTCAAATCAGTTGTAATTTTTGCATTGATAGAAAATTTGGCCATTTGGAACTAATTTAACTTTTTCAAACATTAATTACATGGCATAAGCATGCCTTTAACAAAACTCTTAAATTATAAATTTTGGATCATAGTTCACCCAGAAGGAATGCTCAGTTGGTTGGCAACCTCCCACATCAATTGGCTGCTTAGAGATCGAGTCCTTGATATATCAATTTTCTCATGTGTGTGGGCTTTTCTTTCCATCTATATGATCTCTCTTTCTTGAGGTGTGAACATTTTGTCTCTCTTTCTTGCACATGTGGGCATTTTGTTCACACTTGGGTGGGCTTTCTTAGGTCTCACCCCTTTAGATTAGGGTAGAAAAAAAAAAGAATAAAGAATGCCGGTCACTCTATAGAACCGATGCAATGAGCCTTCTTATCACAAATTCAACTTTATGTAACCATCTGTCTACCTATGAATTGGTACTCATTCAAAAGTCACTTTAATTAAATAGTAGCCCATGGTAGATATGATCATATGTGAAAACATAATTTATTTTCTCAGGCTGATTTGTTTTTTTAGATGTGATCGACACAAGAACATTTCCTATTGATATTGAGTACTTTCTTGAGGTGCTTATATGTGACTATGGCCCAATACATGAGTTTTAAAAGATGGAGCACACTCCACTTCTGAAAATAGGAGACAGCTATATGGACTTTTAGTGTGTTGGGCGAGAACGTGTGTTTTATAATGGGATAAACAGGTAGCCCTGCATAAATCCAATTGGATCATATTTAGACTATATAGATAATTTGGTTTGATCGTGAGTCATGTTTTTATTGGGGAGGTCAAGGGGTTCAAAACTTTGCAGTCCATCCTCTTTTTGCATGTACAGGCTACTTTTCTATTTAGTTTGATTTCTTCTCACGTGTGCGAGTCTAACACCCCCCCCCCCCCCCCCCCCCCCCCAAAAAAAAAACAAAAACCCAAACTAGGCTATGAAAAAATGAAAAAGAGAGCAAAGCTTTCAGATTGGCTCCTTCAAACAATTATTAGGTAATTTGAGGTCTATTTAGAGACTCAATTATGGAAGCTCGTGACTACTGAGTTAATGTGCACCTTTCAACTCTACATGTGACGTTTGAGACAATGAAACCTCTGGATGCACAGCCTTTTTAAAAATTGGTCTTACCTCTTTGATACACCTTACTACAGAGAGTCCAAATCCTCTGATGGAAAACCCTACAGTGCCCCACGGTCACTGCACCGTGGGGTTTCCGCTCACTAAATCTCAATTCTACCATAGAAACTCAAGTAACATGATTGGACCTGTGGTATTGTAGATGCTATAATCAGTACCTTCTACATGTGCCATAGGCTTTAGTTCTCTTCATACATGGGAGAGAGCAATCGCGGAGAGAAGCACGGTCGAGGGCCCACGAAAATTATTTTGTCTGCCGAAGGGCAGTTTCCCCTTTTACTAGCATTTAAAGGACAATTAATCAAATTTCATATATTTTTTTTAACCCAAGATAACGAGGCTTGGAGTCTTGGACCTATGATAGCACCTGCGTGTGGAGAGAGAGTACACATAGGTTGGAAGAGAGCCCGTTCGCACATAGGTTGGAAGAGAGCCGGTCTACGTGAGAAGAAAGCCCATACAAGCAGAGTGAATTCAAAAAATTTTTCTTCGAAGGGCTACTATTTAGAAAAAAAAAATTGGAGAGGGTCACATATAAAGGATAAATATAGTTTTCAAAATATATAAAAATTTTTCTAAAAATTTTGGGAGGTCTATATATAAAAATATTAAAAGTCATTAAAAACTTAGATGGGTCTTGTGAATCGTGAGGAGCCATATGTAAAACAAGATTAAGAAAATATTAAAAACTATAAGGGGTTTTGTTAAATCTTGGGGGGTCATGGTCCCCCTATGCCTACATATGGGTTCTTTCTTGAAACAAAAACTCGTACGCACGAAAAGGAAGCCTATGAACGAGGAAAAGGCCAGCATACTCACCAGATTCATTTCTTATTATCTACCTTCTTCCTCTCTTTCTATGTTTGTACAATAAATCCATCCAAATACAGTTCTTCCCTACAATCATGCAATTTATAATTCTTTTCTAATCTTCTGGAGCCATTATTAAATGTTGATGATTTTGGAGAGCAATAAAATTCATCCTTTTATATCATTCTTGGAGTAGAATCTAATAACTAGCTTGTGTAAAATTGCATTGAATACATTATTCCAAATTTTCAATACTCTGATAATTTTTTACTTTTTAAAATTTTTTTCCTTTTTCGCTAAATCATTTTGTTGATATTATTGATTGACAATACACCACCCCACCCCACCTCCTCTCCCCCCCCCCCCTGGGGCAAACAACACACAGACACACATCCGTTACAGACACATTTTTGGGGCCAACCCAATTTACGAACCCAAGACCTCCACAACCACATGGGTCAGACAAGGAAGTCACATAAACATTGAATGACTATCAAGTGGTACTACTAATGTCAATGGTTTCAACATAGATAGTCTACAAAATCTCACTTAGGAGGGGAAAAGGCCCTTCATTAAATTCCTAGTAATTAGAATTTTCACATATCTCACACCAACTAGACTAGGCTTTATATTAAACTTTTATAAGCCATAGTTATGAGTTAACAGGGCATGATGAATATTAGGGTCCTATGGGTGAATTGCGATTACACGAGGAAAACCCTTATGGTGAACATGGTGGACTAGGAGTGGAGGGAGCGGAGGGCCAGTGGGGGCAGTTGCCCCTACTAAAATTTTTGAAAATTTGAGAGGTTGAGTTGGCAAAAAGATTTGAGTCATGGAAGATAAGTAGACTGCTTATATTCAAATCTTGAAGTACATGTGGAGTTAAATACTCCCACAGGGGCTTGGCCCACTCTTGTGACTTGTGCATGTCCTTAGAGCTACCCCACTTGAGATTGCCCAAAAGTTACTGTACTACAATTTGCATCAAGTGTTTACTCTTATCGCATTTATACATGGCCAATGTAGGCCCATGTACACAACAAGGCTGACCCGCAATTCAGACTCTCTATCACTGAGCCTTTTTAGATTTCTTTTGAACATTTTATATTTTTATTTACTGTTTGCTTATCTTCAACTTATAAGACTAAAAATAAGAAAAAAGAATAACAAAACGCCTAAGAATAATGATGTCTTTTTCTCCCAAAAAATAAGCAATCCAAAGTGAATAACTCATAGGGCAAGTCATCTTCAACTTTTTTATTTCTTCTCACAGATTGTCAATTGATAATCAAAACCATTGATCTTGAATTCTTTGAGGTGGAAAATGGTGTTTTATATTATATAGATATGGACATAGTGTTTCGATTAATTTGAATAATATGTTTTCATTTCTATTATTGGAGGCATATCCCCAAATCTTTAATAGCTATGGCCTTTTAATTGATTTAATCTGTATTTTGTGAAACGAACACATACATCTTGCTTCTTTACTTTTATTATGCATTAAATTCAAGATGAATTTTAGACTTATGGCAGGCTCCATGGATCGTAAGATTTCTAATTTTTAGTTTTGACATGCGGAGTAGCACAGGAGCTGTAAGTATTTTTAAGTTTTCCTAAATGAAATTTTCCTCACAAAAACCTTCAAACGAACGGATTTGTGATATCAAAATCTCACTGATCATAAAGCAAAGAGACAATTTCATCTTGTCCAATTTTCATAACATTAAACTCAAGGACTAACAAATCTAAAGTGGATACACTTAAATCTGGAAAAATTTCCACTAGTATTCTAAATACAGACAAAAATATCCGAAAGTAAAAAAAGAATCGACAAAAATGTAAATTTAAAAAATAAACCAAACTTTAGAGCCATAAATATTGAAAATGCCTAAGAGCCATCAAACCTAAGGCCAAGAGCCATCAGACCTGAGCTTCTTAGCCGAACTAGACACATATATCTTATCAGCAATCCCACAGTAAAAGAAATCATTTTTCATGTAATGAAATTAAAAATTTTTGGTGTACATCTATTTATGTTTATACATTCTTATGTCTTTTTGTTTAATGAATTATAATGATTTCTTTTTGCCCCCACCAACAGAAATTTTTGGCTCCGCCACAAGATGAGACTAATCAGGTTCCCCCCACGTTACCAGTGGGCAGCTTGCCCATGATCTCCCATGATCACAGTGAAAATTCCACTCAAAGGATCCAGACTCTACGCAGGTTGGCCTAAAACAAATGGAGCAAGTAAAGCCTGAATTAAACATGTACATTGCGCTCAAACTAAATAATAATTTGGGTGTCTGTATGAGGTATAGTTTGGACCAGGTCTCATCATGTTTGTCACAAGCCTCGATGTAGTATATATAAATAAATATATATATATATATCCATTATTATCCAGTGACGACATTGTATTTTAAACAACAAAGAGAATAGGTTTACTTCGAACTTGAATATCTCTGAATGTGCCTCCTACGTTGAACTCTGATACCACTTCTTGAATCTTGACGATTGGACCACAATTAATCATCAACTGAGGCATATAGATAAAAACACAATCTTAAAAGCAAACCTGACAACAAGGCCAGAGCAACCCTGCTTGTCACCCCACAGCACATGGTGACCCCTCATTTGCCAGTACTCTTCACACATGTGGGGGCCCATCTTCATGCAACGTGGACTTCCACAGTTCCACTTCACATTTTTATGGGCTCTCATGAGTCCTAGCCCCCTAGACTAAGGTACCAAAAAGAAAAAAGTAAAAATCTGTTTAGGTTAAAAAGCAATCCTCAACCTACTGGTGAGGAGGGCCAGTTCTCACTAGTAGCTGTAGGCTTCAAACATGTCCTCCTCAGCCCTTATATTTGTGAGTTGCTATTACCTCATATGTATAACTTGTATATATGTACATATATGAGTTCTCATTACCTCGCGTCAAACTGCTGGGCTCTTAGTTGATAAACAGAAACAAAGAATCAATCAATCAAGCTCTTAGTTTTTGATCAACCTCAAATTGGTGCTTCTACTCCCCAGCCCTAGATACACAAAGGGAAAGCGGAACAAAAGAGTCGCGCTGTGAGTGTTGGTCCCAATATGCAATTTCATAACTAGTAAGGATGAACCAACAATTCATTATAGAGACTTTTATTGGACTACCAATCCACAAGGAAAATTATAAGGAGCTAAATCTAATAGACTCTTAGTCATACCAAATAACTTACTTTGAATGAGATTACATCTCTTGTATTTTCAAACATAAATTAAATTTAAAAAAAAAACATTGTTTTCTTTTTTTTTTTAATTTGTAACAGGAAACAATTCATTTATTAAAAAAGGAAGTACAAAGAATGAAAGGAAGAACAGAGACTACAAAGAGAGAAAAACTAAAAAACAATGAAGTACAAGAGCATTGTACCCCATTGACATAACAACTACATTATAAAAGCCTCCCAAGGTAAGAGCCTCTCAATCCCTTGTTTGGCTAAAGCATCAGCCATATAGTTTGCCGTACGAAGCTTATGATGAAAAGCCACATTGATTATAGAAGATAAGACCCAAATTCCATTAAAGAGGGGTTGAAAATTCCAAAGATTAGCCTTCTGCTTATACACCCAAACAATTGCATTAGAAAAAAACAATTTCATTAGAAGAATCACTCTCTATAATAAGTTCACCAAAGAAATATCTTGAAAAGCATTGTAGGGCGTGAAGAGTTGCTAAAACCTCCGCTTATTAGAGTCACAAATACTAATTTACTTTGAAAACATAAATAAGACCTTGCCCTTACTATTCTGAAGCACACCTCTTATTCCTGCCATCCCTGACTTTCCTCTAGCCGCTCCATCAATATTGAACTTTAACACACCACAAGGGGGAGGAAACCAAAGAATAGTTTTTCTCACCTTAATTAGGCCGCACTCCATACAAGATTCCCAATTAATAAGGATATCATTAAGGCAAAAATTTAAGAATTCCTTTCTAACCAACCCCCAATTCGCGATAATCATGGTAATCTTGTCAATCATCTCCGCAAAAGAAAAAAAAGTTTCTCTAAAAATTCTGTCATTCCTTTCCCTCCAAATGGACCATAATATAGTAAAGGGAACCATCCTCTAAAGAGTACGACCACACCCAACAAAAGAGGCACCAAACCAAGACTCTACTACATCCACAATTTTCTCTGGACAGCACCAAACCACACTACAGCTACCAACAAAGCGACTCCAAATATCAAAAGCAACGTCATAGTGAAGAAAAAGGTGATTAATTGATTCCTCCTCCTTTTGACACATCACACAAGTGTCTGCAATGTTGGGTGATGTTAATAATATTCTTTTCAAATTGGGCGTCATAGAAACCTTTTTGCCAAAGCTAACCAAACAAAAAACTTCCACCCAAGGAGAAGCCAACCCTAACAAAAAGAGGGATGAAGAAGCTCTATAAAGTTGAGTCCCCTCCAAAGCCAAGTAAAAGGCTTTCACTGAGAATTCTCCAAAAATAAATGGTTTAGAATCCTTAGAGTCCTTACATAGGAAAGTGTTAAAAAGAAAACTCAACAACTCCCCATATTGAGCCTCCTCTGATGGATGAAGACCCCTCCAAAAGGAGACATCCCACAAAGTACAACCCACCCTCACCGTATAACAATCAATGACAGTAGACTCCTTATTGAACACCATGCTAAAGATCCTAAGAAATAACTCACACAAACACCCTATTCTCACCCAATCATCCAACCAAAACCTCGATCTCTACCATCCCCTACTACAAAGCCCACCCATTTTGACAATACTTCTGTACTCATTAAAGACACATCTCCAGTAGAAGTAATAGAGCCCCACAAACCCGACCAATGATACTTTGACCCAGGATTAGGCCACCACACCCATTTGTCCTCCCCATATTTGACAGCAATGACCTTCCTCCAAAGAGCCTCCCTCTCCTCACTGAACCTCCACCACCACTTCACCATTAGTAAAGCATCATTTTATTCTCCAAACTACCAAGACCTAACCACCCCCCCCCCCCCCCCCCCCCCCCCCCCCCCACTCCATTTTGGTTTTATCACCTAGCTCCACTTTGCTAGGCGTAATCTTTTCTCATCACTCCGGCCATCCCATAAAAAGTTCCTTTAAATTATACGATCCACCATCTCCGCTACGGTCTTCGGCATCTTGAAAAGTGACATATAATACACTTGTATATTAGACAAACATGCTTTTATTTGTGTAATCCTACCACCTAATGATAAGTATTATTTTTTTTCAAGAGGATAACTTTTTTCTCTAATTTTTCAATCATTGGGCCCACAATGTCTTGGATCTCAGTTTATTGGGAGACCATGATACATAATGGGAAGCCTCTCTGATTTACACCGCATCATAGCAACCAAAGATTGAATCATCTCCTTAGAGCACCCAACTCCCACTAAAGACACATCCCTAATAGAAGCAATAGAGTCCACCCATTTTGACAATACTTCCGTACTCATTAAAGACACATCCCCAATAGAAGCAATAGAGCCCCACAAACCCGACCAATGATACTTTGATCCAGGATTAGGCCACCACACCCATTTGTCCTCCCCATATTTGACAACAATGACCTTCCTCCAAGAGCCTCCCTCTCCTCACTGAACCTCCACCACCACTTCACCATTAGTAAAGCATCATTTTATTCTCCAAACTACCAAGACCTAACCCCCCACTCCATTTCGATTTTATCACCTCGCTCCACTTTGTTTGGCGTAATCTTTTCTCATCACTCCGGCCATCCCATAAAAAGTTCCTTTAAATTATACGATCCACCATCTCTGCTACGGTCTTCGACATCTTGAAAAGCAACATATAATATACTTGTATATTAGACAAACATGCTTTTATTAGTGTAATCCTACCACCTAATGATAAGTATTATTTTTTTTCAAGAGGATAACTTTCTTCTCTAATTTTTCAGTCACTGGGCCCACAATGTCTTAGATCTCAGTTTATTGGAAGACCATGATACATAATGGGAAGCCTCTCTGATTTACACCGCATCATAGCAACCAAAGATTGAATCATCTCCTTAGAGCACCCAACTCCTACTAATAAGCTTTTAGAAATATCAATCTTCAAACCCGAAACCAACTAAAAGCCTCGCAAAATTCATTTTAGTGCTTGAATTTCTTTCCTCTCGACAGAGCTAGAGAGGATTGTGTCGTCTGTGTAAGTGAGAAATAGTCTCTCCACTTCGACCCACATTAAAGCCATTAATAACCCCCCATCTCTCTAGCTTTCACCAAAAGCGAACCTAAGCCCTCCACCACAATAAAATAAAACAAAATATTAAGGAACTGAGAAGAAACGATGGTACATATTTGTGGGACCCAATCCAGCTCTGGGCCCCCCTGAGGACCACCTGCGTTGGAGCTCATGATCATGCATATAGATATGTCATCTAGCCTTCCGTTACTGATTCATTTAAGACTTTTAATGGTCTCACCCTTCTTCTTGTCCTTTGAACATGCTGTACCAATGCAAATTATTTGGAAAAAATTTTCAAAATCTTCTTCGTTCTTAACTATAATTAAGGGATTTACCCAAAAAGCTATAATTAAGGGGTACTTTAAATGCCAACAAAACTATAGAAAATAATTACATGGCTGAAATAATAAAATAGTTTTTAAAGATTATTATATAGCTTTGGACCAATTTGGTTAAAGAGGGGTATTGCTCACAATTGTAGTTGGCATGTATGTTGTCGCACAGCGGAATAAATCAATGATTGACAGCCACAATGCACAAACACACACATGCAATCACACGATCACAATAAGATTTATAGGGTTTGGCAAACCCCCGTACATTCACAAGAAATAGAATTTCACAAGAAATAGAATTTCACATCCATCTTCCTCCGTCTCTCACAATTTTAAGTTACAATAACATTACAATATACAGTTACTCAATATAAAGACCAAAATGCCATTAAATCCAAGACATCAGTACTCCTGAGTAACCCAAATGAGCCATTCCAGCTAAAATAGAGTACAAGACAATATCCAACAATGTAAACCCAACTCAACCGAGTGTTTTTTTTTTAATTATTTGGTTGTTTCTTTTTTTTTTTTTTTTTTTTTGGCCTTTTTAAGACCCAACTCAACTGAGTTATGAAACCAAGGCAGTGATCATCTGATCCCAATGAAATTTTTGGTAAAATCCATCTTGGAAGAGGCCCACAAAATGACTGTCTTGTTCATATGGTAGATAAGAGTGCATATCCACCACAAAACTGTGTATGGACTATGGAAGAGTGCTGTGAATCTATCCAAAAGAAAGGCTCCCCACTCATCTTTATTCATCTAAGCTGTCTTCCCACTTATATCGGTACTGTTCCACAAGCAACAGGGACTTAAACCGTCCATTGCCGTGAACTAGACACATAGCTAGCTGCCCTTCAAATGTTCAGCAGTGAATGCAACTTGTGTAAAAGATAACCAAAGAAAACTAGTAGATCCAAGTTAAAACCATCAAGAGACCACCCCCTGGTTTTGTGGGTGGTTTCAGTGTGGGGCAATACGACTCTAATCGTGTGTTTATTAAAAGACCCGCTTACCCTCTGTAAGGATCAGACAGGCTTTTGGCCATTACAAATCAAAGGTTCTGTTTGAGGCCTGAGGGTCACTAACTTACAAAAACTATACATATTTACCTTTTCCTCCTTTTGCCTTTACATGGATTTGTTTGTTTTAGAAGTGGGGAAAGTAGATTCAACACATTTTCCTATGTTGAAGGATAAGGGTACATCACTACATCCGCCTATTTATATCCCCTTCTTTCTGCCAAATGCATTGAAGTTCCCTTGTAAACATTCAAGTGCCTCCAACAATGAGAACAAAGCCTTCTTATGGGAGGAAAGGAAAGGGAAAGGAGTGCGCAAGAAGGTTTCAATTGAAAGGAAAGAAGCCCAAGATATCTAAGATACAAAGAAGGCTTAAGAAGCTCATGAGGATCATTCCAGGGTGCCAAGGAATGAACGTGGACATGCTTTTTAGCATGACTGCTGACTACGTTCTACACCTCCAATTGCAAGTGACTGTTCTCAAGGGCCTCTTATCTCTTTATGGAGTTTGACAATAAAACCCAACAATAGTTTGGTAAGACCATCAAATTCTTTCTTTGTACTCTTTGTAGTGCAGGATGAGGAAGGGAAATGAAGGAGAAAGATGGTGTCTTTTTAATTGTCTTATCTTTTGCATGTCCTTGCTGTTACATCCATAAACCACCTTTGTATCACAAATCTCCAATGTAATAGTGAAATTAAGGTAGACTTGTATGAGGGTATCCACTTGGATCCATTCATATAGAAGTTTGTAAGGTACTTATCAATGCAGTTTGATTGGATGCATGAGGTGGAGAGGAATGTTTTAGGAGCTTCTTAATATGCATATTTTGATGCTGTGACATGTGACGTAACATGATAGCCAAGAGAAGGTTTCTGCACAGTATATGAATAGGGTTGTTGAAGCTCTTTAAACCTAACACAGGTTTAGGTTCCAACCATATTTAACTATGAAGTTAAGAAAAACAATGAATCTAATGAAACTATCATTCACCAAAATGAAAATAGACACAGAATTTCACCAAAATCAAGCACTATACAAGTAAGATTACAAGAACTACTTACTTCCCTTTTCTCAGTTAAACACAATCTAAAAGACTTGAAGCTCTTCTTATTGGCGCACACGCCATTCATCTTCTTCAAGCTTGATCTTCACGCCTTGATGCCTCTCAAGGCGAATCACCAAAGAAAAGAAAGAAGACGAATTTCAAAAGCTAATTTTGCAGCAAATGAAAGACAGAGAAGCTTCAGAGAAGATATCTCTCAATAAAATTTCTAGGGTTTGAATCAAGAGAGACTTGTGTACTTTGTAGAAAGAATTGCTTCATATATATGCAAAAAACCGTGGTGTCCTTTCTGCTTTTACTTCCAAGGGAATAGGGAAAGATTTGGGTGCACAAGATAGTAGATCTGAAAAATCGGTGATTTAGATTTGTGTCCAGCCGACCTAGCTGACCCATCGGATAGACTATCCGACCGGTTGGGCATGGAGTCCAACTGATCGGGCACAACACCTGATCGGTCGGTCTTCCATTCTGCCTGCAGATGGTAGATGCATGTAATCCGACCGATCTGCCATAAATTCGACCGGTCCGACAAAGAAGACACGTGCTTTTCACCTTTAAAAGAGAAGACAATCATTTGTAACCCTGATGAGACTTTCGTCCATCTAAAAAAGAGAATTACAACACATTTAACCCCAAGTTTTGTCCAGACAATAAATTTGCCAACATTACATTCTTTACGGTTGTATAAATGGAGGCCCACATTTTGATGATCAGGATCATTGATGTAAGTATGACTGTGGACCATTAATGTGGGTCAATGAAATTTTTGAGACGCGATTCATGCACCATGTGGCTTACATGATTAAGGGTCAAATCAATGGTAGAAAACAGTGTAGATAACCAAAACTGTGGGCCCCGTATGAAGATGATGTCCAAAAGTTAATGGATTAGAATCCCGTGTTGTGATTTCGCAGCGGATGATTACATCACAGTCAAGACAGTCAAAATACAGGCCCACCATCAATGGAGTACAGCCAGAAAATGAAAATGATCAGGACATTGCCTAACCATCATTTTCAAGGGAATCAAATGGGCGGTTAAGAAAGGCATTGTCGGCAGCCCAAAATCAATCGGAAATTTGTCTTATCAAAGTTAAAGTGTAAGTGCATTCACCATAAAAAAAAAAAAAAAAAACACGGGACCATGATTTGGACTGTAAGGTTTGGAATGCAATCTGCTACCGGTTGGGAGAATATGCAATCCTATTCACAAATGTAAAGATATGAGGGCTCCCATCTCATATTATTCCTGGCTTGGGGCCTTCTTGCCTTTCACCAGTATACAATGTGGTTCACAATAATAGAAGTAAGGTAAAAGCCAACTCAAAAAGTTCTCCAATGTAATTTTGTTACTGACCTACGAGTCTCTTCTTCTGGACCATCTAGCCTTTGTTGGATGGAAGACACCTTATGTGGAGATGGAGCCCACCAAACCCATGTGATGAAAAAAAAAAAAAAGAGAGAGAGAGAGAGACTTTATGTAGACTGGCATTTGTAAGAAAATAAAAATAAATAACTTCTGTGAATAAGTGATGCCCCCCCATTACCCACCCATCCCCCTCCTTATTCCTACCAGGAAAAAGCCTTTTTTTTTTTTTTTTGTCAATTCATTTTGAAAGTGCTGGAGTAGTTAGTAACTCAGAATGCTAAGTCTAATTTGAATTGGACTTATCTAAGATAAAATAAGATTTTATTTTCAAACTAGTGTTATCGTTAAAGTTCAAATTTGAAATATTGATTTGTGAGAGTTTGAGATTATATAGGAGTTTAATTTACCTTGAGATAAATAGAGTGCTTTGAAGTCACGAGATTTGTAACAAAGAAGTCAATAAAGTTTTTCCTTGATTTTCATTATTTCATATCTTTTTCAATCATCTCTTTCTTCTTTCTTGTTTTTTTCTCAAGCATAAAAGATTTAGGTAAATAAAAAGTTAGAGTGCTTGGTTTTTTTTAAACTCAGCTAAAGTTGGAACTTGTATACAAACACCAATATCAACTCGCACATGCAAGGTGATTTGAACTTAAACATATGAGGGATACACATAACTCACACACACAAGATAATGAAACCACACAAGTATGAGAGATATATACATAACGCATACATGCAAGGACTAGCAAGTGTGGGAAAACATAACAAAATTCACACATGTAAAATAATAAAACTCACATATGTAAAGAAGGAGGAGGTGGGGATTAAACATGAGATGATAAGAATCAACACTCTATTCTTATATAAAGTACTAGTTGAATGCAGAAAAGGTTGCATGCAAAAAATAAATATTTAAAGTAGTTGGTCATATGAGGAAAATAAATATTTAAAGCACTTGGTACGCAGAGATGGTTGTCTGCGTATCCATCTTTGCAGTGCAGTGTCACACAAACATGCCCTTAATCTATTATGAAAAGAACATGGACAACGCATTAATCTATTAATCCTTTTCTCCCCTTCAATAATGACATAGCATTATAGCTGTCACTAGTTTTTACTTTGTTGTGGCAAAGGGTTCCATACCCTACATGGTGGTTAAGTATGTAGTGTAAAAACTAAACTTGGACCTAGAGACCTTTATTTATTTATTTATTTTTAACGGTACTCCCAAAGCTCTCTCTACATTGGTATGGAAAATTTTAAACAGACCTGCTAACTACCTTGACCCAGAAGGTTGGTTGAAGATTAGAAAATCCTAACCTAAAATTAAATGGGTTACAGATCGATGGAACTACCAAACCCCTACTCCTCCCTGTTATCAAAACCTAATTAAAGGAATTATTGTGCTGAGGTTTTCCACAATGATGTAAACGTTTGGGCATTGATTTTGCATCGATTCACAATAATTAATTTGTAAAGAGGGGTGAACATGAGGTCGCACCCAAAATAAAATAAAACAAAAGAATTATCTTCAACCGGTTTGGTAGTCAGGGGTTTCCCAGACCAGGTCCAAGCCTACAAGTCTTCACTTGCATCAAAACTCAATTTCGGCCTAGGCTCTACCCTGGAAATTCAAACTCGAGTACTACTTAAGGTGGGTTTGGGCTTCGGCCTTATGCACCTAATTAGGCCTATCCAATATAACATACATAACATGGGAGAGTGCTAATACAAAGTTGACATTATCAATAAGGTTAGGGGGTGTTTGGATAAACACAATATATCATATTAAAAAAATTGGATATTATAAGATTTCATGATTGCAGAATAAAATAGTATCATATTGATGATGTTTGGTAATATATTGAAAGATTCATTTTCTAGATATTTGCTCTTATAGAGATGTGAAGAATAAAGAAAGCTTATAATTTTTAGTAAAAAGTCATACATTATAGAATACATTCTAAATTAGCTAAACACTTAATTTTTAGGCAGGTAAATTCTATCATAATATAACATACAATATCACGATATCTTTTCAAATATCTTGTTACCAAAGAGCCCCTAAAGTGAGTTTGAATTGCAAAGTATCCACATCATCCACCAATGTTTACACATACAAGTCCAAGATTCAGTAAAATCATCTGAGCAGTGAAGAAGAAACTGCATTAAAAAGAGTAAGCAACCATGGTTAATCAATCCAGCAGTGAAAATGACCCCAATATTTAATGCGACACTTCATACAGTGATGAATGAACAAACTACACATCAAATGGAAGGTTTGGAACCCTAACAAGTGGGGCTTATTATGTGAAAAAATATGTATGATCTATTGATAATGATCATTTATTATTAGTTTGATCATTTTTTTTAATCTTGCAATCTATGCCACTTGACTCACTTCACAAATTAAGATTAGAAATGGCCCAAAGTATCATCTGAATAGTTTAGATCTTTGAAAGGTTGCCCTCACATCCACAAATTTAGTTTGAGTCACTTGATCTTGTTGATAAGGTTAATCTTATATTATGTTTTCTTGTAAAAATGTTTGATTAGATACTTATTTTATAATCCACGTCCCAATATTAGACTCCGGGGATGGTGTGGTAATAAGAACCTTTTGTTAGAAGTTTGGACTTGGGCTTGGGCCTGCCGGTGGAGTTTCATCTAGTGTATAGAACTAACCCACAGGCAACAAGAACTTGATAAGATGTGAAATCAAGTAAGTTTAAGATATTCTCTAACATGATTCATGTTTCTCTTCATCTCATCTTGAAATCAAATAACCCTTTTTGTTAAATCAAACTTTTGTTTTTTGACTTTCTAAAAAAATCTTGTCATCAACCAAGGCTTGGAAAGGGTTGTTTGGGCAGTGTTTTTAGGCCAGCTGCCAGGGACAGGACGGGGGCGGCCTATCTTTGGCCCCATACACAAAGAAGTATGGTTGAAGTCCAAATCAAAGGACACTGATTGGCCTGCAGTTTCTAGCACAAACAAGCCTTGTTAATGGATAAATGAATGTATGGGCTCATAAACGGCAAAGGAATTAGGCACAAAGAACGTGATTTTCACAAGCTCTTCAGCCAAAGGTTTGAAAACTATTAGGCTATTTTAATACGGATGATGGAAAAATTATTTTAAAAAGATCTTTAGTACTTAAGAATACATATGTACGCGCCCATGGACCACATCCTGTTCAAGTAGGGCATTTCTAAGGTGTATTAAGGTTTTTGGGACTACCAAATTATCTCTATGTGCTATTAGAGGCGACGAAAATTTTTTAAATATTTGTTGGCTAGCACTCTTTTAGGAAAATGCATTTTTTTATAGTGTCGAATCATTTCTTTTGAAATTTGAACTTCAAATTAATTGATTTGATATCATATTAAAGTCTCCCAATTAATTATTCATACCAAAACCTCAACGTATTAGTATAAGCCAACAAAATCACTTCTATATGATGGAGTCTACACGTCAATCAGGCCAGGGTTCAATTTGTTATAAAAGAATCTTTAAAATAATTGATAGTGGTCCAATTTGTTCGACGGCCTGGTATGACAGGTATCTGACTGGTACTCTGTTTTAAATAATTAATAGTGGTCCAATTTGTTCGACCACCTGGTATGACAGGTATCTGACTGATACTCTGTTTCGATCTAATCGGATCGGTGAGTGTACCACACTACCAGTTCCACTTCAACCCTCGTGTCGAGCACAGTAGCTATGACAGCCGGTCCAATCCATGTTTGATAACACTGCAGCTTCAACCATGGCCATTCATTCTCTCTCTCTCTCTCTCTCTCTCTCTCTCTCTCTCTCTCACATCCAGCTTCGGGTTCTATGATCTAACCCTCTAAGGGAAGTAGGTTCGGTATGCGAATCATGAGATAATAACTCTCAGGTGAGGGAAGGTAGCCTAAGTTGAAGTTGAGACACTTCTAGTGCAAGAGGCCATTTGAAACCTTATACATGATTTAAAACATCCATCAATACATGTAAGTTTTTGGTACACAAATATAAATGGTGGTACAATGTCCATGTAATATCGTGGAAAAGGATTGATCGAAGCTGATATAGATCATAAATCAAAATTTTCTATTTTAACTAAAAACGAATTTCTGTTCACATGGATAATGAGTATGATATATGAGAAATGGATCGCATTTCATAGCAACATTCTTTGAGGTATTTGAGGTTAATGGTGTTTGTATTTTTTCTTTCTTTTTATTGAATGGGGTTTGGTATAAAACTTTTATACTATTGTTGTGCTTCCTTTTGTATTGCTCATCCTTTCCTTTAATATATGTTGCATTACCAATGAAAAAACATTCTTTTGAGAATATCAGGATTCATACTAATATTTATATCCCCAGATCACCATGTCCCATCTCTGTCGCATGGCCATCATGGTGGGTCCCACAGGGAGCCATGCATACCAACAGAATCCATGTCTAAATTTTTTTTCTTGTTTTGGGTAAGGAGTGGCCATGCCTTGCATACAATTGAATGAATCAAATAATCCTAAAAATCTTATGAGAAGTGTTTTGACACAACTCAAGACAAACCACACTCATTTCTTAAAGGCAGCAAGTGTTCTCCTGGTTCCACCTCCGTTTTTTGTTGTTTGTTTGTTGGACAACACTTCTTTCTTTCATTAAGTTTTTCTCTGTACATTAAGGCCGGTCATCCAATTTGTGGGGCCACTTTCTACATCAATAATACAGATAACTATTTCATCATTAAATTTGATTAAAAAAAACCTATTTCATCATTAAATCAATGGATGCCCACCTTGTGGGACCCACATGCAAGCTTTTCCAAGGAATGAAAAATGAGGTTAACAATTGCTGTAGGGAATGACAAATGAGGCTAGCAACGTTTCAACGGACGTCCAAGAGATGGCATTTCTTCCTTCTGCACCAACATACACATCTGTTAGATTATTTGTACCGGCTAATTCATGAGTTAGAAAAAACTTAGGTCTATTGAGTTGTATTTTTTATTTGGAATGGACTATAGTTACATACCGGATAAGCTGAATTAAAGATAACGCAAATTGAAGTGTTTTTTTGGATATAATATAGATTAAAAAGGTTATATCTCAAAAACTGAGCGTCGGATATTAACAAGCTACCTATCATTGGAAAGCTCGTTTTAAATAGATATTCATAGAGCTTAAAATTGCATGAGTCGGAGCTAAAATGATAAAGTCATGGCCTTAGGAAGTTTGTTGAAACACATAGGAAATTCAAGCGCTCTCGAGCACGAGTTTGACCGGGCTTGTAGCTAGCGCTTGAGCACACAAACTATAGAAGCCCACCTACTTACACAAAAACCTCTCATATTTGTATCAGAATTGCCTAATTTGTTTAGATTTGCTTTTTAACCCTCAGGCACGAATTATGGGCTATAAAAGGGTTGTTCCTCTCAACCTTAAGTACAACACAACACATAAAGCTCTTCTTATTTTGAATTGGGATTGTTATTTGAAAGATTATCTAAAGCTTCTATGAGAGATTAGGTTGAAGGCTTCAAATTTTAGAACTGATGCTTATACTTTACGTAAGAGATCTATAGCCTCTACTTTCTTATAGAAGAGTATTCTTTTGTTGAAGAGACCAAGGGGCTGCGTGCTGTGAAGATCTATCAAGAATAGCTACAATATCTTGTGTCAAGGGACCAACTGTAGAGTTGTGAGCATATCTTGTGCCGTGAAAGTTAAAGATTGATTTTGTCCACTTTGGACTCATAGTTTTTTCCCGTTTGGGTTTCAACATTAAATTGTATGTTGTCTTCTTTGTGTGATTGATTGCTTTTATCTTTCTGCTGTATAAAAGTAGTAATCGAATCACAATCTAGAAAAAATCCGGGGCATTCTAAATCTTTCAATATGTCTCTCCATAGACTTCCTTCCCCACTTGTTTTTTCTCTGCTTGTGTAGCCCATTAAGATTCAAGGTGTGTTAGACGTGAGCATGAGCACAAGTCTGATGTTGTTTGGGCCCCACATGTTGAGTCCTATAATTTTAAGGTGCCTTCTTTACTAAATGGATTCAATTTCAGTAAGTCCAATCAATTAATAATCTTGTTTGACTAATCTTTGAGAGAATTAATGAAATTTACTTTTAATAGATTTCTTTTATGGGAAGAAATTTTTCTAAGACTTATCTATAAAAGTGGCTTTCCGATTCTCTCTCTTAACCTACGAGATCTACATAGCCCCCATCAACTCTTATGCATATTAGAGTGAGTGATAAGGGAGACAAGAGAAAACCCTATTTGAGAAAGGCGATCTGCTCCACATCAACATCATGGTGCAAGATATGCTTTTATTTGTTTTAGATTATTTATTGTTTAATACATAAGTTAAGATCTTTAGGTTTGATGTTTTGTTGCAAACCATATTAGATCTCATAATGGTATCAGAGCGTAGGTTCTGATTTATGCATTAAGCAATTTTTCCATGGGCAGATTTTATTATAATTATGATGATCATATCATGTTAAGACCGATATAGCTCATGCAAGATCTACGTCTCAGTATCTTGTTTCCCAGCATGTTTTTGGTGGAATATCTATCTTTGTCTCTATATCTTGATGACAGATAGGATGAGTGCTCTCACGTTTGTAGCATTTGTTGATGTATCATCAACCTTGTCATCATGCCATGGTGAATTTATTATCGGTATGATAACATAAAATAAACATGGGATTTAAGTTGGTGTTGCCAGATCTAACTGTGTATAAATCTCCGATTTTGTTAGTAAGTATCAGACTAAATTTTACATAAATTATGGGATTTCATTAACTTTATGCATATCAGATTGGTTTTAGTATTGATTTTTTTAAGGGTGTTATTATTATTTGGGTTATCATCACACATCTCTATGTTGTTCGATCTATGATTAGGCCTAGGGTGAACCTCTTGTGGTGACCACCCAACTTAATTTCACCACTTTTTGCCAAAATCAAGTAAAGTTAAGATCTGACATATCCAGACGGGTTGGATTTGACCTGATCTAAGTAAGTTGAGCTAAACCCATAAAAAAATACATACATATAATTTACTTTTGACTTTGCCAGTATAAACAAATACTTGGTGTATGAGATAATAGATAGACAGCTTTGTAACATGTTTAGATGGCAACAATTTCAACCCATTTGTCTTTACCTCATATATTCGTTTATTTATTTTTTTTTCTTTGTTTTATTCTTTTTAAGATATTCCAGTTTGGGCCATTTTAGGACTCGTTCAAGCAAATTGATATAGTTTGATAGACTGGGACATTGATAGACTAAGAATTTTAAATTGTGATCCACTGTCGCCCATTTGTTTCCTGTGTTATATCTATCAATTAGGGTAGTTCGTCTATTCTCTCAATGTTTTAGCATTTTATAGTTGCGGATGTAATGATTTAATTATTTTATTTCACAATTTATTTTTTATCAATTTTAATTGTTTAAAGAGTAAATTGTATATGCCCCATATTTGGTGTCATGATTTTTTTTGGGACTATGTCTTTTTTTTTTAATAGGCTTGTCTGATTTTGTATAATGTATTTATTTCTTGGAGGGTTTTGATTATCTATTGTCTATATTGCTTTTACTATGTCACTTTTATTGGATTTGCTCACTTTGGGTCATTTTATTTAAATACATGAAAAGTGTCTATGGGTATTTGGGATTCATAAGAAATAAATAACTATTCAATCATTATACGTTTATTTCATGGACTTATTAAACTATTATGAAATTTGATAATATGGATCAGTTTTGAAAAAATTGTAGCCCAATATTTTAGTATTCACTACTAATGACATTATAACTAATCTAAATTAGACCCATTTATGTCATTTATAAATGCTATTAATTCAATTAAGACCTATAGTTTTAAATAGTGTGGTCGTCAACAAAGTGGCCCTCTTATGAAAAACTCATAGGTGTCGCTTCAAATTTAAGAATCTTAACACTATTGCTTGTGTAAGGGTAATAGCATTAGACTTGTAATCTTAAATTCGGAGAGTGGGAATTGGCCCAAAGGTACGATTGCCATTCAAATAATTGAAAAACAGAATAAAGTAATTTAATATATGTACCTAATTGGGAATGGTTGCTATACCAAAAAACATAAAGCCTAATGAATTACGTCCATATTATCACGTAAGCCCAATGGATGGATAGATTTCATCCACGAGCGATCATATTTGCACATTGTAGTCTCGAGCCAAAGGAGAGACTGTGATAATATACTGAATCACGCACTAGATTTGTTTTATTTATGTAAAGAATCATTCTAGATTTCTGTTTAGCGTAAAAACAAAGCATTTAAGTAAATTGAGCATCTCTTTCCATTTTTTTTTCAGCATTGACCCCTGCTGCCTTAAATGGATATTTCTCAAACATACCAATATTGAATGGATCAGATTTTACTGATTGGAAAAAAGAGTATTTAATATCCTTGGGTTGTTTTAACTTGGACACCACTAATCTTACTGAAGATAGCTCTCAAACTCAGAGAGAATTTTATAAAAATGGACCAAGGCCAATCATTTGAGTCTTATAATGATAAAAAGGTCAATTGCGAAAAATATCCATCGTTCAATCCGTGATAATGAAAATGCTAAGGCATATCTCAATAATAGAGCAGCGATTTCAAACATTGGATAAGGCTTTTGCACCTACTTTGATTGTCAAATTATCTTCTCTTACATATGATGGATCTAGTGGGATTAGAGAACATATTATGCATATGAGGGATATAGAACCTCAACTCAATTATCTTGAAATGACAATTTCATAGAATTATATAGTCCAATTTATTTTAAATTCTTTGCCCCCTCAATTTGGTCCTTTCAAAATTTCATATAACACCTAAAAGGAAATGGACTATGAATGAGTTGGTCTCAATGCGTGTTCAAAAAAAAGGAAAACTTAATCAAGAAGGGCAGCTACACAAAAAAATTATTGTCTCCTACAACCCTTCAAATAAGAAATAGTTTCCCAAGGATAAGTAAGGCTTGAAGAAAAAAGGGAAGACAGTTACTCCAACTAATCAAGTCGGGAAGAAAGGTAGTGAACCAAATTGCTTCTTCAAATTGCTTTTTCTGCTGTAAAATGGGATATCTCAAGAACGACTACTTGAAGAGACAAAAATGGTTTGAATCTAGAGTTATAAATAATTTTTTTTTTTTTGGTTTGTTATGAAACAAATCATTTAGATGTTCCTTCAAATACTTTGTAGATTGATTCTAGTGCCACTGTTCATGTGACAAATTCTATGAGGGCTTTCACTTAAGCCGGAGTCGAAGTAATGAACAAAAAAACATTTTGATGGAGAGCCGACTAGAGGCTGAAGTGAAAATGTTGGGGACTTGCAAATTGATTCTTGATTCTGAATTCCAATTGGACCTTAATACCACTTTTTATGTTCCTACAATAAGTAGAAATTTAATTTTTTTATCTAGACTTAATTTAGAATTTATATCTTCTTTTCTCTTTTGGACAAAGTATCTTGAATATTTATAACAATGAAGTTTTAATTGGTGGTGGTATTTAATGTGATGATCTATATAAATTGAATCTGGATCCAAATTTTGCTAGTTCCTTACTTGCTTTGCATGAGAATAATATTACGTATGTTGATATTAAGAGAGGAGATTTAAATAAAAACTCATCAATCTTCACTACAAGAAGCTGCACTTTTGGCAACGCTTTTCGGCGATGCTTTTATAATTTCGTCGGTAATGAATAAGTTTTGACGACTATTTACCAATGCATACAGTATCGTCGGTGAAACCTCTGAAATTACCGATGTTTTATTTAAAACGTCAGTGAAAATATGACCTTTACCAACATTTTTATTAAAACGTCGGTAATCTCATACTTTTATCGACATAAATTGAAAATTCGTCAGCAAAAGGTTGGTATTGACTTAACCTCATTTTTTATAAAAAAAAAAAATTAAATAAATTATTGCCAACGAATATTTTTAGTTTCAGCGACGAAAATAAGCGTCAATATGTATTAATATTACTGACGTTTTCTATTTTTTAGTCTGTAAATTTACATGTTTTTTATTTAATTTGTAAAAAATGAAAAAATGTTTACCGGCGTTTGAATTTGTTGGCCCGTAGATAGTTTTCACCGACGCTTCAAAAAAATGTCGGTGAAAGTTATATAATTTTTTACTTATTTTTGAACAAATGAGATAATATTTACTAACGAATTTCAACATTGGTAAAATTCATTTTTGCTGACGTTTTCCTTAAAACGTCGGTGAAAAGTAAATTTGTTGACAAAAAATATGATACGTCGGTAAATTTATGAAATTTCTTTACCAATTTTGAATGAAAAATTAAGATAATTTACCTACGAAATTTACTTTTACTAACGATTAATTTTCGTTGGGAAAAGTCTGCCAAAAAATTCAAGCCAGCACTTCTTTTTCACTTCACCCACCCCCAATTTCCTCTCTCTCTCTATCTCGCTCTCTTCGTTCCGCCTTCAGTCTAATCTCGCTCTGCCTTCACCCTCTCTAATCTCTCCCCCTCTCCAATATCTTGGTCTCTCTCACCCTTTCTATTCTCTCACACTCTCTCTCTTTCTCACCCTCTCAATCTCTCTCTCTCACCCTTTCTGATCTCTCGCTCTCTCTCTTGCGATCTCTCCGATCTCTTGGTCTCTCTCTGCTGTCTCTCTCTCTAGTCTCTTTTTCTTGCTCTCTCCCATCTCTCTGCTCTTGCCCTCTCTGTGCTCACTTTTTCTTTCTTACTGGCTCTACCTCTGCCCGCGGAGAGGAAGGAGAAAAGAAATAATAAAGAGAAAGGACCGATGTCCCTCCGATCCAAGAGAAAGCATTAATCCGGCCTCCGATCCAAGCATCGGTGTCCCCTCTCTGCTCTCTCCCTCTACCCTCTCTGCTCAGACCCCTCTCTGTCGTTGCTGCTAAGGTGAGGGTTTTCTGGTTTTTTTTATTTTATTTTTTTGGAAAAACCCTTAATGTCTTTATTGCCTTGAGAGGCTTCTTTAACTGGTGATAGCAATTACTTATTGCTTAAGGAAGTAGAAAGACAATATGCTTAAGTAAGGCTCACAATTTGCTGAGCAATGTTGATGGCACCTGCACAGAGACACAGTATTCAACGTGGTCCACCTTAAACCAAGATAACTATGGATGGAAATGTCACCTAGGGCCATGGAAAAGGGTAGCTAGAAGTTTTTTTTCTTGAAGTTATAGAGAGTAGTTTAGGTGACACTGCAGTGGCCTTTTCGTTTTGAGGATTTGAAAGAATTTTAAGACTTGCATTTTAAAAAGTGCTCAAATTTTAAAAGTCTAGGTAAATATAAGGGGAGATGGGAATTGAAACCCCATCGCCCTAATTAATTCAACTCGTAAGGAAATTATCTTCCATGTGTTCTGTATCTCTTGCGCCTCAACTCTTTTATAGATCCTTTCATTGGAGCACATATTGACCATGAGCTTCTATGTGATGAAATCCTTCAAATAGTTGGGCCATAGGTTCATCAAATTATTGTAGTGCCTAATTTAACTTATCAAAATTATGATTGTGTCAATTCAACACAGTTGAGAAACTTAGGGATCAAGCTTGACTCAGCCAACTCAAAAAAAAAAAAAAAAGAGAGAAAAGAAAATAAACTTTGCTAAGGGAAATCAACTTGGTCAATAGAGTGAGTCATTTTCTCTTTTAAATTATTTTAAAAATTGGATTAGATTCTTATTGAATTTATGTCAAGCATGATTAGAAAGTTAAAACACACACATATATATATATATATATAAACTTTTCTACAAAGACACGACAATTTGTGACAGAGATCAATATCAAGCAAGACAAATTTTCGGTAACACCTTTTTTAGTTGAGCATCTTTTTTGTTTTCATGTAGAACTATTAATTAGAGTAATCAAATATTTTCACAAATATCTACTCCCTTCGAATCGGTAGTAATTCTATTCTTATACTAATGGCTTTGAATTTCGTCATAATCAATTTACTAGATATGTATATATATATCACTTGAGTAAGGAGCGATTCTCCTAAAAGGACAGCTAGCTCAAGACCATATCACTTGAGTAAGGAGCAATTCTTCTACCAGGTGAGGGTTGTTCTTTGCTCTAGGATGATTAATTATTGACATGCTGGGATTGTTATCTAGAGGAGGCCAAGAAGAAATTATATTTTTTAATTATTTTTAATTTTAGAGCATGCGGTGGTGGGTTTCAATGATATATAGGTGCTAAAACCACTACCATGATGTTGCCTGTCTAGTTGTTGCAATTTTCCATAAAGCTTTTTCCTTTTTTTACTAATGAGACCTTCATCAACTAGAAACACACACAATGTACATAGAAAAATAAAAGGAAAAACATAACAAATAGACCTACTACAAACTACTAAAAGCAACTAGAAAGGTAACAAAAACTATATGTCTGACTGTATCACAACAATCTGTTAAGCTTCATAGACGATCTATGTCAAATTTTTTATTGTTATAGCTTATCAATATCTAGACTGTAGTGCTATAAGCTTTGGCTATTATATTGTTAAATCTAAAATAGTGACAAAACGTGGCACTAAACCATCACCTTCCAATCTCTAACAGTGAAATGTTCTGGTTGCCCAAACTTTGACTTTCTTACCCAACAACACTATCATTGCCTCTGTAGGCTTTTGATGGTTCTCCTAGTTCAACCTTAGTGCCTTCATATTTACATTCTTGCAGTTCTATTGCAACTTCCTTTATCATAGGCCTCTCTTCTCCATTAAGACTCAAGCATCTCTTTGCAAGCTGAAAAACTGCCATCAACTGCTCTACTCCACCTTCATCCACCAATCAACAATCTAGCACATTAAAGAGAGAATTCTCTTTCATTGATAAAAGGAAATGCATTGACAAGTTTCTCTCTTCTAGACTCCCAGTGTAGGAAGTCGGCTTTCCTCCTATTAAGAGCTCAGCAAGAACAACTCCAAAATTATAAACATTGCTCTTCTCCGTTAATTGCCCTGTTTGAAGGTATTCCAGGTCCAAATATCCTAGGGTCCCTTGAACAATTGTGCGTATTTATTTATTTTATTTTATCCTAGGAGGCCAAGAAGAAATTGTAGTTTTTATTTATTTTTAATTTTAGAGCATATGGTAGTGGGTTTCGATGGGGATCCTTTTCTTTTAATTTAGATTTTTTTTTTTTTTACTTTAGGCATTATTATTTTTTCCCTCATTTCCAGTATTTAGTTTAATTTGTTTACAAAATATCTAAAGCAAAAGATTCAGAGCATTGAGATTGTAGAATAATAACCAAACATGCCACTTGAAGAGCATAAGTTATATGTATACAGTCAATCAACATTTTATTCAAATGTCAGATTATAAAGGAAGAAAATGAAAGCTAATCTGTAGTCTACAATACCATTGTAATGAATCATATTGGCCAATGAGCCATTATGCTCATAATTATATATGTAATCCTTGATATGTGCCCGCCGATTTTATGTTTTATTTAGCTATCACTAAAATATGAAAATAGCACGTCAGGGGTCCAAAACGGGAAATGGCCTCCGTAAAAATCGAAAACCTGTACAAGCACGTCGCTCAAGGATATAGTAACTTCTAGGAACTGACGGTTTCAAATTGGACTCCCAGTTAGAGAATTAGAAGCGAAAACCCAGGATTTTCCAATACTTACGCTCAAAAACTGCCCGCCGGGGGTCCAAAACGGGAAATGGCTCCCAAAAAAATCGAAAACCTCTATGAGCACTTTGCTTTAGAGTATAATGACTTGTTGGAGCTGACGGTTTGTAAATAGGACTCTCGATTAGATAATTAAAAGTGAAAACCTAAGATTTCTCAATACTTAGGCTCGAAAACAGCCCTTCAGGGGTCTAAAATGGGAAATGGCCATCGAAAAAATTGAAAACCTATCGGAGCACATTGCTCTAGGGTAGAGTAACTTGTAGGAACTAATAATTCATGAATATGACTCCCAGTTAGAGAATAAGAAGCGAAAACCTAGGATTTTCCAACACTTAGGCTTGAAAATTGCCCATCAGGGGTCCAAAATGGAAAATGGCCCTCGAAAAAACTGAAAACCTATATGAGCACATCGCCCTAAGGTAGAGTAACTTGTTGGAACTGACGATTCGTGAATAGGACTCCTGATTAGAGAATTAGAAGCAAAAACCTAGGATTTTCTAATACTTAGGCTTGAAAACAGCCAGCCGGAGGTCCAAGACGGGAAACGGCCCCCCGGAAGAATCAGGAACCGGCATGAGCATTTCACTCGAGGCCAAAGTAACTTGTAGGAACTGATGGTTTGCAAATTGGATTCCCGATTAGAGAATTAAACGCCAAATAGTCTGCCGAAATAACTTAGGAAAATATTCTATATATATGTTTATCTTAGATTTGTAATTTAATTTATTAATAAGATTCTAACGTTGTTTTGTCATTGCAGATTGATGGATGCTTTGGGGTTGATTGCAGACCTGATGGGGTGTTTTGTTATCCTCTTTGTTTATTTGTAATTGTATATCAGACATTTGTATGGGACTGTATCATTGATATATTGTAATATTTGTTATATGAGATGGATAATTTGATAAAAAAAAAATAGTGATGGTTGTTTATTTATTTAGCAATTTTTGTATGTATGCATTTGTTATATTACAGACAGGTACATGAACATGTTTATGTTTGATACAGATGTACGAACAGGTTTACAGGAAAATATATTGAAAAAAATATTACAGATTTAATAAAGAAAGACTTTTGCCGAAAAAAAAGAGGAATTACCGATGTTTTAAAACATTGGTAATTATTTATTGCAATCTTTTTTAATTATCTAATATTTACTGGTGTTTTTGAACATCAGTAAAAACTAAATTGAAAGTTTTTTAAAAAAATAATGACTTTACCAACGTTTTTTTTGTTGGGAAGATTAAAAGGCAATTTTTAAAATGAATTTCAAGACTTTAATTCAATGACGTTTTAAACATCGGAGAAAACTAAATTGGAAGTTTATAAAAACACATATTCTTTTACTGACATTTTTTTTCGCCAGTACAATTTTATGGAAAATTTTTAAATGAATTTCCCGACGTTTATTATACATCGGTAAAATCAAATTCAAAATTTTAAAAATGGATAAATAGTTTACCTACGTTTCTATAACATCGGTAAAAATGAAAAAAATTATAAAATAAAATCAATTTACCAACGTATTTTTAGCGCCGATAAATGGTCGGTAAAAATAAAAAAATTTTATAAAAAAATAAAATCAATTTACCAACATATTTGTAGCGTTTGTAAAAGTAAATTCAAAAACGTATAAATGTTTTACCGACGTAAATAAAAGGTCGGTAAAAATTAATTCAAAATTTTAATAATTTTGTTAAATTATTTAGCGCCGTGAAAAATCGTCGGTAATGCTAATTTCTTTTTTGATGAAGATCTTGTTTTGGCCGACAAAATTTTTTTCGTCAGTAAAAGTTTTCATTGACAAAATTTACCAATGAAAATATTTTCATCGGTAATTATTATTACAAAAAATTTTTGTCATTTAGCGACGAAAATTTTCGTAGCTAAATATGCAAAATGTTGTAGTGCTTGTAGCATAAAAGACTTGGATACATCTCTCAAGAGAGATTAAAGAGATTAGTAAATGACAGAGTGTTGAGAACCCTAGATTGTACTGATTTTGGTGTTAATATAGCTTGCATAAAAGGCAAGCGGACTAAAAATATCAATAAAAATAAGGCCATAAGATGTTTAGAACCACTTAAATTAGTCTACATAGATATTTGTAGTTACTTTTCCATACTATGTTATAGTGGTCAAAAATACTTTACCACTTTTATTGATGATTTAACTAGATATGGTTATTTCTACTTGTAATATAAGAAATTCAAATCTCTAAAATCCTTTGAAGCTTATAAAGCTGAAGTGGAAAATTAGGTAGATAGGAAAATAAAGGTTGTGAGATCTGATAGAGATGGAGAGTATTTTGAGAGGTATGATGAAATGGGTCAAAATACTAGCCATTTACTAAATTCCTTAAAAGTCATGGTATTCATGCTGAATATACATTGCATGGCTCTCCACATCAGAATGGTGTGGTTGAAAACGTAATAGAACACTTATAAAAATGTTATGGAATATGTTAAGTAATTCTACTTTACCTGACTTTATGTGGAGAGAAGCCTAAAAACAACTCTATATACCCTAAACCATGTACCCACTAAGGCTGCTCCCAAAACTCCTTACGAGTTATGGACAAGTAAAACGCCAAGTTTGGAACATTTACATGTATGGGGTTATTCGGCGGAAGCTAAAATTATAACCCATAAGAGAAGAAATTGGACGCTAGGACTATTAGTGGGTATTTTATTGGATATACAGAAAGGTCCAAATGTCTTAGATTTTTTTGTCCTACTCATACCACAAAAGTTGTTGAAAGCAAAAATGCCAAATTTATAGAAAGTGATGACATTAGTAATGGCAATGAACCATGAAATGTTGTATTTGAAAAAGAATGGATACCCGTTCAAGTAGCGATTGAAAACGCTTAGAGATAGTATTCCAAACGACTTCATTTAGAATGATATGATGGAAATACAACCTACCATATCGGATGCACTATTAGATAAGAATGTCATTCAAAATTATGTGATTGAAGATATCAAACATTCAAATCAAGATTTGATAGAGCCAAAACCTTTAAGAATATCTCAAAGATCTAAGAGGCCTATTATTTCGGATGATTATCTTATTTATCTTCAAGAATCTGATTTTGATATAGATGTCAAAGAAGATTCGGTAAAATTTGCACAAGTCATTAAAGGTGATGATTCGAATAAATGGATCGATGCCATATAAGAAAGTTAAGATCCATTTCCGTCAATAAACTCTAGGATCTCATTGAGTTGCCTCAAGGGTCTGTGGCTATAAGATGTAAATGGATCTTTAATACCAAACAAAACCAAAAGGGAAAAATCGAATGATTTAAGGCCAGACTTGTAACTAAAAGATTTACTCAAAGGGAAAATATTAATTATAAATAGACCTTTTCACTAGTTTCTTAAAAAAATCTTTTCAAATTATAATGGCATTTGTAACTCATTTTAATCTAAAGTTACATCAAATGGATATGAAAACAATATTCTTAAATGGGAGTTCAGCTAAAGAGGTATATATAAAACAACCAGAAGGATTTCAAAAAAAAGGTAAAGAGAATTTAGTTTGTAGATTAAAGATATCTATATATGGGCTTACACAAGCTTTAAGGCAATATTATATCAAGTTCAATAATATCATTACTTCTTTTAGGTTTAATAAAAACATTATTGATCAATGTATATACCTGAAGATCAGTGAGAGCAAGTTTATTATTTTAATCTTATATGTAAATAACAATTTACTTACTAGAAGTGATCTAGGCCTGTTGTGTGAATCAAAATAACATCTCACAAAAAACTTTGAAATGAACGATATGGTGAAGCATCCTTTGTATTTAGAATCAAGATTTTAGGGGTAGTTCTCGAGGTATACTAAGACTTTCACAGAAAACCTACATTAATAAAGTTCTTGAAAGATTCAATATGCAGAATCGTTCTGGAGGAAAAACACCTATATCAAGAAATGATCAATTCTCCAAAGATCAATGTCCAAGAAATGACATCAAGAGAAAATAGAAACAGGACATTCCTTATGCTTCAGTTGTAGGATGTCTCCTATATGCTTAGACTTATATACATCTAGACATTAGTTTTGCAGTTAGCATGCTAAGAAGGTAGCAGTCTAACCCTGGCATGGCTCATTAGAAGGAAGCAAAGAAAATTAAGCGATTTCTATAATGGACTAAAAAGCATATGCTCACTTATAGAAGATTTGATTACTTGGAAGTAATTGGATATTCAAATTCAGATTTTGCTAAGTGCCTCAACACAAGAAGTTCTACATCAGAATACATTTTTCTCCTTGCTAGTAGGGTTGTTTTATGGAAAAGCATTAAATAGACAACAACTGCTTCGTCCACATTTTAAGCTAAATTTGTGGTATGCTTTGGGGTTAGTAGTCAAGCTGTATGGCTACAGAATTTTATTTCAAGGCTTCAGATCATGAACTCTATTATTAAGTCGCTGAAAATTTATTATGATAATACTTTAGTTGTTCGTTTCTCTAATAACATCAAGAGTTCGAGCACTACAATGTACTTTCAGATAAAATATCTTATTGTTAAAAAGAGGGTTCAAGATGATCTTGTGTCTATAGAGCAAATAAGTACAAGGCTCATGATTGCTGATCCTATGACCAAAGCATTATCGGCAGAGGCCTATAATGATCATGTTAAAGAAATGAATCTCATTGTATTACCTTCATGTATGTGGTTGAAAGAATTTATGCTTATTTGTTAGACACTTTTAGTTGATCAATTTTCATTAAAGATGATTTTGTTCTCTTGCTTAATTTTTGTGTGCACAATTAATGAATTATTGAAAAGCAAGATAAATCGTTTGGACCATTAATAGGAATTTTAGTCTCTTCTTATGGTTTTACTCGATTTATGACTTGATTAAATGGAATTACTAATGTTGTAGGAAATGGAAGGAATTGTGTCGCATAATTGATATTTGATCGCCATGATCTGCATTAATGTTTTCATTTAATTATAGTATACAAGAATTACTATAAACAAGATTGACTGGGCTACTTTTCAAATGAGTGGCCACTCATCGAGATTTTAAATTTAGTTGAATCCAAATTGAGTTATTTTATTTAACTAAACTTTTTTAATAATATTTTATAATAAAGAGGTTGATTGCATTTATGTGGTCGTCATGACCAAGTGGGAGATCACATGTGTGATCATTCGGACCAAGTGGGAGATTGTTAGACGTGCGTGGTCCTTATTACTACAAGTCTAATGTTGTTTGGGCCCCATGTGTTAGTCCACTAATTTTGAGATGCTTTCCCCTTTTGATTTTTGATTTTACTAAATATATCTTGGGTTTAATTTTAGTAATCCCGATCAATTAAGAATCTTGTTTGACTAATATTTAAGAGAATTTAAAAAAACTTACCTATAACAAATTTTTCTGACAGGAAGAAATCTCTATAAGACTTATCTATAAATGTTTTCTATGATGGGAAGAAATCTCTATAGGACTCATCTATAAATGTGGTTTTCTGGTCCTTACTCTTAACCTACGAGATCTACAAAGTACTCATAAACTCTTATGCAGATTGGAGTAGATGATAAGAAAAAGAGGAGAAAACCCTATTCAAGAAAAAAAATCTGCTCCTCATCAACATCATGAATGTACTACATTTTAAATTATTTATTATTTAATGCATAAGTCAAAATCCTTATGTTTGATGTTTTGTTGCAAACCATATTAGATGTTACGAGGTGTCCTCTCTATACATCATTTCTTCTAGCTCCACCTCTCATTATTGTGTTAGAAATTTCTATCACCAAGAACAACTATGGGACCAAATTTTATAACGTGGGGCCTTGTAGATCATGATATATTGGCTAAAACGTTCTAAGTCATTGATTTCTTAAAGGCCTCTTTCCTGAAAATCCTCTCTTTTGCTAAACTTGATTTTTCTTAAGGGTGGATGGGTTGATTCCAAGCTTCAGGAGGGACTCTTTGAAGCTGGAGAATCTCCCTATCCCCTCGGACCATTGCCAAACGTGCCCTTGAGGAAATAAAATCAGAAACTCTTGTGGCACTTCTAAACCTATTAGAGGCCTTATTGTAGTGAGCGGGGTAGACCCCACAATGTGGCACTCTAAAACTATATCTAGCAAATTGAGTTTATTTACTGTCCAGTCATATATGGCTAGAGTCATGTGATTTGATCAAAGTTTAAAATAAAAGTTCAAATATTGGAATGGGAACTTTTCAAGGTAAAAATGAAAAGAAAAGAAGAGAAAAACCACTGTCCATCGAGAATTAGGGCCATGAAGTAAACATCAGATACTATGGCCCACCTTGTGTAAGATTATGTTAATAGGCTTCCATTGTATATTAGCTAATTAACCACATGATTACATTGGATATTTTAATGCATTATTCCATTGTATTTCTGTTGCCTTCCACAGCATAGGGAAGTCATGTGCTTTACATACCACACAGAGCATGATGCCATGCTCCCTGTGGTGGCAACTCCGGTTTATAGATTTTTACCTAAGTGGGATTTAGGATTCTGAACTATCTAGAAATTATTGATGAAAATTAATGTACTTGAAAATTGTTGTTCTTGTGAGAGCAAGCTTCTTTGCTCAAGGTTCTCATGGATCTCAGGCCCGTAGCTAGATACCAAATTCTCTCAAAACCAATGAAAGCATATACCAGATGGTTCAATTTTCTCTCGAGTAATCATACAAGTCCAAGCATGCATGTTATCCATTCAACCTGACCCATTCTCATCCTACCCATTGATGCCTATCTACAATCTAATGAGCTTTCCACCTCTTTTTCATAGGTTTTTCTTTATTTTCTTCTTTTGTACATGAAAGATTTTAATTTATAAGTTCTACTAAGGGGGCCTGATCCTTTATCCGTTTTGATATAGTCATGACATTAATTTCCTGATATTGAAATGTCTCTAGCTTACGTATTTTTCATTCATTTAATCCATGATTTTTTATTTTAGAAAATATAGCACAAGTCTTTTTAATTTATATTTTTTACGAGATATTATATATGAAATTTAAGCCATTGATATTGGGTCTATTTTTTATTTTTATTTTTACTATTAGTTTTTGTCATCATCATCATCATCATCATTAACATGATGCCATTTACTTTGAATCAATGTTTGTCTATTCTGTTAATCGCAATTATATTTACTTCTTGAAGAAATTAAATTCATTTAACATTTTTGGAGATTTGACTATTATGCATAACAAACTGCCCTAATTGTTTTGAATCGATGGTTTGATTACAAAAAGTTTATGATATGATTATTTTATTAGAAGTAATCAGATTAATTATGTAACTTACACAAATAGCAAGACTGAAAGTGGGAAGTAGTTTCCAACACACAAATAGGCAATCCCTGGGTTATCAAGTTTAAGTATCAGTGGACATGTCAAGCAAAATAATAATATAATTGGATACGGATTAGTAAAGGATGCAGTGTTACATCATTTAAAGCAAACATGAACAAATTATTATCCTTTGTTCATTAATGATTATGTTATTTATGAAGCTGTAATTGATTCTTAATTAAATTAATTTCATCTTTATCTCATCATCATCATCATCAAAGCCTTATCCCAACCATGTTGGGGTCGGCTACATGAATTCTATTTCTCCATTCCGTTCTATTTTGAGCTAAATCTTTCGATAAGTGCAACTTCTTCAAATCTGAATTAATGACTTCCATCCATGTTTTCTTCGGCCTACCCCTACCTCTTGATAGACCCCCCACCTGTATATCCAAACTTTTTCTCACCGGTGCCATTACTGGCCTACGCTCAACATGCCCAAACCATCTTAAACGAGTTTCTCTAATCTTATCTCCTATTGATGCTACCCCTAAATGTTCTCGAAAGCGCTCATTTTTAATTTTATCTTTCCTAGTTTTACCACACATCCACCTAAGCATTCTCATTTCCGCTACATCCAACTTATGAATATGTGTCTTCTTAATTGGCCAACATTCTGCTCCATATGTCATAGCTGGTCTAACCACTGTCCTGTAAAATTTTCCCTTCAATTTTATTGGCATTTGTCTATCACAAAGTACTCCCGAAGCTAGTCTCCACTTCAGCCATCCAGCTTTTATCCTATGCTCCACATCTTCTTCAATCTCCCCATCCTTACTAATCATCGAGCCTAGGTATCGAAAAGAATCTTTACGTGGTATCTCATGGGTTTCAATTTTTACAGTGGTTTCAACACTTTGTATATGTCCATTGAAATTGCAATCCATATATTCTGTCTTTGTACGACTTATTTTAAAGCCTCTAGATTCTAATGCCCTCCGCCATCTCTCAAGCTTTGCATTTACACCCTCTTTTGATTCATCCACTAATACTATATCATCTGCACCATGGTATTTCTTTTTGAATATGCACAGTTAACTCATCCATAATTAATGCAAAGAGATAAGGGCTTAAGGATGATCCCTGATATAAGCCTATAGTCACGGGAAATCCGCCCGTTTCTCCACATGTGGTTTTCACATTTGTTATTGCACCTTCGTACATATCCTTTAAAATTTCAATGTAACCTCTTGGGACATTCCTTTTCTTTAAGACCCACCAAATTAAATTCTTCGGTACCCTATCATAGGCTTTTTCCAAATCGATAAAAACCATATATAGATTTTTCCTCTTTGCTCGATATTTTTCCTTTAATTGCCTAAGTGAAAAGATAGCTTCCATAGTTGATCTCCCTGGCATAAAACCAAATTGATTTTCCGAAATCTTAGTCTTTTTTCTCAGTCTTTGCTCTATTATTCTCTCCCATAACTTCATAGTGTGACTCATAAGTTTAATCCCTCGATAGTTGGTACAATTTTGTATATCTCCTTTATTCTTATATATAGGTACTACAATGCTTCTTCTCCATTCATCCGGCATTTTCTTTGTCAAGTATTTTATTGAATAATCTACATAACCAACTTACTCCAACCTCTCCTAAGCATTTCCATACCTCTATCGGAATACCATCTGGGCCTGTTGCCTTTCCTGTCTTCATTCGCTTAATGCTTCATTCACTTCCACCCCTCTAATTCTACGGAGAAAAGTATACTCTTGTAATGAAGTATCCTCCTCCACTCTTGTATCGCCCAAATATTCTTCATTTAAAAGTTTACTAAAATATTCTTTCCACCTTTCTATAATATCGTTGTCCTTCACCAAAATATTTTCCTCATTGTCCTTGATACATTTGACATGATCTAAGTCCCTACTTTTCTTTTCTCTTATTTTTGCAAGCTTAAAAATATCCTTTTCTCCTTCTCTTGTTCCCAACCTATTATAGAGGTCATCGTATGCTTTGAACTTTGCACTACTTACTAATTTCTTAGCTTCTTTCTTTGCCTTCTTATAAAACTCAAAATTTTCTATACTCTTAGTCCCCTGCCAAACTTTGTAGCAATGTTTTTTTTGTCGAATAACTTCCTGAACCTCCATACTCCACCACCATGTTTCTTTATTAACATGTCTCTTCCCTTTTGATTCTCCAAGTACCTCCTTTGCAACATTCCTAATGCAATTAGCCATTTGATTCCACATTACTGTAGTTTCTCCTTCAATATCCCATTCTCCTTTCTCAATCATTTTGTCCTTAAATATATTTGCTCTTTCCCCCTTCAAATCTCTCCACCTTGTTTTAGGGTCCATTTTGTTTACTACTGCTCTCTTTTTACTTCTAATGCAAATATCTAAAACTCCAAGCCTATGTTGCATAGTCAAACTCTCTCCTGGAATAATCTTACAATCTTTACAAGCCAATCGGTCCTGTTTTCTAACTAGAAAAAAGTCTATCTGACTCCTATTACTCCCACTTTTATATGTAATTAATTTCATCTTTATCTACAAAAAAAAAAAAAAAGAAGAAGAAGAAGTATCACTTGAAGAACAGTACCCACAATATAGAGAAAAAAAAAGGAAAATAAAAAGTGAGAAATAATCAGTATTCTTTTTTAGACCTGAAAACCTCTGTATTATAAGTGTTGAATTTGTTAACATATTTATGGCTTGTCTCCAATGCTTTAGACCACTTAAAATAGCTTCCAAATTTTGGATTTAAATCTTCTCTTCCTAGAATATTGTAAAAAATGGTGGATTAATAATACAATAAATGTTATGTTGTACTAAACAATACATAATAAAACCAGATAGCCCTAGATATCTTTATAGATAGATATAAATATATATATATATATTATAAGGACCATTTTTTTCATGACCTTGCAGATGGTACCAGCGACATAAAAATAATAATAATAATAATGGGAAGTAATCAATATGCTTTGTGATACCTAAATACATCTTTTTTGTAAGTGTTGAGTTTGTTGTCATATTTATGACTTATCTCCAATCCTTTAGACAACATAAAATTGCTTCCTCATTCTAGATTTAAATTTTCTGTTAAAAAAAAAGGTAGATTAAAAGATGAAGCAAATTTTATTGTAAACTAAATAATACATAATAAAAATTGTAGAGCCCTAGATATTTTCATTTTTATTCTAAGCACCATTTGTTTTCATGACCCGAATTCTAAGAATTGATTCAATTTAATATGGGTTCCACCCAAAGGTGTAAAGCCTAAAAGGTATAAGGTAAAGATGGAGATGGATGACTAACTCTATTGGGATTTTAATTTTTTTAGGTCACAATTGGGTATTCATTACTATCTAACCTCATTTCATATTCTATAAAAAAAAAGTGCATTGTCAATAAGAGGGAGGGAGGGGAGAGGAGGAGAAAGAAGAATAGGAGGAGAAGAAGAGGAGGTGGAAAAGGAAGAGGAAAAGGAAGATAAGGGGAGAAAGGGGAGGGAGACTCCCCTCCACCGGCTAGAGGGGATGGTGGGGAGGAGAGAGGAGAGGTGTATAGGGAGAGAAGAGGGTAGGGGTAGTTTGGTGAGTTTTAAATTTTCTTTTTAAAAAAATGGGCTGTGTAGGAAAAGTAAAAAGCTGTGTACATATAGCAGATCCTTTAGAAAAAGAACCATAAAAAAGAGGCTAGAATTTTAAAAAAAAAACATGTTTGATAATATAAGGATCTATTTTAAATAAACTTTATTAAATCAATGGTTGAAAGTTTTTCAAATATTTCTTGAGATTCATGAGGTATTAAGGTTTGAAATTTAACTTCAAAGCCGTGTTTAGCCTTCCAAAGAAATCAACAGTTTGGATCTTATGTTTAAGGCCCACATAATTCAAAAAATTATTTCAAATTAATGGCTCAATGTTTTTCAAATATCTTGAGATTAGTAATGATCCAATGGTTGGAATTTGGTCTAATAGCTTTGCTGATCTTGTGAACATTTACAATGGTTTTGATAATGACTTATTATCACTAAAAATAATATTTTAAAAAAATGATACTACCTTATGAACCGATCCAAAATTCAACATGTTACGTTAATGGTAGATATTTGTTTGCAAATTTTTTGAGATCCACAAGTTATCAAGCATTGAAAATTGGCCTCATGGCCATTTTTTCCTTCGAAAGAGATATAATGGTTTGGATTTTATGTTTGGGGCCCATAAAATTAAGAAAACAATATAAATTGACTTTTTCCACATATCTCGAGATCGGTGATGATCCAACAGCTGAAAGTTGATGTTATAGTCATATTTGATCTTGTGAATAGTTTCAACGATTTGGATCTTTATTTAACCTCTTAGATTTAAAATAAATACAAAAAGTGCTAAGCATTCACAATGTCCATTCAAGTGTTCAACCACCCCACCACCCCACCAACCAAAAAAAAAATCCCCCTCTATTTCCCATCTACATGATACTGAAAACTAGAGACATTGCCTCTACTTTTCTAAAGGAAGGCTGGAAAGAGTTGTCAAACACACTAATTTTTTAAATCTCTACCCATTTTAGAGGAATAGAGTAGAAAAGGTTTAAAGTAGACAAGAAGGGCTACATTCCTTAATTTAGCTGTGCATAAACGAAGAACCTGAGCCTTGTTTCAAGGGTAAGATATCAATAATCCAGGAGAGGTTAGCTGTAAAGTCATCTAGAGACAAGAACAAGAACAGACATCAACTTGACATATAAATACTTCTAGGATATAGTAAGAATCCTAGTAATATAATCTAATCACATGCTTCTTTTATTAGTTCAACAAGATATAGTCCCCTACTTTTCAACACATATACAAAACTGGATTTGTTTGACAATACATAGAGCCCTACTTCTCAACCCATCAAAGAGGGGCTTTCTCACTGAAACTAGTAAATAGACCACTACTTTTCTACCCATAAAAGATAGGCTCTCTTTCTCATCATTTAAGCCGGATGAGTGTATGCCTTTGTAGGGACATGAGGAGCCCATCCACGTGTGTGCATGTGTATGTTCATGCCATTGCATGTGGGTTGACATGCATGAAATCCTCCATGCTTTGCGGCACAGTAGCAACTAAGGTGGGCCGGATCGGACTTAATCTAACCTTGACCCAAGTTCTATCATGGACAATATTTTGAACCCTATCCCAGTTTCAGAACTTGAATACAAATTATTAGAGCAAATCAATGGAAACGATAAAAAAAAAAAAAAAAAAAGAGAGCTAATGCAACTCTGAGCCAATTCTTGAGTCAGGATAGGTTGTGCTCTCTTGATTGTTAGGTTTATATCTTATATTCCAGTTTAGCTAAATTGGTTTATTGGTCTAGCCAATAATCAGGTTAGGGTCAAGGGTAATTTGGTCTTTGTACCGAGACTTTTTTGGTGGCGAAGAAAGCATACATTATATATTCGTATACTGTAACCTCAAACTCTAGTAGGAGATGTGGCAAATCTCTTCTCCATGGTGTAAACCACGCAAGGCCATATAGGGTTTTGAGAGGTGTGAACTCTCTTCTCCGTTGTGTTGACACACTATATATTGCAAAGTACTATGAGAGCAAGATTAAGACCTGTGAAGATCGAAGAGTTAAGTGTTAGGGGAGGGGGAGTACTTGTAATAAATTTCCCAGTATCTTTCATAGTGAAATCGAGTAAGATACTCACAGCTCGTGGAGGTAGCTTTTATAGTGAATCACTTAAAATATTTGTGTCATGATTGCAAAGTTTTCTTATTCTTTATGTATGTGATGATGTTAATGTAATTGCCCTAATCCAATCTAACAACAACTATTAGTAATAGTGCTTCTGCATGTGTAGTACAAATGGTATCAGAGCTTAGTGAAGGCCATTTGAACATTGTGATTGGCGGATTGTGCTGGGAAGAAGAGGATCGACCATCACCATTGGGATATTCTTCACCTTGGTAGAAAGAGAAAAAGGGCAGAGTGTTCTCGGGTTACAGATCTCCCTAAGGAAAAATATCAGAGGGGCTAGTGTTTTCGGCCTCTTGCTGTTACATAAATAGGGAGATTGGATCTGATTTGGTTTCACATAGGTCGATGCTACTCTTAACGATGCCTGAGAAGTTGAGAAAATAGGGAAGATAGTCAGAGGAAAAGATCAGCTATGATCTCGTGTGGGCCACACATCAGAGAAGAAGGCCGAGATCAAGCGGATCTAGTCTTCCCTGGTTTACTGATCATGAGGTGGGCCATGGTTGCCGTCACCATTGTTAAGGGCTCTAATCAATGGAAATCGTGAGGTAGGCGCCACGCTGGATGCGATCGGAGAACAGGGGTGCAAATCGCCTTCGCTGGAGAAGGGGGCTACATGGTACTCTGTGTAGTTCCGTCACCGCTAATTGCCGGAGTCGCCACCACTACCTGTGTAACACTCCGACCCCGCTTGACCTTGTTTAGCGGCTAGTTAATCTTGTTTTTGTTGCTAATCGTGTTTTGTTTGTGTTTTATCTTCGTTACGGGTCATGGATAGGTAGTTGGGTTGAGTTTGACCTGGATTAAGTAGACCAAGCCCTTTTTCGTAATTTTAGCTTTTCTTAGACATGGTCATTTTTGCATCATCTTGATGTCAACACGTGTCTTTCGTTGAGCTTGTTAACTTTCGTAACTATGTCATTTGCAACCGAGGTCGTGTGATTCGATTGGACCTTGATTTGACTCAAACTGAAAATAAACTTATGACTTGGACCCTCTTGTAATTTGACCACCTCATGAGCTTATATATATATCTCACCCATCGATCAACTCAAGTTCCTTCTCTCGTTTTCTCTCATTTCCTGCACTGCACGTGGAGCTCAACTCTCTCTCTCTTCTTCACTTGAATTCTCTCCTCCATCGATCAAGAGGAATTTGGGTTTTTGCATGTGAGGTGAGTGGATTTCCTTCCATCCCTCTCATCTCCTTTCTCTATTTCTTCTCCCTCTTGTTTCCATTGTTGCTTGGTGTGTCTGTGATTCCAATCCTCATGCATGCATGTGGTTTTGTGTGTGTTAGGTTGTGTTTGGATCCAAGAACTTCGGTTGGGCAATTGATTTCCAATTGAGGCAAGTATAACCATATCTTTGAGAACCCATGTTGGTATGCTTTTGATTTGGTTGGCTTTACATGAATTAATATGGAAACATGTGTTTACAGCCCATTTGATACTCATTGATTCAGTACTTGTCTATTCCCATTGAAGGATTGAAATTCTGATACTTCCCAGACATTCTGTATGTGTTTCAGAAATTTGAATTCGTGCAGGTACGGCTAAGCCGTATGGCACTTACGGCTCAAAGTCCAGAGAGGAGAAAAACCCGGTTTTCCTCTACGGCTAGGGCACGGCTAAGCCGTGGATTGCCCTACCGCTAAGCCGAAGCTCAGCCGTGGCCCAGCCGTAGATCAATACAGGGTGCATTTTCTGGAATAACTGAGAGTCAGCAACTGACAGACCTTCTATGGCCCAGCCACGGCTAAGCCGTAGACCACACACGGCTAAGCCGTAGCACACACACGGCTAAGCCGTATCCACACTAGACTAATGAAAGAAAAACAAGGATAGGTGTAATGGAAAGACCGATATGGCCTTCATGATAGAATGTAGGACACCTAGACCTGCCTAACGGAATGTGATACAACGCGTGAATGATCTCGAGGGCTGCGAATCATTCAGGTTCGTTATCCGGATGTTAAGCACCTCCCCATGGGTGTTGGTTTAAGGGACTCCATGCACCGCCCGATTCAATGCAACACTAGACAACGGTGCATCGAATAACTTAAAACTACATCATCATGCACGGTTAGAAACACCGGATAACTAGATTAGAATTGGTTTGTAACTTAAGATGATTCGATTTCGCATGATTTGTTGCATAACATATTGCATTCGAGTATTGACCTCTACACTCTGATATGATTACGTGTATTCAGTTACTTTACTTTCACATTGTGATTACTTACCTTGAGTATGCATGTATGATATGTTCACCGACAGATATATACGTATGATATGTTGTCACGATCTACTCAGGGTTGTCATGATTGATACTGTATGGTCAGGCACTACTTAGCCTCAGCCTTAGGATCCCGACGGGGTGAATTTGGTATAGTTTATATGGACCTGCTGCAGTATGGATATGTCTTGGGGAACCGGACCCCAGGAAACCGAGACCCATTGTACCCTGGCCCGGACAATGGTGTTCTTTGCATGTTATAAGATCCCTCTTTTGGGAGCATATGGTAATGTAGTAGCCACTAGTCATGTATACAGCATGTATTCATTGATTCACTCAGCATATTTCTTTCTTGCATGACAGCCTAGTATACGAAAATGCCTTCTTTAATCACATGATGCTCTTTATTCTATTAGACACAGCGTGTGTTAACTTGCTATGGTTTATACTTTGCTGAATCTTCGTATTCACAGTTGTTTTTGGTGTTGCAGGCCCAGATACCCCTGCCGAGCCCCCGCAGGTCGGCCAGACTCCAGATGAGACCCCCGGGGCCCCATCAGGCCTAGAGGAGTGGATGTGATCACTCCACGGGAGAGCGTTCTTGGCATGCATCATTGGAGTCTTGTTTTGTGGATTTTCAGACTTGTATTTGGCATGACATGTCATGATTGTATATATTCTTTTGTTCTTTTTGTAAGACTTTCATATGTCATTATGTCAGTTCGTCCTTTGTATCCTCTTCTTGCACTGTTAGTTTATGTTTCTGATATTTACAGCTTCCGCGTACTTGCTTGGCACGTGTGAATGTTCCCTTGTGCGTGTGCATTTAGACTCGGTCTACGTGTGCATGCACGGGAGTACGTGTGTCATTAGGTTTGGCTTTTGCTAACCCCCGAACCCTGGGCTCGGGTTGTGACAACCTGGCTGCCACTCAACGGTTGTCGCTGCCATCTATCATCGTCAACAAAGAAGAAGAAGGATGCTCTGTTCCCCCTCTATCGCAAGAACCGAAAGGAAAAAGAAGCAGTGGACTTAGACCTAGTTTCTGAACCAAGTTGGTCCTAGGCTCGAGTTGGGTCAATTCAGACCTGAACCGTGGAGCAGCAGCCTAGAGCAGCCAAATCAAGCCAGGTCAAGGTTGGGTCAGTTTGGAACTAACCTGTCAAGCAGTAACCTAATAGAAATTTAGTCCAGCTCAATTTGGGTTGGGTCAAACCTAAACCCGTGTGTAGAGCCCAGGTCAGCAGAGGTGTAATGCTGAGATCAACACACGTCAGCAGTCAGGTACGATCAAAGGCAATTTGACCAAGTTTGACAACTGAAACATTTTTTCTGCAATATCTTAATCATCCGATGTTCGCTCGGAGATCCGTTTATCCCTATATACTCATTTTGAGTAGATCTATGCAGTGAAATAGGGAGATTGGTTGTTAGATTGTCAATAAAGAGGTTTGATCGATCGAAGAGTAAAAAATTGTTTCTACAATATCGGAGCCAATCAGAGTCAAATTTTAGATCTGTTTCTTTCTGAATGATCATGCTGATTGGATCTTCATAGTTGTACTGAAATTAGGGCAGGTTATAGGTGATTGAGATATCAATATCACATGGACTTGTCAATGGATTCTAACATTTAGTTCAAGGTGGAGTATGACAAAAAGAAGTTTGCAACATCAATGAAAAGAAGTACCTTTAACAAGGTATGGAAAGACATGGACAAGTATTTCCAACGTAGCTCAAAGATTTATGGAACCCAAGCTAAGGTGGAGATTGTTAGGTTTATGTCTTGTATTCCGGTTTAACCGGATTGGTTCATTGGTTTAACCAATAACCAGATTAGGGTAAAGGGTAATTTGGTCTTTGTATCGGGCTTTCTTGGTAGCCAAGAAAGCATATATTATATATTCATGTAATGTAACCTCTCTGCGTAGGAAATGTGGCAGATCTCTTTCCCGTAGTGTAAACCGCATCAGGCCATGTGAGGTTTAGAGAGGTGTGAGCTCTCTTTCCCGTGGTATTGACACACCATGTATAGCAAACTGCTGTAAGAGCAAGATTAAGACCTATGAAGATTGATGAGCTAAGTATTAGAAAAGCGGTAGTCCTTGTAACGAATTACCCAGTATCTTTCATAATAAAATCGAGCAAGATACTCATAACTCGTGGAGATAACTTTTATGGTGAACCACGTAAAATCTGTGTCATGATTGCATGGTTTTCTTGTTCTTTATATGTTGGATGATGTTGATGTAATTGCCCTAATCCAATCTAATAGCAACTACTAGTAATAGTGCTTCCACATGTGCAGTACATTGATTAATTAGGTCAGATCAATATTAACTCCCACCATTTGTGCCTCGGGTGTTAATGGACCTTCATTTACCAAGTTGCCCAAACGAACCAACTAAAAATCCTCTATTGCATGCCTTATTGATGATCGGCTCGAGATTTGGATCCATGAATTTGGTACATCCTTAGTTTCAATATGATTCATAGACGTGATCTAAGTTGAATTGTGGATTTTCCAACGAACCCAACCTCTCAACTAGTTTCATATTTTATTTTATTTTTTTTACTTAAGGTATCCTGTCTAGCTCAACCTTTGGACTTTTAGCTTTTGGCCTAGGAGTTACTTGATTCTGATGAATAAGAACTATTTCTTACGAGGTACATACATGGTTATACACATAGTACCTAAATAATGCAAGAGGCGAAAGTCAAACTTGAGACATTGGGGAGCAAACCCAAAGCTCAAACTAGTTAAGCCACCACCTTGACAACAACTAGTTGCACATATGGTGCAGATAAATGTGTAGTTCACTGTCTGCCGTTGGACACACACGAATGCACATCAATTGTAAGATTTAGAGGACAGAGTAGCCTATCCATGATCTATGTGCCTAACAAACAAAACA